>JADMNI010000008.1:0-2400000 GCA_016097105.2 Sporothrix variecibatus | reverse complement strand
GCGTTTGTGGCATCGTACGGAAGATATGGAAGATAGAAAGAAATCAAAAGGGCTGGTTTATTTTAATCTTTGAAAAAGTAAAAAAGAAAGAAAGAAAGGGGGACAAAAAAAAAGAGAAGCTGAAAAAACGAATGAAGAAATAGAACATAGTAGAAAGAAGACGAAAAAAAAAGTTTACTTGCCAAAAATGCAAAAAAGAAGTGGACGGGCTGGGAATCGAACCCAGGACCTTTCGCATGCGAAGCGAACGTTATACCCCTAAACCACACGCCCTGTTCTTGTTGTTGAAGTACCTGGCTGGAAACTAGGTATATAGTGGCAAACCCAAGTAAGCGTCAGAATCTGGTGGGCCCACACCCCGTTCCTTCCTAAACAGGCAATAATACTACTGAGAACGACATGCTTAACAGCAAACAGAAGTCAAAATACGGCAGAATAAACAATCCTTGTTTTGTTCATGTTGATATTGTCACTTTTGGCAGTTTTTTTTGCGGTTCAAAAATTAGTATAGCTTGTCGATGGTGAACAATGAACAGCTGTGAGCTTGGTCGCTTTGTTCACCAGAAAGCCTTCGACATTGTTCACCACGGGACAACATCGATTTTTCAGCCATATGAACATTTCTTGGGCTTCATGTCTATTTTCTGAACATGCAGGACTGTTACAGACAAGAAGAGTCGACTCTTATATCTACCCGTCATGGCGCTCGCTCAGAGACATTATTCTTTTCCCATCATCCTCATCAACAACAACAACAACAACAACTCTCAAGCATCTTCAACACCTTCAACACCAACACCCACATCAATTTTCTGTTTAGATTTCCCAAAAGACTTCAAAGACAGACAACATGAACTTCTCCATGCCCGAGGAGCTTTACTGCCCTTGTGCGGACAGCCCTGAGCCGGATGTCCCATCCAGCCTGTTCCTATCCGCCCCAACCCTATCCCCGTTCCTCCCATCATTATTGCTACTACTACTATCACCACCACCACTACTACTACTACTGGCAATGTTGACATTGCCAAACACAGACGAGGACCTGATCTGTCTTGACTCGCCTCCCCTTCCTCCGCTTCCTTCTCTTCCCCCTTCTTCTTCCTCTCCCGACCTCATCAGCTTCAGCCCTCGGCCGAACCCGACCATCACCATCAACCTGCCGGAGCTCCCCGTTCCTCTGATCACCATCTCTGACGCCGACTCCACCTCCAATTGCGACCCCAATGCCGAAAACGCCAACCCAATGTCGTCGTCGAGCACATCCCCGGCAACTCGGACGTTGACGACTCCAACCTGGACTCCTACTCGTCCGACTCCTTTTTGATGGAGAGCAATGAGGACGACGCCTCGGGTCTCTTTGAGGATGACGACAGTCGTGGCAACCGCAACATCAACGAGCAGGACGATGGCTACGAGGGCGAGGGATGATGATGGCGACTATGACGACGACGAGGACGACTCTGAGGAGCGCGGCCGGTTCTCCCACCCAGCGTCCCGTCCTCCACCTGGAGCCCGGCTCCCCCGAGTTCCTCCGCGACCGCGACAACTTTGCCACCCAGGGCGGCTCCGGCTTTACCCCGGCCACCGGTGACTCTATTACTGGCACACAGCGCCAGCGCAACCGCCGGGCCAACCTCGAGGAGCTGGCCAAATGGAACCTCGACAACCGTCGTCTCCGCGCAACACGCGCAACGACGAGATCTCCCCGCTCGCCAGCCGGAACCATGTCGACTACGACGTCCTAGAGCGCTTTGAGGAGATGGAGATTGCCAAGGAGAGCATGGGGGCTACAACGGTCAACCTTGTTGGACCGGCGTGAGTTTGGGTCGGCCGGCTACATTTACAGCCGGCAGCCCGTGCAGGCGCACTGGCCGCCGGTTTTCTGCCTGGACAAGGCGAACCTGAAGCGATTCGAGAAGCGGACGAGCCCACCCAAGGAGAAGACGGAGGAGACGGTCGAGACTAACAAGGAGGAGACCATCAAGGAGGAGGACCAGAAGACGGAGGAGAAGCCTGACAAGGGCAAGGGCAAGATGGTCGCCAAGGCTGAGGACGACCCTTTTCATGTAAGTGCCCTTCCTCGAATTCCTATATCCTACTTGAAGAACCTACCTAGATTGTCAAATGGGTTGCTAACATTTCAGGAATCTCCTTTTGTTATTTGCTGTTAATTATTCTTCTCTTTATGCAGTATTTGCTTTTTGTTGTTTATTTTTATTCCAATATCTCCAAATATTATTACTTGAAAACGCAACTTTACTTCCAAGAACGAAGCGTGATGTGCAAACCTATGTAAACTATTATTATTAACTACGACCACTTAATGTAAGCTCTACTAAGAGTAAGTCTCCCAGACCGTGCAATACGTTGCCCATGCAGATGGCTTGTCGAGTTGCCAGCTTAATATTTGAGCAGAAGCAATCGCTGTAGACGGTAGTGTCTCACTGCAGAGCTCTGGCAAGCAATGAATACACCACTTTGACACCTGTGTTGAGGCAGTGAATCACTGCATCCATCTTCTCCAAGTCTCACTTATCTAGACATAAATCATCGCTTTCAACAATTCCACATGTCCTGAACACGAAGAAACAAAAGTACTTTTACAAAAAGAACATCCCGGAAAAACCGTTAAGAAGAAGCGCCCTAGGCACCCACACCCACCTGAAAGGGCCCCTCCCATCAAACCGTTTAGCGTCCGGGGTGCCTAACTAAATGGGCCTTTTGGGCCTGGAAGCGCCCCACGAGAGCTCTTTACGCCCCACTAAAATGACCCTCATAAAACCAATCACAGGCCTCCACTCCCCCAACTAGCTCCATCCCGCCAACCATCCCGCATCCGACGTCTCTCCTCATCTTCTGCTCATTCGTCATTCCTCTCCTCTCTTTCTCTCTCGCACCCCCAAACGAGCCAAGCCAGCTTCCGTCTCTCCGACCCAACGACCAAGGCTGCGCATTCGCTGTCCCATCTGCAGCCTTTCTTTGCAGCGACTTTGCAAACATTCTTGTTTACTCAGCATTTTCCATCTACAGACGGCCCGGCCCGGATAGCATCTTTCGTATCTCCTGCGTCTTCTTTTGCACTTCTTCGATCATCGACATCTTCCCCTCCTCCTTGTCTGACGACGATCCGATGTCTCCGTAATCCGGACGCGAGCTTTTCCCCTCCCCCTTCCGCGTTAACACGGCTGGACACCACACCACCCACCGCGACAATGGACTTTGACCCAAAGCACGACCAGGCGCTCGACCTGCCGCTGCGCTTTCCCGACGACCCCATCGATGAGCCGCCGACGCCTTCACAGCAGTCACAACAACAGCAACCGCCCTCCTCGACGTCGATGCGCCGGCAAAAGTCGCAAGATCCACAGCAGCAACAGCAGCAGTCACAGAAATCGCCAGTACCAGGACCAACACCTGCGACTCAACCTCCACATCCACCGCAACCGACGTTCACTGTCTACATCCGCGTGCCGGCGCCACGGAACGGCTTTGTCGACCCGCCAGATGTCGACTGGAACAAAGAAAAAGGACGACGCGCTGTGGCGTATCCTCTCGCGCGCGTCCAAGGACGATATTGACTGTGGGTGCCTGTCCTCCTCTTGTCTATCAATGGACCAAGCAATGAACAGAAATTGACTAACATGTGCCACCAGGCGGAAGGACTTGTACGCACCACTTTCCGCCCTTTCCCTTCCCCGTCTCCCTCATTGCACACACTGACTTTACAGAGCCCAATCCTTTCAACGCCACCGTCGGCTTCCTCCTCATCCAGGCCACCATCCTTACCGAACGGCATGTCTCCCAGGTCCGCGCGCAGACTCGAAAGGTGGCGACGCTGGGCACCGCCAATGCGAATGCCAATGCCAATGGCGAATACGAATTACTTGCCGCCACAGCCGGCCGCGACTCGCCAATGAACTCGCCCGCCTTGACGTCGGAAGCCATGGGCCGGAACATTGTCGAGCGGCGGCGGCACTGGCAGTGGTCCTGCTGGTGTGCAGGACCGCCTCGGCAGAGACGATGCGGCGGACAGCCTCAGCTGGCAGTCGGCCTCCATACCGGGGTGGCACCATCACCGAGCGTCGGCGGAGGAAGCAGAAGCTGGTTCGCGCCGTCCGTCCATGGAAGACAGCCAAGTCCGACCGACCCGTCCTCCTGTCCGGCCGTCCCTCGAAACCATCTCGTCCTTTTCGCCCGACAAGCCTATCTCGACGACGACACCTCCAGTTGGCGCCGCGGCCATCCGTCCTTCTCACCGGCCACCGCCCAACAACAACAACAAGCACGCTTGCAGTCCCCGCTGCCGATCCGCCCTGCACGACCGACTGACACGGTCAGCCGGGCGAACACATTCGATTCAGAGGGGGACGAAGACGAGGGTGAATACGGCGGCGAAGACGAGGGAGGCTTTGAGCCCGAGTCGCCGGCTGCCACGTCCGACTCGGACTCGTCGTCGTCGTCGTCGTCAACACCATCGGAGCCCGTCATGTCACGCATCTTTCGACGTCCACCAGGCCACGCTCCACAGCAACAACGCAGAAGCAGCAGCAGCAGCGACAACCATCATCACGGGTCCATTATCCAAGAAGACAGCGTGGCAACAACAGCAGAAGCAGCAGCGACAACCATCATCACGGGTCCCATTATCAGCAAGACAGCGTGCAACACAGCACGCATCAAAGCTGCCGATGGCGATTTTGGTGTGATTTGGCCTGGGCATCTCGTCGGGTGGCTCCGATGAGGGGGATGCCGATGCAGACGGCGACGGCGAAGAGTCCGAGACCCAGGCTGCGTTCCTGCGCTTTCAAGTCAAACACGACAAAAGCACAAGGCTCAGCAGCTGCCGCCAGTAGACAACACGCCCGGCACCACCACCACCACCACAACCACCACAACCAGCAAAAGCGCCGCTCAACGGCCGACTCTTCTTCCTCACCCTCCTCGTCCGCCTCGGCATCGCCCACCACCAAGGCCTTTAAGACGCCCACTGTCGCGGCCGCAACAGCAGCGGCAGCTGGAGCTGGAACCGCTTCTTCTTCGTCGGCCAATGCTGCCGCGGCTGCCCGTCTCCAGTCGTCCCGCAAACCCCTCCCCAATTTTTCCGCCGGTGGAGGAGGCGACATCCGCTCGCCGCCGCGCCTGCAAAAGATGGGCTCGTCAGCCGCTGTTGCAGCAGCCGCTGCCCGCAGTCCCGCTGTCCGTGCTGCTACGAGAGGAGGCGGTGCTGGTGTGCCGGGCATATCTCGTGAAGGAAGCGAGATCGGCACCACCCCTAGCATCGGTAGCAGCTTTAGTGATTTGGATGATGTCTCGTTTACGCAGTCGGTGCTGGACGAGGCGCTCGGCAGTAAGGTTGAGGACACGGTCGTGACGCCGAATCCAAACTCCAACAACAGCGGTGATCCGATGTCGTTCGTCGGCCGCTCGGCGGCGGTAGTTTCTTTCTCTATTTGTCTCTCCCCTTTTTATTGTTTTTATCTTATTCTTTGTCAGGGTCAACGATATCACTGCATGGTCACGGCGTTTTGGTTTCAGTCATTCCCTGTTCTTCTCTAATACAATCTTTACATCTTATTGTTATCTATATCTTCACCAAAAAGCATCTTTTATTTTGCAGTGGCGATACTTGCACTGACATCGACAGCAAGATCACGGGCGCTCTTTCCTTCACCCGCATTATTAGTGGTCGAGGCGGACAAGGTAGTGCCTCCGCGCCTTCCCTCTTTTTGGCCATGTACCTTCCTCCTCTCACTGTGCCATCGTTCTCTACACAACATCTTGCTCAAGCCAACGAGAGATAAATATAGTGAGAGCTTATGGTACACCATGTGTTTAAGAGTTTCTGTCTCTCCATCTCCAAACACTGTTCCATCAAGCATTGTCACCAGCTGAATACCAGCATCACAACATCGCCTGTCGTTTCATCATCACCACACAAACATTGACACCAGCTGCATCGACTGCTGCCGGTCACACCATCCAATATACACCCTTTTTTGAATCTTGCCGTCAACCCTCCCGTTGTACGCCAAAATGTACGTTCGATCGCCTTTCAAACACCGAGTACACAAGCACTCTCTTACTGACGTTTCCAGGCCTTCAAACGTTGCATTCCACCGCCTCTCCGCCAAGACGGCTCGAGTGCCACCGACAAGATGTTCTTCTGGTTCTTGACCATCTTTGCCGTCTGCATGACCACCCTCTTGATCGTCTTTACCAATTTTATTTTGGGCGCAATCGTCTGCCTCTTCTTCGGCATCAAGGATCCCGCGGGGTCCATTAGACGGGGCTGCTCCCGGTCTACCAAGGCCTGTGGTCGGGCCTTGAGAGCATGCGGGGCGTGGTGTCGCCTGGTTCGTTTGTTTGCCCTTTGGCGGCCGGCAGAGCCGCCGTATTCGTCGCGACGACGGCCGTGACGACAACGAGATGCTTGCGGCATGCCGAACATGCTGAAGAACTACACCAAGTCAATACCATCGGAGATCCACCCGTACAGGTGCCATTTCAGGTATTGGCACAAGATCAAGAACAGGAACGGCCACTCTTTTGCTCGCCGATACCAATTTCTCCCCCTCCGGCTCAAAGAATCGGCACGCCCGTCAGAGCCTCTGCCGAACAGCCACAGCCCGGCCCGCCGCCCAGCTACGCCCGCAACGACCCCATCAAACGACCTTAGATTCGACGCCGATGCGGATGTGGTGGAGAATCCCTTTAGCTGCCATGACGATGATCACGATAACACTCTTTTTGGGGATAAGGACCGCAAGGATCAAAGTGATGGGGCACCAGGGCCATCTGGCAGTCGGCATACGTGAGGGCAGGCTACTGTTTAGGGGCACTACAAGAGGGCTACGAATGTTTTGGTGGAATATCTTCTTTTGAGGGAGGCTCTGATTTCATTAGTGTGATGCTTGAGCTGGATGCGATCCAGGCTCTTCTTTTGGTTTTGTTCTAAGATACACACTATACGTATTGTACACTCCGGCGGACGGAGAGATAAAAGAGACTTGTATGCATAGTCAACATATTTGTGTGTTGTGTGCCATTTGCATGACAAAACGACTTACATTCTATCGTGACGATGTCGGAAACGGTCCGGCTATGGACGGCACAGCCTTTCTCACATAGCCCGCTATCGAACAGTGTACATTAATGTGCATATCTGCCTCGCCTCGACCGGCTGGTTCTCATTCTGGATGTAGCCCAGTCTCGAATTAAATTGCCCCAGATACATATAGGTGACTACAAGTTGCAGATAGTGGTAGATATATTACGTCACGTAGGGTGATCTTTTTGTGCGGTCTCTGGAGGACGATGGAGTACCCGTGTACTACGTAAATAAGCTTCTGAACCCCAGAATCCGCCCACAATTTTGATGATATACAACACAGTATACGGTGTGAAGGCGAGATAGATGAGGCTGAGCGCACTCATGATACCACTTTCACTGATAGTTCCAACAAGCAGCAAAAAGCTAACGTCTTCAGCCAAACAAAGTCACAGAAATTACCATCGCTATGGATCACATGCATTGTGATCTTTTTGTGCGGTCTCTGGAAAGTAGCACGAAGCAAAAAAGAAGAAGAGAGGGTAACCACTCGCTCTCTGCCCTTACATACATCAAGCTAATGCGATACTTACTGATGCTTCTGATGGTAAACATGGTGTACATGGCATTTCGCACACGATGATGCCCTGACTTACATAATTTTTTCCCTTGTGATAATTGTGACAACTGCCAAGGCAAAAAGATACATATCTTGCTCTCCCATTCTTTTGAACTCAAACCTCTTTCTCCCCCCCCCCCCCCCCCCCCCCCCCCCCCCCCCCCCCCCCCCCCCCCCCCCCCCCCCCCCCCCCCCCCCCCCCCCCCCCCCCCCCCCCCCCCCCCCCCTCCCTTTCCATCTATATCTACATACCACACCATGATAACCAGCGGACAACGAACAACACTTTCCCACAACACGATATTCGACCGAACGATACCAAACATCTCTTTTACCAAAAAAGAGACCAGGTGTTCAACGGGCACACACCCACCCCGCTCTTACTTTCGAAATACACAGCAGTGAATTTCATTATCTTTTACAGTCACCATGGCTACCATTGCTGCCGTTATCGCTGCCGCTGCCGCAGACGACGACGACTCAGGACCTGCGACCAAGGCCGAGACCGTCATCATGTGGATCCTGGTTGGCATGGCTTCGCCATTGCTGCTATCGGCCTCCTCGGCATATGCTGTGAAGTTAACTTTTGCGCATCCCCTGGCTCATCAAGACTATTTGCAAGGGCATCTTCTGGGCCACCAAAACGATAATCATGAACATTATGTTCTTGACTGCAGCCGCTGTCTTAGGCTCTGCCAAGGCCGCGATCTGGGTCTACAACAAGGCCGAAGCGGGTGTGCGTGTCCTCTTCTGCTTGCCGCCAAGGAAAAGAAGGCCAAGAACAACAACAACCAAAGCGACCCCGAGATGGGCAACGTCCAGCACAATGTCGGCTTTGCTGAGCGTGCCAACGGCGCGGGCCTGCTGTCCAACCTCCGGAAACCAGCGCCGGCCGTCGTCGCTACGCCCAAGAATGCACTCAAGGAGCGGGTCAGACCCATCAAACCCATCCAAGCACCTGGCCGCGGCATTCTCGGCTCACCCCCTCTTGCCTACTTGGCCGTTAACCGCGAGAATGCGTACCGGGCAAGACAAAGATCGGCCGAGATCCCACGTGGTCCTGTGGCAGGACAAGCACCTGCTGCTGCCGCTCCAGCACAGAACAACAACAACCAGAACAACAATGAGGTTATCGGTAAAACACAGGAGGAGAACCTCGCTCTTCCCGACAGTGATAACGAGTCAGACTCGCCGCCACCGCTGGCTGATGGTGATGACGAGTCTTTGCTGTCGATCGCAGTCAGACAGGACGGCCGGGCGCACTCTCTTTAAAGAAAATAAAGAATTTCGAAACAAGTATATGATGTCTGTTTAACTTATACCCTGGAGAGATATACCCCTACATATTTTCTGGAGGATTTGTTTTTGTTAGATACCCTAGTGTGGAGGATTGAATGTACGATAGATAGCATTTATCAGAAAGTCACAAAATAGTTAAAAAACATAGATGAACCAGACGACTTGATATATTATAAAATCGTTATGTGAAATAAACTCGATGGTATCTCATACAGAGTCAAAATAAGATAGTGGAAAACGTGAAACAGATCTATATATGGAAAAGGAGAGACGATAAAGTCTCAATCATACAAAATGGCATCATCATTGGCGTCGTGGTAAATGACATTGTGGTTTGCAGCTTCTTGTCGTTGGACAGTTTCAGTGCCATTTCTAGCATTGGTCATTGTCGTTTGTAAAGGCGATGTTGAAGAGGACGAGGAGGGCGTGGTTGTGGCAGGACTGGGCGGAAGACTTGTGAATTCGCCGAAAAGCGGCCGATTTCGGGAAACAGTGTATCGAGGTGGCTCTGCGTTTTCAAGTTGGTGTCAGGCAACAAGTTGTTGGCAGAGCGGCTGCGCACAAAGGGTGGTGTATACGAGATATCGTGATCATCGTGATCAAAGCCGAGGGACAGAATGGGAACAGCTGGATAGTCGTCCTCTTCCGTGTCGTCATCTCGAATATGCGAAGCGGTATCTGACTCATCATCCATACAGCCAGTGTACGCATTGGAAGCAGAACCATCGTTATCGTCATTCGTCGGGGTGTGGTCGGGACTGGGGACAAACTCTCTGAGGGAGCGTCGCTGTGCCTCGACCAGCTGCACAACATGTGTATGTAGGCTCTTCAAGAGATGGATAAGGTGTTGATGCCGCATGTACTCGAGCCGGGCCAGCTGCTCCTTCTGGATGAGGGCTTGCTGGGAAAGGATTTGTCGCTGATGCTGCAGTTTTTGCTCCTGGTATGCCTGCATTATCCTGTCTTGCTCTTGGCTTTGCCTTTGCAGCTCAAGTTGGTACTGCTGCTGTTGGTGGTAGCGCTCATACTGTTGCCGGACCATCTCGTTTTGTTCAGCTAAGGGTGCTGGTGGAAGTGAATGCAGTGCCTCTAGCAATGTTGCATAGCCCTCGTTCCGTGCGCCGCCCTGGAGCCGTGGCTCCACCAATATCCTTGGCATAGCAACCGGTGGTGGAATGACCAGTGCCGGCAATGTTGGCCGAAGCGGCTGGGGAGCTATGATGTCAGACTGCTCCAGAGATGGCAGTGCCATGTTGTACGGAATCGGTGGCCCGATGGTCGGCTGCAAGCGTTGGCTCGCCGGTTCGTATGGCGGAGGCGATGGACGCATTTGGGATGGTGATGCCGGTTGGTGGTCGGTATGCTGAGTTTGTTCAAGAAGTCGGTCATGTCGATGGCAATGGTTGTGAAAGAATCGGTCTGGAGCAGGTGGGGCGTTGAAGACGGTGCCAAAGTTGGAATCAGTAGAGGCGGCTGTGTTTTGTCTGCCCGGATATCGATGTAGACGTAGCCATCTCCGCTAGAGCGCCGGATATTCGGCGTGCTATCTTGGTTGCGGATCCGCGTGCTCCTTTCAGATGACCGGTTGAGTCCGTCCTGAAGCGTGACTCCGCGAGCCTCAATGCCGGGAGATTGGTGCCGATCGTGGCTGTAATAGGGAGTCCCACGAGATATGCGAAGACGTGCCGCCAGTTCGCGTCGGCATTGCTGCTGTTGCCGGCTGTAAACGAGATCCAGATGCTGCAGCACGAGTTTCTCCAGATAACGGGTTCCACTTTCCGCTGACGTTGTCGTGAAAGCGTGAAACAAAGTCGATAAACTTTTCATGCAGTACATTTTCTTCCTGCAATAGCTTGGTGACATCGTTGCAACCAATAGCGGCCAAAGGCGGTACTCGACGCCTGTCTTGTCGTTGGTCAAGCCCTCCAGGTGTGTTTCTCGGTGGGTCAGCTGGCGAAACTGGAGGTCGGCATGCTTCTTGGTCTGCTTCGAAAGAGACTGCGGCAAAGGCATGTGTGAAGCATCAGCGAAGGTATTGTTGGCAGTCGTGGATTGAAGAGGACCATTCCCAGCTGGAGGTACTGGTCCACCAGTTGGAGATGGAGTATCACATATTGGGTATGGGCTGTACGGTCGGATGGCGACCTCAACAGGGGTGAATGCAGGGCAGGTCGTCGGGGGTCTTCGCAGTATACGGGCAGTCATCATCGGAGCGTTGGGGGAATGCGTGTGTTCTTCATGGGCGTCTGCATCGTGTATGGTTAGTGCGTGTTGGGGTAAAAGTAGGGGGGCGGTTGGTGCTCGTAATATTGGTATGGCGCTCCATATGATGACTGACCCGACGACTGCTGCTGTGGTGGAGGCGGTGGTGCACTCGGTGAAAATGTGTTAACGGGGTACACTGGCTCGCTCACAACAGCAAAGTTTTGTGCAAGAAGCATAGGGGATGGCTCAAGGAAATGTTGGGGTTGTGGCTGTTCTGTAGGGACTGTATTCTCGACAGGGCTCTCAATACCCTGAAAGAGACGGTCAAAGCCGGTGCATGGCGAAGTTGAGGGTGATTCACCCGGGGCGGACGGGGATAGACCGGCGCCTGCTTTTTCTGCTGCTTGCCGAGTTTCTGTGGCGTAGATCTCCATGGCATAGCTGACCTCGGCACGGGTTGGGAAGACACCGGAGTATGCAAGAGCACCAGTGGCGCCACGTTGGGCACGGACAGTTGACATGAGTTGCACGCTGCGGTCCAAAAATGGTTGAGCCCTCAGAAAGTCGATGGCCACGTTGTTGCAAGGTCCGTTAAAGTGTTGTAGATTATCCAAAAGATCTCGCGGCCTTCGGTGGGAGTTCTTCGCAGGCCACGGCGGAGACCAAAAGCAAGCATGAGGGATGTCAGCTGGCACCCGACCAGGTTGAGGACTGTCGTGACCTGGTCTCTGTCTGGCACCGGAAAGGCAGTATTGCTGTCTTGGGGGTCGAAATCGAACATGAAGCAGTGCGCGTTGAGCAAGTGGAACACGTCGGCACCAGACGACTCGGCATCGGTGCCGTGAGACTGCCGATATGACCATTGGTAGAAGACGCATTCTGGTGGAGGGATGTGGCACATGTCGTCAAAGATCGTCCGTAGGTGCTCAAGGCTGGAGATAGCTGCTTGTTCGAGATCGACAGGCGTGGCGCTAGGGTTGTCCCGTACAAGGATCTTGAATCTTTCTCGTGCATCCCGGCAAAACTGGAGGTCTTCATGTGTTGTAGGATATTCAAGCAGGCCCAACCTCCGCTTACCGCTGCTGCTCTCGGCTGCAGAATGCAATGAGTGTATTGAGCGGACGGATGGAGACGGCTGGCCGGTGCTACTTGAGTAAATGGCGCCAGGGCTGTATCCCGGATGTGTGTCGCGCGGCGTTGTTGGCGATGAAGCCGAAGGGACATCTGATGCCGGTGTTGACGTCGACTCAACCATATCTGGAGTGAACGCGAAATGTGCCATGGTGAGATGTCCGTGAGATGCCGTGGAAAGAAAAAGAAACTGTGATATCGTCTGCGACAAGCAACGTAAAAGGCTTTATCTTTATTAGATGCAAAGTCTGGACGATAAGTGGCGGAAGCTAGAAAGAAAAGCGACTAGCGGTTAGAATGGACGGCAAAGGGATGAAACCTACAAGCTCAAAGTCGAGAAGTCGTCGCACAAAGACGAGACGGCGTTGAAAGAAGAACGAGCACGGTGTGACACCGTTGGGGTAATTCTGCAGGGTCCGGCGCAAATGCCGCTGGTAGGGTATGGTGGAAGGCGAAATAGCACAATCTAGACCGTGCCGGAACGAAAATTCAGCGGAAATCAGATTTTTCTGAAGGGCGGTTGACGACAGATAATAAGAAAGAAAAGAGACAAGTGATAGGTCGAAACGACGATTTGTCGTCGAGATGAGATCGCTGGATGTCCGCGATAGGGCTTAGATCAAGTCGTGAATTGGGGATGCTGAAGGCATGTTTTTGAAGTGGAACTGCAAAATGAGGCGGGAAAAGGTTGTGAAAGAGGGAAACACGATTCTACTTATGTCGAGAAAAGGGGAAAATGGGAAAACAATGAACAAGGCAAGAGAAAGGGAAGGTAGCAAACAGATGCAGAGTTAAATGGCCATTCTAGGAAAGGGCGACGGGGCCCATATGGAAGGATGTCCCGAACAGACAGGGAAAGAACGAAGGGACGAGGGGGACAGTCAAACGGAAGGAGCGACAACGGCAGGAATAGCAAGTGCGATAATACGTCGTACACACATCCACCGCATCCACCACATCCACACATATTTCTGTAGAAATCTGTGCCACAAAATGTTGACAGAAGAGAACGGCATGCAGACGGGCAAGATGCGACATGCAGCACAATACAGCGTAGCCTCGTGTCCTTGCTGCATGGGAAGGTGCCCAATGTGTGTGTGGGGCCGTCACAATTCACTTTGCAGTGTGACATTCATGGCTGCTGTAACAGGCCGCTCACAGCTATTCATCCCGTCGAAATGGTCCATCGAACGGGCCTCTCACAAGGTGAAGAACAAGTTGCAGAGGATCAGCGTTAGGAAGATTGACAGCCAGAACAAATTAAACGAAAATTACGATGAAAAGGAGTAAGAAACGAAGTCTGCGTCGTGAGACAAAACTTGCAGTTTTGTCCTGAAATTCACAAACGCCCGCCTCTTATGTTTCATTCTGAAGATTTCAGCACTTCAGCACACTCAGCAGGCCGTTTTTCTCACCGCTGTCACCACACCTTCTCACATCCACACTCCCATGCACCCTCCCGCATGCACACACACACACACATACACACAAGCACACAAGCACACATATGGAGAGGCCGCCTTTTACATACATTGCGTTTGCCTTGTTTTATTTTCCACATTTTACTCTTTCCATCCACTTGCTTCTGCAGATTTTACTCCCCGTTGTTCGCATATTCCTCCGTGTCCGACCTGAACAATGCAAGGAAGCAAAGAAGCATGCGTAAAGAAGGAGACGAAAAACCAAGAATCAAAGCTCAGCAGATGCAGACGGGATGTGACGAGCTTGCCGCAACCACTGGCGATTGGCTGGTTGGACGAGCTCGTGAGCACCAAGCCGCAGGTGCAAAGCTGTGGGAAGCTGGCTGTCTGTGAGGGTGGAAACGGCGGCTACAGCATGCAGGGTGGGAGACCCGTTGGCTGGGGCCGACTACGCCTAAAGGGCCAAACAGGGCTAGACTGGTGATGCACCAACAAGCAACTCAGGTGCAGGAAGAAAAGCAGGAGAAGGGGATGAAGAAACATTGGAGAAGAAAAAAAGAAAGAGAATTGTTTGACAAAATTAAAAGCCAGAGCCCAGAAACATGAGAATGGCTTGATGGCAAGGGTGTCGGAGATGTTGGTAAGTGGCTATGATCTTTATGTGCGCCCCGTAAGACGTAGCCTTCTTCAAGGCTCTTTCTTGATGATTATGAGTAAAGGAAATGCCAAATGAACGCGAATGAGAGATTAGAAGAAAAGAAAAAGCTCTAACATTGCACAGATATTTCATCTCATAAGACGCTTTAACTGTCAGCACATTCGGTTGATTGCCAACAACATGGAAGATAAATATCTCAGTCCAAATCCCATCATACAAATGGAGAATATCGGACATCCTCCATATCTTGTGTCACAGTGTACAGCATCAAAGAGAAAGAAACGAAAGGAGCAAACGTCCATGGAGAATGTCCCGCCCCCGAGTTTCATTGACGGTGCCTCGTCTTGTGTCACCAAGACTGACACGATTTTGTTCTGTTCCCTCTCGACTATAACGGTAGGACAAGTCATAAGTCACAACGGTTGGTCATACCAGACGAGCATATCATGTATTTTATTTGTTAACGCCCAGCCGAGCCAGGCTGACCTTTTCTCCTTTTTCCTTTGTTCGCTTGCAAAGTTTACCCATCTTCCCTAAGTTTCTCCCGCTCTTCGATGCACCCCAAGTATCGTCTGTTGGTTCTTACAAAATTGTTGATTCTCATTCTTGCTTCTCCGTGCGTCTTTGGCCAAGCGGTTGACTATGCCTACCTGTTCTCCTCTTGCCGCGAAAAATCTACCCAGTTCCAACAGCCGCTCGGCTTGTCCCCATGTTTCGAAGGTACATGACTGCTAATAAAATTCGATTTTATTTGAGAATAATGTCGACAAACGTGGCTATTCGGAGCAACTAATCCATCAAAGCGAATGGAAGGGCCCAGGTCTAGGCCATCGGCCGCATATGGTCGGACCTGGCAAAAGCGTCCGGGTACGCAGTCCGCCTTGCGTCTCCGATTTCTTCCCGCAAGACCTTTCTCACCCATGGTATTTTTCGAGAGGAATCTCGGTTCTCATTGTCCGTGTACAAGAAACGGGTTCCACCGAACCAACAGACCCAACATCCCCGTGTGGGACTGTCAGACCGGTCAGAGAAAAAGAAAACCGATAACTAGAACCCCCACTCATATTTGTACATAAAATGTGGCAATAAATCATATGAAAAAAAAAAAAAAACAAAAAAAAAAAACAGGCATAGTACTACAAAGCTTTGTGGGTCCCGTAAAAGCAAGATATGCCCACCAGAAAGATTACATACGCATGGTCCTCACAGTGTTGTAGAACTTCACTTTGTGTGCGGGGACAGCAGAGGGAGACCTAACGCGGTCAAAGCACAATGCACTCCATAGGTTGTACTTGCTTAGTGTCATGTGGTGTCATCGTCTACCAAACCTTGCTCATAAATCTATACACAAGACAGCGGTCCCGTTTTGCCGTACTCTTCTGCCTCTCCGCCCGCGGATATCCTGTTCGTGGTGCCGCCAGGCAAGGAAGGCCACGAGGTAATAAGGTTGGCCTGGTGGAGTTTGTACAGGGCCTGGGTCCTGGTCTACGGCGGCCCCTGGCTAGAGAACCAGCTAGGCCGGTACCCGGCCAAGGTAACCATATCGCCATGCCATGGCCAGGTTGGCATAGCCGGGATCTCTGTCAATGGTCATGGTATTTGTCCTCACGGCTCAGCTTGCTCATTTTTAGTTGTCGATCATTGCATAGACCTGTGAGAAGAAGACATTCAGAAAGCTGTGAGCACTTTGATAGTCCCGATGGTTTTTTTACGAGGCTCAAATATGGCCCAGATTTTTGAGTACTGACTTTCGCTTCTCACACAACAATGAATGGTACCTCGACCTCGATGCCACCATCTTGATATCCCCGCAGCAGCCCCTCAACGCCTCTGCTTCAGCCCTCAACAAATACTACATTGCAGAACTACATCTTCAAAATGGCGGTGAAGATAAACCCGCACACAAATTTTCTTTTCAATGGTAATATGGAAACACCCAGCCTTCCGCAAAACCCCTCTCCATGACTTTTCAACACCTCAAATTTAATAATCCGGGCTTAGGATAAATTCCTGCGCGCCTTGGTGTAATTAAGCCCAAAATAAAGCCTCGTCGTCGTTAGACATGTCTGTTAAACGAGACATTCAGACTAGCTATTGGTTGTAGCCGAGAACCAAGTCCGTGGGAATAAGTACGACTTCTTTTGAGCTCCATTTTCATATCGTGAGATCCTTGTCCCTGTCCCCAAGGACCCATTAAAGCGGTCCGAGGCGGATGTGGAGACACTAAGAAATACCGAACAAAGAAAGTACCGTTGGAGCGCGCTCCATATCGTAGAATATCGTGAAGGAACCTGTTAAAGAAAGATGTAAAACAACCGACAGAGGTTAACCCATCCTATGATGTATCCCACAACTCTGCTATGGCGTATACGAGATGCCTTTCTTGGATAGTCTTGAATGCAAGGGGAAAAGCAAGCAACGGAAGCAAGACTTCGGAGCATCACAGAGTTAACTGGCATTTTTGTGTTTGTTGGTTCTACATCGCGCCTTGCACTTTCTACAAAATCAAAGCTACAAAGACATCTACTTCGTACTGAAAAAGAAGCAAAAAAGCTGAATGGCATCCAGTCCATCACGACAAGGCCTCGCTTTCCTCCTTGCCTGTTCTGTCTTAGCCTTTTGGTTTTCAGCCCTTCTTTCTCCACACGGATTCTTCCCTGCCGGACCCGCACACTTTGTCTCCCACCTGAGTATTTGTTCCAGCCACTCTCACTGGTACTCAGGTCGGTTCCTCTTATTAAATTCTTTTTTGACTCGTTTTCGCCCAGACCTCGACAAAACTTAACCATTCATAAGATGTGAAGGCAGCTCAGCATCTTCAGAGTCGCTTTGCTTTCCTGACCTTTGCCCCCTTTTTCTCTCCTACTGCCGCCCTTCCGCACTACTGCTTTTTAACAAAGTGGTTGATTGAACAGGTTTAAATACTCGTGTTCATTGCCGTTACATGTCCCTTGCATGTTTAGTTTCTTCTTGGACAGAGAAAGCTTTCCCACACATGTTTCTTACCCATCTTCGCTTTGCGGTGTTTCTCATATGCTGACAAGCCTGCATGTCTTGCCATGCTGCACAAACGAGCTTCACCGCCCTCTTGTTGGCCTTGAAGTGTGTTTCTTGTATTACCTCGACTTTGGACAGTTTCTGGCTTTTCCACCATCCTCCCTTGCTTCTTGCTGTCGGGTTTGATACTCGTATTCATCCCAAAGTTCAGTACCGGTGTGCTTCATATTCATACATAAAAACCTGTTCTCACCAAACATGGAGCAGGAATTTAAGACATTTTCAGACAAGTCTTTCCAAAAAGGTTTGGAAGACGTTTTCTTTCCATGATATTCGCCAGCCTTGTCATTCTCTTCATAAAAGTCACTACTACCTCGAAGGTAGCTTGCTTGCCACGCCCCTCCTTCCTGCCTCTGCCCACCGAAAAGAGGCTCCACGGCTGCATCCAGTATTGCAAATAGTCGGTCTTGTTGGTGGCCTGGCTGCCTGACGGGGCTTGTGTAAAGTAGGGGAAAAGTTCAGACCTTTCCTGATTTGCATCGCGTGTGAGACATTCTAAGCGTCGTAAAGCTCTCAAACTTCCCAAATAGGGCCAGAATGAAGACCACCAAAGACAAATGGAGACAACCTATGCAAGGCAAGTCGCCAAAATGACCTGACCGGTCCCCAAGCGAGGATGTCCTGGCCAGTCTAGGCTTGCCAGACTACGTTTTATTCAACTTTATGAAACCCATTGATGGCCTGTAGTTCCTGCCCATAATGGCAGCAATGCCACTGTTAGCGCTTCGCTTCTGCCTGCCGGAGCCCCGTCGTTCTAGCGCTTCTGGCGTGTTTATAGCCAACTACGTCGTATAATGTGCTTCTTTTTGGCCCTGATACAGCTCTGCCTCAATCTACCTTTTCCTTTTTTGCCTCACCTTGTCAGGATCACGAAGCCAGGGAGGCTGTCGAGGAATGCTTCCCCGCCGTTTACCACGCGGGCAAAGTAAAACGAATCACTTTGTCTATCCTTGCTGTTTAGGTGGGCTGGGTGGTAAGTAAGGGCCTGTCTAACCGGGCAAACATATCCTCGTGGGCAATACCATGAGTGGGGTGTAAAAGTGGAAGATGGTGATCGCGCAGTTCATCGCGCTTTCCTTATTTGACTTTTCTCCATTATCTCGAAGAAAGCCATCTCCGCCGTCCGCTCTTTCCCCATTAGCGACTCGCCATGTCCTGTATCGCTCCTTCCTTTTTCCCTACGTATACCCTTTGCACCTTCCTTCAAGCTCGGTTTCGACCCAATCCTTTCCATTTTCTCCCACATCCATCAGTTGCAGCTCACCTCCCACTTGGACCATTGTTTTCCTTTTCTCCTCAACTTTTTTTTGGGACCTTTGACTTGCCTTAATCTTTGCCCACATATCTCACACGCAATTCCCAAGCGAGCCAAAGAAGCATTTGTGTCTTAACCCGGATCTTGAAACCGCCTGCTATCCTCACAGCTTCCAAAAATCTTGTGTGGCAAAGTTTGCTACCGGCACGGTAAGCTTCCTTCTTTTGAGCAACCGATGCACGATCTTGTTTCGCCCAGTTCACTGACTGCTCATCTACAGGGTTACACTACGATCCCCAGAACAATACACTTGGCTCCTTCGACCCCCATTTACCTCCAATCACAACGCATCCCACGACAAGACCTGCTGGTCGACGTCATCTTTGCACAGACGATATTCTACACACCGTGTAGAATACAGCTGTTTGTCATTTAGCTATTCGACAAGTCAGATCTACAGCCATGGATCCGGGGTATTGGAGCTGGCTCTCACAAGATGGCAGCCCGGTTTGCGATGAGATCTGTTTGGACTCTTATCGCCACTCTCCGCATCGGCCAGCATCTCCTGCAATGAGTTTCGATAGCTGCCCGAGTTGGACACACGGAGTCACTGGGTACCGGCTTTCCATCTTCCTCATTGCCCAGTCGATCAAGGAGTGACAACGTTTCTCTGTGAAGAGACGTTGCGATTAAACAACCTCTTGAACAACCCAGAAACTTTTACGTCTTTCTGGGCTCCACGCCAGTATGATGCTGTGCAGTTGTCGACGCATGAGCAGCAAGTACCAGTGACACCACCCACATCACCACACTGTTACGCATTACCTGATGAAGAGGTGGGAGACGATGATGTCAGCGTATTGTCGGTGCGTCTGCCAGAACACTTGACATTTTCGTCAAACACATCGGTCCACAAGAATTTTAGCGCCGAAGTCCCTTTCGACTCCGAATCCTCGCCAGACAATATGCCAGGCCTCGATGCCTCATCCGCCCCAGACATTCTCATCATGACGCCTATTGAAACTTCTGACGGCAACTCTATGACTTTCAGACTGGCGGAAGCCACATCAGAGACTCTGGAATCTTCACCCATGGTCAACCCTCGGACTATTCTCGATGATTTTTTTGGTCTCGCTATCTCCACAGATGATATTGTGCCTCTGAGCCATGCAGTTGAAGAATCGACAAATGGAATCGCCCCTGAAATGGAGACAGCAGCCCAGACAACAGCCAGACTAGCTTCTCAGGCTCGTGCAGCTACTGTCGCGATGCACGACTTGGCCTTCGATGGCGAGGACCCAGCCCTTTACACGGCTTCCGAGCCTAACAACGACAACTCCGATGCTTCCACTGAACAGTCCCCAGATAACCGCACATGTTCTCCGTTTTCATCTACGTCCTCTTTCGTCTTCGTCCCATCTTCGAATTACTGGAACCCTACATCTCCAATCAGATCAACAATTGCCACTTGCCAGCCTCACGACATCCCCTTGCACAGCATGGGACCATACTTTGAGGTTAGCGACTACAAGCCTGTCAAAGGGATACCCAACGAAGCTGAAAATGACAGCGACAGCGAAGAAGAACTCGAGGCGTTGCTATCACAACTCGAAGACGAGGGAGATTTCGACAAGATGAGCATTGCTAGCAGCAACGCCACAATCACACAAGAAATCATTGACACTTGGGCAGCTACAAGAGCGGCAACTTGGGCCACCACGACTGCTCTGAAAGCCAATATTCAGGCCACAAGTCCAACCGTTGCCGAGCATGCGATGGCTGCAGACACCTACAAAGAGTGGGAGCATATTTTCATCGCCCTACAGCAGATCGATGACTTCATCACAGATTCCTAGGCGGAAGCTGCTGCAACAAAGCTCGTCGATCTCGTGCAGTATATTGTGCATGAGGGACAACAGATTGGACTTCCGGCTCAATCTTTCTCCAAAAACGCTCACGGCTACGAAAAACATTTCTGGGCCAAATTCGTGGCAACTGTATTTGCCCTGCTTGACCAGCATGCATTGCGTATGGACATGACAGCCCGCACCTGCGATTGGGAAGACGTTGTTTCTGGAGCCAAAGTCATCTGACACTTGACCGTCCTCCCACCGACTACAGAACCAGGGCACCCGGTAAATGCGAGATCAGCGACTACGCCATACTGGAACAGTGGTGGTGCAGGGCGTACAGAGGTATACCCGGAGTGAAAAGCCTTTTGATACGGCGCTCTCGGGAATATCGACCAAGTCGCGTCTCTTGAGACGCACGGCTTTCTCGAACGACAAGAAGACACATCCTGCGAGCGGTGTTGCTCCCGACACCAGCGCTGTCCGTTCAGCAAAATACGACAGGTGCCGTGATGTTAGCATGTGCTGTTGTCTACATGTTACATACAACATCTTTGAGCAATGCTGCCTTCAACGCAGCTATTGATGGCCGCGTCCGTGGAGTGCAAGCTAACAGCGAGAACGAGGTCTCATGCCTAGAAAGTGGCCTGCGAGAGCTCGCCCACCAATCTACGATGGTGATGCGATGAGCACTGGAACTTCTCCCCGGCCAGAATTTGATTTGGTGCCGTCTCACAAAGGGTTTGACACCCTTGAATCCATCATTAACCAGCAGTCAAGACATATGCACGCAGGCTGCACTGGGGCCAGTGCCGTGGCAGAAGTTAGGCATTATGTCTTAAGACTTCTTTGGCTATTTTGGGAATCGATATTGGATGCAAGATATGAACAATATATGGACTTTTGAGTGGTATCTAGACGATCATATAATGACATACGGATATTTGAAGAAAACAGAATTTTTTTTGCCTTTTATTTTCGCACTCCTAAATAAAATGAGCCAGGTTAAATGAAAATTCAGTCGTAGATATCTCGTCACACATTGACCGAATCATGTCACGTGCTTTGACTGTATGTAGTAAGTATCTTGGTGACGCATTACCTATCAGCTGGCATCACAAATGCATTTTCTTTGGAGTGAGCAGTGCAAATTTCACACCCAGTTGAGACTTTCGTCCTCGTGCAAGCTTCTGTTTTGGCTGGCTGGTGATCGTGTAATCGGTAGCCAAGTGGCCAATCAGAGCGCAAAAACCTAAAAACAAGTTTCCTATTTAGGTAAGCACACCAAAAAGGGACAACACGTCGTGCACGCTGCCAAATCTTTTCTTTTCTTCACGACCAACACAAGCACATGTAAAACGAAAATAATGCCAATTAACTGGATATTTGACCGTATTTATTTGTTATTGAAGACTTCTTCTATCAATGTAGTAAACTTCTGGTCTCACCGTTGCTTTTTCAGTCGCCGCACATCTCGAATTACAAGGCCGAATTCGAGGAGGAGTAACTCCCTCACGCGTGAAATAAAACAGACGACCGTCTTTGCGAGGGAAGAGCCATTTGAAAAGAAAAAAATGAAAAGCTGTGACAAAAAGAAGTACATAATAGGAAGGGTATCCAGAGGCAGCAAGTCGAGTCGTGGATGTGTGGGATTAGATGTTGGCAAATCGCTGCATCGAGACACGTAAAGAACGTCGAATTGCAGCATTTAGAAATTCCCAAGCCTCTAATGACGCACGATAGAATTTGGATGGGTATTTAGAATCACAAAATATGGTTGAGAGGATCCCCAGTAATGGCCTTTGTCTAGTCGGAGCAGTCGTACCATTGTATGAGCGTGAACTTAGAATACAAATGATGACGATGCATCGTTGAGTCAAAACGATTAAGGTTCACGGGTACGTACCTCATGGGCACAACGATATATAAAAAACTGCCCGTCTTTCCTTAACTTGGAATTTGACGTCTTTCTTTCTCTCACATGCAACTAGTTTTCATTGTTCAGTTCTGCTGTCCAGGCCAACCTACGTTGCTTTCATCAGACGCATTCACCTCTCTTTCTCATCCCAGATCATTACTGGCCCAACCATACCGCCTCACACATTCACACAGACCGTTTACCTTTTCACCCCTTCAAAATGAATTGCTTCAGATTTTCACGCAGCTCCGAGAAGGAAGATTACGGTCCCCAGAAGGAGTACATGGCTTCCAAGAAGAAGCACATTGCTTCCAAGAAGAAAAAGGAAATCGTCGACAATTCGTACTACGCCCGGATTCCTAAAAAGAATCCCGGCCGCAAGAATCTCAAGGTGCACTTTGACAAATATGCGGCGGTCTACAACTACGACCCGAAAAACAAATTCTCAGTGCAAAAGTCTGAAAGATCGTCCTCACAGCATACCTCTGAGCCATCTTCCGCGTCTTCCAAGTTTCCGATGGACCCTCTCGCCATCGTTCGTCAGGAGAATGCAAAACTCACCATCTCCAAATCCAAGCTCGAGTCAAAGCCCACGCCCAAGTCTGAGGCCGCATCCAGCACAAACACAAATACGAACACAGACACGAACACAAACACGAATAGGAAAAAGAAAAGACGCCCCAGGTATACCAACTACATTGAAACCATGCTCTATGAGGATGATGACAATTTGTGGGCATTCAACCACGACCACGATCCGTTCAAGCACTACAACACATTTGATCGTACCCGCGCTGCGTATGCTCGAACAAACTTGGCCATCCGAAATTTGAACGACCCAAGAATATATGGGCCGCCACAGCCTTCCAGAAAGAACTATATCGTTTCAGAGTCCTCCGCTCTAGCGACGTCCCTCTTACGGTCTTCCACACCACGGTCATTCTTGCTGGCATCCTCCACACCAGCATCCTCCTCATCAGTATCTTCCTCATCAGCACCTTCAATACCGGCGCTATCTTCTTCAGCATCCTCGTCCTCCTCATCCGTCCCGTTGATGCACCACGATCCCAACAAGACTGTCGATGACTACTACTACGTCCACAACAAATATTTGTTTCGCAAGACGCTAAAATCATACCGCAAGAAGCGCGAGCGGGAAGCCAAGTACGAGGAGCATATGCAAACAACAATGGGCCTGCGCCATTCTCTCAAGAAAAAAGCATTCATTGCTCCCAAGCTCGACACCATCTATGAGATGGAAGAGCCAGAGGAGCTGCTTCCTGAGCAGTATGTGCCGCCATTTTATCGTGTTCACGACAACATTGTCGATGCAGAAGAAGTGGCCTCAGTGTCATCCGATGACTCTCTAATTGCTTCATCGCTCGACTCGTTTGAGGAAGATTCCATTCACTTTTATGGTGCTGTAATTAGTCTCTTTTCCTTGTTACGCTCAGCCTTCGTTGCACTGTTCAGTCGACGACGAGATTAGCCACCTAAGAAGGTCATTTGATCGTTAGCTTTTCTAATACGGTTGGGAACATTTTGAAGCTTTTCCTGTGAAGCTTTTCCTGCACTATTGCATCTTGTTTCTTTTGAGTTTATGATACCCAATATTACTATTTGTTGTGAATTTTAGTTCAATATTATTCTAGCCAGTTCAAGTTCCGTACAAATCAATTTGGTTTTCAAACTAAAATTGTGAAAATTGGCAATGTGAAGTGAATTCTTTTTCATCATAAAATGTGGTAAATTATTTCAAAGCAGAAGAAAATTTGTCTTTCAATAAATTATTAAAAATGGTAAGCATTTGAGAACGAAAAAATGTCATTTATATTTTTAAAACATCCACTACAATGGCTCTTATCAAAAATTATCCAAACTGCCTGATTCTCATCCCCGAATCAATCTCTAACAAAAACAGTTCACAACAGTCGGACCGTCCCGAGAAGCGACCGTTCGTGGGGTCTACGCACACACTTTAATGAGCTACAGGACGTTGTTCATATCCCTAGTTACGGGTCATAGAGCTTGTACTCGGAGCATTCATGAGCATTTTCTTTGTCATCATGTAGAATAGGCCGGTAGTGGGTAAATATCGCGGTAAAGTAACATCAAGATCTGGAGAAAATTTATTCATCATTTCGAGAAGTGGATTTACCCGGCACCGCATCTCGCCTTTGAAGATTTCAAGCTATGTCACAACTTGGATTCAACATTGTATACGTGTGTTCGACTATCTCATAAAGAAACATCTACCCAAGCCGAGTATTTCCATCATGCATGTCGTTTCTCTGATGCTTGCCCTATGCGGGCTTCTTCTGTTCACAACGGTGGCAGCCAACAGTAGCTCCAACACTACCGGAATCCGTGCGCTGTTCCTCTTCAAGGATGTCCTTGAGTCCAACACTACCGCCCTCCTCACTTCGGGCTTCAACACGCTCATCCTCTTTAGCTTTGGCGTATTGGGCAACGGTGACATTGTCTACTACACGACCAACACTGTGACGGGCGGTATTCATACGACAGTGGCGTCCAACGGAACCTATGTAGGCGGTGCGGCACTGGCCGACAAGGTCAGGTCGTACAAGACAGCACCAGGGTCCTTGGTTGACCGCGTCGAAATCTCCATGAGCTCGTCAGGCACGGCCTTTCAAAATGTTACTGCCCTTATCAAGAGAGACGGGGCCGGGCCCGACACAGTTTTGGCTCGCAATTTTGGCGCTCTGCGTGCGGCATGGACCCTTGATGCGTTCAACAATGACGACGAGTCCGTCTATGATGCGGCCAGTACATCAAAGTTTGCGGAGCTGCTGGGCGACCCGAACGGTGCTGCGTTTCCACACTACACGGCGGCACCGTACACCAATATGCGATTCTGGGCGGCGGTCCGGCAATCTATCTCGGCCAGCACGCATCTTCCCGGCAACTATTTTGACCGTGTGTATCTGCAAGAGTATGACGGCGGCGCAGGAAACGACCCCGCTACCTGGCAGACGGCGTTGGCTCCCAAGGCCAAAGAGGACACGGCTGTGAGCATGGTACCCATTCTGTGGGTAACCAACGACTCGAAGCCGTCGCAGGGCACGACACCGGTACAGGCCGAGGCACGTTTTCGGAAGTGGGCGTCGTCCCGATCTGGTATTGCTGGAGGCGGCTACTGGAACGACTACGATATTGAAAAGATGAAGTCGTCGTACGCAGCATACGGGGACGTCTTGAAAGCAGTCTTTCCGTGAGGTTTTTTCTTTCATTTTGGGTCAAATCAGGCATTCAGAATAGTATAGAAAAGAAGAGAGTAGCCTTCTTGTATTTGCGGCAACTACAAACTGGTTCCGTCGAAGCCCCACACAGGACGATGTGAAGAGACGTCATAGAAATCAGGACCAAACGACCAATGTAAGACTAATGGGTACCAATTAAGTTGTTTGATATGGCCAAATTCCCCCTACTCGATGTGTTCGCCCGCCGTCGTAGCATTCTGCTTGGCTTCGACCGGACCGCCGTCGTCCTTGACAGAGACAATATGGTCGCCAAAGGCAGCGGCAATGCTCTCGAGTGTCTGTTGCTTCGTTTCGCTAGTTATTGTTAGCAGGTTCGTCTGAAACGGATATTGCAATGGGGCATATACGTACGGATAGAAAAAGTAGATGATGAATGAGTAGACGAAACAGCAGCCGACAAACACGTAGTAGTAGTTTTGGCCAATAGTGGCAAACGCACTTGGACCGGCCTCGGTGACTAGATGGTTAGCAGTGTTTAAGCAGGATAAAGGGAGCTTGGGGGAAGTACGTACTGCCCACGTTCACGACGTAGTGACAGGTGGCGGCGACGCCCATGACGCGGCTGCGGATGGCAATTGGCAGGACCTCGGCGCCGTAGATCCAGGTGACGGGGTTGATAAGGCAGTAGTAGCCGACGACAAACAGATAGATGCCGAGGACAGCGAAGCCCTTGCCGACCTTGTTGTCGGTATGCTGAAACTTCCACTGCAGGATGGCGCTGTAGACTTCGGTGAAAATAACCCAGGCCATGCCCGCAAGCAACATATTGCGACGGCCCCAGCGGTCGGGCAAGAAGATAATGGAGATGGCGGTGGCCAGAAAGGCACAGGTGCCCCAGACAGCGGCGAGGGCAAGGATGGTGTTGGACGTGATGCCGAGAGACTTGTAGAGGGAGGTTTGGTAGTACTGTAGCACCGTCAGTATTGGAAAAATAAAATCAAATGTGGGATGTGAGAGAAAGAGACTCACCTGAATAACGTTGACACCCGTGATGCTGGTCAGGACCTGGACAGAGATGGAGCTGTGCTGTTAGTGCCTGGAAAATGAAACAGAGACAGCCCGACATTGACTTACACAAGAATCCGGTGGCGGTACAGCTTCCACATTTCGAGCCACGATGGGATTTCCCGCTGCTGTTCGTACTCAATCTGCGCCTTCATCAAGGCAAACTCGCCGTGCACCTCCTCCGAGAGCAAATCGCTCCGGATGCGCGTAAACACTTCCTGGGCCTCCTCGAGCTGGCCACGCTGGATCAACTGACGGGGTGACTGCGGCATGAACGTGACCAGGCCCAAAAACAGAATAATGCCCCAGGGGATTTGGAGGGCAAGCGGCAGGCGCCACTGGACTTGGCCATACGGAGCGTAGCCGCACGCAAAACCCAGCCAGTTGGAGACCATTGTGCCCAAAGCCAGACCAGCACCGTTCAAGCCACCAATCATGCCGCGGATGCCGGGGGGACTGATTTCCGACAAGTAAACAGGGACCGTGCCGCTCAGGGCACCGACGGCGATTCCAGCAAGAACACGGCCGGCCAAAAACATGCCGATATTGACAGAGCCCGTCTGGATGGCACAGCCAATGGTGACGATAATGCATTGCAGCTGCATGAAGCGGAGACGGCCGAGGCGGTCGGCAAACAGGATCTGGGAGATGGCGCCGATGGCCTCGCCGGCAATATAAATGGCGGCGACAGAACCGGTGAGGCCATTGGAGGGATGTTTCATGTACTCGACCCAACTAGGGTGGGCGATGGCTGCAGCATGTTAGTAACGTGAAGACGTAGATGTATGTGTAGGTGAGTGTCAACGAACTTGTAGTCGCGATGCCTGTATCGACGCCCTGATACTGTTAACATTGTTATGATTAAACAAAAGAGCGTAGTATGATCAACATACATAGAGAAACGTGCCCATGCAGGCAAACGTGGCCACGAGGATGGGATATGCGTCCTTCATCCTGGCGAGATGTTGTTTCGGTGTGATGTGATGCCAAGCAAATTGAGTAACAATGATGGGTGAACGGAAACAAGAAGTCGCAGTTCGCAAGAATGAACGGCGAGACAGAAAACAGAAGACGAAGATCGGAGGTGAAGAAAAGACTGAGAGAACGAAGTCGGAGAGCGAAGACGGCGATCTGGTCCAACGACAACAGTTTTAATACAAATGAGAAAAGGCGGACCGTGCCCCGTCTCGTTGGTATTTCTTCTTGTTTTCTTCTTTTGACTTTTGTTGATTTGATAGAAAGCGTGCTCGCTCGGCAAAGGGGATGATCGCAGCCAAAAGCAGTCAACTTTCCCCCTCAAGAGTACTCCGTAGTGGAAGAAGTGGTTGACTCGAGGAGAATTAGACGGCAGATCATTGCCCGGCTTTACCCAAGAAAGCAATCCACCCCAGATCAAGTCCCCGCAAACACTGCACAACCTGCCGAGCCTGCACAAGTTGCACGAAAATGGGGATGCGGGGATTGCGGAGGGAGGCAGGCTGTGGGTCATCGTCAGAAGAAGAAAAGGAAATCGAACGAATGTGGAAGGAAATCATATTAGCCACTAATAAGAGAAAACAAAAACGAAAGATCAAAACAGGGAAACCGGGTTTCTGGGTCTAGCTCTGATCTCACGTTTTTTTTACTCCGCACTTGCAAGGGGTCCACCAGAACCGGACTGCAGCACAATGATGTTCCGGGGCCGGCATTCGATGTCGGGTGTTTGCCGTGAACAAACAAAAAAAAAACACGGAACAACAACACGGTAGAAGAAAGGACCGGAAAAGAAGACAAGACATGCGTCAACAAGTTTCTTGTGATTGAGAAGGATCAGATCGGCCTCTATCAGTCCGTTATTCGGCGTGAACGAGGCCGAGGTTCGCTGACGTGTAAACTTAAAATATTTTGGGAGTTGAAACAATTGTTTTGTTTCTCGCGTCTACATCTGCTTTGTTTTCCAAACCGTTGAACCCTAACAAAGCTACCCCTCATCTTCTCTCCAAACTGCAGCTTAACACAAACGTCATCGTCACCATGTCAACAAACGGAGTCAACGGCACAAACGGTGTCAACGGTGTCAACGGCACGCACACGAATGGAAGCATCGCCGACAAGCTCAAGAACAACCGCGCCCGTTTGATTGTCGACGCTGCTGCCGCCGGTGGTTATGCCATCCCGGCCGTCTGCTGTTATACGCTCGAGGCCGTCATCGCCACTGTCCGTGCCGCCGAGGCCAAACAGTCGCCCGCCTCATCCAGCTGTTCCCCTGGGCCATTGAGTACGCTGATGGTTTGCTGTTGCACGCCGCTGCCGAAGCTGCTGACAAAGCCTCGGTGCCCATTGGTGTCCACATGGACCACGCCCAGACACCCGAGATTGTGCGCCGGGCTGCCGACCTGGGCGGCTTTGACGGCATCATGCTGGACATGTCGCACTACGAAAAGGAGGAGAACTTGCGACACACGCGGGAGCTGGTCGAGTACTGCAACGCCCGCGGCATTATTACCGAGGCAGAGCCGGGCCGCATCAACGGTGTCGAGGACGGTATCGAGGACACGGGCGACATGGAAGAGATTCTGACGGGCCCGGCCGAGGCTGAGGACTTTGTGGCGTGCGGGATTGACTGGCTGGCCCCGGCCTTTGGCAACGTGCACGGTGTGTACGGCCGAAAGGTCCGCAGCTGCGGTTTGATTTGCTCACCAGCGTGCGCGAGGCCGTGGGCGACCGTGTGCGGCTGGTGCTGCACGGCGCACACGAGTACTACTTCCAGGAAGAGCTCCTGCGCAAATGCATTCAGCACGGCATGGCCAAGGTCAACATCAACGGCCCCGTGGCGGCGGCGTGGACGCAGGTGCAGGGCGAGTTCAGCGGCAAGATTTCGCTGACGGCGCTGGTGGAGAAGCAGACGCAGGCGATGCAGGAGGTGGTCGAGTACCACATGGACTATTTGATGTCGACGGGGAAGGCGGGCGACGTGGGGAAGGCGGCGAAGGCATGAACTAGTGAATGTGGATAGCTTGATAGACCTAATAGAATACCTTGTATTTTGAGCATTCCTGTACTCCGCCATTGAACAGAAAAAGTGTGCCTCCCGCAACACCTTCTCCGCGTCTCCATTTGATTTGTGCTTGTCTCCGCAATCGCCTTTGATATCTTTTGGGTGTGTGCGTGTAAGCCTACGCGGTTGTTGAACGTGCACAAAGCCCCAAATCATCCGGGTCAATGATGCTGCGTACGGTCTCGTGAGGGCTTTAGCGAGGCGGAGGTGAGATTGGGCTTGCAGCGCTTGTAAATAGCGTAGTGGACCCTACCCCGACAACGGCGCATTCTTATGCCGTTTTGTCACCACGTCTGTCTACTCCGTAAATCGTACTGGGTGCGCCACTGAGTCAATGGAGATGCGGGGTGTGCATGGGGAAGTGGTTAAAGTCGAGCAGTCAGGGGAATTGGACGGGTTTGTTGACGTCGGTTGACGATAAGTCGAAAAGTGTGTGCCGTAATTACCATATTATAACCATGACCGTGTCACGTTGACAAGATACAGCCCGGATTACCGGATTCGTACAGACCGCACAGTACTTTTCGACATCTGTAGATACTCTGACAGCCATCATGAAGCCCAAGGCCCTGTTGCTGGGGCGCATTGACCAGTATGTTGATATTCCCAACTTCCTTTGATTTTTTTTTAGTTCGACCTCTCTAACATCGCCAGCGCTATAGAATCATGGCAGGCCCTCTCCGAGTTGGCCGACCTCGTCACCACCGCAGCCACCTCCCGCGCCCAACTTTTGGCAGAATGCCGTTCGGGTGCTCTCGACGGCGTCGTCGCCATCTTTGACCGCGCACCCCATAGCACGTCCACCACGGGCAAGTTTGACGAAGAACTGATTGGCGCCCTTCCCGAGAGTGTTCGGTTCTTGGCTCACAACGGCGCCGGCTACGACAACATTGACGTCGCCGCCTGCACCCGCCGCAACATTCGCGTCTCCAACTGCCCGCGCGTCGTCGACGAGGCCACAGCCGACACGGCCGTGTTTTTGATCCTGGCGGCCCTGCGCGAGTTCAACAACGGCATCATGGCCATCCGCAACGGCACATGGACGGGGCTCTTGCCGCCAGAGCCGCTGGGTCACGACCCCAAGGGCAAAGTTTTGGGCATCCTGGGGCTGGGCGGCATCGGCCGGTGTCTGCAGCGCAAAATGGCCGTCTTTGGCATGACCAAGGTGCTGTACCACAACCGGACGCCTCTCTCCGAAGAAGAAGCGGCGGGGGCCGAGTACGTCAGCTTTGACGAGCTGCTTGCACGCAGCGATGTCCTGAGCTTGAACCTGCCCCTCAATGCGGGGACGCGCAATATTATTTCGACCGACGCCTTTTCCAAAATGAAGCGAGGCATTGTCATTGTCAACACGGCACGGGGTGGCGTGCTGGACGAGGCGGCACTCGTTGACGCTTTGGCGCAAGGCATCGTGTCGTCGGTCGGCCTCGACGTCTACCAGAGCGAGCCCAACATCCATCCGGCCCTCGTGGCCAATCCCCGCGTCTGCCTGCTGCCGCACATGGGCACGTCGACGGTCGAGACCAAGACACAGATGGAGGAGCTGGCCATTCGCAACGTGCGGAGCGGGCTCACCTCGGGTAAACTCGTTACCATTGTGCCCGAACAAAAGAGTCTGGACTAAAGAGGCAGCCAGGCAGGAAGGAAGCCTCCAGCGTTATCACGATGTTAGACATGCATAGCAATAGACACCATTGAAACTGTAGACCTGGAGCATATGCCTATAAGAGAAAAGGGTATCAATTTTATATGGTATTTGTTCAATATACTTCTTCAACATCACTGCCGACGAGACGTACTACAGCCAATCCCTCTCAAAATCCGGCGAAGGGTTGACAAACCCAAACCCAAAGCCACCGAGCGACTGTTGCTGGTGGGGCGTGCCGGCATGCGGCTGGGGAATGTCGATGAGGCCGGCAAAGACGCCGTCGAAGAAGTCGTCGGTGGCGCCGAACAAGTCATGCGAGAAGTCGGGAACGTCCCGAAAGTCGCGGTCGCGGTCGCGGTCGATGTTGGTAAGAGACGGTGGCTCCGCCACCACTACTACTGTACCGCAGACTCGCCAATGAACCTAGCCTCCTTCGTAACCCGTAGGCCGTCCTCCGTGTATCATTAAATATGGCCAGCCCGTGGGTCCGCCCGGGTTGTTCTTTGTATCCAGAATCAGCTGGAGGATGTCGACGTAGCACTGGGCACAGGGCCAGTAGCGGGCGGAGTGGTGGAGGACAGCGAGAAGCGTGGTGAGGTGGGTGGGAGGCGTGTATGGGGTGTTGACAGTATTGTTGTCGGCTACGCCGCCAACTTCGGCGGTATTGCCTGTTGTCCACAGGATGATGAGACTGCGGGCGGCCACCCAGATGACAAAGGCAAACAAGGGCCGAGCTGGTCGACCTGTTCTGGTTGCAAGCCTGTGGCCAGCCCCGCGACTTGGTCAACGGCCTGCCGGAGCTGGGCGCGTGCTGACGCCGAAGGCCGCATGTAGGGCGAGGCCGTGGCAGGAAAGGAGGCGACAGTGTACATGCGAATGTGTATCAAAGCAAAAGTGGCGTGGACGAGGTACCACATAGGGTCAAAGGGGCGGTTGAGAGCGACGCTGGGGAGGGAGGCGTCCTGACTTCGGGCGGCAGGTTTTCCCGCCAGGTCCGGCTCAAAATGTCGATGCGCCGAAACTTGCTCTGCCACTCCTGGCACTGGGCGGGTAGACTGAGATTGGTGGGTTGGACCAGCAAATGGTTGGACTGGTCGACGAGCGACAAAATGTCGATGAAGCACTGCCAGAGGGTGGGTTGTGTCCCCGGAACACCGTACGGGCTCGTGCTCGGGGTGTTCTTTCCCGCCAAACCATTCGAGCGGTACACTTTGTCCCCAAGCATCGTCGCGAGCTGGATACTGCAAGCGAACACGGCGACGGTCAATGGCACAAGGCTGGCCCAACGAAACACTCGAGAAGCGGTCGAGGCTGTAGATGGTCCAGAAGAGACGTCGTTTCTCTTCGGCCTCGATGGCGGAGGATGATCCAAGCAGCAGGGTGTTGGTGTTGGCCGCATTCTCTTCCGTGTCGTCGTTCGTCACGAGCGGCGACGACGGCGAGGCTGCCCGGGCGCCCACTCCTGTCGAAGCTCCCATCATTCCTCCTCCTCCCGCCGTCATGGGCGACGGATTGTGGTCCAAGTGCAGCTGCCGTGCACAGGCGACGAGCATGGCCATAATGTTCCATGTCCGTGGCCCCGGGCCGTCGCCGATGGCGTCAATGGCCAGGAGAGCCAAAGCTTGATAGGCGACAAGGGATGCCGAGTTGATGGTTTCCACCAGCAGCCGGTCGCGGGAGGCTTTGACGTACTGTTCGCGCTGTGTGAGTGAGGGTCCGTCGACGTCTTGTCTTGTCCAGAAACGGAAGCCCAGAATAACCATCCCGTGCAGCAACAGTTGCCGCTCTGGCGCCAGCATGGTGGCCTGAAACGTCGGCCGGTGGAAGAGCGGTGCCCATGGGTAGACGTGCCGAAAAAAGAGGTCGACGAGCTCGTCGAGGACTGCACGGGGTGGCAGTGACGGATCGAGGGGTGGTTGAGCAGAGGCGGCAGTGTGTTAAACGACTGTACACTCACGCTCATCTGCGGCGTCTGTCCCAGCTGCCGGGCGAGTTGTTGTGCTTCTGCGCTGTGTGTGGGTGCACTCCCAGCCGCCGACGGAGTCTGTCCTTGTCCTTGACTCTGTCCTTGACTCTGCCCCTGCACATGCCGTAACACATCCTGTATGGACTGCGCCATCTTCTCCATGTTCTCCTCCAGCAACGACAGCCGCCCCTCGACGGCCCGTCCATAGCCCGGCCGCAGTCCGGGCTGCCCTCGTTCTTTGTAGACACAGGCCACGCCTTTGCGTCGACAGGTGTCGCACTGCGGCCGGGAACTGTCACACCGCGACTTTTTGGCTTTGCAGGTTTCACACGTCTTGGACATTGTTCTCGCGGCGGCATGCTGTTGTTTTCGCAAAGAGCGACGGATGTTGTTGTTGCTGCCACTGACACCGGCGCCGCCTTCTCCGCCGGCTTCGCCCGTTTCCGAGTCGCCGCCGCTCATATGGAGAGACATTGTGGTGGGGGGAGGTGAATGAGAAAATTGCGTAGATGCATAAAAATTGACAAGCAGAAAGTATTAACGATCATGCGACAGTGTCGTTGTGACGTGTGAAGTCCACGTGGAAAAGTCTGGGGAAGAAAGGAAGTGAGGAGTGAGGAGAAGAGAAGAGGGTATGGGGACAATGAGGAGAAATGCTTTGTAAATAGCAATACAAGGAAAGCACAGGCTGAGCTGGAACTGGTAAGCCGGATGGCGCCAGGCACTGTAAGAAAGTAAATACACGCTAATTCTGGCATGTGCCCACTAGACATCAGCGGTCTAGGTCAATGTAACTGACGTGCCGCTTGCCGAGGGATGGTTGCTTTTGTTAGTTGATCGTTTGGCATGACTCGTAAATACAAACTTGTACGGAGTACAAGTAGCCTTCCAAGATAGCCTTTTATCTTCACTTTATTGTCGTTGTCTTTTAACATCATTAAATTCATTACTATTATCGAGCATTGCTTTGTGTCTGCCCTTAACGATCATGTTACAGCACCACCGTAGAATCCATCAATTCTTTGATTTGACGCCGTTGTGCTCCCAATTCCTTTCCCTCCTTTTGTTTTCGTCCATCGTGAAACTGTGGTACTACACGGTCAAAACTGTGAGCCCATCCAAGCTCCATTCAGCACCCTCTTCCCTGACTACTTCTTCTCCAGCATGGCATACACTGCCGACACTTCCGGCACTTTGGCCTCAAACTCCCGCCGCGTCTCGTCCCAGACACGTTTCTGTGCCCGCTTGCCACTGATTCTGTTCATAAACGGCGGGTAGTCGGCCGTGTCAAAGTCGTGCAGGATCTGGCCGTGGGCGGAGGCGGGGGCCGAGGCGCCATTGACCAGAGCGGCGGCGCCATAGATGGGATCGCGGGCGCTAATGTTCATGATGAGGCGAGGGATGAGTTTGGACTGGTTGGGGCTGGTGAGTGGTGTCCAGGCTGAGCCGGGTCGGCACTCGTCACAGTCACCTTGGGTCCGCCGGCGGCAGCGGTGCGCGCAGCGACGCGAGCCGCCAGCTCTCTTTGGAAGTACAGCAACAAACCCTTGGAGCGCCCGTACTGGTGGCCCTGGGCGAGACCATCTTTGTTGTTGCTCAAGCGCTTGAGGTACGAGTCACTGGCCTTGGAGGGCAGGCCCATGGTGGGACCTGCCGGGTAGATGCCAAAGGAGGTGACAAACGTAAGGACGGGCGGGTTGGGGTTGCCAGGGGAAGACTTGAGGCGGGGCAAGATCAAGAGAGCGATCAAGGCCGTCGAAAAGTAGTTGACCTGCAGACTCGTCTCCCAGCCCTCGGGCGACTCGCGACGGTTGAACGATAGAATGCCGGCCGTCAACAGCACGTGGTCGAGGTGCGTCACCGTGTCGCTGTTGTCTTTGAGCAACTGCAGCAGCTTCTGGCACCCCGCAAAGGTCATCATGTCAATCTGCCACACCAAGATCGTGGGGACTTTCTTGTTCTGGGCCTTCAGATCGGCCTCGATCTTTTCTTTGACCGCAGTACAGTCAAACACGTCTACAAGAACCAGAGTCGAGACACCGTTTTGGGCAAACATTGTGGCCGCACGCGAGCCGTAGGCGCCGTTGGCTCCTGTCACGAGCGCCGTGCGGCCCGCGTATGAGGCAGTGCGCACCGTCGGCTGGCCGTTGCGCTGTTTCCAAAGCAGCTGGACCGGGAAATATTCGGCCAGAAGCCAGGGAATGACGTAGGTTAGGATGCTAATGGCGGCGGCCACGATGCTGCCGAGGACAAGAGTGTTGACCATGGCGGGCAACGAGTGGTGTGGAGGTGGTGAGGTGAGGCGGTGATGTGAGGTTCGTGATGTTTTGTTGAAGAGGAAGAAAGAAGAAAGATGAAAGATGGAAGTGAAGAAAAGGAGTTAAGCATAAAAAGAGCGTAATTTCAGACTCTTCAATTGCCGGTCGTCCGCGGTCGTGTGTCGCTGGTTGGACGTACGGAGTACGATGAGGAATCAGGAGAGGTGAGGACAGGCAGACCCAAAAAAGGAGAGCAAAGTCGGGGAGGTTGCACTCCGTGAGAATCGTAAGACGTTTTGGCTCTTGGAGAGGAAGGCTGGAATCAATCCACACGGCTGGGAAAGGCTGGGAAAAGGGAAGCGCGGTCTTTCTTATTTGGGTCTAGCCTGTGCCTAAGCTTTACGTATTCAAGGGGAAGGTGCGGTAACCTCCAGAGTGAGTATGTAAGTAAAAGCCCCTGAAATTTCACGGAGACCCCTGAATATCCCGTAAGTCCACTAATGATAGGCCTGATACCCTCAACAGCTTACGGCTGACGACGTATTTACGCCGACGCTTCACCGAGTATTACGTCGTAATTACATTCAAATAACATCCTCTCACTTACCGCATTATTGTTCTTCCACTTCACCTCTTCTCACGTCCTTTCCCGCAACGTCACTCGACACCCGTCGGCCGACAATACAACCAGCGTCAACACCTGCCGCTCCTCACCCGCGGCACATACATATCTCCTAACGGCGTCTCCATGTCCGGAAACAATTGGATCAGTCTGGCGACCGTGTAGTACACTTCCAGCAGCGCAAACTCTTGCCCGAGACAAACACACGGGCCGCCGTTGAAGGGCAAGTAGGCCCAGCCAATGTTTTCCAGTCCTTTGTCGAGATGGCTCTCGAGCCACCTTTCCGGACGGAACTGGTCGGCGTCCGGTCCATATACGTCCTGTCGCCGGTGCATCGCATACACAGAGTAGCCGACTCTCTCGCCGGTGTGGACCAACAGACAATGACTGAGCGGCCGGCAAGAACTGACGACAGCAGTTGACAACAGACGAAACCAACTGTCCATAATTTCCGCCACGTCAGACACCATCAAAACAGCCGACAGGCTCCCTGCAGTATGCTGTGCCAGTCTCTCCGCATCCGTCTCTGTGGTTGTGTCTTTTTGAATAATTGTGCACTCTGTGCGACCACACCTGATATGCAGGGAGGGTCAAGTTATCGAAGCACGTTTTCAAATTCCTGGCGTAGAGAGAGCATTGTATTGTTGTGTGAGGAGTATTTTTGACATTCTGTAAAACTATCTACTAAACATTTCCTTTTCATTATTCATACATCCAACGTTGATCGAGATGTCGTGGGTCCTCTCTTATCAAACTCTCGTCGAGACCCTATCGGGGTTTTCTTCTAGTACGCTTTGACACCCGCTAGCTTGAGCAGCTGCTCCGTCTGCTCTGCCGCCTGCAATGGCTGCGTCCGGTGCCGCGGGTCCGGGCTGCCGTCCGGCAGTCGCGCCGCCAGGTCCCGCAGCTTAATGTTTGTGTGCGGCCAGTGAGTCGTCCCGCCGTGCGCGGCAAACACCCGCTGCTTCTCGGCAATCGCCTCGGGTGTGGCGAGGGAGGCCGGTGCGTACGCCGCATAGATGACCGTCCGAATCGTGTTACTTTGCGAGGTGGGCTCGCCGCCCCAGTGGATGCACCGCGAGTCCCACAGAATCAAGTCGCCTGGTTCGGCCTCGATGCGGATGGGTCGGACACCGCGCTCGGTGAACCAGCCCATTTCCTTTTCGTTAAAGTACCGGTTATCGCGGACTTCCCAGTCGGCCGGGTTGGTCTGTTCATCAAAGAATTGCTCCACCAAAGCAGACGACCCGTCCATGACGCACAGCGAGCCGTCGTGGGGCCCCGCGTGGCTTAGGTTGAGGATGCCCTGGATGCAGTGCAGCCCCCGTTTGCGGGGCGCTTGGTCGACGTGCGGCCAGGGCGCGCGAGCCTCCTTGAAGTTGGGCAGCGTGACATTGAGCGAGTCGAATGAGACCAACAACTCGTCGGTGCCCACAGCTTGGAGAAGGCTTCAATCAGCTTGGGCTCCTGGCGGGCCTCCCACATGAAGCGTTCGTGGATGACACTGTAGTGTTCGTAGGTGTTCTTGTCGGTTTGGAGGGGTAGCTTCTCTTCAGACCACGTCGACCGGTCCTTGGGGTCAAAGTCCGGGTCGAACGACTGCAGCCATTGGAACGCCTGTTGCTGGTAGTACTGGGCGCGTTCAGGCGTCAACACGCCGCGGACGACGGTGTAGCCCTTCTTTTCCAGCTCGTCGCGCCAGTCGCCGCCCGGGTTCTGGATTCTGAGAAAGTTAGACGAAGTAGAAAGTATAATGATTAGAAAGAGTGCTGTTCGGCCTCACTTGAAGCTGCTCGTCTCAATGTCCGTGGCAGACGGTGAAACTGCGGACGGCATTGTGATAAGAGTGTGTTGTGTTTCTCGTCGTTATTTGATTCGAAACAAAAAGGCTGTAAGAATGGTCGGTTGTGCAGGTAGAGTCGAGTCGTTGCAAACCGAGGTTTTGTTGTCCAGGTCTGTTATCTGATCTAGTCTCGTTATAGATTACCCGCTTGTCGTCTATATATACTTTGTTATCTTGTTTTTTGCCTCCGATGCCTGTCCGGAGAGTCATACGATGTCATACAAAGTCTAAAATCCACAAGAAAAAAACCGAGATGTCATTAGCAAAACAGAGTCTGTACAACCTGCACACGAGATCATGCAGAGGGTGACAGTTGTGGGGGATTTGCGGAGGTTTGGTGGAGTGTGGAGGCGGCGTGTCATTGCACCGACGACTAGCTCTCACCCAACTCACCCACTCTCTGTGTTTTGCGGTCAATGATGCACCGGCGCTAACAAAGCCACCAACAACCGATTCTCCGTCAACGGATGCCCGCAGCCGTGTTAGTCGAGGAGGGGAAGAGGACGAGAGGAGGTGATGGAGACAATATGGGGACACAGAATGAACAGTGGGCAGAAAAAATACTATGTAACGGAATGAGGGGACATATTGCGGCAGAGTAAAAAAAGTGTTGGAGTATTCTAGGGACGACAAAATAAGCTCCAGCAAACGGCCAATCACGTTCCATATTCAACTTCCTTCTCACGCCTCTTTCCTGACACACACACCATCATGAGAGTTTTGATCACCGGCGCGGCCGGCTTCATCGGCCAAATCACGGCCAAGGCCCTGCTCGACGACGACCGCTACACTGAGGTTTTGCTGGCCGACATTATCGAGCCGCCCTTGCCCGCCAGCACAAAATATCCGAGCGCGCCCGCTGCGTCAAGGCTGACCTCTGCAGACAAGAAGATGTGGCGTCACTTGTCTCGGGCCAGCTCGACTCCGTCATCTTGCTGCACGGTATCATGTCGTCCGGCGCCGAGGCCGACCTCCAGCTCGGCTACCGCATCAATGTCGACGCCACGCGGGCCGTGCTCGACCAGCTGATTGTGTCTTCACCGGGTGTGCGCGTCCTTTATGCTTCGTCCGAGGCTGTGTACGGCCGCCCCGTGCCCAAGCATGGTGTGACAGAAGACGACATCCCTGCACCGGAAATGTCCTATGGGTGCCAGAAAATCATCTGCGAGACCATCATCAACGACTACACCCGTCGTGGGTTGCTGAATGGCTTCTCTTTACGGTTCCCCACCATCAGTGTCAGGCCCGGTGCGCCCAGTGCAGCCATCTCGAGTTTCTTGTCGGGTGTGATCCGCGAACCCCTAGCGGGCAAGCCCTGTGTGATTCCCTTGCAAGACCGTGCATGGCGCCACTGGATGAGCTCGCCCAAGACATTGGTGCACAACTTGATGATAGCACTGCAGCTGCCGCGCGAGGCGTTGCCGCTGCACCGGCGGGCGGTCAACATGCCCGGGTTTGCAGTGACGATCCAGCAGATGCTGGACGCATTGGAGGCCGAGGGTGGCCCCCAGGCGTTGGCGCTGGTGGAGGAGCGGGACACACCCGAGATCAGGTCGACACTCTATTCATGGGCGGACGATTTTGACAATAGTCTGGCGCTGTCGTTGGGGATGAAGCAAGACGTGTCGTTTGTCGACTCGGTGCGGGACTACAAAGAGACGGTGGCAGCAGACAGGTAGACCCCGGCAGATGAGCAATAGACGGGACGGGCACACTTTAAAATGAATATGACATGGTATTCCGGCACGCCGACAATCACACCATCACCACCTTGCCAATGGCCAGACTCATACTGCCGTAAAAGGTATCATGTAGTTGTTGAGCGTTTGATGCTCATTTGTCACACCATGCTGATGCATAGTCAGATTTCACCAGGGCATGTCGAGGACATGTCGATCGGCCTGTGATCCGAGGACAGGCCTACCTACGATGGCCATTGGAATCAAACTATACGATGCGATTCGCCTAGATCTTCCCGTACATGGACGTATAATCAAAACAGCCTTACAATCAATGCGCGAAAAACAGTCAATTAATAATGAAAATCCAATCACAATATTCCATGCTTGATAGCAAACCCTCCTGTCACTTTGCAAAAGTTGTGCATATCTGCGCAGCCCGTGGCAGCACGATCGTGTTCCCGCTCGCTGGGCAGGACAATCAGGCAGGACAATAAAGACTGTAGTTTTGAATATCTCCATGGCTCAAAGAAAACAATGTGGACTTTATAAGAAAATCAAAACAGTGGAAAAGATGTGTGAATGGCACGGAAAAGCGCAAGGAACAATGAACGCTGCCACGCTATTGCAATAAAACAGAGCGCACAAAGCCCCTGCCGCCCTCCCGCCCTCCCGCCCTTCTACCCTTCTGCCCTTCTGCCCTCTTCTTCACCTTAGTGGCCGCGAAAGTACTTGACCAGCGCCTTCCGGATCGCTTCCATTGACCAGAAGCGCTGCCCAAAAACACCCTGCTCCCCAAACCTATGGGTCGTTTTGGGAGAGTGTGTGCCACTGAACAACAAAATGTAAGTTGAACGTTCTTGCTGAAAATCCTGTGAGCATGGTCATGGATTCTAAACAAGGAGATTAGCACGGAAGAAAAGAAAGAGACGAGACGGAACAAAAAGTAACGGAAGTCTGCGAAAAAGGCACAAAAACAATCAACTTCAACAATGCTTAGAGTTTACTTATGACTACTGCTGTACGTTGCAGAGTAATAGTCACGATACTATGACAGTGTGCCTAAACGGTTCAGTCTGCCATCAACAAGACGGGCGAAGTCAACTCCTATCAAGTTTCTGTTATATTCACAACCAACAAAGCAGGGGGACCATCATCGCAATAGAATAAATAAAAAATTGATTTTGAAAGATTTGAAACATATATTCGGATAGTGTTTATCTCTGAATATTACTCCTTTATATCTCCAAGACCTTGTATATTTATTTAAAGAGCTGCTTGATTTGGGACTTGTGCACGCAATTTGGCGAAAATTTCCCGCTGCTCCTCGGGAACCTCCACTTCCGGCCCGACAATTTCACTAGTATCTGCATCTGCGTTACCACCGGGCAGAACTTTCAGCTCGTTGCTCTTCTCTTCGCCGCCATCCGGGTTCTGCGTGGCAGCAGCGGACGGGAATAGGTACTTGTCCGAGTCGTGGCTGCGCACCACGAGCCACGTTGGCAGCACGCACAGGACCAGCAAAATTGTGTTGACGGCCATGGGCACGCGTCCGCCATACCAATCGCGCGTGTTGAGTCCGTAGCCAACGGCCTCGCCAAAGCTCTCTTGGCCGCGCAAGATGCCCGTCAGCCGCGTCAGCTCGCTGATGTTGTCGGTCATGGACGCGACCAGGTAGTACAGCCAATTTTGGGCACTCTGGAAAGCGAAGTTCCAGAGAAGGAGCACAAAGAAGCCCTTCGTGAAGTCGTGGCTCGTATAGTCCAACGTAGGGTCGGAGCGGGCAAACTGCGACTGCACCACCCACGCGTAGATCCACGTTACCACGTGCAGAAACACGACATAATAAAAGCCCCAGCGGATACGGGTGCGCGCAGGAACGCGCCGATTGTCGAGCCATAGACTCATCAGCTGCGACGCCAACAGCGTAGCGAAGTTGACGACAAAGCCGATAACGGCCCGCGCCCGCACCGTAAAGTAGTACGTCTCGTAGTTGCCCGTGTACTGGTTGAAATAGACAGCCAAAAGACTGGGAGCAAAAGCAGTACATTGCGGGTCGAGCTTGTGCGGTACAGGGCCCGAAACTCGGCGGCCCATGTCGCCTCGCGGTGAATGATGACCGGACTGCCGTCGCCACGCTGCAACCTTCTCTGGTGATGTCAGAAGAAAAGCCACCGGGACGGCGAGGCATTGCAGCACGATGAAGACAATGTAGGTCGACGGGCTGACGCTGCCCTTGCCTGACGTTTTGATATTGAGTCCAAGCACAATGGCACCGCCGACAATGGGGCCCATGGTGCGAAACCAGACCCAGATGTTGAGGTAGCGCGCCTTCTTGGAGGGCTCCGGGTAGCCCAGAGCGATGGCACCCTCACTCGCCCAGAACAGACCAGCGCTGATGCCGCAGAAAACCGACCCAAGCAAGACCAGCCACACAACACCCATCGCTTGTTTGTGTATAAGCCCGCAGCATACACCGGGTAGCCGACAGCGCCGAGAACCAGTGTCCAGCGAAGGCCAATGCGGTTGGCGATGGGTCCTCCGCAGACGGAGAAGATGCCCATAAGTGCAAAGACGAGAGCATTGGCAGCGTCGATCAAGAAGGGCTTTTCTTCACCACCAGCGCCGAGGGAGGACATGGCGTTCCACATGCCGGGGGCCAGGAAACCCACGGTGCCGATGATGCACGCATTGAATAGGGACGAGCGGTACCATTTGAGATGCACAGGCTGTGGCCCGGGGCCATTTTCAAGTTCCGACATTGTCGATGTGTGGCGGGTGCGAAGGCAAGTGCTAAGTAGCGGGCGTCGTGGAAGTTTGCCGAAACAATATCAAAATATCAAAAACCATCGTCCTTGGCAGATCAGGGTATATATATATATATTCTCGTACTACTTATAAGTTGCCAGACTACGTCGAAGATTGCATAAATCTCTACTCCGTACCATGACGAATGGTGATCATTGCCGGCTTTTCGGAGACGGCAATGGCGAACAATATTTTGTTTTGGGAGTGAGAAAGTCTCTTGTATGCGTATGCGGATGTTGCATTTTAACAGCTTGTGTGGAGCGCTCTAGCACATTAAAGGAAGGTAGCTCGGTAGGTAGAAAAAAACCTGCACGGAATTGTACGTGTTTCTCGCCACATACTTCTATTTCTTACCGTCAACACAAGAATCCTCATTCTGATGCCATATTGCGAAATCGGCAAATCCCGAATAAGCCAACAAGCTGCTTCCTAGATACTCCCTCGAAACACAAACCATTCGCAACAAAGTTGAAAGATACCGGCTCTTCAAAAGTTCTAGCCATAAAAATACCCGCCCGCCCCGCAATCGAACAATTCGCGAAGCCTTTTCATTTACGCCACAAAATTCATAAAGGTAATGGAGCTACATAGTACTTCAGCCCTAAGACGGCAGGCGGGAAATGCATATTTCCCTCAAAGCACCCGTACGACAGCCCTAAAATACGACGTAATACATTGTCAATTTTTTACCCTCAAATGCCTTCGAGGTAGACTTGGTGACGATGGACGGGGTGGCATCGCGGTTGTCGTGTCTTGTCTTGTGGTGGTGAGTTGGCTAATCTTTGGGGTATTTATATAATCTACGTGCAGCTGTCGGGAGAAAAAGAAAAGGGTGCGGTGCATAAAATCCTTGCCACTACTCCGGACCCGGCCCGGCCCTTCATGATTAACCCAAATAAAAAGACTACGGAAGCCAGGTGCAGAAGCTGTTTTGTCGCTGTTTTGTCGCTGTCTTGTCCTTGCCGCAATCCACACGCTTTGACATATACAGTCACAGTGTAGGCACGGGCTGGGGCTGGGTTGGTGCAGGGATGGTTCGCTATAATTATATGCATGTATACGATGGATGCTGTACTTACTGTACGGATATATGTATGTTCGTATCTTGCAATGTCTATTACGTAGTCTATGTCTATGCGAATCTCATACTCGGGTGCCTACTCCTCCCTCCCTTATCAAATCTTTTAACAGACCGGCTCCGCCCAACCCATGGTCCATTTCGGTACGCCAACCACGAGAACCATCACCATCACACCAATGGCCAGGCTCATGCCGCCATAAAAGTACGCGTGCCGCCGCTTGAGACCCAACAGCTCGGCCATCCAGGTGCTGACGGTCGTCAGGCAGCCACAGAAGCCGTCCATGACGCCCTGCAGGACCTGGCACCCGACAAGCCGCGTGGCCGCCACGGCCGATGCGTGCTGCAGGTCCCATGCCATGGCCAGAACGGCGGTACCGAAAATGTTGACGGTAAACGTGCCCAGGGGGAAGGAGGCAAACACGCCGTTCAACTTTAGACTGAGATAAAACCGCAGCAGGCAGCCGAGCGGCGCAAAGATGAGGGCAAAGAGCACATCGGTGCGCCAATGGTGAGCTTTGGCCGGGCCGGGCTGGAAGACGGTGATCAAGACGGCGGCGAGCCAGGCGCCAAACGACAGGACGACAGCAGTACTGTCGCAGACGCGCAAGAATGTCGTGGTATGCGAGCGTGTCCACTTCTTGTTGGATGCTGTGGGTATGCGTGTGGCCAGCCGGCTCAAAAAGATGGCCAAGTGGGCGCCGAGCTTGAGACCCGACAGACACATGCCGACGGTCAGGAACAAAACAGCCAGCGGCGCCATGAAATCGTACCCGACACCGCGGCTGGCGACTTCGGAGGATTCATCACCGGGGTGGTAGTTGGGTGCTGGCAGCATGTTGGCCAGGGCTTGAAAGACTTCGAGCATAAACGACGAAAAGGACGTAAAGGAGCCGCAGAAGCCGGTGGCGAGGCCGACGTACAGTGGAATCGGTCGTGGGCGTTTTGCGGGAGCGGGAGCTGGAGCGGGGGCCGGGGTGTGGGCGGCAGCCGGTGGTCCAGGAACTGCGATCGTGTTTCTGTTGTTGGCTCCCGCATTCTCTTCGTCGACCGGGTCGGCATCGGCCAGGTCGCGTTCAATATTCTCTAAATCAGCAGGCACTTCCTCCTTCATCGTCTCTTCCTCCTCTTCCTGCTCCTGCTCCTCCTCGGCAGCGGCATGGTCGCGGTTGATGATCGGTGACAGCTCCGCCAGAAAGCCCAGCACAGCCGTACCAGAAAAGTTGGCCCATAGGATGCCAAAAGTGACGGGCGCGCCCGTGTAGGTCGTCAACGAAGAAAGGCCGAGGCGGGCGAGGGTGCCGAGCAACGAAAAGAAGATGAGGTACGAAATGGTGTAGAGTTCAACGAGAGGCCGGGGAATGACGGTGCCGTACCGTCTCCGGTCGTGTTTTCGTTTTCGGTGTTTTCGGTGTGGGTGTCGTTGCTCCTCCCTCCGGCTTTGCTCGTCCTCTTCGCGGTACTCTTCGAGGCTGTGGTGGCGGGCCACGGGCAGTTCATCCGGGTTTTCGGCCGGCGGTGGTGCTTCAGCCTCGTTGAGGTTGATGTAGCTTAGCGGGATATCGTAAGACTCGGTCTTGGTGGCGGCGTTGTTGTCAACATCACTGATGGCCACGTCGTTGTTGCTGTTGTTGCTGCTGCTGCTGCTGCTGCTCTCACCAGCACTGCTGCTCCCCTGGCCAGCCTCGACATCGTGTCGCTGCATGGCGTTCCGTGTTTGGCTGCGATTGTGGCCAAATGCTGGTTGTCGTCAAAGTGCTTTTGTTGTATGGATGTGGCAAAAAAAGGTAGGTGGTGAGTAAATAAATGCAGCTGTTTGGGGATGGCAGGCGGACGCGACTGCTGCGGAAGTCGAGGAATGCTGGGTGTTCTTGGTAGGAGAGACAGAGACCCCGTGATCGAGTCAATTGCCGCGCCGTACTTCTACTAAACAACCAGGAGTGGAAGGTACGGTCCAGGTTGATGTGAAGAGAATAAATTCGATTGCTTTTGGTTGTCAGTTTCCTTGTCCCCTTTTGCCGCGCAAATACAATAAAAAAAAACTGTGTTGGTCAATTTTAACTTCTTTCCACCGAGATTGCCATGGATCGACAGCGGGAAAGGCGGTTGCACCGGGTATGTCGGACGAAAACAGGTGTAAGTCGGAAAAGTCGTTATTGCGGCGCCCAGCGCGCTGGTATTCGCTGTGGCGCTATTCTTCCAGTGTCAGTCCACTATAGCAAAAGTGTACAATACGTCACTAGCGTTCTACCGGCATTCTAGTAGACTTCGGGCCCCTTTGAGAACGTGAAAACAACCCGACGTCGGCTGTGGCGTGGCGCGTGGCCACCGCGGGAAAGGCCACTAAACGACTTAACAGGACACCACCAAAGAGACCTAAAAGGCCTAAAATAACCGAACTAAATCCGTCGTTTTGCAATGGGTTAAACACCAAACACCGTTATGACTCTCTTTCTTTGGGGCTCTTTCATTGACCCTTTTTTTTTTCCTTTCATTGACGTATGCCGGGTATCATTGAAATGAATAGTCTTGGAACGTACCATAAAGTGGACGACTTACATGAGAAAAGAGCGTGAAAAAGTACATGTTAAGACAAAGAAGAAATAACATAGAAAAAATAGAACGACAAGAATCAAACGCCGAAACGTGTCCGCCCAACAAAAGACCAGTAGAAAAGAAGAAAAAATGAAGAAAGAAATAAGAAAAGAAAAGAAAGAAAAAAATGCTCGCCAAAATATGGTATCTCAAATCAAAATATGACTCCAACGTAAATGACAATTTGTCACCAAATATCTCTCTCTCGCCTTCGGCTCTCTCATCTCAAGCAGTCGTATTCCGCTCGTAGTCCGGCGGCGGCTCCGACACCATGACGCAAATGGCCGCCCTGGTGTACTGGATGTCCGATGCGGGCACCACGGGCTTCTTCGAGGCCAACGTGCTCGACACGACAGCAACGCCAATGGCCACATCGAGCGTGTAGAGCCGCGAGGCAAAGCAGGTGCTAAAACCCGGCTCGCCCTCGATGGCTGCCGTGCAGGCAGCAGGCAGGTTCACGCCCATCTTTGTGTTGTTGTTGTTGTAGTAGTAGTAGTTGTTGTCGTCCTCGCTGCGCTCGCCGCTGCGCTCGCTGTCGGTCGTGCCCTCACTGCCTTCGCTCGTCTCGCTATTGCGTCTGCTGTTGGCGGCACTGCTGCTGGGAGTGTTGTTGTTGCTGCTCCGCTCGTTGTGGTTACCACACGCAATGTCCACCTTCTCCTGGCGGATGGGCACACTGCCCTGCACCGACCAGATAGGCCATGTCGTCTCGTCAATGCGCGTGGCGGTACCGATGCGCGCCTGCGTCACCCGCCGAAGACGGATCGACAGACTGCACAGCTGTAGGCCACCGCCCATTTCGGCCACGGTATCCAGTACGGACCGCGGTGTCCTCAAAAACAAACCCAAGTCGACAGGCTGGCCGGTGTGATGACGGGTGGGTTTGCCATGACAACCTCAAGAGTCATGGAGGGCGAGTAGGGCGGTAGGCAGCCCGGGAGGAGGGAGTGTTGGTGGGCTTTGCTGGCGGGCGTGCCAGCATCGGTGCTGTAGTCTTCGATGCCCAGCTTGCTCGCCGGCAGCCAGGCCGTACTCCGAATGAGCTGGAGGGCTTGTTGGGTGTGGGCGTGGGTATGGGAATGTGCTTGTTGTTGTGCACTGGCGTTGGCGTCAATCACGGGACCGGCCAAAATGTTGATGGGTGACGTGGGCGGTGATGCTGGCGGCGTCAGGGGCGGCGTGCCGTACAGCAGCTGTTCGGTAAGGGGCGGCGCGTAGGTAATCGATTGCCGGGTGGTGACGGTGCGGTGGAGCAGGCGGTGGTACAGTCCACTACCGGGGCGGCGGCAGACGGCAGTGACGCCATAGGAGACGCGGAATTTGACACCCGGTGTTGACAGCAGAGTGGATGGCGGAAGCGGGCAGACGGCCGATTTGGGCGTGTTGACGCGGCCGCAACAACGGCCAGTTTGCGGGAACGAAAAGGCAAAGGGGGCCGACAGTATTTTGCCGTCGATTTCGGTTGGATGTACGACTTGAACAGATGTGAAGAGCTGGCCAGTTAGCAGTTGTTCTTTTTTTATCTTTTCTTTTTATCTTCTTTTTCCCCTTCCACCTCTCCCTGCTTCTGGTTGGCAGTAGTGGTGATGATCTCAACCTTGTAACTTTGTCGCTTGTGGGTATCGCCGATCTGTGCTTGGCGTCGAAGCCGGGCTTGAGTGTGACTTTGGCGAGGCCTGTGGGGGTCAGTCGTCAGAATCTTTTTTTGAGCCTGCATCCACGTTTGCCTCTGCTCAAACGTCTCTCTAGATCTTTGAGAGTCAGTCTGTCAGTGTGAAGGACTCACCTTGAAATATCACTCTGACTTCTGGTGTTTCTGAGAGGTCCGTCGAGCTGGACGTCGACACGGCCTGAAACCTTATCGGCGGCCTGGAACGTGTGCCCATTTAAGGCTTGTCGACAGAAAGTGCGAGCTTCATGACGGTAGTGGTAGTCGACGTGGGGCTGTGTGAGTGTTGGAGGAAAGAAGAAGAGAAGGGGGAAGGAAAAAAGAAGAAGGGAAGAAGAGAAAGGAAAACAAAAGGAGAGGATCAAGAGAACAAGTGGAAAGAAGAGAGGAAGTTCCAAAGATGGGAAGGAACGACATGAAGTATCGAAACAATGACTGGCTTCACACCGACACAACAAGGAAAGAGCAGACGGCAGCAACCCGCCTCAGAACCAAGAACCATAGACCACAGAACCACACTTCCACATACCGAAACACGACCGTGCTTGCATACTTTGGATACACCAAGTGGCACGAATGCACGCCATTTCCCCATTCTCTGCGAGATCGCTGCCCAATGCCGGGGCCATGTTAAAATGCTAAAATGCTAAAATTACCCTACGGAGTAAATGACAGAATGGACAACAAACTGGTGTCTCTGGCGTTCCAAGGTCCTGGACGGCAAAGAGGGAACAGCGAGAGAGCCAAGAACCGAATAGCTGGGGCGTTTCTTCTGGGTCTGGGTCTGTGAATCGAAACAACGAAAAAAGGCCGTCTCTGCCCAATGGTGACAAGGATTTCGGCTCCACAAAGCCCGACTTACACGAGAAGCCAGCCCCGAAACAGTTAACATGCCCAAAAGAGAGCAAGCCTCACGGACTATTCTCGATTTCTGAGAGGAGTTGAGGGTGTTTGGACGCGGGATCAAGGCGGGATCTTGGGGCGAGACGTCTGGGGCGAATTCCACCAATTCCAGGGCGAGCCCGGCCCACCCAGAAAAGGGCCTGAAAACGGCCCGCTTTTCCCACTTTTCCCTACTTTCCCATCTTTTTGCGTGGAGTGTTCTCGCAGAGGTGAAAAGGTGAGGCGGTCCATTGGGCGGCCGAGAGATGGCCGTTGGGTCTTGCGAGCCAGTCGTTGGCCCAAAGTGGGCCCCTGCAAGACGGTGAACGTTCAGCTCTCTCTCTTTTTTCTTCCAGGGGCCCCTGTTTGGACGCCGTCTTTTTTTGCTTTGTCTGGGCCCTGTTGTACCTTGGACAGTGGCCTGACGAGCCCAGACCACTGAATCCTTAGCGCACTCTGACAAGCCCCCAACACTCCCCAAGTCCCAATTCACAGCACCCAACCGGCTCCCAAATGTCCCAAAGTGCCTGGGGAACCAGCAGCCCAATCCCCACACCAATCACAGGCCTGCACGGTCCAGCGAACTAATTACCTAATCATTCTTAGAACCGGCTATCTCGGCTATTCCGTCTAGTAACGGCAATACCGGCGGGGAGCTCTTGCCTCTTGTTTGGCCTTCTTTTACCTCGACATGCCCACACGAACACGACTGCCCATAACTGTTTCGCAAAAAAATATACCAACACACATCCCGAGTTATCCCAGTTATTCACCCTTGTTTTGTTCCTACAGTCGACATACACTGACTGCCCAACACCCAAAATGGCCGCTTGGCAGAGGACCAGGGCACAAAGCGGAAGCGTGTCTTTCGTGCCTGCGACTCGTGCCGCGCCATGAAGTCCAAGGTAAGAAATAATAGCCCAAAATCCACAAGGCTGACGTGCATTATCGTGCACTACGCGAGTACGATCATTTAAGCTTACTTTTTTGCGCCCAGTGTGACGGAGCTCGTCCTGCGTGTGGCCGGTGTACGGGGTACGGGTACAAGTGCCTGTACGGCTTTTCCGGCAAACGCAAACCACAGCCACCGCATCGGCGTCGCACCACCAGCAACGCACGATGGCGAGACCTGTCGGGGCACCATTGCCACACTGCAGTTGACGGCCCGGGACTACAGCAACCTGGTGCGGGCCGTGCTGCCACAGCTCCCGGAAGGCGAGCGGCCCGGTGTGGAACTGGCCCTCCAGAAGCTGGATAACCGGGTCCGGGAGACACAAGTCGCGACCTCCTCAGCCTCGGCAACACAGCCCAGTCCCCGGAACTGGAACTGGAACTGGAGAAAAAACAAACGAATCGCCAGGGTCTACAACACTGGCAAGGAGAAACACGGCATCTTCGACAGCACCGGCACGGCCAGTCGAACGTTATCTCGGCGAGGTCAGTGATGTCCGCTTTTTCAACCTGGTTGACCGGGCACTGGCTGAACCGGGCAGCCATTCGCCCTCCGGATCGCCCGGGCAGAGCACGGAAAGAAACAACCATCACCAACACCACCACGACACAGCAGCAGCCGCTGAGGGTGATGCTCTTGAGAGCTACGAACAAGACGATCCCAGTCCCGAGGCAGCCGACGCCCACGACGATACGGCCGTCGAGTTCCCTGGTGCCGAAGCAGCCGGCCGGTATCTCGATATTTACTTTTCCACCATCCACGTGGCCTATCCGTTTATCCCGCAAGCTCTCTTTATGCAGACCTACCGGCGGTATCTGTCGTCTCTTTCATCTCAGCCATCTGCCACTCCAGAAGCCAGCGACACCTGGCTGGCCACCATGTACACCTTGTTTGCTATCGGCGCCTACTACGACAAGGCCGCTTCCGGCAGCGACGACTACCGGCACGAGCAGTACTACCGCCATGCGCTGGCGCTGTCGAGTACCAACAGCACCGACACTTTGGAGAGATCACTGCACCAAGTAACGTTCTTGCTGGCGCAGTGTTTTTACCTGCTGGCTGTCTGTCGCACGGACAAGTGTTGGACCACCTTGGACTGGCGGTGCGGATTGCCCAGAGTATCGGTCTGCATGTGGACTCGGATCCAGTACGCTCGCCGGCACAGGCGGACACACAAACACTGGCACAACCACAAACACAGACACCGACACAGACGAGCACGCTCGCCTTTCGCAATGCTGAGCTGCGCCGCCGCGTGTGGTACTCCGTCTACGTCCTGGACCGTTTGTTGGCACTCCAGCTCGGCCGTCCACCGGCCATCCACGACGAGGACTGCCATCTGCTGCTGCCCTCACGGCTGGGCGATGGCGACATCGACTGGCTAGGCACGAGCCCCGAACCTCAATCGATGCCGGCCCCCAACGTGCCCACTGTCGGCGACTACTTTGTCCGCATGATTGCCTTGTCGAAAATCATCGGCTACGTTTTGCGGGACCTGTACAGCCCGCGGGGCCGAAATGGCCTCAAGGGCGACACAATCATTACCATCAACAACACCGACGATACCCTCACAAATTGGCTTTTGCCCAGCACCAAGAAACTCGACCGCCAGCTGCTCGAGTGGCGCCGCACCCTACCTCGCAAACTGCGGTTTGATTTTGGCCACGCCTTTGACGCCGCCGACGCCTCGCCCACCTTGGCCGCCATCTTCAAGCGCCAGCGCAACATGCTCGCCATCAAGTTCCACCACCTGCGCGCCGTCATCCACCGGCCGTATCTGTGTCTCCCGCTGCTCCACCGCGATTCCGCTTCTGTCTCCGCGACCACCCCGGCCATCGCCCGCCGCTACGAAACCGTTTGCATGCTCGAAGCCCGCGCCACTGCCCACCTGCTGCACAACGTCGTCGACAAACAGAATTTGGTGCACGACTTCCCCTGGTGGCAGATGATTTCGTGTCTCGTGTATGCGTCTTCCATTCTCGTCGTGGCCAGTGCGTTTGCCAGACGGCGGGCTGTCAGTGGTAATGGTGGTGGTGGTAGTGGTGCTGATGGCAGCGGTGTTTCCAATGAAGGCGACGACAACGCCAATGACGACGACGCACGCACGCCCGACGGTGATGCCGACGCTACCGATGTCGCCGCACTCGAGGACGATGCCGAGACGTGTCTGACCGTGTTTGAAGCACTCAGCCCCAGTTCTGAAAGTGCCCGTCTGGCACGGGATATGATGGCGACGACTCAAAGCACGGGGCGCTGCATGGCGGGACGTACACGGGGGCGGTGCAGAAAAGGCGGCAACGCAACATATTGGGCCGGTAGCATTGCCGGTCGCACCAACCTCCATCCCCTTTGGTCCTCCCGGACAGTCCGGACCACCCCGCCAACATACATACAGCCACCGCCAATGGCCGACGTTTCTGGATTACAACCGCAGCAACCGCAACCGCAATTGCAATTGCAATCACAACCACCGCAACCGTCAGACTTTGTCTCTCTGACGACACCTGGTCTGGCGCAGACCGACGCGCTCACCTCGTGGCCGATGCTGCAGGAATGGCCGCTCGAGATTTTGGATTCGATGGAGTGGTCCACGCAGTTCTTTAATACAGTCGACGGGCAGCAGTAATGTTTTGAGACAAATGTATTTTTTTTTTGGAAGGTGAGAATGAATAATGATTTAAAATGATTTGAATGCAAGACAATGACTACGATGTACATCTACATGCACAAAGTGAATGCACACCCCACACAATCTGCATGCACCCCCGGAAATGCTACACAATACGGCGTATTACCACCCACTCTCACACCATCCTACAATGCAACCTCAGCATCCTTTCCCGTTGATGCATTCCGCTCTCTCACGCAGTAGCGTCGGCACAGTTGCGACCTCACGCAGTTGCGACCTGACGCAGTTGCGTCGCTTCATCGTGATTGGTCACGAAGTTCAGCAAGTACATACACATACACATCCGAGGTACGGTGTGCTACTGGTTGATGTCATTGAGCGAATCATATCTATTCATTACACATATCGTACATGTCTCTTTGTCTCGAATGTCTTATTGAGTTTCTCCTCCCTTCCTCTACCATGCCTCCCACTTTTGGCCGCCAATGGCCACCAGACGGTTGAATAGCTCATCCCGCAGCGGCAGCGCCGTCACCTTGTACGTCTCGCCAGTGCGGTCGGTGATTTCGAGGCCATCGGCCATCTCCCGGCCCAGCGACCAGCCCACAACAAGCTTGGTCTTCCACCCGAACCCGCCCACCTTTTTCAACTCTTTAATATCACCAATGGGAATGCTCCAGCGCGGGTGCACCGTGTCTGGATCGCTCGAGACATCCGTGCTAAACGCCACGGCGGGGATGGTCGCTTTGGCAGTAATGTAAACGCGGCCGCGCTTGCCCTGGAAGCGGGCCTGGAACTCGACGGGACCCGACTCCAGGTCCAGATCACCACCGGCAGGCTCCACGACACCCTTGCGCTCCTTGGCATGGTGCGAGCCAGCGTGGCGCGCACGCTGTCGGTGCCCAAAGCGGTCTTGACGGTCCCCTTCGTCGTGCCCTTGAAGAAGCCCAGCAGACGGCTGCCCTTTTTGCCGTGTTTGGTGTCCTTGCTGGCATTAATGTCGGCCTCGCCCGTATTCGAGAAGCATTGGTGGTATGGGCCATGGCGGCATCAAGCTCGGCGGGTGTAGCGTTGAGGGGCGGCTCGGCACCCGTGGAGCGCAGCTCGGCGTCCGTGACGGCGGCCGGCTGCATGGGTGGTGCCTTGTTGTCCGAGGGCTGACGTGGCGGCGGGGGCAGGGGCGCCTTGTTGGCCTCGCCAATGCGCAGGAGAGTCAAAGTGAGCTGAGCATTAGTGGGCACGCCCTTGAGCAGCGTGTTACGCAGCTCCAGCAGCTTCTGCCATTGTGGGAAATTCTCGTTGAGCATCTCGTAACCACGCGAAAGAGCAGGGTCGCCGAAGAAGCCGACACCAATGCCAAACGTGACGAGCTTGGTGAACAGGTAGGATGACAAGAACAAGGAGGCAAGCAGGAGCGGCACAAGAATAACGGCGAGGCGCGCACGGTACAGGTTCTTGGAGAAGGGAGGCGTCGGTGACAGCGCGTTGGCGAAGCGTTCCCAGGTATCGGCAATGTCGGCGAGGCCGTGCATCAGGGGCCGCATCTTGGTCCAGACGGCCGTCTCCATGGGCACTTTGGTCTTGTCGTGCTTTTTGCCAGGCTTGCCACCGGCGGCCACAGTCTTGGCGTCGGCGGCGCCCGCTGCAAGGGCCGTCGGGTCGGGGGCAAGATCGGTGGTGGCAGACGTCTTCTCGCCGTCCTCGTTATCATCCTCGTCGTCCGCGGTGGCATTGGGATCACCCTGAGGATGCTTGCCGGCGGCACTAGCGAGCGCCACCGAGGCCACAACGTTGACAAAATTGCTCGCCTCGGCCTCGGTGGCCTCGCCCTTGTGGTTCTCGGGTGCGCCTGTGGCACTGTCGTGGCTCCCCAGCACACCAGCCCGCGGCTTCTGGACACCGCCGTCTGTGCCCACAAGCGCAATCGGCGCAGGGGGGAACATGACCTCGCGTACCCAGGGCGACATGATGAGGGCGATCAGTGTGCCCGCACACAGCGGCACCAGCAGATCAAACACCCACGCAAACAGATACACGCTCGCAAACGTGGCCGTCCGCTGCGTCTCGCGCCACGACCGCAAGCGCGCAATATGCTTGAACGCTGCGAGAGAGCCCATCCCCACCGTCATGTACAGCCGCTCCAGGTTGGCCCGCAGCTTGTCCGGCGAGAACTCTTCCTCGTCGGCAATGTTGAGGTCCAGGTTACCGGGAACAGGCACCTCGACTTCTTTGACGTGGTACATTTGCTTGTTGAACCGACGGGTCAAGAGCCACAGCTCTTCGTTGCCCAGCCCGCCCACGAGCGGTGACACAATGTCCTGTTTCTTGTCGTGCCAGCCCAAATCGGCAACCTCGTTCGTCTTGTGGACTTGCTGGGCCGCGCCCTTTTCGTGCTCGGAGTGGTCATCGACGGCCAGTTCGTGGGACAGGGTCGGCGTGTCGGTGACATGGTTGGCCCTTTCGGTCTGGTTGGGGTCGGTGACGGGAGCTGTCGTCGACGGGATTGGCAGAGCATCGACAATCTTTTCGCCAATGGACTTGCTGCCACCGACCGACTCGCCCGTCTTCATGGCCCGCGTGGCGCCATTGTCTTCAAGCAGCGACTGTTGGCGCGCGGCCTCTTTGTCGACGTCCAGCATGGACACTGGCTCGGCCGGTATCGACATGTTGAGAGGAAGTGGGTGAGCAAAAAGATTGATCAATGCAAGGGTTGTTTGTTGTTTATTCTTTTGCCGGTTGTAGATGCAGGCACAATGCAGTGGTTCGGTCTGCTCTTGTCGTTGCAGTTAATGGTAGTATTGAAAATCGTTAATTCTGACAAGAAAAGGACGGCAATCAATTGAAAATACCACGTACTAGGGTGTGCATTCGACTTTTTGTATCGCACAAAAGTACGCGGGATAACGGTCTCTTTGTCGACGACGTAAACATCCAGAATGGATGACGTCGATGGCGTGGATTAGCTTGCAAATCGCCTGGAATAGCGCCCGGAATTGACTGCAGACAGCCAGACAGCCCACTAAATCGTCCATCCACCCCCACTATTATGCTCTATTTTTGCTATTTTAGTGGCCGTGGCGGCTCTTTTTGCAGCGGACCTGGCGGGCCTAATCGGCCTGTCAGTGGGCTAACAGGCCACACAAAAAGCACGTGACAGAGCCAACCACGACGAACAAAGAGCTCATGTCTTGCGATGAATGTGCCAATTTTCATTGTCAAACAATCTTGTTCAGCTTGTGAACTGGCCTCTTTCATTTAGATCCTTCACTTGCCTTCACTTATGCAGCTTGACGACAGTAGGCTGAAAGGATCGAACTGATCGTCCGCACCATGCACATCCCAAAGGCCATCGATCAAAACCACAGAATTTCCACCAAAAGATGCATTTGTATTCCGGTATATTATTGCCTGTAAGAGATCTTCACGAGGAGATTATCTAAGACGAAAACCTAAGTTATTTTTATGCTGTCTATTCTAGATAGGTAGATGGCTAGATGGGTGCTTCGTCTAGATACGTGCTCTCTGTGGCGTCATTGTGGCCCCACTTTTGTGACTTACACGCATTTCACACGCATGTCTGGTGAGGAGAATTGCCTCTACATTGAGCACTACGACACGATACTCATCTCACTGTGCAAGTTGGAATATGGTGTTGGCTTTGGAGAATTTATTCAATGTTGACTGAAGAGGATGATGAAAAGCCTACTTGGTTTCCTTTTTTTTTCTTTTTTTTTTCTTTTTAGGGAGAAAGTTTATTCGCGAAAATAAATCAAAACTGAAATGCGGAAATGCAAAAAAGTTCAAAAGAGAACGAAAATAAAACAATAAAATGCAGACAAAATATATTTATCAATGTGTACAGAAAAAATCAATGAAGAAGGATTGGATATCAGTAAACCAGGTATGACCTACCGGAGAGGGGCTGCTGGGAAGAAATTAGCACCGTCTGGGCCGGTGGGCCGGCTTCTTGGCCGGCAGCGGCGGCGGCGGCATCATAACACTGTCAAAGTTAGCGGGAGAGCCTAGCGGGTGGCATACACCCACAAGACCGAGCGTCTCCCGGAGTGACTTGCGCCGGCCATGAATTTGACTCTTGCTGCGGACACAGCTCACATCCTGCATCGAAACATTGCTCTCGCGGCGTTCAGTACGGCCGCGGCTAGCCGTTGTGGAAGGCTCGAACGAGTTACCGTTAGCGACACAGCTTGGTGTCTGTGCAATGGACGGCCGGCGCGCACGCTCGGCCGCCCAAGTGTGTTTAAGGCTGGGATTCCAGTCTTGTTTACCCGCATGGTACTCGGGCATCCGCATGGTTTTCTCGCGGAACTTCTTGGAATTGTTCGTCTCCCGGAACCCAGTGACGGAGCTCGACTTGTTTCTTTGGTGTCTTTGGAAAGCAGCCTTAGTCTTTGGGACAGGAAGCTTTGGAGGAGACATATCAGTGACATCAGCCGCCACACGGGAAAAGGCCGTCCGCGGTTTAGTTGACATCTCGACATCGTCGTCGTCGTCCTGAACCGCACACTCGTCAGCCGTCTCAACCTCCTCGGCGCCCTTGAACACAATAGGTGAAAGCGAGCCAAACAACTCCTTTTCCAGAGTGGGCGAAAGAGGGCAGTCGTCAGTGTCGTTCTCCTTGTGGTCAGCACTCTCGATCTTGGTTGTGGTACTGACCTTGAGAACGTTCTTGTTGGCCGAGACGCCCCTCGGATGGCTGAGGGTGGGGATGGTGAACTGAATAGGATAGGCCAGTTCCGTCTTCGGTGATGAGGACGAGGTTGACTCGTTTTGGACTGCTTTGGACGTCTTGAGCGAGAGAGTGCAGAGGTCGTTGATGCTCGACGTGGGAAGATTGGTAAACGTAAAGTCCTTGAGAGGGCGAGTTTTGTGGTCAGCAGCAGCATTCTCGCTGCCAGCCTTGTCTGCGCAAGCGTCAGTACCAGCCTGACGCTTGCGCGACGATGAAGTGTTGGTGGTGGAAGCTTTCGTAGTGATAGCAGCCATTTTTTATTGTTAGTCTGGTCAGTTTAGTGAGTAAAGTTGTGTTCTGAATTGCTGCGATTTAACAGGCAAATTTTGATAGTTGTTGGAGTCGTCGATGGGTTGATTTATGAATTTTGATTAAAGAGAAAGACATGGCAAACGCTTTTTATACATTCACGCTCAATTACAACTTGTTCAAATTTCTTGTATTGCTGTTCACAAAGTAAACAAGCCCATTGTTCTGGCTGTGACGTTGTTCACATCTTTTGTTTCAAAACAAAGGGGAATAAACATACAAAGGTTTCTTTTCAAAACAACAAAGAGAAACAAGAGTTAAAATTGAAATAAAGTAAATCGATGTAGCAAACATCACACAGCTTACATACTCACCCAAAAGACAAAAAAAACGGTCCCAGGCCCAAGTTACATGAACAGATGAAAAGGAAGCCGACATAACAAGGGGCGAGTCAACATTGGCTACATTTAGGTTTGTGTCACCAGATGCCAGAAAACTAAGGCTCTATGACCATCTCTATGTGACGGTTCAACCAACAGGTGAAAGAAACTATTAAGGGGAAGCAAACATTTTATAAATATAGCACCAAACACAATCTCCAATTTTGCCTAAGGAAGCGACTTGCGCAGAAGGCCGCTAGCGGGTGTGTATTTTTGTAGTTGGCTTGAAATTGATGGCATTCACAGTGCGCAAGATGTAAAATCACTACGATCAAAACAAGCGCGCAAAAACAACTCATAACAAATATAGATGTATGGGGAAAAAAAAGTGTTTATAGAAATGACGTCCATGAAGAAACCATAAGCCCAGGACAACAAAAAGTTAGGATACTTGTGAATAAGCAGAAGAACCATGTATATTACATGAAAAAGTCGAAGGAGGATGTTGGCTCATAACAAGGGGATTCCATGAGCCCTACTTTTGAAAACACAAAAAAAGGAGAAGAAAATACGTACCCTTTTGCCACAATTCACAACTTTCTTGAAGAGACCCCGAACCCTTTTTATTTCCTCGTTATATCACCCAAATGTGGTGTCCCATCATCAGAAGCAAATATTTGCAATTTTCCCGTCCTTCTACACCATGGGATCTACCCACTGCTTGCTCGTTCCACCTCCAAATCCAAACACCTCACCTTTCTTATCTGCTTCCGACACCTGAAATCATGGCCATTTATACGGGAGGGGCATTTGCACAATGGGCCGCTTTAAACCGCAAAACTACAGAGTGCGACGAAGAATCGGCCGAATCAGCCGCGACGGTCGCGGACACGCCAACAGAACAAGACCTAACTCACCGGTCCGAGCCCAAGCAGCCGCCCGAGTCTTATTTTCTCGACGTCAAGATCACTCCGCTCGACAATATCGGCAGCCCAAACCCCTCGATTCCCCGCCGCGAACCGCCCCGTGGACCGCCCAGATTCTTGTACCCCGTGCGCAAACAAACCCCTGCACAAAGACAGCTTGAAAAGCTGTACCTGCACCGCTCTCCGGGGCCTGGGGTGTACGATTTTACAGAACTCCCACCCTTGGAGCGTCACGAAAAGTACGCAAGAATCCATGATGAGAGTGCCCAAAATGACGCCGTCGAGGACCCCACTTTGAAGCAATTTATCACGACAATAAAGAACAGGACGCACAAAAAGGAGTTTAACAGGTTCATCATGAGTCAAAATCTTATCGTGCATGGCCCAGCACGCATGGCCGACCGGGTGTCGGCGTTGCGCCAAAGAACGGCCGAGGAAGACACAGAGATGCGAACAAGGGTGGATGTCGGCTGTGAACTTTTAAAAAACGACATTCTGCATCTTATTCCCCTCGAGGTCAGAAGAAAATGGGTTGAAGAAAAAAAGGAGCGCCAACGGCTGACGAACCAGGAGAGGGAGAGAAAGGCGAAGAGGAGGCTCGAAATCATTGAAAAGATGGAGCGGGATGAAAGAGACGCGAGAAGGGCACAGCAGGCAAGATACGATCGTGAGGAGAAGGAAAAACAACAACAGAAACGGTGTCTGGCTCGGAAAAGACGGACAGAGTCAAAATATTCTGAGATGAGTGATGATAAGTCAGGGTTGGAGACAGACATGGAGGAAGGGGAGGTTGAGAAGGGCGGTGGATCGGTGACGTTTCCTGTCTGGCAAAAACCGCTGTCTCGATTAGCTAAAAAGATGCGGCAAACAAATTAGGTATGCCCAGCGTCGTATTTGGGATATTAAGATGGCGCTTCAAGGAGCGTACAAGTCGTCACCTAATAAATGCAGATGGAGCTCACGATATTATGAAGCAGAAATGATGTACAACGTTGAAAAAAGGAGGCTAGCGAAGTTTTTTCTCTTCTTTTTCTTTTGGAGGGCTAGAAAGGCATTTTGTACTGCCAGAATAGAGCATTATGTGACTGGAATAAAATAATTGCATTTCATAGTATCTACATAAACTCAGTTGGTTTTATTGTCAAGGCTATGTCAGCTAATTCAGCACCTGCTAAGATGTTCATGCAAAGCTGGTCTATATGCGGCGGCTGGGTGTGATACCTGGGTAACAAAAAAATAAAAAGGAGCCCACTCATCCAAGGGCCACCAGTACAGCTATCCGTCTCCAGCTAGCGGCCACCCTCATTACGGCAGTAGTCCTTTCCATGCACGCATCAGCTTTGGGCTTTCCTTTGATGTTCTCTGTGATGCTCATTGCCCAAAATAACTCTGTGTGCGAGTATGCGGCGTTTGTTCTGCGTGGTGTCCTAGCCGAGCCGGCCGACTTCGGTCATGACACCGGGCTAGAGTAGAATATGTACGGCGTTACTCGGATCGTGCGCTTCTAGAAGCCAAGCCAAACAGCCGCCCAACGGTTTGATCTGGGCCGCACGTGGTGGGGGACAATAAGACAATAAACAACAAACAACGACAACGACAAATGTGGTTAAACGGATGTGCCGCATAAACATTGAGGGGGTGAGAAGGGCAAGAATCATCTTATCCAAAGTATGGTTGATGGACTTTGAGGGTTCGAGCCTTTGAGCTTTGGCCAGTGCCACGGGAGCCTGGGATGTGGCTGTTGGTCGGGCAAGCGGCGTCAAATATACGCGTAATACAAGAGGTCGCTAGGGCAAATGTGTGGTAGATGAATACGATTTGAACAGCCCACGCTTGCTGCTCAGTTGACAAGGGAAGGCCATCGACATTAGGCAAAAAGGAGGGCCTGCAAATTATGGTTAAACCTGCCGCAAATCTGGAGATGCGGCACTATCCGGCCCTTTTCTTGTCCCGGTAAGAACAGGTCAACTCCAGCCATATTCGGACTCGGGGTCCTTGCCGCAAGCTGTGCCACAGACGCCGCAGTGCTTTCTGTTCCTGGTCTGTTTAAGAATATATACCCAGTATTTTCCTTTCTTTCCTCTCGGCTCTCCCCCTAATTCTGAATCGATCTTGACATTTCAGATACCAAGCTGTTTATCGATACTTCTCCCACATCTCCCATATACCTACCACCAACAGAAGCCACAATGTCTAACACAACAGCAGCAACATGCCCGCCGGGTGATCAGATCCCGGATATCAATAACCTTCCCATCCCGACTGGCATCTCCGTCGTCGCCATCCCCGGAAGCAACATCTCGGACAATGCCATGATCACCTGCTGCGCACCAAAGCCTGTCAATATTGCCGCCGGCTGCTACGAGTGGTGCCAGATCCCCGACGCCAAGATTGACAATTTTGATTTTTGTCTTGCTTCAAACGGACGAAACATCAATTCCACGATCACGGCGTACCGGCACAGTAATGCTGCAGGAGGAAAGGCGACACCCACAGTAACCGTGGCACAGATTGGACTGTGGGCACTGATTGTCTCAAGCGTTTCTGTTTTGTTCATCTAGAGTGGGCAGGGACCGAAAGGGTTTAGATCATGGACGGAAAATCAATCGCCAATTAATGCACAAATACCAAAAAACGAAGGTGCAAACAGCTAGTTGTGAAAGAAACAAGCAGGAGAATCTTCTTACTTTGTTAACAAAGTTGAGCCTTTATTCCAAGACGCCACATTTAAAACTCTTCATCTCCAAGAACTGCAAATACCTGTATAAATACAGTTTATTTTATACATTTATATCAACAGCAAAAAGTAAAAGTAAAAAAGTCTTTTACATTTTAGTAATTAATATCGTTTACCCTAAACTCGTCCCTAACGTTACTATGTCTCTGAGAAGAATCAAATCTCGCCATTTTTGGAGACACAATGCGAGAGTGAATAAAAAAAAGTCCCTCTGCTCTGATTTTTATTTTATTTTAAACAGAAGTAGAACCCACCGATGGAGATGTCCAGAATGGACGAAGAGGGTCTTACATCGTTGATCGCAAAACCCAGGACCAGTAGGTCAGCAGCGAATACCGTTTGGTCTGCGAGGAAATTGGGCGTGTTGAGGGTTGAGCTTTGACATACAAACAAACTCTCGAAACACCCTTTTTTTTTTTTTTTTTTTTTTTTTTTGTTTACTTTCGATACTTCTCCCTGCGGTCTACTGTGCAGCTGTGCGATGACTAAGCATGTCGGTCACGCAAGCCGTGGCTGCGGTGGATGTGGCGCTAAATTCTGGCCGTTTAGTGCCCCGCGTTCAGCGACGCGTCTCCCCGTGTAGCTTCCCCTGTCGAAGCTAAACTACGTCGTAAAGCATCATCACAAAAGCAGCGGAGGACGACGACGAATGTTTGTTCCGCAGATCGCCATACACGACCCTGCTGCCAGAGACAAGCGGGACAGTGAAGCTTTCACTCGACCACTGAACAGTCTCGTCAGTCCTCTGCTCAATTGGCCTGGCCATTGGCCCCTTTTAACGGTGATCAACGCATCTGCGTTTGTTGACATTTTCGATCTTCTGCCGGACGACGACTTTTCCGACAACCTCCTCTTCCCAACGACCTCCTTCCCCTCTGATCCGACCTCCCTCCGCCCCATCTCACAATGCGACGCTTCATCTCGCCCGGGCGGATTGCCCTGCTTACGCTAGTCGACATGTACTGCAGCGAGGCCGTCCGGGACAAGGACGACGACTTTATCCTCGAGCTCATCACCAGCTACGTCACCGACACCTATGCGCGGCCTACCAACCAGCGACAACGCTACCTTGCCCGCTGGCAGCGTGCTTTTCTGAGTGTTGACCTGCTCGGCCACCTACACAGCCTGCGTCCGGCCCTGCAGCGCTGCTTCATTGCGTTTGCCCCGCCGAGCGCGGATTTCCCGCTGTGCGCCACGCTCTGGGACGATCTCGTGGCCCGGCTCTGGCTGCGGCTGACGTGCCTAGACGACCTAGGCCCCTTTTTTGACCAGCTAGGCATGTACATTGCGCCGACGTACGCGGAGCTGCGGGCACACCGCGACTTGGGCATTGAAGACCCGCCGGATGATTTGCTGTTGCTGGACCGGCGGTCGCCCCTGGGGCTGATGGTCTTCCAGGCATACACCGAGTTCCAGCAGCTGTCGTTTGCCCACCGGTGCGAGCTGTGGGAGGACTTTGTGCGGTACCGCAACCCGACGCGGACGGATTTCAAGATTCTGTGGCCGCACGATTTTGGGGTCGATGGTCTCTTATTTGATGCTGTTTTGACGCAGGGCCAAAACGACTGGGGCCAGCAGGGGACAGACGCGGTGGCCCGCGTCGTGTTTGACCGCATGATCAAGGACACCTCAGTAGCCGTCAGCCACGACGAGACGGACAAGTTGGTGACGCTGCTGATTGAGCGGGAGCGCCTAGGGTTCCGCCCTGCTCCCATTCTGAGAGAAGCCGCCGACACTGTGATCCAGGGCGCCACACCCATCCCGTCCCAAGCCACCTTTTACCGCCTGCTCGACGCCTGGCGCATGGGCGACATCAATACCGCCTACGACCAGCTGCACCGCTACTTTGATCTCGTGTCGCGCCAGACGCCCAATGTCGCCTTCGGGTACAATGTCGGACCCATGAACAAGGGTGTCATCCAGCGCGATTTCGGCGAACACTCCAACGACCTGCTGTCTATGCTCGATGCCGTGCACGCCGGACGCGAAGCCCGCGACTACAATTCCTTGCGGTTTTCCCTACTGTGGCTCTACATGTACGCTCGCGTGCTGCCCCGGCACATCCGTCCGCACCAGCTGCAAGGTTTGGCGGGCGAGGCCACCGATGGCCGCCAGGTCTTGCCGTACGTCCGCGACGACGCCGATGCCTCCCAGTTCCATGGGCACCATGCCCTAGCTACCCTGCTCGAGGCTCGCGTCGCCTTTAGCGATGGGCGTCCACCGCTGTTTGCCAAGACGTGTCTACACGAGGCCGGGCGCCGCATCGTCAAGCACTGTGAGGTTACACTTGAAGGCCAGCTGACCAGCACCCTCATGCTGTTTTGGGACCGCATGGGCCATGGACCCCTGGCCGTCGTACACGGCCGCGTCTTTATGCGGACCCGCTACGACAGCGTGCCCTTTGACGATGCTGTGCGCGTAGCTTCGCGACTGGCGCTGCAGTACGCGCAAAACGGACAGTTCAAGGAGGCGAAAGCGATTATGGACCAGTTGAACCCCGAAGGGCTCACCTCGCTCAAACCGCAGGGCATGGTCCGGCATGTCCTGACGTATGTTGCGGCCCTGCAGGCCGTTCGAGCACACCAGTTTGACGACGCCGAGGATCTTTTGTTGAGACGCCTGCCCACAGCGGGTTACCCCTCTTGTGCGCCTACACGGGCCGACCGGCAAGCCCAGGGACCGTCCCAAATAGATCCTGACCTGGCAGCCCAGGTTGCTCTGCTTCATGTCGCCTCCCTCACGCAGAGAGCTGTCGAGGGCGACGAGGCGGACGACGATCTGAGCCAGAATGACGCCCGAGAGGATACCGGTGGTTCTCTGGTCACTGCCCGCGACGCTCTCGACCGTTTCGAAGCTTCCTACGACAAGGGTGTAGGTGACTTGCATGTTTTGCTGCAAATCTCGTTGGCCCGCGCCACTCTTTATGCCCGTGCCGGCCGTGGTTTGAGGGCCGTCACTCTGTTGCTGCACACCCTTCAAGCTTGCCTCCGCCGCCGCTACCATGTTTTGCTCTGGGAAACTGTGGGTGCCGTCGCCCGTCTGCTGGTCACCGAGGGCGAGTTCCGTGCGGCCCGCACGCTGCTGTCGCTGGCCCTGCCGCGGTCGCTAGAGACGGCGCATGCAGAGACGTCGGCGATGCTGTATCAGTCGTTGGCGGATGCCTGTATGGGGTTGGCGGGGGAGGAGCAGTCGACGACGGCGACGGCGACTGCGACCACAACAACGCCAATGAGTTTGAAGACGGCCGCCCGCATGAAACACCACATGAGCCGGGCGTGGTGGTATTTGGGCCAGGCCCAAACATGCTTTGACCGTGCCGGGAGCGGACGGACAGTGGCGCAGGAAATCTCGATGAAGCGGCAGATGATTTTGTCGGTGGCCCAGCAAGTTGGAGGTATTGGGGCGTAAAACAGGCAGAAAGTGAAGAATTCATGGATATGGCGTTTATTGGAACCAACATACTATGGTGGCATGGAAGGACAGCATAGCATGGAATTTGCATTTTTCTCGTTTTCTCTTTTACCAAATCTATACCCATACGGAGTACGGGCGGGCAATCAACTTCATATCAAAAAATCAATCAAAATTATACAAGATGGTATTTCTTCGTCCAAATATCATTACAGGCATGTCTAGATCATCGTAGTCATACAGAGAGATCAGTCACCCTAATGATCCTGCATCTCTTCATCACTGTCTTCATCGTCGTCGTCATCACCATTGTCGTCACCCAACAACAGCACATCAAACAAGTCCGTCTGCTCTTGCAACGACCGGCCCAAGTACGTCCGTCCTTCTTCAATGTACTGCACCATCCGGTCCGCCTCTTGCTCAATCCGCGCCATCTCGAGCCGAATGCTGCCCACAGACTCGCGCAGGTGCTGCAGCGACTGTGTCATCTCGCCCTCAATGGCGGCCTGCCGCTCGGCTTCGGCTCGCACGCGCTTCTCCAGTGCGGCCAGGTCGGCCTCGCTGCGCTGGAGCTGGCGGACGGCCTCTTCCGTCTCGGCCTGCGGTGTCAAGTCCAGCCCTGCGCCCGTCGCCAGAGCGTGGCTCGACGTAGACGCTGACGCTGTCGCCGCCAGCTTTTGATGTGCTTCGGCCGTCGCCTTTTGTATGCGCGTGTGGAATGCCTTGTGCGACTCGCCCTTGGGTGGCGCGCTGTCCAGAAACAGCGCGGGCACCATCTGTGTGCAGCCATGACAACGGCGCATGGCCGTGGCTGAGGTAGCCGCCGCAGCAGCTGCGTCGTCGCCAAAGTCGAGACTGCTGCCTCCTCCTTGGCTGTCTTTGTTCTTACTGGCCTGCACGCTATGCATCGCCTGGTGCAGCTGGTGGAACGCTTCCGAGTAAAAACTGCGGCCGCAGGTCGCGCAGGGGTGATTGGTGCTTGTCGTCGAAGAAGGCGTCGCGCTCACCCGGTCGATGGCGTCCAACTCGGCACGCAGCGCCAACTTGAGCCGCGCTAGGCGGTGCCGCAGCCGGAGAACACGGCCCGGCAGATGTACCACCTCAGCCTCGGCCGTCGCCAGGTACCGCTTCTCGGCCGCCAGGTCTCGGATTAGACGCTCCGCCGCCGCGCCCTGCTCGCGTCCCTCGCTCTTGACTTGCCGCAGCTGCTGCCGCTCCGCCTCGGTGCTCTGCACGATGCGGTCAATGTCGGCCGGGCTGAGCAGTGGCAGCTCCAGCTCCAGAATGCGCCGCACGACGGTTTCTTTTGTGAGCTGCTCCTTGTAGGAGAAGCGCAGCTTTTTAAACAAACCCTCGAGGTAGTCGAGCTCGTCGAGCGCCGTGTGGTAATCGGGCACGTCCTCCTCTTCCTCATCAGCGCTCTCCTTCCTCATCTTCACTACCCCTAGAAGCACATCCAAAGACTGCTGCGTCTCGGGCGCCTGCAAGTACTGTGCCATTTGGTCCATGTGCACGAGGTTGACGTAGGTCGCCGTGGGCCATACAGCGCGTCCAAACTCGTGGAACTCGACCCAAAGGCAAGGCCCATATCGACCGGTGTCGTCGTCGGCACCAGCGGCGCGCCTTCCGTCGGTGTCGGTGACGAGCCGTAGCTGTTGAAACCCGAGGCAGACGCCGACACGGAAACAGACGATGCGCGCGTCGACGCGCCGAGGTCGACAGAGGATGCGTCGGTTGAGTCTCCATCACTCGGGTGGCGGGAGGTGCCTCCTCCGGAACGCGTCGACCGCGCCGACGTCGCGCCCGAGGACTGTGTTCGTGTGCGGGGTGGCATTGTATTGTGTTGACGGAGGATGATTGGGAATCGAGGATCTCGTCAAAAGTGGCGTAGACGCGTCGTGTGGGTAATTGTCGTGGAACGAGTTGTTGGTCGAAAAAAGATCGTGATGTCAATGTGGTTATGCGTCTGACGCGCCTGTATGCAACCCTCAAGTAGAAGTGGATTTGGCTGTTCAGTGAATGAATGAAAGTGGATTCTCGTCCATTCTCGTCCGTTTGCACTTTGCGCCTTCGAAAAGTAAACAAATGGTGGGGGCTTGTTGACATCGACCTCTAGTCGCGCTAGTCCTTATTTGGCTGTCCCAATTACTTAGTCATCTGAGCAAAAGGCTCAGAGCCTTGTGGTCTCATATGGCACAAGCGATATCGACGATATTGAAGCGAAAATGCTATTTTCTTGTTTCTAAAAAGTAATTCTGAGTACCTGTGACCTCAATAGTGCTCTACGTATTTTTTGGAGACTGGTTTGAGGGCAAATGGGTGAGTGGTGCGCTATGAAGGAGCATCGAGCGCCAAGCCTCGTGATGAATGACATGTGAACAAGACTTTTGTACAAGTCAGGACCTCCCACCAAGCAACAAAAATTATGTGTAGCTGGTTATTTGATCACAAAAATGAGTAGTTACTCTCTTGGCAGATATTTTCTATTCTTTCTGCAATTCTCTCTGCCAAAGTGAGAATTTGGTTATAGGCACCAAATTCAGGCCAAAATTCATCTGATGTCTGCTGTATTTGGTTTGCTTCGGCGCTTTGTCCCAGCGACAGTTTCGCCGAGCAGCCTTCTACCAGCCACAGCAAATATCTCGCTGTTTCCCTGCTTTTTTGCCTTGTGTGACGCTCATTGAGGTGCGATTTCTTGCTATTGTTGCCTCTGGACAGATGGTTCTCGCTCCTTCCCTTTTTTCCTCGTCGCGTGTGCTGGATGGAAAAAAAATGGATGTCAAAAATATTCTGAGGACATATAGTCGCGTCTTCCTCCTCTTCTCTCGCTCCTCTCTCTCTCTCTTCTTCTTCTCTTCTCTCTTTTTTTCTCCAGCCTCATTTCGCTAGAGGAGTTGTAATCATCGAGAGATTTTCGACAGTCGCTGCAACCATCTCACTTCCACGCCGCACGTTACAGCAACTTTTTGCACAATCACCTCTGTGTCTTCCTTGACGTGTTAATCACTTCTTGCCGGTCACTCGTGGTTCTTTGCTCATGGCCCAACAAGACGCTCCCCTTGGCGACCTCGTTGTCGATGCCAATCGTCACGATGACAAAGTCGATGACACTCTTCCTGTCGCGGCTAGTCAAGCAGACACTGTCCATGGTATGTATTTCTCTCGTCCTCTCGTTCTATAAATGTCGTCGCAGCTGCAGACTCCAATATGTGACATGATTCTGACAATCCGACAGACAACTTTGCTCGCGGCGATGGCGGCGCGTCGATAGACAATGCCCCCGCAGCTGCTCCCATCGATGATACTGCATCCATCCAGCAGCCGATTTTGGCGAACGATGAGAATGTGAATCCATTCGTAAACGTCGCTCCCGTAAGTAGTTGCCCTCTCATCACCCTCACTTTTGGACACTGCTGACTTTGTCATCAGCGCCAGCTTACTTTGGCCGAGTACAAGGCCTCGCGTGCGCTTTGCGCTGCTTGCGGTAATGTGCACGCATTCATCGAAGCGGATCTTCCCACGCTCAAGACTTCTGAGACTCTTGCAGCCAGCTTCTGTATGCGTGGACGTCGGGATGTCGTCGTGGGCGATTTTGCTTGGGGTTATGCCCTTAAGCACCATCACATCGCGTTGGCCATCAAGATGAGCGTCGCTGGCGTCTTTTCTGACTACCGCCGCAAACTTCTCCGGGAATACTTTGTGTTTTCTCACTCGGGTGTCACAAAGCCTGTCGTCAAACACATGGTCCGCCCCATTGTCACTCTCCACGAGCAGAAGCCGTCGTTCATCATGTTCCGGTACCACGAGATTGTCAAGGCCAATCACCCCGACGCCGAGCCTCTGGACTCGGTCTCGGTTGGGCAGCTCTTCCTCTGTCCCCACGCCAGCATAGCGACGGGTGACCATGTTGCTCGTCTGTCCTGCACTCCTCTCGAGCGAGCTCTTGCAAATGCCGACCGTGAAGTTGAAATCGATACCAATCTGTCTTGCAGGTACTGCCCCACAGACATCCAGCTCTCTACCAAGCCAGGCAAGCTTATTGCTCGTATTTGGCATGATTTTGGCACGGCCGAAACCACTCCCCAATCGAAACAGTGGCTTTCTCTCATCGTGTCGCCCAAAAACAACGAGTTCGTTGGACCTACTGTTCCTCATGCCAAGGGCTCTATCCAGCGCCGCTTCGACGTGGCCACTGAAATCCAGGGCGTCACAAGCGACTACTATATCCATGAGGATCTTCAGAACCGCCTAACTTTTGAAGGCCTTCGTGACGCAGGCCACGCTGTGCTTTCGTACGCGTGCATGGCCGTCGTGAGGCTTCCTACAGCCATTGAGATCTTGATCAAGGGGATGTCCGCTGCTATGCTGCGCATTTGTTACACAAGACTTATCCAACCCGGTGGTGTGTCGCGCGTATCTATCCATGGTGTTTTATCTGCGTTGGCGTTCATGGTCTTCATGTCATCCTGTGGTGTTGGCTGTCTCCTTCATCCTATCAGGCGTTCTGCTTTTCTTCGGTCCGGTATGGTTTTGTTCACTCTGGTTTCACGGTAGTCTTTCTTTCATCTCATTGCATCGTCCGGTCTTTCATGGGTGATGTCTACTGGCGTGGTTTTTATTTTCATGGTTTCTTAGGGTCCACGGAAAGGATGGGATATGGGACGGAAGAAATGGCGTTTTCATGGGCGTGGCATGGTGTCTAAGGTCTGGTGTTGTATATGTTGTTCAAGGTGGCTTGTTGACGGTTGCTTCTTCTCTTTTCATTACTTTAATCTGATTGCTTTCTTTCATATTATAACCAACAGGACACCATTGACACCGTAAGTGACTAAACATCATGACATCCTGTACCAGTGAACAACCAAACGTAGATCCATTTGGTCTGGTGCTAAAGTATTGTGTGAGGGTCTAACCCCCACAAGCTTGTCACTAACAACGTCTTATTCAGTGACCGAGTTTAAACTTTCAATGAAGTAAAGTTTACTGGTCACGGTTCACGAGAATGTTTTTTCTTGAGCCGCAAGCTAGTTGAACACGCAAAAGTACTGGCAAGCATCCCGTGCCGTACAAAAGTCCATTGTGGCGAGGCATGCCACCAGCTCACCAGCTCAACAGCTCAACCAGCTCACCGACTTCAGAGCCATTTTCAGTTCACAGAGTATGCGCGACACGATAGCTTGTCACATTCAGTATGTTCAAGTTAAGATTCAATTCATAGACTATGAAATTCAGTAATCGATATCAACAGCAAGAGGAAGTGAAAAAAAGAAACTGCTTGTTAAGTCGCAAAATGGCGCAGAGCACACAAAAGAAAAGCGAAAGGAAACGCGGTCATTTTGTCCTACTTGGTCTTCTCTTTTTTTTTCTTGATTTTTTTCCCCGGTGGGTTTTTTTATTCTTTGTTCTTGGCTATTGCCCACAAGTAGATATTTACTTGTTCACGACATCGAAGCCACCCATGTCGTCGAGCGCGGCACGGATCTCGGTGACGTAGGCAGGGATACCGCCAGCCCAGCACATGGGCTCGTACTTCTTGCCGGGCACGTTACCACCCATGTAGGTCGAGGTGGTCGTGGGGAAGAGCGTCATGTTGTTGATGTCCACGATGCGCTGCTTCCAGGCCTTGGCGGCCGACTCCTTGGGGTTGATGTACTTGATGTTCTTGTACTCCATCTTCTCAATGGCGTCGGCGATCCAGCGGCCCTGCACCTCGACAGTCGAGGGGCCGTTACTAAGAAGAGTAGGGCCGTGCACACCGTAGATGTGGAACATGTTGGGGTAGCCAGAGACGGTGGTGCCCAGGTACGTCTCGGCGCCGTTGGCCCAGGAGTCGGTGAGCTCGGTGTTGTTGACGCTCTTGAGGCCGAGCTGGGTCATGACACCCGTCACGACATCGAATCCCGTGGCCACAGCAACGACATCAAACTCGTGCACGGTACCGTCCTTGAGCTGGATACCGGTTTCGGTGAAGCACTTGATCGGGTTGTCCTTGACATCAATGACATCGACCGTGGGGCGGTTGAACTGCTCAAAGTAGTTGTTCTCAAGGCAGGGGCGCTTGACACCAAAGAAGTGGGGAGGCTCCTTGGGTGCCAGGATGTCGCGCAGGCGCGGGTCGCCAATGCGCTCGCGCGTCTTCTCCAGCCAAAAGTTGTACGCCTCGCGGTTGGCCTCGGCGTTGAGTAGCGTGTCCTTGTAGAGCGCGACCCAGTAGCGGAAGCCGCCCTCATTCCAGACCCTCTCATACAGAGCGCGGCGGGCCTCGGGCGGGTCGTCAAAGGTGTTCTTCTCGAGCCAACCATAAAAGAAGCCGGCAAAGTTCTTCTCGCGCAGGCTAAACAGCTCCGGGTAGTACGTCTTGCGCTTGTTCTGCTCCTCGTCGGTCAGAGCACGCTTGCGCATGGGGATGGCCAGGTTGGGCGTACGCTGCAGCACCTTGACCTCGCCGGCCTCGGGACCCCAGGCCTGCACGATCTGCACACCCGAGGCGCCAGTACCAATGACGGCGCACTTCTTGCCCTTGACCTCGACCTTCTCCTCGGGCCAGAACGACGAGTGGTGCACAACACCCTTGAACTTGTCCATACCGGGCCAGTCGGGGATATAGCGGCGGGCAGCGAAACCCGTGCCCAGCACAAGGTACTTGGCCTTGGTGGTGCGGCCGTCCTCGGTCTTGATGTGCCAGCGGCCCTCCTTGGTGTCGAAGTGGCCGCCCACGACGACGGTGTTGAAGGCGCAGTCCTTCTTGATGCCGAGCACCTTGTCGACGTGGTCAAAGTAGTTGCGCAGGTCCTGGTAGTTGGAGGTCCAGTTCCACGTGCTCCAGACCTCGGGGAACGAGAACTCGTACTCGGGCACCTCGGAGTCGACACCAGCGCCAGGGTAGCAGTTCCAGCTCCAGGTTCCGCCAGTGTCATTGCCAGCCTCGAATATTACCGTCTTCAGGCCGCGGTCGCGCAGGGTCTTGAGCATGAAGATGCCGGCTGTGAGATAACAGGAAAAGTATTAGTGGGCGCGTTGCGAGTGGCACAAAATTATGTGCTCCTTATACGGTGCATTATATTCCGCTGTAGGCGAAGCAGAAGACTTACCAAAGCCGGCACCAACAACGAGGGCATCGACCTCGAGGTTTTCGGCGTACGGGCCGGTCTTCTCGGCATGCTTAACCGAGTAATCCGTGAGCTCCGTGTTGAACTTCTTGGGAGGGTGGCTCGGAATTGGCTCGCCCATGATGTCGGTTGTGAAGAGGCAAGGTGGCTAGGTGGGGTGCAAAGAAAGAAAAAATAGGGCTTGGGGTATAAGTCTTGATGGAAAAGCAAAAGAGGGGGAAAAAATGATGAACAAGATGGTTGATGATAATGGTGTGGAAGTCAAGAATGCGAAGATGGCTCTGGGTCTCTTATATCTCCAACCCTCACACCGGCAGTCAAGTTAGTTGGGTATTTATAATTGTTGGTTCACGAACGAGAAACAAAAATAAAACTACCAAAAGAACCTAAGAAGATCCACAAGATACGCTCAATATTCAGGGACCGCCAAGCGTAGGGATGGGATGGGACAGCTATGCGCAAAGGAGCTTGAGAAAGATTGTGGCCAAATTCACCATGTTTCTCGACTCGTTCATGCCGCACCCTCCTTCCTACAACATCCCCATCTCCGCATCTGTCTCCTCATCCTCCCCCCCGAACTCATACCCCAAAGCCGTGGCCAGACCGGTTACTGAGGCACGGCCGGACAAAAGCAAAAGAATGATTACGCCGTACTTAGGCGAATGGAGATGATACCAGCAGAGAAGGGAAAGGGGGTGGGCATCGAACCAACAACGGCCATGATAAGACCACATGGGACTAGATAGGTTGGAATGTTGTGTGTAAACCAGTAAAACGGCCAGACCCTGGGGCCCTTTCCTGGGCCTTTACCCCCTCCCTTGGATGAGCTTGAGATGGACCATCTGTGATGATCCGATGCGGCTGCGCGGCTATGCCAGGTCAGTTGGGCCGAGCAAAATCACAAAAGCTACCAAAAAACGGGTAGCAGTCCATTGTTTCGAGTGCAGTATATCGCCGGTCGTCCAGAAAGGCCAATCGACCATGGACTACGGAGCCATACCCAGCTGGCTTGGTGGTCAACTGACCCGCAAACTAACCAGTCGTGCCTCGGAAACATTACATGCTAGATAGGTAGAGCATCAAAAGGGGAGAAAAAAAGGTAGACCAAAATAGACAAAATGCAGCGACAAAGATGGACATGGGCGAAGAAAGAGGCAGGATGGGGGACTAAGGAGGTGGTCCGAATATGCCGGGGCGTGTATATTGTTTTGTTTGGGGGTGGATGATAGTCTACATGATAAGACAAGAAAGAGGCGTGGAGCAAGCGACTGGAATGCACAAGGACGACCCTTTTTTGGCTTGCCCATGGGGTAGAAGGGGGCAAATTTTGCCAGGCCGTCCAACTAGGCAGCTGGACGGTCTCTCCAGACCATGAGACAAACGACACATTTCTCCGTATGTAGATGGATTGGACAGGCAAATACGAGCTCAAGGAGGGCCTTCTTTGCAAGCGAGAACAAGCTTCATGTGCACTGTCCAGTCCGTTTGTGGGCTTCATTCTTCGTATGTTTTTGTTAACTACACCCCCTCACCAAGTATCATTGACGTACGTGCGCTCTTGTAAGTCCTGCTTTATACATCTGTGCTTCAAAGAGACTTGCCATACTCCGCACTTTTGTTTTAAGCCTAGCCATATTCTCTATTGCGTTTTTGCGTCCGTGTAGCCTCGGTTGTGTAGATACTCCGTACGTCGTACTTTTGTTCCATCTCCTGCTGTTTCCGTTCGTGTAAGTCGTCACAGTGTTGCATTGGATTCTATAGGCGACTTGGAAAGAACACGGGAATTAATGCTCGGAGTGTTCGTGGCTTTTGAGCGTAGCAATATGATAAAGACAGCCAGCTTGGGGATAAATCGGAATACTCGCAGAGACAGCTTTTTCCTTGTCAATTAGCCCGAATATCCTCCACGAGCAGAGAGCATGCGTGCAACAGACACGTTGTACGGAGTACTGTGTAGCTGCAAGGTAGCTCTGTGACAGTAGTGTAAGTGGGGAACACCAAGGGATTAAACAGGTCGGGGGCGGGGGCAACCCGACGTGCCGATGCATAAAAGAACATGGGGGAAAAGAAGGGGGGTGGATTAGTACTCCGTTTTAGACACGGATATCGACGACATGCAATAATCTGGGGGTGGAGCATCTCCAGAAACGCTACGAAACTACGACGTACGCCGTCTTCAAGCTGTGTTCTGAGGTTAATTATTGCCACTGTGCTTGAGAACAAAACATTGACGATATGATCAACAATATGCAATCCGGGGGAGGGGCGGGAGAGAAACAAAAAGAGAAAAGAGGGAGAGGGAGAGACAACACCTCCCAAAATAGGCAATGACCGTTGGCATCTCGCCCATCATGCATCATCCTTCTATCCGTCTGTCCATTCATTCTTCTGGTAAACCGTCGTGGTTTAAGTCTTTATCCTCGGATGTCGTTCGGATATTAATCTCGATGCAGGTGCACACCACCCACTCCATCTATCCAAAAACAAAAATAAACTGTCTAATGGGCATATAACACAGAATAGATAGAGAAACAAAGCGAATCACGGTCCGCCGCCGAGCGTCTCCAACGCGGAGTCCAGGGCTGCTTATCCGGACATTGTCAGGAAGTTGAAATAATGTCTCGATGGACAGGTGAGGGGAAAACCACCGAGCGTGTGCACGTTACGCGTAGCTCATTGACACGATCTGTCCCCATTTCTCTCTTGGGTCTTGGTGGGTGGTCTTGGATATCAAAGCCTCGTCCAACGCGCGACTGCCGGCCGGTTATGTTTTCGCTAGGACGAGACTTGTCTTGTCCATCCCACCAACAGAAACACAATGTCAACAAAGAGGCTCACCGTCCTACAATATGAGATTTTCTAGAAGCGGACTGGCGGATCCGCTATTTTGTTCCGACAAGCCTGGTGATCTTCGAAATATCGTACGATGAAGAGACCCTGGGAGCCTGCGTGAAGCACTCCCCATTGACTAGCTAAGGTTGGGCAAGTTAACTGGGCAAAAAGGGCAGCAAAGGCAGGAAATAGAATAAACAGACTGTAAGCCCCCAATATATGGGTGGCAACAGCACTTGCACTGTTATTTCTCCATAGAAAGTTGACGTTCCCCATAGAAAGAGCCTACCGCAATTAGACAGACGAAGTAAAAAAAATATATATAAAGTTGTAGGCGGGCTTACCTCAGTCCCTTGTGGATTTTGCGGGTCGTAATCAACGCAGACCGCGGCTGTTGACAACACAACGAGATCCGCAATGATCAAAGAAAGAGACTCAAAGTACGGCCGAAGCTCAATGTACAAGCGACAATCCCTGGTCGAGTCCGCAAAAAAAAAAAAAAAAAAAAAAAAAAAACGCTTCCGCCCTCGAGTCCACCTCGCAAGCCACGTCCTCGCTGCCTCTGGGTCCATTTGCTTGCACGGGCCAAGCAGCGTCTCGATGTCGAATCAAACCAGTCGAGCCAGTGTCTGAGACGAATGCACGAAAGAACGACACAGGCCTTCGTGTAAGTCGGCTATCAACTCCTCCAAGACCAACAAGGACCATTACGACATACGTAAGGACCAACAGCAGCCCCCAAAAAAGGAGAACCAGGCTGGCTCGCTGGTTGGCTGTCTGTCTACGCGTCTAGCATAAAACAGGGTTTAATCTGTGTTTGCTGTATCTTTGTTTGCTTCAGGTGTCTCGAGGGTGTATTGAAGATGGGGGCACAGGGCCGAGGAATCAGGATCTGCCCTTCATCTGCCCTTTTCCTTTTCTCTTTATTCCCCGCAAACGCTAAAACCCCGTACTTAATTGATCTTGGCGCCAAAACAATTCGGGGTCCGGAACCGCAAAGGTATGCATAGGAAAGAGAGGGGAAGGCAGAAGGCAGATAAGAAGGGACGAGGGCTGTAAAGAGAAATGTTGTAGTGAGAAGTGGGTGAAAGGTTTGGAGAGGAGGTCAAAAGGGGGGTGTGGGAAGGTACGAAGATGCGATGTCAAGGACGGGAGCGGGGGTGGATTCACCAGCCGTGCCTTCCTAAACATACATCGCGCGGCGCACTTTCCCCAGTTTTCTCCAGAAAAATCTCCAGGAAATGGGTGAGGTGTCAACAACTACACAACGGCAGGAGCGTAAAAGGCACCGAAAAACAGAAGGTAGGGGGTGTGGACAATCCAAGACACTCGACACTCAAGACAGGGCAGGAACGACCTTGAGAAAGTCCACTTTCCCCGCGCGAGCATCAACCATTGTCGGATCCGCAACACTGCCGCTTGTGCCCAGAAAAGAAAGGAGAAAGCTCGAGTCAGAACAAGACACGCAGAACCATGTCAGAAAAACGAGAACAGCCACAATAAAGAGACCAGAAAAACGCAAACAATAAGACAAGGCGGCGGCCAAAATAAAAAAAAGTGTCCAGCCGTTGTGCGCTCGGAGTATCAAAGAAAAACGGCTCAACCGCAGACCACAAACAAAACAAAAAGAAACCCAAAGAAACTAAATTCCAAACAAAACGGCCATCGCGAGCCGTCACATGGCGTTCTTTGCCCAGTGACTGTCATGCGCGGGGACGATCTTGGCCCTGGAGATAGACGGCTGGGCGTTGGAGGGTAGGGAGGCTCGGAGGCGAATAAAAAAGAAGCCAAACAAGCGGAAGAAATGACGTTGGCGGCTTCAAAAGATCTCGAGCTTGAGCTGGTAGGTGCTGGCGTGGGCTCTAATAAAATGTGCTAGAGCTGGTTCTGCGGACACTGGTGCCATTGTTTGCTACGCGGCTCGTCACCAGTGCCTTCGAGCTTTCCGCACCAGTCCCGCACTTGTTTTTGTTCACACTGTTATGTTGGATTGCTGGTCCTTATTCTGCCTTCTGGTTGGCTCGCCGGGTATGGTGCCGGTACGCGCAGCGGAGCTGCAACTTCCTCTCGTCCCGCCTCGGGCAAACCTCTGAACCTCTGTGGGCAGCTGCGGATAGCTGAAAGCTGTTTCTGCTATTGGAAGGATGGTCATGCTGCAATTTGAAGGATCCGTACGTCTTTTCTTATTCTGACTTTTGTGAACAATTGTTTTATTTTATTTTTTACTTTTTTTATTATTACGAAACTACGACGTTCTCCTCACTTGGACAACCTCCACCGTGAAGATCATGTTAGGATTTTCTGGTCTTCTGGATAACCGGCTGGTCCTAGCCATCGTTTGCCGTGAGTCCGGTGGACTACAAAACTGCTGGCATGGCTGCTTGAGCCTCTTGTTGCACGGATGTGCCTCTACGATTGCCAGAGAACCTTCACACCATCTACGTTTTTGATATCACACTACGTCTACGTCTGCACACCATATTGCATACCTTTACCCTCATAACGTCAACGACGCACATACTCACCCACTCACTCGCAAACTCATCAGATCACCGCCAATATGCCTCTCAGCGCAGAGACCGTGTCCAACCTCCGTGGCATCGTCGACGCGGCGTGCGCCGACCCGACCACGGACATCCCCGGCGTCACGGTCGTCGTCGTCGACAAGAGCGGCAATGAGCTGTTTGCGCACGCTGCCGGCAAGCGCGGTGTTGTGTCGTCCGAGGCCATGACTGTTGAGCACGTCTACTGGATCGCCTCGTGCACCAAGATGCTGACGGGTGTGGCTGTGATGCAGCTCGTCGAGCAGGGCGTGCTGCGCCTGGACGACGGCGACCAGATTGCCAAGCTGGTGCCGGAGCTGACGAACCTGACGGTCCTCAACAAGGACGGCACCACCGAGCCGCAGAAGAAGGCCATTACGCTGCGCATGCTGCTGACGCACACGGCCGGTTTTGGCTACTCCTTCTTCAACGAGCGTCTGCGCGACTGGGGCTTCCCGGCCGGCATTGACGAGTTCACGGGCCGCTTCGAGGACATCAAGACACCCCTGCTGTTCCAGCCCGGTGAGGGTTGGGAGTACGGCGTCAACATTGACTGGGCCGGCGTCGCCCTGGAGCGTGCCACGGGCCTGTCGCTCAACCAGTACATGCAGAAGCACATCCTGCAGCCGCTGGGCCTGGGCAACATGAACATGATCCCGACGGCCGAGATGCGCGCCAAGCTGGCCTACTGCAACTTCCGCCAGCCGGACGGTGTCCTGCGCCACCGCAACCACCTGCAGCGCGCGCCGCTCGTCGTCGACCTCAACAGCCCGAGGAGATTGCCCGCATCTTCTGCAGCGGCGGTGCCGGCATGTTTGCCAAGCCCGGCGAATACGCCAAGGTGCTTGCTGTGCTCCTCAATGACGGCACATGCCCACGCACCGGCACCAAGATCCTGAGCAAGGCCACTGTCGACGAAATGTTCAAGAACCAGATCCCACAGTTCCCCAACAGCTCGCGCCAGCCCATTCCCGCGGCCATGCCCGAGCTGACCAACCCCGTCGGCGAGCTGTACCCGACGGCCGGCAACCCGCCGCAGGGTTGGGGCCTCACGTTTATGATGGCCAACAGCGACGGCACTGGCCGTTCGGCCAACACGGTGCACTGGGCGGGTCTGATCAACGCCTGGTGGTGGTGCGACCGCGACAACGGTGTCGCGGGCATCGTGTGCACGCAGATCCTGCCGTTTGCAGATATGAAGGTCCTGGGTCTGTGGGTGGGCGTCGAGGCGGAGGTGTACAAGGGCCTGGCTGCGGCCAAGTAAGCACTGTAAGACGAAGCGGGGGTGCTTTGTTGCGACGCGCCGGCATGGCCCTGGAAGCTCTGGAAGCTCTGGACTTTTTTTTTGGTTGCGGGAGCGGGATTCCATTGTTACTCCAAAAAAAAGAAAGAAGAAAAGGCCCCGGCACCCCCACAGAGCTGTGAGATTGGATTACGTTTGACGGGCCAATGATTCGTGCGGGAACAAACGTACTGTGGGTCCATTCTGCACGTGATATGGGGCGCCCGCAAATTTTCACTGTTTTTGTCTGTTCTTGCAAGCACTGTGGGATATCGCCGCCTCAGAAGGCGCAAGGCTTGATGGGGAGCTTGCTGTTGGGGATGGGCTGCGTGTTTTTTTGCCGCTCATTATCTTTAACCTTTGTTCGCTATCTAACTTTTTCCTCTTCTCGCGTCATTGAGCAGGTTGTGCTTGTGAGATTGTCTGCAATTGTCTTCGTTTTTATGTTTTCAGTGTCCCTAGTTTTTCGCCTATTTATCTCTTTTCAATGTGAATCTTTTTTGTCACTTTTTGCAGGTACACCACTGTGTCAGTGTCTTTGCCTTCCGTCTCTTACAGTCCTGCCTCTTTCCAACCGTAGCTCGCTCAGGCCCTCTTCCGATAGCTCAGAAAGTCGGAAAGTCAGAAAGTCTGAAAGGCTACCAGCACGATACCAAACGAGGCCTAAACACTCGCCGAGGTCTCGATGGGTCCCCCTGTAATCCCTGTACATATCCAGCCGCCTTTCTGCTTTCGCTTGTAGCTTGCGCGAGCCAGGGAGGAGCTCACCATGTCCATGGGTTCCAGAGCGAACCAAAGAGTGAGCATAGGTCACATTGTCCAACGGTCTTGGAGGTGAGTCTTGGAGCGTCTGTGCATCTTTCTGCGATTCGTTTTGTGATTTCCCCTCGATCATCGAGGTCACGTGTCGCCGCAATGCCAGTAGTGCGCAGGTGCGCGAGACGGTCCTCAGACCAGCATGCCAGGGGAAACAATCCGACTCGCTGGCAACGGCGACGCGTGTGTGCCCTGGCTGGCAAGGAAGATGCTGCTACTGACTCCCCTTGTTGTAAGTGTATGTACGATGTACTTCGTACTCTTGTCTTTTCATCAGTTGACTGACCTGTTTTTTGTGTCTTGCTTGACTGCTACCCTACTGCCTCAAAAAGCTCAAAAAAGCTCACCGTATGTTTGCTTTTCGCAATCTCGATGGCCGATTTGTTTCTTTTTCCACGATATGCCTGCTTTTCTGACCTGCGGCTGAATCTTTGGGCGTCAATATTGCCTGCACTCGTCGGGGGGTGGCGTGCCAAACAGGGAGATGATGGACATCGTTTCGTGACTTTCATGAAGCAGACTTCGTACTTTGTAGACGAGATGGGATGTGGAGGTGGAGCTTGCTCTCCTAGCTGAGGAGTCCTCAGTAAGAGTATCCCGTAGCAGCAACAGCGGCAGCAGATCCAAGCAATGACAAAAGGAGGAGGAGCGAGGGGGAGCCTCTCAGAAGAGCAGTGACGAGAGCAGAAAACAAGGAGCCAGACGAGAGGGGAAGGCGCTCAGACAGGGCCAGACCCAGAAGGGCGGAGAACCCCAGAGAAGCCAACCAGCGAGTGTCTCTGGGCATCGCTGTTGCTCTTTCCCCATTTTGCACTCGTCGTCGTGACCTCCACTGACCTACCAAGCCTACGACAGTATGCTCCTGCTCCTTCCCCTCTCAGCAATGTCAACACGAACGACGCAAGATGGCTGTGAAGGCTTTGAGAATGTACGCAGGGAAGTTGGCGCAGACAAGGCAAGCACGTCCGGCAGTTCCGCCCAAACCCCCAAAAACAAATCAAGGCCTCATCCTTCGTAGCTTCCCAATATTTCCCAATAAAAGGCGTGGACCCAGGAAATGGGCATTGTCTCTCCCCCTTTCCCCCTTTCCATTCCTTCTTTACAAAATCATTTTCTTCTGCCTCACCGTTTGCTCCTTCCCCAGACGACCCGTTCCCGTCAGCGTCCCATCCATCGCTAGTCCCCGTCCCTTCCTGCGCCCTGGATGCATATTGTATGGGGTGATGTCCACGCTTTAGGAACGTTTTTTCGGTTTTATTGGGGCCTCATCTGTCAACGCTTTTTTATTTTAAACACATCCTTAACGCATCTTGACGTTCCGACAACCTCGCTTACAACACCTGTACGATCGACCATTCTCCGTACTTTCTTCGCTTTCCCATCCTTTCCCATCCTTTTCCCTTCATTTCCCCTGCGCTCCCCGCCATTGTTCCCGCTGCTGGCCCTCCGTTTTTCAGATTTCCATAGGCTCTTTGCCCCTCGAAACTGAAATCGGCCCTGTCTAGTCCAGTATAAATGCGGGGAAGTGGAGGTTTTCGGCGAACCGGATAGCCCTAGACTCTCGGCCTCCAGGTTTTGTTTCTCTGTCCTGGCTCCCCCGTTCATTCCCGTTTGGCTTTGACACCGTCCTGGTACTACGCCTGGGTCCTTCTTTCCCTCTTTAATCACTCGGGGGGGCAAACTCAACAAATTCAGCTAGGCCCGCTCCCACTGGCTCGCCGCCCGCTCTTGCCTCAATTCTCCGCGTCTCGCTCTCCCTTCGCACCTGCCCTGCCCAGCAGACGACTCCTGCCTGCCAGGCTCCGCTGGAATCTGCCTCTGTCTACTACTTCGAACCCAGTCGTTCCTGTCCTGACTCCTCTTTCTGTCTGCAATTGCAATCCTTCCATCTCTTGTCACCACTTCCTCTCTCCGCTCTCTTGACTCCTCTCGCCTTTTTTTGACGTCTGCACCATTTTTGCGTTCTGCACCAACTATCGCCAAATCACGCACCAAATCTGCAATCCTGCATTCTCTGCGCAACCCAACCGTGCTTTTGCGCCCTCCTCCCCGGAGACAAAAGTACCGCAACACTTGACGACAAGGACCAGGAAACCTAAAGGACCAGCCAAGCAATTGCCCGTTGCATCGCCTTTCGATTCTGCATCACTGCGCAAAGGACTTTTCCGGAGACTTTACTACGAAACGACGACACGACAGTACCACGAAGACATCCCGGCATATCTCGGCACAACAACCCTACGACGACATCGACGACGACGACGACAGCAGCATCTTGCCAGCACACGAGAACCTCAACTCTATCCACCTCACATCGCCTCTCTCTCCTAACTTCTCTTTCTTTGGTCTTGACCCACCTCGGTCGCATCTCGCCGCTTCACTTGCCGGCACGATCATCTCTCAACACCTTACTCGGCCACCGTACGGCCCATTGGTCCCAGCCGCCGCAGGCATGAGACGCCAAAATCACTCCTGCGACCAGTGCCGCAAGGCCAAACGGGCTTGCGATGCCCCTTCTCTGCGTGAGACCGTCCGCCGTGGCTCGCTCGCCGAGTCCGACAAGAGCGAGCCGTCGATCGGCCTCGACCCTTCCGGTAAGTCTCGGCATATCGCCGGTCGCTGATGCTTCCGCTTCCGCTTCCGCATCTCCCGCTTTTTCCGTCTCTTCCGCCTCTTCTGTCTCTTTTCTATCATTACCCAAAACCTAACTTAACCTTCACAGCAACAGCAAATGGCGCGCCGCTGCTCGAACCCGAGTACCGGCCATGCTCGTACTGCCTCAAGACGAGCAAGCATTGCACCCTCAACTGGGCGCGCTCGCAGCTGCAGGCTGCTTCTACCACACGCACCAGCGAGCTTCGCCAGAAGAAGCGTCAGCGGGCAACAGAGACACAGCCGACACAGGCACAACAGGCACAGCAGGCACAAAATGGCGCCGCCATGTCCAATGTCGCAATACCAGGTATTCCTGTATCTGTATCTGTATCGGCAGCACCGCCGTCAGGTCAGCCACCAGCACCCATCTTCCCCTCCCCGCCACAGTCGTCGGCTCCGACACTGCGCACCACTTCAGAAACTGGCGATGTCAGCTGTATGCCGCCTTCTGTTCCGCTGACGGCATCAGCCGCCAACGTAGACATGTCCGCCTTTTGGCCCACACAGTCATCGCCGTTCCAGCCCCTGACAAATCATCTTGATACGTTTGTCCAGCTCCCTGGCACACATCATCAGCATCAGCATCACCACCAACCACAGCCGCATGCGCACGGCGGCTTCACTAATGGCGTCGATTTGTCCACGCTTGGCTTTGACACCGTTGTTGGCACGGATGGTACCAACGGCCTGATCGGTCTGCCCTTTGACAGCCTGCCGGTCACCACGGCGGACCTTGTGTCACGGCCCGCCTTCCACAACATGGCCACGCCTGATCCCACAGCGCTGTGGGCCATGATGCCGGGCCAAACTAGCCTCGATGTCAACAACAACCAACCTGTGCTTGACCTGTCCCCAGATGTCTTCTCGGCGGTAAGCGGCGAGGACGAGGACGGCTCTGCGTCTTCCGTTATCACGGACGCCTACTCCTTGCAACACCGCTCCTCGTTTACTCACCCTCAGTTTGGCGGTGCCGGCGCTCGTCGCATGTCTTCCTTCTCCATGGTGTCGCCCACACCCAACAGCGTCGAGTTCATGATGGCTACGCGCGTCAACAATCACAGTATCTCTGAGAACTTGCTGCAGATCTACCACGATGTGCTCGAACACAATTTGACATGTTGGATCACTGAAGAGACGTGCCCGTACAACGTCTGGGCCCGCCCACCGAAGCAGAAGCCCATGAAAACAATCTCCAATGGCCCTGCCAACGGACCCAACTTCCCCGTCATGACGCTCGGCGGCCGCCGCTCATGGGCACCGCAAGCCAACCACAAGCAGCAGTTCGGTCCCAAGTGGTCCAACCGTGTCTACCGCCGTGTCATGAAGCTCGACAAGCTCGCACAGGCCGTAGGCATCATGCGCCTGTCGCCCGCCCAGAACCAGGCCAGCCAAAAGGCCCTGCATCTTGTCATCATGGCCTTTGCCACGCAGTGGGCCCAGGGCAGCCAGCGCCAGCGCGAATCCTATGCTGCCGGCTTCGCCACCATGAATTATGCCACGACCGAGGAGTTTGACCGCAGCATCCAGCGCTCGCTGTGGCAGCAAGCTCGGTCGGCCCTGCAAGACTGTGCCGACATCGAGTCGTACCGCGTGGTTTGTGCCGAAATTATTTTTGGCATGACCCAGCGGCCCTGGGAAGAGTATGAGTTCGCCGAGCTTGAGCTCACCACCAGCCATGCGCAGTACGGCAACGGCCCGCTGCCGACGGATGACGATGCCAACGACAACGGTGCCGAAGCCCGCCGCCGCCGTGAGGCCATCCTCGAGAAGCTGAATGATGTCATTGAAAAGGACGGCCCGCCCATCTTCAGTGAGCGTGCCGCGCGCAAGATCCACACGCTCAAGTTGAAGTTTGATAATTATGAGCTGGGCTTTTTGGGCAACCAGGCAAAGAATGACAGACGCAATGGTCAGTACATGCGTGACGTGACCGACACGTCGTCGCCGTACATGGGCTCCGAGGAAAGCCAAACCGTCGGCCTGCTCTTCTGGCTGGCTGTGATGTTCGACACCATCTCGGCGACAATGACAGAACGTCCCGTGGTCCTGGCCGACGATGAGAGCCAGCACGAGGCCGCTGAGCACGACGACATGTTCCCGGGTAAGCCGTTTGGTCCAGGCATGGATGCTGGCTTCGGCGGCAGCAATGCCCAAGGTGCCGCGAGTAAGGGTGGAGACGGCAGCAATATTGGTCTGGAGGAAATTATGGATGCCATGCGCAACCACGGCAGCGGCAGCAGTACGACCAGCAATGGCAGCCACGGTAACGGCAACGGTAACGGCAACGGTAACGGAATGGCCAACAATGGCAAGAGCAGAAAGGGCAGCGACAGCAGCAACGGTATCGACCCGGCCAGCATAACCTCCAATGGCAAGCCGGCCAGGAGGAACAATCGGTGGCGCATCGACCTGTTCATCCAGGACGACCCGGAGCGCATGTCGCATTCGCAGTACCACTACCCGTGCGCATACGACGAGGCGGCCAGTGTCATCACGCGCACCGCGCCCGTCAAAGTGCTGCTGTACCGCGAGGTGCTCTACCTGCAGAATATGCTGCGCAAACCGTACCTCACGAAAGGTGCGCCCATCGAGGAGGTCATTAGCGAGACGCTCATGATCTACCGCTACTGGAACCTGACGTATGGCGCGTTCTACCGCGAGCTGATCCAGCACTACCCCACCGTGCCCACACGCATCCGCGGCTGGTTCGTCTGCATCCTAGCCCACTGGCACCTGGGCGCTTTGATGATGGCTGACGTCATTGCCCTGATTGACGAGAACCGCGTCGGTCTCGAAGAGTCGCGCCAGCGCCGCGAGAACGCCCGCACCGTCGCCAGCATCCGCCGCTCCAGTGCCATGCAGCTCGCCGACATTGCGCGCATCGCCACGCCGCTGATGCCCAACTCGGACTCGGACCCCTCCATGCCCGACTTCCACTATGCCGTGCGTGAGGGCACCATCCTCACAGAACCATGGACGATGCTGCTGATCCGCGCCTTTTCCAAGGCCGCCATCGTCCACCTGCGGGAGGCCGACGGCATCCGGCAGCAAGGGTCGGCGGACCTGCTTGGCCACGAGGGCGAGTCGTGCCGCGAGAGCCTGCGCCACTGCGAGGAGTGCATCCAGGCGCTGTGGTACCTGGGCAAGAAGTCGGACATGGCGCGCAATGTGGCGGCCGTGTTGTTCCGCGCGATGAATGTGTGATGTTGAGGTTGGATGACGATGCGACGTGTTTTTCTTTTTTTTTCTGTTTCTTTTCTGTTTCTGTTTTTTTGAGTTCTCGCCTGTGTCATCACAGTGTGGATTTTGGTTCGCTGTTGGTTTTCTGCTTTCCTATTGGCGGTGGTAGCGACGGGTTTAAAAAAACGGGCGTCCGTTGTTCTTGTTCTTAATGATTTTGCTTTTGTTGCTCCGTCTTTCTTTTCTTTCTTCGCTTTTGGATATCGATGCCGTCTTTTGAAATATCTCGGGTGTAATTCTGTGTCGACGAGGAGGGATTTGCCGAGCGTTTTTTTTTTCTTTTTTTTTCTTTTGCTTCTGTCTTCTCCTTCTTCTCTTTGGTCTCTGTTCTCTGTTTTGGTTAGTAAGGAACACGGGGTGCAAAGGTCTTCTTCAACATGACCACGGTTATGTTTTTTCGACGCTTGGGTTGATGTTTGGGCTCTTGGTTGCTTTCGTTTCGGATACTTTTGAATGTTTGGATGCTTCGGTTGTTTTTGAATGTTTTTGAATGTCTTTGAATGTTTTGGCGGGTTTGGTTTGGACAAAGTCGACACAGGTTGACACAAGTTGGCAAAGGGTTTTTGATGTTTTTGACGGTTCTGATGATATGTCCATGGGTGTTTTCCCGCCCAAAGTTTGAGAATGTTTTCCAATTTTTATTTTTTTCGCACTTTTGAGCTTTTCGAGTTCCTTTTCTATTTCAATGAATAATGTTGTCGGAGTCCTGTTTCCGGGTTTTCGTTTTGCTTCCGTTGTGTGCGTATCCTTTGTATATTGTTGCCAGTTTGTGCCGAAGACCGAGGGGTTTGATAAACGCGAGAGTGAGAAAGCGAGAGAGGAAGAGGGGAAAGGAGAAGGAGGAAGACTAATCTTTTGTATGTCAGAAAGTTCAAAGTCACAAGCCGTGTGCGTCCATGTTTCTTATGTCTTATTCTTATTTCTCACACATTTCTTTTTATTTTCTGGCTATTTGTTTTTTCTCACTATCTTTTGTCATTTACCTCTTATTCCCATGCAAGCCGTGCCGCCATCCATGACCCTGTTGACCCTCTTGACCCTCTTGACCCTCTTTTCCTGTCTTCTCCGTAAAGAGTTGTCCAATGCATCTCCGGCCTGTCCAATAATTTATGTTGTACTGTCCCGTCTCCCCCACTGCCACGCCAACTTTGGACTAAAAAGCCAAACGTAGAAGCGGCTGATGCTTCCCGCCCTGCCCCCTTCTTCTTTCCTCTTCAAAAACTCGCATACGAAAGCCACATGATTGGGTCTTTGCAAAAGCATCACGGATCCGCACAAACAAACAGACGACGCCCTTGCCCCATTGGAGAAATGTATTGCGATCAAGGTTCTGGGCCTGGTTCTGGATCTTTTGGATCACATCCTGGCTTCTGGCTTGTGCATTTTCCATACCACCTCCAACCATTTCCAACCATTTCCAACCATAGTTCAAGCCATTTCCTACCATTTGCCGTTTCGGGATTCCGGGGTTGCGTTGGACTGCGCGGAGTGTGGAGTGTGGAGATGCTTGTCCCACCCCTGGCTCTGCCTGGCTCTGCCGCCTTGCCGCCTTTGCTCATGGATTTGCTCATGTGTTTGCTCATGTGTTTGCTCATGTGTTTACTCATCTTTTTCTCACTCTCGGATTCTCACATTCCAATTCCATTCCCCGTAAAAGCAAAGCCCGGAGTTGTACTCCGAGTGCGAAGGTGTGAGCGTTGGCGAGGTCGAGTCAGTGAGATGAAGCCAGTCACGTGTGTAACGGTCTGGGGTACTTTGTTGGGCCTAAATTGAGCAGGAGCAATCATTCACTGCACGTGACTTCGCGGCAAGGGACCCAAGTCCGAATCGCGAAACGTCATTGCACAATTCCAGGAGCGTGAATGCTCGCCTCTTTCCTCGCACAATCTCGGGTCGCGAAAGCTTTCAAGCTTATGAACGACCACACACCCCCCCACCGCATCATTCGGGCCAAGCAAGACGACTCACCAATACTGTTATTCCCAAAGCCTGTCCGAGCCACTGAGCACCCACCAATAAACAGCCAATATCAGATCCCCAATATCGATACCCCAGACTGCGGGGCCGCATCTGTGCTCTCGTCTTGAGTCTTGGGTCTCGATGTTGTCTTTGAAGGCCACCCTCGCCCTCGCCGTTGAACGTCGCCGCCGCAGCCGTTGATCCCCGGCTGGCAGTCTGCAACACTCGCTCTTTTGCTGCCACGCGATGCTGCCAAGGCAAGTTTGAGCCTCCATTCCCCATTTCCCTGGCCTTGTTTATGGGGTTGTCGTGTGGTGTCCCCAGATTTCTTGCACTTATTCACACTTGATTCACACGTGGGACTTGTGTGTACATAACACTACACCCTAACCCCAGAAACAGAAGTTTTGTTCGAGATGCAGGAGCTGGCTACTTGGCCTGCTGCGGAACATTAATTACTACACATACTACACATACTAACCCGCACTCCCGCAAACTTGCAGATGCCGGTGCGCATTGTCACATGGAATGGTAAGTTCCGTCTGGTGTCGATGTGTGCATGCTAAGCTTTACGGCCCACTAACGTTACTGCTTCCTCCAGTCAACGGCATTCGAAATCCGTTCAAGTACTCGCCATGGAACAAGGACCGAAGTCTAAAGGTACGATGCCACGAAGCAACGAAGAAGCGAGGTCACGAAAACCTGATGATGGATGACGCCGAATGTAAAAACGACGATATTCCGTGGTAAAGCAGTAATTTTATTTTTTATTTTTTTGCTAACAGATACACACAACATAGGCCATGTTTGATATCCTCGAGGCAGATATTGTTTGTTTTCAGGAAGTCAAGACACCGAAGGCGAGTTTAACCGACGATCTTGTCTTCGTCGACGGCTGGGATACCTTTTACAGTTTTCCCCACAGCTTGACGGGGTACTCGGGCGTCGCCGTCTACACACGGGACAGCAAGTGCGTCCCGTTACGGGTCGAAGAAGGCGTCACAGGCGTCCTCAAGATTCCGGGCACACAGACGCGGTATCTTGACACATCGCCCGATAAACAGATTGGCGGCTACCCGACTGACCGACAACTGCGCCGAGCCGCCGTCCCCCGCGACATCATCGACTCCGAAGGCCGCTGCCTCATCCTCGAGTTTTCGCTTTTTGTCCTCATCAACGTCTACTGCCCGGCCCGCCGCAACCATGAACGCACGGGCTACCGTAACACCTTCTTGCTCGCCCTCGATGTGCGCATCCGCAACCTGGCCGCGGCCGGCAAGAATGTCGTCCTGTGCGGCGACCTCAACATTATGCGAGACCAGCTCGACACTGCGGGGATCTGGGGTCATGGTGGACACAAGGTGCTCACCGAAGCGCTCGAATTCGACGAAGGGTACATGACCATGCGGGCCCCCAAATTGCTGAGCCAGCTGCTCTTCAACAGCCGCACCATCTCGGACACGGGCGCGCCCTTTATCGACGAGGCCACAGAAACACGGCGTCCGCCTGTGTTGTACGATACCGGCCGCGAGCTGCATCCAGACCGGATGGGCATGTTTACCTGTTGGGACACCCGCAAAAACCACCGGCCGGCCAATTTTGGGTCGCGCATTGACCTGATCATGTGCAGCCCGAAAGTCATGCAGCTTGTGCAGGAGGCCGACATCCAGCCGCACCTCCACGGCTCGGACCACTGTCCCGTGTATGTTGTGCTGCAGGACGCCATCAGCGACAGTGACAGTGATGGTGAGACAACAGGACCCAAGGACACGGTACACACTCTCGACTACCTCAGCCCGCCAGGCCGGTTCGTGGGTGGCCAGAACGTCCTGCCAGCCGACGAGGATGCGGCACTGCTGAAGAAACGTTTCCCACAGTCCGGCCGTCGCATGGCACAATTCTCCAATCGCGCAAACATTGCCAGCATGTTCCAGAGAGCATCGAAGCCTGCTGTCGTCCCTATCACTGCTGTTCAAAAATCATCCGCTAGCCCAGCAGCAGCTGATGCATCTGCCCAACCGTCCACACCCGAACTGCCAGCTATCTTCAAAGCAGAAGCCGTCGAGTTGATCGAATCCGACTACGAAGGCGATGACGGTGGTGCGGGGACGATTGAGGATGAGGAGGATGAAGACGATGACAATGACAATATGGAAGATGTGGACGGTGGTCCCGGGACGGTGGAGGAGGACGAACGGTCCGAATACGTTGCAGGGTCTACCGTATCAACGACGTCAAAACTACAACAGCCGACCGACCTACCAGAAGCTCGCATCAAAAACAGCGAAGACCGAGGATCTCAACCTCCTCCCCTCCATGCGAGCACTGACCCTTTATCCTCGGTCGTTCCCTCAATCGTCTCACCACCTACGCCAAGCAGACCTCCCCCCCTCACTTCAAGTCAAACAAGTCAATCCGCTTCTGGCAATGATGTCGCTGCTGCTGACGAGAGCCAAAGTGGAGGTGGACGTGGACGTGGAGGACAAGGCGATCTAGGTGTGAGCGAAACGTCGGCTGTCCACGGCTGTCGTGCACAAACGCCCTCTCCAGATCTTCCCTTCGAGCGGGGAACAGAAGTTTTTGGGGAGAACACTTCAGAACCCAACCCAAACCAAATACAGTCGTTTTGGGGTGATCGCTCTGGAGTTGACGTTAGTCGCGAGCGGGGGAACAGCGCTGGCGAGTATGGAGAGACCAGAGAACCTGGGGAAGCTGGGGAATCTGGGGTCGCCCTAGCGCCGCCACCACCACCAAAACCCAAAACAGCGTTACCAGCGTCTCAGTCGCCGACCCCATCGCTTTTGTCGTCGTCGTCAACAGCCTCCACGGCAACGGGGACGCGACGCAGTCTGGCACGGTCCCAGAGCGGGGCCGCCTCTAACACCTTGTTGTCCAACAACAACAACAACTCGTCATCGTCGTCGTCGTCGTCTGCCCGCCCGGCCAAAAAGGCCAAGACGTCGGCCTCTTCGTCTTCGACGCCCTCTACGGGCATCCAAATGTCTATGAACATGTTTCTCACCGCCCGGCCTGCCAAAGAGGAGAAGAAGCAGCAGCAGCAACCACCGCCGCCGGTGATGGGGAGCACACCTGCGCCGCAGCCCTCACCCTCCCCGTCCACAGCCGTCGCCTCCGCTCTCGACGAGGCCAATACGGCCTCCGCCGCCGCCAACAATGAAGTCGCCGCCGAGTGGATGACGGCTGAAGAAATTGATGCCGCCTTCAAGAATTTGGACGCCGCCAAAGCGTCGTGGTCCCGTCTTGGTCTCGGCCAGCGCCAGGGTCCCTTGTGTGAGCACGGCGAACCTTGCAAGACCTTTGTCACAAAGAAGGCCGGCGTCAACAGCGGCCGGTCGTTTTACATGTGTGCTCGGCCACCGGGTCCGTTGGGCAAAAAAGAAAAGGGCACCGCGTGGCAATGTACGACGTTTGTTTGGTGTCGTGACTGGCGGCCGGACCGTGAATAAATAAGAAGAAGAAAGAAAAAAAGAAAAGAAAAATCGACGTATGTACTTTTTTTTTATAAATAAATACCCATCTCGTTCATATAAAAAACAATCTGAACCCATTCTTTTCATCATTCGAATATTTTGAGTTTGCAGGTATTTTATTCTCTTTCTTATTTATATAATAATTTGTATATTTTTCTGGAACCGTGAAATGAATCTCTTTTTCTTTTCTTTTTTTTTTTAGAAAAAATAATTTATGAATTGTCCAAAAACCCTAAGAAACCAATACACATCGCACATTGCACAAGAAAAAGAACAAATCCCACGGATAATCACTCATCGTGATTCATTTTTCAAAAAGTATGAGAAAGTAGTGTTCATTGAATGCAGTGCTAGAACTATTCAGAAAAACACACGATAAACCAAGTTCAAAAAATTCCAACGCCATGAGAGCTAATAAAGAAAAGACGTTAAACCAGAGAGGTAAAAGGAGGGAGTGGCCAAGCAACAAAATAAAAAATACTCCAATCCGTGCGTGCTGTCTGATGGTCGAAAGAAGTGGCACCATTAGACCGAAATCATCAAAAAAGTCGAAAAAGGAAAAAAACCAACACCAAGTCTCCTAAAAAAAATCCCACAATAATATTAAAAACCCTGGCCACACATGGCTCGCTGCTGTAGCAAATTAGTGATAAGGGCTTTGTACAGTACCGGCTGTTGGCTGTCAAAGGGGTGGCTCCTGCACGAAAAAGAAGGAAGAAAAAGAATATAAAGAAGTAAAAAGGAGACATAAAAAACCGTGGTGAAGAGAGGTTGTGCCATCACAGCTTAGGCTGACTCGCCGGCGGTTGCACGCACGACGTCGCCTTTGCAAATAGGGCAGGTACGCCGGCGCGTTGTCAACCAGGGGGTGCTAAAAGAAGTGATTAGTATATGCAAACAAGACAGTTCGAAATTAAGATGGAAAATGACTTACATGCACGCTTCGTGGAACTCGTGGCCACAGGGCAGGCTCATCACGCGATCACCGGCCACATACTCCTCCAGACACACTACACACTCGACCTGGAGATACCGGGACGGCGGGTGTGGTTGCGCCGGGGGAAGTGAGACAGTGACGCGGCGCTCATCCCCGGGCACGCCGGTGGTTGTGCGTGAGCGAGGCCGTGACAGGAGTGGTGTCGTGAGTGTGGGCTCCAGTGTGGGCGGGCTTGGCGACCGTGACGGAGAAGACAGCGGGCTGGCAACGGCCGAGCCGACGGGGACAGAGATGGGGGCTGGTGGTTGTGTGCCGGGCGGCACATAAATATGGACAGGCAGCTGCTCAACGACGGCCTTGGGCGCACGCCAGGCGCGGTACCGGTACTGGGTCCGGATGAAGATGAGGATGCCCGTAATGATGATAATGGCCAGGAGTGGGCTCGCAATGACGACCAACAAAGTGTCGAGGAGCGGGAGCGTACTCCGCGTGGGCGCAATGGTCACATACAGGGCCTTGCCGCTGCCCTTCCCGGGCGTACCTGTTGCTGTCGGGTCGGCATTACCAGCAGTCGACGTTGACGTGGGAATGTACTCGTCAAGCACCCACTCCCGTGGCCGTGTCTTCCAGAACCAGCTGTCATCTGCCGCGTCCGTCTTTTCGGGCACGGGCACTGTCGTCGTGGTTTTCGTTTTGGTCTCAATGCCCGGTGCTTTCTTAAGGCCGGCTGAGTCGTCTTGCACGGCCGCGACCAGCGCTGTCAACAGGTGGGCCGTGGTGTGTGCCGTGAATACGGACGGGATAGTGACAAACGACGTGTCGCCGCTCGCATACATCTGGATCAAAGGTCCACCTTTACGGTCGTCACCCACAATCACGCCGACGGCACCGCGCCGCTGCGCCCACATGACTTTTGCCAGGAACCCACAGCCACCCCGCCTAAGGAGGACAATCTTTCCGGCAATCTCAGCTCCTTCCTGTAGAGACTGAATATCACTGTGGTGCGACGCCTCGCTGGGTGTCTTGCCCTTGCGCGCTGACGAGGCGTCCTTCCAGGACACGTCCTTACGTGACGACCCGCCGTCTGGCTTGGCAACGGTGTCCACGAAGGGAGAGATAGGCGCAGATGCACCCTTGGGGCCAACAGCATCTGTGGCTACACCGGCGGGGTCGATATCGGCTTCTTCGACATCCGCTGCAGCGATATCGTCACCGGTGGCTTTGCGGCTGTTGCCTTCACGACCTGACGTCGCAGCGCCGGCTTTGGCGTGGACAGTCTTGTGTAGGTTGCGGAAATAAGCTCCCGTAGAGTAGTCTTCCAAGTAGTTGTCTGTGCCATCGTCAAAGAAGCCGTCCGAGGGCAGGACAGGAACACCGTCGGCGGCACGTTTACCATCCCAACCTGGGACATCGCTGCATCCCAATTCGCCCTGCGGCTCGACGCCGTCTTCGCCGAAGCCGGCACCGATCCACAGTGCTGCACTGAGGCCGTCGTCTGGCAGCTCGGCGCCAAAGGTGGCTGGCCGGGCCGGGAAGAATGTGCTGTTGTCTTCGGTCAAGGAGATGGCGGCATTAGGCGGAAAGAGTTGGAAGCCAGGAACACTGGCGATATGGTGGTGGTTTCGAGGCGGCACGGGGTAGCTGTCGGCCGCTATGGCGCGAACAATGACAAAGACGGTCACCGTGCTCGCGGCCAGCGCAGACAGGGTGCGGATAAGAAGCGCCATTGTGAAGAAATGTTCGAAAGGAAACAAAGTAGACAAAGTAAAACAAAAATGGCGTATCGGGGTATAATGAGAAACGAGAAGCAAAAACAGAAACGAGGCTTGGTGTAAGAGTGTTTATATGCGTTAAGAGAACAGAGTAAGGCTGTCAAAGTGCTGGTGGTTTTGCGTTACGAAATCCTGAAAAAAAAAGCATGTTAGTATCAAGATCGGGTTCGTCCTGTCTTCTTTCCTCCTCTTCTTTCTGCTGGATATATCTTGACTTACTCTGGTCGGGAGAGCAACGGCACAGCAAGACTCAAGTCAAGCCGGAGAGACGCCCACCATCGAGCAAATTGACAAAATGGCAGACCTGCGGTGAAAGTCCCTTCTCCCCTCCTTATCTGCAGGTGTGTGGTATGTTCGACTCGGGTCGTATTTGTGGGCAATGTTCATGCACGCATCCGCCCTCGGCGGCTCGCTGATCCTGGAGTGCAGTTATTCGCCAAAAAAGAAGACCGTGATCTGTGAGAGTCGACGGGGTGGATAAAGTCGAGCGCGATCGTGGTGTCGAGCAAAGAGAGGTTGGGTCGACGAGTTGGGTGAAGAGCAGCGACTCTGGCAGTGATCTTGTCGACGGTATAACAAGAGACAACAGAAACAACAGAGACTGGCTGTTGCACAAAAGACGGGGGCCCGATATTAGATCGCTGCAGAGGGCACAAGACGGTCGCACGAGGACATTAGGCCGTTGGACGGTAGAATCGTTGGTCAAGAGTCGTTTGACTGGAAATCGATCGCTTGTCGACAGAGGAAACGAGAAAGATGCCTGGACAGAGATCGTGTGGCGTTGTACGTCGGCAAAGGAGTCCGTGCAGGTCGATGATAAGGGGTGGGGAATGTTTGATATGGAGAGAAGGACGAGGTTGACGAGACTCTTTGCGTCTTCGGGGCGACGCAAGACAAGGGCGACAGCAATTTCGCCAAGAGATCCGGTCGCAATAGGCGCTATCGGGGCCCAAAACGCGCGTCGAAGGACGGGGGCGACGGGATAATCGCCAAATGGAACTAAAAGGGCAGGGCGACACGCTGAGCTGGAGCGAGCTGGAAGAGCAATAAGAGAAAAAGAGTACTGAGTAACACGAAGACGAAGTAAAGAACAAGGCTGGAAAAAGAGGCAGCCAAAGTCGAAAGAATGGAAATAAATCGGGTGACCAGCTGACGGCCAGCGACCGCGATGGTGATGCAGAAGGGAGATAACACGCGGTGATGGAGTGGGTGCTGCAAGGGTGCAACAAGGAAGCCCAGAATGTGGACTGGCAAAAAGGTGAAGAGCAGAGAAAGAAGAGAAATGCGAAGATGTGAGATGCAGCAACTGTGTAAAGGAGACGGGAAGTCACAAGCAAGAAACGTCGAGTTGCAAGGCAGGCACGAGACGTGAGACTCACACGGCAAGAACGAACGGTCCAACCCAAAGTGCAAGTGGGCAAGTGACGGAAGACAAGGCAGGCAAAACGTCAGAAGCCAAGGGAAGGCACGAGCGGAGATGGCGGACAAGGCCCAATCCAGGCCCACGGGGCAGGCGCGAGCGGGCGATAGACAGGTCCCCAAGGCACGCGAGAGGGGCACTTCTTACAGGGTGCGATAGCAGTCAGGTGGGTTTCTTTCTACGCCCTGTAGCAGCAAACAAAGACAGTGGAAGACGCAATGCCCAGTAGGACCCAAAGCAGGCAAGCGCGGCCCCTCAAGGCTCAAGTGACGTTGTTCAGTTGCTCCTGTTCTCTTTCCTCTCATTCCTCGTCGGCATTAAGGCTCGCAAAAGCGGACCGAGTGTTTTTCCGGAAACCAAACAGCCACCCATAAGCCAATCACGAGTCAGCAACCATGGTGGGGCCCCGGTAATGGCAGTGGTCTGATTTGGCGTGAGGGAAGGCCTGAGTGTGGTGACTGCTTTTGCGGGAAAAGCTTCGTTTCCCGACAGCCGGTTTTTCCTCTTACTCTCTCGAACCTCTTCCCTCCTTCGACTGTCCATTGACAACCACAACCCGCATCACAACCCGTCAACTACCAATCGCCACTCCTTTTTTCAATCGCAATCCAAAATGTTCCGCGCTGCCATCGCTCGCCGCGCGGGCCCGGCTGCCCGCCGCATGTACTCGACCCCGTCGGCCGGCCCTGCCGGTGAGAACGCGTTCGTTCGCGAGCGCCGTGCCGTCAAGGAGCACGCCGCTGGCACGACTGGTAAGTGATGTCGGGGAGCTGACTCTGTCTGGGTCAATGGACGGATCATTGGCGGTGACGGACGGCCTGCCCCCGGAGCACCATAGCTAACATCCAATCTCTAGCTCTGTGGCGCAACCTCTCCATCTTGTAAGCTTTTGTCTTCCACCTTCACCTTTGCTTGATACCGACACCGCCGAACTACCCGACCCTTTGAAACACATGACTCGATGCGACCGACACGATGTTCACCGATTGCTCGATTGCCTGGCTATTCAATGGCGGACGAGTTGTACCACAAAGACGAACCGATATCACGAATCGACCTCTGATGTTGGACCGTTGGACTGCTCGGCCGTTGGACTGTTCGACCTTTGACCGACTACATACATATCGCCGTTGTTCTGCCGTGCATATCGTATACTAACTAATGGGAAAACAGCGTCGCCATCCCTGCCCTGGCCGCCTCCGGCTACAACGCCTACGTCCTGTGGAAGGAGCACTGGAGCACTGGAACCACCTGCCCCCTCTGGAGGAGCGCACCGAGTACGCTTACCAGAACATCCGCACCAAGAACTACCAGTGGGGTGACGGTGACAAGACTCTGTTGTAAGTAGTCCTCAGGGGAGATCAGAGACGAGAGAAGGGGGGAGATGCCGGGCCGAAGAGTGACCGAAGCGACATACAACTAACACAACCTCTCTCTTTCTAGCTGGAACGACAAGGTCAACTACCACAACAAGGACAAGGTCGCCTAAATATGCCGTTTGGGCATGCTCTTGGAGAAGTTGGGTCAACGTAGCACTGCAGTGCCATATTTGACGGGAGTCTGCTGTTGAAATAGTAGCAGCAGCAACAGCAGCAGGTGTGCATAGAGCGGTGTCGGGTGCTTTGAGGTGTCTATTCGTAGCACACAAGGCAACTTCACAATAGAAGTATACCTGACTTTGGGCAGGGCGTATATATTCATCAGAAAATCAAAATCCATACACTTTACATCTATTCAGGATGCTCCAAACCATCACGAAATCTGGTACGTCTTACGTCGTACTGTGTACGAGTTGTGTTGGCACGCGTCGACCTTCCCGCGTGAGAGCAGGTTGGCGAGCCATTCACGACCAATACGAAGAAATAGAGTGCTTCCGTGTTTCCCCAGAACGGGTTGTTGCTGTTTTACTGTAACGTGTCGTCCCGTTTCTCCCGTTTTGTGTGACGGCATGCTGAGAAGATTCGCGAGTTGGTCGGACGAGGCGATACTGCAATGCGGCGTCCAGCCTGTCTCCTTGCGTAATTACGGACTGATTGTCCTTCTCCGCGACCCTTTGAGCGTGGCTCTTCTGACGCTGTTGTTAGGACAGATGGGAGAGTATCTATAGAAGTGTGAATTTACGGCATAGAGCTGGAAGTGTCGGGCATTGAACATGAAGTCATCATGGAGCTCAAGTGTATGATAGTGTTTATTGTACTCCGTATCGTAAACATCGTATCGCCAGCATGAAGCGTAATAAAAAAAAATGAGAGAACATATGGCAAAGCAAACAAGAGAAGCGTAACAACGTGGCAAAAAAAAAAACAGAAACTGAAAAAAGACACAAACCTGAAAACCAAGCACGAAACTAGACCAAAATCATAATCTACAATCCAAAACATAATAACCCGAACAGCAGAAAACTACATATCCTCAATAGCAAGAAGTAAACAGAAAATAATGTGACAGCAAAAGTGACTAATAAACCACAGCCCAGCTCGATTATCCCATCGCAGCTCAGACGGTCGTGACACCGGTAGCCTGCACGCCCTCTGAAATTTTGTGCACGGCAGATGAACGTCTAGATTGTGTTGAAGCCCGCGAACGAGACTTGCGGACGAAGGGAGGGTACGGCAGGATTGTGGACATGGGGATAGAAGAAGATACAGGCCTGCTTGCTGGCAATGGAGCAACATGTTGGGCCGACTGTGTTTGCTAAAGGAAAGGTATTAGTCACAACGCGACATTGATATTGTATTTATGCTCTGCAGTTGACATACCGGAACGGACACGGGGGACTGGCAAACGGTCCAAAGTTGAGTTCCTCAGCACTGATAGGATGCATTGTCTGGCGGCGCATTGATGGGGGCATGGCGTTTCTTGCGTATGGGTGAGGAACACGAGTCTGAGATGAAGATGACGAGGACTTGGAGGGCTTGTCTTCAGGGGCCTTTCCAGTCACAGCCGGAGCTGTGACCTTCTGAGCCCTGCCCTCGGCCTCGGCCTTAGCTTGTGCCTTCATCTCGACCCTGGCTTTGGCGATGGCTTCGGCCGTCGTCTGTGCTGCGGCAATGCGGGCAATTTGGCTTTCTGCAGTCGGAGGAGCCCAATCATTATTCTCCTCACTACCAGCAGCGGGATAACCGCAGTTGGCGCTCATGGCAAACTGAGGGACAGTGGCAGCGTCGCTCTCTGCTATGGCCTCGGCCGCTCGAACTGTGAAAAAGGGGATGATAAAGTCGCCCGAAGAGGTGACCATGACACATGGCTCTTTCAACTTTGGCGGAATTTGGCCTGGCCCCGTGGGAAAACGGGGAATACGTGCATCGTACTGACCAAAAGGATCCCGACAGTAGCTGATGGGAGCCTGGTCATCGGCCTTTTGCTTTCCATTTAGGTCTTTGCTGGTCTGTGGTGAAGTTGACGGCAATTCCTGTTGTTGACGTTTGGTTGGAGACTCCTCCTTGTCGTCATCTTCTTCGACCGCCCGTGCATGCTTGGCGGAAGTGACGACCTTCAGTGATCCCCGTGTTGTTTTTGGGGAAATTGATGTAGGAGTTTGAACTTTGGCAGGCTCTGTAGGCAAAAATGTCACATTTCCACCTGGTGCAGGACTCTGGGAGGCAGGAAAGGGATGGGAAGAAAGGGAGGAGCAGATGGCCGGCGAACAACAGATGCAGGCCGAGATACTGCAGCAGACTGAGAAACACGGCGATTTAATGTGCGTCTGGTTCTGCTGGGCCGAGACGTAGGTACAATGGTGCTTGGTTTGGGCTGCTCAGTCACGGCCGACGCCCGTCGGGGTTGTGGCTGTGGTTGCGGTGCTTTAGGAGCTTGAACTTGAGCTTGAACTTGAGCTTGAGCTTGAGTTGGAAGTTGGCTTGGAACTTGAGCTTGTGCTGGGTCCGGTCCAGAAGTTACAAAGGCTGGAAACGGCACAGTCGTTGGCTGTGCCTCCGGAAGCCACGAGAAGCCCATGGCACTAGCAGCATCAAATCCAGTGGGAATCCACTGTGCTGGTGCGTTGACAAAACCGGGTTGCTCGAGGAAGGCAGTTTGTCCAAGTGAACCTGGCTCCGTGCTGAGCTGTGGCTGCATGCTCCAGACTGCGGGAGAGAATACGTTGGCATCCGACACACCTGTGAAGGGCATGTTGTTCGGGGAGATGCCAAACAGTGCCATCTCGCCAGTGACCGTGGGAAGACAGGACGCCAGACTGGCCTGGTCCAGGAGTGGCCCATATGTGTTGGTGTCTCCTGGAACAAATCCAGCTGTAGTAGGACCAACTCCATCTACCACGATGTTCAAAGATGCGTCCATAGGAACCTGCATCTGAGCCGATATGGCATCAGAGGGTGTTCCCGTAAGGTCTGTGACCCCGGAGGAAGTCGAGGTTGTCGGCGACACATTCTCCACGACGTAGCCCATGGGGTATTGGCTTGGGTTAAACCAAGTCTGCAGGGTTGGTGGTGCAATTGGTGCACCATTCACATCCACGGCCGCCATCTGTGTGGCCAGGGAAAAGTTGTTTGCCATGAGAGCAGACGGGGCAGGAGTGCTTCTTGCTTCGTCGATCCATAGAGCAGAATCGGGACGCTGCGGGACCCCTCTGCCCTTCTCCACATACTCTCGCCACGGGCCCTGACCCAATGGCTTAATTTGCTTTTTAATCTGGCTGTGGATGTCTTCTTCTTTAGGATAAAAAGCATTCTTGAAGCTCCTGTTGGGCTCAAAAGCTCCGCGGAAGATGCTGTTCTTCATATCGATGGACATGGCCGGATCAGTCCATACGACAGAGTTCTCGGAAGATGTGGAGGAAGAAGAACTGGATGCGGATGAGGAAGCCGTAGCGGTGGTGCTGGCGGTAGAAATAGATGTCACCGGAGTGGCTGATGTGGGTGTTGACATCGCGGACGACGGTGATGATGAAAATGTGCCCGACGTCACAAGGGGAATGTTGGTATCGATAGATACGCTGGTGCACATTGGCAGATCGAGATTTGTACCAATAGGTACGCATGTATTGTTGTCCAGAGCAGATACCGTAGGCGCTTCCGGGGTGACAATCTCCGTGTCTGTCACGGTACCCGCCGGCGGAAAGAAGACATTCAGCGGCAGCGCACTGTCGGGTTGGTTGTGTGATAGGTGACGCCCGCCTGATCTGGCTGGAGTGGGATAATATATCCCATATCCTCCAGACCGAGGCTGAAGCAAACCGACTCTGTACCAAATCCCGCGAGTGCATCCTGCTGGAACATCCAGCTGTCAATGCAGCCGTCTCCTGCCTGAACAGATGCCGTGGCCATTATGGGAAGATGACGGATTTCTGTGCTCTTCTCTTGGCGCGAGTTTGAAATGTATGATGGCCTTGACTTTTTTCGTACTGTCAGCAATATGTACAGGATGGAAAGGGGAAACAGGTGGGATATATGACAAGATGGAGAGTTGGGGAAAATCAAAGAAGATTGCTGCCCTAAGTTTTGAGAGATTCGCAAGAGCAAAAGTAGATATATGATATTGGTGTGCTCCGTAGTGGAGCAGCCGACGACTGGCAATGAGGGAAGAGAAATAGAGGAGAAAACTTACCGACAGACGTCTGAAATCTCCAACACGGAAAATGCTGTTGGTTAAGTTGGCAACGAATAGAGTGTTGGATGCTCAAATGTTGAGACGGAACGAGAAAATGATGGAAACAAGCATGTCTTAGGAGAAAAGTAGATGACGAGAAGAACTGGATGGGTAGAGATATGGGAACCAAAAAAATCCAAGTTCAAGATATGTGGCAGCCGCATGGGATATATGTTCTTCTGCACATTAGAGGGTACATACCAAGAGATACTCGATTTATGACAGACCACCCGTTCCCGGACGGCAAGAAAGACTGTACGTATGCGGAAGCCAACGATGCGGTTCAGCCGAGCAGCGCGTTAAGTTTCTGGCCGTCGTTTTGTCACGCTGTGTATGTTGTCTGCAGGCCTAGGGGGATGCATGTAGATTTGGTGGTGTGGCTACGAGGACCTGGATGCGAGAAGCAGAAATGAGAAGAAGAGAATAAGGGAAGAAAAGCACATGGAAAGCAGATAAGACATCCTCTGAACAAAGGAGCAACATATGTGTGACAGAAACGCTCAGGAACAGCTAGAAAGGAGAAGAAGGAAAGACGCGACAGAAACATATTGTCTCCGTGTTAGTGGCAATAGCCAGGAGAGCAAAAAGCAAAAAAAGAAAGGGGAACGTCATGGATGCAGGTGGCAGCCCATGTGCATGTTTGCTTTGTTCATCAACTTGGGACGCCCGAGAGGCCGTCAAACCAGGAGGGTACAGTTGGCCGCACAAAAAAAATTCTCTTCAATAGCTCTACCATAGAGAGAGTACTCACGAGGTCGAAAGAGTTGGTGGGCAGCTCGAAATGGGCATCTCGCCTTGTCCGTCCCACCCGGGCAGCCGCTTTTTGTGGCAGCTGAGTGTTGGTCCACCACAGGCCTAGCACGAGTGCAAAGTAGGAGGAATACAAACGGGGACGGCTACACAAGAGACAGAAAAAACGACGATGGAAAGAGGAGCCGGGTCGAACAAAAGAGGGACGGATGGATCCAGAGAATGCGGGACTGCGTATCCTGACGAGAAGACTTTGGACCGGCGACGGGTGCCCCGTGCTGTGGGCACCTAGAGCCTCTCCCAAGGTGACTCTGGAACGGTGCCGGATCACAGACTCTTGCCATGGTGGCAAGGAGGAAAAGTGAGATGGATGCACAAAAGGTACAGGAGGCCCAGAGACAAACGCTGACGTAGGTGAAGCTCGCCTCCAGGGCCTGCAGAAAAGGAACTACAGACTAGACTGCAAGACGAACCCCCATCGAGCCATTGACTGCATGACCTTTTGAGGGCGAGACCCATAACATGCAAGTTGGATCTTGACAGAGTACTGCGTATTCTTGTCTTGGAGAGGGAAACGAGGGAAAGGGGAAGAAAGAGGGGAAGAGAGTAGAAAATCAGGGGCGCGATGAGAGGAGGGAAAGAGGGAAAGAGACCGGAAGGTGAGACCGCCACACGGCACTGTCCAGGTCGCTCATGAGGTGATACCTGACGAAGAAAGAGAAATATGATATAAGATGTCTGATATAGAAAACTGATACGCTCTGAAAAGCAGATATACGATGTATCAAGATGGGCAACGAGGACAGGCCAGGCAGACAGAGGAGTGTGTAGCCCGAGGAAGACTAGACGCAAACAGGAAAGGAAGACAGGAGGGGCCGACAGGAGGTTGATGTTGGACTTCGGCGTGCAAGACGGTTAGCTGCACAGTTGTGCTTCGTGGCAAGGGTGTAGAAAGTGATAAAAGTGAAGGATATGGACGAAGGATGTAAAATGCGGGAGATGCCAAGGTGAGGAGAGAGCCAAAGAAGCATACGAGGTGTGTGGGGAGACGGGTAATGCGAGGGAAAAGGGCACAAAATTCACAATGGAGAAGAAGCATGGAAAGGGAGACAAAAGGAAGAGGAAAGATGGAACTTGGAGAGAATGAAAGGAGGCAAAAGGCCGAGCAAACAAACAGTAGCAAGATGCTTGCAGTTCTCTATGATGTCGTTCGTCTTAGCAGGGAAAGAGTGAGCGGCAGCGAGCAGCGTGCAGGACACTATTGCCTGGTCAGGGGGCGGCCTTCGCTCTTTCCCGTGTTAGTGCCAGTGGGGTGGCCGAGAGCGCTAATACAGGACACACTAGCAGCTACGGGAAGACTAATGATGTCTGGCAGGTGCGTCTGGAAGTGCGAGGGGGTACATCTTCAGGAACTGCTAGGAACGGAAGGAATAACAAAGATGAGGGTCATGCCTTCCTATGGAGAGCAAGTGCAGAATGGCGTATGGCAGGAGTGTGCAGATTTCGCTTGGTAGCTCCTTCTGTGCACTGGCTTTCTGCAACTGACTGCAATCGCTGGACACGAAAGGAGAAGGGGCAGATCGCAGTGCAGGAGACAGGAATGGTAGGCGCGACAGACTAATAACGTTTGATTTAAGTACTGTATCTATTGCCTCGACGAAATATCACAAGTCGCTCTTTCCTTAAGAAGAAAAAACGGTGCAAGCACACAAATAGGGGGACAACAGCCAAACTTTCCAAGTTCTCAAATTACTCATCGTCTTCTTGTTTACTTATCCGTCTCAAGAACCACACACAATACGAGCCACTAGCTTTACGAGACGAGCCACCAACTTCAAAATACAAAAGACGACCAATCCAAAGACAAAAGCAAGGGCTTGGGCACAAGCCGCAGACAGGTGCAAGCGATCCTGGCTGTTGGCGGCCCCAGCTGGCACTATGGCCCTGGCCATTGAGTGAGTGTATGGCACCATATTTCTTGTTTGGCTCTGCTCTAACTTCATATTGCTAGGATAACAGGAACACGGCCTAAAGGTTTGCTCTTTTCCTTTCCATGCTTCCCATATAAAACCGAGGAGAGGCACTATTCAGAGGCGGGCGACTCACCATTGATAGTCTCATGGCACCTTGTACTCCAGTTTTTACATGCTGATTTCGGGAATCTCGATGCATCGCACTGGAGAAAAGCTGGCTGCAAAGAATTCTGCACAGGGCTGCAAAGAGATCCAAAAGCTCTCCAGCGCTATGGCGCTTGTACCTGGTCCTCCAAAAAGATATGCATCCCCCCTTGCGTTCCTTGCGTTGACTGGCGCAGTCTGTTAACTGGACCTGCAATCAAACCATGTTGCGTGCAGGATGCAGTGAATTGAGCTCGGCCCTTTGACCTAGCTAGCGACACTATTGCACAGACATCTCGGAGCATACTCTGCCCACACAAAGACATTGAAGGAGTGAGTGCTCTTGATGAGCCCCCCCCGAAGTCCAAGGTGCCGACATTACGATATACAAGATGGGTGACGGCGGCTCACAAACAACATTTCCATCCGGCACCCCAAACCACTTTCAGACCACTTTGCACCATAAAAGTCGGATTTCTGGCACTGGCAATCTTCGATGGTACCGCACATCTTCCAAAATCCCAGAAAAACGAAAGTGAGCTATGGATTGAGTCCGTCCGTGCATTCGAGGGCCGCAGAAACTGGAGCACCGATGAGCATGGACACCATAGACTTGTGCATCATAGCGACCCTCAGCTGCACAAGGGCGGCCTCATGGCCAGGCCCTAAAAAAAGCGTGTGTATTTTGACAGCAACAATGGGAAAAGCGCATGCAGCCAGCAACACGGCTACCGAAGTGTTGCGGAGTTGCCCTGCAGCCGATATGGAGTTATGAAGCTCGACAGGACTTGCGGAAGGCGCTGGAAAAAGCATACTTCTCAGGACGAATGCAAAACGAACACGGGCTCGCGGAATGGATCAGCTTTCTAGACCTGCCCGACCTTTCCGCATATCCCTTTCTTCCATCTTTTTGAACCTCACCATACTGTCCTCCACACTTCAACCCATCGCATCAATCCGTACCAAGCAGCATTTGAGCTTGCAGGGATCACTTTTGCACTACGGCACTCACCCCTGCCCCTGTCACTCCGATCTCACTTGTCTCCAGCACGACGCATTTATCTCCTTCAGCATCACCTGTGGCACCAGCACTTCTGCACATATCCCTACAGCACGCAAACACGTTGACGTGTGAGGTCGGAGAATAAAGAATAAGCTTGAAGTGTCTTCACTCCCAGCTCCAATACTACGAGACAATACAACGTATCTGGCAAATACCTAGCTACTACTTTCAGTCAACGCAAAGGTCAAACAATCATCCTCAAAACCAAATGTCTCGAGTAGCACATGTTTGGTTAGGCCAACGCTTGGCCTCAAATAAAAGCGAAACTTTCTTCTTCTTCACTTTATCTCTCAGTGGCTGTTGGCTATCTGCAAGTTCCCGAGGGGCGTAAACGAAAAGAGGTCATATGAGTCTTTTTTATGGTAATCCCGTTGGAAGACGAAAAACTGTATCTCGTCTCATTTTTTTTTCGACCACAGACAATAGGTGCCCAGACTGACAAAACCCGATATTCCAAAAGCAGCAGAGCTATCTTGGGCACGCAAGATTAGGCTTCTAAGATGGGCCTCAAATGTGTTGGTCCTTGCACTGGAGCCTTGAATGGGCGTCATCTTCGATAGAGGCAAACGAGTACGAGTTACGCCCTTTTGCAACTGCTTTACCCAACTAGCCTTTGCTGGTCCTCGATGAGGTTTCGCTATTCTTTGCGTCTCCAGTTGGCGTCAACTTTCTTTTTCTTTTACCTTTTCTTCTTTTTCCTGATTCGATTTTCATTGTGTCCACTCCGTCTTGCCTTCACCAGTACCTGGCTCAATACAAGTGCGTGTCCTCTAATATTTTGTGGCAATGCTGCACAAAGCCACTTCAAGACAGATGCTGGGCATGGCATGTCCGTGGCCGCACGACCCATATTTTCACTTATTCGCCATCGGCTACAGCATACATACTGACGTATGCTGTTGTGATGTTACTTTACGAGGGCCCTCACGAGCCTTGGTTCCTCTCTTTCTTGTGGGCTTGGCTGGCCGGTTATCGTCGCCATTCGCCTTCGACCGCATCGGTGGCCCTTGAAGTGTCTCCGTCCCTGTTTGTCAACACCCTGTGCGTGATGCTTCAATCTTGCCAGTTCGCCCCTCTTACACCCGCTCGCTACCATCTTCCTTTCAATTTTCTTGTCGCACCTTCTCTGTTTGGCTTTATTATGGCCGCCACCAGGCTGAAGATATTGAGCACAGCAGACGGCAGATTGCATGTCTGCATGTCTGTATGCAATATTTACAAACCCTTGCAACAAAGTTCATGACTCCAGCGTCATACGCACACGGCGTGCGGGAAACTTTGGAAAGTTGCTTGCTGTGTTGGCAGAAGTAAGGCCTTTGTCGAGAGGTCTCCGCGTTTACCGCGCGAACCCGTGCCCCTTCGTTGACCAAAAAACTAGCCCTTGTTGAACTCCTTCCAGTCTGGTTTCTAGTCACCTTAGGAGCTCAATACGGAGCAATACACTGTAGCTCCTAGTGTGGTGTGAGCTCTCAACTTGCGAAGCCACCAGTGAGCGGCTCCTTCAAGGCACTTTTCTTCCCCACCAACACACCATCGCCAACACTCGCTCGGGCCGAGCCTCTAAACTAGAGCCCGAATGATTGGCAGGATGGTGCCAGCACCTAAAAGAGGGGAAGAAAACAAACGGGCCATCGTTAGTGCAACAGGGATCACAACGGACCACGACAGGGGGCTGTTGTGATGCAGAGCACAGACAAAATACCGTTTGTAAGCTGTAAGCTGATGCCCTGGTCCTCACCCTCGCTTACATGAAGCAGCTTTCTATCATGAAGAGCAATAAGTTTGTTCGCAGTCTTTCGAGCCACAGATAGGCTTTTTTCTTGTTGCTTAGGCTCGTGTGCATGGCTAACGAAAGATCGACTAACAGGTCAAAATAGGCTCGAATTACGATAACCAATGCCCATCGCTTGCTTTGCTCGCAGATGGATTTCCATTTCCTACTTGGACTGGTGGTGCTCTCGGAATGAGCATCGAGACTGCAACTTGGGTCTCGGCCCCATCCCGGTTGTCGTTTCCGCACCCACGAGCGGTCACTTTTCCGAATACACGCGCCATTCACCAACCCGCACGAGAAGAGAAATCGAAGTGAGTGTGATAGCAATTTGAAAATGCAATGCAACTTGGATTCACGTGCGCCCCCTCGATCATCCCTCAATAATTTCAACTTATCTATCCCCTTTCCGAAATTTGACGACCGCTATCTATGGAGAGTTCCAGGTTTCTTGCAATCACACGTGGTTCGCATTCGGCTCATTATTGATACAAATAAACCCGTGGGACTCAACATATTCTTTTGCCTTCATCTTCAACTTCAAGAAAGAGTACAACATATTCAACTTCACACGATAACCCTTCGCAGCAGTTACCACAGAGTTTATCAATATGTGTGAGGTTATCTATGTACGCTTTCACTTCCCAGTCACTCTGTGAAACGTTTTTTCTCCTTTTCAGATGCTAACATAGCCCTGCCTTCTGTCATTTCTTTCAGATTGACTTCAATTGCGGTCATGAGAACTACATCTTCCACTCGTTCTGTGAAGACTTCATGAAGCACGGAAAGCGTTGCTTCTCCAGACTGTGTGAAATGCCAGAAGATGCCATCGTCAAGATTGAGTACAGGTATTTGATATTGATACATTCATGTCACATCATCAGTCAACATGTTGACAACCACCATCGTGTACAGAAGTGCCGTCTGCGGTAAGTAAACTCCACATTGTTTTATAAAAGAGTCCCTTACAAGATTTACTAACATTCTGCTCATATCTGTAGGTAATTGCAAAGCAAATGTTGTTGCACTGTGGCACGCAAAGAGAGCCATGAGAGCTGCCATGTTGAGCCGGGGGGAAATGTGAGGGTATGTGGGCTACGAGCAGCAGGCCAATTTCGTGAGATCGAATAAACAATTGAAACCTCTTTTTTTTTTCCCCTTAAAAAACAACAACAACAAAATAAAACAATACATCCATGCCCCAAGAACATCAGCCGGGCTAGTTACCAATAACAACGCAGTCCACCTTCTCCAATTTTCATACGTCTCACCGCTCCCAGTTGGTTCAGGAATTTTGCATGTTTGCATGCAGCACTGTTTGTCGAATACAACAGAACTCTGCTACACGACTGGTCTCCTGCATACAATTGGAGGGTCTCTTGCTTTCTCAGGAGACTTCCAAATATTGGTGCGCAGCACGTACTGGATTTTCAGCTTTTTTCTGGAGATGGTGTCGTGGTTGATCTTGCCAGCTTTTTTGAAATCTTGGTTCACAGCTGAGCACTTTCAGAGCTGGGCACTTTTACCTAGATCTTTTCCATTGCTCGCAGATTTGGATATTATGGACATGCAATTCTATTTTTTCCGGATGCAAACAACTGCTTGATTTGATGGCAGATATTCTCGGCCCCCCACTCCGACACAATAACCCCTGTCCATGGCCAACACCACAAATCCTTTCAACACGTCTCTTCTAGACAGGCTTTTCGTTTGCCATCAAACGGACTATTCTCAACATCTCGTGCCGTCCTTTCAAAACACATTTCACATTATGCAGCTGGGTCAAAAATGATTTTACCACCCCAGAAAGATCACGCTTGAGTTTTGTTTCTCTCAAGTCTCGTTTACGGCTTCGTCAACCATCCTCCGTGTTGCGTCTCCGTTTTGATTCGTTCCGCTCTTGACGACAAGCACATTCATAACCTTGCACACACACATGAGAATTGAGAAAGCCACTCAACTTTGGCGCACTTTGGGGGAACACAACATCCAACTAGTGTCTTGGGTGCTTCTTGCCAGGCGGGGATTCAACTCCTATCAAACAGAAAACACGGCAGAAGAAGAGAGGGCGGAACGACCGTTTGCTCTTGGCACCCTGCCTTTCTCATTCATCAGCAAATGAAGCCTTCCTTTTGTCATCTTGTCAAACGGCATGCTCGGTTTCTGGCGGCCATCCGTGGTCTCTGTTGAAATTATGCAACCTCTTCGCCGCATAATGGCCCTGTCTCGTCACAATTGTGGCGTTCAGTTGCTGATTCGCCAGATGCATGCACCCGGAAGGCTGTGTGGTATGTCTTCCTCCCTTTTCTTTTTTTCAATCCTCATTCTTGAGCTTGTCACACGTCGAAAAACTTGGATATCCTTCTCGGTAGGTCTTTCTACAGTCTTGTCCTGTATCTCGCTGCTTTTGTGGAATATGGTTCTTTACATGCTACTACTCTGCTACCCTCCTTTTCATCTCGTGTCATTTTTCAACACCATCGTCAACTTCATTACAGGCTCCCCACCACCATCACGGGTAGCAGCATTACATTGACTCTTTTGTGTTGCAATGCCACACCGCCTTCTTCCACTGCCTCGACCGTGGCCCGTCCAACGTTCGCTCCCCAGTCACCCTCTCCTCTCCTACTCGACGCCAACACATACCAACACCGTCTTCGATTGGCTGTCGATGCCCGGCTGACAACTCATTGGCTACTGCTTGCTCTTCTTCTGGCTTTCCTTGCAAATTGTCTGTTTTGACTACAAGAATAACAAAAAACGACAGTAGACCTGTCATACCTTTTTCGTTTGCTGCTGGTATCTTACGATCCCACCTCCTCCTATGCTGCTGTTCATTTCAATTCCGATAACACCGCGTATTCGGCAAGCCCCTATTTTTGTTTGTTCCATTTGGAAATAAGTAGTCTCAATATTGGTATTATTATTGCTGTCATCAGGCATTTCTATCAAAATATCATCCAACGGTTGTTCGTTTGACTTTTTCTACTTTAGTGCATTACCTCTCAGCCTTCGTCCAACCCCAGCTTCCCGCGGACCTTTCAAGACCCTTCCCATAAGCAAATACAATGCCTACATTTTCTTGCAACACAAACAAACGTCAGGCGCTGAGGCACATTCTCTTCACCGACTCAATTTGCGCCATCGTTTCACAAAAATCGCAAATAGATTGTTCGACCGTTGCCAGCGCAGCAGAAAAAGAAAATTCAAGTCCATCCGAGACAATGTACGGAGAGCGGCCGTCTTCTGCCATTCTCTCATACCCATCTAACGATCGCACGGGACTGTGATGTAGCAGGCCCAAGATGGAAGTCCAGTTTGAAGGAAGACGCATTTTGATATTCTTCACATCCTAACACGACAGCACAAGACCTGCCGCTCGGCATCACCTCGCGACCTCTTGGCCCCCACACTCGTTCACAAGCACCCACAGCTCGTGCACCAACTACCTCGTCAGTACGAGCTCGCCTCACATTTCACATTTCATTTTTATGACCGTCAACTTCCATCGTATTATGGTTGCCTTTTTTTCCTCCTTTTTTTCCTCCTTTTTTTTTTTTTTTTTTTGCGCGTTTGCATATTTCATAATATCCCGGAGAGGAGGTCCGTTCCTTTGTTGATGGGGCCGAAATGGGAAACTCTACTGGCTGGCTCGACCACCCCCTATTTCCTATTGACTTCGTCTCGTCTTTTTTTTCCTGGGGCCTTCATATATTTTCGACACAACACAAAAAGGGTGGGTAGGACAGAGCTGTCGTACTCCAGCCCTTCTGCCGTGTGCTGTGCATCCTACAACTGCATGTCTTGCTGTTCTCTATGTCTCCATCACTCCTTCCTGTTCGCCCCCATTTTTATTTCCCGTCTTGTCTCACCTGTACACGTCCACATCCCTCCGGCATCAGCTGTCAGTTCAGTTGAAAACCATGTATTCTTGTTGTGACCATGCCGAAAAATGTACTCACATGTCTCGCAGAGGCTTGAGAGGATTCTAAAATTTCCCGGAATGGCCATCCCAACTACAAGGGATAGTGCGGCCGAAAGGTAGGAAAACGTATCATCGTTCAGTCAGTTATCAGATTTCATCTTTGCCTCTATTTTCAGCCTTCCAGCACTCTATGTTTCCCAGGTGTTTGTATTCCATCCCACTTCCCGTGTCTTCCGTCAATATTACCAACATCTTCACTGTATCTTCTTCATAGCCCCTGTCTCTTTACATTCTCGCCAGACATGGGTTGCGAGAATTCCTTCACCGGGTCAGAATCCAAGCTCCGCTTTTGACTTGAAAAGGCCCCTTGTCAAATCGTCTGTTTGTCTTTACATTAGTTTCCTTCTTCTTCTTCATCACCTGGCCCGAATCATGTTCTTTTTTTTTCTTCTTTTTTTAAAAAAAAAGTATGAATGACTCGCCACGCCAATATTCCCTTGTGTCACCTCACATTTATGCTGCTTCCCATTGCGCATCTTCACCGATTCCCCCACATCTGTCGGCTTGTGTTTGATTTCTGTGCTTTTCGGTGTCTTTTATGTCTCTTCCTTTCCTTGTGAACTCCGCTTTTCCCCATATCCCTGTTCTTCTCGACATTTTGGAACATGCTTCTGTTGGTAAGAGATAGATTTTGGTCTTGTTCTGCTGCAGACTTGGGGAGAGCGGTCGGGTAGCACCCCTCGTTCTCCCTTCTCAGTCAGAGATTATGGAAGCTGGAAGCCGGGGAGTCTGAAATGTCTCTGGCCGCCTGCCCGGTTCATCATCCGCTCTCGCTGGGATGCGTCTTCAGATCCCTGCTGGATGGGATTTCTCCTAATGGACAGTGGCATATCGTTCTCTCACTGTGTGTTCCGCGTGTTTGCCTCTGCATGCTGTTTGCCGGAGGTTGTCCGTATTTTCCTCGTTGTTTTCGATGTCTGTTTGCCATGTTTCCCTTGTCTCGTCAGTTCTGTCACATTTCGTTTACAGCTTTCCCGACCCTCGCGGCATACCATCAAGCATCCGTACCGATGAACATTTTGTTGTCGCTCTTCTCCATTTGGAAAGAACGTGCTTCTGTCTTTTCTCGCGGCCGGACTTTTCCCGTGCCTGATTCCGCTTTACTTTCTGCCATCACTCTGAGCTTGCTGCTGTTTGCTCTTTTGCCTCACATGCACGCATATCAAGTACATCGCCGCTTTTGGACCTCCACCAAATATAAATATATCCTACTTCACACTCTCACAAAAGCGTCAGGAACTGAACGAGATTTTTTCCAGCTTAGTTCTCTCATCTTCCAAGGATCAAGCTCCACCCCTTTTTTCTAAACTCATTCATCATCTTCAATTGTACATCAATTGAATTTCTACAGTCGCTTTTGTTATCACACCTTCACTTGTTTACAATTTTGAAAACAACAAAAAAAATACGTTTCTGTTTGCTTTGTTTCTTCAGTTTGTTGCGGTCCTTTCTCTCTGCTCTCGATTGTTGTTTTATCTCAATTCTCTGTTTCCTATTTCCTATTTCCTATTTCCTGTGTTTTACTTTTATTTCACCCACTTGCTTTGATCGCTGTACCCGATCACAAACTTGAATTTTTCTTCATCTTTTTCTCAACAGCCACAAATACCACCAGACGCATGCCGAAATAAGGAGAGAAAAAAAGAAAAAAAATCAGCAAAAATCCTTCAACAAAAATCAGGTTGTACATCACACCAACCCAGTTCTTCCACCTTAAGCAATATCGACAGGGCCACCCAGTTAACATTTCCTACCAGCCTTTTTCAAAATCTCGTTACCATTTCATCACACTGCAAGCATCTTCGCCATCAATATCTGGTCATCTCGCCAACTAACGTTTAATAATAGCCCACGTAAGAAGTATGTTGACTCCTGCTCCAGATCCAATCTATCTCGCATCTACTAACTGCAAACTTCTTCTAGACACCTCCAATCGATAGCGTACCTAACATGGCATCACGAAACGGCCGCGAAGCATACTTCGACGAAGTCATGCAGCGGGACTGTCAAGAGTCCGACGATGGCGGCATGGTCTTCCCGATCGGCCACAATGGAGCCGTTGATGACAATGAGAATAACGTCGAGGACAACGCCGACATGGTTTTCGAGATGGACGACCCCGACTTTGACGAGCCTCACTCTGATGTCAGTGGCGCCACACCGACCGGCTACAATGTGTTTAATTTTCACAGCCGGTCCATGTCGCACTCTGTCTCGTCAGTCGGAGGTGGGATGCGAGTACGTCCGCCGCCACCTCGCCCGCCGCATAGCCTTTCCAGAAGCAATTTTTCAGCTGCGTCGGCGACGAGACCTACACCCCAGCAACGACCGGTGCTCCAAACATCGCAGACGTTTCCCTTGTCTGCTCCAACAAGCCGCCGTCCTCTTGTGGTGCCATTCTCGCCATCACAGTCTGTTGTCCAAGTTACTGGCGGCCGTGACACATTCATGGGCTTTCATCAGGGCGACACGGACGGCGATGAGAGCCACGTCTACTTCGAAACGCCCGCCTTCGCTTCGGCCTCGGCCCGGGCTCACGAACTACAGCAAGCTCAATACTACGACATGCAGACACAAGCACAGGGCAGTTCCGGCCCCATGTCGATTCCTTCACCATCATCACACTCGGGCTCAACCCGACAACAGCTTCACCAACGGCAAAACTCACAGCCACACCATGTTCCCGGCCAGCTGCACCCACACCACCCACAACACTCGCGATACTACCATACAAGCGAGGCGGAAACATTGGCGAGGCAGTCGCTCGAAAGCTCATCGCACCCCGTTCAATCGGCGAACACCGCACACAGAACTGCGCGGGTTCAACCGCCCTTTGCCGGCCACGAGGCACAGGCCTATTGGTCGACTAATATGGTGCTGTCGACCACAGAGTCGGTGGGCATCGACCCGGCCAAGCTGGTGAATCCGTGCTCATCGTTGCCATCTCTTGTCTCGTGTCAGACACCTGTGGCGAACGGATCTCCGGCTGTCGCTGTGCAAAACCAGAAAGTACGGATAGAGCAGCAGGAGAAGGAGGTGCAAGAACCCAAACCGCAGCAGCTCGAGGTGGAGGCTGCTTACCAGAAGAGTGTCGAGCAGCAGGCAGCCGACATCCAACGCCAGCAAGAGCTGCTTGTCAGCCAACGTCGGCAGGCACAGCTGCAGCATCTGGCGCAGTTGAAGGAGGATGAACAGGCCAGAAAAAAGAAAGAAAATGAGGAGCGACGAAAGAAAGAGGTCCTGGATGCTCAAGCAGAAGCAGAGGCAGAAGCGCAGGAAAAGTCTACATCCGTCCATCTCTACGAGTCGTTCTTGGCATTGCGCGCGGTGCTAGAGACGGAACAGCGTCGGCAGAAGCCACAGCCACCCCCACTGCCACCCTCCGCTCCGGCCGGTCAGACATCACTTCAAGTGACACTCAATACCGGAGTCCAGAAACGAGTGGCTGCCAATTCGGCGCGTGAGAAAGCCGGTGGGAAAGACCAGCGCTCCGCCCCCAAGCCACGCAGCGGCCCTCCTCGGTCGGCCCCTCCTTTGTCGAGTTCGCCATTTGTACCGCCGCCGCCGGACAATGTCCCTCTCCCGGCCCTGCCACACGACTTCCCTCATCCGCCCCGTCGGCCACCTGTTGCTCGGCCACCGGCACCCACCTCGTCGTCGTCAACCTTTATACCCTCACCACTGGCTGCACCATTCATTCCGTCCATCCCGTCCATCCCGACACCCACTTCCGAGACTCGGTCCGACCCACCCGCCCAGCCTGTCATTGCCTACGGCAGTAAGCCATACCGTAACGGCTATGTCCCAGTGGCAGACAGGAACCAGAACCAGAAGGCCCATGCCGGCGAGAACGAGATGTACTACCACTACCACCACTACACATACCAGCCTATGCAGTCTGCATCGCAGCAGGTTGTGGCAGAGGCGCCTCAGTCCAACCCGGCGCATGAAGCCCCTGCTTCGGCCCCTGCTTCGGCCCCTGCTTCGGCCCCTGCTTCGGCCCCTGCTTCGGCTCCTGCTTCAGCTGTCCATGGTTCAACCGCCAGCAGCGCCCAGCAAGAACAGGCTCAGCCTGAACAGCCCCAGCTTCCACCACCTTCGTTCTCTCCACTGGTCATTCGCCGCCAACTGACGGCTGCATCGTCTCATCGCTCAACGATGTACACGCCGTATGCACCATACGACCGTTCCGCACGTCCCCGTCGCCGTCACACAAGATCGAGCAGTGACCAGCGCAACCTCCTGCACCCTCCACGGGATCCCCGAGCTCTGCGAGCGGCACGTGCTGTGCGGCCATCTATCGTCCGCAGTCGGGGCCAGTCTACAGTACAAGTACAGCGTACTGCCAACGACAGAGACCGAGAAGAAGATGACGAGCAGCTTGGCAACCGCCACCACGGCACCTCGCCCTCTCCTCGCGACTTTCCTCACGATCCACCTTCGCCCGGAGCGTCTACGTATTCATCAACGTCCACGACATTCACTCCGTCTCCGACATCCACAACGTCTACGCGACCTACGTCTGTAGCATCATCCATGCCATCGCCTGGTACAGAAGGAGCGATGATGATGACACAAACGCAGGGCCCCTGGGTATCGACTATGACTGTATTTTCACCAGCGGCAACAGACGGTTACGGGTCTACACAGATTGCATCTCCGTCCGTTCAGACCCCCATCAGTGACATCTCACTCCATCTCAAGCCGGCGCCCTCATTCTCTCTTCTTCTCCCCATCACACATCACCACCATCACCTGTCGACTTTTCCCGATGCACGATCACGCCAAGGTCGCCGGCTGGCCGACAAGGCGTCGCTGATGATGACGCCGATCGTTGTGCTGCCTTTTCAGAAGTTTCAGAAGCCGCTTCTGGCAGACGAATGGTCCAGCCATCCAAGCATAAGCGAAACGGCGATCGACCACGAAGAAGGCAATGTGGTTTCTGCCACTGCCGCTGCCGCTGTTGTCACTGTGAACGCACATGCAGAGCCACCCTCACCTTCGCCTCAGACTGAGACTGAGCCTGAGACAGCAACCGAGGCAGACGTCGCCGGCACAGACAGCGGTGGCCAAATGGTGCCGGTGGTAGACACTCCGCACGAGCAAGAGCCTGGGCATGAGCATGAGCATGTTGAGCCAGATGTGCAACTGCAGCAGACTGCAGCTGCAGACACCACCACCAACACCAATACCAACACCAACACAACCACCGCCAATGCAGTCGCCGCTCAGCCACCCACATTTGCATTTGACCACCCCTTCTTTAGCCCGGGACAAATCACTCTTTTACGCATGCCACCATCCTATTGGATCGCCCTGTTTCAGTTTGCCGCCCATCAGGCGTACATCCATCACTGCCGGCTGGCGGCTCATATGGAAGCACGGAGGCAGGCGTGGAAGAGATCGGTGCCGTCGTCGTCGTCATCACCACCCTTCCCGGGACTGGGCCCGCCGACATCACCGTCTCGGCCGTGGCACTGGACATGGACTTGTTTGTGCCGCCGCCGGCATGTGGTCCTCCTGCGTGTCCCCCGGTTCATGGGCGGTCCGCAATGGTGTGACCGGTGCGGCGAGGTGGAGCCGGTGCGGGGAGAAGACGAGGGTGATGACGTCGGCGATGATGACGATGATGAGGAGGACGACAGTGATGATGAGGACGACAGTGATGGTGACGACAGTGATGATGAGGTTGATAGTGATGAGGACGACGGTGATGACGATGCTTGACTACGTTTTTGTTAAGGTTTCTCATTTTTATTGTTTGCTCTTCTACCTTGTTTGTGTTTGGTTTTTGATTTTTTTTCCCGCTTATCTTTTTCAGATTGTCTCCAACTATCGTCTTTCTCGACAATTTCCATTCGCTTCTATCTCGCCTGTCTGTTCGAAGGATCTACATGTACTTTTGTTTTGGATTTGTCTCTTTGGATACTTGTTTTCTAGGTTGAACACACTGTCTTGGATTTTCTGTCTTCTTTTTTTCTTCTTCTTTTGGATAGTCTCTCAATATTGCTTTTCAGATACTTTCACTGCTACTGCTCAGTTAAGTTAATAAACGCAATGCTCAAGTCCGCCTTTGCATTTTCTCATCTTACTCTCATCTCCCATCCATGCTATCTATGCAGGGACCTTGTTGTTTGTCTGTGGGCTTCTTGGATGGCCAACAGTGCTGTGACGTGCAGACTTTGTCTTTGCCCTCTACCGCTTTCCGGATCCCGTTCCAACTGCGTTCTTCTTCTACGATGTCGGTCTCCCTCTCCTCGGGATGTCCATGATCCATCCCTACGTTCCAGAACTGAGGCTCTTCGAACAACAGAAGCAACAGTCAAGGGAATCTGGAAAACTCAGACTATCGTGCTTATTCTTACGAGGCACATGTCCTAGATAGCTTCATGATTGTTTCGCTTTCGACATCGATTTCGATATCTCCAGCAACTTCCCACGAGCAACAGGCACACCAAACACCACCAGACACCAAGCGCTTCTCTAGCGGCCGATGCAGTGCCGATCGTTGATCTTCAAATGTGGCCCAATTTGGGCCAGGGCTGGATGAAGTCGGGGATGCTCTGCTAGTTTTGATGCCGGCGGTCTGTTGGCACCGCACTCTGGCCAATAACGGAAGGCTGTGATAGCTCCGGCCGGATTTACTACAGTGCATCACAGTGGCTGTCCTCTCACCTTCAGGTGTGTTTTCGGGCACTGTACAGGCAATCCCGGCCCCCGACTCTTCCAACCAAAAATAGTTTCTGCTGTTGTCTCCCTCGCCGGAAGAGGAAGCGGCCTCCGACAGGGGATGCCTGTACAACAGCAGTGCCTCTTCTCTCTTCCTCGTTTCGGTAAGCTGAAGGCACCCAGAAGGGGAGATAACAAAACAAGGACATGGGCCAGAACATCCAGAACATCAACATCGACAACAGACTTGTTGTTATCGACTTGTCGAGTCTCCCTTTTTGTCGACATTCCGACGTCATAAATTATTTATCACAGAGAAGACACAAAAATAGTTCCATGACTAACTCTTAAGTTTCAACAGAACGACCGGGGCTGAGACAAAAAAGGAAATTGGCCGCATTGGAAGGGGTCGGCTGTCCACACTTCCTTCTCCAGTTCTCCCTTTCCCCCCTCTGTTGTTTCTATCGTCTCCTCTCTCTCTCTCTCTCTCGACTTACGACGAGCTTCACCTTTGCCTTCACATGCCATTCCGATTGGGAGTGTCACCGGTTCTCCGTCAATCACTGTCCACTGTTCACGTAAAAGCTGCCGTCCATCCATCTTCCGTCCTGCGTCTCTCTCTCTTATGGCGGCAATCTTCTCTCACCTTTCGCCTTCCAACTGTCAAAGCAAAAAAAAAAAAAAAAAAAAAAAAGCCCAGACCAACCGTTTCAGGCCCCGCTCAAGGCAGAACCTGGACCTGCTTCTAGTCCTGGTCCTGGTTCTGGTTCTGGTTCTGACCCAACTGCCATCTTCCCTTTGACGGCGATGGCCCCCCCTGGTCGCTGTCACCCCTCACACTGTTCTTTTTTTGCTTCTTTCTTTCTATTGTTTCTACGTCGTACCTCAGTATTTTTTGTAAGTAGCCCCGCTTTTTGTTGGTGGGTCCTCTCTACCTTTCACTCTTTTACTCTTTCAGCATACCAGTACAGTTTTCATTCCTGCAGCGTCGTATCTTTCTTTCTCCTCGCCGGTCAAAATGCTCTTTCCCGCTCGTCTCAAAAACGTGAGTCTACTCTCACTATTTTTTTTTTGTCTTCTTTACAATTCACAGTCTTCAATCTACATCCCGATTCCTCATCAACCTCTTCTCTCCTGTGCTCTCTCGCTCTTCCCAGCCTTTACCTTGTGGATCCAGATCCCTGCTCACATCCCATCTAACATCCCTGCAACGACGCTACTTTAGTTAGCAAACCCGATCGGCCACTAAGAAAGACATCCAGGCATCGTTAGCCGGAAACCCTATTTGAGCAACAACTAACACCTTTCCCTTTCCGGCCACTAACACGAGATGGTGTTTTTTTTTGCCGAGCTTGTCTTTTGACAAAACTCCAAAGACAGGAGGCGACAGTGACCGTTGGGCCTAAAATGGTGTTGGTCCTCAGGTCCTGTCCAAGACCAACAAGGCACGACAGAAAAATCGACAGGCTGTGGACACTCCAAGCAGACGACCAACAGACAGAGCTGACATCCCTTTTTTGACGAGGAGACTGAGATCCTCACTTGTCCGGCTGCACGCTAAGCGGGCACGACAGGCGCTGCAACACAACAAGCAGCCGTTGGGTGACAAACCCTTTTGGGGCCCATCACTGCCCATCACTACCCATCACGGGGTGTCGGCTGGTCTTTTCCTGGCGGCCGCATCGAGACCACCAAAATCCCACACTCCTTCTTCGTCTTGCCGTCTATTAGACGCTCAGGGCCAACATCTGCCCAAACTAGGTCCCCAACTTACGAGCTTGCCCCTCCCCTTGGACGCCCAACATGCACCGTTTGCTTCTCTCTCCCTTTTTTGTGTTTTTTGTGTTTTTTTGTGCTCCATTGTTCGTTGTCTGTCTGATTCTGTTTGCGTTTTGCGTTTTGCTTTTGCGACTTTTTTTCTGTTTGTAGTTCTTCACATTGTTGCCCGCGAACATCTACATTTTCTTATCTTTTTATGTCGCCTTCAACATCGTGCCAACATCGACCTCCTCTTTTAGTCCCGGATTTTCGATCGACTTCACAGAGTCTTTTTTAGTTCTTTTTCGAGTTTCCTAAAGAAGAAATTGGCCGTCCCCCGACAACTCTTTTATTGCTTTTCACTCTTCGTCTTCATCGCCCATTGCTTTCTCCATCGATTTCTGTTCTGGCCAACCGATCTCCGGCGCTGCTTTTAGGTAAGCCCTAACTTCCTATCTTCTTATCCTGTTCCTTTATCTACTTTCCGTTGGGGATATCTCCGGCGCTTGTTTTGGGAGAGAGGAAGAAAGAGGGAGAGGAAGATCGCCCCGGAGCTATCAATCAGGCCCCCCAGGCCCCAGGCCCAGAATGAGAAGTGGGCGAGACAAGGACAAGACAGACCGTCAGAGACAAGAGGCAAGGGAATGCAGATGCACGTGGCCAGGGCTGTGAAAGAGAGGACTGAAAATCTTCAAAGGGCAGTTTTACGAGCACACCAGTCCCAACAGGCCAGAAGAACAGCAACAGTCCACTGGTCAGGGAGAGTTACGATCTGGTACGACGACAGGACTAATACGACCACAGGCCCGACAAAACTTGCTCAACCTCAGTTTGATGCTCGGTTGGCCGTGCTTGGACTCTCTTGTTCTCTTATTCTCTATCCTGGGATTTTTTTTGTTTTTTGCAGTGTCTCCAGATCTCTGCGAGCGTGTCCCATGGAATAGCAACGACATTACTTTCTACTGTGTCTCTCAAGGAAATACGGTCGCAGACCCTCCAGGGCACAGTATGCCGTACCGAAATTGCAACCCCACCCTTGATTTTTTTGCAATCTCTATCCATTCTGCTGGATCTTCTTCTGTGTCCCAGTACCATGTCCGCACAGTCTTTTTGTCCTGGAAGCAATACATACCGGAAAGAGGCCATCCTGTAAAGGGCATCCTGCCGCAGCATTCGTGCTCATCTTTTTCAGAAATTCTTCCACGTGCTGTGTACACCTTTTGTGTCTCGTTTCTTAATCCCAATTCTTCGTCGCTTTTTTTTTTATTTGCCTCCTTCTTCTTCTTCCTGTCCTCGCACAGCATGAACATGTGGTGGTACAAGACGATGGCTTGAACAGGAGATTGCACAGAATCCTCGTCGGGGAGATTTTCTGAGACAAGGGACTTGTGCGAGGGCCGTCCTACATTTCCCCGTATGTCTGTCCTCTTCTGTACTCTGTCCTACACATTCTGTAATACATGTCAAATATCACGGTGGCGCAAAGTATAAGTCATATATCGACAGACTACGTGTTTGGAGTCCCACCTTGAAGCTGAAGCTGAGAGCCGAAAGCTTGAAGGAACAAATTTCCGGCAAAGGAGAATATTGTACCGAAAAAAAGTGACAGCAGTGACTTGCCACGGCAGGAGCGCATGAAGTGCTCCGACAATAATACAGGTTGTACAGAGATGCTGCCTGCTCCTTCCTTCCAGCAGGTACAAGATGCAGCTGGGCAGGGCAGACGAGAAAAGGAAGGAGCGACGACTCTGTTCGACACTGAGAAGGCAGTAGCGAGCCCATATTGCTAACCAATGGCAGGGCAACAAAGACGGCAAGGTACCGTACAAAGGGCAGGCACCAAGAGCAAAGCGACGAGGGGTAGTGACAGAGGGGAGGTGCCAAAGGGCAGGTGCCAGAAGGAAGGATACAGGCTCGACAGGCTGCTAACAGAAAAACAGCATCTCCCCACCTCTTGGTGATGTACCTCTGTACCAATGCAAAACTGCACGACAAGACGAACTCGACACGGATAGACAAAGAAGAGTGGAAATGGCCAATGGAAAGCAACAGGTCGAGAGACTGGGATACCCAGAATCCTGCAACGGAAAGCAATAGATCCGAGTGGTGCAACAATGGGCAGAACCGCAGAACAACAGAAAGCCCAGAGTGGCAAAATGGACGACAGACGACGGCAGCACAGAGACCAAAGTGAGCAAGATTTGAAAAAGAATCCAAGAGCACATCGAGTTGTCTGGGCCCACCATGCTCCTCAGTATATAATAGCGCTGGTGACACAAGAGTGAGGTAGTGGAGTCTCGAAAAGTGGTGAAAGGGCCTCACAGTACCCCCAATAAAAGGGTAAGGTGAGGGGCGAGGAAAAGAGAGAGGCCAAAAAAAAAGGAAGGTGATTGGCAGGACAGAGAGCAAAAGAAAGAAAGGAAGAAAAGTGGATGTCAAAAAGAAGAGCACTCAGAAAGTAGGCGTTTGTGTGGGAGAAGGACAACAGGACAGGACAGACGAACAGGACGAGAAAAACGAGGAGGACCAAAGCAAACGCAGCTGCTCTGTCTGCAGTCTGTCCCTTCTCTGTCCTTCAGGGCCCGCCCTTGGCTTGCGGCTGTTGGTGCCCGCAGGGCCTAGCTTCTGGACGCCAGCGCCAACGGCCAGCAACCATAATACCCCGACGCCGATCGCCCGCCTAACAGTGGGCTGTCTCCAGTTTAGTGCTTGCAGTTAGTGTGCCCCTCCTTTCTTTTTGGTCAGTGTTAGCAGAACGTGGGGGAGAAGAAAGACGTTTGTGTTTGCGTACCCCCATCTGCTGTGCAGGCAAGTCGCAAAGCAAGAAGAGAAAGAAGACAGACAAAGGGGAGGAATGAAGAGGCGCAAATATGCAGACACACAGAGACGCAGATATTCAAGATACATCACCAACAAAAGCCCATGTTCACCAGTCTACACAAAGAATACAAAGGGAGCGCCGCAAAAGATGGTGTAGAGCAGATGTCACGATGTAGACAAGGCAGAGCAGAAGATAACGTCACAAGTAGAGATCACGAGAAGAAGAAGACATTTTGTTTGTGAAACAATTGATTCGAAAAGTATCTAGTGCTCAGACGACTGAGACTTGTTTGCTGTTTGCTGTTTGTAGAAAATCCCATAGCGAGAAATCCCATTCTGCTGGTATATAAATGATCCATGTTCCATGCTCCGTTATTCCATCCATAACCGTAAAACCATATTTCCATCAAATGCAACTTTGTTCCCTGTGTGGTATCATCAACCCCATGTGCTGTGTGTGCTGTGCTGTGTTCCTCCACCCATGTCCCTCGGTCGTAAAATTGGAAAAGTAAAATGCAAATAGAGAAATGAGAAAAAGACAAATGGGAAAAGACAAATGAGAAATGTGAGAAAAGAAAAGTGGAAAGTCAGATGCATCAACTGTTGGGCTGGGATAAAAGTCCCTGCTTCTAAGCTGTGATGAACTGAAGAGGAAAAATTGAAAAGAAATGAAAAGAGATTACATCAGAGTAGAAGGCAAATGAAAAAGAAAGAAATGAAAGAGGGCGTGCACACAGTGCAGCCCGAAAAATGCAAAAAGACAAATGAAAAACAAATAAAAAGCAAATGAGAACAAATGAGAACGAATGCAAAATGTGTAGATGCAAAGATGCAAATGTCGCAAGGACCAGTCCAGCAAGCCAAGGGATACGCCACATGTGACTGCCCAAGGGGAAAGAAGAATGCAAGCCCTGTCGAAGAAGAAATTGTAGAAACCAACAGTCAAAGGAAGGGAACCAGCTCGCTTGTACAAGCCGGTTTGAGAGACACGGTCTTCAATCTGGTCTTCGGGGTGTCGGATCTCTTCTTTCGATCTCAAAAGCTGAGTTGAAAAAGAAATGGATGCAACAAGTGCCTTGCATGAAGAGCGATGTCCTACCTTCAGCTAAAGAGAATAAACACAGGTCAGTGTTGGATCAAGCAGAAATTTAGACACTCAAAACCACTTACAAAGTGATGATCTTTTATTACATCTCGCTGGGAGGAGATGCAAGAGAGCCGGTAGAGGCAGTCTCGAAATCCATGGGAGGAGTAGGCAGCGAGGCAATCGCAACCGAGGTGCCGGCATTCTCAGTCGAGACGTTCTCGACGTTGTAAACACCATTGTTGCCCTTGGCACGACGGCGGATCTCCGATGACTTGCGGGGGTTGTACTTGTAGGTCGGGTGAAGGGCCTCAACCTGGCGCTTGATATCGACGGCCATCTTGTGGTAGTGGACACGGATCTCGTCGGATTCTTCGTTCCACTGGCGGCCAAGAATGATTGCTGTGGCGTGTTAGCTAGACGATGAACTACAATAGTGTAGAAGAACATGAAGGGAAAAATTTGCTACTTACAGATGTCATTGTTAGACAGCTTGGGGTTGGACTCCTTGACGGCCTTGTGGTGGTCCTTGCGGTAGAGGATGTAGGCGTTGGGAGGACGAGGAACCTTCACTGCACCACTGCGGGCGTTGCGGCGAACGGTTGAGGCAGAGATGGGAGCAGCAGGGCTCGGAACAAGGGCAGAATCCTGGATGGCAAAACCAGGAGGGACCCAAACGTCCAGGTCGCCGACGCAAGACACAATGTTCTCAGGGCGGAAGAAAGCAGCGCGGCCCAGGAAGTAGCGATCAGAATGGGTGCCACTGCCGTCAATGACAAACTTGACCATTGCTTCGCCGACGGCGCTAAAAGAAAAATGCATTAGAGACATGTCAAACTTTAGATCATACAAAAAGACCGAAAAGACTTACCTAGCGAAGTTGTGAGCAATGTAGTGTTTCCCACCATCATCGAGAATGCGAAAGGTCGGGCCTGGGATGCCAATGAGGTCGTTTCCAGGCATCACCTGGATAGCAAGGCTGGCCCAGAACTGGGCAAGAATGGCCGGGTCAATGATGGTCTGAATGACCGAGCCGTTCAGGTTGATGCTGAACATCAGCGGTGTCATCTGGGCGACGTCCATGTTGATTGTTGGTTGGGGGAAAGTGCTGTAAAAACAAAGGTGATAATCGGGAAATGTATGAAAAAAGGATCAAGAAATGAAGTGTCAAATGTTGAAGGTCTTGCAGGGAAAAAAAGAAGAAGGAGAGAAAACGAAGAGGAGAGGAGAAGAATCAGAGACAGAAAGAAAAGCAGGGGATTTTAAAGACAACTCTCTGCAGGTGGGCCTTCTTTGTTTTCAGTGGGAAGGGGAACTGGGGTACTTCCTTGTAGGTACAATTTTCGTAGTGGGGCATGTACTCTATTGAGGAAAGAGGAATACTTTATTCACGCCCCCATAATTTGCCAAATTGGGCAACCACCTATTGAGCCATACAAATTGGTACCTTCCCCTCGAATGACAAGGTTAACAGCATAACAGGTTGGCTAGACAGCTTGAGCTAGAGTATCCTGAGCAAATACTTTCAGCAGGAAGTTTCTCTAATGTATCTACACACAGAGGAAATCTGAAGGCGCAATATACGCACTGTGTCTGGATCACGACTTTGCAAACAAGTGCTTCATCTTATGGCAAGTGTAGAATAAGTTTTCTTGACCAGGAATTAAAACCTGGCCTGCAAACAGAAAATCAATGTATTGGGCTAGAACTGCCGCTACATATATCGTTCTATGTAAAAGCCAGAGGGACACCTTCGGGGGGGGTTTTTTGTATTTTTTGAATCAAGGGATATTTCGCAGAAAGCCGACCAATATATGTTATACCAGGAAACATTGATCAATCGAAAGTAGAATAACGTAGTCACTGATTGAGGTAAAAAGAGCATTATCCTACCACCCTTGGTCTGAATATTCTCTTACTTATTGTACTTCTCTGTCTGTTACAGACTCAAGCACATTCTAGACTCAAGCGCATTCTGCCTTTCCTACGAAAAGGCACCCTTCATTAAATCTCCCAGGTACAGTTATGCTCTCCATTTCAAACTTATCTAGATGATTGCTGGTTGACCTCAGTTAACACTTTTACTCTTCAAATAAAAGAACAACCTCCAGCGCAAAGGAATCCAACCCATTTCTTTTGAGTCAATATCTCCAAAAAAAAAAAAAAAAGCACGGCCGCCATCCACTTCTAAGAGAAAGGGTTCACGTTTATCAAGTCCGGAAAAGGTTGATGCAACTTCTATGGCGTCTCTTCAGGAAGATGCATCTCGGTTTATTGCCCTGGCGGTTGACGAGGACAAAGAATCTATGAGAAATACCTCCCAAAAGCGTCCGAACGGGTCGGGGACTATGCCAAAACTACTTGTCTCTGAACAAAAACATAATATGGAATATGCAAATGGTGAGTCCATCTCAGTCGTATTAAGCATTATTGGAAATCACCACGACAGGAGCATCCATACTTCGCACCGGCAAACACAACCATACAGCGAGATATTAACATCAATAGGCTCGACATCCAGCTACCTGAAGGATAGCCTCACATACCCCAAGCAACAGGTCAAGGCATCTCTTGCACCTGAAACTTCTGCTACTGTCTTAAAGGGGGCCGGGTACGGCATGTCAGACGGAATTTTGTGCGATTCCCACGCGCCAGAAACAAAACTTCCTTCTTTTGTGGATGCCGACCAACAAAATGAAGGTATTTGCGTCTGCGGCGGAGTTGGAGACACAATCGATACTTCTGGGAGAGCTCCATTGGAGTGGGACAACTCAGAAGTAAATCAAATGGAATTTGAAATGGAGCGAGACGTCGGTCATTCAACTACATCCAACTGCAGTCGACAGAATAACACGACGATGGATGACTCCGAAGGCACCAATGGTGATGTCGCGAGCAGCACTTTACACCGTGCAAACCAGACGGGATCGTCTGATGACGAGACGGTAGTCAATTCGGAGCATAATGAGACTGCCAGTGACAACAGCGACAGCGACGACCTCGTCGGGATCGAAGACGGCAGAGAGTGGCTCAACCGGGAGCTGGAACGCATATACCAAGCCAGGCCCAGTCAGAGCGGTGGCAGCGGCAGCAGCAGAGGCATCACGGGTGGTCAACTTTCTGGCGGTGGCCATATCATCACAGTCGACAACAGCGGTCCTCACAACACGGACACCAACCCCAGCACAAACCGCATCGCCCTCCTCAACGATGTCCTCTCAACGCATCTCGACACCAAGGGCGGCGACAACGAAGCGGCCAACTACATGGACCGCGTAGGACGTCTTTCAGCGTCGTCTGTGGAGTCATCGGCGGCGGCATCGTCGACTGCAGCAGCAGCAGCTTCGTCTTCAGCCTCTCGACGCAGGTCTTCCAGAAGCCTGGGCAAGCGCAGCCGTGACAGCAGCGACCTGGACGGTGACACCTTGACTGGTGATGGCAGTCCTCCTGCTGGTCAAGATACTGGAGGACAGTCATCCAGGTCAAAGTCAAAGTCAAAGCCCAAAGCAAAGGCAAGGGCAAGGGCAAAGAAATGATGAGGGACGATGACGTTGATAACGGCAGCCCCTCGAAGGCGTGCAATGGTCTCCAGGAAAGCCAAGACAAGAACAACGACGACAACAACGGAGACCAGCGCTTTGTCAACGGCTGCAACCGGTACAGCAAGAACATGAAGACGCCCGAACCGTTCCCGCATGAGCGACTGTCCGCCTCGTTTGACGAGGATTATCGCGTCAACCTGGCCATTAGTATCCAAGTGGCCACGGGCGAAGAGGATATGCCGACCGCCACGCAAGACGAGCAACCATTGTCGTTTTCTTCTGCTATTCCCCTCCACCAGGCTCCATCGACGCCTCCCATGCGTCCCCTGCCGGCCATCCCAACAGCCGCTCCCGCTGCACAGGCCATGCCAACAGCGCCCTCGGAGCCCGTGATGCAGCCATTTGGATCAACGCAGCAGCATCCCATGCATAGCGCCCACGAGAACCAAGCGCAGCACATCCGCTCCTACAACAATATGCAGTCCATGCATACCATGCGCGCTCTCCAGGATTTGCAGGACATGCAGACCATGGGGGCCATGCACAGCATGCAAGGTCTTCCGGGAATATCGGGCGTCGCCAACGCTATCCCCATGATGCCCGCCGTGCCCATGCCGACGGCACTGACGCAGGCCATGCAGAACATGCAAGCGATGCATCCCATCCCACCCCATGGTCTGCCGACTCCGACGTACGACAACAGCAACATGGCCTACATGGGCTACACCTTTGCTCCGCCTCCATCCTCTCACAACCAACATGGCAGCATGTTTCCCTCCGCGGCCATGGCGGTCTGCAGTCACCCGGCGACGAGTTCATTACCATTGACGACTGTATTAACACGTCAACCGCGCCCGGCGTTCCCATGGACTTTACCGACCCAGACGAGATTCAACGCATCATGAGCTTCTGCGAGGATCTTGGCTCGACGCATGGTATGTTTACTCCCAACTCTTCCTTCTGGGAAAAAATAATCATCGCTAACAAATGCAGCTGTCCTCGATTCCATGGAGGGCTTCCAGTGGATTTAGATTGTTTTATCTTTTTGAACTTATTTTACTTCCATATTCACATGTTTTGCAACCCAGATTGGAATTATCCTTGATTTCTTTTTTATTTTCTTTCGTCTCTTCTTTCTCTTATTTTCCTCGACTTCTATATTTTTCTATCTTCCTTTCCACAGTCTGATTCAACACTAACACAGGAAAAAACTCGAGTTACATCACACAAGGACACCGCACACATGAGATCACGGTCCTACTTTCTGGATAGCATTTACATTGGACGGGATGATGGTCTTCTTTTGCATTTCCATGGACAGGGTCCTCACTTTCTTTCTTTTCTTCTCTCTTTAATTTTAACTTTATTGTTGTGTAATTTTATTCTTTCCTTTTCTTTTTCACTCTTTTTATCTACACATAAATTTAGACAACACGCAAGTGGCATTCTTTTTTTCTCTAGAAATTTGACAAATTTGACAAGAACAAACTCTATCGAGAACACCTTTGCTGACTCCTCCTATTCTGATTTAATTTGTTGACATGTCATGTCGTCGGCATTTAGCATTTAGCATAAATTACTCTTCCACTTTTTCCATTTCCCTGGCTCACCATCAACCCCCTGGTCTTAGATCCGGGTACCTGGAAATACTGCAGCACAGGAATGCAGGCTAAATTGGCCCGACCGTTGAACTTGACTTACTTTTTGTTCTAGAAGACTTGGACTGAGACCATTGACGCGATCGACGGGTAAACACAAACAGTATGACCAAACGGTGGAAATGGCGGGAAATGGACGCATGTTGACCACAGACAATTGCGCATCCTCCAGATCTCGTTCCAATCTGCAACAGATCGTGGTTGCAGCACCCAAAAGAAATAGCGACAGGGGTGTGTTTGTGCGCTAATGCACTCCACAAAGTTCGCTGTAGATCTGGGGTTACAGTGGATCGTGCCAGGGTTTTTGGGTTGTAAGACACAATCGTGCTTGACAACAACACAGGCGCTGTGGCAGCCAGATGTGGCAGTCAGAGAGCTCTTCCCATCTTCGACTGCATCTTTTCTGCTATCCTTTCTCCTTTCTCGAGGAAGGTGCGAGTAGCACTGTGCTCCTTTCTCTCGTCTACCTCCAAGAGACTTGGTTTCTCGGGCAGCGGAAGCAAATGTCCTGCACTCGTCCCCGACCAGACTGTCTGCCCATCGCTCCTTCCCTCCTTCCGTCTCTCGAGGAGCTCGAGGAGCTCCCAAAGCGGGTCACCTGGACAACACCGTTTATTCAGGTGGCTGGCAGAGAGGCAAGAGCGAAGGGAACAAAAGTGGGGGGAATCGAGGAAAGTGAGCTTGTGTCACCTCGTCCACCCACTTTCTCTACCGTGTTCGAGGAGCTCCAGGACCTCGAAGAGCTCGAGCAGACCCCTCGCCCCCCATTGAGCTCCCATTGAGCTCAAAAGGATCCACTTCCTGCAGGTACATTCGGTACTTGTCCCCGATGTACCTTTTTTCGCCTCCTCGCGACCCTGTTCGAGCTCTCGAGGAGATCCACTACCTTCCTCTCTCCCCAGCTACCTGCCTTTTGTTTCGAGTCCTCGTCGTCCTCTTCGAGTTCTTTCTTGCTCACAGGGCCCCACTCATGACACTCTGGAAGCTCACAGAGCTCCAAAGAGCTCAATAGAGCTCTCGAGGTCCTCAATAGCGACCCCACTTTGAGCTCGTCGAGCTCGTCGAGCTCTGCTTCTCTCGCAGGCAGTGACGCAGCAACCTTGACGAGGTGGCTCGATGTCGATCTCGATGTCGATCCTCGCACGGCTTTTGATTCTCGACCTCGTCGTTTGCTTCTGTGACGAAGTGGACCCGTGAAGTGAATCACGAATCATGAATCATGGACCAAAAGGTCCGGGGACTGTAGCTCATAGGAAGCAGTGATTCACGATCTCGATTTCGGCCTCGACCTCGATCTTGAGCCCCACTTGATTGTTCGATCAGTGACTGGGTGCCCAGAAGAAGGTGACAAGAGGGTGACGAGGCGGTTAGGTGGGCGACGAGCTCGACAACGCCTGCCTGTGTCAGTGTCTGTGTCTGTGCCAGAGCGACCCACGTGGCAATGAAGCTCGCCCATATGCATCAGCACACAGTATGCATCTATCCGCACCACCGCGCATCGAATCTCGTGATGTTTCGTGGCCCATGCTGGCCACAGAGGAGAGGCAAAGAACGTAAAGTGTTCTATCAGCGTCAATAACCATCTTCTTTTTTTCTTCTTGCTATATACAAACTAGAACACGAGAAAGGTGATAATAAGGTAAAGCGACGGTGATGTGAATTTAAAAAAGCAGGAAAAGTTGTAGAAGAAAGAAAGGAAAAGACGCAGGACGAAAGCAAAAATGCAAAAGGAGACAGAAAACAGTAACCAAATACCCGGCAGGCAGCATCTTGTCGAGAGTAAAGAGATAAGCCATCTACTCCAGCTGGGCCTACTCCTCCTGGTACGAGATCTTGCGCATCTCGCCCAGCCGCCGCCGCGCAGATGACAGCGCATTCTCCAGCTGCAGAATCTCCACCTGCTGCTCCATCTCCCGCACCTTGAACTCCCGCGAGCCCAGCTTCGAGTAGTCCACCGTCTCGTCCGACTCGGGCTTCAGCAGCGACTGCACCTGCCGCACCAGCGACCGGCACGCCGCACCCACCGACTTGCTCGCCACTTCCAAGGCCTCCTGGGTGCGGCTCGCCAGACCACCGACGGCACGGACACGACTGGCTGCGACCAACTGCGCCGTGCTGGCCGCGACGTCGTTGGACGCCACAATCAGCTGCTCGGGGCTGTTGCGGTTCGACAGGACACCGTCGGCCGTCTCAATCAGCGTGTTGGTCGAGGCTGCCACGGCCTTGGCCGCCGAAATGAGACCCTCGGTCCAGCGGTTGTTCTTCTTGTAGAAGGCGGTGCGCGACTGGCCACCACGGCCGGCCTGCACAATGTCAGCCTGGGCGGCCGCAGCAGCGCGCACGAGCTCGGCAACGGCCGACGTCACAGCGCCCGCTGCCTCCAGAATGGCCTCGTGCACCTCGACCTTGTACGCCGCAAAGGGATCGCGCGGCTTGTTGCGGAGCGCCGCCAGGCGGGCGGCGGCAGCCTTGACCGCATCAGCGGCCTTGGCCAGCTCCTTCTCGACAATCTCGCCGGGGTCGCCACCCTTGCCGAGCGTAAAGCCACGGGGCAGAATGTCGACCAGCTTGTTGAGAGCCTGCAGGGTAAGCTGAACGTCGTTGTTGCCGTTGATGACAACGTCTGTCTTCTGGATGGCGTCGAGACCGTCTAGGCGCCAGCTCTGCAGGTTGCGGAAGAAGCGGGCCGTGGCCTGGGCGGCAATACGCGCAGCGTTAATGAGCTTGTCGTCGTCGGTCGTGCGGCGGGCAATGCCCTTGACGCTGGGCACGAGGTCGGCCACGGAGCTGGCGAGGGTCGAGATGTTCTTGGGCAGGTCGGCGAGGGCCGCGGGCGGCGTGTTAGGACCGTCGGCAATGTAGTTGTTGAAGGCCGTGGCGCACTCCATGGCGGCCGACGAGGCCTTTTCAACCTGCGACATGAGATAGGGCGGCAAGGCAGACGGGTTGCCGCGGTGGAGGGTAGAGTCGAGCTCGTAGAGGGAGTCGTCAACGCGGGTGGCGGCGGCATCGAGCACAGCATCGATCAGGTCGTCAAGCTTGCCGACAAGAAGAGTGTCGATCTCGTGGTCGTTGGACTAGAAGTTGGAAGGAAAGTCAGTAAGATACCACGGTCACGCAAATGCACACGATAGTCTCCATCAATCTAGTACATACCTGTCCCTCCTTGAGCACCTCGAGCTCCTCGAGGGCTTGGTCCATGCCGGCCTTGTAGACGGCGAGCTCGTCCTCCTTGTCGCGCAGGGCACGCTCAAGATCCGACGAGCCGTTGCTGACCTGGCTGCGGGCCTCCTCGAGGGCGAGGTTCTTGAGACGCAGCGCCTCCTCGAGATCGGCTAGCTCACGGTGATACTTGGACACCATGGTTGAGAGCTCGTTGCCCTTGGACCGCTCGAGGTTGTCGGCCTTGTCCTGCGCCATGCGCAGCTCGCGCTGCAGACGCTCGACATCGTCCTTTTGGGAGCCCTTGAGGCGGTCACGGTCGTGGAAGGCGCGGTCGCGCTCGCGGATCATGTCGGCCAGCTCCAGGTTCTTCGTCTTGAGCTCGCGCTCCAGCTTCTCGCGCCGGTCGACGGCCTCTTGAGCGGACGCCGCCTTGAGCTGCACCGTCTTAAACTTTTGCAGCAGGTCCAGGTGCTCGTGGCGCAGCTGCGCGTACAGCTTGGCCAGGGCGTCGTACTTGGACCGCCACGTGTTGACCTGTTCTTGGAGAGCACGGATCTGGTCGTCCTTGGCACCCTGCTGGCGGTTCGCATTCTCCTGCTGGTTGAGGAGCTCGCCCTCCAGCGCCTTGACACGGGCATCGTACTGCTGCAGCAAGAGCTGGTCCTGCTCGTACTGGGCGCGCGCGTTTAAGTTCTCGCGCTCCAGCTCGGCCAGGCGGCCCTGTGTCTGCCACTGCGATTGCTGGGCGGCTAGAGCTTCCTGCTCGCGGCGCTGCTGCTCGGCCAACTGCCGCTGCTGCTCCTCAAATTCCTGCTGTGCACGAAGGGCTGCCTGCTGCTGGGCGAGGGCCTGCTGCTGGGCACGCTCCTCGAGCACGCGCTGTTGGTCGGCAAACTCCTGGTTCTGGCGCTCCAGCTCGCTCTTCCAGAACTCGGACATCTCGTCCGGCTCCTCGGACTTGGGCTCGGCGGGCGGCGGGGAGGGGGCGCGTTCGATTTCGTGCTTGGGGCGAGCAGGGAGGGCAGGGGCCGTGGCCTCGTCGGCAAGCAGGTTCGGCGGGTCCGGCGGCAGCTTCGGGACGGTGATGAGTGAGGTGAGGTAGCGGAGGTTGGCGCACTCGTAGTAGAACTTGACAAGGCGGTAGTGCTCAGCGTCGTAGCGCTCGCGAAGGGGCGAAAGGGCTTCGTCGTCACCGGTGGCTGTGTACAGGCGTGTGAGAAGACGATGACAATGAGGTGAAGACATTCAGAGAGAAAGGCAAGGCAGAACTTGACTTACTTTGGTGCATGGCGCGCAGCATGCTGGTGACAAACTTGTACAGACCGTAGCTCTCCTGCACGAGCGGGACAAGAGCAGAGATCCGGCACTCGTTGGCGTTTTGGCGGAAGTGGGCAAAGATGAGCTTCTGGAAGGTGTCGATTCTGTCCTGCAGCGACATGAGGTCGGAGATGACCTCGTAACCCTCGTTGGGATCGTTGATGAGCTTGAGCGCCATGTACTCCTCGTATTCGAAAGTGCCGTTGAAGTTGGGGTGCTGGTGGTGGAAGGCGAGCTTGGCCAGTAGGTACCGCACGTATTCGTGGATCAGCGGGCCGTAGCCACGCATGCCATCGGCGCCGCGGCCGAGCGACTCAATCCACGCACGGTTGGCCATGGCCTCCTTGAGCGCAATCGGGTGGCCCTCCTGCAGGACCTTGTGGACGGTGATGAGGGCCTTGAACGTCTGGACTTCGTCGGCGAGGACCGGCTGGCTGGAGAGGAGAGGAGAGCAAGGTTAGTTGGGATAAGATCAACGAGAAGATCGGCCCGGTGCACCGTCAACATACATCTTCATCCCGGCCCAGAAGGCCAGGGACGACTTGTTGTCCCATGTGTAGACAATGCAGCTGCGCACATGCTTGCGTTTCGGCGCGGTCTCCTCGGGGTTGGTCGCTTTCTGGATGTTAACGGCGAGCTCCCGGTCGGTCCTGCAGGAAGATAGAGGTTAGTCGACATCAAGAGGGCCATCAAGAACAGTCTTCAGGCAATAGGCTCCGTCACAAACTTTGCATGGGCCTGGGCCGACATGTTGGGCGGAAATGCCCCTGGGCAATCGCGGATGGTCCGGCGTGGACGACAGCTATCTGGCGGAGCGTCCGCTGCGGGGTTTGCGGGAGTGCGAGTCGGTCAGGGGTGAGGCGGTCGTCAATCGAATTGCATGCGTGAAGCTGCAATGCGTGCGTCCGAATCTGCTTTGAAAATACGTGCCTCGAAAAAGGAATGCACGATGCGGTGGGTGAGAGATATCGCGACCGCTAGAGGCAGTTGCGGGAGGCTGGGTGTGGGCAGGTGCGACTGGGCCCGGGATGGAATACTGTTGCCTCGAACCAGGCAAGCTCCGCCCTCCTGATTTGATTGAGCGACACGCAAATTGCGGCGTCAGCTACTCCGACCATCGGAAAAACGTGGCTGCCGTTGGCTTGTTCTCTGAAGCTGCCCAATCTGGCAGGCGCTTGGTGACCCTGCTCCACAGTTACGTCACGGGAGCGGACAAACCAGCCTTCCGAGACAGCTTGGTGCCTGGAGCGTGCTGAAGACTCGCTAGGTGCGCTGGAAACCTGCCCGTAATACGCCGCATTGGCCTGTAAGCCAGCTTGGCCTGCTGCTGCTGGTGGCTCCTTCCCCACACGGCTCTGTAAGTCGCTGCAAGGCAGCCGCCTAAAACGGCAATTGGCGATCGCGTTGTTTGTTGTTTTGCGGCACATATTTGCGCGGCACATTTTTTGCAGACAGCCTAAACGCGTTCTCCCTCGGATGCCAATTCACGTCTCGATCTCAATCAACACCACTACACAGCACGAAGCAATGGAACAACACACACACACGGCTGCTCACGACACAGCCTACCCATAACGACCAGCACACAATGCATCGGCCGCGACAATGTTCCAGGTGCGCATCCACTGCATCGACTATTGTCTAGCCGTCCCCTCGAAGGCCGATTTTGCAGCATCGCGTGCGCCGATCGCGAGAAACAACAGCAGCACAAGCTCGAAAGACAACAAAGATGGCGGCAACGGCAACGATGCCGACCAGGCGACCGACAAGGAGGCGCGCGTGCCCATAATCCGCATCTTTGGCGCCACGGCCAGCGGGCAGATCGCTTGCGCCCACATCCACGGCGTCTTTCCTTTATATCCTTGTTCCATACGAAAGCTTCCGCTTCGAAGACTCGGACCGCATCATTTCGACTCTTCGCAATGGCATCGACCGGGCTGTCGGCCGGGCTGCCGTGCTGTCCATCACGTTTGTGCGTGGTATCCCATTCTATGGGTTCCACGTCGGGTTCCGGCCATACCTCAAGATCTACCTTTACGACCCATCTCAGATGAGCCGCGTCGCCGAGATGCTGCGCAAGGGCCGGGTTGGCGGTATCCCGCAGCTGATGCCGCAGGAGTCGCACATCCCTTTTCTTCTTCAATTCATGACCGACTACAACCTGTACGGCTGCGACCTGCTCGAAGTGACAGCGTCTGAAGTATCCCCACGACCTCCGCCCGCCACATCGTCTGCTCGAAGCTGCCCCATGGAGCTGGGACGTGGCCCGCCTTCAGCATCCGCAACCGCCACTTTGTACCCGAACGGTGGCAGCACGAGGATCTCCCAGAGACGCCAATCAAACCGAACGAACGTCTGGTGTACAGCATGGCGGCACTGTGGCGGGAAATGGCAGCACGGTACAACAAGAAGGGCAAGAAAAGCGCAAAGGAGCGCAAAGTGTGGGAGATGATCAGCACCCAAGAAGCGTTTGCACAGCTGGGAGCTTCGTCTTCCGACCCACGACGTACACCAGCGCCATGGATCCACGAGGAGGAATACCGCGAGCAGATTGCCGACATCATTGCGGCCGAACGGCTTCGAGACACTCGACCACGTCCACGAGAACCACTTGAGGATGAACTGCCCACAATCCGGCAGTCGGTCGAAGACTTTTACCCGAAATCTGCACGGGCAGACAACAAGAAGAGGAAACGGGGGTGCACCCAGAGTCAAGAGAAGACAACAAACGGCAGCGATCCAAAAAAGGCGAAGCTGCAAGGCTCTCAAAAGCTGGAGACAAACAGTCCGTTGTCGTCTCCGCCCGACTTTGAGCAACAACTGGCGCCGATTCTAGCAAAACACGAGAAGGCCAACGATAAGACGACACTCAGTAACGAATGGCTGCGCAATCAACACTCGCAATCAGATCCCCGGCGATCGCAGGAGCTGCCAACACGGAGGAAACGCAACGATGATGCAAAGGGACAATCATCGCCCACTTTCACAAACGTTCCCGGTGGTCAAGTCGTCATTTTCACAAAACAAAGAGGCCAAATTATCACAATCACAGCCAATATCCGAGTTTGAGAATGAGGATCAGAACGACGACCAGAACGAAGACCAAGTCGAAAGTGAAACTGAAGAAGAAGATGGCGACGAGGGTGACCTTGTCATCCCCTCGACCCCCGACCATGAGCTCGAGAAATTGACAACACCGCGCTGCCCCAACAAGACCAAGAAATACGACACAGATATGGTTCATGGAACTCAGGACAAAGTCGTAAGTCGCGCGCCGCAAGGCCCTTTCTATCACGCGACAGAAAACGTGTTACTGCTTTCTCTTCCTCCACCAACTGTCAAGGATGTAATGGCGACTCTGGGCAAATTCGGCGCCACAGAACTTCACCAAGACGCCCATTTCAGCGATGTATCCGACTTCCAAAAGAACAAAAACAGTCATGCCGCCGCAGACAATATCGTACCCATCCTCCCTGCATTCTCTCCATTCCCAAACTCGGAAACCGGCATCTTACACCACCATCAAATAAGCGGACTTCAGTTTGGATCAACAAAGTCGTGGGAATTTGCGCTGCTCCCACCACCACAGGCGTCCGTCGAAGCTTGGCTGGAAGCAGAGGAGCAGGAAGAGCAAGCCGCCAGGAAGAAGGAAGCCATTGAACTAGACTCGACACAAGCGACAGATAACACAGAGCCAGCTGTCGCAGGGACAACGTGCCGCTCTGCGTACACCAAAGACCGGCTTGCAGCTGGACATGCGGACACTCTGCCTAGAGGTTCATGCAGACTCGCGCGGCACATTCCTTCCCAACCCAGAGCGAGATGCCGTGCAATGCGTCTTCTGGCGGTGCTCGGGCGGCGGCGACATCAATGCAGACGAAGTGATTGATGGCCTCCACATTGGCGGCAAGAACGGCGGTGTCATCTCTGTGGCTCGATCATTGCGCGACGACTTCTGCGTCGACGTGGCCGAGGACGAACTGGATCTAATCAGACTTGTCATCCGGCTTGTGCACATACTCGACCCCGACCTCCTTGCCGGCTACGAGGCCGTTGGCTCGTCGTGGGGCTACCTCAAGGAACGGGCGGCGTTGCTTGACATTGATCTGTGGCAAGAGCTATCCCGTGTGCCACAGCAGCGTGTTGTGCCGTTCCACGAGCGCGACCAAGGCGTTACCGGCCGCTACATGCTGTCCATCAACCAGGCTATGCGCGCCGATGTCGACCTTCGTCAGTATACACTAGAAAGTGCAGCATGGCACGTCCTCGGACGTCGCGTCCCCTTTTATCGAGCCGAAGTGCTTACAGCGTGGGCTGCGAGCGGCCGGCCGATTGACTTCAGTCGGCTCATGCGCCACTACCGACGCCGGACCGCCATTGGCCTGGCTCTCATCGAATCCACCGAGCTCGTATCCCGCACGAGCGAGCAAGCACGTGTGCTCGGTGTCGACTTTGCGTCCGTGCTGGAACGTGGATCCCAGTTCAAGGTCGAATCTGTGATGCTGCGTGTTGCCAAACCGGAGAACTTTGTCATGCCATCGCCCAACCACGAACAGGTCGGCCAACAGAATGCGGCCGAGTGCACGCCGCTGGTGCTCGAACCACGAAGCGCCTTCTACAGCAGCCCCGTGGTCGTGCTCGACTTTACAAGTCTGTACCCCAGTCTGATGATTGCGTACAATCTGTGCTACTCGACCTATGCCGGCCGGTTGGATCCCATGTACCACGAGAAGAAGATGGCAGCCACGGCCACCGCAGTAGCAGCTGCTGCAACAAATAAGGCGACAACCCAAAATGAGAATCACAAGCGTCTCACAAAGAACAGCAATCACGACGCTCACAGCAGCATCGAAAAGGACGACATAACACATCAAAAGACTACCGACGCGGTGGACGAGGATACCGCGGAGCTGATCGCCAAGCACCAAGAGAAGTCCGCCACTAGGATGGGCTTCACGACGTATGAGCGGCCTCCAGGGCTGCTGGAACGCTTGTCCCAGCTTGGCCTTGTGGTGTCCCCCACGGGCACGATTTATGTTGGTGCTCGCACGCGGCAGTCGCTATTGGCCAAGATGCTGGCAGAACTGTTGGACACGCGGGCCATGGTGAAAGCGGCAATGAAGAAGACGGCAGCCAACAAGGTCGCCGAACGGCAGCGGTTGCACAACCGACAGCTCGCGCTCAAGTTGCTGGCCAATGTCACGTACGGCTACACGTCGGCGTCCTTCTCTGGTCGCATGCCGTGTGTCGAGGTGGCCGACAGCATCGTCCAAACGGGACGACAGACACTAGACAAGGCCATTGCACTGATCCACTCGGTCCAACGCTGGGGCGCCGAGGTTGTTTATGGCGACACAGACAGTCTGTTCATCCACTTGCCGGGTCGAACGCGCGAGGAAAGCCTTCAAGATTGGTGCCGAGATGGCCGAGACCGTGACAGCAGCCAACCCGCACCCGGTCCGCCTCAAGTTTGAAAAAGTCTACCACCCCTGTGTGCTTCTCACCAAGAAGCGGTATGTGGGCTACGAATGGGATACACCGCAACAGACCGAGCCCATCTTTGACGCCAAGGGCATCGAGACGGTCCGCCGTGACGGCTCGCCCGCCTCGGCCAAGATTTTGGAGGAGTGCCTGCGCATCCTTTTTGACACGGCCGACCTTAGCCGCGTCAAACACTATGTCCAGGCCCGGTTCGAAGATGTCATGAACGACCGCCTGTCCATTGCCGATCTGTGCTTTGCCAAGGAAGTGCGCCAGCCCACATCCTACCGCGCCCCGCCACCAGGCGCCGTCGTTGTCTCGCGCCGCATGGCCCACGACCCACGCGCCACCCTCGTGCACGGCGAGCGTGTGCCATATGTTGTGGTGGCCGGCCCGCCAGATATGCCGCTGCGCGACCGCTGCGTGCCGCCCGAAGACGTCGTCAAGAACCGCAATTTAAGGCTGGACTCGGACTACTACATCCAAAAGAGTCTGGTGCCGCCGCTAGACCGGATCTTCCGGCTCGTGGGCGTTGATGTCTTGCGGTGGTACCTGGAGATGCCCAAAGCGCGCATGCCCCTGCGGACAGTCGATCCAGCGCCGACACAAGTGGTCAACAACAGCGACAACAATGGGGGAGGCGGCGGCGGCGGCGGTGACGGCAATGTGAACGCCGCCTACATTGGCCAGCAAACCTTGGATACCTGGCTGCGTGGTGCACGCTGTGCCCGCTGCGACCAGCCGGTCCGGCGGAAGCGGAGACGGTGGCCGGGTATCCCCGACGAAGGGGACAATGACAAGACGCCCGTCCTCTGCAAAACCTGTGGCCAGGACAATCTGGGCACTCTGACGTACCTGCAGATCCGCGCCCGCGACGCCGAGCGCGCCTACCGGGACGTGGTCGACGGCTGCCGCAGCTGTGCCGGCCTCGCCCCGCGCGACGAGGTGCGGTGTGAGAACTTGACATGCCCGGTATACTTTGTGCGTGTGGAGCGCGGGGTGCAGGCCAAAGTCGAGCGGGCCAAGGCGCCGCTGGTGGCAATCCTGGCCCGACGGGGGATGCGGGATCTTGAGTGGTGATAATGATGCGATGTGATGTGATGTGATGTGAGGGCATAATGAAAGGATAGTGTTGTGCTGGCGTTTGGTGATTTTTTAAATGTGCATTTCAGTTTTGGCTCATCCTTTTGCATTGCGGGAGGTATATTTGCATGGGAGTCCAACAGGGTTAGCATTAGCAGGATGGGCAGGCATATTTGAATTTTTGAGTCTTTTTTCTTTTGGATATAACCTTTCTTGAGCCCCACGCAAGACCTGAGATAAGTGTGCGCATAATGCCATTCAAAACTGACTCAAGAAGCCGGTCTTCTTGACTCTCAATAGTAGACTCAGTCACATGATGACTGGGATTTAAAAGGTTGTGGAAAATGAGTTTTCCTCTCAAAGAGTGAAGAAGATTTGAAGGTGGCTGCAGATGATCTAGACGAGGCTGATGAAAAGAGGATAGAAAAGGCCGAGCAATAAGTTGGTCAAGAGAGAGAGAGGGGAAAGAATCTCGAAGTCACTAAAATCGAGGATGTGGTGTGAAAGAGAGTCACAAACGCAACGCAGGAGAGATGAATTGAAGGTTGAAAACACTCGTGTTTTGAAGATGCCCTGCCTCCGATTTGGCTGAGAAAGGTTGTCCTCGTTTGAAGACAGATGTAGCCTCCGCGTGAAGATGACTTCTTTATGCAGCTGTGAATATAGCAACTGTCACAGCAAAAGCTCGTTCTCAAGTGCCTCTTTCCTTACTTATGTATACTGTTATATCTGATCTCTTCCACGATAGATTCATATTACATGTTTACTTTCACGAGAAATCCATGCTTGCCGTTGATCGTCGTACATACTGGGCCAGGTCCAGGTCTAAGTGAGTGTCACGTGATACATATCGTGACTCTGTCTCTTCTTTTTTCCTTTCCGACTCTCCGACTCTGTCGATGACGAGAAGCATCAAAGGGTTCATTGATTACCCTGAGGGTTCACAGGGCCTCAATTGACGTCATTCACGAAAATGAAGGAGATGGGAGAAGAAACAAAGACGTTGCGAGCATCGGAAGAAGCGCCCTCACGATGATTGATTCCAGCGTCATGCGACGTCAAGCGATTGAGCCAAAAGCCAGCGCTTGCCGGCCGATTGTTTATGTCATCCGAGAAACAAAGGCAAGATACGATAAAGTGAACTGCCGTACGTTAGACGGCCTTTGAGTGTGCGGCTTTTGATTTATTTCTTTGACTCTTGTCGCCTTTTCGTATTCTGTACTGCTTGAACGTATGCCTAGGCTACTACTGATAAAGGGTTGGCAGCTGGTGCTGACAGAGGCGCTGCTGCGCCCAGGCGCCCAAAGAGCCAGCGCTGTGGAGCCCTCGGAGCCACTGCTGGAAACCGACGTCACCGGTCGGCACCAATACGCCTACGGGCTGTGTCTACAGGGAACGTCAGCTGCCTTACAGGGCTCTGTAGGCATTTTTGGTCGCATCTAGGCTGGCCTCCTTTGTCCTTCGCCGCTTCCTCTTCAATGCGTACTTTCATTATTGTCGGGCGTCGCGGCGTCTGCGTCGTCCTTTCCCTTTTCACCATTTGTTTCTTTGTTCTCGCAACTGCCTTCTTTGTCTCGCTCGCTCCGACCTCTCTACCAACAAAGGACAGTAAAGAGTTCAATGGGCTGAGAAAGCATCCCACCACAAAGAAGACTGCAATTGATCTAGAAAAGCAATCGGACAGCTCTCTGCTGTCATCGTCATGGCAAGCTGCTGCAGCTGCTCCAAAGCTGCACCCTGAGACTCTCCGAATGATACCGTTGAGCGATCTGTCTATGACCCTCAAAATGACCCTTGACCTGTCTCGGATCGCAACGTGGGAGAGGACGATGACGACCCTTTTTGTCTTTCATTGTGTCTCTGAGTCTCGTGGTCTGCTGCCCCTCCTGGTCTCTTCAGTCTTCTCTGTCCCTTCTGTCGTCGTTGACTACGTCAGATACTCAAGTTGCTCTTTAAACATCACGTATCTACAGTGAAGCTCCTTTGAGCTTCCTTTGAGTCCCTTGAATTGTGTACAAGCTTCAAAAATAGAAGGCACGATCGAGTACCTCCATTCGCTACTGCCTGCAGCTGTACCTTCCATGTCAACGAACCCTTTAGTGTCCCTTGGTTCCTTGTACCTGCATCGCTTCCTTCTCCCCAACTCCAGGGCCCCCCTCGTACCCGTCCGTCTTACCGTATAATCCTATCACACACACATCCTCACTTGTACAGCCACAAGCGGCGTTTCCACCCTTTTCTTCAGCCCGGCCCCCGGCTGGGCCGCCAGTCCCGTATTTCTGCAGCTTTTGTGCCCTCTCCATTTATATCGGTCCCTTGGCCTTTCCAATCTTTCAGTCTTCTTCTTTTTCTTCTCTTCGTCCATCGTTATCATCAAATTTTGTGCCGCCATCTCCATCTCCTCCACCACCTTCATCATGAACACCAACGACGTCTTCTCCAGAGTACACGACCTTGACCTTGACGTGCCCCCGGACCTCGATCTCAACGACATTGGCCCCATGCTGTCCAAACTGGGCTCCACTCCCTCTTCCACGACCTCCCCTACCTCATCCACAAAAGAACTGAACTTCCCGTGGAATCTGGCTGGTCTCAGCAACATGGGTCTCAACAACCTCGGCTCCCTCTCTACGAGCGACCACTTCGCCCTCCTCCACTCCACGGCCACCCAGCTCTACGCCAACAATGCCGGCACACTGCAGTCTCTGGGTGCCTCCATCCAGCCCCATTTGCGGGGACCCATGACACCCGTCCTCATCATTGCCGTCTCCATCATGGTTTCGCTGTTGGTCTCGTTTGTCGTCTCTATTATCCAGATGGCTGTGCTGGCCGGCGCCGTCGTCTACTTTTTCCCGTCCGTCGTGGCAGCCGTCAGTGCCGGTGCGGCTGGCGCACCTACTTCTGGCACAACCGCCGGCAAACCCATTTCTCGCACACCCGTGGCCGCTTTCGCCGGCGTGTTGGCCGCAAGCTATGCCTTCAGCAGCATCGCCACCATGGTCGTGCTGGCCAGCAGTGCATATGCATACCTCAACCATGCTGCCGTGGCGGCCAAGAACAACGCTGCCAACAATAACAATAACTCGAACAACTCGAACAACTCCTACCTGCGCCCCGATGCTCGGTCCACACGCCGTGACGAGCGGTCGCAGTCGCACAGCAGCATGTTCCGCCGCATTTCCCGGCACCGGGACTCGTACTAGATGGCGACTGGAAAAAGATATTTAAACATTTTTGGGCATTTTGGGCATTTTGGGCATTTGGGAAACACATCATTGCATATACGGGAGTTTATGACTTTATGAAATACAAATTACACGGGCGGCAGCGCCCATACTTTTTGTCTTGCTGTCAACATTTGATGCTTGCAATTCTTTTAGGTGTGCTGTGGAACAGAAAATGCACTGCAATATGTCTGCCCTCACTGCAGGACGAAAGACATGAAACAAAACGAAGAGAACATGAAACAATTGAAAAAGATGCAAGATCGATCTGCTGCAAGATGGTGAAGTTTCAAAATATGCAAGATTAGGCAGGTAGCCGTTGTTGAAGTAAAAAAAATTGATGTTCTTGCTGCAAGATCAAAATCATGCAAGATCAAAAATACGACAGATTACGCAGCTACCCGTGCCAACAGCAAAATTCATTTGAAAAAAGAATCTGCTTCTGCTTCTGTACGGGGAGAAGAGTCTTCCTCCAGGCAACTTGCTCAGGATACAGACAAAAGACACGCAAGACGTGGCATGAGTTCCTCAACACGAACGGTGGAAACTGACCTCACCGTCGACACTTCAAAATTGAAACAGAGATCGTATCTCGCATCTACGATATGCAAGATGAGAATGGCCAGATGCGGCAGCTACCCGTCTTTGCATGCCAAAAAAAATCGAGGAATCCTTCCTGGCTGCCATCTCTCTCTTCCTTTATGTTATTTGGCATTTTCTACAGCGGCACATTCCCTTCCACATCTTTTTTATCGTTTGGCCTCTGCTCTCTCTCTCTCTCTCTCTCTTGGCATTTTCTCCGTGATCAAGTGCTCTGTGCCGTCCAGCGTTGCATTCCAGAAAATCAATTCCGAGAAAAAGATGGCCCGACCACGATCATCGAGAAATCCACGCGGTCCATCCTCCGCTCTGATCTGCCTCTACGACGTACTTGTAAGACTGCTTGCCGCATGTCTGCACGTCGTTTCTATTCCCCTCTTCCCGTTCGTCTCATACTGTCCATTCCGCCTTCCCCGTCGTTTGCGATCTTCCCGCTGTCTTCTTCCGCGCGCGCCGGAAGTCGGTCCCGCCTCAACAACTCTTTTCAAATGCAAAACATACTTGCATCATGCACGTCATCATGTCGTGCATTTTGACTTTTTTTTCCAATTTAGACAGTGGGAATTGACAGAGGAACAGAGAAGGTGGTGGATGTTGCATCGTCATCCAAGCCTGCTTATGTCAGCCACGCAAAAGTCAGCCACGCAAACGTCAGCCACACAAAAGTCACGGCCGCAGCCACTTCCACTACAAGTCTGGAAAAGCGCGCTAAAATGACAGCCAGCACAATCACACAGAACAAAGAGAGTGAACAAATAGAAAAGAACAATGACTGTGCTCATTCCAGAAAAATAAGAGAACAAATGATTGACGTCAAATAAAACTATGTCATCTTTGGTTCGAGAAGGTGTGTTGAATCAATCCCTTTGCCTAGGGGCTGCAGCATGAATGTCAATTTAGTGGTAAGTGGAGAATTTCTCTTTGGTTTTGTTTACTTTCAAATCAATGCCTGCTCGTGTATCGTCACCATTAACAAATAACGAGTAATATGAGATTTCGTTAAGAAATATTGTCCTTTCAATTATTTGCTTTCATCTAATAGGTGTAGAGAATATTTACAGTTGGTTTCGCTTTTATTTCGATTTATTTTGTCTTCTTTTTAAAATAAGGAATATTGTACAGTTTATTCTAATAAAATAAAAAAGAAACATCGTCAATTATTTTTTATTTAAGCAACAAAATCAAAATATACAAGCCAATGCAAAACAATTTCCATTTCAATTATTCAAGACAATGCAATCGCGACACAAAATCAAAATTCACAATTCATCGCACAATCCACGCTTACCTCGTCACTCACAATACTGGTCGTCCAAGTCACTGTACCTATCATTTATGTCATCATCGTCCTCTGGCTCGCCCACGCCCGTCACAGCAGTCAGCATGGCTGGATCGACGCGGTACTTTTCACAGCACAACCGCACCCGTTGAGACACCTTTTCAACAGCCTCTGCCACCGTCTCGATGCTCACCAAGAGACTGGCCTTGCCTCACCCCACATCTCCGGCCCCGGTGGCCCAGACAACAGTCGATCACAGTGCGTCTGCAGCCGTTTAGCAACTTGCTGCGGCCGGTCTGCCGCCCGGGGTCCATCGAAAAAGATATCATAGACGGCACGGTCAAAGGCAAGCTCATTGGCCGGCATGTAGGGGGCGAGTGTAGCGATATCTTCGTAGGGCGGCCGATGGTAAGGGCCACGGGCCTTTTGGATAACGGCCAAGTAACGCATTCGAAGAACATCAAAGAACAAGCTGGCCTCTTGCAAGCCGTGACGAGCGCGGACAGCCGGTGCATGGCGGACGCGGTGTTCTCGATGCAGGACGCATGAGTGGAGAACCGAGCGGACAAAGGCGGCCCAGTCGCGGGCGATGTTCGCGAGCCAGGTGTAGTGGATTGTATCCAGAAAACCATCGTCACCCTCTGGGCCGCCGTGCATCGTGTTTTTCATGTTGTTAGTTGGCGTCTTACCTTTAAGCGGGTAGAATTTGGGTATTCTTCAACCTCCGTCAATGCCCTGTATCTATCTTGGCATTTCTCTACATTTGTTGCATCCCCCCATAGATATGCCGCATAGACCTTTTATATATGTTGTGCCAATTCAAAGCGTGAAAGTCACTGCAGATGTTCATGACAAGGTTCGTAATATTGTTGTAGGTGGCAAGGAAGAAAAATGAAAGAAAAGTAAACAAACAGAGCGTGTATTCATGACTTCGTAAACCTGTCACCATTAAAAAACTTTAATCCAGATAAAAACCAAAAGCAAAATTGTACCTGAAACCCTTTTCCCAGGGACAAAAGACAAACAAATCAGAAGCCCCGGCTCATCATTCATCACTCATTGACCATGGTTGGAGTCACCACCGCTTCTCAAAACGCTCACTCTGGACAGTGACGTGCACGCGCTGGTCCACATGGAACGAGACGGTGTCCCGTCCAGGGTCACGCACGGGTAGATATAGAAGTGGATGTTGGGGACATGCATACCCTGGGCACGGCACTCGGTTTTCATGGCTTGCAGGGCGTTCTCGGCCACCATGAACTTGACCACCGCATCCGCCTTGGCCGCCGCATACGTCTGTTGTCGCTGCTGCTGTGAGGTCTGCAACAACACCAAACTCTTTTGTCGTGAGTTGTGTGACGGCGACGGCCGGGGGGAGGGCCGTACTATGAGACCACCTGTAGCTCGTAGCTCGTCCAACAGATTTGCCGCCAGTCCCGTCACCGGCACTCTTGTCGCCTGCTCCGCCCGCCGGTTGCGAAGACCCTCCCGCGCCATTGCCACATGCAGACACTTGGCATGCGATGCAATCGCCGCCGCCGTCAGGTCGTCCTCATTGATGGCCGCCTGCTCGCGCTCGTCGTCGGTCAAGACATCCCGGCAACGGTGCAGACGTTCGTCGACGGCGCTTGTAATGGCGGCGGCGCGCTTCTTGTCCTTTTTGTGGGCCGAGATCAAGTGGCGGGCCAAGAGGAGGACGCGCTTCTCCGTGTCGTAGGCCGATATGACGCCGTCGATGGACAGCCGGGTTCGATCAAGTCGACCCAGCCGGCCACCACAGCTCAGGTCGTAAAGCCTCTGCACAGCTTTGACATAGACCATGCTGGCAAATGCCAGAGCAACGACTTTCTGGGCAGCAGCCCGCGACTGTTCGGCACGGCGGCTGGCCAGGGCCTTGTGGGCCATGGCCAAGCGGGCTGCCTCGATGGAGTCGAGAGACTCAGACGTGCTGGACGCCGGCGACGGGTAGAGAGTGGGCAGGCCATTCTGGTCAATGCCCATGGGGATGCTCATGCGTCCGGCCATGAAATGTTCGACCATGGTGCGGATGCGAGGGTCGTGCGGTTCGGCAGGTGGCGTAAAGGTCGTAAAAACGATGTTCTCTTCGATTTCTCCGCGAGTGGGGGTTGTGCTTCGAGAAAGCGCGTCTCTCGCTCAGCCATGTAGCGGTCCATCTCGACGGTGAAGCATTCGCGAATGTGCTGATGCGAAGCGCACTTTTGGACCGGACGGTCGTCGATCTCGGTCTCCATTGTGGTGGCCATGTTGAGTAGATTGGGGGCGTGTCGAGTTTTACTGGTGCGGTTTACCTAAATCTGCTGCTCGTGCTTCTGTTAGTCGTTGAGGCGATGAAGCAAAAAGGAGGAGGCAAAAGATCCAATACTTGCTACCTTGAAGCTGTACTTTTCTGGATCGTGTTGATTGTCGCACTTCATCGATTAGGGAAAGAGCGACTGTGCGATTTTCTTGCAATGGGCAGGTGCCATTGTTAAGTACTGGGAGGGAAAGAGCGATCCCGAGGATGCATCTTGAGAGGTGGGATACAGAAAGTGGCAGTTATCCGACGAGGCTGTGAGGCTGAAAGAGGGAACGAAGGCGAAAAGCGAGAGTCGGATGGGCGACTCCAGAGTCACAATTGAACTCTTTTGCATGCAGCAAACTGCAAGACAGCACATGCGTGGTCTTTTTTTTTGTTTGTTTTTGTTTGCAAATCCTGTCCTTCTTCCGCACGTCTGCAGCGAGAAACGAAACAAGAGGGCAACTCGGGAAAGAAAAAGAAAGCAGAGGCAGACAAAAAGGAAGCAAGAAAACAGGGAAGACGCAGCCGAAGGAGCAAGTAAGCAAATGAGAAGAAGGAAAGAAAGAAGCAAACGGCGGGCTGCAGTTGCAGCTGCAAGTTGCAAACGAAACACCATGGCCATGGCCATTTATGATGAAGCCTGTAGGCTGCACGGCCAAAGAAGAAGGGGAAAAAAAAGGAAGAAGAATAATACATGCTTGTATGCAGCTCTCCCGCGTCTAGACTCACTTGATGCCCAAAAATATCCATGAATGGCGTTGCGACGTACAGACAGAAATTGAGACACGTACGACAAACCGTATGTGAAGGTCAAATGCAGTACGTCGTTGATGCCAAAGTGCTCTCCACCAACGGTTGATATCACGCACTTTTGGTTTTCTTTTTCTCTTCCTTTTCTCGCATTATTTTCTTGTTTCCCTTTAGCATTTTTTCTTTTTCTATCGGGCTTTTGCTCGGATTCCTTGAGACATCAAACCCCCCACCACGGTTTGAAGAAAAACTGCACAAACTGCATGTGTGTGTGCAGAGCGGCTGAACGCAGGTGTACTTGCTTTTTCTTGTCCTTCCCCCCTCTCTCGACCTCTCTCGACTTCCCCGCGCCTGCCGTCCAGGACAAGGATAGGCAGCAATTGACGAGGCCAGAGTGAGGAAAAGAACGAGGCTGGTTGGTCGGTGATCGGCGAGGGCAGTTGTTATCGAGGTCGTCCATCTGTTTGTCTGTTCGTCTGTTCGTCTGTCTGTTTGTCGTTTCGAATGGCCATCCGCACCCTCTCATCTGAGTAGACTGCGACTGGTGCAATGGTGCATTTTGTGGTTTTGTGGTTTTTGTGGCTGCAGTAGCGGTATGGAAAGAGCATGCCAATCCGCATGTTATGCAAGGGTAAAGCTCAGCTGAACCGTTGGCAGTGGCCGTTTCGCTGGCCGTTGTTGGGGGCAGACGGGAAGAAGAGGGGAAGATGTTGGGGATGCGGATGAGGATGCGCTATGCATGATGCGTGAAGTGTGATGCGTGATGTGATTGAAGTGTTTGCCCGTTTGCTCTTCTCAATGAGAACTGTCTCATACGCCAGGATATCCATACTCTGAATGCACTCGCAGAGAAGACGAGAAGGGGAGTTGGGCGAGACCAGTTTCCTAATACTTTGTGACGCCCACTTCCTTTGATCAGGTTGAAGTCGAACTCACCAGGTTTAGATTTTTGATTTTTGATTTTTGATAGTGTTGCTGGCAGTTGTATTTGCCTGGCTGCAGCTGAAAGGCCGACTGCCAGTGACATGCTGCATTTTGAAAGCTGCTCGTTGAAATTTCTTGACCGCCACGAGCGGCACAAAATTGTTTTTTCGACACGCTCATCCGCGTTTCTACGCGACGAGCTATTGTTGTTATCGTGATATCATGATATGGATGCATCGCGCGCACGGAGTATATCCGGATATAGTTTGTATGTCGCAACTTGTACGTACTCCGTAATAATCTCTATTTGATATTATGGAGTAGAAAAAGGGGGACCCATTTGATCCATGGTGGCCTGTGTTTTCTTTCTCGTCCCTCGCTCCTTCCCCTTTCTGGGTCTCCATACGAAAATGCGCCGGCGCCGAAAGCTTCTTTTTGGGTCTGGGGGTGAACCGCTGGGGAAGATGTACGGGTAGGAACTTTTAGGGGCAAAAGGGGAGTAAAGGGGGGCTCGGAGGAAGCAGTTTAGGGTCGTTTTGAGGGCCTTTTAAGGGTATTAGGAGGATTTAGGGGCCCTCTCTTTAGGGGAATTAGGGGGTATTAATCATAGTCGAAAATGCCCGCAGTTAGTGCCCGTCGGCGGGCAAGCGAAAGGGTTCAGGCCCAAAGTTCACTCCACTTGAAGTGTAGCGTCAATTTGGTGATCATAAGAAAATGTGAGATGCTCCATAGATGATGAAGACGACAACAGACATGGCACACAACCCAAGTGTTGTGAAATCTAAACTTCAAGTCAATGGAAGAAAGCACGAGTACTTTTGTCGAGAAACATACGGCAATTGAATACCTTGCAGTCACACGGCAGACGGCAGTTTGGGACGAGCCTTGGTTCTGGGAAGACGGCAAATGGCACAGACAAAAGGGAAAGGGAAGTTCTCAGCACGAGAAAAGGACACAGACAACTGCCAGAAACACACTGGAAAGTCAAATGTCCATTCTGCATACTGGCACAGTTTGGCACAGACGGAGACACGCCAGTCTGTTCGAGCAGGCGCCAAAAAAATCAAAAAAAGGTCAAAAGAACGCGCCCGTTTTTGGCTCCCGAAATATTCTCCGGCCGTTGGATCGCACAGATGATTGTCGTACGATGCTCTGGCCTGGATTCAGGATGGCAATTCGAGATGATACCCTGGGCATTTCAGGGCGTGGCGTGAAAGAAGCATCTCGGATACTGACTGCGTGGGCTCGCGTGGATATCGCATGTCTCTGTATGTATGCGTCCATGTACTGGTACTTCGAGTGCTCCTTCCTCGTACCGAGATTCGTATCTTGCCAGGAATTGTGTTTGACGACGCTCTTTCCTCATCTGCATCCCGGGCTTAGCTCGCCGCACCTTCTTTGTCTTCCCTGCCCTGCACACCACTCTGGCTAGCTTTGCGCTCTTTGCGCCTCCCAGCTTGCAGCGGCCCCTTTCGTCTTCCTTTCCGCCTCCAATCAGTCTTCAGAGTCTTTTCAGACGCCTCACGACGCCCCCCCAAAACATCAGCACTTTCAGCGAGCATTTCACATCGTGCATAAAAATTGGGTTTCCTCTAGGCCGACCCTGGATCCTGGAATTCCGTGACAGTTCTGCTCGTTTTGCTGCGCCGCGCGCCAATGATAGTCCTCGGACATGGACGCGGACGAAAGACCCTCTTTGCCTTCTCTTTCTTCCTTTCCCCTGATGCCCCTGTAGCCCCCGAATCCCCTTGGAGGCAAAAGCCTGGAGCCCCGTTCCGCTAGCAGGCATCCAGGGGCACATTCAGGGCATTTTAGGTGCTTTAGCTGATGCTAGCGGCTGCTTAGCTGGATTAGCTGCTTTAGGCCTGTGCTTTTCAGTGGGCTCCAGTGGGCTCCAGTGGGCTTCTCTGATTCTTCAGTGGGCCACCCACCCATGTCCTCTTTGTCCAGCTTGTCCGTCCTCTGCGTACTTTGTATGGGGTTATTGCGTCTTATTGGGGGAAGCCTTTCGTCGTCGAAACCTCCCCCCGGAAATGAAGTGCGCCCCTATTTTTCAAGTCCGTTTTTAGGCCTTCTTTCGTCCAGGGCCCGCCTGCTGCAACGGAGCAATCCCAGGGCACTAGGGGCACTAAGGGGCACTGACCAGGGGAGCCAGGGACAAGGCCAGTTGCAAGCGCTTCACGTGACTTGGAAGTGGACTTCCGGATCGCCAATATCGACTTTTCTTCTTTACTTTCTCTCTTCTTCATTCACCCAAACTTCCCCTGTGCACAATGTAAGATACTTATTTCGCAACAACAATACGACGTGACATGCGAACGAGAGCCGAAGACGTTTTGGTGCAAGCTCCCGTACGACATACACGTACACAGTACGACGCATAGGCTTGGACCAGAATAGATTCTCCTTGCGAACAGACTCATCAATGAAGAAGTATTAACAGAATCAGCTTCTCCTGCAGGAAAGAAAAAAAAATCTTTTCTCGGACGCGGAGGCCGGAGGCTGTTCCATTGTCTACTTTTGGCCACCTGCATGCATTGCTAAATTTGTTGATCACTGCCAAAGAGAGCAAATCGCCAAAACCCATGCGTTACCGTCGACGTTTTTTTTCCTCTTCTTCTCACTTCGTGTTGCAATACATCGTATGGAGGGAGGATGGACATCCATGGAAAACAGACTTTTCTTATTTTTGTGCCCTTGCTCACCATGTTCCTCGATATTCCCTTCCTTTCCTGCATCCGTATCGGGTGTCCCGACATCGCCTTGCCATTGACACGTGTGACTCCTTGTCCAGAGATCTTTTCTTCTTCCTCTTTCTCACGCCTCTTCCCTCGTTTTTTTGGTCCTGCTGCCCTGCCAGGCCATGCATGGCAAGCATGCAAGATATTTTTGTGCATGGCCAGAACGTGTTTCCATCTATCCATGCCGCGTGCGTGCCCTGTTCATTCTTTTTGTTTCCTGTGGCATGCCTGGAATGCCTTCCCTGCTTTTTGCACATCGTTTCTTCTTTTTGATTCTTTGTCCGTGTGGTGGCCTCGCTTTTCTTTCTTCTCGTTTTCTTTCCAGGGTTCCTTTCTCGATCCAGTGGTCTGTTCGAATCGACAGATCGTTCTGCCACAATGTGATATTTTGGCATTCCTTTGTTCTTTGTCCACCAGGACAATTGATATATCGTAATTTTAGTGAGGTCAAACCACCCACGAACAACCGCACTTGTTCACTCCAGCAGCTGCGTAACAAGGCCTTTGTTTAGCTGTTTCCCTCCAGCCTATAACAAAGAACTGCATGCTTTACACAAAATCATACAAATACACGACACAAACCCCTATTTTGTTTTCTGGTTTTCTTTCCTGTAGGATCCAATCTTTTCAGACAGGGGCAAAACAGCATCAGGGTAATAAAAAAAGAAGACCAAGCACGACATTTTTGCGAACAAGTCCGGGTCATTATCTCTTCCATCTCCTCTTTTCTTTCTTTCTTTTTTGTTCGGGGTCTGTCCATTCACACCTTTTCTTCCTTCTCACGTTCTCTCATCTCGCCTCTTATCTCTACCCTGGCGGTAGGAGGAGCGAAGTGGGAAGTTAGAGATCCAAAGAGGAAAAGACAACAGACATAAAATAAGAAAAGAAAAAGAAAGAGTGAAAGGAAGATACCGAAACGACCCAGACCAGCAAGCTGCAGGTCAGCTTCGCAAATTTTCGCACTTGTCTCTTTTGATAATCTTTTTCTTGACCACACACCTCGCCGCCGCCGCCTGCCCCCGCCATATCGCCCCCGAGATTGTCAATTCTCCAACCAAAAAAAAAAGCGTGAGAGTGAGAGACGAGAGATCACCGAGAACGCCACTCAGAAACCACAGAGAAAACCCTTGTCGGCCCTGTCGGCCTCGTCGAACTTATTCGTTCCTGAACCCTTTCGGCTACGGAAAGGATCGTCAAGTTCTCCAATTTTTCTGATTTTTCTGATTTGTGTTTATCTTCAGTGCTCTCTTTTTTCTCGCTCTCGCTTCTCATCCTTCTTTCGTACGAGAAAACGGAGCCACTTGACTCCATCCCGTAATCTTTCTCTTGCTCCTGGTGAGTTTCCCCTTTCCCTTTTTTGAAGACACACCCCTTCCCTTCCCCTTTCCACAATGCAGGCCCGTCTTCACGCACGCCCCTGCAACCTCTGGGTCATGGTCACAGGGAGTACCAGTACGTGCTGCACGGCCTGCACTCGCTATTCGATCGGGATAACACGCAATGCCATGCCGCCCATGCACGCCTCGCGATGCAACGGCAGCGGCTGCGACTACGGCAACGGTCTGGTCAGTCCCACGAACCCATTGACATAACGATGGAAGTCTTCTGCAGTCGCCTTTGTCACCCCAAAACTGGAACGAGTGTGGCGCATCTCACACTGGTGATGCTGTTTCTGGTCCTGGTGCTGTTTCTGCAGGCGTTGAAACGCCCGCACCGGCCAGTCTAACAACGATGCGTTGGTCGTCGTCGTCGTCGTCGTCGACTTCGACAACCAGCAGCATCGTGATCACAGGTATTGACAACAAAGACATCCGCCATGCCATCCGCCATGCCATCCGCCGCTCAAAACGTTTGTCCTCGCGGAAGCACCAACACAAGCGTGCTGGTGCTTCCGGACCTCGTCCTGCGTACTGAGTAGTAGCATGTCCTATCCTGTACTGAGTACTGTCCTGCGCCTCCCACATGGCCAGTGGCTCCTTATTCTTCCTCGTGCTTCTCACGTTTCTCATGCAGTCAGCGATGCCTGCAGCACACCTCGTGGAGCTCACCGCGGTGGCTCTCATCGTAACACTCGCAGCAGTGGTCCAGGCCATGGCCCCCAAAAAAAGAGTCATGCTTGCCCATCGCGTGGCTCCCTCGTGGCAAGCATTGCCACACCTCCTGTCGTATCCTGTCCATTGTCTCTGTTATGCCCTGGACTTGTAGTGGTACAAGGCAAAAATACACCGTAGTTTGTAGCACTGGATGCCCTGTAACTGTACTTTTGTGGTGATGATCGGCGGTTGTTGGCACGCGTTAACAAAGTAAGTCGTTTTTTCACGCTGTCGAAAGGATGGATGTCGAGGACCTCAGGATGTTCAGCATGTCGACGGGGGGCTTTGTGCCGCGTGTTCCTTGAAGAACCCGAACCACAAAGAAACAGGGGACTGTAGGGAGCAGGCTGGTTTGCCCCGTCCTCCTTGTTCCGGCTTGTAATCTGTAGATCTCGTCCGTCCTTGCGCAGGCCGCATCGATCAGCGGACGGGATGTCCCACCTTTTGTAAGGGTAGAAGGGGAAGGATAGCGGAGTTCACAGCTGTACTTGTACTTGTACAAAATGCATTGATAGACTGTAAGTATTCGACCTATTTGATTTCGATTTTGAATTTGATTCTGAAAGTTTGATAAGTTTTCTTGGCCTATGATCGTCCTGCACAGATGCAGTGCATCGCCGCGCTGGTCTCTCCGAGCCAAGCCGCCGTGGCAAGTAGAACAGGCGCTGATCACGGACTCAACGTATTGTCCGGATAGCGGAACACCCCGTGTAAGGAAAGCAGTCAATTATGAGTAATATCGTGTATGCCGCTCGGAATGAGCGAACTCAAAATTGCAATGCGGGTCCACGATGCTCGAGCTTTGATTTTGTTCTGTTTGTCAGACGTGTAATTCGAATTCACAGTCCATTGACCAAGCAGGCAGCACACCGGTAGTAAGGAGTATCATGCCTGCTACTGTCTGAGCGGAAGAACAGGATCAATGACCCTGCAGCATTGGATGCTGACGGTTGCTGGAACAAAGAATCAAACACGACAGTGCACACGACGGTGCACCTTTGAACAAGGGAACAAAGCCGGAATGCCGTCCTGGTCCTGGTCGACAAAAAAGACCTTCTAGAATATTGAAAACAATCAAAAAAGGGTCGCACGAATGTCACAACAGGGCGCATAATTGCCCTTGCTTGCATGGTATATTGCATGAGCCGTAGTCAATATTGCGATGATTCAGATATGTTCCCCTTCTGGAAGCATCCCGACGGACGGTCTCGTAGGGCCGCCTGTGCACAGTAGTCTGCCTGTCGCGTGGCCAGGCCGACGTGTGGCTGATTTAATGACTTAACGGTACGCGTGTAAGTCAAATTTTAAGCGCCAAGAGGAATGTGCTTAACGACTTCCGACACCTCTCCCGGTCTTTGGCTGTTTGCCTTTGCTGATGGCACGAGGCCTGTCTTGGTTTGAATGTGACCTTTTGGTCTTTTGGTAAATTTTGTGCTTCATCCCTTTCTCATGATCCAGGCCATGATATCAAATGACAGTCATGGGCAACATCGTGACCTTCGATGGAACGGTGATCTGCCCGTGCACATCAAGGGAAAGTGGAAAGGGATGTCCGGGATGGAGGGGCGGAAGAGACAACACGATGGTCAACAAGCAATAAACTTTGGACGACGGCAAGCGACAGCTGAGTCTAGTCACGACAAGTCTGGGGATCGTGGGGTTCAACGTGGCCATGTCCCGTCGTGGCTTGCCCTTGGGATTTGTTGATGGCGATGATTTTCTTCACCGTACCAAATTGTTTTTTCTTGGCCGCGAAAAGCTCACCGTATGGGGCATAAGCTGAGCGGGAGTTGAATCAGGAGGCGTTTCTATCCGTGCTCACGAGCGCACCATAGGAGCCGTAGCCCGGCATGGCATCGCCACGAGGTTGGGCGGTATATGGAAGTGTAGAAAGATGCAGATGGTCTCGATGTGCAAACGAAAATAGCGTCGCCCCCGCGATATCCTTCCCCGCGTGGTTCTTTGGTCCTTTTGCCTCCCCCAACTTTGCTATTAGCTTAGAGCATCATTAGTCTCGGCCTGTCAAACAGCCTTGGGCTGTCTTTGAAGATATCTCTGGATTTTTGGTCGTTTTTGATGGTCAGGCGTGCCCACCAAGATGGTCCTTGGACGAGCCTAGAACGCTTCACCGGTCTTTGTCCTCTTCGTGTCTGGCAGATTGTTTTTTAAACTGCGGTAGTGTGGCCTTATCGTGTAGGTTGGTTGATGGAGTCAAATGGAGTCATATTGGAGGGCGAGTTCAAAGCCAAAGATATCCACCTAATAGATGAATTTTATGATACCTAACAACCTTGAAATCCGGTTGGCAATATTGAGGGATGAGGAAGGATCTGTTGTCGTACTCAGCATACACAGCTGTGATCATTCATGCTCGTATCGTTAAACGAGCATGGTATTGTTCGAGGCTCATTCCGGAGGCGCATTTTGAAATTGTATCTGTGCACGATCTGTTGCTTTTCTTTCTGTGCTTTCTTTTTTTCTCAGCACGTCCACAATAGATTGGATTTGGCAGGAACTACTGCCCCTCCGTCCCTCCTTCCCCCAGGAAGGAGTCAATTGAATTGTTTACCCCAGGCCCAGTGCGGAGAAAGAACAAACGACATAAAAAATTGGCTTCCACTGGCTCCGGTAATAGTATTGGCAGCAACGCCCGATTCGCTAGGGTCCGCGACCGCTGAGGGTTGGTGCTTTCGAGGGGCGCTCTTGCCTTGCCCAGCTGCCAAGTCTTCGGGAAGGGAAGGGGTGTCTCACTCACTCTGCCCATGTTTCTTGCCCTTGGGGCGCCTTCTCCAAAAAAGAATAAAATACGACTCAAAAATGAGACCACCGGTTCACTGGAAAAGGAAACAAAAATGGCAAGTCCATTTGACGAGCTCGTTGCCAAATTCGTACAAGCGCGCTGTAACCCACCATCTCATTCCTTCCCCGCTCGGAAGGGCACTTTGACCAGTTTTGGGAGCCCTTGGGGGGGAAGCAGGCAGTCGCTTCCCGCCCCTCCTTCTCACTTTCTTTCCTTTCCTATTTCTGACTTCCACAAAAACTCGTGTCGCCAAGTGCCCAGAGTGTATTATGTACCCAGAACTGCCCAGAACCACCCACGCAAACCAAGGCGTCCAAGACGACCCAAGACGACCAAGGCGACGGCAGACGGACTGCCGCTGTGGCGGACGGCGGACGGGCTGGGCGGAAGAGACAAGCACTCTTGGAGGGCGTTTGCGGCGTTTCTTGGGAATTGCTTGAATTGTCTTGGAAGCAAACTGAAGGCGTTTTTTATTGTTGGTGAGACCGACAAGGCCAAACCGGCCATTTCAACGACAGTTGAAGAAAAAACACACAGACGTTGGTTGAACCACAGACGTTTTTGTACCACGGACACGATGACAGTTATGCAACGGTTTTCCGTTGTCTTCCTGGGAGCTTCTGGAACTTCTACGCTGACAATCTGGGCACAGACTGACGACAAAAAAGCCATAGGATTAACATCCAAACGTCCATGTCAACAAGGGCCATCTAGTCAGGTCATCACAACTGGAGCTGATGGAGGGGTCATGGAGGCAGGGTCGTCACGACGGAAGGGCCCTCTTGTGATATTTTTGCTAGCGCTATGCCCCAGACTTACGCAACTCACGATCAGGATCCAGGCCGGACTCTTTTCTCGCTCAAAAAGCGAGATACTGTTGATAGCTCAGCTTTTCGTACTCGTAGTTTCCGGGGAAAAGGTTGGCTCGTTGGGTAGTTTGTCTTCTTTCCCCGTATTTTCAAGACAGTAGTCTGTGGCTCTTGTCGTCAGTAGTCTGGAGATATCTGGAGACTCTGGAGTCAGTAGTCTCATTTTCCTCCTCGTTTTCTCCGGACTCTTTTTGCTTTTCAATTCTCCATTTGCCACCCCTCCGCACTTTTTTTCCGAGGGTGCACATATTGTTTTTTTGCAGTCAAAGATAAGCTTGTCAGAAGAGGTGTGTTTACTACTGACTTTGCTTCTCGTGAAGCGTCAAAAATATCCTCACATCCAGCCACTCGGGTGCGGGGAACAGAAAAGAAAGGACATTGTGTGCATCGCCTGACCACAATTAACTTGTTTTACTTTCACGAAATAGATCGTCGCCCTTACTACCCCTCACGCATCCCGCGCACAACCTCGTGGCTATGAGCATAATCCCAGCCCAGGGCCATGGGAACCCACGTCCTTGTTGCACCATCACACACCACACTACGGAGAATGAATAACGAGAAGCGATGATTCCTTGTCGTCCACGTTTTTTTCTTCTTTTCTTGTCGTGTGTCTGCCTTTCCATGTGCCCTTCTTTCTTTCCATCACGGTTTTCCGACCACCTCTTCTTCCGTTTGGGACGCACGCATGTACATATGCGCGCTGACGGCACTAGTATTTTCGGTCCATCCTGTTCGAGAGCGGCTTCGTATATCCCGGCCAGCGAAACTTGTCTATTTGTGCAAGGAGAAGGATGATTTGATGACCAAAAGAAACACAAACACACATTTACGGAGTAGACACATGCAGAATCCGAGATGCATGCCGCGCGGTTTATGTTTGCACTAATGTTTTGCCACGAGGAAGGAGCTGGTCAGCTTTGTTTCCCTCCCTGGTCGCCGCGGCGCGCCGTTTGCTTCCTCCATGGTAGCTCTCCCTCGTGAGACGGTGTTGATGGACATGTCGGATTACCGGTTCCCGGAAGATACCAGGAATAGATTGAGGGAGGAAGAGCACTAGAGCATGAAGAAGTAAAAAAAAAAAAAAAAAGACGTGTACAACACATGCATAACGCATGCAGCCACCTTCCTTTCTGTTTCCTTGGGATGTGAGTTGTTTTGCACCCGCTGCAACATGTTGTTTCCTTTTTTGATCAACATACCCCTCAGTTGTCTAGACCGATCCGGCGTCCACCTCGTGGCCAAGAGTGTGCCATGTTTACAAACGGTGCATATTGAACAAGAAAAAGGATGTGCATCTTCGGCTTCCCCATTGTCACCCACCGTGAAGCGAGAAAGAAGCGTCGACTCCAAACGGCGAACTTGTCATCTTTCTTGCCGTCTTTCTGCAAGGACATGATTCACTGGTGCGGAAAGGCTTCGCCGAGCGAGAGTACGAAGTACGAATACGGACAGGACTTTTCTAATATCAAGGTCTGAGCATCGTTGATAGTTGATATTGGCATGTGGTGATGCGGTCGAACGGTGTTTTGTGGTTTCGCCAAGACAACATATTCGTAACGAGAGGTCAAAGGGGATGAAAAAGGATTCAAGAGCCTGGCTGTTCTTTCGCTCTCGCTATGGCCTGGCCCTGCCTTGATCCCCCTTTTTTGGAGCCTTTCTGTCCAGGGCATTGCGTTGTTCCTTTGCCTTTGGTTTTGAATTTGTGAATATCGGGAAATACCTTTATTTTCAAAATAATACGGCCCGTCGACGATGGCCTGGTCGCTTCACGATATTACTCTGTCCGAGCGGTATGCTATTTTTTTTTATTTGTTCCCTTTGCCTTGTTCATCCCTTCCTGCATGCCCTTTTTGCGTCCTTCATCGCAACCTCGTCTCCAGTATTGATTTTCGTTCCTATTGTTGATGCCGGTGCAGATTATCTCACGGACATGACCAAAAATACGACGCTCGAGGATACTTGTAATTGCAGGCCACTGTGACTATGCCGTTTTGTCTGCGAGGCCTGCAAGAACCAGACAATAAAAAACACACCATACCCTTCTGGCCCCTGCAAGGGAAAACAATAAAAAATGCACGACAAAATGCAAGCAGACGGAACAGCACAGACGCGGACCCCAAATCAACGGCTGCCGCTGCAGACTGCAGAAACCGACTCTTGAAAAAACGAGAAGACGAGAAAGCGACAATACGACTCTGGAAAATACCACCCTGGAAGCCTGCCGGGACAGTCCATTTTCTATCCATTTTCTTTTTCTCTTCCTTTCCCTCACTCTTCCCATCCTTGCCGACGTTACAACGCATTGTCCATTTTTCGCCATTGGAATCACCTACCCGGAGCCACCATACGACACTCCTTCGTCTTTCGACACTGCAGATGGTGATAGAGCCAACAGAACCGGCCGATTGGCGACAAAGAAAAGAAGGGAAAAAAGAAATCAAACGGCTTTTGAGGCCACTCGGGCCACCACCACTTTTTTTCTTTCTCTTTTTGTGATAACTGAATTGAATGCTCTGCCCCTGTCATTGCATCCACTACGAAGAGGTTACCCTTTCCTCTATTTCGTAACCATTTTCTAATAATTGAAGGTGGCAGCAGTCCGACGTAATACTGTTCTCAGTGAGAAGAAGTATGTACTGGTACTCACAACATGTATCGTCCCCCAAAGACCCAAACCAGGGATCTTCTCCAACACCCGAGTCAAGCAGTCACCTCAATGAGGCAAGGAATCGGCACACCTTTTCTGCTTTTGGGCTAATCTGCTACTGATGCACTAGTGATTCAGCGACTCAAGTCGTCGGGGACCCGTTTCCCGACCGTTTTATTAATTGTTTTTTGACTGGTGTGTGTCTTGCCCTGGGAGGTTCCTGGCAGTTACCACTGTCAGTAGTCTTTCGCTGTCCTTTGTAAGACAGCAGCAGCAATACATACACAGTAAACAGCAATTGCGGAGGGTTCCGTTGGCAGGTCCGACCTGTCCCTTAGATCCCTTTTTTGTTAGACCCTTTTCTTAGGGCCTTTCTTTCGTCCGTTCAAAACGCGGAGAATGCTTTTCCTCCCCACAAACGCCTTAACGATGAAAGCCTAAAAAAGAGCGCGGGTGCCCCGGATTCAACTAGTTAGAGGAGGGGAAGAGAACCTCAAGGAGAAAAACAGAAGGATGGGAACAAAAAGAAAGTGCACCGGCGCGATAGTTTGACTGGGGAAGAATGGGCCTGATAGCTTGATGCGAGGCACAAAAACCACCTAAAACGAGGAAAAAAGAGGCCTAAAACACATTTGGGCGCTGTTAACGAGTCGGTGGAAGTGGACAACCGCGCGAAGGAAGCGCGACGCGACGGCCCCAGACCCTAAAGCTCCAGGACGCCCCAGAAGGGAACAGCATGCCGCCTGCCCCGGGGGGTTAGAGGCAGGCACGACAGGACTCTGCCTCTGCTATGTCCAGCTATGCCCGCTATCTACAGGGGACAGATAGGGGGAGGAGAACAGAAACAAGAGAGAAACAGGAGGAGGCAGGAGCAGAGGAAGGGACAGAAAGGGGGTGGGACAGAGGAGCCCGCAAGCAAAGGAAGGAGCAAAAAGGGCAGGCTAATGATTAGGACTAATGATTTTGTGGAGGATGCGCGCAAGCTCCAGGGGACTGTTAGAGGCTGTTTGGGCGTCTTTGGGCGACTTCAGAGAGGGTCTGGGGGAGGAGCCAGCACAGCGGACGGCGTACCGCTACCTGCCCAAGCTTCGCAACAAGCTCCGTACGGAGAGGCACCAAAACGGGCGAAGGAGCTGCCCGGAAAGGAACAGGAGGCCAGGGAAGAGGGAAGGAGCAGGGGGGGCAGAGAGCCAGACGAGCCACAGAGAGAGCGCCAAATCCAGAAAGAGCAAGGGACAGCAGAACATGCTCGACACGCTAAAGGGGGAAAGAGGGGGCCGCTAGGGCGACGGAAAAGAACCACAAGGGTTGCGTTGCAGCGCCGGAGGAATAAAAGTGGAGGTGGCTTTTGCAGAGTGGGAACCCATGGAGCCATGGAGCCCATGCAAGACGAGAGCGAAAGGGCACCTCTCTTTCTGGACTTGGACTGAGGCCAAGCTTCCATTCTCACGCCCTTTCTCGATAGCGCACGCCTCCCCGAAAGAAAGCAACCCCCAACTCACTCACAGACAGTGTCGCCGTGAGATTGAGATTGCGAGGCCAGGCCCCTGTCACTGTGCCCTTTTCCCTGCCCTTTCTACGTCTCTGGTCGTTGCTGTCGCCGCGAATCCACGTCCGTCCACGTTTTCCTGGTGGCGAGATTTCGCGACGAAGGACGAAAGAAGCAAAAGAACAACGGCCGAGGGGTGACAGGAAGATACACACACACAGACGCTGAACTCCTCGATGTGCATGGAAACGGCAACGACCAGGGCCCTGGGTCGCCGCCTTGCTCGTTGTCCACGGCTTCCTCGATTCTGTCCCCTTCTGCATATAAGACTAGGCTGATCTTTCTTCTTTTTGATCGTCCTGTCTCTTCTTCGTTTTCCTGTTCGAATTCCTTCTCTCTCGTTTCTTTTTCTTTTCCTTTTCTTTACTCTTCACTTTCGACGACCTGTGAAAGCCAGACGACTACCCCAACTTGGAAAAGATACTAGAAAGAGACAAGACAAGATTTCTTTTTTAAAGATCTTCTCTTCCCCCTCCCTTTCTTTCTTTTTCACACTTCCACTCTTTTGAATTTTCTTTCTCTTCTTCGTCGAACATCTTTAATCCTTTTTTCTTTTCTTCTTCCCCCTCCCCCCCAAACGCCAACATGAGCGACAGTGCCACCGGCGATGCCGGCCTCGAGAACGGCGAGAAGCAGGAGTTCCACCAGGTCAGCACCCTGAACACCGATGCCGATACTGAGGCCATCCAGGCCCGTGGTGTTGAGGCCGACAACATTCCCTCCGGCTACTGGTGGTCGTTCCGTTTCCTCGGTACCTTCTCAGTATCGTGCTGCTTGCCGCCTCGCTCTTCGTTAACTTCAACCTTCCTGTAAGTGCATCCGTGATGTTTTGTGCTGAATAAACATCACCATCTGTGATATCAAAAAGCAGAAAAAACAGACGGAACAGAAATTCTAATTCCTAACCAAACAGGCCTCCGCCATCACCGTCATCAACGAGGAGCTTGGCCCCAACCCCGCCTACATCTGGATCAGCGATGCCTCCACCGTCGTCACCTGTATCGGTCTGCTCATCGTCGGTCGTCTGTCTGACATTGTCGGCCGTCGTTACTTCCTCATCGGTGGCCAGGTCTTTTGGTGTTGTTGGCTCTGCCATCTGCGCCAAGGCCTCGTCCATCAACATGCTCATTGGCGGTGCCGTTATCTACGGTGTTGCCACCACGACCCAGCTGACCTTCCCCTTCATCGTTCACGAGATTGTCCCAACAAGCACAGAGGTATTGCCCAGGCCATCATCACCGCACTGGTCACCCCCTTTGCCGGCTTCGGTTCCATCATCGCCCGTGAGCTCATCGAGTACAGCTCCTTCGGCTGGCGCTGGTGCTACATGATCAACGTCATCTTCAAACGCCCTCACCCTGGTCCTGCTCGTCTTCTGCTACTTCCCGCCTACTCTGACCCAGCTGCACACCAAGCTCACCTGGAAGACCGAGCTTAAGAAGCTCGACTACGGCGGAATGCTCATCTTCACCGCCATCTCCGTCCTGATCCTGGTTGCCCTCAACTGGGGCGGCAGCACCTACCCCTGGACCGACGCCCACGTTCTCGGCCCCCTCATTGTCGGCTGCGTCCTCATCCCTGTCTTCGGCCTGTACGAGACCTTCATGCCCCTCGAGCAGCCCATCCTGCCCGTTAAGCTGCTCAAGAACCGTGCGTACGTTGCCATTGTCATTGTCGCCTGCATTGGTCAGATGGCCTACTTCGCCCTTGCCATTCTGTGGCCCGAGCAGATTTCGTACCTGTACAGCACCGACAACATCACCATTGGCTGGATGTCCCTGACTTCCGGTCTTGCCTGATTGTCGGCGAGGTCATCTTCGGTGTCCTTATGAGCCCATTGGCCACACCCGCATCCAGCTCATTGTCTCGACCTGCACGCTCTTTGTCTTCCTGGCTGCTCTCGGTGGCACCACCACAAGAGCCAGAACTACGCTCTGGTCTTCACCACCATGGCCGGCTTCTTCTCGGGCTGGCTCGACATTGTCACCTCGGTCGCCAACGGTCTCGTCAACGAGCCCGGTGACCTGGGTCTGGCCAACGGTTTCCTGGGCTCCATGAAGCAGCTCGTCGGTACCATTGCCGTTTCCGTTTATGTCGCCATCCTTTCCAACCGCTTCGCGGTTAACTACCCCAAGGACGTCACCGCTGCCGCCCTGGCTGCTGGTCTCCCCGAGTCGTCGCTGACTGCTGCCTTTGCTGCCCTCACTAACGGCACCGAGGCTGCCCTCGACGCTGTTCCCGGCATGACCCCGGCCATTGAGCTGGCCCTTGCTGCCGGTACCAAGGACGCCTGGGCCTCGACCTTCACTACCGTCTACTACTCCTCGCTGGCGTTCACCGGTGTCGCTATCGTCGCCGCCTGCTTCTCCTCCGACATCGACCAGTACATGACCAGCTACGTCTCGCGCCGTCTGGCCGGTACCCAGGCCATGGACGTCCCCGCCGAGCTGACCATGAAGAACGGTCACCTGTCGGACGAGGACCGGTAAACGGTTTTCAGTCGTTGACTCTTGATTTTTTTGGTACTTTCTTGCTTATCACGTTATTGATGAAACGAACCTTTTTGTTTTGTTTTTTCTCATTGCTCAACTTATTCCCGGCCTTTTTTGCTTGTGCTGCTTTTTTTAACTACCTTTTTTGTTTATTTTGAGCTCACATCATTTCTGTCTCTACCAGTATATATATCATTTTGCACAATCATTTTTTCTCAAAACTTTTTTTTTCTTGTTGGATAAAATTTACATATCGCCGGTCAAGATCTCAAAACTTTTTTTATGCTTCGAATAAAAAGCATTGAAAAGAAAAGAAGACTGAACCGCAAGTACCTAGCTTTAATCTCTTTTTTCACTTTCATCCTTTTCTTCTCACATAAAAAAGCCATCACGGCATATAAATTTTGTCCAACTCGTCTTTAACAGTCCTTTTTTTGCGTTTGCATTTGCGTTTCTATTTTATTTCTGGTGATTGTCGTGGGCTGTGCTGTGCCGCGATCGTATTCAACGATTGGGATAACGCCTACACGGAGAAAACGCCGTCTCTCGTCGCTCAATGGTCCGAATACATTTGTGAAAAGAGAAGAATAACCCGTAACAGAACAGCACAGAAGTGGGGGGCCTGCAAAAGAAACAAAGCGGGAAAGAACGATGTGCAGGGTGGTGGGGCTCACGGCGCCGGCCTTGAGCGAAGCAAGTAAGAAGAAAAAAAGGAAAGCCAGACCAGGCAAAGCCAAGACGAATACGCGGTACTACTAAAAGAAGAAGTCAAGAAGTGCACTACGCAGTATTTGAGAAGGAAGAGCGACTTGAAAATCACCCGAGAAGGAAGGTACGACCAAAGATCGCGCAGAACAGGGGCCAAATGGCGATTGGGAAAACCGGTCCATAGAAGGAGGAGATAGAAAGATGGAGCCAATGACACAAACAAATCAAATCAAACGGGAGGAGGAGGGGCTGAGGTGAAATTTCGAAAAGGAAGAAACCCGAAAATCTAAAAAACACCAACCCTGTGCACCATGTAAAGATCGACAAACACCACAACAGCTGAGAAGAAAACAAGACCCATACTCGCCATGAAAATCACTAAAAAGTCCGCACAACGGCCGGCGTGTTCGGGGGATATCTATCCGTTCTTAACCTTTCTCTGACTTTTCGAGTTTCTCTCGTCCGACGCTATATCCTCTCCGTCTTGTTTCCATGCTCAGTATTCGACATCTCTTCAAACCTTGCGAGCCCGTCTCTCGATCAGCCATTCGCTGCGATAGCGAAATCTTTTTTTGCCTTCCTAGTGGATAAGAAAACAAAAGCGCGAAACTTACGACGTACTGATACTTGAAAAATCTCACCTGCAGCAGCACCAGCGCATTTTCTGAACTGGCTTCGCCCTGGCCGTCGCTGGCGTGCTGGCGTGCTGGGCGTGAGATGCAGGAGATCGTCGCTCGCCACGCTTTTTAGCCCATGGTCCATCAGGTGTCCGCCAGGGCCCCTTGCACTCCCTTGTTCGGGACTGATTCTCACTTCGAATGTATCGGTACATCCGTCCGTACAAATAAAGGGCAAGGTATATCTCAAGATGCGTTGCCACAGAAAACATATATAGTAGACTTTTGGCCAAGCCCGACGATGAAAAAAGCTGCAGTTGAAATAGGCCCGGCCATAAATAATTCCCCGAGATGTCATTGCTCCCCTTGATATCATAAAACTCCCCATCGTAAAGCGGCACATCTGTCGTTGTGCGTGAGGTGTATGCAATTCGGAGTTCATAGCAAGGGAGCCCGGGAAAACCGTTCACGCCAAACAATGGCCGCCTTGAAGATGTTTCGTAGCACGGGTCTGAAGCAATCCATTGGCTCTTGATGTGTGCACTGCTATTGGGGTAATATATGTACTTGGAGAGGGCCTGTCATTCTGTGTTTGTACTTTGGCAGGTCATGACATAAAAGTACGTAATACATTGAAGAGGATCGCTGGCCACGTTTTGACACATTCTTGCGTTCTTTTCTTTATTTGATGATCGACCAACGCTCTTTCTGTCTTCCCATGTATTCGGTTCTTCCCTTTGTCTGTCCACATGAAACGCAATGGCTTCCTCGGCCGGTGAACGAAACAAACGCCAATGGGGGGCCAGAGGCAGGATACTGCATGCGAAACTCGAGAAAAAGAAAATCTACCGGTGAACGAAACAACAACTTGGTATGTTTCGTTGACCGGTCTTCTGCACGATTTTCAGGGCTTATTGCTTCCCATTTGCATTCGCCGATCTCGGTTGCATTCCGCTTCCCACTGTTGTCTGTCCTCCAGAGGCGGGATATTTTCAATATGTGCCATAAAACAGAAGGGCGATATTGGGCGCATCGATGTTTCCGCCGCGATACGCGACAAAAAGGCCGTGACGGCCCGTATTAATATTTGCTTCTCTTTTGGTCTTCTTTTGCAATATTTGCACCTTCTGTACGTCCTACACCCTCACCGCGGATCCCTTCCGTTGGCGTCCAGATGCATCCAACAGAGGTGCATCGCGTCCCTCAACTCCACTCGGATAATGCAACCTCAGTGAAGAGCCTTTGTCAGGATGGCGCACGAAACTTTCCACGCCACGCGAGCAGTCAAGAAGACTTCTTCTGTGGTTTTTTTGGGGATTTTTTTTATTAATAAGAAAACTCTTCGAATCATTGATGTAAAACTCGTTCTTTTTTCGATCTGAGTTTCCCACACCGGTATGGGTCAATGGCGTACCACCTGTTCGTCGAGCAGTGCCTTCTTTTGCACATGATTTCCGAGCGCACATTTGTTGGCGACTCTTTCAAAGGCCGTTCTCGCGATGTTCTCATCTTAGTAGCGGCGCATTCTTTCTTTGCAGCATTTGCGACACTATATAATCCTCATGGACCGTGCCCTTTTCTTTTGTGACGATAAACTTGTTTCCACTTTCTTACGAACTATATGTTTTTATTTGCTCCTTAATTTTTGCTCTTATCAGCCCCGTTTCCTCCGTTCCAAACCCGAGCAAGTCCGCTCCGTTGACGGATTTCCCCCCAGGTTTTGTTTGGTCCAGGCACAAGCGCGCCGCTAAAACAAAGAAGCATCGCGGAGGTATTTTTATTAAATGGTCTCTCGTCCCCCGGCGGGAAGGGCCGGCCTAAAATAGGGGCACCCCGTAACTTTGTTTTGAGGCCCCCTAAAAACCGCCTAACAACGGCCCCGCCAGCGCCCACAAGTCATCTTCAGCGTGGACGACAATTCCAACAATATTCAAAATTCAACTGCGTTTGACTTTTGCTTCACCGTTTTTTTGCATATTTTGTTCATACAGGAAAATGGCTTACCTCTTTGCGCTGCCCTTTTCTCCTTGTTCAAACCTCTTCAGCAATAGTTGAGAGACGCCGATTGGCATACGTGGCGTGCTGACTGGGAGGAGCGATATCGTGATAGATTTGGCGAGATTCTTGCTTCCGGACCAGTAGTGGCGGGGGGCTTGGTGGAGGGTCCAAAAAGAGAGGGGTGTCTGTTGTTTCTGTTGTTGGCTGTATCGTGTAGAGGTCGCAAGTCTTTCTCTGCTTCACGATTTTCCTCATGTTGACGTAACTGCGTTATCATTGTTATTTAGTATGCGACATAATCAAAATTAGCAACGACAAAGATCTTGGAACAAGTAAAAGGTCAAGGAGGAAGATAAATAATAAGCAATGACTCTGGCCTTACTCAATAATTGGTTGGAGTGGTCGACGGAGAGTCGCTAAAATACTGTCGTCAGCCATCGGCGCGGTCGGGCTTGGTAGTCAAAATAATCGAAACGACGTGGTGTACTCTCATTTGTGAGTTTTCAAATAAATGCTAGTTTACAAAAGCATGTTCCATTTGTGCCTATTATACCTTCCTATGTTGAAGCTCTTGAGGCTCTTGTTGCAAGTGATGCATGTTTAATCATAGGGCAAATACGAGTGACAGAGGTCGTTTATGTATTTCACTCGAGCAGCGCTCGATTACACCAGCATCTTTGTCACAATTCCTTCGAAATAATCAAGGGATGAAAGGGACCCAGAAATGTCTCTTCATCAAAAAGCCATTGTATTCCTGTAAGCACTACTCAGAATCTTGTCGAGCCCAGTACCAGGGACATGGAAAAGGGTGTCCCCGTCGATTGTGGAACCTCGATGTGATATGATGTGATGTGATGGCCATTTTTTGGGTGTAGTGTGTGCTAGGCTCCTCAATTTTTTGATAAGATCTTCAATCCTACCAAACAATGAGCTTGACAAGAAGAGTCGTGTATGTACGACGTACAAAGCTACAAGGTACTTGTACTTCAAGTCTCCTCCAACAGACCAAACTTTTGTCGTCGACTTTCGAGGCCCACTATGGCGCACAAAAGTCCCTTCCCCATGGCATGGCGGGAGCCAAAATAGTGCACGGCAGGGGCGGGAGTTAAGGCAACCTCTCTGTTTCCTCCTTTTCTTTCTTTCTTCTTTCGCTGAATCTTTCTCTTATTTACACATGCATGCCTTGCCTCACTTTTTGCTTCTGGATAGATGTCATATATACGCAGTATGTGGTCAATCTTTCCTGCGGTTCCAGACTTGCCCCGGTTGCGTTTGTTCATTCGATTGGTTTTATCAAAAAGGAAAATGGGAGACAATTAACACACAGTGAACCAGTACAGAGTTACGATGAAGACCACCTCAACATTCAGCAGAGATCGAGGAGAAAAGAATGCATCGAGCAGAAGCAAACACGTCAAGCAAGGAGTGTTTTCTCCGCTCTCAGCCTCAGACTCCCTTGGAGACAAAGAGTTCCAGAGCTGCAAAAAGAAATTATCGAAAGTAGCCGTGCAACATAATGTTGTACGGAGTAGAGGTGGCAAGACTTACCTTTGGATTTACCATCACACGACGCCCATACTTTCTTTTTTGGATGTGTGGCCAACCAAAATTTAAAAACAACAGGCCAATTGCCAACCAACAGACAAGCAGTGGAGCTCTAGAATGCAACCATGGGCTCAGAACAAGCATGAATGTGAAGGGGAAAACCGAGGCCTTGTAGTCAGTAGGCGAGAGGTCCAACGAGAAGTCGGGGTACCAAAAGAAATCAGCAGAAAAAGAAAAAGAAAGCATGACAGCTGAGCGGCTAAATAGACTTGTCGAGACAACGTATGATCCATCCAGATAAGCATTTGCATGGTTGAAGAAAGCGCCATATTAAAGCCAGAAGAAGCATATGTACATCGAAACTGGGTCGGCACAGTATGGAAGCATGTCAGCTGCCTTTTGCCCCCTGTTCTGCACAAAATAATGTAGGTCAATGGAAATCATGGCGCCTATTGGGTCCCTTTTTGTGAGGCAAAATATTTCTTTGTTTGAATTCCATGCATGTTTCAATTACGCCAATATGGGTACATGGAATTTGAGAGAGAGGTGGGGGAGTAGAGGCATTGAGTACGATATTGACAGAGACCATTTATCGACCAAACTCTCTACCATCATCATATAATGATGAGCTCACTGTGTGCCACAGGGACAGTTCTTGAATTTGTAGCTCGGAAACTTGACTGAGCTTACTACGAGGACCACAGCCAAGAGACTCCAGCTGGTGGCCTGGTCCTCGATCCCAACCCAGAAGTGACATCCAATATAGGGATATTTGGTGCATCTGCGTGTATCGGGGCAGACCAGGCACACCCTTTTTAAGTTCCTTGTACTCCACGCACCCCTGTTGACCGAGCTGCTGTGTAAGTACACTGCATGTACATCGGAATTGCCATGCGCGCCACTGTACCCTATCCGCTTGTGTCCCTGTCTGCATGCTCGATGTGCATTTGGTCAAATGCCCGTCAGATTACGGAGAACTCTTGTCCTTTTATTTTCTCACTTTTCCACCTTTCAAGAAAGCTTGGCAGTGGAGGGCGTATATAGAGGCGGGAGCTAACGTCGGGAGGAACCAGCAAGGTCGAGACAAGCCGCTGCAAGCTTTGGGTAGCTTGTGGGCAGAAAGCTGATGGTCACAGTATCTAACTGAGGGCCCCCCATAAAAGTATTGGCTTTCGAGGCTTTCGATACTTTCGATACTTTTCAGTCACGGCATCTCACAGGGGTCCATCCCGAATGGTGTAGGGTAAGACGGCATACCACTAGGATGGTTGTCGGGTTGTGGACTCCAAAGATCGAAGTTACAGTATTCTATTCGTCGTATTATATCTAGCATCAGATATGGTGGAGTGGCAAAGTCTGGGACAAGAAGGCGACTCGTTCAAAGTCAAACTCAGGGGAAGGAAAGAACAATATCTTTGAAGGTGCCTGGAGGGCTGAGGAGGAAGTCGCGATCAAGGTGGTGTGGGTGGACTGGAGTTTGCGGGTCGTGAAGTGGGTCAATTTGGGGGTTTCTACCCCTGTCGACGCTACTGAACTTCACCTCTCCCACAGCACAAAACGACACCCAATGTTGTGTGGGATAGTGGTCAGCTTTCGATGTGTTTACATATTGCTCTGCTCTGCCAGATCGCATCGTGATCATACAAGATTCGTCCTGGGAGATGATGCGAGAGTTTCTTCATTCTGTAACGCGGGCAGAGGAGAGGGAGAAAAGACAGAAAAGGCAGGAGCGGTTGTGGCAATGGAAATGAGAATTTGGGAAGGAAGGAACGGGTGTTGTCTAAGGTAAGGGGCACCCTTGGAGGCCAGGAAAAAGAAAGCATATGCAAGAGAATGTGGTTTGTGACTTTGTGACGACTCGCAGTCGGCCACGCACCCACACTCTCCCACGCGCACCCATGCCATTCTATTTTCTCTTGCCTGATGTTGCCTCCTCCTCAACTCCTCTTCACCTAGCCCCCAGCCTCTGTTTCGTGGTGTTTGTTTTTGCCCCGCGAACATTGGCCTCGATCGTATCTTCTCTCTGTGATTTCTTTTTGTCCTTCGTGTCTGCCTCAGCACGTTCCTCGTACCTTTTTTTACAGCATGCTTGTGATTTATCTCTGTGTTTATTCAAAGTACACGCGCCATGCTGTTTTGATAATATCCTTTTCCTCCTCGGCTTTTCTTGCCTTCTCTCTTTTTCTTTTCTTCTTCCTGATCTCTCCTTTCGTGACTTCACAACACTTCCCAGCCCGCGCATTTGCGTCAAACTTTGTTTCTCCTTCGTTACACTCGTCCAACACATATAACAAGAGCCTCGTCCCCGTCTTATTCGGTCTCGTCCATTCTTGTTTCTCGCCTTACAGCCTCTCTTCACTTTCTATTCTCCCTCAACTCATGTTTTTTCGACCTTCAGCCCTGTCTCTGATCAGATCTTCCACTTTAAACTCACAGCACTAAGCATAGTTCCACCGTACTCCACACGCCAGCCTTCTCTTCCCGCAAGCTGCTCTTTGCCTCACTTCGCCGTTAAATCTTTGCCCACTTTGTTCTCCTACGAATCTCATCCACAGATCCGGTACTTCTTACTGGTTTCTCTCGGATCTAAAATCATTGCATCGATTTATCGTACGGTTACTCCATATCTTCGACTCTCCCACATTTCCTCGTCGCCGATACCTCAAATGGGCCACTTCGCTTCCCCGTTGATCAACCCCAGGTTCGAGTTCGCATACTTTTGCCTCACAACAACTGTTTCCATCTTTGCCAGACTTATTTTGGGACCCATTGTTGCCGTCCTTGTTTGTGTCCATCTCGTTCTTTCTTTCCTCCGCCTACGGACTCCGGATATTTCTTGGTCTAAGAACCTACCGGGTTTCTAAACCAGCATGAAGTCCATATCTACTCACAGGCCTAGAGTCGGTTCACACGCCACATCTCCCATTGAGTATGCCGGATTCTCCCGCGCAGGTACAAATACGATAGTTTGCTATGCTATTAGCGCTAGCTGACACAATACGCCAACAGCCAGACGAACGTCACACGACCTTCGCAAGTCAAAGGAAGAGGGATGGACAAGGCCGCCAGCACACTACATCATCCAGCTGGGGCCTCGTACCTATCAGGTCCACAGCTGAGCTTCCAGCCACATGCAATACAGCATCCTTTACAGGAACACACCGAGTACCAATCCGAATACTCCCATCTAACAACAACACATTCTTCCGGGCAGCAACAGTCACAGCAGGCGTACCTTGGCCAGCCTGTTCCACCCCCACCTCCGCAGCAGCAACATCACCAGTCTTACGAACCCTCGCAGCCGCAAATATCTTACCTCGAGTACTTTCAGCCTCATCAGACTCACTTTGAGCCTCCACCACCTACTAACAACCTCCACCACATGTCCGGCAGGTGCCACCTCAAGGCCCGCAACAGCCGTATCCCCAGGCCCAGCCGCATGAGCAGCGTCCTCCTCCTTCAGACTCCCAAGCGTTTCTCCAAGATCCACCATCATATCCGCCTCACCATCCCAAGCAGCCCTCCAAACAGCCAGGCCTAGACGAGCAGGAATGCCAAAAGCCAAAGTGTCAGCAGCTCAGACTTCGCATTCAGCTTCTCGAACTAAAGGTACAGGGACAGTGCATCCAAAAAATGCACCACCACCTCCAATCCTACAACCAGAGCATCAACAGCCTCAGCCACTAGACTCTCAGAATCGCGACAGCACTACGGATCATGACGGCCTGGATGACGACGACGACGATAACGTCTCTGAACAGCTCAGGCTAGGGATGCAAAAAGAGTTGCAGGCGCACATGATGCATATGCAGATTCAAAACCAGGCCCGAAGTCAGAATTCGATACCGATACATACGCCAATTCCCATGCCAGTCCCTCAGCCAAGCCTCTTGACCCTACCGACTCCATCATTTACCCCTGCACCACTACAGAATCACGAGATGCAGCAAACGACGCAGATACCCGCACAAATACCAACACATATGCCAATACCAATGTCGATACCGGTTCCTATGCAGGTGCCGCCGCCGTTACCGGCGCAAGCTTCCTCGCAAACACTAGCACAAGCACCGACACAACTGCCGGCGCAACCAGCAATGCACGCATACATGCAGTGTCCTCCACCTCCATCCACCCAGACTCTCACGCCAGTGAGCACACCAATACCTCACCCGAGTCTCATGCAGATGCATATGCAACTACCAGAACAGGTACTGTCACCCCTTCCACTACTGCATTGCTTAGACGTATGCACCTTGGCTTACATAGCTTATATCAGGCGACTTGACATCAAACGGGATTAATTCTCTCTTCCCCCAAACACGAAGCTTACGGTTTTGGTAGACTTGGGCCCGAGATATAAGCTGCAAAGGGTTATGCCACGCTAGTATCTCCAGTTTAATGTCTCCATATTCTTTCCCTTCTTTTATTTTCTTTCTAAACTTTACGAGACGTTTGATCTATTGGCGCATGGGAACAGAATCAATACTCAGCAAGGGGCTATGATCTTGGATATGGGATTGGGGCAATTAATGTTTTTATCTATTTATTCACAGATTTTTATTTTATAAAGTGAATTTTATTGGGTTTGGACCTATTATTAAAGATTGAATTTGAAAAGAAAAGAAAAGAAAAGAAAGAAAAAAAACCCTATTGTTGGGTTTTGCTTGAATAACTCTTATTTGATTTGATCATTTAAAAGCCACAACACAAAACATGAAGGAAAGATTAGGGAGAAAAGGTATCAGAAAACAAGATCAACTCACTTATCTTCATAGTATGATATAATCCCTTTTATAACATATAACGATCAATAACGACTGTTGAACTTGAATGATGCTGTCAACAAGTGTCGTTGATATCACGTGTATTTACACGCCGGCGGTGAGGGTGACGCTATTAACTCGGTGTGTTTGTCTGTGCCTCTGGAGGAATTGCCACCAGATTTTGGCCCCCCGAAACGTCTATTCGGACAGTAGGTACTCGGGCTCTAGTGCAAAATGCTAGTTGGACTAGGTACCCTCAGTCAAATCAGCATAGCGATGCGAGCTCGGTTTATCATGGTGAAATGTAAAAGAGAGAGCAGAATAAAAATAGAATATTTTACTAGAGCTTATCTTGATCTTGCTCCAGTATTTTTGAAGCCTGATCAATAAATAATAGAGGAGTAAATATCAAAACATTGATTCTTGCTCATTCTTGAAAGCATTACAACGAGCGATAAGGAGGCTGATAAGGAGTCTGGACCCTGTGCCAATATCCGTAGCTTCCCCCGCCACATGGAACTGGTGTGGGTCTTGTTGCTAGGCCCAGCCAGTCGCGTTTCTAATACTTGCGCCATCACCGTGGTTGCCTCTCGTCGCCTTCCTTTCTATTGACTTGGAAGCTCTACTCACCGTGCAGCGCATTCCACGGCATTCTACCGAGCTCAATCCGTCAGTGCCCAACACACGCAACACTGCATTGTCCTTTGCTTTGTGATCCTGCGTGCACCTTTTACTCTTAGCATTGATCAATTCTCTCCAATCCTCCCCTCGGTAAGCTCTTGCTGTGATTGGCCCCGCGGCCTGTTGCATGTTGACGGAAAACTGACTCTTTTGCCCACCGTGGCGTTTCCCAGACCTCTGACTCTCCTCCTGACCTGACTTCTCTCTCTCTCTCTCGTCAACTCTACAGCCTTTTGTTTGGCACATCACGATCGTTTCGACCCTTTCCAAATCCCCGACAACGACTCTCACCGGCTGATCCTCTCCTTCGGACCCCGCGCTTGTCATTAGCAAGCAGCCTACGTCACGATTGACTACCACGTCAACTTCACCGAACGCTCACAGAAAGCACCGTTTCTCTACAAAACTACACACAATGTCCAGCATGGATGTTGACTCGGCGGGCGACGCCGCCAAGACCACCGTTCCCGGTATGTACTGCACATTACGATAGGGCCCTGCCGACACCACCTCCGACGCCGCTTCCGTCTCCTCCAATCTTGGGCCGTATGCTAACCCGTTCTCTCAGTTGTCATTCGGCACCAGGGCAAGAAGTACGATGTCGACGTAGACGTCTCCGAACCCGGCGCCATCTTCAAATACCAAGTGTTCAGCCTGACGGGCGTGCAGCCAGAGAACCAGAAGATCCTTATCAAGGGCAAGCAGGTCAAGGACGACACGGAGATGTCAACGCTCGGCCTCAAGCCGGCTCAGGCCATTATGGTCTTGGGTCAGCCGGGCGCCGCTCCCACCCGTTTCGAAGCACCCCAAGGAGAAGCCCCGCTTCGTGGAGGACTTTGATAGCAACGATGCCGCCCTCCAGGGCGACACCCCCGGCGGCCTGACCAACCTGGGCAACACCTGCTACCTCAACGCATCCCTGCAGGCGATGCGCTCGATTCCTGAGCTGCAGGACTCGCTGGTCAACCGGTTCCAGGGCGACGCCACTAACACTTCGCCGACCCTGGCCCGCCACCTGCGCGAGGTGTACTCTCGCATGTCCGCCTCCAACGGCGCCTATGTGCCCCAGTTCTTCCTCAACACGCTGCGGACACTGAACCCCCGCTTCGCCGAGCGCTCCCGGACGGGCCAGGGCTATGCCCAGCAGGACGCCGAAGAGGCCTGGACATTTATCATGGACAACCTGCGGCGGACGCTGTTTGTCAAGGACGAGCCAAGGCTCTGCCGCCGGCAAAGGAGGGTGAGAGTGGCGCGGCAGCTGCCTCCAGCACCAGTACGGCAACAACAATTGAGTCGGTCCCTGAGGAGGGCACAAGCAGCAGCTCTTCCTCCGTGAGCATCGTCAAGCGCTACCTGGCTGGTGAAGTACAAAAGACGTTGGTGTGCGACGAGCCCGAGGGCCGCACAGAGGCCGAGTCGGCGCCCACAAACGAAACGTTCCTGAGCTTGCCGTGCCACATTAGCATCTCCATCAACCACCTGCGCGACGGTCTGCTGGCTGGCCTCACGGAGAAGATTGAGAAGCACTCGGAGGTGCTGGGCCGCGACGCCACCTACACGTCGACCCTCAAGATCGCACGGCTGCCCAAGTACCTGACGGTGCACTTTGTGCGGTTTTACTGGAAGCGCGATATCCAGAAGAAGGCCAAGATTATGCGCAAGGTCACGTTCCCGCACGAGCTGGACATTTCCGAGATGTGCACGGACGAGCTGCGGGCCAAGCTGGTGCCTGTGCGCGAGAAGGTGCGCGATGTCCGCAAGGAGGTCGAGGAGATTGAGCGCACCAATAAGAAACGGAAGCGCCGTCTGTCTATGGAGAAGAAGGCCGAGGCCGCCGCCGCCCGCTTTGGTTCTGCTCCCGCCGGTGGTAGCTCCTCTACTACTACGGAGGCCAAGCCCGACGACAAAAAGGACAACAAGGACAAGAAGGAGGGTGCTGAAGGCGACGCCGACGACGCTGAGTACAAGACGGACGCCCAGATTGACGAGGAGAAGAAGGCCTCGCTCGAAAAGGCCAAGGAGGAGCTGTACCAACTGGTGCGCCCGCGCCTTGAGGAGGACCGCTACGCCAACCACACGGGTCTCTACGAACTGCGTGCTGTCGTCACGCACCAAGGTGCCGGTGCCGACAGCGGCCACTACACGGCCTTTGTCAAGAAGGGCTCCATTGTGAACCCCAAGACGGGCAAGAAGACCGAGGAGGACGGCAACTGGTGGTGGTTCAACGATGATACCGTCACCGAAGTGGGCAGCGAACGCATTGACCAGCTGGCTGGCGGCGGTGAGTCGCACTCGGCGCTGATTCTGCTGTACGGCTCTGTGCCGCTCCCGCTTCCCGAGAGCCGGGTGACGGAGCAATTCTTTACGTCGTAGATGAGGAGGAGGAAGAGGAAGAAGAAGAAGAGAAGCATAACAAGTGGTGGAGCTGCGTGGGGTGATGCGGCAAAAAGGGCCGACAAGAGATTTAGACAGGGCCATGGACGGCGTCTTTTGAACAGCATAAACCAAAAAAACCATATCAGCTGTGTTATTTTACTCATCGTGTTCGGCTCGTAGCAAAACTGTGACGTATGTATTAAAGCTGCTGGGAGTGGGGGTACTCTCTCTCCCATGCTCTTTCCCATGCATCATGTCGGCAATCGGGTAAAGGCGCAGACATACGGCGTGTCAAAAGTATGCAACAGTACCAACAGGCACGAACAAGCAACACACGCATTGCCAGCCTTACCAATGGAGCCCCTCACAGCCTGCCAGACCGCATGTTCTTCCCCTTTGCTCCCAATTTCTGAAGCATGACAGCAAAGTCAATCCACCCTCTCGGGACCGGGACACACCTCTCAGGCCCCGGCATTGCCCTGTCAGCCCGTGTTCCGCAGCACGTGGAATTTAGCATGTTGGACCACGTTCTGGCCCGCGAGGGAGTATCCGTTGTTGTCCTGCCGTGTTTTTTGCTCTTTTTACCATTCATTTCTTACCCTCTCTGTTGATAACTAGCAGGGCTCCTGACCGACCATCGGGCCGACCCCAAGAGCTTTTAGGCAATGATTTATTCACAACAATGGATGCTTCTTTTCTTCATTTTTTTTTTCTTTCTTTCTTTTTTCTTCTTTCCTTCCCAGTCTGGCGGTGTGGCTCTCATTATTTTCTCTGTCAGGTCTCACAAAAATAAAAGCCCCAGGGGCACGCATAGCTGAAGAGGCGGGCAATCGATCTGCGAGCAGCTTTTTGCCCGTGTGGCACAGCCCTCCTCTCGCAAGGCGCGAGTGGGTGGGACAGGAACCGTCGTTTTCAGAGAAGTGACAGACATGGCAAGAGAGTCGACAGGCAAAGAAGAAACGTAACATGGAAACGTGGGATGAAAAAACGTGTCGCGCACAGAGGACCGCCAGCACAGACTGTTATATTTTGCAGGTAGTTGTACGACGTACAGCAAGTCGTTTCGACTGCACGTGACACAGTTTGTCAAGTCTCAATCTCCAGAGTTTCACTCTGAGAGCACAAGATGCATCTAGATGTCCATTTTGCACCTCTGAAATGCACCCTTTGCGGCAGACACGTCCTTTTGTCTTTTGTCTTTTGCATAGCGCAGCATCTAAATAAAACTCCGGCTGCGCGCCCAAACAATACGTTGCCATGGTTTTCCATGTTTGGGCCCGAATTCCCATGAATTTTGCACCGCCACAACGCCACAATACACCCAAAACACCCACACAACCTCACAGTCTCACAATCTAAGCTTCTGTACTCCGTACGTCGTATTCTGTCGCTTCTCCACGCCCCCGTCCAACAGGCCTTCACCGATCCCACTAGCAACCACATCGCCGCCCTGGAACCCCTCTCTTGCACTCACAGAAGAACCTGCCCCCTTTTCTTGGGCGTCTTGCCCCGCCATTTAGTGCAGGACGCTGGCTGCAGGGAGAGAACCACTTTCTCACCACCTGAATACTGAGAGAGACACCTGTTGCCTGCTGTAATTGGCTGCTGCCTCCTTCTGGAGGAATACCCACCGCCTTCCTAATTCCCACTGGTCCCCAATGGCGGGCTGGGCTGGCAAATTTTGCTGGCGCAGTTCTTTTTTTTGTCTTAGGTGTCTTAGGGAGCAATTAAAAATTAATCAAAATAAACCCCAAAATCGGTGAGCAGCTACTAATTTTTTTTTCGTTGGCCAGGCCCAAGAGGTCACTTCCGCCTTTGGCAGGCACGACCGCCATCACCGCAGCCAAAGTGCATTGTACAGGAAAGAACGATGCAGATGTAGAATCCATATCAAAATAATAGAAAATGAAAGGGGACTTTCCATCTAAAATAACCACAAACATCCTAAAGCAACATCCACGCCGAAAATCGCATCTCTCCAGGTTTGGCCACAACACGGGCCACGACCGTTGCCCACCGAGACAGAGACAAACAGGGTGCGTCTTGCAAGCCACACAGCGCCGGTACCCCCCAGCTAAGGCCAAACCCAGCGACCACTACCCGCCCCAGAATTTCTATTTCCCACCGAAAGGCTCCCACCTCCAAAAACGCACCAGCGACCACACACAACAAAAAAAGTCGTGGGAATCAAAAGGGTCCCCAACCTCGCTGCCCTCACCACACCTTGCCCTCGCCGTTTGCCTCACCTGTCGAGTGCTTTCATCAGTCCTATTTTGGTGCCCGTCGAGCATTCGGTCTTCAGCTTGTGGCCCTTCTGCGTTTGCGACTTGCAGTTGGCCCCTTCAACCCCCCTCCTTGACCCTCTTGTTCGTCCGTGTCCCTCCCTTTCGCACGACCGCCGCTTTCGACGACACATTGGCCCCTCCGCCTTGCCCGCTCCCTCGAGCGTCTTGCTTCGTCCCTCCCGTTCCCCCGCCTCTCTCGTCCATCTCCGATATTCTTGTCGACGGTCCGGCACGCCGTTAATTCGACCTCCCTGCCGGTCCTCTTTTCTCCTCGACAAAATTCATTTCAACAAACCCGCCGCCCTCGAACCGGCCCTCCAACAGCACGTCGCAACGCGCGACACAACCCTTCGACATGTCGTTGGCCTTGGAGAACGTCAAGAGCTGGATTGTCGCAACGCTCGACGCCGATGCCAATGTCCGCCAATCGGCCGAGGCCCAGCTGAAGGAGGTATGTTGACACCAGGTTTTCTTGCCATACCCCATTGTGAACGAGCCTGTCGAGTTCCTGGCAATCAACCTTTTGCTTTGGCCATCTCGACGGGCGCAAAGTGTTTGGGTCCATCTCGCAGTTTGCTGACCCATGCCCTTTTTCAATGTTCATAGGCCGAGACCCATGAAGGCTTCGTCGGCGTCCTTCTTACCATCCTCGAGACCGAACAGAGCCAGAATGTCCAGCTGTCTGGTACGAATGCCCCCCTCCTCCTCGTCTTGATACACTCTTTTTCTTTGCCTTTGTTTGCCACGCTTTTCTTTCTCCCCACATCCACGTGGTGCTGCTGTCAACCAGGGCGCAATGCGGTCCGACCGGCTTTTTGTTTCTGTTGTTTCTGTTTCTAATGTCTATTCCTTACCCCGCCAACAGCTGCCATCTACGTCAAGAACCGCGTGAATCGCGCATGGACCTTTGTCGACGTCTACCCCGACGAACGCCTCCTGACCGAAGACGAAAAGGCTCAGGTTCGCAACCGCCTCCTGCCCATCCTCGGCTCCGCTTCCAGCATCGTGCGCCAGCAGCTCGTTCCCCTCCTCCAGCGCATCCTGCACTGGGACTACCCAGCAAGATGGCCGACCTACATGGAGTACACCATGCAGCTCCTGTCCACCAACAACGCACAGGGTGTCCTTGCCGGTATCCAGTGCCTGCTGTCCGTCTGCAGAACGTATCGCTTCAAGGCGTCTGGTGGCGCCAGCCGCGACGAACTGACCAACATTGTCGAGGCTGCCTTCCCCCACCTTCTTAGCCTTTGCCAGCAGCTGCTCGAGCTCGACAGCGAGGAAGCCGGCGAGATGCTGCACTACGCCCTCAAGATCTACAAGCAGGCCGCCTGGCTCGACCTGCCACAGCGCCTCAAGACCGACAACCTCGCCTGGTGCACCGTCTTCCTGCGCACCGTCTCCAAGGACCCACCGGCCTGCTCCCTTGCTGACGACCCGGCCGACCGCGAGAAGCATCACTGGTGGAAGGCTAAGAAGTGGGCGTACTTCAACCTCAACCGTCTCTTCATGCGCCACGGTAACACATATTCGCTCTCTGCCGATGGCCGCGACCAGGTCGCTTTCGCCAACGACTTCACCGCCAACGTCGCCCCCGAGATCCTCAAGATCTACCTGCAGCAGATTGAGAAGTGGGTGGCCCAGCAGATCTGGCTCAGCCGTGTCTGCCTGTCCTACACCGTTGTCTTCCTCGAGGAGTGCATCCGTCCCAAGGAGATGTGGCCGCATCTGCAGCCGCACTTGCCCAACCTGCTCACACACTTGCTGTTCCCCCTGTTGTGTCTGTCTGAGGAGGATATTGCCACCTTCACCGACGAGCCCGACGAGTACCTGCACCGCAAGCTCAACTTTTACGAGGAAGTCTCATCGCCCGATGTGTCAGCCACCAACTTCCTGGTGTGCCTGACCAAGACCCGCCGCAAGCAGGTCTTTGAGATTCTGCAGTTTGTCAACAACATTGTCAATACCTACGAGCAGGCCAGCCCTGAGGAGAAGAACTACGTGGCCAAAGACGGTGCCCTGCGCCTGATCGGCACTCTGGCCCCGATTCTACTGGGCAAGAAGAGCCCCATCGCCGAGCAGGTCGAGATGTTCCTCGTCCGTTATGTCCTGCCCGACTTCTCCAGCGACAAGGGCATCCTGCGTGCCCGCGCCTGCGACACTATTGAGAAGTTCGAGGCCCTCGACTGGCGGGAGCCCGCCAACCTGTTCACTGTCTACCAGCGTATCATCGACTGTATGTCAGACAGCGAGCTGCCTGTACGGATAACTGCTGCCCTCGCCCTCCAGCCCCTGATCCGCCACGACGCTATCCGCGACCACATGCGCGCCAACATTCCCACCATCATGAGTCAACTGCTCAAGCTGGCCAACGAGGCAGATGTCGACGCTCTGGCCAACGTCATGGAGGACTTTGTCGAGGTGTTCTCCAAGGAGCTTACGCCCTTCGCTGTTGCCCTGAGCGAGCAGCTTCGTGAGACGTACCTGCGCATTATCCGCGAACTGCTGGACCGTGCCAGCCGCCTTGACGACGATGCTGAGGCCAACGAGATTGTCGACGACAAGAGCATAACCGCCCTGGGTGTGCTGCAGACCATTGGCACCCTGATTCTGACCCTGGAGAACATGCCGGACGTGCTGCACCATATCGAGAGCGTCATCATGCCCGTGATCCGCGTCACCCTCCAGAACCGTCTGTACGATCTGTTCAACGAGGTCTTTGAGATTGTCGACAGCTGCACATTCTCCGCCAAGAGCATCTCGCCCGTCATGTGGGAGGCCTTCGACCTGTTCCACGTCACCTTTAACGGAGGTGCCGAGCTCTACCTCGAGGACATGCTCCCCGCCCTTGACAACTTTGTCCAGTTTGGTGCCGAACACCTGCGCCAGAACCGCCCACGCATCGACTCCCTTTTCTCCATGGTGGAGGTGCTCTTTGCGGACCCCAAGGTCGGCGGCTCTGACCGCGTGTGTGCCTGTCGTCTGGCCGAGGCCATGATGGTCAGCCTGCCCGGCGCCATTGACGATGTCGTGTCGCGTTTCATTCGCCTGGCCCTTGCTGGTCTGTCTGGCGGCACCGTCGGCCCCGACGGCTCCGTTGTGCCCAGTGAAGCCTTCCTTGCTACCGGTGCCGCCACCTCCGTGCACCAGGTTAGCCCTCGCTCGTACCGTGTGCATCTGATGGAGATGATCATTAGCGCCATCTACTACAGCCCAGTGCTCGCACTGGCAGAGCTCGAGGCCATCGGCTGGACGAACCGCTTTTTCACAATGTGGTTCGGCAACATGGACGTCTTCAGCCGTGTCCACGACAAGAAGCTGTGCATCTCGGCCATTGTGTCGCTGCTCTCGCTGCCGCCTAGCAGCATCCCTGCCAGCGTTTCTGTTGGCTGGCCGCGTCTGCTCAAGGGCGTTGTTGCCATGTTCCGGACGCTTCCCAGCGCCATCAAGAGTGAGTTTTTACTTGGCATACGTGCCCAATTGTGCTTCAAATTCTTTCCAAAATTTCATTGCTAACATTATGCTTTCCCAGACCGCGAGGAGGCACTCCAGGAGGACTTCCAGTTTGCCGGTGGCGGAGGTGATGACGAATGGGACGATGCCGACGAGGGCTGGGTCGAGGAGGATGGTCCCGCTGACCCTACGGCCGAGACCAAGGACGAGAACACCGCCTACATCGAGTTCCTCAGCGAGGAGGCCCAGAAGATTGAGCGCCTGCGCAACCACAACGACTCTACCGACGAGCTCGGCGAGGAGAGCTTGCTGCTCGAGTCGTCCCTCGACAAGATTGAGCCTTATCAGCTCTTCCGCAACGCCATCACACGTACGTTTCCCCTTATTTCCCCAAACTTTGACTTTGAATTGATGTACCGGGAGCACCTGCTAACCAAATCAGAACTCGAGCGGGAACAGCCACAATTCTACCAGGGCCTCATCAGCCACCTCTCTGCCGACGAGCAGGGTGTCATGGAGTCTGTCTACGCCCAGGCCGACCGGGAAGCCCAGGCTGCCCAGCTTCTGTTCAACGAGCAGCAGAAGCTGCTGGCTGAGAACGGCGGTGCGGCAGCTGTCACGCAGAGCTAGATGCATCGCGCCTTGCCTTCCGTACACTCGACCCCGACTCTCCACACTACGCCGAGCCAAGGCCATTTAACGACAATGGTGGGCACATAAGCACAAAATATATATGCGCATGCACCCGGATATCCAACGCTTTAGTCTAGATATTTTGGTTTCTGGTGCCTCTTTTTGTGCCCCCTTTTTGACGGGAAATAGGAGAGCAAGAATTGGAAGAGGTAGACTCATTGGAGAGCGTCAGTTTATACAAACGCAAACGATACTGCCCTTTCTGTCCATTGGCCCTCCAGCCCCTTCCCAAAATGGATCTTCCTACCTCCATTCTACGATACCATCAAGATTCTCCCGTCATCTACCCTACACTTTCTCCCCCTTTTGTGTTGTCTGTTGTGTCTTGGCTTTGCGAACCCGATTTGCATGTTTGTTATTGGCTGTTGATAGCTGGTAGTTGTTCTTTATGTTTTAAGTTTAACTGCGTTTTTTTTTATCATGCACATTTTACCCCCTCTTTTCATCGGTCACATCACCCACCTTTCTTGCCTCTTTTGCCTCTTTGTCTCTTGCTTCTTGATGCCATCTTCCGTTTTGTTTTCCCCCCTTTCCCATCTTTTATAGTACCCTGTTTATCCATCATTCACAAACCAAATCCCCCCATACATATATATCCTCATCTTTTTATATAGCAAGGTGTGTGTGAGAGAAAGAGAAAAAAAGTATACAATGAGGGAAATGGTGGGAAAAAGTAAAGAGAAAAGTGACAAAACACTAGGAAAAAAACAGATAAAAAAAAAGAAAATTCACAATACTACTTTATGAAAGAAAATACCCTTCTCTACAGTGTGCTTCTTCGGCGGTTTTCGTAGTATGTGAGATGGCTCATTTGATGTGCATATTATGTGTTGCATACTGCTTGATGGGAGTCTTGTGAATGGAACGAATGTGCGTCGCACAATCTTGATCTTGAAGCATCGCATTTCACAGCTTGTATCACAGTATGCATTTTCAGTCATCACAGTAGCTTATGCCTACATCTGAAAGTCTCCAGGCACAAAAGCTTTACAATGGTGAAAAGAGTCGCACATGGGTATGAACGATGCTTGTGTTATAATCCAGATTGAAACATTGCTTTGTATTCTTTTTTTGTAGCTAAAAGGGCTAGCAGAGAGAAAGAGAGAAGTAACATCGATTTTCTTTGGTAGAGATATGTGAGATATGTAACAAAAGGCGGAAATCGATGGCATGGCGGTGTGGGCCGAGAAGTTGTTCTATCGGTGTGCCGGGGAGAACAGAGGTACGAAAAGGGTGAAGCAGGAAGAAAGAGAGACGGCCCGGATGTGCCGCTGACTTCAGATGAAGGGTATGGCAGCGGAGTGATTTAATCGAACTGGACGACATTGTTAGCATGTGGTTCTCCTAGGGTTGGTGAGGAAGACGAATACGTACTGGTGTCAGGAAAGACTCGGCAACGAACCGAGCACGGGCGTTCAACTGTGAGGTCAGTTAGTAAATGATCGTAAGGTTGCGTTTTTTGTTGTTGTTGGCGGAAAGAAAACACGTACAAACAGCTTCATCTCCGAAATCTCCTTGTCCACCTCCTCCATAAACTGGATAATGAAATCCACCAGCTTGTGCTTCAGCATCTGCTCCGTGTGGAAGTTGGTAATCAAAAAGGAAATGTTGTAGCCGTCCACCGCCTTGCGCCGCAGAATAAAAAAGTTTTCGGCACGCTGCGTCAGGAATCGCGTAAACTTGTGCACCAAAATGTGCTCAATCTCGTCGGCCTGCTTAATCTTGATGCTCACGCGCACACTGTTGACACTGGCCTCGATGAGCACGCGCTCGTTCTCGTTGCGCGACACAACCAGCGGGGTCAGCAGGACCTCGGGTGACGAGCCGGCCTCGATCTCGGGCACGTTGTGGCGCTCGGCGGTCTGGGAGGCAAAGTCGCCGAGACAGAGGGCGACCGTCAGACTGCTGCGGACGGCCTGCAGGTAGGGGCGGAGGGATTGAGACTGCGGGGGGAGAGGAAAGAAGGGCGCGTTAGCATGTGTATATTTCAGAGTAGAGGAGCAGAGACCGAAAGACAGCGAGGGGGCCGGCCGGCTTCAAGCTCCGAAGATGCCGGAGCGCCGTTCCAGCCGGGCGGCGCTCCATCGTAACGGCAACCATCACTCACCATTGTATCGGTAGTCTGTGCAGTTCAATTCGTGTCGGTAACGTAGGAGAAGACACAGTAGATGTGCCTAGGGTCGCGGGGGAGAGGAGACTGGGTGTCGTCCCGTCGATGATTGGAGTTGGTGATGTTGCGCGCTCTGGTGACGTCGCCTGGATGAGGGCCAAAGAAGGGGGGCAAGGGGTGGGGAGGTTAGTTGGGCAATTGGCTACCGGGCGCTGTCCCGCATAACCGCTTTCGTGATCTTGTCGTCGCCCTGGTGTTCTGAGAAGCCGTGGGAAGTGCGGCGTCTGTGGTATTGCTTGTTCGTCGAGGGAGCTGTGTAGTCGTCGCAATCCCGTTTGCGAATGGGAATCAATGTGCCAGGCAGTCGTCTGGGGAGGGACATAGCTTATGGAGGGGGCAGGCGCGGCGGGCGGCGGGCTGCTCCAAGCCACATTCGCCAGCAATGTGCCCCGCTGGATTGACCGTGGTCTCCACTTATTGATGACATGGCACGTGACTAGATCTGAGAAGTGATGTCAACTGTGGAATCTGCAAGGTACATCTGTTTGTGTGTGATTTGCTAGTGTAAACATGTACCCTCGTGAAGGCTTCTCATCTCATCTTAAGGAACAGCAAATACTAGGGCAAACAAACTCTCAACGACAATATAGCATATCCTATTTTCATTTGACTTCAAATTTTGAAGACGATGCAAATTAAAAATTAAAGCCAATTCCAACCAAGCGCCAAAAGGCAGAGGAAATCATCACAGCATTCAGTCCCAAGTGCGAGCCCCACAAAAATCTGTTTTTGTCCCTTCCGTTTTGGGCAATTATACGACAACGTCCGAGCATTGCTTCTACGCCCATCGTCCCTTTTCTTCTGTGTCTTTGCATCATGGCTTTACCATTTTGTGAAACTTGCGGTGTACATTTATTGGCGGTTGTTGGTGATGGACGCTGCCCCTGGATAACGCCAAAAAGACGAGCACCGCGCATACACCTGACCCGGCAAGCCGCCCAACGTCTGGTACCAAGTCCAAGTCGTCGTCTTGCTGCTCTTTGCAACCTCGCTTTCTTTGGCCCTCGTTTTCCCCGTTTCCCTTGTCTAGCTCGGACAGCACATGTTTCCGTATTAAACGTACTCGGATGACACGCCCGAGGCAGGCCCGTAGATGGCCGCAAGCGAGCGTATGTACATGGGAAGCAGCGCCTGGAGCATGTTGGCCGCAAAACGCGCAGTGTCTTGGTCCTCGTGCACTTGAACACCAAGGGCGTAATTAAAGGCTTTCCGCACTATAGGATCGTTGCAATACCGCTGCCTGGGCCGGGTAGCACAGCGACTGGTCTGCGCGTAGCTGTGCCTGCGCCTGGCATTTGTGGGAGAGTATTTCTCGCTTGGCACTCAACTTTTCGTAAGGCTCGGCCTTGCCGCCAGCACCCAGCATCGAGCTCGCTTTGTCGAGGATCTCGATCAGTAGTTCGGCTGTCTCGGCATGGCCTTGCTCGGGGAGGAGGGCCACCGTCTTTCCCAGACAGTTCAACGCATCAAAGAGCTCTTCGGCACAGGCCAAGGCAGATTCTTTTGCTTCCTCTTCCGAATATCCGTCGTCTCGAGAACTGTCCAGAATGGACTCATACATGCCGAGGACACTGTTCCGAATTATCTGTAGCGCCTCGCTTATTTTCTGGACTGAATTGCCCCAAATTTTGTAGCTGAGCATGGCTACATCGTCCTTATGCCGCAGTCTGCGAGGCTGTTCATGGTTAATCAAACAGTCAAGGAAGTTCCATTATTCAGCATATATTAATGAGATAGAATTAAATAAATAAGAACTGTAAACAAAAATATATATACACTCTAGTTGCTGTTCTGCATCGACTGGATCGCTGCCACACTGCCCGTACCGCGCATGTACGGCGCACTGGTCGCTGCCGTGCCGCCATTGACGTGCGCCACGACAGCATCGGCCGCATTGCCCCAGCCACCACCACCGGGTGTCATCACGACCATGCGGTCACCAACGGCAGCGTTGATCGAGTTCTTGGGACCTAGGTTGATGACACGGTCCTCTCCGTTGGGCAGTTTCTTGATAAACAGGTTGACACCAACGGCACCGTTCTGGCCGCCGCGCATGCCATAGGGCGCGTGCACACGGCGATCTGACAGAATGGCGGCCGACAGCGGCTGGCGGAACTCAATGTCGCGGATACAGCCCTCGCCGCCCTTGAAGGCACCGTCGCCGCCACTGCCCTGGCGCAGGCTAAACTCGCGCACCAGACAGGGGTAGCGGCGCTCAAAGATTTCGGCGTCGGTGATGCGTGTGTTGGTCATGTGGACGTGGACACCGTCGGTACCGTTCCAGCCAGGACCGGCACCGGCACCACCGGCAATGGTTTCGTAGTAGCCGTAGCCCGGGGTGTACTTGCCGGTGTCGGCATCGAGGCGGGAGCTCTTGCCAAACGTCAGGTTGTTCAAGCAGCCCTGGCTGGCGGCACAGACGTCGAAGCAGCGCAGGATGACATCGGTGACACGCTGGGAGGTGACACAGTTGCCACCAACCACAGCGGCCTCGGCACTGGGCGACAGGATGGTGCGCTGGGGCATGATGACGTTGATGGGGGTCAGGCAGCCCTGGTTGAGCGGGATGTCCTCCTTGACGAGACAGCGGAGCACATAAATGATGGCCGAGTAGGTGACGGAGGTGGGGGCGTTGGTGCTGCCGTAGACCTCGGGACCGGTGCCGGTAAAGTCAAAGTCGGCGGTGCCAGCCTCGCCGTCAATGGTAATCTTGAGCTTGATGGGGCTGCCGTCGTCCATGAACTCGGTGGCCTCCATGGGCTTGCCGCCAAAACGTGTAAACGTCTCTTTCAGCAAGCGGCGGACGGCAATTTCGGCGTTCTCCTGGATGGCGCGCATGTAAAACAGGACGGTCTCAAGGCCATACTCCTTTACGAGCTGGCCGATAAGGTTGATGCCCTTCTGGTTGGCGCCAGTCTGGGCGCGCAGATCCGCCAGGTTGTCCGACAGGTTGCGGGCACCGCTGCAGCCGGGATACTGCGCGGGGCGCACAAGCAGATGCTCGCGCATGGCCTCCTCGTTGAAGGCGCCACCCTCGACAAGTTTGACGGACTCAATGGCGGCACCCTCCTGCCACAGCTCAGTAGAGTTGGGCGGCAGAGAACCGGCAGAGATACCACCGATATCAGCGTGGTGACCACGAGAGGCGACATAGAAGACAATCTTGCCGTTCTCAAAGAACGGAGTAATGACCGTGATGTCGGGCAAGTGAGTACCACCGCAGACTGAGCTGTTAATATGTGATATCAATGAGAGAAAGTGTAGAGGTGAGCTTACTTGGGTGGTTTGAGACGAGGACATCGCCTTCCTTGAGCTTGCCCTTCCAGTGCTCGTGCTGCCACAGGACGGCGTACTGCATACTACCAAGATGCACGGGGACGTGGGGAGCATTGGCAACCAGCTTGCCGTCCTCGGAGAACAGAGCACAGGAGAAGTCCAGGCGCTCCTTGATGTTGGTGCTGACACTCGTCTTCTGCAGCGTGCGGCCCATCTGCTCAGCAATGCCCATGAAGCGGTGGCCAAATACGGACAGCTGCACAGGGTCCAGGACAGGGCCACCAGCAGGGTTCTGCTGGCGCTGGCCGGAGACATCAATGTCGATGACGACATGCTCGGTCAGGGCTGTGGCCACGCCGTTGGGTGCAATGACAATGGTTTGGGTGTTGTCGATAATCATGGCTGGGCCGGCAACCTGCTCACCCTCCTGCAGGGAGGTCAACAGATAAACGGGAGTCTGCTGCCAGCCGAGACCACCCTCAAAGTAGACCTGCTTGGTCATCTGGACGGCCGAGGCCGAGGCGGGCTTGCGGGTGACACGCTCCATCTCCTGGGCGGCGACGGTGGCGCTGGCACCGGCGTTGCTCTTGCCGACGGCACGAATGCGGACATCACCGACAAAGACGTCGCGCGGCATGGTGAAGCCGAACTCTTGGCGATGACGCTCAATGAACTTGTCGGCGAAAGCCCAGTCGTCCTCGGCACCGGATGTCTGGGGGATCATGATGAGAGTGTCGGAGCCCTCGTAGTGCATGTGCAGGAAGAGCTCGTACTCGGCACGGGTATCGTTGACGGCCAGGCCCTGGTCAAACAGCTCAGCCTCGGCCTTGACACGCAGCTCGGCCGCGGTGGCCTTGATGGACGGCAAGTTCTCCTCGCTGAAGACACAGGCCAGGGGCGCCTGCACATCGGCAACAATGTCGGCGAGAGCCATGCCGTAGGCAGACAGAATAGAGCTGAAGCGGTGCAGCACGACACGGCTAATGCCGAGAGCTGAGGCGATGGAGCAGGCGTGCTGGCCACCAGCACCACCAAAGACGGCCAGGTCATGGTGGGCGGCATCGTGACCACGAGCCTCAGTGAGTGTGCGAATGGGACGGCACATGCTCTCGTTGGCGACGCGCAGGAAGCCAAGGGCGACCTCCTCGGCGGTCAGCTTGGCGGTACCAACGGGGAGGCCGCTGTTGACCTCAGCCTTCATCTCCTCAAAGAGGGTGCGGGTGACCTCAATATCCAGAGGCTGGTCCTCGTTCTTGCCAAAGATCTTGGGGAAGTATTCCGGGACAAGACGACCAAGGAAGAGGTTCGCGTCTGTCACAGTAAGAGGACCGCCCTTGCGGTAGCACGCGGGACCAGGGTGGGCACCAGCACTCTCCGGGCCGACCTTGAAGAGACCATTGGACCAGAAAAGGCGCGAGCCACCGCCAGCGGCGACGGTGTTGATGTCGAGCTGGGGCGTCTGCAGGGCGATACCGGCGGTGGTCGTCTCGAAGATGTGCTCGTACGAACCTGCGTATCGTGAGACATCTAAAAATGCAGTTAGCACGCGGCAGTCCAGCTTGGGCATTGAAATAAAAGGAGGTCAACTTACCCGTCGATGTGCCGCCCATGTCGAAGCCGATGATGGGCTTGGCCGACTTGGGGTCGTAAGAAGTCTGTGCATAGCCGACCACACCACCGGCCGGGCCGGAGAGAATGGCGCGCAGGCCAGAGAACTTGCGGAAGCTGACGAGGCCGCCATCACTCTGCATGAAATCACAGCGCGTCGTCGAAGCGTCGTCAAGCTCGCCAACAAAGCCACGACGGAAATTGTCCAGGTACTTCTTGATCAGTGGTGTCAAATAAGCGTCGGCAGTGGCAGACTGGCCACGCGGCACCATTTTGATCATGGGCTGCAGGAGCGAGCTAACGGACACGCTCATGCCAATTTCCTCGGCGATGCGGGCCACGGCCAGCTCGTGGTCAGGGAAGGTGTAGCTGTGCATGAAGCAGACACTCAGACTGCGGAAGCCCTCGTCGTAGAGGCCCTGGATGATTGTGCGGACGGCGTCGAGGTCAGGCTTGGTCATGACACGGACGACCTCCTTGGAGAGGCCAACGACAAGAGCCGGATCGCTGGAAGGATCGATGACAGTCTTCTCAGGGTCTTCGGTGAAGCCCTCAAGAGTAACACGCTCGTCAATCTCGACGACCTTTTCGTAGAGGACACCAGGCTTGGCGACTGTCAGATCAAAAATGTCTGGGCGGGCCTGGTTTCCGATGACGAGCAGATCGCGGAAGCCCTTGGTTATGAGCAGTGCGGACCGCTCACCCTTGCGCTCGAGCAGGGCGTTGGTGGCGACCGTGGTACCCATGCGGATGCTGGCGACTGACGACACATCGATGGGCTGGCCACGAGGCACGGGCTGACCTAGAGCCTGTTCGAGCACGCGTCGGATACCTTCTGTGGGTGCATCGGGGTAGTTCTGAGGGTCGACAGACAGAAGCTTGAGGACGATGTCGTCGGGACGGCCGGGTACAATGGCGTGAACGTCAGTGAACGTTCCACCGCGATCGATGGCAATCTGGATGCCCTTGGTAGCCATTGTGAAGGAGGTGAGGGGTGGTGATGTAAAGAGAGGATAGTAGAGGGGAAGCAGAACAGAAGAAAAAAAAATAGAGAAAGGACGAGGAGGTCCGGGTATCAAATAGAAAAGAGTGGTAGGAGAAGGAGAAGATTGATGATAGGATGTGAAGATGGAGAAGCCGGAGATGTTGCCCACCAAGATCTCTTTTGAATCTCAAGATATCCTGAATTTCTTGATTTGGGTTGACTTGGGATGCCGTCTGTCACGTCTGACCTCACCTGCCAGCAGTCTCTGTATTAATACGGGACTGATGTAGCTTTGTGAGAGTCTTGTGTTTGTCTCCAACGGGCAATCTGAGATACGGATAACAGCCCTCCTCACGCAGATTTACACACAAAACTGTCTCTCATAGTAAGAGATGCATGGTATTGACTTTGCCCCGCTGTGCAGGTCCGATGGCAGTCCGTCGGCGAGGGTCGCCGAGTCCACTTCTTCTTGAGGTTCTCCAACCCTTCAGGGTCGAGCCCCCGGGGGCTGCCATCACGTAATGGGAGACTCGTGAAGGGACAAAGAGAGAGAGGCCAGGAAGGGCACCCTTGGGGTCCAGCGGCACTGCCTTTCTCGTCAAGCCAATCCCGCGTGGCAGTATTGATAGTGTGTGGTAGCCTGTAGGGTTGCTGGCTGCCGGTGATGGTTATCATGCTTGGAAGAGAAGGCGTAAAGTGAGTGTGTGGAGAGTGTTAGATCGGGTGCAGCTAGCCGCGCGCGGGCAAGGTCCACTGCCGTGTAAGTCGCGGGAAGCAGGGAGCCCGCGACCAGATCGCGCAGGCGTTAGCGTGTATTTCAATGGCTTTCTTCGATATGATAGGAGAGGTTTCCAACCTTCTCCGCAATCAATGAATATTCTCCATCCTCTCTTCTCCTCTTCCCTTTCCTTTTTGTGTTAATCTTACCACGGTCTGCATGCTGCCATGTGGTGTGCTAGCAGGATCGACTAAGACGGAAACGCTCTTGCTGTTCGATATGCGATAGCCTCCGTTGGAGAAATTGCCACGCTGATAAGTTGCATCGATAAGGCGTGATCGAGATACCGATGTGTACCGGAGAGAGATGTTGACGAAAGAGAGTTGATTGTGGAAGAGAAGATGTGGATGCAAAGGAAATGGGCTAGCCTCAGGGGGCACTTTACACGTCGCGAGGAAGGTGCACCTCGTAGGAGCTCGCCTCGAGGAAGTCGCGACTTGCAAAGGAACGTCTTGGGGAAGGCGCAGCCCACGAAAGCCTCTCGCGTGTGTTTTCGTATCCAAATCAAGAAACTGAAGAGCTTCCTCTAACTATCACGGGAGAGCTGAAAAGGTAAACATCATTATTATCTCAATTTCTAAATTTCGTAACCCAGGTATCTTCTTGTCATTTATCTCCCCCACGCATACAGCCCCACTACCGCAGCTTCAACACACGCACAGCGTTTTCGCCCATGACCAGGTCGTATCCATCGTTGCCATCGGCATCCTTTGTCGTGGCCGCATCGTCTCCCTCGGGAAACACGCCGCGTGCGGCATCCCGGTTCAGCGTCATAGCCGGGAAGGTCTTGCCGCCGTCGAGCGGCGCAAAGAAGGGGTGGTCCGTGCCAAACATGACGCGGTCGACACCGCTCGCCTCGATCGCCGTGCGCAGGCCGACTTTATCGAAAATGACGCCATCCAAGTAAATATTGTTGCGCAGCGCATGCCACAGCGTCGTGCGGTCCGACGTCAGCTTGCCCGCCGCCTCCCAGGTTTTGTCGTGCTCAATACAGGCCTCGACGCGGCCAGCCAAGAAGGGCAGACAGCCGCCGCTATGTGCAACAATGATTTGGAGCGTGGGGACGGCGTCAAAGGCGCCCGACAGGAACAGGCGGGTCAGCGCAATGGTGGTCTCCATGGTGAAGCCAAGCGACAAAGGCAAGATTTGGCCGTAGTCGCCGCCGCGGCTGCCCCACACTGGGCCGGGCAGGCCATAGTTGGGGTGCAAGAAGATGGGCAGGTTGGCATCGGCCAAAGCGCGGTAGATGGGAATCAGACTGGGGTCGTCGAGACCATCACCGAGGCCACCGGTGCCCATGACGATACCGCGAGCTTGTGGGAGGGTCTTGAGACGGGCAATTTCGCCGAGGATAATGGACTCGCCGCCACTCAGGGGCAGAGCACCAAAGAAGAAGAGACGGTCGGCATGCGGCAGGCAGATGTCGTTCGTGGCGTCATTGATCTCGACAGCAATGTCAGCGGCCGTGTCGGCAGGCAAGAAATCGAGCCACGGGTTGCCCAGAGACAGCACAGAGATGTCGATCTGGTGGTGGTCCATGAATGCAAGCTTCTCGGCAACGTCATAGTAGTGCGGGTGCAGGATACGGCCCGGCGGGATCTTGGACTGGGCGGCAGCATCGGCGCCGGTCTTACTGGTATTTTGCGGCGGCCGGTTGCAGAGACACAGCTGACCCGTGGGCGCAAAGGGCCGCACGTAGGGGATGTCGGAACGCTTCTTCAGGAGGTCGATGTATGCCGTCGGGTAGAGGTGGCTGTGGACGTCGACGACCGGCTTGCGGCCAGCACGGGCGGCCATCTTGAGGATGTGAGGGGGCGGGGAAGATGGCTGTGCTGCGAGCTTTTGATTGCTGTGGCGGTAAGAAATTGTGAAATCAAACAGGTAAGTATTGTAAATGAGATTAGGCAATGTGAAACTCGTAATGTGCAGAGTTGTGTTTTGTTTTAGATGCAAAAGTTTCTTTGAAAATCAAAGACGGAGACCGGTTGTCAAGAAATCCGAGCTTGACTTATCCGATTATCAACTCCGAGCTACGGAAGGAGCTTCGAACCGGCACAATGACGAAAGACCAGCCCAGAAGATACACAGGACGAGATCAGAAAAAAAAATCAAAGAGATTGAGAACGAGAAAGAGGTCCCCCTGTCGAGCTCAACGATAAAGAAAGTGTACTAATACCACCCAACTTTGAAAGAGGCCAGTGTTTTCCCCGCCGTTGAAGCTACGGCCCGTGTTAGTGCTGCGGCATGTAAACAAGCGGCAGAAGCGGCTTGACTGCAGCCTTGCACCGCAATCCCCGCTGCAACCACACAGGAATCGATATGCGGCCACCACCGATGCGGCTCAGATTGGATATGATTTGTCCGTGCCGATTTGTGATTCCCATCTGTCTCAAAAAATAATGTCGGGCAGAATGCTGGCCGCTCCCGTCAACCTGGGGCCATTCCGAATCCACAAACGCGCCATTCACACCATCCACGCCACGCTTCCACGCATCCACGCTTCCAGCCTCCTGGCTCTGGGTCGCCTCATTCGCCTCATTCGCCTCAGCTCTCATCTTGGAAAAGCAAGCTGCCTACCGGGCAAGGATGATCTGCCTTATATGAGTGTGCGGATGACCGGCCAGTCTCCGGAACCATATCACGACATTTGTTTTTTCGACACAGGCAAATCAAGAATCAAACTAAACACGGAAGCCAACATATAACGAAGAAAACAAGATTTGCCAGAGCCATAACGACCTACAGATACATAAAAACGTTATCGACCTGCCTTGCATCGATTGATCGTCGTATCGAAATCTCGCCATGTCTCCCTCGTGCTTTTCCTCCATCTCGGGGTCTTTCCGTTCCATCTTCTCTTCCTCCTCGAAATCAAAAGAGTCAACTCAACCATCATCTACACAGGCAACACAAAAGGGACAGACCCTTGCCAAATCCTCGTCCCCGTCCACGTCCGCAACGCCTAGCTCCAGCTCACCCAAGATGCCTCACTCCGTCTCCTCAAACGACGGTGATGCCACTTCCGCACCGCCTTTCCACATTGCCATTATCGGTGCTGGCATTGGCGGCCTGACGTTTGCCATTGGCTGCCGCAAAGAACAACGTTTCCTACACACTCTATGAGTCGGCAGCCAAGTACAGCACGGTGGGCGCCGGTGTCGGTCTCGGCCCCAACGCGCTCAATGCCCTCAACATGATCGATCCCAAACTTCGGACCATGTACGACGACATCTCCTCGGGCAACCTGACACCGAACAAGGACCATGTCATGTTTGATGCGCTGTACGCCGAGCCCAACTTTGGCGAGGACCGCGGCTGGCAGCCGGCACCGTTTGGCGCTTCGTCGTACGACCGCACGAGCGCCCACCGCGTGGACCTGCTCAAGATCCTGACGAGCATGATTCCGCCAGAGACGGTGCGGTTCAACAAGCGGGTCAAGAACATTGTGCAAGGGAAACCTGGAGAGAAGGTTAGCATTACCTTTGAGGATGGCGAGACGGTTACGGCCGACGCCGTGATTGGCAGTGACGGTGCCAAAGGCCCGACACGCGGCTTTGTCCTAGGCGACCGCTGGCCCGAGGAGGTCAAGGCCACGTACAGCGGCAAGTACGTGTACCGGTCCATTATTCCCATGGCTGATGCCCTCCAGATTCTGGGTCACCACGCCGGTGACGCCGAGTCGTTCTTGGGCAAAGACGTCAACTTTATTACGTTCCCCATCTCCCGCGGCGCCTACTGCAATTTGGTCGCCTTCAAGTTTACCCGCGGTCAGCCCTGGACGCACGACCAGTGGACCAAGCGCGTCACCAAGGAGGAAATGCTGGCGGACTTTGATGACGTGAACGTCGACAAGCGCCTCGTCAAGCTTTTGGATTGGGCCGACCCGCTGCAGTGGTCCCTGCATCATCACATGAACACGCCCATCTACTACAAGGACCGCATCTGCCTGCTTGGCGACTCGGCCCATGCCACGACACCGCACCAGGCCTCAGGTGCCGGCCAGTGCATTGAGGATGCTCTGGTCTTGTCGCACATTTTGGGCCAGCTGAAGAGCCCTTCCTCTTTGACAAAGGCATTTGAGGTCTATGACAGCATCCGCCGCCCACGCGGCCAAAAGGTCGTCAAGACAAGTCAAGAGGCCGGCGAGTTGTACTCGTTCAACCACCACGAGTGCGGCGACGACATGGACAAGATTGTCGCCAACTTCCGCGAGCGCTTCCTGTGGATCTGGGAGCACGACCTGCAGGGAGACCTGGCAAAGGCAGATGAGCTGCTGGCGACGGCAAAGGCGGTGTCGAGCAAGTAAGCCGAGTGTGCGGGGGTGAAGGTGACGGTGAAGATGAAGACAGACTGTGTTTGATATCAGGAAGTACATTTGTTGGGGTAATATTTTCTATGTCTTGTAAATATTCTTTTTTTTTCGTCATTTTAAAATTGATAATATAAACTCGTAGAAACATTATCGACTGGTTCATATAAAATGCAATCACACCGCCTGAGGATATTTGTCGTGAGGAATGGTGAAATTAAAGATACCCGGCATATCAGTATCGTAATTAAGATCTGAGTGCTGGTTCTTATTTAAGGAAGCGATGTTATGTGTGTCTATTACAGTTAGGATTGCGGCAATCCTTAAGAGCACAGTAAAAGAATAAATAAATAAGGGGATATGAAGAAGTAGACAGCGTTTCAATAACGCAACAATAGCAAAAGAGAAGATCAGATCAAGCGATCGCAGAACCCTGTGCTCCAAGTAAATGCAAAAAGACCCTAAAATCGAACCGTCCTACACACTCATCGTGAAAATCGTGCTCGATGCTGGGTGTGACGCTGGCAATAAACTGTTGTGGAATGTTAGACAGATTCAATAAAGGGCACATAGGGGTACACAGAGAGAGGGATGCTTACCTTCAAAAACACCACCAGGTATTGGTCCACCCGGATGGCCACCTCGCCGTCGTCCAAATCGGCCTGCACCTCTTCCCACTCGTCTGATGAGCCAGCACCACCCTCAATCTTACTTCCGCTGCCGCTGCCGCTGCCGCTGCCAATGTCGAGGTTCTTTGTGCCGTCAACGAGGCCCTCGAGACCGGACAGGCCGTTACCTGCCGAGGACGGTCCGGCCAGCTTCTCGCGCCGCCGCTTCAGGGCACCATCGGCACGGTCGAGCAGGACCTTCATAACGGGTGCGTGCTTGCAGGGGTGGACGCTGGCCATCTTCGTGCTGTGGGCGAAGAAGGGGAAGTCCTCAAGGGTCACGGTCTTGTCCTTGTAGTCGCCGACAATGTCGTCCATCATGAGGTGCGGCGGCAGGGGCTGGCCGCTGGGGAGGTAGCCCGAGAGGTAGAGACGGGGTGTCCGGTAGTATGGCGAGTACATAATGTACATTGTGTATGAACGGTTGCCACTGAGCCTGTTAGTAGGATGAACGGGGGACAGTTTCAAGGGGAGCGCGGGACCATCACTCACTTCTTGGGATCTGTGGCCTCGGGGATGATAGCCTCATCGTCATCTTCCTCCTCCATATCCGGGATGTCGTCGTCGTCGTCATCTTGCTTGGCAGCCGTGGCCTGTGATGGCTTGCTGGCGCTGGCACCGGTGCCTGCGGCCTTTTGTGCATCTCCACCACCGCCACCGCCTGTCCGCAGCCAGCCATCCTCGTCGTCGTCCTTGTTGCCCTTGCCCTCAACAACATCGTCAAATCCGCTGACGGCGCCCGCAAACGTCTCGTCCAGCCGCCGGTGGCAAGGCACGTTGCGCGTCACCAGAAACTGCTTTCCCGGTGGCAGGTTGGGCGAGCGGCGGTTGGCGGGCTCGGCATCGGCCCACGACCAGGTGGGAAACTTGAAGACAAGGTAATCGCCGGCCGCGACAAACTCTTCCGGCGTGATCTCGCCGGTCTTGCGGAAGGTCGAAGTATGCTTGGCCGGCGTGTAGCGGTCGCGCAGCGTGTTGACGGTGGAGTAAAGGATATTCATCGTGGGCAGTCTTTCGTCGGAGACGAGTATAAAAGGAGAGGATGGAAATGGGGATGTTGGATTATTAATCAGTCGTGAGAAACTCCAGTCGATGTAGAAGATAGTCGAATCTGAGGCTCTGGAATGATGACTCTTTGCTGGATTGCCGATCTCGCTCGTCGAGGCGTTGATAACGAGCGTGTGTTGTCTTGTGCGTTCGTCGGTCTTTGCAAACAAGAAGAAACAGTTAAAGGTAAAGAAAGTAACAAAATGTGGACGTCAAAGGACCAAGGTGGCGATGTGGTCAAATGAACAGGAAAGGATGGCGAAAGAAGAGAAGTGAAGAAAGTGAAGGAAGGAACTGAAGACAGAGTGAACGGTAGATGCTCCAGGCAGAAGGGGCGTATTCTAGCGCCTCGAGGGATGCCTGTCGGCCTAGCCAGGCTGCCGGTTTCAGAGCATTTGGGACCAAAAGAGGCGCGCGCACCGCATCACATGGCGGGGTTCACGGGGGCGCGCGGCACTGGGCTTGGATAAGCTCGCCCCTAATCGCCTTACAACCCCACCAAAGAGAGGCAACGACAGACTTAAAGCTCTTATCGGCAGCCACGTGATCTTGTCTGTCAAAAGGGCAAATAACGTCATAGGACAACAATTTGTCACGACACCTGCTGCCGAGTGGCATTGTTATGCTCACATTTGTATGCATACTTCCAAGGAGATCGATAGATGGATAAATTATTTATCGTTTTGTATTAAGGTCGTCGCTCATTCTATTGTGTAAATGCTATCTGATACCCGTAAAAAATGCTCCGTAATGAAAACAACGAAAGATGAAAGGAGATAAAATCAACATAGAAAGGAGCAAACGAGCGTGAAAAGGCAGTTCGAAGCTGCTGTAAGACACCGTAAAAATAAACGCTGTTCGATCTCCGATGGGGTATCATCATCTCTCCCCGACCCTGGACTATTATGATGCCCTCCCGTAAATTCCCAGAAACAAAAACGCCGTTGCTCAGTTTCGAGCAGTATTAAACGGGAAAAAAAAATAGAAATAGGAAGAAAACGAAGAAAACGGGAACAATCGTGTGGTCTCCCGAGCGTAAAAGAAGAATAGAGAATCAAAGCTGCAAAGCCGAATCCCAAAAAGAGGTTGTGTGGATAGAAGTCATGTGGAGGGAGGTGATGCTGTGTTGGAAGAGAGGAGTTGGTCTCTTAACGGGGTACCTGCTCCATTTCCTGGCATGGCGGCAGGTCGAGCGTCTTGCAGTATTGCAAGAACGCTGGGTTGATTTTGTAGAAGCTCTTAGTGGAGTCGTGGTTGGAGCAGGGCGAGTGCCGGAGCGGCAGCAGCCAGTCGATGGGGTTCGAGCCCATGACGGAGACCCAGTTGCCGCTCGTCCCCAGATCCCAGACGTGCATTCCCTTTTGTACAGGGATAATGGCAAAGGAGCGGTAGGCCAGCAGGTCGCGGCATCCAAAGCCTCGCGGGCCTGGCGGCGCGCTGCACGGGCCTCGCGGTTGACCTTGAACGGGTCGGGCTCTTCGCCAGCAGTACTGGCAGTTCCGGGAACATTGGCGTTGACGTGTGTAAACGACGGTTCGGTCGTGGCCTGCGTCTTAGGCAACACCACGCCGCCCGTCTGTGGAGAGTGGTACGTCAGGCCGTACCGGAGCAGCTCCGGATCCTTGGGCAGTGGGTAGGTGACAACGTTGTAACGGCCCACAACGGGGGGAGCCCCTTGCTGGACGCGGACGGCCATCATCTTGACCCGGTCCTTGAGTTGATGGCTTTCAACGGTTGTAAGATTTCTAAGCACAAAGTTGAAACACGTAATAACATGGCAAAGGCAAACAAGCCGAGTATGGCGGACAGAGCCAGCGCGGCAATCGTGCGTCCGTCGGAGCCAAGATCGCGCTTCTTTCTCTCCGACAACGCAGAGGCGCACGTGCCGATAGTCAGTGCGCAGAGCAGCGTTGCGTAGAATGTGAACTGAAAGAAAAATTTGAAGGCTGCAATAGTCAGTGATTGTGCCTAATATGGGCCATCTGGGTCTGCTTCACTCACTCGTCTCGGACACAATGCCACCCACCCACGGGCAAAAGTGGTCCATCTTCCGGACACAACGGCCAATTTCTGAGCAGTGGTGAGCACGATCCGGCTTCCACGTCCCGCATGGGCTGCACCAAATGGGGCGTCCATCTGCCGTGCACTCAAAGATGTCTCTGGTATAGAAGTTCTCAAGACCGGGGCTGTCCGGGTCGAGGCGGGGATCACGACCGGCTGGCGCATTGGTTCCCTCATAGCTCGAACCAATGCCGCCGCCATTATGCGCTGTATTCACATTCGTGCCGTTCGTGCCGTTCGCGCGGCCGGCTTCTAGATCGATGTTGTCATTGTCGCTCCTAGAGCCGCCGCCTTGTGGTTGGCCGTTCCATCGTGTCCGTTCTGGTTGTTGGCTGCGGTAGCCCGCTTGCCGCCGAAACTGGCACGAAGGTCAGCCCAGGCGGCTGCCATGTCGCCACGGGCGCGTGGCGGAACATTCGCGGCAGAGGCAGCGGCGGCTTTGCGTTTAATATTATAAAAGTCGCGCGCGGATTCAGAGCCTAGCGCGACGACACCTGGGTTGGTTTGGATCGTAATAAAGAGCCGGATGTAGGTGAGCACCATAAGAGCCGCAATGATGGAGTAGGTGACGACCAGGCCGATGGCGACACCACGCTTGTCGAATATGCTGTAATATTGCTTCACTGGAAGAGAGGGACATGATGTTAGCAACAGAGTACGAAAAGAAAACAAGAGGGGGCAGGTTGGAAGTCAACGTACTGAGGACGTAGTCGGCAACGGCGTAGAGCACGTAGGCGACGCTGAGGGTAAGGAAGCCCGGGATGACCAGCGCCATTGCGCGCATAGTCGGGTTAATGCTATGGACGTGGGAATTGCCACCGGCGCCATCGGCGCCTTTCGGCCCTGGAGGCATGGTCATCGAGGAGAGCCCTGCCCTCGGTAGGTGGCGGTGTTGGTCTTTGGTTTTGATTCGTAGGAAAGTATAGTCGCGCGTCAAGAGGTGAAGACGCCGAGATGTTGCTGGCTAGTGGCTAAATGATGACGAAGGGAAGGTAATGCGAAAAAGCGAGCTGCGAGGAGCGGCGAGAGGTAGATGCGGTAGGAAAGTCGATGCACGACAAGTTGCGACAAGTGCGCGCGCGCGGAAAGCGTTCGAGGGGGGCCGATGGTAGAGGCTACGCTGCGAGAACTGTCGCCTGTGTCGCGAGTCGCAGCATTGTCTCTCGTCGCCGAGGTTGGGTTAGTCGCAGTCGTAGTCGTAGTCGTCGCCGGAAAAAAGGAGACGGCGAAGGCAGGCGAAGTGTTCGGGAAGGAAAGGATAACTCGACGGGTTGCGCCTGCCAGCTTTTGCCAAATTCTCAGCCGCGATGGGGAAATGAGGAAATGGATGAGGAAAGAGCAGGTGGTCCGGGCGGCTAACTTCCTGTCGTTGCCCAAAGCCTTGTTTTTCGTCACTCTGCGTCGCAAAGTGGGTCCTTGACACAGGCACGCTAGTAACAGCGATCCCAAGTCCCTCTTTCTTGACCTCATTGACGTGTACGGCTACACTACATACTTCATCTTCACGATGACTTTTATTCTGCCTTCACTAGGAAGGCACTTTTTTTGTTCTGAGAATCGAAAAATTTCACAAGGCACATGGAAGAGAGGAAGGCAGATGACGCACCCGGTGAGCAAACTCGAGGCCGACGATGTCGAGTCGAGTCATTGGTTGCAAACGGCGACTTTTTATTGTCGCCTGCAAAGATTTACGTGAGGACGCCAGGACAGGGCCCTTGGTATTGGGTAATCGTTGGAAAAGGTGAGTGGGACGTTAAAGAGAGCTAAAGGCGTCTCTGTTCAGCTCGTTTTGATTGGCTGGTGACCACGGCAGGCGACGTCCCAGGTCAGCCTCTTTCACGACAAACTCATAAGGCGAGTGTGCCGAGAGAGTCAGGGCTGCTCAGATGAATGATACTATCTTGTTACAATGATGTCCTGGTTATCTCCATGTTGTGTTCAATTTTTCTTTTAAAAAAAATGAGCAAATGTTGCAAATGTTGTCTATTACATGAGGAAGAAGGACGTCAAAATTATTTGAGGCTCTGAGTACTGCATATCTTGGTTAGTGTTTTCTGAGTTCTGTACAGGGAAGGCGCAGCACGGCATCGCTTTCATGATTGAGTAAAGAAGCTGCAATTCTAGACATGAGGCTCTACTTTAAGGGGTAACATGCAAATCAGGGAACAGCTAGAAATGAGTTCAGGCCAGTCTGACTTTAATCAAAAAGTGTTGTTTTGCATATGTGCCCTCTCCATTATATCCTTTATCCGCGGTCGTGCCCTTTTTCTTGTCAATTCCTCCCATCATTGAAATTCTCTGTAGACCGCTACTTGTGGGAAACAGCAGATGGCAACGGGGTTACCGAAAAGGGGAAGCGAGCAGAGGCTACAAAGTCTGTCATTGGTTTTTAAGAGTAATCAAACTGTATGTCTGCTTCTTGGCCACGAAATGCAGGCATGCCCTGCCCTGCCACTCCCCAGGCACTACTGGCGGGCAAAGAAAATCAATACTCGATGCCTGCTTTGCATTATTGCCTTGTTCCCTTGTTTCTCAAGGCCATAAAATAACATCGCCACTTTATACCACGTGGAATGCAAGGCAATGCGTCCGAGCCGCAGGACAAGGGTTCGAAGTGGATGAGAGAAACGACATAGATATTTTCTAGGAAAACTGACATGGTCTGCTCATTCACCTGGACGGTTTCCGCCCTTGCCTAGCTTCTGCATGTTTGTTAAGACTCATCCGATCTTGCCGCCCTTTGCAATAAGAAAACATCCCAGGCACAGGTGAACAAGAAGGCTGGAAGGGGGCTGAGACTCAAAATGGTAAAAACAAAACAAATTTCATGAGATGTAGAGAAAAAACACAGCACATGAGAAAATATGACCGCTAGATACGTTGTCTGATTCATGAAACAAAAAATTAATAAACCACATTGACTCGTTCCACCGCTAATTTTCAAGGCGCTCTAGAGTCAGACGAGGCAGTCACAATAAGGCGACAAAATATTAAAAAAGGCATCAAGAATTAGTGGCAAGCTTGAGGTGAGCACCACAGCCTCTGTGTTTACTTCAGCCTTTTCTTAGTCTAGTATTCCAATTTCGGCATTTTCCCAACACTTCACCTCATCTTTTTGCAGTTTTATTAGGAGTTTGTCAAAGCAGATGGCTTTGTTCAAACGTGTTCAGCATAAAATGAAATAAAAAACACAGCACGCCCTAGCGACGACAAGCTCGTATCGTTCTATCTTATTCTATCCCTTCTCTTATTCGTATTTTTTTCTTCTTTCTATTTCTCACTTAAATGAAATAAAGACTTGAAAATGAACCGGCAACAGACAAGCAGAAACATCAGCATTTTCAATATTGATTTTTTCTGTTGAATCGGGCTTCCTCCATTTTCTTCATTTTCTTTCTTTGTGCCCGCAGGCGTCGTCGAGGCTTGGACTTCTTCTTACATCATAAAAACAATGAAGCAACAAATAGGAGACTAGAGAGCCTTTTCAACGATTTGACAGGGCGTCGAGGCAAGGTGAATTACTGTGATATACTTCTACTTCGGTCTATCCGTCTTACCAAAAGGCGTCCACCTTGCCCGGTCGACATCGCCTTGAAGGAAAATCTGGCCTTAAATTGCGGGCAAAAGGCAAATGCAGTGATTGTCAGACAAGCAAGTGAAGCCTTTACATCATCAGCCCTTTGACTATCGTCATGCAAACCAACGTTCGCACATCATGGGTATCTATCCTGTATAAAACAATGAATGATTCTACTCTCGTCCCACCTCATTTCCATGGCCACACCTCATCACTTCTCTGTTTCTCTATGCCAAATCCAGGATCACCGTCACCAACGAACAATACCGTCTCATCAAGGACAGAAACTCAAACACAAACACTCAACCACTCAACATCGAACACATTCAGCAACCTTCAGCATCAGCAAACATGCACGGCTACACTACCTCTACCCAGCCGCGTCCTCAGGCGGTCATTCTGCCGGCCCCGACCGTCAACAATGGCAATACCGTCTGGGCTTGCGTGAGTTTTTCTTGATTCATCCTACGGTTTGTTCTTCCTTCCTTCATATTGTTTAGTTACTAACTATATTGCTATGCTTAAGCATGCGTGCCAGAAATCCTGCAACCTGTCTAGCACGAATGTCAGCTGCCCCAATTGTCAGCACAAGAAGTGCAGCCTCTGTCCGTTGGAGTCTGTGCCGTAATGGATGGGCATTACCTTATATATTTCATATCGACGAAAAAAATTGGGGCAGAGGGGGGGTCTTTCGAGCCTTCTCTCTTTCTCTTGGACACTGGAGGCTTTCACGCTTGACTTCTTTCCGTCATGCGGTTTAGCAACCTCGTGGCCATGACTGGATTTGTGGGAGGCTGTGGTTGAGGCCAAGTTTCTGGTGTGAAGGTTGAGGTTAAGGAGGAGGCTAAGGAGGAGGTTAAGGAGGAGGAAAAGGAGTAGGAAAAGGAGGAGGAAGAGAAGGAGGAGTATGAGAAGCTGTTGTCTCTTTTAGGGGTGTTTTTTTAGTGTACTTTGTGCTGTCGTTTTATTTTGGAAGCTGGCTTTCATATTTCTTAGTCGTTGCCTGCTTTTATCTTTTTGCTCGTTTTTGTTTTAACTTTATTCTTCAAAAAAAAAAAAAAAAAAAAAAAAAACTCCGACTTTTGAATATCTTGAATGCTTATGGCAAGCTCTGTGCATGTGAACCCCCCCCCCCCCCAAAACTTCCCAGGCTCCACATGATGGGCTCGTTTACTTTGGAAATATCATCGACGTTCAATACCTCTTGTTTTAAATTCAAGAAGCCATACATGAGGCTTTAATAGGTGAAAATATACTAGAGAGCTTCTCAAGTATTCGAGATTGTATTATATCTATTTCCTAGAAATCGGTCACGATTTGAATTTATTTTGATGTGTCGTCTTCGTTGTGAGAGCGTCGTTGAAAGACCTCACGTGACTGCCATGACCTCATCGGTACGTCGTACTTTGCTGCATACCAAATGCGGGACGGCGGCCCGCTGTTTCTGGGTCCTTGGAGCTACCCCTCTAAAGCCCCTCTAATACTCCTGCAAAATGTCCCTGAGCTCCCCAATGCCGACATATGCGGACCGACACGAGGATCTCAGTCAGCGAGGACCGCCCTACAGTCTGTCCACTGTGCGACAGTAGTACATGGATCGATTCCAACGTCACTTCTAGCTTTTAACGTTCAACTTCGCGATCCAAAACAGACATTGAGCTTGTGTTTCTATATTTGCTTCGTCAATTGGCATTCTTCCTATTTGCAGCAGTTGCGACGGTTGTTCTTTCCTGTTTTGTAGTCGTTGAAGCTCTTTCGGCCGCTCCTTCCCTTTCTCCATCGTCCTTCCCCTCCCCCTTCCCCTCTTCATTTTTCTCATTTATCTCTCCTCCTTTTCCCCATTTCTACAATGTCGACACCACGCGTCTTCATCATCCGCCACGGCGAGACAGAGTGGTCTCTCAACGGCCGCCATACCGGCACGAGCGACATCCCGCTGACAGCAAATGGCGAGAAGCGTATCCGGGCCACGGGCCGCGCCATGGTTGGCAGCGATCGTCTGATCGTTCCCAAGATGCTGGCTCACATGTATGTTTTGTCAGCCCTCTCTGTTTTCAACTTATTACTGACGATTGCTTCTCTCCAGCTACGTCTCCCCACGCAAGCGCGCCCAACGCACATTCGAGCTCCTCCACCTCGGCCTCAACGAACCCTTGCCCTGGCAGCAGCACGGTGACGTCGACGAGCAATCCGACAACAGCCGCGCATGCAATGCACGTGTCCAAGTGACCGACGCAGTACGCGAGTGGGACTACGGTGACTACGAGGGCATCACATCCAAGGAGATCCGGGCACAGAGGGCGGCGCAGGGCATTGAGGGCCGGTGGGACATCTGGAAGGACGGATGCCCTGGCGGCGAGTCACCAGCCGACATTACGAAGCGGCTGGACGAGCTGATTGCGGAAATTCGGGAAAAGTACCATGCACCGGCCTTGGATGCAGCAGGGAACCCCGCGGCTCCCAAGGGCGACATTCTGATTGTGGCCCACGGCCATATTCTGCGGGCTTTGGCCATGCGGTGGGTGGGCGCGGCTTTGCAGGATGGACCGACGTTCTTGCTCGAGGCTGGCGGTGTTGGCACATTGAGGTACGTTGAGAACATTAGTTTGAGAACATTGACGTTGTTCTGTGCATTGTTTCCAGGGGTAAGCTACTGCTAACACATTTGCCTCCGCAGTTACGAGCACAACAACATCGACGAGCCTGCGATCCTTCTCGGTGGCGCCTTTACGGTCGGTGATGATGAGTTGGCGAGGGCTTAGAGAGCCCTTGCGGCCGACAAACGAAAACAGGGATTTCGAGACGGTCCGCGGAGCGCTGTACCGCAGATTAGGGCATGCGCGGACACCACATAATTGCGGCATGCGGTGGCTGGGCTTCGACTGTCATTTAATACAAAGCCAGCCGGTGCCATATATGTCGCCTCGCGTCGCGTTATCGTCGACGCAGCCATACTAATCTAATCTATGTGACTTACTATGCGAGCATAGTGTACCTTCATCGGATGGTGTATGTACCGCTGCTAGCGACAAAAGGGGTCCTGTTTGCGCTGGCGCCCTTTATGTGTAGACTCACTCCAAAGCACACGAGAGCGTTCGGAAAGCATATGGGTAAAAGAAAACGTATTCAGCCTACTGCTATTAGTCTGTGACAGCAACGTCGTTGATGTCGATTGGACTGCCGGCGGCCATAGAGCTCCCTTCTCGTGCGGCTTCCAGCTCGGCCTCGGTTGGCATGTTCACAATCAAGAGGTAAAGAATGTTCTTGCTCTCCGTGTTAGCTGTGGATCTGATTACGGAAGGATATTAAGCTTCGGCGAGAACGAGAAAAAAGTAGGCAACGTACCCGGTTGATGCGGCGTTGGCTCTGCTCGAGAAGATCTGACTGCTGCTGAAACTGCTGCAGCTGCAGGTCGTAGGCGCTTTGGTACTGCTGAATGTACTCCTGCCGCTGTTCGGGGGTGAGGTCCATCCCCTGCAGCACCTGGCCGAGATTGGCTAGCAGTGCTGTCTGCTGGTCCCGCACGGCCTGCTCCTGGGTAGCCATAGCAGTCTGCATGGCCGCTGTCTGCTTGGCGCGGTCCGGTGTCAGTTTACCTCCGGACACGAGGCCCAGTAGGCCGCCATTGCTGGCAGGGTGGTTGGGGTCGAGATAGCGGTTCGAAAAGGGCCTTGTCTGTGGGGCGGAAAGCACGTCACCCTTACTCTCGGCAGCCTAAAATGAAAAGTACAGAACATTGGTTAGCAAGCCATGAAAAGGCCATTCCCGCCTTTCGTACGGACTGTATCAACAAGTTCTGAAAGTCTTACATAGCGGGCCTGGGCCCTCCTATCAAAGTAATCATTCAGCCGGGCAAATGCCATTTTCCTTTTCTTTGTTTCCGGAGACGACGGTGACGACGGCGCTTTGGACGCGTCTGGATACACCAGCGTGGCAACGGACACTGGGAGACTCTCTGGGCCCTGAGAAGTACCGGCTGTCGGGTCGCGCAGGTTGTGCTTGGCCGTGGAAAAGAAGCCCGCATCAGACGGCTGTGGCTCGCGGCTGGACAGAGCCTGGGCTGGATCGGGCTTCGCCGATGTATCGAGTGCGATGGGGCTGTACGAGATGATGAGACAGTAAAGCCCGCGCGGACGGAAGAATTCGTCGTTCATTTGGTCCATGAACGAGTTTGTTCTAGACACAAACAGTATATTAGCCATGTACAGATAAAAGAAGAAGACCACAAAAACAGCAACAGTGGCAGGAATAGGCCGATGGCAACTCACTTCCACCGCGTCTCGGCCTTGGCCACAATGCCGGCAATGATTTGCACGGCCGCCGAGACGCCGAGGGCAATGTGGTTGGGGATGAAGCCTGTGCCCATGGCCGCCACCTGGATAGCATGCAGCCATTTGGACGCCTGTGCGGCTTTGTTGGTGGCGCCGATGAATTCGAGAAACGTCGCCTCGTCGATGCCATGGGCTGCGAGGTCTGGCGCGTAGGCCTTGACAAACCCGCGCTCTTTATTGCCCGGCCGTCGTTGCGGGATCACCACCGGGCTCTGTAGGCGAGGTGCTGATGCCCTTTAGTAGGTGCTTCACGTGATGCCGCGTGGCCGGTGAGAAACGTTGTCAGGGCGGCATCTGCGTTTTGCTGCTGCGTCCCCGTGATCTCGGTGTCGCTGTCGCTCATGGAAGGGGAAGTGTGGATGCCAGTGGAAGCCATGATGGTATTTTTTTCTAATATTTATTCCAAATTTTTTTAATAAAAAAAAAAAGTGTCAAAGAAGTGGTTAGCTGTCGTTGAGCCATGCCATAAGATAGGTGGTTGCCAAGGAGAAGATGAGGCACCTTTTAATACCTTTTTTTTCTACGCATTTCGTCGCGAAAGTTTGTCTGCAAGAAGAGAGGTGAGAGATGGGCAGTGGCTAGCCCAATTATGACGTTTGCTCGTTCCATCGACATAGACAAACGGTGGCTCCACTGCACTTCTCGTGGTATACTTCCCAATGCGGTAATCGACGTCATCGTCCTCCGTACTGCATCCCGGAAACAACGGCACGACCTCCTTCCTCTTTTTTCGAATAAAAACGGAAACGAGCGACAGCATGTATGTCGGACCAACCGTCGCTTGTAAAGGGACAATATGGATACTGTCCAGTGCAGTTCGTCCTTTTGTTCCACACATGCTGGCCTACACTGTCAAGAACTGTAGTATACTGGTCGTGGCCGTGGTCGACAATTATTGTAATGCCGGAAAATTGACAAACAACAGCCGTATACGCAAATGGGGACTGCTGAATTGACAGGTTCTCTGAATGGGGGGTGGCCCTCGCGACAAATTCTTTTCCCTTGACGAGCGCCAGTGCTCGTGATCCGGCGTGTTGATATGAATGCTTGCCATGGGAGGCGATAGGCGATTGTAAGCGGCTGCTGTCGACGTCTATGTAGAGTCACTGCCGACTGCGGGGATTCGAAGCATCGCTCAAGAGTTTGTGGGCCAGTGGACAGCGGACGGTGCTCGTAGAAGACGCTTAATGGTACCGCGTGTTTGTTAAGCGTGCAGCCGACCGCGCGGCACGGAGTATAGTATCTTGGCCGCGGTAGGTCGAATGCTGGAGAGCCCGGGGCGGCCAGCGAACCTTGGCCTCGACCGATTTGTATATTCCCGACTAGGATATAGGCTGCATATGGGTATTCGTAAATTGTCAGTGGCGGCAACATCTGTGTATGACTGTACGTACGGTAGGAATAAAGTTCACGTCTTGGCGGAATCAGAATCACAGTCTTGCCAGGCCGCCGCTCACTCTGCAAAAGTCCGGCACGGCCGAGTGTGCGGCGCTGAGCTGATTCCACACGACCACGGTGCCCGGCGCCAAGCGCACGCTGCAGCTAAAGTCGAGCGAGCGAATGTTGTCGTGCAAAACGGCCAGCAGGTGTGCCTCGCGGAAGCCCGGCGACAGTGCCTCGTAGGCGTGCTGCAGCGAGATACATGCTATCTTGCTACAACCGCCGGCCGGTGCCTCCAAAACTCTCAAAAGAAGTTCGAGCTCGGCACCTTGCGCGCAAATGTCTGGTCGACGTGCTAATGGTCGTAAAACGACCGCAGGCGCAGCAATCTGCGCAGCGTACCGGCAGTCTTTTCGGTGTGTCGGCGTATACGACGTGAAACCCGGGACCCATGCCGGCCGGGTAGCTCGTAGTTGGGCACAGGTACCGGAGGTCGTGGTGACGGATAATGGCCCGCTGTCGGTCAAAGTCAATGTTGGCAGAATCTTGCTCGCGGAAGACGAGAAAGCCGCGCTCGGGTTGCCATCAGTACCACCTCGTCAGCGCCGGCCGGGGTCACCTAGCTTAGCTGGGCGCCATAGATCTCCATGCCGATGCGCGGCGTAATGTTGTGCCCGTTCTCCGTGGCCGGGACGGAAGATGTGTCTTAGGGCCGGCACATGTACGCAGGTGTTGACCCTCTTATTTATGTTTGCCGCCGTTGGCCTCTGATGGCTCGACAAGAGCGACCAGTACGTCCCACAGTCCCTGATGAGCTCTCCGTTTGGTGATGCTGCTGCAGCCGTGCAGGGATTTGCCCAGTACAGCATCTAGGTTCGCTCATACCTCTCTTCATTTTAGCTTCCCCGTTTGGCATTGATGCTCGGTACTAGCAACAAAGACGCTGGCCATCGGCGCATCGAGACGAAGAACAACGACAGCCGCGCACACGAGGATAGCGAGGAGAACGACGGGGAAAACAGCGGGGAAATTGGTGAGGAAAACGGCGAGGAAAAGGAAACGTCACTAATGGTAGACAACTGAAGCAGTGTGTTAATTCAGGATTCCGACGAAGCAGCCGCGCGGCCCGTCTTTCCAGCAAAGAATAGGGCCGGCATCGCTTTGTTTATCGACATCGTGGGCATTGTACTCCGTACGGCAGCCGAAACCCTGCGGACTATTCCCCTCACATAGGTCCTCGAAGGTGCTATTTGTTCGAGACAAAAGCGCTTCATAGATGCCGTGCAAATGGACAAGCAAACAGATCTCTGCTGCTCAAGTCGGGTAGTATTTGTTCCATGATAGTCGATTTGTTACGACACAACGGCTGGACACATGCAATGCAGGCAAGGCGCTTGCGGTGCCGTCACACGATGATCCATCTTCTCTTCCTTTAAGCGTCTACGAGAGGGCGGCACATCTGCAGCCTGTCCTTTGTCGGCGCCTAACGAGTTTGCCGTTTGTCGCTTGGCATCGCCTTTGTTTAGTTCTCCTATTCGGTTTTATTTTTTTTTTGTTTTTCTTTTTCTTTGATGCGACGTTCGCATCCTCGATCCTTCTCTGCTTTTCTTTTCTTGTCATTTTCTTTATTTTTCTATTTCCGTCCTCCACTTTCTTCAGAGAAATGGCCAACCCAACCGAGCAGTGGAGCGAGCATGGGAGCGGCGTGTTCCTCTCTCCTTCTTTTTTCCTCCTCTTTTTCTCTTTTGCAACCGCCGGCCCCAAATGTGCTCCTCCCCGAATGTCCACCCTTACTCTTTCAGCGGAGCATTCAGGCATTGCCCCCATTCTGATATCTTTTTGCCCATTCTTTTCTGAGCGCTGCCACTCCACAGAAACGGCCCATAATGCACGCGGGCACTCGAGCCACTAGACAAACCGAGCGCTGCAGTCATGTGCCTGTATGAAGGAAGCCGTATGGGGTTGAAAAAGGGGGTCCTATTGCAGCGCTCTTCATCCTGTTCGGCTCATAGGGAGTATGGCTGTTGGTCTTGCTGGCCAAGTTGCCCAGGATCCTAGTATGTAGAATGTATTTATGGAGCACAATCGTGGGATAGGCGACCTTGACTTTCGCGCGGCTATCGAAATTATTGACAAGCTCCACGATCATCTCTGTTCTCCCAGTGCCGTTTTCGAGTAGCGCTGGCAAATGAAGCTGGGAGAAGCTTGAAAAGAACGGGCATCAAAGACGCTCACATTGAACATCCTCACATAATTGGGGCTCTCGTTATCATACGCTGTAAGGTATGTATACTTTCTTCGTGTCGTCTAGAGCCATTCGCACAGACATTTGCTATCTCGTAGCAAGTTCTCCGAAGAACTTCTCCCCGTGCTCCCTTCCAACGTGTGCACTAGGCCTGTGCCTAGCTCCCACGTTCAGCAGATCACCCGCCCGCGGTGCATAGACCTTCCGCTGGCTTTCTCTTTTCCTCTTTTCCCTCTTTCCCTCCTTTTACAATCCGAGCCTTGTCAGTTCTAGCGCTGCCTGTCCCCCCTAGCTGCCGCTCGCCAAAAGAAGCAAACAAAAGGAGATGGCCTACCCACTTTCTGCCCAAAAGGCAAGCGAGGAAATTGGAAGCAGAAAACAAGCGAGAAGCCACTACGCCAGAATGAGCAGTGAGGACAATGGAGGTTGGCAAGGGCGGGGCACGTTTTTGTTACGCTTGCTGTCTGTCACTGTCAACTGTCGCTCCCTTTGTTCCTTTTTCTCGAACAGCAGCGGTGATTTTCTTGCCCCTTACGGTGCATTTTCTTCTTTTGGAAGTAGGTAATATCCACTGAAGAATTGTGAGACACCGGAGAGGGAAATGAGGGATGGGCATTGAAAGGAAAAACGAAGTACGACGTCCCATTAGTTTGAACTGAAAATGAGAATAGGAACGAGAACGAGGAACGAGGAACAAGAAAGGGAGTCCGACAGAAGGAAATATCGGTGTGCATGCTTTTTGTCTCATTCTACTGATATTAGCGCTCGGCTTCTCCCTCATCCAACGGCCTTTCGATTTTCGAAAATACTTGGCGAAAATACGACAGGAAGCAAGAAACAATACGTCGTAAAAGATACTTTACATTGTTACAGTGCATTAAAGTTCATTTTTTAGTCTGAGCTTACTGTCTCGGTCCCGTGCCGGGCCGCATCCCAGCGTCTCAATCGAAGGTTGCGGGACAATTTAGCTTTCTTTTAGCCTCCTCTGGGGAGCTTTCGACTGGCAGGATGGACATGGCTCACACTTCGATTCGTGGCAAAGTGCTGTTGGCCATTGTTATTCTTGTGATGAGGCGCCGCATTTTCGGGTTGCCTCGTTATTGAATTGCTCCTATGTTTGTGATGCCAATTTTATCTCACTTTTGCTTTCTGGACGTTGAATTATTTCCTGTTTTCTTTTTCTCCCTTTTTTCATCTTCAATTTTCGGCAGTGGCCGCGGTTTGCGCCAAAGGAAAAAAAAAAGATCAGCGAGAAAAGAAAATATGCAAGACAGCTGAATCATTTTGGCAGATAGTAAGATACGAATAATAAGGCCGGAAGATGAATGAATAAACACCGATGGCAACAAAAATGAAAGCATATTGGGGCACACTCCTTGTCAGAGGAAAAAGAAAACAAGAAATAAGAGATCCCTTGATACTCTCAATTATTGGCTATTTGATGCCAGTCAGCCTACTTCGCAACATATGTGTACACACACTCCCCTTCAGCGTTCAGCTAGTCACCATCAAGCATGTCTTGCGTTGTGATGGTTTCTCGTCTTGCTGCCCATTGTATTCCTTCTCTTCACATATTCGTAGGCGTCTGTCACCTGTGCTTCATACGCTACAAGTGTATCTATGTAGCAAGTACATGTGTCCCAACAGAAGGTGAAAGTCTGGCCCAGACGCCTTCGTTGCAGAAAGCCGTGCAGCAGAATTCGCATGCACATAGTGCATGCAGGCAGCCTTCAGCAGCAATAAAGAGGGGGTGCGTGCTGTCGACTGCATAACTGCGAGTGGCATGGCTGCTGTAAGAGAAAGAATTTACAGGCGAATAGGGACGCAAAGGAGCGCCGACGGGGAACAACGCCGGTTGCCGAGTGGTTTGATGGAGAGAGAAATAGGCAGGCAGGTGGAGGGTGGAGGAGAGGCTACGGCATTTATGGAGTATTTTCGCAAAGTACAACACAAGTACGACGTACAAAGCATCTTTCTACAAACCCTTTCTTTGTCGCTTGCACTGCACGTCTTGGCTGCCATTCATCTACAGGGATTTTGAAAGATGCCCGGTCCTCTTTTCCTTGTCAAGTCTGGCGGCTGCTCCACTTTGGACAGCCTCACTTTTTTTGTGCACCCTTGTCAAGTAACCAAAAAAGAAGAGGAGCTCGTGGGGGCGCTGATAATAGTCATACAGGCGTCGTAGAAGCTCTACTCATGGTTTAGGATAAGGGACAGTGGCCAAATATGTGTGAGTAGAGCGATCTTTGAGCTCACAATGAATGGTTATTTCTAGCTTCAGGTGCTGCATCGCCAAAGCGGTGAATAGGCGAGAGGCGGCCGTTTGCACTTTTCACATCCCTTCTTCAAACACGGCTAAGGTCAATAGGGAAATGCAGGCAGCACAACGTGCAGCGCAGCCTATGCAGGCAAGCATGCAGGTCTCTGCAGGCAGGGTCTGTGAGCAGGACACTGCAAGCCTGCAAGCCTGCAAGCCTGCAAGCCTGCAAATCAGCGTAAACAGTAAGAGAGAGAAACGGAGAGCGTGACACGTATGCGATGGGTATGCACATGAACGTACGGGGATTTGACTTACGAGGGAAGAAATTTTGCACGCCACAAAACTGACAGTCCAACATCGTACTGTGTACGGAGGATGGGCAAAAGGAGTGGACTGGTGGCGACTGAATGCCAAAAAAGTCGACAAAGTGTGACCAGAATGTGACGAATGCAGTCATCAACACGACGTCCTGCAGAAGAATGGACAAACGGAGAGGTACAGACGAGAACAACGAATGGACGACTCTGGAACAAGGGCGACGATGGAGGTGGCCTGGTACGACATAGCCTGCAGTTAGCCGTCTGATTATTGCTAGGCCAAAGGTTGACCATCCTGACAACAAATACATATCGTAGGTTTTTCCAAGATGCCCGGCTGCAGGCTGCCATGTTGGCTGTTTCTAATACGACACCACCAACGACAATGTATGCTTTCATTCCTCTCTTCTCTTCATTTTCTTTGCGGCGCCTGTTCAGAGACATGTCAATTTTAGAATAAGGGCGATACGCTCACGGCACATTTACGTGCTGCAAGGAGGCCGGCCCAAGACCATAGGCGGCAACACATCATGCAAGGCATTCCCATGTTCTGGCCCTATCGACGGCCGGGCCGTTAATGAAAAAAAAAAATCGGCAAAGGATTAGTCGTTACAATCAAAAAGGTGCCGATTACTCGACATCAAGCACATTGTGGTCAATCGACGCGAAGACTGACAGGACACAAAACCAGCGGCACACTAAAGATAAATCTAACAGGGCAAACAAACAAAAACAACTTGAGAAAAGCGACGGCTAACAGCACGGGCCTGTTGGCGCTCCACGAGGCTATTGTTGCCGTAAAACTGGCCGGCCCTGTTGGTGTCTCGTACCGCCATCTGGTGTAATTCGTAGACTGGCGTTGACTTTGTTGTGATTCTCAATGAGTTTTGGTCTTTTCAACGGCACGTCTTCTTAATGCTATCATCAACTCTTAGTTCCGAAGATGTGTGTAGTAGTTGTCTTAATTTAAATGGTTCTGGTTGACATTTAAAATGGTGCAATATGCTCATGCAATTTTTTCTGCTTTTATTTTCGTCAGAATTTGTAGAATACGAATTCAAAAATCAAATAAAACACACCATCGCAACAAAAATCTTCGCAAAGTCCACCTCTTAACTGACTGTATCGCATCACAAACAAACAAGAACGGCGACGCGACTTCACATCGCCCAGCAGATGACAACCTGCCATCTATTTCTTCCGGCAGTCGGGACAGTCGCCGCTGATCCAGTCGGTCTCATAGCGGTCCTTCACCATGGAGCAGTTGTCCTTGCTGCAGCTCTCAAAATCGTCCTTGTAGACGGTCTTGTGGCCGCAATCGTACTTCACCTGAGTGTAATGCTGGGTGCACATTTTGAAATCTGGTTAGTGGTCAAAGATTGTGAGATTCTGTGTGCTTGAGCTTGTGCTTGTTTGATGAGTTGTTTTGAACCCTTTCAGTGTTCGCTGTGTGGATGTCGCATAGCAAGCAGAAGTGGACTACTATGGAGGATATGGACCCCTTTTATACTCGGAAGAAATCTCTGAAAACGAGGCATAGTTTTATCTTTAGATGTGAATCATGACGAGCCTACGCTTGTCATGGAAAGAGAGTTTAAATGGCTCGCCTCTTGCATCACAAGACCACCTCGTCACAGATGCTGTGTTCGTGATGTAATTTCACTCGGGCAGCCTCACAGTTCGGACCTTTCCCAATTTGCCCGTACAAAACGATGCTTTGCCATAGCTCTTCCACAACAATTATTTTCAGAATGGCCTGCCTGTCATCTTTTGGCTAGATATTGTTCGAGCGATATTATTAAGACAACTCAGGAGTCCTCTTTGGGCGTGCTGAAAATAACGTATCCCGATATGCCAGGTCCTTTGAGCTATACTTTGATCATCTGTTCGTAGCTCTTTGGCCGCTCCCGTCTCTTGGCTTGGATGCATCCCGTCGGCCCTCACCGCTTGTTGGGAAATAGAATGTAATAAAATGGTAATAAACGAGCGGCAACTTTTATCACCGGGAAAAAACTCGCAATGATGCAGAGCGATACGACCTCTGAGCGGCGTATTCTTGAACATATTTTGGCCACTGTGCATGCAAACGGGAAGATATAAGTTGACGAATCAAAGGCAGAATTGGCCTGATTGGCAAGCAACTCACAGCTTCAACCGGGCATATTGGCAAAAAAAGAAAAGGGTACTTGCTCATATGTGTGAAAAGTGTACCCATTTGCAGGTCCTGTTTATTGGCCAATCACCCTTGCTGTCATGGACTGTCACTGTTGGGCGAGGGAACGAGAAGCCAAAAAGAGGCAAGTCAAAAAATGAAATAAAACAATAAAACAGACGAGACAACAACTCACACCCCCCCTCTTCACCTCAATTGTCCTCCTCGCCGCCCTAAGCAGGCAATAATCGACATGCCAGCGCGTCACGTGAGTGAAAGTTGATGCACCCACTTCCCGCGTTTTTGGCGCCCCGTCGAGTCGGCCGGCGGTCGAACGGGCGCCATTCCCCTTTTTGCGCTCGCCTGGTGCATTTTGGTGTGTTTTGGTGGCCCATGGCGGTCGAGGGTGGCCCCCCCTGGGTTCACTGTGGCACCCCAAGCCAACCTGGGATCTTTAGTGCTTTAGTGCCCTTTTAGCGCTGTCCTGTTTCTGTGGTATTGGGTAGGAAGGCGCGGCCGGTTGGAGGTTTAGGGGATGATCCTGGGCGGGCCCCAGCCGTCTGTCGCGCGTGGTCGCTCCTGCCTCCTCTGCTCCTGCCACAGCACAGCGACTGCCTTGTGTGAATTGTCAAACTAAACCTAGCCAAGCGGCGGGCGGGCACACCCCCTAAAATTACAACGTCGCTGTAACTTTTAGCGTGCCCTTTGTCACCTTTTCCGCCTTTTCTAACGTCTTGGAACGCTTCCAATTTCAAACAAGCCAAAACAAAGCAGACAAAAAGAAGCGAGCCACATTTCCTTCTCGAATCCATGAACCATGTCATCCCTGTGTCTGGGAAATTTGATTTTCTTCAATTCTTGCATGGTCTTTTCTCTTTTTGTCTCTTTCTTCCGTGGTCTTTTTGCCTTTCTCACTTTCCAAACCTTTCACCGCTTGCCTTATTTTGATTGCCGTTCACCTAATTCATTTTCTTTTGATTTACGTCGTACTCTCCTTGATTCCCACCTCTTCACACCTTGATCCAGGCATTTATCGTCGCATTCGAAATTGGCCGGTGGAGTGTGCGGCTCTCGTATCCTGTTTCTGGCACAGCACTTCTGCACGTCTCCTCTTTTGGCTCTTTGATTTTCTGCCTTTTTGCTTTATTGCTCTATTGCGCCTTTGCTCGCTGCTTCGCTTCTTCGCTTCCTCGCTTCATCACTTCCTTTAATTCCTCACATCCTCACACCTACTCCGTAACTTGGGCGCCTCACCCCTCACACCTCACATCCTGACATCCTCTCATCCTTCTTATCCTTGCCTTCGCCACGCCGTTTTCGGGCGAGCTGACCCTGACCGTGAAAGGTGGAGGTGTGCCGATATTCTCGTAGTTGTATCTTACTTTGCGGCATACACAAATAGGTCATTTCTGGCTTATGCCGTGTCCATCCGTTGCGCCTTTTTTTCTATCACCTTTTCTCGCTTACCTTGTGCGGCAGGCTTTCTTTTTTTCCTTGCAGCATGCTGGTTTCGGCCGCATCCTTGTCAATTTAGAAAAGAAAGAAAGAAAAAACAAAACCCCTAGTCATTTACTCAATTGCAGTCACCTGTGCCTCTTTTTTCTTCCACACTTTGGGGAAGCCTCCCGTCCTCTACTGCTCCCACCCACCCAACCTTTACGTAGTCCGCGGAAACCCACGCATCCCGCCTCTTTGCAGCGCACTCTGTTATTCTCATTCGCTGGGAAACGACCATACACCACCTCGCCTTGACAAAAGAGATGGAGCGCCTGCATGGTATTACGACGTACATCTTGCCTTCCTGTATGCATTCATTCTCTCTTGAAAATTTCTTTTGCCTTTCAACAGTTCTGCCTTTTCTTATGTACCGTTCTGTGTCCTTCTCTCTCCCCCCTTTTTATTTATTTATATATATATTTAATACTATTTTCCCTTTTTCCTCATCTGCGTTTTCTGCAAGGACCAACAGGAGATGCAAGCGGTGTGATGAGCACAACTACACACCCACACACAGACACACATGCATAATCCTCTCTTGGTTGACGCCACCGCTCTTTGAATGAGATGGGCCGGCAATGTGTGATGGAGATATGGCGGGCCGTTCGTAATCAAGTTGTTTTGTTTGCCCCCCGCCTCGTTTTCCATGTGTTGTCTTTTGCCCAGAAGGCGAGGGTAGAGAACCACGGAGGCATTTCGAGATAAAAATGGTACCGAGAGCAGCTGCTGCACCCATCGTGACATCTCACGTAGCCCTACGACGTATGGCAGTTGTTCTTTGTTCTTGTCTTTTGTCTCTTGCCTTCTGTTAGTTGTCTCTTTTTCTTCCTTTCCCGCCTCGTCCTCCCGGAGTGTGCGGGTTGGGTTGCTCATTGGCACCCTTTCAACAGTCCTTTTTTGTCCAGGGACACCCTGGTCTTTTTTTTTGTCTCCTCGCTCTCCCATGTCCCTCCCATGCTCGCCTCCTGGCCTGGCCCGCTCTTCAGCTTGCCATGGGCACTCATGTGATCAAAAATGGCCCCGCTTGCAGGATACCCTAAAATACCCACCCTAACGGGACGGACCTTTTTTCCCCTTTTCTTTTCTTGGTGTCGCGCGCTCCTCTTCTTCGGTGCCCGGTACGGGAAAGGAACAACAAAAAAAAGGGGAGATGAGGAAAGACAAGAAAAGGAAACAGCAGAACGAGGCCACCTCCTAGCAGCCGGGCCACCCTAACACACACCGGCTGGCTCTGTACATATGCAAAACTGCAGAAAAGAACAGTCGGCCAGGCATGTGGTCGGTAGTGTTGCTGTTGATTGTCGAGAAAGCCCTGCCCATCGTCTTTTCCTCTTGTTCGCCTCATAATCACAAACACAGGCTGCCGCAGGATCACAACACCCTCAACGGGGCAGCCAAGGCCGAACAGAAATTTCAAATGGACAAAAACGGTTCCTTGGACGGTTCTCTTCCTGTGTCTGCATCTTTGTGTCGTAATGCATCTCGACACATATTTGGAGGTGTTGGTGATTGGGCATGCACCGCCCTACATTTTCTGCCGTAGAGACGACGGCTCGCGCTTGGCCAGACCTCTCATGCATCTGTTGCTCGCTCTCCTCTCCATCTTTCTTCTCCCTGTCTCGCCCGGCCATACGACAAGGATGCATCCTGCATCACATTGCGCATCGCTGCCGCGCATTCTTTTGATTTGTTGTAGTGAACAGAATTTGCCTCATGAACAAAAATAGTCCCGCTGGGCAGCAGCACTCCTTCGGATGGAACACAAACCGTCCTCCGTAGAAACGAAGGATGCCGCATATGCAGACGCCTTCTTTGGGACCACACACGAAGCACGCCTCATTCCTTTTGAGCCGGAGTGATTGGCGATGCCACAAAATAAACGACGTAAAAATACTTTTGGTAATTCTCGCTGATAAGGCAATAGGGAGGTGGTATGCTCTGTGACAAGTTACTTCATCTGGCTCGCAAACAGTCTGCAATTAATATCTTGGGCAGCGTCTACGATCTTCGGCTTTCCTTTGCCTGTCAAAAAGTCCTCGTGTGGACCTCGCCAATTTTTTTTAAGCCGGGAGATCCCTCAGAAGTTAGGGTAAAGGAAAGGCGGCTGGTGTATCGGCTGCTCTGGGTATTGCCGTAGCGGCAGCGGGAGTGCGGCAGCAAAAGCATGCTGCTCCATATACATACCTGGGGGGAAGGACGGAACACTGACACATCGCAGGGCCTGAGATTTTCCAGTGTGGGGGAGAAGGGGGGGGGGGTGCGGTCTGTATCGTGCTTGTGCAGCTCTCTTCAGGCGATTCCGTAGCACGAACACATCTCTTTCTCCTGTCGAGACAAGTGGTGGCGGTATCTTACACACTATTTACACACGTTGTTTATGAAGTAGGCGTGTTTTGGTATGTTGCCTTGTGAATGTTGAGTAGTGTTGTCGCACGGGCGTTGCTTGTCCTCCAGTCATCTATTGGCAACGAGCGTTGGCAGGTGGTACAGCATGATGTGGTGGTAAAACGTGCCCCCCAGTTGAGGCAACCATCTTTTGCCTGCAGCGTGCGACGTTACGTGTAAAATACTGGCGGAGAGAATGCATGCTCTGTAGAAGAAGCCACGCGTGCCTTATAAGCAATGCTGAGTATCGGGCCTCCTTGCGTATTGTATCTGGAGGTAAGGGAGAATCGGGATGGGAAGTGTGTTGTCAAAATGAGAGTATGATTGATATTCATACCCAGTAGATGCCAAATATTCAAAGCCTCCCTGGTCATATTGGGCACACTTATTGCATCCATTCACTATCCAAAGTCTTTTTGAAGCCTCCCTTTGCGTACTTGGGACAAGGCACTGGAAATACTGCCAGGCAAGGGCCTGGTTAGGTCCGAGGTGGAGCGGCAGCATGCGGCAGTGAGACATGGGAGCCTGGGGTGGGCGTCGAGATGAGAGCAAACTTATGACTAGACTGGTTACATCTCTGTGCCTGGGCAGAGCTGGCCTAAACTATCCGCACGACTCCACGAGGAGGTAGAAAAAGGGCGAGAGAACAGGGAGTGTAAGACGAAAACTGCAGGCATTACCTTCCCATTATGCTTCCAATATTTCAATACTTGTTTTGTCGACTGGGTTGTCGAAGCGAAGAGATAACAGTCGCCCTGTAACAAGGCAGGACTCTTCTGAGTCTGGCAGACGAATAACCAAGCGTTATGATGAAAGTAGAATAAAAAATCCTTTCACACGACCAAGTTGACTGGCCTGAAGATACACAAGATTAGGACAGATCTGCTGAAATTTGGGGGCCGTTTTCCACGGGGCAGATTCGTGAAGAAACGCTCGGCGGAGGCCCGCTAAACCGGTTCCAGGTGTTTGACACGGGAGGACCAGTGCAAAACAGTAGCCCACGGCCCTGGCCGCCGCCTGGCCTGGCCCGCTCCCCGAGACTAGGCCCGCTGCCCCTGGGGCAAATAACATGAGCTCTGGATGACGCTAAAAAACACAACGGCGTTGTTGGGCGTGGAGCGCGCCGTTGTATTGTTCCAGACGCGAACTCGCGCCTGGTTTCGTGAACTGGTGCTAATGCAGAGGTTTGAGAGTCCCGACACAGAAGACATTGACCGGAAAACTCCAGATTATGCTCGCGGGAGTATCGTAGCTGTACGCACGAGACACAACGTGTCCCGCGTTTTCTGGGATACATCTCTTGACGTGGATGGATGAGCACCTGTTGTCAGCGTAGGGATAACAAAAAGGGGTGGAAAGGCAACGGCATCAGCCTAAAATCCAGGCATCCTTGGCCGCTCGCCCCATTTCAAGGTGAGGCGGGCGCTGTTCACAGCTTTGTTCGTGCATCGAAACTGGAGAAACCAGAGGCTTATGCCGGGCACGAGCCATGTGCACAACAGTGACCTTTGCAAGGCCCACTTGTCAGCATCTGAATCGGTCCTGTCCTCCGTGGCTACACCGTGTTTCTGATCTGCCAATGTCAGCCATAAGAAGCCTCAAGAAAACCGTGTCCGGCATTTGGCTCGCGGCCAGGACGCTCACGTACACATACGGGGCTCTTTTGGGTGTTGTAATTGTTCAGTTCAAGTCGTATCCCCATCTCAGGGCACAAATCGCGCAGGGAACATGCTGGCAGGGCTGGTCGATCAAATCTCGCTGTGTGGGTGGTTTCGTCTCGGGGAGGGGCGGGCTGGTCCTTTTTGCTGAAGTGGTCCCATTGGGGTCACGGGAAGCTCAATTTCGACCGGGAAATCTGGTGTTGACCCATAAACTTGGCAGTTTGTTAGCAATCTGTCCAATCTGGCTATTTTTTCGACTTGTAACAAAAGTAGGAAAAGCAAAGAGCTGGACAGGGAAATACCGCGATCGTTTGTTACTCAGTACAATAGCAAATAGGGGAAGCGGGAAGCATGTTCGTGACTTTCGGGAAGGTTCAAGGATAGGCACGGGTCGCAACTGCCTGAATTTGAAGCAATGAGAATATTATCCCGAAACAAGAAAGTGCGGCATGGGAACATCGTTCCTTCCATGCTTGCTCGCACTTCCATGACCATGCAATAGCAGTCTACTGTGTACATAGGAGTACTCCGTACTCCGTACATTGACACGCCTTGCTCCTTCTAACGTTTCCAACGACAGCTTCCTTTCAAATCGTCCAGAATATTCCAGGTTTACTTGAGCTCCGTGATCCTACCAAATCAGGCAGGGTCGACTGGAGTCGTTTTTGTTTCTATCGTTGTTCAAATCGCTGTATCCTCGGTCGCTCCTCCCCCTTTGCCAAGCACATTGCCGTCGTTTGAATCATCCTGCCGCAAACGGCAACCACACAAAATCGGCGGCATGCAGAAAGGAAGTGCCCTCTCAATATTTGCAATACTCTGTTCCATGTCCATGTACTCCGTAAGAAATTGTGGCCGAATTCGGGACGCAGGAGAAGAGAAACATCTCTGCTTTAAATGAAGCACAGTATAACAATTGGATATCGGCTGCAACGACCCAGCCAACAGTTGTACAAGTAAGGCCTCGCAATATTTAGCACGGGGTGCCTTCGCGTTGGAACGGACGGAACGATCCTCGTCCCTTGCTCGTTATTCCTTGTACTTTCTTTCCCCCTTCTTTTGTTTTGTGTCTATCGTTCCTTCTCCTTTTTTAGCAATTCAATCCGTGTCCAGAGTATTGCTACCCCCGCGCCCTGTAGCTTTCCCAAATTGGCATTTTTTCGGACTGTTAATCCAGGGCTGTAACCCTTGTAAACACAGGTGAAGATCCACTTGTTTCTGCCCTGTGCCGTGAGGCCAAGCCCATGCGACATACGCTGCGCTCCGTATCTTCCTCTTCTGCTGCTGTCAAGGGCCTCGTTCTTTCCACCACTACTGTGTAATTCGTAGAGATTCTTGTAGTGACAATGGTAAAGGAAGGGGCATGTGTTAATAGGTAGAACGAATTAGGCGTCAAAGAAGAAAGAGGAAGGAGCAGAACAGAGAAAGAAGGAGACAGAAGGGAAGAATGAAACAACAACCACCAATACTTCAATGTGGCACACTTTCTGTCGTCTCACACACACAGGCGGCGGCAACACGGATGGACAACACCGCAAACGGGAGCGACGCATCCTTTGGCTTTTATGCCGAAAGTGCAAGAAAGTGTGCAACCAAGCGAGGTTCTTGTGCGTTACCTGTCCTGTCGCCCTCCATCCCAAAATCTGACCATTGACCTGCCCGGCCCGACGCCCATCCCTTCGTGTCGAGCCGCCCGCTGTTTCGTGTTGATCCCGCATTGAGAACCCGAGCAAATGACAAACGTGGATGTCAATTGGCGAGCAAGAAACAAAATCAGGCTGGAAGCGATGCACATGCAGCTTCTGGTGACAGGCCGTAAATGGCTAAAGACGTGCACGCGGGGAGGAGAGTGCGATGAGGCATAAAGTAGGCCAACACACTTTTGTTGACTACATATTGTGCGTGCATCCGTTGAGAATATTTTCTAAGTTTCTTCACCGCAACGAAGGCGAACAACAGAAGATACAGCAATTGCAGCCAAGGCCCCGTCAATTTCGTGCCGCCGCAATGGCTCGGACTTCCAGCACACATTCGTGCACCTCTTCCCTCCCGCTGCTGCCGATGCAGACCTTTGCACGGCTTGTATATATTATATACAATCACACCCGCAAGAGTGCTTGTTGTCTTGTCGTTTTGCTTCCCTTTTTCCTCTTCCCACAGGGGGATGAATGCCATTCATTTCCCAAATTGGGCTGAAGAAACAGGTTGACGAAGGGATTCGCCACAGAGTGCACACACACCCTCTGCACTCTGTGCATTTAATCACCAGCGCCGCGCTCACCCGCATCTTCACCGCTCCCGCAACTTCTGCTGCAGGGGCAACAAAAAAAATCACAGGCACAAAAAGTAACAGGCGCAGCACTGGGACGGCACGAGATTGCTGACCGTTCGCACATCTCTGCCCCTTTTGGGCATCCTCCGGTTGACAAGGAACAAGAACACCAGTGCGACATAGCACAAGAAGCGACCATCCACGACTTTTCAAGATCCCGAAGCAACAGGTAACCATCACTGCACGTCGGTGTGAATGTGGCCGAGCTTCCTGAAAAGGGAGAAAAGCGTGAGCAAAAAGCAAGGCCACGAGCTCTGAAGTAGAAGGGGCAATAGGCAAGAAGATGGAGCCCCTCTGGGCAAAGCAGGGAAAGAGGAGAAACTCTCCGATCTCCCGACGTTGGTCCCTCTTTCTTCCTCGGGGCCTTGCTTCTCGGCAGCCACTGGACTGGGCTGGACGTCCCGTGCCGCAAGAGCGACAGACGACCAGGCCTGAGCTTTTTTTCAACTGCAGACGCAAGGCGGGAAAGGGAGGGCCATGCAGCACAGGCCCATGTCCAGTCCAACTCCAATCAAGTACGATGGCAACTAAGCCTGAACGAGCACGCACTCGGTAAACGACTAGCGGACTCTATTCTCGCACACGCGCCTCTTCTGCCATCTTGATGTTTGTTGCTTTTTGCCATCGTGCCCGGTCATCCCATTGGGACCGATTGCTCGGTCCCGGCAGAAAATACGTTCTCTCTTGCTCGGTCTTTTGGTTCACACCCTCGCATTCTTCGGCGCGTCCACTGCCTCGCTGCTGACCATTTGAGCCACTGACAACCACTTGGCCGTCGCAAGCCGCTTTCTGTGAGCAGGCAAGAAATTACCAATTGCCACTGGCAAAGGTATCGTGGTACGTCGTACTGGGGCAACCCGTGAGTCTCGTCACTTTGGGACCCGTCGTGCTGTCGTCATGCTTTCTCTCCCCTCTGCGTCCCTCGGCACCCCTCGCTTCCTATCCACTTCGTTTGTACTTCGTACTCGTATGTGTACGCTTTTGTAGGCTTCATTTTTTCAGCTTGCCTGGCACCGTGGGTGTGCACGAAGGATGTGCTATATACAGAAACTGCTACACCTGTTCCTTCTTCGCCCCTTACGTTATTCTTTTTTCTTTGCCACTGCTATGACTCCGTTCCTGCATTGGCCTGCCGCTTCCGGTGGATTCCCGCGGTCCCGGCCGCCACAACACAAAGAAGTACAAGACAAGCAGAGACAACTGACAGGACTGACAGAGAGACACGGCAATAAAACAACGGCGACACAGGCAGCCCGACGAGCGAAACCAGGAGAGACAAAATGGCAGAAACAGACGCCAAAAAAATCGCCGTTTTTGCCGCGTGGGTGACAAGCATAAACCGGGCCGGGAACGTGCGGTGATGTGTCTTACTTATGACGGCATGCTGACCTGGCCAAAACAAAGAGGACCTACTTGGTGTTATTCATCCGTTAGGTGTACGACTCACGAAGTATGTACACAACAGTGACATGCTGTGATCCCTTTTTACTTTTGCGTAGCATTACTTCAACGGCTCAATTGCAAGTTTTCTTCGACAACGCAAATCCCTGCGATTTTTGGATTCTTCGTGGCCCACCACGGCTGCGAAGCGAAGGAGAAAAGAAATGAAGGAGCAAGAAGAAAAATGCAGCCAGCAACTCTTACCTCACGAGCAGGCTAAACCACATGCGGGCCTAGCCAGTGGGATTCTTGGCGACCAAAACTGCCTGCGGCCCATCATGCGACCTGCGCATTGGTGCCCTGGGGGAGGGTTTTGCCGCAACTGAGATGTGCCGCGCACTGGTCTTGCTGGGTGCCGCCGCGGTGGGTGGCAGAAAAAGAAGAAACGGGCAGACGGATGGGTTGTTCAGGCTGGATTGGTGGATTGGCGTGAGATGTTGTGGACATCTCTTGGACTGGTGTGCGTGAGAGAAGAGGAGAACTAGGGTGTTTCTGACCTCTGACTGGCTCACGACGTCGACGGGCAGCTCCTGCACGCCGCCGCCCGCCCACTCTTTTCCGCGACCGGCGTGCCCTAACGGCAAGCAGGGGTGCGAAGCGAGCTGGACGGCTGGAGCCCCAAGTCACCAAAAACTCTGGAAACTCGCACAGCACATGACAGGTTGGCAGAAAATCAGAAGGGAAGAAATGGCCGAAAAAAAGGACCGGTAAGGCGGGCCAGGACAGGTGGCCACGAGCAGATGGCAAGGTTGCAGCAGACAGATGCAGCAGAACTGTGCAGACCGCAGAACCATGTAGACTGAGCGGGGGAAGCAGAGGATGAGAGGCAGAGGAGGACAGAAGCAAAGGCAAAGTGCATCTCACAACACAAAGCCAAGACAAAGGATGGCAGAAGTCAAAGGACGAGGCGATACAAACAGGGGCGCATGCAGATGGCAGGTGCAGCAGACAGATGCAGCAGAACTGTGCAGACCGCAGAACCATGTAGACTGAGCGGGGAAGCAGAGGATGAGAGGCAGAGGAGGACAGAAGCAAAGGCAAAGTGCATCTCACACAACACAAACGGCCCCATACGAGCAAAGGATGCAAACGACAAACGACGGGCCCAAGACAGTAAAAGACTGGAGGGATACAACACAGGGGCGCATGCAATGTCTGTCCTGCCGGTCCTGTCCACTACACACACACATGCCGGACTGAGACAGTGACACGCAACGGCTGCAGGCGCTGCAGACACTGTAGTACGTTGTAACCATTACAAACGCTTGCAACCCGCCAGCAACCGTCAACGGCATGTGCAGGCGCTACTTGTAAGATACTCCCGTCCTCATATATACATATGATTGTCTGCCTGTGCCGTATCTGGGAAAAAACATCTCACATTGCCGCCTCTGGGAGCTCTCGATAGGGCAGTGACCAGTAGAAGTACTCGCATGTCGGCTTGCAGAATAGGCAAGGAATGAAATAAAGAATAAGAGAGATACGGTCCCAGACTGGGCACCAACACAGACGAGGCCCCCTCCCCCGTATTCGTGCGCCGTTCGATATTACGGGGTTCCTTCCTATTCGTACGGAGTAAGCAATGCGGGTAGTTCTGGGCGCTCCCGTCTCTTTCCCTCCTTGGGCAAATGCAAATGCATCCGTCTCCCTCGTTCCTTCCCTTCCATTCCCTTACTTTCTTGTGCGTGTACACGCCGAAGAAAAAGTACGTGGCATTTCATTTGCAGACGCATCAGAAACTTTGGCAAAAAGCCTTTGTGGCCTGCTCTGCTTGGCGTCGCTGGAAGAAAGAGAAAATCAAAAGGAAGTAAGATACGACCTCAATGTTTGGTACAGCGCGCGTCCATGTGCCGGCTAGCTTGCCGTGCCTTTGTGTTCTTCTTTGCTCCTTCCGTTCTGCGCAGCGGGCCTCTGCTGCTCCCTTTTCCCCTTTGAGCACTCTGTATGTCGTCCTTGCCAGAGGTTTGGAGTTCGTCTGCGCTGGATCTGCTTTGCTACTGTTTTCCAGACCAGGCCTGGCATGGTTTTTCATATGGAGCGATTTTGGCTGGACCAGGCCCCATCTGGAATTTAGGCCTACCCCAGGGGGGCGTGCTGGTCCTTCTTGTTCACGCCCCCTACCAGATCTCACCCCTGTAACATGCACCCCCCTCCTTCTGGCCCTTCTGTGTCATTTCTGTCCTTTGGGTCAGCCGGTCTTCTGTTTCCCTTTTTCATTGATTTTTCTGACTCCTCTCGCGTGGATGGCCTTCTTTTGTTCTCGATTCTGGAACAAAATTGCGAAGGATGCGTTTTCGTGAATTGTTTGCTGTTCTTTATCATCGTGCACTTCTACTCAGAAAGTAGAATCTGAGCAGCTACGTTGAACACAGTGCCATATACCCTATTGCCCTCACTCGATGATTGTCCTCTGCATGCACTCGTGAATTCTTCTTTCTTTTTTCATGTTAAATTTTCTATACACAGTATGCCCCCCCCCCCCCCCCCCTTGCCTCACGTTGCCTTTTGCTCACCATATTTGCAGAGTCTGTCTCCAGTCGAATCCAGTCTCTCACACTCTGCCGTCGGCCCACGCCCACAATACACCCCACCCCCTTCCCCCCCCTGTCACCCCGACTCTCCCTCGTTGGCGTTCCCCCAGTCTTGTGCTCGTCAATGATCCAGGGCCCAGCAGAGCGCGCCGTAGCGACCCGTTTGTGCCAGCAGAATCCTTGGTGGGTTGCGAGCGGGTGCAGAAAAAGGAAAAACAATACTCAGTAATAAAATAATAATAAAAAAGCAAGAGAAACACACCCATGGACTGGACTGGGGGTGGGAGAAACAGGACAAGAGACATGGGGAGGTGAAAAAAAATAAAAAATCTAATAAGAGGTCCCAGATCCCACCTCCCATCGACCAATTCCACTTCTTTTCAACCTCTTGGTCTATTTTGCCATTCTGTTCGCTTGCAACAACGTACTTGCTCGACTTAATTCAAACATCGACGACAACAACGACGAGGACAGTGACGCCGCCACGACGTGAAGCAACTTCAAAGAAGTAGCAGGAATAAGGTACGCTATGAGTGCTTGTATTTTTTGACCCGAATTTGTTCATTGTTCTGCCTGTTTCCTGCTTTCCTTACATATCGTTTCCATTTGCGATCATCAACATTTAAACACGTCATGTTTTTTTTATATCCCATAACTTTCACTACCACTTTCATTCACTGCGCTGCACTTTTTTCTTTCATTCACCCTTCATTCACATTCACTTCACATGTTCTCCACTTGTATCATCCCGAGTTCTTTCATGCCACGTTTGTTTTCTTTGTTCTTCTTTTCTCAGCTCTCCACTTGTCATCATGGCCAGACCCGTCACCACCAAAAATGCCACCACTTCCCAAGTCCACAAAGGGCAGCCCAGTACCAGTGCCCAGCACCAGAAAAACGGGCACCCAAGTCCAAGAAAAATAACGCCAGGCCTAAATGTCCCGAGACAACCTATCCACCGGCTTGTACGGGAGTGACGGGCAGCAGCGGCAAGCCTTTTTTCGAGTTGGCGACCTGGGAGGGCCATGGGAATGGATGGAACAGGATGAGCGAAACTAAAGTTAGTGGGTGGTGAATGTGGCGGTAGTCTCGGAATGTTGAAGCAAGTGAAGAGAAAACGAGCACGAGGTCGTGCGGTGGTTACCCAGAGCTGGGGAGGGCTGGCACGGTCAGTCGAGTCAAGGTGAAGCAGGCGATCGAAACGGCAGCAACAGCAGCACGGGCAATCATCTGCAGAAGCACCGGCACCAGCATCAGGAAATCAGCGCAACAATCATCCATCCTACCGCAATATTATGGTCAGCAGTACACAGCACAGGCCAGGTCCAAGTGCTACGGACTAGACGACGAAACAGCAAGCCTGTCGTAGGATTTGAGGCCCATCACCGCCTATACGCCCATCCTACGGTGAGTCGACTCACCGTGCTTATCCGAAATTCTGGAAAGCACGAGCCAGCAGCATTCTGACAGAGAGTACGGCTCGCAAAGTCATGGGACATGTGGTCTCTATTTCACCAACACGCAAAGCACGCCAATCTCCCTTTGCCACGGCCTATATCGGTCTATCTATCGGCCATCGTCTATCGCCCGCGCCAGTGCTTCGGCGTGCCTTCTTGTCTGTTGCTCGCTACTGCTGCCGTTGTTCGCCTGTCTGTTGCCACGGGCGTTTGTCAGCCGCTTCTTTTCTCTCGGAGAAGTGTGTGACGAACGGCGGGGAAGTTTAAGCTGCTAGAGAAGTATCGAAACTATTGTCACCATGTTGTGACTTGGTTGTCGAAGCTTCCCCGTTGCCTCTTTTGTCTTCTTCCTTGTTCTGAGACTGCGTTGCTGTTCATGGTACCGAGCGGCGCACAAACACACAAAGGCGCCGTTGCACACCCGCCTGACACCTGCCCGTCTGGCAGCTGCTGTCTCACCATGACATGCCTTTTCTTTTTGCCAGGTCCAGGGCGAGTGCCGATGGGTACACAAAAGAAGGGGGACACGAGTACACAACACCACACGGTACTGTCACAACAGACAAGAAAAAAAAAGGCGACCAGTGCCGCCTGACGAAAGAAAAAAGAAGAAAAGAGTGAAATAGCAAAGGCCCAACAGAGTCAAACCTCACAAGCCTCACAGCCCTCGTCGCCGACCTGCCTGAAGACAAACGAGCAGACCGAGCTATTAGACCGTGTGAAAAGGTGAGAACAAAGACGCAAGACATCCCAGTCCGTATAAAATAGTCAGCAACCCAAGTGGGGAGCCAGAACAAAGAAACGGACGGCCAAGTGCCACCGTCAGCGGCTTCTGGCTTCGTTTTCCTGCGGACTGCGGCCTACGGGCAACGGCTTGCGGCCTGCGGCAGAGGGCAGTAGGGTGAGGCCTGGGCTGCCCATCATTACCCGTCCGCCCCTTCCCTTCCCTTCCTTCCCATCAGTTCCTTCCGTCCTCGGCTAGGACCCCGCCGCGCTGTTTAGCTGTTTAGTCGAAACTGCCCTCCCTACTACTAAAGGAAGTCGCGCCTTTGACCATTGCCTGCGGAAGGCGCTACTGGCACTGGTCCTGCGCTGGCGGCCGCTGCACATCACGCACGCACAAAAGAGTACTTTACCCAGTAGTAGCCAGTAGCGGCGGCGAACCTGCGTTGGTTTGGGAGGCGATGTGCAGAATGGTCAAAGACAAAAGGAAAGGCTCGTGTGCGCGCGGAGCGGTCCATCTACCTGGGGGCCGCACCTAGTTCGCTGACCCTGAGTGCTTGGGCCCGTACTGTGTACTTGTATTCTCTCTGCCATTTTTGCTTGTTACCGCACTTTCCACTTTCCACTTTACACTTTACCCACCCTAGGCGGCGAAAAAACCCCCCAGCACAGCCAAGCCGCCTGCCCTGTCCCTTGGTCGCTCCTTCCCCCTTTTCGCGCCCAGCCCAGAACACAGCCAGTGCACACCACCCCTCCCATCGCTCCTGCCCACACCACCACTACCGCTATTACCACCAAGACAGAACCAACGGCCACACACTATGGCTGCCCGCTAAACCACCCCTCCCCCTCGCACCTTCCCACCCGCCCCAAACCAACCGGCATGCTATTGTAGCGCGTACAGGCGGTAAAAGGGCCATCCTAATAGAGCAAAACTGTATAATACAGCGGACCGCCCCCGTCGCTCTTTCCTTCCTGCCCCCTCTTGCTCTCCTTTGCACCTTTTTCTCATTCTATCCTTCCCTCTCTGACCTCTCTGGCTTTACTCTCCCCTCACTCTTCCTTTTCACCCCTCGCTCCTTCCTCCAGTCCTTCCATCGCGACTTCCCTTTTCTCTCATTTTTGTGCTTTTGTTTGGGGTGGAGTAGTCTTTTTTTTTCGCACCTCAAAACCAGGGGCATTTTTCTGTCAACGGATCTTCCCTCTTTTCCCCTGTCACCCGCCAACATCTACTTCTTCCCAACGCCATTGTACAAGCCGTTTCTCAACGTCTTTCCGTACAGTCTACCAACGTCCCACCGTTACTAACAGGACGCAACAGCCAGCCTTTTGTCGACGAAAGACATTTTGTTGCCACTCTCTTCCCCTTTTGCATTTGATCGTTTGAATCATTTCCCCCTGCCGCCGCGTCACTTTTTCTTTACTCATCCCTCTGGATTCGGCTCGTCATCACATCGTCATCACATCTCGCCAATACCTTCCTTCATATACTCCATTCGGAGACCTTCTCGACGCATTATACACACCAGCCAGTCTCCAAACTGGCGCCCATTTACGAGCACCGCTCTTTACACCTTCCCTATCCACCCAATATGGCGGACGAGGGACGGCCCAACCAGCAAAATCCCCCTGGACGCGAGGTTGGCATCATTAAGTCTGAAGAAGAGGACGAGGACCGCCATCGCCCAAAACCGCTTCAACTTGGCGGCGATAGCAACGCCAGCAACAATGGCAACAGCGACAACAATAGAGGCGGTAACGGCAACTCAGTGACGCTGCCTTCGTTCCGCGAAGCATACGGGAGTTTTACTCAGTATGAGCGTCCCCCTCCTCACCACGAGCAGGCGGCCCGTCCCCCTATGCCCGGCCCGCCACGGCCGTACGGTGACGAACCGCCGTCGCACCGTCTTCCTGGACCCCCTGGACCACCTAGTGGCCCGCACGGCCCGCCCGGGCCTCCCGGCCCTCCTAACCAGCAAGGCGGCCCTCCCGACCACTACGCTGCCCGGATGCACCCGCACCCCGAGCAAGGCTACCGCGAGGGGTACTATGGACCTCCGTACCACCACTACCCAGACCATCCTCCCCCGCCACATGGCCAATACTGGCCCCAGCAGCAGATGGCACAGTACCAAAATGGACCACCCGAGACTGCGCCGCGCCAGCGGACTTCCATTGCGTGCAAGTACTGCCGCAAACGCAAGGTTTGTTTCTTCTTTCCTTTGTTGCAGACTGCTTTTTTTTTTCTTTTGCTTTCGCTCCCATGCTAACCCCTATAAACAGATTCGCTGCAGTGGTTACCAGAACACGCCTGACGGAAAGTGCACCAACTGCAAGAAGACCGGAAACGACTGTGTGTTTCAGCCAGTATCCTCGACGACTTCAACGGCATTTGTCCCCGTCTCTGCCATTCAGGGTGGTGTGCCTCCAGGCACCCCGCTGTATGGTGCGTTTGGCCAGCCTCTCGGACCCAACGGCGGCCGCGGACCCAATGGACCCCCGGGCAACGGCCCTCCTAGTGCTGGCCCTATGAACGGACCCGGTGGCCATCCTGGTTATGGCCCGACGTCTCCTGGTGCCGGTGGTTACTACCAGCAGCAGCACATGCCTCCTCACATGGATCGTGGCGCTCCCTACGGCCCTCCTCACCCATCTTCGCAAGGACCCCCGCCTCCTGGACGCCAGCTTCCTCTTCCTTACCCGCAGCAGCAGCAGCAGCAGCATGGAGGATATCCCGGTGACGACCAGCGTGCTCGCAAGCGGACGCGCGAAGAAGAGGAAGCCGAGTTTCCCAACCGTCTGCCGCCCCCGCCTCCCTACGGCAACTACCCCCGAACAGCCACGAAATGGGCTACTACCGCGGTCCGGAGGACGCCCGTCGCTCCCCGCCGTCAATGAACGGCTCTGCCTCTGGACCGGGTTCCGCTGTCTCCCCGTCGACCAGTGCTCCTCGTGGTTACGGCACTCCTGCTCCACCGGTACTTCCGCCACCCCCTATGTCCTCTGTGGGTACCGAGTACGCGATACCTGCAATTCCTACCGCATTTGCGGTACAGACAGCAGTATTTTGAATGTAGTTTTGCTAACTATTTTTCTTCTTGTTTTGTAGCAATACCAGCGCCCGTAGTTCTGGAAGTGTCTCGGGAACCACAGCTACCCCGCCCACAGAACACCGTGGATCCAGATCCCCAAGCGGCGAAGCAGACGATAAGCCAAAGTTCCCGCCTTCCGACTATTATGCTTTCAGTTTCCAGCACAATAAAGGACGCGAGCCGACAGCTGGTGCAGATATCGACAGCTCTATGCTGAGGCGGTTCTAGAAGCGACCACAGCTGGTCTATTTCGCTTTTCGGACGACAAATTCTTTGCTTTTCTTCGCCTGTGCTTTCATCTTATTAATGCGACAACCTCACAGGAGGATTGGTTTTCTTCCCGGACTGGCTCCAAGTTGAACCTCGACTTTTTTTTACTTTTACTTTCCCCCTTTTCCCCTTACGCCTATTTAGATGGCTCGCAGCGATGCCCGGTCGGATGTTCGGTTGTTTTCTTTCCCCTTTTCTCTCTTTGCTAATTTGTCTCGATTTGTTTCTTTCTCATGTCATTTTCTTTCATGTTACTTTTCTTATCGGTTCGGGTTACATAAACCCTGGAAAAAAGAAGTCTAGCCTCACGGCATACGAATGACTGCAATTGTCGATTATTTCTTACTACTATTATATCAACAAATACAACACCCACGGCGTGTCTCTCCTGTCAATTTCTCTTTTCACATTCCTAAATATCATGCGTCTTTCACTGTTTCCCTTTCTTCTAAATTTATTCTCGGAACGACTTCCTCTCCTATGCCTAGCCCCGCCTTATTTTCTTCTTTTTTTGAATTGAGTTTGCCTCTCTTCCCTATTCCCCTCCTCGTTATAACGGGTTTGTTGGTCGAAAGAGGGGGCTTCAGGGATCAACGGTGTGGTGTTGCAAGTCAAGTGGCACCTCAAGAGTTGTGGCCTAACAGGCGGGACTGAACGGGAGAGAAAAGTAAGAGAAGACAAAATTATAGGGACACCCCAATAATCGCACAAGCGAACAGATACGGCAAACAGTACTCTCGAAACTGATTTCGAAAACTGAATATTTTCCTGCTTTCAATCTTTGATACTCCGTACTCCAACTCTTGCATTGTGATATATGCCTTCTTTGAAGGAGTTGTATTGTGACAAAGAGCGTCTTTTATTGTGTCACACGCTATAAATCAATAGACATACGCGTGGACAATGATATTATTTTGTCCAGAAAATGACTGCCTTTGTCTACCAAGTCTCCATGCCCCTCTCTGCCTTTTCTCGTAAAAGGCCTCGCCGGGCGTTTGTACCACGTGCCAGGCAATGGGTACAGAAAAGTATGAGGCTCTGGCCCAAGAGTACGAGAATGGCAAAGAATTTCCTTTTGTGGGTTCTTTGGCATAAGTCTGGCGGCCTGGTAAAGTAGTGTCTTGCGCTCTGTTTTTTACGTGAATAAATTCTCACATTTTTATTTTGAAAAAGGGGGGAATTCAGTTGATGCTTGAGTGGTGGTTGTCCTTTTCTGCGGTGTAGGCTGGTGTAGGTTGCGCTTGAAGAGGGGGTGGTTTCTTTTTTTTTTGTTTGTTGGCTCCCCTTTTTTTTTGGTCTATTTGCAAGAGGGGCCCTTGGGACTTTTAGTGCGCCTAGTTCGTAGCGGCAAGGGGCGAGGCGACCTGCAGGACACCGCCCCGGCCGTGCAAATACGGAAAGGGAAGGGTCGGAAGGGAAGTGGCTCTTCGCTCCTCGGTAGGGAGCGAGGAGGAGGGGATGGGGGAGTGAAGGAGGGATGGAGAGGGGCAGAAACAGAAAACCCGCGATACAAGCGCCAAATAGCTTCTTGTTTAGCGCTTTTTTTTCAGTTCTGGGGGACGCTTGGGACACGCTGGGACATCACTTAGTGCAGTTTCGTCTCGGACGAAAACACGACAGACCTTTTTATTTCTGGTAAGAGAAGGAACGACCAGCAAACAAGCTGGGAAAAAGAAGGAACGATGGACGCAAAACGAAAGACGAAGAAAGAGGGTCATATAAAAAAAGGAAGGGGCGATCCATCGAAAAGTACCCCAGCGGACGACACCAAATATTCAAAAGAGAAGAAAAAAATCAAAAGGAAAAAAAAGGGAGGCAACTACGGGCCGAAAGGCAATGTCAGTTTTCGGACAGGGCTGGCTGGTGACCGTGCGAGCGTGCTTTTGTGAGGGATCGTCAGCCGGGCATGCGCTGAGCTAGCCTAATCCTGAGATGTCCGCAATGGGGTTCAGCGCAGCGCTCAGCAACGACTCAGCTGAGATTTTGCTCAGAAGAAAAAGAAGTGTGATGAAGAGGGCAGAGGATATCACAGATGGTGTATATCTCAGCTTGATATTAGATTTTACGGTGTCCTCCGTGTATCGGGGGTGTATGGGCAACCGAGTACATTGCAAGAGGGTGTAGCATTTCGGTTAGGTAGAAGGTACAATAAAAACTCGAAACTCGAAACTCGAAACGAAAAAAAAAAGGAGAAAAAAAGAAAAGAAAGGAATATAATTCAAAAGAAGAATACCTTAGAATGCCAATTAATTAAAAAATCTATGTGACAACTAAATACAGCACAAAAAGAAGCGGCGCCCTATCTTGCATGCAAAGTCCAACGGTCGACCAAAGGTACAATACCCAAGATCTACGCTTCCTGCAGGTCATTCCCTTCCCGCGCCGATTCGGCTGGCTCTCTGGCCCCTAGCAAGATCGTAGATGTGCCGTTCGTCAAAGCGCTGTATTTGCATTCCATGCGCCATTTTGTTTTTGTCGTGGCTTTTTTTTAATGATTTATTTCCCCGGTCGTGTCCTCCGTGTTTGTTTTTTCGTTGTTTCCTTTCATCAGGTGTCGTTCTTACAAAGTGATGAGCAACCTGGAAAGGTCTGCTTTTGGCAGCTCGCATGTGAGACATAAAAAGTGGCACTTGACTGACACCGAGACACCCTTTGTCCCCCATGCCACTGGCTGACCCCAACCAGTTCGTGTGGCCATGGGCCATGACGAGTGGCTTGCACGCCTCTTTTTTCCTGGTGTCTTTCCTTTTTATGTGTTGTGTGCTAAGACATGTTTTGAACTTTTTGTCATGCCACTTTTCGTTCTTTTTTGTTCTTCTTCGTTTTCGCCCGTTGCCGTTTTTTATCGTGTGCCTGCGTCTTGTCTATTTTGACGGGGTGAAGGGGGTTTACCCCTCTCCTTCTCCTGGCGAAAGCGCCTGGATTGACAATTATTTTGCCCCCCTTTTCACAGTTTTATTATTATTTTTGCCCTGATGACCTCACACTTGAGAGCCCACCAACACCCCATTGACCAAACAGAAGCTGAAGAACGAACTTTTCTCATCTCACCCAACCACACCCCGCCATCCCTGTGTGACGAGAAAAAGCAACAGGAAAAAAACCGTTGCCCGAAGAAAACCACATGCGAGACCGCAGTCTGTTTCTCTCTTTGTGTGCCTCTTCCCTTTTTAAGCCGCGCTCCCGCCGCCCACAAACTGTTCGGCAAGCGGGTGGCGAAAGAAGAGAAAAATGTCCCACAGATCACAGCCCACAGCCCACAACCCACGCGGAATGGGGCAAGTCAAGTCATATAAGGGAGACAGTGCACATCGTTTCTCCATGGTGAGCACGATGAAAAAAGGTGAGAATATGCCAGCTACGCACGCTGATTGGTTACCCGCCAACTTTACTACGAGGGACCAGTGAACCGCACCATTGGCGCCGAGTGCTAGCCTCGGGGCCCTGTGGGAGCCAACCAGGTGAGCCAGAAGCATCCCCCGAGAGAAACAAGATCAGAAAATAGAAAAGGAATAAGCTAGATTTTCTCGAATCTCGGGACGGCAAAACGGGAAATCAGAAAACTCAACGAAAATAATGAACGAGGGCAGGGAACAGGAAACATAAAAATAATTATGATGAGAAAAAAACTGTCATGATGAGAAACGAATTGAATACGAGAAAGGAAGGCAGGAGGGTGTATGTATCAGAGAACTCTGTGAAGAGACAAGGAAAAGCCCGCCAATTGGAGTCCATCAGAGCTTGGACGACAGAACAAGCAGAGACCATTGTCAACCTCACAAAAACTACCGTTGAGGTAGGTGAGATATGCCGAATTGGAAGGACTTGTTGGATAACATACGAGACAGGCTCCATAGGCCGCAACCGAGCACAGACTGCTATCGCTCGACACCCGTTGCAAAGTGTGATGCCTGATGGTGTAGTGCCTAAATGACTTGCGGATTTCAAGAAAAAAATATCCCGTAGTAAGTAGGTACCTACATCTGTTGCAAATACATACACAGTAAAACAGCGGCAGAGTGTGGGAGGGCAGACAAAACTTATTCGGGGACGGGCGGGGATTGCCGTCGCGGATGCCGAATGCTCCTCGAAGCACAGTCTCGTGTCTTGATCATTTTTCTTTTTGACCAAAAGAGGACAACGAGGATGCCAACAAGGATATGGCATGTTCGAAGGTGCATCAGGATGGAGTGAATAGAGTATCGTTTTCTGATATGTCCTTGCTACTTCTCCATTACGGCCTCTGCTCAGAGGCCGACATTGGCTCGACTGGGAAAATACAGATATCTTCTGCGCCAAAACTCCGCCGACTCGCATGGTGCATGCGTCGTACATATGTATCTTATGTAGAAGATGCAGATGTACGTAGTGAGCTTCCCATTCTGCACTCAGCATACGATGTATCGTAGGCAGGAGTATGAAGAACACGTATTATGGTAGAAGGCCACCCCTCCTTCAACCTTCCGCGACGTCCACGGCATCCACGACACCCACCATTCTGCAGCTGCCCGCATGAATTCGTGGCACGTTGTCATGCTTTCATGCTCGTTCCCCGCCGTGAAAAGTAATCCACTGAGTCGTTGGAGTCCGTACTTCCTGTGAACTGTACATTTGTCCACTTCAATGGTTCATCGCCCACCCCGGCTGTCCCCTCTTCATGACGAGGTTGCACAAGAGTACTTTGTGTTCTCGCTCTTCCTTTGCACAGCATTGGCACTGCTGCAGCGAGCCGAAAAAGGGAGGAGCGGCGGAGAGAAAGGAGGGTCCCGGCCCTCCTCCCTTTTCTCCCTTGTCCATCATCGCCGTCCATGTTCGTAGTGTAGTATCGTACTCCGGTGACCCTCTTTCAGTGCCTCTTTTTTTCGTTGACGTTTTCACATCACAGCTCGAGCTTCAGCTCGTCCCTCCACCCCGCTTTGGCGTGCTTATTGGCAGTAGTCTGTTCTCTTTTTGTCCGGGTTTCTTTGTTCTCTGGCGGCTGGTGCGGGTGCTACTGGAGTAGCTCGATGCCCTCGTTTGCTCCGTGTCCTCCGTGCGGTGGCGCCCGAGAAAGGAGAGGCAAAAAAGAAAACGGTGCAAGGGGCACTACAAGGACACTAAATAAGAACGAGTTCCCCAAAAGGACCAAAGGAGACGAATCAAAGGTGAAAAGAGGTACAGAACGATAGAATAGAAAAGGAAAAAAAACAGGAAAGAATAGGAGAAAAGCGCACCAAGTGGCTCCCGCCAAAGGCCAAAAGGGACCCAAGAACACCAAAAGACACCAAAGCCGCAAGGGTTGGCCTTCGCTCACTCCCTTCCCTTCCCTTCCCTTCCCTTCCCTTCCCTTCCCTAGCCCGCCTGACCATGCCCGCATGCCCGCCCGCGCACCAGAGACAAAACCGCGCCCGCAGCGGCCCTTTGACGGGGGCTTGCGCACAGCGCCGAGCGGAAGCAGCCCTCGTCCAGTTCACGGTACGGGACTTGGTGGGACGCTGGTGGATTTGACGGCGTGGCGTGGCTCTGGATCTCCCCTACGTCGTGCTACTGTGTAAATGCCAGACTTCGGTACAAAGTAAGAACAAGAGCCCAAAATGACAGGTCGAGCCAAAGTCTATAGCACAAAATTGTTGTCCTCATTGTCTACTCAGGAAAGCACTCAGGGCCACCATTGCAATAATCGGCCGTCTGAGCACAAAACAGACAAAGGAAAGGTTGATGCCTGGTGTTTGAGCCCTGGTGGTGGACCACAAACAAGAACAAGACCGCCAGCCAGCCCCTCTCGACGCCAACAGGGACAACCCTAGTTGAAAACAACTGATGGGCACTCCTGGCTCGTGGTGTCTAGGTGGTGATTCGACCGCGGTGAGAGGGGAATTGGGGCCGGCCGACTCGAGAAGACGCGAGAAGGTGCCCTAAGAGTCTAAGGCTGTGCGAAGAACTGTTGGAAGCCCACTGACTTGGAGCTATTTGTTGAGCCGAGTTCACCGGCGCGCGTGTTCGGTGACCCGCTTGTGCTTGAGCCGTTCTCTCCGTTTCTGAGTAGTCCCCCATCCTCGACATCCTCGAGCCCTGTTCCCTGTCCGCAGCCCACCGTGCTCCGTAGCTGTTGGAAAAGTCGAAGAATGGCGAGCAAGAAAAAAATTGTGTCCGAACAAGGGAAAGGGATAAAATGAGAAGCCAAAATCCCTGGAGCAATTCGAAAAAATAGGGGCATTTTCCAGTGAGATGAGACAACTGAAAAGGGGGCGTTCTCTCCAATGAAAATCGACACAGTGCGGTGCATCTCTGTTAATGATGGTCATGCCGGCTGCTCAAGATGGTTTCCATGTCGTCGACCCCATCAGGGCGCCTTTCGATGCTCGTTGTTTTTCCTCTTGCTGCCTATCATGCTGCATCGTCCACAAGCCAGCACATATTTTTGCCAGTTGTTCATGCCGCCTCGCTTCCCACCGCTACTCTGTACATGCAGGAACGCTGCAAGACAGAGCCCCCCGTGTCCGATTTTTATGCTGGGTCGGGGGTAGCTGGCTGGCCGCCTTGTCACAAATGCTGCTAGCCGCGTGTGAACAATGCTCATCTCAGGCGCCTGTTGCTGCCCAGTGCTCGCGCCGTGAGATTGCGAGACTTTCGTTAGGCAAACGAGCTTTAACGATCTGCCGTTAAGGACGAAAATAGGGAAAGACGCCCGCTGCCCGTTGCATCGTTGGACAGTGACCGTTTGTCAAGACTTGGTCTGGTCAAGCCACCATTCTTTGGGCACCATGGTTGACGATGCATTCGTTCACAACCTGGCCCGGCCAGATCCTTTTTGTTGTCTTCTGTCATTTGCTGCCATCTTCACCCCTCCCCTCCATCATGTCGTGTTTCGTTTGTCGATAGTTTGTTTCCATGTCGTACTTTGGATACAAGCACCAACAGACATTCTGTTAGTCAACCTATCGGCTCGCTTTCTTCATTCTTCATCCCCCGTCCTCCCTCCCCATCCAGCCATCTAGACCAGCCACTGAAGCCAACAAGCCGCGCTGGCGAGACGCCATTGCAACTGGCGCTCTCGGCGCTCTGGTGGTTGCAGGCCAGATGGCCAATGTTGCAGTGCAGGTAAGAGGGCAGTGCTGCATTGCAGGAGGACGACTGCACTTTTAATATGGAGATGGAATGGGCGTGGAGGATACTTTCCTTGCGATATTTTTCACGCTCGGCATGCTTCCTACACGCACGTCTGGATGAAATCATAAAGACAGCCGTCTCCTCCCAATGTTATTCCAAAGTGAGTACTTACTTCGTACGTAGTCACCAGCACACGGCAAGGTCTGGGAAAAGACGTGCACTTAGTCTGCATGCCGTTGGCATGCTCCAGTTAGATTGTGGATTGGATGTCCTGCAATACGTCCAGTCGAGGTCAACTTTCCTGCATTTGTCCACTTTGGGGGCCACTATCCATTGGGCACCGCTCTGTGATCCTGTGTGCAAAGTAACCTGTCGGATCTCGAGTTGCCTTTCTGTCGAGTTTCTCAGGGCGTCGCTTCCCGTCTGTCGTACCCTGTTCCCTGTCACCGCTCCTTTTGAGCCAGGAAATTGAAGTAATTGCTCACCTTCCCTTGCCTGCTGAGCCTGTATTTTCCGCTGTGAAGCGGTGCATTCCAGGTCACATGTTCGAAAATTCATGCGAGTAAGACCAACAGGCCTAGTGTCTGTGCGACGGGAAGGGAAGCGTCCGCCGCCGCCGTCTCCCTTATCCCTGAACCGCCTTCCCCAGTCGATGGTCAGGCTTCATCTCTCCTTGGGGTCTCCTTTGCCGTTTACCTTTTTTCGCCTAAAGGGAGGTTGCCCATGCGTATATTGTGTGATGAGCAGGGGCGTGTGATATAAACAATCTTGATGGTGTGTGAAGGCATCTCTAGGCTTTTGCTGGCCCATGGTGCAGTGGCCAGTGGCCAGTGGTCTGCGAGGTGCAGAATAATTGCTGCTGGAACTCCCCGTGTGTAGATCTGCAAGAACACTTGTCGAGGTGCCAGTGGGCATGGACTCGCCCCATGTTGCCTTCACGTCTCGCTCACTTCTGCGCAGAGGACAAAACGCACTCCATTCTTGCTGGACACACTGTACCATGCATCGAGCTGCTGCCAGTCGTATCGGCCAGGACGCGGGAAGGTGTGCACCGGTTTGGTCGACTTACTGGAGAACATCGGCTTGCACACCTCCCTCCACAAGTGAAGCGTTGGCCTCACACGCATGCACCCACTCACACCTTGACAAGCCGGTAAGCGAATGAAGAATCACCAGCCAGCCTAATGTGAATTTTTTTCTTGTTTTCTTTCTACGTGCTACAGACTGCTTTCACCGCCAGATGGTGGGTTGCTTGGCGTTCTCTTATCGGGTTTCCTCTTTCGTTGCAGCCGCTGCTTGCATCCGGACTTGTTGGGCCTTGACGGATGCACTGATCTGCTGAGGATTTTCTGGCTGACTCTTTTGTTAATATTGCCGCTGCCGGTATCCATTGCTGTTAGGAATTCTAGAACTGAAGATGATAGGCGCTGTAGCCCGGTTCATTATGCTTTTCTTACCCGCCCGGGAGCTCTAATATAGCTTGCCAAGCCGTTGGAGAAGTCCCGTAGGATAAGAGGCTCGGCCCTTTTGTGTTAGTGGCCATAGGGCGCTGTTTGACTGACGTTCGCGGAGCTCGAATGAAAACAAACATAATTTTCAGGTTTTCTTAGTGAGGTCCAGATCAACAAACCACGACAATCGCTCGCGAGCCTTACCATGGATATAGTGTATAAGTAACTGGGAGTACGTTGCTTCTGCTTGGTCGCCTTGAAAACTCTCAATTTACCAGATTTCAAATGCACTCAGTCGGGGTCACTGCTGAGATCGCGCCTGCATGCAGAGTTTTTGTATCATGCTGTGGGCTACGACCGGATGGAGTGGCAAGCGAGGCGCAAGAAAATGATTTGCTGTTAAATTTACGGCCGTGATTGTTTTATCGACGTTGCATTCGTACGTTTTGCTCCAGCATTATGTGTGTGGGCACCAATGACAGCACCCTGTCGTGCCGGAGCCCTGGCTGTGGGGTATCTATTTCGACAGTCAATGGTCATGATTAGACTTGGAATATCACAATGTCTCAAACGTGAGTAGACTTGTGATTTGTGTTGGTGGTAAAAAGCTTTGCATTCTAATCTTCGAGCTGTAAATGGAACCCAAATTTGCGAGCTGAAATGATTGCAAAGGCTAACCAAAATGCATACGCAAAACTATTGTACGATTATGTGGAGGCCAGTAGATAAAATGCCAAAAGAGACAATGTCAAGGTAAATTAAATGAAGCGAAACAGAGCCCTATGACAAAAACAGGTGTTAGCGGTCGATATTATCAAAGAAGGGCATGCAAAAGGGTGCTGGGACCGACCACGGTATCTCTCAACTGACTCTCGTCACAAGCGGCTGCTTGTCCTCACTGATGCTGTTCAATAAGAGGAGAGACAGTGTTTAGAACTCCATCGTAGGCCAGATTTTGGCTGGAAAGTAAGCCGGTATGTATCTCGTGGTCTGCATGGTCGATTCATGTCCTGGTCGGGGCTTGAAATGATATCGTGATGTTCCATCATCTGCCGCACCTCGGCAACGCCCGCATCGATGCCGGCTTCCGCCCTTGTCTTTGCTGGCTTGCTGATGATGCAGATATTCAGGGGCTTTGCACTCTCTTGAGGGTCAATCATTGCTTCTAATAAAGAAGAAAGTACGATGCAATATTCGAAAGTGTGACATGCCACGCAATCAAACAAAAAAAATAAGAGCGACAGTCCTCGAAATGGGGACATACTTTTTCTCTATTTATTTCTTGAGGAAGATGCTGGGAAGGTGCTACTTCGCACCTGCCTTATCTAATTTTCATCTATAAAGAATAATTGTGTCCTGCGTTTTTCATCTGTATCACCACTTGCGTCTTACGATCATGACACATAGTATACAATGTTTTCTTTTATACTTGTGATACATGCAAGTCACCAAGTCACAGCATTGTTACTGCCGTTTTGGCTTGTCCTCTTCCATATGATATTTCCCTTTTGGTGACAGGGTGTCTCACGGCGTGTGCTCCTTCCCAAGAAAATTGATGGTTCTTTCTTGATCCTAAGTGTATAGCTCCTTCCTTGTAAGCCATGTTTCTTGATAAACTTGTGGCAGGCACGACTCTCCATAACCACCTCGGTTACTTAAAAGCAGGCTTGTGGTGTGTGTTAAAAAAAAAGAAAAAAAAAAGAAAGAAAAAAAAAGACAGGAATAGCTGCTGGGCTGCCAGGCCAAGAAAAGCAATGTCTTGAGTTTGCCTAAACAGGAACTACTCTTAATCATGTCTGAGGAGCTATTGCTTTCTTTTTCGTACAAGAAAGACTCGGGTACAGAAAATAGGCTTGACCCAGATATTGGCTATATTCTGGTCTACTATTAGCTGCGTCGACATTGGGTACAGTGCGATGCGTTCACGATAGACCCAAGTGACGTAGTATGCTAATGGGTGCCCAGGGTATAGTTAGCCAGATGCGCGCTGGATTGACTCTGTGTAAATTGGAGTTCCTTGCCTCGTATGATAGTTGTGTATAATACTTTTGACTATATGCCTGCCTTTACACATGATAGTCCTACTATTTATAAACAGGAATTACTGAATGGCCTTCTTTGCGGCCCGATGAGTAGTACCTGTAGGTTAGTCTCATTTTGGGATGTGGCTCTCGTTTCACGGGCGTGATACCGCCCTCAATTGGTCACCATCCAAACGAGACAGCAATAACAACAGTTGAAAAGAGGCCGAGCAGCCCGCCCGTCGAGAAATGGCAACGGCAGGAGGACATCGCCTATAAGCTTCCTTACAGCCTTCTCGTCGACTCGCCAAGACTCTCTGTGTCTCCAGGCAGAGACCTGAAAGAACTGCTGGCACCATATGAGGTCGCGCTTCGGCCGTGTCTCAAACGGCTCACCCTGGCCGGCCAGCCTCCCCCTTTACACTTGTGAACTCGTGATCGCAATGGCTTCAAACTTGGGGCCAGCAGTTCGAACTGCCTCACTTTAGGCAGGATATTTGGGTCTTTGCGTACACTCGATATCACAACAAGCCATGATCTCTGGTTGATCAGCACAAGGTTGAGTAAAAGAAAAGCATCTCGCCATATGCCCAGTTTTGTATTATGTGCAAAGTGAGAGGACAATGCTTGAAAAACCAGATCACAAGATGATAACTGAATACTCAGTGAAGAAGTGCCATCATGAAATATCCAAAACATAGAGTGACAGAACATTAACCAATCGAGCCCGAAAGAGAACTAGAAAACAAACATAAAAAGCAAAACAGCTCCCATATAAAAAGGCGCCAAACAACAAAAAGCCTCCCAAGGACGCCGTGAAACCCACAAAGCATAAACAGAATAGCAAATAGCAAATACCACAAATCATAATACCAAACCGAGACTCAGCTTCACTATCTCTCTCTATCTTCCTCTCTCAGTTACACTGTTTCTCTCTGCTAGGGTAGGTCCTTATGTCGATGTTGTGTCCGTATAGATCGTGGTTGCCAAAAGGAGTCCATGAAAATCGTAAAAGCCAGGAGAGCATTCTTGAGATATCAGCCAACTTCCCCAAGCTTAATTTCAGATCGTTTGTCTCCATATAGGCACAGTGCCAGTGCCACGAATGAGGGTGAAAAGCAGGAGTAGAGGCTATAAGGATGTATCAGTAAATTATGCAAGAAAGGCGTCGTGGTGTATTGTTTCCATGAAAGTAAAATCGAGCCAAGTCCAAGTAGCAAGTGCTTCGTCTAGCATCCGTGCAGAGAAGTCCAGTCCCAAGTCGCACAAAAACAAAGCAAACAGAGAAGTAAAGCATCCGCAAGATACATACCAAGAGATGTCGACCACTGTGCTGGGAATCCAGAAAGCGTCAAGCATAAAAAAGAGGAAAGGGGGAAGCAAAGCTGGGTATCAAGTGCAAAGGTGAAGTCCTTGAAAGCACATGGATGTTGCCTACTCCAGTCCAAAAAGAAGATGGGCCCATATTTTTCGAGGCTGCATTGAAGCCACTTCAGTAGGTCGTTCGTAGTAAACCATGTATCAAAGACACAGCAGTAGGTCCAGGTCCAAACCATCAGGAGCGGTTGCTCCTAAGATGTGCATTGTACATGGTCATGTCGAGATTTACCAAGACCAGGCTGTAGCGATGTTCGAGAATGTTGCAATTCGGTTCCTGTTGGCAAGTTCCTGGAGCAAGATGGTGCACAGCAACATTGGGAACAAAAGTGCATTAAAGATGAAGTCAAATAGAAATACAAGTCTGTAGAAGAAATACATGTTAGCACATGGAGGAGGTTCAATGCTGGATTTCCAACATGGTGACACGTTGGCTTACTTTTCGCATGGTGGAAATAAATAGTAACCGCTCAACCGCTATGAAAGCCTTGATACGTCTGACAAAAGTGTGAACAAAGGATATACAAGGAGTATGTCGGCATTGAGATGTAAGACAGAAGCCGGACCAGCAAGGGTGTTGCCAATGTGTACGTACACATACAGCCGTGTAGAAGTACATTCATGAATAAAGAAAGAAATGTTGGTGGACTTCGCTGTCCAAGCTAGTCATGTTTTTGGTCCTCAGGCTGTCCTGGATGGGCTCATCCGATTTGTTCCACATGTTGATTGCATCAGGCAGCTTGCTGACGTCTCCAGGAGTTTCCATTCTTCGGAGTGCAAAAGAACAAAGCCGTGAGTCTTGTGTATCGCAGTAAAGTGAAACACGTCTTTTGTCGGTGTCAAGAGTCGTTTATTTTCCAAAGGTCGTTTCTGTTAATCCATCTCCAAAAAAGGGTTTGTTGCATCGGCATTTCATAGCCAAGTCCATTAATCAAAAACAGAAAAAGAAACAGATTGTTGCTCGTTGATCCAGGATGTGAGAATGGATATCATCAGATGCACGCATCCCAGCGTGGTTTCCCTTGATGTCCAAAAAGATTTTTGGTCCGTGAGATTACAGGTCCAGATGGGTTGTTGAAATGGAAGCTATCCATTCAGAAGCGTGTCACCACATACGGCTATTGTCAGACACGGCTTCTTCAAAGTCGAACGGCTCTTGGGCCAGTATGAAAATCCTGGGTGATTGAAAGATGTGGAAGAGCGATAGGAAAAGACGCAAGACGACAGACGAAAGACCAAGAGATAGAAAACGATGGACAAAACAAACTTAAAACCAGCGCCTTCGGCTGAAGGTTCAGAATTATGATCTTGTCTTAATCATTAAGATCGAGCATTGTCAAAACAAGGAGAAGGCAAGTCACAAAGGCCAAAGGCCAGCGTTGCTCTAGTTCTGCTTGTCAATGTATGCCAGTCCAAGTCCAGGAGAAGTGGGTGGGAATCGTGGTCCCATTGTTCGAGTTTGTCCAAAGCCAGGTGTGTCCAGATTAAGGGTATTAGGGTCCAAGTCCAAAGTGGCGAGTAAAAAAATGAAACAATGGCGGAGCCATCAGGTCCAGGAAAGAGGAATAAGGCGAAAGCAACAGAAATGACAAACAAATGAAAGAAATATGGCTCGACCATAAAATCTTCAAAGAAAAGAAAAAAAGTCGGAAAAGTCGTAACGTGACATAAGACAATTATAAGGAGAGGCGTCAAAAGAAATCAATGGGGAGGAAGGAAAGGAGAAAGAGAGATAGAGAGAGGCAGATGGTGTGAAAACGACAAACGCAAGCCGAGGTCAAAAGAGACCTGACCAGATCAAAGCGCCAAAGCGCCTCTACCAAACCGAAAAGAGAAACGAACGCCTTCCATGAATGGAGAAAAGAATTGCGATGTCGATGTAGTTTTTTGTTTTCGTTGCGAATTAGGTTCTGGGAAGGAGAGTAGAAGACCGGTGGCGTGTGATCATCTCCGGCCGTAATGGTGATGAGAAGCGGCGGCACCAGATTTTGGTGGGGACCATTCCGGTTGGGAGGAGTGGCGTCGCGCTCACGCTCACGCTCACGTTCGCGCTCACGTTTCGCCGTTCCGGTCGCTGCGTTCTGGGCGATCACGGTGATCAGAGCGTTCGCTTACAGCACGTTGTTCCCGGCTATGACGAGGGGCGGCCTGTTGTTGTCCACTGTTGGTGATTGGGAGTTGAGCCTGACTGTTCGATACAACGGGTCCAGAGCGAGCAGGGGAAGAGGGGTGGGGAGGCCTGGGAGGGAGGGCAGAAAGGGGTAGGTTCTTCATACTGTTGGGCGTGAGGAGGCTGCGGTGTCATATCATGAGCAGGGCTGTATCCGGTGTTGGTGGTCGGAGCTGAAGCTGTATGTGAGTATGTGGACGAGACTTTCTTCGCACACCAAATGTGTGCAGCACCCCCAATATAAGAGAATCACCTACCTCGGCCGTAGCCGCCGTCGATTGGCTGAGCGTACGCGGCGCGTGGTTTGCTGGGGCGGTGGTGCTGAGTATGCGCCGTAGCCACTGGCGATAGGCACCGGGCGCACCACTTCCGTAGGCTCCGCGGTTGTTTGTTAGGCTGGGGTTGTGCAAATCCACCGGGTGGGTGAGTTGCGTCGTGGCGGGCGGCCAATGGGGGCGTCAGTCATCTGCATATCCATTGGAGTACGGCATCCCGGCTGTTGGACACCACGGCGTAAGTGTGCACCGCGCTTGCGTAACCATCCTTGAACCGGTTGTTGTTTGTGGAATTGGGACACCAACGCGTAGCTTTGCCGCCAATCGAAGCAGACGGGGCCCAAACCAAAAGATCTCGGGATCCTGGGGAGACTGTTGTTGGCGGAGGGTACTGTTTGGGGCCTGGGGTGGCAGTCCGCCTGGCGCATACGGCGCATTGGTTGTAGTGTTTCCTCCAGGAGGGCCGTTTAGGGAAAGACCGCCTGGGCCCCTGGGTTTCCTGGAACAAGCGGGTCGCTGTAGTTCCTGGTGGGCCTCGCTTCCTGGATAGGGCGAGGGCCGTTGTCGTAGGTTTGTTGCCGCCTTGCCGCCGTTGCGCCGTAGGAAGGCATGCCGTACGAGTGTCCGTTGCGCGATTGCCGCCTCCGCCAGGAATATTGACGTTGCCGCCGCGTTGGCGGGCCGTCTCTAATCTGGTGGAGTGCCTGATAATTTGTTACTGAAGGGGAGTTAGGGGTTTATGCACTGGGGCGGTCGTCAACCCGGTCTCTTTGGGAGTAGGCGTGGATGTGACCTGGGCGCCAAAAGATTGATCTCTTCCGTCTCCTCCTGGATCCCCATTTTCGTGGGGCAGAGTCGGTCTTGAGATGGCGATCATAAAGCCTAGAGGACGCAAGGTGGTATTTGACTTTCGATTGTAAGAGAACCCAGGGCTCATGCGGGGCCCTTGGGCAAATAGTGCAGTGGGGCGATGCGATGGTTGTTTGGATTTGGTCACAGGGTGGGAAAAGGATGATAATTTGATGAGAGCGTTACGGTTTCAAGTTACGGTATGCTGGGTGATTTGAAGTAAGCCCTTGTTGGGAATTTGACACGACCGTTGTCCCTCATCCGGGCGGGAGAGATGGGTCAAAGGGAACTTGGGAAGCCCCACATTTACACACAAATCTACTGCACACGAACAGACTCCCACATTTGATGGTGTGCCAGGGCGAAAGGGGCATCGTTGCCCAATAGCACAGATGTCGGCGGTGGATGACCTCACGGTGGAGTGCCGTCGCGGGGAAACAAAGTACCTTCTTCGTGTGGGGCGCATTGTTGCTCGGCGGGTAGCTTGGCGCCGGCGCCTCGTCCGCGGTTTGCCATTGTTTTCGTTCCGGGGGAGATTCACGATTCCAGGACGACGGAGGAAACAGGAAGCCAGAAGCGAGGGGGTCGCAAAGCCATCGGGACGGAAGAGGAAGAAACGACAAGAAAAAGAATAAGAAACAATTTACGATATCGCCCAGAAAACGAAATATAAACAGAAACACGATCTCCGATAAAAAGAAGCAAAAGGCTGCGTGTCTTCGGATGGGAGGGGGAAGAACGAAATAGAAGGGAAAAGAACGAAAGAAGAGAGAAAGAGAGGGAAATGGAATAGGGTTATGGGGAGGCCCGAAAAAGAAATGGAAAGATGGCGGCGAGGGAAGGCGCACGATGAGCGGGGGGCGCGCAGGGGAGAAAAATTGGGAGAAGAAACAAGGCGGGAAAGTAATGGGTGGCCTGGGATGGGCCTGGGTGGGCGATGCTGGCAAGTGAGGTGGCACCGGTGGGTCACTTCTGGCTGGACGGAGCAAATAATAACACGGCTGGGCTGGCTGGAATGGTTGCGTCTTGGTTCTCTTGGTTCCCTGGTAATTCTTTTTCTTTTCTGTTTTCGTGGTATATCGCACTGACAAGGCGCAGCGAAGGCAAATGACATTGACGGTGCTACAGCCTGGCGAATGGTAAGGAGATTGTATGGACAACGTAAGGTGCTCTCGTGTTGTTGGGTGAGCGCAGCAGAAGCAATTTTGTGCCAATAGGCTGCCGTGATGTCGGGATGTTGGGCAGTGATGCAGGCCAGGTTAGAGTCAGGCCCTGAGGCCTTGTCTTGCTCTTTTACGACCTCTCAGTGGCGAGACGAGCCCTGTTTTTAGCCAATTTTCTGACCTCTCCGTGACAGTTGCTGTGGAGTGTTCACTTCAGTTGCTCCAGTAGAGGACGTCGACCGTAAAAAGGGCCTGCAGATCCAGCCGCTTGAGAGGGCCGCGAGAAATGCTCCCGTTGTGGTTTCTGGGCGGGAGAGGGCCTTGAAAGATACCCAGTAGATAGGATCGGGCACACAGGATTACGCTGGGTCGAATCGTTCAGAGGAAAAGGGGGCGCCAAAAGAGAGGGCTTGCAGCGAAGAAGAGGCTCTGACAGCCAATGACGGTTGCAGGCCACGAAAACGCCAGCTTTGGAGGGCGTCGCGTGGGTGTTGCGTGGGAGGCGCTGGTTGGTTCTGAGAAGTGACAAAGTGGATAGGAGCGGCGAGTGTAGATTAGGCCCAGCCAGTCGAAGAGAAGTTGAGACGGTTGGGAGAGTTCAAAGATGAAAGACATAAAGCTGGACAGTTGGCCGAAAAGTTGCCTCGAGACAGAAGTTAAGAAGATGGAACAGCAACAAGGCCGGGGCAGAAAAGGGGCACCCTCAAAGGAGGTTATGTTTACAATTTTCATGAGGAAGGTCCCTTTCTTTTTCGTTTTCGATCGAAAGGAACGATCGGTCGCCAGTTCGTGGCACCTTCCTGTCGTTTGAGGACCGAGACACCGACGAGGGAAAGAGGTAAGAGGGAAAGTGCGATGACAGTGTGTTGCCTGCCCCTCGAAGCCCCTCACTTAGAACTTTGATGGCACGAAAATTGGGCAGCTACAGAGGCATGGAGGGGAAGGGTTGCCTGGCTTGCGTGGGCCCTGGCTGTGAAACAGCAACCAAAACCGCTGACCGAGCCTAACAGGAAGGCACGACCCTAGACAGTCCGTGGTTAATCCAGCCTTGCCATTGGCCAGAGCGCCAGGAACGCTTTGGCGGTGACGGCTGGCTAAATAAAATAGCGGGTACTGCCAACCGCTCGAGAGGGCTGAAGAGGCAAGTGCATCCTAGACTTCAGATGCACTTGACCAGGAAGGAGTACCTTTGAGCCTATGTACTGTACACCGCCACGAATGCACAAAACATGCAAAAAGTCAAAAGGCCGCACATACTCCAAAAACGACCGACAAAACAACAGGTGCACAAAAGCACAAGTGCACAGAAGCACAACCCAAAGACAAGATGCCCCAAAAGGCTGGCTGCAGGTCAGACTAGGGCACACAGATGAGGCAAAACAACACGGAACACACATATTGTCGTATTCTATGCCCTCTGTGCCTGCTGTATCTGTATCTTCTGCCGTTTTCAATAGGTTGCTGACGGGACGGCCGCACCTGTCAGACGCTCTGCTTCATGTCGGTTGCCCAAACTCTGTGGCCAAAACCCAGAGTGGCACAGTAAGGAAAAGGCGAGCGTCGGGCAATAGAAGTCGAAACAGGAAGGCGATGAGAGTCTAAATACCATTTCTGTGCGCCCCGTATTTGCACAATGAAAAAAAGTCAAGATATGACTCGACAAAGTATGTGAGGCACGCATAGAATATTCTCGCTCTGGTCGCCCTGCTTTTTCTGAATGTCCCGCCACAGTGACTGATGTGTCTACGTCCTGTTCGTCCATCACACCTGCCTGCTGCAGCTCTGAAATACACTTTCCTGGGTCTGCCGCTTCCTCTCTGAAAAGCCGGTATCCACATGGCAGGCAGGGGCGAAAACTGCGCTTTATTGTCATTGTTATATCATGTCTTGAACATGGGATGTAAACTACGTCGGTACAGATCCTGCTGTCGGTGGAGAGTGATGGATGAGATCCTCGGGTGTCAAAGTCAAACGGGGCTGCATCTCTGATTTCAAGAGTTCTAACAGGTCATAACCAAACAGTGGTTGAGAATCTTTCATAATCCTCCGATGAGAGTGTGCCAGGTGTCCAGCTTCTATTTTTTTCGTCAAGTCTCTGGTCTCGTGTACTTCGTACTGTCAAATCTGTCTGCTGGCGACCGATTTCGTCTTGTCAGGCGGTCTCAATCGGTTGGGCCGCAAAAGGTTGGGCCGCAACAGGCAATGCAGCCTAGCGAAGTATCATGCAGTCTGCAGCCAGAATAGCCAATAAGGCGTACTGTGCATGTCCTGCGTATACACTGTATTCACACAGTCGTGGCAACGACCACTGTCAATATCCAAGAACGTCTCATGGTATCCTGCCTTTGATTTTCTAGGTCCTGCGTCCTCCCCTTTGTCCAGGACCCTTGACGTACTCCATTTGTCCCAAGGTTCTCCGAGTCGTCACGTTGCTCAACATCGGTTGGCCCTCGTCCCAAATCAGCAAATCCCGTCCGAACCCTGCTTAGTCGAGGTCGGCATGCCTACATATCTCCTTGCCGTCGAAGTCGGTATGCCGGCATATCTCGACAAACACTCGAATAACTCGACTCGGCTCGGGCGCAGAAGACCAAGAGGATGGGACACGAGGATGTCAACACCAAGAGGCCCGTCCCGAAAGCCGGCCCAGAAAGGCCAGAGAAGCATGCATAGTTCACTGCATGCATGCCTGATATGCAATATTTGCATTGCACACCGCTCAATCGTTTCTGTGATGTTGTTTTGATGATTTTGGCGATTGCTCGTTGTTGTCCCAGCCCTATTCCATTTTCGTTCGCGTTATTCTTGCCCTTCCATTGAGTACGAAGTACGCATATGCTTTTTCGTAGTTATCGTTGCTTATTCTTTTCTCACATCTTTTCTCTCCCATTTCATCCAGTCTCGAGATCCTTGGCAAAGTGCCAGTCTTGGTGCACCTGCAGGCCGTCTGGATGGTCGAAAGTGTCTCCACAACGCTGGCAGGTAAGTGATCTTGCTGGTGCAGCTGTCGCTGCTGGTGCAGCTGTTCCTACCACTCCGCTGCTGCCGTCACTGTCTTCCTTCTTGGTCGGCGACCTGGCCCGATTTTGAAAGAATGACGAGATGGGGTTGACCGGAAGTGGCGGTGCAGCTCGCTTGACAGGGACATGACCTCGCCGACGTGTCGTCGCTGTTGATGCCGATACAGATGCCGATGTAGAGGAGGCTGCTGCGGTGGTGGGCTTGTCCTGCCTCTCCTGCTTGTCCGTTGCATACAGCTCGCGAGCGACGTGCCAGTCCTCATGCTCCTGCAACTGGACGGCTGCCGGAAAGGACTTGCTGCAGCGGCCGCATATGAACGCACCACCAGTAGTATTGTCGCCTCTTTCATTTCCATCGTTTCCATCGTTTCCATGACCAATCTTGGATGCCTCGTTGCTTTTTGGCTTAAAATATGTGGGTACAGTCGGCGCACTGGTGAGCGACGTGGCTCGCGGCTGTTTGTCGACGGCTGCTGGCCTGACGACGCGGTCCGCTCCCCCTTGCCCCTGTCTGGCAGCGGCATGTTCTGCCTCTTTTGAGAACAAGAAGGGGAGGGCTGCCGTGTTATCTTTGTTTGTAATTGTAGAATCGCGGTCCGTTCGTCGCCGTTTTGTGAGTGGCATGTCAAAGTCACCATCGGCTTCCCGAAGACTTTTATTCAGATCGTCTTGATCTTCGTCTTCGTTTTCGTCCCGACTTCTATGCTCTTCAGATGCCGAAGCATCGGTCGGCTTCGTCGTGTTTGTCGGCTTCGCAGCCGCCTTTTGGAAAAACGACTCAATACTTTTGTTGTTCTTGACGGGCTCTTCAAACCCATCTACGCTAATAGCAAGATGGGCACACGGCCACAAAACATCGGCCCGCTGTGCTTGTTCGAGCAACTGCGTGCCGAGCTTCAACAGCTTGTCTTCGTCGAGCGGCGTGCCGTCCCTCGGGATGCGGGTCTGTCGCGAGCGCCAATGGTGGCCGTTGCTGCCGTCCCCATAGTGCAGGCGTATGGTTTGTGGGAGGCGAAGCCTTTGAAAATGTTGCTGGTGAGCGGTTGTGTTCATTGTAGTTGCTGGAAGCGAGTCGTCATTGCCGCCCTCGCTCTTATCTTCTTTTCCGTCTGCAGCAGAGACCGTCGCTGCTGCCAACAAGGCCAGCGACAGCTTCTCGTCTAGCAGACGGCATTTGAGCTCGGCTGAATAGACACGCAGCCACCGTATCGCCTGGTCCATGGTTTTTAGGGGTGGCTGGAAGGACTTGGCAGAGATGATAGACTTGATCTCAGTGCGTGCAGTGACTTCGCTCGTGTCGATGCCGCGGACCATACCGTGAATAGAAAAGCCGGCCTCTTGGTCGTCGAGCTTGGCCTGCATTTGTGCAAGGGAGAGAGTGCGTAATTCGGCAATGGACTCGGTGTCAAAGGCAGCGACAACGCGGGCGCCCATCTTGCCGCCGAGACCACGCAGCTTGGTGACGGACTTGAGACCCTCCAAAAAGGCGGCGACGGCGCGCGGGCGCACGACGGTTTGCTTGTCGGGCTTGTGCTGGCTAGAGCCGAGCTTGCTCAGCATCTTGTTGGAGGCGATGCCCGCAGAGCAGCGAAATTGGAGCTTATCATAGAGGGCTTGGCGGACGGCCCGGACAATGCGCGCGCCTTCGAGCATGACCACATCGTCCCAGTCAACGACCCGTTCGATGCTGTCCTCGCCGTCGTCATCTTCTCTGTGATCCCCGCCATCCTGGACATCGTCCTCGTGAAGACTCCTGTTCTCCTCTCCTTCCCCGTCACCTCCCCCTGTATTTTTGCTTCCTGTCCCTCCCTTGTCGTCAATGATGTCGCTCCCAGTCGCAGCCCAGTCCAGATCGATCTCGGTAACGGGTGGTAGCGGAAGGAAGGCAGTCGGTTGGTCGTGATGGTGCTCGCGGTAGTCGGCTAAGACACTAGAGTAAAGCTTGTTGACCAACAGCTCGTGAACATAGGCCGAGAGATCAACAAAGACCTCATCGATCCCCGCCTTTTCAAGCTTACAAGCCTGTGCCCCGGTGCCAGAAAGGCTCTCCTTGATGGTGGCCAGAATCTCGCGCGAGCGGATGCGGTACGGCTCTAGCGAGACCTTGTGCTGGCCATGGCGCTGAAGGCATCCTCGTAGTATGCCCATTGGGTCTCGCCCTCTTTCCAGGTCGGCACATGCTGCACCACGAGGTCCGGACAAAGACGCTTGGCCTCGGCGGCACTGATCATGCGGGTGATTCCAAAGGCGCGGGCCGGATAATTGACGGCGATGATGTTGCGCCACTGCTGGACGACGAGTGGCGTTTCGTCGGAGGTTCCAAGACGGCGCATCTCGCATTGCGCGTAGTAGGCATCGAGGTCGATGTGGGCAATGACGCGGAGGGGACAGCTCGGAGCTGCCGTTGCGAGATCGGCCAGCTGTTTGTACGTAAATCGAGAGGTCCGTGGAGCCGTCATCCTGTCTGTCGTCCTATTTGCGTTGCCTCCATCATGGCGAGTAGTCGCCTCGTCTTGAAGAGACGCGGCTGCATTTGGAGCCGGCGACGGCCCGGTCGGAGGCATGTGGTGCCGTTGTGCAGAGCCGATACATAAGTGATGCAGGCCGGTGGATGAGGCCGATGCCGGCGCCGAAGATTGCGGATGCGGATTGACAATGAAGGTCGTCAAAAAAGATTCGGCTGGAGCTGTGGCGAGAATTGTAAATGTAGTGAAGGCAGACGCGTTAACGAATTTGCCCCGCGTTTTCAAGCTCTAAACTTTAGTGGGCCTGTAGCGCGCTGTCCCGTGACATTCACTGTAAATGTAAGTGCTGCTAAATGTGGAAGGAGCGCACGCAACATTTCCCAGGGACTTTTTGTTTATCCTCTCGACTTTTCAGCTATTTTCCCATGTTCATTGCTGTCTTGTTCATAAAAATAATTTAAGTGGAGCTTGGAATCTCCTCCTATGTATTCTTTGTTTATTTGAATTGTTTATTCGAATAATAATTCTAGCTGCATGAATTGTCCCGTGTTGTTTTATATTAAAAGAACAAAAAAAAAAAAATTCTTTATTCAAAAGTGAAATGAGAAATAAATTAAAAAACAGCTTATTTCAGTCAATAAAATACTTCTTCTTTATAAGAAAACACATCAAAAACATTTACTTTCGTATTTATAAGTTTCATGACTCTTTGAAAAACTAGGAAAAGTAAAAAATACATTACAACGTAAACGACAACCGAGAGTCAAGGGTCGTGTACCTAAACTCGACATCTCATGTAAACACGTCCGTTACAAAGCGCTCATTGTGACGCTGCTGCATCCATGCTGCCGCCTCTTCTTCCGTCGTCGCGACGGCTTCGCCCTCACCAAGCTGAGCACGCGCCCGCTCCAGGATTAGTTTGCGTGCAGCTGCGCCCAAGTCCTTGGCCACCTTGCCACTGCCACATGTGAATACTTTGGCGCCGGCTTTCCATTGGGCGACAACATCGTCCTTGTCGTGCAGGAGGCGCTCTGGCACGTAGCGGCAGCCGGCAGCCTTGGGATTCTCGGGGTCTTTGGAGAAGGCATACCGCACATCGACGACGCCGTCACGGACCCACTCGTCCACTTCGTCAGCGTACAGCCGGTCGGCGTCGGGGCTGCGGCAGCCAACAAAGAGAGTGGCGGGGGCCAGTTTGCGGTTGCCATCGCGGATCTGGACGGCACGTTCCTGCAGGAAGCCACGGAAGGGCGCGAAACCAGAGCCGGCACAGAACATTAGTAAGGGTGTGGACTCGGGGTCGGCGGGCAGACGGAAGAACTGGTTGGTGGCGCGGACAGCAACAAGAGCCTGGTCACCAACTTGCAGAGACTTGAGGTAGGTGCCGGTGACACCACGAAAGTTGCGCAGCAACGCCTTGGTGCTATTTGTGCTGGTTTTGTCTGTGCCTTGCCACGCCGGTTCGTTAATGACACTGTAGCAGAGAGCACAAGAGTTGGGGTTGGCGAGCGGTGACGACGCAATGGAGTAGTGGCGCGCACGTAGGGGCGGCAGCATGACGAGGAAACTGGCGAGGGGCAGCTCGACGCCTGGGTTCTGTTCGAGCAAATCGAGAAGAGATGTGCGGTGCTCGATGATGGTGGTGGTGAATGCAGCCGGATCGTCGAGAAGAGTACCCAGTCTCTTGGCTTCGGCTCCATCTTTGCCATGCTCGCCATGCTCAGCCAGCTCCCGCAGCACCTCGATATCTTTGCGTGTTGCCGGCAGAGCCAGTTCGACGTATCCACGCAGCAGCTCGGCCAGCGCGATGGGCGTGTCTGTCGGCAGCGTCGTGGGCCCGCCCTTTTTTATGGTGACGACGGCATCCCAGGGCAGACGGAACCGCTGAATAACACGGTGCACATCATCGTCTGGGTTGAGGGGCAGTACAGCGAGGTAGTCGCCAGTGTGGTAGGTCATATCGGACGGCAGCTGGAACTCAATGTGGCGTTTCTCTGGCTGGCCCGACGCAGTGAGCTGTCGTGCGGCTGTGACCTTGGCCCAGAAGAGTTTCTGTTGCAGATGGGTGGCACGCTGCTCAGTGGAGATGTCCATGTCCATCGTGGGGACCTGTATCTTTTTGTCGGCGCCATTGGTGGTCGCTGCTGCATCATCGGCACTGGGCAGCGCCTTCCACAGAATATTTTCTGTCCACTTGGCAAAATCACCAAACATGTCACGCTGCGAGGCATCCGACACGCCCGCGTTCGGCCACACGCGTGGCACCGTGTTCCTCGAGCAGACTGTCAACGAGTGTGGGAATCCGCTGGTAGGTTGAGGCCCAGTCGACGTGGCCGCAGCCAAAGACGGCGAAGCGTGTTCCCGCAAAAGCGTCTTTGTCCTCGACATGTTCGAGCCACGCAATGAAGCGGGCAGCATTGTCGGGAGGCTGCCCTCATAGGATGCTGTGATGATGACGACGGTTGTGTTGGGACCCTTGGGTACGTGTTCGACGGCGGTATCAAGGTCGTGGACGGTGGCAGTGTAGCCGCGCTGGTTGGCTTCGACGGCGAGAGACTGGGCAAGGGACTGGCAGGTGCCCGTGTTGGAGCCGTAGAGAATGGCAAGCGAGGGACCGTTGACACCATGGACACCGTTGATGCCGTTGACACCACTTGTCTTGGATGACAGGCCGTTGGCGGGCTCAGGCTGCGTCGCCGAAGTTCCAGTGAGGCGTTGTAGAAGCTGTGTCGCGTTGATGCCTGGCCGCAATTTGACATGTACATATGTGTTCTTGGGCTTGATGGTGAGTGTCTGCTGGACTTGCATCTTGTAGTTGGGGTCTACAAGCGAGATGGTAAAGTTTTGCAGCAGTAGAGCCGTCACAAGCAGTGCCTCCTGCCACGCAAATGCTCGTCCAATGCATGCTCGTAGACCTGTGCCAAAAGGTTTCCATGCGTTCTTGGGCAGCTTCGCAAAGTTCTCATCGAGCATGCGTTCTGGGCGAAACTGGTCGGCGTCTTCGCCCCAGACTTTGGGGTCGCGCTGGATCTTACCCAGCAAACAAAGTACGGCGGCACCGCGAGGGATCTCGTACTTGCCGTCGGCCACTGTGACCTTTTCTTCCTTATTCTCGGGCCGCACGCCACGTGCAAAACCTGGTGCGGTTGGCGACAGACGCAGCGTCTCCCGCAGCACGGCGTTGAGGTAGGGCAGCTCGTTGAGAGTATGCGGTTCGATGCGGCCCGTACCGAGAACGCGGTCAACCTCTTGTTGTGCCGCAAAGAAGGTCGACGGGTTCATGAGGAGGTACATGAATGCAAACGACAGTAGACCAGACGTCGTCTCGTGCCCTGCCACCAGAAATGTCTGCATGTTGGCTGCAATCAACTCGTCCCGCATCGACTCGCCCGTCTTGGGGTCCTTGCCATGGATCATGTTGTTGAGCAGGTCCTTCTTGTCAGTTGGGTTGTCGCGGCGGTGCTGCACCAGGTCGCGACCCACGGTGCCCATATATTCGGTATCGGCCTTGAGCTGGGCCACGTACGAGGGCTGCAGCAACACCTTGATGCGCTGGCCGATTTGACCAAATTGACTGCGGGCGGCCAGCGTGTTGGTCATGGCCTGGACGTATGGGTGCACAGTGTCCGAGTAGAACGAGTTGAAGCGGTAGTCCATGGCACACAAGGCAATGGTGTCGAGTGTCAGGCGTGTAAAGTCCTCGGTGAGCAGCACCGTTGACTCGGAGCCGAGTCGTGCCCACTTCATGACCATCTGGGTGGCAATGTCGTGCATTTCGTCAAACATGTTCTGGATGGCCAATGGACCAAAAGCTGGCATTAAAATGCGATGCGCTTGGCCCCAGTCCGGATCCTTCTCGGATGGCGATGTAAAGAGGCCGCGGGCACCGGCTGGTGCATTCTGTGTGAGTGCTGGAGGCGGCAGCTTGTAAAATCGTGTCTCGTCACAGAGCTCGTCGAAAATGTCGAAGCCGCCCACAAATAGACGGTCGTTGCCGCGAGGGACAGCTTGATGATCGGGCCGTAAATGTCGGAGACGTGCTCGATGGCTTGGATGGGTACTTCGCCCTGGACATCGAGTAGGTTGCCAATGAGGGGCCAGCCAGCCGGGCCAGGGATTTGTTCCGTCATGGTTGGTGAGAGAGGGGTTGTGTGATGATAAAAAAACAGATGTTGGGTGACTACAATGTCAGGGTGGAAGTGTGAAGCATGCTGCAAGCAGCTATTGAGTGTTGTGTGGTTGATGGGTGACTGCAAGTTTGATGAGAATATGCTTGATGATAACTGCTAATGGTCGGGATGAAGGTGAATGTGTTTTTGTGGTGTTAGCTTTGTCTTTTAACGAAGATGATGCGAAATAATAATGGGAGAGATCAACACTTTATCTTGAAAAGCGAGGACAACTTTGTCCTTTATATATTTTCATCGTTACCATTTACATTTCTACATAGTACGAGGACATTGCATGTCAGAGCTGGGTCTCGCATTCGTATATTACGGCTAGTCTGGGGTAGAAGAGAATAAGTGACAGGGACAATGGAGAATGGCTATGCTTGTAAGCCATGGGAGGCGACTGCTTTGACAGGTGATTGTTGGCTCTTGGCAGTTGGTGCGCAACCTCGACAACTACACACTAGCATGGCGACAGGGCGCCCAGTCTCAGGCAGAAAGGAAGAGGGGCTTTGAAGGGTCATGACCGGACCATCGGCGTCAAATCTGCCGATCATGAGGAGAATGGACGGCCTAGAAAATTGAGAGGGAAAAAGGACGGCGAAAGCGATGGGGACTGACGGAGGCACGGGAGGTTATGCACACTGCCGCTCGCCAATTCGCCATCTCGGTGTGAACGAGCAAATCTTCATGGGAATGAGGAGTTGTCTCGTCATTGCGGCGCCATATTCTCGAGACGAGATTGTCAAAGAAGCGCCCTCAAAGCTCCTGTCAGTCTATCCTTTGAACAGGGCTGCGCCATTCGTAAGGTACCGGTTCTAACGGCGATTTGGCTTCCCGTGGCACTGTCACAGGGCTTTTCCAGGAGCCGTTGGGAAAACAGAGAGTTCGCATTCGCGATCGGGTTCATACCCAGAGAAACGGCTCGTGAGAGGCATTTGCCTCGCCTAATGGCGCCCAATTTGGTCTTTCCCCTCGAATCTAAATCGTTACAATTGGCGGAGAAGGATCGGCGAGACCCACTCTTCCCGGCTTTCGTTCTTTCCATCTGCTCGTTATCGCGTTGGCGCTGTTTTACAGTGGAAGGGCCTGTACGAGCAAGATGCGGTACGAATGCGAAGTTTTAGCTGCGACTTTTTCTGACAATGACAAGATTTTCTTGACTCGACATATGTTGTCGGAGACGGACATTTACTCTCTGAAAATGCCGACATTGTTTCCTGTAAAAAAGAATCTAGGTACGGACATTTAAATGACGGCATTTGTTTGCTATTTTTGTACATCGTAGGTGCCTTGGTGGGTCGCTAAATATGCCTGTAAGAGTTATGCATTTACACGCAGTCCTTTAATTGACCCCGCGTCACGAGCTAGCATAGCAACCAAAGTAAACAAACTACCAACAACGAACATCGACAAGATTGATATCGACGACAAAGACGACGAGGACAATCACGACAACCGCACAGACAAGACAGACGAACCGCTCGAGATTAATTGGCGCGCGCGGAATCTACAAAATCACAATAGCCATGGCGCCTGTCGCAGAAAAGGAGAAGGACAAGTCCAAGGTCCACAAGCTGTCTCTAAAAGGCAGCGCAAAGCTGGTGTCCGAGTTTGTACGTTCTCCTGGATTTGACATAGATACAAAGGAGCATACTACAAGAAATTTTACAATTGCTAACTTTATTGCAGTTCCAATACTCGATCCATTCCATTCTGTACGATTCCTCAATCACTACCCCGGAACCGACCTCGAGGCCCGAAGAACATTCAACTGACCCCCCGGAACAGATTCCAGCGCGGCGTCTACCCGGCCGAAGACTTTTCCGCCGTCAAGAAATATGGACTGAACATGCTGGGTAGGTTAGGAGGGATGAGAAGATGCATTTATGGAGGATGCACGGCTAACAGTTTTGTAGTCTCCTCCGATGACCAGGTCCGCGCATATATCAAAAAGATTATGAGCCAGCTCGACCGCTGGATGGTCGCCAGCCAAATCAGCAAGCTCGTGCTGGTGATTACCGACAAGGACACCGGCGAGCACGTCGAGCGCTGGCAATTTGACGTTCAAATCTTTGGCGGCAAGAAGAAGAAGTCCAAGACGGAGAAGGGTGAGAAGACGGCGGCATCGTCGTCTGCCAACAAGGAGAATGCCGAGGCCGCACAAGAGACGACGCCCGAAAAGACCGAGACCGAAATCCAGGCTGAGATTGCGGCCATTTTCCGGCAAATCACAGCATCCGTTACGTTCCTGCCGCAGCTGGCGGGTGATTGCACGTTCAACGTACTGGTGTACGCCGATGCCGACAGCGAGGTCCCCGTAGAGTGGGGCGACAGCGATGCCAAGGAGATTGTGAATGGTGAGCGAGTGCAGCTGCGTGGGTTCAGCACGTCGAGCCACCGTGTCGACACGCTGGTGAGCTACAGGCTGGCGGATTGAGCGGGGGGAGGAAGAAGAGACTGTACGACTACACATGCGTTTGGTTTTGTTTGCGGGCGATATCTTTACGGGATTTGGGCAACATATCTTCAACATTTTCTACTTTAATCTTTTAACACAGGCACTTGGCGTTTGGAGGCTGCTCGCCAGTCAACTAATGGAGAATAAAAATTGTCTATTCTTTTGGTTTTCTTTTGCTCTTCTGTACACGTTTAGTATGGCTAGTATATATTGAGTCAGGCCAAGTACACCTGCTCAAGCATCAATTCGCTCCCAGTCCCACTGCGTAATTCTCTTTCAAACCTCTACTCCGTGCTCCATGCCATTCGTTTTCCTGTATCTTTTATGCACCGTTCGCCCATCTTATGCTTTCCTTTGTATCGTTGTGCCCGTGACGCCCGCATCAATTCGTGTCCCCCAACTCCAAACACTTATACCCGCTTGAAAAAGTAAATGTAGGCAAACTTCTTCATCTCTTCCACATCCACCACTTCAACGACCTTCTCGTCGTTAAACAGCACCCACGACACCTTGTCGCTGTCCTCGGACAGCTTCTTGCGAATAAAGGCAACGTAGTGACCCGCGTGGATACTCGTACCCTTGTGGCAAACAATGCTCTGCAGCTGGTAGTTGGCGGGTGTGTCGCTGGTGCCGGCGGGCGGGCGTTCGGCATCAGCGCCACCGGCGGCCGCAGACTCGTCCTCGCCCGTGGCGTCTGGGTGGCTGAATAGCCACTCAACAGCCCGCTCGACGTCGCCGCCCGTCTCGCGCAGCGCCTGCTTGGCCTGGGGTTCGGCAAAGCCCATGGCACCGAGCATCTCTATCTTCTCGGGGTCAGCGGCTGCGGCACCGCCTGAACCACCACCGCCACCACTCTCAATCACCAGCGGCTCGTCAATGTCTGGGTCCTCCATATGGCCGAACAACCACTCCATGGCAGCGTTTGCATCACTGTTGCCCGTCGCGTAGAGCGCCTTCTCGCAGCGAACGAGCGGGAAGCCCATGCCCTCGAGCTGGGCGACGGCTTCGGGGTTAGCGACAAATGCAGGTGCGCCACCGGCAGCGGCAGAGGTGTCCTCGGGAAGAAGCTCCTCGCCGGCTTGCTGGCCAGGCGACAGATACTCATCGAGCGGGAACGCCGCATCATTGACAAGCACGGGCACGTCGACCTTGATAGGTACCCAGTTGACGAGTGTCATTTTGCGCGCATTGACGACAAAGACCTCGGGAAGTGTTTTGAAGAGCGACCGCTTGCTGTAGCCGTCCTTGCTGCCACAGGCCGCGCACGTCAGCTCGACCGTCTCCTCACCCGTGAAGCGATCCAGGCACTCCTTGAGCGTCACCGGCTTATACTTGGCATCTGCCGCATCGGCTCCTTCCTCAACTGGCAGCTTCTCCAGGGGCACGTCGATGAAGATGCTATCTTGCTCGTTCGTGGTATACCGGACCTTCTTGCAGCTGAGACACTGCAGGCGCTGCTCGAGGATAAAGCGGAACTGAGCGGTCGGGTCGTCGGCGGGTGTCGCATGCTTAGCCCGCGTGATGAGTTTGATCAGATGCTGCAGTAACTCAAAGGCGTCCTGCTGCCGCATGGTCGAAAACTCTTCGTGGCCGCGGCCGACGAGGTGCTTCAACATGGCCGGCTCCAAGCCCTTCTGGTGGGGCACAACAGGGTCGTCGCCTGTGCTAACCGAAACGTCGGCATCGGGCTTCGAGTAGCGGCCGGACAGCAATCCGTCACCGACCTTGCGCAGTTGTGTTTCCAGGTCGTCGGCCGGGTCACGGAGGCCCACCATATCCTGACTGATTCTGCCGTACCGTTTCTGGAACGACGGAAGGTCGTACAAGCACTGAAGAATACTGGCCAGGTAGCAACTGTTGCCAAGGTTCTTGAGGCCTGTCAGACCCTTGCCAAACAGTGGCCGCAGCTCCTTGCCGTCCTCAGTTGTCATAGTAAATTCCCAGCGCAGGTTCTGCTCGATTTGCATCTCCGTCAAGCTCTTCTCCGTCTTCTGGCGATCCGCCAGAATGATGCCCCAATGGGCCAAGTGGTCGCCGAGCTTGTCGTCAATGCGCTCGTCGTCGCAGGTATAGCAGTAGACATCGGCGTTGCCCTCGGGTGTGATCGAGCCTAGCTTCACTGCCACACCATGGCCTGTCTCGGTTGCGTGTGCCAGGCCATGTGAGTTGCCGCCAACACCTCCAAATTGGGCTCGGCCACAGCCCAGGTTGCCGCACTGCAGGCACAGCCACAGGTTCTCGTTGAGCTCGCATGACGAGCAGTGGCCCAGGTCCTGCGACGCAATCGTGCGTGCCGCATCCTGGTTGAGTGAGCGGACGTGCTCGCACGAGACCAGCTCCTGCTCCCAGGCCTTGACTTCTTCTTTGCGCGAGAATGTGTTGGCTTTGAGGATGCCGTCGACGATGGGCGCCAGCTTGGGGTCGGTCTTGTCGAGTTCGGAATCGCATTCGAGGCACTTGACAGCCACCTTGGTATCGTAGCGGTCTTCTTCGGTCTCGGCGGCAATGGCAAGCTTCGACATCTTCGGGGGCGGCTCGTCGCGCACGATGACCTTGCGTGTCCGGCGGATGTTTAGGACCAGGGGATGTTGGAAAGAGATGTTGTGAATCTTGGCATGGTTACGTTCGCCCGTGCAGCCGCCGTTGAAGCATTGGAGGCAGACATCAAGGCCTTCGGGATCGTCCTGTTGGGGGAAAGAGAAAGGCAGAGGTTAGCAACTCATCCGTGGGCTCTGGGGAATGATGCTCCGGCCGCCAAACGTACAATCGAGTCGAAGCATTCTGTGCAGTCTTCGCGGTAGACAGACTGGGCGGGCGTGGGAGGTCGGAGGCCTGAGGAGAGAGAAAAAACGGTGAACGGATTAGTATTTCTGAGCTTCAGACTTTCGGTTTGATCTCTTTTGTGATGGAATCAGTGAAGCCATACTTATCGAGGCCAGATGAGGGCACGCCATTGCTGCGGTGGGTTACAGCGATGGTGTCTAGAAGGTTTCTGGTGATCAGTCGGGGTTTTAGTGTTGAGAAAACGAGAGTTGAAAGAGTGAAAAACAGAATGACAAACGGAGAAGTACAGAGATGTAAAAGTTTATGATGGAACAAACAAAGCAAGAGCTCTTTGTGTAGCGCCGCTGGCGACGCGAAGGCAAGCTTCGCGGGGTAAGAGCGCGAGCAGGCTACAGGCAGCCTCAGCCGCAGCCTTCACCGACGTAATGGCATTGAGAGCCTAGACCGCACTGTAGCTGCCTGGAATGGAAGCCCCGCACCTGCCGTTGGCGCTGCGACGGTAGCCGCCACAGAAGGCAGGAGCAGGGGGCAAAAACGTCTGCAGCGGGCAAAAACGTGGCCGATGTCAGGAACATCCAGGGGCAAACTTCGGAGCCTCGCCGGCTGCGATACACTCTTCATCTTCTTAAACATTGCACTGGCCTCAACTCCGCCGAAGTACGTCAAGTGGTCTTGCTTACTCGCCCGCGGATGAGTCTCCTCCCGTAGATGAGTAGGCTTCTCGCAAAAACCGAATGCTGCGATAGGCAATGGCCTTTACGCCTTATGTATGGCCCATACAGGAGCTGTCGTGGTTCTGAGTCCAAGACCTAGGCAATCAATGAGGTGCGGGAATCGCATTGACGGTGGCAGGTTGACACAGGATTGCTCTGTCGGCGTGTCGTGTACTGTGCTGTCTAGCAGAGAGGGGCATGCCCTGTTTTCCTTTCTCTTGTGTTTTCTTTTTCTCGATAAGACGAGCGAACATACCCAAAGCCTCTCACCTCTGAAGTGAACGAGTATCGAAGCGAACATCCTATTATCAAGGTTGTTATAATCAAAGCGAGTGAAAAGAGTCAGCGGGTTTTAAGCCTTCTTTTTATTATTATCTGGGTTCGTTTCTTTCCTTCTATTGTACAATAGCTCCTTCTACTTGTATACTGTGTATGTGGTATAACAACCCGACGAGCGACCAGTTAGAGTAAATATCACAAAAAAACAATGTACACAAATTAAACCTCCACCGTTATACTGTGACTCCAAAGTGCTCCCGAGCCTTAACCAGCAAGCTATGTTTTCGAGCTCCGGGCCATCTTCATGGTGTCATCCAGCTACTTTCCCACACTTTCTCTGGGCTGGGCTGCTGTGTTGTTGCTGTTGTTGTCGACGTTATTGTTGCTGTCTCACGACTTACCCTCTGGACCTGGTGTACGCAGAATGCGGATGGGATGATGGACCTGCCACTGCCGAGCCAGCTCTACTTGCAGATCTTGGTGTCCAAGCTGCCCAGCCTCAGACTGGAGCCGGTGACGCTGACGCTGCCGATTCTGGCGATGCTGTTGGCCACTGACGGGTTGCAGTCGGAAGTTGTCGTGGACACCTCGAGCTGCGAGGCGTAATGCCTCGTTCTTGGCACTGCGCTGGATGTGCTTTGCAAAGCCGATGGCAATAGCAATCAAGAAGAAGCCCAGAATGCCGCAGGAGACACCAACGGCCACACCAGCGTGACTGTCTGATGCCGAGTCGGCCCCGAGAAGACCGCCGCCAGGCATACCGGGGTAGTAGATGAGTGTCGACGAGGGAAATGCTGAGGCAGAAGAAGGTGCGGCTATGGTGGTGGTGGCCTTGGTGACAGTGACAAACTCAGACGGAGCGGCTTGCTCGTGCTGTTGTGCTTTGGTAAGGTTGAGAGACAGATAGGTCAAGTTCGTAGTATTCTTGACAGAGTTTGCATCGAGTGTAGTGTTCAGTACCAAAGGAGAAGGAGGCATGGCCGCACATTTATAGTAGTTGAAATGGTCGATTGCTTCCGGGATGGCTGAATAAGATGTGCGGACAAAAAGACAAGACATGATGGGTCCAGGAGCACTACTCTTATACAATGAATCGGAACACAACATAACGACATGCGGCAAATGCCCTCCGTGGCTGACACAGAAGCACAGGGCAAGCTTGTTTCTTGTTTCCTTCCTCCATCTTCCAACATCTTTCTGTGAGATGATAACTGACTAGCTCGGTGGATGATCCTCAGCCCTTGTAAGGTGCTCTGACGTGACATTGCTGGCCGTGCTCGTGATGCATCGCTTTTGTGTTGGGCCTGTGGTTTTTGTTGTGAAACGGCAGGACATATCCGCCTTATTGAGGCCACAAGACGTAAATATGACTTGTATCACCAATGAAAAAAGGAGACGGTGATTAGACCACGATGGATGAATTTGAATTAAGTAAATATTCGAATTTCAATTTGAATATGGTACAAGTACATATAGAGTTGTACAAAGCTATGGCAGATAAAAGTAGATAAGCAAAAGTAAGATAAAAATCAATAAAAACTCCCCAGGTGATGCACCAGTTTTGCTAGACAGAAGATTGGAAGAAAAAGGTAAGAAAAATGTGGGGGTATATCCAATGCAAAGTAAATATGAGTTTCTGACACGGCAAATTTTGTGATGTGTCAACAAAGGAAAGGATGATGTGGAAAGGAAAAGAGAAGGATCGACAAAATATGACAAAAGAGAGAAATAGACAAGTTTGAGATGCCGCCTTTAGGGGCTATTGTGGCCTGAATGGAAACGCCGATATGTAAAACCCAATGATGAAACAGAACAAATGAAAATTACGGTGGGAAAGAAGGCGTCCAAGAATAAGTTGTGGCCGTTTGTCGGTCTGGGATCATTACGGTGAAGTGGATCATGTTCCTAGCAGACCCTCACGCAGAGCCTCCTCGTCGACCACGTCTGCGTGCACATTGCTGGGTGCACCGCGACGTTGATGGGCGGCCCAGTACTCAAAGAAGCCCGGAATAGCGCCTGGTTGGTTGATGCCGGGCGAGCGGAGCACATTGAGATCGTGCATCGCTTTAACAGCCGCGCTCTTTGAGTTGATGGTGCTCCTGGCGCTAGCAATGTCTTTGCCTCTGCTGCTGCTACTGCCGGGAACATCGACTGCGGAAGGAACTGGCGTCGTGGACCGCGTCATAGTATCAGAGACCGCCAGGCTTGTCTGGTCGGAGACAATAGACTCTGCCTGGAACACAGGCTCAGACACTGTCGGGGCGATGGCAACCGCTGTGGTCGTGGTCGCAACGGCTGGTGTCGCTACGGCTGCGGTCGTGATGGCGGGAGTCGTTGCTTGGGCAGGCGTGGGAGCCGCCGTGGATGCTGCCGTGGTGGCAACACCACCACCGCCCCATGGCCGCCAGCCGACAAACTTCCCCAGTCTCCGGGCACTCGATAAAGTGGTAGCCGCTTGGGACACGGCCGATAGCGAGGCATTGGCAGAGGTGGTGGCCGCAGTCACTGGGTTGGACACAATGCGTGTCGTGCGTGGCGTCGGGACACCGAGCGAGAGATTACCACGCAACATGCTGTTGCTTTTGAGCGTGTCTACGCCCGCACCTCGGGAGATGACGGGGCGGGCGGTGACGGAGCTGAGGCCCGTGTCGGCCATGGCTGTTCCCAGCGGTCGAAGTGCGAGCTGGCTCGGCCGCGCTTTGAGGGTATGGATGTCTAGGCCACCTTGCAGAGAGATGATGGATTCGTGGGATACGGTACGATGCAGCGGCCGGTGGTGCCGGCTGGGAAGCTCAAAGTGAACGTCTTCCTGCTCGTCCGGCTCAAGCATATCAATAGCATCATCAACTGGGAACGGCGACGGCCCCGTTGGTGTTGGTGTTGTCGCTTCCGCTTCGGACGGGGCCGATTCTTCGGCTGTACCTGTTGCGTTGGATGCAAAGTCGGGCACATCGTCAATGTTGTTGCTGGTCTCAGACTTTGCCTCGTTGTCACCGCCATGCACAGATCCGGACTCGTCGTCCTCCATGATCGGTTCAGGTAGCTGTTGCTGTAACTGTGGCAGTTGGTCGGGAGGAGCTGGCGACGAAAAGGTGACTGGCTGGGAAAATCCACACGCCTGCTGGCTTTCGTCGAGACTGGGCATGCGGCTGGATGACCGCCATGTTGGTGATAGTGGATCCAGGCTGGTTGTTGGTGACACAGGCATCGATACGTCAGACATCAATGTCCGGTCAAACACGGAGTTACGTGTATCAGTGCGCGGTGAGCTGGGCACAGAGGACATGCTAAAGTCGGAAGGCTGATCCGAGAACATAGACCACCTATTAGATGGACCGGACATGGCCGTCGAGATTGAGTCTCTGCTCACGTGGTGAGAATGGCGCGTAGGTGGGCTCGATCCTGGCGTGGCAGACAAGGCATCTTGCCGGAATGGCAGGGCCGGAAGAGATGGCCGATACAAAGGAGTGGAGGGCGTCGACAAGGTAGCCGGCGGTGGCGTGAAGACGGTCGGGGTGAGACCAGCACGCTTCTTCTTGGGCTTCTTTGTTTCCATTTTCTTGCTGTTGACGTGGTAGTGGTGGTGGTGAATATGGAATTCTTGTGACAGAGACGGCTGGTGACGCCCTGGTTGAGGTGTCGAGGGAGTTGAGAGCACGATCGATGCGTCAATCGTTTCTAATGCGTCATTAGGGTCGTTTGGATCGTGCATGTCCCGATTGTCCGCCTCGTAAGATTCTGGACTTTGTGGCAGAAGATCTGTCTCGAGCTCGGCGCGTAGTGTCGACGCGGCACTCGCATCGTGCTCGACCAAGGGTTGGTGGTACATCAGCTGGTCACGCAGCGCTTGGATCTCGTCGTTGGAGGTCATCAGCATGTCACGCAGCTCAGCCATACCAAGCTGGAGATTTGCATTGTCCTGCAGCAGGTCACGCACAAAGTGGGAGACAACAGCACTACCGCCGTTGTTGTTGCTCTTGGCGTCATGGAGTGATTTTGTGGCCGCGGCACCCTTGAGGCGGCCGGCGGCCGTATTCAACTCCTTCTCAACGGCACGCTGGCGTTCCATACGGCCCATAATCTCCTTGTGGCGAGCCTGCTCCTCACGGGACTCCTTCTCCATCATATCAAGCTGGTACTGCAGGTCGGCGATGCCCCGCTCGGCACGCTTCCAACGCTGGACGGCAGATCGGGCCTCGGACTCGGACGTGACGAGGTTGTTCTGGAGAGTAGCCTGTTCGGCCTCGAGGGCAGCCAGATGACGCTCCATGTCCTCGGCGCGCTCGGCAGCACCCTCAAGGCGGCGGATGATCTGCTGGGATGACTGCAGCGAGGCCTCGAGCATTTTGATGTGCGTATCCGAGTCCGACACAGTCGTGTTGAGAGTCTCGAGCTGGTCGAGCAGAGCTCGGTTCTCCTTGATCTTTTTGGCATTTTCGGCCTCGAGCTCCTTCTTATCCATCTCGAGCTGGCCAATGCGTTTGATTAACTCGGCACGATCGCGTTCGGCATCGGCCATGTACGCTTCGTGGCGTTCGAGGAGCGACTGTAGTCAAGGGTTAGAAGCTGGGTTATACGACGTGCATTGTGGTGATATGACGATGTTGCTGAGACATGGGCATGGGTATAGACACAGGTCTATGTTGAGCTGTGTTGTCAAAGGAAGGTAGAAAGAAAGACAGGGAGGAAGGACAAAAAGGCAGGATGAGTTTAAGGTTTGACAATGTCCTATTTTTTCCCCCAAGACAAAGTACCGACAAGATATTCGAGCATGTTCTTCGGAGCACGAGGACAAAAGACATAAATAAAAATAGGACAGAAGGAATGGCGATCGGAGACACTCGTCTCCACAACCAAGCAGGAGGTGTAAAATAATAAAGAGGAAGAAGCGCGAATAAGTGAAGCGTGGGGGTGTAGATGAAAAGACAAAAGTGGCTCTTACCTGACCGAGTTTGGCGGCTGTCCGAACGTCATTCTCGACGCTCTCGAGGACGGTACAGTTGTGCCTGCAAAAAGACGCAGCCGATCTGCCCACAGCAGCACTGCAATGCACCATCAGGCGCGGCTTGCTGGGAAGGTGAGGGAATGGGTGCGAGAGGAGGGAGGTGGTGACCCGTGCGGAGATTGGGTGTCGGTGTCCCAGATCGAGACACGGGGCCAGAGCCAGAGCCAGACCCGATGATGGCGGACGTCCTGTCAGGGTCTCGCCGCGGGTGCGGGTTGGTGCTCATTTCTGCCATGATTGCCGGCGGATGAGCAGGAATGTAGTTCCAATGTTGGGTCTCCGCATGCTGTGGTGGCCAATAGCAGGAGAGGAGAAAGCAAAGACCGAGAGATGAAGAAAGAGAAAAAGAGCGAGGAACAATTTGGCGTGTGCTCTGGAATGTGAACAGATTTGATAAGTTGTGCGGAAGACGCGCCGGCTCAACACCACAAGGGTCCTTCAGTCGAAATGTCCTGTGCAATATCGAACGAGACCCCGTACTGCGGAATGGGCGGTGGAAAGGACTACTTGTTCGCTCGTTTGCTCGCTGTGAGAGTATTGCGGAAGAGAAAAGGACGGCCGCGAAGAGCCAAAGGCGAAGGACAGGAATGAAGTCGGAAAAAAAAAAGAGGGCGAGAAAATATCAGTTCGCGGCTGCGTCGGGGAGCACCAGCCGTGGCCAGCACATGGTGCGTATTGGTCCGTTCAAAAAGTGGCTGTTCGAGTTATCCGAATCGCAGGCCGTTGATAAGTGAGCAGCAAAACAGTTGTTGTATTGGCGATGTTGTCGTCTTTAAAAAAGAAGAAAGAAAATCGTTGATGCGGCTCGGACGGAGAGCGCGCAAGGCTGCTCGGGTAGTGCCGACTCCTGTATGCGACCGCGCCGCGTGCCGCTGCCGAAAACGAGTGGTTGTTGACGAAAGAACCGATGCTGGTATCGAGGACAAAGAGTGTGAGGCCGTCGCTGGATGGGTTGTCGGAGGAGAAAAGAGGATTAAGAAGCGTCGCGACGTCAGAGGGGTGAAGAGGGAAGGTGGGCAGGCAGCACAGGGGGATATCGCGAACAAAGGGAAGGAGGGAAGACTGAATCCCTGCTCTCAAGAAGGCAAGAGGGCAAAGAGGGCAGTTGCAGATATGATGGCGTATGGCGCCGGGACGCGATGGGAGATTGACAGGTACTCAGTCTGTACCTCTCACACAAAATCATATGCATCTGTACATGCGGGTACTTTATTGAATCAGCAATTAAAGACTTTGCAATGCGCACTAGGTCGTTTAGGGCCACCGTGAAGACACAGAGTGCCAATATGGGCATTATGGGCCATTGATAATCGCTAACCCGGTCGCTCACTCGCTAGAAAGCGCTGAGTGTTAGTCGAATAGTGGGGTCTTGTTTGGGTGTCTGCATGTCTTGGCCCTGTTCTTCAGCCCGCGTTCGAGTTTCTCACGCCTCGCGGCACGCGTCAGGCACTTAAATAGCCCCGCTTCAGGCCCTCTTTCCAGGCGACTGGTTGGCTGTGGACGCACGACGGCAAGCTTGCAGTAGCGGACGGAGGCCAAACTCTAGTGGCCAAAACAAACACACACTCACACCAACACCATTCACACACAAACATACTACCCTCCACCAGCCACCTGCTTTTTGACTCGACTCTGAGGGTGTGAAGGGCAGATGTCGCGTTCCATAACAGATAGTTGGCTGCACAAGATACAACTCGACTACGGAAAACACTTGCATTCGTTAACGTGTGGTCGTGGCACCCAAAATGCTGCAAAATGATATTGCCTGATTTCGTTGCTTTCCGCCGAAGTGATTGTACATCTCAATCAAAAGCAGAAGAAAGGAAACACGATGCATAGTTCGGCGAATAAAATAATCACGAGGCTGTGCTGGTTTTGATTGTTGCTCTGGAGTGACATTTGGAGCTGGCAGTACGTCATAGCTGACATTGTGGCCGGTCACCAGAAACACTGCTTTACAGCGAACGAACAAAGCTTTGGAGGGTCGATACATGATTGGTGATGACTTGCTCTTTGCATTTAGTATTTGAAAAGCCGCGACGTATGTTATGTGTAGTGCTGGATCTCAACTAGACAATGCACAAGTCATGACAAAAAGATTTCATTAAGATGGTACACTTCAATTATCTGCTCCGTCACGATCCTTCACCCCATTCAAGGAGGACCCAGAGTCAACACGTCCAGACCATCAGCCAACTGCTTTCTTGGTGGGCATCTTGCCGACATTCATCAGCTCAGCGCTCTGCACCATGACGGGATCCTTGCCCATGGTAGCCACCGCGACGACCGTCTCGCCCTTGGTGTAGAAGACGGCCCACGAGCCCGTCTCCAAACTGCCCTGGACCACAATGTCGTCAAACCCAGAGGCGGCCGTGTTGCCGCAGTAGCGCAGCTGTGCGGACAGCGCGGACCAGAAGACGGGGGTGAAGAAGGAGCCTGGGCCGCTGCTGCTGCCGGGCAGGCTCGGGTTGAGAATGTGCTCGGCGGCGATGCGGCCGGCCTTCTGGGCGACATTCCAGTGCTCGATGCGGACAAACTTGCCCTCGCCGCCGGGGCCGTGGTAGGGGAAGGTAGCAATGTCGCCGAGGGCGTAGACATCCTTGAGACCGACAACCGAGAAGGTCTCGTCAGTCTTGAGGGAGCCATCGGACTCGAGGCGCACGACGCTGTTGTCACGGAGGTACTCGGTAGCGGGTGCAACGCCAATGCCCAGGATCACAAGGTCGGCCTCGAGCTTGGTGCCGTCCTTCAAGAACACAGCGCCGACCTTGGTGGCGTCCGCGGATGACGGCTCGGCCTTGTCGACCGAGGCCGACAGGTAAAACTTGACGCCGTTCTTTTCAAGGCCCTTTTGGGCAGCAGCACCGACCTCGTGGCCCAGCACGCGCTCCAGGGGAACCTTTTCCATGCCAATGACAGTAACATCGTGGTCCTTGGCCGTCGCGTTGGCCACCTCCATGCCGATGAACGACGAGCCGACAATGACAACCTTCTTCTTGGCACCGCCATCGGCACCCAGCACGTCGGTAATCTTCTTGACGTCGTGCACGTTGCGCAGTGTAAAGATGTTGCCGAGGACCTTGAAGCCTTGCAGCGGGAGTAGGCGAGCAGTGCCGCCAGTCGACAGGATCAGCTTGCTGTACGACAGAGCCTTGCCGGCCTTGGTCTGAACCTTTTTGGCAGAGAAATCGACACTCGTCACCTCGTCCTGCACAATCGAGACGCCGCCGGTCTCGAACCAAGACTCGTCGCGCAGCTGGATCTTAGCCGGGTCGGCAATCAGGGCCTTGGAAAGCTTGGGACGGTCAATGGGCAGGTAGCCTTCGTTGGTGACGACTGTGATGCTACCCGCGAAACCCTTCTCGCGGAGCGCCTCCACGGCACCAATGGCACCCGATCCACCGCCCACGACCACGACCTTGTTGGATTCTTCCTTGGCCACGGTGCACTTGAACTTGGGCTTGCGGCGGCCCGACTTGATGGTTTCCTTATCGCCCGTAATGTAGACGCCGCCGTCACGCTCGACGACCTTGAAGGTGGGCAGGTAGTCGAGCGCAGGAGCATCTTCGACGTCACCCGTCTTGGCATTGAAGCAGGCGCCGTGCCACGGGCAAGTGATGCGGCCGTTCTGCGACAGTACACCCTTGACAAGGGGCGCGCCGTAGTGTGTGCATTTGGGGCCAATAGCCTGGATGGTGCCGGCGGCGTTGACGAGCAGGACCTTGGCGTCCTCAATGCCTTCGACTTCGACTTCTTCTCACCGCTTTTGAGCGCCAGCGACGTGACGTCCTTCAGCTTAAACTCGGCCATGGCGCGGGCAGTCGTGGAGATGGGGGAGAGTTGCGGTGTTCGTAGTAAAGGTTGGGGTTGCAGTGCAACTGTTGATTGTCGAGGCGAAAGTGCAATACGACGGAGGAGGAACTGTATGTTCGATGCTGGCCAAAGGCGAGAAACGGCACAATTCATGGGAGATAAGAGGGGAGTGAAGAGGTGAAAGTATGGGAGAAAGAGATGCCGGGTCGGGCAAAACGAAAACGGAAAAGGTGAGAGGAGGGGGTGAGAACCAAAATAAGGCGAGACGGGAACGGCACAACTACACACAGCAAACAGAGAGTGGAATCTTTGCTGCAGGCGGGGGACTGTATGTCACGAAATGGTGTGCGAATTGCTTCGGATGGATGAAGAGCGGGAGAAAAAGGGAGAAAGACAATAGGATGGAAGCTGTGGGAGCCGGTCGGTATTTACGCCCGATTTATCAGCGGATGTTGTCCTATGTCATGCACGAAACCTTGGAGGGCAGGAGCGATCGATCTGTTGCTACAAAAACAAGCAAGAACGCCATCTACGGACACCCGACAAACACAATGGAAGGTGCGAACGGCGCATACTGAAAAGGCAGACCACCTGCATAACACGCAAAAAAGTGTAATGCATCATTGCGGACATGCTCACTGGCTGGAAGCGGGGCTGTTTTGGGTTGTTTGTGGTGCAAGCTGCAGCAAACAAAGCAGTAGCAGCGGCGTATCTCGCCCGGAAAACAGCGTATGACGACATGGGTGCGGGCGCTGTCGAAATGGCGGGCGAGCTGGACCTTTTTATGGTGGCCCAAAGTGGTGATGATAACGGTCGATGGAGCTCTGGTCCGCGGGTGGCCAATCGCAGAGCTCCGATTACAGGTGTGTTGTAGGTATGTAGGGCCTAGCGTCAACGAACAGGCGCTGTTGCCACAAGCGTTCTAGGCACAAGGATCGATCGTGGATTGGGAGAAAGGTACTCCGTATCTTGGAACGAAAAAGGACGTCGAGACAAAAAAACCCGGCTGTTTAAAAGTCTCAAATGGCGATGCGGTGGTTTTATCGGAGAGTGGAGTAAAAAGAAAGAAGTAGAGTGAAAAATCCAAGAAAATCAAATAAATGACCACGCCTCATTACACCATGTAGTATGGCAAAAGATTGCACGAAACCATAAGTTATGGGGGAATTGCAAAGTTCTTGATGTGTTCACGAGGTATAGCTCAACATCTACGAACGGGCGATAGATGCTGTAGATTATATGGCATTTGCTAGCTCGTCGTATGGAAAGTTGTCGCTGGCAATCTGTGACCCATGTCAGCCACGCAAGGCTGAAGGCCTGGGCAGATCCGGGCCGGCACTTGAACTCGTGGGTCCCTTCAAAGCGGTGGATATACTACGAGTAAAGTGCAAAGGTGCATAGCGATAGGTTTCGGCTATTTCATGGGGTCAATCATCATGACTGTGCTCGACTATCGTATCTGTCGCAGAATTGGCATCCCGGGGAAGCTACCGGCACAGGGAAGAAACGCATATCGTGATCTACATCTGGGCGTCGCCATCTGCATCTAGACCTTTGTTCATGGGGCACCCTAACTCTGCTCCAAGCGGGTAGTGGCGGCCCGGCGGGGAACGGGGGAATGAACGGTTTCGGGGAACGAGAGCGTCACCCACGGCCTCGCCTGAGAACTACCGAACCCGCCCGGGGTATGTAGAGCGAAGTAGAAACTTGTCCGCGGATAGTCAATAAAACGCGTGAGAGATGAGGTATGACTGGCTGTTTTGGCCGAAATGAGGTATATGAGATGCATCAACGTGAGATCACAAGAGTCGTGTCCATATCGGCTTGGCGATGCTTCAATTCACACCCTTCGAGGGGAAGATTTGCTCTCGGCAGGTGCAAACCATTGCAACTTCCACATTCAGGGCAGGCACCACTGCATTTTTACTAACACCGGCCGCCGACTGTGTGTCTATTTGAGCCTCCAAAAAACTGTGGGGCGACTTGGCGTACTTTTGAGCAGATTTGGTGGTCAGTTTCACCCATTTTTTGGCCCGTCCGTCGTACGTCCGCGGTCGGCCGAAAATGGACGAGTCGTACTGCTGAATAATCTTGGCAAGTATGTAATGCAACCGCCCGCTCCTTCCTTCCTCTCAGGGACAGCAACACCTGCCTGCTTGGGTCTTTCTCAATTTTCTGTTTGCCCTTTTATTTTATTTTTGTGAAAGTCGAAAATCGAAAAATAGGAGACACAAAGTTGAGTAAGAGCAAATCGAAAGAAGTTGCACGAAGACAATTACAATCGCATCCCTTTTTTCGGCAGCGAAACAACGAAATCGGCCGGACGAAACGCAAACGACATACAACACTTGTACGGGGGGGCACAGCACTGTTTTATACGCCTACAAGCTCATCCGTCTTCAGTCCGGCACTCGTTCAATTCGTCCGCCGGAACAAGACCAACGGATGAAATTCCCCAGCAACACACCTCCGCAACTCCAGGGTGATCAGAGCCCGCCGTCGGTTGACTGGACAGTCCAACGCCGTGTCCTGTGAAGAGCAAGGGCCGCACAGTGTTTGTCCTACTGCACACAGCTGCAGGAGCTCGGCCGCGTCAGCTGCACCCTCTCATAGCTCATAGAGCTCATAGTGCACATCGTCTATTTTTTTTATATACAATAGGACCAGGTCAACACCATGTCGCCTCCAAGCATGAGCTTGACGCCTGCCCAGGTCATGGAGGCCCGGCGGCGCAAAGTGCGCAAGGGCACCCACAGCTGCTGGGAGTGCCGGCGCCGTAAGATCCGTTGTCAATTTTTCATCACCAGATGATACAATCTGCATTGGCTGCCGGGCACGCGGCTCCGCCTGCCGCAGCCAGGAGTTTGCCGACGAGACGCCATCGCCGCAACAGCAGGTGCCAGAGAAGAAGGTCGCCCAGCGGCTGGACCGTCTTGAGACTATGATGGAGCAGCTAATGACGCACGTCATGGCAGGGCCGGCACAGCAGCAGCAACAGCAGCAATCCCAACAACATCAGCAACAACAACACAACCGAGCCGGACCGTTTGATGAAGAAATAGCGGCGGCCCATGCTGCTGCTGCCGAAGTGCGGCGCAAGTTACATGCTAGCCAGGGACAAGAGCATCAAGGCCACCATCACGTTTCAGGAGCAGCTTCTTCGTCTGACAATGACGAAACTAACGACTCAGTACGCCACTACAATGCCGAGGAAGACGACTGTGGCTCCTACGACGAGAACGCCTTTGAGCGCCTCAACAAAATTTACAAGAACCCGGCTGAGATCGTCGCCCATGTTTGCCCCACAGCAGCCGGCAAGCAGGGCTATGGCTTGCTCGATGTGCTTGAGACGTCAACGGCCGACGACACACCCGTGGCTGCCCTCCTCGGCATCCAGGACTCACTGTCTCACAACAACAACGGCGGCGGCGGTGGCAGTGGTAGCGGGTCGAGTCCACATCACAACGCATTGTCTTCGACCAGCATTGCCAACAGTTCTACCGCGGCAGCCGTCTCGGCCGTGCTCGGTGCCACAACAGGTGCCGCCCTAGCTCAAAATGCAGGTCTCAGTCCCGGCTCCATGGATGGTGTCAACAGTCCCTCGAACGGCGGCCATGGAAGCATCAACGGTAGCACCGGCGGTGCCAGTCACGACGCACACGGGCAAGGAAACAGCTCCGGATCTGCCGCTTCCGAGTCAGCTGGCACGGCAGCCACAAAGGACTCATCCGCACCGTCATCAACCATGCTCTACACACGAATGGCCGACCCAGTCAGTGAGGAGTGGCGCCGCCACCGGCATCTCAGTAGACTGTTATTGTCACTATTTCCGACACAAGAAGACGTTAACACGATTGCGACTGGTGCACCGACACAGTACATCTCCACACTCTTCCACTCAAAACAAGAGATTACGGCCGGCCGCAGCGAACCTGTGTCGAAACTACGCGAGATACCACCAATGGCTAGTCACCCGACAGCCATTGCAAGACGGCTGCTGCAACTGACACTATGCATGCAACAAATGGCCCCTGTTTTGTTCTGCAGAACAAGCTGCAGATGAAGGAGCCCATGTCCGACGTCATCAGCCGCATAGCCGGCGTCGTGAGCCACACAGTTACCTCCAACGACGAGCTGATCGGGTCCGTCGAGGGCCTCGAGTGCCTCGTCCTGCTCGGCCAGCAGCAGTCCAACACCGGCCAACTGCGCAAAGCCTGGCTGAGCTACCGCCGTGCCATGAGCCTGGCCCAGCTCATGGGTCTCGACCGTGGCAACACACGTGCCATGAAATCCTGCGACCCAACATCCGACCCGCGCCTGCGTCCCACCCCGGCCGCCATGTGGTACCGCATCAACGCTTGCGACCGCTACGTCTCGCTCCTGCTCGGCCTGCGGGCAGGCTCACAGGACGACGATGGCTACACGCCTTCCAACCAGACCAGCGAGAACGGGCCCAACAACAGCGCCTTTGAAGACGACCTGGATACGCCTGTCGAAAAGCTCGAAAAGGCACACACAGTGCTGGCCGGCCGCATCATCGAGCGCAACCACAGCAAGATCTCTCTCGAGAAGTCATATGCCGTCACCCAAGCCATCGATGCCGACCTTCAGGCCGCGGCCTCCCGCAACCTAGGCCCTACCTGGTGGGAGGTGCCCTCCTACGACCCCTACGCCCGCCCCGACTTTATCTTTAGCGAGATGACGCGCTCCATCCTGCAAGTGCATCACCACTGCATCCTGATTCTACTCCATCTGCCGTACATGCTGCGCGGTGAACACCCAGCGGCAGCCGCGGCCAAGATGATGGCTGCTTCCTCGTCGGCCGCCACGAGCATGTGCGAGGGTCACGGTATGGGCAACACCCCGACCAATGTCGGTACCAGCGAAGCCGAGCCATCGCCGAATGAGTCTATCGACGATCGCCGCAGCTGCAGTGGTGGTCTCGCCTACAGCAAGGCTACTTGTTTGCAATCGAGCCGTGCTGTCCTCAAGCGCTTCACCCAATTCCGGCTGCTCGTCAGCACCGCCTTTTCCTGCCGCCACGTCGACTATGCTTCGCTGATCGCTGCCATGACCCTCATCATTGGCTACCTCGGTCCCCGCCCCGCGCCCAATTCCGATCCCAACATTTTGGACGCCTTTGACAACCAGCTGAGACAGGATCGCGCTCTCGTCGAACAGGTCCGCGAGAGCATGGAGCGCGTAGGCAAAGCTAACGACGACAAGCTGTCGCGGGAGTCGGCCGCCACGATCCAGCAATTGATGCCCATCCTGGACCTAGTGGCCAAGAAGCCCGACTCCGAGGTCGCTGCCGTGAAGGCAGCTGGTGGCAGCAGCGGCCTGTCTCCGAGACACATGCCGACCAGCGGCAGTGGAGGTCAGGGAGGACACCCTGGCTCATCAACATCGCCTTCGGGGAATGGTGGTGAGTACACCCAGGACAGCAGTATGCGCAATACGACCAGTCCATTCAATGGCGGCGGAAATGTTGGTCTTGGAGCTGCCAATACCGGTGCGCCCGGCACACCCGCAGGAGGGTCCGCCGTCCGCCTCAATGTCCCCTACTTTGGCACAGTCAATATCCACACCAACGCTGCGGCCGGCATGTCCAGTATGTCGCCACACTACCCACAACCACCTCAAACCCCCTACCAGCAACAACAGCAACAGCAACAGCTCCACCACGATCTATCGGTTCCGCCGACGACTGGTGCCTCGCCTGCTGGCGCCACTCCTTACAACCCCGCCACCAGCGCCATCCCCGTCTCTTATGACCTCTTTACATCACCGAGTGCCAGTCAACCCGTGCTTGACTGGGGCGGCAATATGGCACAGCAACAGCAACAGCAGAACCAACAACAAGCCAACTCGGTTGACCTCAATGCTATGCTGGTCGACTTTGATCCCATGCCAATGAGCGATGATGGTAGCGGTGGTGCTGGTGGTGCTGCTTCCAGTGCCCACGGCGGCACTGGCAGTGACGGTCTCTTTGGCTTTGGTGGTGTCACAGCTTTCCCGGACATGACGGGCTCGAGTGATGACTGGGTCATGCAGGGTGTCGACACAACTTACTGGTCGCTGCTTAATGGTGGCGGCGGGTCGTTTGGTGGGCAGATGGGCTGAAGAGAGTGGCGTGCTACAACTTAACACGATATATATACCATAATGTCTTTTTATTGGCATAAGAAGAATACATTCGTATCTAATATAAAGCATTGCTATGGAACAGAACAAGTTATCAGGTCGAAGATCCATGAACGTCGTGAAGACATAAGCTCCCCGTTCCTGAAATCCGTGATATCAACAGATAAGCGCCACTAATCGGCCGAAAAACATGACAATGAAAAGTACCATATGGCATCAAATTGCAATCAAAAAAAGCTCTCCGGTAGATTAAAAAATAGCTGCTCAATGAATCCACGCCCAGAATCCATCATGTTATCTCATTCAGCAAACTCCTCGAAGCAAGACTCCATCTGAGAAGGTCTTGAGGACGGGCCTTTACTTTTCCACTCTTTTATATTTCCACAGCTGGGCTGCACCCACCCCTGAATCCATCCCCTAATGGTAGGCACAGAGCTCTCTTAGAAACGAATATGAAAAGGGAAGAGAGGGGGGGAAACGAACAGCCTGCCCTACAAGATATCTATATTTATTCTTTAGGATGCAGCAAAAATAATTCACAGCTTTTTCATACATCCGGTAACATGTTAGTACAGTCAATAGTAAGTGAGGTTTAATGGTTTCTACTTCTAATTTTACTGGTCATACTTCGTAGTGGTTTCCAATTCTTCGTGATTACTCTTCATGCACTCTTTGCACGTTTACACGTCAAATCATCTATTTTCTAATCTTCGTATCTGCATAGTAAGCCATGGCAGCCTATCGACAGTTATTCCATTTATTTCTCTTCAATATATCTACTTTCTAAAAGTGCATGTGTATGGTTTGTCATTCGCAGTTGACTTTGTTTGCGACACAAAATAGCAGCCTTTGAGGGAATATTTTGCGTAGAGCCACTACAAAACCTCATGGACCACACTTTCTCTCCTTCTCTCTCAATCCTCCCCTGCTCCTGCAATGCTACTTCTCTAGAGGCTGAAATCATACACGAGGGATTCATAGCTAAGGCCACTTTGGCCGAATGAGCTCCTCCTCGCTCCGGATACCAAATTACAACGGAGACAACGACAGCGATAACTCCAGTGCCACGTATCGTGTATCCATGCAGCATGAAGAGCAGTCATGACGAGATGGAATTCAGTGTTGTTAGTATCGCACTTTGGATGGCGTAAGTAGATGGCGTTTGTCTATGTGTAGATGTCCTCTGTTCCTTCCTGTACGGGGTTTGGCGGGGCACGGTAGAATCGGAAACCCGTACCCAATCGCAGGACAAATTGGAAACGGAGACGGACTCGGGCTCGGGTGCACCAGCCCATTGGCCCTGTTGAAAATGTCGTCGAGCCTGCGTAGTGATTGAATGAAGTGGTTGAGGCGGTCCAAAAACGGATTAGTGACCTTGCGCAGGAAGCAACTTTGCGGCTCGCGTCCGGAGGTAAAGTTTGGAAAGGTGCAGGCGTGGCGTGTAAACGCCGGGGGCAGGTACGAGAGCAACCACGGAACTGGCAGGCACGGTCATGATATCGCTTCTAATTGACAATAAGCATACGAAACTCAGACAAAACAAAAGCAAAGAAACAGAGCCGAAAAAAACGCGAGACCAGAATTGTCATCGCAATGTCGGTAGATATCTACGGGTAGAAGCAATAGGCAATTAATTGGTTGCACCGTGTTGGGACATTATTGATTACAGTACGATGTAATTGGGGGCAATATAGGGGAATGTTGAAGAACTTCTGGCGGTTTGATTTGTAGATCCCTTTTGTGAATCTTAATTGGCTAATTTCAGGTGACAAATGCAGAAAAAGCGGGCTTCCCGGACCTTCTGGTGTTAGTGAAAATGGAACAAAGGAGTTCGCGTTGTTCAGTAATACGTTTAATCGTTTTTGGTGGTGGTAAACTCCGGAGTGCAAAAAACGCTTTCGTAAGCTGGCGCCAACGACACGACACTTCCACTTGTACGGATGAGCAGGCGGACAGAACACAGTTTGCCAGTAAAGGGAGGGTAAAACAGAGCACGGAGATGCCATGACTACAGCTCTTTCGTTACGTGAGTACGAATTGGCCAGGCACATAATTTTTTTACTCCTACGGATTTTGATTAGTTTGATTGACCCAGCTAATGAACGCCCCATTGACCCTTTTTGATACCATATTGTGCTATTATTGATTAGATGGATGGCAAGATGTGTCCGTCGTCGCTGTAAACGAAAAATGTATTTAGAGTCGAGCAGGTCCCCACTGTTGAGGAGACGTTGTTCTTGTTCTCTTCATTCCCATCTACATCTTCAGCCTTAATCATTCAAAGCTATCAGCACTCTATTAAACATCTTATAATTCTCACCATTTCTACCCATCCACGAAACAACCAAAATCTCACCGATATCACCACCCATCACAGACATGTCAACTCCCTTCGTCCTCATTACTGGCGCCACGGGCTTCATTGGTGCCGAAGTCCTTCACCAAGCCCTCGCCAAGGGTTACCGCACCCGTGTGACCGTCCGCAAAGAAGAGCAGGCTGCCGCTATTAAGGAGCGTCACCCGGATGCCGGTGATCGACTTGAGACTGTCGTTGTCCCTGTTCTCGACAATGTTGAGGCTCTGACCAAGGCTCTTTCTGGTGGTGTCGATTATGTTCTGCACATTGCCTCGCCCATGCCCCAGCCAGGCCTGGACCTTCAGACTGGCTACATTGACCCTGCCGTCCACAGCACAATTGCTGTCCTGGATGCGGCCAAGGCCGTACCCTCGGTCAAGCGTGTCATTATCACATCTTCGGGCCTCTCGCTGGCACCGCTCGACTACGCCACGCAGCCTGGCTTTGTGATCCGCGAGGGCACCAACCGTTCCATCGAGGTCGACCCGAGTGTCCCTGTCCCTGACGGTCCCGCCGCTGAGGGCACCAAGTACCACATCTCCAAGATTTTGGCACACCGGGCGACGTTGGACTGGGTCGATGCTGCCAAGGCCAAGTCTGAAAAGATTCCCGAGATTGTGACTGTCCACCCGTTCTTTGTCATTGGCCACGACCGCACGCATCCGGCCAAGGGCGGTCCTGCCCACGGTGTCAACCAGATCTACCTGGCATCGCTGCAATCGCCCTTCCCTATGTTCCGAGTGCGCTGGTAGATGTGCGTGACGTGGCGGCGATCCATGTGGCGGCCGTGGCGGCGTCGAGCCAGCTGCTGGAGGGCCAGGGCCGTGATATCACTGAGGTGATTGCTAAGGGTCCCCGTGTGACATGGGAGGAGATTGTGGCCTTTGTCAAGGAGAAGTACCCCTCCTTTACTGTGAACCAGACGAGCTCTGGCCCCTTCTCGGATCCTACTACGTCTGACACGAACGCGGGCTCAGCGGGACTTTGGTGTGCCTCAGTTCCATGCTGCCTTTGACAGTGTTGCGGCCCTCTTGGAGCAGAACACGGAGTAATTAGGGAGGACGATGATGGAGAAGAATGTTTCGGTTATGGGTTTAGTTATAGACTTAGACTTGATAGATGGAGGAATACACGAACTGCAGAAGGGCATCATTGATTAACGATTCGCTATCTATTTGAATATATTTTATGTGCAAAGGGAAAACAAAAATCAAACAAAATTAAATGCCAAACATTAGTAAACACGCTCGCTCCATGCAAAGGTATATGTAAAAGGGGTATAGGAATAGGATTTTGGTGGTGGTGTTAGGACATCTGTGAAGATGGCCGTGAGTTTGATTGTCACGCCGCCGACAAAGACGGCTTGGACGCCCACCGATCGGCAAAGATGCCTCTCTGGCTATCACTGTCGGCATCTGATGCGTCAAGCTGGATGGCACCACTGTTGCCGCCACCAATTCCCATGCCCGTCTCGCCCCGGCGGTTGTTTGACTGCCCAAAAGTGCGAAGCTGGAACGACCCGACCGACTTGGAGTTGCCGCCCGACCGACCAGAGCCCGAAATGTCCGAGAAAATACCCACACGACGCATCAATGGACGAAGGGCCGACAGCGAAGCGGCAAAGATGCTGAGGGCGATTTCGAGGATCGAGTAAATGGTAGCAATCAGCGTCACCTCAATCACCTGGGCCGCAGCTAGACCGCCCGTGCTGGACATCTGCTGCACCTGGACGACGTACTTGAGGCGCACAATGGTGGCCACGGAGCTGACGGCACCAAAGCCCAGCAAGAACATGACACTGATCTTGACCTTGATGGGGATGGCCGTCTGCCACAGCATGTAAACGGGCAGCAGGGCCATGAACCAACTAGTCAGCACGTCCTCGATGGACAGAGCCAGGGCGGCCTGGCCAATGACGGACGTGTTGATGCAGGTACCTGTGCCGACACCCCAAGCGACCGACAGAGGACGGCACTGCAGCGCAAAGATGAGAGTAATGACAATCGTGAACACCACGGTCACGCCAATGGTGATCCACAAGCCGAGGCGGGCAAACTTCATGTTGTTGGTGGCGCCGTCGGTGGCGCCACGGCTTGGTCAGGCGGTGCAAGACCAAAGCGACGGCAAGCTTCGTGATGCCCGACGCCAGGATGTACAGAAGCTGCGCTATCGTAAAGTACTTGGCAGCCTCGATGGGGTCGAACCATTCCTGCTGCTCTTCGGCTGTGGCGCCGATGCCGTAGTGAACAGCGTTCATCTCCATGGCTCCGAAAATCACGAAGCCGACGAGGGCAATGACCATCAGGGCATCGTCGTAGCCGAGACTCTTGGAGAAGACGCGGGTGTATAGCCGGAGGCCGACGACGAGCGAGTTGAGCACCAAGAAGGTGATGATGAGCGGGTAGTAGACATCGCGGGCGGTCATTGTCAAAGATGGTTTGTCGAAGGAGGTTGTCGTTGTCGTTGCCGTTAAGTCGTTAAAGGAGAGGAGAGGTGAGACTGATGACAAGACTCAAAGAGAGGTTGAAGGAGAGGAAAGACAGTTGGAGGTGAAGACGAAAAAAAGAAGGACCAAAGCGGAATAGAGGCTTACGGAATGCTGTCCCGGCCGTCTTATATCAAGAATTTTTGGGTTGAAGGTGTTATCCGGTCGAGATTTTGTTCCAGTCTTTTTTTTTTTTTTGTCTTTTTTTGTCCTTTTCTCCCAGTTATTTCCAGTCGAGTCGTACTGAGTAGTCGATTTGCAGTTGAGTTACAGTCAAGACTTCCCACGGAGTCCCATGAGTCCCATCGATTCATCTGCCGTCTGTTACCACTGGGGGTATGGCTTTGTCGATCTTATCGGATTGTGGCCTGCAGCTCGTCGACATGGGAATTGACTCGAGGAAAGAAAAGCCAAAAAGAGGGTCAAACGAATAACGCAACGCCACACGAAAGAGGGGACAAGGAAGAGCAAAAAGAAAGTATTCAACTACGGAGTACAAATAAAGTGACTGAAGAAAAAGACAGAAACAACTGACACAGTTTGCAAGGCGCAAGGCGGAATCAGAAAGAATAGAAAAAAGACAAAAACACACAGGCACAGAGAGCCGGCACAGAATCCGGCACGGAATCCACGAATTTCTTGGGATCGTCTGTTGCAGTGAATAAGGAGGCTGCTTTCTTTTTCCTGCAAGGTTTTCGTTTTCTCTGTTCAATTTTTTGCATGGGCTGCATTGACGAGTCAGGGGTTGACATTGGCATTTCTGTTGGCGTCGTCGTTGATTGGTGTTGACAGTTGACCATCGACCGACAGCCAGGTTGTCTGGTTGTGCACCAAAGGAGCATACTTTTTGTGCATCCATTGTTCTGCGGCACAGCTCCGGCAGAAGATGTGGCACAAAAATACGACGTACTGTCAGTTACATTTTCCGTAACAGTACATAATTCAGAAAAAGAAACAAAAAAAGGGACAGGGCACACAAACAGAACTCGAAAGACAATGGCTCAATACTCCGTAGGAGGCGCTCCAAGAGTCCCACAGTACGATGCAAGGTACCCAGCACGTTGCAGTGGCATTCTGTTTCGAGCTTGGGCGATCCCAGTGGCCAGGAACTCGCGCAAAATCATTCTGAGATAGGAAATAGGGAAGAAAGAGGAGGAAGACGAAAGGAAGGAAGAATACGTCGTACGAGAAAGAAGAAAAGAAGGAGAAAAAAAAAGAGAAAAAAAGAAACGGTTTCTCATGTAACACCTGATTTGTGTGAATGTGGCGATATGCTGTTGCTCTGTGAATATAAACATCGAATGCGAGACAAGAATAGAGATGCAAAAGATAATTGCACAATGTACACAATATTTATCTACTTGTAATGCATGATCTTCAAATAGTGCAGCTCTTGTTTCCAAGGCTTATTCCCTTATTGTTTTCCTTTTGTCTATCACTCCCCTTGAGAAGAAACAGACGGCTCCCGGTCTGGAGAAAGGAGACGAAAGACAAGCAAAACAGTTTGCAAAACAGCAACGGTTTAAGCTGTCAATCTGTCAATCCATACTCAGTTTGGGGTCAAAAGAGGGGTTGGGGGGGAACGCACATGGGAAAAAGTCTAGTTCTCATGCTAAAGACAGCAAAATAGGAAAGGAAGAGAGATTCATCGCTTTTGGCCGGAACGCTCCATTCTCCATGCTGCTGTTTAGTGTTAAGTGCCTGGTTCTGTTCCTGGTTGTCTGGCTCTCTTCCTGGCCCAAGTCCCAAGGTCCGTAAATATAGCCGAAACCGCTGCTTGCGCAAGCCCAGAATACGGCGTGGCATCGTTTCGGCTTGGCAAGCCGGGTGCAAAAAGTTGAGTTGATCTTGCAAAACGCCGTATTCTCGCCATCATCGCCGCATTAATACGTCTGGTATGCTCTGTACTCCGTACATACGCCGCAAGACGTTATATTGTGGGCACATCATTATGACAGTTACAACTACGGAGAAGGTCCTCCGTGAGCCTCAAGTCTTCGGGCCGTTGCCGGTCCCCTGGCGGTTATGCCGCAATCCCCTGACACAGAACCTGAACCATGTGGGCGAGAGGCAATCTTCTGAATCACCAATATGCCCATCTATCCATTTGTCCTTTATTACGGCCAGTTTCCCTTTTCACATGCGTTGTCGTGCGTTGTCGAGTCTTCATCAGATGCCGTTTTTTTTTTTTTTTTTTTTTTTTTTGTAGTCTTTTTATATTCCTATTTTCTTCGTGCTCTCATCCTCCTTATATTCTCTTTACTTCACTACGTTCTCTCGCTTCGCTTTCATCAATGTCTTCGGCCTTCGCCTTGACTTTCTATTTATGAGTTTTGACAGAGTTTTTTTTGCAGGTTTTCGCAGAAGGCAGACTATCGACTAATTCCACAATGTTTTCTTTTTCCTTCAACAGGCGAAGACGGGACTTCGAGCCAGGCGAGCCTCGCAAACCAGTGTCTGTTTCCGTTTCCTTTCTTTGCGCCTCCTTTGCATTCCCCGTCGTTTCTCCGTGCGCCTTAAGTCCACCTTTGCCCACTTCGCCCATCTCACCCACCTCTTCCCCATTCTCACATCCTTGAGGAGTTGAAAAGAAGTGTGCCTCCTGCTGATCGCTGCCTCTTCCCGTCGCCGCATGCAACCTTAGCCCGCGGGACCGCCCCTCGCGACCCTTGCCAGGCCTGGTCGGAACCCTGTCGATGCCCTGTCAAGACCCATCAAAAACTCGAGAAAAAGCGAATCCCGTTGTCCGCGGACCCTCCTCCAATGTTACCCCGTTGGGCTGTCGTTCCTCTCATTGGACCCCATTTGCAATGCACATGCAGACGCAACAAAAAGTGCACTGACTCCGCTGGACGTATCACGCCAACCTAACTTTGGTGGTGAGTGGCAGACAAAAAGACAGAAGACTCTCTGTCAAAATGGACTGAAGTTGCACCTCGAGTGGCACTCTCTTGACTCGCGTGAGGACTTTTGTTTGTCGATCTTCCTTTTGCCAATGTTTTTTATGGAGTTCATTTATGGACTTCTCTCCGTTGTCCGTCTTTGTGTGTCGACGTCTGTCGTTTTTTTTCTGTTTCGTCAGTTTTCTTCAGCATAATCCGGGATCCACTCATGGTGCCGGGAGTCTCTCCCCGGCAGCCATCTTCTTTTCCCATCCCAAGCTACTGAGTATCGTCCGACAAGTGCTGTCTCGCTCGCTTGTTGACTGCCGTTGGGGTGGGGGGGGGGGGGAATGTTCCTGTTGTTGAAGAGCGAGAGAGGGACCGTACGGAGTAAAAGACAATCTCTACTCCGTACGTCTGTGTCTGAGATGCTGCAGTCGTGTTGAGCTCTCCCAGGTTCTGGGTCCGACCTTCCTCTTGATGCATAGATGTGCAGTGCATGCAGGCATGCTATTGTCAATCTTTGCTCTTATGATGCTGCTCAGACATGCCCGTCCCAGCATTTTGTTTCCTGTCCTGTCCGTGGGAGATGCTCGCCCCCTTGAACGTTCATCCTTCCACATGCATTCTCGCCTTTTGTTCTTTGGCCATTCATTTTGGCGGAAATTCGTTGAGATGGGCATATCCTCGTTATGGTCTCTGGGTTTCCAACCATTAAAAAAAAAAAGGAGAGATGCAACGCTGCTGTCCTGGTATCCTGTCGAGCCTGTGAGCCCTCCCTGTGAGTATTCCTGGTTTCTGGGACATCCTTCTGGGACATTCCTTTTGTGAAGCTGTCCATCGGTTTCCTGGTGGCCGTCGCCCATCTGTCTGTCCATTGTCCTGTCCGTGCCTTCGCTTTCATCCGTTCCTTGTCAATCTGTCAGATTGGTACCTTGCCTTCTTGCCTTCTTGCCTCCATGTATCCTACCTGCCCCCTTGTTTACCCCCTTTTTCACACCTTGAGTTTACCTGTTTGCCCGCCCGAGCCGCCTCCTGTGCGTCGTACTTGTACGTCGTACATACCCCGTACTCCACACTTTGTTGGTACTGATAAAAACGCCGGATATATCTGTGCCACTCCCGCGGTTCTTGTCCCAGGAAAAAGCAACCACAGTTTTTCCTTGCCTTGTCCCTTCTTGTGGTACATCTTTTTCTACTTTTTTCTTTTTATCCCACATCTGCATATTCTCTTTTTGAAACAATCCAAACAAAACATATTCCCTCATCACATCACCACGTCGTCACATCTACTTTCTTTTTTCATAACTCCAGCCACTACAACCACTTCAGCCACTTTAACCTTCCACACACATCCATCATGTCTGTCGACGCTTTTACAATGCCCCTCAGCACCGAGGAGGTGACTCTCGGCTGGCTGCAGGCCGTCTTTAGTGACCCGTTCATATCGGGCTTCGAGGTGACAGACGCGCGTCTCTTTGAGACCACGAGCAAGCTGTACGTCACTTTGTCCTATGAGGGCGACTCTGCCGGCAAGCCGCAGCGTGTCCTCCTCAAGGGCGGCTTCAGCCCCATCATGTTTGCCACACCAGGCTACAAGCCGATCCTGATCCGTGCCTACACGCGCGAGGTCGACATGTTTAGCAAGTTTGTGCCCACGCTGCCGGCCGATACGGTCTTGCAGGTGCCCAAGGTTTACTGGGCGGGCGCTAACGACAACAATGCTATCCTGGCCATGGAGGACCTGGCCGCCGCCGGTTTCACGTTTGGTGACCCGACGCGGACGTACTCGCTCGCGGCAGTGCACTCGGGTGTTGAGCAGCTGGCGGCACTGCACGCAAAGACGTGGGGATGGTCCACCAAGGAGGGTGAATCCCCCAAGGCCGCCGAGCTGGCCTGGCTCGAGCCCAACATTTATGATGTCACCATGGGCGGCCTGCTGGCCATGTGGGACGAGCTGATTCTGGGTACTGAGCGCCCGCCGCTGCCGGCCATCCTTAAGGACTCGCGGGAGCGCACGTCGCGGGCTCTGGACACGTACTTCAAGTCGCGCAACCCGCGGTTCCGCTGTCTTGTGCACGGTGACCCCCACAGCGGCAACACGTACCTCAAGGGCGACGATGTGCGGTTCCTGGACTGGCAGATTGCCCATGTCGGCACGGCCTTCCACGACCTGGCGTACTTCTTGGTCAGCATGCTGACGGTCGATGAGCGCCGGACGCATGAGATGGCGGTGCTGGACCGCTACTTGGAAGCGCTGGCGCGCCACGGCGGTCCGACCCTGAGCCGCGAGGACCCCGAAGTGATGATTGAGTACCGCAAGGCCATTCTGACGGGTCTCGGCTGGGTGTTGACGCCGCATTCGATGCAGGCCAAGGCGCGTGTGGCGGCGATGGTGGAGCGGTACGCGGCGGCGATTGTGGATCACAAGACGATTGAGCTGCTGACGGAGATTGCCGATGCTGCGGACAAGAAGGCTGCGGCCACCACTGCGAACGGTGATGCCAAGGGTAACGTTGCCGTTCACGCCAACGAGGTCAACGGTGAGACTGCTTAAGTGTTTGTAAGATAAGATTTTATCTCGACTTCTTATATGATTGTATATGTAGTATGAATATAGACTATGATATGATAACTATACTGTGCAGACTATACTTTGCAGTGTATTTAATGCCAAACAGGGATGCCTTCGATGACCACCATAATTTTGTGTCATCTCCCAGCGCCTGTTACCTACTTGCTCTCGACGCTGCCAATCTCCTCCAGTGCCTTCAAAGCCTCACTGGCCTCGGCCCAGGCCTTGTCCTCCGGGTACAGCTGGCTCCACAGATAGGCCCAGGTCAGACGCTGCACTGCCGCCAGCCGCTCGGGGCTTCCGTCCAGCGTCTCAGCCGTGTCCCAGCCGCTGATGCCACCGAATCCGTGCTTGCCGCCCTTGACCTTGAACGATGCCTTGGCGAGGGCGCCAAAACATATGGGTCGTTGTGCCAGTCGGCATCGCGAACGGTCAAGTGGGGCCCCACATCCTCGTCGCCCCAGGCCACGAGCGTCGGCGTCTTCATCGACGAGAAGTCCGGGTTATAAAAGGGCACCATGGTCTTGCCGCTTTCCGACAGATCAGCTAGGTCTTTGCCCGCCGAGCCTGCACCGCCAATGAGGACACCGGCTTTGATGCGCGTGTCGACGCCGTTGGTGACGTGGCCGTCGCGGGGTCGGTGTTGGTGGCACCAAGCAGGACAGAGGCCGTGATGGCACCGAGCGAGTGGCCGGCAACTGCGACACGGCTGCGGTCGAGCTGCCCACGCGTCAAAAAGGGGACAACATCCTCGACCTCGTCAAGACGGTCGAGCAGGGTCGACATGTCCTGGACGCGAGACTCCAAGAAAATCTCGAGGATGGTCTCATTGTTCATGGCAAGTCCCAAAGCCTTGGAGCTCAGGTGGGTCGGCTGCAGGACGACAAAGCCCAGGCCGGCATAGAACTCGACGAGGGGTGCGTACCCCTGCTGCGAGGACAGCCACTCGCTGCGGCCGTGGCCGTGGGAGAAGAGGAGGATGGGCAGCGGTGACTTGGGAGAAGCAAAAAGCAGACGCAGGCGCAGTGACACGCAGCTGCAGATCAACACGACGGCCAGGCGTCTTGAGAATCAGCGAACTGTAGACGACAATGGGCTTGGCGTCCGGCACCGGGATCTTGGCGGCGGCGCCGATGCTTGCATGATGAGGGAAGAGCATGGTGGGCAGGATGGTATGCAAATAAATCGATTGTAAGTGAAAGGCGATAAATTTTAATTTATTTGATGAAAACGATGAAAACAATGAAAACAATGCTAATGATGCTCTTGTACAGTTTCTTCTTCCCCTTTGCTCTTGTTTTATACTCGTGGCCGTGAAAATCGGGGTTAAACGTCGACCGATCCCGACCCGGCGATAATCGTATAGTACACACGAATAAAGTCCGCACCGCCGTCAAGGCGGAGGACAATACACAGAAAAACACATAAAAACACAAAAAGACCAAACGATGACGCGCTAATAATAAGATCCCGTCGTCATTCCGCCCTCTACTGGTTTCCACCCTTTAATGACCATTCACACCATTGGCCTGTTTCTCGTCGGAAATGGCGGCCAGCACACTCCGGCACATGCCAATGACCTTCTCCTCCTCCAGCCGGCGGGCCACGAGCTGCAAGCTAATGGGCAGGCCGTGCATGGTGTCGGCGTCGTAGCCGGCGGACACCTTCTTGTCCGACTCGCTGAGAGGGACATAGTCGGCGTGGTTCACGTCGACCGGCTGGTCAATGACCTTGTCGACCACCAGACCGGTGGGGAAGGATATGGCGGCATAGTCCAGGACATTGTACACGCCGGTGTAGCCGACGTGCTCAAAGGTGCCGTGCTTGACCGTGTTGAAGGGAATGGTGGGGCATAGCAGAGCATCGAGACCGGCAGCGTTCCAGCGGTCTAGGTACTTGCCCTGGAAGGCGGAGCGCTCCATGTGCAGCTTCCACATGTCGGCCGTGCCCAGCTCGGTGGCGGTGCGTACATGGCCATCTCAGGCCGCAGGGGTTCGCCCGTGCGGTCGAGCTCGTGCTGGATGGTCTTGCCGCCGTCAGCGACAAAACATGCGAGCCAGCAGACGCGTGCCCTCAGCCTGGTCGACCGGGTCCCACTCGACAATCGTGTGGCCCGCGGCCGCAGACGAGCGACCGCCAGCTTGAGGGCACGCGCCACGGGCGGGGTCGGGCGCACAACGCCGTCGTGCCACAGCACACCAATCGTCAGCTTCTTGGGAATCTGTGTGACAGACTCGGCGCGCCAAGGGATGGGCAGACACTTGGAGTCGAGCAGCCAGGGCTGGCCGTCGAGGACAGCGCGGGTGTACGCCTCAATATCGTCCAGCGTGCGGGCCAGGGGACCATTGACCGACTGCACAGCTTCCTGGCCCGGCATGCCCGAGCGGCAGTTGCGGACAGGGAAACGGCCACCGGACGCGCGCAGCGTGAACAGACCCGTGCAGGCGGCCGGGATGCGCAGGGAACCGCCAATGTCGGATCCCACACCCAGACAGCTGCCGCCAAAGGCAATCAGCGCCGACTCGCCGCCCGACGAGCCACCGGGGGTCACGCCACGGTGCAGAGGGTTGATTGTGCGGCCAAAGACGTTGTTGACCGTCTCGGCAATCATCATGGCTGTCGGAACGTTGGTCTTGACGTAGGGCACAGCGCCCGCCGCTTCGAGCACCTTAACAAGAGCCGAGTCGGCGGCTGACGGGTCACCAACGTGCGAGGCAAAACCGACGGTCGAGTCCAGCCCCTTGACATTGATGTTGTCTTTCAGAGAGACGGGCAGGCCGTGCAGCGGGCCCAGGGGCTTGCCTGTGCGTGCCAGGTATTCATCGCGCGCGGCGGCGGTCTCGAGGGCACGGTCAAAGCAGGTCTCGGCCAGGCAGTTGAGCAGCTGCTGGGCAGCGACGGCGCGCTTGCAAAACGCCCGCGTGACGGCCACACTTGTCAGGGCACCAGACGCCAGTTGGGGCACGAGCTCCGAGGCCGTCGACTCTGTGATGCGCAGCTCTTCGGCGGTGAACCAGCCCGACGCGGCGGGCCAGCCTGTGATGTCGTCCTGATCGGCCGGTGGCAGCAGCTCGGCGGGCACCAGCCACTCCTTGGGCAGCGAGGCGGCGAGCTGCTCGCGCTTCTGGGCGGCCAGGGCCTCCCACGACTTTCCTTGTGTCATGGCTTGTGTGGTGTGTTGTGTGAGTTGTTTGTGTGTGAGAGAGGGAGGTGTGGGTTGTCGAGTGAGGGTGGGAGACGGTAGACGAGAGACGATAGCGAGGTTGGGATGCAGTCGTCGAGAGACAGAATCGTTATCGCAGATGGGAGGGAAGATGAGAGGAGAGTGAAAACAAAAGTACAGGATAGGAAAAGATAAAAGGATAGAAAAGATAAAAGGACGAAAAGACGAGAAGGGGAATTACAAAAGATAAACTTGAACGCTTCCGGCAAAGAAGCTCGACGCCGAAAGATAAAGAGGGCAATCGCCGGGCAGAAACCGAGAAGAAATGAGGAAAATCCACGTCGCTTCTGTCGCCGTCTATCGGCATCCGAGGGTCTTTCTGGGTCTCTTTTCGTTCCTGGTTTCTTCTTGCTTCGTGGGCCCTCGTGTCATGCGTTTCCTCGCTCGGGCGTTTAGTTTCGTCACACTCTCTCTCCTCTCTTTCGTCTGGTGTATTCCGTAATTCGTGGGGATATATTCCGGACGTTGTTTTACAGTCTTGTCTGTCGTGGCGGGCCGCCGTGAGTTGGCTTTGGTGCTTTGAGGGGATAGATTCCCTGCCTAAAGGGGGCTAGTGGCAACTCGTGTGCCGTTCCCCTCTCTCTTCCTCTGTTGACGTAGGGTCACTAATACGCTTAACCTTTCTCCATTCTTCTACGTTTCTCCAGGCCTCTCCCCTCGTGGTAGCTTCACCCTTTCGTCACTAACGTTAGCCTCTTAGCCTCGCCGCGACTCGCCACCCCCTCTCTCTCGTGGATTTCGACAAACCGGCAGGCCCGCTCCCCGGCAAGAGATACAGAGCTGTGGGACGAATGTGGATTCTTTTTGTATCTCTCTATGAATCGGACGATAGGGGCTTCTGGACCTCCGCTCTTCGCTGCGACCCCGGGAATCCAGATTCGCTGTGTTTCCATGCTTATTCCGTGGGTGTACTCCAGTATTGACAGAGTATTCTTATCATCGGGAGCGGGCCTCGCCGAAAACCTGTCCAACGAATCCCAATGAACCCAACTGGCGCAGACATTCTCCCCTTGCCCTGGCTGGCCCTGACCCTGGCTGGATGCTAAGTAAAGCCAACAGGTATCTTTTTCTTTGAGTAGATCGGCACCGTTTACTACTGAGTATGCATCTGTGCACGTTTTATCTTATTTTTGACGTGCATTTCGTGTCTCGGTGCTGATAACTACAGACCGTGTTGTGGACGGAAATAAACCATCGACATCCATGGAACTAACAGTCACTGTGCATCATATCATACAATGGATGGAGACGTCAAAAAGTGGAAAAGAACTGCCGACGTAGATTGCTACCCTGGATATCCATCCCATGCGAGCCACGCAACCATTTCACAATCGTAGACCGGTTAAGACGCTCAGCTGATAACAATATTCCATATTGTTTATCGCTTAGAAAAGTGAGGTCGAAAGCAGAAGGCAATCAACCGTCCATTAAAGTAAGTTACGACGTTAGAACAGAGTTTCCCAAAAGGGAAAGAAAACATGCACCAGCTGCGAAGCTGAAAAAGAAAGAAGATCAATAAAACTGACAAAATAATTATCAAAAAAGACATAGAAAACGCCCCAGCGCGCTAACAAAACCGTTCAAAACGTCATGTAGTCATTATTTCCCTCCCAAAAAACCCCCAAAAAATCCAAATAGACGCCACCGTTTTCGCCAGTTCAACCAGCCGGTCCGTTTGCCGTAGTTCCGTGGTATCTTGTCCTTTTCCCCCTTCCATTCCCTTCTCGTTGTGGTACGTTCCAATCGTACTTCGTAGATGATCGTATTATATGTTTTCGTTACTCCCCCTCACCCTCCCCCTCACTAAGCAGGCCTATTTGGCGCCAGTGCTCCTCGCATCTAGCAAGGCCACCTGGGTAGCGCGATATGCCACAGAGGTTGCAGTTGCGCCAGTATTGCCTAATGACCGCGCAATGCGCACGGGTTCGGGCTTGCATGCCGCCAACATAAGCTCCAGCTGCCAGATGGATGTAGAAGCGAGACGACGCAGGAGTAGCTGCCAGAGAGGCACACAGCTTGTCAACCGCGGCTGCCGTTGTTGACTCCCATGTCGAGTCTTCTTCAGCCTTGCTACCGTCGTCGTTTGGGCCGTCCATGTCCATCACGTCTTTGCGTGCAGCTTGGGCTTGGCTGAGGGCTGCGAGAGCAGCAGCACAACGGGCCACATTGGCAGACAGATCCCAGTCACTGAGGCCGGGGCCAGACTCAACGCGCAAAATCTGTTCGGCGGCACGTAGACAAGCTTGCACAGGGCGGCGGGCAAGACGACCTTTGGCAACGTCAACATAGAGAGCACAGGCGTCTGCAGGAACACCAACCGTAGCAAAGAACTCGTCATCCAAGAGGACTTGGCGGTGCCAGTCGTCAAAGATGAGGCCCGGGCGGGCGGGGGTCAAAGGAGCAGCTGGTGCAGCAGGTGCAGCCACAGTCAGAGAAAAGACATCGCCGCTGGCTTCCTCATTGGATACGGCCCGGATGGGTCCACCGACAACCCCATGCACGACGGCACCACTGACATCAAACCAAACGAGGCGAGCCAATATGTCCATTAGACCGGGGACCATAGCCGCCAGTCGGTGGAGGTCGGCCAGAGTCCGGCAGTGGTGGTAGTCGAGCAGGTGCCGGGCACCGTAAAGATGACGCTGCCACTCGCCAAATGCCGTGTCGTCACACACTTCAAAGACAGCGAACGTCGCAATGCCCAAAAACGCAAAGGGGTTCGCGGCTGCGATGGCACGGTTGACGTGGGCTAAGGCGGACAGCCGGTGCTTGACCATCTCCAGGGAATCTGGTGGCTGCTGCCGAGGGGCCAGGCTGCGGCCTTCAAGGCGTGCCTGGATGAAAACACATAGGTCTGACAACAGACCCGTGGTCTCGGGCAGAGAGAGGTATTGGTTTCTCTGGCTATGGGAAGAAGGGGAGGTGATGGTGGTGCTGGTGGTGCTGGTCACAACGGTAGTGGAGGGTAGGGCTGCTGCTGCTGCACCTGTGCCTGCATGTGGCATGATAGTCTGGCCATGTGATGCTGGGTGTGCGTGTGCAGGGTGTGAGTGTGAGTGTGTGCCAGCTGCCTCTTCAGTGGCCTCAATTGCTTCCGTCGTGAGGATGTGGTTGCAGAGAGCAGCCAGCCGCCTAATAAGGCTGTTCTGGTCAGTCTCGCACCACGGCTTCTCGATGAAATTAGGAACAGCAGACATCGTTGAGGACGCTGGTGACATAGGCAGCGTCGTCGGCGGTGATGAGGGCCGTTGCTGTGTTTGTGATTGCGGCTGTGTCTGGGCATGTACTTGAGCCTGAGGAGGATGCTGCTGGGTAGAGAAGTTGAACGTCGGTGATGAGGAGATGGGCGGCAGGGCTCGCGTTGATGAGGTGCCGACACTGTTCACAAACGTCGTTGCTGATGTCGCGACTGATGTCGACGCTGGTGCCGGTGCCCGTGAGGGCTTTGTGACCTTGTTGCTGGAAGCAGTCGGTGTCGGCCGCTGGCGCTCCTCCTGCCATACCACCCGCATGGCATAGCCTCCGCACGTCAAGCCAGCCTGCACACACGGCAAACATTGGGGACGGTTGAGATCGCATTTTAGGCCCCTGCTCTTGCAGGTGATGCAGTCGCGATCGCGGCGGCGACCACGCGGCTTGCCACGAGGACGGGCTGGCTCGCCGGCGTTGGCAGACGAGGCGCCTGTCGTTGTTCCCGCGGCCATCTTCTGCTTCGGCGGCATTTGGCCTCTTTCTGCGTGTTGCCCTCTCTGTCCTTTACCGACTGTGGAGGGCTGTGGGAACTGGAACTTTGAATGGTTACCAGAAATGGATTCCAAGGGAGGTGGCGGATGCGCTCGCGGATATGGTGCGGAACGGCTGCCGTGGTAGACAGGAGGAAGAAGAAAGCTCAAAATAAGAGGGGCCCGAAAATGTGACTGGAGAAACGAAGTGGAAACGACAGTTTAGAATTCTTGCCAAAAGGCGAAGGCTGACAATTGAGAAAAGACTGGGTCTTTGTTGCCAGCCAGAATCAGTTCCTAGAGCTTTGCCGTTCAAGTCGAAGAGGGGGGCGTCGTTGAGTACAGCATGCGCAGTTGATGGCCGTGTCTTGCAGAACTGAGGATGTGGAAGCGAATGTGTGTGCAATGTTTCTTCTGTTTCCGTTTAGGGTAGGGGCCCAGTCCCACGATCACCGACGACTCCTGCCTGCGTTATCTCCCCAGGTCCAGTGTGCAGCCGCCTATCTCGGCGTGCAAAAATGTCCCCGCTCCTGCCAAGACGTTCCACAAAACAGAACAACGGGGGAAGGCACGATGGGCACAATGGAGTCATGGACAAACACGTCGCCACCGTTGAGGGAAGGAGCGACCCAGGACAGCTTGGCCAGGTCCTCATACTTCGCACTGCTGAGGACCGGAAGGAAAGGCGCGCTGCTGCACGCTGCTTACTGCAAACGCGCAGAAGTAGCCCGATAAGCCGGGGTGGGAAGGCACGTCCGGGCAGGCAATCTGGCAGGGAAGGCACGCATGGGGTGTGGTGAGAACGAGCAAACAAAACGAGCGTTTTCTTGTTTTTTCGACTTTGCGAATCCGACGCTTCGTTGCCTTGTCTGCCTTTCTAATTAGCAAACATCGTTGCAGTCACACACCCTAAGAAACCGTTCTCTCGCCTACGACGTACAACTCATTACAGTTCACACACCGCACATTAACAGCCGGGCGTCCCCGCATTTGGCTTTCTGGGCGTTCAAGCCAAATCTGTTGGTCCTGGTCGCGCCTTCCCTTGGGCGGCGACCCGCTGCACAAGATACCTCGGACCACTTGGCTCGAAGGGGAAGGGAATCAACATCGCCTCCTTCCTTGCGGCGTGTGTCTCGTGCGCCTTTGCGCCTCTGTGTGTCTTCCAGAGCGAGAAAAGAAAGAAAGAATGACCGAAAAGAGGGAAAGAGCGTTCTGGTTGGAGTGGAGCCCTGGCTAGCAGCAGCCACCCGCACTCGCAGTTGCATTTGGAGGCAGCAGATAGGGGCCCACTAAAATAGTCGAGTCTCCTCGTTCTTTGGCATCCTTTTTTCCATTTTTTCCCCTGTCTTTGGCTCACTTTTGGGGTCCTTTTTTGCCTTCTTTCTTTCTTCTGCGGTGGTCCTTTTTTTTCGTTCGCCGCTTTGCCTTCTCAGAATCCCGGCTACGGCGAATGGCAGGCCCCCGATAACCGCGTCCTAATCTCTCCAATCTCTATCCCCACGAGCCCTCCCAAATAAAAACAAAAGCCCACTAAAATCCCGACGCCAAAACCCCAGGAAATCCATGTCAGTTGATTTGAATTGCGTTCGCGCCTCGTTCCCCGTTGGACCACTTCTTTTAATTCTCTTTTGCTTTTTGGGACACTCTTGGTCCCTTCTTGTGTCTCTTCTTGGCCGCGTGCGTCCGCTTTCCACGCTTTCCACACCCATTCCCGTATCTTTGTTTCCTTTCCCGTTTGAGAAAGCAACCTGAACATCACGGCCCAGACCCCAGAACGCCAGGGAGCAAGCTATCATCGGACCTCTCTTGACTCCTCTCTCGGCTTGTCTCCTCCTCTCCGCCTCGCGAGCTCTTGCCCTGAGACCCCTCTCACACGAGGCGCGCAAGCAACCGGCAAAAGGGACACCAAGAAGCGGACCGTATCAGCTCGTGCATGGTCTTGGAAGTCTGGACATAAGATCTGATCGTCGCACCTCGTCGTTTTGATTCTCAGGTCTTTTTGTTCAACCTCGTTTCATCCCATCTCTTTATTTTTTTTGTGTTTCCTCCAAAGAATCTCCAAGTGCGTCTGTCGCATCCGCCGTTCATCATGGCTTCCAGGGTACGCGAGTACTTCACCACCAACTACCGGCCGGGCGAGCGCAAGCTGGTGCAGAAGATTGATTTCTTCATCCTGACGTTCTGCTGCGTCAGCTACTTTATCAAACTATGTGAGTGATACCTCGCCAATGCATCTTACTGCCGTGCATCGTGACTCTATCATACTGACAAAATCTTCCAGCTCGACCGCTCCAACCTCACCAATGCCTACGTCTCGGGCATGAAGGAGGACCTTGGTTTCGTGGGCAACCAGCTCAACGAAATCAACACCTGCTTCACTGTCGGCTATGTTATTGGCCAGGTCCCCTCTAACGTCGCCCTTCACCACATCAAGCCTCGCTTCTACTTCCCCACGATGATGCTGCTCTGGGGCGGCCTCACCATGGTCACCGCCGCCGCCCACAAGCCCCAGGCTATCATGGCCATCCGTTTCTTCCAGGGCATCTGCGAGGCGTCGACCTTTGTTGGCACTCACTACATCCTCGGCGCCTGGTACACGGAGCGTGAGCTCGGTAAGCGCAGTGGTATCTTCACGTCGTCGGGTCTGGCTGGCACTTTGATTGGTGGCTTCATTCAGACCGGCATCTACAAGTCGCTCAACGGCCGTCACGGCCTTGCGGGCTGGCGCTGGCTGTTTATCATTGACGGCCTGCTGACCATCCCCGTTGCTCTGTACGGCATTTTCCTCTTCCCGGACACGCCCCACAACACCACCGCCTTTTACCTGTCCGACGCCGAGCGCCAGCTGGCCCGCGACCGTGTCCCCCTCCAGGAGCAGGCCCACGAGGCCCAACCCAAGAACATGAAGACCGTCCTCAAAATTGCCCGCCAGGTGCTCTCGTCGCCCTACTGGTGGGGCTTTGTCGGCCTGTGGACCATTGCCGGCGAGGTCGAGTCCTTCAGCTCCAACGGTCTGCTGTCCCTGTACATGAAGAGCCACCCGTACGTCAAGTACACGGTCTCGCAGCTTAACAACTATCCCTCAGGTGTGCCCGCCGTTGGTATTATTTCGACGCTCTTCTGGGCCACGCTCACCGATATCCTGGGCGGCAAGCGCTACCTGGTCGGATACTGGATCAGCATCACTGGAATTGCCACGTCCATTATGATTCTTGTTGCTGCCAAGCACCCGCTCTCGTCGCACTCTTCGGCCATCACCTTTGCCGCCTACTACTGGCGGGCAGTGTCTACGCCTGTCAGGCCACTTTCTTTGCCTGGTGCAACGACGCCATGCGCTACGAGGACGCTCTCATCCGTGGCATCGTGCTAGCCGGCATGAACCTGGGCAACAACGCCGTCAACGCCTGGTGGAGCATCATCTTCTACGGTGCCTCTTACGCGCCGTGGTTCAACCGCGGCATGTGGGCCATGATTGCCGTGTCCATTGCCATGATCTTCTGGGTCACCGGCCTCATCTGGACCACGGCGCGTCTGGAAAAGCGCCGCCTCAGCCAGGTCGTCGTGGGCGAAGATGCCGACCGCACCAAGAGCATCGACATCAACGAGAAGCCGGCTCTATAAAGAAAAAAAAGGGTGTTTTATCTTTGAGAGGAAGGATTGAAAGAAATCTTGATGTATAATGTAATTTGTTGTATATTTCCTGTACCGTTGTTGGTAATAATACTATTTTGGATAGCTTGGCGAATTTGATGCCGTGTAATGAATTCCGCTGAATTGACGAGTAATGATAATTTGAGTGCCATTTGGATACGCCATGTCCTTCTCAAGTGCGTGATGATTGCAACAGGATCTGTGTGAACAGTAAGTTGCACGGGATGCACAGTGCTTTACCACTATTCGGTGGTCTTGGTAATGCTTGAACAGATAACAGGTCAAGAGTACAGCCCTACACTTCTTCCTGCGCTTCTTCCTACAATACTCCATACCCCGTGCCCAACCAAACAGGTGCCATGCATCGTGAAAAGAAAGCTTACAACACGGACCGAGAACAGCGTGTTTTGAATGATACAAAACGATAACATTGTCCATTTATGTAAGAAAAATAAGTAAAGGAGTGTATAGGAAGAAGAAGGATTAAAAAAAAAAATGAAAAGTCTCAAGTTAAAGAAAAGAATAGACAGGATGGAACGCCACGGTCTGGAGGTAACAGGTGGGTTTCTTACTTCACCGTTTCCCCATCCCTCAAAACACCTTCCATCCCTCAAAACACCTTCCATCCCTCAAAACACCTTCCATCCCTCAAAACACCTTCCATCCCCCTACCACCAGCCACCAAGCGTTCACAGCCGTAGATACTCGCCGGTACGTTTCCTCAGGATTTGAAGTAGCCACAGTAGCCGTTGCTCAAAGTATATTCGTTTTGCAGAGAAGAGTCGCCAACGAAAGTACCGGCAAGGTTGTTACTCTGAGCTGAGCAGGTCGAGCCGAGGATTATGTAACAGGATCCTCCGCCAGCAAACCAAATGCTGCCTTGGCAGTTGGCTGTGGTAATGCACGTCTCACAGCAATCGTATGCAGTTGACGTTACGGAATAGCTGAGGGTAGGACTGCCAGGAAAATCGATCTCGTCGATTGTGCCGCCGCCGTACATACTCAAAAGGTTTGAGGCCGCACAAGCAGCATAATACGTCTCTGCAAAGTGACCTTTTGTTAGCGAATGTCGTTTTTAGGGGGGGAACGTTCCTTCTTCTTTCTTCTTTTGGGGGCTGTCGTATGTTATGAGATCCCGAAGATTTACGTACGGAGTGGGGCCACAACGGTCTGGGTGGACGTCTGCGTCACGACCGTGGTAGAAGCCACAGTGACGATTTCGGTCGACGAGGTACTGAAGCTCTCAATGGCAGTAACTAGGGGATTACGGGTTAGTTGTCGTGTTTATGAGATGAGGCTCAGTGGTCTTGATCAGGTAATGAGTTACTTACCATCAACAGAATCAGTCACCGTCGACGTGATGGTCGACGCCACATCGAGCGTGGAGGCACTCGGGGTCACATAAACAGTGACAGTCGAGGCAGTCGCAGTCACAGTCATTGTGAGCGAGACATCGGCAACCGGCCGGCAAATGACCTCGCTAGGGTACAGCTTCGGAACGTCCGAGCTCGAAGACGCCGACGACGACACCGACTCCACGGGCTGCGGCTTGCAGTTGCTCCGCTTCTTCATCTTCCTTGCCTTAAGCTTTCCGGGGACCGGGTAACCATTCTGCGTGTCCTCCAGAGGAAGCTGTGCACAAAGTCTCAAGTCAGTATCCAAATAAAATCTTAGGTAAATATCATGTTGCTGTATTGAAAACATACGAAGCCGGCGGACGCTGGGAGACTGTGTTAGCATGTGTGCAAAAGTAGACCATCTCTTCTTCTCCCCTAAATTTTCTCAAGTCGCCTTGAAATAAACATACTGGCAATAGTGAGGATCGGCGTTGACGTCGACATGTCGACAGAGGTCACGGTGGACACATCGACACTCGTAATGGTCTCAATCAGAGTCTCTGTCGATGTGAAAAGGGAGTAGACGGTCGAAGTCGAGGTAACAGAGGCATCGTAGTAGGCCGTCGATGTAACAGTGGCGGTGCTACGGTCGTACTCGGTCGAGGACGGGTCGATGGTGACCGTGACGGTCTGGCAATGTTAGTTTTGAAGGTTCGGATCGGAACTCTGGATCGAGGAATTTATTCACTGTCTTGTTAGCATTGATTCTGGCATGAAGCTCTCCAAAAGAAACTGATGAAAAGAAAGATTTTTTCACTGTTTACTCACCCGCATCAGCATCGGACAACGTCACAGTCTCGACGGAAGCATAGGAAAGTGTGTTCCAGATTGTCGAGCAAGTGATGTCTTCAGCCGAAGACACAGGCTGGGGAATGGCAGCGACCTGAGCCACAGCTCCAGCAAGGAGCAGCACAAGGGAGATCATCTTAACGGTGGGAAATGTAACTGAAGGAAATAGATAAACGACTGTAACGAGTAGAATTACTCAAAACGGCCACCAAAAAAAAGAATGAAAGATGCCAAGATGCCAAGGAAAGCCAAGATGGAACGCCCCGAACGATGGACTCGGCGACGCCCGTTTATTTAAAGAACATCTTGCCCATTTCATTGCCTCAAAAGAGGCCAAAGGCCAAAGGCCCATGGAAAAAAAGGGGAAACAACAAGGGGGAGGGGGGGTCAATACTCGACGCGCGTGGTCGAATGGCATATTCCCAATTGGGTCATAAATTGCACGCAGAAATCAATAGTCAGGGAATGTCCAGACAAAACAAATGCTAAATCTAGTCCAAGCTGGGCACACATCGAATCGTCGACGTGTGCTGTCTGTTGACTAGGACCCAGAATGGTCTGGACCTACGAAGTACTGCTCTGAAGTCCACTAGCCTGTCAATGGTTCGCGACAAAGCTCCACACATATGCAAGCGTGAAAAGGAGATGAACTAGATCTCAAAATTTAAAACTGAAATTTCGAAATTTCGCAGATCACAAAGAGTCGCGTAACAGCTATCAAGACGGTCAGGAATGAATGCGTATTTTCTTGCCAGGAACTTAAGGTGAGGTCTAGGGCCTCTTCCCTGCGATGATTTCGTAGGGCAACGTACCCCTAATAGACCGGCGGCCACTAGTGCCAGTATTGGAAAGATATCGACAAATGCCAAAATGATCAAGAGTACTCCGTAACAGCCACCGAGCCACCCTTGTGCCTGTATGTGTGCCTGAATGCGCCTGACGTGTGCCAAGAGTGTGGCATCCGGGTGGCGCTCAAAACGCGTGCCACTAGGTTAAGCGAGACCAAAAAAAAAGCTTGACGCAGCTCGTCATTCTTCGAGTTTGATGTTTATTGCTTTTTCGTTTCTGCCATGTGCATTTTTTTATGTTGTAAATGTCACAATTTCTAACAGACTTCTTTTATGTATATTTTAGAAACGATTGGAGAAAAGCCTCTCTATGTTATCCTTCAAACCAACTCATGGAAAACTATTGATAGTGCATTGTCTTTTTTTTCTGTTTTTTTCTAACGAATTTTCTCATTTATGTACTTTTGTAAAACCCCCCCCTTGAAAATTCTGTTTCCAATTAATACATTTACCTTTTAATGTTAAAAAGAAAAAGAAACAAAGGTAGAATAAGCTTTTATAGAATTATTTTTATTGTTTCATTCTTCAAACATTAGGAGATTTACCGTACGCCTTTAAATTTCTTTAATTATTACATGTATGGTTCGTTCAAAATCATATCCCGCATACCCATATCTCATCATTCATCACATTAAATATCCATAAACACACAAACCATCAATCGGTCGAACCCAAACCATCTCCTACGCCCCCACGACCGCGAGTCGACACCCAACAGCAAATCACTAATTCCTTCCCAGTGCATCTCATGCCACATGCCGGCCTCAGCGGCATCGGCGGCGGCCTGAAATGGACCGTAGTCGTCTGCTGCGGCCGTACCTGCCGTGGGAGCGTCCAACAGGGTGGTAGTACTGCCGTCAGCCGGGAAGAAGCTGGCGGTGCTTTCGGTGGAAGGCATGCCCATCGTATCCATTGTGTGATGATGTGGATGAACATTGGAGGTGGCAATCATCATGAGCTGACGACTGGCATAGTCGGCATCGCCAGCGAGCGAGGCAGCCAGGGTGAGCGGCTGGTTCATCATGGAGGGATGTTGTTGTTGGTGGTGGTGGTGCATATGTGACTGTGCATAGGGTATGTTGTTATTGGCCTGTCGACTGCGTCGGAAGTTGTTGTTACCACTGCTCTGACTATGCCCAGCTTGCCGTGGTCGCTGACGATTACTGCGCCGATTGCTGTTGTTGACATTGCTATTGCTCGCATTGCTTCCGCTACGTGCATATGCACTGCTGTAGTCGTTGTTGCCGTTGTCAAAGTATACCGGCCGGGGTACTTCTTCAACGTCGTTGCCGTTCTCATTGTCGGATGTGTTGGCTGCATCAGGTGAAGGCGTCATGAGCGGTGGTTGTGGTTGTGGTTGTGGTTGTGGTTGTGGTTGTGGTTGCGATGGTTGTGTGTCGGATAGTGATTGTGCTTGGTGATCGGTATCCATGTTGTTGGCAGCCTCACTGGCATCCCCGGCTGCCCGTCTCTTGGCAAAGTGGCAGGCCATGGCATCCAGCTCGCCGACGACCGTCAGCCAGCGCCGCATGGTGCCCGGAACGACAGGGTTGGCGAGGTGCTTGGCAGCCAACGTTTTTGCAGCGGCCAAGTAGTTCGCGTAGCTCGTCGGCTGCCGGCGTCGTTGTCGTCGTTGTCGTTGTCGACTGGTTGGCCTGCTGCTCTTTGGCCTGTTCTTGAGTTTGACTATTGGCTTCACAGACAAAGGCCAAAACCACAATCAACACGGACGAGTAGAGGTAGTACACGTCCATCCAGGTCAAGGCGTTAAAGCCTCCGACGGCATCCAGTTTTAGCAACAAAGTACACGACAGGCAACCAGCTTCGATGCAGACATCGGCCATGGCGCGAACAGGCTCGGCCAGCGGGACGCGTTTGGAGACGGCGGTAAAGCGAGACAAGAGTGCATAGCGAGAGACGAGAGCCGAGACATAGTTGTATTGAACGTGCAGCAGTAGGAGAGGCCGCTGGAAGGAGGGCGGCATAGCCTCGATGAGGTCGGCAGACAAGTGGCGGGGGAGGGCGGTGTGCCAGCGGGCGAGATCGCGTAGGAGGCCGGCTGGAGGCGACAGGGGACTGACAAGAAGTGCTTGGTTTTTATTTTGTTTTCCATCCGCGCTATCGACAGCATCGGCATAGACGGCCGTAGCCGCCGTCTCTGGCAGCGATCGACAGGCGGCACCAAGCAAGGCAACTAGTCGGTTGGACCACACGACATACTCGGGCGGATTGTGTGCGCCCATGTCTAGAATAGTCTCGCGGGGTGCGCCGGCGAGCAAATGTTTTGTACTGTCAATGGCGCTGGGCCGATCGTGGGACGAGACTTGGAGCTGCTCAAAGGCGTACAAGGTCCACCAGACACGCTTGCGCAGCTCGCGGGCGACGGGCGTGGTGGCAGCTGAAGCGCCTTCGGCCGGCTCAACGACGTCGTCGCGGTGCAGGCCAATAGCAAAGCCGATGCGGACAGCAGCACCTGTCAGTGTCCAACAGACATCGCGGGAGTTGTTGTTGTGGAGATGGAGGGCGGTCAGCATCAGAGCTTGAACGGAGGTCATGCTCGACGTGAACAGGACTTTGGGCAACAAGGCCTGGGCTTGGTGCCACCAGCGGGCCTCTTGAAGGCCGTGCAGCTCGACAGTGGGTGGTAAAGGAGCTCCGTTGGGAGTTGGTATTGGGGCTGATCCTGGTGTCGTTGACGATGCTGCTGTTGTTGTATTTGTCGGCATAGACGTGGCTACGGATGCCGGCGCAACCAACCGCCAGGCGAGCATAAGTACGCACAGCAGGGTGCAAATCCAAGCTTGGTCGGCCTCTTGTGGCCGGCGGGACCAGGCACCGAGCTGCTCGAGAAATGTGGCCTCGTGCAGGACGGGAAAATCGTTGTTGACACGGTCGAAGAAGGTACGTACCAGCAACTGGGTGACAGCCCACCTTTCTGAGGCTGGGTGACTGGGCAGCAAATCGGCAAGAGAGAGAGGGAAATACATCATGAGAGCATCGAAATCCGCGTAGCCAAAGCTGTTTGTGTTGTCGAAGCTATTCCGCCGGTTGTCAGCCGGGTTGGGGCCAAAGAGGAGCATGCGGCCTGGTGTACCGGCACTGGATGGAGACCCTGCGCTACCTCCACTTCCGTTGCCACCGCCATCACGGCCGATCCAAGTCTCCAAAGCGTCACGGAGGCGGACTTGGAAGAAGAAGGAGCTGGCCTGGCCAATATACTGGCCCTGGCCCTGGAGGTCGCGGACGAGCATCTCATTGTCCTTTTTGGCCGCTTTGACGAGGCTGGAGGAGGTGGAAGTGGAGTGGTCGGCGATATCCTCGTGGAGTCCGTCATGATCGTCACCAGGTGAGCCGCCGTTATCATGAGAGCCCGTTGCTGTTTTTGCTGTCGTTGTCGATGTTGGCAAAATAGGTACGCCTAGACTACGGGCCAGCTCCTTCATGCCGTCCGTGTTGGCCAGGTCGGCCTCGGGCACGAAATGCTTGACGAGCCCTTCCAATAGCATGAGCCGCTCCGTATGGGCCTCGACGCTGCCATAGAGCCGCTGCTTGCGGGGTTTGGTGACGAGACATTCGTAGCCGTATTTGACGCAGTGTGCGCACTTGTCCTGGCCTGGAACCATGCCGCATTTCTGCTTGCGCGACTTGCATCTGTCACAGCTCTTTTCGGTGCGCTGCCGCAGCTCCTGCGGCACGCGCCTGCTTTTCGGAGCCATCCAGAAGTGTGTGAAAGCGATCGTGGCTGAAGGTGTCGTTGTGAATGTCGTTGGAGATGACGGTGTGGTGACGGTAATGTTGACTCCAGATCCGTATATCGGTTGACATCTGATGGGGTGGATCATGTGAGATCGGGAAACGCGCCGAAGACTGCCGGAGAGAGAAAGAGGGTCCCCTCCGTAATTATTGCAGACAAACCAAAGCAAAAGCCGAGAAATGAGCAACGTCCCCTCCCACTCAATGGCAGTCTATCTGCATGACGGAGGATTCCTTGGGGGGTTGTCTTGTCTTTCTTTGGTTGTATTCGAATATTCGAGTCTCCAATCTTTCTTTCTTTCTGACCAGTTGGACGGCTCGAGATCGTTTCCTATCTTTCGCCTTCTGTTTGGGCCGGACGGTATCGCGTGGATTGTGGCTGGAGTGAAAAGGCCGAGAAGACATTGTCACAGTAGGAGAGAGGAGAGAAGAGCAGTCGTTGGCATCGAGCTTTGACGGAGAAGCTAAGAGAATCAAGGGCAAAAGACAACCAACAAAGGGAAGCTACAAACCACAAAACCTGGGGGCGGCAAGCATGCAGCCCGCGATTCCATCCAAACACAGGCAAGAGCGAACGAGAGGAACGAGCGAGGGCAAGAAAAGGGCAAGAGTCGACGTTAAAGGCCCCACTCTAGCACGCGACGGGGCAGGCACGATGGGGACTAACAGGGTACTAAGGCCTGTGACTGATAAGGCTAACGGCTTACAGTGTGAAGAACAGACGAAGCCTTGCCAGGATTCCCAGTGCCTTGGTAGCTGTCTTACGGGCTGCCCAAAACGAAAAAGGGCTGTCTTACAGGTTGCGACGTCTGAAAAAGTTGCCCGCCTATCCGCTGTAGCCTGTAGCTAGCCCTGCTGACACGCGTGATGCGGGCGCTGTACTAAGTGACGATTTGTTAGCGGGCCAAGTCTTAAGTAGACCCCGAACTTCGGGGGAAGGAGGGGGACAGGACATCAAGGACAGGCGAGGAAGGAGCAAACGAAGTCGAGAAAGGAGAGAAGGTAATGAGCATAAAGTGCCAAATTTGAAGCCAGCAACTTCATCGAACGGCACAGACAACAAAAGACTGAATGAAGTGTTCTCGACCGAAAACTAGTGGCGATAGTTGAAGAATCGAGGGACCACTCTGGCTCCAATTTCTTTTGTCATCTGTCGTGGGCAGTCTTATGTTTATCTTTGCGTTACGACGATTCCTTATTACTCGGTTCCTGATTTATTTTATGGTTTTTTTTTTCGTGCTCTCTATTTTGTCTTTATTATTATTATTATTTTTTTAAAAAAAAAAAAAAAACTCTGTCCTCTCATCGTGCCTTTCTTTATCTTGCCTGGCCTCCCCGATGTCTCCGTAGTTTGTGTTGAGGGCGTACAAAAAAGGCGCCAGGAGCTTATCTGTGGACACTTTCCTCGTTCATAGCTTCTTCCCTCATCGCTCCATCATCGCGGCTTGAATGCAGACCGCCACCACCGCGTTGAGAACCATTGCTTGCCCTTGTTGCCAGCCTTTTCTTCTCAGTAGCCCCCTCCCCAGTGCCAAGCCGAGCGATAGCTACACTGCAGCCGGCCGATCCAAACTCGATTGGGCGTTTGGACACCTTTGCGTGCCACTTTTTGGGCGGCATTCGACAGCAGTACGAGTCGTGTCAGTTTGAGGAGTTGACATCGACAATAATGCTTGTCGTGCTTGAACCCGTGTAATTGTTCGCGTGGGCCATTCCCTGTCATTCCCTAGCCTCCCCTCAACCTCAATATGCATCTTCGGAAGCGGTGATCAGCCTGCGGTATGGACGCTGCCTGGTCCCCTATCTTTTGTGTATGTTGTCTGTCTTTGATTTAGGAGCAACCGAAAGTGCATTCATATGTACGCATTGCTCTTGTGCACATACGCGGCTGTGTTGCCCGTGATACAATTACACATTGTCGGCTACCATACAGTCGATGAGGCTCCATTACAAAATTCTTGAAGATATAACACTGGCATGCACCCCTGCCGACAGTCTGCCATGTGTTGACGAGTCTATGGCCTCTTGATCTTCATTGTCATCATCGACACTTTCCCTTTTTATTCACTACTTACTTTACTCTACTTCCTCATCATCGCCAAATTCATTATGGACATCAAGGACAGCGTCAATGTCGACGCGTCGGGCGTTCCAAGCCATCACCACCCGCCCTCCACCGAAAAGACGGATGGCCCGCCGCTCAAGTGCAACAAGCATGGCATCGTGCTTGTGCCTCAGCCGAGCGATGATCCAGATGATCCTTTAGTGAGTGTACATAATTATCACGACAAAAAAAAAAAAACATGATGACTGACTGTTTAGAACTGGAGCTTTGCTAAAAAGCACGCCGCCATGTTTATCTTGGCCCTCGAATCCCTCCTCGTCAAGTTCTCGGCCACGTTGATTGTAAGCCTTGTCACCACGACATTGATTTTCGTGTCCACCACTAACAGTCTGTGTAGGCCCCCGGTGCCCACTCCCTGGCCGCCCAGTTTCATACCGCCGCCTCCAAGGCCACTTACATCGGCTCCGCCCCGTCCATCCTCTACGCCATTGCCCCATTCTTCTGGATTCCGCTGAGCCACCGCATCGGCCGCCGCCCTGTCCTGCTCATGAGCCAGATCATTGCCCTCGTGGCCGCGATTGGCGTCGCCCGCAGCGAGTCATACGCCCAGGCTCTGGGCTGCCGCATGGTTATGGGTTTCGGCGGCAGTGCCGGTCTTTGTATTGGTCCCGCGGCCATCTCGGACATGTTCTTTTTGCACGAGAAGGGCTCTCGCATGGGAATCAACTCGATCTTGCTGGTCGTGGCGCCATACGTGGGCGGCGTGGCTGGCGGTTCGATTCAGCAGAACCCCAAGTTGGGCTGGCGCTGGTCCATGTACGTGTCGGCCATTACGTACGCCGTGCAGCTCACGGGGCAGTTTCTGCTTGTGCCGGAAACGATTTACGAACGCGAAGTCGTGGCGGCCGAGAGTACAGAAGAGCGCGAGACTGCGAGAAAAAGTCTGGGCCGTCGCCTCGGTTTCCGCACCCCCACGAACCCGACAGGCGAGACCTGGCTGCAAACCTTCCGCCGTCCCTACAGCATGTTTGTCTATCCGGCCGTGGTAATCCCTTCTTTCTGGGTGTCGACGGCCGTTATGACCGAGGTGGCCAACACGGCCGGCTTTACACTCAACTTTGGTGTCACCAGCCGCTTCCATTTCACGACAGCCCAGGTCGGCTACTGCTTCATTTCCGGCCTGATTGGCGCCTTTTCCGGTGAACTTCTGGCGGGCCCTTTGTGTGATTTGCTTGTCAAGCGCACCCTCAAGAAGGAAGAAGTCTGGAGTGCGGAGAAGCTGCTAAAGCTGAACATCACGGGCCTTGTCACCATCGTGGCCGGTTTGTTGTTGTACGGCATCCAGCTGCAGGGTAGCAAGCCCGGCGACTGGTCGTCGCCACTGGCCGGCATGATTCTGTTTGTCTTTGGTCAGGAGATTATTGTCACCGTCGTCATGACGTACATGACCGACTGCTACCCAGACCAGGCCGCCGAGGTGGCCATTGTGTTCCAGTTCTTCTTCAACCTCATGTGTTTCCACCCGCCGTTCTACACGCCTGGTTGGATCGCCTCGGCCGGTGCCCGTACGCCTTACATTGTATACGCCGTTATCCCGCTAGTTCTGTTCCCCGTGTTGATGGGCCCGTTCATGTGGAAGGGCGAGCAGATCCGCAGCAAGGGCCCTCTCTTCCGGCTCTTCAAGTAAAACGTATTGGAAGGTATTGTTCTGTGGTATATTTAGACGGTCACGGGTGTGTATGTAATATAGCAAGTCTAGTTGACATTTAATAATCTCAGTTCATAATGCCAAAAAATCGAATTCAAGATCTTTGTAGTCATTTTTTCCGAGCTGCCATTTGATCATTCTTATTTATTCTTTCATTGTACATGGCTAAAACTTAAATTCAATACCATCATATCCCAATTCCAGGCCTTTCCTCGTGGCCGATAGTTTTGATTTCATCCACTGTCCTTTATATCACTCCCCCCCTCTTCTCTCCATAGACGTGACATGCAGCTGTCATAGTCGTCGTTAAGACACAGGTATATTTGTCTTTGTTATGGGCTACCATTGCAGCTACCATTCCGTGTCGTTGTGTTGTAGAGCAAGCGCTCAAGTCTTGCTCAGATGTGTAGAAACATTCCAATCACCTTCCCCTTCCGGTCACACTTCAGCGCTTCACAGGCGTCAGCTTGGTCCACAGAGGCGGCTTGTTCCAGGTGTTGAAGGCCTTGACGTGCTTCAGGTCGCCCTGGATGTCCCAGATGTCAATGGCCTCGTTCTTGTCGGCGCGCTCCAGGTCAAAGTGCCACAGCAGGTTGGCCAGGATCAGGCGCAGCTCCAAAAAGGTCAAGTGACGGCCAATACAGCCGCGAGGGCCCAGGGAGAAGGGCTGGCTGGCGTCCTTGTTCTCGTTGGCGTAGGCAGGGTCAAACCAGCGCTCAGGGATGAACTCGTCGGGGCGCTGGAAGTTGGTGGGCGAGTGGGTGGCGGCCCAGGAGTAAACCGAAACAGTCGTGCCACCGGGCAGCATCTCGCCGGCCACAGTGTCACCGCCCTCGGGAACGGTACGAGTCAGACCGGTGGGGATTGGCGGGAAGATGCGGAGGGCCTCGTCGATGCAGGCGTTCATGTACTCGCACTCCTGGAGGTCGGTAAAGTTCATCTTCTCGGCCGAGGGGAAGCGGGTACGGATCTCGTCTGTCAAGCGCTTGTAGGCATGCGGGGTGCGCATGAGCCACATGGTCAGACCGGCAAGCAACGAAGCGGTGGTCTCGGAGCCAGCCACGATAAACAGAGCACTGTTCAGGATAATCTCGTCCTGCCGGACACCGCCCTTCTCGTTGGCACGCAGAATGTAGTACAGGAAATCGTGGTGCTCGCGGCGGAGACCCTCCTCGATACGCTTCAGGCACTTCTCCTTGCTGAGCTCGAGATGCTCGAACCGCTTGCGGCGCAGGTCACTGGGGATGAGGCGGACGAGGAATGTCTGAAGGGGGCTGCCGGTGGTGGCCATGCGGCGGGTGGCCTGCTCAAAAGCACCGGCCTTGATGGTCTGCGTGATCAGAGACACCCAAGCGTGAAAGACACCGTCGCGCAGACAGCCAAAGGCTCGCCAAAGGCCATGTCGCCGATAATGTCAAAGGTGGTGAAGTTGAACCAGTCGCACATGTTGAGGCGCTCGCCCGACTTGGAAAAAGGGGTGAGCTTCTCAATGAAGAGGTCGACGTAGCCGCGGATGATGCTCTCCTGCTCGAGCAGGGCCTTCTGGGAGAAGGCGTGGGCGAGAGTGCGGCGCTGGCGACTGTGGTTGTTGTCGTCGGCCATGGTGAGCGTGGTCGAGCCGGGGATGTCCTGAACGGAGCCGACATGGATGGCTGTGTTGTTAGTCCCTGTACGAGGCAGCAAATTATGATATTGAAGTAATGAAATACGTACGATCCTTGTGGAACTGAGGGTGGCCCTGGCGATGGCCGTAGATGTCGCGCCATGCCTCGGGGTCGATAAAGGACAGCTCGTTGGGCATCAGACGCAGGATGGGGCCGTACTTGAGGTGCAGCTGGTGGACGTCAAACGGCCACCGACCACGGAAGAGACCATAGATGGAGTAGATCTGGGGACATGTGAGTTAGACAGCGAGATAAAGATAACAAATGAGAAATTGTGTGGGAGAACAATTGAGACGTACAGGAGAGATCTTGGCCAGGAAGGGCCGGGGAACCGCGACAGCGGGTGGAAGTAAAGGTTGTAGATGACGGTCCACAGAGTGTAGAGCGAGCCAAGCGCCAGCACACCCAGGCTGATGACGCCCAGGTACTGCGGGATGAGCTCGAAGGGAATGGCACCCATGGTGGGCTATTTCTCGACTGTTGTCGTTTTTATTTTGTGGTTATTTTATTTTCGAGTTGTCGTTTATCGTCTTTCCGTCTGCGGGAATAGGCGCCGAGGGCGATAATATCGTGTGCTGGGCGTTTCAACTTCTCGTGATAATGGCCGGCTTCAACTCTGGCTGAAGAAAAAAGAACAAAAAGAGAGAGGACAAAAACAAGAAGAAAGAAGGACCTGCTCCAGATATAAACAAGAAAAAGAAAGTAGCTACTGTAGGCTGCCCCTTGTTTCTTTTATTCTTTTTTTGTTCCCCTCCTCTGAGTCTGTGTACGCTACTCCAGTTAGATCAACTCATTGCAAGTATCTTTTTCCCCTTCATTCCCACTTGCCCTCTCTTACACGCGATTCACTGCAGCTTCGCCCCTCCGGCTGGGAAAGAATATCAGTTTAGGACTAGCTGCCCCATCTGTGGCCCTGTCGTTCCTTGGAGGCATTTTGTGAGGGCTGAGGGGGAACGACAAGATACGACATGTAGCATAGCTCCGGCATCTCCAGTACCGTTTCTGTGAGAGCATCTCCCTCTTCCTCTCTCCACAGACCACAGATGCACTCCACAAGAAGCTCCACTTACTCGTCTGCACACCCTCGAATGCCTCCTCGAGAAAGCCGCAAGCTGCACGCTAGAGTCTGGCAGGCCTGGGACTAGGGGCCGGTGAAAGAGGCGAGCGTCACAAAAAGGCTCGAAAAAGGAACATGGACGACATGAAAGAGCAAGATGGTCCCAGAAAAAAGTGTCACAGCACCCCAAAAAAATGGAGGCTGGACCGTCATGGCGTCGTTTCTCCGTCTTCTTCTCCCCGATTGTGCAGCGATGGAGCAAGATGGGGGAAGGGGAATGGAGTCTGGGGGCCGCTGGCGCCTGGCTGTGGGTCCAGTGCTTAGGAAACCTTTACCCCCATTGGCGGATGGGAAATCGTTACCCTCGAGTTTGCATGCGCTGATAGACACAAGATTGTCGAGATTGGTGTAAGTGAGCTCCCTGGGAGTCCCCAGATTTTTTGGCGACAATGACTGACTGAGTTGAATCCAAAGAGCGGTATTATTGAAAAATCCCTGTGACCACTTTTTGTATGAGACAAAGGTACCTCTAGCACTTTGTTACTTTCTTCAGTTTTGTTTCTGCTGCTTCATCCAACGTGGCTATTGCAACCAACAGGCCCCATGTTCACAGTTGATCTCTTGCATCTCATTTGTCCTCCGTCTATTCAAAGACGGCGTACCCTCGTAACCTCGTAATTCCGTTTCGTTATCAGGAGAATTAAATTATCTTGGATTGCCAGCGATTGGCTTTGATATTTTTGCGACTCTCGGATGGCCTTGGAGATCCGGAGAATCTATTTGCGAGGTTGTTTTTAAGCCACAGATTTTTTGTCCCTGAGACCATTTTGTCGTGATTTCAGAAATAAGCTCATGCAGGGGTCTCCAATGCATTTTGACTCTTATGTCTTGCATTTTTGTATCTTGTATCTTGTGTCCATCTTGACTCGATATTGGATCTCGTTTTTGTCATCTTGGTGAGTGGCCATATTGTGTCTCCCTGTCAACTCTTGCTCGATGCAGAAGAGCATCGCTAAATGCCGTTCCGCTACTGATTCATCATCCCCTCGATCATGAGTCGAGATGCTGCATCTGCCACTGGGTCGTCATTCTTTCCTCGCCAGCAGAGCTGCCCTGCTTCATCTTGTTTCAACTTGCATCCGTCCGGCCTTGTCTATTATTCTTCTTCAGAGCTTCAAGAAGTGAAACTTTTTTTTGCTTTGCCTCTCAAGAGGTTCAATTATTCACACACTTGCGTTAAATTTATTGTGCTCGAGGGATTCGCAAGGTTGGGTCCGGACGGAGGATAGGCTAGCGGTTTACCTTTCTTGTGGGGCATGGCCTTTGTATAGGCGGGGAAGCAGGGCTGGGGTAAATCAGAAAGAAATCATGAAAGAGACAGTTGGGGGCTTGTCAAACATGAACGTAGGCGTGCAGGTTTTTCTTCCTACCTCGCCCAGTTTGGATCAGTATCTGAATTGAGAGTATCCGCCTTGTCAAAAATTTAACAAGCACATCAAAGTACATCGAATAAATTAAACTCGACAACGACGTTCGAGAGATGAGTGCCCTTGGATCTCACGTCTTTCAGAACGAAAGACGAGATAACCAAACATCGACCCAGCTTCTAATGGCCAAGCTTGCTACATATTCGTTAGTCCGGTTTTTGTTTTCCGTTCTCTGTATTTTGTGTGCGGTTTCTCGAATCTCAACTCGAGATTGTCCTGTCCTAACGACAGCGGCCTAGAATGTATTACACGCGCGGGGAAAGACGACAAACGCTTTGAAGCAAGCAATTACTCGCTTCCAGGCCGGAGGAGGAGGAGACGGGAAAGACGGCACATCCGCTGCAAGGAGCACTGCTCTTAATGGTGTGGTCGATGTTGCATCTGTTTGAATTTGAGGCAGAAGTAAAAGTACTTCTCTCCCACGAGTTTCGATGCACCCAAAATGACAACCTGTAAGCTGTCTATTATCACCACTCATATGTCCCATTTTTTATCTGCTTTATTTCACAACTTTGTGGAGGTTTGACGGCGACCTATTGTGTGCGGAGTATCTCTGCTCTGCCTCATGTAGTTTCTCCGACGTGGTGCCAAGGAATACTCCGTAATACTGGAGAAACAAGAGGACCAGAACAAAAAAAGGGACAAGGAAGGACGCCAATAACGGCACACCAAAAACCGGAACTAGCGGTCCATTGCACACCATTGCCCGCACAAGCACTGCATTAGTGTCGTCATTGGAGGAAGGCGGGGCGCCTTGATCCACTGGATTTTGGGGTGTGGTGACACTTTTTTGCAGAGAGAAGACGAGGGGGACGAGAAGGCAAACAGGAAACGCCACCAAAGAGGAGAATGAAGACGATCAAGACGGTCCAAATTGGGGTGTGCTGACGGTGGGAGGGAAATTGGGGGCAGGCAAAAGGGTAGTAAGGGGAGCGAGGCCGGGCATTGGGAGACGAAGAGAAAGAAGGCCGGACCATTCGTGTTTGTTGTGCGCTCCGAGAAGGCGATGGGTCCTCCGATATCCCGGTCGTGGCTGAAGAAGATGTTAATTAAACGTGGCGGTGCTTGTTGACAAACCCGTTTGTGTTGCTCTTTTTCGTTTCCTATGATTCTCTCAGTCATTTCTTGTGGGCAAAGTATGGTGGCTGTTGGTAGCCGTAATTAAGCACGGTGAAGGGCGATGTTTGATCGTCACGCCAAAATGCGTTGTGTAAATCGTCGTCTTGGGCTAGAGAATGGACGGAGTTTTTCGAAATGAAAGCTTGAAACTATTGTGATATGCCCGTTGTTGACCATATTTCACTGTGATTGTCTGCCCTTGTACAATACCATCGACAGAATGAACAGGCGCTTGGTCGCCGGTGCTCATGCACGGCAAAAACGCAAATAGAAAAGGCAAAAGGCAAAACCGCCCAACAGAGGTGGACTCTGCGGCTGATCGTGACATGAGACGAATATCAAAGTTGGGGCCACGCGGCAGTGGTATGTGGCACAGTTAAGCTTTTTCGCAGCTGTGCTCATACTCTTTGTCGCGTTCTGCCCTACCACACCGAAACATAAATATTTGTGCTTTGCGGCCTTCCTTTTTTTCCTCGGCGTCGATCATCCGGGTAAACAAAGTAAGATGTTGGAGATAGTCAGCAAGCGAGAGTGCTTCGTCGAGGCCCAGACTCGGGCATTTGGTGTTGACGACAGAATGGATGGCCCCTTGGCGGGAGGATGAATGGGAAAATGAAAATTCTCCGACGGTGACGATACTCCCAAGGTGAGGTCGCACATTGAGAGACAAGAGAAGGGGTGATATCCAAGCACTCGGGAAACACATTAGATGCCATATCGAGAACTGTTGCATCTCTCTTTGATGTTTTCTCATCATCCCCCTTCCAAACCACTGCTTGTTGCTGGGCCTCACTTTGAGAAGATCGATAGCAATCACCATGAAGTCGATATCACGATCAAGAGCCATCTGCTTCTTTCTTGCGGCATCGGGCCTGGTGCTTGGTGCCGCTGCTCAATCTCAATGCTTCCACCTCGATGGCACACAGGTAACCGACCCGGGCGTCGTCCCATGCCTTCGAAGCAGCACAAATAGCAACGCAAACGGCAATAATGGCGCACCTGCAGCGTCCATGTGCTGCAATCTCGGCCGACAAACAGCGACGAGCCGCATCAAAGGACGACAAGCCCCTAGCAGCGACGACAACAGTATCACCGAGAACGCATCTGCCGGTCAGCAACAACAGCTCTTCTTCACCGGTCCCGATATCTGTCTCGACAACGGCCTGTGCCAGCTGCAGCTTGCTGATGCACAAACCGGCCGCATCGCAACCCCAGTCCAGTTCAGCCGTGATTCGTGCACACGGCCAGACTGGGCCGGTGGTTGTCTTGCGAATGTCTGCTCTTCGGTCACGGGCGGTGATGCGGCGATGACGCCGTGCGGTGGTTCGCCCACTTCTTCTCCAGCCAACACAACACAGTGGTGTTGTGGATCGGCAGGCTCGTCCACAACTGCCAGCTGCTGTGCCGCATGGCCGAACCATCCTGATGCTGTTTTGGTGCCGGCCGTCTTTGGGTCGTCGTCGTCTTCTTCGTCTTCGCCTCCTGTCGGTGGCTCGGTCGACCCTCCGCGTGTCGGCCCCTCTGGATCTGGGCTGCCCACCACAGTATCCGTCTCGGTTGGCCCCGGAGGTGTTGTGTCACTAGTAACGGTGACTCTCAGCACGGGTTTCGGAGGGACAGCTTCACCGTTTCCTGCATCGAGATCGTTTGTCGGGTCTCGTCCAGTCACAAACTCGGCACCGGCGTCCACTCAGGCCATTGCGTCTACCGAATCGACGGCGACGGCCGCAGTGACAGCTCTTGGTGCCGTGGCGACGGGTAGTGACAACGGAAGAAACGGCAGCGACAACAGCGCAAACAGCGACAACGGTGAGACGACACTGGTGACCGGCGCCACAGGGCTCAACACGCAGGAAGTGGCGGGCATCGTGGCCGGACTGGTTGTTGTCGTAGTTGTGCTTGTGAGCGTGGCGTGCTTTACGGCGGAAAGCATGTACAAGAAGCGGCAGCAACGGTTCCGGGCACGACGGTTGGACGAGGCGATGAAGCAGTCGACCTTCCCGGTAGCGAAATCGAGGCCGTTAATGTAGGTGGGCAAGTCGAAGATAAAAAGAGAATGAAAGAGAGACGGGCACGAGAAGAGAAGAAAGGGAAAAGGGGGGAGTGGAAGTTGTTGTGGTCTGTTTATTTTGCAATGTGGCGTGTTTGTGGTGCCAAAATGGGAAATGGAGGAAGGAACGACCGGATGATATACCATGAGGCGGAAGGAGCGATTATCTCGTTATACTTCACGGCAAGAACGATCGAGGCCTTTTTTCTTTTCCTTTTAATCAGTATAACTTTCTCTTATATATATGCGTCGACTATCTGTCTGATTTAACCTTGAATAATTCAAAAAAGGGGTATCATAGGCGCCAAAAAAAAAAATTTCGAGGGACTTAAAAGGAAGAAGAAGAAAAAAAACCACGAAGAAAACCCCTACCAAGTGTACCACAAAATAAATAGGCCAAAAAAAAGAAGAAGAAAAAAACAAAGGCCAAAAATAGAAACTTTTGTTGTAAACAAGAGAAGAAAAGAAAGATCCAAGTCAGATCGAGGAATAAACAAACTTAACATAATTAGAGCGAAGGAGGGTATAAAAAGGGGTAGAAAAAGAAAGAAGACAATCAATAATGACTTAACATCTACAAAAACCCAGACCAATCATGGTAGCAATGTTCATGCCATTGTTGTTGTAGTCGTAGTTTTGGGCATTGTTATGGTGCTGTTGTGGGTAATGGGTGTAGTTTTGGGCATCGTTGTTGTGGTTGTGGTTGTAGTGATGGTGGCCGTGGTTGGATGATTGGTGGACGGCTGGCGGCTGTGCTGGCATGATTACCCCGACCGGAAAGACACGTTCAGGCTCCTGAGCATGTCGAGTATGTCGAGCATGCCGAGCGTGTTGGGCGGGCTGAGCGGGCTGGGCCTGAACGGACGGCTGGGCGACGGGCTTGTTCTCGATATTGGACTCGGCGTCAGGGGAGTTAGAGTGGCTGTGGACAGCGCCAACGACACCGGCATTACCGGCACCGCCGCCCTGCTCTGGGGACCACTGGACGACTTGCGGGCCGAAACGCCCTCGGTGTACATTTGGTCAATCTCTTCCAGAGAGAGACCCTTGGTCTCGTAGATGAAGAAGTAAACAAAGGCAATGCAGATGAAGCAGCAGCCGAACCAGACAAAGAAGATCTTGGATTGAAGGTTGGCGTAGCCGGGACCGAAATTGACTAGGTAAGGGGTCGAGTAGGCAATGGCCCAGTTGAGGAGCCAGTTGGTGGCGGTGGTTAGGGCAAGACCACGGGCACGGTACTGGAGCGGAAGATTTCGCCCGTCACGACCCAGCCCAGGGGGCCCCAAGTCGACGCAAAGAAGAAGATGTAGATACAGACAAAAGCAATACTGGCCTTTTGGGCGTCCAGGTTGTGCACGAGAATGTTGCCAAGGGCATCCTGGGTCGTGGTGGTGGTGCCGAGCACAGCAACAATCAGCTGGCAGACGCACATGCCGACGGCGCCGCCCAACAGGAGAGGACGGCGGCCCCAGCGCTCCATCGCCCAGAGGCCGGGGAGGGTGGCGACGACGTTGATGCTGGACATGATCATCTGGACGACAAAGGGGCTGCGGACACCCGAATTGGTAAAGTACTGGGTGCCATAGTAAAAGATAAAGTTGATACCCGTCAGCTGCTGTAGGGCCTGCAGAGCCATACCCGTAAGCTGGCGCTTGCGCATAGGCTTGCGGAAGCAGTCCAAGATGCTAGATGACTTGCCGGCAACCTGTTCCTTCTCGTGGCTGATGGCAATCTCGTCGAGCTCCATACCGACAGAGGGATGGGCAGGAGACAGGCGGCGGATCTTGCCGAGAGCACGGGCAGCCTCTTCGTGGCGTTCGCGGCGGACAAGGTAGCGGGGGTCTCGGGAAGCAGGAGCATGCCGCCCACAAGAATAAGGGCCCAGGCAAACTGGATAGCAATGGGAATGCGGTAGGAGCCGGTGTCCTGGCGCTTGTGGGTGGCGTTGTCGACGACGGCGGCGAGCAGGAGGCCGACGGTAATGGCGAACTGGTAGCAGCCGATGATGGCACCGCGGATCCACTTGGGAGCTGTCTCAGCCTGGTAGAGGGGGACTGTACGTGAAAGTTAGTAAGTGGATGACAGGAGTGGCGATATGTTTTATTGAGCACCTACTCAGAGCAGAAATCAGACCAACACCGAAGCCGGCAAAGAAGCGACCAGCGAGGAACATGGGCAGAGCAACAGCAGCAGTCTGGAGAATGACACCGAGGACAAAGACAAATATGGAACCGATGAGAGCGAGGCGGCGGCCGATGTGATCAGCCATCAGAGGGGAGCCGAGAGCACCAAAGAAGGTACCGGCGGAGAGGATCGAAACAATAGCAGAAGACTGGGAGGGCGAGACGGTCGGGTGGCCGGCGCTGTTGACGTAGCCTGTGGAGAAAAGCCTCTCCCAGTAGTCCATGGCGAGGATGCCACCGATAGTACCGGTGTCATAGCTGGGGAGTTAGATGGAAACACGAAAAAAACTGATGAAGGAAGTGAACTTACCCAAAGAGAACACCGCCAAAGGCAACAAAGATGCCGATGAGGATGGCTGGCCAGGTCTTGCCCGGCTGGTGGGCCGGACGCTTGATGAGCTGCATGGTGGATAGCGGCTGGTCGATAAAGAGTGTATCTGTTTAACGTCGATGGACGGAGTGGTGTTTTTGGAGAGACAACGTTGGATTTCGAAATTTTGTGGTTGTGGTTGAACAGAGGTTGGTTGAGAGAAGCAGAAAAAGATGATTGAAAGAAAATTGTGATGGAAAAGAGTCTCCTTTTGTGGTCACGACAAAAATTGAAAAGAAAGAAGACATCGTGGATAAAAATGACTGTGTGTAGAATATTTCACACTTTGTGGGATATTTTGTTGGCCGCGTGACTGACGATGACTGTCAAGAGTGCCTGCTGGTCGATGGTTGACGATTATATAACAAATAGATACAAACTGAAGTTCACGTAGGTAACATCCACGAGGTCATTACGACGATGATCCAGCAACAGTAAAAACATATTGAAGATGTGGGTTAACTCGAGTACATTGCCCATCTATCAAGGATCCAATCTGATGGTGGCTGTCATGCAAGTGTTGATCAGATAACAAGATATTTCGTGTGCAGAGGTAATCTCTTGAGGTACAGTGTGAAGTCCAAGTAAAGATATTGACCAAAGGTACATTTGACAAGAAGCACATAATATTGGGCTGACATAGTGTGTGATGATTTGATTATTTAATGAATAGGGGTGGTAAACAGTCAGGACAGGGGCTTAGGGACGGCACGTGCCATGAACTACCCAAAAGGCTGACAGCCATGCATTGTCATAGATAGTAATATACGAAATCGACAAGTCTTATCAGGGTAAGAAAGCTATTCCCTATCAATTGTAGCACTTTTAGATATCAGGAGTCTTGTGCCCTTAAGGTAAATAAACTGGCAAAATCAATCATCATCCTCAGGTTGTCGCTTAAGTATCATCACGAGATGTGTCACGGGGTGTATTACCAAAACTAATTATATCAAAAGGTCCTTTTTCGTAGTGTCCTTTTATTCAAACATAAATCACGGTACGAGAGTATCAACTTGGCCGGTTAGACTCAGTTGGAGTTCGCCTGTCTGATGGCAGAGCCTCTGGCGATGACGTCATGTCACGAGCCCTGTCAGGAGACCCTGTAGTCGCCTGTATTGTCGCCTACGCTACAGTGGCATTCTCCCTGTATTTTTACCCAGCACTAGCCGCTATGCGGCCAAGTTCTAGGGTGACAATAGCGACAATAGCGAATAGTGGCGACTATTGTTCCTTCCATACAATGAAGCATCTCTAAAATTCCAAAATACACGAGCATCACAAAAAGTGGTCGAAGTTTTTTGAGGAAAACAGTCAAAAAAGTCTGTAATATTGTTTCTCGATCATAGAAAAGATGTATTTCTAGTTTCTATATGCAAGTAGGCGGCCATGCAGATTGTATGCAAGCCAGGCCGTGACAAAGCAGAAAAATGCAAATGCAAGTAAAAATGCAACCCAAGAGTTCAAAAAAGAGAAAAAAAAGCAAAAAAGGCGGTCAAGCGCCTGCGTTTCAAATCCCATAATTCCTGCCTAATTTTTTGATATTTCCTGGCGGTGTGTTCCTGCCTCCCAAAATTAATGATCCTGATGAAAATAAAAAGACTGTTTTTTTGTATATGTTTCTGTTGTTCTCGGGTCGCTGTGTGTCAGAGCGCTGCCGCGAGTTTGCTGGATGTTTGCTGTGTGTAGGGTATCGATGCGTGGTGATGTAAATGATGAAAAAGATGTTCAAATGCCGTTCGTCGTAAAGGGTTCGCGTCGACTAGAGTCGACCGCGACGATGATGACGCTCGCTGTCGCTCGCGTGATTGTCAAAAGACTCTCGCGTTGACGCTTCGCGTCTCCCTGCTCGCGTCTCTTAGTCGTAGCCCAGAGCAAAGGACATCTTCTCTTCCCGCCGACGCTTCGTCGCGCGGTCATTCGCACCGTCCATCTGCGCCTTGACCGTCAGACACGCCGCACACTTTTGTGCCTTGTTGTCCTTGCCGGCGCGGCCGAGATCCATCGCGCCGCAGTACTTGTGCGGGACCATCTCGGTCCAGTTGGGAGGTGTCTGCGGGTTGGTGCCACCGCTCTGGCGGGCCTTGAAGCTGCGGGCCATTGTAAGGGGAGGTAAAAGGTTGTTTAAGGTAGAAGTGGTTTGTCGTTGACTCGATCGTTTGGTCGAGTGATGTTGATGAAGGAGTAATGAGTAGTCGGGTTCTCGAGGAGTTGGTTGACTGCTTGATGCAGAAGATTGTGGAGAAGAGGGAAAGAGTGGAGGATGGTTGCTCTTTTATAAGATTTTGTATTTTGAGTTCGCTCGGTCGGTCGCGTCGTAGAATGCGAAAGAAATGCGGATGGACAAGGGTTGAACTTTAAATTTTCGATCTTCGGATTTGTTATTTGTGGAATGACGAAGATTACGAAAGTGGGAAGAGAGACAAGAGAGAAGAGGCAAGAAGTACGAGGAACGGGCGCTGGCGTTAGTTACGGGGAGATCGCTAGGCTTAACGCCAGAAAACAGGGCGGACCGCGAGTTCTAGTTCTCGCCTGACAAATATGGGGGCTTGGACGCGGGAAAGAAGTGGCAGGGCAGGGCTGGGTCGGGCTGGAATGAGGAATCTGGGGTGCGTGGGTGCTTCTAGTGTGTATTTTTGGCTTCGTCTTTTTCTTTTCTTCTTCTGTTCTTTGTTTTTTGGTGCATCTAGCTAGACCATGGGGTTACCGAGACCTAACTGGCAGGTCCTCTGACGGGCCAATGACAGCGACGCATCAGGGCATCTGGAGACTCCGATTCGCTGAAAAGTAGTTTGGCCGGAGAAGGCAAGAACAAGGGAGAAGACAGGGAAAGCGCTTAAGTGGTCAGAGTGGAAGACGCGAGTGCGAGGGGCCTCGGCCAGACCAGTCATCGGCCGGAGGAAAGTACCAGACAGGGCAAGTGCTTCTCGAATCGACTGGCTGCCTCGCTGCCTCGGTCGTTCTTGCTGACTTTACAGAGGCTCAAGAGGCTGAGTGTGGCTGGGGACGAAAAACTAAAAGGTTGCTGGAATAACGCGGGCATGGGGGAAGCGAGATAAACTGTAAAAAGCTACCAAGAAACGAAAGGATCTCGGCTGGTTATTAGAAATGTGTTTGGGATACGATGTAATGTTCAAGTTCTTTTGAAGATTGGAAATGGATGTTGAAGGATGATTTCGACAGAGCCCCAGTTGAGGCCCCAGTTCAGTTGAGTGCTAGGCGTTGGCCACCCCTGTTACCCCGGATTTGCAGGGAAGCCCACTTGGCCGCAAAAGACACGAGGGTCTGGGGAGGGGGGCTCTTGCCTGTCATGGATTAGAACCACAATGTTCGAGTCACGACATGTACTTTGAGACATCCAAACCGTTTGAACGATTTGATCTGAGTATGTACTGGGGTTCTATTTTGCTTCTGCGTCTTTATGTCTTGCACAATTTCTTGACTCTATCCATGTGGACTGCCCTACTACTGTTCTTGACCGACGTCCACTTCGCCAATGGCCTCATTCTCGTTCCTTGACCAACTTCTTCCAGCCGTAACGATCGATAAAAACTTTGTCAACAACATTTCCTCGACATACTCTCCTCGCCCCTCTTACAGCTCCTCTTTGGCACTAAACGACGCCCCTCCGGCTGCCTGTAGCGTCTGCGCCTTGATCGTAAAGGTCATCGCCCGCTCGCCCTTGCCCCGGTTCGGCGCCGTGTGTGCCGTCGTCCACGCAATCACGCCGCCGTCGCGAGGTTTGGGGAGTAGTCCGCCAGGTTCAGGAGACTCTTTTGACAGCTGCTGCCTTGGGCGTCAGCAGCCACCCACAGAGGCAGGATGCTGTACAGCGCGCCGGGCGCAAAGATCACCACCCGCTTCGCATCCAGCGGCCGCAGCATCGCCGCCTTGGCCGCCGTCTTGGCGGGGACGACCGTTTTTGTCACCTTTTGCTCCGCCTCCGTCGGGCGTTCAAAGACGGCGAACAGTCCTTTGCCTTTCTTTTTGTCTTTTTTGTCCTCGCTGCGCTCGCCCTTCTTTTTGTCCTTTTTGTTCTCCTTGCCCTCGCTCTGCTCGCTCTCCCCATCGCTCTCCTCGCCGTCCTCGCTGCGCTCGGACTCGGACTCGGACTCAGACTCGCGCTCGGCGGCTTCGATCCACTCCCGCACCGCCACCGGCATATCCCCATACTCCATCAGCAACAGCGGCCGCTCATACATGTGCGGATCCAGTCCGTCCAGCCGCCCGGGTACGGCCGACCCGAAAAGATGCCCTTCAAGGCATCGCCATAGTTCCACAGGCCCTTGGGGTCGTGCTCGTACAGGTCGTGCAGCAAGAACTCGCGCGCCTCAAACGACTTTTCGACTGTACATCTGGGCTTGAGCTTGTTGGCCAGACGGTGGTCGTGGAACGGGTCGGTCCAGATAAAGTTGTCTGTCTTGGTGACTTCGCCCTTGGGTGGTTGGTTGTGGGCGCCAAAGGCGGCGACCGAAGTGGCCAGTGAGGCTACCGAGAGGATGGAGAGTTTCATGGCGAGTGGTGGGCGTTGACAGGAATTAGATGGTTAGTGTGTGTCAATTGAAGTCAATTGAGGCCAAACCACGACGACTTCTCGATGAGGCCATCGAGCTGGTTTTTATCCCGTCTATTCTTTCCTCCATTGCTATTCTTTTGACGACAGTTTTTGCATTTGCTGTGCTGTCCTCATCTCAGCCGGGAGACAGCTCTCCGCAAAGGTTGCTTCAGGATATATTAAAAAGAAGAGGAGCCACTTTATGCGCGGGCCAAAAGCTTCGACTCATGCATAATGGGCGATGACAGGTCACGACACGGCAGGCCCCTTTAAGTGCAACTGTTAAGAGGCTGAACTGGACGTTCAGATCCACCATGAGCCGCATCCAGCACGAGCCGCCCTGTTAGACACTGTGAGAGACAAGATTGTCACAAGATCTGTCACCTGATTGTATGCCATCCCGACGTCGTCTCTCCTTCTTCATCGCTTAACACCCACTCCGGAAGATAATTTTGCGTGGCCCGGCGGCTGTCAGCAGCTTTCCACGATTTTCAACGACTGTCGACGACTGATATCATGTACCGTCCCCGCCGGATCCATTCTTTTCTTTTCGATATTCTTCGACTTTCCTCAGCCTTGTCGAAGAGTGTCGAATCTCAATTTTTGTATTGAATTGCCATCTCACAAAAATTACCCAATGTAGTAATCTTGCTCCTTTGACTTACACGGGACTTGTCGTCGCACTGCAACAGGGGCTCACGGGCTCACCAGACATCAGCGCCGAGCAGCCGCACAGCCGTCAACCGGCATGGATTGAGAGTGAATGGTTAAGCGGCTCAGCGTTTTTCCAAAACGTTGGCATTGCTTCGTGCATCTCTTGTATGTTGTAATCATACATTTCCTTATATTTGCCCGAGAATATCCCTCGCAATGTCGCCGGTTGGCTTTTCTACTGCCTACCTTTTCTTTGACATAATAATCATACCCTTTCACCGGATTCCTATTCTGTTGCCGTTGTTGAATCTCACCTGGCAATCGCCGTTCACACATTCTGTTCTTTCGCTTGACACATTTCTTCAGTAGAATAATCCGGCCATGTGACCGCAGTATTTGCTCACGTCACGAGGACAGTTTGTGTACGTCGTACGTGCATGAGTTCTTTAAGCCAAATATGCTCTTGATAGATTCGTCTCTGAAATTCAAAGTGGGGATGCAATCCCGGGGACCGTTCTCCTGGTCTTCTACTCAGGAGCCCTTCTTTGTCCTGACTACTGTTGGCCACGGCCGGCAAGAAAGTGCCCAGAATCATGTTAGCGCCGTCCCATATGCACGCTGCTCGACTTTCCCACACTTTTACACTTTGTACACATTGGAGGGTCTGCGCTACGCGAAATCACATCCGAATGGCGTCGAGGAGTGTCGTCGACTCGCGTGGGGAGAGTGCCATGAATGGGTTCGATGGGGTAGCTAAAAGGCACTACGGAGACTGTGGCGCCTAGTGAGGGCCTAAACGGGCCTGGAGGAGGGCCTGAAGAGGGGCCTAACGGGGTCCAGCGAAGACCGGGGTCGCACTTGGCACAGAGGCAACACTGACACCCTGGAAGCTACCTGTAGATTTCGTTCTCTGCCCCCTCTGCCCCCTCATTACGTCGCTGTCGTCTCGTCCGCCGCCTCCGAGGCAGTGCGCTATTACCCCACCCCAGCATGAGCGGAAGGTCGGAGACTTAAGGGAAAAGAAAGAGAAGGAAAAAAAAGGATTAACAGGTCTTTTGGGCAATCCAGGGCCTTTTTGACAGGTACGATGATGCAGATTTTGGCGTCCTGTTGGGGTGCGTTGGGCGCACGACGGCGCCAAACTGTGGGCGATGCTAGGGACTATGAACAGGCTGTATTTACACGAAGCCGACGAGGGTTGACTGGAGTTGACTAGAGTTGACAGATGAGTTGGAGGTAGCGTGGGTTGAAGCTACAAGAAGCACGACTCTCTGTTGACTCTGTTGGTGATCTTTTTTTTCTGTCTTCTCCCATCATAGTCCTTTTTCATCTCTGTCGTCATCCAGCCTTTTGTCTGCACAGCTGTAAGTCAACATCGTCAGATACTTAACTTGTTCAGTCTCCTCAACTTCCTCTAACACAACAGATACTAGATACCCTCACTCTTACAACAACTTCTTTACCTTCTTCACACACACACTCACCCTCCTTCACAATGTCCGGCCTCGTTCAGGGAACCGCCTTCATCACCGGCGCCGCCTCCGGCATCGGCCAGTACACGGCTCTGGCTTTTGCCAAAAACGGCATCACCAACCTGGCTTTGGCCGATATTAACCTCGAGGCGCTCGAGGCGTCCAGCAAGGAGCTCAAGGAAAAGTACCCAACGTCAACGTCCTCAACCTCCAGGTCGACGTCCAGAGCGGCGAGCAGGTCAAGGCCACCGTCGCGGCCGTCGTCGCCAAGTTTGGCCGCCTCGACATTGCCGTCAACAACGCCGGCATTGGCGGCTCCGGCAAGCCCACCCACGAGGTCGACGAGGAGGAGTGGCGCCGTGTTATTAATATCGACCTGGACGGTGTCTGGCGCTGCCAGAAGGAGGAGCTTGCCGTCATGGTGAAGCAGGACGACCTCGGCGTCCGCGACGGCCGCGGCCGCATCATTAACACCGCCTCCATGTACGGCATCGTCGCCCCCGGTATTTCCATGTCCCAGACTGCCTACGCCGCTGCCAAGCACGGCGTCGTCGGCCTCACCAAGGGCGACGGCAACACGTACGGCCCTCACGGTATCCGTGTCAACTGTATCTGCCCCGGCTACGTCGAGACCCCCCTTCTGCTCCGCAGCATGGACACCGAGCCCGGCTCGCCGCTCGCCGTCGACGTTGCCCGCACGCCGCTCCGGCGCATGTGTGCCATGGAGGAGATTGCCGATGCCATTACCTTTTTGGCGTCGCGCATGAGCAGCTTCATGCAGGGTGCTGCTCTGATCTCGGACGGCGGTTTCACAACGCAGTAAGCTGTGCGTAACAAGCAAGAAAAGTGGAGGAAACGAAGAGCTCAAATGACCTGTATATATTTCCCATGAAGAGCCATGACGTCGAAATCAAAACAAATGAAGAAATGAACAAAACAATGGGAATGAAAATGCTGTATTCGAGTGAAGAATCAAAAGCAATACTAACAATAAAATATTTATTCGTCTCAATGAGTTTTTATTTAATCATCTAAAGACCATACCACAACACAAATAAACACATACAATAATTACTGCAAGCTTACTGCAAGCTCAATGTACCTTCTCACAAGACTCAGAGTACCTCTGACTCCCGGAGTATTTACCACCTCGGAGTATCTGATCACATTCAAAATCATATTCACATCCAAGGCAACTCCGCAAAACAACTCCGATCTGGCTGGTGATCATCTCTTTGTCATTCAAACTGGCTATGTACAGATACGTAATAACGCTATTCTTACGTAGTTATTCTTGTGGTGTTTTTTATTATTTTTGGTTTTCCTTTGTTGCTTTTACTCAAAGACAACGGCCGTCCGCATGGTGTTGCGGCCCTCCTTCATCTCCTGGACCATGCCCTCCAGCTGGTCCAGACCACCGCGCACATCCACCACAGGGCGGATGTTGTGCTTGGCCGAGAACTCAATGGCCTTGGGAATCCGCTGCGGGATACCCGTGCTGTCGGCCTTGATCTTGTACACACCCAGCACTAGCTCCATCGCCGTCACCTCGAGCGGCTTGGGCGCAATGCCCACCACCATGAGCGTGCCGCCAACGCGCAGCACCTTGGGCGCGTTAATAAAGGCAGGCTGCACGTTGGTGTAGACGGCCGCGTAGTGGGCGCCGCCGCCCGTCAGCTTCTTAATGTCCTCAATGTAGTTGGGGTTGGTGCGCGAGTTGAAGGTGACCTCGGCGCCCTGCTTCTTGGTCTCCTCCAGGTTGGCATCGGCAACGTCAATGCCAATGACGCGCAGGCCCATAGCCTTGGCGTACTGGGTGGCCAGCTGGCCCAGACCGCCGCAGCCGACGACGGCGAACCACTGGCCCGGCTTGGACTCGCACGAGTCGACCGAGTTGAAGGCCGTGATGCCTGCACAGAAAATGGCCGAGGCCGTGCGCAGGTCCCACTCCTTCTCGTCGAGGACAATACCATTGTGTAGTCAACGACGGCGTACTCCGCAAAGTAACCGTCCGCATTGAAACCCTGGATGCGGGCGGTGCCCAGGTGGCAGTGCGAGTTGTGGATCATGCAGCCCTCGCACTCGAAGCAGCAGTCGACAAAGTAGCCGAAGCCGACAGCGTCGCCCGTCTTGAAGCCCTTGCCCTCGGCCGAGGGGTGGAACGACACAATATGGCCGACACCCTCGTGGCCAATGGTGACGGGGTAGTCGCAGGCGGCGCGGTCCATGTTCATGAGATCCGAGTGGCAGAGTGAGGCGCTCTTGATCTTGACGAGGAACTGGTTCTCGCCCGGTGTGGGCACGGGCACCTCGTTGACCACGACCTTGTTCTGCTTGGGGTCCCACTGGCCCGCCTTCATGGTCTTGGGGAGAGACATGATGTCGATGGTTGTGGTTGCGTGTGTGAGGGTAGGGTAAGGTATTGTGGGAAGAAAAGGAGTACCTTGATGGAGAAGATCGAAGAGATGCGGAGAAAGAGACGTGTTTGGGGATGAAAGAAAATGTAAACGACGAGAACCTCTGTGACCCCTCGACGCAGGGGGGGAGCTTGGAGGGGAAGCTATATAAAGGGCAGGAGGAGGGGACAAGTGTGAGGACGCCGACAGAATCCAGGAACATCGTCTCCAAGCGCGGAATGACGTTCCCCTAAGCTCTCTTTCTCTGTCTTTCTCTCCCTCAAAAAGACTCGAGTCAAGTCAAGCTGTTCCGGACGCTCCTTCCCCATCGGTGTTTATGCCTCTCTCGCCCCTCCTTCCGTGGACAGCGTCTCCCAAGGACTTTGGCTCTACGTACCCGAAGCCCCGTGTAAACACGTCCCGGAAGTTGGGGGGACCAACATTCTCGTGTATTCCTAACGTGACTACTGAGTACAACCACCGCTAGCTCTGCGATATGTGCAGCCTTGCACCTGGTGATCACAGCGCCCAGTACTCTTCCCCGCATTGTCGGATCCCCTATTCCAGTTCGCGGGGGTCAAATGGTGAGGAAGGTACGACGTACAGACAGTAAGTACAAAGACAGGAAGGCACTCACTTACACGCTCTCACTGATGAGCAGGAAGGAGCGTTGGAGAATTCAGGGCCTTTTGGCCTCTCCATCCGTCTTTGTCAGGGCCTTTGTCAGGGCACCCTTCTACCTTAACGAGTCTTTAGTTGATGAGAGTTTTGTCTTCTCGAATGTATCTTTCTTTCCAAACATATGCGCCTCTCCAAGCTTACGAGTCAAGATGTCGTTGGTGTCGTTCGCTTGACGGGGTCAGCTTGGCAGAAACACTGCCCAATAAAACTACCTGAGCTCGCTGAGCCATCCTAAACTAAACTGTCTCCGCATTTTCTGTGTCTGTGTAAGTCTGGAGTAGTGGGGGCGTCTGGAGTGCTGTGGGTGCTGTGCTGTGGCGAGTCGTTGGCTTTCTAACAGAGCCCGGCCCGGCTACCCCCTGCGGTCCGGATTTGAGAAAGCAATGAAAATACACACAACTTGACACAGGGGAACGGAGAGGAGAGGTCTGAGTGACAAGAAAAATGACAAGTGTTGCTGCAGCTGTTTGTGAATGCTGTAGCTTTGTGAAAAGATGCTGTGCTGCTGTGATTGTCCTCGTTGTGCAAGTATCTCCGTCACGATAAAAAGGTAAGAGATGCCCTTTCTTACCAGTGTCTTGAGCAAAATTGCTCGCATGCACTCTTCGTTCCACAGCATCACCACATTCAAGCATCGACTGCCTCGACTTACACTCTCGAAACTACCCTTTTCAGTAGCCTTCGACTCTCACAACTCTCTCAGCCACATCGCCCTATATCGCCGTCTCCAACGAGCCACGTTTCTCAGCGGCGATAAACGGTTGACATGTTTCCGGATTCTCGTCCACATTACCCTGTGACCTCCTCTTTTTTCCTGAAGTCTCCTCCAGCTCGTCCGCCGTTTCGGATTTTACAAGTCCTTCTTCCTTCTCTTCTCGATTCCAATTTGCTCCACAAGAACGATTCACGGCGAAAGAACACAACTCACGGCGAACGAGTCGTCCATCTTTCCCTCCACCTCCATTGTCTGAAGCGCTGTCACAAAAAAGCAGGGAAGCACACTAATGATCCCCCAACCACAGTAGCCGAACGGATATTGATTTCCCATCCTGGCTCAATGATTCACTTTTTTTTTTTCCAGAGCCCCCGTTTCCCCCCTCGCTCGTTTTCCGCGGCCAACTCCATCTCCACCCACACCCGTTTTGCCTTTCCACTGGTGTTTTCCCAAGCCTGCCCAAATGGATCACTCCCCGCACGACTAACTCCTCATTCTCCATTCTCCAACTTTTTTTTTCAGTCTGGGCCTGCTGGGCACCTTTTCTGTATTTTTTATCCTCGTCTCGTCGTCCTGGATCGGAGTATTTCTACTGCACATTGTGTTAGTTTTCCTGCCATTTCTGGCCTCTCAATTGTCCCAGACCTCAACGTGCCCTCTTCCCCTTGGGCGGCCTGCTCGTCTTCTTTTCCCCTCCACTCTCCATCTTTCTCCATCCTCCATGCTCTCCACGTTCTTCAGGACTTCGCCGTCCCTGCCCTCCCTTTATGTTTCCCAGCCTCACCCTGCCCCCTTCTGTTCTCGTTTTCCTCTGGGGGCAAACCCTCTATCTGCTCCTCGTTGCCGTTTTCTTTTTACCCCCCCCCCTCCTCTCTCTCTTCCCCCGTCTGCCCGAGTGCTCACCAACATCAAGCATTGTAATATCGTAGCGGCGGACTTAGGGTATTGCTGTGCAGGAGAACCACGGGTTGCCGCGGTTATCGTAACGCGTAGATGTAAGAGGCAAGCCAAATCAATGCAGGCTGCCACGGCCAGCCACGGCCAGCCGTGAACTTTACGGCCATGGCTCAAACGACGGGCACCGTATTATTCTGACTGCAGAGCGGTGATAACAGCAAGACAGCGTTGGCAAAGAACAAGACCAAAGCTGATACATTGGCGTTAGGGGGAGTAAGCTCTTTTTTTGTCTGCACATGATGCATGTCCCCCCAGGCACAAAGGGCCCCTACTCTACCCTACTGAGCATTTTATTGCCCCTCCAGCTCTTCCCCTCCGAGGCAACGATGCAGCTTGTTCTTCGTCTTTTTCGTACTAGGCTTTAGGGGATACTGTTGCCACCTTGTCTCGGTTAGCGTTTGGCGTTTTGCGGGTGAAGATGGGTGACGAGAATAAAAATAAATCAATTAATCAATTCATCGGCGTTAAAGCCTTCTTTCTTGCCCTGGTATTGGTCTGGGAAGCTGTTGTTGGTTGATGTACTCCGTATGTGTACCTTTGTACTGATGTTTTGACACGACAGCCGTTTGAATAAAGGACGAAGACATCCTAGACCCCATCTCTCTACTTTTATTTTCTGTTTTCTGTTTCTGCCCTCATTTTCTACTTCTCTTCTTTCTATTCTACACGATTTACGATACCCTGTCTGTTTTATCTTCAACCTCTTTTTCTCTCTCCAACATATTTTTCTTCTCTCACACAACAAACCCCCTCCACAACCACACAAGATGAGTCTCGGTCCCAGCTGAAGATCCCCACGGGGGTCAAGACCTTTGAGACGCCCTTTGGCAAGGACAACCTGCCAAAGAAGCTCTTCATCAACAACGAGTACGTCGAGTCCAAGAACGCCAAGAAGCTCGAGCTCCACAACCCCAAGGACGGCGAGCTCGTTGCCAACGATGTCGCGCTTGCCGGCGAGGAGGATGTCGAGGCCGCCGTTGCTGCTGCCGAGGCTGCTTTCCCCGCCTGGCGCAAGATTGGCACCCCGCGATCGCCGCGACATGATGCTCAAGCTGGCCGACCTGCTCGAGGCCAACGGCCTGGCCCTGGCCGAGCTGACCCGCCTGACTCTGGGTGCTCCCTTTGGTGCTTTCGGTTCGTTCGAGATCAACCTGTGCGCCGAGGCCTTCCGCTACTTTGGCCGGCTGGATCGACAAGTTCGCCGGTGAGACCTACCCCCAGGACGACGGTTTCCTCAAGATTGTGCGCAACGAGCCCCTCGGTGTCACGGCCGGTATCATCCCTGGAACGGCCCCATTGGCAACGTCGGCATGAAGGCCGGTCCCGCCCTGGCTACGGGCAACTGCTTTAATCCTCAAGCCGTCCGAGAAGACACCCTTTGCCGCGCTGGCCGTCGTGACCTGATCCGCGAGGCCGGTTTCCCTCCTGGTGTCTTCCAGATCATTACCGGTGACGGTTCCACCGGTGCCCTGCTGGCCGCCCACATGAAGGTCCGCAAGATCAGCTTCACTGGCTCTACCAACACGGGCCGCAAGATCCAGGAGATGGCCGCCAAGTCCAACCTGAAGCGTGTCACCTCGAGCTGGGCGGCAAGAGCCCAGCTGTCGTCTTTGACGATGCCAACCTCGAGAACGCCATCAACTGGTGCGCCAACGGCATCACTGCCAACACGGGCCAGGTTTGCTTCGCCGCCTCGCGTGTTTACGTCCAGGAGGGCATCTACGACAAGTTCGTTGCCGGCTACAAGAAGGCCATGGAGGAGAAGATCAACGGTGTTGGCGACCCGGATGTCGAGTCGACCATCATCGGTCCCCTGGTCGATAAGGCCCAGTTCGACCGCGTCTCGGGCTTCCTGGAGCGCGGCAAGTCCCAGGGCACCCTGTTGGTCGGTGGTGGTGTCATTGGCAACAAGGGCTACTACGTCCAGCCGACTGTGTTCGAGAACGTCGGCGACGATGCCGAGATCCTGCGCAACGAGATCTTCGGCCCTGTTGCCGTCCTCAACAAGTTCAAGACCGAGGAGGAGATTATCGCCAAGGCCAACGACACCGAATACGGCCTGAATGGCCGGTGTTTTCACCCAGGATATCAACCGCGCTATGCGCCTGTCGGCTGAGATCGACAGCGGCATGGTCGGCGTCAACTGTGTCTCCATGTGCTTCCTGAACGCACCGTTCGGTGGCACCAAGGAGAGCGGTATCGGTCGCGAGAACGCCGTCAACGCACTGCGCATGTTCACGGACACCAAGACGGTGTTTGTCAACCTGACCTACTAAGGTGGTAGTGTGCTCTTCTAAACAAAACTTACAGGTACTTGAAGGCCTGTATCCTCTGTAAATAGCTTCAATGATACGCAAATAAGTAAATGATAACAACGATTTGACCTCAACCAACCTTTTGCACTGTGAAACGTTATTTTTATTTCTTTCTTTCTTATCTCTTCTTTTTTTCTTCTTCTCTTCCCCTCATGCACGACTCGTCTGCCCCTCCGCGATTCAGTTACCAGAGCGGGCTTGGCGTCGCTACGCACTCCAAAGTGCGTGCAGTGCAATAGCTCCTGAAGCACCTCCACAGCTTACTCGCAACTACGCAACAGCCCAGCCACGTTCAGGCGTACCTTCCCTCGACGAGGCGGTAATGAATCATTCCCGCGGTAACCCGCAAGGTCAGACGGCAGGAACGGCTGTGACGATGTGCTGAGAGAGTGTGTCAGTGTGTTTTAGGTAGGAGCGACTCGCCTTGTTGACTTACACAGAAGTTGAGCCACATAACGACAACAATGCCATTACAACTTTGCACAGCTCTTTAACGACTAAACAATTACTCGCACATGTTCACATTCAGCCACTCTTCAACATAGAACACAGGGGTTCTCGACTGTTACCTCCGCATCTCCATCTCACAATAAATGCTCACCGGAACACGAATATCCTCTCCCCTCACCATCGTGCCATCTCGCATCTTTTGCTTTTCCTGTTTTCCTTGCCTTTCTCCTCTGCCTCGTCTTCAGCCTCTCGCAGACCTCAATCTCGGAGTCGTCGGACAATTCAAACTGTCCATTAAGTCCATTCAGAGCCAAGCAGACCAGTGGCAATTGGATTGCCGGAAGGCGTTTTAATCGTCTTCTCCTCGTTTTATTTTTCAGAGACTCGTAGGGCCTGGGCTGGCCTGGGCCTCCAGCAACACCCGATGTGGCCGGCGACTTTTTCTCACTTCTCAGTACGACTGTTGCAAAAATAAGGATCTCACTTGTATCTCACACCCAAAAATGGTACGAGAGCGACATGAGGGACCCAATAACGAGATGGCGAATCACTTGCCCTGGGCGGCAGAGGTTTCCCGGGATCTTATTATCCTACCCTCCCCACAGTCTTGTCTTCCCCACCTTTTCTCCCTTTTTCTCCCTCCTTTTCTTTTTTTTCAGGTCCCCATTTCTTCCACAGACCGCTCAATGCAACCTCGCATCCTGATTCCCCCAAACATCCACTAACACCTCTACCAACACCCGCCAAATCCCACTCCTCCCCAGACGGGGCAAACAAAATGACAAGTTAGCGTGGCAGACCCTTGTCATTTTTGTTCTTTTATTTGTTTGAACGTCCAACCACAGCTCTTCAAACTCCAGCAGACGGAGTCAAGCGTGCAAAGCAAACGGCACTTTAGCGCCTTTGGTGCTTTGATTTCGTTGGCTCCTCCGCACTCTTTTTCTGGGCAAGTGACGGCCCATGAGCTCATGTCGTGACTCGTTAGATCGAGCATCTCACTTTTGTCCCTCATGGCCGCCCTTTCATGCTTTTCATGCTCTTCTCGCCCGTCCAGCCCCCAAATTCTCCTAACAAGGACGGCGGTCTTTTCTTCGCTTGCCCCGTACGGCGTTCTCCATTGCCAAAACCCAGGCCATGTCCAGGCCCATCTGCCACGTAAATTTCTCATTTCTTGGAGCCTTTTGCCCCTTTGTCATGTTCGAGAACCCATAGCACTTATGTATTTTCTCTCGACTGACTCCTGTGCCCCTGTGCCCCTGTGCCTTTTTTCTGTCTTCTTCCCTCCCTGTCTTTTCCCCTCCCCAACACTAGCCCGCCACCGGCTAGTCACTCGGCATACCGAGCCTCTTCGGCTGGAGTCGTGGGGCAACCCAGGTCCCAGCTCCTCTCGTCTGGCTTTCATCTCTACTTCGCCAGCTACGGCCTGGCCGGCCCTCTTTTTTTGTCTTTCTTTTTCTTTCTGGTGGGTATCAGCGAGTATTCCTTCTTTATGTCTTGTGTCCTGTCAACCACACACCCTCTGTAGTTTGTCCATTTTTCCCCTCGTGTCGTCGGACTCGCTTGCAGCCACCCTCTTGGCGCTTGACTCGTCTTTCTAAGATATTTTTTATCTGTCCTCTTTCTGCAACCTCTGTTCCCCCCGATATCCCGGACTCCGTCCCCCGAACTGCCCCATAACGCCTTGCAACTACTGGCACATTAGGCTCTTCTGTATGCAACTCATTGTCCCCTACCCCGTCTCGTCTGCATGTCTGTCTATCTGTTTTTTTTTGTCTGGTTTATGTGGCTCTTGTCATTCACTTCAGCATACCCAATCCCAGCCCTTCCAAATGATCCGAGACCTCTTGATGCCCCGACTCTTTTGTGATTTTATGCTCTCCAAATGGTATCTCTCTCTGGTCTTTTTTGCCCTATCCAGTGATACTCTACTCAGTAAGCTTTTTCGATGTCAAAAATATAGCATGGGCAAAAACAGCAAAAGCTGGCACCAACACTAGCTGCCCAGTCCCAACAATCGTGAGATATTACTACGTAGCAAAGACTGAGCTCATACATCGAACCCTGAAATCCTTGATCAACAAAAAAAAGCAAGCATAAGCGTCATTCCAAAGGCGATGCCGTTCCCTCCATGAGGACAGGGGGGCAAAGGGACACACTTTCTCTCACACGGTGAAGAACACCGCCGCCCCCGTACTCCGTACTCCCCCATTATCTCCATTTCGTCCGCATTTGTCTGCATTTGTCTCCATAACAGGCCCCATCTTACACGAGTCAACGAGTTTGTCATCCAGTCATTTTGCGTGTTTTTGAGGAGGGATCTCCAAGCTATCTACTCAGTATCCAAGATTGGCCGGTCTATTGTGGTGTACCTTTGTCTCTATTTGCCACCCCCGTAGTACCAATACTAAGTAGAAAGCACGCATTTTAACGTGCAGGCTCTTTTGTGCAAATGGTCCATTTGTCTGGGGACCCCGTTTCTTTCATGAGATCAGGCCCCTTCATGAATCATGAAGGGGTGGCCACATGTTGTGTCGCTCATGTCCACAGTATCGTTCGATTGCTCGTCGTTTTGGTGCTATTTGCAGCACACAGGCGCTCCTGTCTCTCATGATCTTTCTATTCTTTTCTGACTGAGGGAATCTAAGAGGATCTTAGGGTCCCAAAGTAGTTTAGAAGGACCAGAAAAACATCGATCATGATCCGCCTCATGGGCAATATCATGGGGCGCCCCAGTCATGGACATGTCAGATGGGATTCAGCTCCCAGATTGGTAAGACAGCACAGCTGCTTTGTGTACCAAAAAGAAATGTGTGTACAACCTGTTGCTGAGGGCGCTGCAGGGCAGCCGCACCAACGATCACCGCCTCGTGCTCCGAAGATGCGCTCCGAAGACCCCCTGGCGTGTATCGGTCAAAGGGCAAGCTCAAGCCCGCGGCGACCAGGGAAGGAAAGGGCTGTCTCCAACACCTCGCCCAAAGTGGAAATCCAGGTCCTCGGAGTAATACTGCTACCAACAAAAAAAATAAAGAACGGCCATAGAATAGGCACAGAAAAAAAATAGTGTCTTGCCTCGTTTCTTTTCTTTGACAAGTACCCCAACCACCAAGGAGCAACAGAACATGGGGTCGGGTCTCGTAACCCGAGCTTTCCCCAAACAGGTCTAAACAGGTCTGAGCAGTTCTGGTCGCCAGCAGTTGTACTGAGTAGGAGTTGTTGTCCCTCGAGTACAAAGTGCTTTGCTTGCCCGCCCTGTTTTTTTTCGAGGAAACAATATTTATTTTCTTCAGATACCCTTCACTGCTCTTTATTCTTGGTTTTCTCTTTTGACTACCACCTCTCTTCACATCATCCTCCTCCATACATCTTCTCTTTCTCTCTCTTCCTTATACCCTCCCCCCTCTCTCACACACACACAATGGCCAGCAAGCTGACACCCGCCGGCAACTCGCCGCAGGCCCGCGATGCCGCCCGCCGTCTCGAGGCTCCCATCCACTCGGAGCGCCACATCCGCGTCATCTGCGTTGGTGCCGGTGCCTCTGGTCTGCTGTTCGCTTACAAGATGCAGAAGCACTTCAACAACTTCAGCCTGACCGTCTACGAGAAGAACCCTGCCGTCGCTGGTACATGGTTCGAGAACAGATATCCTGGGTATGTTTTCTTCACAAAACGAAAAACAGAATAAATTTACTACCGCAATTCTGTGAAAACCTGCTAACACCACCGCAACAGCTGCGCGTGTGATGTCCCCTCGCACAACTACACGTGGAGCTTCGAGCCCAAGCTCGACTGGCCCGCCGTCTACCCGCCCGCCAAGGACATCTTTGACTACTTTGAGGGCTTTGCCACCAAGCACGACCTGCGCAAGTACGTCAAGCTGGAGCACCAGGTCATTGGCGCGTACTGGACGCCCAGAAGGGCGGCTACGACGTCAAGATCAAGGACAATGCCAACGGCGTTGTTGTCAGCGACCACTGCGACATCCTTATCAACGGCTCCGGCATCCTCAACAACTGGCGCTGGCCCGCCATCCCCGGCCTGGACAAGTACAAGGGCACCCTGCTGCACACCGCCAACTGGGACCCCAACACTGTTCTGGACGGCAAGCACGTCGGTCTGATTGGCAACGGCTCGTCGGGTATCCAGGTCCTGCCTGCCATCCGCGAGAAGTGCAAGAAGGTCACCACCTTCATCCGTGAGCCAACTTGGGTCTCGCCCGTCCAGGGTCTGGAGCAGCACATCTACTCGGCTGAGGAGCGTGCCGAGTTCGCCAACAAGCCTGGCGCACTGCTCAAGTACCGCAAGGAGATTGAGACGGGCCTCAACGGCCAGTACGGCATCTTCCTCAAGCAGTCCAAGATCAACGAGGACACCCGCGCCTACATGATTGCACAGATGAAGGAGAAGCTCAACAACGATTTCCTGGCTGAGAAGCTCATTCCGACTGGTCCGTCGGCTGCCGTCGGCTGACCCCGGTGTCAACTACCTCGAGTCGCTGACCAAGCCCAACGTCGAGGTCGTCTACGGCGAGATCAACGCCGTCACCGAGAAGGGCTGCCTGTGCGACAACGGCCAGGAGTACCCCGTCGATGTCCTGATCTGCGCCACTGGCTTCGACACCTCCTTCCGCCCTCGCTTCCCCGTCATCACCCCGACGGGCGAGAACCTGCAGGACAAGTGGGCTGTTGACCCGGCCTCGTACCTGGGTGTCGCCGCTGCCGGTGTCCCCAACTACCTGGTCTTCCTCGGCCCCAACTGCCCCATTGGCAACGGCCCCGTGCTGTCGGCCATTGAGGCCCAGGCTGACTGGATGTGCCAGCTCATCGACCGCTTCCAGACCACCAACATTGCCACCTTTGCTCCCTCTGAGCAGTCCGTCCGCGACTTTGTCGAGTTCAAGGAGTACTACATGCGCCGCACCGTCTGGGCCGACCCCTGCCGCTCGTGGTACAAGCAGCGCCCTGACGGCCCCATCACCGCCCTGTGGCCCGGCTCTACCCTGCACTACATTGAGGCCGTCAAGGAGCTCCGCTTCGACGACTTTGACATCACCTATGCCGGCAACCGCTTCGCCTGGCTCGGCAACGGCTACTCGCAGACCGAGCTCGACGACACTGCCGACTGGGCCTACTACATCCGCGAGGAGGACGACGGCGCGCCGCTGTCGACTGCTGGCAAGCGCAAGCTGCTCACCAAGAGCGGTACCGTCACGGGCCGCAACTCGGTCTCGTGGAGCAGCGACGCTGCCAGCGAGGATGGCAGCCGTCCCCGCGCTCTGCGTCTGTAAGCAACGACGTGGTCATTGTCGTTTGATGAAAAGAAAAAAAGAGTATAAAAAGACCGAACCTGCATGCGAGATCTTTTTAGCGAGTGTATTTCATAACTGTACATAAATTTGCATTCGAACGTTACTTACCTCACGCTTTGTCTTTTCTGTTCTGTTCTTTGCTTTTCATTATCTTTTTGCTGCTTTATTCTTTTCGTCTGCCTTCTTCTGTTTTCTATTTTGTCACTTGCAACAAATTAGATCAGCATTCTGTACATATTAGACAAAACAATAAAGCACTGCAATCATCAATACCTAACAAAAAATCACCCTTGACTGTAATTGGTAGCTACCGAGTGTCAACTGTCGAGTCAAAAAGATCCATCGGATGGGGTCGAGTAACAACGTGGTGCATTCCGAGTGGTGCTGCAAATAGGCGGGCGGCAACGCGCAGCAAACACCGCCAGAAAAAGTGATCGTGCCTGACGCTGGGCAAGTTCGGTCCTCGCCACCGCTGAGCTGGGGTCTGGAACTGGAAATGTCAAGGAGTGGACGCCTCATTTCGACAGAAAAGCAGATGAGAGAAACAGCCATCAATTTGCAACATTGTCGGAATGGCGGGAGAGAAGCGATTGGCAGAGCGTGTACAAAATAGGAGGTGACTGCCCAATCTTGGATTTTGTGGTCGGGCCAAGAGCGGAAGGGACGCACGCGCACTCGAGTCGCTCTTTCTCGATTGGGACAACACAACCACGACCTACCACTCGCTCCTTCCTCGTTCTATGCAATCAACAACATCACGCTTCCTTCCTTGTTCAATTTATATTTTTGGATTCTGTACAGTATTTTTACAGTGCAAATTTGACATATTTAGCTTTTTATTTTATTTTTGCTGAATAAACATAAGAAAAAATTGAGGATTAGACTGGACAAATTTTAAATAAACGCCAATACAAACGACTTACTAACAATTCGATGTCAAACATACCAACCAACCACAGCACTGTGGATCGACCTCAGACTATGCAACTGCCTCTATTTTACGAGTTGGGCAACGGAAGGCACAGAGACAAAAAGATAGAGAAGGAGTCATGGAGAGAAGGTCCATTCTCGTGAGACAGGTACGGCAGGTATGATGGGATCCAGCGCGGCCACGTCGACCCGTGGAGTCAACAAATGACCAGACACCAAATAACCAGACACCAAATGGGCCCAAACTTGACAGATTGGGAGGACTCACTGACTGACAAATGGACACAGCACAACAACACAGACCACAAACCGCAGTCTCACGTTTGGCCTGCTGACTGTTCAACGACTCCATCCTCAGCATACACTCCCTTTGAAGCTCCCCAACCACATCCTCCCTTGACCGCCTTGGGCCACTAAGGGCCCTCAACCAAAGACCAGATAACACAGACCACAAAGACCACTCATCGGACTGGATCGGTATGTCTGACCGTTGGGCACATACGAACCTACCCATTGATGCCTTCCCCTGGCAGAAAGCAGCTGTTATTATTGCGTTTGACGGCAATACACGAGTCCAAACACGGCAGAAAACAGGGCGAGCAATAGGTTGGGTCAACATGGGACTGTCTTCTTCTTCTCGCTGCCAATACTGGTTTGACCAGAAGGGCAGAAGGGCAGTGCAAAGACATGAGAGCGTCAGAGAGAGGGTCGAGTGACCTATGGCCGGGCCAACGATTGTTTGCCTGACTCCACAATCTTTGTCGCCAGACTGCAGAATTGTCGATGCAGAGATGGCAGAATGGGCGGCAGGACACAATTTGAGAAGCCTCACTTTATGTCCGTTGCCCATATGACCAGTAATCGCTTGTTTGTTGTTGGGCATCGTTCGCAATGTCGACAGTATAAAAGGGATACTGCTCGCAGTCCCCAGACTGGCGGTCTACCAAAACATACACAAGAACAACATCATCACCATCGCCAACATCAACATAGAGCATTCAGACCTGCTCTCTCCAACAACTCCCTTCCCTTCCCTTTTCTTATCTTTGTCTTTTTACCTTGTGCAATATTCCCCTCACAATATACGCAACTCCACCATGGCTGTCGATGTAGGCCCCAATGCCGACCCGACCGAAGTCGTCGATGGTCTCGTCGGCGCCATCAAGACCATCGCCGCCGACCCCAACTACAACCTCCTGGCCAACATCTTTAGCGAAGTCCTGCACCTCCGCGCCAAGAACGCCGAGCTCATCAGCACCAACCGCAACGTCTTTGAGCAGTACTGGGACTTCCGGCGAGAGCTCGAAGAGGCCCAGGCCCGGCTCGAGGCGGCCAAGCAGGCCATCGAGGCCGAGTTGGCCGGTAAAGTTCTCGAGTTGACAGAAATGACCGAAGCGCGTGACAAGCTTGACGCCACCCTCCAGACTATGACAGCCGAGCTGGCCGACACCACGAGCGCCAAGGAGAAGCTGGAAGCCGACCTGGCTGCGGCCAACACGGAGCTCGACTCGCTCAAAACACTCAAGGCGTCACTTGAGGACGAATTGAGCCAGATGACGGCCAAGCTCGAAGAACAAAAACACCTGTCTGATGTTGCAGCACAAGAGAACGCGGCACTTCAAGTGTCGCTGGCCCAGCGTGAGACTGAACTACAAAAGACCAAGTCGGACCTCGAAACGACCAACAACAGCCTGCAAGAGCTCACCAAGGAGCGCGATAGTCTCAAGGAGAGCCTGTGCCACACCGAGACTGAGCTTGTGGGCAAGACGGCGCGTTTGGCCGAGCTCGACAGCTACCGTGTCGTCCTCCGTAACCAACCGGAAGATGTTTAGTAAGTTGCCTTCCCATTCTTTTTTCATCCTGATTCTGTTCCCTCCAGCCTACTAACCATCACCAGTGTCAAAATCCTCGATACGATCTGGACCCGCCTGTTCAACCTCGTCGAAGAACACTTCCGCCAAGACCTCGAGGACAAAGTGCTCAGCGACGCCTCTTGCTGGAAGAACCTTCGCAGTGCCGAAGCTTTGAAGGGCCCGACCCAAATTCCTCTTCCTCAGTCCAACTCCCCCGTCGCCAAGGCCATGCGCATCGCATCGGTCTTGTCCATCTTGTCCCGCACCCTCCACAAGCACATCTTCCGTCCCTTTTACCTCATGGACGATGACGCTGAGCTCACACGACTCCTGCATGGCGTCGAGTTTGAGAGCCCCGCCCGCGAGGAGCACATCCGCTCGACCCTGCTCGCTACCCTCCCCGACATCCAGCGCCACGGCGCCAAGACCCGTGTGCAGCACGTCGTCCGCGAGGTTTCATGGGTCGTCCAGCACCTGCTGGGTGCTCTGCCCTACGACGCCTTTTGCAGCGGCCTAGGCAGCGCCTGTGCCCTTGCCTGCACCGAGTGGCAGAAGATCCAGATGGCGCGCATGAAGATTGAGCCGTACTTTGGCCCGCCCTACGACGAGTTTGACTGGCAGGCGCTGCCTCTCCCTGAGTTTGAGGGCCGCAAGGGCTCGCCCTTGGCCCAAAGTGGTATCAGCACACCTGTTATTACTGTCGACGATACGGCTGCCGTGGAGCTTGATGGCACGGCCGTTGTTGCTGAAGCTGAAGCTGAAGCCACCTCCACCGAGGGCGGTGATGCTTCTGCTGGCGAGGCCGAGGGTGCATCGGTGACCGGTGGCGCCGCTGAAGTTAAGGGTGAGCCTGCCGAGGGCAGTGCTGATGCCGCTGCTGATACCATCGCATCGGCTACCGACAATGAGACCGCCATTGTCGACGACGACGACGACGATAACTACGAGAATGGTGACGAGGCCACTGTCACTGTCGAGAGCGACGAAGAAGACGAGGACGAAGACGACATGGATCCGGCCGACATTCTCCTGGTTGTCTGGCCCAGCATGGCCGTCGTCGAGAATGGCGACCAGCAGCCCATCACCCAGGGTCTGGTAGTGACCAAAGCCCAGGCTGCCCTCGCTTTTCAGGAGGTGTACGCCGCTCGCCATGCTGCTGCCGGCGGTGCCAACGGCCTCAACAGCAAGCGCGCCCGTACCATGTCCATCCCCTCGACCATGCCCAAGCCTGCTCTCGGTAACAGCCGCGACGTGCTGTCTGCTGGCAACAGCCCGCGTCCCGGCAAGGCTTTTTTAGCCGTGACCGGTGGCGAGGAAGCCGTGTCTGCCGCTGGCTGAGTAGTGTCATGACGTCTGTACGGCCGCTGCCACATCACGGTCACGACCAACCTTTCGATAAGTAGTCCTACATGAGGGACGACCCACCCTTCACTCCCTACCTGACACACAATGCGCTCTACTTTCATTCGTTTCTCCCTTTTCCTTGGGTTTTCGTTTTTGCCCGCGATACATTCATTCATCATTAGCGCTCGGTGTTCCGTCTTGTTCTCCCTTATATTATTCTTTGCTTTTTTGTTTGTTCATTCTATTGCTTTGCCGGGTTATCATGGGATACGATTTGCATTGCTGGTGTTCACTCTTTTTGGTCATTTTCAATCCGATCTGTACTCATATTGTTGATATATCAGGTTTATTACTTAGGTAGCTTCTTGTTTAATACATAAAACACTTGTATTTATTTGTTTTGCTTCTATTTAAACTTTTTTGTTTCGTAAAATTAAAGAAGATGAAAAAATCATCAACATAAGAATGGAACAACTAGCCTCAATTTGATAATAATAAAGGAGGATAGGACAGTAAAGCAAAAACAAACGCCATTTGAAATCATAATGGATGCTGGCCTTTAGCCATTGGCATCTTTGTTCTATCGTTCGCAGTAGTAATATTAATCATCGCTTCCTCCATGCACTGTCCATACCATTTAAAACAAAAGCAAAACATCTGGGTCATCTCCTCGATTGACTCCCTACCACATAACCACCTTCTGCGGGAAGAATTCGTCAATCAGCTCCATGTAGTAGGGTTTGAGGTCCTCGACGCTCGGCACGTCGTCACTCTTGCTGTACAGGTCGTACGGGTTGAAGGCCTTGACGGCCTCCAGCATAGCGTGATCCTTGGGGGACATGAGCTTGCGGTATGCGCCCTCCTTGTGCCACGGGTAGAAGGAGTGGTAGCGGATCATGGCCAGGGACTCAGCAGGCAGCAGGCTCTGCTCCTTGACGACATGGTAGAGGTACTCGTCGTGGCCCCACGAGAGCATAATGTTGTCGAGGCCGCAGCCCTCCGAGTAGATTACCAAACTCGGTGTTGTAGACGGGGTGGGTGGCGTCCGGGTTGAGGTCGAATGAGTCTGGGTAGATGATGCGCTCGCGGTCAAAGGCACAGCCGACAGGGAACGTGTCACCGACGACGTCCCACTGGCCCTCGGCGTCGTAAAAGTACAGAAGCTTGCCCAGGTCATGGATCAGGCCAGTGACCTGCATCCAACGCGGCTTGCCGTCGCGGCGGATGGCCTCGGCGCTTTGGAGCAGATGCTGGATCTGGCTGAGCTCAGTATCTGGGTCGGACTCGTCGATCAAGGTGTTGAGCTTCTCAATGGCCTCCCAGATGGTCATGGCCTCGCGCTTGCGTGAAGCCGAGTGGTAGCGGGCACGGGCCTTGAGGTTGTAGGCCACAGTCTGCTTCTCGTGCTGCTCGCGGTAAAAGTTCTTGACGCGGTCGCAGGCATCGTCGTACTGGCGGAACTGGGTCTTGTCCTTTTCTTGGTCGAATTTGGAGACCTCGTTGTAGGCGGGCAGTGGTGTTCCAAGGTTCTGGTCCTTGAGCACATTGACCTCGTCGATGGCGTCGGACATCTCTTCGAGAGCACGGCCAGACTTGGTGGCAGCAGCAGCCTTAGCGGCGCTGACGACCGGGACGGTGGCGTCCTTTTCGTCGTAGATGGCAGCAGGAGCCATTGTGTGTGATGTGATGTTTGTGAAGAAGTAAACGAAGGGTGTAGACGCGAGTCTGGGTATCAATGAGAAAGAAAACAGATGAAAGAAGAAAGAAACAAAAAAAAAGTTTGACAGGAGGGAGGGAGATCTGTGTCAAAGAATAAATATCCCAGGACTTCTATTGCTTTGCCTGAGGGTCCTCTTTTCTATACAGGAATCAGCAGGAAATGGTCAAGAATGGCGATCTCCGCTTATAAGAGAGTCGTACTACTTGTAGTTGGAGGGGGTAGACGGATGATGAGATAAAAAGAAAGTAATTGGATGTAACGAGGACGGCAAAAGAACGGAGATGAATATGGGAGATGGAAGAAATGAATGCAAGAGAGGGGGAACAAAAGACAATGAAAACGGAAAGAGAATGAGAGGGGACTGTATTGTAACAGAAGGAGCAGACAGAGCAGAACAAAAAGGAAAGAGGAAAAGGACCACGAGGGGGGCGTTTTGTTGGAAATTTCCTATTACGGACAACGACTAACACGCAGAGTTCTTCAGTTATTCCTTCTTTTTTTTTTTACTTTTCTGACGTGGACAGGGGGTCCCAAGCAGAGAGGGAAAGAGGAGGGGGCGTGTGTGTACAACCCCAGAAAGGTTATGCCTGCCGAAGAGAACGACATCATGCGGACCAACGCCAGCACTACGAAAATAAAAACAAAGCGAAAGCCAAAAACCGTCGGCCGCGGGGAGGGCGGCAGGACGGGAAGGATGGCTCGAGGATGGGCTACTACATACAGAGGACAGATGTGTAGCATATGGGCGAGTAAGGCGGTTGATGACTTCACCAGCCCCGGTTTTGTGTTTCTTTGCCTCTTTCTACTTTGTAATGTAATCTAAACCATCCAGTCGCGGCCGCAGTATTTGCACGCGACCTTCTACGTCGTGCAAGTACGTACTCCGTACTCCGTCCTTTACGCTTACTCGAAGCTCGAAGCTTGTTCTAGCTTGTTTCCCATTCGCATATTTTCTCCCAAAGGAACGGGCTCGAGGCAACTTTGTAACTTTGTCTTCCCTGCAAACTGCAAGGGAATGGAGAGAAAATGGAGAAGACGCAAGTGGCCCACTGGTCGTGCCCTCTGACGAGGACCACGTTGTCTTGTTTTCATCTCATTCTGGTCATCTTCAGCGTAGCTCGTAGCTGTGCGTATTTGCAGTTTTTTTTGGACCTTTTCTAGAAGCCCACTTGGAACGAACGCTAAAGGAGACGAGGGAGGGGTGTGCATCTTTCTTCACTTCGTTCAACAATGACGATGCGTGGTAGTTCGCTTAACTGTGGGAAAGGTTGATCGGTTTCGCGGGATGCGGCGGTTTTAACCTGATTTCCTTTGGGACCGGGTCTTTTTTTACGACAGGTTCCACAATAGCATCCGCACTTGGGTCTTCCTTCCGTCACTGACCTGCATGGCTCGGAAATTTTAGCTAAAATTGGATGTTGGAAAGTAAAAATCTCCCTTGGGATCTAGGCCCTTTTCATTAAAACAGTAAAAATCCGCGACAGCGGGTCCCCTTGAAGTCTTCAGGGTCGCCATAAAGAGGAAAAATCAAAGAAAAATCAAAGAAATGATCACGACGCCCAACACCGTTTTTTTGGTTTCTGCACCCCCCCTCCCATTAGACCCTCGTTGTGTCCATTGCCTTCCATTATGTCCCTTTCCATTTTCATCACCCATTACCCATCCTCAATTCTCCATACTCCATACTCCATTTTTGTGATGGGTCCTGTGACCTTCATCCCATCGCAATGAAACAAAAAAACACGAAAGGCAGAAAGAGGGGGGGGGGGAACGAGCAAAAAAAAAGAAAAAAAGAAGAGCAACTAAAACATTAGCCACTGGGTATCACTCAGGTTACCGCTTTGAACCTCTTGCAACGCCGCGTAGGACCAGTCCTAAGGATACGTGCCGTTGTTGGTTGCAGTAGTTGTGTTGGTAGTTGTGGCCGTGGTCAGAGCCACTTGACTCGAGTCCCAGCCCCACGACCGCATCAGTTGTTTCTGGACGGCTTCTGTCGGTCGCGCATGGTCCTTTTCCGTGCGTCGAAGCATCTCGAGAAGCGCCTCCTGGTCCTGACGTTCGTGGAAGCGGTCGCCGACTGTGTCACATGCGTTAGCTAGAGGCAAGCAGAAACGAACAAAGCGAGGAAAAGAAAAACTCACAGGCTGTGATGGCCATACAGGCGGTAAACATTGCGGGCGGTGTCCATTGGTTGCCTAACCCGATGCCGCAGATTTGGCGCACCAGCTCGCAGACGCGGTCGTTAATAATCTTCGCGGCCTCGACACGTTGGCCACCAATACGTGGGATCTTCGGGTCGAAGCTGACGAGGAACAGCTGGGCCAGAATGTGGTGCTGGATGCCCGTGACATGCCAGCTTGAGAGGTGCCAGATGACGGGGAACGCATCTCCCGGGCCACGCTCTTTGTGGAGGGTGGCCGTATACGACTGTGGCAGCCGGGCGGTCCACTCCTTGTTCCAATAATCAAGCTCCTCCCAGGAGAAGCGCGGAGACAGAGATCTGGCATTGTTGTCACCAAAGCAGAAGTTGAGCACATCGACGCAGTGGATGACGGCGCGGTTGGCCCAGTCATGGTCCTCGGCCGGGCCCAGCTCACGGGCCTTGTCCGCAAGAGACAGCACCAGCGGTGCCTTGACGGGCTGCTGGTTGATGGTTGCTGTATAGATCTCCTGGCGCAGTCCGACCCAGAAAGCAGCGGCGCTCAGTGTATTCGGCACGATCTTGTGGCCGTGCCCGTGAACGAAGGCGTGGATGCCGAGAAGATAGCCCTGCGAGTCAAAACCCGAGTGCTTGACTTGGGGCTGGTTAGCAATCAATATGCACGAGCATTACGCTAACAAAAAATAAGTGGGTAACTTCAACATACATTCCATCTCTTCCCACACACGCAGGATAATCGTGGCAGCAAACAGATTCTCGTCTGCTGCTGTATCCTCGTGGTCCAGCATAGGGATAAGAACGTTGAGGCATTCCTGATGGTAGTGGTCCGAAGCATAGCGATCAAAGGTGCCGAGATGGGCGAGATGCTTGGACGAGAGGGCCAGGATGGCATTCAGAAGCACAGTGCAGTTGGCTGCACGTTGAGGAACAATAGTGCCAAACTGGTGCGACGGTTCGCAAAGGTCCAGCTGTGCAGACGTTAGTAGCCGAATTCATACGATAGTCGTCTCTACGAGACAATGCTGGACATACCCAAATTGCTAGATTCTGGACAAAGTGGCGCAGAAGCTTTGCCTCGCGCTGGTCCTCCAGCGGATAGACCGACTTGCGGGTATAGATGTTGGGGTGGGCAGCTTGAGTCTCAACACTCAGTGTCAGCGGCGAGTGCATGGGCGGGTGCGTGGGTGGATGATGTGCGTGCACAGCTGGCATGTACTCGTCCTGGACGATGAAGCGGTCCGTGGGCGACTGCGGCGAGCCATCACTACCCGATGCCCTGTGGTAAGTTTGGAGTTCTTGGTACGGACTATGGGGCAAAGACCGTTGAAGAGGAAAGTCAAAGCCACCATTGTCATTACCATTGCCATTGCCATTATCGTTACCATTTCCATACGGGCTCGCTGGTGAGGGCTGCTGGGTCTGTGCCTGTTGGGCTCGTGCCGGTTGGGCTCGTGCCGGTTGAGCCCGTGCCTGCTGAGCCCGAGTCTGCTGTGCCAGCCGAGTCGAGTGTCTGCGTCCGTTCGTCAAGGGAACCCGTTGCGCAGCCAAGGTGGTTACCGAGCGTGCTGTTGCACTGTAAGAGGACACGTCCTCGGAAGGGGCAGGGCTGTACGATTCATTGTGCGGGGAGGGATTTTTTGTTTGTGGAGCCACCGGCCGAGTGGCTTGCGGTGGTCGGGAGGGAAGGGGAGTAGGACGTGGAGGGGGGCGTGCAGGTGCAGGCGGTTCCGGGTCGTCGTCATCGTCGCTATAGAATTCGGCATCACCAGTTACACCATCCGCAACAAAGTCGACTGCGTGATGGGTGGAAATAGGAACGTCAGTTTCTCCGTGTCCACTTGTGCTTCGAGTAAAGTTCGGCTAAGGAAGGGGCAGTACTCACGACGTTTGGGGATTTTGGCCCATTGTTGCCGACGGGTGTAAGGACCTGTTCCGGACAAAAGAAAAGAAGTTAATTGTCAACCTCGTGAAACATAACGGGTACGTTATCTTGGCCAATGGTGCCTACCTGATTTAACGCGGAACTTGTATCCACGCGTGCAGTTCCTGGATGTTGCCACGCAGCGGCCACATGCAGGAAGGGCCCGATCACCTGTGTGGATCAGTCAGTACACATTGCACATGATTGAAGCTCTAATTTGTCTGGCATCCGGTGAATCTGGAGATATTGAGATGAAATGGGGAAGAATATCCCGCGTGGGGAGGTAGAGCTGAAGTGGAAGGTGGTCTAGCGTGTCTTGAATGTGACGTGAGGGGGTGAAGAAGGAAGCAGGGCCGGCAGGGTAGGGATCAGTTGTGAGGGGAAGGATAGTCAGGCACACTTGCCGTCTTGCGGTGTGGGGTTGGGCAAGTTGAGGCTTGAAGAAAATGACAATGTAATTTCTCGGCTCTTGATATCAAACAATCTCTAGGAACCGGGGCCTTACGGGACGAGGACAGAGAAGGTTTACTTACATTTGAGGTGTTGCTCTCGGCAGGACTCGCTGTGAAGAGGTCAACTCGTCAGTGTCGTAATTCGGTTTAAAAGGTGAAAGTGATATCGGTATTGATGGTATCAACGGGTAAACAAATAAAGCAAACAAGCGAAACACATGCGGAGGAAGTGTAGGCAAGGGAATGAGAAGAAAAGAGGATACTCACCATCCAAAGGGCGCTATCTGTGGTGGCCCAGCCGACGGCTGAGACGGGTCCGAAGGCATCACTCATTCATAGGGAGGGACAGCAAAATGCATGAGGTGGACGATGAGAAGGAAGCCGAGGGTTGGAGACAGTCGATTCTAGAAGGAAAGGAAGAGAAATGTTGCTGTTAAAGAGCCAGAACAGTTGAAAAATGCCGAGTGGGAAGGAAGGCGGGAGAGAAGAGAATTAAAAGGGCAAAAATCCGCGAGAGGAAGTCAAGGTCTAGGCGCGGGAGTGGTAGTGGAAAGCCGTTCGGTAGGCTTAGCCGCAGAGCGCCAGAGCTAGCCCTGCTAGTGACAAAAGCTAAGGAAGCGCGGAAGCTCTTCAGAAGGAGACGAAGGGCCAAAACGAAAAAGAAAAAGAAAAAAAAGGACAGGGGTGTGTAAACTACCTTGGAGATACGTGCGGAGTAGCAAGGGCTGGATGAATGTAAAAGAGGTCGAAGAAGAGAAGACGAGGGGAAACAGAAGGTAAGAGATTGGCTGTGGTGCTTCGTAGAGATGATAAGAAACGCGGAGAGCTGAGGGCAAAGCTGGAAAGTGAATAGAGTAAGGCGGTTGGAGACTTGGCTGGCTGAGATCGACAGGTCCCGAGTCTTCACTTGCTGTGTTGCAAGCCCGTTGAGTATGTCTCAGGCCGCCAGAGATAGTGAATATCAATGGTCGCCAAAGCTGATAGAGAAGATGTGCCTAGGACAGGGAAGCGGACATGAGAAACATATGGTGAAGAGATTGTGGAAGCTGAAGAGGACAAAACATGGACTTTGCGGGGAATTTCGGCCAACAGCAGCAATTACGGAGACGCCCAGAGACGCCAGGAAACGACCCAGAACAGCTGAAAGAGAGACTCAATCAAGCAGTCTCCGATTGGCCCTGCAGAGGGCACGAACGAGAAGCAAAGATCCTGGGAAGACTGGGGAAAAGAGACGGAAACCGGGGAAAACAAAGGATAGGTAAAGAAAAGATTGTGAGAGGAGAGGAACAGCGGCGTATGGCAAACGAGGAGAAACGACAGGATAGGACAAACGATGGGTGGAGTCTGGACCGCGGGTTCAAGGTGGGGCCACTGCAGTGAGTGTTCCCTTCTTTTGAGCTTGCCCAACGTTGAAAGATGCCAAACGAGGTATCACAAATGAGAAGTAGGGAGGTGGCAGGATTGTAGAAAAACCAACAGTAAAATCTGGGATTTTTTTTTTTTTGGCAGAAAACAACAACAAATGATCCAGATCGAGAGGGAAGGCACGACAAATCGAGATGGGTCGCAACTGCCTTGCCGGGGTAATATTTGGTGCGGCAGGCACTCTAGTGCTTGGAGTGTTTGCAAAGTGAATGGGGAGGGAAGGAGCGACTGTGCTCTCGATGGCCTTCACCTGGCATCGTGACAGAGGGCAGAAGACGTTTTGTTGGTGTCGACATGCAACACTCCTTGTTATCGTAGTCCTTCATTGCGTGTGCTGGATCTAGGTTCGTCGGAATCACGATATCATCGGCCAGACTGCAGGAAATGGCATCTTTTGAGGCACCGCAGACCGCGTCTGGGCTGGACGCGACGAGCAGAAAGCTCCTGCCGTCTACGGCTTTGTGTACGATGTGCAACAGATGGCGAGGAAAGAGCGACCGGAGTGTCCAAGGTACAGACCAGATCGTGCCCCCTCCCCTTTTTCCCCCCCTTGACCGAGCAGGTCAGGAGAACAGTCGACTCCCCTTCCTTCTCCTTCCTCATTTCCAAAGTTGCGAGAACATGACGAAAAGAGGACAGCGACGGATATGTCTCGCCGAAAATGACACAGATTCACTCCTGTACGATGTTCCTGCCCGATGTTGACTGGCGACGCTAGTAGGCAAGAGGCAGGGTGACGGCCAGACCGTGGCATTGATGGACTTTTTTTTTGTCTCTCTTGTGCCCTTTTCATACTTGAAGCAGCCTTGATGTTGGTACTTTCTACTTTGCTTATTTTGGCACGTATACCTACGCCGTATTCGTGACGCCTACCCCAATTTGTGCGGTCTAGGTCCAAGTCGTAGACGCCTTTCAATCCTTGTGTCTCTTTTTGACAACAATTTTGCACTTCTTTCTATCTTTTTCTCGGCTCCTCAGCCTCTCAAACCCTCGATGATGACTTCTCTCCTCGTCCTCTGTCATTGCCATTTTGTCATAGGGTCACAGCCGAGACGTCGCATTCTGTCTACTCGTGCCCCTCGTTCCTATCAACCCCCTCCTATCGTTCTGAGCAGTCATCCTCAACCCCCCTCACAAAGTCCACCGCCAAACCACGGCAATCAGAAGTGGTCAAAAGATTGAGGGACTGCCTCGTCGCGCGGTTTGCGCCGCTAGGAACTGTATTGGCCAATCACGGTAATGCTTTTGTCGGTGGCGGAGACTAGAAGAGATAGTGCACGGCGAAGGCTCGGGCATTCCCCCTGCTGGATCAAGATCCGGCTTTTGTCTTTTCCAGAGGCTTGAGAGAAGAGGCTCCTTCCTTATTTTGCAGTGGACAAGGGAGCCTCTTTGTTAGACCCGGACACGGAGGTAGCCATTTTTGCAACTAGCTGCGACCACGGAGCAACCTTGGCGCTCACGGGTACCTTGGCCTACTTGACGATGTACCTCTGCATCTACCATTTGCCGGGTTTTGCGTGCGTTTACCGTCGTGACGTGACTTGTTTCTGGCTTTGTTGTGACCGTTCTTTTTCCATGTCCACCGCCACTGGGGCAGGCACTACATCGATCTCCCCTCGCACTTTCCCTCAGAACTTTCTCTCAACGGATAACGAACGACGGAAAAAATGGAGACCAAATCAAAAGAGAAAAAAAAATTCAGGATAAAAAAAAGAAAAAGGTGGGACGAGTTCGCACACACCCCTCGACCCTCCTTTTCCTTCTCGACGATGGTGGACGAGGCAATTCTCGCGAGTTTTCACCTTTTTCAGTTTTCTTCCAACAACTCCATCTCCATCGTCATTTTTCGCCCATCACGCACTGCACTCCCTCGCCTTGCATCCACGCCCTCCCCAGTCTCTCTTTCCCCGGCCTCCTTCTCGTCTCGTCTTGGCTCCTCTTCTCCGCATTCTCGCATTTTGAGTTGAGTGTGTGGTCATTGGTTGTGCGGGACATCTCTCACACCAAAAAGGGGTTGCACTGAGAACACAAGCAAGAACCTGACACCAAACCCCAGAGGTGGCGGTCACAAGGACAAACGGCGATCGCCCTTGTCACTCCAGTCCCTAAAGTACAAAAGTACGGGGAAGAAGAGAGAGTGCGGAGTAGCCAAACGGGGTGCCTCACATTCCTTTCTGGTCCTCATTTGTCTCTGTGACCTCGAGTGTCTTGTCTTGGGGAACGATTGGTGATATTTAAGCTTATCGTTGCCCACGTTTCGATTTTCTCGTTTCTTGTCGTGATCTTCTTTGATTCTCGCCAGGCCTCAGCCCTCTATCATTCTTATCTTGAGCCTGTCTTCTTTATCTCCCTATCTTCTTTCCCCCTTTTTGTTCACCCATCATCACAACCCACCCACCACGACCACCACCATGTCCCACATATCGGACGCCGGCGCTCCGGCTGCCGTCGAGCCCACCAAGGAGGACATCACGGCCATTGATGCCGTGGCCAACGATGACCAGGAAATGGCTGACGCCAAGGCGGCCAACACGGTTGTTGGTTTCGCCAAAGCGGCGGCCGAGAAGGAGCACAAGATGACCCTTATGGAGGGCATCCGGCTCTATCCCAAGGCCATTGCCTGGAGCATGCTCATCAGCACGTGCATTGTCATGGAGGGGTACGACGTCTGCCTCATCAACAACTTTTACGCGTTCGACCAGTTCAACCGCAAGTACGGCACCCAGCTGCCCAGTGGCGAGTACCAGGTCTCGGCCGCCTGGCAGAGTGGCCTCAGCAACGGCGCCAACTGTGGCGAGCTGATCGGCCTGCTGCTCAACGGTTGGATCTCGGAGCGCTTTGGTTACCGCTACACCGTCATTGGCTGTCTCGTGCTGGTGACGGCCTGGATTTCCATCTTCTTTACCGCCAAGAACACGGTCGCGCTGCTCGTCGCCGAGATTCTCTGCGGTATCCCCTGGGGCGTCTTCCAGACTCTGACAATTACTTATGCCTCCGAGGTGTGCCCCGTGGCCCTGCGTGGCCACTTGACCACCTACGTCAACGCCTGCTGGGGTATCGGCCAGCTGATTGGCATCGGCGTCATTATGGGCGTGCTCGACCGCACCGACCAGTGGGCCTACCGCCTGCCGTACGCGCTGCAGTGGATGTGGCCTGTCCCTTTGATGATTGGCATCTTCTTCGCGCCCGAGTCGCCTTGGTGGCTGGTGCGCCGCGGCCGTATCGACGACGCTAAGCGCGCCCTTTTGCGGCTCACGAGCAAGAAGGTTCGTGAGGGCGACCCGAACGACCCCAACGCCGAGCGCTTCGACCCGGATGCGACGATTGCCATGATGGTACACACGACAGCCCTCGAGGCCAACGCCACCAAGGGCGCCAGCTACCTCGACTGCTTCCGCGGCCGCGACCTGCGGCGTACCGAGATTGTCTGCATGGTCTGGGCCATCCAGAACTTTAGCGGCAACTCCTTCTCCAACTACTCGACCTACTTTTTGGAACAGGCCGGCCTGTCTTCCCGTAAGGCCTATGGTTTCGCCCTCGGCCAGTACGCGTTCAACATTGTCGGTGTCGTCGGTGCCTGGTTCCTCATGTCCTGGGGCATTGGCCGCCGCTCGCTCTATCTGTACGGTCTCTGCGGTCTGTTCAGCATGTTGTTTATTATGGGCTTTTTGGGCCTTGTCCCCGAGTCCCACCGCAACCAGGGCTCCATCGCCACCGGCAGTATCATGCTTTGCTGGGCGCTGTGCTACCAGCTGACCGTTGGCACTGTCTGCTATTCTTTGGTTGCGGAAATCTCGACCCGTCGCCTCCAGATCAAGACTGTTGTCCTCGGTCGTGTCCTCTATATTATCGTGGGCATTATCTGCTCGGTGCTGACCCCCTACATGCTCAACCCGGGCGCCTGGAACTGGCAAAACTATGCCGGCTTCTTCTGGGCGGGTATCTGCTTCCTCTGTATCATCTACACCTACTTCCGCGTGCCCGAGCCCACTGGCCGCTCGTTTGCCGAGCTCGATGTCCTCTTTGAGCAGGGCGTCAGTGCCCGCAAGTTTGCCTCCACCGAGGTCGACGTCTTCTCGCGCAGCATGAACATCGATGTGCTGCGCAACTACAAGGAGCAGGCCGGTGCCGACCACGTTGAGCGTCTGTCGGCGACGGAGGCGTAGGGAGAGGGAGAGGAAAGCGAACCAAATATAGTGTTTTGAGTAACACTGATAGGAGATACGAAGGGATTTGTGACAAGGAAGGTGTGAGTCCTTCATTAATACCAGAACGACACACATAGGATACAGTTGGATATCGAGGAAGCAGCGTTTGGTGCAGTGTTTTTTTATTAGTTTTCTTTAGGGTGTGGCGACGGTTCTCATACTGTACGCCGCCCACGTTTGTACATACCCACACATAATTAATGCAATGAACATACACGATCAAGCAAAGATTCCTCGTCTTGTAGCAGGTGCCGTCACGACGTGAGGCATGTTGTAAAATAGAACATGCCAGTAAGAGTTCTTAGTACGGTAGGCTCAGAACGGCCACCATCGACACGATTGCCAAAGAGGCCGCTATTGTTCCTCTTTATGGATCCAACTATGAGGCCTACGCTACACCAAAAACCCGCTGCTCGGTCGTGCACTGTCTACGTTCGTGGGGCAATACTGTGTCTTGGGGCCAACAGTGCTCCCGTCAACAATCACCCAGCGCGTCCACGGGAGGTAAACACCTTCCCATCGGTCAGTATTTCTCTGGCATTGTTTTGATTTTTGAAAGGCTCTTCTTTTGCTTCTGCTTTCACTTTCAACTTTGATTCCTCTCGCTTCACATTCCCATCTTCTTCACATTCTTCCTATTGTCATCTTCCCTTCTTTTCCCAAGCCGTTTCCTTCTCCTTTTTAGATCCCACCTCGCTTCCTCTTCTCTTCTTCTTCTTCTGTCGTTTCTTTCTCTCACGCTCGTCCTTTTTTTGCAACTCTTCATTTTATCGATATCAATACCGCTACATCGTCACCTCTATTATTATCGTCGCTAACATCTTACGCACTGATGGGATGTTTCCCTTTCCTTCTCGACCAGTGTACCGGGGGTGCCTCACAAACCGTCAATATCGCAACCATATTTGACGAGGCGATGCCCCCGATCCTCGTCCGAGTTGAGACATGGCTCTCGTCGTCAACCGTGAAGGTCCCTTTTGTTTAAGGTAAGTAATCAGCTGTCGTCTTCATCACCTCTCTACAAAACTAACAATGATCTTGCTCCGTGCTACAGGATATCCAGCACGGTCTCAATGTGCATCTCATCCCGACAGGCCCTGTTGTCGACGAAGGCGTCCTCGGTGGCACTGAGTTGAACTGAGACAGAACAACAATCCCCGCTCTCATCGTGGGGTGAAGATCGATGCTCGATGCAAGCAAGACCCGAGGACACAATTGCCTCGACTGTCATTCAGTCCCCACGCGAAACCGAGACGCTCGCCGGCATGTCTGGCTCCAAGTCAAGCCCTCGGACTCGTACGAAGAATAAAGATGTGGTGGACGACCTTTTACTCCGCCGTCGTATGGTGTTCTGGTTGTCAATTCTTGACATGAGGATATGTCCAAACTTCAATCTGAACGATTATTGTTTGGTTCAGACACCCGACATGCCGAAACAAAACTTTCCCTTCTTTGGGGATATCCCAGCGGCAATGAGGAAGAGGGAACTCGCTGTTCGCCAAGTACGGGAGGCGGAGCCAGTCTCGCCCAGCGACAATATACGAATAGAAAAGATGCTCACCGGTATTGTCGGAAGAGTTTTCATGGCCCCCGGGGTCTTTTACCTGGGTTGTGTGTAAAGAAAGCATGCCTCGCTCGATGGGCGAGGTCCAGTAAGATACTCTGGACATTTGTTTCGGTGTGCTTTCCTGGGAAGAACGAACTTGACTCATGGTCTGGGGCAGACTGGTGTCTGTCCACGCAAACGACATGGGCTTGTCTCGTCCACCAGACGGTCGCAAAATGGTTATGGGTGGACAATAAAATTGAGATGTGGTGATGGAAGGGAGAGGGACAATGGGATGTTCTGATAACAAGCACCAGACAATGCTTGCTTTGGCTTGAAGATATCGATGGACTGGAGATGCCCCTCTTCCTCGTCCCTTCTCATGTTGGCAAATGTCACTGCAAGTCTTTTGATAGAATGGAAAACAACAAAATGCATTACAATAAAACAGCCCATAAAATAAACTCCTGTGTGTCTGTCAGGTCCTCGTCGTATTTGTGCCTCTCAATTTGGTATCTCTCCTCCGCAGTCATAATTCATCAGCCATGAAATCAAAGCCCCGCTTCCTTTTCTCTCTCCTCACACTACTGTGCCCTCGCGTGCACACCGTGGAAACCAAAACCGATGGCAAAGCCCACCTCGGCACGCCCTGTCTCAGTCATTGTCTTTGCGTCCAGGCACAACAAGTAGCTCTTGCTGGCCGTACCGTCCAAGACAACCGACAGCAGCACCCCATTGTCTTCATCGTCTTCCTTGCTGTCCGGATTCTCAATAAAGACCGCCTCGCCGGGCGTGTGCCCATGCGGCGCGCTCCACAGAAGGGCAGCCCGCGTCTCTGTATCCGTCTTGACCAGCCCGTCCGCCAGCGTCGAACGGCCCTGGTTAGCGACGCCGTACACAAAACGGTGGCGGCGTGTAGCAAAGCGCGGGTTGATGCTCGGGAGCTCACCGGCATGCGGGCCGGCCACCGTCCACGCACGCACAGCGGACGTGACAGCGCCCGTGTGTAAAGAAGTAGTGGTTGACAAGGGAAGGCGGTACCGCGACAGGCACGGATTTATGTTGGCGACACGTACAGGGTCGTTGTAAAAGTCGGTAGCAGCGTCGTTGCGGTTGAGCAAGACATTGTAGTACAGAGCGTGAATGACGTCGGACGTGGGATAGTCAATGACGTCGCAAACAACGCTGCCGCCGTTCTCTTCGTCCTCGTAGGCGTTGACACTATGGAAAAAGAAGGAGGCCGGGCTGTCAAACTCGCCAATGACACCCTTGCCAGAAGCTTGGCGATCGACCACGATCCAGCGCGTCTTGTTGGCCGGGTTGAACTGCTCGAGACCGTCGAGGACGTTGCGCTCCCACAACATTTTGAGACCATTTTGGGCGACGTGGGTGCAGGGGATGCACAGAACAACGTAGTGGGCGGTCAAAAAGAAGGAGTGGATGTAGGCCGGCTTGGCACTGCTGGTGTAGACTGTGCTGCCGGAGGGAGTCGGAGATGAAGAGCCAGCCGAAGGGGCCGGACCGTTGCGGCAGCGGATGGTGGCGAGAATGTCCGTCTTGCCGGTAGCCTGGGACACGCGAAAGACACGGTAGGTGGGCGTGGCGCCGAGGTCGAGGTTGAAATTGTAGAAATCGCCCGTCACGGGGTCACGCTGGGCATGGGCCGAGGACATGGGTCCCTTGAGGTCCGGGTGAAGTGTGGCTTGGGTGGCGACACCAATGGGCTCGAGCGTGGCCGGGTCGACACGGCGCATGAGGGTGGCGTCCGTGGTGACCCAGACGGAGTTGGGCAGTTTGGCGCGATGGCCGGATGTTTGTGGTGCTGGGTTAAACGAAACCTTCTTATCGTCTGATGTAGCCGTCGTCGGAAACACGGCTACGGACCGACGGTCGGCCTTAGTAGCAGTGCCAGCAGGTGCCGTACCCTTGGCACCCGGCACATTCAGGTGTACAACGACATTGACGTTCTCCGAGTCCTTGAGACGCGTACTGCTCCGGCCGAGGGCAGCCGCCTTGAACGTCGACATAAACTTTCCCAACAAACCAATGCATGGGTCGGCACGCTGGGCGAAGCTGAAGAGTTTGGCCGCACCCTGCTCTTGCATGAGGCGCATCCGCATCTCAGACTGCTGGCGGGAGGAGTAAAAGACGGACATCTTCGTCTCTTTACCGTCACCGTCGCCATCAGACTCCTCGCTCACAATCTCAAACCGATGCGTATGCGCCAGCCCATCAAACCAATGGCTGATGTAGTGTGTACCCTTGGGCGTCCCTTCGACCTTCATCACACCAGGTCCGGTGCGGTACAGACTACCGGCAGCATAGGCAGGAATGGTACCGGTTATGGGGATCTCAATGGGACCCCTCTCTTCACGGAGGCCGTCAAACTATATTGTTAGCTGTGAGTACATAATAGATAATTGGTGTGATTGTAAAAAGACATACGCCCGCCTCGTTGGGCCAGTCTCTGAAGGCCTGGCCATTGACCCGTTTCAAAGCCTCGGTGTAGTCAGTCTTCTCATCGTCGACAGTGCGGTAGCTGGGAATGACCGGGAGGGCTGCAGCCTCAGCCGGAATGGCGACGGGTACGGAGCCCATATTTGTGGGAGTGGCGGGTATCTGGCAGAGATACAAACGGGGCCGTGTGTTGTTTTGTAACCAAGACGTATGTCTTGGAAGATGCCGGGTGATGCAATACAGAACCAGACTGCAGGTGAAGGTTTAACAAGATGCAGGTCTCGCGGAGAATAGGAGAAAAGTAAAAGGAGAAACAAAACGGGACAAAACAGTTCAATATAGGTAAACGAGGAGGGAACGATGATATAAGAAGAAAGGGGGTGACGAGAATGAAGGACCTGGCTGTAAATAAGACAGAAAGGAGTTGGCTGGTTACTAGACTGTTGAACTGTCGAGACTGTCGAGTGCTTGCATGTTCTGTTGATTCAAATTCGTGAGACCGGCCAGGGATCTCGTGTCTTTATGTAGTCGATGGGGTTCATATCACAAGAAGAAGGAGAAGAAAAAGAGAAGTACAAAAGAGCGTATTGAAATCTCCGAGAGATTTTATGTTACGAGTACGAGCAAATATGGGAAAGGGGCCGAGGGAGACTGAAAAAAGTGACGAGGGTGGTGCGCCATGTTTTGGCGTTAGTTGTTGGCCAGTTTTGGGCCAGTTTGGACCAGTTTTGAACCAAGTTGCCCGTTTCCGTTATTGGAGAAATGCACGCCGCCGCCCAGCTGGGTTTGTCTTCCAGTCGAGGTTAGTATCCTAAAAGACCGAGGGAAAGCTTGAAAGCTTGGCATGGGAGAGGCGTGCCGGCCGGCTGACCCCCCAGTAAGGTAAGGCTGCAGCCGAGCGAGAGCGAGATTTCTTTTTGTGATCAGTATTAATGGTGTGCATTATCTTATTTTTGTGTCCCTTGTGTGCATCGTGGGTATGGCAGACAGCATCGTGCGACCCCTTGAAAGATGAAGAATACAAGATCATGGCTTGGGATTAGGAATGTGGAATCTTGAATTGACCCGATTGTCCGGGCGAGAAGAAGGGTGGGAAGGTTGAAATGCTTCGACGATGCTTATGATGGATGATGATGGCGGCCAAACTTGGAGGTTGAGACGGTGACTCTAAATCAGGACGATGGGAGGAGGGCACGCGGCTCCGTACCTTTTTTACCACGATGAATCTTCTAATCATACGCAAACATCGTCACCTTCATGCTCGTCGTCATCGTTATCGTTTTCCATCTTGGCATGAAAATAGAACAGCAGGATCCGAATGCGAGGCGGAGACGGAGACGGATGAAAGATGGAAAGATGAGGATGGGTATGAATGTAGGATCTACAAGTAGAATGGAAGACGAAAAAAGGGCAGAGGCTCTCGGGCAACGGCCAAGAAAAGAAGGCGACAGATCAGCTTTCTGGGAAAGCGTAGAGTCTCTAGAGGGTCTTTGGGGCAATGGAAGCGAAAATGGAAGAAGAGGAAGAACAGAAGCAAGAGGGATCACCCAATGAACGTCGTTTTGTTGGTCGAAACATTGTTCTTTTTCGTTGTCGTCTGCCGTCTATCGCGTCTCTGACAGCAAGGTTGCTCCTTTTGCCTCTCCACTTTATGCAGGTTCTCGCCTGTCTTGCCCGTTTCGAGTAATCAGCCCCCTCCTCTTATTCTCTTATTTCTGGGGTCTTTTCAGGAACTTAATAGCGCTGACCAGGGGGTGAAGCTCCAGTACGAGCTCGCTGGCTTACGAGCTTACCACACCTAAAACCAACGGCAGCGGCAGCTAATTGCAGTTGGGAGCTTCCTATTCGCCAGCTCGCTTGAATTAAGCGATGGTGCTTTTCTGGATGCTGCTTTACAATTTTCGTCCTTCTTTCTGGTTTCTTTTTCTTTTCCATCCCTGTTCGACACTGTCGATCATCTTTGACCCTTTCTTTTTTCTGTTGGATATCCGGAGAGAGTACGGCACTCTACGAACTGTGAATGTATTAAAATGGTATTGTCGCATCTCAGCAAACCCCACGTAAGACCTAATCATTCGGTTTGCTCTACGTCTTCTTCCCTTTCCATTTGTTCTTCCATTCCGCCGCCCAAAGATTGTTTTGATAGCTGCCTGTTAAGGTTGCCTTTGTCAGCCCACCCACTCTGCTGCGATACGTCGCGCATGTTGGCTGTGGTCAAACGTCTTATTTTTATTATTATTTCTCGTCTTCCGTTTGACGATGCATTAAAACTCAAAATGCGACAGGCCGCGGTGCTGCCATTTTAAACATTCTTGACTCCGGACGAAAAATAAAAGTGAAGATGCAACCTTGCTGCCTGCGGCAGTAAAAATAGGCGACAGAGTGCATGAATGTGAGAGTAAATATAACATCAATACAAGTGTTGGTAAGGCTGTTTCCGACTGTCTTTGACAAAACAAATTCAATCTTATTTTATTTTATGGACTTTTATTGAGTCTCATTTTACTTCATTTGAAAAATCGAAAGAGATAACAAAAGTAAATAAAGCAAGAAGTTGAGACAAACGAGAGTAAATAAAAAAAACGGCAAGCACTCATGAAAACCAAAATACAACATTATTCTAGAAATGCATATTTTTTTTATCTTGATGGGGCTCTATATACAATGCAAGTAAGAAAAAGCAGTCCGCACGCCATGCAGGTATGTATGAAAATAATAGCAGTGAGGATGAAGAGACAACGACAAAAAACAGGCCAAAGTTGCAGCGTAGATGCCTGACCATAGTGAGGTTGGGTATCATCGGGGGATGACAGAAATAGAAACAAAACAAAACAAAACAAAGAAGGAGTAATGACAGAAAGTAGATACCAGAAGATATCAGCAGATTATGAGGACATGTACAATGTATACGAAGAACAAAAGTAGAAACAAAAAAAAAAGCAAAAGACAAATGACTTTTTCGTCAGCAAATCACACCTTCTCGTCGCCCTTGACGGCTCTGGCTACCTCGGGCTCACCCTCGGCGTCCTCGTTGACCTTGCCGTCGACAGCGTTTGTGGCTGGGGCTGCCTCGACGTCGGTTGCGGCAGCCGGGGCACTAGTTGGTGCATGCTTCTTGGTCTCCCGGATGTCCTTCCACCCCAGACCCCAGGTACAGAAAAAGGAGGCCACCGACAAGCCCGCGGCCAGGTAAAAGACCCGGTCGACACTGTTGGCGTAGGCGAGAATGACGCCCGGAACACTGCTGGCGGGAATGACCTCTCTAAAGGCGGTGGCACCGGCGGCAATGACGGTTTCCGGGTCGACACTGGGTGCATGCTGGACGAGCTGCGACTTGAGGCTGTTGTCAAAGACGGTGTTGGCAATGGACAGCAAAACAGCGCCGCCGACGTTTTGGCCGAAACTGAGCAGACCGACGGCCACGCTAATTTGAACAGGTTTGACGGCGTGCTGGATGGCGAGGAAGGGGGCCTGGAAGACCATACCGCGGCCGGTGCCGGCCAGGATCTGGAAGCCGACCCAGTGTCCCGTGGCGTGTTGGGCGCGAGGGTCGAGAGTAGGCCCGTACCGATGGAGGCGAAGGCCATGCCGACGACGGCCCAGGGCAGGTAGTAGCCCATTCTGCTGATGAGCATGCTGGACACGACGGCGGCAAAGAGCTGGCTCAAGATGCTAGGCAGGATGTCGACACCGCTCATGACGGGCGAGGCGTCGCGGGCGGTCTGGTAGTAGATAGCAATAAAAAATGAGTTCATAATCATGGCGCCCATGAGCGTTAAGCTTGTCAGGGAACCGGCATAGACGGCGCGCTGGCGGATAATGGGCGTGGGACGAGGGCGGCTTCGCCGTTGCGGTTGGGGATGTCGTCGGTACCGTCCCAGTGGCTCATACGGTAGTTCCAGACGCCCCAAACCAAAGCCGTGAGACCGGCACCCACAAAGAGACCGATGATGACTGACGACTTCCACGGATGCGCGACGGTGCCGCCCCATTCCAGGGCCAGTAACAACTGAATGGTGGCGCCGGCAAAGAGCGAGAAGCCCACAAGGTCGAGACGGTGGACAAGCACAAGACGCAGTTGGCGCTGGATGGTGGCCTTGGGCTGGCCACGCCAGGACATCTTGACCGTCTGTTCGGGGATGTGGATGAGGAGGACGAGGGTGGCCACGACGGCGCCGACGGGCAGATTGACGTAGAAACACCAGCGCCAGGTGGCGAGTTCAGTGAAGACGCCGCCGAGTAGCGGGCCGGCAACAATACCAAGTTGGGCGACTTTCCTGTTAGATATGATGCGTGGACGTCAAACAAAGGGGCGACAAAAGAAGGGCAAAAAAGCTTACCACCAAGGATGATACCAGTCAAGACTAGAGAGACAGTATGTTAGCAAATAACCAACAACGCGAACAATATGATACTGGTCACTCGACTTACACGCTCGTCGGGCCAAGGGCGCCAAGCCGGCCAAGATGGTCAAGGTGCCGTTTTGCAGACCGGCCGCGCCCAGACCGGCAATCGCCCGGCCGATGATCAACATCACCGACGACTGTGCAACGCCGCAGATGAGCGAGCCAAGCTCAAAGACACCAAAGTAGATGAGGAACGTCCACTTGGTCTTGAAATATGTGTAAATCTTGCCCGACATGGGCTGCATTGGGGCGCTGTACACGTTAGTGGTGGACGACAACAGTTTCTTGATAGTTCCGGGAGGACTCACCAAGCCAGCTGGTAGGCGGCTCCGTACCATCCCACATCGTTGAGCGAGTGGAACTGGTTGGTGATGCGCGGGATGGCCGTCGAAACAATGGACATGTCGAGCATGGTGACGAACAGGGCGAGTGACAGGGCGAGCACAATCAGCCACAGCTTGACGCCCGTGACATACTGCGGCTCGGCATTGGAGCCGCGTGTTGTTGTTGGCGCCAAAGCGATATCGAGTGGTTCGTCGGGGGTAGGTGTAGTGTTTTGAACGTCTTGGACATCGTGAACATCGGGCACATCACGAATACTCTTCTCGCCCGTGGACAGCGTCGGCGTGACCGTCCGGTCGTCTGTGTCGGTCGTCATAGCGGATGCGGAGGGAGGGATGTGAAAGGAATCAAGACGAATAAATAAAAACAAAAATAGACAAAGACGACAACACAAAAACAGGTCGAACAAAAGAACTCCCAGCGTGTTCTATATCTTGACGGCCCGGGTACTGGGTATCAGACTGTCTTTGTCCAAGTCCGCTGAAGTCCGTTTGTTGATTTTCTTTACCCTTTTCCCCCAGATGTGTGGCGCGCTTGGGGTTGGATGGGTTGGATCGTTGTCTTGTTGCTGGCTCGGGTCGAAGGTGCCGAGAGACTAAAGGGGAACAACAAAAGTGGTGCGGAAGACAAGAACGACAAGAAAAAGAAGAAATTGAGAGACAAAGTAAAAAAGCTTGTCCGGCTCTTATATCAAACTCGTATTTTTCATTCTCTGCTGTTCGTTTCCATATTGTTATTGAATTCCCCCTTTCCATTAACGGGGCGAGTGAAAGAGAAAGTGAAAATCGGCAACGGGATCCCCATTCCCGTTTCTTTCGGGCCATTCTTGTGTGTGAGAGAGAAGGGAAGGAACGAACCACAGAAGAGAGCAGGGGCTAAGCCGTACACGATCAATCTCGGGCCCCGTAAAATGTGGGCATTTCACATACGGTGAAAGTTGGCCGACTGCACACACTGCACACTGCTCTTGCCTCTTTCCTTAGGTCACTGTTACTGCCATTAAGCTATCATTGTCGCTGCCCTCCTATCGCTCCTGCAGTGCGCCCTACATTTGCTCGAACTGGTATGACCTGCAGTTCAAAGGGCGCGGCCACCCCGGGTTTGGGCGTCCTCTCAATCCCGACCGACTCAACGTCCCTCCTTCCCCCTTTAATACTTTTCTCTTTGAATCCCGTTCTGCCTTGCAGGGCCCGACCCACCAACAGAACAATGCCCCAGTAAGGAGTACACACCAAAAAAGAACATACGCTACCCACTAACACGGGGATCGCCCTAGCGGAAAAAACAGCCCGCAATCTCCTACTCCTACAAGCCGAACCTCACTTCACTTTCAAGAGCGAAGCAAGACATGCATCCTGCATTGCATGGACCTTAGGGACAGACCACCTTTGCACATTAGAAGTCGTATCGCATCGTGTTGTATACACGGATTCACGCAACATACGTACTTGTGCATCGTGGATATATACGAATAACGTGCACTCGGCATCTCGTCATTTTGAAGTGCTCCGTACAAGGGAACGTCCAATCCAACGTAGATCACAGCCTAATTTTCTACTTTGCTTGGCTCCCCGAGATTTTAACTTTCTAACTTTTTTAGAATTTTGCGGAGTACAGGAGGTCATGGTTTCTCCCCGGCCCGAGATATCCACGTGGGATTTTTTTTTCTTCTTCTTTCCACCCCCTGCGAGTCCTGTGTCCTGTGTCCTGTGTATTTGCCTTTGTCTATCGTGTTTCATTGAATCCTGTCCGCCCATTACCGATCATTGCATATTCATGTCCATGTTCATATCCCATTTTCCTGTTACCCGTTTCCCCGTAAAACAGCTGTCGTATTCTGTTGTCACTCACTGCCCACAAATTCATTCACCAATCGCCACAATCGCTCTACAACTGCGACTGGGGCAGACCTTCTAAAAAGAGATCCCAGAACATGTAGTCCTCGGGATGCCCATGGCCGCCGACAGGTCTGTAAGGAATATGTCGTTGGACGGCATCAGCAGTGGATCTTGCGAGGGCTCGCCCATGGTGATGTCTGCTGTTGGTTCCGGTGCTGCCGTAGCTGCGGCGACCGACGACAGCTGCCATGCTGTGCCTTCGGCCGACGGTGGCGCGTCCAGCGTCATTGGGCCGGCATTGTTGTTTCCGTTCATAGGCGGTATGTCAGGCGCCGACGACGCCGCCGACGCCGACGCCGACGCCGCAACGGTGGCATTCATGATGGCCCGCTGTCCCTGGTCACCTTGTCGGTCTGCAGACACAACCGACGACGCCGACGCGACAGCAATAGACCTCGCCTTCTCGCGGTGGTCCGGCCGGCCCATGTCCATGGCCCACAGTTCGCGCACCGACGAAAGCATCGTGGCCGCCCGGTTGAAGACGTCGTAGGCTTCGGAGCCGGTAATCGAGGTGCCGGGGCCAACACGGGGCGCATCGCGCAGCTTTGGCAATGAAGCCGTCTAACATGTCCAAAACGTGAAGACGGTCGCGCACGGCCGCACGGTCCCAATTGGGCTCGTCAATCACCGACAGGCCGTACAGCAGGACAACACAGTGGGTGAAATGGGCGAAAAAGGCAAACGGTAGAGCAGCATACGACCCGCTGGTGATTTGCCGGAAAAAGGACCAAAAGGCCGCGACGGCCTCGACACAGCGCTCGAGTGCGGCGACACGGGAGAAGTCGAGAGTTGACGGTGCCGGTGCACCACCGCTACCCGCCGAGTTGTTGGCGTTGGCAGATGGTGTGGGCTTGGTGGACAAAGGCTGTGTGACGGGTTTCGTGCGTGCTCGTACCGAGATGACGGCAATCGACGCCATGGACGCAACGGGCGCGACAACAGGCAGCACCGCGCCGGCACACAGCATCATCTCGGAGGCATACAGGGCATCTTGCACGCCTTCATAGTGCCGTGCTTCGGGCGGGATGTTGTCGCGGATCTCGTTGATCTTGGCCCGCACCACACGCACCACATAGGCCGGTAACAGCCTGCACTCGGGCGAGCCCAGCCGGTTGGCCTCGCTCGTGGCGTCCATGGCACAGCTTGGGTCATTGAGCTGCCACTCGCCCGAGTGGATGTGGTCGGCAATGCGCTGCAGCCGCACTTGCGTGACCAGCACGTGGTCGAGTGGTGATTCTGCCTGCGCCTCTAGTTCGTAGAGGTGCTCTTCGAGACGCGTCGTCCAGCGGAGCGGCTCGCACCGCTTGAGCGCAATGGAGAACTTGGACGTCAGCACGTAGCATGCTAGGGCGGCCCGCCGTTCGTCCAAGAGAAGCGGTGCTGCTGGGGGGTCGTCGGCGGCCAGAGCCTGCTGGTAGTGGTCGCGCACAAGCCGTGCAATGAGCGATTTGCAGGGGCTGGCCGCTTTGTGCAGCCCCAGGTCGTACACGAGAGACACGGCCAGCTGCGACATGACCGACAATGTTGGCCGGTCGCGCTTTGATGTGTAATGCACCCATGTCAAGAACGCCAGCAGCCCCTGCAGCAAGTCGAGGCTCTTTTCGCTCTCAAACACAATACGGTGAGCAAAGAGTGCACGCAAATGTGTGCTGCGGCCCAGCTGGGTATGTGTAGGAACACGCTGGCACGTAATTGACATGATGGAGAGCCACAGCACTGGTCTGGTCCGCCGCAGTTTGACTGCCGTCAGATCCGGTGTCAGATGGACGTAGGGGAAGTAGGGAAGCATTGTGGTGCGAAACGTATGCAGGCTCTGCTCGGCTTCGGCGATGGTCGGCTCGAGGGACCGGTCGAGGTTAAGAATGTCGCGGGTCGGAAGACTGTCTTCCTCTCTTGCGTTGGTTGGGATCTCACGTTGCCGTGCTGTGTCGTTAAAACAGCTGAAGCCCCAGCCAAGCGTGTTGGGGACAGATGTTGGGAGGCCTTGTTGCTGCTGCTGTGAATGAGGTGCATCTCTGCTTTCTTCTTGTGTCGGTCCTCTTTTCTGCTGTTGTTGTTGATGATGTCCTCCTCCACTTGAAGCTGTCGACGATGTAGATGACTCTGGTGTGCGAGGTAGATGGCCTGCACATTTACCCGCCATCATCGTACATGTTCTGTCTTCGAACGTTGTCTCGCCGCCATGGATCGACACAGATGATGCTCTTGTTTCGGTTGTTGCTGTGGATGATGACGATGGGCCGCCGGTCATTGATTGTATTTGTTGATGTTGGTTGTGGGGCACGATTCCGCAGCCAAAATCGGGTCCGCCAGCACCCAGTGGCCGAAACTCGTCGGGGCTCGTTGACGGGATGCTGCTTGGTATTGTGTAGGAAGGTCTTGCTTCGGGCACGGCCGAGGCAGCGATGCTTTCTGGACTTGCGTGGCTGCTTCCAATGCTCTGGACGCTACCACCACTGCCGCCAGCACCCCTTGAGCTCGCGTCTATTGTTGCCGCCGCCTTGGCACGGTTGTTGTTTTGTGCCGTCAGCAAGGAAACAAGGCCGTCGAGCTTTTGTTCTAGTTGTGCGGTGCGAGACAGTGTTGACGACGATGTGCGTTTTGTAGCCGATGATGATGGTGTAGTAGCTGCCTTTCGCCGCACGGGGATCGATGGCCGGCAGTCCTTCTTCAGTCGGTGACAGCGTTCACAGTCGGACCCGTCGCTGCGGTAGATGCACCGGCATTTGGCCCGCGAGCAGTTGGCACAGGCACGGCCGTACGGGGCCGGAATTCCTGTGGGCAGAGCGGCATCACCACCCGCCGTGGCCAGCTGCACCTCCATTTCTGTGAAGGGAGATCGAACAAGGAGAGTTGTAGAAGCTCACGTCGTACCCGTGTACTGCAGTCTGTACTCCGGAGTCTGCAACAACAGCCAAGCAACTGGAGGCGAGTACACTGAAAGCCGATATGTACTTTCGGCTCCGGAGACCAGTATATTGTGCAACGGTGTCTCTGTATCTCTCTGTGTTGTCTGTACTGCTGTATGACTGTATTGCTGTCCGTTATGCCTTCTGTGTCGTCCGAATGGGTTACCTGTGGGACCTTTGCCAATCCCGGAGTATTGTAGAAACGGAAATCAACAACGAATGAAAGAATGGGAAAGGATGAAAAAAAGAAGAAAGGGAAGAAGAGGACAAGAATTTGTGAAAGAGAAGGAACCCCGAACACTCCAAAGGCAATTCAGCAAATAGTGAGAAGAGAAAAACCACGTCCCAGAGAAAGAATCACCCAACAGAAAAGGAAAGTATTGCAATGGCCATTTACACGGGAAGGGGCATCTCTCTAACTCTGGGGGTAGGAGTTGGGAATGCCGACGGGTTTGACGAACCCCGTTTTTGCGTGAATTCCGACCGGCGTTAGGTTGAACGGGTTGTTGAGTGGTTTGATAAGCAGGATTTTATGGGCAGGAATGCGCAGGAAGGAGCGCTCTGGTGCACTTTGGTACGCTTTGGTGGGTGTCATTCGCTGGAACATGGCACCGGTCTGACACTTTTTCTTGCTCAAGGACCCGCAAGGAAGGCGCGAACGACAAAACAATGAACAAAATGAAAAACTAGAGAGGCTTGAGAAGGCTGTCGAACGGGATTCAGGGCTGAAAGGGAAGGAGCGATCCAAAAAGAATGCTTCGTCAGCTGGGCTCAACGCCCTTTCAGGACTCGTCAAATCCGATCGACACACAGTTTATGTTTTCTGGACACGGTTCACGGAGACATTACAAACGCTGTCGAGATGATAAACATTATTTCTGTGCCTTGTATTTCTGTATCTAGTGGAAAGAAAACGAGGAAATGCCCGACAGATAAGGACAAAAAGAAAGAAAGGAGAGCCGTGTAAGAATAAAGAGTAAAAAAATTGAACATTTCCAAGAACCCTACAGTTTAAAAAAAAGCAGAATATTACGATTTTTCTAAAACCCCATTTTCCTCGTCGAGTACTTCTTCTCTTCTTTTACTGTCCCCTTTGTGATACCCTTGGGCTTTTGTTTTTCAACGGCTATTTTATTTCGTGCGGCACCTCCACTGCTTCAGCTTCGTCGTATCCATAGTGTTACACATAAGAAAAAAGAGAGAGAACAAAAAAGGAAAAGGAAATTGACATAAGAAATGTGAATAAAATAATGATAGTGAAAGGTTTGCGCGTTGCGATGATGAGAGAATTTATGAGTTGTGAGTTGTAGGTTTGTGAGTAGGAGTTGGTAGATGGAGTTAGTCGGGCGGTCTTCAAACCCGCCTTCCATGAATTAATGGTGATTGATGGTGGTGGTGAGGGGGTTCTTCAAAAACATTTTACAACTCATCCGCGGCCGGAGCAGCCTCTGCAGCCGGTGCCGCAGCAGCCTCATCAGACTCGCGGCGCTGCGTGGCCTCGCTGTTCTCGCTGGCCGGCTTGGCACGGCTCTGCTCCTTTTCGCGTTCGCCCTCAACGCTGGGGTCGGCACTCTTGGGCAGAGCATCGTCAGCGACGGGGTTCTGCTTGGTCGACTGGTCGACGCCCTCAACGTCCGGATGGGGCGGGGCGACAACGGGCGCGCTCTCATCGGCGATCTCGTTGCCAGCCTCGTCCACCAGCCGTGTGCGGGTCTCGTAGCGTGTCTTGAACTCCACCTTGCCGCGAAGCGACTCAACCTGCTCCGGGTCCAGGATGTTGCCATCCTGGTCGCGGTACTCAACGCGCTCCTCGCGCGACAGAATGCGCTGGGCCTCCTCATCGGCGACGGCCGCGATGGGCGGTGCAGGGGCTCGGTGTGGAGCGGCTCAGGTTCGGCCACCGTCTGCTGCTGCTGCTCCTCCTGAGGCTTCTCCTCCTTGGGCTGCTCAGCCTGCTGCTGCTGCTGCTGGGCCTGCTCAACGGGGATCTGGCTGTGCTCGCCACCGGCGATCGGGACGTCGGCGACAGGTGCCTGCTGATCAACGACAGGCGCGGCACCGGGGGTCGTGGGCACAGCGGCAATTGACGGCTGGTTGAACTGCTCGTACTCGGGGTACGAGTCAAGAAAGGTGTTGCAGTCCCAGTCCCAGGTGCTGAAGAGCTGGACGCGCTTGCACTCGGCCTTGGTCCAGGTGTTGCCGTAGGCCAGAGGGGCAAACAGCGTGAAGACGACAGCCGAGATAGCCAGGATGGTCAGGGCGCCGGCCTTGCCGAGGAGCGGGTTGTTCTTGACGCGGAGGACACCGAAGCGAGCAGTAGCGAAATCGTAGATCTGGCAGAAGGCCATGATGGCAAAGTACAGGGCCGGGAAGTAGTGGTGCAGGAACAACTGGCGCTCCATCAGGTAGAAGGGGAAGTAGTGGAACGCCCAGCCGAGGACGGACGTGCCAATCTCATAGTCGAAGCGCTTGAAGGTGGCGTTGTTGTAGTCGCCGCAGCTGCGCTGCCAGCGGAGGATGGCGATACCCTTGAACAGGACATAGATGGCAATAGCGGCGGTCGAGGTCCACCAGACAAAGGGGTTGCCAATAAGGTAGATCTGGCGATGCTGCTTGCCCCAAAAGTTGATACCGCGGCGGAGGATGGGCCAAGCGCTCGGGCGTGAGTCGTAGGCGTGCGACTCGACAAGGCCGGCGTTGGTCTTCCACATGACCTCCTGGAGCTCAAGGAACTTGCCAAAGAAGCCCGGCTTGCGGTAGTTGACCTTCTCGGCCTCGGCACCCAGCAGAACCTGCTCGTTCGCCTCAATGTACCACAAGCTGTTGGGCTCGCTGCCGCCACGGGCGCAAGTGACCTCCTGCTGCTCCGAGGCCCAGTCGGGAAGCTTGACCTTGTGAGAGAACAGGACGCAACCGGTCATGACGTGGACGAGGCGGAACTTGGACTCAATGGTACGGAGACGCTCCTTGGCAACGGCGCCGTCAGACTTCTTCTTAACAATCTCGACACGGAAGTAATCGTTGGCATCGCCGTCGAAGCCCTCATAACCGTAAGCAGAGACCTCGTTCTGCCACTCGGCCTCGGTGACAGGCGGGCGCACGTCGTGCGAGTGGAGGCGGCGGGAAGTCGAGGGGTGGAACAGGCGGAGAACAGCGCCGTCGTGGATGAAGGGAAGCTCGCCGTCGTCGTTGAGTCTGTTCCAGGCGTCGGTACCGTTAATGGGCTCGCCAGCGGAGTCGAGGGGTTGGGTCTGGTTCTCGAGCAGCCAGATGTTGTTGTGGTCCTTGTGGGGGTAGAGTGTGATCTGCTGCTGCTTGCTGCCCGTCGGGTACATAAGCGGGTGGGAGTGCAAGTAGCCACCCTGGGTGTTGACGTGGCGGATGGTGACGGAGCTGCCAAAGAGGACGTCGACGGGGACATCCTGCATACCCTTGGAGTTGAGGGTGGCCTGGAACTCGGAGCTCATGAAGCCGTCGCCGTCGCCAGGGTTGACAAGGCACAGGAAGTGGATGCCGAACATGGCCATGTAGAAGGTGGCCGGGACGATGATGAGGCAGAAGATGCGAGCCACAAAGTGCTTGGAGAAGATGCGCAGAGTCACCGTCTTGGTGTCGCCGAGCAGCACCCACAGCTGGATCAGAGTGAGAGAGCCGACCCAGGCAATGGTGAAGAGACCGACCCACTTGATGCTGACGGTGATACCAAGGCCGAGACCCGTGGTGAACAGCCAGAACCACCAGCTGGGGGTAAAGGCCTTGGAGGGGCCCTGCTCGTGCTGGTTGGAGAAGGCAGTGAAAGCCAGGGCGGTGAAGGCGGTCGCGGCGATGAGGGGAGAGTCGAGCAGGATCAGGCGAGCCTGGGTCAGAAGGCCGTTCTCTGCGAGGCGGTTAGCAGGGGGTATGGCAAAAGGAGGGAAGAGAGGGGGGGGGGGGTGAACTCACCAAAGATGATCAGACCGGCACCCATGAGCGCGGTCGAGGTGCGGCAGTTGGCAGCCTTGAGGGTCAGGTACATGATGGGAACGAGCAGAATACCGCAGAATGCAGGGAACAGGCGCATGGCGACGTAGGGGACGCCGGGCTCGACGTAGTCCTTGCCAATCTCCTTGAAGTCGAACTCGCCGTCGAAGCCGGCCAGGAAACCAGTCAGAGCAATAAGCATCTTGGCCAGGGGCGGGTGGACATCCATGAAGAAGCGGCCCTTGATGTACTTGGAAGCGAAACCACCAAAGCTGGAGAAAACAAGTGTTAGCTATGAATGCGCACTGTCGAAATTTAGGCACCGCAACGGGACAGAACATACTGGACCTCGTCAAAGACGACGCTGGAGGGCTGATAGATGCGGAACAGGCGCACAATAGCGGCCAAGACGGTGACGCCAATAAGGATCTGGAAATCGGTGCCGGGCAGCAGGAAAACGTCATTGTCCTTGACGCCGTCGGACGAGTAGTCGTCCGGGCGGCGGACAACGGCAGATTCCTTCTTGGACTTTGACTTGCCCGAGTTGCCTGCAGGCGGTGGTGTTGCCCGCCGCGAGGGCGGCCGCGCCGACGGCGAGCGTGCAGCGCTGGAGCGACCCATGATTTGATGGATCTAGATCTGGGGGGAGGTGGAAACAAGAGGAAGACGGTCGAGAATGCGCAACAAAGGTTTAGATGTCGAATCGATTCAGATGCTCGTCATTGGAAAGTCGTCTACAAGCGTTTGGGGATGGTTCGGTGATCGACAGAGGGCACACGATCTTCGACAAGAGTTTCGAGGATGTGCTGTCGTTCGAGGTCGTGGATAAAAACGATCGATTGGAGCAAGGATAAGGAGGCCGTGGGAGGTGGAGGAGGGGAGGAGGAAGAGGCAAAAGACACAAAATAAAAAAGAGGCCTGAAAAGAGTGGAAGAAGAACAATGAGATTTGTAAAAAAGACACCTGGAAAGAAGAGAAAGGGTAAAAAAAGGTCGGAAGGGATGCTGACAGCAAAACAAGAAGAAGAAGCCCCTGTGGTGGTCGACTCTGGCTTTCACGAGAGGGATGCTCAAGAAAGGAGAAGAGGAAGAGGGAGTGAGAGGACACAGGAACGAGAAAGGGGTGCAGAAAACACGCGTTGTCGAGGGCCTTTTCGTGTGCCAATGCCACCAATTGCTGCTATTGCGCAGAGCTTCCCCCCAATTGAGCCGCCTGGACCCAGCTGGCCCAGCTGAACCACAAGCTGGACCTGGTTTCCTCGTCTTTTGCTGAAGTGGCCTCTTTACCAAACGGGCAAGAATAAGTGGGGCGCCGCAATGCCTATGCAGGGAGCCGCGCTGCCATTGGAAGCTTGAAGGGCTGGCGTCGCCTATTGGGGAAGGGGAGAACAGGAATAAGTGGGGCACTGCCCCTTACGCTTGTGAGCATGAGAGAGAAAGAAGGAAAAAACGAGGCACGAAAAATCATGAGAATTGGCATGAGGAAAGAGCCACTGCGCAGAGCGCGCCCCTCTCTTGTTATACGAGAATTGAGTCGCAACTCCTGTGTCCGCAAAATGGCAGGCACGAAGAAGGGGGAATTCGATGCAGGGCAGGTGCGACCCAATAATGACAGATGGCTCCTTCTTTCTTCTTAGCATGTGGCCGAGGATAAGATATAAAAGTACCTAGCTGACTAAGTTGTGAGTGAAAGATACTCCGTACTCGCTACGTGAATACGAGAGGGAAGGAGCTACCATTTGCTCATTCCAAGTCTACAACCAACAAAGTACGCCAACTGTCGTACAAGAAAATACGCAATTACAGACACGCAACCGTAGACAGACACGCAACCGTAGACAGACACGCAACTCAAACCTGACAAGTTACGGTGCACGACATAAACGCCCTCGCCTGAAGCTATATATTGTATCTTTTCTACAAGGTCGCCAAAGGTTTTGTTCGGACGTCGTTCGCGGCTGACTTTGACAATAGTCCAGTACTCAGTAGCTGTCTGTCCTCTCCTGAGAAAAGCCCACATTTACAAGACTCCCTTAGCATCTCCTTTTTTTGTACTTGACCAAAGAAGGGAACAATATTTATGAGTATGAACAGTTTGCTCCTTGTGGCGCTACGATCTAAGGGGGGCACAGACACTATTGGATTTTTTGGGAAGGGACTTGTTTGTAAAAATGTGGCATACGACGCATCTAGGGCGAAAATAATGGAATTGTCGACGATTGTCTATCAATGCCACATTTCAGTCTATCGTAACAAAAAGACAGCCACCAGTGCGAACAGTTGGTTGCTGAAATTGTGGCTGTTATTTCGTGCCGTACAGGCACGTTCCAACAATGACTGTGTGCAGAGAAGACTGCCGCAGCTTGCTTATATCTACAACACACCCTCCGGCTTACACACCTCTTGTGCAGTTCACACACGTTACTTTAAGTCATGAAAACGAGACTTTTGTTAAATGTAAATTAACGTAAGAACGTGAGTCGGTGACTACGTAGGTAACTAAAACGAAGTAAAAAGCAATGTAAAAAGTAAAAGGCAAATGTGCCTCCGTTTGTCTTGAATCCCCCATCCCTCGGTTCGATGACGCGAAGGGTTTTGTGTGTGAATAAACAATACTAGAAAAATCAAACAGTCGCGCGCAATATGCATTGGGCCATCTCATCGAAGTGAGTATAGCAGATGGTAGAAAATCAAAGAACAGAAAAGGATTCAAGACAAATCAGGAAACGAAAAACCAGAAAAAAAATCAGGGGGTAAAATCAAATCGCTACATCAGACCAGAACCACATGACTTCGGGCGGTAACAACACACTGCAAGTGGCCTGTTAATCCAACCACGAACATTTATGGTCGGTCAAGCGAAGAAACACCAGAACGCCGTTCATCATGAGAAGAACACTAAAAACGAGGGCTGTGTATGCGTGAAAGCAAACCATAAAAACGCCGTACCGATTATGCAGTAGTAACGGGACACAGAAAAAGTCAAAGGAGGTGAATGTACAAAGTCGACGCCGACCAATCGAGAACTGATCGTGTGGTGTGGCGCCGGGTCTTGCTTCATTCACTTTCCTCAATTTTTTTGTTTCCCCTCCTCATCCCTTCTTTCACCATCTTCTGGCAGACTTCGTGCAACCACACAAGGTGAGCGACGCCTGCTCAGAAATGGGACACTTCCCCACTCAAATCCCTTCTGTTTCCTCTTCGACAACATTGACCAATTCGTCATCGGCAAATCCGATTCGATAGCCTTGCTTATCGAAAGTTCTGAGTCGCTCACTAGGGGACACGCACAATCGCATGACTGTGTGTCTTGGTGGGCAGGTGGTTGTGGCAATAGATTTTCTGGCCGCCGATGTTGGTAGTGCTGGGCTTCGAGGCGTCAATGCTAGCCTTGACGTTGCCAGTCGTCACCGCAGGCGCCATAGGGTCCTCGTAGGACTCCGGCTGGCAGCACTCGATGGCGCGGATCCAGCGAAGATTGGCAATCTGCTCAATGTTGGGGCGGCGGGCCGGGTCGGGGTTGAGCATCTGGATAAGAATACGACGCAGAATCGGCGGGTTCACGCAAACATCGAGCGCCGCAACGTTAGGGTAGCTGCCCTCAACGAGGCTGTTGGGGTTGCCGTCCGTGATCGGGGCACCGTCCATAGTGGGTCTGGAGCTCGATAGGGTCCGGCCAGGAGTGGTGGGGACCCCAGAAGCGGTAGGAGCGGGACCACCAAGCTGGGCAGCATGTGCAGCCGCAGCCGCAGCAGCCACCTCGGAAATGGCCAGCTCGGACACGGCCCGGTTCAAATCGGCACCGTCGGCGGCACCAGCGACGACAGGGCTCTCGACAAGAGCGGGGCCAGCGGCAGGGGTAGAGCCGGTAGAAGAAGCCTTCTCGGCAGCGACCTTGTCCGCATGCTCCTTCTCAGCAGCCAGGCGATCTGGCAGGTGCTTCTTGTTGTACTTCTCCCAGCCCTTAAGCAAAGAGTCGTACTGCCCGTTGCTCTGGCCAGGCACGGAGCGGGCCTCATTCCACAGGGGAGCACCGAAGATGAGGTTGATCATGACAATAGCAGCCGCCCAAACATCGAGCTTGCGGGGGTCGTACGGGACAGTGCCAGTAAGCACCTCGGGGGAGATGTACGGCAGACTGCCGCAAATACCAGGCTTGCAAAGGCGGACAGTATTGTCAGCATGGGCGCCACAGCGGCCACCAGCCTCCCGCAGGCCGGGGTGCATGCCGGAAAAGATGTCGGATGCGCCAAAGTCGGTGATCTTGAGCTTGCTGTTGTTGGTGATGAGCAAGTTCTCGAGCTTGATGTCGCGGTGGGCAATGCCGTGCTGGTGTAGGTAGTTAAGACCCTGGATCAGCTGCTTGAAGAGACAGAGACGGTCCTTCTCGCGCTCGGGCGTTCTGAGATACTTCTTCTCAACAAGACTGTACAGATCACCCTCCTCGCAGTACTCCATGACATGGTTCCAGCGGCCATGGTCGGTGCACAGGCGGACCGTCTCGACAATGTTCGGGTGGTGAAGGCTCTTGGCGATGCTGTACTCGCTCTTGACCTTCTTCCTCGTACTCCTCGCGAGTCTCGCTCGAAGACTTGCCACGGAACTCCTTGACGGCATACAGCTCGTCGGGGAAGCCCTTGCGGAACATGAGGGTCACCTTGGACGTGGCTCCCTTGCCGATGTGGCGACGGTGGCGGCCCAGCATGTGCTGGTAGTCGAACTCGTCGTGCAGGTCGACAATGTCAACGGTGAAGTCGTCCGGCAGGCTCAGACTCATACGCCGGGCCTTGAGACCGGTACCGGCTTCAGCAGGCATGGCCCAGGGTTGGCTGGCGTTCTCAACATCAGGCTTCTCCGTGCCGTGGTCGAAGCTGCTAGCACGACGACGGTACTCGGTACGAGACTTGGGTTTGTTCTTGCTGCTCTTCCGGTTGGGGCCGCCCGTCACTATGTGAATGGCACTCTGGAAGTTCAGGCCAGTGGTCGAGGCACGCTGACGGTGCTTCTTGCTGTCGTTCTGGAAAAAGTCATCTTGGGTCGGCAAGCGGTTACCATTCTGGCTGGTGCGGGGAATGGACGTCGAGGCCGATGACCGGGGCTCGTTCGAGGAGTCCACGGCAGTGGCGGTCGTGTTGCTGTTGTTGCTGTCCGTGGAGACACCGTGGCGGGCGTTGGCCATGAGCATTTCCAGAGGCGGCGAGTTGGGCGAAGGGGGAGTGTTGGCCAGCGAGCGGTGCATAGACCAGCGACGCGTCGGGGTCTTACGCGGGTTGATGGCCATCTCGACGAGGCTGGACTCGGATGTGACGTTGTTGAGCTCGGGTGTGCCGACAGACGAGGCACTCTTGTCGATTTTCTCAGTCTTGTCGATCTTGTCAGCCTTATCTGCCTTGTCCTGATTGGACGTGCCACGGCGGAAGAAGCTCGACATTGTGCGTTTGAAGCTGCTTGTGGATGTCCGGGATTGACGACGCGTAAGCGGGTTGCCCTGGAGCGTGTCTGTGCTAGGGGACGTATTTACAGCAGCAGTGTTGTTGGAGTCAGTGTTATTGTTAGAAACAGTAGTGGGCGGGCCGATTAAAAACGAGCCGTTCACTGCTGTTGTGGGACGAGTAGAGGTTGGTGATTCCGGGAGCAAGGGACTAGGAGCAGAAAAGCCGTTCGTGGAGAGCGGTGGCGGAGCTTGTCTTGCTGGTCTGGACACGGAAGAAGTGATATTCTGATTTAATGTCAGAGCACTGCCGTTGGAAGACGGGAGTGAGGTGCCCGTCAAATCAGCGGTATCAGACGCGTTGCTCAAAGTACGCTGGTGACGCGGATGCCGTTGGCTGCCGTGACTGTTGCTGTGGCCGTGGTGATTCCGGTGGCCGTGGTGTGAGTGCGGTTTGCTCTGCTGGTGCTGGTGCTGAGCCACCGGTTGAGATGTGGGAATGCTGAGGGGATGCGACACGGCAACAGGGCCGGTCTCTGTCTTGGGCAGAACGGCGGTGGTTTCCGGTTGTGACTCGGCCGGATGAAAACCTTCGCGGGACTGACGACCGCTTACAGGCGTAACAGGTTCGTTTGGCGTGTCGTAATCGGTCTCATCATCCTCCTCGATGATGGTATCGTGCACGCCTACAACTTCAGCAGTGGGAAAACGGGCTGGCGAGTGCGGAGAAGAAGAAATATTTTGGAGAACTGTTTGAGGGAGAAGAGAAGAGGGAGAGGCCGCCAGGATGTCGATAGCCTTGGTGACAACAGGCGGAGGTGCAGCAGCAACAGGAGCACTCTGCTGGATCGGGGTTGGATCGTGATGCGGGATATTGTCAGAAGAAGAGGGTTCGTCGGAAGATTGGAGCTGCGATTGGCTGTGTGCAGGCTGAGTAGCAGCTTGGCGGGTGCTATTAGCCTGGAGAGGTGCTGCACGCTCAAACGAAAGATGTTGCGGTGGCTCTGAATCTGCTTCGTCGCTATCTGTCGGTGGAAAGATTGGGTGTGAGCAAAAAAGAAGGAGATACTAAGACGAAAAACAAAACGAGGAAGAAAAAATTAACGATAAACAGAAGTGAGGGAAAGAACAGTGTTTTTCGATGGGAAGGCGGGGGTAACGGGTATACACAAAGGAAGAAATTATAATAGCAAGAACGTGAAATAAAAAGGGAAAGAGTGAAGGCGGTGTTTGGAGCAGGACGAAAAGCCGTAAGGGGAAAGAGATAAAACAGGACTAAGAATGACGGATGACAAAAGGACGCAAAAGGCGCAAAAGCAGCAGCTGACAGTAGTCACAAAATCTCCAAAAACAGGGCCCCAAAAATACGGCCATGCATAAAAGGACGAAAGGGTCAAACGGGCGAAAAAGACAAAATTGGGGGAGGAAGGAGAAAGCAAAAAGCAAAGGTTCACCGCAGAACATACCTAAGAGCGCTGTTGATTGGGCGATGGAAGGCGCCACAGGAGATGCGACGGCCATTGTAAGAGATGGAAAGAGGAAGGAAAGAGGGGGGAAATAATAATAGGGAAGGAAGGCGGAAAACGGAGCTTAGCAAACAGCGAAGGAGCGAGTGACCTAGGGCTGTGTTTGGGGGGTGGTTTTGGTGTTTTGGTGGGTATCAATGATGACGGGCAGCTTCTAGCGGCAGACTGTTGGGCGAGTGCTGGAAGGTGCGATGGGAAAACGGGACCGGAATGGAAGGAGCTAAGGACGTTTCTCGAAGAAAAAGAATGTGACAAATGGGCAAGAGCAGTTCGTAGTTCGTAGGTCACGGCGGTCCGTTTTAGTGGCGGCGGTACGGAGAGACAAGGAACGAGACAAGGATGGGTGATGGAGTGGCGAATCAAAGAAGGGATCGAACCGTGTGCAAACGAAAACCACGAGGCGACAGTTCTTTCCTTTGGAGATTGCTGTCTGTTGTCTGCTGTTGTTCGTTTGGTGGAGATGGGATGACGGAATAAACTACCGAATCAAAAAGGCACCCATTTGCGGATTTTTGTTCGTTTGAATTTTTGGCCGAAAAAAGGGTTCCAAAAGAGTACTTTTGTTGGATTAGACTCGAGTTCGAGGTTCGAGTCTCAGCGAGCGGACGCAAAATAGGTGCGAGATGCGAAAAGGTCTGCGGTTGCGAAACGGAGAAAAGCGAGAAACAGTAAGACACGCCGTCGTTGGATCGGCTACGCTGATCCGGATGAGGGGGATGGAGGCGTTGAGGCGCTGTAGCGAGTCAGAATTGGAGGCTGAGGGGAGTGCTGAGCCGCTGAGACGGACGAAAAGCGTGTTAGTTAATTTGAACCCTTAGGGGAACACCATAGACACCATAGAGTTAGATCATAGATCAGATGGTGTGGCGGTGGTGGTGGTGGTGGTGGTGGAGATGGAGGTCAAGCGAAGTCCTTTTCTTCTCTCTCGCTTGCAGCGGTCTTGTTAGGGTAAGCGGCCGGTGTCATGAGCGGTGCACGCGGTGAAATGAGGGACTGATGAGTGGTTGCAATGTTGCGACGAAGGGGAAGAGACCAGAGATGACCAAGGGAACGAAACGTGTGAAGACGGCGAAATGCGACAGAGGGGGTAAGATGGAGCGCTGAAAACAACACTACCCCAAGTGCCAGTGTCTAGGAAACTCCCAGCAAACCGAGAAAGCGAGAAAACGAGAAAACGTGAGCGTGGCGACAACAGTGATAATGTGCCAGCCGCCAGCCAGAGCGAGAGATGCAAAAACGAGAATCTCCTGCGGGCTGGTGCTTTAGTGGCCCATCTAGTGTCGTTGGTGCGTTCTCGGTGTTTTCTTGGTGTTTTCTTGGTTTCTTGGTCGGTGTATTATGGTGTTTTGGTAGAAGGGGCAGGCAAAGAACGGCCGGTGTGTCCGGTAGACGGAGATAAACTGGCTCCGCGCGGTGGAGGCAAATTCGGGGGAAGAAGTAGAAGTGAGAAGGAGAAAAAGAGAGTGACGGAAAGGAGATGGCACAGAAAGAAAAGAAAAAAAGGGAAGAAGGTGAAAAAGAGGGCAAAGGAGTGAGAATCTCAAGTACATAGGATATATTGAAATCGTCACGGATGATGGTCGAGAAGGGGGAGTTGGGAGTAGTAGCCTACCACTTGGAAGAGGCATGGAAAAACAAGACAGGCGCAGGCCGGGCTTTCTTATAGCATCCGCCAAGAAAACAAGAGCACGGAAAACGACGACCAAGCGCAAAGAATTGCAGAGGGAAATGGCGATGGTCGTGTGTTTCGTATGGGGGCAAGTCGAGACAAGAGCAAAGACCGGAGGGAAGCGAGCTAGGGAACTGGGAAACTCTTGTCCGCCAGGGCGGGGAGTTGAGTTGGACAAGAGACAAGAAACGATTTGCGACTTTTTTGAGAGATGTAGCTCCTTGGCTTGGGCTTGTCCGCGGAATTTTGGGTATTTGGGTATTTTGAGTAGGAATTGAAATTGGAGTTGGGATTGTAGTCGTCGTGGTCGTGGTTGTGTTTGTGGATGTGCGCGTGGGCGTGGGCGTGGACGTAGACGTGGAAGAGGCCGAGAAACGAGACAAGACCGACAAGGCAGACGAGAAGGACAAGAACAATAACAACACAAGAGGCCGTGATCGTTGGGAGCAGCAGCCTTGGCGTGGGCATACGTACCTGGCAGAACAGGAGGATTTGCAAAAAAGAGATGTGCAGATATGTGCAGATACGCTTGGTCGACAACGGTTGTTCGATTCGAGAAGAGCAAAAAGAAAGTTTCGTCGCGAAACAGAGACAGGGCCGTGTTGAAGAGAGTCCGAAAAGAGTTGCAAGTGTTCGAAAGGGGTGTTGAGCGACAGCCGCCAAGAAAGAGTAGGGCGACTTATATGGTGGGGGTGTGGTCTTTCTGTGTATTCGTGTCTTTGGAGTGTTGTCGAGGGCTCGTCAAGAATTGTGACGAGTTGTCGAGGCTGAGTTGAAGTGAAACTGGACGTCAAGATGGCAGCAATGGTAAAGAATAAAAAAGGAAGAAAATAAAACAGGAAGAAAAGAAGGGAAGGAAACAAACAATGCCGGAGTAGAGAAACGATAAACAGGATGGGGGCAGGTGTGCCTTCCAAAACGAGAGATTTAATTTTTTACACTCGCCTACCACCAATACAAACATAGTTACGCATCTACTTTCTACTTTCCTACTTGCCTATTTCATGTGGCAAGCGCGGGCGGCGGCCAAGATGGGTCTCCTCAGATCGAAACAAACTGGTTGCGCCTACGAGGTACGAGGATGCATGGGAATAAACTCCAGAGAATAATAAAAAAAAAAAGGGTCCGATGGTACGGAGCGCGCAGGCACAAGCTGGCGCAAAGATACAGGTATTCCCAAAATGCTCCACGAAAGCGTACGAAGCGGAGAACGGGGCAAGCCCAGATGGGGACAGTAGAGGCAAAAAGGCAGAGACGCAGATTGGCAGATTGGTGGCAGATTGGCGGAGACACCAAGAAGAGATGTCAAAAAAGCGGTATTTTTGGGTAGCTTCTACGGCTACTGCGTACTTGCTTTGTATTAGGTTTTGGCTTTGATGTCTCGAGCGTTTTCTCCGTTTGGCAGCATGAAGGTGATGGGATGGGGTTGTTCAGTCTCCTCCAATCCCAGTGGCTACTGGGTTACTGGCTGTATTACACTCCCACAGGCGTGCAAGTGATGACCGTTTCTTGAAGCTTAAAGATACATCGTCTGCATGTACAGGCATTGTTTCGTGTCTGCCGTCTTCTGTCCGGCGTCTTGGGGTGGTAGCAGGTGGGTATGCGGCGCTGTCTTTTTCATGTTGCTTGATTATTGCTTGTCACTGGCAGAAGTGCGGTCTGACGGCTTGTTCTGGCTCTCTGGAACTCGGGATTGGGACCTGCTGAAAGGAGTAAAAACTGGAGAAAAACGGATGCTGGCCGGCAAGACGGTGGGGATTCTGCAGAAAGAGAGACCGATGCGATACGACCAGGGGCCGAATGGAAGACACTCGGGACGATTCCATTTGCTGGAGACTGTGAGACGTCAAAATAAGATGATGTCCAAGTGACAATACATTACAGTAATCCAACTGGCCATGGTCATTCTCGAGGGCGTTTGCTGAAGAGAACTCCTCGAGCTTACGGAGTACACCAGGAAAGAATGCCTGTCTGTTGGCCGTACTCAGCCTGCCAGGCCTGGGGAAGCTAGATAGTAATACTGACCTGATATTAAGATCGCGGCGCTGGGTTCGCATTGGGGCGCAAGCTTAAACATCAATCAAATAGACAAGTGCCGGGCGAAGTTGCAACGATATTGCGCTTGTCTGGCGGTGGGCATTTTCAGCAAAGGCGGCAAAAACTATGACTTTCTCCCATCCTCATGCCTGGCCCTGACTGTGATAGTTGTGCACAACTTTTTGGTTGCCAACAGAACGGAAAACGGGATGACTTGTTGTTGCAATTGTGCACAGTTCTCACAAGTATGCCCGGCCGCCTTCTCGGGATCGTTGGCAAGCCGGTGCATGTACATACTGTGTAGTGCACCAGAAATGATGCACATCCACCAGGACGGACAGGCGGTGTCTAGTATGTCGTGTCGTGTCTACCAGAGAAACCAGAGAGTGGGAATTAAGCGTGCGGGCGTTATGTTGGATACTGCTGAGCAGTGAAAATGTGTCCGATATGTCGTAAACGCAGTCCGTAATAAATCGTGCGAGGAGTTGCCTTGTCCGGACAAGAGAGCAAGCCAAAGGGCCAAATGGCGCAGAAGGCGCTCTCAACCCACTCCCACCGAACAAGGGGGTCCGTTTCTTGCGGGGCGCATCCCTCGTCCTTTCCCAATCCCATACGTTGTGCGGGGCATGCAAGTGCAATGAGGAAATTTAGGGTAGGTGCAGAGAAGGTGGCAGGAGGTGGGCACGGTGGGTAAGCTCGGTGGGCAGGCGAGGCAGGCGCGAACAAAACAGCCAGTTGGACCCCTGGGTTTGGTGGTGCCCACAAACAAAACGGACGGAGCGATTTACCTACTGCGTTCGCGTAAGTCAAAAGGGTCGATCGGCCAGGCCAAAGATAGGCGCTTGCAGCTGTTATTTCCCCGTTGCGCATCTTATTTCTTTTTCAGTCGTCTATTCGGTTATTTTGGGTAATTTTAGCAACCGCCAGTCCAGTCGCGATCTCATTGGAATTCTGCCCTCTTGTCCTCTTGTCGTGCTTATTTCTTTCCTCCCCGATGCCGTTTCAGGTCCAGCACCGTCCACCGTGCCGAGGGCCCATCTCATTTGGCTGAATCTAACTCTGAATCTGCAGCAATATTTGAAGTAAAATCAGACAAAAGAGGCGCGGTAGCCACTGGAGCACCTGTGCAGGTCAACAGGCCTTCTCATTGTCTTGTGTTGTACTTTGCCAGGGCACTACACGAGATGCAACAGGTTTTGAGCCTGTATCTTGGCCTTGTATCCCACCAGATGACCATTTCGAGGCACGTTTTATGACGTCCACAAGAGGCGACAGCAGGATATACGAGTATTGTACAGGCTCGACGGGATATCGTATCTCGCGGTCGTGAGTCGTGGAGAATTCAAAGACACGCGCTGGAGAAATGGAAGCTGAACAGAGTATTACTTCGTTGGTTTCAACAGCTGCCGTATCGAGGTATTCTCCGTTGACGTTTTGACAACGCCTGTTCCAAGCATTCTTATTGGCCAGCACGGAAGACGGCACGGCCTCTTACCTGGCCCAGACGTGCGCCGCCAGAAAAAGGCCAGAAAAGACGAGAAATGACCCCCAAAACGAGTCGCCTCAGCTGGTAATACTCTGGAAATACTCCAGTAGACCACTGCAAGGCAAGGCCAGTGAGCACCGAAGCCCCGTTCTCCGAGTCTTTCTTTACATGCCTTCAGGTCCCCTTTTTCCACTCTTGCGCGTCTCTGTGTGAAATTTGGCAAGGACAGGCGAGGCAGGCGAGGCAGGCGAGACAAGAAGATACAACTTTCTCTGCTTTCTCTCGTGGCCCTCCGTTCGGCGGAGAAAAGCGGGTCCTTCTGTACTACTACGTCTCCACTCTTTTTTTCGCTCGCGGCCTCGCTCTTTTGGCCTTTTTGGCTTTTTACTAGGAGGAGCCTATGACGTCTCACCTCCCTCCTCTTCGCTACTATTTCTTCCGTCGCCTCCGTTTTGATTGACAAGCCCCAAAACACACGACCGTATTACTCCCGTACACAGCAGTATGTACTCCGTACGAGGATTCTGACAGACCCCCAGCCGCCAGCGATCCTCCAACTGAAAGGTAAAAAGTAATGCCTCGACAGCGCCTAAAGCTAAAGAGAAAGCAAAACGCGCATCTGCTCACAATCACTAAGACGACCAGAGCAAAAGCGAGTGCAAGGTGACATAGCAGGCCTATCACCAGCTTCGAAACGGAGTAAGGGCGCGGCACACGCGCGGACAGAGGCGCAGACGGCGTAAACTACTTTGTGCTGTGTTCACAGGCGCAGTTGACGCTCGTTGTCTAGACTCTTTCCATCTCGAATCTCGACTTTTCAAAACTCGACTCGGAAAGTGCTAGCACGGGATGGCCCAGGTCGTTTCCATGGCCAAGCTTCCTGGGGAAGTCTTCTCTTCTTCGTCGTTTGTACATGCCTTGATTCGACCACCCCTCTTCCCTTTCTTCCGCTCTTCCAACTGTAATGAGTACGCATATTTCTCTGCTAGCCTCGAGACTACTATTACTTTCATCACATCTTGTCGACGTTCCCCGATCCCGTCACTTTGTTTGGCTGGAAATTTTCAAAGTGTGTATCCCAATGCGGTACATGGGTGTGTGGTCTGGTGATGCGACTTGACGTGCAGCCTGCAGGATCTTCCTTTGCCGGGTCGATTGAAGTGTGCCATAAATCTTCTTTTTCTCCTTCCTTAATCTTCTGTCTCTTCTCACAATCCTTTGCCCGTGATAACATGTGCGCAGGCTGCATGGTATGGATCACCAGTGGCTACTCTTCACGTCCAGCCTCCATCGTCCTCTTCACCAGCTGGAATGTTGAGACTTGGACTGCCTCACTGTGTAAGTACGAGAAACTTCAAACAAATGTCAAGTGAACATTCAAACGTTTCGTTGCAATCGTGGGGCACTCCTCACTTCTCAAGCCCGTCCCCTCCGTAGCGGCGGGCAGAGGCAGATTGGCGTCCGTGCTCCGCTGTCCACTTTTATTTTGCTACTTGTTGGCCCCAATCTGCACCGTTTCTCCCCGAAACTTTCCGCTCGTGGGGGTGGGCTTGCCAATTGGCCTGGCCTTGAACACTTCGCTGGTAACATTACTACTACCCATCGTGAGTCCATGATGATCGTGAGCAAGCAACTTCACATGAGACTTTCTCTTCTCGTCCCTTCGTCCATTTTGACCTTACAACGGGATTTCTCGTATCTTCCTTCTTCTGGTCTTTAACGGTCACTATTGTCTTGTCTTGTCTGCCTTTCTCTCGTGCGTTTCACGAGACATGCAAATCTTCTTCCCCAGTCCCAGCAGACTCCCCAAATTTCAATGCCGCCATTTTGTCCAGGTGGGGGCTTCAGCCCGTTCCATTTTCATTTTGCATGCGACTCTCCTGCATAGGAGGAGACGTCTCCGTTCTCCCGTGCATCCCGTTGGTACATATACTCTTCTTATGATAGGGGACCAGAGGGTTTGAGAAACCTCCTGCTTTCTTGGCCAAGACATGTTGTAAAAATGTTTTGTGTATATTCTGGGGCTTCCTCTACAACAGTACTCCGTATTGTGTACGAGCTACGGAGTCTCTTACGGATTACGGGAGTACGGGCCTCGACGAGTCCGTTCCCTGTCCGGGAGGGAGCGGCGGGAGAGAGAAGACGATCATTTCTCGGCGGTCTGGACCTTACACATTTTCACTTTGAGTTAAAACCCTCAGACTCTCCCTGGTCAGTCCCTCGTCCCTGTGTTTTGTTTCGCATATCTTCTTCTTGTTCCTGTGCCTGGGCTGGAAGGGGGGCTTGCCAAGACAGCATCGACCAAAATAATACGTCGAAGCACAAAACTTGCGATCGCGCGTAATCCACGCCCCGGAGGTCTACTTCGTACGTGTATCGCTTTGCCAGCAGCGCACCGCCAAGAGAATGGGGCGTGCGGGCGGCCCGGTCACCGATATTGTTCGTTGTCTCTTTCCTTTTTCTCACTCCTCTTACACCTTTTACACCGTCCGCCAAGCGGCCGACGGGCAATACAAAGCGTCACAGAGGAGCATGCCACAGAAACAACGCCCGTATCAAAATTTCTGAACGTGTGCGACGCTTCATACTTGGCCCATCTTGATATCGATGCCGATCGTGTTTGGCTGCGGTTACCGGTCGAAATGATAAGCCAAGGGGGAAAAAAGAGAAATAAAAAAAAAAAAAAAAAAAAAAAAGGCAACTCAAGGAAACTAGAAGACCTGGCCAGGCCTAGGCCGACCAAACGAAAGAGTATTAACGAATTAACGACGTATATTGAGAAGCCAAGGTTTGGCCAAGAAAATGTAGATGAACGCCCCCCAACTTACAACCAACTCGCGCCCAAAGTAAACGAGTCCCCTCCTTTCTATTTGTGTATCTGTGTATTTTGTATCCTAGCCTGTAAGTGTGTGCTGCACCATTGCCAAGCAATCTGGGGGATCCTGCAAGTCGGCCGTGTGTACTCTGTACTCAGTAGACAATATATTTTGAAGACCTGGGAAAAAAAGACAGGGGATGAGTCGAAGAGCAGAAAAAGTCTTGGGAGGCGACACCATGGAAGCAAGAGAAGCCGAAAGAAGGAAAAGAAGAACATTCAAAAGTGATCAAGACACAGGGCCAAGATGCCCAGGCATAAACAGGGTGTGCTGGTCATACGTCGTAAGCAGGGCCAAGAAAAAGAAGAGCGACAGATGACGAGTAAATACTGCACATTCGCAAAGGAAGGAGCGACAAATAGCGACAAATAGCGGATGGGCGAGGCACCGCCCGCGAAACAGAATCTGACAAAACAAAAGCAGCCGAGAGACAGCCAAGACGTCCACAACAGGAAGGGGCGATGACGATGGTGATGGATGGGGCAATAGCGATGGGCCGTCTACCGTCCGTTGTGTAAAGGGGATGTACGGAGTACCTGCCGAGACTTCTGGGCATTCCCGCTTGTGCTTCCACTCGTTGATCGCGCCTTCCCTGGGTTCTGGGCGGGCGCGCAAAATATATGTGCAAATGGACAAATCGACAAAACAGGAGCACAACAGTGCTCTTGCCTGTCTTGGATCTGTTTTTTTCTTGGCTGTGTCGCCTTCCTGAAATTGTTCCAATTCTGCCTCATTTCTGCCCCCTTTTCGACCTTGCCAGTATACTCAGCAATGTCCATCTTTTTCTCTCCTATCTCTGTTTCTTGCTGCTCTATCTTCACTTCCAAGCTCGTTATCTTTTTTTTGCCTTTGTGTCAACGATTTTGCAAATGTGAGCCATTGATCGCCTCAAGAGCTCCATTTGAAACACCTTACAGAGCTTTTCGTCCGACGGGAAGCCAAAAGTTCACGACACGAGCCAACAGCAAAACAAAACAACAGCTCCCATCAAAATTGAATAGCTCAAATCAAACCTCGAAAACGGAAAACCCACACCAGCTCTTTCCGCTACGACACAATGGGATTAGCAACTGGCAGCCACTGCGAGTCAGTGGATCAAGCATAACAATAGAAGAGATAGAAGCGCTCCATCGTTCCGCTGTCGAGGTTCCAGACGGGGCAAGCAGCTGCGAACCCACAACCTGTTCTATCGCGAATTGCGGAACAGCAGCACAAGTGCCAACAGCCAAAAGAGCACAAAAGGGAAGCTATCGCCCAATAGGGCAAACCGTCACGGTACTCTCGTTGGCTCTTTCTTTTTTGTTTCTCGCTGCACGATCCCTATGCGAGGACAATTTTGCGGCTTTTTCTCCCCTACCCTGTGTCCCCAAGAGTCCTGTCATTGGCTTCAACGTGTCTTGAAACGCCTACTCTTCACTTTTCACGGCTGGCGAGGAGGAAACTCCCGCCAGATATCTCTCTGGGCATTTTGCCCATATCTTGGCCATATCTCTAGTTCAGTCCGACGAGATTTATTTAGGCCGTTCTCTTGTGCGGTACTCTTCGCTTTGTTTGGGCATACCACACACCACCCTCGCTCTCCGTCTTTGTGCTTGCCATTCAAAAATGCAGGAGGAAAGAACAATGAGACGATACAACCTGCGACGTGCAAAACTTGGCTGCTGATGGGCGGCTTGCTGATTGCGTCCCACCCCTCTTCTGCAACCGTCCTAAAATATCAAACTGCATGTTTTCTTGCTCGTCTTTGAATCTTCGCCTCCTGTTCCTATTCTTTTGTCGTCGTGGGTCACCCCCTCACGACTGTCGATGAGTTCCCGTCATTGCCGCCCACGTTTTCCCGTTTTTGAAGTTTTCCCCACACACGGCCGGGCAGATATTTGATATTGCTTCTAATATTGCCAACAGGGACAAACCTTCGTGGTGGCCAGGCTTGTCCAGCCTCGACCAATCTTGTTTGCATAACCAAACAAGCTCTTGACGAGTGCTTTTCGAGAACGGAGCTTGTTTTAAACATCGTGGAAAGTGAAATGACTTACAAGTGCACTGTCTTGCCGTCACTTCGATTCCTCGGCAACATGCGTACACTTCTGGCATAGTCTCTTTTCTCTCTCTTTCTGCACCTGCACCTGCACCTTCAGCCTGCTGTGTCGTCTGCAGCCTGCACTCAAAATTTTCTTTCACATCCATAACTTTTTTTGTCCTGCATCCTGCATCGTCCATCCACTCTGCGTTCTGCATTCTACGTCCACCGGCTCCGGTGACGCCCACTCCCACTCCCACTTCCCACCGCACCGCACCGCAGGGGTAGCGTACAGTGGGGGTAAAATGGGGAAGAGGTAAGGAACGTACGGCGTACTGGACGTGACTGCAGGACAACAGAACAGCCAACAACGCAATGCAGGCCGCGAGGCGATCAACTGCCCGTGCCGATGACCGAGCTCTGAAATAGGAAATATCACGGATGCAGTGAGAGGACGACGGCGCAGGAGGAGCCAGCACACGTCCAATATCGAGACCAGAGTTAGCAGCCTTATTGCGCCTCGCATACTCAAGGCCAGTTACAATTGTCTCCGCGTGACCTTTTTTTCTCTCCAGGACGACGATGGTCTTCCTTTTTCTTAAAATTGTTCGCCGACGGGATGCATGAGTCTTTCATGTTCCTTTGCGAGTGCGCTGCGAAGAAAACGAACACGAAAAACATCAGAGAAACGATGAACGATGGAAGCAAGCGTTGCCAAGCCCCAGAGGCGTTCCTGGCCGTGTTAGTTGGGTTCTCAAGTGAGCAGTCGCTCATGTGCCATTCTTTTTTGACTCGTTCGCTGCGTCCGTTTGTTCCGCCCACCCTTTACTCGCTCCCGATTTTCCCGGTCCAGACCGTCATTCGAGTCTCCGCGGAACAAGCGCACACCCGGAGATCAGTATCCAGCAGTTTGGGCTCTGTTTTCTTGCCCGTCTCCAAGACTTCAAAACGCCTCAAAGAGGGGGAAGGGATGGTTTATCAAAAGTTGGGAAACTTGCGACCGGGCTAGGCAATGAAATAAGAAAAAATGTGTCCCAAGACGCCGGCAGCTCTTGGCCCTATTTTTGTTGATTTTCCGGGGAAAGGTCCAAGTCTAAGAGGTCTAAGAGGTCAACGATAAACTCCCACGTAGGCTCAGTCATCAAAACACATCTGCCTTCTCTCAACGCCCGGGTCAAGCAACCGAAGGGAGAGCTAGAAAACAAATCGAAAACTCAAAATAAACGCAGTCCAGGTGACCAAGCCATTTCTTTTAAAAAAAAAAAAATTTAAACAAGTCAAGATGACCCGGAACCTTCCAAACAAGCTGTACGTCAACACCGGGCCAGCTTTGTCACCAAACCTACAGTTTTGATGGCAAAATAATGTTCAAACCCCTCGTCTGACCTCCGGATTCCGTTCCGGTCGGGCCTTGCGTACGCAGCCCACTGCAAATTCTGTGTTCCAGCTGCGTCGTGTCGTGTCGTGTCGTGTCATGTAATGGCTGGTATTATTTTTGTCCTCCAGAGTGCCTTGTCTCATATTGTTTCTTGTGCTTCTCTTGTGGGCCTGTCGTGGCACCCCAAACAGAGTTGGTGGTTCCAGTATCAGAGTCCTGAAAGACAGGTAATTTTTTCTTCTTTTGAGGGTGTAGAGTAATTGTCGATCAGAAGACAAAGCCAAGCTTTGTTCAATACCACGAGATCCAACGAATAACAACGGCCGCCACCAGCTTACTGTTATGTTTGGCCGTCAGCAATCCCGCGTCGGCGTGGGAGCGGGTGCGGTGTTTTTTTTGTCCTGTATGCGGTCAGCCTATACCGGAGTCTTGTGTGGCGGTGAGTGCCGGTCCGGAGCGCGGGGATGGTAAAGAAATCGGAAGAGAAAAGGCAACAAAAAGAAAGTTGGCACCGTCTACGGAAGAATTGACTAGTCTAGGAACCAAAATGGCATCTCAGCTCGAAGCTCGGTCAACAGATGCAGAGTATGTGAAGTACATGATGCAGGCCCAACTCAGCTCCGGTCAAGCCCCCTGGCAAGAAAAAAAAATTGTGCATACGACAACCCGCATTGAGCATCGAAAACAGCAGCCTGTCGTGTGTCTAGGTGTCGTGTGTCCCTTGTGTACTTTGGGCAGAAGTATATTCAATGTTCCTGTCCTTCATTTCTAATGCCACCCTACGCGGTCAATGCATCTACCACACCGACAGCAATAAAATATTAAAAACAACAAAAATCAAGTAAAACTTTTCTTTTCTGCAAACTCAATCACCATGCATCCCCAATCCACACTTTTATGCAGGACACCCCCAACCTCTCTGACCCTGGTCGATAGGCCTGCATCTATTCTTGTTTTATTTTGCTTTTTCTTTCGTCTTCTCCATGTGCATCTCATATCTTTTGTTTTCATACTTTACAACCCCGTAGTCGACACTGCCCGCGTGATCAACTGCCGCTTGACTGTCTTCTCCGTAACATTTCACCGTTTCACCGGCAGTCTTGTCGCTTTTCTCTTGGCCCTCCGCTTTTTTTCTTCTGTTTTACAGTGTTTACCGATTTTTACTGATTCTAGTCGGAGCTTTTCTTGCCCCGGAGTCAATTGCCTCCTTCGTCTGGATTTAACATGGACATTCAAGACCACATGATCAACGCAGCTATTGCTCTTTCCAAAGGTGCATCTTTACCACCAGCATGCACGAACGATGACGAGCCGGCGACCGGAGAGGTGGGGAAACCGAGAATTGAGTGGTGGTGTTCCCGTACGTAAATCCCGTAACGGAATATGCAAAGATTCTAGTAAAGAAGTGAGAACGAGAAGAACAAGAAGAACGAGAAGAGGGGACGGCACCGTTCGTTGGCAAAACAAAGGATTTCTTGTGCCACCCAAGGACAAGGACTAGGCCGATGCTTTCTTCCGTTCTTTTTTTTCCTTCTGTGGATGCATCGGCCAGCGTGTACTCCGTAGGGTGTTCGTGTCATGTCTTGCCCATCGGTGCATCGGATGCGTTTTTTTTTCTTCTTCTGCTCTCTGCTTTCTTTTTGTCTCAAACCAGCACGTACGAACATATGTAGCCGGCACATCACTTCCCGTCAGGGCCCATTCAACGTCTCCTCTTGCCACCCGAGCTGCCCACCCACTCCCGCGCAAATCCGGAGGAGGGCTCGGTTGGTACTCGATCCTATCGTCCGTTTTTTATGATTATGGAGAGGGGCGTCTAGCCGGCGGTTCTTTTATTTTTGCATCCAGTCCCCCTCCTCCTCTTCTTTTGCTTTCCTCCTCGTATGGGTGCGAAGAAGCGACTGCATTCTCCGTCTCTCACCTTGACCATCTGTTTTTTGTGAGCTCAAACGTTCAAACATATGAGCCTGAAGCTAAGGCAACAAACTTCTTGTAAGAAATATGACTGCTGCAATGCCTCTGCCTACCTGTTGCATTCTCGTCCCCAGCTCAGTGACTCAATTCCTTGAAAACTTTGTTGCCCGTATAGCAATGGTCAGACAGCGTTGCAGCGAAGCCCAATCTCGGTGCTGGGCCTAGCTATTGTCGAAGTTGAGGCTCAAAATTGTCTGTTAGCGTCTTAGCCAATGCGACATGACAAGGCTGGAACGTAGCCTCAAGCCTTGCATACGACGTACAGCAGCCCAAACGGAGGCCGCTTATTTCTTTTTTGCTTTATCCAGGGCATTTTTGAGTCATTGATCGGTTGTTTGCGATGTTCTGTGAAGGACGAAAGATATAACGTGCTCATGGAGAACCGTGAACTTGAAAAAAGAAGCCATCGTGAAAATGGATACAAAGCGAACATCCCAGCAAATTTCAATTAATTATGTGCTCATGGAAAATAAGCTAAAATGATTAAATGGCACCATAGAAGAAGACCTTGGTGAAATTTAGAACGGGAAATTGGTCATGACCCTTTGACCAGCTTCGAGCGCGGCTCTTGCCTCTTTATTTACTTTGTTTGTTTTGCGGGTGTTGTTCATCCTTCTTTCCTTTCTTACTCACACCGCTCCTCTGACCTCCAGCCTTGTAGCAGAGCCGCATTCTTTCCATGCTGAGTAATGATGCCTGATTCGAGGCTCCAGGTCGTTGCCAAGCAAGGAAGATGCATTTTACGGGCCCCCTTTTGGTGCCCCTGTGACATCGTCATCATTGCCCACTAGTCTGTAAGACTCGACGCCTTTATTTTTTTCGTTCCCCCCTGAACCCTGAATTCCATCACGTGGAATAAATCGTAGAACAGAGGCCTTATGGTAGTTTTTCTAATTATTCTTCGTTAAATGTTTCCTAACATATAGAATATCAAAGACAAAAGAATACGAAGGACGTGATCCCGTTTGATACCTCATGACTGTTGGCCCCTTTTCCACTCCCACTCCTTTGTTCCACCAGCGGTGCAATATCAAGGGGCAAAATCACACTGCCAACGGGCTGTCCGAGCAGAAGAATAAAAATGCGGACCGGTCCGCCTATTTTCTACCTCATTCAACTTCCAGATTTAAGAGGACCTTAGGCACATAAATATAGAGGCAACACGAACGGTGTATATCTGCTCGAGGATGAGGCTGGTCAGGTGAAACGATGACTATTGGAATTTAATGGATTTTGATCACAACATCTGCTTGTTCGCTACCTCCGACTTTCGTCACAATTCTCTTACTACCGAGGTACATTGATTGGCGGTATGTGGCTGTTTTTCAAATGTATTTGCTTGTGGGAAACTTGCCCACCTAGGTAGCTCCGTATGTGCACGTTTAGATGTTTGCAACTTGCAAAACATCAAAGAGCCACGTGGAAACTTCAGATCATGCATGCTCTGATCTTGTTTTTTGAGCTTCCACAGCCCCCTTTTTTGTACATACTCTCTAGATCTGGACGAAAATAGGATGGAAACATCACTCCCCGCTCACCCTGCCTCGCTAATCGGAGGAAACACTTGCAGAAGGTCGATCTCTTGGTGCGTGCCCTCGAGAGCTCCGATTGTGGCTTATAATATTTTGTGCTCTCGTGACTAGCATCCAGAGGCCACGATAGCTTCAAGAAACTGGCATGAGTTATTTTTTTGATGTGATGATGCGGTGTGCACGACGATCAAGGCCACTGCGCCTCTATACGATGAACGAAGAGATGCCCGTGGTCTGTGAATAGGGCGGACGGTGAGAGTGCACACGCCCGGACCTTGCCCACCTTTCAAGCACCAATATTCACACTACGACGGGGCGTGGGTGATCACGTCCGAGTGATTCACATTAGAGCACGGAGACTGGGCACCAAAGTTTCTTCTAGAAGCAAAAAGGCATCTGAAACGACTGTCTAAAAAGTCCTCCGAGTCATAGTGGGCTTCTAGATCCCGGATGGCATCTAGTTGTCTTCACATCGCCCTTTTTCTTCGTACACTAGTTGTCGGGGCGGCAGAGGAGAGAGGCAAGAACCAGGGGCAAGTAAACACATAAAAATAGTGCAGGGCAAGACTCACTACGTGAGATTCAGGCATTTTCAGGCAGCCATCTGGAGGAGAAGGGGCTACCATGCGGCAACTATGGGGCAAGAAAAGGGAGGCTGGCATCAAAGCTTTACTCGGACTGCGTCATACAGAACCAAAGATATCGAAATGTACACTCGGCATGCCCAATGAAGAGAAACGGCAGGCATAAGAAAGAGCAACAGGGCTGCTCAGGCGACTTAAAAACAGAATGAACGAGTTTCATGTTGCCCGATATGTGATAAGAGGCCTCTCTTTCCCAAGTACGAAGACGTGACGATGAATCACTGCTCGAGAAAGACCTCCCTCCCGTCACTGCTGCTCCACTCTTGGATGCCTTTTTTGGTGATATCCCTTCACAAGAACCTCGAATAGGATAATGAGAGGGCATTCACTGTTCCCGTTGAAGGCAAATGGAGTAAAATGCGAACATCAGGAGGCTCTTTTGTCATACGGGTCGCATCTTAAGCTCTAGAGACCCCATCTTGGTATTTATATCGAGCAACAGAATGGGAGAATGGATGCAAGATTTCGTCTTCACCCATAACAACAATTAATCCATCCTCTCTACTCAATTTCAACTCCAAACCAAATATCATCTTTCAAACTTCTCTCAACCTCTCTCAACTTCGCCACTTTTCACGATGTCTGACAACGACCGCCCCGTCTCTCGCGCTCCCAGCCCTGAGCGTGACGTGGCAAACCAGGACGAGCAGATGTCAGAGTATTACTGCTGCCAATGCAACAAGGAAAACAAGCAGACGGTTGTTAAGAAGGGCGAGGAGTGTGGTACTTGCGACCACGAGCAGTGTGACGACTGCGAGCTTATTTAATTGGGATAGACTTCCGAGGGGTTTTGGGGGAGGGGTGGAAAGCGGGTTTTTCTTTTCTGTTTTCTTATTTAGATGTGTTGCTTCGCTGCCTCTTGTACTATTTCTTGTTGATATTATTTGGTGGGATTATTTTCATTTTCTAGGTGTGGGAATATTTTATACTGATCTTGCAAAAGAAGTCAAAAATCATTTAGAATTTTTTTTTTTAGAAAAGGATTAGATAGATAAAAAAAAAAAAAAAGGAAGAGATACGCTGGTCGTGTCTCCGACTTGATATAAAAACAATCCTGTTGTGCCACCTTAAACTGTGAATGTATTAATATGCTCTGGTGTAGGTCTGTCTACTATTTATCTTCACTTAGCCAATCAACTCTAGCAGTTCATCAAGCAGTGCCTCCGTCTCGAGCGGGTTGGCCACCCATGCCGTCGTCGCTGCCCGCCGTGCCCGGAAGTCATTGGCACCCGCACTGAGGAACTGGTCGCCCACGTGCAGTGTTGTCCCGGGACGAGCCACGACCTCGTCCTGCAGCTCGGGCGGCGGCGGTGAGCCCGGCATACCGGGTTTTCCCAGAAATAGCAGTGCGTGCTGGCAGATGAGCACACCCCAGCTCTTGTCACCAATGTCGACAAACACGTCCCGCCCGCCATTGAAGGCACAAAAAGGCACGCGTCCTGCCCGTCCTGCCGGGCTGACTTCGAGCCGTTTCTGTACTGTGAGCACAATCTCTTCCAGACTCTCGCGGGCAATCTGGATCAGGTCGTTGGGGTGCTGGCTGTTTTGGCGGGCTAACGGGATCATGCCGACGGCACGAGCTTTCCTCAAGATTTGGGCGGGCAGCTGCATACGGTCGACGCAGGCGCGCAGTGTGGTCTCGGCCAAATCCAAAAGCTGGTTGAGGTCGTCGGTTGGCCACTGCTTCATGGCATCGGGCATCCAGTCAGCCGGGTCGACGGGCGCCAACAGGGCATTGGCAGGTGCAGTGGCGCAGTAGGAAAAGACAAAGCTAGCCTCACCGCCGACGACAAGCAAGCTGTGCTTTTGTGCCGCCGTGAGTTCGGTTGAGGCATGGACGGCATCCAGCAGGCCATGCAGGCGCTCGTAGTACTTTTCGGCGGCATCGTAGCCGGCCGCGGTCACGATACCGACCTTGATATTGCGGTGAAGTAGGGCCATGATGCGTGGAATAATGGGGCTGTCTGGCTCAAGATTCTGGCCATCGGCATAGAGTGTGAGATCACCATCAAAGGTTACCAGCTGTAGCGTGTCGGCGTTGTGCTGCTGCTGTTGCCCTCCCTCTACAGCCATACCGTCACGGTCGTGTTTGGTGCCTTTTGGTCTGTGAGCCGAGTTGTTCGTCAGGGCCATGAGCTGTGCCGTGTTAAGCGTCAGGCGTACGTCGTTAAAGGATGGTGGCACCAGCCGTCGCGATGAGATGTGCCGTCGCGCATCCTGGTACATAAATGCCGCTTCTAGTGGCAGGGCGGTAAAAAAGGGCCCTGCTGTGGGCACGAGCATCTGTAATCGCGATGGTCGCGGTGCCTGTTTCGGCGCCTGGAGCGACTGTAAGTCTTGCAGCTGGCGGTGCTCATCGATCATGGCCTCAATGCCCCGCATGATCTCGGCATAGCGGCGGCGGACCTCGGCGGTATTGGCGTCAAATACGGCATCGACATCTTCAAAGTCGCCGGCCGGCTGGGAAAAGAGTACAAAAGGGCTGATGAGCAGACCCTTGACCCATTCTAAGAGATGCATGTGAGTGACATGAGATAACAAGGGTTGAGTTGGGTTGAGGGCACGAGCTTCGTTTTCCTACCGATTAACTGGTCCCGACGATGGGATTTGAGAGCGTCTGATTGAGATGAGGTCAGAAGCTGTCAACTATCATGAGAGCATAATCATATTTAACACATCTTGGGCTTTCTTACATTCAACACGGTATTTGCTGGTCATTGTCGATTTGGGGGGAGATAAGTACGGAGAGTTGGGGAAAGGGTGAGGGATTGAGAGAAAGAGATAGGCGAGGCGTTAAAATTACTCGATATTTATATTGGCTGTGCATGTAGGTTGGAGTGTTGGCAAATGCAGGTCTGAGATTTGAGCTTGGACTTAGGATTGGTAACAAGAAAAGGAGGTCATGCGGCCAATCTGTCGCCGACGTTCGGTGTGGCTTTGTATGTGTCAACGTTGAGTTGAGGAGGAAGGAGCTATGCAGCTTGTTGGCTGCCAGCTAGGCTCGCCGCGCGGGGAAGGGGCGAGCTAGGGCGACTTGCCCGCTCCCAGCTGCCCAGACCGCCCATGAAGTCATTTATTTACAGGCGGCCGTTTCGAGACTAGTGTCAGGCTCTCGAGAAAAAGGAAAGAGCGATGTTGCACTGCTGGCCTTCTGAAGCTGCACGGCTCCTGCTGTCCCACGCACTGGTTGGGCCGCGGCGACCTGATTATACAAATGAAGGATGCACCGCCGCTCGCTGAGCGGTGGCGGTGGGGACAGGCACGGCAGCACAAGGACTCGTGACTCGATTACGGTGAGTTTCTACGACGTGCGGTAAGACAGGAATGATGAGATAGACGCATATCATCGTCTTTGGTATCCAATTGTATTATGGCTGCTTATCCGGCGACACCTTCAATTATTGGCCAATGTTTTATCTTCGATCCGAACGAGACGCCCAGAAATTATATTCAACCAAGCCTCCAAAGGACGAACACAGAATTGATACGCCAATGATGAGAAAAGAGAGTTAGAACAGAGGCACGGTTTCATGGCACACGCGTAGCCGACATTGACTTGACCGGAATATGCTACTTTGCATTACTCTTTTTCGCCGTATATAATACTTCGCACTCTTGTTTTAAGCCTCCCCTGCATCGCTGTCCTCGCCGTCCTCGGACTCTTCAACCTCCTCGACGACCAGACTTGCCGACTTGCCGATAGCCTCCAGCAGCGTCTTGGACTCGGACGGCTCGTGCACCTCGCGGGGCATCATGGACGCAATGCGGAACTTGTACACATGCGTGTAGCCGGCGGGTTTTGTGACCTTTTCGCTGATGGGCTCCTCGTCTTCATCGGCTTCCTCATCCCCCTCGCTGGCTTCCTTGCTGTTGCATTCCACAAAGGCATACAGCTCCTCGACGGTCGCATCAGACGCGAAACTGCGGCGCAGGCGCTCACCACCACGCGACTCGGGCAGCTTGATGGCCACACGCACAATGTTGGCTGGAGCAGTACCGGCAGCCGGCTCGGGTGCCAGCGTGGTGGCACGCCATGCGCGCCACTGCTTGCCCAGCTTTGCCTGCCGTGCTGCCTCAGCCTCGCGTTCCCGTGCCTGCTGCTCAGCCTCTTGCCGCTGCCGCTCTGCCTCCTGGCGTTGCCGCGCGCGCTCGCGGTCAATCGCCAGCGACCGCTCGTAGGCATTGTCCTGCTCGATGCGAATGTTGCGGGTGGCCTCGTTGGCGACGCGCACTGCCCGCACGGCCGCCAGGTCGTCGGCATACTTGGCGGTTGTTAGGCGCAGCTGCTCGACCAGGTAGGCCGGCGATACGGGACCCACGACGCGCTTGACGGTGCCCATGCGCGTGCTGCCACCCTCCTTTGGTGTGACACAGATCATTGCCATAAAGGGGAACTTGGTGACGCGGTGCTCGATGGACACCTGGTACGCTTCCGGGTCGCGCACGCTGCCGCCCCACAACATAATGTTGTTGGCCGGGTTGTTAATGAACTCAACGACATCCGGGTGCAGCAGGGTGTCGCGGGCATAGCTCTTGGTGTCGTCGTGCTCTGGCGCCAACAGGACCATCATGAGGTACTTGGGCTCCGTCTTGGCCTTGTCGTACGCCTGTGTATAGCCCATCTCGACAAACGGCAAGGACTTGACGCCAGTGGCCTCCTCAAACTCCCGCTTAAAGCGAGAGGCAGCGTCCCGCGGGTTGAGTTGGCGGCGAGGTGCGGCTCGTGCACCACTGGTCATGCGCCGGAAGGCGCCGAAGCCAGGCACAAACCCAAGAATGTACTGGACGGCGCTCCACAGACCCGCCAGCAGACGGTAGCCTAGGTTAAAGGGCGACAGAAGGATGGCCATGAAAAAAGAGGGCCGTACAACGGGCGCTGGCGGCTGCACGACGATGCGCCGCGCCACCTCGGTCCGGTCAATTGCCGGCCGCCGGCCGCCGTTCTCGGCCGCGTACCGGGCCTGCTCAAAGACATTGTGGACTGGCGGGCCGGTGGGCTCGAAACCGCTCAGTGGGTCGCCGAGATCGATGAGGCGTTGCGGTTGGTTGTTGGCCGGTCGTGGGCCGGTCTGGGGTGGTGGAAGGTTGTTGAGATCAGGCACAGAATCGTCTTCGCCGTCAAAGAACTTGCTGACTGCGACCTGCACATGGTTAGAAAAACCATAAAAAACAGTAGGACCCGAAGCATCCCGAAGAACTTACCGTAACACTCCATCCTGATCTCCGCAGGACGGCAATCGATGCCTCCTCGTCCTGTGCTGTGAGAGTCGCAAACTGGCGAACAGCTTCCTGCTGCTCCGCTGTGAGCGGCGGGTCGGCCGCATTGGGCGCCGCACTGGGCCCTGGGGTCGCCATGGTGGGCTGTGTGTAGAGCAGTTTGCTACGTGCAAGCTGTGCTCATACGGCGAAGGATGTAGAAGTTGATCAAGAAAGGCAGGGCTGACAAAGAAACGGCACGATCGTCGACTGTTTGATGGGTTGAATCGGGGTTCGCCGTGCAAGCCGGATAGGATGGGACGAGCGGGTCATATGGGAAAGCGACAATTCAAATCGAAGGTTTAGGTCATGTATTAGGGGACCGGAAGAGCAGGGCGAGCTCATTAAATGGAGACGGTTGATGGGGTGGGACGCAAAGACGACTCGTCGAGGCGGATCGGTGGGCAGGTCCGTTTCGTTGTCAAGTGTCCAAGTGTTGCGGGAAGAAAAATTGCAGGTCGGCCGTTTGCAAGTCGAGGGCGTGGCTGTGTGAAGTTGCAGCAAAAATAAACGAGACGCGTGCGTTGTGAAAGGGGAGGGTGATGAAAAGGCGAGGATGGGATTGTTGGCAGAATCGAAGGAAAAGCGTCGACTGACTTGCGTTTGTCTTTGCTTTTGCTTTCGTTTGCCTGCATCTGCGTGCTGTCTCCTTCCTTGCCAGCAAGCATAGTGCGCACGCACAAGAGAGTCGTAATTCGTAGTCATCGTTGACGGTGTCCACGCTAGTCCTCTTTTGGAGCCATATGGGAGAGCGCCAGAAAGCCGCAGAAAGGCCAGATGGCATTGGGTGGGGCTCAGAATGCAGCTATGATTGGCTGGTTTCTGCAGAGCTTGGACCCACCTGCCGAGACGAACGGCACGCTGCAGCTTATCGGAAGTAGGAGCTGTGCTTGCCCTGCAATTGTGGTAGGCTGGCGAGGCTGTAGACAAAAATCACCAGCACACATGCACGGTGATGAGGGGAAGAGGGATTGCATTCAAAAAATTGAAAATGAAATGCGAAAAGAGTTATTGGGTTCGAATTCCGACCATTTTGTCAGTTTCAGAAAAGAAGAAAAATGACTCGTCTACGATGGTTTTAAGATGCTGGCAATACAATCCGACTCATTTTTTCTCGTTCTAGATATCAAAATAATACTAGGTCGTTCCATAGATGGGCACTACGTGAGGCAGCCAAAGGGATAGTTTACTAGGCTTGTCATGTTTCTGCAAGTTAGCATAGTACGGAGTATGCAGGAGATGGATGAGCACGAGGAAGGGAGCTGAAAGGAATCCGAGAAAGCAAACAAAAAAGAAAGCAGAACCGCCCCCAGTCGTCTATGCAAGTTGATGTTTTCGGTCGAACTATATTTGCTTTTTCCGGCGTTTGCAGCCTCTCCTTCTTCTTTCGTCGGTGGCTACCTACCTTGCCTTCTCGCACTCCTCTTTCTCCAGAGATCGTGAGATACATTTACATTGGCTGCTCAAGTGTTTGCAGACGAGAGGTTGTCTTGACAGCAAGTGGCACGGGATAGGCTAACTCGAAGATAGCAGGCGTATACAGTCCAGCTCAAAGACAACCTCGAGTGTTCTCCGCTTGCTATTTGTTCGTGACGTGTGTCGAAGGCGTGGGTGTTGTATTGTGTCGCTCCCGTTTCTGTTTCCGTTTCCGTTTCCACGCGCAGGATGCCGGTCGGCCACTGCCAACAATGAGGCACACGAGCTTGAGCCGGCTATTTCTCCCGGCCGACTCTGACCGCCGTTTGTACGAACTTGAGACAGTCCAGGCAGAGAAAGGTCCATGCAAGTCCGGCTCGTTGTCGCACAGCATCTCAAAGAGACACGCCAACCACCATTCTCTCAATCCTAGACTGATCCGAGGTTGTTTGCAGAGCGGGTCGCAGCCGCTTGCCCGCGTTCGAGTTTGTGTCTGTCACGTCATTCTTTTTTACCTGCTTTCTTGAGACTCAAGCGAGTCAAGATATTGCGTGGCGCGTGATGTGAGATTTGTGATGTTGGACGTTGAAAGGTGAAGAGCGTAAATAGCAATTCGTGTTCTAAGGGCAGCTCTCTTTACTGAACAGGGGGAAGGAACATACAGCTTAAAGACTTGCGTTAGTAAGGTACAATAGCTGGCACCATAGTAATTAGCAGTGCAATGTACCTTTCTACTGTCCGACCCCCTGCATTGCCAGTCAGCGGGGTAACTTAATGCGCTACGAGGGGACTTACAGTGTTTGCGCGCAGAGCAACCGTAGCGCCCTTTCCCATTCTCCCCCTTTCCCCTTTGCGTCCACTTGGGTGTCCAAACCAGGGAAGGAGAGACCCACGTTCTTCCGCTCCGCGCATCGCTCTCCATCGTTCCTGCCTTCCTTGTCGCCCAAGACAACAACGTCCGTCGTTGAGCTTTCAGCTTCCTCTCGCCCCGCAGCCGGCAACCTGCCTTTTCTCCCCCTTCTCTTGACATTGACGCGCTCCGACGACGACGACGACGACAAGCCCCCGCAACCCCACGCCTACAGCGACCAGGCTGCCAGCTTGCTATCGCCCGGCGCGCCCTCTCTCCCTGCTGTTGTCAATCAGCCCGGCAATCGACCGCAAATTAGATTCGTGGATCATCACGACGACGACAACGCGTGCGCGTGTCACTTTTCTTTTTTCTCACTACAGACATTTTCTTCGGCATCCGCTCAACTCCGACTTCTTGCTGGAGACACCTCGACAGAGCAGCTGTATCGCCAGCCCGCCATTATCGCTATCCCACACCCCCCTTCCTCCGGATACAACAATCGACGCTCGTCGCGTCGCGACGCAAATACTGAACTCACAATGGATGCTGGCGTCCGGTCTCCGAGAGTAAGTTCCACTGCCATATCGACTACCCAGCACCAACTGCCACAGCCGGCCTCGTCGGCTTTGCGCCTCCTGCATTGGTAGCCGCGTCATGCACACTGTGCTAAAGACCGCGTCCCCAACCATAGAGCCTCTAAACGAGACCTCGGACATCACGTATCCAGCCATCGCCAGGCCGCATCTGGACCGGCGATTTTGGGTCCAACCGCACGTCGATTGACGGCAATGGTACGCGGCAAGCTGCCCTTCCGACCCCTTTACGCCTGTTTCTCGGCTTAGCACCCCCACGTGCCCTCTCGTGACACCATCGCTGACATTGGCATATATCGCTTCGCTCCAGATCAACCGAACCCAAACATAATATTGGATTTTCTCTGCACCCTTTATTTACTACCAAGTATCACTATCATGCTTCTGGACTGAACCGGAACTATGGCAGCACCCAAAGACATGTACGTTGCAGACGTCATCCCCGTCCCCGATCCCACTCCAATACATAGCGGTTTGCTAACCCATTCTCCGATAGAGCATCCTCTAAAAAGGGCCTCAACGGCGATTCCCCCGTATTCACTCCTGGCTCTGCCAACTCACCTCTCCGAAAGTCATCGGTTCTTCCCCTGCAAGCGGCCAACGCCGCTCCCTTCACACCACTAGGCACAAGTGGTACGTATATTCTCGGCTTTCGTCCCCACGGGGACTTACTTTCTTTCTTTTCTACATTTCTACATACTAACAACTAACCCACTCAGTTGTATCTGCTAGCAACGCGTCCTCCTCGGCCTCACCTCGCGAGCAATTACGCGATCTTGTAGGCAACAAAGAAGCAGGCATGTCTATCCCACGAGCCGACTCCTCGGCCTTCAACCTGGCATCGGTCCGCGAATTCGTCCCGCGTGCCTCGGACCAGGCGTCTGGCTTCAACGCTGGCGCTGCACGCGAGTTTCAACCAAAGGGCGACCGCTCCCCTTTCAACGTTGCCAAGGCCGTCGAATTCCGCCCGCAATCCCAAGCTTCCGTTCCGCCCTCCGCCACACCTACATCCACCTCCTCTGTCCCCAGCCAGGCGCTGCCGTCTCCACAGCCTCCACAGCCCTCTTTAATTTCTCAGCAACCTCAACAATCGTCCCTCGCTGCACAGCAGCAGCTGCAACAACAGCAACAGCAACAACACCAGCAGTCCCTAGGACAGGGCTCGCAGTACAACCTGTCGAACGGTCCGTCTCAGCAGTCGCAGATGTCAATTCCCACCGGCCCCTCGCGCGTGCCCGGTCACAACAACCCCGACCATCTTAACAACCGGGCGGGCATGGGTGGCATGACCAACATGGGCGGTATGGGAAACATGGGTGCCATGAACAATCTTGGCAACATGAACAACATGGGTGGCTTGGGTGGCATGGCCGGTCTGGGAGGCATGAACTCCATGGCTTATGGTATGCCACCCGGAAGTGATGTCCAGCTCGGTCAGGGCGGTGGTGTTTACGACTCCTACAATGTTGCTTCTCAAGGCGCGTCGGGAGGTGGCATCACAACGTCCCCCTACAACCCCTATGCGGCTACGAGCCAGCAGCCGGGTAGAGAGGGTGCTGCTTACTACCAAGGACAGGCTCCCTTTGGCGTCCAACATCAACCTCCCGGCGAGCACCTCTACTTTCCAATGGGCCCTCACCGCCAGGACCTTCTCCCTCGCCAACGCACCATCCACGAGTTCTTTTTACCAGAGAAGCTACGCCAGGACTTCCACTTGAAGTCGAGAGCTGGAAACCAGGCCGCAGTTACTCTGTCCGTAAATGTCGAGAGCTACCACTCGCTCACGGCACTTGACACGAACAGTCACAAAGTGGCCGGCTCCTTTGGTCGCATCACCTGGCTTTACAAGGCTGTGGCAAGCAAGAACGGCAAGCATTACTGCCTGCGCCGTGTCGAGAACTTCCGTGTAAGCAACGAAAATGCTCTTCGGACAGCGCGTGACTGGCGCCGCGTCAACAGCGGCAACGTTGTCACCGTGCACGAGGCATTCACTACGCGGGCCTTTGGAGACAGCTCGATCGTGTTTGCCATGGACTACTTCCCGCTGTCTGTGACGCTCATGCAGTACCACTTCCCCACGTATGGCCAGACGCGTCCGCGGGGCAACGTCACGATCCAGGAGACAGTTTTGTGGGGATACTTTGTGCAGATTGCCAATGCCCTACGTGCCATTCACAGTGCCGGCCTCGCTGCCCGCAGCATCGATCTTACCAAGATCATCCGGACGGGTAAGAACCGCATCCGTTTGAGTGGTTGTGCTGTGCAGGACGTCATCAACTACGATCCGGCCCGTCGCGTGCTCGATCTGCAGCATGAAGACTTTATCCACTTTGGCGAGGTGATGGTGTCCCTCGCTACTTACACGCCGCCCAACGAACTCAAGAAGCCACTCTCACCTCTGGACCAGATCCCCGAGATTTACTCGCACGAGTTCAAGGCTGCCGTCAAGTGGCTGTTGACGCCCCCGCCGGCTCCCGGCTCCTCCACAACGCCAGCAGGTGGTGGCAAGACCATTGACTCGCTCCTCACCGGCATCGCGCCGCAGGTGTCTCGCTTCTTTGACATGTCTCTTCAGGAGAATGACGGTCTGTACAGCCTCACAGCGAGAGAGGTGGAGAACGGCCGCATTGCGCGTCTGATGATGAAGCTGGGCACTATCAACGAGCGCGAAAACTACCAGCGCGATGCCTCCTGGGCCGAGCACGGCCCCCGCTACCCTCTCAAGCTCTTCCGGGACTACGTCTTTCATCAAGTGGACGAGCAAGGGCGGCCTGTTGTCGACCCCTGGCACATGATCTCGTCCCTCAACAAGCTGGACACTGGCTCGAACGAGGTGGTCCGGCTCTCGAGCCGTGACGGACGGACCAATTTGTTCGTCACGTACAAGGAACTCAACAAGATGGTCCAGCGCTCGTTTAGTGATCTCATCCGGCCAGCAGGCCCGCCTCGGCGCCACCATAACTAGAAGTCATCAGGACGCGAGAAAGTGGCCCCTGCCCGGATAACCAGGTCCACATGGACAGGGAACAACATGAACAACATGGAGCCATTCCATGTGCGCCAGCTGGCTAATCGTATGCTGGATAATCAAATGCAGCAGACGGAGCAGATACAACAAACCCTTTCGGCCTGGCAAAACCTCCCGCCACAGCAAGATGGATCAAACTTACAATATCCTCCTCAACAGCTGCCCCAACAGCTGCCTCAATACCCAACTCAGCATCTTCCCGATCTTTTCCCAGTCGTGGACGGATTCCAGTACCCCCCACACCAACCGCTCGCACAAGAAGGCCCCGAAAAGTACCCTCAAGGCATCATGAATCCAAGTGGCCCTGCTGGGTTCCTCCAGCCACCATCCAACGACACGGCGGGCTTCTCACCTATACCCCTGGCTGGGCCACTTCCAGCCCCTCGCCATGGCTCAAACCCAGGACCATGGCCATTCGATCCACGGCTGGAGGGACCCTTTACCCCGAATGGCTTTGTTTATCATTCGACAGGGACGACCACCCCACCGAACCGTTATGCAACCGGCCATTCTAATTCTGGCTCCGTGAGTAGCCGTCACTCTAGCTCTCATACAGCGAGATCTTCGTACCGTACCAAGGTGACGGGAGTTGGCGATTCATGGTCTTTTCCTGCTGAACACGGCCCTAAAGAGCGGTCTCAGGATCCATACGAGAATCCGAGCCAGTTTCTAGTCCCGGTCGAAAGAAGATGGCGCCGCATGCAAGCGAATATTTTATTATAATCCCGTTTTCCGGGAATTTAAGCGTTGATTTTGTTTCTTTGTCTATTTTTCACACTTTCTTCCCTTTTTGCTTGAACTTTTCCCCCCTCGCCCCTGGAGCCACGGCTCAGGAGATAAATGAGCGTTTTGAATGGAACAAGCAGTCGATGTTGGATCATGATATCATCAGTCCTTGAGAAGGATAAGATGATTGTTTGTGTCCTGGATTATTCACTGCCTTTGTTGCCTTCTACCAGCCCCAACTTTTACCCCCATGTTTGCCCTCCATTTTGCATTTTGTCATTTCTTGCCCCCCATTCTTGTCGCGTATTTGTTTATTTTATGTCTTGTCTTGTCTTGTGTGCTTGAGATTCAAAAGAGGAGCTTTTTGTTGCTATATCGTGCCAACGACCACACGATACGATTTGTTATCATGTAAACTCGGCTTCGTCTCGTCTAGAGAGAGAAGTCCGAGTAGTGTTTGTTTGTACTTGCACGGGAAAACACACACACACACACACACACAATGTTCAAAACAGAACTTTGTGATAAGTAGACTATCAAAAAAATATAAAAAGAATTCCAATTACTACGAGCCCCGACAAGGGGTGTATCCTATATGACATATCATCATCGAGTACCATAGTATGTACCCAGCCCGAAGTTGAATGGAAGAAGGCACGGGCATATATAAACCTTGTTCCATCGCAGCCAAAGAGACGGGGCACTATTGTCTCCTCTCCATTTTTGACCAAATTTTTTTCTTTTCGATTTTTTTTGGTTGATGTAAAGCAGTTTCTGTCATTACAACGAGACCATTGTGTATATGTGGTATTTCCCCCTATATGCGCCGTTCTTCTGTCCCCTTTGCACATCTCCACTTAGTCCGACTCCTCCTCGTCGGCCTTGGGTGTGTACTGATATGCCGGCGTGATCTTGTTAGCGGCCTGGCCACCCTCCTCCGGCGCATCACCACCGTCCTCGCCCTCGGCCGCCTCGGCCGCAGCCAGGTACGGGTTGGCTATGCTTTCGCTACCGTCGACCGGGTGCAGCGTTGTAATGTGTGTGCCACGAATCACCGCCAGGCCCAGCGAGCGCGACTTGACCTCGCCTTCGGCGTCTGGAGTGGCGTTAGTAGTTGATATGATATGTAGAATGTTCGGAGTAACTTACTGCGCATCTTCTCCTGGGCATCGTCGAGCACCATGTTGAGCAGTGGGTCGAATCCTTTGAGAGTTCCGGAGACTAAAAAACCGTCAGTGGTTGCTTCGCATCATAGAGTAGAGGGGGAGAGGGGACTCACCCTCCCGGCCGCCGTTGAACTTGACGTAAATCTCCCGATCCATGTACTGGCCTAGATCCAAAATGTTCTCCTTTTTGGGCGCTTCCCGGTCACCAGAGTTACCTCCATAACCGCCCCGCGAGAAGCCACCGCCCCGGCCGCCCTCGCCGCCACCACCACCACCGCGACCACCGCCGCGCTGGAAACCACCCCGATCACCACCTCCACGGTTGCCGCCGCGCGGGTACTGTCCACGTCCACCGCCTGCGCCGCCACGTCCACGGTACTCGCTGTTACCGCCGCCCCGTCCGCCGCCACCGCTGTTGTTACCGCCACCGCCTCTAGAGGCCGGGCTGTACCGGCCGCGGAATGGTGTGGACATGGTTGTTTAAGTCGAAGTTGAAGTTAGGTAGTGAGGAAAGAGGGGAAGGTTGAAGAGAGGGAGAGAGAGCAATTGGTTTGCTCTAGTCGCTGCGCACTTCTACAATAGAAGCTTGAATGCGCTCGTATCGTCGGATTGTGCACACACTGTTGGTGAGGCGGGTTCGTCTCTCGTGATTTCGCGTGGGGGAGAGAGGGTTGTTGGTTGCGTCGTTGGAGGCAGAAGTGAGGGAAGCTTTGGGCGGACGTTCAAGATAAAAATGGGTCGCCAAAAAATGGCCCTCAATTGGCAGCCGCTGCGACTTGCGGTGCCTGGACATTGGATGCGCGACCAGCACCAGGAGCAGGAACAATAGACAGAATACATCGATTTCTACTTCAAATCAAGGACGAATCATTAATTTTCTCAAATTTACAACATTCAGTATAATTGCCTATTGCACTGCCAAAACAGAGCAGCTCTTTCTTGTAGCTTTGACAAGGGCTGCGCTGTACCCCGGTAGCCGCATATATTCATATATCACGTGAGAGCGCTCCCCTTGTCTCAGGCGTTTGTTGCTGGGGAAACAGCAGGCACTATCAGGCTGCTAAACTTTTTTTTCTTGGGGTGAGGGAAACGCGACCCGACCATGAAAGCTGAAGCTCGCGGCAGAGAAGCTCACCCTTTTCTCCTAGACGCACGCTCTTTACTTTCGATCACGACTTCTTCACACACAAATCTACGTCGCGCATCACCATCAGGCATTTACGCATTTACGCATTCCCGACGCACATTTGTCGATTTGCGCTTAATTTCGACTTTTTTTCTTTTCAGCTTTCTTGTTTTGTTTTCGCATCCATCTCGTCATCCACGATCTTTACGACCATCACGACTTCCTTTCCCTTGTCCCTTCGCAAAACCCAACATGGCACCGTTGGTTCTTCACAATGTGCCCGACGATGAGCTGTACATAGGAGCAGATGGCGTGACGCGGCCCTTTGCCGTCGTCGGTGCAGCAGATGAGTATGTCTTCAACGGCAAGCAAAATACAGACTGAAAACTCCCAAGAGAAACTAACATCACTTCCAGACGGCGATCGGCACGGTTACGGCGACAAGCAACAGCCACACACGGCTCATTCGGCCGCGCACGGTCACGGCCACGGTCAGGCTCTGTCGGCCCCGGCGGCGCACGCGTCAAGACAGCACAGAACAAGCCGGCCGTCACGACAACCTCGACAATGGCCGACCAGATGTTTGGATCGTGGAAGAAGGAGCAGGAGACGCTGATGCAGCAGCACCACTCGCCCCAGGACGGCGGCGCCGACCAGGACGACCTCCTCGACGTGCGCGGCGACTCTTCGTCGGGGGCCACAGGACGCAAAGTGAGCGGCGGCAGCGTCGCCCCGGGAGGAAGAGACAGGGACGCGGATGACCGGGACGGTGGCAACACACAGACGAACTCGCAACAACAAGCACAAGACGCAGTCTACACGAAACCACAGAACCAGCCGACCGAGATCATCCTGCGCGGCTACCGCTCCGCCGACTACCAGTACGCAGCCCTCCACCACTACGAGACCATCGCCGGCCGCATCTGCGAAGACTACCCGCGTGACCCGCCCATTGGCAGTCGGCGGTACCGGTCCAGCCTGCGCGACGGCGCCGCCCGCAGTGCCGCCACGTTCGAGTCCAACGGCCGGTCTGCCCTCACACCCGCCGAGCGGCAGGCCGTGATGCGTGCGGCCAGTGGGCAGCACTGGGTCAAAGTCACATTCGAGTCGGCCCAGGCAGCCGATGCCGCGCTGTACGCGTCGCCCCAGCGGATCCTGGGCTACCTAGTGACGGCCGAGCTGTACCGGGGCGTGCCTCTATCGGCAGCCGAGGACGTAGCGATACAGGACCCGGATGCACTCGAAGAATACGAGCGGGCGGCCCACAGCGGTCCTCGGGGCGGCAACGACCACGGTTTCGGACGGTACTCCGTCACATCATCACATACTGTGGACTCGGGCACGGTGACACACGACGATCCCTTTGGCGGCGCTGGCACGGCCCGGTCTTCAGCTACAGGTTCCTCGTCGGCTACGCTTACGGGGAATGGTGGCCCGGCCTTCCGGCGCCAGGCATGGCCTGCCTCGGAAGACGGCTCGCGGATGGATGTGGACGCGGCTTCCCCAGTGCATCAGTCGCAGCAGTCGCAGCAATCACAACAGCAGCCACCACCTAACAACGAGTTCTGCCAGCGGATCCCGACGGCACGGCGTGCGACGCTCAAGGCGCCCGAATTGGCACTGCTGCCGACCGAGTCAACCATGCGGCGATTCGTCAAGCGTCTGCCGCTGCTACACCGCCTGACCGGCACCATTATCGGCAACCAGGTGCCGCGGCGCGAGAACGGCCTGTTTGACTGGGAGAAGGCGAGTCTGTACTGGAAGCTGATTTGGTGGCTCGACTACCTTTTCCTGCTGTTTGCCGGTGAGATTCTTGATGCGAACAGAGACGAGTAGGGGTGCGTGGAGCTTGCAGATTGGACCTTTTTTTTGTTAGCTGTGTTTTTTGGGAGGCCCACCCCAGCATGCATTCATGAGCGTTTTGGCGGTATACATTTTTGGGTGTGGGATATTACACTACTTTCTCTACATGTGCATATTATTACTGTTCTTCGGCTTAATTTTTTGGTCTCCACTTGGGGATGATATTTTGCTACACTCTTATTTTAATCAAATCACGATTCCACGGCCAATGCAAAAATGAAACATATAATGGTATGTACTTGTAATCATTTAATTCATATGTATATGTGTTGGTTTTGCGCATGCGACAGATGCGACAAGTAATTTCCAACGTTCAAATTGAAGAAACAAACATCAAAAAGCATCAAGATAATTATGTTTTTTTTTTTTGTCTTTCGCTTTTAAATAATAGTTCCGGAAATCCTTTTACGGTTTCAAATCTATCCCATAAACAACCACTTTTTCTTCCGCAAAAATAATCGCGTTAGTTGTTCTCCTTGACAAACTTGGAGTCCTTGACGGTGTACAGGCTCAGGTACTCGTCAATGGGCATGCTGTCAACGCGGCTACCGTCGGTGCTCAGCTTGACAAGCTCCTCGACGCGCTCAGCGCTGAAGTGGGGCTCAAGGTGGCGCTTGAACTTGGCCAGGATAACGGGCTTGGCCTCCTCGCGACGCAGGGGGTGGCCGAGGGGAGCCTCGACAACGACCTCGGGCAGCTTGGTGCCGTCGTTGAGCTCGACAGTGAGGGCGTTGGAGATGGTGCGCTTGTCGGCGTCGTGGTAGTCGGCGGTGAACTTGGGGTCCTCAACGCAGGTAATCTTCTTGCGCAGGGCATCGAGCTCCTCGCTGGTGGCGGCCTCGGAGCCGTCAAGGTAGTCGTTGGCGGTCAGGCGGCCGTACTGGAGCATGACGGCGCACATGTACTGGACACAGTGGTCACGGTCGGCGAAGTTGTTGAGCTTGGCGAACTGCTTGTCGATGATGCGGATGCAGGCCTCGTGGGTGCGGCAGGTAATGGCCTTGATGTCGGCCGAGGACTTGCCGGCTTCCTTGAGCTGGTGGTAGATCTTCTCCGAGGCCTCGACGGCGGTCTGGGAGTGGAACTCGGCGGGGTACGAGACCTTGAACAGGACGTTCTCCATGACGTAGCTGCCGTAGGGGCGGTTGAACTCAAAGGGCTTGCCCTTGAACAGGACATCGTAGAAGCCCCAGACCTTGGCGGACAGGACAGTGGGGACACCCTGCTCACCAGCCTTGACGCGCAGAACGTTGGTCACGGCGCGCTGGCAAGCATCACCGGCAGCCCACGACTTGCGGGACATGGTGTTGGGCGAGTGGCGGTAGGTACGCAGGGACTGGCCATCAACGAAAGCCTGCGAGACGGAGGCAGCAATGCCCTCCTTGTCGAGGCCGAGCATCTCGGCAACAACGGCAGCCGAGGCGACCTTGACGAGCAGGACGTGGTCGAGACCGACCTTGTTGAAGGAGTTGAGAATGGCCAGGTTGCCCTGGATCTCGTGGGCCTTGGTGGCGTAGGCCAGGACATCACGGACAGTGATGATGCGGCCACCGGCCAGCTTCTTGGCAGTGCCGCTCTTGTTGGTGCGGTTGATCCAGTCGGCGACGGCCAGAATGGCACCCAGGTTGTCGGAGGGGTGACCCCACTCGGCAGCCAGCCAGCAGTCGTTGTAGTCGAGCCAGCGGATCATGGCGCCAATGTTGAAGGCACCATTGATGGGGTCCAGCTCGTAGTGAGTGCCGGGCACGCGGACACCGTTGGGGACAATGGTGCCGTCAACGGTGGGGCCGAGCATCTTGGTGCACTCGGGGAACTGCAGGGCCTCGAGGCCGCAGCCGAGGGTGTCCAGAAGGATCCATCTGGCCGTGTCGAGCTGGGAGAGTTAGAGGAGGGCACGATGAAAGCTATAAATGGCATAGGGGGGAAGGGGGACTTACTGCAAGCTCCGAGTTAATGGGCTTCTGCACGTACTCGGCAATGTCGTCAATCTCCTTGTCGTAGGCCATGTTGGACTTGGGAATCGGGGCCGAGGAGTAGCTGCGGCGGCCAGCAAGCTGGAAGCTGGACTGTCTGGGAGCGGGAGCAAAGGAAGAGGAGGCCGAGGCGGCGGAGGTCGACTGCAGCAGCGCAGACGAGAGGACGGCGACGGAGCGAGTCTGGGCCGCAGCACGCGGGAAGCAAGGCGAAGGCTGCGCGTAGCAGAGGACATGGCTGTGAGCGGGATGTGTGAGGATGATGCGGGTGAGGCGATGAGGGGGGGAAGAAGGAAAAGGAGGGGAGAGGAAAAGAAGGAAAGGGAGAAAGGCAGAAAGGAAGAGGGGAGAAAAAGAAGGCGAGGCTCACTCTATAAAAAGCAACGAGAGAAATCGTCTGGAGAAAAGGGACTGGAGGACGCGGGGTGAGGAAAAGGCGCGGATCTCGTTTTTGTGCGGTGTTTCTTTTTTGTTTTCCGTTTCTGGGTTTCTTTTTTGCTGTCTTTTTTTTTTTCTTTTTGTTTTTCGTTTTTCTTCTTTTTCGGTGACTGGCCGACCTCGGGTCTTGGGGCTGGCTCGAAACGATCGCAAGTCCTCTCTGGCCAGCGGCAATGGCCAATCGAGACGGGCAAATAGTTTAGTTTCCTCGGCTGGAAGCTCTAGACGTGGTGCGTGTTTGCGAGAGGCAATATGGCTGTGTCAGTGTCTGCAGAGAAAAAGTGGCCTGGTATCTTTCTGGGCGCATCTGGATGTCCCCTGGTCCCTTCCTTCTCTGCCTCTCTCCTTTGGGGCGGCGCCTTCCCCAAGTCTGCGAAGTACAAACATGCAGCCGCCACCCCACCAAAAATTTGCAAGCTCCCCATTCGTAGGCCGGGAAATGGTTTACCGCGGCAAGCCGAGCTGGGTCCACCAAACCGGCAACATTCTCGGTTGGTGACCCGTGCAGAGTGTCGCCTTCCCTAAATATCCTTTAACATCCTTGTGAACGGGCAGGCGTGAGGCGGCGTGCGCTGGTGGGCCGGTGGGCTGCTTGTTGTGGAAGGTGCTGTGTGACCATCGTGCCTGCCCTCTACGGATAACAAAATGCCACTCAATGCCACGCCAATGCCACCAGGTGCCACGAGCGGCCACGACCATGAGAAGCCACCCACGGCCCCTCCCCTAAGTGCATCTTATTGCTGTAGCCGCTCTTTCCTCTTTGCTGGCAGCTCCGGCCTCCGTCGGCCGAGACCTCGCCGCCGACTCGATCGGTGCCGACTCGTCTAGGACTGCCGATGCTCGCCTTACTGATTCATGACTCGCTGAAGATGACTTTGTCTGTCTCATCTCCCAACTTGTGTGTCTTCAACTGCTTTCAATTGACTGCCTTCATTTGCATGTGACGTCAGATTGAGTCTTCTCTGCCAGCCGTGTCGCATCGCAACACATGTCGTTTTGTTTACATGTCGGCACAGATCTGTCTCCTTGCATCTCGCATCGCTTCCCGTGTTTGTCGTCTGTTCTCGAATCTACTGTGTATTATTCTGCATGAGGCTGTCTCAACCGTTGCCAGTGGCACGCCCCAACTGTTTGCCCCCCAAAACTCAAAAAACGCGCCTGCCAAAAAAATGGCCCCCTCCAAATCTTTGCCCCGCTACCCCGCCTGATTGGCCAATTCGGGCCTGACGCCCCTTCCCCGCCAATCAGCCGGGTGGACTACACCGAGTGGTGGCACCTGCCCGACCTGGGGGCACAGGGGACTCGAGGGGACTTTCTCAGGAGTCAGGGGCAAGCAGAGAGGTGAGACTAGGGAAAGCTCCTTCCCGAACATGGACTGGAGTGTTCCTGCCGTCGATTATGCGGTGCTTTCGTAAATACTTGTCATTTTGCCAGCTGCCACCAGCTGCTTCCACCGTATTTCCGTGCTACTGAGCACTTCATTGAATAGCTCTCGAGTAGTTCGAGCTCGGTCCATCCTTCCTTCTCGTTTCTTGACTTCCGGAACTTCATCATGCGGCTGCTCTCTGGTCTCCTAGTTTGGACAAGCGCGGCCTTGTGCACTGCGGTGTCGGCCTCGTCCTTTTCGTCTGCGAGCTCCAGCTCAACCTCGTCGACCTCGTCGCCCCAGTACCACACGCTGCCGTCGCTGCGTGAACAGGCTGAGATCCAAAATGCATGGACAGCCGAGCGCAAGACCATTGTGCCCGATTTGCTGCACAAACATGGCGTCGATGCCTGGCTGATGAGCCAGCGCGAGTATGCCGAAGACACTGTCTTTTGGTCGCTCAAGTCGGCCACGCAGTTCTCGGCTCGTCGCCGCACGACGTTTCTTTATGTCTCGGGCAACGCTTCTGCTTCTGTCGCCGTCGCGCCCACCGCTCGCACACAGGTCCTCGTCAACAAGGCCTCGGGCCGCGCGGCCACCGAGTTCCTCTGGATCGACAACACACCCGCGCTGTGGCCTGAGCTGCGCGCCGTCCTGGCCGCTGCCGACTCGCCAGTCGAAAGGATCGCAATCAATGCAGCCCAAGACCTGGCGTTCAGCTCGGGTATGCACGCGGGCGAGCTGGAGGCCGTGAAGCGTGGTCTGGGAGAGCACTGGTCGTCGCTCCTCGTCGATGACGTGCCCATCCTAGCCATTGAGTATGTCGCGACCATGGTGCCAGGCCGCCTGGCGTGGTACCGGCGGCTCCAAGAGACGGCGTGGGCGGTGATTTCCGAGGCATTTAGCGCGCACGTGGTGACGCCCGGCACAACAACGACGGCCGACGTTGAGTGGTGGATGCGGGACCGGTTGCAGGCGCAGAACATGACGACGTGGTTCCACCCGTCTGTGTCGGTGCTGGGAGGCGGTGACAACCCATTTCCTGCAGCGGGCACAGCGTCGATGACGACAGAAGGCCCGCCGACCATTCAGTACGGTGACATGCTGCACGTCGACTTTGGCATCACGGCCATGGGCCTCAACACGGACACGCAGCACCTGGGATACGTCGTGCCACCAGCAGGTCACCCTCTGCGTGTTGCAGACGCAAAGAGCGACGACGACCTCGTCCCCGCTGGACTGCGCGAGGGCCTCAAGGCTGAAACCGTCTTCAAGATCTCGTGCGGCGGACCATGAGCCGCTCCGTCGGCCGCACGGCGACGCCATCCTACGGGAATGCCGCGCCGAAATGGACCGCAACGGCTGGAAGGGCCTGCTGTACTCGCACCCCATTGGCGATTGGGGTCATGCGGCCGGCACCGTGATTGGCATGACCAACCTGCAGGAAGGCGTGCCCGTACTGGGTGAGCTGCCGCTGCTGGCCAACATGTATTTCAGTGTTGAGCTGATGGCGGAGCTGTTTGTGGACGAGGCCAACGCGACCATGGTGTTCCCGCTCGAGGAGGATGTCTACTGGGACAGCGAGACGAATGCCTTTGAGTGGGTGTATGGCCGCCAGGAGCATTTCCATTTGGTGCTGCCTGAGGGAGAGGAGGTCGCAGCTGCCAAGAAGATGGCCGGCTCAAGCGAGCTGTAAACCCCAGGCTAGGCTTGGAAAGGTCGTAACTAATTGTACATACAACACTTACGCACATTGGGCACTGAACATAACAAATTAGGTTGTAGGAGACCCTCTTGTAGGAGGGCAGTGATAGTAGGATTAACCTTCGTATATATTAGGTTTGTTTTTGTCGAAATTTAATCGCTTGCATTGTATGAGAATAGTCATTATCATTACACAGTAGACACTGCTTCCCCAACTTTTTGCTAGCCTCGTCAGTTGCTGATCGGCGTCCAGCGTGCCAGGTGGCCGACCCGCTCGCCCGCGTTGCGTACAATGCACAGCCGTGCGTCTCGGCTGATGGGTATGCGCGTTGTTGCTGAGGGTTCAGCTGCGGGTTCACCCGTAGTATCAGTTTTGTCCCCCGCCAAAATGGCTTCCACCAGTTTCTGGGCACTGACGTGCCCAATGCCTGCACCCTTGGATGTCAAGAAGCGCAGTGCGCCACTTGTCAAAAAGCCAATCAGATCGTCGCGGGCCGGGGATGGGAAGATGTAGGTCTTCCTCACTGCCTTCGGGAGGCGGCCTCGGGTAGGGTAGACGCGTCTCGAGCAGCGACTGCGCCAGCAGTTTCTTGCGCGTGGCAATATCGGCGTCGGCGGGCATGCGCTGTGGCATGGGCGGACGTCTCTGCTGTGTCTTTGGTGTCTTTGTGTTGGCCAGGGCCAGCCACTTTTCCCGGTTGCTGTCGGTGGGCAAACGATAAATACGGGCCCGGGCATTGGGGACGCCGCCTCGCAGCAACTCGACCGAGATGGTCATGAGCTGGTAGGGCGTACGCCAGATGACAGGCTGGTGTAGTCGTGCCGTCTGAACTGCATCGCGGACATCGTTCCAGGTGGCATGCTGTAGGGAGCGCACAATCACGGGCATGGCCTTGCTCTGTGGCTGCAGCGCCGCAAACTGAATGTCTTCGTGAAGAAGGTCGGCAGGATCCACTTCTTGTTCCGCTTCTGGCTCGCACACATCCATAACGGTGTCTTCTGCCAGAATGGTGTGGCCGTTCTTGTCGTGGATGCTCTTATCGTGGATGCTCTTGTCGTGCGTGCTCTTGTCTACCTTGCCGTTCTGTGTGCTTTCCGCCAACGTTGTAGTGGTCACAATAGCGGGCACAGTGTCCACGCCAAACAAGAATTCCCAGTCACACGCAAACCCGGAGCCCAGCTCGCCTTTTATGCCGTTGCCCATATCCACTGCTTTCCACTGCGTCCGCTTCGCCGTCGGCTTCTCGTTCCACGTCTTTTCCTGCCGCCGCCGGCTCTGGAGCTCCCAGTCCAACCCGTGGGCGTGCCCGGGAAATCCGCCGGGAACCATGGCCGGCCACGCTCCAGGGCCATGTGGCGCTCCTCCTCGAGACCAGCCGGCATGGGCTGGTGCTGACCGCCTCCGCTACTGCTATTTGGTGAGCGCTGTAGCTGCAGTCGCTGCCAGATGGAATCGATGCAGGCGCGCGGTGCAATCACCGTCCAGGAAGGGCTGGCGGTGCTGGCTTTGCTGGACGCGTGCGGGTCGGCGTTCGCGGGGACAGACGAGGCGCCGTCGGCAGCAGCCACAATAATGGGAAAGGGACGGCACTCCGGGTTGGTTTCGAGCAGCAGGCGCTCGTTGGTGGACAATTTGCCGCGGCGCTTGTCCAGAGTAGATTGGGGCGCGAGCTTTTTGGCCGTATGGCGGGCCCATTTGTCAAAGAGACCGGAAGGGTGGCGTTGGACATGTTCGGATGGCCAGTCCTGGAGGATGCTGTGGATGTTTCGGCTGGTAGGACTCTTTGCTTGACCCTGTGAGTTTCCCTGCACGGCGCCGTGTTGTGCAGTCTTGGGTTCGTCGAGCCGGGGGTCTTGGATGTTGAAGGCGAGCATGGCACCGCTGGACGAGGCGAGCGCCGTGGTGTCGATGCTTCGCAGCTTCAGAAACTCGCGGCCTTGCGGCTCCATCGGTGTTGCTTTGGTCTCGTAGGGATAAATCGTAGCGGCCAGCATCTCGAGCGCACCGCTGCCAGTAAGATCGATGCTGCCGATTTCGAGGCGGTAGTCGCGCACAATGACAGGCAACTTTTTCCGGGCGATCCCGTTGTTGAGGGCCGTCCAGACATGAGAGAAGATGGTCGGGTGCACGCGTAGGAGGGCGGAGCGCTGTGTGTCGTTACTCAATGTTTCTGTCTCCGACGTCGGGTTATAGAAAAGCGTCATGGCACCACAATTGCCCGGGCCACTAAGCTCGAACCCTTGGCTGGCCGCCTGTTGCTGTTGATGCTGGTAGTTGAAGGACCTTGGCAGCTTTACGTCCACACAGGATGCTCCGCTCCGTAGAGAAGGTGTGAGAAGGTGCGGCTCGACCACAGTCGCCAGTGCCTCGTCCAGCTGCTGGGCCGGTCCTTGAAGGTAGATTGTCGGCTTGTAGCTCGTATCCCAGCACGTGCACATGCCCGGCTTGAGACTCGCCGCCCGCAGCGACATGCGGTACGTCTTGTTCGCCGGTGTCCGCACAAGCGTCGTGTTCCACAGGAAGCCGGGGTTGTCCATTTGTGCGCGCTTGGACTGCCAGCGGTGTGTGGGAAGTGTAAGGTTTTTGATGGGGAGTGGTGGTCGTGGGCAGATCGCCAACTCCTCGCCTTCGTCGTCGTCGTCATTATCGTTGTCGTCGTCGACGGCTTCACCGTCTCCGTCGACACCTCTCGCCAGCTTCTTCTCCTCCTGCACCTTAATCCGCTTCTTCGTATTCTCATGCACCCACATGCTCGCCGTCCGTGCCTTCTTCCGCTTCGCTAGCCCCGTCGCCACACTCGGCGTGTTGTCGGCCGCCTGGTCGCGGTGCGACTGTTGCCTTAGCCGCCGCGGTACACGTCGCGCATTGTGACTAGCTGTTCTGCGACGCATGTTGCGCGGCACACGCTGGAACGCCTTCTCGACCCGGTCATCGCGCCTCGTCTTGATCGTGCTGTGCAGGTCGCCAATCTCCTGCTCGAGCGCGCTGATGAACCCTGACAAATCAAGCGAGTCGGTGGGCTCCTTGCGCGCCGGAGGTGTCGTCCCAGCGCCGGCACGGATGTGGCCGTGGCCGTGGCCCATCTTGGGCGCCATCAAAACGAAGTGCAAAAAAAAATCGTCGTCGCTGTCGCTATTGCAATCGGTAACTCATGCGGAAAATTCTTTTTTCCTGAATAAATGGGGAAGTGTACCGTTCGGTCGTATGTACTAAGTCGCTTCGTCCTGGTGAAGGGTTGTGACGTTGCGTGGTTGAAGCTTGGAGCTCCTGTCGAATTTAAAGATTTTTTTCTTTACTTTTTCAATATCTAAAGTTCGACGTTGAAAATCTACGCGCCGTTTCCCACTAAGCTTCGCGTCTCCACTCTTCGACGTCACTGGTTGACGCGCCCCGCTATTAAAAGGCGATGGACCGGGGCCGTTCGAGCCGTTACTCTGGTTGTTGACATGGATGCTTGCTCGCGTCTCACGTCTGGAATGACTATGATGAAAAGATGACGGGGCGAAAGAGGCAGTTCCATTGATTTGAAGCGTTTTTCTCGATGCGTCTTTATTGTTTAGACTTTCTTTCCCTGTGCAAAACGCGTAAATTCAGGGCACGTGACAGCCCGTCGTGTTGATCGAAGGGAGAACACCAGGGGTGTGTCTTGATGATTCTAAGCAAGTAGAAGCTCGGGTAAATCATGGCATAAAGGGAGAAGAGGAATGGTAACAAACAGCCTTTATCGGGAGCGGTAGATTTTCGAGAGGCTCTATCAGAGAGTTGTTTTGCCGAGGCCGACGTTGTTGTTATTTGTGATCAAATCAACACTCCAGAATGGTGCAAGAGACTGCGATCGATCGAAGGTACTGTATACTTCGGTTACTCGCAACTCTTCAACTTAATGTGCACCTATCTCGGCCGTAAGTCATTTGTCAATTATTTTTCAACGGTGATTTTCTTTTTGTTCTTTCATTTTTTTTTTTTTTTTTTTTTTTTTTAAAGCCCCATATTATTTCAAATTTGGACATAAATTTATTTATTTATTTATTTATTTTTAAAAAATACAGACTTATTTTATCTTATATTCTGTAGATATATATGCACATGTCACTAGACATATGCAATTCCTCATTGCCATCATCTTTTCTACGTTCCACGCACAGAATAGCAGCTATTTCGTCCGTTGCATGCTGCATTTCTTAAGATGCGGCTCACCCACCTTTTGGCCAATGTCGTGATCGCCTAGGCCATTCCTGGGCCGATGCCGTGCTACAGGCTACGCCCTTCAGGTCCTTGCATCTGACAAATTCGACTCTACGACTACCAAAACCCGGCGGGCGCATCTCCAGTGAACTCCGTGCGCTCTACTTGGTTTTGAACGTCACTGTAGGACGACTGTGTACTGTTCCATTGTTTTGAGACATGTGCTATACGGAGCCCCGGATGTGCGGGGAATTGTGTGCCCCAAGGTCGCGTGCAGCTTTATTAATGTAGACAAAGCTGTTGCTTCCAGTCATTTTGGGTACAGGTACGAGCATCACTGCCCTCAGTGGCATCACGGCACTGTGTTTGCTCATACAAGCACGTGTGCTGATGTGCTCGGTTGTTTTTGTGATATATCTCTCGACCACCTGCCCATTTTTTGTTTTCCATTTCCCCCCCCAATATTCCGTCTTCTTTTTTATTGCAAGCTTTTTTGCATTGATGGGGCTTTCCCAATAAAACATACACCACCCACCGAACGTGCAATGTCCTGAACTGGCTTTCCTCCGTCGACATCGCTATAATTGTTAAAAGGACACCCGGCGGACCCGGAACACCTCAGCAGCATTGTCGACAAAGCACTCTCCAACTGGGTATTTTAACTGATCTCTCACGAACAGAATGGACGACGAAATATACGACGAAATCTTTGACGAAGGGCACCTCAAGGCCATTGAAGACTTCCGCCGCGAGGTGATTCTCGAATGGCGCAAGTCTGTGCAAAAGGCACTTGATGGCGGGGCCACAGCCAACGCCAAAAGGTCCAAAGGAACCAAACAGTCCAGAAGGTCCAGAAAATCCCAATACGACATACGATCGTCGCTTTCATCCTCCACTTCGTCATCCTCACAACTACCACCACCAGACTATGATGCATCCTGGCGCTCCAAACTGGCCGTTTGGCCATGGCTACTCCGTGCATCGCATTCGTGCGGCAACACTATCGCCGCCTTTACAAAATCCACCACGCTGGCCGTGGAGAATTGCAACTACCGGGACTCATTTAATGGTGAGTTGTAAACTTTATTCGCGTTTGCATTTCCCAGTCCACATCTGAATTCACTGACACGCACAGCTCTCGGTGTTGACAACGTCGAGTATCAGTGGCAGACTTGGGATCTGGAAATGAATGGGTGTTTATGTGACCCAAAGACAGCAATTTGACTTTCGTGCAATTCAAATACCAGTTTCATTCACTGACAAAGTGCCGTTTACTGTTTCCCGTTTTTGCTTGTTGGCGTTTTTAATTTGATACTTTGGTGAGAATGAAGGAGAGGCCCGTTATGGCCGCATTATGAGATTGGACACATTGGTTCCACAAATCAAGATGTATGCCTATAAAGATAATTCATCTTAACATCACATTTAAGCAAACTTCCCGACAAGAAAACAAGTGATTCTTCCTCTCGTGGTATCCTCGTCACTTACACGAAGCTTAGTCACGTGATAATCAACGTCATATATGAGAGAGCCCGTATCTCGAACATTTGGCGGTCAATCGCGGCACAAAATCGCCTCCAACATCACCGTGAACCTTCCCCCGTTCAACCTCCCGTCACTCGTCGCTCACCTCAGCCTTGCTTTTGGCTCAGCTAGAGGGCTTGTGTTTTAATGGGTTGACCACCGCTATTGAGCGTGCTCTTTATATTTCTTTTGTTTCTGGAACTGGTGCTTCTGCCATCAATTATTTCCCCCTTCTTTTCAAAACGACCCTTGACCACTCACCCAGCAAACAAAACAGAACGCATCCTGCCGCGCCTCAGGCGGCCCCCTTTTCCTTCTGCCGCAGCCATGGACGACTTAGACATGCAGGCATACAAGCTGCTGGTCGACCCGACGCCACCTACAACTTTGAGGGGCAGTCGGCCAGCATCCAAGATGAAGCCAAACACGCGGTTCCTCAGCCACATCGTCCGCGAGGCCAAGTCACACAATGCCGCCCTGCTGGCACGCGAGACGGCTGATGCTCAGAAGCGGCTGAAGAAGCTGGACGGCGAAGACAGTGGAAATGAAGAGGAAAAGGACGAGAGAAGACACCGGAGAAGACACGACTCTACACGAGACTCTGCACGCGATGACGACCGACATCGGCGACGGAGGCACCACAGAGACGACGATGGCGGTGACCACCGTGACAAGCACAACAACAGCAGCAGCCATCGCCACCGCAGTCACCGAAGCCACCACCGGGACAGCAGCAGAGAAGACCGGGAACGCGAGCGCGAGATGAAGAACCGCAACCGGGAGAGCAAGAGCAGGAGTAGACGGCACCACCGAGATCCTGACGATGACCGTGATGACGGTCGTCAAGACAGAGATGTTGACAAGGACCGTCGCAAGCACCGAGAGAGAAGCAACAGCCCGAACAGTCGACGCAGCCGGCGACGGTCCGCGTCCCCGCGGCCGTCAAAACATCATCACGGCCACGACCGCGATCGCAGCCACGAACGTGAACACACCCGAGACAACACCCGAGATTGGTCTTCCTACGGAAACAGCGACTCCGACGACAGCTCAGACCCCCTGGATGAGTTTGTTGGTCCCAAGCTGGCTTCTGACAATCTTGGTGGTGGCTCCAGCAGCGGCATCCGCATCGGGCCGGGTGCAGTCTCTACCTCTACGAGCAGCATGGACAAGCATTTTGCTGCTGACTACGACCCCACCAATGATATGGAACACCCACTACCAGCGCCCCGTCCGCAAGTTGCTCCCCGGCTCTCAAACACTATTACGGCCGAAGACACAAGCACCGAGATGCAGGAGGACCGGAAGCAGCTTCTGCGCGACAACACCGAGCGGCTCAAGGCAGCAGGGTTTACGGATAAGGAGATTGCCATCCTGTCGCGCGGCGGCCGGCGGCGGCTTGACAGCTCCAATAACAAACTCCGGCTCCGGCTCCAACTCACCGTGGGCCAAGAAGGGCGAGGCGCGCGAATGGGACCGTGACAAAGTAGCGGGCAATGACGGGCCGCCGAAGCCAGAGTGGGCTCGTTAGCTTTCTTTTGTCTTCTCTTTCGATGTTATGCTTGGCGTGCGCACTGCGTGTGTCAGCATTCATGGAGTTATTTGTTTTTTTTATGGGATAGATATACAGGCCAGCCGGCGTTTCGGGGGCGAGGCACCGCCATTATTTTAGACAATATATAATTTTTATTTTCAATAATTCATCTGGAAACCAGTTTTGTGCCTTTTTGTATGTACAAATTGGTAGCTTCTATGTAGGAGGGGGATCGATCTTTTTGTTTGTAACCATCGCCCACAGTATTATCTTTTTCTTTTTGTTCATTTCCCTTCTTCGCCCCTCTCACCCTCGCCTGTACTCGTACACATGCATTCTTCTTCGGCATCAACACCATTACCGGTGCTGCACACCGTTGAGCGAGGTCGTGCCATCCTTGGACGCCTCCATGACCAGCTCCTGCTCGTTGAGCCACGACTCGGGTGTCGTGTCCTGGATAAAACCAAAGATGCGCCAGTCAGCCGTCTGCCACGTCTGCTTGTCGAGCATCGCCACCAGAATCATATTCTCTTTGACATCCTTCTCGACAACGCGGGGCTCTGGTGCCGGTTTTGCCGTAGCAGCAGCAGCGTTCGTCTTTCTCCGGGACTTGTTTGTTCGGGGCTGTTGCGGCCGCTGATTCGTCCATCGTCCACGTGAACCGCTGCCGGCTCTGGATTGTCACAACCGCCTGCCGGATGTAGATTGGCTGCGCACCGGGGATCATGACAGCCTTGTGGCTGGTCAACTTGGGCTTGCCCTTGTAGGACAGCAGCTCCATTGGCAGCGCTGGCCGCGCGGGCGGCGCGAAACCAGACCCGAAATCTCGTCGAGGTGGCTCGTCGTCAGCAGGCGGCGCAGCGTCTTGAGGTCGCCGGCGGCCGTGGCCTCGAGCATCTGGTAGTGCATGTTCTTGGCTAACGGCAGGATGGCCTTTTTGTTGGGCTTGAAGATGGCGCCCTTGAAAAAGCCGGGCTTGCTCTGCATGCGGAGGGACAGTTCGGCAAAGTAGTCGGAGACGCGGTTTTTCAGGCCCCACCAATAGAGTTTGGCAAAGACGGCTGGCTGGGACATGTACTGGCCCCATTTCGGTGTGACAAAGGTTTCTAAAACGTGTCAGAGTGAGCACAGGTAAAAACGGAGGAGCACAGTTCGAACTCACGAGGAATGCCGGAAGGAGATCATGGCAGACGGCCGGCTCTCCTTGAGCCGCGACACATGCACCGAGGGCGACATTTCCCCTTCAAGGCCGCCCCGGCTACTCCGTCTCCCGTGTGCTAACCGCCGCTGCGACAACTGTGTCGGCTGCGGCGCACCCTGCTGGAGGCCGGTCTGTGATGGGATGAGGAAGAAGGGCGCCGGGGCCCGTGACCGCAGCAGCGGCTGTCGCAGAACGCCGGCCATGCTGGAGGTGTGTAGTGTGGGAAGTCGAGCTTCTGTGTAAGTTCACTGGACGGCGGTGTTGCGCGTTGCGCCGAGACGGGAAAAAAAATCGTCCGATCGAAGCCGAAGCCGGTTCGTCGGGCTCTGCAGAGCTCGTTTTCTGGAATTGACCTGGCGCCAATTAAGTGCGAGATCGGAAGGTGTTGTCGGTGGGAGAGCCCGTCGTGGTGTGCTGCGTGCGCGAGTTCGTTGTCGACGAGCGAGTTGGCAGACAGAGATCGAGAAAAAAAGCAACCCGCCAGACGTTGGAATTTCTGGCGATCTTTTTTTTCTTGCATCAATCGTCGAGACAGCTATTGCCTATCGGAGACTAGCGCGTTTATGGGCAACACCCAATAGGGAACTGGCAATTGACTTCTTACTCTTAATGGCGCTATAGACACGGCTAGGAGCCTGTACCTTAAGTGACTCCAGGGGCAGAGTCTAGCAAATACAGCTGACAGGTGCAGTATTATTTAGGCTTTGGTGAGCATAGGGCACATGCATGATTCGGATCTCTTCACTTCTCGACAACAGCTTCTCACACCACAACCACACATATAAGAAAATAGTACAGACATAATTTTTAATAATCCAAAACCCTGACACTACATTCTATACTCGAATATAAAGTCTGACGCTACTATCATGGGTTGTGAGGACACTTAACTGGCTTGTGAGACGCGACGGCTCGATCTCACCAAAAACGCCACATTATGTGCGGCTACCGCCATTCCGATGCAGGAACATGAGTCGGATATTCCGTTGTAAATACAAAATACACGACTTGCCAAAATTCCTTTATTTTCCTCGTGAAAAAGATCAGATAAATTTAAACCTCAAACATGGAAGACCTGGACCGCTGCCACGAGATAGCCCCACGTGACGCTAGCGTGGTTAGTCATCTTGGGCATCCACTTGGCAAGGCGATTTCGCCAACATCTGGCACATTCGCAATTGCTCCAGCCAAGCTGCCCCTGTACTGCATCGAAAACGTCCTGCGTTGCACGCACACACTCCTCTTCCAGCCCACCCCCCTGCGTGCTGCCACCCGACTCGACAACCAAGGTCTACACTCTTGTTTTTTCTCTCCTTTTATTTCTCATCCTCAGCTTATCTCGCTCCCACCCGATCTGGCCATTGTCGATCACCTTTTCGTGCCACATCCGACATCGCGAGCTCGTTTATTCTCCCTCTTTTCGTCCCACCTCCCTCTTTGCCGCTCGTGTTATTTCCAGCTGCGAGCGCTTTCCTCACGACGGACACCTTTATCTCGCTCCATATCTGGAGAGAGTCGTTAAGATAAGATATATCGACAACATTCCGACATTCTTCCAGAACCATTCTCGAAGCGTTCCCGACGACCTTCTACCAGCTTTTCTTCTTCGACACGCGAGCTCAATTTAGGCGCGGCACGGCACAGACTTTCTTACACGCTCCCTAACGCTGAATAGAGGCATTTCCCAAAGGAGAGAGAGGGAGCTACAAAGAGAGGACACTTGGCTGTCCCTCTTCTCCCGTCTCCCTCCTTTTTGATCTCAATCTATATCTTATAACTCGTATCTCTTCTCGATCACGCGAGCACCTTCACCTCCTCCTCTTTTCGATCCCGCCCCCCTCTCCTTCCACCGACATGTCACCTCCTCCTGCTTCGGAACTCCCTCCATACTCCTCGACTTCTTCCTCCGCCAACTCGACATCGACCTCCCTCCCGATTACTTCTTCCTCCACCAACTCCAACAACTCTCCAGCACAACCGTCCGGCCCGACATACCGCAAGACGGTTCGCTTTCAGACGACCAACGATGAGGCAAAGAACAATATAAATAAGCACGGCCACGGCCCAAATTTTGGCGGCAATAGCTCTGGCTCAAGTGTGCCGCTGCCCCGGGCTTATCATCGACAGCAGCACCGATACCTCAGCCAGTCTACCCGAGAACGGTTGCTCCGAATGGATACCATGTCCCAGCACCTCCACCGCTCGCGGCGGTAGGAAGTGCCCTCCCCAGCGGCAACGGCAATAGCAACGGTAATGGCAGCGCGAACCAGAACAACGGCACACCTGGAAGTGGCCCGCCCAGCTATGACGGAGGTGATATCGACCGCAGCATAAGCAATGGTAGCAGCAGCAGCAGCAGCAGCAACAACAATGGCGGCAGCGGTGTTGACGACGGGCGGGTTGCACGGCCCTCGCTGTTGCAACCCCGTGTCGCCGTCGTGCTCGGTCTGCCGAGGCTATGGCACCTGCCGTTGTTTGCCTGCCGGTCGCTGTCCGTGTGCCCGGCCATCTGGTGGAGCTTGGGTATCTTTATTCGGCTGCTTGCACAACTGCACGCACTGGCCGTGGCGCGCGGCGTCTTTGGCGAATTTAATACGCATGGGGTGGTGGTGGCGGGGGCGGTGGTTTCGGTAGCAGCGTCCCTGGTGTCGGTGCCATTGCGGCGGCGGCACGAGGCAGCTTGGGCACCCTACCCGACCGCGGTACCGGGCTGTCGCTGGAAAGTCGGCTGAAGCTGACAGAGACGGCGCTGGCTATGATCTGGGTATGTTCCCTCTCCCAGTGATTTTTGTGGTTCTTACGGGGTCCCTGCTAACAATTCAAGTGTGCCGCTTCTGCGTACTTGTCCTTTTTCTTTACCGACTGCCTCATGTCGAGATGGTAAGCCCACAGTCGGCCCTCCAACAATATGTCTGTCCTCTTCTAACACGCCCAGGCTCCTCAACTACACACCACAGGCCACAATTGTCCGCCTGCTCGCCATCAACGCTCTCAACGGCTATCTCACCTCGTGGGTTATCTACCTCATGGGCAGCGGCGGCGACTCGCGTCTCTTGCTGCCCGCCTGGGTTGCCATCGCGGCCATTTTGACGGGCTTGTACCACGGCACCCAGCGCAAGATCAACATTCGCAAAGAGACGTCCATTTCTATTAGTGTCTTTTCGGGCGCCAGCTTTATTAGTATGGTCTCGCTGCTGGCGCAGCTCTACTGGGACCGGCCCGAGTACGTGGACGTGCCGGTTGTGGCGCTGACGCGGCGTGTGTGCACAGAGGCAGCACGTGTGGCCGGCAATTTGTTTGATATCGGTAACATTACGATGGATCTTTGAGCTATTTTTATTTTATTTTCTCTTTGTTCTTTATCCTTTCCTCTATATTTTTACTCTCGCTCTGGGCCAGGAGGCGTTCAGTGACATATTTTCTTTTGTCCCTTTTCCTATAGGCGGCGTTTCATTTATTTATTTTTCTGCTTTCGTTATACTTTTCATATTTTCCCTATGTTCTACCGTCTATGCGCCGTCATTTTCTGCGCGAATTATTGACACCTATCCATAATTTGCTTTCGTTTTTAAGATATATACCTTTTCTTTTCTTTTTGAAGTCGTGCTTTACTTTGCTTACTGTTTGAGGTCTGGTCTTAATCATGTCACTGCAAGTTGGAAACGAATTTGTGTCGTTGGTATAATCAGCACCAAGCCTTGCCCAAGGCAGACCATGAAATGGCATGGGCCCTGAGCAAGACTTTTGTCTTCCTCGCCTCCTTTTTTATTGCAACTTCCTCCTCTCTAAACAACTATAAAAAAAATATTCTTTGCTTCGTGTACAAAAGAATGTATATGTATGTATCGCAAACTGAGGAGCAACAAAAAAAAGCCCAATCGTTTTCCTTTCTGCCCGTGAACAATCTGATAATCCAAAAAGTGTGCGACTGAATGTCTTTTGCTGCAGGAGTTCTCCAGTTATGCATTTGTGTTAGTTGTTGGGGAACACCTTTCATATCACCCCAAACAAGCGTGTTGTCGAGGTGCCAATCGTTATAAAGACGAACGGCGCTCTGTCCTTGAAGAGACAGTCGAGCAGTGAAACCTCGGCAGAGGCAGAAGAGGGAACAGAAGTTGCCAGTCTTGGATCCCTGGCTTCCCGTCTTGTCGATTGCTCTCCTCCTTCTCTCCGCCTATGGCCCCGCGGACATTCCTCTAAAAGTCCTGGTGACCCTTGGGACCCTTACGGCCCGACGTCTCCTCGTAGGCGTCGACGCTGTGGCCAGTGGCGTAGGCATCATCGCCGACCGGGACACTGCTGACGACAGTCGTGCCAAAGCCGCCGTGGCTGGCTGTGCCGACATCAGCAGTAGAGCCGAGGTCGCTGCTGCTAGCATGGGCGCCAATCTCGTGGGCACGCGGATTGATGGGCTGGAAGGGACGGCCCTGCTTGCGTGCGCGGATGAACTCGTAGCCCATGCGCAGAGCAAAAGAGCCGAAGCCAAAGAGGATACCACCGACGGGGGCGGCTACAAAGGCGCCAAAGGCACCCCAGTCACCCTCGTACAGACCCTGCTCAAGCAGCAGGAGCTGGGCACCAGTCAGGGCGGAGCCGTAGTAGATGGTGCCGAAGATGAAGACGGTCAGCAGACCACCGAGGCCACCGATGATGACGTCGGTGCCGTTCCAGAGCGAGAAGCGGTCCCAGAGGCCGAGAATGAGCACAGGGATGGTGGACGCGGACACAAGATCAGAAATCAGGTAGATCTGCAAGATGCTAGGGGTCTTGAGAGCCAGCACAACGATAGGGACGATAATCAAGACCACACCACCACGGATGTAGATGGGGCCAAGGCGGTTGCGGAATATGTCATTGGAGGCAGACGAGACCATGGCGCTCTGGAGCGAGTCGAAGGCGGCCGTGGACAGGCTGACAGACATGACCAGAACGATACCGACGACCCACTGGGCAGCTCAGCAAGAAGCAGGAAGAAGGCAACACTACTGTCGGCATCCGCAGGATCGACACCCTCGCCAGGGTAGGCACCAGACCAGACGGCTACAAGGCCACCAACACCAACAAGCGTCAGGATGATCAGGATGCAGACAGCCGCAATGGAGATACCGATCCACAGATCCTTGTCGGTACGTGAGGCGAAAGTGCGCAGCCAGAAGTTGGACAGGAAGAAGTCGTTGGTCAGGATGGCGATGGGAGGATGTACAGCAGCTGCCAGCCAAGCAGGTTGGCGTTGAGCAGACCGGAGTCAACGACGTCCTGGTGCTCAATATGAGTCTTGGTGCCGACCGTGATGGAGGCAATGACAATGAGGCCAAGAACCAAGGCACCCTGGATATTATCCGTGATAAACGAAATACGGAAACCACCAACAGCTACAATGACCGTCAGCAGTGACTCAAGACGGAGTTTCCTTCAGGCTGCCCATGGGATTTACGTACCGGTGTAAATAGTTCGTGACGACGCATTCCACAATGACAGCCGGGAGGCCGTTAAGGCCAGTCAACGCGGTGACCACTTGACCAATGGCCGACAGCTCAGCCACCATGTAGAGAAAAAGCGTAGCCAGGGTCAGGAAACCGAGGAAGATGGCGGCAGGGAGGCCATACCGTTGGCGGGTCCATTCGGTTAGGACGAAGCCGTCGGGGCACTTGCGGCGGATGGCCGGGCCGAGGGCGGCAAAACGAACAGCGGCAGGGCAGACGACAGGGCGTAGACGAGAACACCCTGAAGACCCGAGATGACGGCCAGCTGGGGGTACGAGAACAGGATACCAGAACCGAGAGCTACCTAGTCAGCGATCCGAAACGGGGAAGGGCAGGAGAGTGTTTGTTCTTGGGTCATGACGGCAGGTTAGAGGAAGAAGGGAAAGCAGGGCAACTCTTGGAAGAGTGGTGAAGGAGAGGGGGATGAAGTGAAGCAGGAGAGAAGGTGAAGTGATGTGGAATAGTCGGGGAGGGAGTATTTGGAAGAGCGGCAGCACTTTCCCCACGCAAGTATTATCTTGATCGAGTAATTACGGTACAGTCTCAGCTTCGTCACAACATTGGAGAGATGCCAGAGAGAAAAGAGCGTTCGGTCTGGTGAAGTCGAGAGATCTGCCTTTCAACAAAAAAGCATATTCCCGTCTTCGGCCTCGAACTCTCTTCTTGTCTCTCTCTTTCTCTCTCCGCTGTATGGACTCGGCGCCCGTAGTGAGCCGCAGCCCCCTCTTCACTGACCCAGAGCCAGGCCCCAATCCTATCCTGGCAAAACCAAGAAAGATGTGGCCCGGCTCCAGCCTGAAGAGAGGAACAGAGAACACGGTGTGAGCGTAACGCTAAACGAACCTGGTACTTGACGATATCTGGGTAGTTGGGTGGCGAACGGCCCGAACGACACCTCAATCTCTACGAGCCATATTCCAGACTGCAAAGATAAAGAGCGTCCCTTTGTCGAGAGGGCCGGCGTTGATCTTCAAGGACCTCCGTTTCACGGGTGGCCAAAGTCGAAAACATTCGAAAAAAAGAGCCGTTCGCAGCCATGCGAGGCGCCCGGGCGAAGCGGTGTGACCTGCATGGAATACCTGTTCCTGCCTGCTGGTGCCTTTTCTTTTTGCATTTTGCCCGGTGGCGAAGAGATTTGCCTTCTTTAAGGAAAGGAAAAAAAAGACTGCTGCCGCCGCTCTTCAAATGATTCCCTCTCTTGCATTGATCACCAAAGGGATGGAATTGGCCATCACGGTTTTCAATTTGGTATGATTCTTTCGTTGGTCTATTGCCCTTTCTTCCTCATGTGAGGAGTGGACGACCTCCTTTCAAAAACTCACCAGAGGCGATAAAGTTCAAGGCAAGCGGCAGAGCTGTAGTTCCATAAAAATTCCAAGAAAAGGAACGCAATGAAGCGCAGGCAGGTCAGTGGTTAGTCAAGTGTTCGGCTGGCCATGTAAAACGCGCAAAAACGCCGGCTCAATGGAGCACGGAAACAGAAGTAAAAAGAGCAGCGCGCGGAGGAAGTCTCGGAGGAGGACTCCAAGAGAACAAAGTACCCGTCTGCGTTCTGTTGCCGGCCAGAAGATCGCTGTTCTTGGTCTGCTTGCGCAGGTGCCAGGCGATGCCCGTGCCGAGGATACTATGAGAGAAAGAGTTGTGTGTTAGTGGCTGTGCTCTGCGCATCGGCCCGTAGCCTTGTCCATCTCTTGGAACTCTTGGATCCCTCTCTTAGTTCTCACAGGAAAGCGCCATAAGTCAGGTAGATGATGGCATTGGATGCCTGGAACGAAGGTTGTCCCATTGTCGTGGTTGGGATTCGAAATACGGTCGTGTTGGATCGAGATGCTGCAAATCGGGTCGATGTGATGGAAACCAAGTACTTTAATGATGAAATAGCGGTCGGTGATGAAAAGAGAACAATGTTGTACAAATGAAGACGCACGATGGGATGCGTTGTTTAATATACCGCAATGAAAAGTTTGCGTTTTGTGTTTGTATGTATGAGAGCTGATTTGACTCTTTCTCCACGACTCGTTTTTTTTTACTCATTGTTTCCTCTTTTTCGCGTACTTTCCGCCTTTTGCGCGTATGTCGGGTCATGCACCCGCCGTAAGTCGGAGGGTGCCAGGGGCCCAGGCCAAATGAACAGCCGGTAATAGACGTCGACAGCCGCAAGCTACCGCCCGAAAAGGGAAGGTCCGGGGACTGTCCCCAGCAAGTTCACGTTTTCTACTCCGTAATTAGTTAGGACTCCTTACAGGGCAAGAACGGGCGGTTTACCGGCGGGCCAGGGACTCTAAGCGACCTTACTGTGTAATAAGAGTGTGTGGGCAATGGTTCATTGTTGAATTTGCATCTTTGAAAAGAAAGTCTCCAAGTACACGATCCAAGGCCCGTCTGAACAGGACTGTACATACGTTACGAGTTGTGGCCTTCGGAGCGCCTGCTACAAATAGCGATGTTGTGTTGCCCACCATTACAGCATGCTCTTGCCACTTTATGTGCTCACGGTTGCAACACACCTTCCCTCCTCATGCGTGCCTTCCCTCCCACATCTTTCTATGACTGCTACATTTTCTTCATTTTTCCATTCTCCTTGCACCTTCTCCAAAATTTCACTTATTGCCTCGCGACTTCCTAACGCAATGGCGTTAACGCCTTGCAGTAGTGTGGGGGCACCAGTTTCACAGGCCAGTCACATCGGCCTGTGGCCCAGAAAGAAAATATCAAGATGAAAAACTATTGGCTTTGGGACCAGGGCATTTCGCTTGCACCTCATTCGTTGTCCAATGCAACTTACACGTAGACGACGGTGAATGTGCACAGCACGGTGTAGTCTATTGTGGATGCCGCTCTCAGACCCGGTGTAAGAGATTCACGGGCCTCGTCTTACTGAGGCCCCAAATACGAAAACTTTTCACGATCCGCGATGGAAGCAGCCTTGCTGTTTTCATCTTTTGTTCTCCTCCTCTTTCTATCTTTGTGATTTTACAGTCTTAGATGTGGCATCGCTGACAGGCCTCCAACATGTTGTGTTGATCGTGACTGCCCTCGGCCGTATTTTTGATGATCGTGTTGCTCGTGTTTACTTACGCTCGGTCGCGCTTACCTTCTCGTGCATCTTCTTTGGCCTCACCTGCCTCATGTTTCTCATCTGCCTTACCTGCGCTTGCCTTACCGCGACCCTATGTTGTCCATGTATACACCGGTTGCACTTGCCTGCCACCTCGCGTCTATTTTCTGGCCGTGTCTGCCTCGCTTGTTCTCTGTGCTTACGCTCTTCTCCATCTTCTTGCGACCTGCATCCACCCTCGCGCTTGTTCGACATCCTCCATCCACACATCATGGTCATATCTACCGCGCTTGTGTTCCATCTACCGATGCATGCAACATGCAAACACCCTCGACGATCCTTCCCTCGGAGGCCCTCACATCTGCCTTACAGCCCCCATGTTCATCGCGCTTGTTTGGGGTTGCATCTGCCTTGCTCGCGCTTGATCGCGCTTGTCCTTGGACTCGTTTGGGCCGCAGCCTTGAGAAATTAAAAAGATCTCCAATGATCATCGTCCATTATTAGGCGTATCAGGTTAATCAGTATCCTCGAGGTGAGCATGTACCGCAATGAGGTAACGGACCCTTGCTCGGGCATCGCCGTACGACCGGTACGTTGGCAACAGGGTTTGTTTCTGTCAGTTTGTGGTAGTTTCTGGTGTTCCTGCCATGGCTCGCGGCTAATTAACTGGCAAACCAGACAGGAAACACAGCCAGAATGGCATCATACAAACCGCGAAACAGCGAGAGAGCCCAAACAGCAAAAACACAGCCAAACAGAGCCAAAAACAGCAAGGCACTGTTAATGGCACTGCTTGCCAGAGCCAGCCCTACAAGTGGGAGCAGTCCATTAAATTTTGTGCATGCGCCGCCTTCCCAGAGGGCGTTTTTGACTCGGGGCTGTGGCTGAGCAGCACTGCAGTCTGACATCCCCCCTGTCTGCTCCCCTAAATACCCAAACATCCCTGCACCACTTGTCCAACTCTGCCGGGCCTGCTTGGGGCTCTAATGGGGCCGTGCCCTTTCCCGTTCTGTAATGTTCTGCATGTTCAAACGCGGCTCTGCGTCCGGCGCGCTGCCGCCGCACCACCACCAAGCATCGACAAAGGATCATACCCCAGTGTGCCACGAGCTTCATGGGGGGAGAGAGAAAAGAGCCTCTTGGTCCAGAACCATTTTCGGATGTGTGTGGATGCCTTGATGCACGGTGATCCTCTCTGCCCTACAAGCGGCTCTACTTCTGCCCTCCGGCCATACGATCTCTCCCGATTTGGGCATGCCCTTGCGAAGTGGCGCGTCTATTAACGAACAACATGTCTTGAGTTATTGCTTCGTCTTTGTGGAAGGGCAGTTTTACACAGTGACATGTGTGTTAGTGAGAGCAGCTTAGACGTCTAGCATGCGTGTATACTTTACCGTTCATTGCTTCGCTTCTACATCGTCAGTTTACGTCTTTACGATATTTTCGACGAACGGCATGCAGTTTTCTTCTTGCCCGTCTTTTCCGTCTCCGTCCCTACATCTCCCGCCCCGGTGACACAGTTAATTTTTTGGCCGTATGCTTCGTATCATCTTAACGGGCCAGGATTGGAAACTCCAACGTCCAGACTTGGACGCCGGCCACCGAGTCACCGACAATGGTCCATCATTAAACGCACCGGCCAAGCCGAAGAAGCGCGTTAATCGCCAGTCGACAAGGCAAGGATCAGTTGTCGATCTGCCTGCCCATGTTGAAAAAGAACGGGCCTCAAACGGGAGATGGTCATGTCCAAACGGAAGCGGAACACAAAGAACTGACAAACTGATAGAATACCTTTCCCGACGAATGCGACCATCCCCTCCAATCCTGGAGGGAGCAGAGGCCATGTCAAGGTCAGTCAATGTCCCAAGGCCAGCCACAGGTCGACCGGAGGCCCAAGCTCGAAGCTTCGCACCCCCTGCCATTGGGGGCCAGAACGCTGGTGAGATTTTTGCCAAAAAAAGGCTTTGGAGAGGGGGAAAATGTCGAGAAAATAGTACGGAGACTGTACGAAGTAAGTCGGGTGGAAGTGGAAACAAGCTTGGGGCCTTTTGGTCGTTGTTTTGGTGTGCTTATTTTCGCCGATACGAGAAATACGATCAAACGCGAGAACCACCCAGACGGCGTCAAAAAGGGCTGCCATTTACGGAGTACCTAGCTTCCTACTTGCTGCGGCGGGCGGTCTAGCCGGATAGTACAGGGATGTCGTACAATTGGGTTTATTTCCCTTCCTGTATCTGCCCTTTCCCATCAAACCAGCCACTACTTCCATCGTCAATTCTCCTGACACTGAGGCTCATGCACCTATTGCGCAGCAATTATGGGGACTTTAGGAGGCTCTTTCACACGGCTTTGTTCCGCCCCCTCTGCACAACAGCATATTCCCTATTTTTATACATGGGTTTTATGAGTGTTGTCCTGTTTCCTCGCCTCCCTGGAGCCCCTCTCTGCCCACCGTATCTCGATACGATTGAGACGGGGGTTGGTATTGTGTCCATATTCCCACAGACCACTGTCCAGGTTTCGGACGAAAGTGAATGGCAGTAACCAAGATTGGTGGGCGGCCGAAAGACATGACGGAACCGAATGCCTGACCCCTGCCTATTTCTCTGGCTGTTTTCCTAAAGAGATTGCATACAATACTCCGAAGGCAAAACTCCGCTTCTAATGCACTCGTTGAGGCTCTTCCCTACACAAGTCCTGGGGGGAAAAAAAGGAAAGGAAAGGAAACGGTCGGCGAGGTGAGCCTGCAAAGAAGAGGGGTTGCCGTATTTCGCATTTCAGATTTTTGATTTGGAGTAGTTCTGCTGTTTTCTTTGTATCAGGTGGTGCAGACGTCGCATCTTCAAGTGGACGATGCCTATACCAATTTTGCCTTTTCCTCCATTTTCGTTTGAATTTTTCAACTATTCATCCTCCTGATAGATCCTGTGAATTCCTCTTTCCATCCTACTTGAGGCCATCCGTACACGATTCCTCTCTCAATTCCTCCCAGTCTTGTTGTGCGCTTCTAAAAATACAGGGATCACGAAAAAAGCTACCCCAGAAGCTACCCCAGAATAACAACCACCCTGCAAGGCTGTACACGTCGGTGTCGCCGACGTCACGTTTTTCTCGACTTCACCTCTGCCTCTTTAATCCATAATTGTTTTATCGAATCTCGATAACGACTTCTTCACTTATTTTTATTTTTACTTTTGCATTTACTATTCTGCTTCTTATTTTTGATTTTCTGCCTCGTAACAAATATCTTTTTGTTCATCTGCTTCCCTTGCATCCTTTTTTGGAGCACCCCGACCTCACCCTTGTCATCTCGTCTGCATCGTGTAGGCCCTCTTTTCGTCTACAATACCATATCCCATATTCCATATCCCGCTTTTCCACTTTAACAACAACCACATCGAACTTACAAGGGCCCCGGGCCATTGATCCATAGATCTCAAGAGTGTGTGGGGGTCTGGGTTCTCGACAACAAGCCTCAGCCTAGGCAGATCGAGAACGGAGAAGGAAGCTTTGATACAACGGCAAACGGCAATCCTGCATCAACAATACTTGCCAGCCTACAAACCCATCAAGACGGGCCTCATGCTACTCATTCACCAACTTACACGTGTGGCAACTTCATATCGAGTCACATCCAAGGCTGTCAAACTTTCTCTCTCATCCTTTGACAAACGCAAAATCCCAACATCCCAAACAAAAAAAAATCATATAAACGTCCTGCATTCCTTCACGGTAAACATGATCAGGATGAAGTCTCATTCTGTACCGCCTCCTCCGCCTCATCCCTCATCATTATCTTCTCCTGCATCTTCTGCATCTTCCTTAACATCCTCATCCTCATCCTCATTCTCACCAGCATCGAAGCGACCAGCTGCTTTGCATACTCCTCCCACGCAGCCATCCTCTGCCTCTCCTTCAGTGGCACCATCGCCTCTTACATCGTACTCACCGGCACCTACCACCAACACCACCACTACCGCCACCATGAGCTCCCTCGACAAGGACCGCCTCCAGCAGGAAATGTCCTCTCTGCCCTCTCAACCATCTCAACATCCATTGCGGCCTCGTCGACCTCTACGGCGGCCGCAGCCAGCTCGTCCAACACCATCAGCTACTCGCTTTCACCGTAAGCTTGGTCACAGCCCACACAAACACTGAAAATATTAAAATACTAACGCGCTTTCAGGGCATCTACATCCAACCCGGCCTTCCTTGGCATGGTCATCACTGGCGCTGTCAACGAGGTTCTCTCGTCGACCACCAACTACTCATCGTGAAATAGAGTAGGATGACCAATGACAAGCTTGGAACGGCGGTGTTGAATTTTGATGCAACAATCAATAAGCAATGCCAGCTACGGGGGTATCTCTATCGATGACTTTCGATGAGGGAGTTTACGACCTTTCACTTCCTTTTTTTGAAGCTTTGTTCCCGCCAACTTTATTTTTTTATTTTTTTTTTTCTTGGCCGGGATTTTTGAAGAAATTTTTTACATGATGACTTTTTTTACCTACTTCTTCTTTTTTTCTCTCATTAATTTCCCTTCTTTCCTTTCTCTCTTTTTTTTTTCCTTTCTTTTTTTCCCTTCTTTTTTGTTCGCTTTTGATTTCTTTTCATGACCATTGTTTTCTTCTTTACTTTCGTTTACCCTTTCTTGTGATTTCCCCCTTTTCTGTTATTCAATCGTGTTTTTATTTCTTTAATCCCTATCGGCCACTGTTCTGCAGTTGTTGATTCTCTTACATAGTTAGTAACTACTAGATAGCTGTGATACTACGTCAGCCACGACCACTTTCACAATACATAAGCGGTGCAACACAACACCATTGGTCCCTTTAAACGTAAAAAGTCCAACGTAACCTTCTTACCATGACCGAAGTCCTACTCCTCCTTGGGTGACCCTCCAATGGCAGTTCGGTATTGTGAGATTATCACTACAATTGTCATCTGTTGAACAAGAAAACTACGAGGCACGAGCGGCACAAAGGCGATTTTTGAATGTCTTTAATTTTTTTTGTTGGTTCCTGACCAGACAAGCCAGGCGCGACAAAAAGCTAGAACAATCACCGAGCAAAACGTACACACATTCAAAAGCGATGCACGTCGCCAAATGCTGCCCCATTCCGCTTATTTGTCCAAATGTAGTTTTTTTTTGTTCCTTCCTGGAGTCGAAAGTATGCGCCCGTTTTCCTCCCATCCCTCGATGAAAAATTCACAGCCCTCCGCACCCCGTGCTTTTCTCCTTGGGATAAGGACACCCTCTCAACATTGGTGTGAGAGGAGAGCCTCCCCCATCTCCAGTTTTCGTAACATAAAAAAGAGGTCGAAGAGGTGTTTTGGTTTGGTGGTTGTTTGTTTTGCAAGTTGGGGGGTTCGGAGGTTGTCCTTTTCTCCTCCTTTGGTGGGGGAGTAGACGTTGGCTTTGTCGGTCATATGTTGGTTCGTAATTTTTTTTGTATTGTTGTCGTCCCCCCTATATCCCAAACAGAGCGTCGAGTTCCGCCCCAGCAAAACCTCTTTTAATCCTCCATGCTTTGTGTTTTCACCCCGCCCCCGTTTATTCGTTCAAAGACTGAAAAATGGAAACAGCAAACAGAATAAAAGAAAAGAAAAGATGCAAAGACAGATTTAAGCACGAGTCGACCGAGCAGCAGCCGGTGCGCCGACCCGGAAACCGTTCTTGAACCGCCGGGCAACACCGCTCAGGAAGCGAGTGCGGCCGGTACCGGTGGTCTTTCTCCGCTTGGCCTTCTCGGACCAGTTGTCTATTTGTTGGTTAGTAACAAGTCGGGATGAAAATGGAGTCGATGAACAGCGATGCGTTCGGTTGGAGTCGAGTACGTACACTTCCGGACCTTGGCGGCGGGGTAGCCGCACGTGGAGCACTCGTGCTTCTGGACGTGCATGGAGCGGCGACCGCAACGACGGCACAGAGTGTGCGTCTTGTTGTGGCGCTTACCGAAACTGGAGGTACCCTTGGCTGGAAGGCTGTTAGTATTCTGTTGTCTGATTTTTGCAGGATGATAGTCTCCATCGCGGCGTGGAGATTGCAGTCCGCGCCTTCACATCACCATCGTCAACCGTCCAAGTCCAACAACGTCTCGCGTTCGTCTCCCATCAAAATGTCGTTCTGCCGTTTGTGTCTCGGGCGAGTCCTTTGGCGGTTTCGCTGGTCGTGTCTTGTGATGCGGGCTGAAGTTCGTCATCCAGCGTCTGTCCTGTCGCTTCCTGCACGTGTCGAATGGACGCGCAGAGACGAAACGTCCGTATGATCATTCATGTCGGGTTTTCTGGCGATCATTGCTGGTAGGCTGGTTCGATTCCTCGTCCTTCTTTGTAGGAAAGCCGTTGTTCACACACGCGGCCTGGGCGACTTGAAGCACGCGCTGCTGTCGATTCGTTCATTCTGGCTTGGGTAAAATTCGAGATCACGGTTGTTGTCGGGGACACTTCGATGACTGGCGATAGAGACGGATGACGGCGTTCGAGACAGAGACAAAATCGAGAAGACAATCGTTGGACACGTCGGGTTTGGCGATGGTGATGCGAGGAAAGGCTCAAAAGCTTGGATGCAGCAACGTACTCATTTTGATTGATTGTCTGCGTTGACGGTCAGTCAGAGGTTCAACAGGAAAGTAATAGAGATTTCGTATTCGAATGTCGTGTATTCTTTCGATTCGGTTTGCGAAATGGAACGCACCTTTAGGACAAATTGATGGGTGTGGTTGTCGATGATGGTGGTGAGGTTGGAAAGGTAAATCGAGGAGGGGAACGAAACAGACGAGAGAATCGATTTTCCCTTAATTTTTTCCTATGACCAGCGGCCGACAAAGAATTTTTCCTTCGCTGCGCTTTCTCACCCAAAGCCCCATACTAAAAGAAGGAAAGGGCGAGAGTGGACCGCTAGAAATAGAGCCCCACTTAAAAATCAGAGGCGTCTTTTCACAGCAAAAAAGTCAGGGCACGGCGCCAGTGTGCAGAAAATAGGGCAAGTGCCGGATTATTCCAAGATCCGGAAAAACCCACCACCGAGGCTACTCGCTCATGACATGCATCACGTGCGGAAAGTACATCGAGCCTGTACCACCGTTCGCATAGCATCATACGATCATTTCTGATATGTGCATAAAAAAGTCTTGCTCTTTGCTAGGTCAACTCTGTGAATTGCAATGAACATGATTCATACTTACGCAATCATTCGAGGTGAACTACGTGAAATGAATGGAGCAATACGCGATGTGTATGAAGACAAAATGCAAATTGGTATCTTAAGTTATGAAAATCGCGACAACGTATTTCCCAAATATCCCGGTTTTTCCAGAGTACAAACGCCAGAAAGAGGTGGACGGCCAAAGCCATTTTTTGTGTATGTTACCATACTTTTGTCCACTGCGAATCATCTGAACGGCTGACCCATGATCTCGATATTTAGGCCGTTGTTGCCGACCGAGACGTTCACGTCCTCATTTGACGCATTCCCCGGCTGTTGCTCACCTACATCGACCTCGTAGCCCATACGGTAGACAATGGATATGCGACCCGGGCCGCCCTGGCTTTCACCGGGACGGACGGTAATGGCCATTTTGGAGTTGAGGTTAAGGGAGCAAACAGCAGTAGCCGTAGCATCGGCCGTGCTTTCTGTAACGGGGAAGTGAATGGGGTGGGCAAACTCGACCACCATGGAAACAATGGCATTGTGGTAGCGCTGTGATGTTAGCAGGGGAACGCACAAGATATTCTAGGAGGGTGAGGGGCATACATATGTCGCACGGTCAATGGCCATGAGCCACTTCTCGACGCGCACGTCGTCGTCGTCCGATGTCAGCATCATGCCCATCTCCGGGTTGTCGAGCAGCAGCACGGTGCGGTCGTACTTTTGGCGCATCTCGTCGGCCATGTCTGCGACCATCTCCATGGAGGCGTCAAAGGTTAGAGACGGCGGCGTGGCCGGGTTGGTGGCATTATCGTCGACGAGCGACAAGAACTGGTTGCCCAGGAAGTGCAGGTGGCCCTGCTCAATGTGCCAAGTGAGGTTGATGCCAAAGGACGCGAGGTGGTTGGAGTAATAATCAAAGTTGTGCTTGAAGGAGTAGATGACGACGCCAATGTCGCTTTTGCCGGATTCTGGGTTGATGGTGCAAAAGCGCAGCCAGTCGGCAAGCAGGCGGATGGTAAGCCAGCCGCAGCCTGCGCCGTCGATGCCGTGGACTGTGAGGAGCTGAGCGTCCTTGGCGGCGTTGAAGGCGGCCTCGACACCCTGCGGGACAATGGGATCGTTGCCGGACATGGTGACTGAATGACAGACTGATCCGATTATGTGATTATGTGATCGTGTGACTGCGTGTCGTGTGAGTTGGAAAACTCGGCAGGTGAATGAATGGCCGTGAGGTCTAGGCAAGGATAAAAGAAAAAAGGTAGAAACTTTGGGATTGAAGTTGAAATAAGCGAGACGGGTTGACAAGTCGAAAAAATAAGAGACTAGGGGTGGAGTCGAAAAAAAAGAAAATCGATCGACAAGAGATGGAGAAGATGATATGGAATTGGGAATTGGAGAGAGGGGAGATGATAGTAGGGGACAATGGAAAGACGGCCAATTGTTTGGTTTTCAAGACGGGAGAAAGAGAGAGAGATCGAGAATGGCAGAATGAGGAGTGGATGGCAGGATACAGTAATAATGGCACACACTGGCAGAAGGGGACAAAGCGGAGAGGCGGTGTGAGATGAACGTGGTTTGGTTGGATTGGTTATGGAAAGCGAATCCTTCAAGGTTTGCTTTGAAACTTGTGCGAGGGAGAGGAAGACAGTAAGAGCGAGAGACGAGAAAGAGACGAGAAGGGTGGAGGTAGTGAGGTAGTGTCCGGGGTACGGAGCAGGAAGGCCGGAGAACGAGGGAACAAATGTGTTAGAGACGACAATTAAATGACGACAACGATAGATGGGCGAGGGATTCTTGAAGCTCTTATATACTTTTAGAAGCCGACTGCTCCGTACGGGATACTCGTCTGGGAACGGATGTATGTTGGTGTACGGGGTACTCGTGCGGGTACTCCGTACAACGTGCGAGGGATGAGAAGCAGGAAGCAGAATTGGCAAGACAGTGAAATGGTGCGGAATTGCGGCGTGGAGGTTGCAATCGCAGATGTGCGTTGTTGCGGACGACAAAGTCACAGGCAGGTATCAAAGGGGAGACGGAAGAAACCCTGCAGACCTGAGAGGGGTGGTCGATGAAGGAGAGGACGAGGAAGGATGGGGTTTGAGGGGAAACAAGGGGGGGAAGGTACGATGGACGTCGTTGGGATATACAAAGTAGTACTTACCCCTGGCAGGCAGTTGGCAGAACGAACACGACAGGGAAGGAGCTTCTTGTGTCTTGCAACAGTGACAACAGCAGTCGAGGTGAGAAAAGAAAGTAAGGCACGACCTGAGGCGAGAAGAAAAAACAGAGGATTTGGGGCAAAGGGCGAGGGACGGCAAGAGAGGTGGGGCCGCACTCCAATTTGGACTGGGCCAAGCCTTTTTTGGGGGATCGCCTGGATTTCATCTACTCCCCATCCATTTGCAAGGCGGCTACGGGGAAGGCAGTCCGAGCGAGCAAGCTCGAAAGCTCGAAAGCACAAAAGTTCAGCTGCCACGAACTGAATTTAATTGGTGTTTTTGATGCTAAGACCGTCGAGCATATTTTCGATCTACCAGTTTGCATGAGGCATGATACATCGACGCTTAACAGAAAGAAAAAAAATGACAGACAATCTGGGCGGAGAAAAAAAAAAAAAGAGCTCGAAGAGGGTGTCCTCCAAGAGGGGATGAGAACAACAAGAGGGTGCCATTCTCTCATTTTCTTATGCTTTCATAGCAAGGAGGGTACCCAAACCCCGGCGAGCTGAAAACGGGAAAACGGCACTGTTGGTCTGTTTGTCCAGACCCCGGGCTAAAACGGCCATTTTGGTCGACGTGCCGCGAGGCTTGTGCAGGGATGGAGGGGAAGAAGCAAGATTTATTGGATGTCTGGAGGGGAAGTGAAACGATGCAAGCGCAGAAGAGATCGGATACGGTAAAAAACAAATGAAAAATTGAAGGAAAAAAGAGATTAAAAGGGCTTAAATTCTCTTACGAAAAAGAGCTTTGGCAAAATCTGTAGAAAGAATAGGGCCAACAAAGCGAGGATAATACGACGAACAACCAACGGCCCGACGCTTTGCAAGTCGACAAACGGAACCGCCCGTGACAGTAAATCTTCCGGGGAAGCAGGGGATCTGCTCGTAGCGTAGGATTTGGCACATCGCCCAGTGGACGTCTGAATATTTTTCGTAGCTTTGTGGCATTCCGTTATTGTGTCATTGTATCATCTATTTCATCGTTTTGGCGGTAAAGCCCAGTGAGTCCAGCGAGCCCTACAGGGCGAGTCAAGCAAACCGGTCAGTTCTCAACCATCAATCCAGTCGGGAGCGCTGGCTGCCGAAGGGATAGGATGTTGGATTTTCGGAGAAGTGCATCTTCATCTACTGTGTATGCACAGCTCGACTCGCCCTCGTGCCTCTGTTTGTGAAAGATGACAAGATGCGAATATGCAATGAGGGCAGCTTCATTATTGTTCTTTTGAACAAAACCGACCGCCTTTTGTGCATGTCTCAGGTCAGCTTCTGGGCCAATTGGCCACCAACAAGCAGATAGTTTCAAGTTACATGTGGGTATCCTTTTTTGCATGTGTTGTTGCTCTTTCTGTGCATTTTGTTTATCGTTTCTTGGCAAGATGTCTGGTTGGGGGCAATGGATGTGAGGATCATCGATTTGGTTGTCGTTCTTCTGCCCTTTTGCACTCTGTGCAGGATGCAGGGCGACACGCCGAGACTGCCCTCGTCACATTCACCCTCCCTTCGCTTATTCTCGCTCAAGAAATAAAAAATATTAGAAGCCAACAAAGAAAAAAGACTTCCGATGCGGTGTGATGAGATGGTGTGTTTTGCTGCGAGAAAACTTGCAGAAATACGCCTCTTTCCTGGGTGTGACGAGACAGGTGTGACGAGACCTGGACTGTGGGATCGGATCGTGTCTGTTTTTTTTTTTTGTTTTTTTTTTTTTTTTTTTTTGCATTTTCTGTGTACATCTTATGCATGTGTACATTGAATTTCGGGAGGTAGACCTAGGAGGATAAAGTATTAATAGTTGCATGGTTACTGCGGATAGCGGACCGGTGCCGGAGGATTGAAAGAGAATGCCGGGGAAGACGAATCGAGTTTCTTGGAATTAGCACTGGACTGTCCAGGGTGAGAAGAATTACAGGGATGAAGGAGGGGAGGGAAAAAGAAAAGAGAGGCAACATCAATGGTGTATGAGAAGACCGAAGCTGCCGTGGGGTTGCGTTTGATGAGGTATTTACAGTTGTAGTTTTTTAGGTTTATTTATTTATCTATATAGAGAATGGAGATGTTTCGTAGTCAGTCTTCCATCGTTCCTTTTTTTTTCTTCTTTTTTTATGTCTTCTTTTTTTCTTATTTTTCTCTCTCTCTTCTCTGCCTTCTCTCTTCTCTGCCCTCTCTCTCTACTCTGTCCCTTCTTTTTTCTTCTTCTTTTTTTTAGGCAACTTTATCCTCCCCATTCAAGCATGCCTCCAAACTTGTAGATGCGCCCTTACATTTCCGAAAAGATAATGGTCATGTTATAAAATTTGTCCCAGCAATCAGGACAAGGCTCGAAATGAGTGGGTTCATAAGGCGGGCAATAGACATAGTCGTATGCTTTGAGCCAGCATTCAAGACACGCCTCAGCAGTGCATTTGACGATGTGGTTCGCTTTATCCGTGCATTCAGAACATGGCCCAAATTGAGTAGTGGCCGACTTTTTGTGTGCGCAATTGATATCGCAATATGAAGCGGACCAGCAATTGCGACAAGTCCCATATTTAGCAGTAGCCGTTGCCTCGTGCATGTTGTTGCCAGGATTCCCGCAGTATGTAGTTGTTTCTTGAATGCGCGTGGAGCAACGCTTGCAGGTGTGAATCAAAGAATAGCACATTTTTTTCGAAACTTACCAAGGTAGTTCAGTGGGAGCAGTGATAGTGAGATATCTGGAGCAAGATACGAGGCGAGCAATGTGGTTTGTACGAGTAAGACTTACGACCACTCGTTGTTGTGACGTAGGAGGTTGTGAAGACCGGGCTGGTAAGTAGAGAAACTTCCCGAAAAGCAATTCAGACGAGACGAGATGTCGTCATTGCATTTATACTTCTTGATTCCTCGCCGTCGAGAGAATCTAATTGTGACTTGTTCATAAGTTGCTAAAATGATATTCAGATGTTGACTCCTTTGTGTAAATATCAACAATGACATCCATTGTACGACATGAATCGCCCCAATCTCACAGCCTTGTGCTGTGCCGTACAAAAAAAAATCAAAGAGGGCTTTGTCATCCGAATTCAGTACAGCAACAATCTGTCCAGTTGAACTGAACAAGCCGATAATAACGATGTCACGGCAGTGCTATGCGGCCTCAACTCGCGTGTTCCTACCCATGCCGACAAGCAATCCACACAAAATAACGACGTTATTGTCGGCTAAACTACCACGGCATTCTACAACACCTCAAAGTAGCGTGTTTATTCTTTTAATATGGCATATTCTCGTCAAAGAGCCGATTGTAAGAAGAGGGCCAAATATTTGCTCACGACAAGGGCAAATATATTCCGGTCAGAGATTGAGGTGAGGCATCCAACGCGTCTAGCCTCAAACATCGCCATGAGATGAGGTTGACGACACGCCAAAACATGAATATGCGTGATCAGCTCCTTGTCGCCGTTCTCGGCGTGCTTTGTCCTATTGTTAGGACAGCCATTGTCCCCGTCACAGGCATTCACACTGGAGTCAATCCAGTACGAGGAACATATCCGCCACGGCTGCGCATCCAAGACCTACAAACAAGCGGTCCCCAATGGTTAGGATGGATCACTCAAAGACAGACGGGAATCAAAATTATGTGCACAATGCCAGCTGACTGTCCAACTTTCTAGGGATCTTTACATTCAAGCCATGACTACTTGGAAGAACATGTCGGAAAACGACGAGCTGTCCTATTTTGGGCTATCAGGCATCCACGGCCGGCCATATGTGGCTTGGAACGGCGTCAAGCAGGCTGAGGGCGCACCATTGACGGGCTACTGCACACACAACGAGGTGCTCTTTGCCATCTGGCACCGGCCGCTCGTGGCTGTCTTTGAACAAGTTTTGGCACAACACATCCAGACAGCCGCGTCTCTCTACAATGCCACGCCCGCGATCGCCGAGAGGTACCGTCGTGCAGCCGACACCTGGCGTCACCCGTACTGGGACTGGGCCATCGACAAAGAGCTTCCGGATGCTGTCGTCCGCCCAACGTCACGATCCGCATGCCGCCCGATGGACTGGTCTCACAAACGGTAGCCAACCGCTGCGCTACTACCGCTTCCAGCAATTCCCGCTCAACACCACGCTCTTTCCACCCGATGATGCCGACGACTTTCACCTAGCATCGTTCCCCGAGACACTGCGCTGCCCAGATCCCTACAATAACTTTACCAGCAACCCGGGTATGGCCAGCGCCAACGTGGCCGGCATCGATCTGGCCGGACAAGTCTACAACATTTACACCCGGGTGGCTGATTTCGGCAGCATGAGCTCGACGGCCTGTGACAGCACTTCCTTTGAGCAGGAGCACAACGAAGTGCATGTGGCCGTGGGTGGCATCCATCCGATGGGCCATTTTGCGCACCTGGGGTACAGCGGGTTCGATCCATTGTTCATGATGCACCATGCAGCCATTGATCGGCACGTGGCGCTGTGGCAGGCGGTGCATGCCAACGCATCCATGTTTGATGCCTCAGAAAGCTACCAGACGACAACAGGCCAGTTTGCCACGGCACCAAATACCAACATCACGGCGCACAGTCCGCTTAAAACCATTTTATGCGTCGGTCAACGGGACATTCCACACGGGCAACTCGGCACGGGACATTGCCGCCTTTGGGTACTCGTATCCGGAGCTGCTGGCGGCGCAGTTGACTGTTGACGCCGCTGCGACCAATGGAAGTAGTCAATCTATGAGTGCAAACTCTGTGATGACATTGAGCCGTGCAGTCACCGCCGAAATTAACCGGCTGTATGCGCCGTCCAACACGTCGTCGACAAAAAGATGCTCCTTACGGGCCGCATTCACTTTCTTCTCGGTCAACACAGTCAACGCCAAAGGCCTACTTCGTCCGCATTGGCATTGAGAAGGCAGGTCTGCCGTTGCCGGCAGCTGTCAACATATTCATCGGGGCTATGGCTGGCTGGCCGTCTCCTTCTTCTAATGAGCCCGCCACGGGGCCGAGTGCACGGTGAGATCAGCCTCACAAAGGTGCTGGAAATAAGCCAACAAGATGGTCTGCCAATAGAAGATATTCTTCAGCAAGGCTTTCGATGGGACGTGGCCACGGTAAGTCTATCACAGAATGCTCGATTGACTTTCAAATTTTACAGTTCACTAACAAGATCACAGCTGTCTGGAAGCAAGGTCCAGCTCAACGGAACACATGATGTGGCTATTCAAGTCCGTGAGGAGACGGTGCAGCCACCAAACAACATAGAAGAGTTTCCTGTGTACAGCAATGTGCGCATAATACAAGGTCTCGGGACCGAGTAATGAGTCGAACGTTACATGTCTACGAAATGGCGTATCTCGATTTTAAATGGAATTCCAATTCGATAAATTCAATGAAGAGGGAGATCTAGAACAGCCGCAATATATGTAAGACGAAATTCGCGTGAATCTAGATACGGATCGTAGATGGGTAAAATTGGCATAAGAAGCCGTGGGGTGGGGGAATGGAAACAGCGATATCCAAAAGCCCAAATTGCAAGCAAACAACCAAGAGCCAAAGAAGCAAGTAAAGGAGGCGGTGAAAACGGATATACCAGCTGAAATGCGATACAAAGGGAATGTGAACAGTGCCCCCTTTACTCGCTTCACGGATAAGAGAGAGAGAGAGAGAGAGAGTATGTCTCCCTTTGGTGACCTCGCTTGCACATATCTCCTCAGCGCCAAGCAGAAAAGGGACAACCAACCAGAGACATGGCGTAAAAGCAGACGCAGACGCGACAACGGGAAGAAAGAAAAGGGGGGAAAAAACAGATGAGAGGGAGATATAAAAAAGAAAAGAAAGAAAGTGACCGAAAACGGAAACGAAACGCTGCACATTCCCGTACGCCCTGCAGGGCCAAAAAAAAAATCAAAGCTAAAACAAAGCACAACAGAAAGACAAGGGAAAGCCCGAATTTACATCACGGTCATCAACGCGTCACCATCCTAACTCATCATTTCCCTTCCGAGAAAAAGCAACTGCCATTGGACGAGAAGCAGAAGCCCTCGCTGTCCGAAAAACACGCACCGCCTGTGTTGGAACAGCAGCACCCGCTCGACGACGAGAAACAACAACCCTTTGTGTCGGAGAAGCAGCATCCCTCAGTTTCTGAGAAACAGCAGCCGCCAGACGAAGAGAAGCAGCATCCATTCGTTGTCGAAAAACAGCAGCCGCCCGTTTCGGAAAAGCAGCAGCCCGGCTCGTAGGCCGGGTCAACTGTGCTCTTGCGGGGCCCCGATGAACGCTCGTAAGCACGGCTTGCATCCGCCGGATTGATCATGGGGTCGGCTGGTGTGTAGCCCGACGATCGAGACGAGGCGGAGGATACAGAGGCCATGGATGAGGACGTGGTCGGTCGCGGCTCGGTCCTAGGTTGTGTAGCGACACCCTCACGGGCGACATTCGGTCTTCCATTGGCGCCGTTACCACCATTGTCGACATCATCTAGCGAGAGACGATGCACTTGAGAAGACAATGTCGATAGAGGGATGCCTTGAGGCGTCAGGACCGCCGAGACCGCTGCTGCTGCTTTGCTCTCGTCGTCTTCCTGGAGCCGGTAGGGCGGCGGCGGTTCGTTGTGGTCCATTTTGGGTGGAGCGCGACGGTGGAGAGAGGGAGCGGTGCTGTAAGAGATTGAGTTTTCGCAATCGCTTTTCTGTTGACTCGCGATTCGATTTGTTTGGCTTCTTTAATCGTGACTTCCTTTTGAAGAATTGAATCTGATATATTGGAAAATGTGTCGGATGCTCTTTCCTCTTTTTTTCCTCTTTCATAATTCTCTTTATCGTTCCTTCCCTCCGTCCTCCAACAAAAAGTCCTTTAAATGGCTGCCTAACAACTGGCCCTGTTTCTGTGGCTGGCCGATCTGCCAACGCGGGGGAACATTCGTAGACTTGTGGTTCAGCTTACACCCCAAAGCGCCTAGATAATACGGAGTACGTCGTAAGCACTGCCCCAATGCTGTGCCTTTCTTCCTTCTACCCTCCCAGCCTCCATCTGTACCTGTCACGTGTCACCATTGACAAGAGATTTGACAACCAACAGACATCTCAGGAACAGGATTATCTCGTCACTGTATCATCATGATCACCGAAATCATTGTTTATTTTGATGTCAATATGGGTTTTTTAAAAACAAAGGGAACATATGGAGTAGGGTGTCGAGTGTTGAAATAGTAGCGTGCGTCGACATGCGCGTATTTGGTGTGAAAACAAACGTGGACGGTGATTGAGGATAATATGAAGAAAAGACACGTTGAAGCTACAAGTATAGCTCTTGCAGCATTCAGACTGTTTCTGATGGGTTTTTTTCTTCTTCTTCTTTTTTTTTTTTTTTTTGTATTTGATTTTGGTTTTTATGAGTTTTGTAATTTATTTCAAAATTATTTTTGAAAACAGAAAAAAAAAATACTACTAGAACTTCACAAGAGTAATAATATCATAAGTAAATGCAGCAAAATGTATCGAAAGTATAAAAAACATAGATAATGTTGCCTACAACATCTCCTAATCATTCGTTTCTTTTCTTTTCTTTATTTTTATTTTATTTTACAAAGCTATGTCCATCCAGGTGTGATCTCATTCACAAGTTGTGATTTGGCATCACGACCTCAGAAACAATGCTTCAATAAAACAATGTCGACCTCACCATGCTAATGACTTCTGCCCCTCCGTTTATCTCTGACACGACAAAGCCTACTACATTCAGGATGGCTTTTGACAATCACTGTGCAGCACTACATCTCGTTATTTACGCGTCACAGGACTATTGATTTTGGTTGACAAATACCATCATCTTCACAGAGTACCCATGATATGAGACACTCGCTTGACGAGAAAACCTGCATGCACTATCGATCTGTCTGGACCCAGAAGCCCACCTACAAGAATAGTGTCACGATCATGCACGCTCATCTTGAGAACAAAGAAAACCTAAGAGGAAAATAAGATATAGTATATGACGAAGTGGAAGAAACCACGATGGGAAAGTTCACCCGCGTACTCTAACAGTGCTCGTCAGCTTTGAGTAGAAGGGGAGTGTATTGTGCATACACCAGCGGGCTGCATCAGGCAGTGGCCCGCCGTGGACCATAAAATCAACCAAAACCAATAGTTTGTGCTCTTCTTTCCTTGATTTTATTATCTCGGCCGACTGGCCTCCCCATCAACTCCACTGCGCTCGCCTTTTTAAGCAGAGCCCGAAAGGTGGACATCGAGTTTTGGAGGGCTTTAAGTAGGGCCTGCCCAGCTGTGTTGTGGGGAGCTTGCGCGCCCTGTCGATCAGCGATCTCCGCTTCAGCGCTACTCTTAATGCTACCTTTTTGTAGGTCGAGGAGGGTGGGTGTGCGTGTAAGAGAGACGAGAGAGAGTTGATCGGAACACCGAATGATGCACCCATTTAGGCAGGGCTCAGCGCTGTCGTGCAGTGGGCACGGCACTTTTGCGTGGACTGAATGCTATTGTCATTGCAAGTCATATGGTGGCAGAGAATGAATAGCGAGCACGAGGGTATGGCGAATACGGAAATGCCGGGAAAACAGACTACTGAGCAAAGAAGACAATGAATTATTCACGGGAGGAGAACTTGTTTTCAGCAGTAAAATTAAATGTTTTCGTCGTCTTTATGGACATGGAAGAGAATAGAAAAGTTTTCCTGTTCACAACCCAGTGAAAAGTAAAAAAAGAAGGAAGTAGGTGAAGAAAGTAAAAACCAAAGGAGAGAGAGAATTAATCGTCTCCATATAAGTAAAAAGTATTAACCAAGAGAATATACAACCACCACCAAATTATATCCCTTGATCGTCCATGAAGAACCAGAGTAGAAAATTAGTAAACAGAAAAACACCACAAAGACGTAGACGTAAAAAAGAATCAGGACGTCATAGAGAAAAAGATAAAGATATCAAGAACAAGTCAAACACCGCGTAAATGTGATGTGAGCAAAGTCTCACAGCCAAAGAACACCGACCAAAAACATAAGGGGAGCAACGCCGAGAGATGCAACCATCTTGATGCCAGAGCTGACCACAACGACGGACGAGGTGGGGTGAGCACCACCAGTCGTGTAGTTTCCGGAGCCAGAGCCAGAGCCCGACGAAGAGCCAGAGCCAGAGCCCGAAGAGGAACCAGAGCCAGAGCCCGACGAAGAGCCAGAAGACGAGCCTGAAGAAGAACCCGAAGACGAGCCGGACGAAGAGCCTGAAGAAGAACCCGAAGACGAGCCGGACGAGGAGCCAGAGCTGGAGCCAGAGCTGGAGCCACCGGATCCAGAATTGGCATTGGCGTTGGCATTCGCATTGGCCGAAGCAGACGAGCCGGACGAGCCAGAGCCGCCCGAGCCACCAGAGCCAGCATTGGCATTTGCGTTGGCGTTGGCATTGGCCGAAGCAGACGAGCCGGACGAGCCAGAGCCGCCCGAGCCACCAGAGCCAGCATTGGCATTTGCGTTGGCGTTGGCATTGGCAGACGCAGAAGAGCCAGAACCAGAGCCACCCGAGCCAGAGCCACCCGAGCCAGAGCCAGAGCCAGAGCCAGAGCCAGAGCCAGCGTTGGCCTCGGCACCGGCCTCAGCAGAAGCACCCGACGAAGACCAGCCAGAGCCAGACGAGCCACCGGACGAGGCCCAGGCGTTGGCGTTGGCCGTAGCACCGGCCGTGGCATAGGCGCCGCCACCACCACCACCACCACCGCCAGGGCAGGTAACTGTAGCAGTAACAGGGACTTGCCGCACTCAGTGCAGGTAGTGACGGTGACAGTGAAGCCCGAGGGGATCTCACCGGCAGTGCATGAGCAAGGAGCCGAGTCGCAGGTCTTGGTAATGGTGTAAGTCTTGTCCGTAACACCGGTGGAGCAGAGGGCCTCGTAGACGGTGGTGTAGACGTAGATGGTAGGTTCCGGGCACTTGGTGATACGCGTGGGCTGGCCACCGGGCAGAGTCACCGTGATGGTAGGCAGAGTGGTGGTCAGAACACAGCTCTCCGGGTACTTGGCAGCGGCGCGCTCAGCGACTTCGTGGTCAACATGGGCCGACGCCGCAGCCAGCATGGACAGGAAGGTGACTTGTGAGGCCTTCATTTCGAATGATAGTTAAGGAAGGTAAAAATATATATATATATGATAAAAATATGTGAAAGAATAGAAGGAGTGTAAAGAGTGACTGTAGTCGGTGATTATCTCTAGGTTGTCTTCAAAAATTTTGTTGATCGTTGTAAAGAGTGACGATGAATCGAAAAGTAAAAAGAGTGTGTGGTGGTTTTGATAAAGAGATATAAAGAGAAGACTGTAAGAGAAGACAAACCTGTGCGTCTCACTTGAGGCCGGCTATTGTCGAATGCGTGTCCGTAGGAAAGGATGGATGCGGTCGAGAGAATAGAAAAAAGATGGAAACAGCGTCGCCGGATTCTATATATACGATGCAGCCATAAGGGAAACGATAGCTTCGTTTCCCATTAATGCCATGGAGACAAGGTGTCCTGGTAGTGCCAACGGGTGGTCATGGAGGCATACACAAGAAAGTCTAGCTGGTTGACGGAGAGAGTGAAATCCCATTCCCCTCCGGGACCCTCTTTTGTTCCTGTGTAGACTCTGGCCCTTGGTGTTTGGTAGAGAAAAAAAAGAAAACAAACAGAAAAGGGCCTAAAGGTTAAAAATGGTAATAAAACAACAGAAGGTGAAAAAGAAAACACGAGCCGAAAATAATCATGGACATGACAAAGAGGTCGGAGAGAGAGGACACGAGGTGGAATGAGGAGGGTGTCGATATTAAAACGAGGCAGCTCGCCATGAATGTGACGGATGAAGTCTGGGCCTGGGCCTGGGGAACATTGTTCAGTCATGATCATGAGAATACGGCTAGGCCAAAGGCATGAACTTGCCGAAGAAGAAAAAAATGCCTCAGGGACTCCGGTGTAAACAAAGGTTACGAGCGGGAGTGGACTGTACTTGATACAAAAAAAAGAAAAAATGACGCCAGGCAGACAACAGGAGAAAGGGGGGTGGGGGGGGAGGAGGGTTGAGTGAAAAAGAAAGAAAAAGAAAGCTAATACCAGGGCAACATTCTGGTGGAGGGCAGTGCCGGAATGAGAGGAAAGTGGTACAGGTGGCCGAGACCCAAGAAGAAGCAAGAGGTACAAACCAAACCAAAAAAAATACTTCGTAGCTCGGGCATATTGGAAGACGATTGAAACTAGCAAACAAAGAATAAAACATGTCAGCTCAAAACTTGTCTCGTTGTGGGATGCAATAACACTTGTTAGGTGGTGGAAGTTTACTCGACGGACTGTGAAAGCCTCGATCTATGACAGAGGCGAGGGCAATAGCCCTGGACAGGAACAAAAAAGGTAAAAAGACTAAAGATAGGGACAGAGATGCTAACCGCTGGACGCATCAAGAGGTGAGAGGGGGGAGGAGGGACAGCATAGCCGGACCGAAGAAGAGTGGTCAATATCAAGAAGGAAGCAAAAGATGAGAAGCAGAGATGGAACGCTCGAGACCAAGGCACATGGTATGTCGTTGTCCAGAGGCAAAAAGCGTGGCAACAGGGACGAACACGAGTTACGGGAGAGCATCCTCACGGAAAGGGACAAGAACATAAACAAAAACAAACAGAAGGGATGCTGAACAGAGCGGGAGAGGCCCTTTTCGTGGCGCTGAAGAGTCACAGGGGACCGGTTGCGAATGCTGAAGAAGAAAAGAGAGCGTACTTGGGGAATGAACTTCAGCTTGTTGAGGAGAGCTTAGCTGAACCCGGTGTCATAGACAGGGACCGTGCGGCCTTGAGAGTTACGAAGAGGCTCTCGAGGCACTTCCACAGCAGCAGGCACAGGGACAGGGGCTGAGACACAAGGGTCAAAGTTTGTACCTGAAAGGTTTAGACGGAGCTTGATGGGCGACGCTCGGCGAGAGGAATCCCAGTGATGAAGATGTCGGATCCTAGCTGTAATTCAGCATCTCGGAAAATTAAAATCGGCGAAGAGAAAATAAGGGGCAGTAAACATGCCTCGCGATCAGCTCGTTGCCGCTTTTCGTAGCATCTTTCTGACTCCCTCCGGTGCCGAATGCCACCCCGCGATGCAATTTGGGATGGTGGTTCAAGGTATCTAGTTCTCGGTGAAGGATGATGTTCCTTGCTGGCCGAAAGGATGCAAACAGGGTGACAAATATTTTCACGACGCCCACCGAGCTGAAAGGTATCTATGGGAACCGGAAAACCTCGTACTAAAGGAAGCCGCGACGAACGTAGTTTCTCTCTCTTTCGCACTTTCACTCGCACTTTCCTGTCATGTTTGTAGTCGGAAGGCCAATTGGGGCTGAGGCAGTTGTTATATGGTGGTGCTGACAGCTCTTTCCGTTTTGCAATTTACATCGTCCGTGCCTTCCTTTTCTGTACGCGTTTGACAGCAACATGTTTAACGGCCGCCTTTTTCGGTATCCGCAGAAATGGGGAAGGCGCGCGGAAGATGGGCGGCAGATGGGCAGAAGGAGCGACGGAGAGCGACGGAAGCCCGTTTGCCATTTACGTGCGATTCCTGATCGATCCCCAGATCTCGCCCCTGATAAATTATCCCTCGGAATTTTACTTGTACGATACAGATCAGATCAAAGCCATTGTTCTCTTTTCTCTTTTCTCTACTCGCAATCTCACAGCAGCTTCCAAGAAGCACCGTCCCTTCACCAGAACCCTTGCCACCACAAATAAAATGGGAACAATGGAAAGGTTAGAAAGGGTGATCGACGTGGCGCACAGCTGTTTTGTGCAGGGAAAGTATTGCCGGAGCGGACCGGCGTGGCGGACCCCACTGGTGGTTTTTGGGGGCCTGTTGGTTCGAGCAGTACACGTTTATGAATAAAGACAATGCACAGTGCAGAGGAAGGTCACTTTGAGGGCCCTGATCACCGGAAGCATTCCAGCTACGAGAGAGTGAATCGGGGAGGGAGCTTCGGAGGGCGAGGAATGGACGTTGCTTGACGTCTTTTAAGAAAGGGAGAATGGGAAGCGGGTCTAGGGATGCAGTCTCTTTGCTTCTTTTGCTTCTTTTCTTTTTCTGTGAGAGGGGTCGAGGAATCCATAGGGTGGAGACGATCGATACTTTTACGATGCCCTTTCGACTCCAGTCAAGCTGAGACACATTTTCAATAGCCGGATGCTGAGTACTCCGTACGATGCAGCCCCGCTTAGCCAGAAAGGCGAGAAAGGTTGGGAAAACCTCTTTATGCTACATGCTTGACAGGAACGACCGTTATCTTATGCACCGTCCCATTCTTCTTGTGATGTAGCTTAGGGGATGCACTGTTAAATACGGAGTAAATGCACACACTGTAAAGCTGCACTACCGATGCGCGTATGGATCTATGATGCGTACGTTTTGAGAGGGCCTGTCCACTGCAGCTCAATCCATCTGATTCAAAGAACAAAAGCTGGGCCTTGCCAAGTTTGACTGTGTTACGCTGAGGAGCTGTCTTAGTTTCGAAATGATGAGCCGTCTTTTGACGTCTCGGGACATTTTGTCCATGAGGTCGTATTCGGAGAAAATGGCAATTAGAAGGTAATTACGACGTTGAATGTGGCTGGCAATGAGAATGGAGGCATTTGTATTGGATCGAAAACACAAAAGGAAATCTAAGAACGCGTTGGTTTGAGGAAATGGTTATTGAAAATTGCGCGTCTTTTAGAAAGGGAAAATGGGAGAATGGGAGAATCGAGAAATGCAATTGTCAATGAAGACAGAAAAGAACGCAACAAAAGAACGACAAAAGAACAATCTAGGGAGAATAGCATTATCCGAACAATGGATTTGCAAATAAACTCGAGACAGGAAAAGAAAGAACAGGTGTCTGTCTGTCGCAGGGACTCGAGGGGGATGTTTCTGGTGGGAAACAAAACAAAGAGGCGACACAGTGAAGAGGAAGTACCGTTGAAAAGAAAACAAAGGGGCGCAATTGTGTGAGCCGATATTTGGACAACTGGGCAAGGAGAAGCGGAAAGACGGGAAAATTTCTGTTTTCTGGGGGTTGCACAAACAGCATGACGAAAAAAGAAAGTAAACGGTCCCGAATGATATGCCCGAGAAGGCTGTTGTCTCACCTGAGACAGATAAGCGACGCTAAGACGACTAGCACGATGGGGTTGCACCAGCCCACCAGTCAGACTTTACGACAGAAGCCATTAAGAAGGGAGGGGGAGACTCTCAGACTCTGCTCCATCAAAAAAAAGAAACGTCATATAGCAATTAGATAATGTGGTCGAAAAGAAACTGCGGGGAGCCGGCAAGTAAAAAAAGTCAAGCACGAGAGCGGGCAATAGAGGAGCAAAGTACCGTGAGTTGCAATGTCACAAAAGAAAGCAAAGGCGAGCTTTTAGACAGCCAAATCAAACACTGCAAAATAGTATGTCTTGCCAACAAAAAGTAGGGCAAAGTAGGCAAGATGTACGCATCATGGATAGGGAAAGCGTCTTTTGTGTTGTGTATGTGATTGTAAAAGAAAATAGAGGGACATTTTCTGCGGTCCCCGCAAGAGCTGCCGAATGTGGCTGTAAGAAACTGCATACCAAAATTTGATAAAATAGGGAGAAGTTGTCAGATATGAAGTGATTCTGGTTCTCATCACAAAGATTCTGTTTTCAAAATTTTCAAATGGTTTTTTTTTTATTTTTATTTTTATTTTAAACAAGCAAGCGTATTTTGATGTCTGACAGCACAAAGAATTGGAGCTGCACTGTCAAGACTTGCCAAGGTGTCAAACTGCATGCGGTTTTCGTGGCTTGATGGGGTCTAAATGGAGCCAGTATGTAGCCTCCTGCTTCGCGTCTCGCGCTCGGCTGGATGCGATTTTCATTTCCCCGTCGCTAGCTAGGCGTGTCGTACTCGCATCCGTGGTGCTGCTGTTGCAGGTACACATTCACTGGCCCCAGCCCACCGTGGATCCAGGCGCATTCATATCAAGCCTATGGATCTCGCACAGGGTGGTTCTATTTTAGAGAACAAAGAAAGTGCCTGTGCTGATGATGGCAGCTTGACATTAGTTGAAGCAAGCTTTGAAGCTTTGGCTGTGCGATTTGACACAAACGGGAGAGACTACGTAAACTACACGCAAAAATTAAAATACTCACATATATTTCTTCCGGTACAAGCCCGATCGGTAGTTCTGCCATTTTTGGAAACTCACCGCGCTGGACTTTTGCCTCCCCTAGACTGTATGTGGGAAATTCTACTCGATGAACCAGGAACCGCATGTGAGCAGCACATACCCTACAGCACGCCACCGGGTACTCGGCTGCTCGAAGACAAGCCACGTCTGTGAAGGGGGCGAGAAAAGAAGGACTGTTTTGCGAGATTTGGATGTGTGTTTACATCGAGCATGGAACGCAGGCAAAGACAAAACAAACGCAGAAGCTCAAAACAGAGTGAGCATCTAGCCAGTCACCATGCTCAGATAGTGGCTATGCACCAAGGAAAGCGTAAAGAATGGGAAATAAGAAAGATGAGATGGCGATGCAACAAACAGAAAGAAAAAAGAAAGCAGAGGCGAAAATTGGGTGGTGGATTCCAAGCAAAGAAGAGGAGGGGTGTATCTTTTGGCCGACGACCGAGAGCCCTGATCTTGCTTTTTTCATCGTCGCCGGCCTGGATTTGGCTATGAACTGTTCACCGCTGTAGGATTTCCTCCTGGCATGTTTTCTTCACCCTCTTTTGTCAATCCCATCTATCTTGAGGCTTCTTCGGGGCAGCAAGGTATTCTTGTATAATACGTAGGAGGCGGAAGGATATCGTACGTTTGTTCCCATAATTTTTGTGCTTTCTAGTGCTGAAAGGGAAGAGTGGGAATGATGCAGATGAACGTTAAGATTATGTTGTTGTTTATGTTATTGGCGGTATGATGAAAGTCATAGGCAGCACTTCGTACAAAATCTCGAGAAATACAGATGCTAAGAATATGGGCGCTGACGGAGTCTACGCGTATCAGGGAAATGGGAGGTTTGACGTGCTATTTTGGTTAAGAGTTTATATTGTGACAGGATATTACCACTTTTCATCTATTTCGCTCATTAAAACGATTCTCTTAACCAGAGCTGTGCTTTTCTAACAATCACGGCATGATGCGGAGGAAAAAAAGTATCTTCTGTGGCAAAAAAGTGCTTGTCTGCATGCTTTGATGCAAACTCTTCTCGCATATTCTCATGTATGTTTTTTTTTTGTGTGAACATGTGTTGCTTTTTCCTCTTGACTGTCTTGCACAAGTTTTTTCTTTTCTTTTCTGTTTCGAGATGTCCCTTTCGTGGATGCTCGCTTGTAGTTCTGTGGTGTGTGGTGGCTCGGGTGGGTTCTGCCCAGAAAAAAAGGTGCCCCACTACCGCTTTTCCATTTATTTCCTTTTTCGTATAAGTCAACGCAGATCATCACCCCCCTTCTGAAAGGTACCTGCACATTCGTACCTTTGTCCTATTTGCACACCATAAAGCACAGAGCATATGAGACAAACCGCCGCAGCCCTGGGCTGGACCAAGTGATGTGCACGATTCTCGGTGTCGTTGAATAAACAGTCTTCGGCGAGGCAGAATAATATGTGACAGCGTTTCTTTTTCCTTTTTTCTTTTTTCTTTCTTCTTTTTTCTTTTCTTCCAAGGTGAAGATATGCATTTTCTTCTTTCTTATTCCATTTCTCGCCTACATGCCCCCCCTCAAACACTGAACCCCTTCAGAGTGAGGTTGCTCAACACAGCGCCAGCGTAAGATTGCATAGCGGGGCCTCTGGACAAGAAGCATTGAAGAAATAAGACCCCTAAACGGGCAGCGGACGGGAGATAGATACAACGTTTAGACAGAACCCAGACAGGTTCTGCGGCTCGTATCTCTGTGCCCTGTTACGCCTCCTACAGCACAGTCTAAAATGCTCCGATGCACATCGTAGGGATCTATTGTTCGAAGGCCCCATATCTTGCACTTGTTTGTGTTATTTATTTATTTTTTCTTTGCCTCGTCGTTTGGTACAAGTATCCTGGCTTTTTTTTTCTTTTCTTTTTCCTTTGCCTTGTTCTCCTTCTTCCGCGGTAGCTCAGCTTCACTTCCATCTACTCTGGACTCTTGCCCTCGCCCTCCAAGGGCAACGTGCAAAAGACAGTAAGGCCTAGACAATAATTGTCAATTCTGTCCGGCTCGTCTAGACCATATCAGCCGAACTACCACTGAAAACGCGCACTCTTCATCAGGCATGGAGGCTCGCAGATTACAGATGGCACGAATGAGAACGACACGCCCTTCTTTCTATCCACTTCTCTTCGTTCTTGCCGACTCCCATTCTTCACACACCCCCTTTTCATCGCAACCTCCTCCTTTGTTTTTGTGACGAGACTAGGCGATGCCTCGAAGACATGCAATTCCCAGAGACGCCCCTTGGTGCCTCTCCCGTTCTTGTCTCCCTCTTGGCTCGTCCCTCGTCTCAAAAGTAAACAGATCTTGGGAAGGAAAGAGGAGTCTCTGATTGCTAGCAGCTTGGGCCACTCCATGTCGACGATTCTCCATAGCACCACCACCGAGTACTCACCAAACCTCCATGCCATTTCCAGTCCAACTGCACATCTCCTCGCAAGGCCCAGAAAATATATATTCCCGTGCCTGGCCGTTTGCTCTTTCATGCATTTCCCCCCGATATCTTGGACCGACAGTCAGAGTTCATCATTTCGACAACAGCACCGATACTCGACATCGAGCGGTGCTTCTTTCCCCCCCTTTTCCCTTTCCCTTTTGCACTTTTGTGTGTTTCGAGCAGTACGGTTTGTAGCTGCCAAAGTCGCTCTTTACTATCGTCTCCTTCATATTCATTCTTTTGATACTTTTTACTGCACTTTTACTTTGTATACTTTTATCAACACTCTAACGATCTTACGTCTCACGTCGAAACTCATTTCACATTTACCTTTTCCTCTTTCTTTACTTGCCCATCATGCATCTCACTGGTGCCCGGGGCTTGCTTGCGGCTGCAGGCCTCATGGCCGGCCGCGCCCTGGCCAAGCCGTACCCGCAGGTGGTACCGGCGTTTCTTCCAGCGCGCTGTGGACGAGTGTCCCGCGGTTGTCACGATCCAACCCATTGAGATTGTCGGCCAGACGCCCGTCATTGTCGATGTCTGGATCCCGGTCAACACCGTCATCATCATCAACGAGATCACTATCCAGGTGACCAACGCACCTACCCAGGTGTCCACCACGGTCACCTCGACCGTCACCACCACCAGCACTGTCACTACGTAAGTCTTCTCCAGCAACTCTCTCAACGTTGAACACTCGTACTGACGATTGCAGCGGCCCCGGCGAGTTCACTGGCCCTTACACTACCATCACTGGTCAGTGGACGGGTACCACCCCCATCACCGTCTCGATCCCGCCTGCCAGCGGTGGCAAGACCGGTACTGTCATCATCGAGGAACCCACGACCACTTCCCCGAATTCACGGGCCTTACACTACCATCACTGGCCAGTGGACCGGCAGCACGCCGATCACCCTGACTGTTCCTCCAGGTTTCGGAGGCTCCACTGGCACCGTCATTGTTGAGACTCCTCAGACCTCCAAGCCTGTGTCGAGCAACGGCGGCGGCGGCGGCAGCTCGTCTGTCGGCCCTCCGGGTTCTAGCTCGGTCGGTCCCTCTGGCTCCAACTCTGTTGGTCCATCCGGCTCGAGCTCTGCTGGCCCCGTCTCCTCGTCTGTCGGCCCTCCGGGTTCTAGCTCGGTCGGTCCCTCTGGCTCTAACTCTGCTGGCCCATCCGGCTCGAGCTCCGCTGGTCCCTCCTGGCTCTAAGCTCCTGCTGGTCCCTCTGGCTCGAGCTCCGCTGGTCCCTCCGGCTCTAACTCTGCTGGTCCCTCTGGCTCGAGCTCTGCTGGTCCCTCTGGCTCGAGCTCTGCTGGTCCATCCGGCTCGAGCTCTGCTGGCCCCGTCTCCTCGTCTGTCGGTCCTTCTGGTTTGTCATCGGCCGGTCCCTCGGGCTCGTCGTCTGCTGGCTCGTCGGTTTCCAGCGCCGCTTCTTCCGGCTCGTCTGCTGCTTCGTCTGCCTCCAGCGCTGCGTCGTCTGGCTCGTCTCTGTCGCTGCTCCAGCGCCGCTTCTTCCGGCTCGTCTGCTGCTTCGTCTGCCTCCAGCGCCGCTTCTTCCGGCTCGTCTGCTGCTTCGTCTGCCTCCAGCGCTGCGTCATCTGGCTCGTCTGCTGCGTCATCTGGCTCGTCTGCTGCTTCTTCGGCCTCTTCTGCCTCGAGCGTTGCCTCGTCTGCTTCCAGCGCCGCTTCGTCTGGCTCGTCTTCGGCTGGTCCATCCGGCTCGAGCTCTGCTGGCCCCGTCTCCTCGTCTGTCGGTCCTTCTGGTTTGTCATCGGCCGGTCCCTCGGGCTCGTCGTCTGCTGGCTCATCTGCCTCCAGCGCTGCCTCGAGCGGCTCGTCTGCTGCCTCCTCGGCTTCTTCGGCCTCGAGCGCAGCTTCCAGCGGTTCCTCGGCGGCCTCGTCTGCTTCCAACTCTGCATCCAGCGGTTCTTCTTCTGCCTCGAGCGCGTCGAGCGCCTCGTCTGCTTCGTCGGTGTCGGCCACCTCCGCCTCGAGCGTCAGCGCGTCCAGCGGCTCGTCTTCTGCGTCGTCTGCCTCTTCTGCTTCGTCTGCCTCGTCGGCCTCTTCTGCCTCGAGTGCTTCGTCTGCCTCCTCAGCCTCCAGCTCTGCTGCCTCTAGCGGTTCTTCGTCGGCCTCGTCGGCCTCCTCCGCTTCCAGCGCCTCTTCTGCCTCGAGCGCCTCGAGCAGCGCTGCTTCCAGTGGCTCGTCCTCTGCCTCGTCTGCTTCCAGCGCTTCGTCTGCATCTAGCGCTTCATCTGCTTCCTCGGCTTCGTCTGCGTCTAGCGCCTCGAGCTCTGCTTCGTCTGGCTCGTCGTCGGCTTCTGCTCATGCTTCGTCTGCCTCTGCCTCAGTCTGCCTCTAGCTTCTTCAGTCGCAGTCAGCTACGTACGTCGGCCTCGTCTGCTTACCTCTGCATCCTCTGCTAGCTCTGCTTCATCCGCTAGCTCCTCCTCGGTCGGCTCCTCGTCTTCCGCTTCGAGCGCTTCTTCGGCCTCCTCTGCCTCGTCTGCTTCCAGCGCCAGCTCTGCTTCCAGCGCCAGCTCTGCTTCCAGCGCCAGCTCTGCTTCCAGCGCCAGCTCTGCTTCCAGCGCCAGCTCTGCTTCCAGCGCCAGCTCTGCTTCCAGCGCCAGCTCTACTTCTAGCTCTCGGGCTCTGCGTCCAGTGCCAGCTCTGCGTCTAGCGCCAGCTCTGCGTCTAGCGCCAGCTCTGCGTCTAGCGCCAGCTCTGCCTCCAGCGCCAGCTCTGCGTCTAGCGCCAGCTCTGCCTCCAGCGCCAGCTCTGCCTCCAGCGCCAGCTCTGCCTCCAGCGCCTCCAGCAGAAGCTCCTTGTCTGTGTCCTCCAGCTCGGCCTCGTCAGCCTCGTCAGCCTCGTCAGTCTCTTCTGCTTCGTCGGCTTCAATCTCGGCTTCGTCTGTGTCGTCGTCGGCATCGGCTTGCTACACTACCATCTCTGCATCTGCCTCGGCCGCTTCGGCTTGTGCCACCGCGCTCCCGGCCACTTGCAATGCTCTCGGCGCCCTCGATGGCAGCGCTCTTCTTGTTCCTCAAGCCCTCCTCTGTAAAGCGTCTCTCGGCGTCTATGCTGTTGGCAGTACCTTGACGTGTATCACCTCGGATATTAAAACTTTTACCCTTGGCAGCGATGTTGTCACCTGCCTCAAGAATTCCCTCTCATCCCAGTGTATCTCCACACTCCCCGCCCCTTGCACCGCTCTCGAGAGCGAGACCGGCCTGGACCTGCTTGCCGATGTTGGTGTTTGCGTGACGGAGCTCGGTCCCTTCGCCATCGGTGCCGCCGCGCAATGTCTTGCCACGTCGCTTATCACTGGCGACACGGATGGTTACACCATTGTGGCTTGCTTGTACGACGCGCTCGGCCTCAGCCCCGAGCCAACGCCGACGTCGGTCGTCCTTGAGGTCGCCTGCCCGGCCGTCGCCTCGCCCCATTGCGATGTCAACCTGCCGCGCGACTGTAAGGGCCTCGCTGGCGATGTTGGTCTCGGCACTGCTGTCGATGCTCTGCTCTGTACGGCGGATTTGGGTATCTATGCCGTCGGCAACGTCGCTCTGTGTTTGGCAACGGATGTCATCACTGACGCAACGACGGGTGACTCGGTCCTTACATGCTTGGTCCAGGCTCTCGACGAGACTTGCCCGACGGTGCTGCCCTCGGCCTGCTTGAAGCTCAACAACGATGTTGGTGCCGCGGAGCTGATCGTGGACATCTCTCTGTGTATCGTCGCTCTGGGGCCGTACGCGGCCGGCGAGGCGCTGGTGTGTTTGTCGACTTCGGGTCTCGACGACTCGTCGCTCGGTTCCGGCATTGTCGATTGTTTGGAGACGGCTCTCGACATTGCCGTCTAGTAATTCTAATCAAGGGTTGCTTTGGGCTAGCCTTGCCTTTGTGGTCTTTGTTCGGGGTTTTCGTGACGGGAAGGAGCGAGTGGCAAAGTGCGGGAAGGCGCGATCGCTCAACTGGAACCGCACGAAAATACTCTGGGATCATGATGACTTTTTGTTTTCTTACTTGGCCCTGATGAACTGGAGCCTTTTTGTCTATTATTTTTTTAACTTGTTCTTCAACTTTTACTCTTTCTTTCTTTGTCCATCTTTACTCTTTGTATGAGACACGGTTTAATATTTTCGGAAATTCAAGGGTTTTTTCTTGTTCAGATAATACGCCTGCTTCAATTGTGACTTTTACTATCACTGCATTATCGCAGGTCGCTCCTCCCTGAGGCCGCCTAATCTGGACGATACAGGGCTGCATCGAGGCGCAGCCAAATCCTACACAATTTTTCTGGGCGCGCCTTCCACTTCTTATTTCAACCCGTTTAAGATATTTATTGGAGATTATGCCAGTCTCTCTTTCCTTCTCTTGAGCAACTCTCAAAGCTTGGCTTTAACATCTCTACCTTTACACGGACGTAATTACGGCTACAATATCCTCATCATGGGTGCCCCAAACGAAACACCGGCGCGAGAGCCTCGCCTCCACCAGCGCCGCCGACATCACCAGCCACGACTAGACGGCCCGGCGAGGGCTTTCTCCAATCGCTTAGCCGCCGCAAGAAGCTGCACTACCTGTGGGTTTGACGCCTGGAATCTCATCCACACCGCATGCAGATGAAGTTCTAACGGAGCGCATCTAGGATACCACCCATCATCATTTTTTGTTTCTCTGGCTACGTCGCTTGCTCCTTGTTTGGCGGCTCACAGTGCGCCAACAAAGCCATTTTTGTTCAGACTCCTTTACTACTTATATACTGTTTGATTCAAAAAGTCTACGGGTAGACGGCAAGCACAATTATGAAGCAGCTGATGCCAATAACAAGCTTTTTCGTAGAATCAATTCAAACGTGTTAATTCTCATCGTCGTATGTACAGTCTATATCTGGCTACCTTCTAACATCAAACTTAAATATGATCCTCTTCGATAGTATGTCCAAAAGAAAATTTTGTCCGGAGGCAATAGTGTTTCAAATTTTACAGCCACTGCTTGGTGCCGTGGTGCGAGACCATCTTGCCGCCGTCCTTTTCAATGGTCGAGCCTTCGATGAACCTTGAGCACGGCCTGGGCTGACTGTGTGGGCGTCAGCATGACAGGCTCCCAGTGCGGGGCGTATGCCTTGAGTTGACCGACGATGCGCATCATGTTGGCGTTCTTGGCAGCCAGCTCCTCTTCAGTCAGGGCCGGGCCGGTGGGGTCGGTAGCGAACTCGGTGTCGACCAGACCGGGTGAAATGGCAAAGACGACGACACCCTTGGGGCGGTACTCGAGGTGGAACTTGGCGACGGCCATGTTGACGGCGGCCTTGCTGATGGCGTACGGGCTCTGCATGTCCATGCCGGACTCGAGGACGAAGTCGATGTCACCGATACCGGACGAGATGACGGCAATCTTCTTGAGGTTGCTCTTGACGACAAGGGGGCCAAAGTAGGCGACAGCCTGGATGGTGCCGATGACATTGATTTTGAACGTCTCGTACATGTTCTTCTCAAAGAGATCCGGGTTGGAGGTGGCCTCTTCGGACAGGAGCTGGTTGACGGGGATGCCGATGCGGCGTTGGCAATGAAGACGTCGACAGCACCGCCAGTAATGGCAGCGGTCTCAGCAGCAGCAGTCTGGGGCAGGGGTTAGCATCAACATTGAAAAGAGGTTGGAGGAGCTGATCACCCGGCCTCCGGTGAAATGGAGGGCCAATGCATCTGGTGATGATTTTGATTTTGAATTTGATTTTAGACCCTTTACATACCTCGAGAGACTTGCGGTTGGACAGGTCAGCATAGACGGCGTGGATAGTGGCACCTGGGATCTCGGCAGCGAACTTGGCCTTGGCGCCCTCGACATTGCGGACAAGACCAATGACGGTGTTGTTCTTGTCAGCAGCAAGCTCCTTGACCAGGCCGAGCTATATTTAAGAGAAGAAAACCTCGTATTAGCAGGCTTGCACAGACATCTCACTGCGTCCCGAAGCTCAAATCACCATAGAAGCTCCACACATACCCCGATGCCGCGAGAAGCGCCGACGACCACGTAGGAAGGCATTGTTGATATGTTTTTTGTGCTTGTTGGTGGTGTAATAATGTGCGAGTTCAGGTCAAACAAGTAGTTTTGAAATTCTGTGCTGTTGGTGTCTTGCTTGGTTTATCAAAGATGATAGGGAAAAGTGAGGCTAAGGTAGTGAGAAAACTTGTGATTGTGTTCCTGCCAAGATATGATCTTGTTGAAGATGTGAGAAAGCTGTTGATGATGAGAAAAAGGCTTTTTTCAACCCTCTCTTTCTCGCGAGGCATCGTCGCCCTTTATATTCCGAATTTCGACTACCTCGGTGTCTATTATCAGACCCATCTCGGCATGTTCTCCTTTCTTTTCTTCATTGTCGAGTTTTCCAAGTCGACCTGATTACGATAGTAAATTCCGTCGTTTGCCTTGGACCGCCGTTGTAAATTCCGTTGAAAGAAACAATATACTGTGTATGGATGCGGTCCCCGTTTATGACAAATGTCGGCGTGTGTAAGTGCACCGCAGCGGCCGCTGTTGCACCGACTTGTTAGTGGTCTCGGTGGTGTTGGCTGCTACTATTAGTGGTGTTGTTGGCGCTGTGCCACCACGTTTAAACGATGTTAAACGGTTTAAAAAGCGGGTCCCCATCGCACAAATGCGTGACTAGCGTGACAAACCCGCTCCTGCCCCCAAATTGTGCATGTCGGGTTACTTAAGCACACACCAAATTTCTACGTCATGTCCGCTCATTTTGCTAATTTTCCAGCAGTTTCGAACCCCTGTCAGCTCGCTCAGACTTGCCGCTTTTCTCGGGATGGCTTTCCAGAGGACGGCACTTGTGTAGCCCCTTTGCACCGTGGACTTGCCAGGGAGGGTTCTCATTCCGCTGCACGCGATTTTGGGTGGCCAGCAACAACTCCGACTCGCCGTCCTCTCAGATTTTCCCAAAAAGTTCCCTCGAGTCTTGGGCAAGCAGACAGCCTCGCGTCTGTTTGTCAGCCACTCCACCCCGACGACACAAGACTACAAGCATTTGGAATTTGGGAATGCGGGTGCCAAGATCGTGCCTTAACGAGGCGGCTCTGAGGCTCTTTTGCGTTTGAAAGTTGTCAGCAAAAGGGTAGCAAAAGGGTAGCAAAAGGGTAGCAAAAAGGTCGGACAGAGTTGCCTGTCGTCTGTGAATCTCCTGGAGAGATCTCTGCCTGTCAGCCCAAGTCAGATTCACAAGGCTGTAGGAACGTTCTAGCCCATGGAAAACAACCCCCTGGCGACTTTGCAATGCAAATCATTGAGCCTCAAAGACGTATATTTCGTTCTTTCAGATCAACGGACAAGAAATAGCATGTCAGCGACAAACTTGAGCAAACGATTCTCCCTTTCAGTCTGTTGTTTCGCTGATGCCGTAATAAAATGTAATGCAGTCTCCGTCTAGACCTTTTTGTCTCCCTTGTTCACTATGGAGGGAGACCCGCGGCGCCTGTCCTGTTGGACACTTGACAGCTGCATGACGGAAGTTATGAGGACCCACTTTCTGGAGTGCGCGCTTCTGACTCGCTCGCTCAGACTTGCCAGAGTTCCATTTCGGGCAATGGCCCACTTTCCACGCCAAAAGTCAAGGGAATCAATCGGCATCCCCAAAGAGCAAGGCCCCACACCTCGCATTAGGTGATGTTTGTCAGCTCAACCACATCCATTTGGTAACCCTTTGAAACGGCAGTCACGATGAGCAGTACGTCGTACATGACTGAACAGGAAGGCAGCGCGAAAGACCACTCCAAAATATCACACGACATACGACATCTGAAAGGCAAGCGAAGGGCACAAAAATTGGAATGAGCAAGAAGGCGTCAGAAGCAAGTGCCTTTTTCTGGCTGATTTCTGACTGACTTGACATTGTCAGGAAAGGTACGGGCAACACGACTGCCTTTGAAATTCCAGGCTCAAGAATCAGATATACGAGAAAGCTCCAAAGTCCCAACAGTCTCTGCTTACGAGTTACCTTGTGGCAACTTGCTGCGAGGAAGACATAAAGGAAAAGACGTTCCACGCACGTTTCCGCCGAAAGCATCGGACATCTTTCTTCGCGGCCATCATTGCCAGTCTTGCCAAGGCGGAGTGGACCACCCAACACAACCGACAATATCAAACGACAAATACAAAGCAGGACAAAGAAAAAGAAAAAAAAAGAAAAAGATGCCAGTACAAGGGAGTCGACAGACAGCAGCAGCTCCACGATGCTTGACATGCAAAGGTATGGGACAATCCATCTCGGACACTTTTTCTTTCCTTTTGTCAGGAAGGCCGCCATGCCAGGATCGGGCACGACGTGGTTATCTGGGACGTCATGCCTCTTCATTTGGAAACAATGCGTGTTGCACGTACCTCAAGGAAATAACGGAATGCTAATTACAGGAGAAAATAACTCCGCTTCCACACACGTGTGTGTGGTGTGGGAACGTATCTGTCTTTTCTCCTCTTGTCTTAGAACGCAAAAATCAAGTGTGATGGGGCAAAACCAAACTGTCTCAACTGCCAAAAAGCAAATCGAGAATGCCGCGCTGGACATGCCTTTGAGCTGTCATGGCCCAAGCCGCAGTCAAGGCGCGCTTTAGAAGGCGGAGGCCCTAATCGGGTGCATCCACGGCGTCGACAGAAAGGCAGCAGCGGATACTATTTTGTCAATGTGTTGTCGGACCATGTGGCCGCACACCATCTGCTGCCATTTGTGTCGAGCAGTCAAGGTATGTTTCCGGGCACTTTCCCAAGTCTTGGTGGGCAACTTTGAGCGAGAGCAGCCAAATCCAGTTCGGCCGCCGAGCCTCCCTTCATACTAATCAGACCGATTTTTCCTATCTTTAATTCAGGCACAAGATCGATTCTCTTCGAGCGCAAGTATGCGGAAGACCCCTACCTGTCTATTTTGCCCAAGCAGGCGCCATCTCTCTATGCCGACGTCGAGCGGCTCCAGGCGGACGGTTCGGGCCTTATGTCTTACTGTGAGTTTTATGTCATACCTTAACTTTTGTAGATCTTTTTGAGTACTTGTGCCTGCCATTGTTTGGAATCACAACACTTTCATCTCACTACCCCCTGCGCACACACCTAAAACCTTTCAGCCCTACCACAGCCTTTCCAGCCGGCTTGGTTCTCACTCATCCCCGCATGATATTTCTACAGATCGATCTCAATAGCTGCCGTCGATGTATTTGAGACAAAGCGTTTCCTCTCCTTAATCAGTATATCTAACTCCTTTCACCTCACTTCTAGTCTACTATGAAGCATCAAACTCCCTTCCCCAACTCGACAACGAGCCACAGCAGTTTCGCGACCTGCTGCTGCGCATGTCCGTCCAAGACAACTCGGCATCGTCAAAAGCAGTTCTTTATTCTCTCTTCTGCCTGTCCGCGTTAAGGCGGTATGGCAACGTGCAAGAGTCTGCCCACTTTAAGGGCCTTGCCCTTCAATCGCTTCAAGAAGCAGCCAAAAATGAAGGCATTGGCCCAGCCCATATCTTGCAGCACATGGCCGCGGGCCTGCTGCTTTGTCGCGCCGAGATCAGTCTAGGCGACGATTCCAGTGTCTTTTGGGCTCTGTACATTTGTAGTCTACGGACCGTCTGCAGCCATGCCTTTGAGGGACAGCTTGCATACAACGAGGTCACCTGCGGCGATGCCACCATTCTCTACCGATACCTGCACTACCACGACATATTGGCCCAGTTCAGCGTCAGCCACTGGCAACGGCCATCCGAGATGGTGGAACAGCTGACCATGTCGTTTAAAGGCCGAGTTATTGCCTTCAAGTGCAGTAACCATATTGATCGTGTAAGTTTCAACTCTCAATAGAAGTGGAAGATCGGAACGTGTGCAATTTTTATTAAACCTTTTCTCTCTTTCTTATCCCCTTGTGGCTTCTTACCACATAGCTGATCAACATACCATCTCAGTTTCACTTCCAGGGCTTGGGTGACTATCTCCAGTACGAAATTTATCTTCTGGCCCTTGTTCTCAAGGCCTCCAAACAGGAACAGCTCGACCCCGATTTCCCGCCCGGACGCGACCATCAACAAAACCTCAACGACCTCGAAGGGGAAATCAACGAATCTCTGGCAAAGAGCAAAGCATCCTGTGCGGATATTTCTCTGGTCGACGTGAAAGATGCCGCCGCTACACAAGATGCCGGCCTGCGCCTGCAGCGCTACTTCTTCTTGGTCTCGACTTGGATTTATTTCCAACGCACATGCCGCCACCTGACGGGGCCCTCGGCCGAGATTGATACTCTGTTCGACGGGGTGTTCGCCATGAGCGGCGACATCCACCGTCTCAATGTCCGCATCACGCCCTTTTCTCTGTTTCTGATTGGCACTGAAGCCAACACCGAGACCCGGCGCATGGCCGTCATGGACTTTATTCACCGCCGCCCTGAACTGCTGCCCATTGCATCTACGGCGCTCGCCATCCGCGGCGACAATTCCACACCCACACAGATCGATTGCCTCATCAGCGCCGCATGGGCACAAGACGACCTCCACGATGACTCGGAGGGCTACCTCGATTACGTGACTAAGATGCAGTACGTAATCACGGCCAGAGCCGTACTACCTGCTCTTGTGTAGGCAATCACCCTATGACGATTTTTGAAGAAGATTGCAACTTTTTTTTTCCATATCGATAAGATAGTGTTGTGGGAGGATGTTGTACAAACTGATTTGATTACTCTGTGTGGTCGGCTATTTCGGTGATGTGACACTACCGCACGTCGATATTAACCCACACGTGCTGGTGCGGCACACACCTGGTCATTCATACTGCATGGCTTCGTCGCCTGCCATTTGCAGCACTTTATCCAGTCTCAAACCAGAAGGTCGCCAGAATACGCCGTCGTGCCCATTTGCACACCAGAATATACCATATCCAGGATACTACCTCCGGTAATCGGTGTGAGGAAGGGCTATTTACGAATAAACAACATTGTCAAATACAGAACCAAGTGTGTGGAATATACAGCTTAAAAATCCAAATGTGTATCTCCCTTACTTATCGACCTCGCACTTACTCTTATTGCTTGTCTCACTGTTTACCTCAACAAAACTCAAAATGGCAGGTCAACTCATCCAACCCTCAAAGAAAAAGGACGTCAAACTCCATTTATTTACTTTCTGCTATCGCCGTGCCTCACAATCTACAAAAAGACGACGTCTTGGCATGGCGAAAATAGTGTCAATATCTCAACACATCTCTCCTCACAAAGCACCATTCTTGCGTCGTTGCCGAATGAAGAAGGCAGAAAACAACTAGGAATGCCGATGTAGATACCATGAGATACTCGCTCACACTCGCTCGCCAACAGTCGAAGACATGTTTGTTCTGAGGATAAATACCTGGCCTTTATGGCCGAAAATCACATGGCCCTTGATGCGTCTCATCGCAAACATCCAGACCTCATTCTAAGAGAGGAACCATACTCCTGGTACAGAAGCCACCAATCAGTCATCCCCAGCCACTATGAATCTCGCGAGACTTGTCCTCGCACTTTCGGTCAGCCTCCAGGGCGTACATTCTGTGTATGCCCTGGCGCGCGACCATGCACCGGCTCCGTCCATCAACGCTACTGTCGCAACTCCCAAACGATACATCATTGAGTTCGCCGATGCGGTGAACCACCAGGCCGTTGTCAATACTCTCTCGGCCCGTGAGGGTACTCGTGTTCTCAAGACGTTCTCGTCCGATGTATTTTCAGGCGTGAGCGTCGAGTCGACGGCGGACAATATTGACACGCTGCGGGCCCTCACATCGGCCGGCGTGTCGCGTGTCTGGTCGTCTAACCGAATCAAGCTGGACCACACGGCACCGTCGTCGTCCTTTTCGAGTGATGCGTCGGCAAGCAACTACTCGGTGCACAGCTGGACGGGCGTCGACAAGGTGCACGCGGCCGGGTACTTTGGTAAAGGTGCAGTCGTGGCGATTGTTGATACAGGCACGCAGTACACTCATCCTGCTGTAAGTGGCCATTACACTGTCTTATGCATGTTCCCCTATTCAGCTTTCTAACAAGTTGCAGCTCGGTGGCGGCTTCGGTCCTGGATTCAAGGTTGCCGGTGGCTACGACTTTGTCGGCAATGGCAGTAAGTCTCTCCTCATCCCTGTTTTTTATACGCATTGATTATTTGCTCACATAACCTTGTAGACTGGCCCGTTGATGGCAGCCCTAAGCAGCCCGACAATGACCCGATGGACCAGATTGGCCACGGCACTCATGTGGCTGGCATTGTTGCTGGAAAGAGTGACCAGTAAGAAAGCCCTCCAAAGAAAAAAAAAATTACAGTTTGATTTGTCTGTCTTACATGTTTTTACAGGTTTGTTGGAGTTGCGCCCGATGCAACATTGTTGTCCTTCAAAGTCTTCGGCCAACAAGACGGAACCGACGAAGATACTCTGATTGAGGCCTTCCTCGCTGCGTACCAAGCAGATGTAAGTCACACTTTCTCTCTAGGTATATATTCCAAGTACCTTGTGGCTAAAAATCTCAGGCCGACGTCATTACTTGTTCCGTCGGTGGTGCTGGTGGCTGGGCTACTGATGCCTGGGCTACTGTCGCTTCCCGCATCGTCGAGCAAGGAGTCATTGTCACCATTGCTGCTGGTAACAATGGCTATGAAGGTCCCTTTTTTGGGAGCAACGGTGCTGCGGGCGACTACGTCCTGGCTGTGGCTTCCAGTGAGGCATCGACTTTAGTGGCACCACCGTTCGAGGCGACTTTTAACTTGAACGGCGCCTCCAACACGACAGAGGTGGCCTACTACCCTGGTCTGGATGTCTTCCCAGCCTCAGTCAAGGGCTGGCCGATTGTCCCGCTGTCGTTGAACAAGTCCGTGGAAAACGATGCTGTCAGCCCTTGCCGTCGACCACACAGAATCTGTCGGCCGTCATTCCCCTGGTGCGCCGTGGTGGCTGTGACTTCCTCGACAAGCAGTCAAATCTCGAGGCCTTTGGTGCACAGTTTATCTTGTTTTATCAGGATGATGAGACGCTGGTATCACCCTACTCGTGGTACGACACTTCGCTCTTGGGCCTGATTGAGAAGGCAGCCGGTGAGGCCATCATCGACACTGTCTCGGCTGGTGGCAATGTAACGGCCGACTTCTCCCTCCTGGACCCCAACAAGAACTATGTCGGCATGTACAATGCGGCCGGTGGGCGTCCCAACGATTTTACCAGCTTCGGCAGCACCTACGACCTCAAACAAAAGCCCGAGGTCACGGCTCCCGGAGGTGACATCTTTAGTACCTACCCGACCGACGCATATGCCGTGCTGTCGGGTACCTCCATGGCCACGCCCTACATTGCCGGTGTGGCCGCGCTGTATGTCGGCCGGTATGGTGGTCGCAAGACACACGGCAAAGACTTTGGCAAGGACTTGGCCATGCGCATCATCTCGTCGGGCGGTGCTCTGCCGTGGATTGACGGTTTCTCCAATACCGACTATGGCGTATGGGCACCGACGGTCCAGGTCGGCTCGGGACTGGTGGATGCCAACAAAGTCCTCAACTACAACACGAGCCTGTCGTATGCCAAGTTTGCGCTCAACGATACGCACCACTTTGAACGGTACCACAAGGTCGATATTACCAACCACGGCGACAAGCCCGTGTCGTACAAGTTCCAGTTGCAGGATGCGGCCGGCTTTGAGGCGTGGCAGCCGCACGACGACAATTACTATGGCACGCCGCGGCCCAAGGTTCTGACGGAGCTGACGCCAATCAAGATTGCGCCCAAAGTGTCGTTCCCTGGCGGCACTTTCACCGTGAAGCCAGGCGAGACCAAGCAGGCCCAGTAAGTTTTCCGTGGTGTTGTTCTTTAGAGGCCCACAAACTTCCAATTGCTGACCTCGTCACAGATTCAACTTTGACTATCCCGCCGGTTTTACGAACATTCCCGTGTACAGCGGCAAGATTTTGATTTTAGGGAGCAACGGCGAGCAGCTGTCCGTCCCATACTTTGGTTCGTACTTCCTCTCTCGAAAAAAAAAAATTCTAATATGAAGTCGACACTAACAACTGAAGGTATCGCTTCGAGTCTCGAGAAAGACTTGCAAAAGCAGTTCCAAAAGGGCTACCCATTCGGAGAATCTGGCGTTGACTATCCCTATCCAAACTTTGACAATCACAGCGTGTAAGGCTAAGCAGTGCGCTATCGAACCAAATACACCCGCAAGGCTAACATTTCTGCAGCTTCTCCTTCAACCTCGACGCCCGTGCCCAGAACTTCCCCAAGATTGTCGCCCGTCAACAATGGGGTGCCAAAGAACTACGCTGGGATGTAAGTCACCCTCCTCGAAGTCATTGTTGTTTATTTTCCCTACTAATTTTCTCAGATCTTCGATGATGCGTGGACCGAACGCGACTGGAAGTACCCGCCCGTCGTCGGCCAAAACGGTTACGTCGGCACTGTGGCATACTGGTCACTTTCCGGTCAGGTCGGTGTCTTTAACCCTGGATTCGACAACGCCAGCGACACCATCTCGTTCCCGCTTAGCGACATCTACCGCAGCTCCGTCGACGTCTACGACACCGAGTACTGGTGGCTGGGCGGTCTGGGCAACGGCTCACAGATCTCCAACGGAAACTACTCGTATGTATACGCGCCTCTCTACTTTATAGTGGCATATATACTGACTGTATATATCTAGTCTCCGTTTTGCCGTGCTTGCTCCATTTGGCGATGGTACGCATAGCGACAACTGGGACACCCTGACGCACAAGTTTTCTGTCTCCAGATAGGCCTGGCGTACATTTACTTTTCATCTTGAAACTTGGCAGTGTTTCAGTACTTCTTTTCTGCTTTGATTTTCGAGGCCATGGATTATTTCTCACTTTATTTTCCATCTTTGGGTCGTTGATGCTTTCATCCAAGCCTCTTTGTTAGCATTGATTTATTTTGCCATAATGCTACAGACTTCACTTCAAACGATGACACCGAGACTATATATACTTAAGAGTTTACATTTTATATGAAGGTCAATTCTAGAAATATATTCGACTGGAATAAGAAAGATGAAAGATGCCGGGACTGTCGTTGAGTGTTGTTGAGGACTTACACCATAAATGACTAAGCAGGGTCCACTTTTGGTCCCCTGTCTCCTTTCTTATCGGCGGCCTTATCGCACCCAAAACTAAGTGGCGGAATTTTTTTTCCGCCTTTTTTTTCTTTTCATCCCCAATCGCCTCAGTACTAGCGCCCGTCGATGTCCCCATCCTGCTGGTGTCGAAAGTTTGTTTCCTCTTACCGACAACCTCTTTTTTCGACAATCCCACGTCGAATCTTTACCCATTCTCTTTATTTTTCGAACACCACCACCACAATGTCGATCAAGAAGCACCGTCCCGTTGACGAGGAGGAGGTGGACGCTCCGGCGGCGCCTGTTGCCAAGAAGGCCCGTGTTGAGGAGACCAACGGCGACGATGTCGATGTCGACGAGGCCGAGCGCAAGCGGCTGAAGAAGGAGAAGAAGGACAAGAAGAAGAAGGAGAAGAAGGAGAAGCGCGAGAAGGAGGGCAAGGAGGGCGGTGATGAGTCCGCCAAGAAGGAGAAGAAGGACAAGAAGAAGGAAAAGAAGGAGAAGAAGCTCAAGGAGAAGGCGGCGGATTCTACCGAGGAGACGACTACTTCGACTGCAGCTACTTCGACCGGCACCTACACACAGACCGCGGCCCTGTCGGCCGTCCCCGAGGCCGACGTCCAGGCCTTCCTCAACAAGGAGCAGGTCGCCGTCTACGACCCGCTCGTCAGCAAGACGGCGCCCGTTTCGGACCGTCTGCGGCCCATTCTCGAGTTCACCCAGCTGCCCGTCACCGCCCTCACCAAGAAGGGCCCCTTTGCCGCCTACAAGAACCCGACGCCCATCCAGGCTGCCTCGTGGCCCTACACCCTGGGTGGCCGTGATCTGGTCGGTATTGCCGAGACGGGCTCTGGCAAGACCATGGCCTTTGCTCTTCCCTGCGTCGAGGCCCTGCGCACCCTACCCAAGCCGGCTTCTGTCGAGGCCAAGAAGCTGCCCAACCGCTCCAAGCTCAACAACAAGTGGGATTCCCGCGGCAACCTGGCCCAGGCTCTGGCTGTGATTGTCTCGCCCACGCGCGAGCTGGCCATGCAGACCCACCAGGCCATCCAGCCGCTGGCGGCGCTTGTCGGCCTGACGGCTGTCTGTCTGTACGGCGGTGCCAGCAAGGACGAACAGCGCGTGCTGCTGCGCCAGGAGGGCGGTGTGGACATCATTGTCGCCACGCCCGGTCGTCTCAAGGACTTTATCAATGACGAGGCCGTGTCGCTGGCCCATGTCAAGTTTGCCGTGCTCGACGAGGCGGACCGCATGCTGGATACGGGTTTCGAGGAGGATATCAAGTTTATTTTAGGCCAGTGCCCTGAGCGCGCGGCGCGCCAGACGCTCATGTTCACGGCCACGTGGCCGACGAGCGTGCGCGGCCTGGCCGACGGCTTCATGAAGGACCCCGTCAAGGTCACGGTCGGCAGCCGGACGCGCGCCGGTGCGCTCGACGGCGAGGAGGGTGGCGATGGCAGCGGTCACCGCGACCGCAACAACACGGGCGCTGTCGAGCTGCAGGCCAATGCGCGTATCACGCAGACGGTCGAGGTCATGGACGGCCGCGAGAAGGAGCGCCGCTGCCTCAACATTATCAAGCAGGAGCAGCGCGGCAAGGCCAAGAACGACCGTATCCTGGTCTTTTGTCTGTACAAGAAAGAGGCTGTCCGCGTCGAGAATTTCCTGCAGGGCCAGGGCGTGCGCGTGTGTAGCATCCACGGCGACCTGCGCCAGGAGCAGCGGACACGCAGTCTGGAGGCATTCAAGACCGGCACGACACCCGTGCTGGTCGCCACCGACGTGGCCGCCCGTGGTCTCGACATTCCCGAGGTCAAGCTGGTCATCAACGTCACCTTCCCGCTGACCATTGAGGACTACGTCCACCGCATTGGCCGCACAGGCCGTGCCGGCAAGGAGGGCCGCGCCATCACCTTCTTCACGGAGCACGACAAGACACACTCTGGCTCGCTCATCAACGTGCTCAAGGGCGCCAACCAGGAGGTCCCCGAGGATCTGCTCAAGTTCGGTACCACCGTTAAGAAGAAGGCCCACGCCACGTACGGCGCCTTCTTCAAGGACGTGGACATGAGCCAAAAGGGCACCAAGATCACGTTCGACTAAGGAGTCATTGGGTGTATGACTTAGCAAAAAGCGTATGAAATTGTTGTTTTCTATCTTGTTCGAAATATGGCGGCATCTATCTTTCTTTTTTCTTTTTCTGATCCCCTCGTTGGATCTCCGCCAGCTCTGATTAGTTGGCCTGTCCACCACCGCGGACAAAGCTGTAACATTGGCGGAAGAATCGCCGTTCAAAGAAGGCTCTGTTAATTTGGAGAAGAAAGGAAAGGTTAGCGAGGGCTCTCCATTTTTATGTCTTAAAAGTCATTTTTATATAGACGCGAGTAATGCTTTTCGAAAGGCGTTCTTGGTTTGGGATCATGGAATATATATGCATTTTTCACGAAAGAGACAAAGAGACTTACACGGTGATGACAAACGGCGCGGCCAAGACGGCTATTTTGATCAGCTGCGTGATCTGTGCAACGGGCCCTGCTGTTGCCGCCACAGCGGGCACGAACTGCCGAACGGCTGTGCTCGTGACGACGGCAGCCAAGACGGCCAGAGGGTGCGGCATCAGCGATGTTGTGGCGTCGCCGAAGAAGGAGACGCCGCGGGTCGAGAAGTAGCCACGGATAAATATGAGGCACCAGATGATGCGGCACGCCATGTTAATGCCATTGGCAGCGACGAGGCCGACGGCACCACCATCCAGCACACGCAGACAAACGTAGCCAGCAGCGGCAAAGACGGCTGAAAAGCCGCCCATCCACACCGACTGGCGGTAGACCTGAGCCTCGGTTGCCACGGACGCAACAAAGGCTTCGGCCACGCCGTTGACGGCCAGCAGTGGGATATACCAGACATACGCTGCGAGCGTGGCGGCCGCGCCCGAGTTGGCCCAGCGAGGACCCGTGACAAGGCCCAAAAAGGGCGCAGCAGCAGCTGGGCCGATGGCGGTAACAACCAAAGAGAAGAGCAAGTACAGCTTGAGCAGTGTCTGCAGGTCACGGGCAGCTCTCTCTGCCGATGCGTTGCTGGCGTGCTTGTTCTTGACGTCCTTCTTCTCGGTTTTCTCGGTTTTCTCTGCACCTTTACCGTCCTCAGCCAGGAGGCGAGAAAAGTAGCTGCGGCTGCTCTCTTCAATGGGCTGGAACAGCAACCGCGCTGCCAATCCGCCGTAGTTGTTGGCCAGCGCGTACACGCCCTGGGTCGTCGTAGTCGACAGTGCACTAACCAAAAACGTGTCGCCCTGCGTCAACACATGCTTAACGATGCTTTGCACAGACATGCTGGACGCCAGGTGCAGCGTTGGACGGTCAAAGAGCTGGAGGGCATATTGACCCGTCAGCCGCTTGGGAAACAGCGAGAACCCGTCGCGCCGGGCCAAAGCAGCACCGTGCCAGACGTACACGGCCAACAGGCCGACACCATAGGCGAGCTGGCCGAGTGCAAATGGCAGGACACCAATGTCAAGGCCCTTGCTGCCCTTGCTGCCGCCGCCCAGACGGGTGGCCAGCACAGCCGCACCTAGAGTCGTTGCGCAACGCAGCACCGTAGCCACAGACTCGGCGGCGGCACGCGCGCCAAACTGCAGCCTGAGCTGCAGCACGACAAAGGCCGGCTCAGACAGCAGCTCAATGGCCGATGCAAGGGCGTAAAGGTAGAGGCTGGGGACGAGAAAGGGCGTGGTCTCAGCGAGCGACCGCGCCGGGTGGCCGTGGTTGTCCTCGTCGTCCGAAATCTTGTGAATCGATGCTAGGTACAGCCATCCGAGAAGCAAGGCAACAAGCGAGCCAAGCAGGATGGAGACGTAGGCCAGGTTGACTGCACTTTGGGACGAGGAGGAAGACAGTGATGAAGCATCAGAGACTTTCTTGCCCCTGCTACCCTTCTTGGAGCTTTTGGAGCTCTCGGGCTTTTCTTGGGGCTGTTCCCGCCCTCCTTGGCGCTGGATGGCAATACGCAAACTCTCACGCGCAAAAAAGAGCACGCTCAGGTAATACACCTCGAGCTGTGTGGCCACACCGAGCAGCTGTGCCGTCAGGAACCGCAGAAGCAGTTGGTTGGCGATAAACGTGGCTGCGCGGGATGCAATCTGCAGCGCAATGAGCAGCGACGCGCCACGGACGGCCGACGGAGCAGCGGGAGCTGCAGGGGCGGCCGCAGGGGCCGAAGGTGGTTGCTTTTCCGCCATGGCCGATTGTGAAGTTGGTTGTGTTGAATGTGAAGGAGAGTGACGACGGTCAGGAACGCGTCACGTTACGTTTCAGGGGCGCGTTTGTAGTGGCCTTTTGGCGAGGCTGACTGGATCAGCGGCCAACAAGGGCAGGAACGTCGGGGCATTTTAGGGGCCAAAATTTTAGTGGGGGATCCTGTGTAAGTTGACTGGTGGTACGGAGTAATTACAAGAATAAAGAAGAAAACCGTCGACGATAAATAATAGCATTCTGTAAGTCGTGTCTCGTCGTGGCCACTCATCTTTATTGTTACTGTCATATCCACGTTGGCCACAGGCACAGGAGTACCTTTGCACCTTTGCTGCCATTTTGGTGCCCACTATTCGCACCGCGTATTGCTCCATCACCGAGGCATATCGCAAATTCCAATTCGCTTCTTCCATGAAATTTGCAAGTCAGCCCATCGTCCACTACCATATTCCATATTTACTCTTGATTCTCGTATGGCAGTCCGGCATTCATCCGCACGATGCCATAGATGCCCGCAAGATCGCCCTTGTCGCCTTTGATCTCCTTGATCTTGGCCAGGTTCTCGACCACGATATCCAGGATCGGCAGATGCGCGCCCACCGCACTCGCCAGTTCCTGTGCATGCCCGCTAACCTCGATGCTGCCGTCAATGTGCGCCGCCGGGTAGTCCCTGCGATAGTAGTCGCCGCTGACCATGCGCTCCGAATAGTAGGAAAAGGGAAACCCAAAGACACTGTCGACCCAGCTGTGGATCGCGGCCGCGCCCAGCCCGGCCTTTTCCGCAAACACGAGGCTCTCGGCCACTTGCTCCACCATGCTGAAGATGAGGGTGTTGCCAACAATCTTGAGCGTCAGGGCTTTCCCATAGGGCTGGCCGCCGAGATTGACGACGGCGTGTGCTGTAACGCCCTTGTAGAAGGGAAGAGCCCGTTTCACGGATGCTTCTGGTCCAGATAAAAGAGCCAGCAGCTCGCCTGCCTCGGCCACGGGCTGCTGGCCGACAACGGGCGAGGCCACATAGTCAGCTCCAGCGGCCTCGACTCGCTGGCCCAGCCTGTCGCTTGTGGTCGGGCTCACAGTGGTGCAGTTGATGATGAGCTTGCCCTGGATATTGCTCTTGAGGATCTCGTCCACCGTCTCCTCGGCAGACTTGTCGTCAATGACACACAAAAAGACAACAGTGGCTTGTGCAACACCTGTCGCAATGGAGTCGACAATTTCGGCTTTGTCTGGGCTGAGCTCTGCCTGCAGGTTGAGGCTGCGTTGGGACGATCGGTTGAACAGGAGGATTGGCTGGTCGAGGTTGGCTTTGTTGGCAATGTTCTTAGCCATGCCCTGTGGGTGAAATTTGCTGTCAGTCTCTGGCTCGATCTCATAAGACTAACGCCTGCCGTGTTTCTCACCCGTCCAATATTGCCCAGACCAATGTACAAAACTCTGGCAGCCATCATGACAACTAGTTATGTGTCTGAATTGTATCAATGTCGAGAGCAGTGTGAACACTGATGATATCTTGTCAAATAGTCGTCTTTTTTGGTGGTTTTTTTTTTCTTTCTTTCTTTCACATTTATTCAAGTGACTATGCGTCGTCATGTAGGGCCTTCTTATACGATCAGGAGTAAGGCTCAGGTATGAACGTAGACTGTATTGTTATTGCTTCTCCGGGGTTTAATGAGCAACCTAACGTCCGTATGCATATGTATTACTCCGTACGCCGTACATAGTAAGGAACTGGCACGGGTGGCATGACAAACTCGCATTCGCATTTGAGCCATAGGAATCGGCTTTTGTAAAATAAGTCCGTTGTCGATTGTGATAGATCGGTTCGGGGCTGTTCCATTGGAAGTCGTCGTTTTCACGGACTTTTCAGTATAAATTTACGGTAACATTATTAAGCAGGGTTCAGGAAGGCTATAAACTCTCGATGAAGCCATAAAAAACTGCTACTGAACAATACTGATGGATAAGTCGGCAATATTTAAAGACTCGTTGCCTTTTGAGAATCGTATCGAGTTGCAACGCTAAAGACGCCACGTCATTGCGAGGCGGGGAAGCGATGCATCGATAGCTATATCAAACCGAACCTGAAGATTCAAGAAATACAAGTCGTGGAAAAGTTTTGATGAGAGCCGTCAGGTGAATACAGACTGCGTTTGACTTCTTTCTCGAAAAAGGGGAGCGATCAAGTCCAACAAGGTCAGGCAACTGCTTCCGAAGTTGTGTTCAAGGCAAGAGCGACGCGGCATTTTTCTTTTATGTAGCCTTATGTCCTGCTTCACATGCAGGTCGAGTTGAGAAAACCGGATGAATAGTCATGCCCGGTTTAAATGACTTTCTCAGCCGTATTTAGTCGGCTGAAAGATACAATATTTGTTCTCTTGTGCACGCCTTTGCACACAAGCATTTAAGCTTCTTTGTTTCGGTATTGACAAAGCGGAAAAATCAATAATGGACGGCTCGCCAATATACAATGAATTTGCTGGTCAGGAACGACGATGGCATTACTCAATCGTCCACCACCACCACCATGGCTCTATATGTCTTGGTAGAGTAGACAACAGCCGTACATGTACGCAGACCAATCTATCTACTGACAAGGAAGAATAAAGGAACCCACAAATCGGTGCCGAATCGCTGGCACGTTCCTGGGGTCGTTGAATTCCTTTTCTCTCATATAACGGCCAACAGCCTAGAAAAAAGGTCTGCGAGACAAGAGAGGGGAACGGACGGTGTAAGTGATCACCAGCACAGTCGCAAGTCCCAAAATGCACTCGCTTCTCTTTCTCGCCTCCTTGACAGCAGGCGTGGCATACGCCCAGGCGCCTTCGCCCTCCGCCTCGCCTCGGCCGTACAAACCCATCGTTCTCGAGAGTTCTGGTGGCTTTGCCGTCAGTGGTTCTGTGCTCAGCAACCCGCAGCGGCCCAACTCCACTCTCTCTTGTGACCACGGCTACCTCGAGTATTTCCTGCCCTGGACCCGCCGTGCAACCAGCATTGTGATGTGGCATAGCTCCAGCACCCAGGTCTGGCAGAACCGCTGGGACGGTGGCGAGGGCTTCAAAGATATGTTTTTGCGCCGCGACTACCCCGTGTATCTGTGGGACGGACCTCGGGTCGGCCGCGCCAACTATGGATGCGAGACCACAACATACCGCCCCGGATACCGCGATCAGGGCAACTTTGCGGCATGGAATTTCGGACCATCGTACCCAAACTGGTACAACGACACGCAATTTCCCAAGGACGACCCCGAAGCCTGGAACCAGGCCGTACGCGCGCGGTACGACGAAATGGACACCGAGGCGAACGTGTATCTGCAGGCAGAGGCAGCTGCAGTAGCGGCCGATTCGGGTCGTGCGGGCAAGGACATTGTCTACCTGACCAACTCAGCAGGAGGATTGAGAGCACTCGTGACGGCGACACGCGCCAACGGCACCAACATCCGCGGAATTGTGGCGTATGAGTGCATTGGCAGCATCTTTCCCAATGACACGGAGGTGTTGACCACTATGGGCATCAGGCCTGGGCACGGTGGATTTGGGCCGTTTTACCGTGCCGCCCGACGATTTCCGCAAGCTAGCCAACCTGACGGCCATCCAGTTTGTATGGGGCGACCACCGCGACGAAACGTGGCCGTATGTGCAGCAGTCACAGCAGATGGCCGACCTGATCAACCAACATGGCGGCAATGCTGAGGTGCTGATGCTGGGTCGCGATGTGGGACTCCACGGCAGCTCGCATATTGCCTTTGCCGACATGGACAATGACAAGGTGGCCGCAATGCTGGACGACTACCTGGCGCGGAACAAGCTCGATAGCTATGCCAAGTCATAGGAGGTAGTATGTAGTCGGTAGTCGGTAGCTTAAATAAGAGTCCGTTTTTTCGTCTATGTCCGTGGCTGTGCTTCCTCGCCAACGGTGTAGCCTCGTGCAATGCCGCTACGGCCCTCCTCGACTTCGGTGCTTGCAACAACGTCTTCGTTGTCAAACTCGGTGCCCAGACCCTGCCAGGTGCGCTGGGAGCGGAGGTACTCAGCACCGGGGCTGATAACACCCTTGATGGTGGCCAGCTCGCCAGGCTTTTGGCGGAGTGCGAGGGCGCTGCCGGCAGGCGAGGGCTCCGTAGTGTTTCCGTTTCCGTTTGTGACGTTCTTGGTGTTATTGGGGCCGCGGTTGCGCATGGGCCGGCTCGTAGTGACCAGGCGGCCGGTACGCAGATCGAACTGCGGGACCTCTGACTCTTCTTCGTCAGAGACGTCGCCGCCATTCTCCGCGGCCTTATCGACAGATTTGGTCTCTGCCTCTGCCTCCGCCTCCGGCGCACTCGTCAGCGCCTCTAGACCACCCCACCACTTGTGACCCCAGATGCGCTCGTCGTCGCTCATCAGCGCCATCTCCAGCTCAAAGGGTGTCACCACGGGTTGATAGAAGCCCGCGTCGTCCTCGACCAGGCTGCTCTCCCAGCAACCTACGACGACCCAGCCCTCAATCTCGGCAAAGTTGGCCAGCTTGACGGGGTTGAGTTTGCCAACGACAATCAGGTAGCTCTTCTTGCCGGCATCGGCGATGCGCTTGCGGATGGCGTCGACGGCCTTCAAATAGTTGTTGACCGACAGCGTGTTGACCAGGATGCCAATGACGCCGGCCGTGGCCATGGTCAGCACTTTTGCGTAGCGGCGGCCGAGCAGGCCCATGGTCCGCGGGGCAAGGAGCGAGCCAGCCGCGGTGGTATCGGTGTCGGTGGTTGAGTAGATGAAAAAGGCTTTGACGCGAGCGGCCAGGGCCAAGAGCAGCGACGTCGGTGGCTGCGCAATATGGAAGACGGCGTACTCGTGCAGGTCAATGGACTCATCGTCCACTTCAGCGTTATCTTCAGTCCCGACAATCGCTCGATTCGGAATGCTGCCCAACGGACGGTGCACGACCTTGGTCGCCAGCACGTCTTTGTAGCCCAGACCGCGCAGCCGTTCAGCAACGGGCGCCACGTGGTCCTGGTAGGTCACGTCGGCCATGATGACCACCTTTTGTGAATCGGCACCCTCCTTGGGCGCACCCAGCTCCTGGACAAACGACTGCACCACTTCGTCCTCGTCCAGCGTATGCTGCGTAAAAACGTAGATGACGGGCAGCCGCGACGTGGGCGACAGGCACGAGCGGCCGTAATGCACGACCACATCGGCATCTGCGTGCTCGGCTGCCACCTCGTCGACACAGCAAGCACTGTAGGAGGTATCGGCCAGAATATAGACCTTCTCGTTGGTTGTAATGGCATTCTCGATCTCGACGGCCGGGATCGCGGCCAGCTCTTCGCGCAACAGCTTAACGACCCGCGGGCTGTCGCCAAGCATAGCATCTGGAAACTGCAGAGCCACACACTTCCGATTGCCAGCGTGGATCTCCCGGGCTGTCCGAGCCACTTCGTAAACTGCCCGCAGCTCTTCATCGGTGCGGCGTGGCGTGTTGGCGTCTTCGAGTGAGACGGGCTCGACCTGGTCGAAGAGGTTCTCCGCAGGAGTCGACAGCACGGGAGCTGCCTTGAGTTCGGCCATGGTGGGAATGGGAATGGCTCTATATGCTCGTGAGAGGTTGTGAGATGTTTTCGTGCTATGACGTTGTGAGAAGGGGAAAATTTAACAACTCTTCATAGCTGTTTGGGAAGGTGGCGGATCGTACCTTCCTGTCGCCTGTCGTCAACTTTTTTTTTTTTTTGATGTCACTGTCGCGGTAGCGGGGCACTAAAATTTAGTCATTCTCGCTGAACACCAGAGGGTGGGCTGTTAATTCACAGCTGCTAATTGGCTGTGTTTTAGTGGACAGGCGGCGTTCCAGGCACTCCTTCCCAGTTGGGAAAGTATTCATGAGACATGTTCTGCAGGCACTCAAGACAATTTACTTTCGCATTTCACATATTGTTTGAGCTTGTTGTATTTATAATGTTTTTGGTGTTTTTATTTTTGGCATTTTTTGTAGAGTTCTATTTCTCTTTGGTCATGAAATATTCAGAGCACTGCACCCAATACACAGCGAGGCAAGAAAAAAGCAAAACCAAATCAGCAACTATCCATCGCACCTTCCACCCCGTCTCACAAACACAGACGAGCTCCTGCCTCTCACCAAGCTAGAAGCCCCCCTTTTTTTTTCCCCAAAAAATGGCATCTGATGCATGTGACTTCATCCCATTTGACAAGACCATGTTTCTCTAAAACTTGACCTTGGGACTCCAGCCGACAGCCATGATGCGCGCCGCCATGTAGCACGCCAGTGCAATCATGTACGACACACCTGAAAAGACAATCAGCCCCATCCAGCGGCCCTGGGTCATGCCGTCGCCCAGAATGGCACCACCAATGGGAACACTGCTCAGCGTGCCGAAGCTGGCCACCATCATCGCCGTCGAGTAGAAGCGGCCGTACTGGCTTGGCTCGCAGAGCTGGCCCAGACAGACAGCAATTAAGCCCAAGTTGCTGCCGCTGGCGAAGCCAAAGAGCACAGCGAAAGCAATCAGCGTGGCACGCGAGTCGGCGGCCGGCAGCCAGACGCCCAAGACGACAGCCGACGAGAGGCCAATGGTGACGATAATGACATTGAAGCGGCCGAGCTTGTCAGCCAGCAGACCAGGGAGGAAGCGACCGATGACAGAGCCGGCGTTGAGCAGGGACAGCAGAGTGTACGCTTGGTTGGTGTCCTGATGGTGGGCGGTGGCATACGACACAATGAACGTCAGAGGCACGAAAATACCCCACTCCATGAAGAAGATGCCGAGGGTGGCGGCGGCATAGCTTCGGTCGCGGAAGATGGTGAAGTCGGGCCACACAGAAGGAAGAGCACGGCGACGGCTGGCACGGGTACCGGTGCTGGTGACACGGCTGAGGCCGCTGCGGCCCGTGACGCCAGTATGGACAGAGGAGGCCGTGCCATCGTTGGCGAATGCTGGGTCCTCGGCAGTGACGTCAGGGACAGCATCAGGAGCGGCACCGTCCTCGGGCTCACAGTCGTTGACGCCGGGCAGGGGCAAGCGTGTGCGCAGCCACAGGTTGGCCGGAACGGACAAACCAAGCAAAATGAAGCCGAGAATGCGCGTGCTCCAAGCGAAGCCGAGGCGCGGCAGGAGCTGTTGCAGCAGGATGGGGAATGCAATACCGCCGATGCCGCCCGAGGTGGAGGCAATGCCTGTGGCCAGGCCGCGGCGGACATTGAAGAAATGCGCAATGCAGGCATACGCAGGGGTGTTGAGCAGGGCACCGCCGAGGCCGCCGAGCACAGAGTAGCAGAGCAGGATCTGGTAGTACTCTTCGCACAAGCCCAACAGCATGACACTGGCCACGGACAGGACGCTGCCAAGCGCTACAAGATACCGCGGGCCGTAGCGGTCAAAGATGGGACCGACCTGGATTCCAATGAAGAAGACAAAGAACAGGTACAGACTAAAGACCCAGCCAATCTCCGAGGCCGTGTTGTCGGCCAGCTGGTGGGTAGAGAACCACGACTCAAAGACGGCGGCGGTGTTGATGAGTCCAAAGACAGACACCATGGCGCAGAACGAGCCAAAGACGACGAGCCAGGCCTGCAGGCCACCCTCGGGGAAGGTGATGTGCGGTGGCGTGTGGTCGACGGTGCGGTTGGTCGACGAAGACGACGACGAAGAAGGGGAAGAAGAGTAAGACGACCGGGTCCGGTGGGCAGCAGTGCCAGACGTGCCCGCCTGCTCCATCTCGGCGGCGGCACCAAAGGTGACAGTACGCACAAGACGAAGAGGCTCAGGCTTGCTGATAGCACCACCGGCCTCTGCCATTGACCCAACTACGGACACAGACGACGCCGAAGCTGACGATGGCGAGCTCGCCGGGACGGCCGTGGTGGTGACTGCTGTGTGGTGGTGGCCCCGCTTGCTGCCAAACTTGGCCGCGCCGGCCATGAGTCCCTCTCTGTTGTTGTCACTGTCGTCGCCATCGCCGCCGCTATTGACCTTCTCATTCTCGGTGTTGTTGTTGTTGTATGTGTTCGCACCAGCACATCCGCCGGTTGCGCCTGTGCCGTAGTTGGCCCAGGGGTCCGGGAGGTAGGCGTGGTGGTGGCCGCTGGCAATGCCGCTGCTGCCAAGAGTAAAGTACTCAAGGGAGGCAGCGTTGTTGTGGCTGCTGCCGTCCCTGCCTGGGCTCGTCGGCGCCGATGCCGAGGGGGAGGAAGGAGAGGCCGCGCCGGATCGGTTGCGGCGGGCAGTGGCGGTCGTGGGACGCGAGTCGGACACAGGTGATGCGCTCGTAGTGTTGTTGTTGATGCTGTTGCTGTTGCCGGCAGTCGAAATGTGGTTGTTTAGGCAGGTGTCCTCTGCATCGAGGGGCGTCAAGGTCATTCGCAAAAGCGTTTGGAAAATAAATGGGAGAATAATTCAAAATAAAAGTTTATCTGGGTTATCTTTCTTTTTTTTCTCCTTTTTTTTCTAGATTCCTTGCTATGGAGCCGTAGGTGTATCTAATGTGTTTCTTTTCGAAATTATCCCAGTTCGAAATTGTATGATCACAAGTAAAAATTAGAAAGCAAAAGTAGGAATTGGAAGATGCAGAAAAACTTAACAGAAAGCAAAAATCAAATCTACTACCATTCAATTTTTTTTTCTGGGATGCCGGCCGGTTTAAGTACACAACGGCGCGGTCGCATTTTGGGTTTCTTGGCTCTGTGGAGAAAAATGAGGAAGGAGGCGGCGGCAATTCACGGCGAGGAGGACGCCGTTACTTTAGTTGGTTTAGTTGCTTCTTTTGCTCCTGCCTAATCCATTCCACACCCTTGTGGCAATTGCGAGTTCGCGCACTGAGCGCTGACAGGAAGGTACGAAGGCCTGGCGAACGGACGCTAATGGCACGGTGCACGGATCGGATCCGATGCAACGAGAAAGAGGGGAAGCTTAACATTCCGACTTCCGTTCTATCTATCTTCTTGGACGGGTTTTCTTTTCAATTCCCTTGCGTCTCACACCGCTTGATAGCCATCTTACATCTTCTTATCAGACTTCGGAACATATGTGAGCATATCCCGTAAACGTATATGAATCCTCTTACCTTGCAGATCTTATTTTTTTATTTGATTTCATTGACTTTAATATTTTATTTACATACTTTTTTTTTCCACTTTTTTTTCCTTTCGTTTTGATTTTTCGCTGCAAATTTTACTTGCTTGCATTTCTTTCTAGGGACATGACCGCGATGAGTGGCACTGTTGGACGCCACAACTTGCCTCGTCACCTTTATTACTCGATCAAAACGCAGAGAGAGTCAAACGACCGTTGAAATGGACCCAATGACGTCTTCTGTGCAGCAAAAGTCTAAACTCCATTCTTCTGCCTCCTTTTTGTGGCCGTAGAACAGTAGAATAACGTAGAAGGGCGAGGGGCGCAAGGCCAAGCCACTGGCATCAAAGTGCGATATGCACCCAATTTTGTAAGGGCTTCGGCGGGCTCCGACGCGAATAGCTGCTAGAAGCCCAGGAAACACCAGTTAGATGCGGTCTGCCTCAGCCAAGCTCACCATAATACCAATATTTGTGATACAAAGTACAGCAGCTGCCACGCACAAACTTTCCAGGCAGACATAATAAAAGTTTCTACACCTTAAAATTTAAGGTATAGCTGGGTGTATTCGTATGCTCAGACGAACACAACGAACACATGCACAGAAAACAAACAAAGCTCAAGAAGAAGTGAGTGAGAAAAGAGATTCGTCATATATGCAAGAAAAAATAATCAAACCACCGGAGAGAGAAGATGACTCCTTCAACTGCCCAGTTTTTGTGACGCCGCCCGTATTTTCTAGGGCCCCAGCACGTTTGCCTGCTTTCTATGCTCCTCACCGCCCAGCTCATCAAATATCATATCGTACATCCCTAACTCAGATTCCACATGCCTATGCCCGAATGATCCATGGATTTTCAAAGTCGTCTAAGCCTTTCCGGCCGTCCTGCCTCTCCCCGCCGCCGCCGGGGGAGAGTCCGGGGTATAATCTTCTAGGGTGATTGTTTGTCGTCGTCGTTCGTCGTCGTCATAACATATGTCTGTCCTCCTGCGGTACAGTTGTTCACTCTGTTCCCCGCTCGCGGATCAGACCGCCATGGTCGCCTGCTTGCCGGCCGGTCGTCTCGACCACCAACCGCTCCGTCTGGTAGAACTGGCCCATTGTTGTTTGGCGCTTCATCATCTGGAGTTCTTTGAGGCCCTGCTGGATCAGCTTCTGGACCTGGCGGGGGTCGGTCTCGGCCTTGTGGTCGCGGAAGGCATCGCGGTGCGGCGCAGGGCGTACTCGCGGAAGTTGTAGGCCGGGAACTGCTGAGCTTGGCGGAGGAGCTGGCGGTACTGTGAAAGGCATTAGCGGGATGTCTACTTGTGACGAAGCTGCTCGGGAAACGGAGCATGAGGTATGCCGGCGCAACGGGGTGAAACGTACCAGGGACAGGACCTGCAGGCCCTCGGCACGTACGGGTGCGACAGACATGACTGTGGTATGAGTGGTGGTATGGAGAAGAGGTTTCGGGGAAGTCGGAGGGGTCGAGATCGAGAGAGCTTGAGGAAAATGCAAACTTGATATTGCCCGAAATCGGCAGCAAAGAGAGCTCGGGGGGTGTGAATATGGTCGTCGGAAGATGCGCAGAGAAAAGGCGACCAATGTGGGCAAGAAAACGAAGGAGCGAGGTGTTCGAGAAAAGAAAGCAAAAGTCGTTGTCTCGGGCGTTGCGCTTCGAGGGTTGAGCAAAATGTTCGGCGTTTATTGGTAATAATTTCTTCCCTTTCTTTTTGATTGACTCTTGACCAGTTTTTTTTGGGCGCTCTGTGAGTGGCGGGGAGAGGGAGGCGGCTTCCGTCAAACTGCCAAAGCCCGCTGTACACAGTAGACGGCTGCAACGGCCCCACTGTAGCGACGTAAGAGGTAAGAAAATAACGGACTTTACTGCACTACAACAGACGTCACGTATCTCCGAGCTTTACCTGGGGCCCGAACATGCACGATTTACCCTTTTTGCAACCAGGAAAACGACAGTCAGATTGCATTTTCTGGTTTGTCACTTTATTCTCTATTTTATGGTATTTTATGGAAATTCCTCTATTTCATGCCATGCAATTGGGCCACGATCCTTGGTCCCATGTCGTAACTCTTCGTCAAGCCTGTGACGTTTGACGGGAGGTCACATGACCACCCGAAAGTAGCGGGCGTCTGATTGGCCAGCCGCAACGCCTGTCAATCGCGACTTTTTTTCATTGCCGAGACTGCTACTCCGTAAACAGCTCTCGATCCAGCAGCCTTTCCTTGCATGACCTCTGCTCCGACGACCATCCACGACGCACCACCCGTGATTTGTACGTACGACACGCACCTGCATCTTCATAATTGCCCACTCCACAATCCCATCTCAAACTCGAAGCTTTGCGCATCCCGCTAACCCGCAATTCCTAGGAGACCGCGGCCGACCAAGAAAAGTCGCTCTCTTTAGCTTTGCGCCCCGAAAGCCGCCGATCGACCGAGATCCAAGAGACGATACACCTGTCGACTTTTTTCGACAGCGCATTGCCTCCTCACCCTTCTTGCCCTCCTCATTCCACCTCTCTATCCGACACAATGGGTTCCGGCGCATCGAAGCCGAACACGCCACATGTTTGGCAGGGCTCCAACGCCCCGGCCATCTCCCAAGACATGCTCGACAGCCTCCAGACAAGTACAGAGGTAGGCGCCCCCGACTTCTGAAGCATCTGGCTTTATTCCCTCGCTAACAACATAGACCGACGTCACCCGCGCCCAGACTCTTGAGCTTCACGTCCAGGCCCGCGTCACCGACGAGCTGCGCCGCCTGCAGGCCGAACAGCTGGCCAAGCTCAAGGGTTTGGAACAGGCCATCGATGACGAGACCGCCGCCTCCACCCCCAGCGACTCGACAACAACGGCATCGGTCAGCAAAGAGATTGCCGGTCTGCGCTCGCGTCTTGAGCAGCGGCAGCGCGAGGTGTCCCGCCCCCTTCCCGAGCCTGTGGAGGCAGCGCGCAGCGACGTGATTCGGTGTCTGCGGGAGCACGACCGGCGGCCGCTGGACTGCTACCGCGAGGTGGCGGCGTTCAAGGAGGAGGTGCGGAAGCTGGAGGCGACGTGGGTGGAGCGTGTTGTGTCGTAGAGCGGCGGCGAACAAGGCAAAGCTTTGTGAGCAGCGTTGAGAAGCCGCCATGACGGGCCTTCTGTTCAAGGGAAAACGAAGCATAGATGGGCGTGGGCGTGGGACGTGTCATAATACATAGCTTGTAAGATATACATCACGAGCCTTTTTTTTTGTTTGCAGGTGTACATATAGAAAGAAACATTCAGTATTTTATTGTTATTAATCACATTCTTCTTTGTTTAAGCCAGAATGGCGCTCTCCAGCCCCGATGCTATTGAGTCCGCACCGTCTGCTTGTGACGCTTCTGTCGCCTCCTGCTGCTCTTTCAGGGCCGCCTGTCGCCGCAATCCCTCTTCCTTCTTGCGTGTCCGGCGTGTCTCTGCATCCTCCCAGTTATCATCACGCTTCTTCGGTACGGCTATACCCGTCCTCGCAGCCAGCTCCTCCCTTTCCTCCTTCTCGATGGCCTCCACAAGTGCAACTCGGAACCGCTCTGTCCGTGTCCGGTTAACGACAAACCGCTCATCGGCCACACGGGCCAACCGTGCCAGATAATTTGGCGTGACAATACAATGTGTCGAGTCTGAGAATGAGTCTGGGCTCTCTTTTGTGGCTTTGTCTGTCCGGCAAATACCAACCACGGAAGCCAATGCCAAGCCCATCGACCGCACGGCCACAATGGGCATCGATGGGTTGTCGTCCTCCTCCTCGCCAGTTGCGGCAGCACCTTTTCCTGCCGGTGGCAGTGGCGGTGGTACAATACTGACGGCACCACTCTCACGGAAACCTGCTGCCGATGCACAGCGGAGAAGTAGCTGGGCATGCTCAAGCGAGGCCGTCAACACATGGAGGATCTAAGCTGTTAGCGGTGCACATTATATGAAATACTTTCTGTAAAACTTACCATAGGCTCAAACTTAAAGTGCACGAGACGTTCTTCATCCTGCTCGACATTGTCCTGGACCGTCTCTTCGTCGACACGGGCGGCCACCTCGTCCTTTTCTAGACCAAACACGGATGCCCAATCCGTGCCGCTGTAGCTGCTGTGCTGTGGCGGGCTTGTGCTGTCGGCCGCAACGCCATTAACTAATGGATCATGAGAGACAAAGAGCCATTTTCCTCCGCCGCCCTTTCCTCCCGCCGAAGCGATAGTAGATGCCGGTGCCGTTGAAGAAGCAGGTGCTGATCTCTCGTCCGCTGGTGGTGCTGCTCCTTTCCGTCCCTCAAGAAAAACAGCCACGCGGCCGGCACAGCTGCTCGTAGTCACAAAGCCGTCCAGATTGTTGATCACACCAATCAGTGGTCGGATACCCTCATCTACGGCCCCCTTGGGCGATGCATCCGTGTAGTCGTCGTCGGGTCGTGCGAGAAGCTCCAGAATTGCCTCCTTGCGGGTTGTGAACCGCGCTGGGCACGGAGGTAGCATGTTGTTTCGACTTCTGCGATTATTCCGTTTTAGTATTTAAATAAAATAGGATTTCGTTTTATTGGCCTTATTGTTTTGTCTTCGTTTGTATGAAGTTGGCATCTCTAAGTCGTTGAGAACTGACGATGAAATTCTCAATAAGGCTAGTCACGTGAGTCGCCAGCGAGAGTGAAGTTTCCCAACTGTACAACATCTTTTGATTTAATAGGGCCAGCATGCTTTCTGCATTTTCCATACACCTATGGATTAGGTACTTCACTGTCTTGTGAATACGAAGATGCCTTGATAAATATTTCCCCACTCTGTCAAGTTACTATCGTCGTTGATACCCAGTGCCTTCTAGAAACTTACTACCAAGTAACGATGTCAAACTACGCCACTGCAAGTACATTTTGAATTTTTTATATACATAAATGTGAGTGAAAAACAATCACATCAGTAGGCAAGAATATCTCACATAAAACTTTATTTTAAATCGTATGTCCAAATCAAGTCGAAGGTCTCACCAGCTATGTGCCGTATTTCATTATGTAGCCTGCCATCGAGTTCTTTTCACACAAAGAAATCAAAATAGCCTCTATATAAGACATTACCTTCCTATGTGAATTATTTACTCCAAAGTAATGTAGCAACACCCATAGAGTTCATGTTGAATGAGTTGCATCTCCGTCTTGGTCGCATATTTCTTACACAATAGATACACGTGATCTATCACGCGCCAACTACAGCCCATTTACAGGAGGGGCAACAACCCCCACCACGGCCGCCAGAATTGAAAATTCGAATTCTGCCATCTTGGGCCGCCGCAAAGACCCTGACCGCCCCTGGCAGACAGCGCCAAAAACACGCCAAAATGCGCTGGAATAGGGCACACGTGACAGCCCACATCAAGCCGCAACCAACACAACAATGTGTGTGTTTTCTAGCAAAAAAAAAGTGGAGGGGTATTGTGCGGGCGAATAGGACGGCGGGACAGGCAAAAAAATCACCAAAAGGGAGGGAAAATTCACATTGAAGCCACCACCGAAAACGTCGAGCCCCGTTTGTCCCCGTCCCTCACCCCCGTCGTCGACGAGATACCAGCAGCCGCTACGCTTGCATTCTTTTGCACTTTTTCGCTCTTTCGGCCTCTTTCGATCTCTTTTCGAACCCCCTTTTCCAGCATCCACGTATTCACGACCCCTCCTCCCTCGATCGATCGACCTTGTCCATGTCTTCGTCGTCTAGAAGATCTTAGGAGATATACACCCGTCGACGAATCCGCCTTCTTACCCAGATCCACGTTAGGAACGGAGATCTTTTTGGCTTTGACATTGACTCACAGCCCGTGTCCGACAGCAGCACCCCGCGCCGAATCGAAGTCATAAACGGTGTCGCATATACCGTTCGCGGAGACCATACCGATTCACCCGTGCCTGGCCTATCACCTTCCGCCTTCTCTTTATTCTCCTCGCCCTCAGCTTCACCACTACATCTACCATCGCCCATCATGGCTGCCCCGACAACAGCTCCGGCCCCCGCTGCCGCCGCTGCCTCTGCCCGCCCGCGCCTCGTCTTTGTTGACGGCACGTTTGGCGAGCTCGTCCAGGAACTGGCCGACTACCTTCAGATTGGCGAGTCTGTTGCGGCGCTCGTTGCCAAGGACAAGAACGAGGAGGCTCTTGCGGCTGTCGTTGAGGCGTCGAGCGCGCTCAACGCCGCGCCTGAGAAGGACTTCACCGGCACCTACAACCTGCTGATCCACCTCGCTATCAACGAGTCCAAGGACCCCAGCCCGTACCTGCGCACCATCTGCCAGAACCTCACCAAGCCCGTGACCAGCTCGCCCGTCAATGGCGTTGGCCTGGCCCTGAATGCCCTGCAGGCCGTCTTCAACCTGCTGGCCCCCAACAACTCCATGCGCTACAATGTCTTTATGGCTATCCTGCAGTTTGTGCGCCGGCAGGGCCTCTACGACAACCTCCGGACCACGCTCCCCCAGCTGCCGTCGTGGCTGGCCGACTGGGACGTCAGTGAGGAGGCACAGCGCAAGCTGTACCTGGAGATTGCTGCCTTTGCCAGCGAGCAAGGCGAGGCTGAGTATGTTCTGAACCCGATGGACGATGGATGTGTGCTTTGGTTTTTTTTTTAGCGCAATGTTTGTTCAATTTGCTAACCCACGACTTTCAGGGAATCTTACCAGCACCTGCTGAAGGCTCTACGGACATTCGACGCTTCGGACGACAGCGAGGTCAAGTCCGAGGAGGCCGAGCAGCTGTCTGTTCGTGCCGTCCGCACCGCCCTGCTGTCCAACACCCAGTACGACTTCCAGGACCTGCGCGCCCTCCCCACCGTCCAGGCCCTGGCCGACTCCGACAAAAGCGCCGTCTACGCCCAACTGCTCGACATTTTCGCTGAGCAGGACCTCGAGGACTACCACGATTTCTGCGAGGAGCACGAGGGCTGGGTCGAGGCCCAGAAGCTCGACGGTGACAAGCTGCAGCGCAAGATGCGCCTCCTCACCTTCACCAGCCTGGCTGCCAGCACCCAGAGCCGCCAGATTGAGTACGCCCGCGTCGCCAAGGCACTGCAGGTGCCCGTCGAGGACGTTGAGGTGTGGGCAATTGACGTGATCCGTGCCGGTCTTGTTGAGGGCAAGCTGTCACAGCAGCAGCAGGTGTTCCTGGTGCACCGCACCACGTACCGTGTCTTTGGCGAGAAGCAGTGGCGCGAGCTGGGCACGCGCATCGACCAGTGGCGCGGCAGCCTGAGCAGCGTCCTGACGGTGCTGCGGCGGCAGCAGGCCGAGGTGGAGGCGGCCAAGGAGCGCGAGGCCCAGGAGCTGGAGCGCAAGCTGGCCAACGCCAGCCTCGAGGGCGGCAGCGGCAGCGGTCACCAGGGTGGCGGCGGTCGTGGCCGTGGCGGCGCACGGCAGTACAACAACAACCGCCAGCAACAACAACGCCCGCCGCGCAACGACAACGACGACTAAAGCAATAAAATAATCAAGGGGTGTTTCTAAGGATTAATTTCGGGTTTCTTCTTTATTCTCTTCTTTCTTTTTATTGTTCAGTCGTCATTGTCTTTGTTTTTGCTTGTCGCGCGTTCATTCTTTCATACTTGCTGCTTTACGGTTTATTCTTTTCATGTTTTTCATGTCTCTTTGTTGTTTCTTTTTTTCAGCCTCTTTTTCTTCCCTGTTCGTTTCTTGTCGTCTCAGCCCTTTGAGGTAAACAAAAGTATTTGTCTTTTTTCATGCATCGACAGGAGAATATAAAAGGAGCATAAGCGGCGTGGCTGGTGGAAGAATAGCAATGGAAAACGAAGAGAAGGGGTTTTACGACTCCAGGATGGCTTGATACAGGTTTATGATGGCACGTTTCACTTTTTTGCGTGGTCTACGGACCAACCAAAAACGGAGAGGGAGTCCTAAAAAAAATCAGAAGCTACAACAATAGAAACAAAAGGTTATTAAAAATGATAAAACAAATGAAAATATGTAAGAACAAAGGAAGCTAGGAGTGCAACTCTCTCCGCTCTACCCGATATATGCGTGCCTTTTTGCCTTTTTCTAGTTTTTTATATGCCACCCAGGTAAACGACAGGAAAAGAAATCAAAAGGAAATGTTAGGATCTAAAGAATGGGGTGATACACCTGAGCGGCACACCGCTCTTTATTGGGTCCTCATTGCAAGGACCTGTCTTTGCCGCCCTTTCCCTTTACAGGGACAGACGCGAGCTCAGCTCCTTCTGCGTGGCCGCAAAGACGTTATCGGGTGTCGACGTGGCATTAATCTTCACCACACGACCCTCCTTCTCATAGGCATCCACAACGGGCATGCTCGTCTCCACAAACGTCCGGAAACGCTTGCGGATCGACGCGGCATTGTCGTCCGCACGGCCCGAGGTCTTGCCGCGCTCCATAAGGCGGCGCTCGAGCTCGTCCTCGGGGCAATCGTAGAACAGCACCAGCTTGGCCGGGCACACAGCCTGCTCAAAAGCAATGGCCTGGTCCATCTTGCGCGGGAAGCCGTCAATCAGGAACTTGTGCTCCTTCTCAGATTTCTTTGTATCAATGGTCTCCTGCATGGCGTTCTCGAGCAGCTTGACCGTCACCTCGAGGGGCACAATGGCACCGTCACGGATGCAGTCACGGATCAGTTGACCAAACTCAGAACCGGGGCGATCCTGCTCAGCGCGGAGAAGGTCACCCGCCGACAGATGTGTGAAGCCGTAGGCCTTGACGAGACGGGCACACTGAGTGCCCTTGCCGGCACCGGGGCCACCGAGAACAAAGACGACGGAGACGTCATCAGTCGAGAAGGTAGGCTTGGGCAGTTTGTTGCCGGAGGGCTTGCCGCCCGACTTCTTGTCGCCGCCGGACATCTTGCCTACAGTGAGGGAGAAAGGTTAGATGGGTGTTAAAAGCTTTAGTCGGCAATTGTCGAGAGAGTAAGGAGGGGAGGGAACGCACTGTTGTTACGCTGGTACACAAGAAGCATGTAGCCACCCGAGCCGAGGGCGATGACAACGACAAAGGGCCAGAACTTGATGTTGCTAGGCTTTGGTGGCGGTGGCGGAGGAGGCGGGGGGATGCCGCTGCTGTTGTTCGAGGAGTTCGAGCTGTTCGAGGAGTTGTTGTCCGAGTAAAAGCGGCGTGCAGTCAGCGGGCGCAGAGCAGCAGGGCGAGGCAGGTTAAAAGCAGAAACCGGCGCGCGGCAGGTCGGGGCGCGACTGGCAGTAGCAGCACGAGGCAATGCCGTCAGCGGCCGGCGCAGGAGCGCGCGCGGAAACAGGGAAGCCATTGCTGTTCGAGAAGAGGAAGGAAGGAAGGAAGGAGGGATTGGTCGGATTGGGTGGGCTCGGCAGGTGGTGTGTGGCCGTAGAGGTTGGTAGTAGGACTGAGTTGGACAGTTGCGAAAGGTCAAGAAGGTGCGATGGTCTGACGAAGGGGGAAGCTGTCTGCTTTTGGTGGCAATTTTTGGGTCGAACGCTCTTTCCCTAGCTGGCCCTTTTCTGCCGTCTCCTTTTTTTTTGGTCCCAATTGCTCCCAATTGCTCCTAACAAAACTTTATTATTAGAGGTCGGAGCTATGGGATTCAGGAGGTTTTAAAAGGCCCACCGCCCATGGTATTACGTTGTGACGCTCCTGCCTCTTCTGGTTTTGTGTACATATCTGTCCAATTGGTTGCTAATAAGTGTTGACAATTCAGGTTCTCATACGGGGTACACTGTCTTTATGTCGTACTTATGATGCCTCTTCTTCCCAACTGCAAGATTCTGTCATTGATTTCACCCGCGTCAAAATCAAGCTTTTTACCCCAAAGGCAATTAAGGGGGCTGTTAATAACGCCAACGCGTTCTCACGTGAAATTGTTGCGTGCCAGCGCTAATAATGTGAAATTACAGGGCATAAACAAGGTTATCTGACCCCTGAATCTAGACGTGCCAAACCGTTCAAAGGGCCTGGAACGACCAAAGGGCCTGACAGACAAATCCGATCCCTTTTCTTTTTGATTTAATTGTTGACATTCCCACCCCCTTTTCTTTTTCAGTTGTATTCATTTATTTATATGCTTTCCGGGACAACGGCACACCGGCACATAACCGCCCGGCTTGGCCAACCTCCGCTGTCGCAGAAAAGCCACAAGGCCGCAGATGCGCTGGCCGTCTTGCAATGCACATCACACAACACTCCGATGGCCAAAGGCCGAGACACATCGACCCTAGTCTGTGCTTCGTCTCGTAAAATAGTTGTAGCCAGGTCAGGCAATGGCAGAGTACGCATGGCTGCCCTAGGACAGTAACGTGAGTTGGCACAAACGTGGCATGAATTGCCCGGCCATCTTGGTGGCCAAGGCGTGGCCAGAAGAAGAGGCCAGGAGGCAACCTATTGAAATCTGGCCGTTACTTTGCTGAAGCCATCGCTTTTTTTCATGCTCACTTTGCATTCATGGAGCAGAAGGAATATTTTATGTTGGAATTTGTATTTGGAGTAAAAAGGGTAAGAAAAAAGTATCCTGCTTGCATTAATGGGAATAGACGTCGATCTTTACTCAACAAAAGAAAATATAACCCAGAGTTCTCTCTTCGTACACTGTTCATCGCCGCCGCTCGTAAACGACAAAAGAAAAATTGCAACGCCGAAATGGTATAATATCACTCGCCCCCGGAGACTCGGCTCTGCTGTACAGAACGAGGCCAGTATATATAAAGAAACGGGGGAGGCTAAAACAAGAGCAAAGGTAAAAGACACAAAGAAAGAAGAAGGAGGAGCATCAAGTGCCAAATATAAAAGGAGTAATAAAAAAGTAAAGAGTGGATAAGAAGAAGAAAGAAAGAGGAGGAAAATAAGAAATCAAAAAGAGTCTTTTTCGCGTATATTTTTGTGGTGTTTTTTTTTCTTTTCTTTTTTTAAATCTCCTTTTTAGTACCTCGGGCTCTTGATGGCGGCACCAGCGTATGCACCAGGAATGGGCACGGCTGCGTACTGCACCTCACCAGGCGCCATGGGTGCATGCTGGCTGATGCTCTCCGAGTGACCTGGTGTTGGTGTCGTAGATGCCCGCGAGGACATGGATGAGCTTGAGCGCGATGAGTTGGATGAGTGTGACCGCGATGGCCGGGGGGCAGGCATGGGTGCGGGAGCAGAGAAACCAACGGCGGCCATCTTAGGTGTGGCCGAGGGTGCCTTTTGCGGCGGCGGCTGCAGCTTGAAGGAGAAGCCGCCGGACGGGGATGAGCCTGCGGGCGCAATGCCAGAGCGAGCAGCGAAAGCCGACTTGGGCTCGACCAGGTTGCGACCACCGGGCGTAAAGGGAACGGCAGGCTCTTCCTCCTCGACGTCGCCGAGAGAGCGGTAGGCCTGGGGCGGGAAGCGGGGCGACAGAGCGTACTGCGAAAACGAGGGGGACTTGGGGCCAAATCCGGGGTGTTGGGAGCCGACTGTGTGCGCAGCTGGGCGAGGTACAAGTCGGAGCGGGCTTTGTCGCGCATGTCCATGGACTTATGGAGCTTGCGCTTCGAGTAGTAGCGGTAGAACACGACGCTGTACAGCGTGATGCTAATGACCTCGACGACAACCTCGATAATGATGCAAATCAGGGACCAACTCTGGAGTCGACACACGAGCGCGTAGTCGACCTTAGAGGAAAAGACCTGGGAGCGCTCGTTCTGGACGCACGACCATCCCCACATGTCCTGGTTGTTGCTGTTGTTGCGCGAGAACTGGAGGACACCAGCAGCGGCAGCCCACATGCCCATACTGACAATGAACCAGCCGACAGCAAAGAGCGTATAGTAGACAGAGACCTTTTCGGCGCGGCGGTGGCCACCACGGCAGTAACCGATGAAGACAATAACCGAGATGGAGAGCGAGACACAGGCGGCACCGAGAACGACCTTTTGCGGCCATGACTTGGTGTTGGTTGCCCACGGTGGGAAGTTGCTTTGTGTTGGGAGGGCCTTGGTGGCGTTGAAGATGGAGAAGGAAGCGGAGAGCATGGACAGGACGATCAGACTGCAGCTGAAGTTGACACCGCGGAGTGCAAACTTGGCCATCCGGACACGAGTTTTGATTTTCTAGCAGATGTTAGCAGGTGTATGCACTCAAGGTTTGTTGGGTTCGGTTCATGTCGAGGCGGTTGACCTACCAGATCACGAGCCTGCTCCTTGTCGGTCATGGACTCTTGCTTCTCGAGGATCTGCTCTTCCCGGAATGTCGGGCTCAGAGGGTTGTCGAAGCGCCGGCCGGGTGTGCCGGGTACCTTCATGGCGCTCTTGAGTGGTGAACGGGGCGCCATGGGAATGTCGTCGTCGCCACCCTTGCCAATGTAGCCGAAGCCAACAAAGCCAGGCTGCGAGTTGTCGTCGTCCTTCTCGGGGTCGGCGAAGGGCGACTTGCCGTTGATGGGCGAGTGAACTGTGGTGGCCTCGGCGAACCGTGGTGTCCGGGGCTGTTTGCCAAGAGACTCGGTGGAAGAGCCACTGGAAGATGACCGCGAGCTGCTCAGTTTGAGCGCCGACGGCCGCTTCTTCTCGTCGGGGAACATGACGAGGGCTGGTTATTTTGTTGTGTAAGTATATGCAAGATCGACTATGGGTGTTATGTGCAGCAAGAGGAAACAAGATGACGAAGTGAAAAGTTGTAGATGTTGAGGTGGACAACACGGAAGAGAGAAATGTCTTGCGTATTATACAGTCAAGTTGCTTTTGTGAATAAGAGCAAACACAGTTTGATCCAAGCACAGGATGAAATGAGAAAAAGGGAAATTCCAACAGAGACCAGCTGTCGAAGGAAAGGGAGGAAAAGAAGAAGAAAAAAAGATCAAATCTTGTCCGGACAGCTGGGAAGAAGGGCTATTATGAATTTGTTGCCGCCCAGTCGTCTCTCAATATGGGCAAAACAAGTAGCACCAAAGTGGATGAGGAGAGGGAGGGGACTTGGATGGTGTGGCGGGTAGCAGAAGGGGAGGGGACAGAAAGGTGGAGGAAAAGTTGTGGTACATACTTTTGTCAACGTGCGACCAGGGTCACTTGTGTGTTAGTGAATCTTTGAAAGTGCTCTGCTGCGAAGCTGATAGGACGCGGCCGTCTTGGGCGTGCCAATGAGAATCAGGCCTCGATGTTGACGGATTTAGACGCCCGCTCTCTGAAGCAGGTCTTGTATGCGGTGGCGCCGGGTCGAGGTCGTGGGCGTCTACAGAGTGGCCAGTGAGGCCTGGCCGGCGCGAGGAGAGATGAGAGGAGTTATGTGAATGGGTCCTGATCTCCGTTCTTTTTGTCTGAGCTGGTCCAATCTTATGTCGAAAAAAATATGGTCAAGGGAAATCAACAAGGAAAGCGATGAGGCGAGACTGACAACGAGTACGAGAAGAAAAAGTAAAAAGAAGAATCGAATTCATAAGAGGAGAAGAAGGTGGGCGAGGCGGGAAACAAAAGGAAACGCAGCAAAGAGGAAACAGGAGGAACACTCGTTTCTCGAGCGGGATCGCCCTCACTCAATCACTCAAACCAGGTGGTAGTAATGCCCTCAACTGTGACCAGACGGGCCTCCATCTTACAGCCGACCGACTCGCACATGGAGTGAGAAAGGCGTGCGTGAGAGCACGAGAGTATGAGAGACATACTGTGGTAGACACAACGGATAGGGAAAGACGGGACCGAACAACCAACAATCTTCTTCTGTAAGTGTATTAGTCTCAGTTGCCGGCCGCCCCCATGCACCAGAGAAGGACGGGAGGAGCGCACCGTTCTCCAAGAAACATGCAGGTAAGAAACACACAGAGCCTTTTGAAGAACGCACTCGCATGGTGCAGAGTGATATTGGGGAACACACGCTCGCACGGTCTTGGCGCCCACCATGGTTACTCTGACTTCTCTTTTACCCTTTGTCCTTTGTAGCTGAGCCGGACACTCTCTTGTTCGTCAAGGTGGCAGGGAGACTTGTTGGCACCCTGTTTGCTTGTATTGCCACAACTACCCAGTATCGTGGTCAACCCAGCTCTGTTTCTCAGCTTGAAGCGAAAAAAAAACTAGGGGGGTGCAGAGCGAGGACCAAGAGGCTTTTCTCTCGCAAAAAATCAAAGCGCTTCTTGCCTTGGAAGTCGAAAGACACGGCGCAAAAACGACACTCGAAAAGAGAGGGACGAGTGATGTGTGGTCGGCAGGTGGACAAGGGATGTGGGGAGCGAACGTCGGTCGGCGGCCAATGCAGCAATGTGGTTGGACGCGCCATAGACTAGACCCCCGGCCCTACCCTTATTCGCATTTGCTTTTTTGGTTGCATTCTGTTGCCGTTGCAGGGGATCCACCCATCCTGGCTGCGATCTCGACGCTCTGATAGGTGTGCCGTGCATGGCAGGGGGCCGGATGAAGACCAGTGACAGCCAATGATCGGTGCAGTTGATGTGACGAGCGCCCAGCCATCGTGCAGCGTGGGCGGCAAGAACGCTGCGGAGGGAGCGGTGTCTGTCTGTGTCTCTGAGTCTCTCCCCCTACCTGGCCCTTCAGTGCACATCAATGACTTGCCTTTTTGGCCTGGCTCTGTCGCCCATTCTCATCACGTTCTGTCCTTTCTATCTCGATGCTGTGTTCTTCATGGCGCCCGCATCTTCGCGCCGGCTGTCGACGCACCAAATGTTCCGGGCCTGAAACGGGCCGCATTAGTGTCAATGACGGCAACGTGATAGCACGAGGGCTTTGGGTGCAAAGGTGCGACTGGAAGTGTGATGATTTCTTTGCCCTGTGTTCCGGTTGCCAGTATTTTGTTGCCACTATTTTCCCACTGATGATTGCTCGAACTCATTGCCAGCGCTCCGTGTTCTTGCAATACAGAGTACTCGAATACTCGATATCTCTTGCTCAGGCTATTACCCGCCTCCCACACGTGTTCTTCTGGTTTTCTTTTTTTAGTCCTGTCACTGTTCCTCGCGTCACGACGGGTGTGATAGCTCATATGCTCTCACTCCTTGGGGATGGCGAGCTGATTGGAATTTCTTGTAAATGTGTACACAATTAAGTAAAGGTGGTTGGTCTAGGCGCCTCATTGTCACGAAATGGCGTTCAATCACAGACCTCGCTGGCGGGATAGATCACCAGCCGTGGTATGGGATCTCGGGATAAAGGTCAAAAAGATTCAAATATCAGAAGACTGTCACCTTGCCCGCCACCTCGTGGCTTCCTGTGGCTGTTGTGTTGCCCCAACCGCTGCCTCGTGAGAGAACAATACGAGTACATGTCGTACATACGTCTCTTGATCCTTTGGAGGATTGCAGATTGCGAATTGCGAGTTGCACCGAGGAAGAATGGGAGAATAGAGAGCCAGAGGCAAATGGACTGATAATGTGACAAAAAGGGATGCTGAGCGCCAGAATAGATTAAACGAAAGAGTCAATACTGTCTGTTGGAGGGTGTGCCCGCTGTCTGGTTCGCCAAAGGTCGAACAGAGGATGGGCTTTCCCGTTTCTTGACAGTGACAATAGGCCCTGGGCGATATGATCTCCCTGTTAGAGTGCTTGAGAGTGTCGTAGGAAGATTGAGTGGGTGGTCGACCGGGGAAGAATGAGGTGGGTTTCTTTTTCTGGATCATCAATTTGGAAGAATATTTCTCTGATAGAGAGAAAGGCAGAAAAGCAGGGGCTAAAATGCAACGTGTGTGTGCGCGCACGCGGTACACATACAGAATGTTTCTGGTTTCCCGCTTCGCTCTTTCCCTTTCTATTCAGTATTAATTCTGCTGTACTCCGTAATCGAGTGTCTGTCGTTCCTACCGTCAAAAGATTATTAGAAGATGATATCAAAGCGCTTACAGCTCTCGGGACGGCAGGTGCATCCCAGCGCGAGCGCGTTGTATTGCATCGTTCTTTCCGCGTCGTGTCGCTCTGCCCCTTTTGGACGCGTAAAGAGCTTTTGGAAAGTGCAATAATACAGAGCAATCCGTATAGTTCATTATTTGTCAACCCATCAATACCGTCATAATTCTCGCGATCCTCGCGATATATCCCCAGCACACCAATTACACCACTCGCGCAACTGCATTGTTCGCTATCACACGGACTCTGGCATGTTATTTTTAGCCTTTGCTGTACGCTCGAACCCCAGTGCGCTAGTACAGACGGCACCTACGGTGTATTACCGTGGGCAAAATCCTCTCGGGATCGCCACTCGCATCTGCCTTGTTTACCGCAATCGAAGGTCATGGCGATGGCAAAGAGCTCGATGAGCGGATGCACTTGGTCCCTTCCTCTTTGGGCAACATTGTTCTATTCCTTCCATGGCTCGTGGCGAAGGATCTTGTTTCACTAGGTCAAAGATGCTGCAGCCAGCCTTCCATCGTCGGCCGCCTTCGCTTATGTTTCTTTTCTACGACGAACGTCTTATCAGTATAATCTAGTTTTATCTATCCAAGACGGAACTCATCTTCAGACATTGGAACGAATTGTGAAAGATTTGGCTTCGTGTACTTCGTAGATGTCACAACTTTCAGTATCAGAGAGCAGAGCAGACGGCAGTTCACGTGAAGTCCATCAAGCTTCATTTGCAGGATTTGAACGAATCAACTTGCAAGTGAGCAAGCTTATGCCAATAAATAAACGATTTGTAAATATGAGCAAGCTTTTTGAACAAATGTAAAGAGTCAAATTTACGTTGGTTCTGGTTGGTGTCATGCATGGAAGCATCAGTAACGAGAGTCACGTGCCTCACACAGTCGCAGGCAAACGGCTCATCCTACTCAACCGTGGCGTAGAAGGTAAACATCGTGAAGTAGAAACTTGAAGAAAGTCAACAAGGCAAATTCAGAAGTCCAAACTCATTCTACTGCAAACATGAAAACGGATTTTGCCATTGTCCATTGACAACATTGATGGAAGCTTCCCGGTGCCTGTGCTGGCCGCCCTAGCTCTGCCATTGCCACAGACAAGCCTTATCTTATCTATCCAAATACGGACTAGCGTCGAGTCACATCTCGCCGCCCGCCAAACCCCACCATCTTTGCGCTGCACACGAATTTTTAACCTGCTACGGGCGAAAAAATAAAACACGGTTAACGAACTATCACGACGACCCCCTCCTATCCACGTAGCCTCGCCTGCCCACTGAACAGGACAATTTATTCGCGATTTTTGGTACGTGAGAACTTTCCTCTTATGGACCCATCTTCTCCAACTACAGTTGTCTGAACCTCGTTCTAACTTTTCCTTCCCCCCCCACTCCCACAGAAACAACATAACCCCCTTTCAATATTATCACATCAATATCATCCTCGCTCGCATCACACGATACCACAGAGAACCGCGAACATGGCGTCCAACGGCGACAAATACGACCCCGAGGTGGAGTCGGACTCGGACTCGAACCCCGGCTCCCCCGGCCTTGACCCCCAGGATGCTTCCGACAACGAGATCGACGAGAAGCCCCTCAAGTCGGCTCTGAAGAAGTCGCACGCCCCCATCCCCGACCCGACCGTCGTTAAGCCGTACCTGCCGCCACAGACCGATCCCAAGGACCTGGACGTCAGCACGCTGTCCCCCCTGACGCCCGAGATTATTGCGCGGCAAGCCACCGTCAACATCGGCACCATCGGCCATGTGGCGCACGGCAAGTCGACCGTCGTCAAGGCCATTTCGGGTGTGCAGACGATTCGTTTCAAGAACGAGCTGATCCGCAACATTACCATCAAGCTGGGTTACGCCAACGCCAAGATCTACAAGTGCGACAACCAGGAGTGCCCGCGGCCAACGTGCTACCGCAGCTACAAGAGCGACAAGGAGGTTGACCCCCCGTGCGAGCGCGAGGGCTGCTCCGGTACCTACCGCCTGCTGCGCCACGTGTCGTTTGTCGATTGCCCCGGTCACGATATTCTCATGAGCACCATGTTGTCGGGCGCTGCCGTCATGGACGCCGCTCTGCTGCTGATTGCCGGCAACGAAGCCTGCCCCCAGCCCCAGACCTCGGAGCATCTGGCTGCTATCCAGATCATGAAGCTCGACAAGGTCATTATCCTGCAGAACAAGGTCGATCTGATGCGCGAGGAGACCGCCCAGCAGCACCACGAGTCCATTCTCAAGTTCATTCGTGGCACCGTCGCCGCCAAGTCGCCCATTGTCCCCATTTCCGCCCAGCTCAAGATCAACATTGACGCTGTGCTCGACAACCTCGTCAACAACATCCCTGTCCCGCCGCGTGACTTCTCCATGGACCCGCAGATGATTGTCATCCGCTCGTTCGATGTCAACAAGCCCGGTTCCGAGGTCGACGACCTCAAGGGTGGTGTCGCTGGTGGTTCCATTCTGCACGGTGTGCTCAAGCTCGGCGACGAGATTGAAATCCGCCCTGGTCTGGTGACCCGTGACGATGCCGGCAACCTCAACTGCACGCCCATCTTTTCCCGGATCGTGTCGCTCAACTCCGAGTCCAACGACCTCAAGTACGCCGTGCCTGGTGGTCTGATTGGTGTCGGTACTCACATCGACCCCACGCTGTGCCGTGCCGATCGTCTCGTCGGTTTCGTGCTCGGTCTCAAGGGCCGCCTGCCCGACATCTACAGCGAGATCGAGGTCAACTTCTACCTGCTGCGGCGACTGCTCGGTGTGCGGACGGCCGATGGCAAGCAGGCCAAGGTGGAGAAGCTGTCGAAGAACGAGGCCATCATGGTCAACATTGGCTCGACATCTACCGGTGCCAAGGTCGCTGCTATCAAGAACGATGCTGCCAAGCTGGTCCTGACGAGCCCTACCTGCACAAACGTTGGCGAGAAGGTTGCGCTGTCCCGGCGTATCGACAAGCACTGGCGTCTTATTGGCTGGGCTACTATCACTGCGTACGTTTTATCCCCTTTCTTTCTACTTTTGCTTTCCTTTTTGCTCTTGACTTCTTCCCATACTAACATACCACAGTGGTGTTGTTCTGGAGCCGACAATGCCGTAAGAAAGAGGTTGGACCAAGGAAAACGGAAACCGGTGGATTGGACAGGACACAGGGAATTAACGCAAAACAAAACGAGCCAAAGAAATAGTAAACGGGCAGGGGAAAAAAAGCGTTGCTATTGGGATATTTTGCTGCTGGGCAAGAGGGGCTACAGTGATGTCGACTGTTTTTCTCCTTTTCTAGCTCATGTAGATGATATGCAAATGAAGATTTTTTTTGACAACAACATGGACGAGGCATATAAAGTTATAACTATGTGTGTGGGATTTGTGTGAATTGGGGTTATCCTATTATTAAATGTAGTGTATCATTCGCTCTAGTAAATATGTCCTGCATCATGTCTGTTGTTTTTTATCATATCAAAGAAACGTAGTCCTCATCCTCCCCATCCTCCGCAACACCTCTCATTTGCGCGTCTTGCGGGCGTGGGCGACCAGGCTCTCAATCACGCCCTCAAACGCCTCGCGGTCACCAATCTTCTCGTCAGTCCGCTTCGTCCAGTACTCCAGCACCTCGTTGGCAGCGACCTCGAGCGACGTTAACCGCTTGACGTGCGCCTTGAGCTCATCGTCCGTCATACCATCGAGAGCCTCGTCTGTGGTCTTGCACAGCTGCTGGCCGGCCACAAGATCCAAATCGGGCGGCGGCGGCGGTCCTTTCCGCTTGCGTGACGACGACGAGGGCTTGCCTTGTGAATCGACGCTCGAGTTGGAGCCGTTCGCGCCTGACTGCTTCAACCGCGCCACGCTGTTATTAGCAGCGGCGGAAGAGCCGTCTTTCGCCGCTGCACCCGTGTTTGACCGGCTGTCCGACGATGTGCGTGGCGAGTCAGTGCGGCGGACAGATAGTGATGGCAGAATCAGCTTCTTTTGTTTTGATGCTGGCAAAATCTCGTCGAGGTCCACTGGCACACCCAAGCTGACAAGGAAGAGGCGCCGGATACGGCTTCGGATCCAGTCTGGCGGCTGCAATGGCGGTGGCGCCACAAGCTGCGACCAGAGAGATGCACTTCGTGGTGTCAAGAAAATGGAGTTGCTGAGTGGGGGTGGTGTGGGAAGAGAGTCGTCTGGTTGGTAGAGGCCGTTCAGGTAGGGGGCGGTGGTCTTGAGGATATCGTCTGCGTCGAGCTCCTCAAAGTCGGGAATAGGAAAGGCGAGTGGTGGTGGTGCGGCAGGTTGTGCTGGCTGTGCTGGGGTTGCGGCTGTGATGCTGCTGCTGCTGCTGGCGACGGTTCTTCGAAGCCATCATCAAAGTCACCAAAGTCGTCGTCGTCACCACCGCCCTCTTCAAACTCGTCAAAGTCGTCGCCGAAATCATCGTCTGCGTCTCCGTTCTCGTCCCCATCATCCTCCTCCTCCTCCTCAGCTTCTTCCGCAGCGTCTGCTACAGCCGCAGTGCCTGCACTATGCGGCTCTTGGGGAGAACTAGGGTCTGAGCTGTTCAAAGCAGGAGATGATATTGGTGCTTCAACTACGGTAAAGAGAAAAACTGTCAATAAAACAAGAGGACACACAAGAAAAGAAGAAAACACACAAATCGTAGGGAAAGTTGTAAGTGAGTGAAACATGCAGCGGGGCAGTGAGGAAGAATGAGCAAGGGGGGAAGGATAGGGGCAAGTGAGAAAGAAAGGAGGGCACAGCGAGAGACACAGAAAGGGGAGCCCATCGTCCTCTAGGCATTCGTACCATTATTGCCAGCAATGTCCAGCGTACCGTCTGCCTTCACGACCAAGTCTGGCACGGGGTCCGCCTCGTGCTTCTTCCCGTCGGGCGTCCTGGCACCGTCACCATCGGCCGATTCCTCCAGCACCGTCGTAGGGATGGGCTTGCCGCCGGGCGTTGTCGGGCGGTCTGGCAAGTCTGCTGTAGCGGAGCTGTTGTCGCTCGCACTGCCGTTGTTGTCACCGTCGGCGATCACAGCAATCTCGTCCGGCTCAGCATCGCCCTCCCGCAGGTGGTAGGCTACAGTGCCTGGGACTTCGCCGTACGAGGGCTCGTCGCTGACCTTCTCGACCGTGTCCGTGGGATGGGCGAGGCAGCCCGTGACGACTCGTTTGGGATCGAGTGGGCGTCGGAGAAGTGGTCGTCGGACTCGGAATCTGCTGTTATTGTCTATCAGCGAACTTGTTCCTTATACTTCGTGCATCTCCTTCCATCATGTCGTCTCTTTTCCCTCTCCACCAATCAACAAGTCTCTTGATATCCGCTCATCCCCTCCTTCGTATTCGTCGACGTACCAAGCTCATGAGCTCCAGGGTCCTCCGTATGGGTGCGCTCCGGGGGCGACAGGCTGTTCCGTCTGCTCGACATGGCGAAGGAGGGCTCGGTAGCCAAAAAAAGCAACTGAAACGGATGTTGATAGTTCGTGAAGGAGGAGAACCAGATCAGGACACTGGAAGTGGAATCAAAGGTAGAGATGGGCCAGCCACCAGCGAGAGAGACGCGGGGTTGCGCCAAATCAGGTCACAGCCGCTCGTGTAATGGCTGGAGGTACCGTATCACCGAGAGGATTGGCCGTGTTGGCAAACGGGTGGTAGGATTTGTGTCAAAAAAGGCGAAACAACTTGGCGAGAGAGTCGGGATCGAGATCGCCTGTCTATTTGGGAGTAGCAGTTATTCCGAGGAGAGCAGGAGCAACGTTAAGGTTCCTGAGTGTGTGTGGTCTGGCCCCTCTGGGAATAGCGCACTAGTTATGTAAGCGGTCTGGCAAGAAGAGGAAAAGCGGGTCCTTCCTCGCAGCACAACAGGCTGGCAGCAGGCAGGTGGCCCTGGCGCCGTTCCTTCCCCCTATGCTGCGCGACTAGGCCATTCTGTTGGCTGTGGCAGGGAGCTTTGTTGTCGCGTTAAATCGTTTTTTATTTTCCCTACGAAGTAGTTTTTGTTGTCAGGTCCCAAAAGCTCGCGCAAAGACGACCAACCTCCCAACATTTCGACCACCATTCACCTGGAGAACTCGAATTTTCGTTCTTGCATCTCCATTGATCGAATCGACTATTTCGACGTTGGTCTACTGTCACATTGGTCAAGAAAGATTTGTCTTTTTTCGACATCGACGCGCGATTCTATCTATCACGATCCTCGAGGTTTCTGACAGCTTCAATTCAGCTTTCTATCTCGACTGCCTTGTCTCGACATCACCCAAGGCAGTCTCCTATCGGTCCTACGAAACGGTTCTCGACATAGATAGGGTGCCCCATTACCCATCTTCGACGACAACCATCGAGTGACGAATTTGCTCAAATACATATCACCAGCCTCGACCATGTCCTTCAGCTTCGGCGGGCCTTCTGCGACGGGCGGCTCGTCAACCCCTGCTACGTCAGCTCCGTCTTTGTTCGGTGCTGCCGGATCAGGCACCACGAGCGGCACCCGTCATTCTCATTTGGTAACGGAGCCAGCACTGCTCCTGCGGCATCCACAACCCCTGCCACGGCGGGCGGCGGCTTGTTTGGCGGTGCTGCTGCTTCGACCGCGGCACCAGCTGCTGGCAAGTCTCTCTTCGGCGGTGCCTCGACCGGCGGTGGTGGCTTGTTCGGCTCAACACCTGCTGCTGGCACCTCTACAGCCAGCCCCGGTGGTCTGTTTGGCGGAGGTGCCGCCGCTGCGAAGCCTGCCTCGACTGGCCTTAGCTTTGGCTCAGCAACTCCCGCTGCAGCTGGCGCCGCTGCTGCCCCGAAGAGCCTTTTCGGTGCCACACCCGCTACCAGTGCCCCGTCGGGCAGCACAACGCCTAGCTTCGGTGGCTTTGGCACTGCTGCTTCCTCTGCGCCGGCAGCTGCTGGTGCTACCGCCACTACGACTGCAGGTGGCCTTGGCGGCGGCCTGTTCTCTGGAGCTGGCTCTACCACACCCGCGAAGCCCCTGTTCGGCGGTCTAGGCTCGACTACGCCCGCAGGAGCACCACCGGCCAACAAGCCTGCAACAACGTCCCTGTTTGGTAGCACACCGGCAGCGCCTGCTGCTGCTGGTACTGCCGCCGCTCCTTCAGGTGGCCTGTTTGGCGGCGCTGCTGCCACTACCCAGGCTGCTAAGCCTAGCAGCTTGTTCCCCGCCACAACAAGCACCGTACAACCTGCTACGACCGCGGCAGCGTCTCCCTCTCTGTTCGGCGCGAAGCCGGCTACTGCCGCTCCGGCTGCTGCTTCCGGTGGTCTCTTCGGCGGTGCCGCGGCACCTGCAACCACCACTGCTGCTGCACCCTCTGGTGGTCTGTTTGGCGGTGGTGCCACATCTACTCCTGCGACCACAACCGCCCCTGCTGCGTCTGGTGGCCTCTTTGGCGGTGCCGCCGCCCCGGCGGCTACGACCACAGCTGCCCCTGCGGCTACGACCACTGCTGCCCTGCGGCCGGTGGTCTGTTTGGCGGTCTTGGCGGTGCTGCATCTAGTGCTGCGGCAGCCCCGGCCGCTACTGCGACCGCTGCACCTGCAGCTTCGACACCGTCTCTGTTTGGCGCGAAGCCTGCTGCCACGCCTGCCACAACGGCTGCTCCTGCCGCGGCTTCCGGTGGCCTGTTTGGCGGCGGTGCGGCCGCTACATCCACCCCGACATCCACTGCTGCACCCGCCGCTGCGGCCACTACCGGCTCCAGCCTGTTCGGCGCTAAGCCGGCAGCATCGACCACGGCACCGGCCGCTGCATCTACTACGACGACTGCACCGACTTCTGCCACGACTGCTGCAGCCTCAACTACCGCCGCTGGTGGTGCCACATCCACACCGTCCGCCACAGCCTTTGGCAGCTCCACCACTGGACCTACCTCGCAGCTGGCGCGGTTAAAGAACCGCACCATGGACGAGATTATCGGCCGGTGGGCGACGGATCTGGACAAGTACCAGAAGGAGTTCCAGGGCCAGGCGTCGCGTGTCAAGGAGTGGGACCAGAAGCTTGTGGAGAACGGCGAAAAGATCCAGAAGCTGTACCTCGAGACGTACGAAGCTGAGCGTGCTAGCAACGAGATTGACCGGCAACTGCAGTCTGTCGAGAGCCAGCAGGACGAGCTGGCGGCATGGCTGGACCGGTACGAGCGCGAGGCTGAGGAGCTGCTGAGCCGGCAAAGTGGACCGGGCGAGCAGCTCACCGGCCCGGACCAGGAGCGCGAGCGGACGTACAAGCTGGCCGAGCGGCTGATTGACCGCATGGACGACATGAGCAAGGACATGACCAAGATGATCAAGGAGATCAACGACATCTCCGGCAGTCTGAGTAAGACCGGCAAGACCGATGATCCGGTAAGTTTCAAGTCGTCATATAATTTTTGTTTGTATAATGCGCATATGCTAACCTCTCTTCTAGCTGAGCCAAATTGTGCGTGTGCTCAACGGCCACTTGAGCCAGCTGCAGTGGATCGATACCAATGCGGCGGCCCTACAGGCCAAGGTGGCAGCGGCCAAGAAGACGGAGGCCAACCTCGGTGGCTCGCACAGCGGGCTCGAGAACGACGCGGCCGAGAGCTTCTACGGTCGTACATGGGCCGGCGGTGAGAATGTTTTGCTGAACGGAAATGATGGGAAGCTTGGAATTGCAAAATAGGTGGCTTGCCTCGTTTTGTTGTTGGAATTGGCATGGCACCCTTGTTTATGTACCCGGATCATGGTTGATATTTTTGTTGTTTTGTCTCTTATCTTGTAATTGTTCACATTTTGTCATCTTGTCATCTTATCATTGCTTTTTTGTTGTTTTTCACTTTTTAATGTACAATATCTTCAAGAGGATAAGAGTGCGCAAAAAATACGGTAGACGTTTTTGTTTTCATTCGCATTCGCACGCATACCAATGCAAACAATCTGAGCTGAATGGTGTCTTTTGTAAGTGACAGAACAGGCTGCAATGTCCTTTCAATTTGGTTATATGCTGTTGTATGTACTCGGTAGCTCCTCCTCCTCTTCAAGCTCCGTGGTTCCTTTCACAGAACCTCTGGAGCTCATAAAGATGGCGTCATGCCGCAAATTTCCAACTCCAAATTCAGGGCTTTCAAAATCTGCTTCTTTTTTCTTGTTGTGTTTTTTTGTTCTTTCGGCTTTCATACGCAGAACTCGGTCAAGCTGTCGTGCGCGCCGTCGTCCGTCATATCTGCAAGCTATGAGTCGATGTTTTGTGGTATTTAGTTCTTCTCGCCGCCCTGTTCCTTGGTGAGCTCGTCACTTGTTTTTGTTAGCAAGGGGTCGTTTAAACGTCGTTTGGAGTCACTGAGAGTCACGTACATGTGCTGGGCGAGCTGGTCCAGGTGGGCCTGCTGCTCCTTGAGCTTCTGCTTCAGCTGCAGGAGCTTCTCCTTCTCGCGCTGGCGAATAGCGTAGTCCTCGGCGGCCTTCTCGCGGCGGGTGAAGGCATCACCACTGCAGACTGTCAGTATTCACTCTCAATGTCCGTCTCTCCCTATGCACGGTCTTCTCGGGTTGTACGTACGAGCCGCGCGGTGCGCCGGTGTCGCCCTCGGCCATGCGGATGGCGCTGGTGGCAAAGGTCCGGGTAGCGGTGCGCAGGGTTGCCGGGCGGGCAGCAGCGGTGAATTGGCGAAGCATTTTTTTGGTGTGTGGGTGGGAGGTGGTGTGGTGGGATGAAGGTTATGGTTGGAGAAAAAGAGGAAGAGAAGGAAGGAAGAAGAGAAGAAAGAAGGTGTGTGGAGAGAGAGGATGAGGAGAGGACCGTTCAAGTAAATAGGCCGGAAGCGAAAAAAACCACGCGTGATTGGATATGCGGCTCGGATTGGAGGGGAGCGGGAGGCAAGGAGCAGCCCGGAGAGCAAGAGCCAGAGAGTGCAAGAGCAGCAGCAAGAACACAGCAGAAGCAGAAGGAGCGAGCCAGAAGGAGGGGTGGTGGTGCGACTGTTCACCACCTGAAAACGCAGCGCATCATCGCCCATAACCCACTGTGGGACAGGCCACTCGCCTAAAGCACCCCACTTTCTGGGCCTGGCTAGGGCCAAGACTCAGAAGACTGCCCAAAAACGATGCAGACAAAAGGCAACTCGAAGCTGGAAGCTCCGTCATCCGCCGAGCCATGCTGAGTGGGCGACACTCGTCAATATTTTGATGGTATGGATCATGGGATTGGGTGTCAAATTTGGCTCTAGGAGACGATTTATACGATTGTTTAAAAGAAATTACATGCAAAGTGAATGTAAAAGCTTAATAGTGTCGAGGAAGTAGCCGTTGCAATTGTACAGTAGCTTCTCATCAGGTGATACGGAGTATGAGCTTTCGTGCCTTCCTTTCCTTCTCTGATCTCCTAACACAAACGGCCAGTCGACTCACGTGATGCGATTGCGCCGTTTTAGGCTGTCGTCGTCCAAGTTTCACTCCATCTTGTCGCATAAAAACGACCCTGTGGTAGCCCAATTGGCAGTTCTATGCCATCCCGAACGGGTTTTTCACTCTTGCACTACAGCAGGAACAAACCTTATGACGAAACTCAGTTGCGATCAACGCCCAGATGATCCAAACAGTCAACTGGGTCAGCTCCTAGTGTTCCTGGCAAAAACGTTAGGCAGATGCACGTGACTCAACTTAGAGCCGAAATACATTGGAGCTGCAAACTGCGACAGAAAGAAGCTCCTGGAATGTGTTGTCCAGAGGCCTGGCCCACAGTTGTCCAGGTCCACAGGCACACAGCGAGTTGCAAAAGACCACACCGTGGTTCTGAACTGTCTTCAAACAACAGACAGCGCTTCACACAACCGGCATCGCCGTCTGCAGAGGGCCAGAAACCAGAGCAAAGCCTTACGCTCCAAATAGCTCTTTCTCAAAATAACCCGACCGGCGCAATGCACAAAAACGTCATTGGGCCAGCCGGCAGGTGCCATTTAAACACACTCTCTCTCTCCACAAATATCGTAGATTGAAGGGCAGACGTATGTACGTCCACGCAAGTGACATGAGGCTGGCTGGGTCACGGCAAACCTGGCAGGAGCTACAAGTAACACAAGATACCGAGCGTACGAACGAGGTTTGGTTTAGTTTTGTTCTTGATACGAGCCAGCGAGCTTGATTTTTTGGCTTCGTTTCTTTTTCCTTTGTCCTCTCTGTCCAGTAAATAACAATAAGAGCGATCACAATACTCCGTACTTATCCATATTCAGTATGTGATATTAATAGCCCAGTCAACAGAGGGAGGGATGGGAAATGAGAGCAATCCCACCAGGAGGTCGAATCAAGGGCGAGTCTCGTGTCATTACGAAGTAAATCGATGATACTACTTCGTAGAAGTGAAAGGCCCAGAGCTCAGGTATTCATGTTGTCTTCTGCAGAACAGGCAGGCGCAAAAGGCACGTAGACGCTGGTAATACACGCCACGACGCTTCAAGAAAACAAAAGTGGACGTTTATCCCCTGGCGCGTTTCGCTGGGAGATTTTGGCCCCTCTTCCCTTGTTCCTGTTCTTGGTTCTCTCCCTTTCCTTGGTCCGCTTGTTTGGTTGGTTTGCTCTTGCCTCGTTTTGCATTTTTCTGTCGTCCCAGCACAGCCACGCACGGCCCCAGCCCACACCAAAAGGGGGACCAAAAACCCACCCGGAAGGAAAGGAGCACCCTCACCTTCCCTCCCTTACGATAGAGACAACAGGACAAAGGCGAACAAAAAAAGTGACAAGGGCGACAACAACGGGCCACATTGCGCGGGTGTGATTTTCTGTCACGTGAAGAGAATCCCCATTCGTTGCCAATTTGTCATTTCCGGTTCTCGCAGGCAGTTCTCGGTCACAATGGGAGTGGCTCTCCCGGTGTTCAAGGTGGCCCTTGTTTCTCAGCTGGCTTCTTGCTGATGTTCTGGTATTTTTTGAACGTTTTTCACCGTTTGGTGAACAGGAATGGAAGGGGCTGCTGACAGGTGGCCATGTTTGAAAACATCAGGCGCAAGCCAGGGACCAAGCCCAGAGGAAGGAGCGAGTGGCCGAAACGGAGGAATGCCTGTCCACGAGAAATGCAGGGCTAATACGTCGTGCAATTAAGATACCCAAATCTTTCTTACATGCAAAGAGAACAATCGCATTCTAGCGACGCATCGTAGCCCATATTGTCTGTCGTATCTTCATTAGAGTCGTTCTTGAACTACTGAGTAGATGTGCGGTTGGAAATGGCCAGCGTCCGAGCTGAATACAAAATGCGCCCTGCATTTCAACCGTCGGTACTGCAATCACACCGTTCTGCTCACCTTGCATGTTGTACCTTTAGTGCAGCGCATGACGACAGCCTACTGCCCTCTGCCCCGAAACTGCTCGCCCAGGTACCGAAAATGCACTGAGCTACTGGACATGCCATGCCCGTTAGCTCCTGCCCTGACTGCCCGTTTCCTTGGCTGCCAATTCCTCCCACGCCCCTCCCTCTTTCCCTCCCTTCCGCCTGCTACTGCTACAGCACCCCCTCCTTCCTCCCCCCCTAACGCCGCATTTTCTTGATTCCTTCCTTCCCTGTCTGGCTCCTCTCACCAGCAAATCGCGTCAACCAAAACAGAGAACAACACCACTCCTGCCAAAATCCCCAATTTTCCTGCCTCGATCGCATTTCGCTTTCTCCCCTTTTCTCTTTTACTCCTTTCTTTCTTTCCCCTTTTTTTGTTTCCCAAACCATTCGATCATCCACCACCACACTATCACCACTCAATCTAACCTCCATCTCTAAACGACCATCACCTTCCCAGTATCCCCTTTTCTTCCAAGGTAACGTATCAGCGCCCTACACGAAAAACGCAAAAAAAGCTTCTTACTGCCTCTACAATCGTCATTTGGCGTCACGAATCCAAATTATCATGCGTAACAACAGTTATTTCCCATGATGTCAATATTTTGCATTCTTTGCCTACCCCTAACCTCTACCCCTCTCACGTTGCCGACTCCGCAAGCCCTTCCATGCTTCCTAACTCTACTCCATTCCTTCCCCTCCATTGTCCGCAGATAGTCAGACAAGCAGCAGAGATCGAGCCGAGTTTGCCAAGATCGCACAACGCATAGTCAAATGCACTTCAAATGCAAACGCAAACGCCGTGTCCAAACCACCGGCGAGTCCAGACAGAGCCCGTGCGAACCGAACCTGTGATCGTTCGCATCGGACCCGGGCCCCGGTCCTGCCCTATTGCTCCAACACCTCGTCCTGGCACGCCCACGTTCCCCAATTTGGCCGCCGCCCTCCCGCACCTGCTCCTGCTGCTCGCAGGGGATGCAAACAAGGACAAAAGGACCGGTGAGGTGGGCATGTCGGAGAGGTGCTGGCTCGACTCAGCTGCGCCTGGTTCTCTAGCTCGTTTGCTTCTGGCTTGCGCGTTCGCTTTAGGGCAGTGTCCGTTTCAAACAAACAATAAACCCGGCTGGACGGGCGGCGCAAAAGGACATCTACGCGGATCACGGGTTTTGGATTATGGGATTTTGCTTCAACCATCTGCATCACCACTTTCCCAGTCCAGTGGCTGGCGCTTCGCTTCGGCCTTGATCTCGGTTGCTGGGTTGGCGGGCTGTCCTTTACTGTGGCTCGTTAATCTGGCGCTGTTTGCTGTTGGCTTGCCTTGCTGGCGCTGTTGCTTGTCCGCCTCTTAGTGCCACCTTTGCGCGGACCCCACCGCATCGGCCAGAGAGAGAAGCGGGAGAGCCTCCTTTTTTCACTCACTGCCGTCTGGCCCTCTTTTCGCTCGCCCTGTTCCACCTGACCTTCTGCTCCTCTCAATCTGCCCTCTATCTGGCCCATTCGCTCCGCCTCTGCCTCTACCGTCCTTGTCCTCTCCTCCTCTCACCTCCCTCAACAACTTTACCTCTTGCATATCGTCAACACCGCAAAAAAAAACCAACGCCAACATCACTCTCTCTGCTGTTTAGTGCAACAACTCCTTTTTCCCTTGCCATTCGCTTTTTATTCAAATTGCTCAATCAACATGTTCGTCCCTCCTGTCTGCTAGCTGCTGTCGGCCTTCCAATTTCCCCCTACTTCCCCTCTCGTTCACATTGGGACTCGCTTGGCTTTGTTGTGTTTCCTTCCCCCTTTCCCCGGGCGCAATCGGACGTTGCAACGTTTACCGCCTTTCGGACGTCGCCAATTGTCTGCGTTTTCCAAATTTCTTTGCGTCTTTGTCACTTTGCGTCTCCAGAAGCTTGCTCGCGCCGTGCTGTCCATTGTGCTAACATATTGCGCTCTTTCCAGTCACACAACCGCCAACATGGGTCACGAAGATGCTGTCTACCTCGCCAAGCTCGCTGAGCAGGCTGAGCGCTACGAGGGTACGTCAATAATGCAATTATGAGATCGAGATGCTAGGTTCCTGTACCGCTGTTTTTCTCGAGAAACCGAGCGTTTATGGCCCTCGACGCGAAACTCCCTGGGCAGCCCTACCATAGCTAAACAAGCCTACTAACGCGACACTCTTTCCCTTTTCTACAGCAAGACTTTCCTGGCTCGCCTGTGCGAGCAGGCTGAGCGCTACGATGAGATGGTTACCTACATGAAGGAGGTTGCCAAGCTCGGTGGTGAGCTGACCGTTGACGAGCGCAACCTGCTGAGCGTCGCTTATAAGAACGTCGTCGGTACCCGTCGTGCCAGCTGGCGCATCATCTCGTCCATCGAGCAGAAGGAGGAATCTAAGGGCTCTGAGAAGCACGTTGGCACCATTCGCGAGTACCGCGACAAGATCGAGGCCGAGCTGGAGAAGGTCTGCCAGGATGTCCTTGACGTCCTTGACGAAAGCCTGATCCCCAACGCCGCCACCGGCGAGTCCAAGGTCTTCTACCACAAGATGAAGGGTGACTACCACCGTTACCTGGCCGAGTTCGCCATTGGCGATAGACGCAAGGACTCCGCCGACAAGTCGCTCGAGGCCTACAAGAGCGCTACCGACGTTGCCCAGACCGAGTTGACCCCGACGCACCCCATCCGCCTCGGCCTCGCCCTGAACTTCTCGGTCTTCTACTACGAGATTCTGAACTCGCCCGACCGCGCTTGCCACCTGGCCAAGCAGGCCTTTGATGACGCCATCGCCGAGCTCGACTCGCTCTCGGAGGAGTCATACAGAGATAGCACCCTGATCATGCAGCTCCTTCGCGACAACCTGACCCTGTGGACGTCATCTGACGCCGTCGACACCGAGACCACTCCTGCCGAGGGCGCTAAGGACGAGGACAAGGCTCCCGCTGCCGAAGCCACCACCACTACCGAGGAGTCCGAACCCAAGGCTGCCGAGCCCGAGCCGGAGGCTGCTTCGTAAAGCCCAAGGCCGAGTAAACGAAAACTCGACGTTGACGTGTTCTTTCCTTTCTTGGGTTGCCTTTTTTTCTCGTCCGGTTCTCGGTTGATCTTTTTTGATTGTTGATATTCCGGCGGATTCTGGCTGGTGTCTTCGGAGTGTGTGTGCACAAAGGAAAGAAGGAAGGGATTTTCGTCGTTTTTTTTTCACTGAAAAACGGAAAGAGAAAAAAAACCTTACACATTCACAATTGTGCTTGATTTTTTTTATATGCTGTGCGAGTCACAATATTTGTCCCCCTTCCCTCGAGCCCATCTTTTTCCCCCGCTGTCTTACAAAATTCCCCCAAACCACCTTTTTTTCTACCTTTTTTTGTCTCTTTTCTTTTCTTTTTGTACTTGTTTTCCGCATGTGCATATTTGAGGTCGACAAGATGAAAGAAATAAGAGCAAGAAAGAATAACACAAACTACAAAAAAAAAGATTAATTTTCCAAATATATCAAAGAATATTCCATCGCGTTATATCTCAAACGCTCGGTTCCTCTTTTTTACTTGCGTCTGATCTGTTCTTGCTGTCCTTTTTACCCTGGTGTGCTTTACAACTTCTTTTCTGTGTAACTGTACATATCATTTTCACTTCTACTTGAAGCTCTCGTAGCTATCCAAAGGGTCGCCCTCATATACAACATCGAAGTAATGAGCCACCGTAGAGAGCCATCGTAGACACTTGTATTAAAAAGGACTGCCTTTAAGTTGTCCGTAGATAGATATATGGAACGTAAAAACGACATTCTCTTGCCAACAATGGAAACTCCTGACTATATACGCTTTGAAAAAACAGGACGCTACAATACAACTTCTTTTCATTTAATAAAAACCGTCTTCCTTCCTTCTGCCTTCGAGATTGAATTAAGCCTCGTCCTCTCCATCATCGTCATCGTCGTCCTCACCGCCATCTGGCGCAACTGCAAAGTGCACACAAAGCCACAAACTGCAGTCCTGGCAGCCCACAAGCAGCTCGCCAGCCGGTATTGTCGTTGCTGCCTTCCCACCTCCTTCCTTGCCTACCAGCAACTCCTCCATCGCCTCCGCATCCAGCTCCTCCTCCAGGTCTTGCTCGCCAAACGTGTATCCCCGCGGGTTGCCGCACCGGCATGCCCGGTACCATGTCTGTGTGGCCTCATCATACGGCAGCTCGTCAAGGTCGACAATCTCGAGACCTGTGGCCGTGGGCTCCAGAGCGGCTGAGGCGCTTTCGAGGGTGCCGATGGCGGGACTGCAGAGGCAGAGGTAGTGTCGCCACCTAATGCAATATAGGCCGCTTTGATGTCGTCAACAGTGAATGAGGACACAGTCGGACCCGCCGCATCTGCTTGTCCGGGTGGTGCTGGAGGAGGGCGCGGCGGTAGGCGCGGCGGACGAGGGCGGCGCGGGTGGCATTGTCTGCCGGTGAAGAAGAAGAAGAGTCAGGTGACGAGTAAGACGTCGAAGTGAACCACGACGGGTCCAGGCCGAGGACGAGCCATGGTGTCTTGCGCGGATCGACCATTGTAATTGTGTGTAGAGAAAAGTGTGAATGTAGTAAAGCTGCTGAAAAGATTGTGAGGATGATGTAAGAAGAGTTTTTGTTTATTCTAAAATAAAACTCTGAATGATGTAAAATTAGTATAAAAAATAAATAAATTAAGAAAGCACTTCATGAGACAAAGGGACCACGGAAGATATTCTTTTCAACAGGACGAAAATGTGAACGTTAAGATGACAGTGGAGGGTTGTTTTCTTTCTATATCATTTTGTTTGTCGCGACATGGGTTGAGGTTGAAAATTTTAGCGAAGAGGAAAAATGACTAAGCAGTAATTACAAGCAAACATCGCCAACATCAACCAACAAATGACCTTCTGTTATACTGAATCTGTTGGTTTTTTGTCCCGAAACTAGTGATATATATATTTTAATAGTGCCCTATTTTGCTACAAAACCACTCTTACACTCAAACTAAGGATTCCCTTGAAAAAAAGTCCAATCCATTCCAATAATACCCTTTTCTTTCCCAATATTCTGCTTCCAACACCATAAAGTTCCTTTTTCTCTAGTAGTTCAGCTCACCGCCAGCGCCGTTGCCGGCCTGGTCCAGATCGTCGTAGCTCTTGATCGTGCGGCCCTGGATGGCCTCACGTGGGCCGACAGCAGAGCCGCCGCCGCCGCCGTCACCCCAGCGGCCAGGTGTACCGGTAGCACCTCCGGCGCCACCTCCACCACGGCCACCTCGTAAGACACCGCCACCGCCATGCATTGGGGACCCTCCAGTGATACCGCCGTCAGGGTTCCAGCGCATGGGACGACGCTCGTAGGGGCCCGACCGGTTGTTGTTGTGCCGGGGCCCGCCACCGCGGCGGATGGGTCCAGGACCGCCAGGACTGCCGCCGCCCATGGGGCTCTGCCAGCTGCCCGGCACCTGCATAGCGACCGGGTTGAACATGTTGAAACCAGGATTGCCGCCAGCGCTGGGGAATCCAGGCATGGGAGGCAGGCCACCAGCCGCACTCAGGTTGTAGTTGTGCAGGTTGAAACCGCGGGGGGTGCCGTTGGCGTCTGTCCTGCACCTGCCGAAAAGTGTCCGTTGGAGCTGGCATCTGTCCGCGAAGGTGCAATATGCGCCGGATCGGCCACATACGCGTTCACTAACTCAATGTCGGCCTTCAATCCTTCGAGCCACTCGCCGTGGCGCTTCTCAACATGCTTCCGCCAAAAGTGTTCCTCCTTAAACAGCTTGGTGCATTCGGGGAGCTTGCATCGATACTTGTGCTCGTCCTCCTGCTTGACGTGTTTGGCGAGTTCCGCGTCGAGGGCTTCGTCCAAGGGCTTGCCACCAAACTTGCGTAGGTCAGTTGAAGCGGGATCAAGCACCTGGCCGATCTTCTCTTCAAACGTCTTGACCCAATTGAAGGCGCGAAGCATTTGCTGCTCCGACTTTGACAAGCCGGAGCGGTTGTTTTTCCCGCCAAGTCCCTTATCACCACCAGCACCACCACCCCGGCCGCCCTCATCAGGCAGCTCACCCTCCTCTGCGTCACCAGATGACGAGGCATCGCGACGCTTGAGTGAGAAGGGGTATGGCTCGCCATGCGCCGAAGCGCGAGCCACTTCTAGAGATGTCGGGGTCAGCGAGCTCCGTGGCCGCCGCAGATGCCCGCCAGGACACTTGCGCGTCAGCTCGTGCACAGAGTCGCTTTCGAAGACACAGAAGAAGCAAAAGTTGAAGACGCGCCGCAGGTACTCAATCAGCAGATCAAGCTGCTTCTTTTGGCCCAGCACGTACTCATCATCGACTTCGACAACTGCGCCGTCCTCAAGCTCCTCGCCGTCTTCCCCTTCTTCTTCTTCATCTTCCTCTCCGTCCTCCATGTCATCCATCTCGTCGTCGCCACCGACTTCGAAATCCAGGTTGACATCCATGTCCACCCGCCGGCTTTTCTTAACCTTTCTCTTCTTGGGAGCTGCTGGCCGAGTGTTGGGTACATGAATGGGCTGGAGGCGGCCGGTGTGCCGAAGCTCCTCAACCTTCTCCTCGACCTTGAATACGCCGTTAAAGGTTGAATCGACATCTGCCTCGAACTTGGCCACCAGGCGCTGAACAAGGTGCAGATCTCTGTCGATGCGCTCAGGGGCTGAAAACAGGTCCATAGAGCCTTCTTACGGAAAACGGTCGGTGGGTTGTGAACACCCACGTGGCACGTAAAGTCGCCACGGACCTCATCCTTCACTGTCTTGCTGTTAACAGCCTCGAGTGCCCGATCAGCAATGGGGACGGTCGCCGGATTTTCTATGTCCACGTTGCCGTCCTCATCCAGAACAGGGAAGCCGCCTTCTGGGCCCGGGTTGAGCATGATCCATCCAATGCGATGGTACCGTTTTCCGGGGTTGGGATCACTTAGTGACAGCCACCGGTAGCCACCCTCACCTTCACCGAGGTGCTCCCGGCAAAATTTCTCGAGGTTCTGCCGGCTGACTGTCGGCGCAATCGTCTTGATCAACAGCGTCGGCGCAGTGAGTGTGTCATCCCGAATATCGGCAGCAGCCACTGCTGGGACGAGATCACCAACACCGAGGGTATCGTTGGCCGCAGCTTCACCCTCTTCCTTTTCGGCCGCGGCAGCCAGAGCATCGTTCTTGTTGACACCTTCCAGTGTAAACTCGTCAAAGAGACCCGCCTCCAGATCCTGCTCCCATTGGGAGTAGAAGCTCTTGCGGACCTCGGCGAGTTGCTGCCTGAAAGGTTCCCGCACAGCCGGAACGTAGCGCTCCTGGAACCATTGTTCTTCCTTGTGCTGCTTGACAAATGTCGCTGCTAGCTTGCCCTGCATCTCCTCCTTGTATGTGTCATAGTCGGCCTGGATCTTGGCCTTTTCCTCCTGCATCTCCTTAGGTCCGCGAGGTTGGCGATCCCGTTCAGGTCGGCGTCCTGTTCTCTGGGCCTCGTTCTCCTCCTTAATCTTCTCGTTTGCGCGCCACCATTCTCCAAAGAACGAGAAGCCGACTTGGTATGGTAGGTTTATCGGGTCGGGGATGGGGTTCGTCAAGGCCGGTCGCGGTGGCTGTTGGTGGTGCATGGGAGGAGTCAGGGTCGAGATGCCGCCGCTGCTTGTTGCCAAGTGCAGCGGTTGGCCGGGAACATATCGGTCGATGTTGGCCGGCGGCGAGTTGATGCGACGCCGATCGTCCCGGTCGTCACGGTTTCCCCGGTCGCGATCACGGCCGCCGCCGCCATTACCGTATTCGTCTCTTGCTCGCGAACGAGGCTCGTTACCGGTCCAAGGCTGTTGGTGACCGTGACCGAGCTGGACGGCGATTCCGCTCTGGTTGTCCTGTATGTTCAAAGTGGCGTGTCAGTACTGCTAGCTACCCAGCTTCGACATTTGTCGTATTCCATCGCTACTCCCAGAAAATGTAGTTTCGTACCTGGAGATCTGCCACGGTAAAATGGGTCGCGATCGTCTTTGCGCCCATCGTTCCATGATCTATCCGGCGGTGACCGCCCCGAATCTGATCTGAAGTAGGAGTCCATCGTCGCGACGACGGGGTGCTGGTGTGGAAGCTATAGGCGGCATGACGGCGGTTAGACAGAGGATCGGTATAAAGGTTAAAGCACGAGCTTTGTTATAAAAAAGAAAAGAATAAGGGCAGGATCATAATTCGGAGGACAAAGTAGGGCGGAGGAAGGTAGAGCAGAGAGAAAGCCTGTACGAAAAGGCGGAGGTAGGAGATGGGGAGGAGGCCAGGCACAATGGGCTGGCCGAGAGCAGGTAACTGGAGGAAGGAGAGGACATAGAAAGAGAAACAAGAGACGATGGGAATAGAAATAAACACGTCGACGAGAAGGGCAGGGCAAGAGAGGAAAGTAGAAGAGAGAGAGGATGAAGAGAGAGAAAAAACGAACAATTTTCTGATTGTATTTCTTGGGGCAAAAACAAAGATGAAAGAGAGACCAATGGTGCAATGAATGACGACAATGGTCTCCTGGCGATGCAGTCGGCAGCTCGGCTTGTGTATAAAAAACCTGCGAGCTTGGATGTTGTGATGGTCGTGGATGCGAGAGCGACAGTGACGGAGAGAGGGAGAAAGGGAAGCCAGAAGCCAGAAAGTCGAGACAGCAACAGAAAGGACAGCCGTCGCGGCGCGATTGAAGGCAGGCGTTACGGGGGAAGGAGCGCTGGGAGGAACGGGTCAAGGGGGCTAAGAGAAACACGCTAGTCCATTTTTTAGTGTCAAGTAAGGTGCAGATCTGGCCGTTGATTGGTCGGCTGCGTTGCTGGTAGAATCACGTGACCATACAATGAGAGAGAAATGAGAGACAAAAGGGCGACAACAGCGGCAGGGGTGATGGCTGGGCGGTTGCGTAAAATGCACTAACGGCAAGCTGCAGCTGAACTGGGAGCTCTTGTAAACTGGGGAAATCATAGGGCCTTTCGGGCTTCATGGGATCAACCATGCGCTACACGTGGTGACGTAAAATCAACATTAAACAAAACTTTTGGAGGCGTCGCGGTTTTGGTTGCATTGGAGCGGGGGAAGTATCGATCAATGTGTTCTTTGCAGATGGCCGAGATCTTATCTTTTGGGAAAGATCGCGGAATGGGACGCGAAGACGGAAGGAGCAAGCGTCGCATGAAATCGCATGCAAAGGCTCCACGTGACGTAATTGGAGGTCGGAAGGCTCGTTAATAAGCGAACTCTTGACATTCTCCGATTCGCCTGTCCAGCCATTCCTTAAGAGAATCCCTTGCTGTCTCTCTGTTGCTATTTAATACATTCTCTCTCCCTTCTTCTCTCCTTTTTTGCCTCTTTCCTTTCTGCCCCTCACACCTGAACCTCATAAACGCATCTCTCGGAAAAGCATCAACATGACGTCCTTCCTCTACCACATAGCCCTTCCTGAGGCTGTCTTTGCCAGCCCGGCAGCCTCGATTTCTTGCTGCCCATTGCCCTCGGCACCGCCGTTGGCTACAGCACCCGGCGTTAAGTAGCTATGCGTTGAACTTCTGCCAACTGTAAACCCGAGTCGACGTGGAAGCTAATTGGACCTTCCGACCCTCTCAATAGCCGACCCGATGACCCAGAAGTCAATGCTCTGAAGCAGCCGCCTCTGCGGCCTTCCTCCCCGCGTCTTTTGGACCCGTCCTGGACGCTCCTGTACGGAACGATGGGTTACGCAGCGCATCTTGCTGTGGGCCAACGACCGCGGGCCTCGACATTTCCTGGAACACAAAGGTTGTTAGTGCCGGCCTCTATACATTGCAGCTGGGTTCTCAACCTTGCGTGGATGCCACTTTTCTTCTCGCTGAAGCGGCCGATTGAGGCTACCGTGGACGCTGTGGCACTTCTGGGTATTAACGGCTACCTGATGGCGCTGTGGCTGGACGGCCCCAGCACAGAGATGGCTGGATGGCTCATGATGCCCTACGTCGCTTGGCTGGGCTTTGCTACATATCTGAGCGCTGTACGGGTTACCTGAACAAACTGGTTCGTTCGATCGTCCAAGGCGACGAAGCGACAAAGAAGCAGTAAATGCGGCTATGGTAGAGTACTGTATGCATAGGATTTAGCTCATCTCGCATATTATAGGATTCGACCAATTAGTTTATACTTTAGTAAGGACGCTGGTTTTCTTGCAGTCATTAGTTGAAACCTGAACAAATACAAAAGAAATTATATCCAATACAAATACATGCCCTACGATGGCTAAGACACAGCCAGACAATGAGCGTAGACTTTTTATCACAAGCATAGACTTTAAAGAAATAAAAGGTATAAATCGTATAATTAACGAGAAAGTGTAATGCGACCAAAGTAAAGGGCCAAAATGTTTCAAAAAAAAAAAAAACCCTCCCCAAAAAACGCCGATGATCCATCTATCAGCTTTATTTTGACAAAAGAAAGTGTAAATGCAAGCAATTGCCTCTTTCATGTCATCACAAACGAATCAACAAAATACCAAAAACCTAGAAAACCTTAGAACGAGTCAATGTATATATAACCGATGGTGCAAGCCTCACCGCTATTCTGCCGAGCGGAAGGTGCGTCTTCAGGCCGTCCAAAGACCATGAAAGATGGAAAGCGAGTGGGAGCCGACTGGCGACGGTTAATACCGCACCAAACGGTAGAAGCCACAGAATACCAGCCTGCTTATAGAGCGCCTTTTGGGTTCTCGTCCCAGAAAAGAGCGACGACATCGTGGAAGCGGCCGCCCGAGAGGGGATGTCTGCCATTCCGAGACTTGACACGTGTCGGCGGGGAAGAAGAGGAAGTTATAGGACATGCCAGGCCGACGGCACCAGCCACGGGCCTGCTGCCATAGAGGGAGAGGGGGGATCGGCAGAGAGAGCCTTCAAGACGGCCGCCGGGAGTCGTGTCGGCCTTGGCCTTCGGCAGAGCGAATGTTGTACTCGCGGAGCAGGGCTTCGTTCGTGAGTTTCCTTGCTGCCGAACCACGCAAGACACAACCAGCCAGCTTCTCGGATGAGAGTACCAACTTGGCCATGCCAGAAGCACCGATACCGCCGTAGCGGTAAACCTCACGAATGACAGTCAGGGGCCGGCGATTACACCGTTTTGGCTACAAGCAGTGCCCGTGGGCAGTTCCAGCAGCAGCAGAGGGGAAGGGATATCCGCCAGGCACCCTGGATTCATTTGCATTTGACCAGTTCCACAGGTGTAGGATGAAGGAGGGTAAAAACACCGGAAAGGCACCGGTGAAAAACCCAAAAAAGGGCCGGGAGAGACAGAGGTGTGTCCCTTAAGGGTTTAAAAAGTCCGGTCCCAAACAAGAGAATGCGCGGCCCAAGAACGCTCGAAAAGGAAACAGGCTTGCTAGTCTCGAGAGCAGCTCCGACGACGCGGAGCACTGATACCCCGGTACAGGCCGAGAACGCCATCGGCACGAATCGACTGGCGAAAGCAGTCAGAAGAGGACCCGAGTGTAGCGAAGCGGGAGATTGGTCAGGCTGCGACTGGAGGCGGACCTTGACGGTGTCGAAAGGGTTTTCCAAATGTATTTCCCGACAATGCCAGCAAAGGCTCAAGGGTGAAATAATGTTACAATATATTGATCAACTGAGATCTAAAATGGCAAAAGATGGCACATACCGATCCGTAGAGAACGTCCTCAGTGGCCTCGAGAGCTGCAGCCCCACCCCGGGGGGGCTTGACAGGAGCGGCGACTGGGCTGCCTGGGACGTCACGAGGACGGTGGTGGGTGGTGTCTGCGGTAGCCATTGCGAAGGCTGGTTGATATAGATCTAGAAGAGTCGAGGACTGTGGGAGAGTCGCAGGACACGAAGGAGGAAATAGGAAGGCGTGAAAGGTTGAACGCGTCGGGTGCGGAACCGAAAAAATAAATACAATAGGGACTTTCGAGTTGCTTCTTATACTGCTTCAATTCACAACAAGACGAGCATCCCCCGCCGCGAGGCGGCGGGTGAGCCCCCTTGGGGGCTGAACAGTCGACTGTTGGGTGGGTTATAGGAGAGGGTTCGACGAGGTTGCTGTCGAGCAACGACGAAAAGCACGTTGGTACGGTGTTGGAGCTGGCTGTTTTTTGATCTGTTTGCGTCACGGCTGTTGCGTGCTCGTCCGGGGCAGAACGGCTATCTCTTCCGTGTCTGCGGGAAGGTGGGAGGATGGAGCTCTGGATGTTGGATGTGGCTGCAGGAGGACAGCAAGAGAAGTGCTGTTGGTTCGGGGTTGGTTGGTAGGTTTTTGCGCAAGAGGCCGATGCGAAGGGAGAAAGCGAGGAGGTTGTTGAATTGTCGAAGGAAAAGTAAAGGCGAAGTTTGGGGGGGGGGGGGAAGAAGGTGAGAAGAAGGTTAAGAGAAGACCGAGAGGAAGTTAAGGGGAGAAGATTGGGGATGCGCCAGAACGAGAAGTAACCGGAACCTGAGAGAAACAAAAAGCGTGGACGTCGAAATAGAAATAAAGGAGAAAAGAGCGAATTAACAGCAAAACGGCTCTTTTCCGTTAACTATGTACAAAGAAGGAAGGAACGAGGGGTTGTAGAATAAAAAAGGAAGGTGCCGGGGAATAGGGCGATGGGAGAAAAAAAACAGGTGGAAGACGACGAGAAAAAATGATTCAAGGGTTTGCCGCGCTTGCGGCCCGTCGATGTCATTCCTTTAAAGATCTAATCAGAAGAAAAGAAAAAAAAGTTTTAGTTGCAAGTCTTGGTCTGCAGCATTGCGCCCACTGGGAGTGGAAACGGTGAAGGGCGTCGCAGGGCCGAGACCGGTCTGTGGAAGTACCCTTGAGGCTCTGTCCAGGCACAAAGGTACAAGGAGCAAGAGGCTCGATGGATGGTTTGGAGGGGGACTTTTGGCCTGTGACGCTAGAGCCGACAACGCACTTGCCGAAAGCCATCCTGCCATCTATGTGCCGTGCCCTGTTAAACATCCCCAGTCCAGTGGGGTTCATTGGAGGGGCAGCCTGGGCAAAATCACCGTTATCGTTGTGATAATACGCAATAATACGCAGTGTTCGTTAAACAGATGGCGCATTAGGCCGAGCCAGAATTCCGAGGTCCCACGGACGATCACTGAAAAGAAAAACAGGGTAATCCTGAAAATAACGGCTCGAGGATCTGATAAATGGATCTGATAAATTTTCTCATTTATTCTGTTATTTCCTGGATTTCTCAAGGGGTATATGCCTTGGTTACGCGTTATGCAAAAAGCACCGGGATAAATGATACAAAAAGTCACAGTGAAAAAGTAAAAAAAGATACAAAAGATGATAAAAGATACAAAGACAAACAAAACAGAAGGCTAGCGAGAGTAAAAATGATGCCTTCTATGTGATTCCCAGATAAAATATAATGGTAACGACAGACGAGAAAAAAGACGCAAAAGGACAAATGAGAGGGATAAACGCCAAGGCGACCAGGCTATAATGAAAGCCAGAACAACAAAGGAAATCAGAGTGTGCGGAAATCAAACTGTCAACGCTGGACTGAGCAGAGTAAAAGAAAGAAGAAAAGAAAAGAGGAGTGAGGTTAGTAAAGGCTTCAGCATGGCTATAACAGCTTGGAGCTGCTACCACCACGTTGGCTCGAGCTGCTGCCGATGATCGTCGGGCTATCACCGTCGACTTCAGGGTCGTACTCAGGGTCGGTAACAACTGTGGCTGTGGTACCGTTCGCCTTCTTGCCTGACTTGGACGTCCGTGATGTGGCATTCCGTGACGGTACCAAGAGGCTGTCACCACGCTTGCGCGCAGTCACCTCCTCAGCCCGCCGCCGGCCGTCTGTGCCACTGTCGCTGGTTGTCGGTGATGTTGCCCGTGAACACATCGTCATCGGAGTCGCCGCCGTCGGTGGACTCCTCATCGTCGGCGCTATCTGACAGATGGTCATAGAGGCCGACACGGTCGGACGACGAGCCAGGCTCTGCCACCGATGACTGGTCCTTGATGAAGCTGTCGATGATGTAGTACTGCAGAGCGTTCATGATGAGAGGGAATAGCATCATGACAAAAATGATCTGTAGCTGCTCGTTGCCATCGGTTCCAGCGCAGCGGCCCAGTCGCCGATACGGGAGATCCAGGGCATCGTTATGAAGATGATGAGGACGCAAATCTTCATACCGAACAGGCCGCAGAAGTACAGGATGCTCTGCTTCAACCACCACCATGCGTTGGGCGGGCGGCCGTAGTTGCCCGACTGAATGGACTCGGCAGGCCGGCCGAGCGGCGTGTACGACACGAGAGCCGTAACGAGACGAAGGAGGAAGATGAGAATAGGAATACCAAGGGTCGTCTGGAGGTGGGTTAGCCAAAGTCATGAGGGATTAAAAAGGCATGGATCTCTGCAACTTACGTCAATAGCAAGGTTGAGGAGGTAGAAGGAACACGGGTTTGGCGTGTATGGCTCGCTGCCGCTGTCAACGTCTCGTCGTAAAAGCATCGCGGCTGTCGACACCACGCCGGGGGTTACTTTGATAGAAAAGCGGCCGGACGTGAGCAGCGACATGAATACGTTGGCCATGTGTACCAGCACGGATCCGAACACCTGCTTCGACGCGTCGAAGAACCAGATCTTTACCGGACGCTGCGGCCGCTCACGCCAGCGCTTGTACACAAGCGACATGAGGGCAAGACCGCCGAGGCCAAGTTGGACAAAGATAGCAAAGGGTCCCATAAGCCGGCAGTCGCCCGAGTTGTCCGGGTGTCCAGGGCCTTCTTGTTGCCCTCCTTTTGGGACACGTTACTGCCTGGTGCTGTTGCTTCTGGAGGCGGCACCGATGGTATTGTAGTAGTCACCTCAACAACAGTGACGCCAGGGCAGCGCCACCTTCTGCCGGCGTTGGCACTGGAGGAAGGCCAGCGGCAGCGGCGACAGTCTGAATCGTAAAAGCCCCATTGGCAGCAGCAGTGCCGGCTGGTGGCGGCCGGTTCTCGACGGGAGGCAGTCCTTGTGGTGGTGGTGCTGGAGGAGGAAGCATAAAGTTGTTGGCCTTGGTCGGAACCGGTAGAGGCACCGGCGCCCGCTGGGCCAGGTGGCCCGCAATGGCCTGCCCGAGTGCAGCCATCGGAAGACGGGGGAGGGGGGGAGAAGGTAGAGGGTAAAGATGAGCCCGGAACGGGCTGGGTGGTGACGTTATCGGAGGCGCAGATGGAAGCGGCGTTCGACAGTTCGAGCTGGAAGATGGCTTGATGAGGTCAGAAGATAAGGCTGACGTTTGGATCGGGTCTTGGCGCGTGTGAGACAGCAGTTAGGAGGCTGCGCAGGTTCGTGGAACGGTAGGACAGGAAAAAAGTCGAAGAAGAGGCCGAGGAAGAAAGAGCGAGAGCGGGTGACGGAAGATCGAGACACTGGTCGCTTTGTGCAAAGAATGGAATCGACAAGGAAGCAATGTGAAAGAAAGGTAACAACTTGACGACAGGATCAGTACCGAGTAAAGCAGGATACAAGCGGCGTTCAATCGCGCTAAACAGGGGCCTGACGGGATGCCAAGAGCACAGTCGGATCAGAGGAGTTGTTAAGAGAAGAGTGCCCAAAAAGAAAAGGTTGAAATTGCTCGAATGAAGAGAAATGAGAAGAGGGCAGCCAGAGAGCCAAAGGGAAATAAAGAAGCTTAAAGTGGATGAGAAAAAGGTAAATGGCAACCTTAATATAAAATGAGCTAAGGGGAAGTAAAAGAGGAGCGACGAAAGGGGCGATGGGGAAGGAGAGGGTCAGGCGGCTGTCTCAGAACACGATGTGTGGTTGGCGCAGTCTGTTTGGACTGGACAACAAAAAAGGGCTCGCCGTGATCACAGAAAACGCAAGGTGAAGATAGAGGAGAGAAGGAAGAGAAGAGACTACGTTTTGAAGGTTCAAATGGAAGTTGCCTCCTTTGACAAAGTCGGGAACAATGAGGAAGGCACGGGGCGGCGGCACAATAACACTTTCCCTCCTCCGCAGATGGCGAAGTTTGTAGCCTAATTTAGGAGGGGGGCTCGGGGGGAAACAGGGAAAGGACGGGCCAGGCCTCACAGGGGAAAGCGCGATGGAAACCAGGAGGTGAAAATGGGGCAGATCGCAGCGTCTAGAACGCGGGCCTGGCTGGGCACTCGCTGGCGTCGCGTTGTTCTCCTGATAGGGCGTTACAGCGTGCAAACTGCGTGCCCAGGGTCACGTGTAATACAGTGACGCTTCTGACATATGCAGGCCCAAGCCACCAGATGCACCTGCGGCGTCATACATCCATTGGGGCTATCATCGGGCGTCAAAAGTGCAAAAAGCATGCACTGTAAAAAGTATCTCATACTTCATTGCGATCTCCGCAGAAAAAAGCGAATACGATAGCTTCGCGATTCTTCGCGATTCAAAGATTTTCTAACATTTCGACGCGCTTGACAAATCAACAAAAACATACGTGACTGTCGCGAAACTCAGAAACAATTTTGCAGCGGCTTCTTGAACATAGTAATTCATTCAACAATTTTTTGAGGCATTATATATTGGTATTCAAAACATTACGAAAAGTGACGATGCTATCGTCACTACGACGTACACAAAGCCGAGTCCGTAAATAAACGCCTGTGCCATGCTATGCTCGCGTTAGCTGGGTATATCCTTCGTCAATAGACGCCAAAGAAGGAGGGAAAACGAAAGAATAAACCCCCTTGTAATCGTGAAAAAGACCGAGAAAAATGATGCAGCTGGACTCCTTTTTTGCCTCCTCTTTTACTGGTTGCGGAAGTTGCTGCTCTTCCAAATCGGTGCCGCCTTTGCCGCCCTTGTTGGGCTTCTGCTGAGCAGCCTCGTTCCGGCGCAGCTCTTCGGGCACTTTCGAAATCGAGCTCTTGGATATCATTTGCTTGAGATCGTACAGCACGTCGTTATCTTCGCTGCCCAAAAACGTGATCGCCACACCGCTCTTGCCGGCACGACCAGTACGACCGATACGATGCGTGTACTGCTCGATGCTCGTTGCCATGTTGAAGTTGATGACGAGCGAGACGTCGGCGACGTCGATACCACGACCTGCCAGATCTGTGGCCACCAGAACATCCGCCTGGCCCGTGCGAATCTTGTCGAGCGCTGACTCACGCTGTTCCTGGGTTCTTGCTACCATGCAGGGTGACAGGGTTGCGGCCGGCTGCGCGAACGTCGCGTGCCACCATCTCACAGTTGCGTTTGATGTTGACAAAGACGATGATGGGGGGCTTGTAGATGTGCGAGTGCATGAGCTCCTTGAGACGCTCCTTGCGGCGATCCTCGCCGGAAATGAACTCCACACGCTGTTCGACGGTGTCAACAGCCTCACCTGCATTACCAATGGTAACAATGGCAGGCCGCCGCAGTACCGCTTGGCAATCTTCTCGACAATGGGTGCATAGTTGGCGGTGTACATCATTGTCTGGCGGTAGCGCGTGCGTTCGCCGAGGAAGCGTGTCATGGCCTTGGCATCCTCAGCGTCATCCGTGTCGGGCTTGATGTTGGCTGTGGGCATGGCGTCGAGAATGTTGTTCAGTGGCTCCTCGAACCCGAGATCAATCATGCGGTCGGCTTCGTCCATGATCACGTAGCAGCACTGGGAGAGGACAAGCAGGCGGCGCTCGATACAGTCGACAAGACGGCCGGGCGTAGCCACGATAATCTCGGCCGCCGTTGCTGAGTGCAAACGCCTGTTCCTCCAGCGAGTGACCACCAACGATACTGACTACCTTGTTAGCCAAAGGGCGTCGCAAATTTGTGCGCCTCCGCCTCGATCTGCTGGCCAGTTCGCGTGTTGGCGCCAGGATGAGCGCGTAGGGCCGTCATTCTTGGTGAAGTCATCAAGCGGCGGTAGCTTCTGGATGTAGACAAGGAGCGGGAGTAGGAACGCTGCCGTTTTACCGGAACCTGTCACGGCAACACCGATCAGATCACGGCCCTGGAGGGCAATCGGAATGGCGGCGCGCTGGATAGGAGACGGATCAGTGTAGCCGACACGCTCAACCACATCCAAAAGCTGCGGTGGGAGTGCAGACTCGCGCCATTTGCGAATGGGATCGGGGATCAAGCCGCCCTTGGTCGAGATGCTAAAGTCCTCCTTGAAGATGCGCCAGTCATGTGGCGCATCTCGCCTAAGCGACTTTTCGGACCAGTGCTTCATGCTCTGCAGCCGTCTGTCACGCTGCTCCAGTCCCTTGTAGTACTCGTCCATGATGGCCTTGGCGCGCTCCTTGCCGTGCACAGGGTCGGCCTTTTCGGCAGCGTCTGCCTTCATCATCTCTGCAGTTCCCATTCCGGCTCCTGCGAGAACATGTGGAAGCCCTTGGCCGTTGTCAGACGGCTCTCAAACGGCTTGCGCCGTGCCAGCTCAGCCTCATCGTCTGCCAAGTGCTGTGCCGTGCGCGTGTCCTCGGAGTCGTCCCATCCGAAGTTGAACTCGTTGACGCCGCGCCGTCTCTTCTTTTTTTGGGACGAAAGTACTTTTCGTCCGGTCGGGCCGTAATGTTTCATCCGAAGTTGCTCGAATTGCTCCTGCTCCACGGCAGATCGCCGGCTTCCATCACCATCGTGTGCGCGTTTCTTCGATTCGCGCTCGTATTCGCCTCGGCGGAGTGCCTCCCGGACTTCGGCGGCCTTTCGTGACTCCGCGCCTTCCTTTTTGGCCCGGAGCTCTTCGGCCTCGCGCTCTTCGTCCTGTCTTTTTTTCTCGGCGCGTTCTTCGTCCCGTTTTTCTTTCGAGATGTTCTCAGCTTGAGCTTCGGAAGGACGAACGTGTCGATCCCCATGGTGTGTGATGTCGGATGAAAATGTGCGGAGTTGGGGTAGCGGAGAGGTGGACGTCGTGGGATGTGGGAGGTAAGAGGCAAGTGGCGATGCTCAAGTATTTATTTTGTTTGAGGCAGCGAGGTCGTCTCAGTGATGGTCACGTGCGGAAGCTTTCTAAGAATCTAGAATGGGTCCAAAAAGTCCTTATTGAGCCAATCATGGCTTTAGTCGCTCACAGTACGTCCGTAAGCCTGTGAACTTGCGAGGCTTGCCTCACTCACACACACAGAGAGAGGAGAGGCGAGAGAGAGAGAGAGAGAGAGAGGGAGAGAGAGAGCCGAGACGACACTTAAGAGAGATGTTGATTACAATATGAAGCTTCAGACCGAAAGCTATAGTCGGGATGAACTTCCTTGCGTCTCAATTTTTTTGCTCAATCTGGAAACGGGAACTCGACAAAACACATTTATCAAGAATCCTGATTCACGTGCAGAACCCTCACGTGCTTATTCCCAACTGGATCCACCAATGGACTTTCTTGAGCTTCAACTGCACCAAATTTTTTGGGACGACATCCGATCCGACGCTTTGAAAACGCATCGACGACGACAAATCGACGACCGCACCCATCACACAACCATGGCGTCACAATCACCAACCAATTCGTCCAGCTGGCAAAGACACTGCCACCGCGTTTGCTCAAGTTCTTTTGCTCGGTACCCCCCGGCAGCGATCCAGGCGCAGCTGCGGCAACGACAACGCCCACGGGCTACCAGCAGGACACACCTAACCCGTTCAAGGCGACCAAGCACCCGGTGACGGGTCAATGGCATGACCCCGTGTACTCGCTGCGGCGGCAGGCCGACCTCATCAAGATGGCGCGCGACCACGGCGTAGTGGACCTGATGCCGGAATCGGTCAAGAACCCGGAGACGAAGCTGCGGAAACGGGTCGAGTTTGGTCTGCGGGTTAAGGGTACGGGTGTTGGCCAGACGGTCAAGGGTCACCAGCACGAGCGTCGCATGATTACCCGGTTGGAGGAGCGGAGACAGGCCATGCTGAACATGCCCAAGCTCATCCGCGAGTGGAAGCGGGTAAGTTTTGTTTCGTCTTGGTCGCCAGTATTGTTTTTAACATTGTGGTGTATGACCGGCCTACTAACACTCTTTCTAGGTTGGCCGCAAGAAACTGGGTCCGGTACCCGAGCTGATCGTGACATTATATATTACCTTTCTGTTACGACATCTCTTCTTTTATATACCTTCTACGAAATTCTGTAACAAAAGTCCTTCTCCTCGAGCCATTCTGTATGACTAGATCACTGAATATACACGCTACCAACGACGAATGACGCCCTGTGACAATACTTAGATCTTCAATGAGAAGTGCAATAAAACCGTAACAGATATGATTGTGATATGAGGTATACTATTTGATTGTACAAAGCCGTATTATTTCATGAATATTTTGCTTGGTAGCTGTCTTGCATGACATGGTCTATGTTTTTTTTTTCAACTTCCACCACTCTCATTTTTTTTTTACTTTCCTACCATATTGTACAGCCACACCCCTTATCTGCTCAGGGCAATGTCGTCTATCCGGAGAATCATCTTGACCGTCTCTGCTGCCAGCTCGATTGAGCTTGTGCTCACCAGCAGGGGTTGCAGTACGTTCTCCTTGGCAATGTTGGTGTTGACACCACCCGACTTGATACTGACACCCGCGTTGACCTCGCCCTTCTCATGACGGTGCCGCAGATCCGTGACCACCTTGATAGGGTTCAGACCAGCGTTCTCGGCCAGCGTCGTGGGGATCACCTCGAGCGCGTCGGCAAAGGCCTTCCAGCAGATGGCCTCGGTGCCTGTCAGCGCGCGCGCCTGCTTGCTAAGCTGGGCGGCAATCTCAATCTCCGGTGCACCACCACCAGCAATCAGAGCCTTCTTCTTGACCAGGCAGCGCACCACGCACAGGGCGTCGTGCAGCGACCGCTCGGCCTCATCGAGAATGAGGCCGTTGGCACGCGGACAACAACCGACACGGTACGGCCAGTGATGCCGGCGGCCTCGGCGGCAGGGGAAGGTGCGCTCGACGACGAGCTCGAGACGGTACCGGTGATCTTAACCAGGCGGGAGCCCGACGAGGTAACCTCCTCAACGAGATCAGCGCTGCCCAGCTTGTCCTCGGTAAAGGAGTCAATGTCGGCAATGGGCTTGCAGCCTGTGGACTTGCAGATGAACTCGACCTCGTCGCGCTCAATGTCCTTAATGGCAAGGATGCCGAGCTTGGCAAGGAAGTGCAGGGATAGCTCGTTGACGGCGTCGCGCAGGATGGACTTCTGGATCAGAAGAACATTGCACTTGGCCTTCTTAATCTTCTTGACCATGTTCAGCAGGTACAGACGCTCCTCCTTGACGATCTTGTCCATCTGGCGGTAGTCGTTGACAGCGATTGTGTTTTCCATCTGTTTTTTTATATTAGCGGCAGCCTACTATGGGGGTGGAGAGGGGAAACAAGGCTTGACATACATCAGGCTTGGGGGGCGACAGCTGGAACTGGATGAGTGCAATCTTGGCCTTCTCGATGCGGGTGGGACCGCCACCGTTCTTGAGCACGGGCTGTGTCAGAACGAGGCCATCGACCAGCTCACTGTCCTCAATCGTACCGCCGACCTTCTTGACGACACGGATGTTGCGAAGGTCGACGTTGTCGGCCGTCTTAAGGTCGATTGTCTTGGTGACGGCGTTGACGGCCATGGGGCCAAGCAGGTTGGCGTACTGGGACACAATCTTGGACGACAGCGATGTGTTGGCGGCCTGCAGAAGCGCCGAGGTATCGGTCAGGGCTACGGGCTGCGACATGCCGTGCAGGATCTGGACAGCGGCGGCGGCGGCGCGCTGGAAGGACTCGGAGATGACGGAGGGGTGGATGCCCTTGGACAGCAGGCGGTCGGCAGCACCAAGCAGACTGCCGCAGATGACAACGACCGAGGTCGTACCGTCACCAGCCTCAACATCCTGTGCGTGCGACAGCTGGACCAGCATCTTCGCGGTGGGGTGCAGAACGGCCATGCTCTTGAGCATAGTGCTACCGTCGTTGGTGATGATGGTCTCGCCCTTGCCGCTGCGAATCATCTTGTCCATGCCACGAGGGCCGAGGGAGGTACGGATAGCATCGGCGACGGCTACAAAGAGGGGAAAGAAAGAGACCATGTTAGCATTGTGTCGGTTTGGTCAAGATCGTAGACTGTGTATTTCAAATAGGGGCAATCCACGGTGGGCGACAACATACCTCGTGCGGCGACGATGTTGGCCGAGCGCACAGCCAGTGGCTTCTCCTTGTCCTGTATATGTGAGTTAGTAGGCCACTCCTAGACATATTGGGCGCGCAAGAATGGCATCTGGGGCCGCGATGACGCCGGTTGTGGAAAAGGGGCAAGACGCACGCGGAAAGCAGCGTTCGAGGGGCCTGGGCCTCCTCCGCCCGACGGAGCCACTGCTGCCATGGTTTGTGTGTGGGAAATTTGGTTGTTTGTTGACTGTGGTGGTTTCGTCCGAAAGATCAAATGCTTTTGCGGTGTGGAAATGTCGTAGAAATGCGAAATGTGGGTGGTGGCAGCGAAATTGTAGGTTGTCGTCGCTTTTGTTAATGCTGGATGCCTTGAAGCTTTTACCCTTTTCCACTGTGCTTCTCCAAGCTTCCCTCCTTCACCGTTGGTGGGGCGCGAAAGACACAAAAAAAACTGTGCTATCGTAAGGGGGGTAGAAGGCAACATCGCCTAATTGCATGTCCAGCGGTCAGGGGCAATGCGCTAGTGGCGAATTGGGACTAGTTCCAACAGCCGCGCAGCTGTGGATTGTGCTGGAAACGGGCAGCAGAGCTCCCAAGGCAGGCACGGATTACGCTGTCAGGCTGTTCGAGAGCAGGAGCGAATCGCCGCTGGCAACGCCTCTCTGGTTACCTTCCGCGTTTGGGACCTTCCTCGCAACACGACCACCACACATCATCATCAATCACCAATTTACCACCACTATAGCTCAACACCTCGTGACGATCCGGCTAGCGACCAACTGGATATTTATAATAAGACTCAAACAGACGAGATCTCATCGAAACGATACCATCGATTGGACTGCAGCTTGTTTTGGCACCCGTCCGAACACCTTCCCACCTCCGACGACCATCGCCATTGCGCATCCGCCAAGATGGTGAGTCTGCCATTTGAATCTTTCCTCAGTTTCACCTTTACTGGCTACAGTTATGCTGTCGAGAAATGCCCTGAGCATCCGCTAACACCATGTGTAGCCTTCCGCAACCGGCAAGGACTGGGAGAAGTACCAGAAGAAGTTTGCGGATGACGAGATTGAGGAGAAGAAGATTGCGCCGTTGACAGACGAGTAAGAACGAACCCGACCCTGACCCCATCCATGAGAGATGCATACGAGATGGATTCGAGCGAGGCAGGAGGTAGGAGACCAGATGATAAAGAAATTGATACTAACGCGTGGCTTTGTTTAGGGATATCCAAGTTCTCAAGACCTACGGAGCCGCCCCATATGGCGCCGCCCTCAAGAAGCTCGAACAGCAAATAAAGGAGAAGCAGCAGAGCGTGGACGAGAAGATTGGCGTCAAGGAGTCGGACACGGGTCTTGCCCCGCCACATCTGTGGGATGTTGCTGCCGACCGGCAACGCATGTCCGAAGAACAGCCGCTGCAGGTGGCTCGCTGCACAAAGATCATCGCCGACGAGCTCGACGACTCCAAGAGCAAGTACGTGATTAACGTCAAGCAGATTGCCAAGTTTGTGGTCCAGCTGGGCGAGCGCGTTGCCCCTACCGATATTGAGGAGGGTATGCGTGTCGGTGTCGACCGGAACAAGTACCAGATTCTTCTGCCGCTGCCACCCAAGATCGATGCCAGCGTTACGATGATGACGGTCGAGGAAAAGCCCGATGTGACCTACGGCGATGTCGGTGGCTGCAAAGAGCAGGTCGAGAAGCTGCGTGAGGTCGTTGAGATGCCGCTGCTGTCGCCCGAGCGGTTCGTCGACCTGGGCATTGACCCGCCCAAGGGTGCGTTTGCTGTACGGCCCGCCCGGTACAGGCAAGACGCTGTGCGCACGTGCCGTGGCCAACCGTACCGATGCCACGTTCATCCGCGTCATTGGCAGCGAGCTTGTGCAAAAGTACGTCGGCGAAGGTGCGCGCATGGTGCGTGAGCTGTTTGAGATGGCGCGGACGAAGAAGGCCTGCATCATCTTCTTTGACGAAATCGACGCCATTGGTGGTGCCCGTTTTGATGACGGTGCCGGTGGTGATAACGAGGTGCAGCGCACGATGCTGGAGCTGATTACGCAGCTGGATGGTTTCGACGCGCGTGGCAACATCAAGGTCATGTTCGCGACGAACCGTCCGTCCACACTGGACCCTGCGCTGATGCGTCCTGGCCGTATTGATCGTAAGATCGAGTTCTCTCTGCCCGATCTGGAGGGCCGCGCCAACATCCTGCGGATTCACGCCAAGAGCATGTCGGTGGAGCGGGACATCCGGTGGGAGCTGATCTCGCGGTTGTGCCCCAACGCGACGGGTGCTGAGCTGCGCAGCGTGTGTACGGAGGCCGGTATGTTTGCGATCCGGGCGCGGCGGAAGGTTGCGTCGGAGAAGGATTTCCTGAGTGCGGTGGACAAGGTTATCAAGGCGAACCTCAAGTTCAACTCGACAGCATCATACATGCAGTACAACTAGACAAAGGGAGAGTGGATGAGAGAGCTGTGCGGGCGCTATACATTCCGTCATTGTTTGCCTTTTTCGTGCGTCTGCTTTTCTGCCTGGAATATGTATGAGTATAGATCATTACGGGGTCAAATTCTACGTCTATTATTAAACAGATGCCTCGGACGAAAGGCCATTGTCATGCTTCAAGAATCGTAGTTCGGCAATGGTGTTAATAGTGAAATAAATGTGCTTGCAGTCTGGCTGCTCCTGGTACTATGAAGATTTGGGTAAACTAAGATGTGTTGAGAGGGATTGTGCCCCGATCCATATATACATTAAAACGTAAAAACTGCAAGTTGCTTCTGCATGCCCAGGATATCATGACTTAATGTGTCTGCAGCCGCAATCAAGGAAAAAAACGTGAACAAAACAAACATGAGCCACTGCATAAAGGAAAAAAACGTGAACAAAACAAAAGAATAGACAGGAAAAGAACAAAAGAATAGACAGTAAAATGCAGGCCGAACTCCATTGAATGCCCAAATGTGCTGGAACGCCGTATGGTTGACTCCGGAAGCAGGAAAGGGAAGAAAGAAGAAAGAGCAATAACGTAAACAAGAGACGATGTCCGCCAACGGTCCAGGACATGTCCACATTCTCCCCATCTCTCCATCTCCCCCATCTCATTCTCCAGCCACGGCCACGCAGCCGAGACAAACAACGTCGCCGTCCTCGCCACGCTCAACGCAGCACAGACTGCAAACCATACGGCGGTGCCCATGGCTGGTCGTGGACCAGGGTGAGTGCTGTTGCTTTTGTGGTGTGGTCGCTATAGACATGGACATGGACATGTGTGTTGGCTCGGTGGGTGTTGTGCCGTTCTCGTTCTCGTTCTCCGTCCATCCGAGACATTCTCGCAGACAGACAAAGCACGTCCGCTGGCCACAGCCTTCGCAGTTGGCAAGCGAGTTTAGGTCGACTTTCCGCCGCGGCTTCCGGTGGCAGATATGGCATGGCGCTGTCAATGACTGGGAAGTGATGTGATGGTGTGTCCGAGAGGGTGACGTTGATATTGATAATGGCCGGCCGTCGTCGGCGCTTGCGTTGCTGCTCAAACAGAGTCGTTTGCTTCCTAGAGGAATAATTTTTCGTTGCTGTGACGGCGAAAGGGCGGTATTGACTGTGAACGTGGTTGTTGTTCCTGTGGAGTGTTGATCGACGCGTTCATGATCGCGATTGCTGCCGTGCACGTATATCGAGACGACCTCGTTATTGCCGCTGCCAACACTGCCGTTGCTGCAGGCCCTGCTGCTGTCATCCCACCGCCGTTTCTTAGCCAGGATGGAGATGTGGGCAGCGCCGCTGTTGTTCCGGCTGTCGGCCTCAAAGGCTTCCTGGCCACCGACGGCATCACGGGCGGCTTGTCAATGGTCGTTGATCGGATTAGGAGAGATTCACGGGATGGATGGACTCGAGGGTTGTTTCTGAGGAGAAGGGACGATCCAATTTTGAAAGGAGGCCGTTATCAGAGCAGCAGCCTTTCGTTTGTGACGCGGTCAATGCCTCGCCGCTCTGGTGTTGGCTGTGGTAGGTGGTGTTGTTGTTGTGATGAACGAGGCTATTCAGGGTCAGAAAAAAGGACGAGGTTGAGAAGGCGGTCGGAGGCAACAAAGGCCCGTCTATGTTTTTCTTGGATAGTTCCTTGGATAGTGCATCCGTTCACCCTCCAAGAAGGCTCTAAAAGGGCTGTCTGGGGCCCGGTAAATACGCGCTATGGCGCACGGCTACAGGGGAATACAAGGGTGTGTGGGTCACCTTGGAAGGCCAAGAGGCGTGAAACAACCCGCCAGGCTCCAGGAGGTTGGGCCCTGTGAAACCCGCCGGGTGCCCAGTGGCTGACAGCCATTTCCAGTGGGTTTTGGCCTGTTTCAACAGCTGCGTTTGGTTCGTCCAGCACACCCCTACTGTTTCGTTTGGGGCCTGCTGGCTTTGGCCCTAATGGAGCTGGCTTTGGTAAAGATAGCATCATATGGCAAGCTCCTCGGGCCCAGAAAGTCGCGGCTGGCCGGCTTTTAACGTTCGGGCGTTTGCGCCATTTCGTGTCCAGCGTCCTCCGGTCGGCGATATCGCTCCAGGCGCTGTCGCCGCCTGTAATCCGTGGCCTGGTCCCAATTAAGGCCGAGTTCAGTGCCTGGAGTCTAGGCTGCCCTATCGCCCTTTTGCGGGGGCCAAGAGCGCTGTATCTTCGACAGTCTCAAAGGTATCCACCGAAGCCGACCGAAGAGATCGCTCTTTCCTTTTTTGCTCCGGTGCTCTGCAGATAGCTGGCTGCCCCAGACCAGTGAGAAACATGTCCCCGCCCAAAATATGTCGTAGTGAAGAATGACGCGCCCTGATTGGCCGAGTTTATCACGTGGGCCATTGGAGACAGTGCGCGCTAGTGATAAGCATTACAAAAACTAAGCCAGGTTCGCACAGTGCCCATTCTCACGCCTTTTCGCCTTTAACTGCCTACATTTTCCAGCTTTTTTCCTCACCGGCTGTCACACAATTTGGTACATTTGGCACGCTCTGCATTGTCTTTGGGGCCGCCTCCACGTTCCTTTTCTTGCGAGTCACCTGCCACTGGCTGCCAGTGACAAAGAAACGTTGGGGCTGCACACTGTGCTCACTGTGTCCCCCCTCCGGTGGCTCTTTCCCTAATACTGTCCTGCTGCCCGCGAGTCGCAAAACCTCGTTCTTTTCTCTTTTTCACACCACGCAATCACTCTTTCCTTCCTTTCTTACGTTCCGTTTGCCATTCGCCCCTTCCCTCACCACATCTCCCCACCACGTCGTGTTGAGGATCGATTCGACATTTCGACATCGATTTCGTCGACAACGATTTTTTTTTCATTACGCATCTTCCACAGCATTTGTCTTTTTCTCGCATACAACAAACGAATCATCCGCGCCATACCCCCGTCCCCTTACCCACCACCCCGAAAAGACCGAGTTTTCGTGATCCTCGCAGAAATTCAACATCGAGACGTGCAACAAACGGCCATCAAGATATGAGTCGCGCAGGCAAGCTTGCCCCGGAGGTCAACCGGTAAGTGTTTTCGGATGTTTAGGCATTTACGTCCCTGTTGGGACCGTTGCGGTCCTCGTGTTTTGTTTCCTTTTGTGGCCATTCGTCGACAAGGTCTCTATCTGTCACAAGCCTCGGACTCGGGGATTGTCAGATGCTGCCTGTTCGGAGCCGAATCCATCCACATGCCCAGCCACGTCACGGCCACATCACTTTTGTCTCCGTCGGACGTCTTAATCCATTGAGACCGTTTGATATAAAGCATCTGTTCTGTGCCTGGCCGTTAAGCTCGCGCATCGTTCTAGTGCCCGTTTCATTTTTGGTGAAGACAGTTTTTTCTAACCACTTCATGGCTTTTCCCTCCAACAGAGCTTTATTCGTAAAGAATCTAAGCTACAACGTTACTCCCGAGGAGCTCTTTGAGCTCTTTGGCAAGTTTGGCGCCATTCGGTATGTTGTCTTCCCTTTTCTTAAGTTTCCCCTCACTCTTGCATCGAGACTCCATCTAACACATCACACAGCCAAGTTCGGCAAGGCATTGCCAACAACACCAAGGGCACTGCCTTTGTTGTCTATGAAGACGTCATGGATGCAAAGCAGGCTTGCGACAAGCTGAACGGCTTCAACTTCCAGAACCGTTACCTCGTCGTCCTATACCATCAGCCCGATAAGATGGTCAAGTCAAGAGAGGACCTTGAGGCCCGCAAGGAGAATTTAGCTCGGCTCAAGAAACAGCACGGCATCGATTGACGATTAGACGGGCCTGTGGACCAGCGCCTGCAGACGACAACCAAAATCTCGTTGTCTCGACCCACTGCAGGCCCGTCTCCTTATTCCTCCCCCGCGCGGCCGTCGTCCAAGGTGACGGCGGCCTCGCCGTCTCCGGCGAAGACGCCCTCCAAGTCGCCCACGAAGTATCACGCCAAGCTATCGCCGTCGTCGCCGTCGTCGCCGTCTCCCGCCAAGTCCCCGCCGAACCGCCTGGTTGCGTTCACTTCGCCCATTACGACGACTGCCACATCGACCACTACGGTCGTGTCCTCGACGGCGACGGCCAACGTGTCGCCATCCTCCCCCCGAAGCAGCGGCAAGCCGAGCCTTGCAGATCAGACGCGCAACGCCATGCCGCATTTCGTCCGCAAGCTCCTGCCTACCGTGCCCGAGTGCGCCTAGAGCAGTGGTTAGCCCCTGCTCATCGGCGTTTCACTCGTTCGGATGTGCATCGAAGAAAGCAACAATTCTATCCGATAACGCTCGACTGTTTATTCTTCGGCATGTTTGTGGAGGAGGGGAGATATCCCCGCCAGGCTCAGCAGGGTGGAAAACATCGAAACCCGGCCTCTGCAGTCTCATCTGAAGTTTGTAATATTTGTCCCACCCTGAGATCGCAATGCTCATCCTGTCTTGGGATCGCAGTGTGTGTCCCATCTTGGATTGAAACATTCATTCAATGTTGAGATTGCAATGTTGCAGTTTGTTATTTCCCTTTTGCTAGCCACTCGCTGATTCGCACCCCACTCTTCCATCTTTTGTTTGCCTTTTTTTTCACGGAAACCTATTATTATTACTCAAATTTGCCTGCTTTGTTTTCGTTGCTTTGCTTTTTTTACTTCTTAACGACTCCTTTAACTTTAACCTGTGCGCTGGGATGATTTTCTATTTATTTTAGTTTTGTTCTTTTTACCACTTGCAATATGTTACGGTTATTTTCTCCTACCACTTCCATACTGCTTCCCTGCTAGGTCCTCTTACAGGACGTGGAAGGTACAGCGTGGAAGACTAGTTGGGATGAAAGGAAAGGCGTTTACCAGTCCAACTCTGGACCCCTTTTTCTCTGGCCGGGAAGAGAGATATTTCATGTTTTGTGTGCGATTAACTTTGTTGGGGGTGTTTTACTAGCAATCGGCATATGGCAATATGCACGATCCGCCCCCTAGGGGAAAATAAAAACCAAACTGTGTTTTTTCTTCTTTTCTATCATACCTTTCTCTATGAAACGGGCCAGAATGTGATTGTAATTTCTTGTTGGTAATATGCGAGGAGCATTGATTCTCCTAGATTCGAACTACGCAATGCTGTGTGTGTCTGGTTGATATACACATTCTTTCGTGTCTTCAAAATCAAAAGTAGATGGTAGATGGTATAGTAAATGGTAATGGTATCTCAAGACTCGTACAATGTATATCCCCATCTTTTTCTTCCCACGCCCATATCCCCCCCCAAAAATGCTTTTTTTTACTGCTAATGCTCTCGTATTCGTACACATAATGATGTTGCTTTCTCTCCCACACTCTCTCCAGTATTCGCTTCCCCTATATCAACGCTCATACCGCGGCAACGGCTCTGCATGCTCCGCAGCACTTCTGCTGCCGTGGGCAGCTTCTGGACCGCTACTGGGACCATAAGTATAGTGCCGGCCATAGCGATCTTCATCCGTAGTACTTTCCGGGGGAGCATCCAAGTCTTCGGCGGGCGGTGCTGTTGCGGGGCCAGCAATGCCATCATCTAGGACGGCGTCAGCAGGAGGGGCGGATGGCGCCAGGGCTGACGATGATGCGGCGGGAGGGGCTGAAGGGCCGGCCACAGCAAGGGGAGGAGGAGGAGGATGGGCATAGGCCGGGCTCTGGTTGTACTGCTGATGGTGGCCATCTTCTTCCTCAAGCACAGGTGCTGACGGTGCTGACGGTGCCGACGGAGTGGCCACCGTGGCACGGCCGCTATTGAAACCTGGCGCCCTGGCCCCGCTACTGCTACCGTCGCTGGGACCGGTCGCAGATGCGTTTCTTGTCGCCCTGCTGCCACGGCTGCTGCTACTTGGTCCGACATCTTCATAGTCTTCCGGGAAAGTCGGCGGTGCACTGGCCTCGGCGAGCAACCGGCGACGCTCCAGCTCTTGCTTGTCCTCGCTTGGTGGCTGTGCCGGTCCGGGGCCGGAATCGGTATCGAATGGAGGCGCAGATGGTTCATATGCCGTCAACTCGTCCAGAGACGGGGCTGTGGGAACAGACGGCGCATAACGGTTGGCACCGCCACTGCTGCTGTTGCCCTCTCCACCATTGTCTGCTTGTGCCGATGCTGATGCTGATGTCGATGCTCCTGATGCTCCTGATGCTCCTGAAGGCTGACCAGGCTGGCTGGGCAGGAGCCGCTGTTCAGCACGGCGAATGCGTTCCTTCTCCGTCATGTTGGGGTCACGCTCAGCAGCGAGCATTTCGGCCGTCGGCACATATTGCGGTGCTTGTGACGAGGGCTGTCCGTGGTCAATATATGGAGGGCGAGGGGGAACGCCCGAAGCCGGTGAGCCTGGATCGTCGTAATAATCGTAATTTGGCCCATGGTGGTGGTAGTTATGGGCATCGTAGCCTGGCTGCTGAGGGTACTGATAGTAAGGGTGATGTTGATGCTGCTGATAGTATGGGTCGTCGGGCGGGCCTGGTGGAGCGTTAGATGGGCCGGCAGCGCCACTGCCTGACGCCGCTCCATTTGCTGGCCAGCTTGGGTAAGGTGGCTGTTGGGGCTGCTGCTGATATGACCCTTTGCGGTCTTCCGGATACCAGTCCGGTGGATGGTGCGATACATATGGCAGTGGCTGCTTTTGTAGCTGTTGCTGCTGGTCTGGCTGCTGCTGGACATCTGGAGACAATGCAACTCCCTTGAGGCCGCGGCCACGTTGCCGACTTGTGTCCGTCGTGCCAACAACAACCTCAAAGGCGACAAAGATAACGCCCTTCTGCCGCCGGAGCTGGTCCGTATCGATCATGTTGCTGCCACCACTCCAGAGGGTCGAGGTGGGCGCCAACATGGGCTTGCCGTCGTAAGGGTTGCTGCTGTTGCTGACCAGATTGGGCCCCGCGGGGCCAACGCCCGACTGTAGTAGACCTGCCAGCTTGCCACCCAAATCAACAATGACCTCGAGCTGGTACTTGAAGCTAATCATATCGCCTGGCACACCCTTGATGGTAGCAAAGGCATCCTCCGGCATACGAACAGATGCGGTGACGCTCGACTGAAGGGTGCGTGGGTCGATGATCAATGGGCTAAAGGACTGCGAAAGGTCTTTGCGGAACACACTGCACGTTCCTGCAGACATGAGAGAAAGGCCACCCAGGCCAGTCTTAGACTTGGGGTAGTAGTTCTCGAGCTTCGTGGAGCCGTTGCTGCTGCCGCCGCTGCTCTTTTTGTCTTTGTTGCTCTTGTGGCTTCGCTCTTTGTCCTTTTGCCGGTCCTTGAGCTGCTTGGCTTTCTCCTTGACTTCTTTCTCCTTTTGCTTCTTTTGCTTCCGATTCTGAGGTTCGGAGGGATCGCCATCGATATCGGGTGCTGGTGGGAGCCTGATATGCTGCCGTTGACCAAGACGCCATTGCTTCCCACACCTTCGCCGTTGGCTCCTTCGTCTTCTTCGGCGATGCTTGTCCCTGCAGAAGGAAACATGTACTCGGGCGGTGCCGAGTCGATACGACCTTGGCGGTAAAGAGTCACCACCACGCCGTGTAAGCTCTTGATGCGCTTCACGTGCTGCACAGACACTTTCACGCTGACAACCTCACCAGGAAGACAGCCGCCTTTCAACAGGTCAATGGTCGCGGTAATTGTTCGATCGTCGACAACGCCGCTGATGGTGGTGGTTGATACCGAAGACAAAGGAACGGGATTTTGTGACCGGTAACCATTGCCAGACGAGCTATTTCCGTTGTTGCTACTACCAGCAGCCGGGTTTGTAATGGTTGATGAGGATGTGTTGGTTCCAGTGGTCGACACCGCAGAGTGACCGGCAATACTCGCCGGGACGTGGGAGCTCGTCGGACTGGATAGACGAATAATGTTGCTGCCAGCACCGGTCCCAGACCCCGGCCCTGCTCCTGGCCCGGAACCAGAGCCGGATCCTGAGCCTGCAGCAGCTCCGACAATACCGCTGCTTCTACTGCGGCTTTCGCTTCCTCCGCTGGTGACGCTATCGACACTGATCTCGCTGCGGATGTCCGTATGGGTGGGACTGCGGGGTTGCGATGCTCGTGACGTCCGGCTTCGGCCCTCAGCATAGGCATCGTGCTCACTGTCCTCGAATTGTATTGTCCCATGGGCACTGTCTCGTGCCGATCCACGCTCTGAGAGAGTGGCATTGTCGTGCTGTCGATCACTGCTTCCGCCACCAGAGGCAAAGGAAATGGTGGACATGGCACCTGGAATGCCTGCTGAGCCTGCTGGTATCACTGTCGTGTTGCCACTTACTGTTGGCGGTTGAGTGACGACAACAATCTTGCGTTTCTTGGATCGTTTTGAGATGGGCTCGAGAGAGATTGTGCGTGGTCTTGGTTTCGGTACGGCGCCAATGTCAACGGGGTCAACGAGATAGACTCTGCGATCGCAGGACTGGATGGGCGCTACGGTAGTCGGGCGGGTGAGAGTGGCAGTGACCACGTAGCATATGGATCCGCGCTCAAACTAGAAGGAAACAATACAAGGTTAGAAACATGACACCAAGGCATACTTCTGGAAGCCAACGCGGCAAGCACTCACATCAATGCTGCTAGGCAGTCCCTGGGTAGGGAAAATGAGGTCGAACTCGAACTCATAGTTACCAGGTTCTAAACGGCCGGTGCCACTGAGGACCATCTCGTCGCGGAAAAGAAGGGCATGGCCGTTGCCCAAGTAGGAGGAAGAGGACGATGACGAGGATTTCGATGCCGCTAGGAGACGTGATGAAGATGATGACGAGTCGGTGGCGGTATCGGTAGGCAAGGAAGCCGTGGCGGCGGAATTGGGGTCCTTGAAGACACGGACGAGACCACGCAACGACACGGTCAAGTGGGTGATGCGTACTGGCTTGACGACGGCCAGCACGACAGCGCCCAGGACATGGTCGCCAGCCACATACTTGCGGTGTGGTTCTGCCGGACGTATGTGGAAGTCGGCAATGGTGCGGGCGGGCGCACGGAAGGGGAGGGTGAATCGGGAGAAGAAGGACCGTCGTCGCGGGGGAGTGGTCGTGGAGGTAGCGGGAGAAAGGTGGTGTGGTGATGGTTGCGTATTAGGCTCTGAGGAGCTTAGCTGGCTTCGTCGATCGGTGTCCTGGTCATCATCTAGACCTTGTCGTGGCTGGTCGCCTCTTCGTGATGATGATGGTGATGGTGAGGGTCGTGACTCTGCGGCAGCTGAAGCCGGTTGCTCACTGGGCCTTCGTGCTGGTGCCAAACCCGGGTCTATTGTCAATGCTGATGCTGCTGCTGTGACTGCTGGTGCCGTACCTCTTCCGCCCGTCGTGCTGGCCGTCCGTGTCGTCGCCGCAGATACGGGTGCCGTCGCCGCCCCAGCCGCGGCCTCGACGCCGGGCTGAGCTGCTGCAGCGGTCGGCGACGACGACGGCGAGCTGGAGTCGCCCATGGGGTGTTGGCGGGAGACCCGCGGACCGCCGTGTGCTTGTGGCGGATGCTGGTTGGAAGCTGTTTGTCGATGTCGTCGCGTTGGCTGTAGTTTGCTCTCGTCTGCTGTCGTTTGTGTATCGGGTGCGTTCCGGGTGTTGCACGAAAAGAAAGAGCCCGTGCGCCCCCTTCTTGTGTGCTGTTGGTCCGGGGCGCTCTTGCCTTTGTCTCTCTCGGCGTTGGTTGTTCGCTCTTTCCCTCTTGTTTCCCGTTCTTTCTTTGTGTCTGCGCCGCGCCTGCCGGTTGTTGTCGCGTGGGAATGCCAAGGGGGATCGCAAAGAAGGGAAGGGACGGGAATGCGGTTGCGACGACTTTAATGCTGGGGCCCTTTTGTCCCCTACTATTTTGCTGTGCTCTGGGCTCGCTTTGGCTCGCTTTGGCTCGCTTTTGGCTCGGAGCCCTGTCTCAGTTGGGCCTGGCGGGCTCCTGGGTTCCGGGGCAAAGCTCGCAAAAGATACGCCGCGCAATGCCTGAGTCCAACGGGGCTCTTTGGGTAGTGGAGAAAGAGCCAGGGGCGTGCGTGCACCCTCTAGGCCGTATATTAGGGAGTATTGGGGCAGGAAGAGGAAAGAGGTCTCGGTATTGTCTAGTGTCTGTGTTGGGGCTCTGTCTGCATGTAATTAGTGGCTGGCTGTTTGTGGACTAATAGCGGGGGACGTGCTGTTGGTTCCTAACCGCCTGGAATCACTTCCTGCCTGCCCGGGACGGACGGACAAGGAATAGGGAAGGCGCGATAGAGCATAAACAAATCACAAAAAAAAGTAGGAAAGGGGCAAGAAGGAAGAAGGAAGAATAGAAACTTTGAGAAAGAAAGAAGGGCCACGCACAAAGCTCAGTTTCTATCTCGGGAAGGCGGGACCCGACGGTAGGGGAGGGACAGGCCTGGCCGTGTTTTAGAGAAGGGAAGCAGCGATGCTGGCCCAACCGCGCGGTATATATTCACTCCGGGCAACAATGCCCTCAAACCTTTCTTTTTGTGAGACCATCGTCGCGACTTTTTCCTCACAACGTCTGTGACCCTGCGTCACAGCAGAAGCAACAAAGCCTCAGGTCCGTGGACGCCTCGGCTCTGCCAACCACAGCCTGCCAACACACCACTGACGCCCTGTATTTGGGTGCACTGCCAGTTACCATCGCTGTGCTCATCTTGTTTTTTTTTTTCTTTTTTTCTTTTGTTCCCCCTTCTTTATTTCCTTCTTTGGACCCTTCATTTTACGACGTTGTCACTCATTGCCCCTTTCCACATGCCAATTGGCCTGTTTCTTAACGGAGTACTCCGTCAAGCTGGCTATGATCACCTCTTTGATTGATTTGCAGTACTCTGTACTGGCCCGTGCAGTGTTGAAAAATGCCAGAGATGGCAGAGACGCACAAAAGACCACTAAAGAAGCATATTGACAAGAGCACAGGGCATGGTGCAGTCCAACCGGCCCGGAACTATTTCGGGTACTTCCTATTTGCATTGTACCTCATCCAGGCGTTTTGTTTACTTGATATGCCCCGATGAGGAAAATTAAAACAAACACATCAAAAGAACAAGCTCATCTTGAGGCAGTTACAAAGTGAGATATCTTGGCGTCTGGAACTCATCGACAATAATCGAGCCCGTTTGGGGTTTGGAGGGGGATGGAAATTGGGACATGGAAGATGCCGTTGGGCTGGCGGACGTGCCGAGAGATGACCGCCCAGTGGCATTATCAATGGCTTCTTGTCAGGCTCGTCATCACTCGTCACTATCTTCGTTTTGCTAATAAAGGGAAATGGGACGAGACCTCTGGGGAACAGAATTAGGTAGAGACGCACAAAAATGTACGAAATAGAAGACAAAAAGAAGGGCACAGAAAGGGGGTGAGACGGACATCAAACGGACTGCTTGCCAAGACTCCAAGACTGTACAGAGGGCCGAGTGGCAGGGCAGGGCAGAACAAGCAACGCGAGGGTTCAGAAATGGGGAGAATAAGGGGAAGGAGGCGGAAATGTCAAAAATAGGACCAAAGAGAAAAAGAAAAGAAAAACAAACAAAGAAACAGCACCAGCACCCACATCTTCACCCTTCCTTCTTCCCCTCCCAACACATCTCGCCCAATGGCAAATCTGCCTTGCACTCGACCAAGCTTTCAGCCTTTCAGCCTTCTTTTTCTAAAACCTATCTTATCTGTCTCTTCGCTTGCTCCCTGTCTCCTCTTCCCGCCTGTCTTGGCCGGCTTGGCTGTCCTTGGCACCAGTTTTGGGGTTGGGGCGTTAAATAGACTGACAGCTGGGCAATGTACACATGGAGAGAATTTGTGTAATAAACGAGAGAGATGTGTGATGTGCATGCACAAGTGTGTGACAATGAACATTTTTATATTTGTATATTGTTTGCGTTTGTTGTTTCCCGTTTCGTGATGTTCCTATCATATAAACGCATGTTGCCAAATCCCTCCCCCTCCCAAGTACCGACGTAGCAAAAGCAATGAATAACACGTGAGAACCCAAATAACCTAGTACAGGTACAAAAAACTCCAAATGCTGATATGCTTCCCTTTTGTGAACCGCGCCAATGAGAAAATGAAAACAAACAAGAAAATAAAAGGGCAGAAAAACAGGATGCTCGCCATGAAAAAGAAAAAACAATTAGTCCAGCGCCTCGCCGCTGAGAATGCTCTGCAGAATATCGGCACCAGCACCATCCAGCGCCTGCCGAAGCTCCTTCTCGCCCACACAGCTAGCAACGCGCTTCTCGTCACCTGCGACACCAGTGATGCCAGAGCTACCGCCGCCCATCATACTGTTGCTAACAGCACCGCCGGGGCGGCGACCGCGCCGGCCGCTGCCGCTGCCAGGCGCCGACTGCAGCACGGCAAACGAGCCAGTACGGCCGTCGACGGCAGTCACCAGCGACAGCGTCTCTAGGCTGCCAACGACCTCGCGGAACTCGGAACTTGAGAGCGGGTGCAGAACAGCATCGCGCTTGCACATGAGGTTGTATGTGGCGTACAGCTTCTTGATGGTCGGTGCAGCCGTGGCACCACCGGCGCCGGCACCGGCAACCTGTGCCTGCAGACGGCTGCTGGGTGTAGGCGCCTTGACGAGTTTCTTGACGCCGTTGGGCGACTGCAGCGACGAGTGTGTCTGTGCCGCAGCCTGTGCCGCTGCGTATGTTTCGCGGTTCCACTTCTCAAAGGCCATGAGAGCACAGAGTGCGGCCTTTTGCTGCAGGTTGAGGCCCTTGAGGCGCTGCTGGGCACCGTTGCCAAAGGCAGCTGCCGTGACCTTGTTGAGGTGGCCAATGGATACGCGGGGTGCGGTCTCAATGGTCAGGTTCTGGGCGGCCCACGAAGCCCAAGAGGAGCGCTTGGGAACGTTGAGCGTAGAAGAGGCGGCCGACGCAGGCGGCGACGAAGCCAGGTTCATGTTCTCGGCCAGGGGCTGCTTCTTGGTGGGTGTCGTCAAAGAGTTTGCCGTAGTAGCGGCGTTGCAAATGTCGCGCGCGTCGTTGAGATACTTCTCGCGTGCCTCGGACTCGACCAGATCCAGGGCCTTGCGAAGGATCTCAAAGGCCTTGCGAAGGTCACCGGTCTGGCTGGCCACCTTGCGCGAGCAGAGCTCGATGGCGGCCGGGTGGAAGAAGGGCAGAAAGTTGGCGGGAGTGGGAGCGGGAGCAGAGCCTTCTGGAACAGATGAGAGAGTTGCAACCGGAAGAGCGCTCTTGAGGCGGGTCGTGATGATGTTCTTGATCTGCGGTGCGGTGTAGGGCAGGAACGGGAGCAGCTCGGGTTGCAGGTTGCGCGACTTGAGTCGAGGGAGGAAGCGATCCGTAAGGTCGAGAGCGTTGGCAATGCCAACGAGTACCAGACGAGACGTCTTGAGCATAGACCACTCCATGACGCGGTACAAGCTATCCAGGTCAAGCGTCAAGATGTGGTCAATCTCGTCAAGGACGACCAGGTAGGTGATAGGTGTGCTGGCAGCCTTTGTAGTGATGGCCTTCTTGCTGACCTTGGGCAGGAACATGGCCTGGAGTGCGTTCACAGCATCCGTCTCGTTCAGGTCCACACCCATAGCCGCCGCTGCCTGCTCCTCGTTAGTGTTGCTGTCGTCCTCGCTGCCGTTGCCCAGCACAAGCAGCCGGAGAAGTGTGCTATAGAGGTCGCTGGACGAGCGGATGCTCATGCAGTTGATGTAGGCCTTGCGAACAGAGCCAGACTGCTCAATGCAGACCTGCTCGGTCATCTCATTCACCATGGCACTCTTGCCTGTGCCAGGTGGTCCGCTAACGTACAGACATCCACAATCGCTCTTGGACGTCGCAGCATCGCTTCCGCAGTTGGCGTCTAAAAATGTCCGCAACCGCGAACGCTCGTCCTCGCGACCGATAAGAGAACCCGCAGCCGCACCCGAGCTCCGTGCAAACAGTTGGCGTGCCACGTGGTAGACGGTCTGGACACTCCCTGATGGCGTGCGTGGTGTCGTAGGTGTCACATCGCCTCCAAGGCCGGCACCTCTTGCCGAAAGCATGCCGTGTGGTGTGGTACGCCGAGAAAGTCTACCGGCAGACATGACACGGTGGCGGGGTGTGCTGGGCGTGACAGGTGTGGCGGGTGTCGTGGCCGTCGTAGAACGGCTGGCACTGGTAGTGGTGAGGCCATCACGGTAACGAGGTGTAGATGGTGTGAGCGGAACACCAGCGACGGACACGGAGCGTTTTGAAGGTGAAGCCTTGGTGGGCGAGACGAGTGTGCTGTTGGTCGAGATGGCCCGACGAGCCTTGGGGGTCGCATCGGCATCTGCGGCGAGAGCATCCTCGAATGTGACAGCGTTGGGATCTTGGTTCTCATCGTTGATCACGAAGTTGCGGGTGCTGCGTCTCGTGCGCTTCAAGGGAAGACTGGCGTCTGTATCTAGAGTGTGAGTAGAGATGATCAAGAAAAACAAAGCTGAATGGAAGTCACGGGGTGCTTCTTACCTTCCACCTCGAGAGCCCTGCTCCGCTTGCCGAGCGCGGAAGCTGCCATGGTTGTGATATGTGTTGAGGAAGGAGCAAAGGAGGATAGAAAAGGAGAAAAGGGGTAAAGCAATGGCAGGAACGATGATGCTGTATGCGAACGACGGTAAGAACGATTGACAAATGTGCAGATGCGCGCAAAGAAAAGAATGGAAAATGGCAAGAACGAAAAAAAAAGAGTGGAAAGAAAGGAAGGAATGAAGTTCGAATGTGGAAAGCACGAGGGAAAGGTTCAAGATGGCAGTCAAGGGAGGTACAAGATTTAATGAGGAAGCGCGCGCCAAATGTGAGGAACCACTTTACGCGAAGAAGGCGCGACTGGCCTACCCCTGTCGTTGTTGGACGCGTTCCTATTTTACGCGTTACAGGGGAAAGTGACAAGCACTTTTTTGGCACTAAGCACTGACCACCGTGGCGCGCGCGCGCACCAGCCACGGTCCACGGTCTCACCGTGTGAGCAGATGTCTTACCGTGTTTTTACGGTGTTTTTACAGTGGCTTTACAGCAGAGTTTACAGTAGACTTTACAGTGGACTTTTACTGGCGGGCGACATGCCCAACTCGTCCGATGAATTGGTGGAGTTCGCCCAACTCCGGGGGCCTTTTGCTCACCTGGCGGCTCACTTAGCGCAAAGATGACCGTTAACCTTGATTTCCCCCGCCTTTTTCAACCAACGTAATGCAATCGTTCTGGGCACTTCCCATATCAGCTGCCAATTGACGACAAAGACGTGTTGGTCTGGGAGAGGCGAAAGAGGAGGCGAGATGATAGCTCTTTCCTTCACCGTATAGCGACGGAACCAGGTGGTTGTATGTGAGGAAGGTGCGTTTTTGGAAGGAGGTCACTTGCTCGATGAAAAGCTGACTTGTCTCCTTTTGTTGTTCTGGACATCTTTTCTCTGGGACTTCCGCGGCCTCTGGTCTATCATTTCTATCATTTTACCATTCGTTTTGGCTTCTGACCGCCTGTCTCTCCTGGGTGTTCGTATCCCGGTTCCGTTTCTTCATCCGTTCTGATGATCATCTGCCGATGCAACTTGGCATTTTTTGGGATATTGTTTTTCTTTTGTGTCACCTTTCTCGTGCGACATCCATCTGATACCATCTCCAATTCACCGTTACCATATTGATTGGCCCTGATAATCTCACCTTATTTTGGGATGCGCCCATCCTTCGCCTACCACCACCCCTTGAGACCACATATATCGATATACTCGGTCTGCCATGTCGGATGAGCCAGAGGTTTACAATGCTTTGGTCGAGGTGTTTCGAGAGCACGAATTTCCCATGCTCAAGGGTAAGACCATTCTCTATCCTATCTATCATGCCTTCGACCGCTAACACTATCAGACGACATCTACCTCGACCATGCCGGCACAACGCTCTACAGCCGGTCTTTGGTGGACCGGTTCTCCGCCGATATGATGGCCAACTTACTGGGTAACCCGCACGCAGCATCAGCGTCGTCTCAAGCATCCGGCCGCATGATTGAAAACATCCGCCTCCGCACATTACAGTTCTTCAACGCCGATCCCGCCGAGTTCGACCTCGTGTTTGTAGCCAATGCAACAGCCGGCGCAAAATTGGTTGCAGAAGCCTTCCGAGCGCTGCCGAGCGGGTTCTCATATGCTTACCATCAGGCATGTCACACGAGTCTTGTCGGCGTGCGAGAAGAAGCCAACGGCGCTGTGTGTCTGCCCTCAAGCGAGGTGGAAGCATGGGCAGATGGTGAGACCCTCGATATGGCTCAAAACGCCACGGATATTCTCTTCGCCTACCCAGCACAGTCCAACATGGATGGCCGCCGTTTTCCCTTGTCTTGGGCTCATCGTCTGCGAAATCAGAAATGTGGTGCCCATAAAACGGAGGCGGGTGAAGGAAGAGACCACAATGTCTGGACACTGCTTGATGCTGCCGCCTATGCAGCCACCTCGCCTCTCGATCTGAGCAACCCGTCCACAGCACCCGACTTCACCCTCATCAGTTTCTACAAGATCTTTGGCTTTCCAGATTTGGGAGGACTTATTGTACGCCGTCCTGCCGAGCACTTGTTCGACTCCCGACGATACTTTGGTGGCGGCACCGTCGACATGGTTGTTTGCTCGCCACGAGAACAATGGCATGCCACAAAGGGTGGAGGCAGCCAAGGCGATAGCAGGGGCTATGCACTACACGACCGGCTCGAAGACGGCACGCTGCCGGTGCACAATATCGCCGCTCTAGGCGCTGCACTCGAAACACACGCGGCACTCTTCGGCTCCATGGCACACGTAGCTTCACACACCGGCTATCTTGCCAGCCGGCTCTACAAAGGGTTGGCCGATATGCGGCATGGCAACGGCAAACATGTGTGCCATATCTACTCGTCGAGGGGGGAGAACGCTGGCCCTGTGATTGCATTCAACTTACAAAACACACTTGGTGCGTGGATCAGCCTTGGAGAGTTTGACAAACTGGTCTCACTCAGGAAGATACATCTACGTTCGGGAGGCGTTTGCAACCCAGGAGGCGTCGCAGAAGCCCTGGGGCTCGAGCCGTGGGAGATGCGGCGCAACTTTTCGCGGGGCCTACGGTGCGGGTCCGACGAGGGCGGTGATGATATTGTTTTGGGCAAGCCAACAGGTATCATCCGTGTCAGCCTGGGAGCCATGAGCACCACGAGTGACGTGGATCGGTTCCTGGCATTTCTCGATGAATTTTATCGGGATGACACGATGGAGGTAGTACCAACAATACCGCCTACAATATCTGCAGACATGAAGGCAGTTCACGGCAGCCTCTTCGTGTCAAGCATCAGTGTATACCCGATCAAGAGCTGCGGTGCGTTTGACGTCCCAAAGGGCACTCGGTGGGCGGTGCGACCCGAAGGCCTCGCATGGGATCGGGAGTGGTGCCTGGTCCACCGCGGCACGCGGCGAGCACTGAGCCAGAAGCAGCATCCAAAAATGGCTCTCCTACGGCCAGCGGTGGACTTTGAACAGGGTGTGCTCCGGGTGTCGTTTACAGGAAAGGGCGATGTGTGGCACGGTGCAGAAGTGTGCGTGCCTCTGTCCAACAATCCAGCCATGTTTGCGCCAACATCGACATCGACATCAACAGCATCAACGGCACCTCGATCAAGATCATCGCGCGTCTGCGGTGAGGAGATCGCCGCTCAAGTATACACCTCAGAAACCGTAAACGACTTTTTCTCTCGAGCACTAGGAGTGCCTTGTCTTCTGGCACGCTTCCCTCCAGGTGGCCAAGGAACAAGCATGCGGCACTCCAAAGCACATTTGCAAAAGTACCAGCAGCGTCAGGGGCAAGAAGGCTTGCCATCACCACCCGACTCAGACACTGAGCAAGCAAGCAGGGATGGAACAGTTGAAGAGGGCTCCAGCGCCGTAAGCCAAGCCAGCGATACCAGCGACGAGGACGGCAGCACGAGCTCGTTGGCTGCCCGTCAGAGACGCCGCATCCTCTTGTCCAACGAAAGCCCCATTCTCGCCATCCATATGGCAAGTCTGCGGGAGCTCAATGAGGCCGTCAAGCTACACAGCAAAAACGGGGACAACAACACTCCCGATGTAGCCGCCTCCGTCTTCCGCGCCAATATCGTCCTCGATAGTCCCGCCGGTGAAGAGCAGCCAGCCTATGCTGAAGACGGCTGGTCACGTCTACTCATCGGACAGCAGACTTTCAAGATGTTGGGCGCCTGCCGCCGCTGTCATATGGTGTGCATCAATCAGGAAACGGGCGCCAAGAGCGACGAGCCGTTTGTGACACTGACCAAGACGCGGCGATTCGACAGCAAAGTGTTTTTCGGTACACATATGGGCCATGATCCGGGAGAGGACGCAGTCTACACGGGGGATGATGGAAGTAGCACCACGGCATCGACGACGCCTGAAAAACAGTTCCCAACCATCATGGTGGGCGACATTGTTGCCGCTGAGTAACGAGAAGGGTGTGGACGAGACAAGATATTACGTGTTACACTGTTAAGATAATAGGAACATCCGAAACGCACATGGCGTTTGCCGTGGCATTCTAAAAAATAAATAATTAACAACTCACGTCCATTTTTTTCTAATGAAAGTAATCATAGTTTTTTAAAAGTAGGAGAGTAAAAACAAACAACAATTTTCGCAGAATTTTATTTACTGCGCTTTCTGTTAAAAGAAAAAAGGTAGTTTTGGGGGAATATTTCTATGTTCGAATGCTTGCCTATCTATTTTATTTTTTATTTTTTAACTAGATCTAGAAGTTATTCCTCATTTGTTTACATTATTTTACCAACTTTCTTCCACATGTGCCTTCCATTGCTCCTTCCTTGCCAATCTATGACGATTGACCTGTGAACCTCTTGTCCTGTCGCGCCTTCCCCACCGTATAAGCTCACTGTTGGCCAATAGGAAGGAGCGATCCACGACATAACACCAGACGAAAGCCGGTACTTCTGAGCCCAGTTCAGCCTCACCTGGACGACTTTTCTCTCCTTTCTTCTATCTCCTGGTTTCTCAAATACTGACTCTTCCCTTTGCGGCGCCATTTTTGCCCTCCCCACCTATCACCACCAACCATAATGGACGCCGTCACGCTGGCGGACTACCAGCGCGGCGTGCTACGCACCGCGTTCCGCTCGGCTATGGACCTGGGCGAAGCGCGGCCCCTTATGTTGGTGGCGTGCGCCGTGCCCGCTATAGTTGTGCCAGCCGCGTTCCTGGCCGTGGCCGGCCGACACAAGGCTCTCCAGCCTGTACGGTATGCATTGGCCGTCGCTCTTGTCGCCTACAACGCCCACCAACTTTCGCCAATTTGGAACGACCCCAGCTGGGTCCGTACGTCGAGCATTAACTTTGCATCAGCGTACGGTGCCGGCCTGGTTTACGGATGGAGCACACTGTGGTCGCTGGTGGTGCTTGTTTGGACGAATCCGTGGGACGGCGAACGGGTAGCAAGGTGGAGGAAGAGAGTGCAGGCCAAGGATGGAGATACGGCGGCAAATGAAACGGAAATGGATGCCGACCCAAGATACATCCAAAAGGCTGAGGATGCGCCAGATGAAGATGTTGGTCGCAGCCTGCGTCTCGGTCACGAGTACTACTGGCAATCCTTCCCATCTCATGCCTCATTCTTTGCTCGGTTCGACTGGGCTATGGACCTGTGTCTGGCCTGGCGAGGTATTGGTAAGTTTTCTAGGCCCGTGTTGAATTAGATGTATATTCCTGGCTTCTTACTGACGTTGATTTCTTCTAGGATGGAGTTGGGGTAAGGCCGCCGTTCCAAACTTTGCACCGCCTACACGGCCCCACACCCGTGAGCTCGTCCGCTTTGGCGTCCATTCCCGAGGAAACTAAGCAAGGCTACCGCCGCCAGCACACACGCGCTGGCTTCTACCGGGCACGTCTCGCCGCCTTCGTCAGTGCCTATCTGGTGCTTGACGTCTGTGCCGTGCTCATGACCCATGATCCGTATTTTGTTGTTGGCCCAGGCCCCTCGCGGAATACACCATGGTCGGAACAGGCTGACCAGTTCCCGTCTCCGGCCATGGGCGCTGTCTGGACACCGCCGCCCTCGCCCACTCTTCTCGCCATGCCCGCCTACCTCGAGTTCCTCTACCGCCACCCCCAGCTGCTTGCCCTGCACAGAAGCTTGCTCGGCCTGGCTGGTATGTTGGCCGCCTTGCACATCGTTCTGAGCCTCGACCAGCTGGTGCGCGTGTTTATTGGCAACCTCGTCTTTTGGCTACGACTCGATCTCCTCTATTTCGACGTCGGCCCAGCTCTGGCAATACCCGTCCATATTCGGGAGTGTATCCCAAGTGCTAGAACACGGCCTTGCCGGCTTTTGGGGCAGCACGTGGCACCAAACCTTCCGGTATGCTTTCCTGGCGCCCACACTATGGCTTGTTGACAAGGGTATTCTGCCAAAAGGACAGCATGTGCACGAGAGGAAGAATGGCACCAACGGTGCGACCAAAGTTAATGGTACCAATGGAAATGCAGTTAAGGGCAGCATGCATAAGAAAAAGGAGCCATTCCCTGTCATCACCCGCATGGCCGGTCTCATCTTTGCCTTTGGCCAGTCAGCTCTCTTGCATGCCTTCGCCAGCACCACCACACTTCCAACACACACACTCTGGTGGGGGCCTGCCCTGTTCTTTGCCATGTCGGGACTTGGTGTCGGTTTGCAGTCCATCATTCTTCCGGCGGCTGTCATGAATCGGCTCCCACGCCGTGCCCGCCAGGCGGCCAACTTGATCTTCACCCTCGGCTGGTTGCACGCTACCGTGTGGCTGTTCCTCGATGATACGTCACGTTGCGGCCTGTGGCTGTTTGAGCCCGTACCATTCTCACCCATGCGCTACCTAATGTCCATTCTGCGAGGAGGCGAGATACCTCCCATCATCAGTCCTGCGGGCAGCAACCGGGCAGGCCTGTCCGCCTGGCGCTGGTATAGCGATGACCTCGTGTACTGGCACACGGGGAGAAATTGGTGGGAGACTGGACTCGCCATCTGATTTCTGAGCCCCTCTCCAACATTTGCTGTTCGTTTATTCCTAGCCTGGCGTTTTTGTATCCTCTTTATACGTATCCTAGACTTTCTTGGCGACCTTAGATGTCACTCGATGTTGTTTTCGAAAAAAGATGTATTATACTGATCCTACAATAGAAATAGATAGCCGGCGTTTGCTTGGTAGATATTATAACGTACACAACTAGAATACAAATCGTTACTCGTTCAATCAATGTCTCATCACTTCGTTGTGCCGTGGAGCATAAATTCCCTGGGAAGCCGTGCCCGGCCTCTTGTCTGCAGCTGCCTCATTGTATCATGCAGATACGCTATGACATCCTTGTATTCTGTCTGTTTCTTCCCCAGAACAACATAAAATGCGTGCAGCAGTAAGCTAGAACGTTAGTAATAGTCTTAAATCATTTGACAACTCTACTTAGCCCTTGTTTACTTACTATCGTAGGTGCGGTTTGGACACGTCAAATTTGTAGTCTGGGTACTGCTGTGCACGCATTTTGCTGTTGAGAATACCAAAGGCCATCCCGCCGACCTCTTCAATGGTACGGATGGTCAGCTGCGCACTCGGACGCTTGGCCTTGGGCATGCACCGTGCATACGCCCACATCTTGTTGGCCGTCTCAGCAAAGGCGCTATGGAGGTTGCGCAGGATTCTCCGCCGCGAGTTGAACGATGTGTCAAAGAACATCTGGTGAGACTGGATCTGGAAGTAGTCTGGACATTGTGTTAGTATGGAAGGTAGAGGGCGTATCAAAGTCAAGGGTGCAGTGGCGTACTGAGAACTCTGCGCTGGAACTGGTAGCCTTGTGAGCGTGTGTGCTCAACAGTGATCGAGTTGAAGAGGTCTAAAAATGTTAGAAAGTAGATACAATCATAATTTGAGAGCCTTTTTACTCTTGACCTACTTTGAGGTTTCGACTCGCGGTCTTTGGCCAGATCGAGTGTTGAGCAGTGAATGGTTGTGCCACAATACGGAAACGGCAAGCCAGAAGTAAGCTTCGGCACAATTCTGCGTTAATTTCAAGATAGAAGTTGACGAGGCTCTTGCTTGGGTTGACAGACACGCCATACTGGGGATGGCCTTGCTGCATCACTTCGACAAACCGTGCTGCCTTGGCTCGATCAACAGAGATCAAGAGGAAATCGTCAATCAGCCGCAACAGGAGGCAGTCTTCACTGTCACTGTCCTTTCCCTTCAGGAATCCCAGCTCCTTCTTTTCTAGGTCGGCATAAAAGTAGCTGCACAACGCAGCCGAGAGGACGGACCCTTGTGGAATACCCTCCTTTTGCCGATAGAACTTGTTGCCAATTTTGACAATGTTTTTGCGGATGTGCGAGGCGGCCTTTTGAGCCAAGGTCTCAGCACCATGTGTCCAGAGAGAGGAAGTCTCTACGAACACAGTGTTGCGCTTGTTCTGTGCCATTGAGTTTTCGACGGCATCGCGGAAGCCTGATCTGTCATCGCTCGGCCTGGCAGTTGTCTTCCAGGTCTTCCGAGGACCAAAGTTTTGTTGGAGCCTGCAGAAACGCTATGGACAGCATTGTATTCCGTGGCTGAAATCTCGACATGTTGTTCTATGTTGTAGGCAGCGTGTTCTGGTATAGTTCCAAGGAGTCTCGACATGGCTTCCTGCGGGATGGTGTCGAATGCGGACGTGACATCAACCTTGGCGAAGTAAAAGGTCTTTTTTGCCCTTGGCATGCATACGCTGCTTAAAGTCTTTGAGACGAGAGTACATGCCGCGTGTCGACAGCATACCAGACCCGAGGCGTTCGGGGTGCTCTTGCATTTCAAACGCAAACATGGCAGCAACAGGACGTAGAGCCGTGTTGATGCTAGGCGTTGGACGTAACTTGCCTTTTTTTGGGGCACGATGGCGCAGATTTGTAATAGCCCGCACGGTCGAGTTCTTGGGTAGAAGACGCAGCCTTCCGAACCCGAGCTCAGAGTGTGTCGCTTCTTTCGTGTCGACTTTCTCGAGACGGCTGGCTTTGATTGCAGTCATAGCAGGTATCGATATGCGTTGCCACACATCGTGCCGGAAGTAGAAGACTTGGTTTCGATGCAAGTTCGACTCGGTCACATAGAAGTTGGTTGCAAGGAGAGGGACCAAAAAGGACTCGAAAAGAAAGTAGATGAATTCGGCGAATATCTCTTGTCGTTTCTCCAGGTCCGTCTTGCTCAACTTCGAGTACTTGAGTTTCGGCGGTGCCAGCCATGGAATTTCGGCAATCTGAGGGGCATATTGTAAGCACGCGTGGCAAAGAAAAGTAGACAGAAGTATTATGAATCACTGACATACCTTGAGACTTTGAAGAGCTGTATGCAGGCTGAGCTTCTCATGACGCTGTAGTCGTACAAACGAGTCGACTTTCTTGAAGAACTCTGCCTTGTTATGTGTCTGGATATCTCCGGAACCCCAGAATTCATCTGGAATGACGTTTTGAAAGACTGCCTTACAGAAAGCAGAGACCTGCGGCACCGGTGTGGCTAGCTGCACCAGCGGAACAGTGCCGGGTGCTGAGCCTTTGTGATGCTCTGGACAATAGTACTTGAGGAGTGCTGGATATATACACTTTCTATGCAGTGTGCGCATCTTCTCGACAAGTTGCAAGGGCGTCCCACGAAGCCGCTTCGGAACTGGCATTTTGAGCTCCTTGTCCTGCGTTTTGTTCACTCCAAACTTGACCACAATCTCCTTCTCCCGCGCTGCGAAATTACGCAGGTCCAGTGGCACTTGACCGGTGGGTGGAGAAAACACATTTTGCAGTCCAAACTGTCTTGAAAATATGTGCATTGCCGTGCGTATCGTTCCTTCTTTGTTGAGGGAGCCGACGGGTTGATTTTGGGCCACCATTCCGCGAAGCTTGAGCAGGCATGGCGGTTCCTTTGAAGCATCCTTTTTACTGGGAGGTGCACTTGGTGCCTCAAGAAGAAATGGGAGCCTGTTGAAGACATCTGTGTTTTTGTGAGCATCGAGGAAGTAAAAAGGAGAATGAAACAACAGCACTTACGTTTCCTTGTCAGTCCAAAATGGACCTTGCCGTCCAACTTGGTCAGACTGGCTTTTTTGTAGAACATGCGGGATCTCGAGAATGTGATGTCGGAGAGTGGCTTGGGCTTAGCATCGGCTTTGTTTACTTGTGAAGGCGGCACTTTCGCGTCTGTAAAAAAGATGGCACCGAACAGTGGTTTCCCAGTGAGCTGAACGAAGTTCCCATCGCCGGCCCCCACAGGCAGAAAGAGCGAGCAGTCCAGCAGCAGATCGGTCATGATCTTTTCCGATGCAGCTCCTAGAATGGCGAGCATTTGTGGCCATGGCGCCTCCTTGAGCGTCTGCGCGTTCTGAGGATTCCGGGCAACATAGACATTTGGAATGGCATATGCTGGGAGGTCGTCTGGCCTGCCTTCGGTCGTTTCGAGGTTTGAGTTCCAGGCAGGCGGCCGTTTGTCCCGCTGGAAGCGGAAGCCATGACAGATGACGTTGTCCGGGCCCTTGAATGCGCTTGTTTTATCAGTCCGCTGGAAGAGGAGCCATATGACAAAGTCGACAATCTGGAAGGTTAGTCTTTGAGCAGGTAGATTTAGATGAAATTTATATATATATATATATACATACCTCAGATTGCGGAGAAAAGAAGCCTTCAGCAGCACTTGATACCGTCACGTACGACTCATCGGCACGCCTTGTTTGTGAGAATGTCTCGCGCAGACGATCTCGGTCGTTATCGTCAGAGGCCGGCTGTCCGTCGCTTAAAGCCTTATGATTACTGTCTGCACAACCCACGAGAGTTGTGTCGAGCACATGGCTCAGCAGCTTCTCAACTTCGGTGGCGTCGGGTTGCTTGCCGACTGCAGACAACTTCTTGCGCCGGAGACGCGATGTAGCCGGCAGCCGCGTCAACAAATATGCCCGCAGCGTTTCGACTCGGGGAAAGTACCGCTCAAGAAGATCTTGTTTAACACCATGGTCCTGCCGAGGCGTGGGTGCTGCCGGTTTCTTCGGCTCACCCAGCTGCACTAGCACTGTTGGCTTCGTGTCTCCATCCGTTTTTGCTCGCTTCTGGAGCTGGCCCTTACTTGCCCGGGCCTTTGACCTCTTCCTCTTGCTTGCCATGGCTGGCTGGCCCGATCCGAGGGCGACTTGTGTACCAAGCGAATCTCAATATTCCAATGTGGACCAATATCAAGACTCGCCTTCGTCTATGCCCCCATCCCCTATTTTCCGTCGAACTGGTTGTTGTGCATCGAGATGCACAGCAATTTCATGGCGATGCGGCTCGGGATTCGATACGCCGAAAGAGATAGTCGAGCGAAGATTGCGATGGCAAAAAAGGTGAATCTGGTGAAATTGCGAGAGAGCACAGAGCATTCCTGGCAAATCGATGCGATGGTTGCACAGAGGTCGTTTGATTGTGGGCTTGAAGAATGACGTTGAATTAGCTTTGCTGGGTGTTACAAGGAGAACAGGCCCCATAAGAAATGCCCGAATTATTGATACACAACAATTCAGATCCCGTGATTTCCTTCTTTCGTTTATTGACTTTACTTTCAGAGGTTTATTGGCATTATTTATTGATTTAATTTAAATTTGTTCCAGTTTTCTCCGAAGTTTTCTTTTGTCATTTGCTTGTATTCTTTGCACCGGGTGCTTCCTTTTTCCTTTGTGACGTTTGCGTTCACTTTCTGGCCCGTTTTGAGGGTTTGATAGGAAAGAAGCAAATAAGCGGCACAGCGTCCACTGTTTTTTGTTAGTAGCTTTTGCGCGCGCGTTTAGACGCGTCAGTGCGATTGGGTGGTGGGTTGAAAGTCGCGTTCCTTCCTTTTCTGGGCTGGTGAGCCAAGCCCGACAGTGGTCTGGAAAATAGAGTGAAAAAGCGGCAGGTGCAGCAGGAGCGACAGGAGCGACAGTGCTACCGAAACACACCCGAGGAAAGAACGGATGAGAAAGATTGGGAGGGGGAAAGCCACGCTCCACAAGACTTCTTTATTTCGATCAAGACAAAACAGAACACACGGAAGGCACAGACAGAGCACACGCAAAAAACGAGATGGGCAGGAGGTACTGGCGGGAGACGGCAGTCTGTCCCCTGGTGAAGGCCGTGAGGAACAGGCGACAATCTAGCGCGGGCCTTTCCTTCTTTCCTATTTTGCGATGAGTTCAAGGCTTCAAAAAAGGAAAAGAAAAAAAAAGTTTGCAAAATCGACCGCTGTCTGCGAGGTGAGACACTCGGGGCAAGAGCTACGCCGTAAAGATACAAGCATGCATCTGATATTGACGCTGATCCCATACGAAAATACGAAGCGAACTGGCACGGACAGGCACCAAAACGCACCAGAAAAGCACAAACATGCAGAGAAAAAGCCACCAGAATGGCCAGAAAGACAAAAGAAAGAAGAACGCAGAAGGAGGGTGGACTGACTGAGCAACCCACCACCAGCAGCCGTTCCAGGGGACCGGACGCCAGGGGCCGCAAGGGGACAAAGGGCCCTAGAGAGAAGGAGAGACAGCGCCCCTGGATTGGGCTGAACACTTGGCTGCAGTCAGTTACAATCAAGTGCAGTTGGTCTGAGGTGGCCTGTGTTGGTCGCTGCACTAAGAACATTTCGGTGCGGCAGAAGTGGGTGCTAGCGCGTTGGTTGAGTCTTCCCCGTTGGTGGATACGCACTCCGAGAATAGCGTCTCTTTCTGTGTGTGTGAGTGGAGTGGGGTTGCTCTTTCTTTTTGAAAATGGGAAATGGAAACTGAAAGTTGGAGGACGAGGAAAAAGCACACAAAAGGTGCAAGGAAGCTGTGCAGGAAGTTCAGGATGGTGACGCGGAAGGATCGAATTGTTAGCCAGGGTGTCCATTGCAAGAGGAAAAATATCTAGGCAAGAGCGATGGGATGCAGAGAACCCGGAAGACTGAAAGCAGGGTCTCCTTGCTTCGCCGGTCTTTAAGAGGCTCTACTTTGTATCGTATGTATCTTATGGAGTATGGGTACGAAACATGCGTAGTAAATGGATGAAAGAAAAACAACCGCTCTGGGTGGACAGATTGCTCTGTGCGACCGTGCCAGCGAAGAAATGTCGGTGGGCGGATGGACGTGCCAGCACACCAGCAAGCCAACGACTGGCAAGCTTGCATCTCCAGCGACAATGTAACGCAGCGCAGCCGCCAATTGGTAAAAAGAGGGTGTGGAGGAACCAAGGAAGATGGAGAGGGATGGACAGGTCGCAATAGATTGGGCAGGCACGATGGGGGTCAAATCGTCAACGTCTTTCTTTGTTGCCAACGCGCGCGCAGTAGTGTGCTAGTCGGCAGCGGCCGTTGAACAAAAGGAAAGTGCGTCCGGTGTATGAAATGAGCGTAGCACGGGATGTAAGCTGCAGATAAGAAGAAGCTATCAAGAGCTCCAATTCAAGGGACAGGTGTCAGAAATCAAAGCTGTTCAGATTAGAAAGTCAAGGTCAATAAAGTCGACGATAGTGGTCCAGAATGCAACCTTTTTTGTGACGAGCGATGCCCTACGGATCGTCGACAAGGGCTCAGCAAGAATAGAAAGATGAAAAGTAACCGCCTCCATACAACCACGTTTGATTTGGGCAGAAAAGGGCAGGGGCACCACATGCAGAGTGGTGCCTCCCATGTGACGAAAGAAGTGAAGAAGACCAAAAGAGCGCGAAAAAAAAAGATGGAGTCGGATATAGAGTGCTTGTTGCTGCAGGGAGCCGTGGGGTGCAAAAGATACAAAAAGATAATACAGGCGAGTGGCTTGGAGTGCACTCCGTTGGCCGAGAGGCAAGGAGGCAATGAGCAACCAGGCCACAACTGCAGGTGTGCAGCGAGTGCAGGACGGATGTTCAGGGAAGCTGCAGCGACCTTCGTTGGATGTGTGGCGGGCGCGGATTAGCCGCATGCAGCGGAAGCGTCGATCAATAATAGCCAGTCGATTCATCCAGAAGCGTGATCGACGGGGAACAAGAGGACGAGAAGGCTCGATTGGAAGTGACAGGAGGAGGGCGAGAGGGTGAAGGGCGAGGGAAGAGGCGAGATGAAAGGCTGCGAGAGAAGGACTAAAAAAGAGTAAAGTAAATGGCTGGTGGGGGACGACGGGCTGAAGATGGGAAAGTGAGGCGAGCGCAATATATGATATCAAAGAGAAGGCAGAGAGCAGGAAGGTGCGACCACCGAGGATCTAACAAGGAAAGATCCGACGGCATCACGGCGACACTCGTACGACCAGGGCACGGCACGAAAAGACACATACCTGTAATTGCACAGTACAGAGCAGTCGTGCGCCGTATTGCCATCCTGGGCTTGCGAGATTGAGGCCGTGTCCTGCGCGGTCCACACAAGAGCCAGCCAGACAGACAGACAGACAGACAGACGGCTTGTGAGTACTCCGTAGATGCGATACGAAAGAGCCGGGGGTAGGAGGATAGGGCGTAAAGCCTCATCCGGCGTGCAGAATAGACGCAGGAGCCACCGCAACACCACAACGAGGGAAGTGTATCTGACCTGTAGCCTGGTTGCATCAGGAAAGAGCCAAAATACAGAAATAGAAACGCAGGGTATTACGAGTCAGGGAAGCAGACAGAGGTAGGCGAGAGAGGGAAGGCGCCTTCGACGTGGCGGCGCATGCTGCAGCCCGGGAAGGCACGCCGACCTGGCCAGCGAGCCTTGAGAAACGGAGCACAACTGCCAATATCGCGCCGGTGAGGCCTCCATTTGTCGATACCTCTCCTCATATATTCATACCATGGACAATGAGTGAAAGAGATTCAGGGAAGTCGTTTCCAATTCTCTCCTCTGGGATCTTGGGGCAAGCTTGAAAGACGAGCCTTGGGAACACTGGACTTGGGCCCTGGTCGCTCGCTCCTTCCTTCATCGTTCCTCTCCACTCCTTCCACCGCACCACCCCGGCCACTCTCAGACAACACCCCAGCCATTCAGCCCGCACCCTCTTCGACACGCCTTGACCGGGGCCCGTTGGGCTAGCGGCGAAAGGTTTTGCTGGGTTTGCTGATTTGCTTTGCTCTCAGTGGTCTTTTTGGTCTTTTTTACTTTTCGATTTCTCATGTTCCGTTTTCTGGTTTTTCGACAGCCTGATCCTGTTGGGTCCTGTTTTGTTTCTGGCTGTCTGCCGCCCAAATGTTGCACTGGACATGAACTTTGGCTCTAGCTCTGGACTAAAATACTCGTTCGTGCCTTCCACAAGAGGCCCTGACCATACAACGGTATCTGACTGTGCTCCTTCGTGCCTGCCTGTCCCTCGCAAATCCGCCGGCGTCCAGACGCACGAGCCCCAGTAGCGTGCTTTCTCTGCGTGTTTTGGCTCCATCCCCCGTAGGCGCCAGCCCGCCCTGCAACCCGCTAACGATCGCCCCTTCCCCAAATCGCTGGCTTGTCGCTGCACAGCGCCTGGTCCTGCCCCAAGAGCGAGAGACGCATTTGCACCCATTCGCACCTTCCTCACACCAATTCTCCGCCCACCCTTTCTCACTGCATCCTGCACCCGTCTTTCCAAGACAGAACATCCCGTCGCCTCCTGTCTCCCTGTCTCTCCCTTTTCCTCTTGTTTCTCCTCGACACACGCACACGCACACACCACACCCCTCCCCCTATCGCTCGCCGAGCAGGCATAGCCAACCACGACCCGTTTGCCCCCCGACTGGCCGCGAAAGCCTAAATGTCCAGCCTGCCATGGACGGCGGCCACCGAGACGAGGACGATCCCCTCGATCCTCCCAACCGCCTCGACCGCCTCGACCAGTTCGACCGACTGGACCAGCTGGACCGCCTTGACCACATAGCCCGTCTCAGCAACAACACCCGTTTTTTCGACAGCAGCCACAGCCTTCTGCCACAGCCGCCGTCTGACCGCCTCGACGCGCAACAGACAGAGCAGCATCAGGACCACCAGGACCATCATCACCACCTCGATCTTGATCTCCACCAGCAGAATAGCATCCATCACAATCTCCACGCGCACGCCCTCCAGCCGTCGCTGCTGCCGCCCTTCGATGTCCAGCCTCCACCACATCACCAGTCGTCGTTGTCATCGTCCCAGCAGCCGTTTGTCGCGTCCCATGTCGGCGTAGACCCGTCGTCCTCCTCCTCCGCCCCCCAACCTTTTCCCTCGCTTCCTACCCACGACGACACACACGACGACGTGCACGACGACCCTCGCGCTTTTTACCGCTCCTACACCGACGAAAGCCTTCGCAGTCACCACCACCAGCAGCAGCAAAACGGAAACGGATTCGACACGGCCGTGGCGTTCACGGCCGCCGACCTCATGGCACCAGAGACACCCGTCTCTCGACCAGCGCCGCCCCCATCGTCAACGTCCCAACATACCTCTCCCAATGGCATAGCCGTCCTAACAAATGCAGGACCCGCAGCAGACGCAGCAGCTGCAGCAGCGGTCGCGGCCACCGCCATCGCTCGCCAACCGCTCCAATGCAATTCGCACTGGCCGTTTCCGTCTCGAGTCCCGTCGGCAGCAACAACAACGTACGAAGCACGTCGGCGACAAGGCCGGGCTATGGACCCTCCGGCTCATCGTCCACGAGCGTCAAAGATTTGAAAGAAGCGATTCGACCAGATCAACACTGGCCCGGCCGCATCCTCGTCTTCTACTTCACGATTAACAAAACCGACAACAGCACGGACGGGCCTCGCACCATCTTCGACAACCTCACGATCTCGAGCGACCACGACCGGCAGCAACTCGGGCTCAAGCTCAATACCAGCAGGCACCGCCACATCACGAGCAAAGACGCCGACAAACCGCAGCCATGCTCCGCCGCCATTGAGCAGTCCGAACTCGTTTGCCAGCCGCATCGCCAAACCACGGGCCGGCGCGCCTGCTACGCTTCCTGTCGCCGGCAATGAGCAGGCATCAAAGTCCATGTCTCACCTCGCATCGCCTCTTGCATCGCCACGAGCTACCCGGATGGTGTCCCCGCCATCCCCACCGCCTGCGGCACGAGCCAATGGACTTTTGTTCGGCGAGATCTTGCCCGAATACAACAACTCGTTAACGACTGGATATGGCATCGATGCGGCTGTCCGGCCACGGCGAACATCCGAGTCGATACTGCACAACCCGCCACGGATCTTCACACGCTCCCGAACCACCGAAATGGAACAGGACGCCGAAGCAGTTTCTCCCACGGATTGGTACCGAAGCGCAACCTCTCCACAGTCCGCGGCCGGCCAGGGCTTGACGACACAAGCCCAACCTCAAATAACCAGCACAGCGGCAACATCACGTATCCCGACAGGACACAATCGGGCACACAGTGACCTTGCCGGTGCAAAACCGACATACCACCACCATCAATACCAACAACACGGCCAGCAGAATACCCTGGCTGTTCTGCCACCACCACCCTCTCACCCTCCTCCTGCGCCGTCGCGCCTCACCACGCAAAACAGCAACCCTCCTACCCGCCCACCTACCTCCATGTCCGACATGCCACAGTCGCCAACATCACCTACCTCGCGCCTCCCCATCTCCGTGAGAAAACTGTCTGAAGCCTCTGGTCGCTCCAGTCCATCTTCGACACGCTCCAATTCCCCCGCATCTGCAGCTGGACGGCGTTCTGCCGCAGCCAGCAGAGTCCCACGTCAACAGCAGCCGCATGCCCCCCCACCATCCACAACGAATGCGAAGACACCAACAAAACGTGCAGCGACCCCGACTTCGACAGCAGCTGCGCGAGCCAAAGCCTCCTCCTCGACCACGTCTTCGTCGACCTCATCGTCGCGCAGACCCCCACCGTCCCAAATTGCGACCCCTGGCAATGGCCGTCTCAGCGCCTATATTGCGGCGCCGCCACCAAAACTTTCTCCGCCACTCCGCAGCTCACGGCCAAGGCAGCCTGTCTCATCTGCAAACGCCCCAACAACCTCCGCATCTCGTCTGGGCCGGACGTCCGCTGCATCCTCGTCATCCTCCACCGCCGAACGAAGCCGGATGCCGTACGCTGGCAGCACCCGCTCGTCAGCAGCCAAGCAACAAGATGAATCATCAGGACGAGCCAACCGCCGGAAGATTGACGTCGGCCCCATCGACTTTGCCCAGCGCCGTGAGACGATCCGTCTCAAATATAGCAAGTCTATCCGAGAGACCGAAGCCTCAGCGGCGCGGCAGGCTGCGGCAGATAGACGGAAGAAAGAGCTTGAAGCTGCTGCCAAGGCCAAGGCGCTGGCCGAAGCTGCCGTGCGAGCCCAGTCCGAGGTCAGCCGCCGTGCTATGGCTGCCTCGGCGGCTACGCTGTCCTCCAAATCATCCGCTTCCTCCCTTTCAGCATTGTCCAATGCGGCTGCCAGTGCAACAACAGCGGCAGCTGCTATCGCTGCTACGCGGTCTCTTAGTGCCCGGTCCTCGACTGCCTCTATTGCTGCCAACGCGGCGGTGATGGCCGCAGCCTCATCCTCTCCCAAGGGCTCCCCAACAGCTTCCAGATTCCCTGGGGGCACATCGACACCTCCTCCTTCCTCACCGACCGCTGCCACTGCAGCCGCGGCTGCGTCGGCAGCAGTCTCGTCACCACCACGCAACAGTCCCCGTCAAAGCCCCCGGAGCAGTCCTTCACTGAGACGGACTGTTAGCATGAGGAGGAGCGCTGCCGAGCTGCCGTCACTAACGATCTCGACCTCGATTCCGCAGCTGCAGCCGGCCCCGAGTGGACGGGTTCCGAGAAAGGATGACTCTCCGACCTTGGGCCTCCCGGGAGCATTCCCCGGTGGCATGTACTCACCACTACGCAACGAGACTCACGACGAACCACCTCCGTCCGCAGTTTCTGTCAATTCTGTTATCACCGAGTTTGATAATGAGCCGCAGACGGAACCGGCGCGGCAAGAAGGTGGCGGCAACTTGCAACGCGCCGAGGATGAGCAAGGGCAGAATCAGCAGCCACCGCCGTCACAGACACAGGAGCAATCCATGTACCCCAGTTATGGCCACGGAAAGGTCGAGTACCGATCGCCTTTTGACTTGCCTACACCAGAAGACAAGATTGCCCATCCGTCGCTGCACTCGACGCCACAGCAGCAGCAGCAGCAACACCAGAACCAAGAGGATCTGTACAGGGCCCAGAAGGCTACGTACATGTATCCCTTTGAAGACGACGGAACCGATGATGTCACGCCAATGCCAAGCAACACCACAGGTACCGAACAATCCAAAGATGCCGAAATGTCACCATTTGATCGCTTCATTCCTGGCTCCTACCGTCAGGACAGCTACGAAAGCCGGCCGTACACGCCTCCCCAAGACCGCGATGCTTCGCAGCAAGAGCCTGCACAACTGACTGCCTCTTTGCATTCGAGTCCCGTGCGGGTCAGAGAGCTACGCCAACGCACCTCTGTTCGTCAAATGGCGGGACTTGCAAACGAACAACAGCGAGAGGTCCCCATCCAAATCAGCACCGCCCCCTCTGAGACAGCGGATAAAATGGCTGGGGAAGAAGACATTGCCATCGGTATTGCGATTACGTCAGTGACCGTACCAGACAACGCCGAGGATCTTGATCCAGAACCGACAATGCCGAGCCGCGACATCGAGCCGGAGTACGAAGTACAGCCTTACCAGCCAGATGAGGCACAGACGACGACAACCGTCACCATTCTCGGCCGTGAGACGGATGTGTCCAGCAGGCGGCCGTCGTTGTCACGACTTAACAGCAATTCAAGCCGTCGGGGTGTGCTAGACGATGCCACCAACTATGAGAATGCCGAGAACTTTTACGCTGTGCCGACTCTGAAAGACAATATTGCGGCCCTGCGTGGCTCCGCGTTTGCTACTGCATCTGATATTTCAGATGAGCCGCAGCGGTCCGCCAGTGAACCGCAGCTCACACCGGATACGTCAAACAGTCTCAACCTGCCCTCGCTCATGTCACCTGCGAATCGATCGAGTCAACAGTCCGGTTGGACAGACTTCTCGATTGAGAGTGAGGACGCTCGCGCATTCCTTGCCACACGGGACTCTGGACTGCTGTCAGCAAACGCAGACTCGAATAACAACGGTTTCAGCGGCATCAGTGGCGACGCGACCATTCGTGCTCGTACGGCGCCGCCTTCCGTGCTGCAAAACCAGCAAAACCAGCAGAATCCACAATCACGTCATCGCCAGAATCCGTATGAGTTTGATTCCCGGCCCACGTCGATTCTGGAGGATGAGCAGGAGCAACAAAGCCAGCACGACGAAAATTATGATCCGTATGAGGAGGTCTCGCCTGACAACCAGGACGTCTCGCCGCTCGATGAGCCTACCTCGACCATGCTGCCTGAGCTGGATACGGGAACCAATTTCTTCATCCCTTATTTGTCGGATGACAAGGCTACGGGCCCGCATATCCCCGTCCTCCCCGACCACGACCCGCCGCCAATCCCTGTCTCCGTGGATGGCCGAGACTCGTTCACCGAGAACAGCATCCGTCCCAGCTCGTCCAGCGCGTACTATGATTCCTCGCGGCCGAACAGTTTTGCCCTTGGCATGCGGGACGATCACGATGGCCAGGATTCGTTCACGTTTGGTGGCACTGGCAGCGCGGACGACTCCATGTATACGTCGCCTCCGCCCACCATGACGATGCAGTCGTCTGCCCAAGCGTCTCTTGATCTGCCGCGCCAGTCTATCAGCGGTGCGACACTTATTGACAATGAGCGGCCTAGTGGCCTCGATGGTGCAGGCGATGGATACGAAGCCGATGCGCCGTCGACCCGCGCAAGCGGTGGCAGCCCCAAGAAGACGGCGCCGAGCAAGGAGCAGACGCGCCTCGTCCAGCGTCAAATGGTGATTCGCGAGCTGATTGACACAGAGGCCGTCTTTGTGCGTGACATGAACATTGTCGAGGAAATTTACAAGGGCACGGCCGAAGCGTGCCCACAGCTCGATGCAAAGACGGTCAAGCTCATCTTCCGCAACACGGACGAGATCATTGCATTCCACACCACGTTTTTGGTCCAGCTTAAAGACGCTGTGTCGACAGTATATGCGCCTAAAGGCGGTCGCCGCTCCTCGCCACCGCCCAGAGAAGACTCGATTTTGTCCGAATCGGGCACTCTGAACTCGACTTCCGCAGCCTCGGCGGCCGGGATGACTGGTTCGGCATCGACCACTGTCGCTGCTTCTTCCACCACGACAGCGAATACGATGGCTGCTGAGGACGCTCGGGATCGACAGACGTCCATTGGCCCAGTCTTCCGCAAGAACATTGAGCAAATGCGCGTCACTCATGAAGCATTCTTGCGCAGCAGTGACAACGCAGCAAAGCGCCTTATCCAGATCCAAGAGGACCCAACTGTCAAGCTCTGGCTCACCGAGTGTAACGAGGTGGCACAGGACCTGACTGCAGCCTGGAACTTAGACTCGCTTCTGATCAAGCCCATGCAGCGCATTACCAAATACCCCAACCTGATCAGCCAACTGCTCCAGCACACGCCCGAGGACCACCCGGACCGTGCACCGCTCATCTCGGCACGCACCGTTCTCGAGAACTCCATTCTCGAAATCAACAAGACCAAGAAGAACTTTGAGCTGGTCGGCCAGATCGTGGGCCGCAAGCGCAAGGATTCAGATGTGCGTGCCGGCTTTGCCCGGGCGTTTGGCAAGCGTGTCGACAAGCTGCAGGTGTCGAGCAACCGGCCTCCCGAGGATCAAGTGTACACCAAGCTTAACGAGAAGTTCGGCGACGACTACTTGCGTCTGCAGGTTGTTCTTCGTGACGTGGAGTTTTATACCCGCCAGGTGTCTGCCTATGTGCACGAGTTCTTGCAGCTTTTGTCGGCCATGGAGCTGGTTATGCGCCTGCAACCCTCGCCGTACCCGGAGCTGGAGAGCAAGTGGGCACGTTTCAATGTCTCTATGCGCGACATGGAAAAAGTAGCCCTCGACCAGCATCTGACGGCAGTCCGTAAGCACGTCATTGAGCCGTTCGAGCTGGTCATCAAGTGCTACGGCAACCCGAGCTTGGCCATGAAGAAGCGTGCAAAGCGGCGTCTTGACTATGAACGGGCTGCACAGCTCAAGAAGAGCGGCAAGAAGGTCGACAAGCAGCTAGCCGAGCTCGTGGAGCAGTACGAGGCTTTGAACGAGGCCCTCAAGAAGGAACTGCCCATGCTGTCGGCCAACACGGAAAAGATTGGCAACATCTGTCTTGGCAACTTTGTCAACATCCAGGTCCGGTGGTTCGCCATTTGGAAAGAGAAGGTCAAGGTCGTCCTCGAAGACCAGCAGAACGTGCCTGAGGTGGTCGACATCATGAGCTCGTTTGCGCGCGACTTCCGCGACATGGAAGACCACATCAAGCAGAGCCTGTCGATCCTGACTAAGGGTGCGGGTGGCAGCAGCGGCAGCAGTGGTCGCATCGACGACAGCCAAGGCAGCCCAGTCCTGGTGGCACGGGTATGCTCCGCACACGGTCAGGCCGCCCCGTCGAGCTGTCGTCGCCTCGCACCCGTGGCGAGTCGGTGAACAGCGACAGCGCCCCCACGCTCCCAGCACCCGATTTTGGCGGACGTACTAGTGGTCAATTCGCCTTCTCGCCTACGACAGCCTCTGCGCCGACCCTGACTGGACTGGGGGCATCCACATCGATAGCGACGACCACCGGCATGCCCAGCCCACACCAGTACTACTACCGCGGCGACTATTATAGCGGTCTGAACCTGAACGGCAACCATGCGCGTGGCGGCTCTGGCTCGCCCAGCATGCCAGGCATGCCGACCGAGTCCTCGTCGTCTGCACGGTCCGTTGGTGGCTACTCTGGTGCACAGGCATCCGCGTCTGGCCGGCCTAGCACTGGTCGTAGCTACGACTCAACTGGCAACACCGCACCGCGCCCCAGTGTCGACTCGCTTAACCTGGGCCTGCCAGCCGCCGGCCAGTCAAGCATGGCAGCAGCCCTGCAGGCAAGCAAGCGGGACTCGTCGTCGACATACAACTCCAACAACCAGTACCCGCCGGGTAGCACGGTTGGTGGCGACAGCAGCAGCATGACGGGCAGTGGCGACCGGCGCTTCTCGGGCCTCTTCCACTCTGCCATGCCCATGGACGACAACCCGACACCGACTGTGGCCAACATGCCGGGCAACCACCACCACCATCATCACCATGGTGTTGCCAGTGGTACAGGCAGCGGTGGCGGTGGTGGCAGCTACCTGATGGCAGACGGCGCCAGCCAACGGTCTTCTTCGCGTGCACCCTCGCGGGAGCGGGCGGGGACGACATCGTCCAACGCCTCGTCCTCAACAACAGGCGGCGGCCACAGTAGCGGCTACAATGTGCTGTGGCTCGCAGCGTCCCTATTCGAATTTAACATTGAGACGAAGCACGAAGCAGGGTACCCGTACCTCACGTACCAAGCAGGCGAGGTAAGCCAGCACCACCCTCTGTGATATATAACTAGACTTCTCAGTACTAACGAACACCTCCAGATCTTCGATGTGATTGCCGAAAAGGGCGAGCTGTGGCTAGCCAAGAACCAGGACGACCCGTCGGAGCTGGTGGGTTGGATCTGGTCGAAGCACTTTGCCAAGTTGGCCGACTCGTAGAGCGAGCGCAGGCCGGCGAATGCTCCATGAAGTGCTTTTGGTGTTGTTGCAGAGACGCCTGACTTACAAACCTTCCAACATACATACACACACACACACACAATTTTTTTTCTTCTTTTCCTTTATTTACAACGACAGACGATGAGATGAAAGGTGCGGGGGGTTGTAACCCATTCAGACGAATCAAGGTGGACTGGGATGGAAAGGAAGGGCAAAAAGATCAGAGGGACGTCAAAGGGTGTTTAAAAACCCCATTAGGAGTTCTTGTGTGTTTTTATTTTGTATTTTGTGTTCTTACTTATCACCGACCTGCCCCCACTGTGTTTTTTATTTATTTTTGGACGGTTCTTTCTTTGTTTTTTGGAACTTCAGCGGGGCGTTGGCTGCCTCTCTTTTTTTACTCTTTTTCTTTTACTATTCATACTACATCTTTGGCACTCTTGTGTTTACTATCTGTTCCCTTTTTTTTTGTCACTTTGGACCGAGTCTACCTTGTTCTACTTGTATCATGTTTGCCTTATTATAAACTGACAGGATCTCACCCTCGCGAGTCGAGGCCTTGTTCCAATGTGTACCAACTTCTGTCATTCTTGGCCTGTGTTTGCTTTCATCAACGTTGATTCCATTTGCTGCACATTCCTGTATTATAAATGTCAAAAATAGGGACAGACCCCAAGTACCACAGCTGACACCCTTTGTCACCAACAACACACCACACGATATTCTCGGCACCCTCCTTATTCAAATTTCGTTTCACTCATTTGAATTTCGCCTTGTGTCGTCCCTCATTTGTACACATGCACACACTTCCCACACCATGGATAAACGCACCGTGGACAGCTCTCAACCAGGCCAAAACCCAGCGACCGGGAAACATGTGCGTCTCTCTCTTGCCTCATCTCGAATGCAATTTATTGGCAACAACAAGAAAAAAAAGGCGTTTCTCTCTGATCGTGCCAGCCCCTTTCACCCCAAAAACCAACAGTGCCTAAAAACTCGGGTGGCTGCATTTGTTTCGCAACATTTACGGTGCACAGAAATATATACGACCTACAGAAAATATACGATGGATGTCGTCCACACCACTTTCTGTTGCCTTACATCGTGTTCCGTGTGACTCGAGATGCATGCCTTCCCTACGTCGTAATTTCCATACATCTACGGAGTATATTTCATGTCTTGTCTTTTGACAAAAGTGAAGGGTACGGTGGGTGGTCTTCTAATTGTCTGATGGATCAAGCCACCCACCATCTCTTGCTGGCGCCTTTAATCACGGCGGTACTGCGGGACAAGCCACAGCAAACAAGATTGCAAAGGGACAAGACGTTTAGAAGGAGAAAGAGGGGGGGGTCAAGAGCCGCGTCCAAAGATCGAGCGATACGTTGTATTGCCCGCGGAGCAAAGTATGCATGCACTTTCTCTTTTCTTTCCCCGACAGTGGCAGTGGACAGGGGGGGATGGATGAGAAGCGGGAGATTGGAGCGCCCACCCCCGGAAACGAGATTACAGTGATATAGCCGGGTGCAACTGTTCTTTCGCCCCCCCTATTCCCTTCCATACGACGCTCTTTTCTTGTCGATTAGGTTTTTTTTTTGGTCTGCTGGCTTTCCCCTGCTTCAACGGCTCGATTCTCGATTACTGCGGAGTCAATATTGATATGTACAGGAAAATGCTCCGTATGCAAGATCTGCTGGCCACCCTGGTTTCGGCATTTGGCCTTGTTCTAGCCCCTTGGGTCGTTGATATTTCCGTCTTCTCCGTCCTCCGTGCCTAGTCCTTCTGGTGAGGTGATTCGGGACCGGCGTAACCATTGTAGAACAGCCATAAAACAAGATTAAAGAAGAGCGCCAGACCACCGAAAGGGCAAGCTGAAAGTGAAAAGAACCTACGCAAATTCCACTGAACATGAAGCGGTTACATCGAGTGCCTCGTCGAAATTTGGGATGCTCGTAAATAATGGGTAAACAATGTTGCTACTGAGAGTAGCAGTCGATATGGTCAGATTCCCAACAATCGCTCGGCTCAAGTACCGAGCTATTCTTATTTTAGCAGTGCGACGTTCTCCATCTTTGTCCTTGTTTTCTATTCGTAAGAATACGGGCGACAAATGTTATTGAGCTCATGTTTTTATTACCAATTCGTCACGACACCTTAGATTTATTTCTTTTCTCTTGTCGTTTGTGATGTAAATAGAGAACCCACTTTATTCGGCAAGCCGGATGTCCTTGAAGGCTTCAGGGGTCTAGGTCAAGCAAAGGTCAAGGGTTTGGGTGGACCAATACTTTGTAAAAGAGAAAATCGCTAGGAAACTGGTTGGAATCTTGACAGGCAATACGACGTGGGGCGAAGGCCTCCAACAGATAAATGAAGAGCACTGAGAGTGAATGCCGTCTTGACAGTTGGTTCTGGGTCGTCTGGAGATGCAAGAGATGAACTTGATACAACGGTATCCATGATTTTACTGGAACAACAGCGTTTGGAGAACAAGGCAATGGACACCTGGAAGATGCCGCCGTTGGGCCTCACCGGCGCTTCTGCAACGGTGATTCTTGCTAAGTTGTTCCGTCAATATGTTCCCGACGGTCGATGATCGACTGACACCAGACACCGGACGCATGATGGAAGCAAAAAAGACAATGGTTGGCAGCAAAGTGATCACCGCACTGACAGCCCCTGTCAGCCTGCATGGCGTCGGAGAGAACGAGGCAGCACGTTTTCGAAAAGCAGAGAAGAATAGAAGAACGGAAGGAGTTGTTCTGGAAGGGAGGGGCTCAGACTTCTTCAGACTCGGGGAGCGCGGATGTGCATGACGATTTGCACTGGGATGTCTGTTGTCTTGCAAAGTTGCGTGCCGAGTGTGCGTGCGAGCGGAGAAAAGAAAGAGGAGAAAGAGGAGGAGGAGGAAGAGGAGAAGGGCAGACGAAGACAAAAAGAAGAGCGGATATGCAAAAGAAGACGAGAGAAGCCCAAGAAGCCCCCCTCTTCTCCTTTGAATGCATCGACAGACCACCACTCCGTATGCACAGGCGGGCCCCCTTGAAACCACGGGCTCACCAACCCGGGTTCGGGCAGATCGGCAGTCGTTGGCAGCTCGGCAGGGTTGTCTTGACGTCTTTCTCTGTTCTTCCTTCTTTTTATTCTTTGCATTGTATCTTTCTTATCTGTTTTTTTTTTACTCAGTATTCCCTATTTCACTAATTACTTTCTATTATTCCCATTCCCTTTCCTTTAAATGCCACTCACGTCTCACCTTAACGTGCATCCCTGATCTCCCGCCCACCGCTACTGCTCCTCACCCAGCTGGGAAGGTCGTGCAACGCTCGTGTGAAACAATGGAAAATGATGAGAGTAAAATACAGAAAGACAGAAAGACACAAAGTCTGGTTGAAAATGGTACCAAACCTGCAAAATTAATCAATTTCGTTTTCGTCCAGCCAATGGCACACCGTTGTCCATCATTTGATTCCCCTTTTGTGTCCTTGTCTTCTGTTTTCATCCACGGACATCCTGGCTCCTGGAGTCCTGGCACCTGGGCCGTCCCAAAGCCAAGTCTGCGGTGTGTGTCTGTGTGTTCGTGTGTTTAACTGCCCCCATGACCAGGCTCCTGTTATTGTCCGTGGAATCCTCCTTAGATGGCTCGATCATGTACATACACATACTGAGTACACAGTAGTATCTGACCTCCTAATCCGTCGTATTTATGTCACATTTTCCATAATGATGGCCTTAAAACAGCACGGACTCCCATGAACGAGACGCTGCGCCTTTTCTTTCCATATTGGGCTGGATGGAAAGAAAACGAAGGACCTTTTGAATTCTTGTGTCTTTGAGAGCTATCTTGCCAATGCTTTACGAGTTTTCCGGATGCCCAGAAAAATGTTGTTATGGTTCCCGTTTTACTTGTTGGTTTCTGGAGGCGTACTATTGTTTCTGGCTTGGTCTTTCATACATGGTCGCCTGGTTTGTAGGCTTCGGGTGCTGCCTTGCTTTGAGGCTCTCCCGGGTTCGCTTGCCCGAGTTCTGGGGCTCTCTTTTCTGCTGGATCGACGTTCATGTCTGGTTTCATCCGTTCTCTCTTGCCGTCTCCAGGCTTTTTGCATTGTATTTCTGCCACAGGCTTTCCAAGCGATCTCCATGCGTCCCTCATTTTTGTCTTTTTCAGTTCCCTGACGTCTTTCGTCCGTCATGCGTTCGATACTTGCCGCCCGCCTTCCCAGCCCTTGAGTTATTCCAGGGCAACTGTGCCGCAGCCACTATCCCGCATGGGTCCTTCTCTGCTATTGTGTAGTGAATTGTGCTAAGAGACCTGTGATGATGATTGATGATAAGCAACGGAGCATATACCGTATTCTGTAAGAAGGACGTCGTCTGGGGCATCGCGAAAAACAGCTGATGGGAGCCACCAATCTACGGCCAACCGTGGTTTCCCTTTTGGGCACTCTTTTATTATACCATTCTCTCCTTGTCCCGGTCTTTCTTTTTTTTCTGTCACTTTTGTTATCTCCTTCCCAGTTTGATTTGTCTTTGCTCGTATGGTTGGCACTTGCCCGCCGGAGGAACCGTTGGACCGTCCTGGAGCTTAGGAGCAGTTGCCAATTACAGTTTACGAAGTAAGATACAGCTGTGCCTTCCACTTCGTCATAGTAAAGCGCCTACAGGTACTTTGTAGCTGTCAGTTGGTCATGCCCGCGCTATTTCTGGCATTTGGGACCTCCCTTCCTAATCCAGCAGCTTGGGAAGGGATACCACCAGCCATCCATCACACAACACATGCGCAACGCACGCCACACGCTGCACGCTGCACACCGCACGCAGAAGGAACGAGGGGGTACAGAGACAAAACGGGCGGAAAGTGCCCCTCGCAGGAAAACAAGCGAGGCAGGTCAAAAGGGCCCCCAAATTCAAAGAACCCTCCAACAGTCACAAAATGCCCACAAAGGTCAAAACAAGCCCTAACGCCCCAAGGCGCCAACGCCTCGCCCCCTAACCCACCACATCAATCATCCCTTGCGTCTGCGCGGAGGTATTCCACGCCCCTCCATAGCGCTGTCTTTGGGGCCCGACTTCCCCTAAACCACCTAGCTCTTAGCGCTTGCCACCTTGGCGCTAACCGGTAACTGTTAGCAAAACCGGCCTATTGGTTTTCCCATCGCCTCGGAGCCAACGGGGCGGAGAGTGAAAGAAGGGGGCTGCACCCATAGCCCGATTTCCCTGGCAGGCAAGAGCGACTGTTGGTTTTCTATCATTGACAGCCGCCCAGTCTCCATCCCGTCGCGTGGCCCTTGGTTCGTGCCTTCTACAAATAGCAGCCTGCATGAGGAGAAGGACTATTGTTTGCGACTGTGGTTTCTTCTACAGAAAATGCACTTTTTTTTTTTTTTTTTTTTAAAAAAATAGCACAGCTCAACCTCACTTTTTGGGTTGCTGTTGCAGCACCCAGGACCTCTGAAATGCGTCTGATGTGCCTCAGTCTCACATCCCTCTTTTCCTAAAAAAGTATCCGCCCGTGCTCCGTCGTTAGACTCCGCCTAGAAAAAAAAGAGCGCCACTGTGGAGGGCAAATCCGTCGTGCAGGGCCGCAAATTAATCCTCTGGCTCGTTTTTTTTTTACAGTGCACTAGCACCGCGCATTCTCTTTCCCGTTTCGAACCGGCAGTAGCACTGCTTGACAAGGAGAATACTACTTCGTAAGAGAACACCACGAGCAAAAGGCGTCATCCGAGCGCGGTTTTTGGTCCTTTTCCTGATGCCAAACCACAAGAACCCCATCGCTACCGAGAGCTTATAACTGAGCTAATGACACCCGTCCCTCCCCGTGCTGCTGCACAACATCACTGTAGCTTCCTTGCAGCTTCTTTTTGCAGCTGGCCCTGTCAATCCATTTCTCTACTCCGTATCGTCCATCTCTCGTTGGTCATGTTGATCAGCTGGGCCACATGTCTGCTCTTGCCGTTTGCTGTCGTACCTCTTCCTGCATCCTTCCTTTCCTGGACGTCGATGTCGTTTCTGTGTACTCCGTAGGTTCAGAAGAGAGACGTCGCCCATCTATTTCTGGTCCTTCTTGGCCCTTTTCTCGCCCTTTCACCTTCCCCCAAGCCGTTCCCCCCTGCACTCGTTCCGTTTGCAGTCCCACCTATATCCGTCTCCCTGTAACCCACCCATGTCTGTCTAGTCGCGCCTTCCCAGTCCGCCAGTGTGTTGTCTGTCCAGAACCTCCGGCGCCGCCCACCCTCCTTCCTGCCTGCTTGTCCTCGACGCTAAAACACTGGAAACACCCTGCGCGGACAGAAAAAGGAAACGACGTATCGCATGTCAAGATGTCAAGATACATTGATACCCCGAGATACTTGAGCGTGCTCGACACCGTCTCTGCAGTGAACCTCGTCAGACCCGGTGCTTTCTTGGACCCCCCCCCCACAAGTCCTTCCCAAGTACCACGTTCCGCCGAGTAGTCAAATTGCCTCCAACAAACGCAGTCCCAAGTGACAAGTCCCACGCCCTGTCCCAGAAAATGAAGAGAGGTAAAAAGCTTCCGCGCGCCGTTGCAAGTGCTAGTCTCCAACAAGCGAGCCCGTGGCCGTGGCACCCTCCAAAGTACAGCAGCCACTTGACGCAATGCAGGCAACTCAGCTGAACAGAATACGTAGAATGACATGAATGTAAACGCAAATGCACACAAACACAAACACAAAAGCACATGCGCACTCTTCCATACGGGAAACCCGAGACCATTGCCTTGTTATTCGTGCTAGCTCCCCATCTCAAAGAAACCCAGCTCGGCGGATGTCTTTCTTTCGTTTCCCCTTGCCCTTTAGGTTTGGACTATCTTTATCGCAGGGCCTTTTAGCTCTTCTTTCCCATTTTAGTGTGTGTTTATCAACTCCGTTCTCCGTACTCCAATACCCGCTAGCGCACTCTCTTGTCCGGGAACTGGTCCTCGCTCGCTCCTTCCTGGGCGCTCGCCGTTCGTCTGTTCGTTTTTGCCCATTATGTTTCTAGCAACTCCTCCCAGCTTGCTCCTTCCCAAAATAAAGATACAAGAGTCGCTCGCAAAAGTTGTATCTTGTATTTATTACACAGCAAACTTCCCTTCCATCCCATCTTTCCTCTTTTGCCTCCACGCTCCTTCCTTTCTCGCTCACGGAGTGCATCTATCTTTTTCCTATCCCCCTTTCGTCCTTCTGGACCTTCTCGTTCGTTTCCAGTTTTCTCAACTTCTGCATCTCTTCATCGTCGACATCTACTAGCCCCCCATCAGCATCTCAGCACGACCACCGCCCGCCTTTTCCTCCCCTCTTCTCCATTTGTCCTTCGCGCCTGTTTGACAACTGCGGCCCAACCTGCTGCCCCCTGTCCCCTGCACTACAACCGGCCCCCCTTCCTGTGGCCTGTCTTCTGCTCCCCTCACATCCTTTTTGGCTTTGTCTCTTGTCTCTGGCACTCTCTCTTTTCTCTTCCTCCGACTTCTCTGTTTGGTCCCTCGTCTCTCGTTCTCCCTGGTCTGACCGCATCCTTGCGACCCTCCTCTCTGCTACCCTTACCGGCCGACCCTTGCCACCCGGACCTAGTGACTTCTGAGACATAAAATAAAGCCTGAGAACCCGTCCTGCCTCACCTTACCTCTGGGCCCTTTTTTATTTCTTTTTTACGACTGCCGCCACGCTTTCCGCTCCATTTGTATTTTTATTGCTCCGTCGAAAACGTGCAATTGCTTCTGTGGTTGTAGACAAGCACAGTCTGTCTGCATTTGCACAAAAACAAGAAAAAAGGGGCATATCTCGGTCGCCAGTTTCCAGTTCGCAACCGCATCTCACACCTCGACCTCGACTCGACCAAGCTCACATCCTCAACGGGCTCACAGCTCACACACAGCTCACGGCTCACAGCTTACAAGGCTTGCATCTGCCAGCTCCTTGTTTCTGCTTTTGATCTGCGTCCCGTCCGTTGTCGCCTTGTTTCTCCTTGCTCCTGGCTTTCGCGTCCTACTTCTCCTGCTTCTCCTGCTTGCCTTCTTTTTTTATTTCCTGTCTTTCTGCCTTTCTCGGCTGCCGGGTCTTGTCTGCCACCACCCCCCTGGTTGGCTGCCGTGATCCTCTTCTCTCAACCGTCTGGTCCGCTCCCCTGGTTCTCCCACCACCAGCTTATTCTGGCCCTTACTCTCTCTCCGTCTCTCTCTTTCTTCAGCACTCTCCACGCACACGCACGGCACACCTCCTTTGTGGCAGCGAGCAGCACACACACGCCCCCTCCACCCCCTCCTCTCTGCAACCCGCCATCCAATATCCGTCATCCGCGCGACCAACCACACAGACACACACACACACAAACGACGACAAGAAAAGCAACAACAGAGAGGGAAAAGGACAATTTTGTCACTGCAACAGTACATACTTAAAAAAAAAAAAAAAAAGGAAGGCAACAAAAACGCGGCGAAGGAATTTCGAACAAAAAGCTGGGTGCGCCGCCTCTCTGGTCCTGGATCGCTCACATCTCTCCAACACAAATTTATTTTACCTACTGTCCTCTTTTTTCTTCTTCTTTTATTTTATTTTATTTCCTTTCCTCCAACATCCAACGGCTACTATATTACTCGGTACGCGCATCTTCTTCTCTCCCTCCATCATCTATCTAGTATTTCGCAGCCACTGTCCAACGCCCAAATCTACCTCCACACCTACTCTATTTTAGCCAACATCCGCCACCCCAGCTCGGCAGAAGCTTGCCTGTCTAATGCACCGCTCCTAGTAAAGAATTGCGGTCCTCGTTCTTCAACTTCCCGACGCACGCACGCCATACATATCCGCGTGTCTCTCTAGTCCTCTGTCCTATCAGGTCAATTGTCAAGTCACCTTGACAGCAAGGGACAACAAAAACTGGCACATCGTCAAAAGTCAACAGTCTCACTTTGCAGGTTTGAGAAACGGTCGCCTGGAACATCGCGCGAAATCGGCCCCTCTTTTAATCTGTGAAAGCAGGGTCTCGCCTTTCACATTTCCACACTTCAACCACCATCACTACCGCCTGCTGCCCGCCGCCGCCGCCGCCTTTTTCTTTTGTGACACTGGCACGCGCAGCGCAAAGTGCCCCATTCGTTCACCTTCGCCCTTCGGAGCGGGCAGGATGAACACCCATATATACTCGCAGCAATCCCAACAGCCGCCAGCCATGCAGCACGACATGCACAACCAACTCCCCGCCCTCGGCCACCAGAGCTACCAGCAGCCGCATCAGTCCTCACACCTGCCCACCATGAGTCTTCCTCCGCCGCACGGCTACGCCGACCAGTACCAGCAGCACCCGCCGCCGCACTCGCAACACCCCCAGCATCCGCAACACTCACAACATCCTCAGCATCCTCAACACTCTCAGCACCCATCGCATTCGCAGCATCCGTCGCACCCGCAGCACTCTCAGCACGCCTCGCAACACTCGCAGCATTCACAGCACTCCCAACACTCTCAACATGGCCAACATGTGCAGCACGCACCACCACCGCCGTCGCTCCCACCCGTCGACCCGACTCGCTCACCACCGACGCCTGCCTTGGAAGCTCCGAAGCCGACACCTGAGCAGGAGGCAGCTACGCGGAAAGCTCTCGAACCTACAGTTGGCAATGAGGGCGCACGATCCTACAGGTGCCGTCTACCTCTTCCCCTCTGACTTTGTCCCAGCAAGCTGGGACTGATGTCTCTTTTCTCTCTATTTTGTGGCGTCATGACACTAACTCCGACACACGCCGGCAGACTCGATGTTGTGCAACAACCGAAACGTGCCCGAATGTGTGGTTTCGGCGACAAGGTATGACCTAGAAGCCCCATTCCAGCGTGCCCTTGGCTTTTGTCTGCAGCAGCACGCGCGCGTGTCTTTTGGTGGTGTTTTACAGCATTTCCTTGATTACAAGAAAGCGCCTGGGACTTGGGACACAGTGCCGGTCACTTCTATCTGTTCACTCTACTAACATATATTTTCCCATCCTGTAGGACCGCCGACCCATTACTCCCCCGCCTTGCGTGCGTATTGTGGTCACAGACCTGGCTACCGGCAAGGAGGTTGATTGCAAGTACGTGGCTGGATATTGTCCCACGTCCCACAAATGGGAGTGCACCGTAAAAGTTCACAGCAGAACTGTTTTACTAACTCTCTATTTCTTACAGCGAAATCGAACACACAATGTTTGTGTTGAACGTTGACTTGTGGTCAGAAGATGCCTTGAAAGAGGTCAATCTGGTGCGCCACACCACCACCACACCCTCTATCTCATCCACAACCCCTGCCTCCTACGAGCAAGTCGAGAATGCCCCGACATACTCGTCTTTAATACAGTCCGACTCGCGTGGACCGGGCTACGGCTCCAGCATGTATGGCCATTCGGGCATGAACCAATATGGTCAATCGGCCTACTCTCAGGTCCCTCCTCAGTACATGCACCAGTCCAACGGCTACGGCCAATCAAGCCAGTACGGCGGCTACCACGGCGGCGACTACGGCATGCAACTTTCCTCGCAGGCCCCGGGCTACGGTCCGCCGCGCGTCTTTGGTGGACCGGGCGACATGATGACACAGCGGCTGATTCAGGGCAACCAGCCTCAGGGCATGTTCACCGGAACCTGATTGGCAGCTTGGCCGCCAGTGCGTTCCGTCTTCAAGACCCTGCAGACAAGATTGGTATCTGGTTTGTTCTCCAGGATCTCAGTGTCCGTACTGAAGGCAACTTCCGGTATGTCCTGATCTCTCCCAATGCCGAATTGTTTTTTCAATCATATATAGCATTCTAACATATATAGTCTTCGCTTTTCGTTCGTCAACGTTGGCCCCCCAAACGCATCCCCCAGTGGAGCGCCTGGCAGCCAGATTGTCAACACTGGCAAGGCGCCCGTCCTGGCGTCCTGCTTCAGCGACGTCTTTACTGTCTACTCCGCCAAAAAGTTCCCTGGCGTGTGCGAGAGCACGGTGCTGAGCAAGACCTTTGCGACCCAAGGAATCAAGATCCCCATCCGGAAAGAAGGCATCGGCAAGAACGGCCGCGGCGAGGACGATGACGACTACGAGTGAAAATCGCCAAGCAACAAACGACTACGCTATCAAGAGCACGCCGAACTGTTGCTTGGACGGTCGCGTGGCTGCCTCTCACATCTTTGTTTCCCTCATACTCCCTTTCCTTTTTAGGCGTCTAACATCAAACATCTATCATTGGCGGCATTCTCGATACGAGACAAAACGAACTCAGCCACCCGGGACCGACTGCCAGTAGCCAACATTACGATACTCGGAAATGCACCTATCGACTTCAACCACCTAGGACTTTTTCGTTTTCTTTCTTCCTTGCCCATTTTCTGGCAAGCTAGTGAGAGACGACAGGCACAGATTGTAGGCCCTTTGGATGGTCGCCGAACACAAGACACGGACGGGAATCGCCAGGGCTCCCTTTGAGAACCAGCTTCGTGGGAAAGAAAAAGGAAGTTGAGCTGGTTGCCGGGTGAATTCCGCAGAAAACAACCAACAGCAAACCAACAGAACACCCCGGACGAGTGTGCCTTTTCGGGGCTAGTGATGCGAGACAAAGCTATCTCCTTTCAAGAATCCAACATCACGAAAGGCGATTTTCTTTCAAGACACTCTCCTGTGTATTCGGTACCCCGCCGGTCTTTGATTCGTCGCCTTGTCTCGAGGCTTTTCGTCATTCATACCCCTCGGTTCCGGCTTTCTGGTCTCGTCACTCCGGAGTTTTTTCCAACCACTTTGTTGCCCCTACCAACGATCTACAACAGCAGCAGCAGCTACTCATACAAAAAAAAACACGGCGCGCGGGGGTTATTTCATTTTGTAACGTTTTGTGATATCTTTTTGGTTTATTTGATCTTTTTTCTTTCTTTGGTTTGGCCTTGGTTTACTTTAGGGCTTTCATTCTTTTTACGACAACGTCTTCGTTTACCATGTCTACAAAGTATTGCTTCATTGTTTAGACTGGCGGCTTGGATTTATCTGTCCGCACGTGTTTTCGTCGGCTATCCCAGATATATAAAGTGTGGATTTTTCTTTTTGGCAATATATTTCGCGATACCTTTTTGAATACAAACCTTCTCATACTTCTTTTTATCCCCTATGCTCTTGTGTTGTATGCGTCCCAGTTATTTGGGATTCAAGGGATGGAAAATCTGCGATTCGTACCAATGGGGATTTCTGCACAAAGGTACCCGAGATCAAAGAAATGGCAGATGCAAGAAGAAAAACGTGGTGTCTCAGCAATCAATTTGCCAAACGGGCATCCCGCGCTCCCAACGCCTCGTTGTTTCTTTCTCTCCTTTTTTGACTGACCCGGGACTTGATTCTTGGAAACACTGTGAGCTGATTGAGAGCCCCTTCGCACGCCCTCGCCCTCGGACTCGCCAGTCCCATCGTACGCTTCTCCTTTGGGGCAAAGTATCGCATAGGAGTCACTTTCGACCAAACAGACGCTGTCCCAGCGAATAGGTAAACAACCAAACGAGTGCCAACGGCACACAGTCTAAATGGCTTTTCTTTGCCACGACGTCGGCGAGGTATCCCTCGTTTATGCTACCCAACTGAAAATATATCATACTATATTGCAATTAACAAATCTAGGGAGACACGTCATAAGACTGAAATTGGCCCTTTTACCTTTCATATGGACGGCCACAAAAGAGGACATATGACATTTGACAGCCGTTATACTAAGGCCAGAGCTCTAGCAAACTCCCACTTCTCAATACGAATAGGTTCAGCTGGGAGCTCTTGGGGAAAGCTTCTTTCTCCACCTTTCGGCGTTCCCCGCTGCACTCACTGAGTGCTTGACTTGGCTCTAACAAATCTCTCCAACATAAACGTCAGATATCGACAGCTCGGGCACCATAATATCTCCGCCGGAAGAGAATAATTGCCAAGAGAGACAAGAGCCCGAGGAAAAAAACGGTGTGTACTCAAGCTGTGAGCGAGCAAGCTCTTACCGCCAAGTGTTTACCTCTTCGTTTTCGTCTTTGAAAGAGGGCAAAAAACTGGGGTGCATAAGTCTGGCAGTCTGGCACACACCAGCGTGCACATCTGGCGCGAACAAAGTGTCGCCCGGTTCGCAAATCATCCGCCCCTCCCCCTCCTTTTTTCTCTATGGGAGCTGCCACAAAAAAATTGACCTTTCCTTCTTCTGCAGGGGAGAATAAGCTGATGCTAAGGAGTTCTCTCAATGCCGATGGCGTCCTGCAGCAACAGCAAACTAGCAAACGAACACCCCTCTCCTTAAACGTCCACGTCCCCCTGCTACCGCACTAAGAACACTGCTGCAGCAACTGATACGGAGGAAGCTCCTCAGCTTTTCTTCTCTCGTCGTGGAAGGATTTTGGCGCAAGCAGAGCTTTCTTGACCAGACCAAGCCGGGCCTACGCTGGCGCAATACCCCAGATGACCTGCCTCAATTTTTCTTCTTCTCTTGTCGCGATGAGGATCCGTTTTGTTTCACCCCGCCTTTATTATGCTTCGATTGATTCTTCTTCCTTTTAGTCCTCTTAGCTGAACCCTGAAGAAGGGTCTTGTGACGATTCAGTTCTTTTCTTGTACCTTTTGTCAATTTCCCCTTCGCTTCGCCTCGCTCCGGGCGGGCAATGGTCGACGGTCAAATCAGCGGGCACAAGACCAAAGGGTTGCGCGTTGCACATTTCAGGTCCGTAGGGCAAGGCAAACTCACAAAGCCAAGGCGAAGAAGCCGAGTCAAAGGGCTCAAAAGAAAAAGAGGCAGACTTCTGGAAAGCAAAAATAAGGCTCCAGGTTTGTGGGGTAAACATGGCCTGTGCTTTGGGAGAGGAGGGGCTCCGTATATCGGCAGCATGCACTTTAAAGAGTCACGAGCTGTGAAAAGAAAAACAGACACAACACGGCACATCGTAAACACATTATCGTCATCGAGCATAGATGACGAAGTTATGGTGGTATGCGATGCCGAGGCTGTGGAGCGTCATCAAGATTCTCATTAATCTTTTCTTGAATGCGTACTGGGTAAAACAAACCGAGCCTGGAAGGCCTCTGCGACTGCTGCTTGATATCACATCACCACGTTGTAGACGACAACATTGTATCATGAGCTTGACGGAAAATAGAACGCGAGTTTTAACCAAATTATCACCAAGAACTTCTTTCCATATCTACAGTAAAGTCAACTTGCCCAAATAGGTGTATCTTCTCAAACATTTCTTTATTTCCTATTCCAGTATATCAGGGCGAAATGAGACTTTGTATGGAGCAGAGATAAGGCCTAGTATCGCTGGGAGATAAGGCTGTAGGCCGGCGCAGAATGTAGGCATCGAAGCGATAACACATATCAGGAAGGAGACAGAGAGATCCGTTTGACGTTCGATTTCCTCTTCTAGAAGAAAACATCGCGAACAGAGACAACGCCGAACGGCAGGAACGGATAGGAATCAAAGTGGTGTACACGAGGGCGGGCTGTCCCTTCATCTGTCAATCATGTGGCCAGGCCACCATAGCGTCAGGGCATTAACAGCTGTGTAGGTCCCCACAATAGTTGCCCAGAAGCATGTTCACCACGTTTGGAAGGGTCGCGCAAGCTCTTTCCTCAATGATGTGGAATTGAGTCTGGGAGTGTTGGTAAAAGCGGAAGGCGCCATCAGGCGCACATATTAGGCGAAAGAGCGACCGTGTGTGTGTGTGATGTGTGCGTGGAAGGAACGTGTCGCGCACAAGCGAGGCAGGTACGGAGAGCAGCGCCGCATCACCGCAACATGGGAGGCGCGAGGCAAGTTCGCTAAAAATAAATTTAAGATTTCTTCACAACACCCGCATTCTGCAGTCTCTATACAATTTTCCAATGGAGTGAAAAACTCCTGTCCACACACAACAAAAAGAGTGCAGCCATGCCTAGCTTGCCCAGCTGCCCAGCTCGCCAGTTTGAAAAGCCATTCCAAAAGTGCAGGCGTGACCTCGTTTGGAGGGAGCACTAATGGTATTAGCCCGGATCTCGTTTCTGCTGCATTTTTTGTCTGCATTTTGGGTGTGTTTTGGGTGTAAGTGAGGAGGTGAGAAGGTGAAAATTCGCAATTCTTTTTGTCCATCGACCAATTGTACACTAAAAAACGACGTCGTGCTTAAAGCCACCAGAAAGCCCGCCTAAAACAGATTTTCATTACGTTTTAGTTTGCCAATTCCCATGTGTCCAGTATTAAGTTTTGTATGGGGAAGGAGCCGTCTTGGTGTGCAAAAAAGTAAAAAGAAAAAAAGACTTTCGAAGCGCGCCGCGTCAGAAAGAGAGGAGAAAGAACAGAAAAAAACTTTTCAGGCCATCTGCCACCATTTTTTTCACTTTTGTCATTCAGGTCATTCGGCCCTGGCTGGCTGTTCCCCTCTTTCTCTCGGCCGTCGCTCGCTGTTCTTTTTTGAAAACCCTTGCTTCGCCCAAGCCGCCAGGCCAAGGCCGGTACCGCCCTGAAATACTGTGTATCGCTAGAATGCGCCCTGGATGTGCAATGCACTCGTAGGCAGTGCGCCGGGCAATTGTGAATATCCCCCAAGAGGGCTGAAAGGGCACTGCTATCAGAATGTCTTGATCGAGTCGCTGCTTCCTTTTTTGTCTGTGTTTTGAGTGATGTCAGCCCACGACACAAAGAGAATGGGAAGGAGCAAATGGGCACCAACATCAGTAATGAGCAGGCAGCATCAATACTGAGTGTGCATTGGGTAGGCACGACCAGCAATGCCTTGCTTGGCTCCTTCCGCCCATGGGCGCATCGCAGTGTGATCGCAATAGCCGCGAACAATCAATCTGGCGTGCGCAAAGCAGAGGCCATCAACAAACTGTTGGAACCGCACTGCGCACACCCCTGTGGAGTCTGGTCTTATGGCCTGGGACAGGTTAAAAAAAAACTTTTTTTGCCTTCGTGATCACTTCTGCGCCCAGTTCCCAGGGCCCGTGTATGTCGTAGTGGTTTTTTTTGCCCATTCCGGGGCCCATCTTTCGCCTTGTCTGTACCCCTCCCCTGGGCCGGTCGTTCTTTCTTTCCTAAGAGAAAGCGCAGGTGACGTGACGTCCATGGCCCAGGCCATTTCCCCTCTCAAGGTTCTTGCCCATTCCTGTTACACGCCCCCCTCCCTGGTGTGTCCTTCCTCGCTGGGCAACGCACTGCGCAGCCTTGTTTCGGTTTTCTTTTCTTTCTTTGCTTTCTCACTCTCGTTTCTTCCCCTCTTTTGGACGTTCTGCTTTTCCTTCTTTTTTTTTTCTTTCCATCGTGACCAAAACAAAAACGCAAAAACGCACAGTCCACCCTCCCTGGTCTTATAAAGAGTTCCAGTTCCCTTTCTTCAGATCGCCACTCGTTTCTTCTTCCCATCATCTTCCAACACAGCAACCAGCAACAGCCCACTCGAGCTTCTCTTCTCTCTCGCACTCTCCCACCACTTTTCATCTTTACTCACCAACTTTACCTCCACACCTCTCCCACCTCACACACACACACAATGACTGGCCACCTTGCTTCGCACGGCCGTGGCGGCGCCGGCAACATGGCCGACAGCACCAAGTCGCCCAAGCTGCAGCCCAAGGATCTGGAGACGCCTGTTTTGCGGACGTCGGTTGTGACGACCGGCCGTGGTGGTACCGGCAACATGGCTAAGAACACCGACCCCAAGGAGACGCGCGCCCGTCAGGATGTTGAGCCGTAAGTCCACACCCAGGACACCCGATAGGGTGTCCAGCATCCACCGCACACTTATCCTTATAGTTTCCTTTTCTAACATCCTGCAGTGTTGTCCGCCGCCAGAGCAATGGCGCTACCCACGCCGGTCGTGGCGGTGCCGGCAACGTCTTCAAGGCCGGCTCGGCCGACGCTGAGGCTGCTGCCGCCGCCACCAACAGCGGTTCGGCCGTCGCCGACGACGCCCACCCCGCCTCGTCCGCCTCGTCCGCTACTGTGCGCAACAGCAACGACGCCACAAACACCAAGAAGCCGCGGTCACCGACTCAGCGCCCCGAGCCCGAGAAGAGCCTGGCCACCAAGGGCAAGAGTGGCTGCTGGGCAAGAAGTAGATATCATCGGTCGACATTGTCATACTCTCTTGCTTTTCTTCGTTTGATTTTTGCGCACAAAAAAAGGAGGTCGATAATTGGGTTGTCGGGTTGCTGGGTTCGGTCGCTTGGATAGCATCATCATAGGCTGGCGTTTTGTTTCTTCTGTTTCTCTTTTTTTTTTCACGGCTTCCATGCTCAGCGAAAGCATGCTTCCTTTGTCCAATAACGCATACGCGCTGTGCGGTCTTTTTCTTGTCTCTCTTTCTTGTCTTGATTTTTATCACGGATTCCCCCATGCCATTATTATATTATATTTTATTTCATCGTTTTCTTGGTATATCGTTTGTTTGGATAACGTCTTTGTCGGCGTATGCAGTTGTCTTGTGCACGTCTATCAGCGTAATCGCGATCCTGCATTTCTTTGTCAATAGAGCAAAAAACATGGCATACTTCTCTTACAACTTATTGCTCTCCGTCTCGTCGTGTAGCTCCCTGTCGCTTCGTCGCGTATTGGTTTCCTCATCAGAAACGTTGTTGTTTGAGAGGAAAAAGGATAAGAGTTGAGGGGTAGACAGAGAGGGTGAGAGATATAGATTAGAAGAATGCAGTGAGGACATGGACCTAAAAGATAACAAATCTACACAGACGCACCTTCCTGCATGCACTTCGTGCATCTTGCACTTGCCATATCTGATAACAAAGATAGAGGCGCAGATACATATACACACACAGATACAGTCGCAGAGGGAGGGAAAGAACAACCCCGTGACTTGACTGGACCATACCACCACCATTGTGGAAACGCGGCACGGAAACTGCCACCAACCAATGTGCCGGTGCAAAAAGGACTAGAACATCAACCTCCTTCCTGTCTTGTCCAAACGCAATTTTGCAGCGGCTTTATTCTGCATCGTTATGTCGCTCTTGCCGATCGACCTGGGCCAATGTTGTGCCTTATGGCGTCGTATTCCTTCCTGCACCTGCAACTGTACTGAGTAGTGACTCACGGCTAGGCCCGCCCGTCAGCAATCTGACGTCTTCCACTCTCACCACCGACATCAGGCTGCGGTTCGCGCAATATTTCCATATGCTCCTTGTGCTTCATGCGCGCAAGGTCGGATTGACAGTGACCCCCCGTTCAAACCGTCAGGGACCAGCCGTTTCATTTTTCACGCGGACCTACTTGGAGAAGTGGGACTAAAGATAGTGGTTCAGGTACCGATTACTTTCAAAACATAGAGTACATCGGCCCGAGAGCTCTTACACGCAAACGGTCAACATTGGCTCTTCTCTACGACATATTTGGATATAAATACGTTACTTGGGCATTGCTTCTCGCCAAAGCAAACGTGAGGGACCATCACAACCCACCATACTACCGCCAACATGTACATCGAGGACGTGGCCGTGAAGCCGACACAGGCCCATCTGCGTCTTCTTCGCGCACATCTGCCCTACTCGTTGCCTGTCCTCCGTCGCCTCCAGGTCGCTGCCGGCGCTTTTGACGGCATCAACTCGGGCGGCACGATCGGCAGCGGCACGTCCGAGTACGCCCACGTTCTCTTTGCCTATGATCAGGATGAAATCCCGTCGGAAACAGATACTGAGGTGCCCTTTGCCGCCGCCTTTGTCGATCTCTCCAAGACACCGGAGACGGCCACCTGGATCTATGCCTCCGACCAAGACCAGTCGCTTCCCCTGGGTGCCGACCTCTATGCAGCCGACAACGACCGACCGGAATCGTGGGTTGTCGACCGCGGCGCCGAGCTCGTGTCCACATGGTCCCCAGGCCGCCGTGCCCGCTGCCGGCGTCTCGTACTAGCTCTGCTTCGACACATCCGCACCATGGCACGCGATGTTGCACCCATCCTGGTGGCCCAACTCTCCGCCCGCTTTAACATCCCGGGCATTGCTGACGACTTTGTCAAGCAAGTCAAGGCCAACATCCACGACGGTATCCGCTATGTGTTGCAGAACCCAGGCGATGCGGCCGACGACACGGATCGCGCGGCTGTGGCATTGACTTACTTTGACGCCTACGACAAGTGGTTGTTCCGTTTCGAGGATGTGCCAGTGCTGTCGCAGCCAGAGGACAAGGAGTTGATGACGGGTGTCGAAGACGGCAATGCTGATGGCGCCCAATCTTCCTTGGCATGGGACAGCGTGCACTCTCGTGAGGATGTTGCGCTTGTCATTAGCCGCACGTCTATCCCGCGTACCTTTCAGACTTTGCTGGGTGTGCCAAGTGTGGCACTCCGGGAGAAGGCCGGGACCTACGAACGAGATGGTACTCTTCAAGCCTGGGCGTTTGTGGGTGTTGACGGTTCCTTGTGGACATTGCACACGGAGCCCAAGTACCGGGGTCATGGCTTGGCCAAGACGCTGGCGGCACGGCTGCTGCGGCAATACTGCGGCGTGTTTGATGCGACCGTAGAAGGAGAGGGGCCGGAAGGACAAGGAGATGGCAAGGGCGATGGTTGGTGTGCGGCCGATGTCAGTGCCAAGAACCGACAGAGCCAGGCTGTATGCAAGCGACTCGGTGCAAAGAGGACCTGGGCGACGTCGTGGATTGCGGTCAAGTACGACAGCCTGGGAGACGACGTATGAAACGACATGATGACAATGAAATAGACTAGACATAAACTAATTTAAAGTACACTTTTTTCTATAATGTTCTCCCATTTTTTTTATCTTTGCCTTGCGACACCACACATCTTCCCTCTTACAGCTTCGTCTGCCGGTGGATCTCCTCTAGGAAGAACTTGAGGCTCTCTGGCTTAACAAACGGCGTGATGCCGTGGCCTAGGTTGACAATCCACCCAGACTGGCGCTTCTTCCACTCAAAGCCCTCCACCATCTCCTTGACCGTCTCCGTAATCGCCTCCTGCGTGCCATAGAGAATGCCCGGATCCGCGTTGCCCTGCAGCACAATCTTGCGGTCGCCGCGTGTGGCCACGGCCGACGACGGCTCGTGCTGCCAGTCCAGACCAACGACATCGTAGCCCAGCGTCTCCTTGTTGCAGCACGCGTCCAGAGCGTACCAGGCGCCCTTGGGGAACAGGATCATGGGCACCCGCTCGAGGCCCAGCTCCGCCAGCCGCTTCGGCAGCTGCTCGGCAATGTACGCCAGGCTAGGTTGCGTGAACTCGCGGAAGGTCGCGGGGACAGCTCGCCCGCCCACGAGTCAAAGACTTGCACGAGCTGCGCGCCGGCCTGCACCTGCCGCGCCAGGTACTCGACACAGACCTCAGCGATCTTGTGCAGCAGCGCCTTGGTTTCCTTAGGATAGCGGTACAGCCACGTCTTGCTGTGCACAAACAGCTTGGTGCCGCCGCCTTCGACCATATAGCACAGCAGTGTCCACGGTGCGCCGCAGAAGCCGATGAGCGGCACGCGGCCCTGCAGCTTCGTGCGCGTCACGGTGATTGCCTTGTAGACGTAGTCGAGCTCCTCGACGGCCGCCAGTGTGTCCTTCGCCATGACCTTCTCGTACTGGCCGTCATCAGGCGAAACCAGCGGCTCCGGGAAGTGCGGGCCCTTCTTGTCGACCATCTCGACAACCATGCCGAGGGCCTGCGGGATCACGAGAATGTCCGAGAAGATGATGGCGGCGTCAATGAGGCCAGCAAAGCGGTCAATTGGCTGCAGTGTAATCGTCGATGCCACCTCGGGGTCTCGGCAGCACTCAAAGAAGTCGCGGTTGCCCTGGCCTCGTGGTACTCGGGCAGGTAACGCCGGCCTGGCGCATGATCCAGATCGGGGGGCGCTCGACCTTTTCGCCTAGAGTGGAGGGAAAGATGTTAGCCAGTGTTCATGCCAGTGTCAGTCGACTTCGCCTAAATGTTGCTCACCCTTCGCCGCCCGAATAATCAGGTCATTCTTCATCGGCGCAAAATCGTGGCCCATGGTTGCGGTAGTTGTGCGGATCGTGATTGCAAGACGTGCGCTGTCGGAAATGTCGGTGCTGTTGTTGTCGAGGCTGTGGACAGCGTCGATGTAGTCTTGATTGTTGTCTGTCCTTTTTCTGTCCGAGGCAGTCGAGTTTCGCATTGGGTATAAGGAGTATAAGAAGTGGTAAATAAGTAAATTATATATTGTGTCGCATATATTATCAGCAGACAATTCAAAGCCCGGTCGGAATCGGTCGTTCTTTCCCCTTCTGATTCTGACACGAGAAAAGCTTCTGAAAAGCTCCTGCCCCACCAACTCGGCTCGCCGAGAATCGTATTTTACAGTGGCCGTCGGGGGGCCTGAAGGGGCCTGGATCGGCCTTTCCCCAAGTCGGGTAAAAAGAGTCGATAAGATAGAGGGCATAGCGGGCGCAGATCGAGTATGTACTGTGTGAATTGACTTTATACGCACAGTATTTGACACTGTGCTAGGCCGTACTGGTGGTATTCAATCATCTGCCTCTGGTTGGCCAGACGTGCCGAAAAGGACCCACCCTGAAATGCCCGCAAAAAAAGGGCACACACCAAACCACACACCAAATTGAAGCTTTCAGGAACGCATCGAAGCATCGACAATTGGCACACGACAATCGGTCTCTCGCCACCACCAATTGACCGGCCATATTGGTGACTCCGTTCCCGGTAAACGACGACATTGAACGTACGGCATACTACCGGAACCCTCATACCTCGACCGGAACGCCATGCGACGTTATTGAAGCCCGAAATCGAATACGAAAACAAATTTCAACTCCTCGACCACATCTACCACAAGCGGCCTTCCCCTCTCCTCGCCCTGGGAAGGCCGTACCTCTCTCTTTTCTTCTTCTCTATAATGGCTCCGCGGTCAGCGTCCAGGTGCTGCCGCGCCGTCCGCAGCCATGTCGCGAGCTCCCCCGCCTCGGCCACCTCGACATCTGCAACGGAAGTTGACGGCATCTGGATCACCGACCTGGTTCTTGCCAGCGCCTTTGCTCACTACTGCCGCATTGCAGCACTTCCTTTGTCGACCACAACCACCCGCCGCTTTGCCAGCAATGTCCCTGGTCCGCTCGAAAGCCGCCGCCGCCTCGGCAAGCGTCAAATGACCGACCATCTTAGCTCACAATTATCACTCGGACCGGGCGGACCTCTATTGCCGGCATGGGGCCTGCCGAATGCGCCGGATCTGCGGGAGTGGACTTGGTCACCGCCACGGAGTATGTCGGAACTGACAGGGCGGGATCAGAACCAAAATGCGGTCTTGTCACGGCAAGTCCAGGACAACAATGCAGGCAGTCGTGGACGTCGCCGGGAAAGCAGCTCGGCAGCATCATCCATTCTTCCAGCATGGCTCACTGGATTCGGCGGTGAGCCACCCGCAGCCGAGACGGCATCACCGGCAGACTCGATCGAGTCGAGCCAACGGAGCATTGCTGCCCAGATTCTCTATTCAAAGCTCCAGTCTTGGAACGCGTCCGGCCCGGCGCTTTCCGAAAGAGACTTCACACGCCAGTTCGACGAAATCTGCAGGGAGCTCCAGTCACATATTGGACTTGCTGCTATGACGGTCGACGAGTCCCACGAGGCCATTAGCCTGGTATGGAAGGGGCTGAGCGAGAAGGGAAAGGAGAGTCAGGTTGCCTTGGAGAAGTATGCGGCGAAGCTTTATGCTGCTGTGTTAGAGGGTATCCGCGCGTGTCGTCTGCTCAAGGCGAGCGACTATGGAACTGCCTTTTGGCGCGACCTTTTCGTTTACGTCTCACAGCTGTTGCCGAGCAGCAATAGCAGCATTAGCAGCAGCCCACAACTAAGAATATTGGCACTCGACACGCTGTTGGCGACACCACCTCAGTTTCTCGCAGGCGTCGTGGATCTTTTGCCGCCGCATCTCTGTGCCGTTTTTGCCAACCAGAGCGTGGCCACTCGCACAAGCGCAAACTCCAGCACCGAGAACAGTGTAGTAGCATCAGCTTCACATGTCCTCACATGGGCCCAAGTACAAAACATTGCCGAAGCCCTTGAGCACATTGGCCTTGCTCAGCACGGCGCCTTTATTGATACGACCACCGAGCTATTGGTGACAGCCTCTTCTTTGTCTTTCACCAACAACGGCGGCGCCGACGCCGGCATCTCCGCCCCTACCACAGTCGTCTCTGGATGGCTGCTCACTCTGGCACACATGCCCAGTGTACGGCAAGACTGCCTCTTCAAGACTATGTCGCAGCTGCTGCAGCCGTCGGCGGCACAGGCACCAGTTGAGACAACACACGCTGCCACGACAGCACAGACAACACGACAAGAACACATCAACCACATCGACCTGTGCGAGCTCTTGCTGACCCAGTGGATCAGTCGAGGCTACGTCACGCAGCAGGTGCAGCGCTCGTTTGAACAAACCATGGCGGCACTTGGTGAGAACAACCACCCTGGTGCGCTGGCGGCGCTCATGCTGGCCGTCTTTTGGCCCAAGCACAGCCGTGGCCAGTGTGTTGCCCTGTACGTGAGTCTCCTCAAAGGTCTGCGCGAGAGGCTGGGCCGCGACGCACCAGATGTGCTTGTTGCCTCCCTGAACGCCCTTTTGGCGCACATGCAGGCGGCACAGCCTTCGGGCTCTGTTCCAAAGACTGCTACAAAGACCGGTCTGCCCACGTTCCCACCAAACACGTTTTACGAGTCGCTGGCCTGGGCCGCCGATGACCTCGAGACCGCGATCCACCTGCACGACATGTATGCCAGCACCATTGACCTGCAAACGCCCTACCCGCCAGCACAACTCTACTGGAATATCTCCTTTTGGAACAAGTTTGCCGGTCAACTGAGTGCTGCTTTGGATGCGGGCAAGCTGACGCCGGGCCAGGTGTGCCACGTGCTTGACCTCCTTCCTCGCAGCAAATCCACCACGAACCAGCAAGCGATGAGTACGGTCCAACGCAAATCAAAGTCGAAAGCGACTTACAAGCCTGTGAAAGAACTCGGTGAGGACACAGTCACCCTCATCGAGAAGGTTGCTGTGCACTTTGCCCTTGCACCCGACATGGCGCCTCGGCGTGCGTTGCGCGGTGTCGAGCTCTGCCGCGGTATTCTCGCCTCCAACGCGAGCAAGAAGGCAAGACTAACCCTTAAGGAGCCTCTCCCATTATCATCCCCTTCGGTTTCGAGCCCACTGTCTTCTTCGTCTCTCTTCTCACCCACCGTCCTCCGCGCCGTCTTCCACTTGGTCACACGTGACCTCGACGACTCCATGCCCGGTAGGACCAGCCGCCTCAAGTGGTTCTTGGCCATTGTGGCGCGCGAGCGAGGTATCGAGGCGGCAACGGAGTGCGAGCGGGCGATTGTGCGCTGGCGGAACGCGGTCAAGACACATAACAAACAGGAGCGTATCCGCATTCAGATGGAGGAACGGGAGCTCCTAGAGCAAATGAAACAGCCAAGCAACTAAACTTTGGCTTGTACATATAAAAAGGCATATTGAAGGCATAGAAATCATAAAACCATATAAATGCAAAATCAAAAATTCGAAAATAGAATGAAACGCAAAATAATATGCATGTGGAGACTATAAAATTCCTTTATTTACATACACATTTGCGCCCAGTAAGATCTGTCACACTCAACAATCAAGATATCACAATGGCCTCACCTACATGTTGATGGGATTGATTCTTTATCTGAATAGAAGCCCAGGAAATACACGCTCAAGAAAAAGTGAGATGAGTACACGGACCAGCTGTGTCGCTTATTTTGTTCGGTTCTGCTTCTATATCCGTGACACAGCAGTGTCTAGCTTTTTGTTATGTTACTTTGGCTTTTCACCCTCTTTACTCCTGTCACTTTCTCGTGAGTTTCCTAGTAATTGAAACATTGCTGCTGTGAAATACTCACAAGGAAAAATAATATTATGGATTTTACTATTATTATTTTGTGTAAAAAAACCAAACTCTGCACTGTTTATCGTCAAGACTTTATATATCACCATTAAAACCCAAAACATCCCATAAGCTTACACTCTTACTATCACTTCTCTCGGATTTTGTAGCTTTGTGGTGCCAATACGAGCCGAAAAAAAGAAAAAAAAATCGCAAAGACGACGGAGGCCACAGAGAATAGATCATTCCACCTCTTCGAGATGCATTGTCACTGTCCAACCGACACAACCAGGTCCTTTTTACTCATTCTTCTTGTAATGTATTCTGACAGCGGTGCCACAACGATCATTCACCTCCAGTCGACACTCACTTGCATCACAATCCTGCAGTCAGCCGCCGTCTTGTCTCCATATCGCTCCCGTTCCCGTTCCCGTATCTTCCCGTACACCGATTCCATCTAAAGACGATGCACAAGCCCGTCCTTCCTCGCTTTCACCAAACCCTTCTTTCCCCTGCTATCTTTCGTCTCATCTCGACGGTATGTCAACAGTATCTCGATGCTGCCGTTTATGCCGCTGCCACTGTGTCATCTTCCCCAAATAGATCCCGGCTGGACAAATTGTACCTTTATTTTGGTCTTTATTGGCTATATTTATTGTGCTTTTTGCACTGTTTTCTTGAACACCTACATTTTTCTATAGACTTCTATAAATCTCGACGGCAATTGTGGTTGTAAAGGTTGCCTTATCGATAGCACACCCTGGAGCAATTTTATAAGTATGAAAAGCAAAAACATCACTTTCTGTCTTCAAAATATAGATGCACAGGGATATCCCTGGTCTCCTTCTTTAGATTCCTTCTCAAGTAGCGAGATGCAACCGTCCCCCCACAAAAGACTGTCCCCAATGGAAAAAAAAAGGTCAAGCCATGCGGCCGCCTTTCGGGAACGTGCTTTCGGCGGTCTCGAGAAGCGAGCGAGCGAGACATCTGCCAAGGTGACCCAAAAAACATCCTAAAGAAAACGGTAGGCATTATGTAATGCTGCACAGAGACTCTGTATTCTTTACTCTTGGCTCTAGCTTTTCGTGCTGCATGTTGCATACCGAATACTGGAGTGAAATAGACCGAACGAGCAAGTTTATTTTTCAGCCCGTTACGTTCTGCATCGTTGTCTTCGACTGTCTTCGTTTCTCATCCTTCCCGCCTCCTCTCGGCATTTTGTGTGTTTTTGACTTTCGGGGACAAGGCTCGTCCTTCCACGGCGCCCCCGTTGTGTCTTTTCTAGAGTTTGGATGCGAGTATGTAGGTGGTTCTCGTGTTTGACTTGTATGTCTGCTTTGTGTTTCCCTCCTCTTTTCTCTCCCTCCCTTTCTAAATGATTTCTGTGGTTTTCCTTCCCAATTCGTCCCATCACAGGGACGTACAAGGCGTTACACCCGCTCGTCACAAAGACTTGCTGTTGGGAACCTCAAGGGTGGACGGGCAGACGGAAACCGGGACTCCGTCGTCCGCTGGAGGAAAGTATTTCTTGTTCTTTCTATGAGCTCGACGGGTGTACGAGAAAACAGCGGGCTGGGGGACGCAGAAATAGTGACAGAAGGACGAAACGCTCTGTGTGTGCACAGAGTCCACAAAGACTTTGCATTTTATCCTCTGCTGCACATCTTACTCAGTTGTTCTCAATCCCAGGTACGATTTTCTGCTTTTCACCCTTACCCGCATGTTTTCTTTGTTTTATATTCAGCTCTCACCCTAGCTTACTCTCTCCTCTTTCTGGTCATAACATTGCACCCAGGATGCCGAGTGTTGTGGTGTGTGCGACGCATGCGCGATGGCACGAATGATGCGCATCTTTTGTGTTCCCGTATACTTTTCTCTCTCTTCCCATTTCTTCCTCTTTGTTATATGTCTCTGTGTGCCAACACGGCTGGCTGCAACACGGCTGGCTGCACGCATCATGCTGTTGCACGAAACTGCATATCACAAATTCATAAGCTGCAGGAGAGCGGCGGCTTTCTTATCTTCATATGTGCGATCGGCTCCGCGTGCAGGGCATCATGGCCCAAGCGCACAGATGAGAGGTTGGGAGAGGACTGCAGGGAGTAGAGGAGGCTGTGCTGTTACCACTCACACTCCCAGAACATATACATCCTTGTTAAATGTGCAGAGAAGATTTGTTGGAACTTTTGCTGGGTGTACATGGGACAAGAAATAATGCAAGGGAGGACTTGTAACCATCCGACAAAACGGGTAGCTTCGAGGGTCCATAGGTACAATCCGGATTAGGAAAGAGAGAGAAAAAACAGAAGATTGAAATAGAAACGAAGAGAGGAACAACAACAATAGACAGCCGAATGGTGCATAGGAAAAGTGCTCATAAACTTCAGCTTTCGGCTTAACCGCCCCTTTTTCAGTCGGGTACGCCTTCTGTCCTTCTCTCCTTTTCGCTACGGAGTGGCCATGGTTACACACACCACCGTCTTGCCTGAGGCCCTGGGGGAAGGAGGGGTGAGGACGTGAGGATATGAGTGGCTAATGGGAAGGAAAGAGCAAAGAATGAAGGGGCTAAAAAACGCAAGAAGCAAGGTGAAAACGCCCGGATACGAAGACAGAAATGATGAAAGGAAAGAACGACGCGCATAAAAAAACTCCAAAGCAGGAGCGAACCACGACGCCTTGTTGGGAAGGGCCGGGATAAAAAAACACAGGAAACAACAAAGTCGCTTTGCTTTACTCGCTCGCTCCTTCCCTTCTTTTTTTATTGTTGTCTCAACTGCCACGTTTATGTCTTGCACAGTCAGTCGTTCCTGCCCCCGTCCTTCTCCTTTGTCCACCTTCCCTTGCCTCTTTTATATCGACATACAAAATTCCGTATTGCACAACTTCTCTCTCCTCATCTCCTTAACCCTGCATCTTGGTTTTTGGGTATCCTAGAAGCATCGCGATACACATTTAACTTCTGTCCAAAGATCCCCCTGCTTACTTATCACTGCAACCACGATCTTCTTTTCGAGTGAAGCACCATCCATCGCCCACACCGCTCTGCATCGTATCTCACAACATCAACTATCGCACCTTTATTCCACCGTTACTACCGTTACAGTCTACTATCCGAAGATAAGGATCACGTCCGAAAGGTATGTTTGGAACTCTCCTTTCACCCTACCCTAACCACCCACTTTAAGGAATTCCGGTCCGTCTAACATCGATGCAGTCTTGTTGCATCCTACCCGACCGACTGTGGCGTGGTCGGATCCGATCAAAGAAGCGTGTGAGAGATCACATTAAGCCAAAAGCACCGTTGAAGACATGGCGAGGTCTTTTGATTGATCACTTTCCATTTCTATTTTTGTCTTCTCTCCCTCCCATTTCTCAACCTTATCGGCTCAAGAGCAAAAGGACATAAGAGAGGCGGAACGTCAACTCTCAAACCACAACTCGACCGCTCCTCCAAGCATCACATGCTCACATGATGGAATTGCATCGAGACTACTCAGCAAGGAGGCCACAGCCGGGACAGATGGCTCTGCCAGATACGGCATCGTTTTCCTCCTCAAACAACCAAAATCCCAGAACGGCGCCGTCCTCCGCCGTTGCAACAAGTACCACAACAGGGACTTGCCAGCTTCGATGTTCCGCACGCCGACAGTCCCCAAGAGGTATCCATTGCGTGCGAAAAGATGTTTGACGAAAAGCCGCTGGTGTCCAACGGGAGAGACTTTTTGTCTGGCGGAAGTGATGTCAAGCCGCATGATGACAAGCCGGTCAAGCGCAGGATGCGCGGCATTACATCGTGCCTCGAGTGCCGGCGGCGGAAAATGAAGTGTGGCAGAACGCAGCCATGTGATCACTGTCACAAATCTGGCCGCGTTTGCATCTACCTTGGCGATAGACTCGACCCTGACAGCCAAGGCAAAATCACCGAGATCAAAGAAAAGGTCAGCTCCCTCGAGCTGCAGCTACAAAAGTCAGTGGTTCACCAACGCATTGGTAGTGGTCTTCTCGGATCCGACGTGCCGGCGTACTCCTTGGACCCGGCCGAAAACGGACTCGAAATCAGCCACATGGTCACGTCGGACTTGATTTACGACCACGCCGACGAAAACAGCATAGACGAGGACGAGGAGGAAGATGAGGCTACAAACGATATGATTGACCTTGGCTTCAAAGTCGGACGCATGCGCATGACTGAACGTATTGGCGGGCTCAACCGGCCGCGCCTAGCCGAAGAAGTAGGAAATTGATGATAAGAGAATAACAGATAGGGGGTGTAAACAAAACATGGATCAAGCTAACTCAATGCACAGATCAATGTGGCTCTTGCGAGCAAGCCCGGGACATTTGGCTTCAACCTCAGCCCAGCTGGCTCCCAGAGGCATACTCCTCACGCATCTCAGCCAAAAACATCGGCACGAGACGGCTTCAGTGGTGATTTCGTTGATGATGACAACGACATGAGCGATGCGCCGCCAATTCCCGAGTTTCTGCGGCCTTCGAGCGACTACATCCCGCCGTCCAGTAGTGCTCTCTTTGGTCATCTCACAGCTGTTCCAACCGTGCAAAATCTACTTCCCTCGTCTTGGATCTGCGACTTTTTGAAAAACACATATTTTAAAAGCGTGCATCCAATTGCGTCTTGTCTCCACCAGCCAACGTTCGAGCAGCAATTCAGCGAGTTTTTGATTCTTGTGGACCGTGGACGTCAGCCTCGTCGACCACGCCAGGCTTTGGTTCTCGCCGTGCTCTTTTCTGGTGTTGTCGCTGCCGATGAAAACGAGATTGCCGTCCAACTCAACGTCAGGAAAGTTGACCTGGTCGCAATTGTCAAATACGGAGTCGAAGCCTCGCTAGGCAGCGCCAATCTACTTCGCACCACCAGTGTCGAGGCCATGCAAGCCTTTATTATTTACCTTGTACGTCACATACTGGCTCCCCACTTTTAACCTACATTATATGCTTTCTGTGTTTTCTCGTTTTATCGTCTAACATGGATTTTTAGGTTGCACTTTGCCGCGACGAGGTCTCGCGGTCGCACTCGATCATGGTTGGCGCCGCCATCCGCATGGCAGAGTGCATGGCCCTGCACCGTGACGGTAGCGCTTTTGGCTTGACACCCTTGGAAACGCACGTTCGCCGCCTGATTTGGCACCAACTCTGCTTCTTGGATATTCGCACATGCGAAGCACAGGGCCCACGGCCGACCATCCATCGAGAGGACTACGACACATTTTTACCGTACAATTGTGACGATGCCGACTTGACGCTCGAGACAGAGATGGCCGTCCCATTTACGTCGAAGCAAAGCTGGGCATCCTCTTTTCTCGCAGTGCTGCGATTCGAGGTCAACGAGATGATGCGCATCATCTGGATCGATCGCTTTAAGCTCGAGCGGCGCAAGTCGCATCTCACAATAGTGATGGCCAAGATTGAAAAGTTCTGCCACCGTCTCAACCAAAAGTACGAGGGCTATCTCGACGATGCCACCTCAATCAAGCGCTACACGAAGTTGGTTAAGGAGCTTTTCATCTGCCGCATGCATGTCATGGTTCTCCATCCATACCATTCCAACACGAGCAATCCGCTCTCTGAACGTTTGCACTCGTCTTTGATCCAGAGCGGCATTCGTATTATCGAGATTGGCATCGAGCTGGAAACCAACCCAGAGTATGCCCAGTGGCGCTGGTATCTTGGTGCTTTCATGCAATATCAGATTGCATTGCTACTCACCACAGAAATCTTCCATGGCCAATCGGTTAGCGAATCTGATCGCATCGGCAGGTGTCTTGACTATGTCTTCGACACGGAACCTTCTCTGGGTATCCATGAAAAGGCGCAGGGCATTCTATATGAAGTGATGCAAAAGAGCGCCACGTACTGTGAGTTCCGCAAGCTGCGTGCACCGACATCCACAAAGCAAGCGGTCCCACAACCCCAGCTGGCGCAACAGACCTTGACGGCGGCCAACGGAGGGATGCCGCTTCCAAGTGTTCCACCATTCCGGGCTGCACCTGGCGCAAGCCGGGATAAACCAGGTAGCGGCATGATCAAGGATGAGACTATCTCACCTGCCATCCCGTCTGTTCCTCAATTCTCAACATCTGGACCTGTACTTGCCGGCATGGTCACGGGGACAGTGCCTTCCATGCCTTTCCAACTACCAAGTCAGCAGTATCAACCGATAGGCAATGGCCAACCATACCCTCACCACAATCAGCACAGTCAACAGCATCACCATCAACAGCCATTGCCACATCTACATCCACATCCACACCCGCAACCACAAATCCAACAGCACCAGCAAAAACTGCAACAAAGGTACCAGACGGCACCAAATGGCCGAGACTCCATCCCACGGGCCATGGCACCATCCGACACGACCGGTCTCCTGGCCAGCGTCGATCAGACCTATGCTTTCCATCCACCACCACCACAGCCAGGACCGCCCATGGCACAGGCTGCTGCTCCTTACACCGATGGCAACAATATGGTCTTTTCTGGTGTGGCTAACGGCGAAGCCCTGTGGGGTCATCCGCAAATGGTCAGTGCCGACAGCCCTGAGAATTTTGGTGGTGGCGAGTGGTCGGCAAACATTGCCATGCATGGACAGACGCAGCAACCACAACAACAGCCACAACAGCCACATCAACAGGAGCCGTCGCCTGCTCAACATCAGCAGCAGCAACTTCCACGGCAACCACAGCCTCAGCAGCAAATTGATCTTGGCCGTCACCAGTATCCATTTACGACGACGGCGGGTCACGGACAATACCAAGAGCAGGAAACAAATCTGTTGGACAGCATAAGTTGGGTATGTATTTTGAGCAACACTCGACAACTACCAGTACTATACAAATAACTAACAGTCAAACAGGATGATCTCAACACAATGTTGCCTAAGAAGTGATAGGGTCATCGAGACAAAGAGCAGAGTTAAAGAGTATAGGGGAACACAATGGTTAAGAAATTTACGAAACAGGGAAATAAATATGGGAAGTGGTTGAGTGGGTGGTTGGAATCTAGACAGGTAAGGCAGACAGGATAGATTATTTTGATTATTTACGGTACGGACATGATATATAGAAGCAACATGGAAAGGTTTACGAGATATTTACGCTCACATGTAGGATAAAAACCAAGTCAGTCTGCATGCTTATCCTTCTACATCGAGGCAAAGCGTGAGTGTTGACAAAGTCCAAAGTTCACATATGGTCACGGATTGCAATTGAGGAGGCATTCAGTAATTGGTGAAAAAATCAAGGCCGTATAGATTGTACACTGTATAAAGGCTAATATAAATAAAAAGCAGTCATCGTCATCAGAGGTCATGAAGAAGACAGAAAAGAAAGAAAATGAAAGAGCAGAAAGGCGCAGAGTGAAGTGTTGCTTGAATATAAAACAGATAAAACAGATAAACGCAGATGCGAGTAAATAGATGACAAGGAGATTAAGCAAGAGGAGAAACCAGAAAACAAAGCAAAACTATTCAAAACCGGAACTAAACAATACCAAAAAACAGAAACTAGATAAAACAGATGAAAAATCATAATGAAAAGATGAAAACAAATGAACAAAAATAAAGAAAAATAAAGAAAGAAAAACCGAAACCCATGTCCTGTTTGTATGATAAATAATCCGCACACATATTTCCGTGTCCAATATGTTTTTTTTCTACTCCCCCTCTCAACCATATCCTTTTTTTGTGGACTTTCTTTCTTTTCTTTTTCTCAGTCCTGTCCCCTAAATACCGCCCTCAATGTATTGAGCCTCGGCAATCGATCCAGCATCCGTCATGCTGATCGTGCTCCGGTTGTCCGGGCGGGGACCACCAGCACCAGCCTGGTGCTGTTGGTGGTGCTGGTGGTGACCAGGAGACAGGCTGACACCGCCAACATCGGAACTCGGCGTCATCAGACGACGTTTGCCGACGGGTTGGTCAATGATGCTGGGCGCAGTACCGGCCCGGGATGCTGCACGCCGCGGAAGAGGCGCGGCGACCAACACCTGGGCGGGACAGACGACAATCTCGTCGTCGCCCTGGCCTGCATCGTCGCCCTTTTTGACGACGAGCGGGAACAGGACAATGCGCACGGGCAAACTGTCTCCTCCTTCTCCTCCTCTACCGTCGCGTTCCGTCATCAACTCCGGGTTGAACGCGACGGTCTCCACCAACTCTCCATTGCCGTCGTACTCGGGCTGCAGAGGCGGCAGCATCATGTACTCGGCGCGCTGGACACGCATCTCGATGGAAAGGTCGACGGCCTCGCGGATAACGCGGCGCAGCTGGGTCTCAATCTGCTCCTCCTTGTTGGTGGGCGGGGGCAGGATTGCACTCAGGGTCTGCAGGATGGCCTGGACGACGGCCTCAGTGTCCTGCTCGCGCTGCTCGCGGAAGGACGGCTGGCGCATCAGCAGCGTCAGGGTGACGGCGCGCCACTGGCGGACAGCCGAGATGGGACCAACGTCCAACAACGTCTTCTCAAGCGACTTGATCTTTTGGCGCTGCTCGCGGTCCATACCAAAGAGGTAGCGCGTAAAGACAAACTCCCAGACCATGTACATGGTCATGGCCATGAAGACGTCGCGGCGGTGGACGCGGTCCTTGAGATAGTCATCGACGTCGGAGCCGTCCAAGACGGCATTGTCGAGACGGTCGACTGTCTTCTCATCGTTGATTTCGGCCGTCAAGCGGCAGGCACGCAAATCAGAGAATTTGCTGAAACGCAGGACCCACTGCTGGACGTGAGCGCACAGCTGCTGGCAGCGACGGTCAAAGTAATCAACGTCCTGGATGCGCAGCAGCTCGGCGCCGTCGGCGGGCATCGACGCCAGAATCTTGGCTTGCATGGCGCGGATCTCGTCTTGGGCGGCTTGTAGTTGTGCTTTGAGCGCCGCGATCTCGGCATCCTTGTCGTCGAGCTGCTTCTTGGTATGTTCAACGTGTTGGTCGCGCTCGCCGGCGACACTGGCGAGATCGCGTGTTGCTTGAGCGTGTTCGGTCTCGAGTTGTCGGAAGCGTTCATTGTGTTGCATCGCCGAGGAGTTGATGGCAGAGTTCAAGCCCTCGTTGACTTCGGTGAGGCGCTTGACTTCCTTCTGGAAGAAGTCGAGCGATCGTTTAAGAGCATCGATCTGGCTGTCGCGCTCGGCGAGCGAGCCGGCGGCTTTGCTGGACGACGATTGTTCGGCTTGTGTTCGTGCTTCGGCGAGCATGCGGTTCTCGGCCATCAGCTGCTCGACGCGGTTCTCCAGCTCCATCACCTGCATGCTTTGTCGGCGGCGCATGCTGTGAGGCCGGGTCGGTGACCGCGGCGAGCCGATGCGGCCCTCGCCATAGCCATCCTGGGGGAGTTAGTGTGATGCTACGTTGGGTGGTGATGATAGGAGTGATGAAAGCAATAAGAAACAGAAGAAATTATAAGCGACAACAAAAAAAAAGTGAGGGGCAATTGATGAGATGATGCGACATGGAAAAAAAATTAATTAACTCACATATACGTCGGTCATGCCGCCCTTGTCGCGCACACGGCCTTCATTGGCAACTGGAATGCTCGGTGTCGTGCCAGAGAGGTCTTTGGTAGAAGTGCTTGCTTCGTCGCGTGTCGACGACGTGGAAGCGGTGTGTTTGCTGGTGTTGTTCTTGTTGTCGGGCGGGGACGGCACCAGCCCACTAGCGCCCGCAATACCCAGTCCAATACCAGCGCCAGCGCCTGCCAGGGCAGGAGCTGAAGAAAGATCGGTTTGGCTGCGGTTGCTGAGCGACCTGAGATCGCCGCTCATTCGTCGGTCAACGCGCCGCAAAGGTGGGGTTGATGAGTAAGCGGAACGATTGATGCCTGGGCTCTCAGGCCGTCGCAAATTAAGTGGGTCTGGAGTCCTCAGTCTGGTTAGACTCGTGTTGGACGCGGACCGGCGCGCCTGATGGTGTTGATGCTGTGGAAGTAAAGCGCCAGCGGCAACGGAGCCCGCCTCGGATGGCATGGGCGAGGACATCAGTCGGCGCTGCTGGCTGGCAGCAGTGTGTGCAGCGTGGGTGTTGTCAGAGACGCTGCGCATGCCTGGCATGTTAAGAGGCAGACCAGGCTCAGTCGATCCAGGGCGAGAGCGGACGGCTGGCAGAATGCCCGCTGCCAATCCGGCGTCCTTGTAGCTTGTAGACCGCTTGTCTTTGTACTCCTTATTGTCGTCAGCACCTCCACTGTGATGGCCCGACCAGTCACGCAGATGGACACCACTGTCGCGCAGCTGGGCATCGTCGCTGAGACGACTCTTGTGTGCAGCAGTGGGCGCAGACGGCGGCAGGGCGTGCGAGTTGTCTTCGGCAAAGCCGCTGTCACGGTTGGCATCGGGCGTGGATGTTCTATAATGGGGTTGCTGATGGTGGATGTGATCGGTGGAACGGCGCGGCTGGCTGCGCGAGGGTGTTGTGTCGAGATCGCGGCCGTGGTATTGCCGTCCATGGTCGCGATCGTGACGATCATGGCCATCCTCGTCCTCGAAGGTCTCCTCGAGGACGGGCGCCAAAATGCTCGACGCCGACCGTCTCAGATCACCGCCGCTGGCCTTGTGCGCCAAGTGTGGGATCGATTTGCTAGCGATGCTGCCGAGGAGTGCAGCACCGGCGAGTCCTGCGCCACCAGCCGACTCGGACAGGATGGACGGCGAGGGCGAGAGGCCACGGTTGGGCGTGTTGTAGTCGTAGTTGTCGTAGTGGTGGCCCGTCTTGTCGGCCGTGGTTGATGTTCTCTTTTCCGGCTCGGGTGTCCGTGTCCAGTCGTGCGAGGCGCGGGGCGACTCGAGCACGGGTCGACGCAGGAGATCCTCGTGGCGGGGAGTCAGTGTCCGAGACTCTGGCTCTGCTTCGCGAGAGTCTTCAAGCAGCGCGTCGGGAATATGGATGTCGCGGCTGCTGGTAGCGAGGGCGGCAGCATTGGCAGCAGCCACCTTGGACAGCGGGTTGGTCTTGAGCTTGTCCGAGTCGCGACGACCGAGAACCGGGCTCTCGAGGTCGTCGTCGTTCTTGTCTGCAATGTTCTTGTCCCCAACATCCTTGTCCTTGATGCCGCGCTCGAACTGCAGCTCCGTGCCACCATGACGGCCGTTCTCGTCAAACGAGATGTCGGTCAGCTTGCTCATGACGGTGTCAGGCACAATCCGCTCCTCTTCTTTCTCTTCTCTCTTCTCTTCCTCATCTTTAGGGTACACACCACCCATAAAGTCATCGTCACCATCATCGTCAAGGTGGCTGGCCCGCTCCTGTCCAAAGAAGCCAGGCATATCCACCTCGTCGGCCACCATCTCATGGCCACGATCACCCAGCACCTCCTCATGCGCCTTGGGGTCCTTGCCGCCCCACAGCGCATCGTCGTCAAAGAGATCGTCTCCTTGCGACCGCTTGTCCACCACCTTCTTCTTGTTTCCGCCCTTCTTCTTCTTGGGGCTCGCCTTCTCCTTCTCAGGCTTGGGCGACACAACTGTCGGCTCCTTCGCCTTGACCTCCTTCTTTTTATTGTCCTCCTTCACCACCTCCACCACCTTGTCCTTGCCCTTGCCCTTCTTCTTGCTGGGCGGCGTCTTGGCCTTCATGGACACATCGCCTGCTCCACCACCACGTTTATCACGGTCTTCACCGTCGTCGTACATAAAGTCATCACCGTCATCGCCGTAAGCGGCATCGTCTCCAAAGTAGTCGTAGCCGGAGGATTTGTTATTGTCGCGCGTCGAGTAGATATTATCGTCAGCATATTCTTTACGCTCCTCCTCCTCAGGCAAGGGTGTCGGGAACTCTTGCATCTTGGTCTTCTTCTTGTCGGGCAGCGTGTTGTCGTCCCAGTCCTTCTCAAAAGGCGGGTCATGGGGCAACGACACCTTGCGCTCCGCTCCTGAGCGAGGGCAATCTCGGCAAAGGATGGGCCACTGCCAGGCGGCGGCGAGGGAGAACCAGCAGTCGGGCTGAAGCTCTGAATGGGAAGCAGCTTCGGCACATGGCCCTCACGCTCAAAGATGTCCGAGTCGGCGCGCGCCATCAGGCCCCAGACGGGAGCTGTAGGCGGCGATGGCGACGACAGACGGTCGGCCTTGTCGAACATGCCGCTCAGTGCAGGGTTGATGGAAAGTTTGTCGAGGGCCGGCTTGTCGTTGTCCTTGTTGTCGTTGCTGTATTTGGAGTTGTCGGGCGTCTCCGGGCGTTTCTTGGACCACGGTGACACAGGCGGTGAAGGTGTGCGCGGTCTGGACCGGTCGAGTTTGCCAGAAGAAGAGGGGAAGTCGGTGTCCTCGCTGCCTCTGTGAAGGTGGTCGGCAGCAACACCGGCAGCGGCAATGCCAACTGCTGCGGCAGCTGCGGTGGCGAGAGAGCCGTTGTTGTTGTCCTTGTTGTCATTGTCCTTGGCAGGAGGTTCGGCCTGGGACTCGTCCTGTTCGGGCAGGAGCGACCGGGCACCTTCCGTCAGGTCCATGTACGATTGAAGAGTGCCCCGCTGTTTCTTGCCCTTCTTGCCCTTTTTGGTCACAGGAGCAAAGTCGTCATCGGCTGGTGGCTCATCAGCGGCAGCGACGACCGGCTCGATGTCCATGGGCTCAGCAACCGGGGCAGGAGCAGACGCCTCGTCAAATTGACTAAAGTCGACGACCTGCTTGCCCTTCTTGCCTTTCTTTCCCTTTTTGCCCTTGGAAGGCGCCGACCAGTCGTCCTCGGGAACAGCTTCAGGAACAGCTTCAGGCAGAACCTCAGGCTCCTCCACAATCGTGTCGAGGCCCTCAGGCTCATCAAAGACAGCCCGATCATCCGCAAACGTCTCCTCCGCAATGATGTCGTCGGCAAACGTGGCAGGCTCAGCCTGCTTGAGCTCTGGTTCCGGCTCGTCATCCCAAGTCTGCAGCGACTTCTTCTTCTTCTTGTCCTTCTTCGATTGCTTGCGGGACACGGTGGCGGGGAAGAAGTCGCTGCTGTCGGCATTGTCCTTGGCCTCTTCCGTCTGCGACTCAAGAGCGGCTCGTGGCGCAGTCGCAAACTCGTCAGCAAACGTGGGCTCGGCGATAGGCTCAGTAATGGTGGGCTCAGCAACGGACTCGGGCTCCTCGACAATCTCAATGTTCTTGTCGGTCAGGCTGTCGGCGATGTCCTTGTCAAAGTGGTCCTGGCTGGTGTCCAGCTCGGCCGATGCTTGCTGTTCTTGCTGAGCTTCTTCTTCAAAGCTGTCAGCCCAGGTCTGCGACTTTTTCTTTTTCTTGTCTTTCTTGGACTTCTTTGGCATAGGCGCAAAGCTGTCGTCTTCTTCGGCAGCAGGCTCAGCGCTGGCAATTTCAGGCTCGCGTGTCAGTACAGCCACAGGCTCGGCAGCTTCCTCAACAGGCGACTCCACGATCTCGGCAGGCGACTCGACAATCGCAGTAGACGCGGCCTCCGCCTTGGAATCATCCTCGAACTCAGCCCACGTCTGCGACTTCTTCTTCTTCTTGTCCTTCTTGGATTTCTTCGTCACGGGCGCGAAGTCGTCCTCGACAGGCTCAGCAGGAGCAGCAGGCTCGACTGTGGGAGATTTGGACTCAGGATCGTCGAGAGAAAGGGAGCTCTGGGGCTCTTCAGTAAGCTTGACCTCTCTGGTTTGTTCTTGCTCGACATCCGGGATAACTCCAGTTGGTGTCGCTGCGTCCTCCTCCATCTCGTCGGCCCAGGAGGCAGACTGTGCCTTCTTCTTTTTCTTGTCCTTCTTGGACTTCTTGCTTGAGGAAGCAGGAGCAAAGTCAAAGGCGTCGTCAACAGGCGGCTCGGTGATGTCAGGAGCAGCGGCTGTCTCCACCTCGCGGGCCACCTCCTCTGGTTCTTGAACGGGCTCAACTGGTTCTTGGAGAGGCTCGGGAACATCCTCAATCGCGGGGACCTCTTCGGGTGTCTTGTCAGAGGATTTGACAGGCGTCTCGGCCGGAACATCCTCATCCCAAGGAGAAACCTGAGCCTTCTTCTTTTTCTTGTCCTTCTTAGACTTCTTGCTCAAAGAAACAGGAGCAAATTCGTCCTCAGGTTGGGTATCGGCGGGCTCAGTAGGCTCGGCAGTGACAATGTCGTGGTCGGCTGCTGTTGCTGTCTCTGCAGAAGCTGCAAGGCCGGCGGCAGCGAGACCGGCAGCGACAAGAGCAGTCGCAGCAGTTCCCGACTCGGCACCGGCTTCGGCTTCAGCTTCTGGCTCGACCTCCTTGGGAGTCTCAGGTGCAGGCTCGGCAGGTTTCTCCTCCCAGTCATCGTCCCAGGACTGTTTGGCCTTCTTCTTGGACTTCTTATCTTTCTTTGACTTTTTGGTGGCAGGTGCGAAGTCGTCCTCGGCAGGCTCAGCAGCGGGTTCAGCGACGGGTTCAGCGACGGGTTCAGCGACGGGTTCAGCGACGGGTTCAGCGACGGGTTCGGCTGCAGCCTCAATCTCGTTGTCGGGAGTTGAAGAAGAAAACTCAGCAGATGGTGTGTCTAGCTGCTCAGGCTCAGTGGGGACAGGAAGGTCCCCGACGGGCGTGGGCTCAGAAACAGTTTCCGCCTCAACTTGTCTGTCGGCGGCAGCTGGCTCCTCGGATGCAGGAACAGAAGTTTCTTCCTCAAAGTCGGCCCACGACTGTTGCTGAGCCTTCTTCTTGGACTTCTTCTCCTTCTTGGACGACTTCTTGACGGAAACAGAGTCATCCTCGAGTGGCTGCTCGTCGATCTTAGGAGCGGACTCGTCAACAAGAGGTGCCTCTTCAATTATCGGTTCGGACACGGGCTCGGCGACAGGCTCGACGGCGGGCTCAGTAAGTGACTCGGGTGCAGCCTCAGGAGCAACCTCCGCCGGAACATCGTCTTCCCAAGCTAAGGCTTGAGACTTCTTCTTCTTCTTGTCCTTCTTTGACTTCTTGACGGGAGCGAAGTCATCCTCGAGTGGCTGCTCATCAACCGCGGGAGCGGACTCGTCGGCAGCCGGCGCTTCCTTAGCTGTGGGCTCAGAGACTGACTCAATGGCAGGCTCAACGATGGCCTCAACGGGCTCTTCGACAGGCTCGGCGGCGGGCTCGATAGCAGACTCGGGTGTAGTCTCTGGAGCGACCTCGGCCGGTATCTCATCGTCCCAGGCAGACACCTGAGCCCTTTTATTTTTCTTGTCCTTCTTTGACTTCTTACCCGAGACGGGCGCAAAATCAAGAAACTCTTCTGTCGGCTGTTCCTGAGCAGCCGTCTCAAGTAGTGTCTCGTCGACTGCTGCAGTCACAGGCTCCTCCAGCTCGCGGGACTGCTCGGGTTCTTGATCGGCAGCAGCCTCCAAAACGGGCTGGGACTCAACAATTGGCTCAACTGGCTCAATTGTTTCCACGGGTGTTGCGGTGCCAGACTGCTGGGGAGTTTCTTCAAAATCCGACCAGGCCTGAGAAGCCTTCTTCTTGCCCTTCTTGTCCTTCTTGGATTTCTTGCTGGAAGACACCGGAGCGAAGTCGTCAATAGGCTCCTTGGCGGCCTCAACGACAGGCTCGCTGGCATCAATGGCGGGTAGGATTTCACGGTTGGCAGAAGCATCGGCCTGCTCCTCTTGGGGAAGAGCATCAGCTGCTGGCTCAGCCACGGGCTCGATAGCCGGCTCTGGAGTTTCCTCAAAGTTTGCCCAAGTTTGCGTCTTCTTCTTCTTCTTATCCTTCTTAGACTTTTTGCCAGCAGGGGTAAAGTCGGCGAATTCATCAACAGGCTCGCTGACAGTTTCGACAGGCTCGGCAGGCGTGGCTTCTTCTGTGGCAGGAAGAGCAACAGACTCATCGGCAGCTTCAGTCACCTCGCGGTTGACGGCGACTTCAGCCTCAGGCAGAGTCTCGACAGGAACGTCAGCTGGGATATAGGCAGCTGGCTCGACTGGCTCAGGAATAGGCTCAGAAACAAGCTCGGAAACGGGCTCAGTTGTTGTCCCGACAGCAGGCTCTGAAGTCTCCTCAAAGTCTGCCCAAGCTTGCTGCTTCTTCTTTTTCTTGTCCTTCTTGGACTTCTTGCCAGAAACAGGAGCAAAATCAAGAGCCTCCTCACCGGGCTCGGCAAAAGGTTCGACGACGGGTTCGACGGGGACGGTGTCCTCAGCAGCAGGCAGAGCAGGAGACTCTTCGACAACTTCGGTCACTTCGCGATCAGCAGAAGTCTCTGGAATTGCTTCAAGAACAGCACGCCCCTCCGAGACAACCGCAGTGGTCTCAGGAGAAGGCTCAGAAGCGGGCTCAACAGACTCAACGGATGGCCCCGGGGTCTCTTCAAAGTCCTCCGAAGCTTGCTGCTTCTTCTTCTTCTTGTCCTTCTTTGATTTCTTGGCGGAAACGGGAGCGAAATCAAAAGAATCATTGGCAGCAACCTCCTTGGCGGGCTCGGCAATAGCAGTGTCTTCCTCAGAAGGTTGAGCAGCTGGCTCCTCAGCGACGACCTCGGGAATCTCGCGATCGGTAGGAGTGGTGTCAGGCTCGATTACATCAATCACGGGCTCACTGGACTCGACCGGGTCGGCGGTCTCGACAGCAGATTCTTCAATAGGCTCAGCCGGAGACTCAACAGGCTCGATAGGAGCGACAACTGCGGGCTCGGATGTCTCTTCTAAGTCAGACCATGCTTGCGACTTCTTCTTTTTCTTGTCCTTCTTCTCTTTCTTGGATTGCTTGCGAGAAACAGGTGCGAAGTCATCATCAGCAGGTGGCGAGACAGGCGCAAACTCGTCGGCGATGGGTTCGGCGGTTGGCCCAGCTGGCTCAACAACCGGCTCATAGACAGCCTCGATAGCGGCCTCAAGTGGCAGCTCCTCAACAGCCTTCTCAGTGGCAGGCTCGACAATCTCACCAGCTTCAGATTCAGTGGCTGTTTCGACAACGGCAGGCTCGTCAGCAAGCTCGGCGGCAGGCTCGACAACAACGGGCTCAGAAACAGCCTCTGCAGTTGGCTCAGGCTCGGGCGTCTCCTCCGGCTCGGTCCAAGACATAGCCTTCTTCTTGTTCTTCTTGTCTTTCTTGGACTGCTTACGAGAAACAGGAGCAAAGTTGTCGACGGGTTCACCAACGACAAGCTCGGCAGAAAAAGGCTCAGATATGGGCTCAGAAGAGGGCTCGGGGATTGTCTCGGCAGCGGGTTCCGCAACTGCTTCGGATTCAGTTGCAGGTTCCGCCGCCTTCTGGACAACGGGCTCTTCTGCAACAACGACGTGCTCAGCCATAGCAGCAGGCTCATCAGCAGCCTGCTCCACCTCTGGCGTCTTCGCTTCATCAAAATCCGACCAGGCCTGGGCGGCCTTCTTCTTCTTCTTATCCTTTTTGGACTTCTTGCCAGACACAGGGGCTAACTCATCCATGGGTTCGGTGGCTGCGGGCTCTGCAACTACCTCTGCGGCTTCGGTCTCGGCAGACATATCGGCAACCGTCTCAGTGGCAGGTTCGACAGCTTCAACAGCCTCGACAACAGGCTCAGCCTCAACAATTGGCTCCTTGGCAGGCTCGGCCTCGGCAGCCTGCTCAGGCTCTAGAGCTGGTGCCTCTTCGAGTTCTGCCAAAGCCTGGGCCTTCTTCTTTTTCTTATCCTTCTTCGACTTCTTAGTGACAGAGGCGAAATCAAAAGGTTCCTCGACGGGCTCAGTGGCAGCAGGCTCGGAAACAACAGGCTCTTCAGGCGTCGTGATCTCACGGTCGGTGGTCTCTGGAGCCGGCTCGGTGGGCTTGGCGGGCTCGACAGTTTCCACAGGCTCAACCGGATCAGCGACAACGTTAGCAGGCTCAGCAGACTCAACAGCTTCAGTGGTCTCCTCTGAAGTGACGACCGGCTCAGAAGCCCCAACAGTCTCCTCTGCGGGTGTGGCCACCTCTTCAGTCTCAGACCAAGCAAGCGACTTCTTCTTTTTCTTGTCTTTCTTGGACTGCTTCTTTGAGACAGGAGCAAAATTGTCATCGACAGCTTCCTCAACAGGCCCAACGGGCTCAACGAGAGCGGGAGCCGCGTCGGAGGTTTCGGTGGGAGTGTCTGCCATCTCACGGTCACCAGTGTCCTCAGAAATGGACTCGACTAGCTCAGCGGCAGGCTCAACGACATCGGATTCAGCTGGAGTAGAGGATTCAGGCTCAGGAGTAGGCTCTTCGAAATCAGACCAGGCCTGGGCCTTTTTCTTCTTCTTGTCTTTCTTGGACTTCTTGCTAGAAGCGGGAGCGAAGTCATCCACAGGCTCGGCAGCAGGCTCGGTGGGTGCGTCGACAGGGGCTTCGACGGGTTCTGCAGCAAATCTAGACTCAATGACGGGCTGTGGGAGCTCCTCGGCAGTTTCGGTGACCTCACGGTCGCCAGCGACTTCAAGCGTGGGCTCAATCGGCTCGACAGCCTCAGCCTCAACAGCCGGGAGAGATTCAGACTCGGGTGGTGGTGTAGATGTCTCTTCAAAGTCAGGCCATGCCTGTGCCTGTGCCTTCTTCTTCTTTTTATCCTTCTTCGATTTCTTGCCAGAAACAGGGGTAAGGTCGGTCTGCTCTTCTGTTGGCTCCACGACGGAATCAACAACAGGCTCGGCAGCGAGATCACCAGCGGACTCGGCAACTGGCTCGGCAAATGGCTCGGAAACAGGCTCTGCAGCAGTCTCAGCGGACTCAACAGGCTCAGTGGTCTCAGCCTCGGCAGTAGGGGCAGGCTCAGGCTCAGCTGTCGGTGTTGATGGTGTGGAAGTCTCGTCAAAATCAGACCAGGCTTGCGCCTTCTTCTTCTTCTTGTCCTTTTTCGACTTCTTGCCGGTAGAGACGGGAGCAAAGTCATCAACAGGCTCAGCAGTGGCTTCAGTGGCAGGCTCGATGATGGACTCTGTCACGGGCTCAGCGGCCGACTCGACAGCAGGAACTGCGGGCTCTTCGACCGTCTCCGAGATCTCGCGGTCACCGGCGGCTTCAACGGCAGGCTCGGTAGACTTAGCGGGGTCGACGGATTCAAGGGGAGCAGTGGTCTCCGCCTCGACAGGCTCAACAGCTTCAGATTCAGCTGCAGCCTCAGGAGGCGGTGTTGCTGTTTCCTCAAAATCAGACCAAGCTTGCGACTTCTTCTTCCTCTTGTCCTTTTTTTGACTTTTTGGTGACAGGAGCAAAGTCGTCGACAATCTCAGTGGCGGGCTCAACAGCGGGCTGAGAGGACTCCACCACCTCGCGGTCACCGGCGGCTTCAGGAGTGGGCTCGGTGGTCTCAACTGAAGGGACAGGCTCGGACTCATCTGCAGGCTTAACAGCCTCAGGCTCGGCCGGGGAAGCATCAGCTGCAGGCTCTGAAGGTGGTGTGGCAGTCTCTTCAACGGATTCGGCAGAAGGCTCCGCTACAGCGACGGGCTCCTCCTGGGCGACTCCGGTGGTCTCAGAAATCTCGCGGTCGGTAGTAGCAGCTTCAGGAGCTGGATCAGAAATTTCGGCGGGTTCAAGGACAAACTCCGTCACGGCGGACTCAGCAGGCTCGCTGGCCTCGGCCTCGGCAGGAGTGGCGGTTCCAGTAGCAGTCTCCGAGGGCGGCGTCGATGTCTCTGCCTCAAGATCAGCCAATGCTTGTTGAGCCTTCTTCTTCTTCTTGTCCTTCTTTGACTTCTTGGTGACGGGTGCAAAGTCAAAAGACTCCTCAGTGGCGGGCTCGGCAGGTTGAGGGGCGGGATCCTCGACAGACTCAGTGATCTCGCGGGTGGCAGGCTCGATTGGCTCAGCTGGTTCGGCCGACTCAACAGGAGCTGTGGCCTCGGCGGAGTCGACAACCTCGACGGCTGGGATCTCTTCAGTAGACCGGGCTTCCTCGACAGGAGCGGCAGACTCAACTGCAGGCTCAACGATCTCGCTAGGCTCAGCCGGAGCGGGTGTCTCTTCAGCGTCGGCCGAAGCCTGTGCTTCTGCCTGTGCTTCTGCCTGTGCCTTCTTCTTCGACTTCTTATCCTTCTTGTCTTTCTTGGACTTTTTGCCGGAGACGGGAGCAAAGTCAAGAGACTCGTCGACAGGAGGCTCGGCAGCGGGCTCATCCACAGGAGCCTCTACCGTTAACGGCTCCTCGACGATGGTTTTCTCGGCGACATCTTCAGTGGCAGGCTCGGTAATTGTCTCAGGCACAGACCCGGTCACTGGCTCGGTCACTGGCTCAGAGGTGGGCTCAGACTCGGGAAGGACCTCGTTCGACTCGACGGGGAGATCAGAGGGCGTCTCGGTAGGTTCAGCAGGTGTCTCGGCGGGCGCCTCATCCACATCGTCCCAGGCCGCCTGCTTCTTCTTCTTCGACTTTTTGTCTTTCTTGGATTTCTTGCTGGAAGAAACGGGAGCAAAGAGATCATCTTGGGGCTGCTGAACGTCTTTGGTGGTCGTGTCTTCAACGGGGGCAGCGACCTCTTCAATAGGGGCCTCGACAGGTTGTGCCTCCTCGACTGTGGATGGCTCGTCGGCAGGAAGAGCAGTGTCGACCTCCTTTGTAGCGGCATTCTCGGTCGCCTCAAATGCCGGCTCTTCAGAAACGGCGGCAGGAGCCAACTCGGACTCGCGCTCAGGTTCAGGCTCGTCCCAAGACACAACCTCGCGACGGCCCTTCTTCTTCTTGGACTTTTTGCCTGTCGGCTTGGAGTCGGGCTCGTCAACAACGGCTGGCTCAGATGCAGGCTCTAAGGTAGGCTCGGACTCAGTGACCTCAGGTTCAGTCACGGCCTCAACGGGAGCTTCAGCAGCCCCAGCGATCTCAGCAGGCTCCTCTTCTGTGGTGGCGGCAGGCGCAAAGATCTCCTCAACGACCTCTCTGGATTCAGACACCTCAACAGGGAGCTCGGTGGCGGCGACAGCGTCAACTACGGCAGGCAGTGTCTCCTCTTCCTTGTCGCCAGATACAGCCTCGACCGGCTGCTCCTCAATAGGCTGCTCCTCTGGTGTCTGAGCTTCTGGAATGTCCCACTCTGAAAGGACGGCCGAGCCCTTGCGGTTCTTCTTGCCCTTCTTGGATTTCTTGAGGGAAGGGGCAGGCGTTACCGACCAGCTATCGCCATGTTCCGGTTCTGTGGCGGCAGGGGTCTCTTCGGATGGAGTCTCTGATGGCGGCTCCTCAGACTGAGGCTCGGCAGACTGCATCACGGACTCGACAACCTCACGTGATGCTGACGCGAGCGGCTCGTCCAGATCGGTCTGAAACGAGACAGATTTGCGGCCCTTCTTGCCCTTGGCCTTCTTGAGGCTGATGGGGGAAGAGAAAGAGGTGCTGTCATTGTCATCAGGGGTGGGAACAGCAGGCTCCTCCTCAACAGCAGGGGCAGGGACAGGCTCCTCAGCAGGCAGATTGGACTCCTCAACAGGCTGCTCCTCAGTGGGTGTGGGCTCCTCCTCAGCTGCGGGACTGTCAAAATCAAATGCGGCGGCTTTCTTGCCCTTGCGCTTCTTGGACTTTTTGAGGCTGACCGAGTAGGACTCGGCGTCTTCGACGGCGTCCGCAGAAGCGGGCATCTCTTCTGCAGGAGCGGGGACACCAGATGTGGAAATGTCACGGCTCAGATCTTGGGTCTCTTGCGATGTGGACTCTGCGGGAGCAAGAGGTGTCTCCTCGACAGATGCCGGGCGGGAACCTCGACGATGACCTCCTCCTCCTCTTCATCCTGGTCTGCCGAACTGCCCCACGAGAACCACGACTTGGCCTTCTTGGGCTTCTTGACTTTCTTGATCATGGTGATGGTTGCGGTGCGGTGCAGGTGCCGGTGCAGGGGTAGGTATCGTCATTGGTGTCGGCTCATATGCAGATGGTTTTGGAGCAGGGGTGTCATCGACAATCTCCTTTGTGGTCTCGGCCTCGACCGGAGCCTCAACAGTGGGCTCGACAGTGGGCTCGACAGTAGGCTCGACAGGCTCAATAGGCGCCTCAACGACAGGCTCAGCAGGAGTCTCAACAGCAGCCTCGACTGCCGGCTCGTCGTCCAGAGCAAAGGTCACGTGCGAGTCCTTGCGCTTCTTCTTCTTGTCCTTTTTCTTGAGACCGCCGGCAGGGGCAGAGTCAGCGTCGGCGGGAGCAGTGTCAGTGGGAGCAGTGTCAGTGGGAGCAGTGTCGGCGACAGCACGGTCAGTCTCAGTCTCGACGGGAGCAGTCTCAACGGGAGCAGTCTCAACGGGAGCAGTCTCAACGGGAGCAGTCTCAACGGGAGCAGTCTCGACAGGATCAGTGGGAGCCACCTCGGGCTCGACCACCTCCTCGACTAGCAGTTCAGGCTCGGCCTCGACAGCCTTGCTCTTCTTGCTCTTCTTGCCCTTCTTTGACTTTTTGGTTGTTGTCATGGCAGCCCACTCGTCGTTGTTGTCTTCTGTCGTGGCAGCATCTGTAGCGGCTGTGGTGGTCAAACCGGCGCTGCTGACGTCAGGGTCAGCTGCTGCAAGGCTGTCGCCAGCTTCTCGGATGTCTTGCTGTTGTGGTTGTGATTCTGGTTGCTCGAGAGTGACTTCTTCGACCGGTGCTGTGTCAACGTCGACGACGGCCTTGTCCGTGTTGGGTTCCACGTCGGCCAGTGTGGTGGCTGTCTCTGCCGCAAGCTGATCAGCCGAGCGGATCTCCTCAGTGGTTGCGTTGTCGTTGCCGGCAGTTGCTGTCGTTGCTGCTGTTTCAATCGCGGTGTTGTCGACTGCACCGGCAGCAGAGGCAGCGACGAGAGCAGCGGCAGCCAGTTTGCGCTGCTGCTTCTTGGAGAGTTTCTTGCCCTTGGTCGGGGCGGTTGTGAGCTCATCCATCGTGTCCGTTTCGTGTGTGGTGCTTGTCTCGGTGTCATCGACGTTGATGTCTTGACGAGATTGCTCTTCCAGGCTGCGGTCCGAAGCAGGCCCCGGGGTCTCTTCAGACGAGGTCTCTTGGGCTGTGCCTGTGGAGGCAGGCTGCTGCTCCTCTCCAGCAAGAGCGGTGGCGCCGACATCGTCAGAGGTCTGTCGTGGTGCATGCAGGGTCGGTTCAACGTCGTCTTGGTGTTTTTGGTCGTCCTCCACTGCGTGGGTACTGTGTGGAGAGACAATGAGTTTGTTGTTGTCATAGTCATCGTCACCGCTGGGAGAAGGAACAACAACAGCCTTCTCTTCAGTTAGAGAGAGCTCCTTCGACTTGGACTCGGACTCCACCTCCCCTGTGGGCCGGCCCTCCTCGTCGTGATTGGCCGGCTCGTCTAAAAGAGACCCCGCCTGGTCCTTGTCATTGGTCGAGGACGACGGGACGAGGGGAAGGGTGGTGTCGTTGTCGGAGGTGTCGGGCAGCAAGGCCTTGTCTGCGACGTCGAAGTCGCCAGGGGTCGTTGCGAGTGTGTTGTTGTTGTCGCCCTCACCGCTGCCGCCTCGACCGCTCAAAGGGCTGGTAGCCTCCACTTGGTGCTTGTTGCTTGTGTGGGGCTCGCGGGTACTGCCATGCAGCCAAGTGGGCTCGCTAGCCTCTTCCTCCTTGTCCTGCGTGAGCTCTTTCTCGTTCTTGTCGTTCTTGTCGTTCTTGAAGAGCTCGGCAGCCGCCACCGCCGCCGTGGCTCCGGCTGTAGCTGCAACTGCCACTGGAAGAACCGAGATGTCGCGGCTGTTGTCGGTGTCAATGTCGACGCCCTTCTTGTCAGAGGACTTCTTCGTCTTTGTCCAGGATGCCCAGGAAAAGTCGTCGTCGATAGCCTCAGGCGCCGTTTCAGTCTCAGTTGCAGTCGGCAGCTCCTTGTCGATGACAGAAGGCTCAACCTGTGTAATGGCGGCCTCGTCGGCTTCGGTGAAGGCGGGATCGGCTGCCGCGGACGAGGAGGACTTGCTCTTCTTGCTCTTCTTCTTGCGGTCTTTCTTTGATGTAGTGACGGGCGCAGGAAGGTCGTCCATGGCCTCGGGCTCTTCAACCATAGCCGTGTCTGTAAGCATGGACGTGGACACCGACTCAGGCTGAGGCTCAGACTGAAGCCGAGGCTGCGGGCTGGGATCACGCGGCGAAACGGTCTCGCTCTCCGGGGCGACGACAGTCGTTTCCACTTCGACATCGTCCTCGGTCTTTGCGCGGCTGCCCTTCTTGCCCTTTCTGCTCTTCTTCGACTTCTTGGGGGAGCTGGTGGCAGTATAGACTGGCTCGTCAAAGACAACGGGCGTATCTTCGACAGTCGGCAGAGGGACTTCACGGTCAGTGGTGGTCTCGGGAACGACAACTGTCGACTCGGTCGAAAGAGCAGCGGGCGGAGGCACCACAGGAGCGGGCGGGATGTCGTAGACGACGTCGTCAAAGAAGCGGTCGAGATCGGCACCACTGGCCTCGAGCTCCGGCGCCGGTGCTTGCACGGTCTCCTTTGTAGTCTCCTTCACAGTCTCCTTAGCCTTAACAGGCTCAGAAACAGTCTCGGGCTTCTTGTCCTCGGTAAAGCCGCGGCGGACAAACGACGAGAAGACGGAGCCGAGACGAGAAGCAAAGCCGCCCGTCAATGTGGGCGTGGCGGGTGCCTCCTCGATTGGTTTGGCCGTCTCGACCTCCTTCTCTTTCTCCTTGCCCTTTTCTGTAGACGTAGAAATAAGAGTAGACGCAGGCTCATCAACAGCGGCCAGGACATCGCTGCGGAGAATGTCCATGGACGGACGAGTAGACTGCGAGCGCGGAGGCGGCGACGTAGAGATGATATCAGAAGTAGAAGCATCAATGACATCCTTCTCAGTGAGCTCCTTGTCCGGGCTTGTGGCAGCCGACTTGGAGCCCGAACCAGCCACAATCGCGGCCGTCGCAGCAGCAGCCTGAGCAGCCGTGTACGAGTCAAGCTCCATGGCGAGCGCGTTGGGACTCGGCAGACTGCGGCGGTTCTGTGCATGCTTCTCGTTGTTGACCATGGACGCACGCGCCAGCGCTTCGCGGAGCGGAGAAGCTTCACCGGCTGCATTGGCACCCGCCAGGCCGCCCGTAACAAAGCCGCGGCGGATGGGTGTCGACATGGCACTGGGGTTGGCGCTGCTGCCCTGGCTCTGGCTCTGGCTTGTTGAAATGGTGGCCCGTCGACATCTGACAGTTGACTGCTCGAGCGCTGGTGGTGCTGCTGCATCAACAGCTTCAGGGGCTTGAGGTCGCGCGTGCTGTCCCACGACTGCGGCCGCGAAGCACGCTTGGTCGGTGTCGAGAAAAAGTCGAGCACAGCCTGTGCCTCGCGGGAGGAGCTAGGCGTAGTCACGGGCGAGCCAGAAGCTGAGGCTGGGCCAGAGATTGGCGGAATCGTAGCAGTGGCCGGCGACGCGGGCATCTGAGCAGCCGCAACAGCCGTCGAGAAGTTACCCGTCCCAGGCGTAGTGGGAGATTGCATGGGCGACTGGGACATAGCCGACGGTTGGGTTGGCTGCGTCGTCTGCTGCTGCTGCGAAGCGCCCGACGGCGGCTGCTGCTTGTACATGCGCGGACTGTTGGCAATGGCCGAAGGCGAGCCGGAACGCTGCATCAGCCACTGAATAGGCACGGCGGTCGGGCTGGCCGTCGATGACTTGATCTTGACGGGCGTTTCGGAGCGACGGCGCTGAGCGGCAGCCAGGGCCATCTGCTGCTCGCGGAGGTGGCTCTCGCGTTCGTGCTCAGGCGGCGTCTCCGGCCGGCTGTCGGGCAGGTCCGGGAACTCAAAGTCGCTGTCGAGTTCCGAGATGACACTCTTGGGCGAGCCTGGTTCACTGGGCGGCTGCGGCGGCAAGGGCAGCAGATCGCCAAAGTGCGGGTCGATGGCGGGCCGGATCTGGCGGGCAACAATCTCTGGATCGATGACGGCGTCCGAGAGCGCCGCCGAGGGAGCCGCCGACGCTGCGTCGGAAGGGGCACGGGAACGGGTGCCGGGGGTGGCAAGGCCGTCACTGTCTTTGAGTGCGAGTGAATCGGCCTGCAGCTTGTCTTCTTTTTGTTGTTCATTTACTTCTTGTTGTTCTTGTGGTTCTTCTTGTGGTTGCTCATCTTGTGGCTTGTCAGCAACCACAATGTCCCTCGTCTGTGATTCCACAGTATCCTCCGGCGTCTTCGCAATATCCTCCTCCGTCTCCAGCCCACGAGGGTGGTCGGCGAGAATCTTCTCCTCATTGTCCGAGGAAGAAGCATCGGCGGCTTTTGAGCGGGATGGGCCGGCAGCGCTAGTGTCAGTGTGACGACTAGCACTAGCGGCCGCTACAACAGCAGCGACCGCGGCGGCTGCTCCCGCGATTCCGACACCCGCGCCAAGGGTGCCGGCATTAGCTAAAAAAGACTGGTCATCGGCGTTGCTCTTCGACTTGTTCTTCTTTCCCTTCTCGCCCTTGCGTTCGACGGCAACAGTCTGTTCGCTTCGATCCGATCTCGATCGGGTGGTGGATCGTCTTCGTCCCAGACGGACTTAGCCGTAGGTGCAGAGACAGTGTAGGTGTCCTCGACGTCGGCATCGACATCAACGGCTGTCGTCTCGCTGGCTTCGGACCGGGACAGGCTACCGTTGTCGTCGTTGTTGTTGCTGTTGTCATTCTCTTCGGCAGCCTTCTTTTGCTTGCGCTTGTCTTTCTTGGAGTGCTTGCGGGATTTGGAAGAAATGGTGGACGACCAGTCGTCGTTGTTGTTGTCGTCTTTGGCGGCATCGGCAGCATCGGCAGCGTCAACGATGTCGGCAAAGGTCTTGTCGGAGCGCTGGATGGATTCAGACTCCGGCTCGGTGGGCTCGACTGTCTCAACAATAGGCTCGGGGACAACCTCGGGGACAGAAGCAGAAACGTCACGGTCACGCTCTGCCTCCTCCTCCACGTTGGTTGATGATGCTGCCTTTTTGTTCTTCTTGTTCTTGCCCTTCTTTTCGTTGGTGTATAAGCAGACCAGTCATCGTCGGCGGGGGCAGAAGGTGTAGAAGCTGCGGCGGCAGAGGCAGCCTCGTATTCCTGGCGTTGACGTTCACTCTCGCGCTCAAGTTCACGCTCCGCCTCTTCCTGACGCTCTCGCTCGGCTTGCCGTTCACGCTCCAGCTCGCGCTGACGCTCCAGCTCTTGCTCGCGTTCCCGCTGCTCCCGCTGCTTGGCCTTTTTGCTGCGGTGGCCACTGCGGACAGTCACAGGGGCTGCATCGCCCAGGGCCGTCTCGGAGACAATCTCACGCGACGACGACGAGCCAGCACCCGAGTCGTCCGAATCGTTACCGTGGCCACCTTTACCTGCTGCAGGCGGCGACGACCGCTGCCAGTAGCTGGGATCTTGGACGACAATATTGTCGTCAAAGCCGGAGGCAGGCATGCCGGCGGACACGATGGCGGCAAACTCAAGATCGTCACCGTAGGCACCATGGGGCGTCGACTTGTACTTGGTGCTGAAATAGTCGTCAGGACTGTGGCGGTCTTCAGTCACAGACTGATCCTCTATCTGACGAGTGCGAGAACGAGAAGTATGGCGGCTCGGGGACGACGGAGAGGCCGAGACCGGTTCGGCGGCGATGTCATAGAGATCACCGTCGCCATCACGACGCGGGCGCAGAGGGAGCTCCTCTTCAGCTACCTCTTTGCCCTTGGCGTTTTTTGACTGCTTCTTGTTCTTCTTGCTGACTTGTGAGTTGTTGTCGTCCTCATCCTTGTCCTCGGGAAACTCGCCTGCCATGTGTTCACGAGCTTCCGTCTCAGACTCGGCAGGCTTGTCCTTGGTGGAAACGATCACATCCTTGTCCTTGTCCTCCTTATCATTCTTAGAGGACGTGTCGGATGCCACAGACCCAGCAACAGCACCGGCGGCTGCACCACCCATGGCACCAATGATGGCGGCCCAGCCGGACTTGCGCAGGGGTGCAGTGCTTGTGCGCTTAGCACCGGGGAAGCGAGACTGGGCAACGGGGACGGGGGAGCCCGACTCAGACTTGTCGTCCTTGCTGTCCTTGCCGTCCTTGGTCTCGTCGGAAGCTGGCTTGTCCTCGAGTGCCTCAATAGCCTTTGCGATGGGCGTTGCCTCTGCCCTTTCGACAGGCTTTGTCTCCTCCTTGGTCTCGGTCTTCACCTCTTTGTCTTTTGGCGACGCATAGTAGGGCGGCGGAGGCGGCTTGGGCGGAGCGACATCATCGTCAAAGTCGTCGGGCGGGCCGACAGTGATGATCTCCGGCTCGACCGTAACAATGTTGGCGTCAATGTCAGAGGTGTCGACCGTCTTGGGCTGCGTAGGCTGCGTGACACCGCGGCTCCGGTTCTTGCGCGCCTCTTCCTCTTCCTGAGCCGCACGCTCGAGCTTCTCGACCTGCTTCTCGGGCTTCGGCGAGGGCACGGGTGTGGGCATCACCAGGTTGAGGAGGGGCCGCTCACGTTCGCAGGACGGGTCGCGTGAGACAAAGACGGGCATTGTCATGGACCGACGGCGGCCGCGCTCGCCAGAAGTGGAACCTTCGCGAGGACCGTGCACGGCAATACGGCGCTCTTCAGACCGCAGCAGGTACTTGTCGAGGTCGCTGGGGTATATGCGGTTGTCGATGCGGACATCGGCGTCTGGCTCGGCGTACTTGTTCTTTTCCGGACGACGCTCCATCTCGGGCGGCGTGACGATGCGAATGATGACGGGCTGCTCGTCACTGTTGCTGCGGGACACGGTGCCACGGGAGTTCTTGTCTGAGCCGCGGCTGCTCGAGCGGTCGGCGGGAGCTGCAGTAGCACCATCCTTGGCGGTCTTATCATCGTCATGGGCATTACGCTCGGGTTCAGCCTCACCCTCACGAACACGGCTGTTGTTGCGGCTCGTATACTTCTCAATGACCGACTCGGCGGGTGAGGCACTGCGCGAGCGGATCTGGTCTTCAGCAATGCGGCGCGCAATAGCTGTCTTGCGGTAGTAGCGGTCGGCCTCTTCACGGATATCACGGTCGGTGCGGCCCTTGTCGTCGCGCGGCTCGCGTCGCCCGGGACTGCGGCCACGCGCGGCTCGCTCTTGTACTGGCTCTCCTCGCGCATAATGGCGGCCTCGGCGGCAGTGACGGCCTCGCGGTCAATGGGCGCAGTCGAGTGGCTGGTGCGCTCCATGATGGTCTCGGCCTCGTGCTGCTCGCGCTCAAGACTGCTGCTGCGGCGCTGCTGGTCACGGTGTTCACGGTCGCGCTGGGCACGGTCGAGGGCGCGCTGGCTCTCGCGGCGCACAAGGGACTCGCGCTGGCGCTCCAGCTCGCGCTCGCGGTCACGCTGGGCACCAGGCGACATGGCGGGCGTCGAAGGGCCGGCGGGAGCAGTAAAGTACGAGGATCTGTTGTTGTCACTGCCAGTGTCCTTGGCAGGCGTAGCAGGTGCAGCAGGCGCAGCGTCCATGGCCCACGACGGGCCGTCATCGACAGTCACAACATTGGGCGTCATGGGACGCATGACGGGCGTGTTGGCATAGAGCGGCGTCGGGAAGGCATCCGTGGGCACCTGGTATTGGAATGGGTCGACAGCCGACGTGTCCTTGCTGTCGACATCATTGTCGTCGGCCTTGCCCTTGCCCTTGCTCTTATCCTTGCTGTCCTTGTCGTCCGGAATGTAGCGCTCCACCTTGCCATCGTAATAGACGACATCGCCGCCGTCGGGGAATACATGGAAGCGTTCACGCTCGGGCGAGCGGACACCACCGGGTGCGTCACGCTGCTTTTGCTTCTCTTGCCATTCGCGTTCCTGGTCGGACCGTTTCTTGGCCAAATCGCGGTCGGCGTTTTCGGCCTCGTCAGCCTCGCGCACCAGCCGGGCCAGGCGTTCTTGCTCGTCGCGCTTGCGCTTCTCGGCGAGAACAGCCGTAGCGGCAGTAGAGAAAGCGACAGCCGACGCAGCAGCCACAGCGGGGGAGACCTTGCTGTCTTTGTCAGCTTCACCAGTCTTGCCCTCCCGCTTCAAGCGCTCAGCCTCTTCCTGGGCGCGGTAAAAGCGTTCGGCACGGCGGAAGCGCTCGTCCAAAGTCTCCTTGCGGCGTTCAGCACGGCGGTCCGACCGGCGAGAGTCGTGGTCGTCGCGACGATCTTCGCGGCGATCGTCACGGCGCTCCTTGTCCTTGGAGCGCGCAACATCAGCGAGGACAGCACCAGCAACACCGCCAACAGCAGCGGCCACCAAAGGTGAGGGTGACCGTTTAGGCTTCTCTTCACGGCGGTCATCACGACCGTCACGACGGTCGCCATCACGCTCCCGGCGCTCCCGCTCACGCTCCCGTTCACGCTCCAGCTCGCGCGCTTTGATTTCCCGCTCACGCTCTTTGATCTCGCGTTCCCGCTCCTTGATCTCGCGCTCGCGTTCCTTCTCGCGTTCAAGCCGGTCACGTTCGCGCTCCTTCTCGCGGGCGCGGTTCCGGTCTTCCGATGCCATAATCACATCATCGTCAAAGACACGGCTGCTAATAGGAACCACGGGTTTGGGCGTCTTGATCTCCACAGGTTCTTGTTGCCGCTGGTTGCGGCGGGGTGTCGTGGGCGCCGAAGACGGGTGGTTGCTGCTGACAGTCGAGGCCATGACACCAGTAGCAACAGCAGCTCCCGCTGCGCCCGCTGCACCAGCACCGACTACACGACCACTGTGACGGTGGCTGTTGTTGCGGGAGTCGGACTGGCTGGGCGGGCGGGCGTCCGACGCGGACACAGCCGAAACAACACCGACAGGGCCCGATGCCGTACGGCTGGGACGACGGCCACCAACAGGACGCTCGTCAAACCCGCAGGGACTAGTAACGTGGCCGCGCAGAGAGTTTTGCGGGCCAAAGAGGGACGGGTCGACAATGGAAGACTGGCGGCGGTTGGCATTGTAGCGGCTGTTGGCATTGGCAGGAGAGGAGTGAGCCGAATCATGGTGGCCATGATGGCCGGCGGCGGCGGCACCAGCAAGAGCTGCACCGGCAGCCATGCCCAGAGCAGCAGCGCCAACACCCGAGCCAGTGTGCGAGGCTGACGGACGAGAGAACGCCTGGTGCTGGGACTGCGAATGGGACTGCGACGGCCGCTGCGGCAGATGGTGGTTCGAGCCATAGGCGAGGCCTGAGTCACCGTCGCTGCTGCTGGCAAACGAGTCGTCATCGGAGTGGCCGTCTTCCGAGGCAGACTCCCACTCGGAATCGTCAGGAGACGACGGCAGATCATCGAGGTCATGGCCGTGGCCATGACCGTGGTGGTTAGGCCGGGAGAAAGCAGTGCCCCGGCCGAGAGCGACCCCTGTACCGGCACCAGCATAATCGTCACGGCTACCGGCTTGGCTGTGGCGCTGCTGGCGGAAGCGCTGCAGGGCGACCGTAGCGGCAGCAATCTGCGTGGGCGCACGACGGCCCACGCGGGCGAGGTCGCGGCGGTTCTCGTCGTGAGCCAGCTGGGCCAGTTCGCGGCCAATGCGCAGAATCTCTTCGTCATCGTCGGTGCCCCGCTGGGGACGCGACGAGGACGAAGTCGGGCCGCCATAAGCCAAGTGGTCGTGGTCCGTGAGAGCAGCCACGCCCGCAACGCCGGCCACACCAGCCACGGCAGCGGCGGCAACAGCACCGCCATGGCCGTGATTTTGGGAGTAACTCTGGCTTTGGGAGTAGCTCTGACCATACTGGTCGTAGCTGTCGTGACGTCCGGCATCATCACGCGCCAGCTCGACACGCGAGCGCGAGATGTAGCCGCGGCCGTAAAAGAGGTCGTTGTCGATAGACGAGGAGCTCGAGTTGTTGAAGCGCAAGAAACGCTTCTTCTTCTTGCGGTGGCCCGACGACGCACGGTGCTGCTGGCGCGTCGGCGAGCGGCCACCGGATGTGCTGCTGCGCCGGAAGAAGGAGATGATGCCCTGGACGTGCGAGCGCGGTGCCGAGATGTTGAGCAGCGAGTCGGAGGTTGACGAGGCGGACGAGTCGCCTGAAGAAGCTGAGCCGGCGCGACGGTGACGGCGCGGGTCTCGGTCGTTGTATGTAGGCATCTGCGGGTGTTGTTGTTGTTGTTGAGTCTGACTGTGTTGAATATGTTGATTTTGTTGACTCTGGTAAAGGTGGGACGCGGCTGTGCCGGCGGCGGCAGCCGTCGCGGCAGCAGCCAGGCCAGTACCGGGCGCTGCACTCGAGATGGGACCTGTTGGGCGGAAGGCGGCCGGGTCGACAAAAACATTGCTCGTGTCGTAGTAGCTGGCAGCCTCACCGCGCGAACGTGTCGGTGTCGGCACGCGTGGGATGGTTGTGATGGGTTTAGAGGTCGAGGTTGTTGAATGGCGTGAAGAGCGGTGGAGACGTTCACCGCCCGACCGAGTCGATTCGCCGGCGCGCGAGCGTGTGTCTCCGCCGTCGGACGCGCCGTCTGCGGACCGGGACCGGCGCCGTTCCTTGCGACGGCGCCGTGCACTCTCCGGGCTCCGGCGACGGCCTTCGTGCGGCATCTTGGCGATCTTTCCAGGTATTCGATGTTCGAAGTCGAACAGGGGAATGCACTGGCAGTCGTTTGCTGGCGCGACAGCGGCTGCTGCCGTCTAGCGACTGGAATGCAAAACGGGAGGGGATTCGGGGTTCAGGGAGGTGTGGATGGGGTCGATCAGTTGGGTATCATTCGGTTGGTGAGGAATGGAGTTGAGTTAAAGTAAAAGCCGTCGTTGTTCACGTCGATATTCGATGTCGACGTCAATGTCGGATCGCAATCGTAAAATTCGAGATTCGAGCCAGCCTTAACAAAGGTCTGATATCGTGTATGGGGGTGTGAAAGACACGACGTGTAGTGGTTGTGGTGGGTGGAGGAGAAGAAAAAAGGAAAGTCGGGATGAAGATAACACACCAAAATGGGCCAAAATGAATCACAACCAAGCCAAACCCCAGCTGAACAATAACAACAGAGGCCTGTATGGAATTGTGTAGGGGTCTGTATGGAGCGCTGCAAATGAAATTAGGCGGCTGCTGGCAGTGGATCAAAGAGGAAAAATCATAACAAACCAAAACAAAAGAGAAGAGTGAGAGAGAGAACCCACTTTGTCTTCACAGGGCAGATTGTTTTGGGGCGGAACGGGTGGACAGCCGCCAGAAAATGAGTCCACTTTGGTGTGTCTTTGGGGGATCTTTCGTGTTGACTTACCAGCTTACCTCCACATGGGTTCTGAGGAGAGGAGGGTAAGGCAAAAACGGGTCAGGCCTCCAGGGTGTTCCAAGCAGGAGTCGAAAAGAGGTGGGAGGCAAAAGGGACACGGGAAGAGGGAAATCGCAAGAAAAGCGGTGGCTGGGAAATCGATGCGGGCAGGGGTGGGCGGTCGAAGGAAGCAGCGACAGAGAGAGAGAGACGGGAAAGAGCGAGCAAGGAAAAGAGGGTGTGCTGGGCTTCTTTCTCGGGGAAGCAGCGCTCGGCAGGCCTCAACTCAAGACTCCACCCACACACACACACAACAACAACACACAAGACACAGAAGGCGCGCTACAGCTGCATCTTGTTGTGCACTCGACAAATCACATGCCTCCACACGTGTCGGCGAGTGCAAGCGAACAGTCGACGGCTGCTGCCTCTTTCTGCCTCTTTTGGCTGCTCTTGTAGGATTGCGTGCATTGCATTTACGAAAGTACGATGGTGCGGTGAAGGGCCAGTGCAGGCCAACATACTGAGATCGGCAAATCAGATGCAGTCATTCCGCTATATGAAAGAAGACCACGCATACATAGTTCCCGTGGTCTCTCCAACACGGCATTCTTTTCTTTCAAAAGACGAAAGTGCGCACTCGTAAACAGACCTTCTACCAGAATTCGAGATTAGTCAGGAGTTGAAGATGGCGAGAGCTGCCCAAGAGCTTTCAAGAAAAGAGGAAAGAGCACTGGGCAGCTGACGAAAGAGAGACAGGGAGGAAGCTGGGCAGTAGGGCGGCTGCTTTTGGTGGCTACAGGGGGTGCATTTTGTGCAGAATGAAGACACCAAATCGCGTGTTTTTGCGCTTGCTGCAACGCTGGGCCAAAGGGCAGGATATTGAGGCTCTGTGTCGCGAAGAAAGGGTTCTGGCTGACGTAAGAGCCACACTCGACGCGTTATCGTCGACCTTTTTGAATAATTACCCTCGTTCTCCAGTGTCTACTATACTCCGTAAAAGCGTGAGAATGCAGACATGTCCACCGCCGTAAAATGGATTTAGACACCAAAACCCGCGTCACGTCGTGAAAGTATGGTACAAGAGTAAAACAAAGGCGGCTCAACGCGCTAGGGACTGGGAACAGCCGCCGAAGTGTCGAGAGTGCTCACCAAAATCGCTGTTAGAATCATCCGCCGTCGAGTTGTTAGTCCACTATTGTACTGGGGGTCTTTCTTTGTCTTGGTTTGTTTAGGTTTGTTTACATTGGAGTGGAGTGGCTAGCGCCGAAAATGGTTCGAAAACGAGGCCAGTTCAGCTGGGGTCGAGTCCAGCGAGAGAAGTCAAGACCCGAGGCGAAGAGCTGAAGAGTGACGCGACTTGAGAGTGGGGTCGTTCTTTTCGCCTCACCTCGAATCCGAGAGAAGCGTTTTTCGTTGGCTTCGAGAAAAACGATGAGCTACTACTGAGTAGATCCAACAGACTCGAGCTTCACCTTGAAATTCAAAGCCGTTGGTTGCCGTTGGATCGATCTTCACCGAATGGTAAACAGGGTTTACGACGGAAAGGAGGACAGGTCTTCGAAAACCTACAAAGTACAAATGAGACTGCAAAGAAGTGACTCTTTCGTCACACAGCAAACAACTCCAACCGGTTGACGTGTTCTGTGTCACGCGCAGTGTGCAACATTTCTTTGAGTAAAGCCAATTTGAAAATGACGCTGAAACTTCCAACGAGTTGCCCCCCACCATCATTCAGATAAAATAAAAACGTGGTGTTCCAGAAGCTGGAATGGCGGGGAGCGGCAGTACCAAGGGATGGAATGGGTGCGCACTTTATATTTCATCAATAGAGTCGTAGAAACAACATGTTTTCATCATACCAGGCATAACAGTAAGTGATCTTATTCGGAAGGTAGGTGGTGGGTGATATGCAATCACCAAGAATACCGACCAGGAAATTAAGATGTACAATGTTGCCATAAGAATACGTCGTAAACGTGTTTTATTTAGATGTGTACGGCGTCTATGGAACTTGTTTTATTTATTTAATTTTTTTTTTTTGAAAAAGAAAATAATGATTTCATTGTTTGACTTTTATTTTGTGAGAGTTTAGATTTTTCTTCTTTTAAACAAAAGTTCCTGAAAAAAAAATTCAAAAAATCAACAAGGTCAAAATTTTTTAAAAAAAAATTCACAGTATGACTAGTTGAATAAAGAAGGCTATTTTCGTACCCCTAACATATTATGACACTTTTCACTTCGAAGGCAGACAAACTACACAAGTTCAATACAGTGAAGAAAATCATGCTTGAATGCAAATAATATATTGATTGGAGCGGGTATCTTAATGCCCGGCCTTGATTTGAATGTACAAGGAACTCTCCTTGAATAAGCATGAAAAATGATGCTGCGTGCTGTTGTACCGATGCAATATGCACAAATGATATGCATAATGATGATTGCCCTATCCTATGCCCTTTTTGTGCCCTGAACCCCCTCCCCGTAGTCATCATGACTGAAAAAAAAGGAAACATAAGTAGACCTTGAGATGCTCCTTTCCCTCGCTCCTGGACCCTTATTTGACCAAAATTCGTTACATGTGGTTTGAAGATGTGTGAAAAAAAAAGCAAGGATGTCGAAAGACCACAGTCCCGCAAGGAAAAAAGAAGTGAAAAGAAATAGAAACATAGTCTGCAATGAGAAAGAAGCCGTCACCTGAGATTCGTAAACTGAAGGAAAAATAGAAAACCGTGTCGTTCGTGTTACAATAGTATATGAAACAAAATTCAAAGAAATTGAAAGGGAAGAAGATAAGCCGTGACATGACTTAAGACCGGAACTGGTACGGCGCACTGGCCGGCTGGCGGATCATGCTGCCGACACCATGGTCCTTGTACACGGGCGGGTGGTCTGCCGGTGACGGGTCGTGCGGGTGGTAGTTCCACGACGCGGAAGGCGGAGGCGAGTGCTTAGGCGACACTGCACGGTGGTAAGGAGGAGGAGGAGAAGGGCCCTGCGGCTGCGGTCCGTGGTGTGCGTGAGCGGGTTGATGGTGTGGGTACGGCTGCGGCTGGTGTTGAGGATAATGAGGCGAATGCTGCGGCGGGTGGTGCACGCCTGAGTGCGGCGGATATGGCTGCGGATGCGGGGGGATCGAGACCGAATGGGGAGATGCAGACGACGAATGCGGTGATGTCGGGGACAGGGGCTTGCTGGTGCCGGAAAGAAGCGCGTGGATGTGCATGGAACTGTCAAGAGGCGTACGCGGGTAGCTGCCGCTGCCATTGCTACTGGCGGTTGAGTACGAGGTGGCCGATCCGTTGCTCGTGTTGCTCGCGCTGCTGCTGCTTGTCGTCATGCTGTTGCCGTGCGGAGGCAGACCGGGGCTAACGGCGCCAGGTGTCGCGCGGCTGCTGCTTGCAGTATCGGGCTTGGGGCCAGACATGGGGCCATTGGTGGTCGGAGAATGCGGGTGTCTGTCGTCGTGGAACATGTGTGATAGAGAAGGCAGGCTCATCTGGGCGCTGCCAACCGCTATCGCTACGGCGGATTGCTGTCGGCTGGCCGTGGTTTGGCGGGAGCGTAGAGGCTGCGTGAACATGGGGCTGAGACTGGTTGGGCGTGATGACGGCGAGTGGTATAGCTGAGTCGGGTTGCTCTGCTTAGAATCTATCGGCCGGTGATTGAGCGTTGTGGGCGAGTGCATCAGGCCGGGTGTGGGCGAAGCTGTATAGTCTGAACCCGAAGCGGTCGACCCGAGGCGGCGTTTCCGGTTGATATGGCTGTCATTGTCGCGCGGCCTTCGCTGCTGCTGCGGGAGCCGTGTCCGTTGAGACTGTCACTTTTCCGCTTATTGCGGCGGTCGTGTTCGCGGTGGTGGGTTGCTGGAGGAGAGGCGGAGCTGTTGCCAAGGGTAGGCGTGGATGAAGTGCTGAAGTCAGCCAGCTTGATGCGTTTGAAGGCATCCTTGTCTAAAGATTAGGAAAAAAGGATACAGTGTTAGACAGATGCAAATGAAGATATAACGAGCAATCAAACAAAAACAACAGCAATTTTTTCTTTTGGTAGAGGCCAAGGAGGAGGAGCAGAGGGGGATCCCTTTCTGCTCGTCCCCTGCAGAGAGACAACAAAATAGTATTCCATTTCAAATAGAATGGGTATATCTTCAACGAAACACAAAGTCCCGAGAAAACAACCACAATCCACTGTTTTCTGTTTCTTTTTTTCTGCTTCTTGACGTTTTCAAGGTCGAGGCATACCATTTGCGGGGAAGAAATAAGACACACCTTGCGTCTGGTTGCCGCTGTGCTTGGCCTTGAATTCTTGAAGATAGACCATATATTGCTTGTACTCGTCGGTTTTCTTGTACTCAGACAAGTCCTGGTTGTACTTGTCTTTGGCAAGTTGTGCCTGCGTCTCGAACGGCTCGCGCTCTGCCGCTGACAGGCCCTGCCAGTTCTCGCCGACGTGTTTGCAATCTCCGTGAATGACAGGTTTTGCCCCTTGAGTTCCTCTCTTGTCTCTGTTTTCATATGTCAGTAACCTCAGGCCGCTCACAGAGTATTTTTGTTGGAGGTTGACGTACTGTTGGAGAAAGAACGTAGGCAGACGGTGGACGCTCTGGAGCGTTCTCGTCGGGCTGATTGTCACTGTCAGTAATGGCCTTTCAAAATAAATAGAAGTTGAGACGTGAATACTCACTTTGGGGTGCCGGCGGTACTTGCGCTTTGCAAGCACACCTGGTACTGCGCCGCGGCTGTCGAGGTTGAATGATGTTGACGGCGCTTCTTGCTTTGAGGACGGTTCTGGTCTTGAAGAGTCGTCGGCGGATGTGCGGGTTGGTGATGCGAGAGCGACGTCCGGGGCAACGCCGCGGTAGTTAGCGATGCGTCTCTGCAACTTCTACACAAGTGAGTTCTCGTTAGTCAACCGGCCTTGCAAATAACGAAGACTGATGGTTCTTACTCTTCGGTGGCCGAGTTTCACTCCAAGGGCGTCGCTGTAATAAGAGGATTAGTATGATGTTCATTCAACGAACGATGTCAAAAACAAGGAGAATAAACGTACAGATCGGATTCGGTGATGTCCAAAATTGTGTCCCACGTATCGAAGCCTGGTCCACAAACGACTCGTAATATTGTGAGAGTTGGAGCTCCTCGAGCTCGTCTTCTAGGCGTTGCGACATGGCGAACAGAATTTTGTGCCTTTTCGTTGCCTCGTCAATCTCCAATCGCGGTCTCTGTGACCGAAAACAAAAGAGTGTTGTATGTTCAAGCTACGATGCAAGGAGAGAAAAAGAAAATGGGAGATCTGGCGCTGTAGACAATGGGGCAGAAAAGCCGTCGAGTGTCAGCAAGTCGATCCGCGCACGGAATTTTTTTTTTCAAAAAAAGAGCCAAGAGGCAGAACGAGAAGCGAGAAGAAACAGAGTCGTAGCAAGAGTCCCAGAAAGCACACCCTACCTCCTGAAAAGGAGCAAAGGTTGCGGAAGGAAGAGGGTAAGAGTGAAACGGTAGCAACCGCCTGAGAGAGTGTGCAGAGTGCAGAGTGCAGAGTGCAATTGCAGGTGGAGGATGGTGCAGCGGGGCGGTAGGAGTGAGAAAGACAGGAGAATAAATAGAAGGGATGGTAAATGAAAAGCGGAAAAGAAGAGAAGACGAGAGGCGGGAGGAGACGAGGAGGGAGGAGGGAGCGGGGGTGATCTTGAAGATATGGGTCTGGAGATCGCAGAACCAGAAAATAAAAAAAGCAACACGACGTCCCGCACAAGCGATGATAGGCAGTGAATACAAGATACGTACAAGTAAAGGAACAGAGGGAATATGTCGTACTTGAGTCTCTGTTGTCGGTCTGTTGATATCGAATGATGACAATGGTAAGTAAGGGGAATTCAAAGTGAGACACAGCGAGCGTCGAGAGTGAGATGCAAGCAGTAAGGTTTTTTCCCACCGAAGATCTGGGACTGTGGAGGGAATGTAGATGTTGAAAACGAGAAAGTAAAAAAAGGCAAGGAAGTAGAGATGATATGTGACGAGGGAGAAAAAAAAACAGACCACTATTATATTAGGATCGTGGACCGGATCCTAGTGCAATCGTAACCAACGCTCTGGATAGCAGTAGGCGTATTGACTTCGAGAGACTAGAGGTTCTGGGCCCCAGTCTTTCACTTTTTGGTGGCTTGCAAGGAGAGAAAGGAGAAGAGGCAAAAAAGAAGAATGGCGTGTGGGAATGTGGTATGAGTGTAGACGGGGGATGAGAGAAAATGAGGTAGGGGAGATTGGGAAATAAGGAACTCGTTTTCTTTCAACAAGGCAGATATGATTATGATGGCGCCAACAAAACGGGAGGGATCCCGGGTTCTTGGGATAGGGCTTTTCGTTCCGTGGCTGACTGTCTTGACAAGAAAGGACCAGGCCAAGCTGGGATCAAGGCCAGGGTGTGAGTTTGTTGGTGGTGAGGGATGAGGAGGAGGGATGACTTGAAGCAGAGGAACAGTGATGGTGAACCAGGGGACGAACAAGGCGCTACGAGAGCTCGCGTATCCAACCTTCCTGGACGAGACTGCAAAAAGTACCTCTCGTACAGTCTGGGAGGTATGTGTATGCTGAAGAACGGAGCAGGTGGAGAGTAAAGGCAAGAACAACGAGGTCGGCGTCACGAGATGCATACGGTGTTTGCCGAGTTGGGAGAGAGTGGAGAGGAGGGCGAAAGGGAGCATGAAGAAACAACGGGCTCATCTTACGGGATATAGAAGCCGGTACTGGCGGTTAGGTTGAGGACTTTCGCGATGATGTGCTGTGTAGAAGTATTCGGTATCGTTAATATGTGTATTTGGTGGTGAACATGCGAGGCCTTTGCTGGTCCTGCGGAAGAGCGAGAAAATGAGTGAGCGCTTTGATCTGACGGCGATTCGAGATTCGACTCAAAAGCCTTGCGAATCGGGGCTGGACGTAGACGAGATCTAAGCAAAAGGACGGTTAACGGCAGGTGGTAATGGCGTGACTATTGGAAAGTGAGAGGGCCGGAGATCGAGAACAAAAGTCGTGTCGTCAAAGGTTGAGGTCAATTCGTCAACAAGAAAGATCGCAGAAAGTGAGGGTGGTAGAAAAAGGACAGAGAAAGAAAGGCGAGGAACGGGAAAGACCTTTTTGGGGGTCAGGCAATGGAAGGAAGTGGTGGTGGAAGGTGTAAGTGGCAGGTGCGTGTCCAACAAAGGAGTGAAATAAGGCAAGAGCGACTCGCAGCACTATGGAGCTCTCCTTCACACTATTGTTGGTATTGTTATTGTGAAAAAGGCAAGTGCACACCAAGGGCAGACCGAGAACGGGGAGGGCGGGGAGGAGGTCTCTTACTGTAATACGCGGCTACGGCTAACATGGACACAACAATATCAATAGGAAAATTGCAATAACACAAGGCCAGTAATGTATATTGTCTAGAATATCTGGCTCGAGCGAGGCCTGCCAAAACGCAGAGTTGCGAGTGGAAGGGCAATAAATTGCATCTCGAATAGCGACAAAGTTACAAGGCAGGAAGGAGCAGGCGAGCCAGGATCTGCCATACCTTTTGGACAGAAAAAGCATACTGCCCCAGGGCGAAGGCGAAGGAAGGAGCAAAAGAGCAAAGGACATGAGGACAAGCTAGGGCCGAGAGACAGATGAGGCAGGAAGAAACAAACTGGCCTCGTCCTTGTCACAAATGAAAGCACAGGCATCACTCATTCAAGCCGGCAAGTTGAGACGGCGAGCGTCTGCGAATGAGTCTTGTGGATGCACTTTACGAAATAGTCAATATTGTCCCGCGAAAAGGATAGGCCTTGCGGTTGTTGATCCTCGCCAGGACCACGGCCAAAACCGGTACAGTGGGCAAAGAGACGAGGTGGATATTGAAGCGCAAAGGTCCAATGCGCAGTACATGTCTTCGAAGGGAGGGACGTTGAATTGCAAAACAGACAGAATGGGATTTGGGAAGGAGGTTGTCGAGGTGGTCTAGGCTGGGTAGCAGGTACTTGCTCAATAAGGAAACAGTCGTCTGCAGCAATGCAAGGCAGCCTCCAACCTTATGGGTCCCGTACTTTTGGTCAAATAGGGCAGGAACGGTCTGGCATTTACGAGCACTAAAAGTACTTTTTACCTCACGAGTACATTGCCCAGAAGAGGAAACAACCGTGGGAAAGAAGGGCAAAAGCGAAAAAATGTGGTATCCGTAATGGCAGTGTTTGGAAGTTTGATCCCGTCTCTTCTCTCTATTTTATGAGGAAACAAAGGGGAGGGGCGTGTGCAAGCATGAGGGGTCCCGTCCAAAAGGTTCAAAAGGGCTAAGAAGACGACAGGGGAAAGCCTCAACAGTGCGCAAGGTTTGAATTCTCAAAAAAGCGGGCGAAAACACTTCGGCAAGAGACGAGGAAATGGAAATTCAGAAGGTGCGAAAGGGAAAAGATGCACACAAGAAAGAACGGGAAAAGCATGAAAGAGCAACGACATGGGGACGTGAAACCAAGAAACCCTTCAAGGGGGGGCGTGTGTATTCTGTAAGTGTGGGAAAGGATGGGAAGTTCAGAAAAAAACGTACGATTTCGATGGCGTCGATGGGGTCAGATCAGCCAATCAGGACGCGGCGGACGGGGTTTTGCGTAGGAGGCAAGCGCAGTCGTGAGAAAGGGAAGCAACGGCCCTGGGGAGAGGAGGAAGGAACAAGGCCGATCGCTATTACTTGTCGTCTCAGTTTTGCAGGTATTTTACGGAGTATTGGGAATGACATTGTGTACTCAGTACGGCGTAAAAAGAAGGCTGTTGGGTGCTTCGGTGCGAACTCGGGAGCAGGGCCAGTGTCCATATAGAATACGTCGTAGCCTGTATTTTATTGTGTTGCAGAACGAACGCGACGCCGGAATACGGAACAGCAACAAAAATAGGATGCACAAAGCTAAAAAGTAGGATGCACGAAGCAGGCTTTGGGCTGGGGTTGGGGCAAATGGATGGGCAAAAGCAAAGGCGAAGGACAGAATGCAGTGAGGAGAGACCGTCGAGACCGTTTATACTGTCGAGGCAAAGTGGTGGAGGAAGACGGTGGAGCGGGCAGAGTCGAGGCCGTTTGTATCGACGATTTGCGCCGGAATCGAAAAGACGCCAATTGCCGTTGTGTTGAGTGGTCGACAGGATGCGCAGAGTAATCGAATATTATTGGTCGGCTGGAGACGGCCGGTGGTTCGGTCCTGCCCTCTTGGGCGGCGGCGACAGGCTTCGACAGGTTGACAGCCAACGGGCAGGTACGCGCTGATCGTACCTTCTCGTAGACACAGGCACAAGCGCACGAGTTTGCTGGCCAGACACCGGAAAACCAAATATGCATGTACACTACGTACCGCGTAGAGAGCACGACTATGTACACACATACATGGCCACCTGGCGCGAATAGGAAGCATCGACATCGACAACACCGGTGCAACATGCCACAAGTCAGCCTCCAGCCGTGCCTGTACGAGGAGAGGCGCACAAGCAAAACTGCAATTCGATAGAGTGTGTTGACAAACAGATATATGCTCTAGATGTTAGGGCTACGAAGTACTTTGTATTGTTTGTGTACCTCAGCCTCCAAGGTTTGTTGGGCTGGGCAATAACAAGCGAAGCGAGAGCGAGAAAATGGAAAATTGGAGAATTCATACTTCGGAGCAACAAATCAAAGACTCAAATGAATCAATGACTTGCCCGCGTGAACGTAAGAGATACGAGGCCTCGACGTCAACGCCACAGGGATTCAAAGGCCTGTGGATGTGCCTGTGGGCCTCGTCTCTTTTACCTTTGTTCTCCGTTCGGGTGGTTGGAGCGTGTGTCTTTCCGCTTCCCATAGCGTCGAACAGGGAAAAAGAAAAGAGAAACGGGCTTGTGAGGGAAAAAGGACACCAAAAGGGCACCAGAAGCAAAAGAACACCTGATTATGACATGATTGCCTTCTCTCCATCCACGGTCGGCCATGGTCTAGAACCGACAACAGGGGGGGGGGTGCGCCTTCTGGGTTTCTTCTGTACCTTCCTCCACCCAAGCGCAGTGGAAAGCGAGTGGAAGGCGCCTAAACCCACCCAAACCGACGCCAGAACGACGAAATCCCATGTCAGAAAATGAGAAATGCAGGAAATGCCACGTCTTGGCTCTGAGAAAACATGCGATTCTGCTCAGAATCCGACCTGCGCACAGAGGGAAAAGGAAAAAAGGGTGCCGCCCGGCCTGGCATTGCAGAATGCTTTTTCTGATCGCCCCTTGCCTTTCCAGTTCTCCGCCCAGTGGTATTTGGAGAAGGTGTATATTAAGTATAGAATACGCATACAAATGGTACTTGTGACCACCTTCCTGTCTTTCAAGTGACTCTCTTCCCAGCACCTGTGCAGCGACTCAGCCAGTCACCACGATGCTCTTTGTTTACCGGTACTATCATATTCTCGTGCGCGCGCTCTGCTTTGCTCTCTCTCTGCCTTATACTATATGTACCTCCTCGCATCTTCTTGCATCCGAACTGAGACGTTGCCTCAAACTCTGGTTCTTGCCAGCAACTGATCGTAGAAAAAGGACGCCCTGAATTCAGACAGTCCCCATTTCGCTTCAGTCCTGTTCCCTTTGCATTCTCGATTTTTTTCGGGGTCGGTGTTTTTAGCTCACATTATTTTGCATTTATTTTTGAATTTAGTTTTTATTCTCCGTCGCGCGTGGATGGACCACTCTGCAGAAATCGTACGATTTGGACTCAGGCATGTTTCCCCCCTTTTCTCATCGTCCCCTAGCCCCCCTTCTGTTCCTTCCCCACCCCTCCTTCCGTTCTTGTTAACACCCCCAAACCCGCACCCACGGTCGCACTTGCTGGCTGGTAGGGCCCTTAATCACACACCCCTACTCTTTTTGGCCGTCTTCGTTCCCGCGTGGCCCTGTCCGACCTGGCCGCATATATTTGCTTTTTTCCTCATGCTTTTGGGACACGAACATAATTTTCGAGGGCAAGAGGAGGACCAAAAGGCAAAGAAGACTTTCTTGTTCTAGCAATACACCGGCCTACTTGTGCGCTGCTGTGACGACCTGCGTAATCTTGACAAAAAGGAAGAAGAAAGGAAAGAGCCGAGCTGTTGACGGCAGTCCCTAAAATTTCCTGAAAAAGAAGGGGCCATGGCTCTTGCATTTGCTGGAGTAGGCAAGAGCGAAAGAGCGTAGACATACGGAGTACAGCCGGCTGGCGTCCGTCTTCTGGAATTCTTAAAAGGATTTCGGCTGCATATCACAGGGCTAACGGCTGGAAAAGGACTGTTTGAAAAAAGCACTGAGGACAAGAGCTTTTTCAACCACCACAAGCTTGTCAAGTACACCGTAACACCCGTGTAGGCAAGCTCGTTTTGACCGTTTTGAACTCTTTTGTCTTTCCCCGACCTCAGCGATGTTTCATCCTCCTCTATCTTTCCGTCGGGTGATGGTTCATATGAACCATTGTGCTTGTTGTGTCGTGCTTCTCACGCTGCCTGCTTCCGCGGCTGCAGCTTTGATAACTTTGTGGCCCAGCCGTTGCGTTGCTTTCGTGGCCTCAGCGCTCTGGTCATATTTCACATTTCTGCCTCTTGTATCTAACATCCTTTCTCTGCTACGTCGTATCTGTCTTTGAATATGGGAGTTTGCCCATCCTTCCGGGAGCGCATGCTCTTTCCCCTGCTTTTCCGACGTTTGCCTCTCCTCTTTTGCATCTTTTCCGTCAGCAATGAATATGCTTTTCTGAACCGATGTTTCCGTTGTTGCCCTTTGTTGTGGTACTATTGTCGTTTTGGCATGTTTTGGCATCTTGATGACCGTGCCAATTGTACAGTGCATTGCTTGTCTCCACACTATATTGTTCTGTAGCACAGAAGCACAAAAGCACACAGTAGGCTGGCCGCCGCGTTCCCAACCCACCAATCAAAGAGCCGGGCTATTGGACAGTAACAGTTAAGTTAACAGTAAGAGAGGCGAACCCCAAATTGACGACACCGTCCCTCTCCCGTCCACCACGGAAGACGGAAGACGGAAGACGGAATACGACAAGACGGGAGCACAGAACGGACAACCGCTGCACAAACCGCGGCAACTGCTCACCGGATATCGGAAAGGCGGAAGAGACTGAGGTAGACGACGAACCATACACAACGCCATGGACACCAACGACGCCGATAAGGCGACCAACGGCCAGCAGCAGCAGTCAGAGCTCCAAAATGGACAATCACAAGCTCGCCAGGCAGCGGATGCCCCTCCTTCCACAACATCATCATCATCATCACTGCCGCCCGCCGACCAACCTCCAACCTCAGTTGCTGCTCAACGAGCAGGTTTAGCACAGGTCAGCTGACTCCATCTCTTTCTTTCCTATTGTGTTTATTATCTCATTTGCACTTGCCTTTCATTTCTTCACTGCCCTTGGTTCCTTCCCTCAGTATCCCATTACTGCATATTGTGCCGGCTCTTCCTGCCTATTTCGTCACAACTAGGCCCTCGCTCCTTCCTCTAGACTACATCACCTCGTCTCCAGATGCCCGTGATCATTGCATGTTCACCGAGCCCCTGCCCCTTCTTGTCTCCCTTTCGTTCCTTTCCCACATCTTCCCCTTTTCCCATCACCACTTTCATATTCAGCTTCCATCAACACCTGGTTTATTGCATTCCCCTGTCCTGTGTTTCTCTCTTTTCCCATACGCCCCCATCCCCTGCCCCTTTTCCCCACCGATCGCTGCGACACCATCTACCTCATACGCATCTTACATCTACTTTGCGACTAACTCGTGCTGCTGTTTTTGTGCTGGTTTCTAGGCCCTCGAAGAATTGGCTAGGTAAGAAGAAATACTCTTTTCAAGTGGTTCGATTTTTATGTTTTCCTATTTATTTTTTGCTCCGAACTGCATCCATCCCTCCCCCCAAAGACCTTGTTTACGCCCCCTCACCCTGCATCGTCTAATTGGCCGAGATTTGTGTTATTCGCATCCTTTGTCATCTTTTTCGATTTTCAGGGTCGTTTCCCGTTGATTTCCTTCGAACTCTATTGCCTCACCACTCATATCCCATTCCATCCACCATGGTCCTTGCACCCACCGTCCGGACCCAGCTGAGAGGGTGAAGTCACCCGAGCTGTTCCAGTGCCTGTGCCTGTGCCTGCGCTCCAAGCCTCCGCCACCACGGATGTAGCCCTTTGCATCGAAGATTTTTGCGAGTTCTGCATGTCTCGTGCCATGGGCATTCTTCTTTATGTTTCTTCTACATTTCGTCCCGCCGAGTCCCATCCCGATGAAGGATCTACAAGTTCCCTTTGTCAATACCACGTCAGATTTCGCTTCGTTGCCAATGCTTCTTTTTAGCCCAAGATCCAAATGACCATCTGCCCGCCCTATCTGATGGGTCCCAGACCCGATTGTGGTTGCACGATGAGCCATGTCAATGGTTGCTGTTTACTCAGTGGCATGGCTGGGCATGTCGTTCGAGACACTGTATCTCTCGTCAGCCACGAGGGTCTCGTTGTCTCGTCCTCTTCACGTTTTCTTTGTTGTTTCTCTTCTTGTTCAAAATTCATTTTCCTTGCGGGAAGAATGTGATATACACGTGGACGCACACGTTTTACGTTCAACGGACATCGACGACAGGAGTCCACCCTCCCAAACTCCGGCGAGTGCGCCGGCCAACAGCTTCGTTGTCTAGCATCGTCAAGCGGACACGCCGCAAGTGTCGTTACGCGATATATGCTTGCGGGAAGGAGTAAGGAGTTTTGATGATCAAGAACGACTGAACGACAGGAACGAGTGGCCAATGTTTGTTCAAGGCAAGCAAACAGTTGGACCAAAACAAATTGGTCGCATTTTGTTTTTCGTTCTCATCACTCATCTCCACATGTTTTCGGTGTTGTCGGGTGCCTTCTATTTCATTTCTTCACTTTTTTCTTACACAGACAGGCCGTCTTACTTTTCAATATGGCGTGTTTTCTCGAGTTTTCTTTTCTTTTTGCTCAGGCCCCTGTTCCTACACGGTCGTTAGTTTTGCAGTGCAGTGGGCGACGCTATTGTTTTACCATTGCCAACATACAAGCGCGCGCCCTGCATGGGCAAGCCGAAGAGGGAAAACAACCGGAATAGGGCCCGATCTATACGTGTATTCCGGGCACTTTGACGGTGCCTCCGTTCTCGTTGGCCCGAGTCGTTCAATTGCTTTCTTTTCTTTTCTTTTTTCACGCGCTTTTACACGCCTTCACACGTTTTCTTGTTTCCCATTTCGATCATTTTCTCCCTTACATGCCATTCTAGCACACTCTTTTCTTCTACTTTTTTTTCTTTACTCTCGTTTTATTCTTTTATTCTTTTTCTGATTCACACCCCTCACATTCGTCGTGTGCCCCGGATAGTTGGACCCAGGCGCTCATGGAATGCGCCAACAGAAAACAGAGATTGCCATGTGGCTTTGCTATGGAGAAATTCCGCGCTGAAGAAAGCCAAGTTAAGAGTCTTCCCAAGCGTTGTTGTCCGCCCTCCAACACAAGCAAAGTTGCACGACTTGGGCGGGATCGCTTGGCGACTTAACCCAAACGGTAAAAAAACAACCTGATATCTCGTGGCTGTCCGTGGTGCTTCTGTGGGGACAACCCTGTGCTTTTCCTTCTGGTGGGAACACTCGGGAAATGCGAGGGGGGTGAAATAGGAGACAAATCGACACCAATCGTTGGTGCTCCAACACTCGAGTGCACTGTCGACAATTGATAGTGTATCGTCGACGGCCTTATTTTCGGCCATCTCACACCTGCCCTTTGCCCTATGCGTCTGGCAGTATCTTCCACAGTATCAGCTATGAACAGCTCGTACTTTTGGATATTGCCCCATCGGATGGTCGTTTCAGCCTTCGTTTCTCTCTCCTTCATTCTGCTCCAGGTAAAAAAATTACCTGAGTGCGCTGGACCTGGCCCGGGCTGAGGTCTTGGGTGGATTTCCAGGAGAGGAAAAAAAACACGCGAGTTCGTGATGGCTTTAGGCTTCATCCGGAGAGCGGACCGCCCAACGATGAGAATCATGGCCATGGATGGTTAGACCAACGAGCGACGAGGAGCTACGAGATTCTTCTCCCTCTCCCCTCCTCTCGTATGGAGAACTGAGGCTACGGAATACGGAACAGGGAACGCGGGCGCGGAGAGATGATCTACCCTTCGCTTCCGTCTAGGCTCTCTTTGTCGTTATTCCGTTCGAGGCTTCTGACCCTCCTTCTCCTCGGGACGATATCGTTCATCTCGCAAATCTATCATTACTTTCCCCTCCCTCTCTGTCTTCTCACGAAGTCTCGGTCCCTTACATTAGCATTTGATATGATCTGTCATCTACGTTCTTCTTTTGGGACAGGGAGATAGCGCCCTTCTATGGCCTCCCATGGCCTCCAATGGTTTTTTTTTGCAAGTGCATTCCGGACGCTGTGCATGGTTCTCCTTTGCAATTATATTTTTTCCATTTGCTGCTAGGAACTGTTTTCTCGAAAGTTGACCCATTTTCTCTTGGGTTTTCTCTTTGGGAGGGAGACTGGAAATGAATCTATCTTTCGCGGGCACCGGCCGGGAGGCGAAATCCCCCCAAAAAGAAAAAAGTAAACAATGGGCCATCAAGGTTTGACCAGTAACCACGTTTATTGATGCTCGCTCGGAGTCCGGGCTATATTGCAATCCTTTGATGATCTTTTTTGGGGACATTTGGTTTATCCCCGTCCCGTAGCTTCGCCGTACGCCGTTTGCATTTGTGTCTCATACCTGCCCGTGCCTTACCACTGCCCTATGTCTTGCTTATTGTTTATGGCGTTTTTTTTTTGTTGTTGTCCTATTGACGATGAGGTTTTTATTGTCTTCTTTGTTCTTGCAAGCCTCATGGATGCCACGGGGAAGAAAAAGTAGAAGAAGGAAGAAACATAACAAATATAGGTCAAAAGCTAACCACATATAAACTCAAAGAGGCGAACGAGCAGCCGACAAGCTCGAGCGGGAGCTCCGCGTATTCGAGGCCAAGCTGGAGGAGCTGCTGTCATCCATGGGCATGTCTGAGGAGGATTTGGAGGAGACAAACGATGACAGCGGTAAGCAGGACGAGGGCGGCGATGAGGCCGCCGGTGGGCAAGACACTGTGGGTGGATCCGCGTCGCAAGACAGCAAGAAATAAATGGACATGAGATGATCGAAGGGGTCCATGGGTGAAGGGAGAGAAAAAGGTCTGGCAGATATACTCCGTATGGGCCGCTGGACTTGATTCCGGTGAATGTCTTTACATGGACCCTTTGCTTCAGGAATAGAACTAGATTGGAACCGATACGAAATGTAGAATAAGCCATGGTCTATAACTTTGACGAGTAAACAATATATGCTGTGGATTGGCGTGCCGATGAGAGAAACAATACGACACTCATTGTTCCATATTGGGTTCATACCTTACGGCTTATCAAAAGGAAACCATATCATCACTTTTTAATACCATACTTGGAAAGAGTTTTCGTGACAATCAAAACCAGTGAATAAAATTGAAAGAAGCCTTCGCGGGCCCATGGCTTGTTTGGCCCATATTATCGAAAATAAATAAAGGAAAAAGGACATAACATGAGATGAGCAACTGAGAAAAGATCCCAACCTCGAAAAGCATAAAAACATCAAAAAAATATAAGAAACAAAGATGGCAAAGGCGGCAAGCAATGAAAAGAAAAGACTTCGTAAACGCCAAAATGATGATGCGATCATGTTCGCTTCTCCTTCAGATCCTCTTGAGGGCGGAGTCGAATAGACATAACAAGACAGTCGAGTCTCGTTATGAGCTTCTTTTCCCTCCTTTCTTTCCTCCGGCTGTTGGAAAAAGAGCCCTCAACCAAATAAAAGAGTACAAAAACCATAATACCAGTCAAAACCCAGGATAGATTTGCAAAGATGACCAAAAAATTCGTGGGCAAAGCAATACCAAATAAAAACACAAAGCTGCTCGGAGTGGAAACGCCGTAGGAGGGAATAGTCGATAAAACACCGTGGGAAGGAACACACTCAATGAGCGAGATTCTTTTTGATCGAACAAAAAACTCTAGCTACTATGCGCGCGAAGAAGCTGCAAGAAAGAAAAAAAGGAATGTTAGTACATTCCGCTGTTCTCAAATACACAATCAAGACATTAGGGGGGAGGAAGGGAAACAAGTGGAGGTCCTCTCGTCCCCTATCATCTGCTTGCCCTTGAAATGGTGTCGGCTTGGCGTTGTGCATCCTTACCGTGCTGCGCATTGTGCAAGTCCGCAGCGGCGGTCGCTGCGGCGGCGGCCATGGAGGCATTGGCGGCATCGGCCACGGTGGTGGCACGGTTGATTTGTGGGCGGAGGGACAGGGCGGAGGCCGAGGTCGTGGCGTCGGGGGACGATGTGGCCGTGGCTGATTTGGAGCCGCCCTTCTGTCGACTTGACGCGCCAGCTCGCGCTCGCGGTTCTTCTCGAGCAGGGCGCCGCCGAGCGTGGCACACTTGAGGATCGTCTCGATCAGGTGGTTCTGCTGCAACGGCTTCGACAGGTACTCATCCATCTGAGCCTGGATGCACTTCTCGCGATCACCCATCATGGCGTGGGCCGTCAGGGCAATAATGGGCGTGCGCTGGGTGCCGCCAAGATTGCGCTCGTACTCGCGAATCTTGCTAGTGGCCTCGAAACCACCCATGATGGGCATCTGCACGTCCATCAAGATGACGTCGAAGTTCCGCCGCTTGACAGCCTCCACAGCCTCCTCACCGTTGCCGACGACAGTGACCACGTGGTGGTACTTTTCGAGAATCTTGACAGCAAGGCGCTGGTTGACCGTGTTGTCTTCGGCCAGCAGAATCTCAAATGACTTGGTGTTGTCGGCCAGCGAGGGCGTGGCGCGGTTCTCGAGAGCCGGCACCATACCGTTGGCGAGGTCGATAAGCTTGCAGGGTGTGGTCATGAACGAGGTGACACCCAGCTCAATGCAGGATTTCAGGCTGACATGAACGACTGGCGCGAGCAACACGATGGGCACGTACTCAAACTTATTGATGGATTGCAACCGGCGTGCAGTCTCGAGCGAGTCGACGACAATGATGACGTCCTTGGGAGGTGAGCCCTTGGCACGGCCTGGGCCAGCGATGGGTTGCGCTCCGAGTCGACGACAATGGGCACAAGACCCAGCGTGCCAAGCATGGTGACGATCTGGTCGCTGACGGGGTTAAGGCCCTTGTCGATGAACAGAACCTGGTGGCCACGGTAGGGGTTGAGCTGCTTGTGGATAAGAGCAACATCGTTCTCGGCGAGGCGAACCACACACGTGAAGTAGAACGAAGAACCCTTGCCGTATTCACTCTTGACCCAGACGTCACCACCCATGAGGCTGACGAGGCGCTTGGAGATGGACAGACCAAGACCAGTGCCACCGAACTTGCGCGTCATCGAGCCATCGGCCTGCTGGAAAGTGTCGAAAATCAGGTCGAGCTTGTCGGCCGGGATACCGATACCGGTGTCGGACACGACAAATTCAATGGCGTACTCGTCGAGGTTGCAGTGCACCTGATTGGCCTTGCGGATCGTCAGACTGACCTCACCACGTTCGGTGAACTTGATAGCGTTACCGACAAGGTTGAGGATAATTTGGCGAAGACGGAAGGAGTCACCAACAACGTGGTCGGGGACAGAGCTGTCCACATGGAAGGTGAGGTCGAGGAACTTCTCGTTGGCCTTGACAGCGAGGGTCTTGAGCGCGTTGAAGACGGTACCACGGAGCGTGTAGGGGATCTCCTCAATGACCATGCGGCGGGCCTCAATCTTGGACAGATCGAGAATGTCGTCGATGATGGTGAGTAAAGAGTTGGCAAGGTTGTTGACAATGTTCAACATTTCACGCTGGTACTGCGTGAGGTCGGTATCGAGGGTGAGCTGGGTCATGCCAATGATACCGTTCATGGGTGTGCGGATCTCGTGAGACATGTTGGCCAGGAACTCGGACTTTGTCTTGTTGGCCAATTCGGCAGCCTCACGAGCTTGCGTGTTGCGCTGGATAGAGTCGCGGAGGTTGTAGACCATCTGATTGATCTTCTTTTTCAACTCGTCCATCTCGCCCGAGGCCTCGACCTCGACAAGTTTCGTAAAGTCGCCGTCCGTTGCAGCGTTGGTGATGTCACCAAACGCACGCACCTGCGCCGTCAGGTTGTTGGCCATGGTGTTGACGTCGGTCGTAATCTCCTTCCAACGACCCTTTAGGCCTGCAATGTCGGCCTGGCCACCCATGATACCGTCGACACCCACGTCCTTGGCGACACGCTGCACCTCGTTACAGAATACCGAGAGTCGGTCAACCATGTTGTTGATGGTCTCCTTGAGAATCAGGATTTCACCCTTCGCCTCGACGTCGATCTTGCGCGACATGTCACCGTTGGCAATAGCTTGCGTGACATTCGAGATGTTCCGCACCTGGGACGTCAGGTTCGACGCCATGGTGTTCACATTCTCCGTCAGATCCTTCCATTTGCCCTCGACATTATCGACCTGGGCCTGGCCACCGAGCGTGCCGTCCGTTCCGACCTCGCGGGCGACTTTGCTGACCTCAAAGGCGAAGGTGCCAAGACGGTCCACCATTGTGTTGATGGTGTTCTTGAGATCGAGAATCTCGCCGCGCACCTCCACACCAATCTTCTTTGTGAGATCGCCCTTTGCCACAGCAGTTGTGACCTTTGCAATTTCTCGCACCTGTGTAGTGAGATTCATGGCCATGCCGTTGACGTTCTCGGTAAGGTCACGCCACGTGCCCTCGACATCGTGGACAGTAGCCTGGCCGCCAAGGCGACCCTCCGTGCCGACCTCACGTGCGATCTTGGTGACTTCGCGGGCAAATTGTTGCAGCTGGTCAACCATCGAGTTGATCGTCTTCTTCAATTCAAAGATTTCACCGCGGCACTCAGCCTGCACCTTCTGTGTAAGATCACCCTTGGCGACCGCCGTTGTGACCTTGATGATATCTCTGACTTGTGTGGTAAGATTGTTCGCCATGGCGTTGACATTGACCGTTAGTTCATTCCACATACCCTTGACTCCCTCGACGTCTGCTTGGCCACCGAGCATACCCTCGGTACCGACATCGCGGGCGACACGGGTGACTTCGGATGCGAATGTTCTGAGCTGGTCCACCATCGTGTTGATAGTTTGTTGCAGTTGTAGAATCTCGCCACGCGCGGGACGCTCAATTTTCTTGGTGAGGTCACCGAACGCGACAGCCGTGGTGACAGAAGCTATCTCACGCACCTGATCCGTCAGATTCTGGGCCATGATGTTGACGTTGTCGGTCAACTCCTTCCACGTGCCGTCAACGCCCTGGATCTGGGCCTGACCACCAAGAATACCCTCGGTGCCGACTTCACGGGCCACACGGGACACCTCGCTGGAGAAGACTTGGAGCTGGTCCATCATAGTGTTGATGGTGCGCTTGAATGTGGTGATTTCGGGATCCATCTCCACTGTGTTCATGCGGACCTTCTTGGAGAGGTCACCGCGCGCGACGGCGGTGACAATCTCACCGATTTCTCGGAGTGCCTTCTGGAAGGCCTCGTTGGCCTTCTGGTGCTTCCACAGCTCGCGCTCAAGAGTGGCGACGCGTTGTTGCTCGAGCAGCTGGAGTGTGCGCTCCTGCAGGCTCTTTTGCTCCATAAGCTGAGCATTGACGCCCGCCAGCTCCTGGCGCTGGGTGTCAAGCAGTTTGGACTGGTCGTCGACATGCTCTCGCAGACCAGCCAGGGCCTCATCGGTCAGCGGGCCGCCAGCGGGTGAGAGACGTTCTTCGCCAAAGCTGCTGCGCGCGCTTTCAGAAGCAGAAAGGGTCTGGGCCATGCGCGATGCTACAGACGCGACAGGTACTGCGTTTGCTGTGAGGCTGCTGCTACCGTTGATCGCGGTAGCGCTGGCAGTCGAAGAAGGGGTGTTGCCCTCATCGCCAAAAAGTGAGTCGGCTGCTTCATTAGGCGTATCGGGGAAAGCCGAGCTAGAAAAGACGGAGCCGCTGGTGTTGCAGATGGCGCGTGACTCTAGCTGGTGAATGCGCCGGATAAGAGAGGAGATTTCCGTCTCGAGGTGGCGTTTTGCGGCCGAGTCCTGGCCGGGAAGACTGACATGGTCAGCCGCGTTGCGCGATGCAACGATGGTCGCGGTCGAATCAGTGGAAACCGCAAGCGGTGTGATGAAGGCCGCGACGGCGGCATAAATGGTATCGTCGTCGGCCATGGTCGCTGGGACGACGGTCATAGTTGAAGAGAAGGAGAACGAAAGGAAAAGAGAGGGGGTTGGGTTGAGGGCGCGCGTAGACGGTGAGAACCTCCGTGTTAAAACTCGAGTGAATGAGCTGGAAAACAAGGCAACGGTGGTCCTAGGATAAAATTCGAGGCAATGAATGCGAATGTCGTGGAGTTCGGGCTCGAGAGGAGTCCGTTGGTTGTGTGTGGCGATCCCCCGAACGGGGAGAGGTCGCCTTTTGAAACTACGACGCGCTCAGGGCTTCGTTGCGGTAAGATGTCGGGAAAGACGGCTGAGAAGACACAAGCGCTCTTGAGCTGGGAAAAAGAGAGGCGGCGAACGAGATAAATGCGAAGTCGAGTGCGACGAGATGCGGCTCGACGTGTATTGTCGCCTTGTCGATGGAGTTTCGATGATGGCTGTCGTTAAAATCACAAGGGAAGGGGGAAACCGAAAGGAGCAGAGAGAAAGGGAGGGAAAATCGAGAGGGGGAGGAATACGAGAAACTGTCCAAATGCTGGATAAGAGAAAAAGGGTTGTAGGAGTAGATTGCTAAGAAAAAAAATAGACGAGTGAGTTAGGGGGAAAGGCAGGCAATAGCGGGAGACTTGTCTGCCACCAGGAATCGTTAGGCGTGTTTGTAGGGCCTGTCAAGTCGAGATGGGAGGAGAGACTGTTAGCAAAATGGAGAATGAGAAAATGAGAAGCTGAGGGATGTAAAGGCCAGGGAGAGGCGGGCGGCGGAGAAGAAAGATGGAATGAGGAGCCAGAAAGGCAAAAAGAGAGGGGACACAGGCCTGATGGGCCGATAGAGTGGGGGAAAGTGGGTGCTTTCAGGGTATCTGGCAGGCAGATTGAGGTGACGGAAAGAAGCAGAGAGGAAGAGCTCCAGGGGATGGGGCAAAGTAGAGAAGATGGCGAGAGATAGTGGGAGATAGCGGGAGCGTCAGTGGCGGTAGGCGGAAAGCACAGGGGGACAGAGGGAGACTTGGGATATTGGTGTGCAACTGGTGTGTACTGGTAGGGCATGGTGGGCGTTAAGATGCCTGGGGAAGTGTCGACTATTGGATCGCCACTGCAGCCCCAAGGTGACATGGAAGGCGGACGCAACAACAGAAGCACCCCCCTGGTTGAGCAACTCACCTCGTCTATTCAGCAAATGTGCCCTGGGGACGTTGTGTCTCGTCAACAATATGTTTCCAGCGTGCTGGTTCGTCGACAAAGCGGGTAGCTGCCTCGACACAAAAGTGCGCGGGCTTGAGGGCAACAAACGAGAGTTGAGCACAGAGTACTCCGTATGGGGCGGCTGAATAGTGTCCGAGCAATGTGAAGGGCTCAATAAATCTTGTGCCCGGCAAAGAGAGGGCGACGAGAGTCGAAAAGGGGTTGGCGAGACAGAAGGGTGGTGGAAGAGGGGGACCACGCGAGGGAGAGGGACAGGGCGAGCCCAAAACGCCAGAGGAGCCGGATGCCAGTGAACGAGAGAAGAAAAGACGATCGGCTCTGAACGCGGGCGTCGTGCGAGCCGCACTGTACGGGGAAGCGAGCAAGCGTGAAGGGGCGCCCGAACGGGTCTAGGGGGGCAAGTTGGTGGGAAAGGGAAGCAGAGACGGCGCCATAGAAGAAAAAAAGGGTTTCGTGTTGAGGTGGAGGAGGTGGGCAAACAGTGGGCGCCGTGTGGGCAAAGTGCGAACGTGTGTATGGATGGGAGTTGGAGGAGCAGAGGAGTTAATGGGACGGCGGCGGACGGATCTAACGGCGTGTTTTTGGGCGGAGGCGACTTTGGACTTGCGCAGGCGATTCTCGTAATTTTTGGGTTTGTGCAGCAGCTTGTTCTCCTTTCTGTTCTGGTCCCTGGAGACGGCGCGTCTTTTTTTTATTAAGAGAGAGATGCTAGGGCTAAAAAAAGACGGAGGGAGAAATAAAGAAATAAAGAAACAACGGTGAGGAAACCGAGGAAAGGGGTTCGCATTTGATCAATCAGGACGGAAGGTGCAGAGGGCAGAGACAATTGCTGAATACTGAATATCGACTCGATGGGAAGGTGCTGCCCGAGACCTGGACCACGAGGGGAGGGAACCACGAGTGTTCTATGTTTGCATGGAAGGAGCGCGGGACAGGCGAGACAGAAGCAAACAAATCGAGACCGGCGAGGATACGAGTCCCTTTGTCGGGCAATACACAGCGCATATATTTTACGTATATTTGCATCTACAACTACGTACTCCCTGGAGGACGACTGCTCCGTTTTCAGCAAGAAAAAGCAGATACGCCAAGAGCATGCAGGCGATGGGATAGACTGCAGACTGCAGGGAAGCGGGCACTGCGCAGGAAGGAGCGGGCGAGAGCAACACATCTGCAGAAATTTGAATATTGAAAAGGGAAGGCATTGGTGAAGACAGCAGGAAAGAGCGAGCAAGAGCATTTTGCGAAAATGGGTAGGTAGAGGATAGCTGCATCGACAGTACGATACGGTAGGACCTGTGGCTATCACGGGTTCGTTCTTGCCTGCAGTACGACAGAAGGTCATCAAACAGCCTCTCTTGCCTCTTTCTCATCCTCACCACTCAATGAGCTCCTTCCCTGGTCAGCTTTGTTTCTCTTATCCGATCGTCAGGGCCCTGGCCATCTATTCTTAATTCGAAACGGGACGCAGAGGCAATATGGGCTCGTTTGATAGTCTGCAGAATTGCTATCTACGGACCAGTTCGACAAAACAATTCGACAAACAACAAGGAACAAAGGAAAGAATGGGAGATCACAAGCTGGGGTCACAAAACTGAGGACTGGGATCGTCTTGTTTCGGGACCATTGCCAAGTCACAAATACATCGGAGCGTACGGAGAGGGTCCGCGACCAAATGTCAAAAGTACCGATCCTGATGTCACAGGCACGCAGAATACAGAATCCCATACAAGAGTGTGTCGATATTGTGGTGAAGATGGTGCTCACTGTTATTATCTCTTTCAACTGAAGTGTTTTTTTTTCCGCACTCTGTTCCTGCCCTTTTTGTCCACCCACCTGCCAATCCGTAGTGGGCCCCCCTTTTCAAGCCATTGACGTCACTAGTGGGTCTATCACAAAAGCACAAGCCTTTTCTGTTTTCCCCCCTTCCGCCTTCTTTTCTTCTCTGCTTCCCATGTCTTCTAAGAGAGAGTTTAAGGAGGGCATTCGTCCTTTTGTCGGCGGAACCAGAAGCAGATATGGCACAATTGATAGGCTCACTTAAAGTTAACCGGTCAGAACAAGAGCCCAAGAAAAGGCGGGAGGATGCGCAGAATGGCGGTGCGCGACAAAGAAGATGGCACCTTTTGCACCTTTGGCGTACAGTGCCAGCCCTTTTTAATTCGCACTCCGGCCCCAAAAGACCTAAAAATATAGTGGACAAACACACGCTTGCCGTTCGGGCTCTGTTTTTTTTTTTTTTTTTGTGCTGTCTGATGCGCAACATCAAAAAGAGGAAGGAGCGCCCGGGACATTTCCCGTATTTCTTGCTGTGAAGTATTTTGCTATTTGGTTTAGCAGGACTCACCCTGCCTCGAACTACGGTGGACGGAGCGTGCTAGTTGCAGCTTGGTGTCCCTTTTGTCTCTTGCCCTTTTTGTTCTTCTCTTCTCATCGCTCTTTCCCTCGTGGGCTCTGGCTGCCGTGCTTGCCTTTTTTTTCCTTAGTTTCGCACCGTAGCAGGAGGGTGACTGGCCAATCCCGCGTGATCCTGTCAGACAGCGCTTGCCCCGGTTAAGACTAGACATAATCTTGGGACCACTTTTTTCTCTTTTATTTTTGTGCACCAATTGGCTTGTCCCTCTGGAACTTACCTTAGTACCGAGTACAAGCTCACAGAAAAGAATGCGCAGCCTTTTTATGCGGTGTGACCCCGTTACAGAGGTATCGCATACAGATCTCTGGCAGCGAGGTACAGCCAACGGGTCACGGTGCCTGTGTCGGCCCCAAAAAGCAACGTCCCTCCAGCCTGACCAGGGAACAAGGGACGAGACACAAGGGTCACCGCTGCCAGAGACAAGCGACAGGCGGACCGGGGACACCTGCTGTTTGAATGGCAGAGTAGGCTCGAAGGGTAAAAGGGAAGACGCAGACCACCGGTGACTTTGCTCCGCGTCCGACGATGTGCCACCAAGAAAATGCCACCAAAAATCTGCCACCACGAAGCTTCCACCCAAAAAAAAAAAGGAAAAAAGAGGAGAGGTTGTAGGGGGCGGCATTCGAAAACCAACCACGAGCCGCCGTCACCCAAGCGAGCCAAGTTGCTGGCAGAACGGCTGACGAACGATTCCTCTGTCACCCAGGAGCCATAGCCAGGTTCGTTAGGCATGGCCCGTTCCCCAGACCTCTTCGACCTTTCAAGGCAAGGCACAAGTGGTGGCAAAAGGCAACCTTCATCTTGTTGACAGCTTGCTGTTGGCTGCTTCGAGGCTGCCATCTGAGGCTGCAACCGGAACACCCTTGAGCTCGATTTGCCCCCAGTCTTCCCACGCGCTTGAACAATGGACAGGAACGACTCCAGCGACTGCTCGGGCTTCCTTTTGACACTGAGAAGGATTGCTTCCTAGGCACCTAGGCTCAAAGCAGGTGCAGAAGATCGACGTGTGGCTGCACGCCGCCTTGCTTTTTGGTTTGACACATGGACCTCGCAAGCAAGCGAGCTTGTCTTTTCTCGTACGGGTCTTGTATGTTTGCCCCGGGTAGGTTAGAAGAGAGAAGAGCTACGACGGTGTTGATACTGGACTTAAAGGAAGTCACATGGCAATGCGCTCGTCTACCTGCCTATTCAACTGACCGCGTTTGAAACATTCGAAAATTAAACATCAGAGACCTGGGGGCCGGCGGTGAGCATCACCGTTTATCTTTACAACGGTCTGTTCTGCCGGATCCCCGTCCTCGGGATTTTGGACCGAGATGCGTCCGTCCAAGCGTGGCCCAACAGCCGTGTGCGCGGCTATGTGAACGTGTGTTCCCTGTCCTCGTCGACGTATGGTCTTCAAGGTGTGACAGGCAACATCTCCACACGACCAACAGATAAGAGCAGACACTCGAGACACTCCATCTTTCGTTCGAACTGCTTCATGACACTGGGTGATGGCACAAATCTACTCAGTAATACTCCGTACACCACTCAGTAAAGAGAGTCACAGAGGAGAGACCTTGCACGGGCAGTGGCACCTGCATGCCGCTAAACCATTGGGGCCAGCCCTGCCTTGGCCCAGCAGAGGGCCCTTGTCTTTTGCAGTCCTTGACTCGCGGCCAAAATAGACCCAAAAACCAGCAACCCCTTTGACGATCGCAATCGACGCACCTCCGCAGGGGAAAATCAAAGCGTCGACGTCGTGTGTCGAAGTCAACTCCAGATGACGATGAAAGAAGGCATGCGACAGGGGGGCAAGGAGAGCTTTGAATGAGGGAAGAAAAACGAGGTGTAAGGTGCACTTCATACGACGTAATTACGTCGTACTGTGCAGCAATTTGAAAGAGCACCGTCCGTCCACCGTTAGTCTTGGCCGCCCGCAGGGTGGATCGCGAAAGAATGCCCAGTTCAACTTATCCTCCGTACTGTGTAGATCCAGAAAAGGACCCTGAAAAAAAAAGAGCAAGATACTCCCCGAATACGTCGTAGAAAAAGTGATGAAGACGCTCGGCGACTTCCAGGGTGAAATGTGTCCAACAATGGCCAAAGTGAGAAATGGAGATATTGAGAAGGGGTGGCGCCTCTGCACATCCCATCCCCTCTGCCTTGGCAGGAAGTGCTTCATACCTGGGGAGTGGAATAATGTGCAGTAGTAATATAGATGGAAAAAACCAATATGTGGTCGAAAGAGACCCAACAAAAGGATGCTCTCGTAGGATGTTCATAAGGAGCAGGGTCCGAACAACGTCAAGATGCTCCCTCCCGCAGATCACTCCCCTTCAATTTTGGGAATGTACAGGCGTAGCCAGGTTTTCGCTTGTTTCATCGTCCTCCGGGTAGAGGGCAATACTCGAACAGTGATTAACACAAGCAGACGAGCAACTACCGAAGAGGGTGCGTTTGTTTCGATTTGGGACTTGACAAGTGGGCATATGCATGTTCATTGGGATGTTCAGATCTACTGAGTATTTTCAAGCTACGACATACTATCGTGAACATGCTCATATGAGAACTGAAGGCACAGTAGAGCATAACGACGAGAACATAACGCCAGAAATCTGGACCATATCGAAGCCAGCTTTCTAGTCGTGGCTCGACCTGTCGTGCCCCATCGCTCAACAGAAGCCTGCACCGTGAGAATGCAATGATGGCCCAGGCAAGTAATGCGGTGTGCCTGGACCGTCGACGAATATCGTAGGATCCCGCAATTCCCCAGAAATGCAAAGCATACTTTCATATAATAAAGAGCCTGGCCGGGCCAGAACCTTGCCCAGTTCATCCTTGCCGCAGTGTAACCTTGTCACACACAACCCGGCTTTCCTTGCTTTTTTTTGCCTCCCTCACTCTCGCCTTCTGGCAATTTAAGGATAACGTTTGCTCGGTGACAGCTCGGCTGGCAAAATCATATTGAGCAGGCAAAAAGCCTTTCAAAGGTTTATATAGCTGTGAGGCTGTGTTCTCGTTTGACCTTTTGCAATTTTTAATAATAAAGAAGATGCGATACATGTGATATGTCGATGTTTGTTTCTCGTAGAACTACCTTGAGTAACAGTCTGTCTTACAGCAAAAACATGTTCCTCGTTAGAACATAAGGCAACTCCGAGGCCGTATGAAACTTGAAAGTAGCCCATACAGTTATTTTACTGAAGTGAAATAGGAACGGTGTATCCATTTCAGATATAGCAGAGTAGCCAACGATGCCTCGTCGATAGATATCAATGATACAAGCTGCCATGATTGTATATCAAAGAACTATATACACTTCGTGTCGACGTCGTAGTTTTTACTATTCAGTCAACATGTATTCAGTCAACATGCACGAAGAGATCTGGCCGCCTAATGCAAACGGGACGCTCGGCAGGTCCCCTAGTGACTATGATATTCTCTGTGCTTATCCTCTGTTACTTTTTTTTTCTCTTCTTCCGCTCATCGAGATCACAGATACAGCAGAAACCGCAACCATGGCAGCGACCTTTGGAGAGGAGGACATGATTGGCTGGCAGAGAAGCAACGGCTGGATAAGTAGGGTGTGATTGGAAGGAAGACGAAAGACTGAAAAAATGGAGGGGAAGGGAAGCTCGAAAAGGGCGTCTCTCATTTGTCTTTCGTGTCCCTCTGCCGTTACTTTCCGTGTGAGTTTCTCATGTGGTATACGATTGTTGGGAGTTGCCAGCTCTCTTACCATCTCCTGTCCAATGAGTATTTTGAGTTACGCAACAGGAGAGGGCCTTACTCGACCACATGATAAACTACACCTGTGTTGCTGGTCTCCGTATGTGGTTAATCAATCCAGAAGCTCACAATTCCAGGGCTTTGAAGGTATCTAATATGAGACCCGGGGGGGGGGGGGGGGCTGGGATCTTGGTGAACGATCGCACACCGTTTGGTGCATAAATATCTGCGTAAAAAAACGATATCTAGAACAGTAGAATCAGTCTCATTGATAGCGACAATTGGTAGATGTTCTTGCTTCTAATAAAGTTTGGTCAACCGTTGCCTGAGATGTTCCCGTACCAAGATCAAACAAAACGGTTACTTTGATTTTGCTTTGATCTTGTAACAATTGATGAGACTTATTGAATAGCTCGTCAGTTTTTGTTTCGTCTACCCATTTTTTCCCCCTCAAAATTAAATTAAGTTAAACAAATAATCTGAAAAGTCCCTCAATAAAAAGAAACTTGAAGTACTTTCCCATGAACCACAGATGAAACAAAACGAGCTTGATATCACTATTGTTGAAATTGCAAGTTGGTCATCTAGATACCTGACTCTCGAAGTATCTCTAACGCCTATTGGATGCGACTTTCTCCTATCAAGAAACATATTAAAGTGTCTGTCCCACTGTCTAGAACATATCGCATCTCTCTCTTTCCCAATGAACGGGCCTTTTCCCTGAACTCGTCTGACCTGCGTAAAAGTTTCTGTTGACTTACCACCTACGTCAGAGGCGTGCGGCGTTTTTGTACTTCAGCTCCCGTTCTCGCTCGTCTGTGAACGTAGGGTGCATCGTACAGAGAAGAAGAAGCAACGAGGTTGTGATAGATAATTATTCGCTAAATCATTCCATAAATGGTGAAGAGAGGCAAAAAAGGTTATTGCAGCTGAACTGGCCTTTGCTCAGCTTCTTAAACTCATAAAGCACGTGGATGGAACTTGGCATGTGCATGGAAAGTGATGGATAAAAGCGTGATATGCGTCAAGGGAGTAAAATAATGTATAGTGCAAAACTCATTAGACAAAGCAAGTATGAACCAAAAGAAGAAGAAGAAGTCGACCACATTTCCAAGAAAGACAAGATGCAAAAGAACAAAAAGGCCCATTCCATTCACCATTACTCCGCCGTAATTTCTGCCGTCCAATCCTTGCGGATGTCCAGATCCGTCAGTGACTCTGTCTTGTTGATTAACAGGCCCTTTTCGTTGGCCAGATGCAGCAGACTGATGAAGCAGTAACTTGTGGAGATGTCATCCATCATCGACTTGGAGTACACGGACTGCAGGCCGTTCATCACATCTGTAAACTTGAGCATCTTATCCTCGTCTGACTGTGCAGGAGGCTCTTCGGGTGCGGCCAGCTGCTCGTCAATGCTGGCAGCCCCGGTTTCGGCCGGTGGTGGCGTCAACAGACGCGACGCTGCGACACCCTTATCGAAGGACATGCCCTTCCACAGCTCCTCCTTGAGCCTTCGCACGTCCACGCGCTTGGCTACCCGTGCGTACTGGACGTACTCGGGGCGCACCCGCCGGCTGGAGGTCACGAGTGTTGTGCCAAAGGCCAGGTCGGCTGGGTTGGTAACCGTCAAGCCGCCGAAGCCCGTTGTGAACCCTTGTGTGAATCCAAGGCCTTGCGTAAAGCCCTGCGTCATTCCACCGTCACCGCCTAAGCCAGCACCATCAACAGGGCTGAAGTGCTCGCGGGCATCGGCAAACTCCTCACCATCGATATCGTCGTCATCGTCGCCGCCGGCAAATGGTAAGCCGTCGTCTGCGAAGAAGTTGGCATCGTAGTCGCCGTGTGGCTCGCCATCGTTGCCGGCATCTGCACCATCCTCGACCGTTGTCCGCAGAGGATTGTTCTTTTGTGATGCCCAGAAAGCCTCGTCCATCTCGCCCTCAGGCACATCCGGTTGCTGCTGCTGCTGCTGGAGCTGGCTAAACAGGCTACCGGCAGCAAAGCCGCCAAACTGCATCCGCCGCCGGCTGAGTCTCGCCTTGGGCTTGAGGAAGAGAGACAGCAGCTGCTTGCTATGGAAGTGCTTGTCGTCGGGAAGCAGGTTGCGCGACTTAGCCTTCCAGTCCTTCTTGGCAGGGTGATGGCCGTGTTGCTGGACGCTTGCGTGTATAGCAACTCGGCCATGACGTTGTCAAGTGGTGCTGCAAAGTCGATGGCGAAGGGCTCCTTCTCCTTGCGCGGCTTGGCAGCCGAGGCAGGCTTGTTGACATCCTTGATCTTGCGAATACGCCAGTGCTCAGCGCTCACCCAGTTCTTGCGGAGCGCTTGGTCGAAGTAGCTGAGGATGTTGTCGTGCAGTTTGTCGGGCTGTTGCGAGGAGTGTGCCATGGCGATGGTGAAGTCGTCTGTGTCAGCGCCGTTGCCGCCCGGGCCGCCAAGGAGCAGGAGGTCGTCGCCGACATCGCCATCTGCATTGTAGACACGCATCTGCGGTTCTAACCGAGCTTCGCGGGCCCAGGCCTCACCACCTTCACCAAAGTTCACGTCACCACCCAGTCGAAGCCGCCCAGAGCGTCCGTGTCATCAAATCCGAGCGGGTTGTCCTCATCAATGAACATGGCCGACTTGTCTCCGTCCCCATCGCCCTCACCATCGTTCTCAGGGCCACGAAGGAAGGGTATGTCAAGGGAGCCCGAGGGGTTGCCGAGGTCGAATGTCTTGAGCGACGGGCAGACGTCGAGTTCTTCGAGACGGTGGAGTTCGGGAAAGAAGCGGTGGCCAAGGGAGGCGACGTCAATCGGCACATCCTGGTCGTCAACGTCCTCCTCGACAAACGAGGGCTCAGCGTCCTCTTCATCACCCTCCTCGAGGTCCTCCTCATCTTCCTCGTCACCCTCTTCCTCACCATCACCGCTCTGCTTCTTGCCCTTCTTGTTGTTCTTCTTGCGTGTCTTGGCAATGTCGTTGGCGTCGTCGCTGCTGTCAAAGACGATGCGGCCCTGACCATCAATCATCAGGTGATTGAGGAGCAGACCCTTGGCGCCGCCCTCGTCAAAGTCGGCTGAGGCCTTCTTGAAGAGAGGGTCAACAGCAAACTCGAGCTCGAGCTTCTTGAGCTGCAGCGAGGCAAACGACGGAGCCAGTGTTGCTTCGGACCGCTGCTTCTTCTTGGGCTTCTTCTTGGGTTGCCGTCTTCGTCGAGCTCGTCCTCATCCTCGCTGTCCTCGCCGTCACCGGCACCAGCGCCGCCTTTCTTCTTATTCTCGCGGCTGTCGGCCAGACCGCTCAGCAGCTTGCCCGTCTCGGTGGCCACACTGTCGACACGACTCGTGTAGATCTTGACACACCCGTCGAGGGTGCAGCTGGCCTTTTGGAAGTTGACGCCGTCACCCTCTTTGAGGAGGGACATGTCGTGGAAGTAGTCGATGAGGGCAAAGTTCCATGAGTTGGTCGCGTTGATCTTGTTGTCGGTGGCCATCTTCATCCACTCCTCAAAGTTGGCGAGGATGGGTACCCGCTTCATAGGCGTCACCACCGCACCGCCCACCACCACGCGATCGTCGTCGTCGTCATCGTCGTCGGCGCCGCCACGACCACCGAGAATTGCCCGGTTGCCAGACGCGGCAGCCGCTGCAGCAATGGCTTCTCTGCTGTTGATGCCGCCCGCGCCCAGACTCTGGCGTTTGCGACCGCGCGGGGTTCTCTCGCCGAGGGGCGTCCGCGGGCTGCCGCTGGAGCTGGGCGACGCATTTTCGAGGTCGTCGAGGCGCATGTTGCTCACTTTGCGCGATGTCGGTGTGGCAGCTGCCTTGAGCTGGTTAATCTGGGCTTCGTGCAACGCCTGGCGCGACTGCAGACGTGCAGCCTTTTCCTGCGCATCGTCATTGAGGGGGATTCTGTCGGTCAGTTCTGTATTATCTTGCTGCGGATTTGATCTGTTTGAGCGGCGCAACATACTTCACTGGCGAGTTCTTGAATGGCGACTGCGAGAGCGACCCCGATGCCGCTCTGCTGTTGCTTCTCGTGCTGTTTGCACGCGGTGCCTGCGCGACGCGAGGCATGGTTGAAGGTTGTTGAGTTTGTTGAGTTTGTTGATTTTTGTCCTTTTCTTCTTTTTTGTTGTCGTCGTATCGTTCCGTCGCAGAAAGTCTGCTCGCGCGGCAGACGTCGATGTTTGTGTCGTCGTCGTGGATGTCGCACGCAAGGGGTCTCCACGTCGCGCTGTGTTTTGCGTTGGGCGCTTTTGCGATGGGGGGTTTGATTGTTTGGTTGTTTTTCGTGTTTTCGCCTATTCCAGTCGAAAGTAAACAAACTCACGTGACCTGATGTGGCACGGAAACTACCAGTGAAATAGCACAGTTTCTTTTATATACACTGTGAGTCCACACGGTACGGAGGCATTCTACACGCTAGACCTAATCTGAGCCGCCAAGCTCATAGTCCCGCTGATTAACTAGCAAAAGTGCCCGGCATAGAGAGGGCTTCAGTACTAGATACCTTTTTTTTAATACAAAATAAGCACCTATCTATGTACCTACAACATACGATGCTGGTCGCATCTTGGCGTGGGAGGCCGACCAAACAAGCAGGCACGAGTTTTAAAGTGGTGACGATGTTCTGCGCCGTGGAGCTGTACCTTCCCGCATTTCTTGCTGGCACCCTCGTCGCACCTTCCCACCTCGCTCTGCCGCGCATGCCTCTGGGAGTTTTCGTCCTATCTTGCTGGGTGCCTGCTGTGTGCATCCTGTCGACAACAATTGCCCCTTTATTTGGCATAGCTTCACGAGTCACAAATATATTGTGATACCAGCCGAAGCGTTGCAAAGCGCACCCTCATGCACTGCGAGACCGGCAATATACCCAACGGCCGCATTCACCAACCTACCTTTGTTTCTTAGTGCTCTCCGAGCGCCTGGGCCATATCCACTGTTTTTCTCCCCGGTTCATTTCGTCCCATCCGAGCAACGATCACCCTCTTTCAACACGAGCCGCAATCACGACTTCCAATTGCCTTCTCCTCCCTCCAGAAGACCATGGCCGTGAGGCAAGCTCTCGTTCGGCTCTGAGATAATGTCTTCTCTGACGAATCATTCCTGGCGTCGTCGGCGGGCGCGGTTCTCGGTCCGGCCGTTCTATGTCTCGACAGGCCTGATCCTCGCCCTGGTCGCCCTCCACACGTTCGCGCCCGGCCTGATCGGTCCATCGAAGATCGGCAGCGGCAGCTTCAATCTCTTGCGCCGCAGTGATGGCGATACCCCCGAGGATCTCGAGTGCCGGCTGGTGCACCACGCCGAAGACAAATGCGCCTTCGTGATGGCCAACTGCGAAGACGAGGCGGCCGGCCTAATACCCTACATTACCTTTTACTACTGCTCGATGCAGCATGTGCAGCCACTGGCCTTTACCATACTCATCATGTGGCTCGGCCTGCTTTTTAACGACTATTGGCATTGCCGCGAGCGACTTCTTTAGTGTCAATCTGAGCACGATTTCCACCATATTGGGTCTCAGCGAGAGTTTGGCTGGTGTCACCTTTTTGGCCTTTGGCAACGGTTCGCCCGATGTCTTCAGCACCTTCGCCGCCATGGGCTCTAACAGCGGTAGTATGGCTGTGGGCGAGCTGATTGGAGCGGCGGGCTTTATCACAGGCGTGGTCGCCGGGTCGATGGCGCTGGTGCGCGAGTTCAAGGTCAGCCGCCGCACGTTTGTGCGCGACATTTTTTTCTTTATTGTATCCGTGGCCTTTGCCATGATCTTCTTGGCCGACGGCAAGCTCATGTTGTGGGAGTGCTGCGTCATGATTGGTTTCTACGTGTTCTACGTGCTGACCGTCGTTGGCTGGCACTGGGTGTCAACACGCCGTAAGCGGCGGCGGGCACGTGAGGCAGCTTCGCGCGGCCACTTTTACGGTGCCACGATTGGTGCCCTCGGCAGTGGTGGCGCTGGTGACGACGACCTGGCACCTTATCATGACGACGATGACCAGGCCCGGGCCAATGCCAACAGAAATGCCGAGGACGGACTCCCGATCGATCCCCATGATGAGCCAGAGCCGGATGATACGGCACCTGTTGGCGGCCGTCGCGAGCGGCCACCGCCTGATATTTCTGCCCTAGAACGGGGCCCACGGATCGAAGTTGATAGTGTCGAGAGTCCCGGTGAGGCAGATCTGGCCTTTACTGGCGAGTCTCAAGACCGCGAGATTAGCGAAGAAGAGCAGGACCGCCGGAACCGCCACATCACCGCGGAGATGACAAGCAGCATGCGTGTCAACCGGCCGCCTGGACGTCGGAGGACCACGACGACCACGCCCATCCGGCCTAGTCTGCTTGGTGCTCTCGAGTTCCGGTCCGTCCTGGCGTCACTGCAACGCTCGGGAACCATGCATCTCGCCCCCATCGACCGGCGGCGGGTATCCAACCAGCACCGCCCCAGCCTCTCTCGGGGCCACTCCACGTCTGTCATCAACGGCACTCATTCGCTCGAAGAGCATGGTCTCGACGACAACATGAGCCGCAGCTCTCTCCTCCCACAAGACGCATATAGGCGGCAAGGCTCTAGAGAGGGACGGGACAGAGCATTGTCATCTGGCGATCGTCCCCTTAGCTGGGCGGACAGCAGCCACCAGCTTGGCCCACCATTGCTCCGCTATACGGATGCAGAGGATACGGTGCCCGAGGAGGGCTCTTCAGGCATGTCGTCACCCAATAAAGGACCGTCACCATTGGGTAGCAGCGCCGTCACATCGGGCCTGGCATCTCCTGATGTGGTTGCTACTCCATCCTCATCCGACAGCCCACTCGCGCTTGCCTCTCCGGCGCCGGCTGCGGCCTCATCTATGCCCCAACAACATCCTTCCCTTCTACCCCCGGCGGCGGCGCGCTCCATCTTCACATTCCTACTTCCCCTCAACATAGTGCGCGACTCTCACCCGGGTCATCGCCTGCCCTCTCCCCTTTCCCGGGCTATGTTGAGTCTCCGTTGCCGTTCTCCCCTCTTCCTCCCTCTCGGCAGTCAAGTCTCCCACTGTCACAGCCAGACAATCTGCCGGCTGATGACGGGTCCAGCTTCCCGGGCCTCGATGACAGTGCCAATACGAGACCTATCAAATGGTGGCCTTACAACATCCTTCCCCTCCCCATATCATTTTGAGCACTCTTTTCCCAACAGTCACTGGTTGGCGGGAAAAGACGATCTGGGACAAGTTTGTTAGTCTTATCTCGGCTCCGACTGTCTTGCTACTCGTTGTGACGCTACCCGTTGTTGAAATCGACTCGCAGAGCGACGAGGACGAAGAAGAAGAGGAAGAGATTGCCAACGAGTTTGCACACCACGATGACATGGCAGCCGAAGGCGTCAATCCTTCTCGTGAGCCACTTATGAATGGCCACCGAGGTCCAGTCGGTCACCCGGCTACGCCGTTACTGATTGTGCCCCAGCCGGAGACTGAGTGGCAGCGCTACCGTCGTAGCACCTTAACAAACCGGCCCCTGCAGTCTCCCATGATCCGTGCCCTCCAGGCCGAACATGGCATCGGCGCCGACAACCTCTCATCGAATGCAGTATCGATGACATCGGCTGGTAGCAGCAGCGCCACCCCTACTCCTCCGGACCATGTTCCGGCCATTCCACGACGTTGCCCAACCCGCCAGCCAAGCCAATGGACCCTGCCATTCTCGGTAGCGAGCTTAGTCAAGACGAGGCCGAAGCTGCGGCCGCTGGTTGGAACCGCTGGCTCGTGGCTGTGCAGCTCTTTGCCGGCCCGTTGTTCACGGCGTTCATCATCTGGGCCAACATGGCAGAAGACCTCGAACACCCCCGGCGCGATCTGGTGTTTATGATCATCGGGTCGCTCGTGGCCTCGTCTGTCATGCTGTTTGTGCTGTTGGCCACCACCTCGGCCACGCGCCGTCCCAAATACCACTCGCTCCTGTGCTTCCTCGGGTTCATTATTAGCGTGGCTTGGATCTCCACGGTTGCCGGCGAGGTCGTGGGTGTGCTCAAGGCATTTGGCGTTATCGTGGGCATCTCTGAAGCCATCCTTGGCCTGACCATCTTTGCCGTTGGCAACTCGCTCGGTGACCTGGTGGCTGACATTACTGTCGCTCGTCTGGGCTACCCCGTCATGGCATTGTCTGCTTGTTTTGGCGGTCCGATGCTCAACATTTTGCTGGGTGTCGGCATCGGTGGTGCCTGGATGACAATCAAGGCGGCCAAGGCGCACCGGGACCGGCACCCGGACCAGCCCTGCACTACGAGCCGTACGCCATACAGGTGGGTAGCTCCCTGCTGGTCTCGGCTGTCACGGTTCTACTTACGCTCTTCTTCTTACTGGTGGCCGTGCCGGCCAACCGGTGGGTGATGAGTCGCAAAATCGGTCTGGCACTTATTGGCATGTGGACCGTGAGCACCATTGTGAATGTCGTCCTCGAGATCACGGGGGCGTGGCGATAGAGATATGAAGAGACGAAGGGAGGCTAGGAAACGGCTGGCAGTGGGACCTTGTGGCGTCCTACGGTGAGACACCGGCACATCGACAAGCGCCATCCCAGTACCGGCCCAGCGCCCGCCATGACCTCCAGCAACAACGACGTGCTCCCTAAGCAAAACATACTAAGATATATCTTTTTTGGATATCCGTTGGCCTCATCGACATACACAAGATGGCTGAATAGAATGGAGAGGGCGGCAGTTTTGTATACATGTATTCATATTAGCATTAACCACGTTTCTTTTCTTTTGGTTCAAATTTTCTTGTTGTGGAAAGCGTAACGTGTCTATTTTCTATTTGGAGACAAATGTTCCTTGTTCTCCGTACACAGTACTTTTGGATACTTTCATCTCATTTCCGCTGGCGCCCCTTTTTTGCTACTTGCGGCAGTTTACTACATAGGTCCGTTTGAAGGGCTACGCGAGTAGTGTCGGCGACGGCTGCCGGCACCACAAGACCACATGACGCTGCCCTGACGAGGAAACGAGTAACGGCGAGGAAGTGCGTTACGTTGATCTGCAATCGAGACCTTCTAAAGGTGATGGAGAAGAAAGGCACTCCTTGCTTCAGTCAACAAAAAGGTCAAGAAGCGCCGAAGCAGGCAAATTTGGGAATACGATGCTTTCTTTTGAATCCTTCCCAGCCTATCCTCGCCATCTCTTTTGTTGCCAGCCGCTTCAACCGAGATGACAACCGCTCTATTTTTTTTTTGTTCAGCATCATCGCGACTTGTCTCTCCATATAGCAACGGTGCAAATCATATGATTCCTTTTTCTGGCGGTTCTTTGCCCAGAATTAGGAAATGATGGGCTACCTCGCTTCGAAAGCGCATTTTCTTTTCTTTTTTTTCAAGTGGCATCTCATCTCTACATTTACCCGCCAGTACATATTCACGATAGCGTCAAGGCTGTCGGCATCTCCTAGCATCACAAAACGACAGCTCTGTTTTTCGAGTTCTTTTCTTTTACTCTTGCACAGCCCCGCCATGCAAGCTCAGTATTCACAAAAAGCATATTTTCCACCCAAATCTCGCATTTTCAGCTTGCATGGCCCGGGCTAAGCCGGATGTGGAGCATCACCCTGCTGTGCTATTTTTTTTTCTCGCCGATGCCCCATCGACCTATCGTCCACCGTCGTCCCGGCCATGGCCGTAGTAGCCGTGGGGTGCTGCGAATACTAGTGTGAGCAATTGTGAGCAGTCAAGCAAAGAAGACGAGCAGAGAAAAAGAAACGCCAGGGAGAAAAGCGATATCAGCGAGAAGGCTGTGTGACAACAAGATCGACCAGACTGCGTAAGCATGCACTGCAGAAAAGCAGAGAGTATGCAAGCAAGAGAGGCTGGGCAGGGGTTCTCGGCGTGCTTTGCTATCTTGCTCAACAAAAGATGCCAAAAAGCAAAAGAGAACAACAATCCAACTCGGCAACGACAAAATGACCCCTCCTTTTGCACCTGCTTGCACATCAGGGTCGAATTCCAACAAACAGAACCCTGGCGTCGCCGTCATCAGAGGAGATCCCTGGGCCCCTGAGCCCTTGTCCGCTAGCTCCAGTCCCAAGCTCCTACGGAGCCACTAACACGAACCCTTGAGCTTTGTGAAGAAAGAGAGAGGCCGGCCAGAAGCTCAGACGCCCGAACCACATGTTCAGCTGCGATCCCCCGTTTGTTCCCCTTTAGGAACCCCCCCTCTCCGATCACAATACGACCACGGGTTCCTCCTCCTTTCCCCTAGCACAGCTCCTACGATCGCCCAGAAAAATTATATCGAGAGAGAGAGGGGCCAGCGCTGGCGTCAAGAAAGAGGAAAAGAGGTGCACGATAGCAACTAAGCAACCGAGCACGACGCCAAAACCAACCGAAAAAGGAAGGCTAAAGAGAAAGTGGTTCGCAGCAACTTGGCTAATGACAGATCCTCCCAGCTTCCAGAGGGTTAAAACACCACAGATGAGATGGCTCCCTCCTCTGTTCAAGCATAATTGCTCCCCATTGCTCCCCACTGCCTACTCAGTATGGAAGTAAGCATATTTCCTTGTCTGCCCTCCTCAATGTTACTATGAGGCATCTAACATGAGCTTACCTTTGCACGATGGAGCTCTGCGTTCCGTCTTTCCCGCTTAATACCCACGATACCCACGCTTCCTCAGCCGCAAAGGAGGGCATGCCGAGCTGAAAGTTGCATTTCTGCAAAGTGGAGGCACAAAACCTACCCCAGCAGCGATTAGCAGGGTTGTTCACCAGAGCAATGGTAAGTGACGAAAGTGTCACCGCATGGTGACATTGGTTTTCTGAGTGTCAATAATAGGCAAAAGAGAATAATCAAAAGAGGAAATAGAGAAACCAAAACGAGAAGAAGAAAGGGGGAAAAAAGGATGGAGGGGCAGGGCCAAGTGGCATGACGACAGCTCAACAGGGTACAGGATCTGGTCTGTTCTCACACACTGTCTCCTGGTCTGTGCCAAAGCTGTCAAACGATGGGCAAAAGGACCCAGCATGAGAGACAATACTTTGTGCATTTTGAGCTAATGATGCACGCTCAGGGCCAAAGCCGACGACTGGTGTCCGCCTATTATAGATATGGACGGAACATGCGTGTAAAAAGGCTCGAAAGTAGATGGCGAAAGCGAGTGCAGCCGACCTCCGTGCAAAGTGCAGTGAGGGAGCCAAAGTATTTTACTGAGAATGCAGAAAGGGGAAAAGGAGAATGGCGGGCAGGGAAGCTAACGACGGCGACCAGACGCAAGAGGAAAAAGAAATGTGAGGGGCAGGGATTGTGAGGCAAGCAAGAGGGTGTGTGATATGTACGGAGACATGCGAAGTATGTGTGGATATTATTCTCGTTGGCTTTGCTAGATGCATGATGCCTGGCTGATCCCAGAAGACACCAGAAGACTCGCAATGGTGGAGATCCCAGCCCTCTTTTCAGGGTGTTTCTCTGTTTTTGTTTTTGGCGTGCGTCCTTCGTCTGTCCCCAAGGGAACAAGCGTGCCCGACGGCGTGGCCGAGAGAGGCAGAAGATGGGCAAGGGACGAGATGAGAAGAGGGGTGGATAGGGTGAAGGGTGAAGGGTGAAAGGGGAGGGGGGACAGGACGATAGAGGGGCCGACCTTGATGACGATGGGGAGGAGGGGAGGGGATTAACACAGAGAGCTGTCTTAAGTGGGATGAGGTATTCGCACATATAAGAGGAGCTGTATGTCCCTGGTCCAGGACGAGGTTATCGTGGCTTTCTTTCTTCTCTTCGTCATTCTAAAAACACCATACATCTTCACTTACAAACTCTCATCACTTACCTACTCTTCCTTCTCTTTTTATCACCTCCCACCCACACATTCACAATGGATTTCTCCAAGATCAGCTCCATGGCCGAGAGCGCCATCTCCGACTTCTCGAACAACAACAGCAATAACAACAACAACAACAACAACAATGGAAACAACAACAACAACTCCGGCTCTGGCTTCGGCGGTTGGGGCGAGGTCGGCACTGCCGCCAAGCAGGCCTACAGCGACTACGAGTCCAAGGGCAACATCGACTACCAGCAGCTCGGCAACGTCGCCAAGGACGCCGCCTCGGCCTACAACTCCGAGTCCAACAAGTCGGACTTGACTGGCATTGGCAAGAACATTGCCTCGGGCCTGTTCGGTGGCAGCCACGGCAGCTCCAACAACAACTCGAGCAACAACAACAACAACGACGACAACTCGTCGAACAACAACAACTCGAACAGCTTCGGCGGCAACAACAACAACAACAACTCCTCGAACGACAACAACAACAGCTTTGGTGGCAACAACAACTCCTCCAACAACAACAGCTACGGCTCGTCTAACAACAACAACTCGGACAACTACGGCTCGTCCAACAACAACTCCGACAGCTACGGCTCGTCCAACAACAACAACTCTGATAGCTACGGCAGCAACAACAACAACAACTCGGACAGCTACGGTTCCAACAACAACAATGGCGGTAACGGTGGCTACGGTGGCAACAACAACAACAACTCCGACAACTACGGCAACAACAATAACAACAACTACTAAGCATCTCATCCGGGGATAGTAGTGTGAGGTGTTGTAGAAGAATCAAAAGAAATATACCTTCTGTCGTGGAAGCGAGCAAATGCTCCTTTTTATTTTTATGAATATGATTAGCCTAGCTTGACAGCGTGAGACGAAATAAATTCAAACAAATTCTCGCAAAGTGAAGCATTCACCCCTCAACTTGCCTGTGGAAAGATATAAGTGATGAAAGAGCAACTGGAAGTGTCAAGGTCGTGGGCAATTCAAACATATGGAATGTGTCATAGTATGATTTAAACGATACTCACACAACTGTATGATTGATCTGTCCTTTTCGATTCCCGGAACAACAAATATCTCAACTGGAATCATATGTCATGTACATAATAGACCAAACGCCCGATGCTAAAAATCAGAACGGCCACGTCACGGTTGACTTGTCCTTTAATTTCGTATCTTCGCCCGACTTGCCGACCATCCCATCCCGAAATTACGGGTCCGTAGCCGGCATCGTTTTTCTGCGGGAGCGAACGATTGCGTCAGTACGGAGCAATCCATACGTTGTTAAAGTGAGTAAGGGCAATATTCTTTTTTTTTTTTTATAAAAAAAATTGTTATTTTATTTTAGTCAAATGGCCTTTGTTGGTTTTGGTTTTGGTTTTTATTCTAGTTTTTTATTCATCTATTCAAACGAGAGACGCACTTTTCGATTTATGAGAATTAAAATAAAATAACCAAAATAAAATAAAATAAAATAAAATAATGTAGACAAAAACAAGGACAAGGACACACAATAACAATGTTTGTATCTAAAATACCAAAAGATAGCAAACGAAAACTGATTCACAATACAACGCACTATATGCAAGGCTACCGGATCAAACATACATGTCCATTTTGACAGCCGGCTACCGACAGCCTTGAGGACACTTCGCCAATGAAATATGATATCTCGATCCATTGACCCGGGACTTAGACTGAAATTGTTCGACAAAATGAACAGCCTGTTCTCTTCGGCGAGGCTGAGCATCTCGGAAATGTCTTCTTACTTTTTTCAACACTGCGACATCTGCCTTCCCCCTCATATCTCTACTGTTTCTTTAGCAACAATCATTTAAAACAAAACATGAAAATGACTCGATTCTCGATTGATCAGGGAACAATGACTCAATTTGTAAATCCAATTTCAATTCTCCAAATGTCTGGAACAATTTGATGATGAAAATACGACCTGGTGGGGTTTAAGATTGCCGTTTGGCATGGTTTGGCATGGGCAGAAGAAGGCGCAGCAGCTCACATGGCCGGCCGTCAAGAGACAACGGTGTCCTTTGACACCAATTTTGCACCAAAACCGTCGATGATGGAAATTAGTTAGTAACAAACAGCACAAAAAAGGTGTCTAGAACAAGGCTATGTTGTGACGGGAAGAAATCTCAATTAAAAAAAAAAAACAATTTTCCGAATAACGGAACAGTTAATTCGTGAAACGTGGCTCCATCACGGCCCGCGGTGCAGCAGGATTGTGCACTGCCGTGATGATCCCATGTTTTGTTTTGAAACGAAAAGAAACAAAAAAAAAGAAGCTTGGGCGAACAAGAGCTTGCCAATTGAACCATTGAGCCACCTGGAATTACATGTAACAGTTGTAAGCTTGTGAAAGGGACCCACTGTAATAAGACGCAACCACTTATGTGTTCTTTCCATAGGCCAAGAGTGCCAAAATAGTGCTCCATAGCACGATAAGATAAGACCTTCTCACACTTTTTGGCCGCAAACAGACCTGAACTTTCCCCACGTGGCGGGGTAAGTCAGCGCCCCTATTTGCTTTTGCACGGCGTAATGCTTATACGAAGAGGGTGAAGGAGGGGACCAGAGGGGAAGGCGCGATCGGTGGTTGTACACAGCGTGCTCTTGCCTTGACCATTGACTTTTCGTGGTTTCCTTTCTTGGGTGGCATTTTCGAATTTCTCGCTTGATCTGCGAAGCTGTCCCGATTCAGAAAGAACTCTCCCTGAACCACCCTGACCGCTCCTTCTCGACTTTCTTGTCAACACTTGCCTTCTTTTGCTCTGTTGCAGCTTCCGACCACTTTCGTTCTTGCCTCTTCTCCACTTTCTATATAAAGGGGCCCGAAGACAGCTCCCCTCTTTTTCTCTTGCGTTTTCGCTCGACTCCTCCTTTTCGATTGACCGCATCTCTCCGCTCTATTGGAAACCTCAATTCCTTCTTTTCTTCCTTCCACCACAACACCACCACCAATTCACAGCCAACCCACACAACCGCCACAATGCCTGATGCCAGCAGCTACCCTGCGCTCGCCGAGCGCCCCATCAAGAACACTGTCGTTCTCTTCGATGTCGACGGCACCCTGACCCCGGCGCGTCTGGTGAGTTCACAGTATTCTCGAGGTTGCTTCAGTACTGTACGAAATACCTGCTAACCCGTCCCCTCACTCCCCCCAGCACGCCTCCCCGAGATGCTCGACATCCTCCACCGCCTCCGTGAAAAGGTCGCCATTGGCTTCGTCGGCGGCAGCGATCTCGCCAAGCAGCAGGAGCAGCTCAGCACCCCCGACGTCCCCGTCACCGACCTGTTCGACTTCTGCTTCTCGGAGAACGGCCTGACCGCCTTCAAGTCGGGCAAGAGCCTGCCCAGCAACAGCTTCATCAAGTGGTTCGGCGAGGACCGCTACAAGGAGTTTGTCAAGTTTGTGTTGCACTACGTGGCCGACCTCGAGATCCCCGTCAAGCGCGGTACTTTTGTAGAGTTCCGCAACGGCATGGTCAACATCAGCCCCGTTGGCCGTAACGCCACGACCGAGGAACGTCTGGCCTTTGAGGCGTTCGACAAGGAGGCCGGTGTGCGCAAGGCCTTTGTGGCGGCACTGCGCGAGAAGTTTGGCCACCACGGCCTGACGTTCTCGATTGGCGGCCAGATCTCATTTGATGTCTTCCCCACTGGCTGGGACAAGACGTACTGTCTGCGCCACCTGGAGGAAGATGCCAAGAAGCCCGGCGGCATCGAGTACACCACTGTGCACTTCTTTGGCGACAAGACGTTCGAGGGCGGCAACGACTACGAGATCTACACCGACAAGCGCACGACGGGCCACTCGGTCACCAAGCCCGAGGACACCATCGCTGAGCTCAAGAAGCTGTTCGACCTGTAAAGGGCGAACTGACTACGTGGCTGCCCCGATAATTATACCAACAAAATGATGTAGCGAACTGAGGACGGATATGGACAATAAAATAGACGTACTATTTAATGTGAAAGATATTTATAAATAGCTCAATAAAACAACAAGGGCTATTACAAGCAATCTTTGACATAAACACACATAAAAAGATCAAAATCAAAATTGAAAAGATATCATTGAAAAAAGAAAACGATACGAAAAAGAGCGAGCAGAAACCAAGAAGAAAATAGCAATGTAAAAAAACGCGTGAAAATGAAAAAAAAAAGATAACCAAACGAGAGCAATATAAAATCCAGAATAAAACCCTACCCAATAAAACACTTCAGTTCAGACGGCCTCTCCTCCTTATCTTCCTCCTGCTTAGTGGCCAAACTCAAGGTGCGGCACAATGACGGGACCGTACTTGGTTGGTGCACTGAAGCTGCCGCCGTCACCCTGCACGACATAGTCCACGGCCAAGCTGAGCTTGCTGAGCCCTTGCTGTCCGTTGACGATGCTGGCCGCGTAGGTCGTGCCGGCAATCGCCTCCGGGTCAAAGGCGACGACCGCCAGGTAGTTACGCCGGTTCATCAGCTTCTTGTACTCGCGCGGCTGGCCCGACGCGTCCACCTGGAAAATCTCCATCATATCCTCCTTGGTGTCCGACACTTCGTTGTTCGACATGTGCCCGTTGAGAGGCACGTACAGCAGTTTGTTGTTGTGCAGCATCTTGAGGAGGTAGTTACTCGACGGGGCACCGACCACAGGCGATGTGATTAGCTGGTACATGGTCTTGTGGTCCGACGGGTGCGATGGGTCGTGCACCAAACCAGCACCGCTGCAGTGCACATCACCCGACAAGAACGTCATGCGGATGCCCTTTTGCTGTGCGATGCCCTGGAGAGTGCGGATCAGGTACGTGCGCTCCAGGTCCTTGGACTCGTGGGTCCAAAGGTCACGCAGCTCCTCCGTGATGCCGATATCACCGAAATTGTTGAGGTAGTTGCCCATCAGACCAGACTTGCCAATAGCCTTCTTGACGGACGAGAATCCCTGCTGAACAACCTCCTTGCCGCCCACGACACCGGCCACGGAGCTCGTCACCTTGCCGAGCAGGTTGTACGTCGTGTTGACCGCCTTCTTGCCCGTTTGCAGCGTGTTGGCCAGTGTCTCGACGGTCTCCATCCGCGGGTAGACAATGGGGACCGAGATCATCCAGATACAGTGCTGTACACTAGGTGGTAGCAATGCCACCTTGGGGAACAGGCCCTGGTACGTGGGACCCGCTAGCACGCGTGTCTGGGTGCGCTCGGAGCGGCAGTCGGGGCCGACGACGACCATGGCCGGTCCTAGGTACTTGACAAAGTGCCAGCCAGCACCCGTAATCGTAAACAGATCCTGGTCCGTGTGCACATTGCGCAGAATCTCAATGGTCGTGTGGTGCTGGAACAGTAGGTACATCTCAATGGCGATGCGGCCAATGTTCTTGAAGATGGCTGTTTGTTGCATGTACGCCGGGTACGAGCCGAAGCCGTCAAAGATGTCGTGGTCGTTCACCTGCAGTACGTGCGGAATTTGAGCAAAAGCCTCACGCAGGAACGGCTGGTCAAAGTGCGACGTGTAGTAGTGGAAGTACGCGTGCGTCGTGTCCTCCTCGTGCCGCGCTGTCCACTGCACGTTCTTGCGGTTCTCACGGCCCGAGATGGCCAGCCACTGTTGTAGGAGGGGCACTTCGCGCCACAGGCGATCAGCGTAGATCTGGTCTCCGAGACCCAGCTGCACATGGAAGCCGCCGCACTCGACGTTCTTCTGCAGCACATCCTTCCACATGAAGTCGACACCACCCAGCTTGTTGCGATCCGCCTGCGACGTCAGAGGCGAGAAATCGTTGCCAGAGTGGGCCAGGAAGCGCCATCCTTGCTCGTGGCGACCAGCGACGACAAACTCGTAGCGCGTGCAGCCAAGATGCGACGTCACAGCATATGTCCAGCGCTCGGTGCTATGCTCACTCATCTGCAGGTCAATGTCGTACTTATAGAAGCTCCAACGTTGGTGTGTATAGATGGTATAGGGGTTGAGCTGCCGAGGGTTCGGCGACAAGTCGACACTCTGGTGGATGTGAATGGTTGGCGGCTGAGGACCGTCGGTCACAATCATGATGCTGCCAAGCCAGATGCCCTTCTCGACGTCCATGTTCATGTACCGTAGGTAGGGACCAAAGTACACGCCGTTAGTGGGCGCGATCTTGTACATGTCCACACCTGCACTGGGTGGTGGACCCATGAAACCCGTCGCCGTGGAGTTGGCCATGCTGGTGATACTCTCGGCATAACCGGGCGTGGGAGGGTACATGGGCGAGGCCATGGATTGCTTCATAAACGGGGAGGCTAATGGGTTGCCATAGGTGGACGTGGCCGGCGAAAGCGGTGTAGGGTCGTGGTTGAGGGGCGTAGGTCCCTTGGGGAACTCCCACTGAGTAGCCTGTGTGGCCAGGTGGATGTAGTAGTACTGTCCAGAGTTTTTGGTCCAGATGCGAGATCCAACCCTCGGGCAGTGGTGGCGGCTCCGCCGGGCTTTGCACAGACAAGGAGTGAGACAGAGGCGGCTTGCCGCCATTGGACATGACACTCTCCGGCCGCTGATCATTGGCAAAGGCAGGGTGGTTGGCATTCATGCCCACGGGAGACGCCAGCGGGTTGCTAACGGGAGAGCTATAGGCAGATGCCTTTTCGTTGCCGTAGGCCTGGTTCGGAACAGCTGCGGCAGCTGTATTCGGTTGCTGTTGTGGCTGTTGAGGCTGGCTAGGATGGTTCACCGTAGCAAACCCTGAAGCGGCCGCGGCAGCTGCCACAGCGGCGGCGGCAGAACTGGACGCAGCTGCGGGTGGTGGCTGAGAATGGCCTGCCAGTGCGGGATGCTGTCCGGGATTCTGCTGGGCTGGCGGGGCCTGAGCCTGAGCCTGACCCGGGCAGGAGCAACATTGGCCGCTGCGCCCTGCTGCTGCTTCTCCTTGGGGTAGCCTGAAGCCGCACCACTGGGAGTGTAGGCAGGAGGTGGTGTGGATGCCTGCATGCGCTGGAAATCCTGCTCCAAAACGCTCACCTGAAGACCGGAGCTAGCCGGTTGGTTGCTGGCCGCTGTGTGGACGGTAGAGGCGGCCGGTGTGGGAGGCGAAGGAGCTGCAGCCGCGGTACCAGCAGCGCCTGCAAAAGCCGGGTGCATGGGAAACTGCTGCTGCGCGTTCGCAGATGCAGCACTGGGAGGCGACGGACTCTGGACCGGGTTAATGCCCTGGTAGACTGTGGGCGGGCCATGAGGCTGGTTGTCGGGCTGCTCCGTCGGGGTCCACGGACGCGGTGCTGCAGCCGGTTGTTGAGCAGGCGGTGGGGGCTGCCATATTGCGCCAAGCGTTGTGCAGCTGCCGCACTGGGGGCTTGGAAACTGTTCAAGGTGGCCGTGCCGGAGATGCCGGCGGCTGCATATCGGGCCTCGATGTCACTGCCGGGAATGCTGCCAGGCTCCACGATGGGCGTCTCTGGCGGCGGAGGCGATCCGCGACTTGCCCGGGTTGTTGATGTGGAAGCCGTAGAAGCAAAGCGGTTCATGCCGCCGCCGCCGCCGCCGCCTCCACCACCGCCACTGGGCGAATCGCTGAGCTGGATAGGTCTGAGAGTGTCCGAGTCGGCATGTGCCGGCCGGTACGGGTTGACATGGGCCGGAGGCGCAGTGTTGGCAGAAACTCCCGCACCGCCAGACGAAGACGAGGTGGTCGAAGAGGCGGTAGAGCCCACAGGAGGAGGATGGTAATAGGACTTGGGCGGATAGCTGGCAACAGCTGGCTTCTGTTGCTGCTGCTGTGCCGGCCGCTGCTGTGCAGGCTGCGTGATGGGTTTAGCGAAGAAGTCATCGTTGTCGGTCGGGCTCGAGGGCGAGAGCGATGTAGGAATGTTGCCTCGCCGCTCGGCCAGGCCAGGCTTTTTGCCGCTAACCGGGCTCATGCCCAGCCGCGGTGATGTATCATTGTAGCTGCCACCGGTGGTGTTTGTGTTGATTTGTGGCCGCTCGTCAGGGTACGGAGGGCGGGGCTTGTTGACTTTGGACGCTGCCGCCGGTGGAATGATCTGATCATCGTCGACCGGGTATGGGAGAGGGTTGGCGGAGCTGGAGGCGCCAGGCGGAAGAGGGAACGATGGCCGCGAGGCTGGTGGTGCACCAGCTGCGTTGCTCGCGCCAGTCGAAGTAGTGGCTCCCGGCGGCGGCGGATATCTGAAACGCTCCGACCCGGAATAGTCGCCGCTACCAGCACTAGTAGCGGAGTACGGGTTTGGGCTCTGCGGCTTGAAAATTCGCAACGGCTCGACGGTTGGGCTGTCGCAGTCGTCTGAAGGCCGGCTCAAAAAGAGCTCAGCATCAGGGACGCCGCGCGATCGTTCGGCCATGGTAGGTGGTGGGAGGACACAGGGGAGGTTTGGAGGGGTAGAGTGTGCGCGCGCTTTACTCGTCTGTATGTTTTCTGGGTCTTTGCTATCTCCTTTACTTTTCTAGAGTATGAAGTTGCAAGATTTGTTGTATTTGTTGCTTCTATTAAACTTTGCGCAACTGCTCACTGTTGGGCGTCGGAGGGGAAGGACTTGGAGGGGACGATGAGGGCACGCAAGCTCGTACCAAGCTGACGGTGGGTCGTTGTCGAGTAAGTAAAGGCTAGGGCCGAGTTGTGAAACAAAGCTGGGTGACGTTGTAAAACGAAGAAAATCAAAATACGAGATTTCGATGTTGGAGATCGTGAAAGATTCGCCAAAAAGGCTGAAGAAACAAAACAAAACTCAGTATGAAATGTGAGAAACAGACAAAAAAAAGAGAAACGGAAAACAAAAACGCCAAAAAAACTGGACGCGGTGGGATCGATATGCGGCCAGATGGGCGGCCAGGTAATGCTTGCGAAGGAGCCGGGATGGAAAGGAGGGGGGGCGGAAAGGGGAGGGGGGTAGTGAGTGGCACGTTGATGGAGAAAACACGAAGGGACAACAGCTCCAACCGCAAGTCAGGGGAGCAATGAGGGGACAAGACAGGAGGGCTCGAGGCTCAGCCGTCCACTAGGCACGATTAGCGGCGGCAGCAGATGGAGAAACGACTGCAAAGGCAGAAGCAAAATACCATTTTCTGCATTTGATTTCCTGGAAAGTTCACTGCAGCCGCCCAGGTTTCGTCGGACAGCAGGCATATGACAATGCAATATGGGGCACTATGGAGCCTCTTGTGATGGCAGCGACAGACGCAGAGGCCACCCGCGATCGAGTTGCTGCCTTTTGCTGCCTCTCCCTGCCAATTTCTGCCCTTTTCTGTCTTCTTTGCGCCCGTCGTTCCCGCTGGGCACAATATCATCCATCGTCCCTGCTTGGCGGCAGACACTGGTGCGGCGGCTGGTGATTGGCTGTATGAACTGGGCGCTTAGGAGAGAAACGAAATGGATGGCACCACAGCAGTGGAGGGAACGTGAGGGCGCCCAGAACCACTGCCAAAGAATGAGAGAAAATGATGGCCGGGGGTTGCCTTGGCTTGTCCAGTCTTTTTGTCGCTCTGGTGGGCTCGGGCTGTAGCGTGGGCGCTTGCGCAAGTGGACGAGACCAAGCAAATGTGCATTGGGTCGTGATTGGGCTGTTCCTGGTTGTCTGTTGTTGGAGTCGTGAGATTGGGATACTGTTGAGGATGTCAATGCCGACGAAGAAGGACGAAAAAAGGACGAAAAATCCCCTCTTTTCGCTCCCCAATTTTCTCTTTTTGATTTCCATTCCCCTACGACGTGTTGAGTCGCTCGTTTGCCGTTGCCGCTTGAGAGGACCGCATACTAGACGTCTGTGCCCGCGAACCATTCAATTTCCTCCACAAGGTGACACGACTGAAAAGAGACTGATGGCCTATTTTTGGCGCCCATGTCCAGTCCATCAGCGCCGATCTTATGAGAAAATGCGTTCGATGCGCTTCCAGGAAGCTACCCCATCTGAATTTCGTTTTGGAGTAGCAATGGGAAACTTCGCAAATTATGCATTTGGCTATTTGTGAGAGGCTTTCGGCGGCAATCGCCGTGATGATTGTGCTCTCCCCGTGCCGTGTCGCTTTTTATCTTTCCACGAAGATGAGCCGCGCTCACTTCTTGTTCTATCATCGTCACACAAGGCCCAAAGACAATTGCTCGCGGCCTAGCTGCGACGATTCCAGAGTGGCCGTAGCTTCGAGGAGGGAGGAAGGGAAGAAGGGAGGAAGGCTCGATCAACGGTATTCCATTTCTAGGCGGCAGGAACCGAGTTTTTTCGGGTTCCCAACGAAAGGAACTTGCCGTCTTTGTCGACCTTTCAGCGAGGCTGCTATGATTAGCTTTTTGCATCAAGTAAAGGCACTCCGTCGCAGACAACTTACAAGACAGCCTCGCCAGTTTCGTGGCGAGCAGCTTTTCGGACAGCGCCGGTGGCCTACCTCTGTAAGTGGCCTGGCCGGGCCTAGTGCTGCAGAAACGGGTCCCAATGGTCGACCACACGAGCTGCAAAAAAAAAAAATTCAGCGTGTAAGTGAGGGTAGTATGAAAATTTTTAACATTAACGTTCGGAGAATTAAAGCGCAAGGGTTTGGAAAGTAAAAGATTTACAATGACGAGAAGAAGAGAGATGCAGCAAAAGCTACCCCTTTTTGCATGTTTACACTTGCTAAACATGGAAGGCGCACGTGGTGATTCATTCCCTTTGTGCTATTCACATTGGATGACTGAGCAGACCTTGCCGCATCGGGCAACCGCAACTCACCACAGCGCGATCCAACAACTTACAACGGGCAGGAACAACGTTTGCGCCGTGGACGACGTTCTTGATATTTTATTTTGCCCTTAACAACTGTTGCCTTGGGAAGGACCAACCGGCGTATTCTCTCCGCACTTTGTGCTCTTTGCCAAGCCAACAGTGTGGCGACAGCGAAGGCGAAAATGGGTGTCTACGACGTGTAATGCATGAGGATGCACCACTTTCGATGTCTGGACGGAGTCGGCAGCACAAGATGAAAAACAGAACAAAAAAGAGGCCGTGCATGTCTCAGCCGATGTAGGAACCTTCCGTTGATGCAGCCTCGTTGAAAGGAGCGACTCTGAATGGTGGAGACTATATTGAGAAAAGTTTTTTCTCTTTTCTTTTCGAGATTGCCTGTCAAGGCTGGGGATGAGTGTAGTCGTTTTCCTAGTCTGCTCCTGTTCGCGTGCTTGCGTGCACTGGGCGCTCTGAGGACCGGCAGGATGCGCCGCCTAGTCTTCGGATGACGCCGTGCAACAGAGGGGCGAGTCGAGGCTGGTAGTAGCAGAAAAGACCGTGTAAATAGCGCTTTGAGCTAGAGACAAAGTCAAACGAGAGGAAGGGCCAAACGGATCACGACAACGAGTCTCGATAGTATGTGAATAATATGAATATAATAAATATGAAGGAGACAACGTGTAATTCTTTTTAAAACATGCTTGTTCTCGACAAATCACAGGCCGGCTTGCGTCCTGTTGACAAACTGCTATTTGCGACTGACAGGCGGAGCAGCCAGATCTGGGGAAACCTTTTTCTCCTCTGATCGTAGCCCGTCTCTCGTCGTAGACCCTCTCTTGTCCCTCGCCCTCTCATATTTAGTCTTTACGTACCGCATTGGCCTCACATCCTGGCTGCCCATTATCTTCGGCCAATGCCTGGCCAGCATTATCAAGGCTGGCGCAGACTGGCGCAGGCCGCGGTGGGCTTTGGTGGACTGGGGTGGGGAACTGGCCGCCAAATCGGGGGCCTTGATCCGCGCTAGACAGTCGAGGCTATTCTCTTTTCCTGCAGAACGGCCCAGATACCGACCGATTAGAGAAGCTCTTATCTTTGGTTCTCCTCTTTGACCTTTTGACCAGGACCTCTTTGACAGCCATTGTTGGCTGAGGAGGCACGAAAAAAAACAGAAAGGCCCGACAAAAGAGAGAAAAACGACGCAGGTCGACACAGGGCGGACTTGAAAAGACTCAATATTTCACGATAGTCGAGCTGTTATCGTAGGTCCCTGCCTTTTAGCGTGTTACTTTGACCTATGGACTTGCTGCTATTCGCACTATATGATTTGTAGGCACCAAAAGACGGCCGACTGCTTGTTGGACCTTCAATCGATCATCCGGATAGACTGCAGAAAAGACAAGAGACTGATAGTATTGCCTGCGAGAGGGGAATCGGCTCTGAGGATAGGATAGTTATTCTGTAACGTCCGATATTTGGTCCCTTTTTTTCTCTTCTTTTTTTCTTCTTCGCTTCTTCGCTTGTTCTCGTCGTTTTCTTCTGACAAGCTACCTCGTTTCCTTTTCACCCCTCTCCTCCCCTTCCCTCCTTCCCATTTAAAATCTCTCTCTCTTTGGGTTCCCTCTCTTTGGGTTCCTTCCTTTCCTATTTATTTCCTCTCTGGGGGATCATTGGTACATTTCCTTCTCCCTTCTTTCCTTCTTCGTCCTCTCTCTCTCCTCCTCCTCTTCTCTCTCTCGCTATCTCCCACCACATAACATCGCCACCGACGACAGCGAGACTTCCTTCCGCCACCTGCCCGCCATGTCTCTCAACCGTGTGGCCTCGCTGGAGTCCTTCTCCTACGTCCCGGCCGAATCGAGCTCAAGGCTGGGCTCGCGTCGCTCCTCCGACGCCTCTATCTCTGTTCGCTCCCGAAAGCTTAGCTTCAACCCACTGCCCGACGAGTGGGATCCCATCGACGAGCGTGCCGACAACATCCAGGCCGTTGGCGCCTTTGAGGTGCCCAAGTGGAAGCGTATCGCCCAGGTGTTTGCCACCGTGCTCTACTGCTTGCTGGCCGCCGGCATCGTCTTTGGCTATGCCGCCATCAAGCCCGTGCTGAAGGAAGAGGGTGCCTATCGCGATGTCTGCGTGGCGTCTACTGGCTCGTCGAGCTTTGCCAGTGCCGCTGATGCCGAGGCCGACATTGACACCTGCGTCGAGATTCACCTCAACTTCATGTTTACGTCCGCCGCTGTCGGCACCAACGTCGCCGCTCTCCCCATCGGCGCCATCCTCGACCACTACGGCCCTCGCGTTTGCGGCCTGATGGGTGCCGGTTTCTTGGCTGCCGGTTCTCTGCTGCTTGCCTATGCCACACAGGTCCCCTTTGACGGTTTCCTGCTTGGCTACGTCCTGCTGGCATGCGGTGGCCCTTTCACCTACATCTCGAGCTTCCAGCTGTCCAACGCCTTCCCGCGCCACTCGGGCCTTATCCTGGCCCTGCTGACGGGCGCCTTTGACGCCTCGAGCGCACTGTTCCTGGTCTACCGCATCCTCTACGAGAAATCCGAGGGCTCCTTTGGCCACCAAAAGTTCTTCTTGCTCTACCTCGTCGTTCCCGTCGTGATTGTCATCCTGCAGCTCACCCTCCTGCCGCGCCAGTCGTACAAGACCGTGGGCGAGCTCATTGAACAGATTGATGCGCCCTTCTCGAAGATCTCGAGGGCCCGCACCTGACCCACCACAACCAGTCGAGCAACAACCAGCGTGACGACCAGGTCGATGAGCACACGGCCCTGTTGCAGGAAGAGGCGCGCGCACGCCGCGAATCTGTCGTCGCCGACATTGAGGAGCTGCTGGGCTCAGAGCGCGCCGATAAGCAGGCCCGCCGTGAGGAGACCAAGAACGAGATCTCGGGCGTTTGGGGTGTCATGCACGGCAACAGCGCGCTCGAGCAGATCCGATCGCCCTGGTTTATTCTCATTTGCTTGTTCACGGTCGTGCAGATGACGCGCATCAATTACTTTGTGGCCACCATCCGCCCACAGTACGAGGCCCTGCTTGGCTCGCACGCGGCTGCCGTCGAGATCAACAACTTTTTCGATCTGGCCCTGCCGCTGGGCGGTCTTATTTCGATCCCCTTTATTGGTATCTTCCTTGACCGCAACAGCACTGTCGTCGTGTTGTCGGTGCTTGTCAGCGTCGCCACCACTATTGGCGTCTTTGGCGTCATCCCCAAGATGTGGGCTGCCTATGCCAACGTCTGCCTCTTTGTGCTGTATCGTCCCTTCTACTACACCTCCGTCTCTGACTACAGCGCCAAGGTCTTTGGCTTCCGTACCTTTGGTACCGTCTACGGCACCATCATCTGCCTATCGGGCCTCTTCAACTTCTCGCAGTCTGGCCTCGACTACCTCTTCCACAAGGTCTTCCGCGGCAACCCCATCCCCGTCAACTTGATCTTGCTTGGCATGGGCCTGACCATTGGTGTCTGCCTGGTCACCTTTGTCGGCATCAAGTCGCGGGGCATCAAGCGTAAGCTGCTTGAGCAGGAGGCAGAGAACGCCTTTTTGGGCGAGTAAAGAGAGATAAGAATGTCTTTTTGGCTGGAGAGTTTGATTGAGTTTGAGAAAAAAATGGGTGGATGTTGTGGAGTTCGGTTCATATTGCTTCTTTCTGCGTATTGTTTTGCTTTGCAATGCCATTTTTGTCACTGTTGGGAGTTACCGCGGTCTCCTTGTTACGATTGCTTTTCATCTTGCATATTGTTATCCTCTTCTTGTGTTTGTCTCATCCATAGAATGGACATCACGGCATTATTTCTGTTTTTTTATGCAGCGTCAATTTGGAATATAAAGAAAATAAAATTGTATATCAAAAGCCAACGATAACTATGCTACGTGAACCGTGAACCTAGTAAGAGTTTTGTTTTGTGGACCCACGCCGTCTCACCCAAACACCAATAATATATATAAGGTAACAAAAAAGAAGAAGCCAATAGAAGCCAAACAAACCAAAAAATCAAAACCAGAAAAAAGAAACAGTGCCAAAAGATCAAAAGATCATAAGACCCTAAAAGTTGCACCCTTCCAATCGCGTCCGAGCCCATCCTAGTGCTCCATAGCGATGCCAACACCCTCCTCCTTGGTCTTGCGCAGCCCGTCATTCTTGGCATCGGCCTCCTCGCGCAGCATCTCGTCCACCTCTTGGCGGATGCCGCCCAGGTCTGGCGGAATGTCACGCATCTGCACACTAGGCGCATGCTGGACAAACCGCAGCTGCTCATGAACGTGCTGAACGATCTCCTGAATACGTTTCTGCGGATTCTTATTCTGCCGCGGCTCGCCCACAATCTGCTCCAGCGTGGGCAGCAGCTCTTCCTGACGGAAATGGTCACGCCAGGGCGTATGGGCCGGGATCATGGGTCGATCTTGTCCTCGCACTGCAGAGCAATGGCCGTCTCCCACGACCAGGCGCGGGCCACGTTGCGCGGCGTGTAGCCGCCGCCGCCAAACAGGATCATTGGCAGGCCCAGCTTCTTGCAAAAGGCAACGCACTGCCCGTGGCCCTGGACCTGCAGGTTGAAACGGCCGAGCCGGTCGCCGGCGAGTGAGTCGGCGCCGCACTGCAGGGCAATCGCGCTTGGCCGGAAGGTCTCAACGATCTTGCTAATCACGCTGTCAAACAACCATGCGTATTGCTCGTCCGTGATGCCGTCGTTGAGCGGCACGTTGATAGCGTGGTGCGCGCCAGCATTGAATTCGTTTTTCGGCCCGTTGTCGTCGAGCGCGCCGGTGCCGGGAAAGAAGTTGATGGGATCGTACTTGTGGAAGGAGCACGTCATGACACGGTCCGTCGAAAAGAAGGCCTCCTCGACGCCGTCACCGTGGTGCACATCAATGTCAATGTACAGCACGCGGGGGTAGCAGCGCAGCAGCTGCAGGATGGCGAGCACGATGTCGTTGATGTAGCAGAACCCAGACGCCTCCGCCTTCTTGGCGTGGTGCAGGCCGCCTCCCCAACTGATGGCAATATCGGCTTCTTTATTGCACACCTTGCGCGCGGCATCTAATGAGCCGCCTGCAGACATGGAGCAGTAGTCGTAAAGACCCTCAAACAGCGGACAGTCGGAGCCGCCGAGGTTGAATTTGAGGTCCGGCGGATTCGTACTATCGAGATCGCGCGGTACCGGTTCGGGCAGCACGGTTCCAAGGTAGTCGAGGTAGTCGTCGGAGTGGAAGCTGTTGAGCTCTTCGAAAGTGGCCGCTCGTGCAATGTAGTTGTCCATCGCAAAGGGCATGCCGTAGGACATGATCAAACTTTTGGACAGCGTCAACCGCCAGGGCTTCATGGGATGCGTCTGGCCAAAGTGGTGCTTCTCCATCTCCGGGTTCGTGTGGAAGGTCACATTGTAGCCCTTGGGCCGCACGATGCCGTACTGTTGCGCCGCCTTCTTCACTTTTGCGAGGTACGTCGCATTCTCGAGCTCGCTGGCACTGCCCAGCTGCACGTAATCCTCGACGATGGTTGGGTCGGCATCGACATTGTGCGGCAGGTAGTTTGGCCGCGGCACGCGGTACCGGTAGCTGTTGATGTCTGTCATCTCGGCCGCCGCTTCCGGTGCTGTTGCTGTGTCTCTGTTGTTCTTCACACAGCGCGGCAAGGAGTTCGCGATTGGGGGCCAAGAGGGCCCTTCTGCTCGTTATGCGTATTGTATGTGCTCGATTTTCGTTATAGAAACCTCTATTTGCCGTATTTTGGTGAGATTCGGGGTATCAAGAGTGCATAAAAGAACGTGTCGTCTGCTGCGACATGCACGTTGCGTTGAAATTCGATGTTGAAGATGGACGTTCAACTGAGCAATCACAATTCAGAGAGACCCTTTTGTCTTTTGGCGCAGCAGCCATTCCAAGCTGCAGCCCAGTCGCCCACGCCCGCCACTTACTACGCTAGTCTGCTTCTGGGCGCTCGCCCCCACATTTGCGACCCCGGTACAGCCATAAAAATCGCACTATCCGAGCCGAAAAGGCTGAAACTTTTTTCCTATCCGGCTTGCATCGCGCTTTCTCTTGTGAGTGATAAGTTCTCACTGATTGTGCCTGTTCGCCCCTTCCCCCGACGTTTCGATAACCGTCTCCCATATTCTATTGCTCCCGTCGTGTGTTGCTCTTGCCTCTTTTACTCTTTTTCTTTTTTGTGAAGAGCACTTGCACCTTCCCTCATTCTTTTTTGTGGTGGCTGCCGGCTGCCCCGCGCCTTCCCTCTGTTGCCTGGATTGCCCACATACATATTCAGACAATTGTGCCTCGTTCTTCCCTCGCTCTTTCCTCTCTCACCTCTCACTATATTTCATTCATCGCTCTCCATCCAACATATTTATCTCATTGCATCTCATATTGTTCATCGCGAGGTATCACAAGGATTGTGATTAACAAGAGACAAGGGTCCGGACCGACTCTCTCAGCACCCACCCTCCCGCAGCGACACCCGCAGCCCGTCGTCAGAGCTTCGATCGGAGTCGGGGCCACAACGCTTGGAGTCTGGCACCTATTTTTCTGCGGGCCCTCTTTCCTTTTCCGTCCAGGTTCTGCCTAGCGTGCCTTCCTCGCCTTCCCCCAAATTCATAACATAATAAAAAACACACAGCGCACTTGGAGGTAAGCTACTGCACTGATTTTCCACTGATTTTCGCTACGATTCTTGGACGTTCCTTCCCCCATTTTCGCTCTCCTGCCACCACTATTTCTGTTATTTCGCGCCTTCCAGCGGCATATCCTCATTCATCAACCCACTGTTGTCATTTCCCCCAACCGCAAAAGTCTTGTTCCACTTGTTCTTTTCTTTTTCGTTTTTGTTTATCTGATTTCCACGACTCTCACCACGCTCATTTTCTCTTTTCATTTCATATTTCATTTTCAATTTTTGGAGGATAGCCAGCCTGCGTTTTTTTGCTTTGCATTTTTCCCTAGTTTATTATCTGCACGCAACAGCATCCTTTTGCATGTGTCATCGCATTATTGCAAATTCGCATCTTTCTTTTTCTGCCTTCTCGTTTCTTCACACAACTTTCACCAGCACACGCGCACCACACTCCCCATGGTCTCGTCAGGCGCAGACCTGCACGCCCTTTCCCCTCTTCACTTGCAAACACCTGCAGCAGCACCCTGTCCTGTGTCGTTGCCGTTCTGTGTTGACACGTTATTACCATGCCCAGAGACGACCTCTCCATCGACTTTGTTAAAAGAATGCCGCAGGGCGGCGAGGCGCTCGACCCGGCGCTCATCCTGGACGACTGGATCAATCGGGTACAGAACCTGCCAGAGGAGATCCGGTTCCTCCAGGACGAGATTGCTGACAAGGACCGCCAATATAACGAATGCATCCGCATCATCGAGGAACGCGATGGCCGCATCCAAAAGTTTATTAAGGCCAACAGCAGCCACGACCACAACCCCCGCGAAGAGGGCTACCGAAAGACGATTGTCGAGAACTTCAAAAAGGCCGAGACGCTTGCCGACGAGAAGCTGGCCCTGTCACAGAAGATGAAGGCCATAATGGACCGGCATACGCGCCAGCTTGACATGCAAATCAAGCAGCTCTACGACCGCGGCGAACCCGGCTTCACCGACCCCGACGAACTCCCCTCCCTCCTGCGCCCGAGCGCCGCCAATAAGGCCGCAGCAGCGTCTGCACGCGCATCGGCCGCCGCCTCTTCTTCGCTTCCCTCGGCTGGCGTTAGCGACATTATTAAGAATGCCACAAAAACCGCGGCGGGGTCCGGCTCTGCTAACGGTGGAGGTGCTGGCAACACAGTGGTTGCAGTAGGTGGCGGTCGTGGCGCGGGCAATGCGCAGGCGCGCCAGGCACAGGCACAGCAGGGCCACTCATCGTCAGCGCCCGCTAGCCCCGCGGCATCGATGATCTTGGGGCGGCAGGCGCGTGAAAGCTCTGCAGGCCCAGGTTCGGCACCCGGTAAGCGTGGGCCGCGCGCAGGCAGCTCACTCGCCAACAACCCGCCGACCTCGAGCGGCCTGGCACGACACTCCTCTCTCGGTCCCGGAACACCCAAGTCGCTTGTAGGCGCTGGTAACGTGCCACGTGCTGGCAGCGCGGGCCCCCGCGCCATCGCAAAGGGCGCTGGCGCTGGACCTGGGCGCAAGGGCAGCACACCGGCAGCGTCTGGCTCGTCGGGCGCGGCAGCTGGTTCGGATAAGGGCAGCGGTCCTGGGCGCAAGAAGGGAAACACAGGAGCAAACACACCGACCACAAAGACGTCCTTGTCACGCGTCAAGCGGCCCGCCAAGGCCTCGGCAGCATCATCAACAGCGGAAGAGTCTGAACTCTCAGACGCAAGCTCGAGCGACGATTCGGATGCGTCATCACGGCACGCCACACCGACGCGTGGCTCATCACAAGGCGGTGGCTCCAACTCTGGGTCGGCTGTGAATGGCAACGGCGCCAACGGCAACGGCAATGGTGCAGGCAACAAGGATGGTGGTGCATCGCAGCCATTGGTCAAACGTGAAAAGGACAGCAGCAATGGCATATCGAGTGGTGTGGGCACCTCTGGCAATTCTGTTGGCCATTCAGGACCGCCAGGACCCGGTCGTGGCGGTGTCAACAAGCACCGCGCTGGCGATAAGCCGGGCGGCCGTGGCGTCACCAAGGGCGGTGCTCCTTCGAGCGACGACCGCATGGATGTCGACGACGAAGAGGCCGGTGACGACAGCAAGTACTGCTTGTGTCAGAACGTGAGCTTTGGCGACATGGTGGCGTGCGACAACGACGACTGTCCCTTTGAGTGGTTCCACTGGTCGTGTGTTGGACTCAAGAGCGAGCCGAACGGCACGTGGTACTGCCCTGTGTGCACAGAGAAGAAGAACAAGGCGGCTGGCGTCAGCGGCAGCGGCAGTGGTAGCGACGGCCGTATTGTGGTGGGTAGCGGCAACCACCATGCGAGCCGTTCAGGCAGCGGGCCGAACAAGACGGAGGCCAACAACAACAGCAACGGTAGCGGCGCCGACTCGGACACCAAAAGCGGCGGCAATGCTGCATCTGGCGGCGGTGCTGCGGGCACACCGACGAGCGAGGGTAGTGGTGGCGGCGCTGACCGGGGAACGCCTGCCGCTACGACAAAGAAAGGGAATAAATAGGACATTTCCCCTTCGAAGATACGCCCTCGAGTCCGCATTATGGCGCGGCCAGGCTCCTCTTCGGTACATGGGTCGTCTCCATTGCGTCAGAGCAGGCTGGCATTTGAACCGGCGACGCCGGAAGCTGCTCCCAGACGTGCCGCGGATACTATGGATGCTACGACTGGTGCACTTACGACGCTGAGGCTGGGAGCCAAGAAGGACGGATCTCTAGAGAAATGACCTCACGGATGAGGAAATTGGCGACGAGAGACACTGTGGTCTATTGTAGTTGTACTTTTATGTTTTACGCCCCTGCAAAGTTAAAATAATTAATGCATTGATACCCAGCCACTCAATTTTCGACACTACACGAGTGAAGTAAACATGTTTCGATAAATGGTCATTTGATTGATGAATATCGCTATGTAATTAAGCAGACTCCTAATTGCGTACTCACTCGTCCATTATCTGCTATGGACAACACGTTCCCGATCCCTAATAGAGCAATGCAGTTGTTCTGCATCTGGTTTTTTTCCCCCGAAAGATGATTTGATTTTTTTGATCGTTTCGGCTTTTTTGCGATGCTCGATAGATAATGCAGCGCATAATGAAATCCGTCTATGTAAATACGATGTGAAAAGAAAAAAAAGAAGAGACAACATGAAAGGTAAAAAGGAAGCAAATTAGGCAATAAAAAAGCATCCGAAAGCCAAGAAAAGAATAATTCCAGAATCAGTTAAAAGGTGAAAAGAGAAAGAAGAAAGCTCCCGCAGAAAACAATAACGTCAAAACGAAAAAACGGCATAACGCGCTTCTTAATGCTCCAGCAACCGCAGACTGCCCTGGACGACAACGTTCTCCAGGATTGAGCCAGGCGGGATATCAATGGTGCTGCCCTCCGTAGCCACAATGATGACTGTGCCCTTGAGTGTGACACCGCGGCCCAGGTTGACGGCGCCGGTAATGGTGAGGTGGTCCAGCTCGATGATCTTGGGGATCGAGGGGATGTGCTTGGAGAAGTCCGAGACCTTCTTGAAGTCGCTGCCGAGCTTGATCAGCGGCGCATCACCGAAGCGGTTGGAGCTCATCTGCAACTGGCCGTGCTTGACGGTGTACAGATCCGACTTGACCAGCATCAGATCGGAGCAGGTCTTGACGGGCAGGAAACGACGACGGGGCACGTTGACACCGTGGGCGTTGTGGAAGTGGCGGATAGCAGCACCGACGGCGGTCTCGAGCTGGACAATCGAGATGTCGGACTCGCCCTTCTTGTCGCCGGCGATGGTCTTGCCGTTGGGGATGATCTCCATGGCCAGCTCGTCATTCTCAACAACGCGCTTGACAGCCTTGACGTTCATCCAGATGTTGTTGGTGTTGAAGTACTTGAACTTCTTGATGGACTTGAACTCGTTGACGTGCTCCTTGGGGACCTGAGCAATCTCGAGCAGGCGGACGGAGCCGTCGTAGTCAATAATGGTACCGCCTTGACATCGGCCTTGGTCTTGTTGGTCAGCTCCATGAGGTACTCGGACTTGGTCTCGACCATGTGCTGCAAGATGCGCAGATCGACAACGGCGCCCAAATTGTCGACGTTGGAAAGGAAGATGATCTCGATGCCACGCTCAATAAGCTTGTCGAGGACACCCGAGTTGTACAGAGACTCGAAAACGTCACCGTGGCCGGGAGGGTACCAGCCATCGGTGGTGTCGTCATAGGACTTGGGGACAGGCAGCGAGGAGTCCTTGAAGATGCGGGGGTAGCGGGACTGGTTGAAAGTCAGGATGTCGACGTTGTGACCCTCGTACTTCTTGATGATAGCGGCAGTGTCGGAGTCGGTGTTGAACGAGTTCATCAGGATGAAGGGCACGTTGGAGCCGTAGGTGCGGTTCAAGTACTCGATCTGGCGGACGGACAGGTCGAGGAAGGACATGCCGTCACGGACCTCAATGACGGACTTGGGGCCAACGCAACCCATGGAGGTACCAAGACCACCGTTCAGCTTGAGGACGGCAAGCTTGTTGAGGAAGGCGACACCCTCGGAGCTGCCAAGGTCCTCGTAGTCGACGACCTGGCCCTGTGCGGGGGGAGCAATGCGGTCCCAGTCACTGACGCGAATGTTAGTAAAAAAATCTCACGGTTGCTTTTGCATGGCTGGTGCCGCCACTTTTGGCCGAAAATACGTACACAGAATTGCCCTTGGCCTTGTCGTTCAGGTACCGGCGGAAGAGGGCGAAGAAGTTGTCCATCTCGGTCTCAAACAGCTGTGATGGCGTTAGCAAAATGTGTTTCGGGGTTTCTCAGGGGCGCAACGGCCAGCTGATGGCTGATTTCGTTCACGCAGGCGGCGGAAGTCGAACTTGCCTTCTTCTCAGCGGGGTCCGCGACGGTCTCCGCGAGCTCGGTCAGGGCATTGCGCATTTGTGCGGCGGCAATGTTTGTGGATGTGTTCTCGAAAGCCTAGGGATCACAAGTTAGTCCTCTGTCAAAGTAGACAGGCGCACTGGCCCATCACGAGCCTCGCCTCACAAGGGGCCGGAAGAACAACATACCATGTGCGACTGGGTCTTGCCATGGTGTCTCTGGGAGAGGTCGCTAGCATCGCCGTCGCTGCCAATGCTGGCGGCGCCCTTGATGTGCGCAGGCAGAGCGCTCTTAACGCCAGACATGATTGCGGTTTTTGGTTAAGGGTTGGGAGAGTTTTGTTTTGTTGAGAAGTGAAAGGCTCGAGGCGGCGCAAATCTGGCGGGGTTGCTTTTGCGCGGTAAGTGGTGATGTAATGAGGGGTGAAGAAGCGCGGCTTCAAGGTCGTGTGTTAGCTTGGTTCGTTAAGAGCTGCACAAAGAGGCAGAAAAAAAGAAAGAGTTGGAAATTCGCTTGAAGATGATCCAAGGTGGAAAATGGTGAATTGCTTCAAGAAAAAATGGGGAGAGGGGGGCTTTAAGAAGAAAAGAGAGGGGGGGAAAGAAAAGCCGGGGAAAGGCCAACAAGGTCGAAAGGTGCAAAGGTGTAAGGATGTTGAAGCTTACTAGCTAGGAAGGGAGGCAAATCTCGAGAAGCGAGGCGGGCGCAAGTTTGGCAGCTTGCAAAGTTTTTTTTAGTTTTTGTTTTGTTCCTTGGTTGCAGAGTTGCCTCGATCTAGGCCTTTTGCTTTTCGTGTCTGGTTACTTTGAGAGAAGGAAGAAAAAGTTAGCAAAATTGACGTAATCGACGTAATGGAAAGAGGACGCAAAAATCCGATCGAATTAGCCAGCTAATACTCCGTAAAGCTACGACCACCGGGTCAGGTAACAAAATAAAAAGCATGGCAGCCAGTGAGGCCATTGTTCATTGTTGGGGAGGTGAAGAGGGGTGGGTGTGGAGGGGGTGGACTAGGGAAAAGGGACACAGTAGGGGAGTAGGGGGTGTGCGCTGAAGAGAGTTTTGGTTAGGGTGTGCTGCGGGTGTGCTGCGGGCGAGGGCGAGCTTGGTGAGATCTCTGTTTGGTGGAAAAGTTCAAAGGCAAACTTCGAGGCTGCAGGCCGTATTTCTGATAGCATTGATGTCGGGCAATTATCGGGACATCGGTGGTTCACTCGCTGGATTGCATCGCATGTACGATGTATCTGAAGCGGCCCGGCTGCTGTTCGGTTCGTAGATCTCGTTTGTGTTGGTTTGCGCTCGAGCTTGCCTGGTTGACCGGCCGTTCTGAGGTTGTTTCGCGGTCGTTTCTGCAGCAGTCTGAGGGCAGAGACCGTTCGCCAAGCTGTCTGTAAAGAGGCTGCATCGAGAGATCCGATCAAGGTAGGATAGGAGTGGAGGTTGGAAAGAGGACAGACGGAGAGCTAGGGGAGGCACAGAGGGGCAAAGAAAGAGGAGGCAAAGCCAAATGCAAGATAGCGGCAGCTCGGTGGCGGCAAAGTCGACTTACAAGAAACGAAGAAGCTGTGATAGTAGCTGAAGCTGGAGAATCTGGAGATGACGAGAAGAAAGGAGGAGATCGGAGAGAGAGGAGAACAGGAAAAGAGAGAAAAGGAAGAAAGAAAAGAAGAGCAGAACAAAAGAGCAAGAGAGGTCCAGAAGTTCAACAACAGCTTTCGGGCAACGAATAGAAAGGGGGCAAGCTGGAGGGCAGGGGTCTTTGCGTGGAATAAGAAGTGGAAAAGGCAGTGGGAAACGAGATTGAGGAGATTGGAGACTGGGTTGATGGGACAGGTCAGCAAATAAGAAGGACGACAGGGGGTTGAATGGGGGGTTCGTGGGAAGGAGGAAAAGAGGAAAGAGCTTGGCCGTGGTCACTATGGAGCAATATTATCTTTCTTCCCTTTTCGGCGGGCTCTTTCCTTTCTGTTCTGCTAACATTTGGTATTTATTGCAAGTGGGTCACTGTTTCTCCAGAGAATAAGGAAGCCACGATGACGATACAAGAAGGATGCGGACGAGTTATGATGCAGCTGTACGTCGTACAGCTGTTCGGATGCAGAAAGGGAAGGAATGGAGGATGCTGTTGACTGGAATGAGAAGGTTCCCAGTAAGAGGAGGGGAGCTTGAGAGCTTCTTTCCGCATTTGCCGTCTTCACTGACGACGAGCCAGTGGCGCTTTCCAAGAGTGAAGCAAGTGAAGGACGATACATGATTGCAAGTGAAGCACAGGAAGGAGCAACTGTCTGTACTGTGCATTGCGCCTTCCGAGTTATTTTCACATTGCGCGAGCAACACAACCGGTTCGGGAGATTACGACAGGCGAGAGTTTTTTCGTCTGATGTGCCAATCGTGATAGTATGATAGCAAAGGGCATACGAATTAGCTGCGACCAGCAATGGCACAAGGCTGCCTCTGGTTTTTTTTCTTTCTTTTCTTCTTTTTTCTTCAAAACGACGTAGTTGGTTACGTTGCTTTCTGACTTGCGACGATGCCATAAGCTTGGTTATTCTGTAATACGTTCTCACATCTGCAACAACAGTGACAATAGCAACGGCCAAAATGGCAGTAACGTCAGCTCCTTCCTCCCTGGACAAAGAGACAAGGCCAAGGAGGAGGAGCTCTTTTGGTTGCTGGGTGGGACAGCAAGTGAATTAGTCGCTGCTTCTCTTTTCGTTTGCGGCCGTCGCCGTGTTCTTTCCTCTTTTTCTTCGCCCCTGAACTTCTGAACTTGAAGCTTGGGTGCCAGACCCAGGGGGCTCCACTGAGGCGCAAGCCCCACCAGTACGGCAATCAGCGACGACCTGGACAGTTCCTGCTCCATTCGTCGCTGAAACATTTTTTCTCTTCGGGTGAAGACAGCGAGCAACAGCGAGGACCTCTGGAGACTTTCACCCAAACCGGTCCGCTTTCAGTAAGCCCAGCAGATGTATTCCCCACCTCACCCGCTAACGGCAGTGTGAGATATGGAAACTGGCCCATTTGGCCAGGACTTTTACTCATTTAAATTCAAGGCCCAAGTCCACCAAAAGGCCGTCCGGTGCCCCAGAAATAATATCGTCCACTAGCAAAAAATACACCGCAAAGAAAACAATCAAGATCCAGTGCCTGGCCAGGCCAGCCAGGTAGGCCCAGGGGAAGAACGATGCGCCGCTAAAAATAAACCAGGAACACCAAAGTGGGATACGTCGCAATAGGGAAGGAGGGAAATAGCGCTCAATCCAGGGCAGGAGCACATTGGGGCAGCACTTGTCAATTGCAGATTCAAAATCAAAATTGCACGATTTTCGGTTGGAACAAAACGGATAACACAAACACGGAGCAGATGCTCGGCGAGATAACGAGTGTAATTGTGAAAATTCTACGATAAATATGGTCCTAGATCTCCCGATATCAAAAACGACCCTCCAAAGAGGCATCGTGTCGAGGTTCAAGATCAATCCCCCGACACACACAACAACGGCGATTCCGAGTCCAGGCCATCGATTTTTTGTCCATCCTCCGACCACGCTGATCCCCCAGGCTGCTTGGCGGGACTGAATATGCAAGGCAAAAAATAGAAAATGCAGGCGAGTGGAGGGTATGGAGGAGGGGGCGAGAAGGTGGGAAGAGGAGGGGAAATACCTGACAAGGAAAGACGGCGCGGGAACTCCCAGAAAAAAAGAAAAGAGCTTGTTGGGGCAAGAATGAAAAACTCTAAAAAGACAGGATGGAGGGGAGAGGTAATACGAGAACTTCTCGGACCGGCTGCACGCGGCCGTTTCTTGATGTCTTGTCAGGCAAGCCTTGTGAGAGTTGAAAAAAAAAAAAGACAGAAGAAAAGAAAGGATCTGTCAGCTAAACCATTCGGCAAAAATGGAGAATAAAACCAACGAGAATGTCAAAGGCAAGAAGAGAAGAGAAGAGAGTGAATGAAGGGAGACAATATGGGATACCCGTTAAAACAAACTTGTCTCTATTGCCGGCGTTGTGTCAGCCGTTTTGGCCAAATAAAACCGCCAGAAGCCTTCCACGTGCCAGGGGCCACGACGTGCAACGATGCTGGTGGGTTTGGCCCAGTAATCTCCCCCGTCCAACACGTGCTGCTTGCGTGTTATTGCTAGTGCCCAACGAGAATAAAGGACGACGACGACGACAACAAGGGGCAAACAACGCACACAGTAAATATGCATTTATGCATTGCGAGAGTGTCGTACGAAATTCAGAGAATGCAGGAGCAAGGGTGAGTATATTTCTTTTGCGAAACCAAATCTGTTTGATAGAACACAGACACAAAATGGTAAAGCACAGCGTCTCTCATTAATTCATCTATAAAAAGCCGGGAGAGGACATCGATATTGAAGTAAACAAGATGGGAGGATATAACACAAAATGTATATGGCCAATATCAAACATACTGAGGCATAGCAGACAATCAAAGGCTCGTTAGGCTCATGGCATAAGTACAAGTCAAGCCGAGCCTGTCTACCAAGGACAGTTGAATACATCATACTCAAAATCAAAAGTCAAGAGTCAATAATCAAGAGAACCAAAATATATGAAAAAATCAAGTCGGGATAGTATTGAACAAAGCCAAAGTGCCTGTATAGCTCAAGCACCTATGTTAAGAGGCATATGTCCTCCGTTTTAAAGCCTTCTTCCTCCCTTTCGGATTGCATATCCTCTTCTTTTCTCTTCATTTTTAATGTATAACCGTCCCTTTCTCTCGTCAAATCAAAAGTACAAGAAAAAGAAAAACACCAAAAACTCCTTTGCCGAATGCATCCCTTTTTTGTGTGTGCTGTGTATAAAACAGTTCAGGGGACAAAACAAAGACAGAAGAGGAAAAGTGAACAAAATAGGAAAATAGGAAAACAGAAGAAGAAGAAGAAGAAATGGCTGTCCCCTTCTCGTACAAAAAACTTGGGTATCCATGCTTATTTTGCTCCCTCGGTCCTATCCCCTCAATCTCTTTCATCGCCTGACGGGATGATTAGAGAATAAGACGAAGCAGTAACGATGACAAAGTAAGGATGAGCCAGATAAAAACAAAACAATGGGAAAATGTGAAGAGAAAAAAAACGTGAAGAAAAAATCAAAATCAAAATAAACAATACAAGGGCGGCAGCCCATAGAAAAAAACACATGAGGCTTTTTGTAACCCTTTCCTATCCCATTTCTAGTGCCGAGAGATATGCCATCCATCGTTCTTTCATTGCATCAATGCAAAAATAAAAACAATCCGTTCCACCTTTATCCTTTCTCTTTTCCTTTCGTAAATAGCCGTTCTTCGTAGTTCCTTCTTCATTCGTGTGTGGTATATGTGTGCGAAGGAAACCTCAATCGCGTAGACGAGAACGCTGGGGTGAACGTTGGCGTGAACGTGGGCGTGAGCTTGGGCGCGAATGTTGGCGCGGGCGAGAATGCGAGCGCGGATCAGAGCTCGAAGACGAACGTCTACGTTCCCGTTCCCGCTCCCGCTCCCGCTCACGCGAGCTGCTGGATCGCCACCACTCACCGCGCTTGCGAGCAGCATCCGAGGGTCTCTCCGTTCGTCCTAGTACGGGTTGGGCCTCGATGCCGTGTATTGCTGCTGCTGTTGCTGCTGCTGCTGCCATGGAGTGGGGCGGAGGCGGTCCCATTCGCGTTGTGGTTGGTAGTCCCGGCGAGGATCCTTGCGGAAGCTCAGACGATCACCCGTCTCGGCTGCATAGGGCGAAGATCTAGACTCGCTGCTGCCATGGCGGTCGTCGCGGCGAAGATCGCCTAGAAGGCCAGTGCTGCGACGAGCGGCATCACGGTCGCGATCACGCTCCCGCTCCCTGCCACGGTCGGTGCCACGGTCCCGCTCACGATCGCGGTTTCTGTCCCGATCCCGATCACCCCGGTCGCGGTCACGCTCCCGATCACGATCACGATCACGATCACGATCACGTTCTCGGTCACGATCGCTGCGGTCGTGGTGGTCGCGGCTGTCTCGATGCTCGTGCTCGCGTCGTGAGTCCCTGCGGCTGTCACGTTCACTATCGATTTCGCCGTCTTCAAGGTCGTCGCGACTGGGTCTGCCGTTGTCGGGCCGGCTGCTGCTGTCGCGGGCGGCACCACCGTTGTTACCGGTATTGCCGTTGCTGCTGCCCTTCTCGTCCTTGGCGCGGAGGGCTTCGTACATCTTCGACAGCTGGTTTCCCGAAACGGCGACCTCGTTAATAGGCCAGATCGACGAAAGGAAATCCCAGAAGCGAGGCATCAGGGCGTCCAGAGTAGCAGCCGGAATGGTCTGGTTTCTCTTCAGGCCAATCACACAGTCACCAATCTGTCTGAGCTCTTTACCCATAATTGCCGCGCGCTCCTTAGCCTTCTCGACACGCTCGGGCGTTGTCTCCATGATGGTCTTGAAATTGTCGCGGACTGGCTTGAGCAGCGACCACATGACTTGCTCGTCGTCACGATAATCCAACTTGCCGTCGTCAAGCTTCATCAGCTCTTCGAACCGCTGCACAGCCTTGCTCTGAGCCGCCTTGAGCTGCTCCAGCGTCTCTGCGTCCAACTTCTTGCGCTTCTCCTTGGGCTGGCCGTCCTTGTCCTTGTGACTGGAGGACGAACCGCCAACACCATTGCTGTCGCGACGGTCGCCATCGGTGACTCTGCGTTGCTTGCGGTCACGGTCGTTATGGTCGTGTTCGTGCTTGCGCTTGAAGTCGCTGCGGGGGGTCAGCAGACGCTCACCGCCACCGCTGACGCCACTCTGCGGGCGCAGGTTGAGGTAGTCGCTGCTCGAAATGGGTCGGTCACGGTCTAGACGGTCACGGTTCTTATGCGCGCTGAGACGCTTGGCGGGCGCAGGCGAGCGAGACATATCGTCGCCGCGGTGGCGACCATTGACCGTCTTCTTGCTGCGGTGGTGGTTCTCGACAGCCTTCTTGGCGGCATCGTCGTCGGAGAACTTGGCGAGCAGGACAGATAACAAGTATTCGGAACGACGGACAAGGTGAACAGCACCTGGCGACTGGATGCTTTTCTCGTCGCCCTTTTTGCGCTCCTCCTTCTTCTCGACACGGTGCTCCTCGAGGAAGAATTTGTCGGCCATGTCCAGCTCAGGGTCGTCGCGGATCTGTGTCCAGGCACCGAAGCCGTAGCGGTCAATACCGACCAGCAGCATACCATCCTCGCGTGCGCCCCACTCGCAGGTGTAGTGCGCAGCCTTGCTGGCGTCGTGAAGCCGGAAGGAGTGCGGGTTGCCGTGCTCTTCGAGTACCTTGTGAAGCAGACGCAACTGCGGAGGACGTTCCACTATGGTCTCCGCATTGATCTTCTTCACCTCGCCAAAGTCGATAAGGACAGCCTTCTTGTCTTTCCGAGCGAGTGCCTTGCCAGCCTTTTCTTGCTCTTCGCGGATGCGGGCTGCGTTGGCGTCGACAGCCTGTTTGCTCATAGAAACGAGGTCCTCGACAACGGAGCGCATGAAGTCACGGTCGCGGTCACCGAGGCGAGCATCGGCAATAATCTCCTCGCTGCGGTCGTCGAACGAGCCGTAGCGGAACATGGCGCGGATAAGGTTGCGAGTCTCCTTCTCGTTGAGGGGACGGCGAGGGTCGCGGAGTGCAGCTTGGCGCTCTTCAAACTCTTCTTGCTCTTGCTTCTCGCGCTGGCGCTTCTTAGCAAGACGATCGGCGCGGTCAGAGTCGTTAGCAACGACAGCGTTTCTTTTCTTGAGTGTAGCCCGTCTTGGCGCGTTCTCCTCCATGGCCTTGTTGAGATATTCCTCGTGCAGGCGCTTCTCCTCCTCGGACTTGATGACAGCGAGGCGCTCGGCGGGGATGATCTGGTCCCAGTCCAGGGCGAGCTCGTCCACCTTGACATCGGTGACTTGCATCCAGTTGTCCCAATCGATACCACCAGTACTGAGGTTGAGTTTGTCGTCCACATTCGTCTTGGTAACTTCAGCGTTCTCGAGGATGCTGTCGATATCCAGCTGCTCGAGCTTCTCCTGGTTGCCGGACTGCTCAAACAGATTCTGCGAGCGCATCTTCAGGATCCACTGAATGTCCTCGGCGGTCTTGGCCTCGTCCATCTTGAGACCCTTCTCCTTGAATTGCTCGCGGAGCTCCTTGCCTTCGTCGGTAACACCGGCCTGGATGGTCAGGTACTCGAGGAAGAGCTTGTTGCGGGCGCGCTTGATGACCTCCTCCTCAATGGTCTGCTTGGCGACAAGACGGTACACGTTGACAGGCCGCTTCTGGCCGATACGATGGGCACGGGCCATGGCTTGCAAATCAGCTTGGGGGTTCCAGTCGGAGTCGTAGATGATGACAGTGTCTGCAGTCATGAGGTTGATGCCGAGACCACCAGCGCGGGTGGAAAGCAAGAAGCAGAAGTCGTCACTGCCCTCGGCGTTGAAGTGGTCGATGGCCATGCGGCGAGGGCCGGCGGGGATGGTACCATCAAGACGTTGGAAGGTGTGGCCACGGACACGGAGGTAGTCGCTGAGCAGGTCCAGCATCTTGACCATCTGACTGAAAATGAGGACACGGTGGTTGTCCTTCTTGAGCTTGGTGAGAAGCTGGTCAAGAAGCATCATCTTGCCACTGCTCGCGATGAGGCCCTTGATCTGGTCCTCTCTGCGCTCGCTGCCCTTGAGGACACTCTCTTCGACACCAGGGAACAGGTAGGGGTGGTTGCTGACTTTCTTGAGCTCCATCATAATGTTCAACAGCGACTGCTTCTGGCCACCGCTGGCGTCACTGAGGGCGGCGTAGTTGCGGGTTAGAATGTTCTTGTAGTAATCGAGCTGAACATCCGAAAGCTCGACGCGAATGATCTTCTCCGTCTTGGGCGGCAGGTCAGACTCGACGGTCTCCTTGGTGCGGCGAAGAATGAAGGGTGCAATAGCAGCATGGAAGCTGGTGAGCTTTTCTTGCGTCTCGCGGCGCTTGTCGTCGTCATCGTTCTCCACCTCGGTCTTTTGATCAGCCATGCCGAGCTGGACAAGATCATCGTCAATAACGACTTTGCCGGGATTGAGGAAGTCGAGAAGTGCCGACAGTTCGTGAAGGTTATTCTGGATCGGCGTGCCGGTGATGAGGACACGGCAGGGGATGTTGAAGCTGACGAGGCGGCTGTACAGCTGCGACTCGCGGTTCTTGAGACGATGAGCTTCGTCGACCATAAGCGCCTGCCACTTGATGCTCTTCAAGAACTCCCAGTCCTGCAGAATGAAGTCGTAGGATGTGACGAGCACGTTGAACTTGTGCTTCTTGGGGTTGCCGTCAACGAGCAGCTCGTAGTCGCGGATAACGCTGCGAGCAGACTCGGGACCAAGGTAGACGACATAGTTGAGATCGGGAGCCCAGTGGTTGAAGGTGTCACACCATGCGGGGATGACACTAAGGGGGCGACGACAAGGAAGGGGCCTTCCTGCTCACGGTCGTTGCGAAGCCAGCTCAAGAAAGAGACGGATTGCACGGTCTTGCCGAGACCCATCTCATCAGCCAAGATGACGTTGTTGCCACGGGTCCAGTTGAGGGCCAGGAAGTTGAGACCCTTCATTTGGAATTCACGCAGCTCGCCGTTCGTGATGTAGGAGGGTTGGCTGTCGATCTTTGTCATGCGCGAGCGTGTGTTGAGGTTGGTCTCGGTGCGGTCAGAGTTCCACGAGCGAGAAGAGCGATCTAGGAATTGGTCGACCTTGTCTTGGGCATGCTCGCTGACAGTAGCAGCAGCCTCCCAGGTACACTCGTCGTACTGCAGACCCTTCCACTTGATGAAGTACTCAATGCCTTCGTCGCCCTTGCGCTTAGCAACGACACGCTCGACCTTGGTGTAGTCCTCATGTGCTTGTTCCTCACGCTCGCGGTCCAGCAGCCACTGCTCTCTTTGTTCCGGGCTGTAGTCGTCACCACCGAAGCGCATGTCCAGCTCAAACTCGACAATCTTGCGGTAGTAGTTCTCGAGACGGCGGAAACCACGGAAGCCAGCAACGGACGCAGTCGTCTCCCACGTGTCGTGCAGGTGAGACTTGCCCTGCCACTTGATGTAGTATTCGTAGTCGTGGCGGTTGGAGTTGGGTGTGATGGTGACGCCCTCCTTCTCGCGATGACGGACAATCTTCTCGATGTAAGGGGAGTTGTCCTCGACCTCGGGCGCCCATTGGGCCGGGGTCATCTCAGACTCATCCTCATCCTCGAAGTCGCTCTCGTTGTATTTACCAACAGAGACCTGGGCGGCACGACGGCTAGACCATCTCTTCTCGGTGTAAAGGGACGGCTGTGCCTCCTGCTTGCGTCGTGCTTTCTTCTGGAAGCTCCGGGCACGGGCACCACCGTAGTTATCGGAATCGGATTCGTCGACGGATGTTGTTCGTGCTGGGGTACCCCGTTGGAAGCTGTATGAGGGCGAAAGGGTTAGTTTGTTTACTTTCATGTCAAGATCAGGGGGAGTTTAAGAGGCGAGGTCGGGGAACGGGTGACGGCAAGTGTGGTGAGGAATTTAAATGAGGCAACAACAACCGCATAGAATTGGCTTGGAGAGGCAAAAATATTGACGGGAAAGAATCATATGCAAAAGAAAAGGAAATCGGGATTGGGTAAGGGGGTAAAGCCTACATTGACGCGATGTCTCGAGGAGCCGGCGCGGCTTCGGCTTCCGGCGGACCACGGGTTCGTCTTCTGAGTCGTCATCATCGGACACCTGTCACAGGGTTAGTATTGTGGGGAAAACATAGAGCAGGCGATAGCAAAATATAAGCTTGCTTACAATCTTTCTTCGTTGAGCAGGCCGCGACTGTTGACAATGGTTAGCAGGGACGGTGACGATCGGGAGCCGGAACGGCGGTGAGGGAAGGGGCTGGGGCGGGCTTACACTACGCCGAAGGCCGTAGAGCTCTGGGTTGCTTCTCATGTAATCGTCCTCTGCAAGCATTGCGCTTGCTTTCCGTTTTGGCGCATGACCGGAGTCACTGGAGGCCTGGCTGTCGTCGTCCTGGTCGAGGGCGGCAACGTCTAGGTCGGGATCCGCGTCCGCATCGGCGTCAGCATCACCGTCGCTTTGTACGTCGTCAAAGTCCGCGTCGTCTGAGACATCGTTGTCGCTAGGCTCCGAAGGCTCGTCTTCGAAATCGTTTGCGACTGCGAGGTCGTCGTCTTCTTCATCGTTCTCGTCGTCATCGTCGTCCTCCGGCACGGCAGAGGCCGAGCGAGACGCGGCGTTCGCATAGGTGGGCTCGACATCGGAGAGGTCGCTATCGCTTGCGTGGCCAGCGGCACCGTTCGCTACGGGGCTGTCGGACGCCGGCGACGCGTGTCCATTGACTGGACTCGATGCAGGCGAGGCCGACATGTTACGACACGTGATCGTCCGATATCTGGAGATGGACGGCAAGGTCAGTTTGATGCGGCCAAGGACGGTGAGGTTTTTTCGGGCCTGGGGACGGGAAGGGCAAACGGGGGCATTTTGGACGCTTTCGCGACCGCAAAAATCACAAAACACGCCAGATCAATTCACAATCAGGCCCCAGACACGACCTGTCGCATCGGTTTGATGGATCGCGATGCCAGACGAGGCTGGGAGATGACGGCGAGGCATTGCGGATGCCCGGGCGAGCAGCGAGGACTGCCGGCACGACCAGGGCATCCGCAGCAACGAAGCCGAGCCCAAAAAACACGTCGACACGTCCAAAACACTTCGCGACAGGCAATATTCGAGATGGACATGATGCAGGTATCTCGATATTGTGGCGATGATCGATGGCCAAGGCCCAGCGATAAAAAAAACTGCAGAGCAAAATTGCTTCTCCCAAGACGAAAACGGGCAGTGCCCTGGAAGCACAAATCAATCGACGTACCATTAAAAAATAATTTCGTCACTGCAGATTAAGAGCAAGGTCTGAGCCTGCTCGGGGCCAGTATTCGGAGTTGATGATGGTTGTGGTGGGAGGAATGGGGATGTCGGAAAAGGGAATCTAGCGAGTGACTTTGAGGTGTGTGATAAAAAGTATGGTGTCAACTGCGAGAAAGAGAAAGGCGGCGGAGAATTGCATCTCAGCTAGGGGACCAGGGCGAGGAAAAAAAAGTGGAAAGCGCCAGCAGATAAAGCCGTGGCTTTTACCAGACGGTTGGCCAATCAGAGGACAGAATCTAGTTAAGGAGGACAGATAGGGCCCACTTACAGCGTGCCAACACGCTGAAGAAACTTTTACAGCAGGAAGAGCAGGTGGCAGATGGGTGGCAGGAAGCCTTCAAAGGCCGGCCGGTCAGGGTGCACGCTCCTTCCTTCCTGCCTTACTATCCTCAATAAAAGAAAGGAAAGAGCGGCCTAGACAAAGGTCTGTAACTTCCCGTAGCACAATAGGAGCGTCTGACCAACACTATTCACAATAGCTTTCTCTCCACGCTGGCTGTTCAAAGAAAAGTGCCAGTGCCCGACTGCATACATGGAGCACGTTACTACAAAATACTACAAGCTACTGTGCATTCAGATCGCATCGGTGACAAGCTGTCAAAACAGGCCTCGCCTAATTCTGTCATTGACCAGGCTGCCAGGGTCCATTTGAGGAAGTGGCAAGGTCTGGCCTCAATGGCTAGAAGAGGAAAGCGCGGCCTGCGGTTGGCAGTATGGTACAAATAGCAGGCGCGTCATATTTCGAGTGCTGCGTTTGCGAGATGGTTTTTACGTGTTGTTTGTATTACAAAATAAATGCGGTTTACCATGCTAAATATCGACGAAAGCTACTGAGTGAGAATCTAAGAAAAACAATAATAAAATAAAATAAATTCCAGCAATTCAAATGTAAATAGAGTCGTAGAACAGTTGTATCTCACCAGACGGCCTTACACGTCGCGATTGCTCCTTCCTTTTCCGCACCTTGCCGGGTTCGGATAAAACTTGTAGCGGCGTCAAGATGACTCAGCGTGGATTCCAGCAGCCTATCACTTGCACCTAAATCTCGATGACTCGGACAGGCAGGTGCAGTTCACAGTCCACCGCCCGTCGCAGGCACAGTTCTGAGTTAGCCCCGCACATTCACCCTAGCGCGATTGCCCTGTCCCTCACCACAAAACAGAAAAAAATTTGGCTATTGTGCATTGTCGTCAACATCATTCTTTCCGCTCGCATTTAGGCCTCGCACTCCCTTCCGACTCCCGCCTTTTTCTTGTTTTCTCTTATTTTCTGTTCTGTCAGCCCTCTTTTCTTCCGATATCCCAGGACTTTTCGCATTCGTTTTCTTTTCGATATTGTTTCTTGCAACACCGAACGTCCGCGTCGCATCTTTTTCGCAAACCAAAATACCCCGCCAAAATCGACGACCTTTGCGAGAAGTCGCACAAAAAAACATCACCATGTCCGACAAGCTGACTCGGTACGTATCCTGTGCCCACACTGTGGGAGCCAGCCTGTGACATTTTGCGAAAGAGAGACATACTGACATTCTCCTCTCTACAGTGTTGCTATTGTTAGCAGCGACAAGGTGTGTACCGCCTGTCCCTTTCCCCGCCGTTGGGCATCGTCGATCGACCGATCACTTCCACCTCGACTACGTTACCCTGACCGAGAGGATACTGGAGAGGAAGAGACGAGAGAGACAAAAAGACTGTGATTCAAAACTGTACTGTTGCTGACGTTAGGCCTCCCGGCATGTTTAGTGCAAACCGAAGGTACGGGCTCCTGAAAACATATAAGAATCAAAACACAGACGACCAAACTAACTTTCCTCTCAGAAATGTCGTCAGGAGTGCAAGAAGTCGTGCCCTGTCGTGCGCAGCGGCAAGCTGTGTATCGAGGTCACGCCTGAGTCCCGCATTGCCTTCCTTTCCGAGAGCCTGTGTATTGGTTGCGGTATCTGCCCCAAGAAGTGCCCCTTTGGCGCCATCAACATCATCAACCTGCCCACCAACCTCGAGTCCCAGGTCACCCACAGATACTCGGCAAACAGCTTCAAGCTGCACCGCCTGCCCACGCCCCGCCCCGGCCAGGTCCTTGGTCTTGTGGAACGAACGGTATCGGCAAGAGTACGGCGCTCAAGATCCTCAGTGGCAAGCTCAAGCCCAACTTGGGCAAGTTTGACAACCCGCCCGACTGGGAGGACGTCATCAAGTACTTCCGTGGCTCTGAGCTGCAGAACTACTTCACCAAGCTGCTGGAGGACGACCTCAAGGCCGTTGTCAAGCCGCAGTACGTCGACCAGATCCCCAAGGCCATCCGTGGCGCCAACAAGTCGGTCCAGTTTCCTGATCGAGAGCCGTGCCTCGCTCGACAACCTCGACGAGGTGCTCGACACCCTTGAGCTGCGCCACATTTACGACCGTGACGTCTCGCTCCTGTCTGGTGGTGAGCTGCAGCGTTTCGCCATCGGCACCGTCTGCGTGCAGAACGCCGATGTCTACATGTTCGACGAACCATCTTCGTACCTCGATGTCAAGCAGCGTCTGTCGGCCGCCCGTATCATCCGCTCGCTTCTGCGCAGCGACGACTACGTCATTGTTGTCGAGCACGATTTATCTGTGCTCGATTACCTTTCCGACTACATCTGCGTGCTCTACGGTCAACCCGCTGTCTACGGTGTTGTGACGCTCCCCCACTCCGTCCGCGAGGGTATCAACATCTTCCTCGACGGCCACATCCCCACCGAGAACCTGCGGTTCCGTAACGAGTCGCTTACCTTCAAGCTGTCGGAGGGTGCTGACGAGTTCATCGCCGACCGCTCGCGCGCGTTCAAGTACCCCAAGATGGAGAAGTCCATGGGCAACTTCAACCTGAAAATTGACTCGGGCGACTTCACTGACTCGGAGATTCTTGTTCTTATGGGCGAGAACGGTACCGGCAAGACCACCTTCTGTCGCCTGCTTGCTGGCGCTCTCAAGCCTGACGGCAACAGCCGTGTCCCCGAGATGAAGATCAGCATGAAGCCCCAGACCATCACGCCCAAGTTCGACGGTACCGTGCGCCAGCTGTTCTTCAAGAAGATCCGCCCTGCTTTCCTGTCGCCCCAGTTCCAGACCGACGTTGTCAAGCCGCTCAAGCTCGACGACTTTATTGACCAGGAGGTGAAGAACCTGTCCGGTGGTGAATTGCAGCGTGTTGCCATTGTCCTGGCCCTGGGCCTACCCGCGGACATTTACCTGATCGACGAGCCGTCTGCGTACCTCGATTCCGAGCAGCGTATTATTGCTGCCCGTGTCATCAAGCGGTTCATCATGCACGCCAAGAAGACGGCTTTCATTGTCGAGCACGATTTCATCATGGCCACCTACCTGGCTGATCGTGTCATTGTCTTTGACGGCCAGCCCGGTATCAGCGCCCACGCCAACACGCCCGAGTCGCTGCTGACCGGCTGCAACACGTTCCTCAAGAACCTGGACGTTACTTTCCGTCGAGACCCCACCAACTACCGCCCGCGTATCAACAAGAACAACTCGCAGCTCGACCAGGAGCAGAAGGCCACCGGCAACTACTTCTTCCTGGAAGAGGACAACAGCAAGGCGTCGTGAAAGGCACCCTAGAGGGCACCTTGAACGAACGCCTGCTGCAGCACTTGCAGCCCGCCTTGTCGTCGATTACAAGATTAACTGGGTTGCCGCCTTCCCCAGTGCCCGTCCTACTGCATGACCCGCGCCGCGGTGGCGTTTCTTCCCACGAGACGAACAGCGGCGCCGAGGATGATTGCAACCGCGACGACGGCTACGGTGGTGACGGCGGCGGCGACTCTGCGTCTGGAATCGTTGCCGCCACCGCCACCGGCACGCATAATGACGGCAACGACGACAATGACAATGGCGGCGACGATGATGAGCCGGAGGGCTAACATCGGTTGACGGCAGTCTATTCCCTGTTGCCTGGTCCTACGGTTGTCTTTGAGTATCCCCCAATAATTTTGGAGAGAGAAACAAAGAGACTGTAGATTGAGGGGCAATGGACCAAGTAGGATGACTGCCGTCGGAGGAGGGGACGGAAACGGGATATCTAGATATCACATTTAGTACAAGTTACAAAAAGCGTTGATTTCCAAGGAGTCGCGCAGATAGCAAAATCAAAAGCAATTGCACAAGCATAATTTAATTTTACTAAATAAGAACAGACATCACCATGCACTGGAATCACGTTCATAAAATGACAAACTATTGCTACAGTTCTTATTGTAAATCCGTGTGGAATTGAATTATAAAGTGTGTTTTGGAGCTAATTAGTTTGGAAAAGGTCAAGCCCTTTTTGGTTCCTGGAAAACAACAACTTCCATGCTTTTTTTGAAATAAACAAGAACAGAAATAAAACAAGAAAAGACAAAACGCAGTTAACAAAAGACTAGTACGTACTAAAATAAAGAATAAAAAACGATTATAGGAATGCAGTCCAGATCGGGCACAAGAGCCCGGCTCTGATTTTCTTCCTTTGTTGCGTTTTTGTTTTTATGGTAATTTTCATCACTTTATACCCTGACTGTGAGTTACCACCACATGCGATGGGCTGAGACAAAAAAATCAAAAAAACGGCACAAAAGAAGAGAAAGAAAAGAAAGAAACTTAGTCTTCTTCAATCTCGCCCTCTTCGCTGCCGCTGTGCATGTCCTCCCCATCAGCGGCAGCGCCGGCGGCGGCGCTCTTTGACTTGGTTTTCGTAGACTTGGCGGTAACTGATGCTGCTGTTGACGACTTGGGCTTTCCGTTCTCGCCCTTGTCGCCTGCCGCTGTTGTCGGTCCTGAAGGTGCCGGCGCAGGGTACTGGCACCGGTCTGGGGCGTCCGCTCGCGCGGCGAGTATTCCCGCCGAATGCGCTTCGAGTCTCGCGAGTCGCGACGGTCGGCTGCGTCGTCGTCTTCTCTATTGCGACGGCGCACAGAGGGTGGTTTTGAGTTGTTGTTATTAGAATTGGAGGAGGGCCGGTCGTCGCCGTAGTTGAGCTCGTCCGGATTGCGGTCAGCGAGGCGACGGCGGTACTGGCGCTCGCGCTCTTCTTCACGCTCCCGGCGTTCGCGGTCGTAGTGGCTTTCGGCATCGCCACGCAGACGGTCCCGATCACGATCGTAGTCGCGGTCGCGGTCTCTGTCTCGTTCGCGGTCACGGTCGCGGTCACGGTCGCGTTCGCGCTCTCTATCGCGTAGACGGTCTCGGTCGTAGTCGCGGTCTCGTTCCCGATCCCGCTCCCGGTCACGGTCACGAAGATCACGGTCGCGGTCTCTGTCACGCCGGTCCCGGTCTCTATCCCGATCACCACGCGACCCACGCGACCGATCCCGTTCCCGATCCCGATCCCGACCATCAAGGCTTTCGGCAGCCACACTAGACTTGCGGTAGTTGCGTTCACGCTCGGCCATGGCGCGGCGACGGTCGGCCTCGTAGGAGTCAGGCTCGGGCGAGCGGGAGCGACGAGACCCACGGTGGCGGCGGTCTCTATCTCTGATGTCCCTGTCTCGGTCTCTGTCTCTCTCCCGTTCACGATCGCGGTCGCGTTCCCGCTCACGCGAGCGGTCGTCCACAGAACGGTCGCGGCGGTCACGGTCACCACGGTCACCACGGCGCTGCTTCAACCGTTCCTTCTCCTCGTCTTCTCTATCACGCAGGCGACGCACGTACTTGTCAAAGGCGGCCTCGCGGCCTCGTCAGACGAGACAGCCGTAAACTCTTCGCTCTTTTGGAGACGGGGTTTCACCTTGTCGTAGGTATCGGTGGCGGTGAGAGGCGGGTCGACGCGTTTCAGCAAGGCACGGAAGTCGTCAAGCGCTCGGCGTTGCAGGCGGTCGTCGTCGGACCGCTTCTCCTTTTTCCTTTCTTGCAGCTGGAGGCGTTAGTATGGTGTGAAGAAAAAAGGGGGGGGAAGAAGAAAAGTAGGAGCAGAGCTTACCCTCTCAAAAATTAGTGCAAGAACCTCTCGGTCAATGTTAGCAGTCCGGCGATCGTCTTTCATCACGGCAAGGAAGGAGTCAAACGTCGTCTTGGGCGTGACCTCAAAGTGCTTGTCGTCGATGACATCCTCAATGTCGTTGCGGGTGCCGCGCAGGGCGCGCTGCTCTTCGTCGACGAGGTCCAGAACAGCTCCTGGGGTGTCGAGCCGGCGCTTTGGCCGACCAGAGCCAGGTAGCGGGGGTCTGTCTGGACGAGCGGGAAAATCTGCGACCACTTGCTGCTAGCCTTGATCTTGCCGTCGCGGCCAAGGTCGCCCAGCAGAGCCGCAAAAGCCTCGCGATTCTTGCGCTCGCGGCGCAGTTTGGCCGTCTTTTCTTCTTGGCGGGCGTCGTTGAAGGTGCGCTCGAGCGCCTTCATGTGGTTTTGGAACACGGTCAGGACATCAAACTTGCTGAGAGACTGGTACTTCTCGTCATTGACAAAGGGCGGCGTGGCCTCGATTACAGGGCGCGCGTCGGCCCAGCGGGTGTAGGGCTCCAAGTTCAGCTTGGGCAGCAGCTCGACAAGGCGTCCATGGCGGTCTTGCGGGCGGCGGTGCGTTGCTCGCGTGGGCACGGCGCAGGTCGTTGACGTAGTCGTCAAACAGCTGGCGGCGCTCGGCCTCGCTGTTGGTTGACCGGAAAATGGTCTCGCCCTCGATCATGGGCCGCGCTGTCCTCCAGTGAGTATAATGCTTGATTTCCGGGTGGCTCTTGAGCATGGTAGCAAAGTCGGCACGTAGCTTGGTGAGCCGCTCTTTGGCGCGCTCCTTGTCGTTGGCAATGACGTCGTGGCAGTACTTGTCGAAGGCAGTACGGCGGGCCTTGGCATCGCGGATGGCCCGGTACTGCGGATCGCGCACGATAGCACGCAGAGCCTGTTCCCACGACCAGTCCGGCTGGACACCGCTGCGGCGCAGGAGCTTAACAAACGCCGCCTCGGCCTCTTCGGGGTTGGAGTAGTCGGGGAGGTTGTTGCTGTTGGTCGGGACAAGCGCGCCCGCAGCGCCAGAAGCATAAGTGTTGTCGTGGCCGTTGCCAAAGGTCAGCTGGCGAGACTCGGGGATTGTTTTCGCGGTAGTCGCGTTGATAGTCGCGTCGGTCGCGCTGGGCAGCAGGTCCTGTAGGAATTGCCACGGGTGTGCTGAGATGTTAGTTGTGTACGGAGTGTTTGGGGCCGGTACAAAAGAAGGGAGTACTTACGCTGGCGTGGCCGGTGTCGAGTCTTGGCCGAGAGCTTTCTTGTAGATTTCGGGCATCTCCCACGAGCTCTTCTGGGTTTCGGTGTTGAACCAGTACTTGCGGCCGCCCTCGGCGGTGTACTCCTTCCACGGCTGGTTAAGGAGCGCGCGCTGTCAATGTGTTAATATGATCTGCAGTTAAAGACAGCAGCATCTAGACATTTTCGCTGGAACTTACCTCGACTGGCGTTAACATCTCTTCCGGCTTCGTCCATTGGGTCTTACCCAGTGCCGCATTGTGGTAGTAGACGCGTCCATCGGGGCCACGGTATTCAACCCAGCCTCCGGCAGCTGATGTCGCGACAGCCGCCGGTGCAGCGCCTGCAGCTGCGGGCGATTGGCTCGCCGCTCATGGTGGCTGATGTGTCGAGAAGAAATGAAGTACTGGATGCTGGCAAACGCGAAATAAACAAGCTGTCGTCGTGATCGTGTCGATAAATGAAGGAAGGATATCGTATCTAAGCGTGTCGCGCCGGTCTCGGTGCCGTGGATGCGTCTTGTGATGCAATGCCGGTCGTAACAATAGCTGGTGGCCACAAAACGACAACAAACGACATTGGGAAATCGAAGTTAAAAGTGAGGCTTCAGCCTGGTGCCGGTTGGTCGCATCGCTCCCCCAGAATTGAGCAGTGACGGTCGCGCCTGCAGCTAGTCTAATTTAGTTTTTCTGTTGGCGAGTCGGGTCACGTGCTGTACCTGAATAGTCTGCATTGGCGCATAACCACTAATATGCACATATGGGGGACATCTTTACCCTCCCGAGCCTCCTTCTTCCCGCGATATTTTATTTCCCATCAACTCTTCTAACATGATATTTTAATTCAAATAATAGTACAGTAATTTTAAAAAAATTAAAAGAATGTTATCTTGCCACCCTACCACAGACCAGCCCACTTGCGCTGCTACATAGCCAGCTGCAAAGCCTGCAAGTGGCATCGTCACCGCAACGCCAGCAACAATGGGCGGCGGGATGCGACTGATCATCTCATAGCCATCCATCCACCAGCGACGGGTCAAGTTGAGGCGGCCGACACGCAGATGGCAGATCTCATGACGCTCAGTACGGGTGCGCCGGCCTCGGTGCCTGACTGCCCTTTTTGGTCCGCGTGACGCCTGTGACCTCGATTTCCTCCGTCTGCGTGTCGATGCCGTCAATATCGCTCTGTTTTGCTTGTTTTTTGTCCTTCTTTCTATTATCGGCTTCAACGTCCTCCCATTCATCATAGGCTACATAATTGCCGTCGGCATTGCGGCGAATTTCGGGTGATGCACGCGGCGCAACTTTCTGTGTTTCCTCTAAGCTTCACCGGCTGTTAGTCAGTGAAGATGATAAGAGTAGAGTAGGGGTCAGGCTTTGAGTGGATGGGGGTGGGATGCATACACAAGAGTCAGGCAAATGTCACCGCGGACTGTGGATTTGAGCTGCAGCTCGACATCGAGGTCGAGGCCGATTTGCAGGCGAGGATGGCGGGATTGGCGAGCAGCTGTGACAAGGGCTGACTTGGGCTTTTTGGACTTTTCACGTCTTGACTGCTTTGTGGCCGGTGCCTTGGATGGCGCCGGAGGAGCTGCTGTGGGTGCTGCAATCGCTCGCTGTCTTGGCTGATTCTTTGCCCTTTCCATATCAGCCACACTGACCGACTCAGAGCCTGCATCTGAAGCAGCAACGCCACTTCCATTTCCACGATTATTGCGTCTCCGTCGGCGCCGTCCACCCGTTCCAGCAGCATGGGACACCGCAGCAGGCGGAAGCTTGGGCGAGGTTGTCGATGACGGGGCGATACAACTACTGCTGCCGCTACTCGTGCTGACACTCCGTCCACTGACGCTCATGCTAGTGATGCTAGCCGTGTCATCGTGGTCATGATCATGGCCGTCCTTGTCAAATACATCTTCGGCCGCGTTCGTGCTCGAACATGTAGATGCACCGTCGTCGATCGTACAGTGGACAGGCGACGATGGAGGCGACGATGCTGGCGATACACGGCTCCGTAGAGCTTCAGTCGAGAGTGCGGTGACAGTCGTCGCGATTCTTGATGGCGGTGCTGATATTCTTGGTGTCTCTTGAAGCAACTCATCAAGAATGTCGCCCTCGTCGTAGTCTGTAAACCCGTGGCTTGGTGCGTTGTCGGTCTCCTCATTATCGTGACGAGCCGAAAAAGAAGATGCAGTTGGTGTTGCCCGATCATCAAACGTCGGTTCAGTAGGACAAGATTTGGAGGTGCCATTGTGATGTGAGCTGCGTGTCTTGGGCGTTTATGTTAGAAATGAAAAAGTAAAGTTGTGATGATTGAAACGAAAGAAAAAGAAAGAGAAAAAGAGAGTAAAATACAACAAACTGTCTTGATGATTTTTTCAGAGCATAGAGAAAAATGAATCATAAACTTCGATTTACCAAGAACCAAGAAATCGAAAATTGAAAGATTCGGCTTTAAAACAAAAATATAAGTCGAGAGGAGGACAAGCTTCTACTCTTCTCTCTCAAAGACCAGGATGTGTTGTTGAACAAGTCTGCTCCTCCCGACAGTCTCGTTATGCGCACTCTCTTTATATTTTTTCAAGACCATTTTTCCACTTATTCTTTTATTCACTCCGTCAAGAATCTCGAAACAATACATCACGTGTATTTGTCCCCGAAAAGCATTGCTGCTGCTGTTTGGAGACCCTGCATCCATCGTCGCATAACCCCCTCGTATGATTTATTGATGTCGTGTTTGGACTCAGAGAGGGTCCAGCAAAATGGGATTGTGAAACGGGGTAAAACGTTCGACCACGGTCCCACGTCGCCATTCCTTGAGGGCACTGAATGATACAGTAAAAAGGTGAAATAGGAAAAAAAGTCCAATTGAATTTTAGAAGTCAATCGCAATTGCCAGAAAAGGAAACGAGCTCCTCTTCATTCTCTTCAAAGCTGCCGGTATCCATGGTTACCCCTGTTGAGTCTCTGCCTCGTCATCGTACCACCAGCTGCCAAAGCACGTTGCATCTAGATTCTGTTGGAAAACGCACAATTATGTTCCCAAGTCGTCCCTTTTCTATTTTTGCATGTCAACTTCTCGTGTTCGTCTTATTTCTATTCATTTATTTTTCTGCCGATTTCTCCAATGCTGACTTTCTAAAGTTGAACAGAAAAAATAAAAAAGATAATTTTTTTTTTTAAAAAAAAAAGCACACACACCATAACTATGACGCCCTTCGATAAGATGCAATGTACGAGATAAGAAGCGAAGTATTCTTAAAAAAGAAAAACATAAATCTTAACAAAGAACCACATCTTATTGCCCTAGCCTGAACCTTGCGCCTGTCTAAAATAATGATACCAGTTGCCCTTTCCTCCCCCTGCTTGGCTCTATTATCGATCGCCGTGTATAATGTGTTTAGCCAGCCATTACCTTGTTTCCATGCTCTTGAGTCTATCATAAAAATACAAAACGAAGCTCTCTACTCCTCTGCCGTTCAAGTGCTCAACAGATCCTGCACGCTCATTCCCCTTCCTGCCGCATTGGCATTCGCAGCACCGTTACCGCTACCGCCACTCACGCTTCCGGACGTTCCACGACGGTCACTGTTCAACATCAGTAATGCGGCCGTCGCTTCCTGGTCCATATCCCGCTGTGGCAAGAGAGCCGGACTCGTTAACGTCGATCCGGAAATGGATGCTGCTGCACTCGATGTCCCCGCTCCACCGAGACTAAGACCGACACCACCTCCACTGGCACCATACAAAAACGGCGATGCGGCAGTAGAAAGAGGTAGGGATGGCAGAGGGTGTTGTTGCGGGCCAAAAGCCGGAGATGTTTGGGCAGACGTTGTGAATCCACCGCCAGAGGGGTAGCTGAAGCTTCCATAGTGGCGGTGATGGTGGTCATTGTTGGCCGCTGCTTGTGCTGTGAGTGAGGCCGACACGGCCGCTGCCAGGGACGGCGAGTAGCGTGAAGACGCAGTGGAGGACTGTGAGTTATGACGGGCATTTTGCTGCTGCTGCGATTGCCGACCGAAAGCAGCGGAGGATTGTGCCTGATGCTCTTGTGCAAGCAATGCCGGAGACGACGACGCTGTGTGCTGTCTCTGTGGCTTTCGCCGGCTGCTAGCCGTCTTCTTGTGTGCGTCCATATCCTCGTCACCAAACTCGTCATCCTCTTTCTCGTCCTCATCTTCTTCCTCTTCCTCCTCCTCCTCTTCTTCATCGTCTTCGTCGTCATCGTCTCTGGCCCGCCGACCGGAGTTCGCATGGCCACCATCCTCACCAGTTCCCGTCATCTCCACGTCGGGTGAGATCGCCTCATCTGTATATGCGGCGGAGCGATATTGGTGCGGTTGCGTGCTGGGTGATAGTGATGGGTAGTTGGAGTGCGGATGCTGGTGTTGCTGCTGCTCACTTTCGCGTTGTGCCTTGAGAGTGGCCACGCAGTCCTCAAGATACCGCACGTACTCGATGGATGCCTGCAAGATTGCCAGTTTGTGCATCTCGCCGGTGCAGGCTGGAATCATGCCCTTGAGAACAGCAAATTCTTCGTTCATCTTGGACCGCCGCCTCCGCTCAATCAAACTGTGTGCTGTCTTGCGGGCAATCTTGCGACCCGCCGCGCTGGTAGCGGATGGCTGCTTTTTCTTCGAAGCCGTTGTAGATGCGGGTGTTTCGGTAGCTGCAGAGTCCTCTTCAGCGGCGGTTGAGGCAGCGATAGCAGCAGCAGCGGCCGCTGCACTGCCTCTACCAGCCTTGGTCGTCGAGGTTGAGCTCGAAGTTCCAGCAGGTGTCGAAGCTGGTCCGTCTGTGTTGTCTTTTGAGTCCTTTGTATCCTTTGCGCCCCCCTTTCCAGCACCAGAATTTGCTGCTGTCGCGGGGCTTCATCTGTATAATCTTGCGTGATCGCGTGGGCGGGGGTGGCAGAGCAAAGGCATCCTTGCCGGTCGAAGTTGAGGCTGATGCTGCGGTTGACGATTGCGCATGTGCCTGAGCTTGAATTTGGGCTTGAACTTGTGCCTGGGCTTGTAGGGCTGAAGACCGCCGGCGAGACTTGACCGTCTCAGCGGCTTGGACGGGATATGGGGTTTTGGAAGAGGGCGACGACGAAGATGGCCGCTTTGTGCTCGTCGAGGTGGTCGATGATTTGGTGTTGGGCTCGATTGGAGGTGAAAGCATGTTAACGTCGGTGCTCATAGCGCTTGTAGTCGTGGGAGTCGTGGCGGTGTGGTGTCTCTTGTCGTTGCCACCACTAGACGTGCTGATGAGGGCGGGCGGTGGAAGTTCAAATGCCATTTGCAGGTTTGCGAGCTCTTTGGAACCATCCTGGCCTTGAATATCGGTCGAGGAGGCGGGTGTGGGAGGAAATGTTGCCCGAGGCATGGTTGTAGTGAATGCGAAGGGTGAGTCGAAAAGCGTATGTAGGTGATGCACAGGAGACTGATCCGTCTAGAGAGGGGAGTTGCAATGGGCGTAGGCCGGTTCAGCTTTCCAAACTTGGAGATATGGTCCTGTGGAAAGACAAACGAATGAAAACGCCGCAAGGCCTGTAATTGTGGCTTCTAGCCGTTGTATTCTGTCCTTTTTATCTGGCTGGAAGACCTGGCGGGTGTTATGCACAGAATATATGTTACTGTTGGCTGGCGAAGATGACCATTGCTGTAAAGGAGAGACGAAAGTGAGGGCAACCGGAATATGGGAGGACGGAGTGTTTGAATTCTGGGACTGAAAAAACCAACACTGTAACCCAGAAGTTGAGGAAAAGAGTAGCTGAATGCGGCTCAGATTATGAAGAAGAAAAAAAAGAAAAATGCTGCATGCAGGTGTACGAAGGAGCACGGGCAGGGTTTGGTATAGTGGAGGAGGGAGGAGGGCGTATGTAATATGGCGGCTGCCGAGCTATGTGTATGTAGAGAACAGGGCCGACCTGAGTGGATGTTGGGCACGAGGGAGTTAGGAGAAAGATGATAACGGGAATGAATGGAGACAAAAAGGGGGGTGTTAAGAAGTTGGAAGAATAAAGGAAGAGGGAGTAAAATGGGGGAGGAGGAGATAGAAAAGAGAGTTCGCTGCAGAAAAGATGCTGGGCCTGGCGACACTATCTCGGGCTCCGGCAGAGCGTGTGGGCGATAGTTGGGAAAACCGGATGGTGGCAAGCACGGGGATCGTCGTGAAGTGTTCTTTGTTTTGCTCGTCTCGATGCTGGTGAGATGGTCTACTTTGGCCGCATTGCCTTCCTTGAGGTGTGGCGAGCTTCTTTTTGCAGAGTTACGAGATGCAAAAGAGATAATTAGAAAATGAGCAAACGGATAAGAAAGAGGAAAAGAAGAAAGAGCGTAGAATTGCGCATAAAGGGCAGGCGCAATCCCGATAATTACGACGCTCGTGGCCGGGGACAGGCAAGTCGGGAAGGAGCACAGGCGAGGCCGAAAGGTGAGGAAGGCGAGACCAAGCAGCCAAGCAGAGAGAGGCTCCTCGTGCTCGTGCCCAGGACAGCGATTCAGCATCAGTACAGACATGAAGCAGCACACGAGTCGAATTTCCGTAGTTTCGAGGGTCTGAAAGAGGGCTGACGGCTGTCATTCCGGGGGAGGGAGTGACTCGCCCTTTTTCGACGTTGGAAGCTAAGTCCGTGGTGTAAGTCGTGGACGGCACCAGCCAATCCCCGTGCGGCAACAACGCACGTTGCGTGGGTATGGAGCACGCGATCTCTCACCCAAGCAGGAGCCAGGGCCCAGAAATACCAGGGAAGACGGAGAAAATGAAAAATAAGGGAAGGAACCACCAGTGCACATCCCTTTCTTGTTTCCTTTTTAGTTCTTTCTGGCCTGTGCTTTTTTTTGAGTTGGGCGTGGGCGTGGCAAATTTACAGAATGGCAGGCACGCTGGACGGCAGGAGCAGGCGAGAGGCTTGCTGATCGCGACTCTTGCCTTGTTGGCCTCAATAGCCAGATCTTGCGCGCAGCACGTTCGAGCCTTCTTCATTTGGACTTTCAGCACTTATTTAGTTGATCGCCGAATAACACGGCTCTTCTCATCGCCTTGGTTGTTGCTTGTTGCTTGTATCTTATTTCACGGCGATGGAAAGAGAGACCCATGTGCCTTCCGTTTGTGCGACGGGGTGGCGACCATGTACACAGAGCATGCAAAACAGGAAAGAACCACCGTGAAACCACACTCATATACAGAAAGGTACCTGGCCACACCAATGTCTAAGAACCAATCTACGAGATATGTCCAGACACGCAAAAGTAGAAAACAAAAGATCAGCCTCGAGCCAACCGTCCCCCTCCCCTGATTCTTCCGACGGCATGGCTCACAGCGTGTTGTTCTGCGCCCGCACCCTGGGAGCCGCCGATTCATTGACGACCACTCCCTCCCACCACATTGGGGAAGCGGGCCTACGATTGGACTGACGGGGAAAGCTTCGCAAATGCAGCAACCCCTCTCCTCCCCGGACGGGAATGTATGTATCACTGCAAACATGGGCATGGAACAACAGCACGAGACATTGCAATAACACTTTACGTGCAGCCGAGCCAAGTCTTGAAAAAGTGGTGCCTGGACGGTTGGTGGGAGCGTTGCGGCGTGGCAAAGGGGGGCATGCCATAAACCATAGCTCCCGGTTGGGGGAGGACAGGAAGGAGAGAGGCACGTGGGCTCCGATGAGTGTACAGAAAAGGCTGCTGCGACCCTTTCCTGCCGTAACTGTCTCTGGTCGATCTACGACATGTAGAGTAAGAGGACCTCGCAAATATACTTGCATGATTTCATAGTTCTCGGGGCGTTTTGATATAGTGCGATTTTCGACATAGCTTATTGCCTCTCTTGGCCTGGCCGGGCCTACTTTGTTTGTCTGCCGGGTTCCAGGCTTTCCCCCAGAAAGCGAGGCCAAGCACAACGGCCGAGACAGCTTTCCCTAAAGCACCAAAGCTTTGAATACAGCATATACATCTAGGGGGCACGAGGGCGTTTCGAGGGCGTTTTTACGAGTTTACGAGTTGTAGATGGGCAAGCCACCATCTGTGTGCACTTTGGGCCAGGGACGGTGATGCTTCAATTCATCGATTTGATTCGTCAAAAAATGATGTGCCGTGTTGCTCATGAAAAACCGGTCATGCCATAATCCTAGTCCTCCCAGTCATCCCAGCCTCTACGTCGTATGTCTAATATACATAGGTGGCGTTACTATGTTTATTTTGACAGTCTTTGCCATGTGTGGTATATCCCCTCTCCTCCTCTCTTTCGCTGTCTACTCTACTCCACGTTGCTCGGGTAGGGCACCGTGGTAGTGGCGCCAAACTCCTCCTTGATGCTGCGCGTGCTCACGAATCGGTTCAGCAACGTCGGGCTGCCTGCCTTGTCGTTGGTGCCGCTGGCCCGCGCGCCGCCAAACGGCTGGCCACCACCGCACCAGTGCTCTTGCAGTTGATGTAGAAGTTGCCTGCCGCATTACGCAGACGCTCTTCAGCCACACGCACCGCTGAACGGTCAGCCGCAAACACGGAGCCCGTCAGACTGTACTCGGACGTAGAGTCGATCGTGTCGCAGATGTCGGTAAAGGTCTGGGTGGAAACCGTTCTTGTCGTCGTAGACGTGTGCCACCAGCACAGGGCCGAAGAGCTCGCGCGACAGCAGCGGGTGCATCGGGTTTGCTGGTCTCGTAGATGGTCGGCTGCACAAAGAAGCCCTTGCTGTCGTCGTACTTGCCGCCCGTAAGCAGCTTCAGCTCCTTGTCGGACTTGGCGGCATCAATGACGCCCGACAGCTTGTCAAAAGATGCCTGGTGGATCACGGGGCCGATAAAGTTGCGGTGCTCCCAGGGCACACCCATCTGCAGCTTCTCGGTCTCGGCAAACCATGCGCTCGCGGAACTGCGGCCACAAGGACTTGGGCACGTAGATGCGGGACGTAGCACTGCACTTTTGGCCCTGGAACTCGAAAGCACCACGCACCGTCTGCACAGCGGCGTTCTCAATGTCAGCCGATGCGTGGATCAGGTGGAAATTCTTGCCACCCGTCTCGCCAACCACACGCGGGTAGCCAATGTAGCCAGCCACGCGGTCGTAGGCGGAGCGGCTGATGACAGGACCCATAAAGTCGGTGAGGCCATCGCCCATGGTCAGCGCCTCCGTCTCGCGCACCACATGTGCCGTAAAATCATCGGCGACCGACTTGGCCACGTACACGCGCGACAGGGCGCTGCACTTTTGGCCCTGGTACTCGAACGCCGCGCGCACCGACTTGCAGGCTGCCGAGCGCACGTCGGCCTCAAGGAAGATGGTTGTAGAGCAGCCAGTTGGAGGCAATGGCAAAGTCGGACGGCTTCCAAACAATGACGTTGCCGAGAAGCGCGGGGCGCCCGACAGGTTGCCGGCAATGGCCGTGAAATTGAAGGGGCTGACGGCGTACACGAAACCCTCGAGCGGGCGGTATTCGGAGCGGTTCCAGACGCCGGCGGAGTTGTGCTGGGGCTGCTGTGCGTACAGCTGCTCGGCGTAGTGCACGTTGAAGCGCAGGAAATCGCACAGCTCGGCGGCGGCGTCAATTTCGGCCTGCCATGCGTTCTTGCCCTGGCCGAGCATCGTGGCGGCCATGATGTCATAGCGGTACTTTGTGGAGATCAGATCGGCGGCCTTGAGGAAGATGGCGGCGCGGTCGGCAAAGGGAACGGCCGCCCACTCGTCCTTGAAGGCGAGGGCAGCCTCAATGGCCGCTTTGACATCGGAGGTGCTGGCCTGGGAGTAAGTCGCGACGGTGGTCTTGTGGTCGGCCGGGTTCTTTTGTTCGGCGGTGTCCTGGCCGCGAATTCTGGTAGTACGCAACATGTTGAGTACAACCTGAAAGCAATCCAAAACGGGGTCATAGTCAACATGGGAGAAAAGGCTTTACCTCTTTGCCCCCAATAACCAAGCGGAACGTCGATCGGTCCGGCGGCCTTGAGCTTCTCTACTGCCGCCGTAAGGCTTGCACGCTGCTCAGAGCCTTGGCATAGAAGTGCTATCATGGTGTTAGTTATTGCGTCTCTAGGGTAATCCCAGAATGTCCTGTTGAACATACGTTTGGCTCGTTGCTGACGCTGGGCGACTTGAATGTGGCAATTGACGACATGCGAAGCTGTGGCCGTGATGAGAAGACAGGGGCTTGTCTGGAGAAAGGCAGGTGCTGGCACTGCTGGTTTTGGAGCCGTCGCAGACCGGGGCTGAGGAGCCGCGCGGTTCGCGGCGCTGGAAAGCCGTCTTGAAGCCATTTTGGGTGCGATGTGTGTGCAAAATGGGAGAAGTTGAAATAATTGTGAGAGAGAAAGAGAAGAGATGGGAGGTTGTAAAGGTGCGGGCAGAAACAAAGGGCAGGTACGCGTTTGGGAGCTCGACCTTTTGAGGGAGCAATGAAATACGTCACGAGAATGTGCGATGTAGGAGAAGAAGGAGGGGAAAATGATGAAAGAGGAAAGAGCAAACGCGACCTTTTTTACGTGACGAAGACCTCCGATGTTCGCAATCGCACCTTCTCTACATTTACATGCTTTGCCTTTGCACCTTCACTTTTGCCTTTGCTATCCCACCTTCGATAGCTTGTACCTGCCATGATAAGGCAAGTGCAACCCAGCATCAGCTGCAGCCATTTGGTGATGTTTCGCTTTGTCTCGGCTCAACTTCAGTCGACGGCGAAACGAGTCCGACGTTTCTTTTCGTTTCTTTTAGTGGGGAAATGCCCCAGACTTGGGTCCCTTCAGTGGCAGTTGGGCAGGGTGGGCCAAAAAGAACGATCGATTTAGTGGGGGTCCATTGGCCAATGCCGCCGTGGCGGCTTTCTACGGCGGACCCCACCAAAACTCGGCATAAAAATGGTGGATGACGCCTGAGCTCTCATACAAAGTGCCAAATAGTGACCGCAAAACAACGGCTATCAATCAAAGCTGTTACGCTATCAGTTAACGACGTATTATTCCATACAATTCAATTGGATCCAGGGTGGTCACGGCAAGTGAGTGTCAATGTCTTTGAAAATAAACTTTGGACTTTTCATTTTTGTCTTCCCTAACGCCACTAATATAAAAAAGAAACAAAAAGCCAAGAAAAAAATGCAAATGAAATGTATTTAGAATACAAAAGGACAGCAAGAAAGACGGATGCCACTGTATTCGTTAAACCGAAAGGAGACCCAAGAAGAAAGATAAACCGTGAAGCGTAAACGTGAAGAGAGTCTAAAGGTGGAGAAGAAGAAAAATAAGAGGACCTTTGTTCTTTCTATACTTGCATGGCATCGACATCGGCGGCAGCGGCAGTAGTGTCGTTGCTGTCGTCGCCCCACAGACCGTCCAGCTTGAACTCGGCGGCCCACTCCGTGACAATCTTCTTCTGGTCACCAGGCGCAGACACCGCCGGCTTCGCAGCCGGTGCAGCGCTGTCGGCATGTCGGTATCCTGAGCAGCGGCGGCGGCGGAGGCCACAGTGTGCTTCGGCGGGTCAACCCAGCCCTGGATACGGCCATCACGCCAGTCTGTGATGACGGTCATGGCAGCGGCGTGGTAGGTTGGGCACAACGCCCTTGCCCAGCCGTCCGCGCTTGCGCGCCACCTGCACCAGGAAATCGGTGGTGACGTCGCCGGTGTCGCGGCTCGACATCAAACGGCGGCAGGTCGTAGACGTCCGTCAACTTCTTAAGGCGGGCCTCGGGGTTGGGGGTGGACACAGAAGGCAGAGAGGTCTGCTCAGACAGACGCTTGATCAGCAGCGTCACAGCCGGGATGGGGTCCTCGATCATCTTGGGCGGCACGGCGTTGAGCAGGATCAGGTTGGCCTGGACATCAGCAGCGTTCTTGGGGCCGTCGCTCGTGCTGAAAGCCGAGCCAAAGCCGGAGCCAGAAGTAGTCGAAGACGAAGGGAACACGATACCGGGCGAGTCGAGCAGCATCAGGTGGTTGTCGATCTTGACGGTGCGGATGGCCGTCGTGACACCAGCCTCAGCACCAGCAGGGCAGGCCATGCGCTGGGTGCGGTTGTTGCCACTGAGGCGGCTCAGCAGGGCGTTGATGACGGACGATTTGCCGACGTTGGGGTAGCCAATGACACCGACAGAGATGGAACGCTTGAGGTTGCGGCTGGCAGCAAACGACTTGAGCGCGCGGAAGAGGGCGCTGCTCGTGCTCTGGACGGAGATGTCACGGTGGTTGAAGGTGTGGGCGTTGGGGGCCGAGCCGGAGGCACGCAGGGGCAGGTAGGGAATGAGCCGCGCAGGTGCGTCAGCCAGGCCTGGAGAACCGGTGGGGGAACTAGGTCGACCTTGTTGAGGATCAGGATAAGACGCTTGCCAGCCTCGCCGCCGGCAGCCGCAAGAACAGCGCGCTCGACGTCGCGAGAGCGCGTGCCCTCGGGGTCACGGGCGTCCAAACGTACAGCACAACATCGGCCTGCTCAACAACCGACTTGAAGACCTTGTCGTAGGCCTTGCGGGAGGTGGCACCGCCGGGCACCTCAATGACATGGCCGTTGCTGAAATCGTCCTCGTCCTCGTCCTCGCCGCCAAAGTCGTCGCCGTCGTCCATGCTGTCGCCCTCCTCGTACTCGGGGTCCTCTCGCCGCTTGTTCTTATACTTGCGGGCAGCAGAGCGTGCGCTGGCGATCAGGGCCGCCATGGGGTTGGATTCGTCAATCTCCTCGTCGTCTTCGACATCCATGTCGCCGTCGTCCTCGTCGTCGTTCTCCTCGACATCATCGCCCTCCATGTCGTCTTCCTCCTCATCAGCCGCGTTGCCGCCGGTACGGGCAGCCTTGGCGAGCTCTCGTCTCCGCTTCGTCTCTTCGAGTTTCCGCAGGCGAGTCTCCTCAATCTGGTGCAGCAGCTTCTCCTTGTAGGGAACAGGTTGGGGATACCCGGGTCCTTCTTGAGCTTAGACCGCCATTCTGGGTTCTTCTTGGCGAGCTTTCTGTCCTTCTTCTGCTTGGCGGCGGCTGCCTTTTCGATCTTGTGCCGGAGGCGGACGGGCTGGCGCTTGCTCTTCGGCTCTGTAGAATGCTGTTAGTCTGTGATATTGGGTAGATTAGAAGACATGAGGTAAAGATAATGTGTTTTGTTCACATACTCTTGGGCTTGTTAATTGTACCGGCCATTTTGTCACTATGTATTCAGAATAATTGAAAAAATGGGAAGGAATGGAGGTGTGCCGAGTCGTCGTTGTATAAACCGGCTGTGTCGTAACATGCAAAGAAGACGTCGGTGAAAATTGACTTTTTTTTGGTGTGCAGTCTCGATGCTGCAGGTCTTTTGCTGGGGGAAAATGAAAAAACTTCACCGCTTTCCCCTCCAGACCCACAATTTATGCGGCAAAATATTATCTTTTCTTATCGATAAGAAATAGTGGGCAAGAATACTAGTAATTGACGTCGCTTTGTGCCATGCCACTCAAACTGGTGAAGATTGGGCGCATGATTGAGAGTAATCATACCAAGTAATTTTCCCGTATTTCTTCAAGGTTTATTAAAAGGTCATCAGAGAATAAACGAGGTCGAAGGTATTGAATTTTGTGTAGAAAGGTAGCGTTTCTCGTCTCTTGTATACTTAGCTAGCCATTACGGAGTAATACGTCGTACATGCACGCCAAATGCACGTGCAAGACCCTTTGGTGTATTTCTTCTGACCGTTTTTTGAGTTTCTTACCCTTCGCTCCTTCCCGTGTCAATCTCCGTTCTGCCCAAGGAACGAAAACTGTTGGACTAAACCCTTCTCGGACACTCCGACACCATTTGGCCTCCCTCGCTTTCGCCCCGACTCCCGACGACGCGTCACGAAGGGAAACTGTCTTTTTGTCTTTTGATTTCTTTCTCCGGCCTCGTACTTTGGCTTTGATCTCTTCTTAAATTTCTTCTGTTTTTTTTCCTCTCTACAGTTTATTTTGGATAGTCATTCTTTTCTATTTCCTATTTACGATCGATATTTTTTTCATTTTTTTCTCTTCCTTTATCTATTTCAACCCTACGACTTCCACCAATCTTATCAACTATCACGGCAATCACCCTACTATGACTGCAGACGAGATTCGGCCGACGGATGCGCCGTCCGTACACCGGCCCGGCGGTGCAGGTGACGTTCGATGGGTTCCTCTTTCGACATGGACGGCACGATCATCGACTCGACGGCCGCTGTCGAGAAGCCACTGGCACACGTACGCCTCTCCTATTCCTTTTCGCTTTTGTTTTGATACCCGATATCATCAATAAACTAACATGTCACAGAGTTGCAACGAGATTGGTGTACCACCAGAGGTCATCCTCGAGACATCGCACGGTCGCCGGAGTATTGATATCCTCAAGATCTTGGCCCCAGAAAAGGCCAACTGGGAGTGTAAGTAGTCTGTCCGCCTCCCCGTTAGACTCCTAATCGATTTTGACTAACATCCACAAGACGTTTGCGAAATGGAAGGCCGCCTGCCCAAGCTGTATGGCGAGGATGCTGTCGAGATTCCGGCGCACGCGCTCTTCTCGACAAACTGCGCGCAAAGGACGCTCCCTGGGCTATTGTCACATCCGGCACTGAGCCCCTCGTCAACGGCTGGCTTGGCGTGCTGGACCTGCCGAAGCCCGAGCACTTGATTACCGCTGAGTCTGTGGCCAACGGCAAGCCCGAACCCAACATGCTACCGGATGGGTCTGCAGGCGCTCGGCCTGGCCAAGGAGGGTGAGGAGGTAACGCACGATGTTTCTGGTCCTTGAGGACAGTCCTGCAGGTATTCAGTCCGGAAAGGCTGCTGGCTGCAAGGTCCTCGGTCTGGTGACGAGCCACACGGCTGCCCAGGTGGTTCAAGGCTGAGCCGGACTGGATTGTTGAGGACCTGCGCTCTGTGCGCGTGGTGTCCATTGAGACCCAGAGCAACGGCGGTATTCGGACGACTCTGGAGTTCTTCAACACGCTTGTCATGCCCAACAAGGCATAAAATGGAGCGAGAGATGGCTTTTTGACAAAACATTGCACAATGGCATGCACAGAACTTGCGAGGCGCAACGGGATATTTTTGACGTTAGAGCTAAGTAATAGACTTTTTTTTGGGTACTGCGTAGTGTTGCATTCAATGCTAAAAGAAGTAACAGTCCAGGGACACATCTAAGCACGTGCAGACAGTTATTGTTGAAGAAAGGTGAGCAGACGAAGAAAATGACAAGACAAAGGAACAATAAGAAGCAGGCCGTACTTTCGTAGACCTTGTGCACGCAAAATGCTGATGCCACTCACCTTTCAGACTGATTTGATTATCTTAGCTGGTGTTTTATACGGACCGGTCTAGATCTGGGGTAATCCTTGAGGCGGGCCGTATTACAAACACACTTGATACTGGTTTTCTTTCTTCTGCTATAAATCAAATTTATCTCCCGCTTTTTGGCGAAGCTTTTTGCAAATGACGGCTGGAATTAAGCTTTTTGATCTAGACCGGCCGCACTTTCGGTGCATTGGCATTGGACTCTTGTTTATGTTTCCCCTCGCTCGGTAGTCCTTGGCATAAACAGGCTGTTTGACAGGCGAAGCCATCCGATGGCGATATATCTTTTGGTCGCACCTAATAGCTGGCCAATGCGTCTCTCGGTTCAACCTGTCGATATTTTGCCTAGACTGCAGTTCTTCCAGGATTCCTTATGCCGAAGCGAGAAATAGACGATATGAGAGAATTATCAAATATTAGATATCAAAGGGCCAACACGAGGGCATAGGTACGGCTGTCGAGCCGCGCGTTATCCTAGTGGTTGGAAATTCATTGACATCTCTAAACGACAAGAAAATGGACTTCACCCGGAATAATTGTAGAAATACGGAAGTGTATATCGTGATATAATCAACTTACAGCATCGTGGTAGAATCAACTGACGCCAGAATGGCACAACCTTGCAAAACACCATCAATCGAAAACACAGTAAATAGGAGGCAATCAATATGTGGGATCTATGGGGGAAGAAATAGATAAGAAAGGGAGAAATCTAGCGTCGAAAGAGCTTCGTGTATCTAAAAACAGACTCGGCAAGAGTAACTTCTCATATTGTCCCTTTTACGGTGTAGACTTTCCAAAAGTAGCAGTTGTTAACCTGTTTTCGTTGCTTCATTTCACCTCATCTAGACTCCCTATTCATATATACTGCTTGAAAACGCGGGGGAGGCAATTTGGAATGGAGTAAGTGCACCGAGACCGAATTGACATCGGTACCAATAAGCGTATCAAGACGATTTCCACGATCTTGAGATTGTGTATAAAAAGAGAGGTTTATCCCAGCCTACATAGTCTTTCTCCGCCAAGATCATCACTCTCACAGGCCAACAGACAGAGATTGCATCTCCTCCAAACTCAATTCTTTACTTCTCACTACTACTTGAATTTTTCTTCGCTCCTTTCCCTTCATCATGAAGCTCGTCCAGGTCCTCCTCACGGCCTTTGCCGTCCAGGCCATTGCCCTCCTGTCGACGACTCCTCGGCTACGACGGACGTCAGTGATGCCAACCAGCCCAACCGCGGCAATGGCAATCGCCCTGGCGCTGGCGCTTGGTGCCGCCCCCGCCGCTCCCGGTGCCGGAGCTGCTGCCCCTGGTGCTGCCGCCCCTGGCCAGAACCACGGTGGCAATACTGCCCAGCAACAGCAGCAGCAGCAGCAAGAAGAACAGGAGAAGCAGCGCAAGCAGCAGGAAGAAGAGCGCAAAAAGCAGCAGCAGCAGGAGGATGAGGAGCGCAAGAAGGAGCAGGAGAAGCAGAGGAAGACCGGAAGAAGCAGCAGGAGAAGCAGGAAGAAGAGCGCAAGAAGGAGCAGGAGAAGCAGCAGCAGCAGCAGCACCAGGGTGCTGGTGCTGGTGCCCCCGCTGCTCCTGGCCGCAACAGTGGCGGCCAAGGCAAGGGCCGCGCTGGCAAGTCGCACGCCGCTGCATCACCGAACGATGCTACTGCAGACGCCCCGACTGATGTCGCTCCCCGCGATGAGACTGATGAGCTCGAGGCTCGTCAGTTCGGCGGCGCTGGTGGTGCTGGTGGTGCCCCCGGTGGTGCTCCCGGTGGCTTTGGCGGCAAGGGCAAGGGCGGCAAGGGCCGCCGTCGCAAGGGTAAGGGTGGCAAGGGCAAGGGTGGTTTCGGTGGTTTCGGCAATGGTGCCCCTCCCGCGGGTCCTCCGGCCCAGTAAGGAAGGGTATGGACGTTTAAAGGAGGGAACGGTTAGCAGCAGGCAGAGAAACAAGACATTGGCGCTGTCTTGGTCTCATTTGGTATCCTTGTTTTACTCTTCTCTCCTTTTTATTATATTTCCATGTCTTTCTTGCCTCTCCTTGAGTGAGACCAAGAACTCTTTGTGTCTTCCACAGCTCTCTTTTTAACTCAGAGTATGAAGCAACTTTATTGAATATAAAACGCCTTGCCGGATATCTTGCCTTCCGTATGTAGAGAGTGTACGTCACTTGGAACAGTCAACTATATGCTTCCTGAAAACTCAAAGGGAAAAGGATTGCATGTATTTTACTCGACATCAAGACATGCAGGTTAACATACGAAAATGAAAGACGTGTCTTTCTGCCGTTAAGCAAGACAGTCTTTTTTTTTTTTTTTTAAAAAAAAGTATTATTGGCTGTAAATACAAGAATACGAATTGTTGAGAATGTTTTATTCCAAAGAAATTAAAGTATTTCTGAAAAAAAAAAATTGAAAAAAAAACACGCAAAAAAACCGGTAATTCTAAAAGAAACTAGAAAAGAAGATCAAATCCCAGTCTTCCCCGTTCCCAGTTTATCAGTCTCCGTATGTCGCACAGGGCCATATATGAGCCATGTCACCGCCTGATCCAGTTTCGTGGATGAGGCTGCCGAAGCCGAGAAAAGAAACATCAGACGATATCGACATATCGCCATATGCAAGATGATGCACGATGCAGCTGTCACCCTATTATGTTATTTACAACTGTCGACAATATTTGCTCGGGCTGTCTCTCATCCGCGTTGTGATCGGCACCGTGGAGGACGATCACGGCATTCGCGAGGTGGTAGTGAGGAATGTTGGAGAACAGCGAGAACCGGCCAAGGCGGGACGGGATCGCCTTGACGAAGAGGAGAAAAACAAAAGCTGACGGAAAGGAAAGAAAACACAAAAATAAACGGCAAAAGATGGCCCAAAAAACAAAACAAGAAAAAAACAAAGCCCCTGCACATAACACATTTGTGTGTGAGCCTGTCTTAGTGCTGCGGCCCAACTTGATACTTATTGACCTTGTAGACATAAACATGTGCAGTATTTTCAAATAGAACCTTTGAACAGTTTATTTCTCTTGATTTTTCGTTACTGTTATCATCCACGATATAATATTAGTCATTCCACTGTGCTGGGCCCGATGACTCGTCGTTTGTTTTCTTTTTTTCTGGGACCGTTGGCGATCTTTTTCTTTTTTTTTTTTTCGTAGTGGGGGCCCACTAACACAGCTCGAATAGCTCAATTGGGGTCGTTGGAGAGTAAAACGAGCGAGAGAAAACGGGTACGGGTATTGCAGAGGCATGACGGCTGCATGGAATGAGACCTAAGCAAAATAAAGTTGAGACGGACAAACAACAAGGTGAAAACAGAGGGAAAACAACAGAAAGTCAAACGGGACAAAAAAACAACCCCAATTATCGCCTTCGAATAGGGTGTGAAGAAAACAAATAGCGGAAGGAAGCGAAAGACATTGCCACTGAAAAAGAGACTCTATCGTGAGATGAGACCCTTGAGTGTCTTGCTGTCCATGGTTTTTTCTTCTCATTTCCCTCTCTCTCTGTCGTTTTTGCCGGCCGCCACTCTTGCCTTCCCGTGCTAGGGACAATTCTTTCAACTCTGATTAGCAAAGTAACTTGTAGCCAACATGCCAAGGGTGGTTGAGCCGCGGTCTGTTTTTCTTTTTCTTTTTCTACGGGTGCTGTCGATCTTCACTGCAATTTCAGAGGTATCGAAGCCCAATAGAATGCATACGAATCCCATGTATTGTAATCTACGCAAGGCAACGTGCTTCGTTCCAGTGAAGCGATAAAAAAGAAATAAAAATAAAACAAGATAATAACCGTATATAACGAGACGGCACGGTCCCGTCTTTTAGTCGCATGCTTTTTTCTTTCTCCTCCCCATCCTCATCAACACACCCGGCACTCACTTTCCCACCGGCTCGCCTACTAACCCCTCCCTTTTAGCAGCTTCAACCATGGTCCCACGATGAACCACCTTCTCTTCGTTGCCGTCTCGCTGGCGAGGTACGCCACTCCTCCCCAGTGACAGAAAATGAATGGGCGCAAACTGACTTTACAGTCTCGCGAGCGCTAAGCCCGTTGACCCGCCCGTATGCCCGACCATCACGTCGACCGTCCCCGCGCCCAGCTGCTGGCCCTCGTTCAACAAGTCCTGCATCGTGCCCGAGTGCATCTTGCTCACCACCATCACACTGCCCTGCGGCTGCGACAACGGCGCTGCCCCCACAGTGTTCTCGACAGCAGGTTGTGCGTGCCCGACGGGCTGTGCCACGGCCACCGAAACGATCCACCCGCCGTGCCCGTGGCCGACGGGATGGCCGACAGGCATCTTCCCCACGGGTGTGTGGCCCACAGGCGGCTGGCCGACAGTGTGGCCCACATCTTATCCGACATCGGGCCCGGGTCACCACCCTGGCCATGGTCCCGGCCACCCTGGTCATGAGGGTCCCGGCCACCACCAGGGCCACGGCCCCGGCCACCCTGGCCACGAGGGCCCGACGCACGGCCGCACAAAGCGCGAGACAAAGCCGCAGCACTGGTTCTTGGGGTAGACACCTCTCTCCAAGTACTCTGGTCGACGAACATGGTTAAAGACCATGACCAGCGGTGACATCTACCCCGCCAGTGCAAGCAAACAAAGAGGACTGGGGAGTGGGTGGAACCCTCAAACTAAAAAAAAGGAACGACCCGGCCAACCAACAAAGGCACAGAAAGTGAGTGAGAGTCGAAAAGAAGGTAATGGGCCAGATTGCATGATATGTGGAGACGTGCTGGTTTGTCGGGTGGCGGCTGTTTGAAGAGAAAGGTTCTCCTTTGTCTTTAGAAATCAGAGGATAAGGGGAAGAGAGAGAGCGGTGTCCAGTGTGTCGGACACCAGGAGGATGCATTTCAGACACACACTACCCCCCCCCCCCCCCCCCCCCCCCCCCCCCCCCCCCACCTTTCAGTTACTACACACGAATTTATGACATGTTTGCTTTTTTGCTGCAATTCAAGAATTTTTTTCTCTCATCGTGCCCCTTTCAGTCCGTCGGATTTCGTGGATCGTAGACTTCGTAGCCTTCGTCATCGGTATCGCTCTCTTCATCGAAACGGGTGTCTCTTTGAGCGTCACCAAGCCCTGGAAGCGGTAATGGTGGCGGATGTAGCGGTCCAGTCACGGCAGGCACCGAAGATGTGTTGGATGTTGAAGATGTCGTCGATGTCGTCGGTAAAGAGATGATTGGTAGGGCAAGCGATGACTGTGTTGCATCGTCGCCTGCTGGCGGTGCCGGCACTTCGTCGGCCACGGCTGAAAAGGCCGACTTGAAGCCGCCCTTGCGGAAGCCTCCCTTCTTTGGAGCAGCCGCTGCAGACACATCTTGGCCTTCGCCGTCGTTCGCGGTGCCGCCCATCTTGATGCTGATGACGGCGTCCGTGGCCTTGGCCTCCATACGGCGGGCACGGGCGGCCACCGTCGGATCGCGCGTCATAGCCTTCATGTCCTTCATGCGCTGCTTGTGTGCATGGTCGTACGACGATAGATGGGCCTCGTACTCGTTCATGCGCGTATAGCCCTTTTGACAGAGCTCGCAAAAGAAGGCCCGTCGAGCCTCGCGCGCGGACGCGGTCTGCGCCGGCGGCAAGGTTTGAAATCTCTGTAGGCTGTTAGCGGGGGTGGAGAACAAATATAAATGGGGTTGACTAGACATACAGGAGGCATCGTGGTGATGTGGTTGTGTCTGCATTTTAGAATGTATCGTGGAGAATGAGAGTTGCAAATGGAAAGGAAGCCATGAAAGGACGCCAGGAAGCCGCGGTAGTGGAGGCGCCAAGGCATAGCTAATAATGGGTATTTGTGGGGAGAGGCTCACGGTGCAGCGGCCACTAAAAGACAGCACCCGGACAATGAATTATCCAGTTTCAGCGGTTCAGCCTTGCTGTACCTTGGGGCGCTAATGCACACTATTAAAGGTGGTCGACGCCCAGTTCTTCAGTAGCCGAACCTTCAAGATTCATATTTTTTTATATTCCGACAACATCACGACAGGTTTCAAGCAAAAAGACGAAAAAAAGCATGCTTTGATTTTGAACAAATTATAACTGACGTCCTGCACCAACCTATTAACCCCTTTCCTGTCCATCATAACAGTATCAATACGTGCAAAGATACCGGTTTCATTCCCATATTTATTCTCTTGATTTTCCATCATCTCCTTATTCCTTAATATACTTTTGCAAAAACGCTCCAAAACGCTCCCAATAACGCCAAACAGCAAATTCATGGTATCCCTTCGTTAGTCTATCGGCCTTCCCATCACGGCGAAACCTCCCGGCCCTGCACCAGATCGAATGTTGCCGGCTTCGCCAGGTCAAACTGGCCGACAGGGGCCAGGCCGTCGTAGCGATGCTCCGTCACCTTTTGCTCGACGTACTCCATAGCTGCGTCGCGGATGGCCGTCCAGTCCATGTTCGACGACTTGCCCATGGCACCGCCGGCGTCGGTTGCGAGGGCGTCAATGGCGGACTGCACCCAACCGATGCTGTTCCAGCCGAGCTTCTCGTTGAGCCTTTGCTTTTCGGTAAGAATGGCCGCGCCGGGGACGGGCACAGTCCGCAGGATCGTCTCGAGGCGTGTCGGGTTGCGGATCTTGCCAATGAGGACGCGGGCCAGCAGCATGAGGTCGTAGGTGGGCATGGTCTGCTCGGCGTATGTGTAAGAAGCGGACGAGGATGTAGTGGACGACGAAGCGACGGACGACTCGTCAATGGGGCTGCCGGCCGTGCTGCCACTGTTTTCACTACCGCCGTTGCTGCCACTTCTGTCACTACCGCTTTGGCTCTCGGTGGCGTGGTACTTGGTGAGCAGCGTGTCTTCGTCCTCGATCTTGGGGCCGCGCAAAAGAGCCCAATGGTATCTGAAGGTCAGCAAGACTGCAAGAGAAGACCATAGTATTATGGTATTTAAGCACACCCACCTGTCTTCACCGCCCGCCATTTTGACGGCACCTCGCCGTACGTAGAGGCCTACGTAGAGGCGGTCTTTGTTGCGTCGCATCGTTGCACCCATGGCCGATCTCAGACTGTTGATTGTTGTGATGTTTGCATATCGCTGGCTAAAAGGGTGGTAAAGAAAAAAAACGTAGAAAAGAAATGAATGTAAGAGGAGAAGAGTAAAAGAGCGAGAGTAAAAAAAAAGAAGAGTAGGAGAAACAGAAGAAGTGCTGGACGCGGCGACACGAACGAATGCCAGGGATGCAATGCAATAATCGTCGCGGTGTCCCGAGGGGTGTTCCGATATATCGAGCAACGTGGGCGTCCGTTATTGATAACGTTTACACGAAGAAAGGGCAGGAGCACCTTCAGACCCTCCCTGGGGTAACACGCCAGCACAATGGCCCTGAATAGGGAAGGCACAGGCGGGTGGGCTTGTGACCAGGGGCAGTCACGCCCCACTCTCGCCAGTCCCGCCAATCGTGCCGCGGTGTTTTGCTATTATGTGTTCTGTCAGGGGCCACCCACTTCCCTTATGTTCTTTAACTGAGAGTCGTTCTTCGGCGGACCATGCCGTCATATCCCAACAAAAAAGGGACTCAGAGAAAAAGAGACTACTAGCGACCGACAACGACCCTGGTGTCCTCGTGTCTCACTGCAATCTATCGCGCTCCCTTTGTTTCCCTTTTCGTCTTTTGTCGAGCGCCTTTACGCTTTCCCCTGTCTTCTCCCTGCACTTCTTTTTCTTTTCTTTTTCTTGTCATCCTTCCCTTCCAGAACCACCCTCCACCCCTCCACGATGAGCGACCCTCGGCCACAGCTGGCCGGCAAGGCGTCGCAGGACACGCTGGCGTCGCTGCTGGAGCTCGAGCCCATGCCCATGCCCGACTCGCCGCTGCCAACGCCGAGTGCGGGGACGACCGACAAGGAACTGCCGCCGCTGCCAAGCGGAAGTGAGGGCAGTGAGGACGTCGAAGCGAGCGGTGCATCGTCTCCCGTAAAACAGGGACAGGGGCACGGCCACAGCCGCTCCTTATCTGCGACAGCCAAGGCCACGACCGCCGCCCTCGGCCTCTCCCACGGCCACGGCGCCATCTACTATTGTGAGTTTCACCCCCCACGGACAAGAGAATAGAGTCGATACAATCGCTAACATGTCCAGTATCCCGCATCCAACGCTACTCCTCCTATGCCTTCACCATCTTCTCCTCCGTCCACCTGGCCACCACCTCCCTCATCCCCCTCGCCACACAGTCCGTCCCGGCCTCCGAGTCCTACCTCCTCCTCGCCCGCGAAATCTACCAGACCCGTCTCTCAGAACCTCTACTCGTTTTTATCCCCATTGCCGCCCACGTTGCCGCCGGCGTCGGCCTGCGCCTCGTCCGCCGCAACCAAAACGCCCGTCGATACGGCCGTACCGCGTCGAGCAACTGGCCCCCCTTTAGTTTGGTGGCCGCCTCGGGCTATGGCTTTGCCATTACGATTGCCGCCCACATCTTCTTGAACCGCTACCTGCCCATCGCCGTCCAGGGCGACAGCTCCGACATTGGCCTCGCCTACATTGCCCACGGCTTTGCGCGGTACCCCGTTGTGGCCTGGCTGTCCTACGGCGCGTTCCTGGCGGCTGCCTCGGGTCACATGGTTTGGGGCTGGGCGCGGTGGCTGGGCATTGCCCAGCGGGCATCGTGGAACAGCCCCGATCTGTTACGAAAGGGGGGCGAGCGTGACCACTCGGCCGGTAGTACCGTGCGGGAGCCCAAGGCGTTGCAGAAGAAGCGGCGGCGCACGTGGCTGGTCGTGCAGGGCGGCGTGCTGCTGACTTTCTGTCTGTGGGCATCCGGCGGCCTGGGCGTCGTTGCACGCGGCGGGCTTGTGCAGGGCTGGGTGGCCAAGGTATACGACGAGCTGTATGACAAAGCACTGCTATCATGACAGGAGTGAGGGTATGTCCTTTTTGTGTCTCGTCACATTCTGATTTCTTTGGTCTGTCTTTACATTTTGTTGCATATTGGGCGTGGTGTCTGGGTTCTCTTTGGAGCTACGGCGTGGGGCTCGACTCCTACGAGCGGGAGCATATTACTTTACATGGGGGAGAATATCACTATCATAGGAGAGGTGTTGGGTGTTGGGTGTTGAGCGTTTTGTGCTATGGACACAAATGAGTGCCATGTTCCATCTTCTTTTGATTTATAGCGTCTCCCAGAGTTTTTTCTATCTCATAACTGGTTTGCATTATACCATTTCTAGAAAAAAAATCAAATTCTATAATCCATATCCCGTCCGATATTTTAAGTGGGCAAGTAAAGCAAACTCCTTCAAGCAATTTATGCCAGAGAAGAAGCATCGCCAGCCTTGAGCTTGCCAGCGCCAACCAGGCGGCTGACCTCGCTGCTCCACACCTCCTTGATCTTGTCCGCCACCGTCAGGCCGTTGAGGCGCGACGCCAGGTCGCCAATCTCGGTCGGGTCCAGCTGGCCCTGCACAACCTCGACATCGCCCAGCACCTTGTCGATCTGGGCGGCATCGGCAGCACCGCTGGCCGCAAAGTAGTTGGCGTCCTTGACGGAGCCCTTGAGCACACGCTTGTTCTTCTTGACTGCGTTCTTGGCCGCCTCCTTGGCCTTCTTGGCCGACTCGCGGTCCGCCTTGGCAGACTCCTCGGCCGCCTTGGCCGCCTTCTCGGCCTCCTCCTTGGCACGGGCAGCCTCCTCCTTGGCGGCCTTCTCGGCGTTCTCCTTGTCGAGGCGCTTCTTGTTCTTGGCCGCGTTGGCTTCCTGGCGGAACCGCTTGATGCGCTCGTCGCCGGCCGACGCGTCGTCTAGCAGCTTGCGGAGACGGGCGTTGTCCTCGGCCTTCTTCTTCTTGCGCGCGTTGGTGTTCTTGCGCTCCATGTGACGCTTCTGGTCACGGTTCTCGTTGTCGTCGGGGACATCCTCATCGAGGTACTCGAACGACCGCCAGCTGTCAAAGTTGTAGAAAAAGTTGTAGAAGGCCTCCACAGACTCCTTGTCGGCCGACTCGCCGCCAAACGTGGGCACGGGCTGGACACGGCTGAAGCGGCCCTCGCTCTTGAAGACACGGCTCCACAGCTTGTAGTAGTCGCCCGACGCAAGCTGCTTCTTGGTCGGCGGCTCGACATCGGCCTCCTCGTCGACGGAGTCGAACTGGCGGCGGCGGATGGGGTCCAGCAGAACCTCAGTGGCCTTCTGGATACACTTGAAGAACTGGTCGTCCTCGGTACCGCCGGCAGCAGCCTTCTTGTCGGGGTGGTGCTTCAGCACCTTGCGGCGGTGCGCCTTCTTGATCTGCTCCTCGGTGGCCTTCCAGCGGTAGCGGCTCAGGCCGAGAATAGCGTAGTGATCCTGGGTCTAAAGAGGAGAGGAGTTAGTATCAATGTTGTGGCTGCAGGATGCCCATCTTTATCCATTATCGGTGTCTTACCTTCCAGTCCTTGGCCTCGCGCAGAAGCAGCGAGGGGTCCTCGGGCTCGCTGATGTCGCCATCGTCATCGCCGTTGTTGACCTTCTTGGCCCGGGCCTCCGCCTCTATGCGGTCGTCCTCGGAGAACGTGCGGTTGTGGCGAACACGGCGGGCGTGCGCAAGGTACTGAGGGCCAACAGGCTCGAGGCTGCGGTGCGTGCCCGCAGACAGCGACTTGATGCGCTTGATGTCGCCCTCGGCAGACCAGCCAGAGGGCAGGCTGGGGAAGTGCCGGTCGGCAATAAGAGTCGTTGCGGCAGCCATGGTGAAAATATGGATGCTCTTGACGAAAGGGGGGAGGGAGGAGATGTTGTGGTTGAAAAGAGGTGGTGGGAAAAGAGAGGGAGAGAAGAGAGGAAGGAGCAACCAGCGAGAAAAAAGCTCGATAAGTAAAGTTCGGTACTGCCCTTTTTTTTTTTTTTTTTTGAGACCAAGGGGACGCCCCACTATTCCAGCCCGCCTTACAGACTCGGCCAATGGGGTGCCGCATACGGAGTCGTGGTTGGTCAGAGACCCACTTTAGAAGTTCTCCAATACGCATCCACCAAGAAACAGCGTCTGGATCTCATGCTCACTCTTATTATGAGTTCATCCGTCACAGCAACCCACCACGAACAGCAGGACCGCATATCACACCATATTGCTGTGTCTCGTCTACAAAAATGTCGGCACTCCAGGCATACAGAAACTTGTTCCGGGCTACGGGGATCGCCTTCAAGGGTATGTAGAGTTCTCTGATCGAGATTGAGAAAGCGTATCCGATGAGTATACAGACCTCCAAATTCATATAGACTGACACAAGCAGGCGACTCGAGAGTCCTGTCGGCGGCGCGTGAACAGATCCGCGTCAACTTCCGTGAAAAGGCCAGCCTACCTGAGGCCGAGGTCCAGCCGGCCATCCAGCACGCCGAGGAAGTTGCCTCGTTCCTGCGGGCGAACGTTGTCCAGGGCAAGAGAGAGGAGGAGGGCGTATACAGTATGTTGTGTCCCATAATGAGGGCCCCAGAAGATGGCTATGCGATGTAATATCTGGTTCATGAGATACTAACAGCGGCAGGACTGAGAATACACGAGGAGACGGAGCGCGGCGACAACGACACAATCAAGATTGGCGGCGGCAAGACGGTCAAGATTGACGGAAAAACGTGTGCTGACAAGTGATATGCATAATTCATAACAATAAAAAAAGGCACATCAAAGAAAACATCCGACAGAAAGGACGTGTTGGAAATGAGATTATGCCTGGTTGAGTTGGGCATATGTACGATATGGAACGCATGACGTGTTATGAGAGCGCAAAAATATAGAACAAATCTCCTATGATAAACACGCTTCAAACATGCATGGATTTGCTGCTTATATATCGAGTACAGTGCCTACGTTTGAACGTGAAAGAACAAAGTGAGGGAGACTATCTGCACGGCCTCATACACCTCAGCACGCTCAAGACTAGCATTTTGGCTAGTGTTTATCTATCATTTACTCACTGTTGAGTAATGACAAGCACAGAATTAATTCTATATATATTTTTTTCCGAATTTGTTGTTGGAAAGGAACGCATGTTCGAATTGACCTTTGGCTACACACACGTGACACAGACGTTGCTATCACGTGCGGAGCTTACCCCTTGGCGACCCACTTTTAGCTGCCGGATTGACGTCTGTCTCCAACATCACTCCTGGCAGAGCATCGCGTGTCCTAGACACCTCTTCGCGGGAGGACACCCAACACCTTTGTTTTATGCGTCACGACGACCCCTCCTCCCTAATGGCCGTCCCTCCACATACGAAGCTGCACCGGCAGACGGAGAAAGCGATTTTGTCCGCGACTCGTACCTTGCCTATGTTGTGCCGCTGGCCACCGACAACCATCTCGAGCAGGATCTCGAGCTATGCGCCAGCAAGGGCCAGTCGCTGCAGGCCCTGATCGAAGGGATCGAGGACCGGGAGTCGTTATTCTTTGGTAGGACGCTCCATTATACTCTCATTTCAAACTTTTTCTAATACCTGTAGACGAAACCGTCGACGTCTATTTAATATTGCGAACACCCTACCAGAGCGAGCCGCGTCTTCGAAGCTACCTCGAACGCCTCGCGATTGTCCTCGAAGCACAGATTTTGAACAGCCATGCTTCAGGGCGCGAAACAGCACCGCCTGTCGTCGAGACCATCTTCAACGGCGTCGTCGAGAATATCCACGAACCCTTAGCGATTGTCAACGATCCCGATGTAGCGCCAGGCAGAAAGGTCGTTAAGGTGAAAGACACCGGCAACGATGAGGACGAAGAGAGCGGCGAGAGCGACGACAGCGACGATACCCAGGTGCAAAAGGCAGCAGGTACAGGCGGAGCAAAAGAGGAAGACGATGAGCCTACACGACAGACCTACTGCTTGTGGAAGCTGCCCGTGTTTTTGGCACGGCCACGTGCAAGATTGCATGGCCCCTCCGTCTCGTTTGCCGCTGTCGCAAGCTTGAAAGCAGCGTCGGCCGTGGCAGCAGCAAAGGCGGCGAGTGCGGTTGGCAATGGATCACTTGCCCCATACGGCGATGCAAACGGCCTGCTGGGTGGCTTGACTCCGTCAGGGCGAATGGCCGGCTATCTGCAGAGTCGTGAGCCCAACGGCCTCAATCTGCTCGAGTCATTCTCTGGTGATCCTGCTTTGGCGGGCGCATGGCCAAGACTGTCGGCGCAGCGTGTGTCTCGTGTTGCGCCAGCTGCTGCATCTATGAACCCACGCTTCCAGCCTCGGTCGCTGCGTGGCATCAAGAACATTAGCTTCAACATCTTCCCTGCTGTACACACACGCGTAAGGTTTGCGCGCCCGAATGCGGCGCCATCCAGTCCTGCGGTGGTCGCCATGCTGGAGATTGATTTCACGCCATTTTTCGAATGCGAAGCCGTGCTGTCGAGCATCAACTTGTCACTCCCCTCAGGCGAGGTGACGGACCTCAATACAGCCGATGGTCTGGCCCTGCCGCTCTACTGCGTGGCGCGCGACCACTTTACCTTTTTGTACCGCCTCGCGCCGCTCGAATTTGACGTCAGCCGGCCACCATCGCAGCACAACCACCAGGGACGGCTACCGGGTGCCCATGGCGGCAGCTTCAGTGGCGCTGGCAATGGCTACAATGCCAACGGTAGCCCCAGCGCTGCAGCGCGCGACCTCGACATTTCCATTGAGGTCAAGGTCCTCGTCAAGCCAGGCGTTTGCACACCCACCCTCAAGATGTCGTGGGCCACGAGCCTCGACTTTACTCTCCCCGTCAACCCCGGTTTCGGCACCGCTCTTATGCCACCGCCATCTCTCCAGCGCGCCCACCGCCCTTCGCAACTGTCTATCGATGGCATGTCTTCCTTTACAGCGCCATCCATCAGCCGCCCGGACGCACTCCCTTCCCTCGAGGCCGCGGCTACCCACAACACCGCAACCACCATTCCGGACTTCGGCATCACCATGACCTTTACTGCGCCCTCGCACAAGGTGTATGCTGGCGAGGAGTTCAGCTGGACCGTGTTTGTCGTAAACCGCGCCTCACAGATGCCACTGACCCCAACGCTGCCCACGAGTGCGACACTTGGCGGCGGTGTCGTACCGCCTCAACCGCCGGCGCCACGCAAGCTGGCCCTGATTGCACTGCCAAAACGCCGCCGCAACGACGTGCGCGTGATCCGGCCACCGTCGACCGCCGGTGGGCGCTCGCATGCACGTCTGGGTGCAACTGGTGCTTTGAACGACGCAGGCAGCGGCACCGTCGAAGCCGTCGCCGATGCTGTGCTCGACGAGAACATTGTGCACGCCATGCAGCGCAGCTCTCTCGTGGATAGCACCGATGTGGTTTGCTTAAGCAGTGCCGACACGCGCGTAGGACCCTTGGCGCCGAATGCCTGCCACGTGGTCGAGCTGCGGTTCGTGGCACTGCGGGCAGGTGCTGTCGGCATTGAGGCGATCCGCGTGGTCGACCTTGGCTCGCAGGAGCACGTGGACGTGCGGGAGCTGCCGGCGATGATTATCGCTGAGGGCCAGCGGGGCGACGATGAGAAGTAGAGAGAGTCTGCAGGGTGTAATGTATCATAATACCAATTTATTTCTTGTACATGTAATCATAGGTCACCTTTGCACTGTCTGGTGATTGTTCGTGATGTAATAATGTCAAAAAGCAAAGCCTATAAACGCCGTTTCTATGCAAATGCATTTCGTAGGTCATAACCGCCAACCTCCCAAAAACCAAAATGCTGTTTGCCACCCAATTCCGTTGTTGAGTTCCCGTTGTGAATATATACGTTACTTCCAAATATGATCCATCATGTATGTCTTATTTTTTGTGTTTGTCTTTTCTTTTTCATGGCATGGACTTATGCCAAGTCGTCAATTTCGTCGTCCCAGCCCATTTGTGCATACAAGGACTGAACACTGTTGCCGCCGCCGATAGCAGCGTTGGAGGGAGCCAGGGAACGGCCCACACGAGGTGTCGCCAAAAGGGGTGTCGCTAAAAGAGGCGTAGCCATGACTCTCTTCATGGCTGCAGAGTCTTCCATTGTCACCGACCGGACCTTGGTCGGTGTCTCGAACAAAGCAGAGCGGCGCGGGGTGCTTGTCGGCAACAATGGCTCCCGGTTTTCTGTCCCCATCAAGATCGTAGCCGGCGGTTGGGAGCGTGCGTGCAGCGGTGAAGATGCGGGGATCGTTTCAACGTCGAACACAGCGGCTCTATTATCGCCGAGTCTCCGGAAGGCATTTATGCTAGCGCCGCTGCCAGTGCCGGTACTTACAACTTGAGGCGCAACCCGCCGGGCAGCGACCGGTGACGACATTGGTACCGAGTCCTCCTCTTCTGGGAACGTTTCCAACCGAGATACCCGGGCCATGGAGAACTTGCTCGTGCCGCTGGTCGTTGCGGTGGTCGTAGTGGTCGTTGTCATCGTCTCGGTGGTCGTACTGGATGTGGCCTCGAATGGCGCCGACGCTGCGGGAGCTGCCTTGGCCACCGAGTCAGGCACAGATGCAGACGTGCGCATAGGCGTCGCCTGGATCCGACTAGCTGACGGTGTGCCCATGATCCTGGGTGAAGCAGGGAGGCAATCGGCCTGATAGGCCTGGTGCTGGCTACGGCCGGGGAAGAGCAGTTCGCGGTTGACGGGTAGCCGGTACTGTTCCTGATAGTTCTGGCTGTAGCTTCCGTGCATGCTGCCATGTCCATGATCGTGGCCTTGGAATTCCATTGATGCCGTCGTCGAAGCAAAGACGTCGCGGAACCGGTTCGTGGCTGGAGTAGCCTTCACTTGTACCCGCTCACCAGGTGATGGGCGAGGAGGCTGTTTTCTTGGGTCCTACAAACGCAGGGTAGTTAGATATGATCCCCACGAATCTGCATATTTTAGGCGGGAGGAACTTACTTCTTTGATTTTGGACACCAAACAGCCGCTTCTCTGCTGCCTCGACAGTTGCTTTTCCAGCCAGCTCACGGTTCGGCTTCTTAAGGGCAGAGATTGCTTCCTGCAGCTCGGCATCGACAAGTGCCTTCTTGCGCGCACGAGACTCTTCGGATCGGCCTGCGCTGCTTGTAACGACGTCGGACGAGCTCCTTGACAACGTGTTTGACGGTCGTTCTTTCAGCGAGGTGGACGATGCCCGGCGCGGGATGCTAGCCAGTGCGGGCTCGCTCATCTCACGCTTCAAGCCGGGGATCGGAGCAGCCGTGGCGCTGCGCATCTGGGCAATGGCATCGTTGGGACCCCGCGACACGCTGCGACGAAGCCGTTCACTGGACAGAACACGCTCCAAGCTCCGTGTCTTATCCGTCGAGGCCGAGGATCGTTTGGTTGCCGCGCCCGGTTTCGAGCGTGAATGAAGCTTGGATGACGAAGACTTCTCGCGGGACTTTGGATCGGACGGCGACTTGGTCGAGTTGTGTGCTGACTTGGATCGAGATCCAGACGCTGAGATGACAGGTCCTCCCAGTTTGCGATTAAGAGAGTCGCACACCAGGGGCAAACGTGGTGAGAAGAAAGGCACGATAATATCAACGCAGAACTCCTTTAATGGGTCCGAATGCGACGTTTTGGTCGTCTCCACTTCGCCGGCCGTGCGCGCCTGTGACTCTGCCAATGCTCTCACGTCATCCGATGTGGTTGATTGCCAAATGCAAAGTCGGTCGGCGTGGACATCGATCAGCAAAGGCAGGTTGTGCTTGTTCCGCTTCTTTGGGGCTTCCTTCTTGGCCGGGGTGATTGCTGCCAGTTCACTACCCATACCAGGCAGCTGACTCTCGCCGGCGTCGCCCGTGGGCCGCATCGTCTCCAGTGCCATGATCTCCAGGATGAGAATCATCTGCAGCTGCGTCTCGCGTGTGCGGAGGCATGAGATTGTGTACTTGACCTCTTCTGGCCTTGGGAAGACCTCGTCGTCACGCGGTGCCGGCTTGTTGGCGGCCCACCACTTGCGAACGTGAACATCTTCATCGGTGTAGAGGCCGCTGCTACCAAGCTTGATCTTCTTGGGCTTCTTGGACTTTCTCTTTGGCTCAGTGTGATCGGATAATTCGCCTAGGGTGCGCAGGTGGGACACGAGGTCTGGCACGGTTTCGCGATACTTTTTGTCGATTGTCGCCGAGGTCAAGATGATGCTCTTTAGAAAGTCGATAAGCTCATCCATTTCGAGGTTGGAGTCACAGTCCAAGTGGAAGGCTGCACGTGCGCGAGACAGAGGGCCTTTTGCAAAGTAGGCCAACGAGCCCTACTTATGGTTAGAATTGGCATGGGGAGGAAAAACGATAGGAATTAGGGGAACGGCATACCAGAGAGTGATATAAGGCTTCAAAGTACTGGTTGCGAACATTCTGGAATATGTCCTCAGCTGTGGGTGGACCAGTAGGATCAACGTCTACCGGCAGCGTTGGCTCTGTCGACGAGCGTTTAGTTGCATCGGAGGCCGGTGGTGTAGGTAGAGCACCCGTCTTCAGAGCAGAGTCTTTGTCTTGTAGTAGGGACTGGCTTGGCGGGCGAGCTGGCAAGTCGTTGCCAGTCTCCTTGGTTTCCGCAGGAGTCTCCGAGGTCGGCTTGGGATTCTCGGCTGTCTCCAAGCATGGTGATGGCATATCATCGCCCTGGCTTGCAGCAGCGGCAGCCGTGTCCACCACGACTTGCGATGCCGGCCGACGTCTCACTATAGACTGAAGCTCAGCAATGGCCAGCCTCTTCTTACCACGCTCCTTGTGAACCTGGGCTGTGATGATTGCAGGTTCTTCGCTCTTCCCTGCAGCCGGAGCTGTTGCAGTTGCGGGCATCCGTTGCTGGCATACGGCGGTAGCGTGTTCGCCGAGCTTGTTGATGTCTACCCAGCTGCCGAGCTTACACAGGACATAAAGGCCTGTGTCTTCTCGTTCAATGGCAAACAAGCTGCTGGCACTGCTGAATCCACCCGAGCTGCCAGGATTGCTTGACGGCAGCCGTGCAATAAGAATGTTGGACCCAAGCCGGCCTTCGAGATCCAATATACGGATGTGGGATTGAAAGTGACGAGATGACGGCAGATCACCCCTTGGGGACGAGAGATCGAGGTATGACAAAGGCAGATGCTCGCGGGGCAGAAGCATCATGGGGAACAGCGTGCATGGTCGGGACAAAGGATTGGGGGGATGGGCCTACACACGTTAGTAGGAATATATAAAGAAAGAAGAAGCAGGTGTGGGCATATGTTGAGAACATACTCTGACCACAATCGACGGCTTTAGAAGCTCGTCCGCGGACAGGACGCCAGCATCCTGCCGCCTTCTCTTGGCATCGTCGGGCACGCCATGGTCACTCCGCCTCTTACGAGGAACAGAGACCGGCGAGGCGCCGTGTATGGGCCCGCTCGAGGATACTGGACGTTCTCTCTGCTGCGAAGAAGACGGCCGTTGCGAATTCGAAGTTGGTGGACGCGGGGCCGCGTGGGAGCTCGACCGGCCGTGTGTAGAGGACATGGGGGCGGCAGGAGGTCGTGAGCCTGCTCTTAGACGAGCATGGTGCTGGGTGCAGCGAGAGGGAAAGCAGCACGTCGTTTGGTGAAGATATAAAATGGTGGATAGTAAAGCAGCTGGTCTAGATATTTGTATAGTGAATAGCAAGTTTCTGTGAATAGCAATATGTGTGGTGGTGCAAATGTCTTCAGCCAGGCCGCTTTCCTATCGTGGAGAGGTTAGCTCGGTCGTCACTTCCCCCAGACGCGGTCGGCGCGTGTTAGGAAAGAGACAGTGCGAATTGGACAGTGGCAGGCGCGTCTGCCACTTCTTACATAGCTCCACAAGCCAGGTCCAGTTGGGCGGGTCTTCACGTGACCCCGATCGAGGCGTGGGCCCCTTAATTGGAGGCAGCTATGACTTTTCGATCGACACGCCCAAAGCTCGATCCGGAGTAAATGCCCTGATCTCCCCTCCCCCCAAATTTACAGGCATCAGTGCGCTGTCCTTCACACCAAACCTCAACGTCTTCCACTGAAACGACCTCGACGACAGAAAAAATAGCAGGCCGGCTATCAGCAACTGAATGTGGGGTAGCAGTGCACGCCGGCCACTCACAGCGCACCGGCACTGGCTCTTTCCTCGTTTGCAAGCCACTTGTGCGCCCCTTCGCACCTTCTACGGCGTCCTGGCGAGGCTTCCTTTCCTGATACATTTTGCCACCACAACCATCGACCATCGGCCATCGACGACTGTCAACCATCGACCGTTTTTGGTCTTTTCCCCCTCTTGAACTTTACACGATTTTGCAAACCTCACGTCGGCAATTTGAGTTCTATCCGCGACCTACACACGACGGCAAAGATTCGGCGTCGACCTTTCGTTCCGTCTATCCATCGCTATCGAGTTCTGCGTTGTGCTTTGCCCCAAGTGTACAGCAGTTGTCCAATCTATCGCCAGCGAAGGAAACGAGAACAGCCTCTCCTTTACCCAACCACTGCCGCAATGGACGCTTTTGGCCCGGCATAAGACTTCACTACATCCGCCAGCCTCTACTGGAGAGCGTGGTTTATTCGCATCGATTGCATTTTCGCACAGGACGCCGCCATATCATTTGGCTGCCTCCACACACGGTCCTTTCGACACCTTCACCCTCCTTACCATTTGACTTTGCCTCCATCTATCTTATCAGGCCTTTTCTGTCTCCTTTTGCTCCCGACATAACCCGCCATGCCGTCCGAAGCATCGCCGCGCGTTAGATTCGCGTACGGCGACGACGAACGCGGACGTCCGACAAAACGAAGAGCTACCGCCAACAACAGCAACCGTTCGCCACCGATTCCCCTCTCTCCGCCGACAAGTCTCCTCTCTCTGCCACTGCATCACCTAGCTCACCCGTACCCTTTGGGGCCCCTGGCGGCCTGTCTAGAAGCCACCGTGGCTCGGGCCCCATTGGTGTCACCGCCGGCATCGCGTCCGTGATGAACAGCAGCGTATCTAATAGTGTCGCTGCTTCCAGCAACGGAAATGGCATTGGCATTGGCAATGGAACAAACGGCGTTGCACCCGATGGCTATGGCAGCAGCCCTGCGGGTGCTAGCGGTGCTTGGCCGCAACGGCCGTCTGGCCCCGGCCGGACACTATCAAACGCCTACCAGCCCCAGAGACGGCCGGGACCGCAGTCTGCGTTTGCCGGCGTTAGCGGGTCGGAATCGCGTGTACCGACAGCCAAACCCCGCCAGATCACCGGCGGTTCGACCTTCCGGGCTCAAGAACGCGAATACGTGAAGCGCCTGCGCGAGCAGGATTACGCGGCCGGCTACTTTGACAACATGAACAACACCGACGGACAGCATGCCGACTCCGACTCGGAAGGCGAGACCCCATCCTCCGAGGGCCCCTTTGACGACCGCTACGACCAGGAGGCCATCATGTTTTACAACTACGACGATCTTCATCCCACCGAAGAGGATATCCGCGACGCTTCTAACCGCGAACGGCTCGAGTGGCACGGCATGCTCGAAGCCGTGTTGACCGGCGATGTCGTTCGGCAAGAAAAGAAACGTCTGATTGGCGCGGGCGAGGAGCAGAGCGGCAAGACAGTTCAAAAGGGCGAGCTCTGGGTTGGAATTCGCTCAAAAATGTGCGGCCGGCAGATTAGCGTCCAGCGCCGCATGATTGAGGAGTCGCGGAGCAAGGTGGACCGCATGATTGACGATATCATCAACTTCCGCGTCGAGGGTGTAAGCGAAGCTGGCAAGGCGCCCACGGAGCAGGTCATCGACGTTATTGAGAAGATCGAAAAGGCCGAGTCACTGTACCCGACACGCGCGGCCTTCCTCGCCGCCCACAAGGCGGCAGCCACAACACTCTATGAAGACTCCTGCGACACGATCGTTGCATGGAGCAACACATCAGACATCATCAACCGCGAGTTGGCAATTCTGCGCAAGTGGGTCGGTAACGACGAACTCGATTTTACGCGCTCACGGGAGAAGTCGCCTAGCGGCAAAGGACTGAGCGACGAGTCTTCATTCTTGGACCGACTGCTCAAGGAAGAGGGCTTGCGCTCGCTGCACGAGCACTTTGAGGAGGATGGCAAGAGCCGTCGTGGCAGTATGCTGGAGGGCATCTCTGAGACGATTCTCAAGGCCAAGGACACGCTCACAATGCGCTCCAATGAGTTCCGCGCACGCCATCTGCCGTCGCACGTCGAGGACCTGCTGACGCTCGTCAGCTTCCCGGCTCGCCTAATTGAGGAGGTTGTCAAGGTCCGGCTCGCCTATGCCAAGAAGATGAAGGAGTCGGCCCAGCAAAACGTCCTGATGCAGGACCAGATGATCTCGCAGTTCCAGGTGCTCCTCAACCTGGCCATCAAGATCAAGCTCGAATACGTGGCCATCTCGCAGCCCGAGCCTGGTTGGGAACTGCCCAACTGGATCGACGAGTCCTTTGACCAGGCCATCCTGGACGCGCTCAAATACTACTTCAAGATGCTTAACTGGAAGCTCAGCAGCAACCGCAACACCTTCAAGGAGGCCGAGCTGTTGTTCCAAGAGTGGGAGTTCGCCAATGAGATCGGTAGCCACCTTTACCACGGTGATGTTGAGGTGGCCGAGCAGTTCAGCTCGCTGACGTTCAAGGCGCTCAACCGGCTCAGTCAGACATTCGACAAGGAGCTGCAGCGCCGGCCCAAGGAGAGCATTTCCGACATGAGCAAGCGATACAAGCAGGTGCTGGACTCCGTCCGTGTGCGGCAACGTATGCTGCAGCGGTTCTCACGTCGTTTGAGCGACAACTACGAGAATGCGTGCGATTTCAGCATCGCCATGACCGAGGAGAACATGGAGCTGTTCTTTGACCGTCTTGTGGACTCGGGCCACTTTCAGGTGTACACCCACAGCCTCGAGCACGAAGGCGTCATTCTTGTCGCCTCCCCTTCGCTGATGAACCGTCACGACGAGATCCAGTCCCTGATGGGCCGCACCTCTTATGAGCAGGTGGTGGAAGACCCGACAGATCCTTACGTTCTTGTTATTCGCCCAGAGGGAGACCCGAAATGGTATGGCCAAAGGGTGGCTCTCAGCGTTCGCGAAGAACCCCTTGACTTGAAGACGGGCCATCTGCGCCTGATTGCTGGCGGTTCCCAGGGTCGTCTGGTTTTGGCACGGAAGGCATTCCTTGAGAACGCGGACGTGCATCTTGACCTGGTTGTGGAACAGCGGTCCAACCTCAAAAAGGTCAACGCCAAGATGACGGAGATCCGGCGCATGGCCTACAAGCTGTCCAACACCTTTATGGACAGTGTGGAGAAGATCCAGCGCCAGACCCGTGGTGACAACTGCCAGGACCTGATCCAGACATGCTTTGTCTTCGCGACCGAGTTTGGTCAACGCTCGATGCTCTACATGGACAGCAACCGGCGGCAGATGCACAACATCAAGCTGACGAAGCTCGCGCTCGACTGGGTCAACTTCATCTGCGAGGACTGTGTGACGTCGGACCGGCGCACGTTTCGTTGGGCCGTGCTGGCTCTGGAGTTTGCCATGGGCATGACGCGCGGCCGCCACATCCTGGGACTTACCGAGTCCGAGTATGAGCAGCTACGCGACCGCGTGTCTGGGTGCATGTCTCTGCTTATCTCGCACTTTGACATTATGGGTGCACGGTCGAGCGTAGCAGCACAAGCAGAGCGGCAGCGTCTGGAGGCGTCGGCAAGCTCCAAGCGGCCGGACAAGAACCGGTTCCTCAATGACGAAGAGGCCTCGGCCTACGTCGAAGAGCGCCGCATGGAAGAGCTGAACCAGATCGACGAAGTGCGCAAGTCGATCCTGGAGCAGCGGTCGTCCCTTGGCCGCGTGCTCGAGGCATCCAACGAGGTGGACCGTTCGCTCGCGTACCTGTCGTCGACGGCGACCAACTTCACAATGCGCTGGCAACAGGGCTACTTTGTGGGTGGCGGCACGTTTGGCAATGTCTATGCGGCCATGAACCTCGACAACGGCCAGCTGATGGCTGTCAAGGAGATCCGCCTGCAAGACCCCAAGCTTATCCCGACGATCGCAACGCAGATCAAGGACGAGATGCGCGTGCTCGAGTCGCTGGACCACCCCAATGTTGTGTCGTACTTTGGCATTGAGGTGCACCGCGACCGCGTGTACATTTTCATGGAGTTCTGTTCTGGCGGCTCGCTGGCGAGTCTGTTGGAGCACGGCCGCATCGAAGACGAGCAGGTCATCCAGGTGTACGCCCTGCAGCTACTGGAGGGTCTGGCGTACCTGCACGAGATCAAGATCGCCCACCGCGACATCAAGCCCGAGAGTGAGTCTCCCCTCTATCACGCAATTGACGTCCATTATCATGTGCCATATCATGTTCTTTACTGACATATCCTAGATATCCTTCTCGACCACAACGGAATTATCAAATACGTAGACTTTGGCGCGGCCAAGGTAATTGCTCGGCACGGTCGCACGATGAACAACCTCGACCCCAACATGGCCCCGGCCATGGCCATAGGCGCCATGTCCAAGCCGGCCAACCGATCCATGACAGGCACGCCCATGTACATGTCCCCCGAAGTCATCAAAGGCGAGACACCAGACCACTTTGGCGCTATCGATGTCTGGTCGCTTGGTTGTGTGATTCTCGAAATGGCCACCGGCCGCCGGCCCTGGGGCAACTTGGACAACGAGTGGGCCATCATGTACAACATTGCTCAGGGCAACCCGCCGCAGCTGCCGACGCCCGACCAACTAAGCCCCGAGGGCATTGACTTTTTGAAGTGCTGCTTCCGCCGCGACTCAAACAAACGGTCGACAGCCGTTGAGCTCCTGCAGCACGAATGGATCATGGGCATCCGCAACCGCGTCGTGGAGCCGTCGACGCCCAGCGACATTAGCAGTTCGACTGCCATGTCGCTGTCGTCCCTGCCGACGCTCAACGGCGGCAATGCAGCGCAACAGGCTGCTCTGACTGCAGCCGCAGCCACAGCAGCCGCTGCCACGGCGGCAGCAGCTGCCATGGTCGCCGGCGAGGCTGCCGTAGTTGCAGGCGAGGCTTCGCCTCCCACGCCGCTCCCTCGACTGGCTGTTGAGTGTTTCGAGTGCTTTTAAAGTGCTTCACACCTACCTGTTTTCTTTATGTTTTCATCTCTTTATTTTGGAGGATGCTTCAATCACGTTTTCATTATTTTTTTTCTGGATACCATCCCCCCTGTCACACCATACTAACGCCGAGGGCGTCTCTTGTCTGTATCTCGTTGTCATATCCGTTGTCCCTTTTTGTTCGTTGTCCTCATTTTCATTATTTTTTCATTATTTTCTCATTATTCTCATATCCCATATGTAATGTCGGGCCCTAGCAGAGACGGAATGGTTCACTGTTATTATTTTTATTTTATCATGTTGAGGCAGTAATGAAATAATTTTAAATATGCAAATTATATATATGTCTCCTGTGGTCATGCAAGATTGTATTCACAGGCGAAGTCAGTTTTTATGCTTGTTTTGATGCATACTTTGCCTAGTTTTTAAGCTTGAATTTTGCTTGTTGCTTGAGGGGTTTGGAATAGTATTCAGCTGCACGCTTTGAAGAGCGTACAGATCTTCAGCTTCATTGATATTTAAAGGCCCCATGCTCTGTGCGTGAGTTTATTTTAAACAATTTTGTGCATCAACGTCGCCCCTGCTCATACGATCATACGTGGTATCGATAATTATCTCATCTCGATCCAAAATTGCCATCCATGGGAAATCCTATTTCTATTATCAAACACGGACAAACACAAACACGGAAGATCGACATCTCCTAAGCGAGGAGTACCAAAAGGCCAAGGCTCCGTGTATGGCTAGGACGAAGGGTCAATCCTTTCAAACTATCGACGCCTCTTTTTGGCCGTCTACTTGGAGTGGATGTGCACGGCCAGGTCCGGGGGATCATCACTTCGCCCCAGCGGGCCGTGGCAACGAATGGTGTGCACGCATCGGGACGGCTCGAAGGAATAATGATAGTCAGACTGGCGCATGGGTCCGGTGCCTTGTCTGTGGATAAAAGAGGATGAAGAACAAAAAGAACATGCGTGGGCGCACGGCAGCTACACACACACACTCCCGGAAACGGCGACTTCGATAGCCTTGCGCCTCTTGCGTAGTGGTGCTGTTGAGCTTGGATGGGATGAGGGGGGGCGCCTTGCTGTCCGTTGGAGGGGTCGGACGAGGGGAGGGCCTTGTCTGTACTCTCGCTCGGTTGCTTCCTTGTTCTTGTTTTCTGTTCCTGTTCTTGTCCCTGTTCTGACCACCACCATCGCCCTATCATTTCTGTCTTTGTACAGGCTTGACGACGGTTGTACGCCACGGGCATCTGGTTCTACGGGTATCCGGTAGCAGCCTTGCAGGATACCGAAAGTGCACAGGAGAGACACTGTTGGTGAGAGTATGTCCGTACCTGCGTACGACGTGTATCCTGGTTACACAATTCAGGGGCATCCTATGGTTGTAGGATGGATAAACGCAAGACATACAATACTTGGAGGACTTGACGCTGCAGCAGACACACATTCAGACACAGCCCACGATCGACAGCTACACAGGATGAACATGCTGGTGATGGACATATTGCGGCCAGCATATGGCCTGCATCGTGGAACGGAACCTAAATAAAATCTCATACTCTGAGATTTGTTCCCCTACTATCATGACGTCGTCCCTCGTATACAGCTCCACAGAGCCCTCTGTATCACAGACGTTCTCGTCGTACAGGCCGGTACCGGTGTCCCTCCAGGCATCTTCTCTACCTGGGAACAGGAGTCAGCGAGAGACAGGTACGTGATGGTCAGTCAGCGACGAGGTGGCACAAATTATGACAATGAGGGGATACCGTCCGTCTTCCTCCGTATCTTCTCAAAGAACAGATCCCTGGAACTGGATTGAACTAAACTATACAGGACCCCGAGACAATGCAGTGTATTCCCCAAGCTGGCCGTTGACCCCGTCTGTTTTGTCGTGCTCTGTTTATGAGTCTGTCAAGAGTCAGGCACACCAGCGCCCCAAGACGGTGTCCTCCCAAGAAGGTTCCGACTCGTCAGCTCTTTGCTCGCCCTGCTCTCACTCCGAGACTTGGTGATCAAAGGCACGGGCAAGCGGAGAAAGAATTGCCTCGGCAGCTCCTGTCGGTATGAGTGAAAGACAGCAAGGAGTTGCCATGAAGGAGAAGAAACAAAATGAACAAATGAGATATCAGGGAGATGGGCAGAGAATAAAATATGTGCTTCATTTCCTACGGATGCTTCGAGCATCCCTATGAGGGTGTAGACATGGTGAGGTCTGGCGTCCAGAAACAACCAATGTCAACAGCTTGTATCTCACATGTATCTGCTGTAGTTCCGTCAACAAACGTACGAGATGCGTCTCTAGCCGACCTAGGGATGCGAGCAAGGCATGTTGGTGAGTGATAGATGAGAAGGAGGGCGGGTAGATATGTCAAACTATCGTCAGGCAAGGATGCCAGGGCCAAAGGGGCAGAAGAGGTTTGATTAAATGCAAGACAGCATGCCACCAGGGTGAAAGTGAACCTCGTGGAGTGGCGTGAAGAGGATTAATATGAAAACGGAGAGCATCATGCAGGTACGGATGCAGGCACAAAATTTAGATTTTTCAAAACGGTGATGAGTTCTGGTAAGATGATTCGAGAGCGGACAGGTTCCGGCATCGCGGCGTGTTTCCCAAGAACCGCGAACCATGTGCAGCTGTTCCAGGGGCAGCGAGACAGGACTAAGACAGGCGAGAAGCACGTTTTTGCGCTTTCTTTTCCATGACTTTGCTCGCTTTCAGGGATCATCGTCTCTTGGAGATAGTTTCTTTCAAATTTTATCACGACCTTCAGCAGATCCCTTGGACGAGGCTGTTGCCTGTTCGGTCCATGTCAGACTTTCGGGATTCAATATATGTCTTTCTCTACTTGCTTTTTCTTCTGCATGCTCTCTATTTCTACTTCAAATATGGTTAACCTTCTTGCTTCCCGAACAAGCCGCAACCATCCAGACCGCTGGGAGGAATGCCAACAACCGATATAAAAAAGACATGAGAGAGGGGGAGACAAGAGGGCAAGGTAAGACCATCCCAACCCCAAGATGAAGTCTTTTCTGGAAGCATCATCCCTCTCGGACGAGTGCTTCGTTTTTTGTCTTTCGTACGGACATCGAACCAGCAAGCCAAACGAGGGTCGACCAAGACCATTCCGCGGATACAGAGCTTCAGAGACAACGACGCATCACAGGGTTTTTGTCTCATGGGGACCACCCTTTCTCTCGGGACAAACTCCGTGTGGTAAAAATAACAGAATGGTCGCCGACGTGCGTTACGCGAGATGGAAAGCACGGGTCTTTTTTTGTGGCGTCCCAGAGGCGTCGTCAAGGCCGTGCAGCTTGTCAAGGGTCAGGGCTGTCAGGGTCTGCCAGGGATCATGAAGGCTCGTCAGGGAACGCCCATGCCTTCAATCTTCACGATGCACACCCTGAGCGAGGTACGAGCATGCCCCTTTTCTTTGCTTCTTCTTTGCTTCCCCCTGTCTGGACCTCCGTTCCTGCATATGGTTTGCAGCACTGGAGGTGAGATTAAGGCTTTAGAGATTGGCGTACGAATCACACGATGCAAGCTCGTCTTCCTCTTGGTGGGGATGAAGTCTTGCGAGTCCTCCATGGCGCCACCAGTCGTTTATTTTTGTCAATTTTGTATACGCCTTTTTCTATCACGCTTTACCTACCTGTAGAGGGCTGTATTACTCCTCCCTTTCACGAAGCCATTTTTATGAAGCTATTTTCTTTCTGAATTTTGATACATCCCATCTCAGTGTTTACTTTTAACACACATCGTGTAGTGGTCGTCGAGTCAAGCTTAACCTAAGCTTACGACTGTTCTTAGAACTGTCTCAGTCGTTCCCTTGCTTACGACCTTTCCAGTGTTATTCCTCGTCGTCTTCTATTCTTCTTCTCCACGTCGCCCTTGTGGCATTTGTAGTTCTGGGCGATCAATGCAACGCTTTTTTAGACAAGGGAAAATTCCTGTCAGTGTTCTCCAGAAGAACGTGTCGTGGGTAGAAACAATACCCAGAAAGACGGGAATGAGACAGAGCGAGACCCTGGGGGAAAAAGCAAGGGCACAATAACAAGGGAGAGGGATGACCTACTTCTGGCTGAAGGCCGAAGAAGGACCCCCAAAAGAAGAACAGAAAGACATTGAAAATCAATACAATGTGTCTATGGTTTCTTTTTGCCTCGTTTCTTTGCACTAAGAACGGCAACAAGGCGCAAAAAAGGCGTTGGAGAGCTAAAAACCAACATGAAAGAAGTAAGTATAGAAAGATAGGAGCGACAGCCGATAGGCCATAGTGCCAGATGGGCCTACAATAACATCCTGAGCGAGACTTTTGACAGACCTTAAAATCAATAGACTGAAATGAAAAAATAAATTTGAAGACAAACAAATACAGAACCAACAGACGTCAACATGTTAGACACACACAACCACAACCACACACACACTTTTTGTACTAAAAAAAAATCACACACCATCACAAAATATTGCCAAAACGGTTGAAAAGATGAAAGAAAAAGAAAGTCAAAGCAGTCCCTACACCGAAAGGGAGATAGAGGGAAGAGACGGGCCATCTTGACTATACGAGCAAGAAGGCGAGGCATGGGCTCGTGTATCTTTGTAAACGAACCACAGCAACCGAATGCGAGAACGACGGTCCAACGACGAGGCGTGCATACTCGCCACGCTTTCGTGTCATCAACGTGTCTTGGTCCTCGTATGCGACGTGTCTGTCCCTTATTTTCTACGCGTGCTTACTTGTGTATCATCACGAACATGGAAGGCCGATGCGTGTCAAAGGGAGAGAGGCAAATGAAGTAACGGAGGGAAAAGGAAGACAGGGCTTCATTTCCTGGGCATCCAGCCACAATGCCTCGTATTTCGGAGAAGCTGACGACGCACAATGAGAGCCAAGAATCAGCCACTGAAGGCCAAACAGCTGCCGACACTCCGACCCTGCTTGCTCTGATCGTATTCTTCAACTTTGCGTCTTTGTATATATCTTGCCTATCTACTTAGCCGTTTCTGCCTTTCTTTGACATCGTTCCCGACTGTGTGAGGCGAAGCCAACCTGGGGATGGCCCGACGATAGTTCCTGGAGGGCCAGGCCATCTAACGCATCCATACCGCTCAGGAGTAAAAGGTACAACGTCCATATCGGGACATGCCTCTTCCCCTCCCTTCTCACCCTTCCCCTCTTCAACGGCTGTTGGTCCTTCTTTAGTCTGAAACCCAAAGACAGGTCTGGACCATTGTGGGTGGGTTGCTGTCCCAAGATGGTGATGGAAGCTCAAGGGTGTGGTACGACAATGACTGTACAAGGCACACCGAAGTGTCGAACCGAGATACAGCTTCACGCCCTCTTATCTCTCTGGGTGAGGGGAGAGCTGAACATCTTTGAAACTCTAACTTTAAACAGGCATCATGTTGTGTCGTTTCTCCCTGCGCTCGCGAATGTTGCGTTGTTTTCCAAGCTTCTGGCCCATCATGTTGCCAACTTGCCAACCTAGACCTGATATAGATGACATCCGGGGCATACCAAGATACAAAGATACCAAGTGAGGAGTTGGCGCTCGAGATGATAAGAGCGAAGAGAGATGGAAGTTCGGAGAATTGAGAATGATGGTTTGGTATCCGGAACACATCCACACCGATTGCTACAAAAGATCTGGACCATCGGGGACTACATGCCACAGATTGGTTGTTCGGAGCCGAAGGGTGGGTGTGGTAACAGCTTAATGGGAGAGGGGAGGAAGGAGGAACCGAGAAAGGAGCTGCTTAGAGCTTGGCAAATGTTTATTACAAAATAAATAACGCCCCAAAATCCAAATACATGATGAAAATGCAGCTTTTCATGGTCCCTTGAGTATGCAGGGAGAGAGATAGAGGGGAGGGAAGAAGGCGGAGAAAGACACAGTAGGAAATATGTGGTAGGGTCTCAGTCTCTTTTGGAACTCTCAGGGTCTTTGACATGCATAAAGTCCCAAAAAGAGTCTGGGGTTTTTGTTCAAGGCCGGCTGGACCTGGGGCTTGAGCTGCCCAAACAGTGTCTTGCATGTCTCAAGAGAGTCGTATACATGTCAAGCAGAAAGCCTTGGAGGAGGAACAAAAAGAAAACAATGGGAGACCGCGGAATCAATATTTAGATCCAATGCGGACGTTCTTCTTTTCTTTTTTGTCTATCCCTTACCGCCGTAAAAAAAGGTCTGGCAGACCACAGGAGACACAAAAGACACAACAAGACGTGGACGTGGAGGTTGCGGCGGCTGTTGTGGGGCGTTCTGTTTGTGAGACATGTTTGCACATCAAAACGGAAACCTCCGGCTGGGCAGCCTAGTGGTATTTTCTGTCTTCTCTCTTGTCCTTCTCTGTCATCCCTTGTCTCTCTTTGGTCATTGTTATTTATTATTCAGTCGACATGTTTCTCGTCTCCTGGCTCTATTGTTTTCTTATTCACCATTCAGTCCAATGACATTCAATGAATCCAAATCCGGTAGCTCCCTCGCAGACATGGGAACACCAAAAACGGTCATGGAAGACAGAACACAATAATTCAAAAAGGAAGCAGCGAGACTGACGTCGAGTAACAAAAATGTAGCTCTAATATCGCTTCCCCTTTCAATTTGTTAACCACCTTACTCTTCTTACACACGGTCTCTAATTCTACACTATTCACTCTTCACTGCTTTAAAGTCTCCCTTGCGACCCGAGTATCTGGGATCGTAACGGACGCACACTTTTTCTCAAATAGTCTGGTTTGCACTCGATTCTATTGAACTTCGCATGTTCGCCAATGGCTGCCACAAACCGACGGCTAGCAAACCAACAAACCAACAGGCACTCCAGTTCAGGGCAACACTGCTCACAGCGTCTGAATGGAGAATGAGGGTGCTCTTTGCGCGGAATTCGAGTAACAGTACCCGAAATGAATGGGCGGAAAGCGGATACGGCGGCTTCTTTCAAACGGCGACCAAAGGCACTTGCACAAAACCAGAGGAACAAAGGAAAATGTTCCGGAAACAAAGAGTCTCCCACCTCCACATCCAGAGAACGTTCAAGGCGAAACGGGCAGGGCCAAGCGAAATTTGACGATCATCTCTAGAATGGGTGACAGCAGCACTAGGAACAAGCACAAAAACTTCTACGGATGCAAACAGTGGGGAGGACAGGGAGACGACGATCATTTCATGTAAGGCTGCACGTTTTCTTGTCAGGGGTAAAGTGAGCAAAGTGCAGTTTGTTGTCATAAAGTTTAAAAGATTTTGAAATATACACGGCACGAAGTTTTAATGAAGACAATTCTTATTTCTTAAAGGAAAAGAAAAAAATAGGAAGGAAAAAAAGAAAAGGGTACGAAACAAGAAAAAGATGTAGATAACGTAGCCAACAGAAGTAAAAACAAGGACAGATGTAGCACGTAACACGATCCTGAGATTATGTTCTACTCCGATGTGGTACTTTGAAAGTTGGCCCGTAGTCAAACCGTAGTTTTACAAAAGAGTACTCGAGGGAGTCGACGGAAATGGCAAGGACTGAATCCAAGCAAGACATGAATATTAGAAAATTATTTGTACACGATGAAGTCGACGATACTTGTCTACTTGTCGAGTACGGATTCTGAGTACCCTCGAGAACAACATGCTGTTTTGCATCATTCTAGTTTTCATTTTCCTTCAGTGTGCTTGAAACCATGGTGATTTCGTTTGTCGGTCAACTTTTCGACCCTTTTTCTTGAGATTTCTTTGTGCCATGGAATTTCTTGTCGTCTATTTATCCAAGGCATTGATTGGAAATTCCCTGGTTTTGCTCACTGCCCCTCATTTTCCATCTTTTTCTTTGATCTCTGTTCCTTACGGTTCCTTGCAAATCGTTTGACTTCCTTGTCGATCTTCTACGTTCTTGGAAACCACTCCATATTCCTTCAGCCTTGTCCTGATTCGAACCAACAGACAACGAACGCGATTAGATAGACAACACCAACAAAAAGGACGGTAAAATAGAAAAGGACCAAACATGACCAAGAAAACCAATAAAGGACCAAAAGAGCCCGTACAGCCTTTTAGGTATTTTCTTCCTCGATACTATTTCTCGACAGTATCCTCACCATCCGTGCAATGGATCGGAGATGTCTACTGTCCTTTTCCAGTTCCATGCGGCTGACCTGGAAGGATGTTAGAACCCCTCTTTAGATGCTTTTGAAAGTCCTTTCTAAAGTCTCGTCGTTGGCTTTCATGAAGACTTTGCCTGTCATATTACTGTGTTTTGTTTTGCGTTGACACGCCCATCCTTTGTCCGGCAGGGTCCTTTTTCGAGATCGGATGCCCGGCATTTCTTGTCATCTGTCCACCTCGTCTTTTCTAACGGAAATCCTGCGTCTTCCGTGTTCTCTTTGGGCATGTTGCCGAGCGGTACAATGCTTAAAGCTTCAAAGATCTTTAACAATCAGCGGACCGGACACGGGCACGGGTTCCGATCTCCAACACTCCAATAGTCCCTTTTCTCGAGTGTGTGACTCGCTTGTGCATTGTACGCCGTACACGCCTCCCCCGTCAGTGGCGCTGGCTGTAGGGCATAGTTCCAACCCAAAAGAACAGCCTCGATGCAGCCAAACAAGCGTGTCCTTGTCAATGGTTAGATCCTTGGTTTTTTTGGGGTTATTTTTTTTGACCTCGGTCTTGTTTCCCTTTGACTGCTGTAAGCCAATCGCATCTTTTGAAATGTTGGGTTCGAATCGGTGGTGCCCGTGATGTGTATTATGTATCTGTCAATTCTGCACCTCCTTTTGGAGTCGAGCCCTCCTCTGCATGAGCTGAAACGAGGCAAGGTCCAACGAATCACCAACAGCACCGGGTCTCGAATCATTAAGCCTCCCTGTCACCAACGACCTTTCACCCTCATTCTCCCCCCTCTTTTTGGGCTGTTCGTATCCTGCTCGTCCTGTTTCGTCTTTTTACGGTGTATCTTCTGTCTCTTTTTGGCCATGGCGTCTCAGGCCTCCCACGGCACTTGGCCCGTTGTAACAGCACGATGGGCCAACCGATGGAGACAATATGCACGAAGTAGGATAAATCGGGGCTCCGTTCAAGTTACAACGGTGACAACGGTCGGGAGGCGGCTTTCATGAGATTTCATGCAGCTAGTAAGAGTGCGTAACGTGTGCCGTGTATGCGTTGATTTTTTTGATTTTTTTTAATAAAAAAATACTTCGAAATATTATATATAATGAAAAGAGCGGTGCAAATGCTCCTGACATTTCGGCGTACGCATTCCATCCATGTTGTACATGTACTCCGTACACGTAGTTTGTATGCATGACCATACACTGGACTGCCCCGTCTACGGCCCCGTCGTCTGTTACAGCTCAGTCTGTGCAGTGTGTCTTGTCCGGATATGGACTGCACTATTGACGGGAGGCGCTCAGCGTTGGGCCTGCAGAGCGGTGACGCAGACTGCTTCCTCAGCCTCACAGAAAAAAAAGCAAGAAGGGGAGGCTGTACCATAGGGCGTAGTGGCACCCTTTCTCTCTCTTCTTTTTGTTGTTGCTGTTCATATTTTCTACTTACCATTTCGTGGTCAGCGGCATACGAGTGGTGTGCGAAGTAACTACTGGCGACTCACTTGGCCGCGCAACGGCATTCTTCTATGCTTCCCATTCCTTCTGTCTTGACGAGCAGCTTATTCTCTGCACAATTGGTTTATGCCGTGAGCCCTCTGCCTTAACGTGCCCACTTGCGCCTTTCACCTTCGCTCTTTCGTCTTTACAGCTTTTATCTGACTTCCTTTTCGTCCTTCGGCGCCGTGTCCGATAAGACTTCTTATCTACTCGCTCAACCTGTAAGCCGTGCACCATACTCATAAAAGGGTAGTTAAGTTTTATTCCGATGCCTGGGTCTCTGGCTCTCTCCAGGGCACTTCTGTCTCACTGTATGTGTAGTTCACTGTCTCGCCTCGGGCGTCCATCTCATTTCGTCCTTAGCCTTAATGCCTGGGCCTTGTGGCCTGTGGCCTTGTCGTTCGCGTAGTGCACGGTGTGTTACTCCGTAGCGGCCCCTCTTTTGGCGGCTTTCGTTGGGGCGGCGCAGAGATTGTAAGGCCTGGTGGCACAGTCCTTTTTTGAAGCTTTTCAAGGCAACTCGCGTGATGAAAAGCAAGGGTCTTAAAGAAAGTGCAAGTACACATAGGACGTACAGTTCGAAGTACTAGTCAGCAGTTTTGGTTGCGTTTTTGCCCTCGCTTTGCCTCTTTACTGCCTCCCCTCACCCAGCGGCTCTGTTCCACGATCACGATGATTAAGGTTTGAATTCGGCGAGCAGATTTCTTCCACTATCTCGGCGCCCCTCACCGAAGATTCCCCGGGAGTCATCCACTCTACCACACTGTATTCGCAGCCTTTTGCTTCTTTTACTGCCATTTACGGCCATTACTCCGTATATCCTACAGCCCACACCCCCAAGATGCAGGCCGTTGTTTCCTGAGCAAACCCGGCCGGGTGAGAGCTATTGACCTTACGACGTGGATAAGAAACAGGAAAAAATATACAACAGGGAAAATATGGCAAAAGTAAGGCAAATCACAAAACACAGCAAGAAGATCGCGCAATTCCCGTAGATGCGCCGGAAAGCAGCCTGTCTCGCATCTACGTTTCCTCTGAGTGCTGAACCTGCCTTGCAGCCTTTTGCTTTCAATTTGTTGTCCCTTTTCCTTTTCAAAGAGGAGTACCCAAAAGAAAATTCTCCGTAGAGCGAGAAAAAAATGAGGATAAGTCTACTCAGTAGAGTTGAGGTCACTGTTGACTTCGCATGTCTGTGTCCTTGTAGCCGAGTGCGCGATGATAAAAAGAGTCAGATCACGAAACGGCTGAAAGATACGGGCGCGAAAAATAAGTACACAAATTCTGCTTTGATAGTAGTGGTGTTGGACCAAGCCGGCACCGGTCCGCGAAGAAACAAGAAAGCATCAAAGAGAAGAGAAAAACAAGTAACCTACACTTTAGACATAATAATGCAATGACATTATGAAGAAAAATCTTGCAAGAAGCTATGATAGTGCCTGTCTTGCTATCAGAACTTGATTTCTTGTAAGATTTGAATCTCACGGTGCTTGTCAGAAACGGAGGAGACGCGGAAAACGGACACAAGATACTGGCACGTTCCCAGGATGCCGCTGACAGGAAATGATCAGCACTGCTATTTCTGGAGAAAACATTCCAATGCCCATGCTGCCAGGTGGCCGACAGGGGTCGAACAGGGGGAAGGGACCCGTTAACAGGGGTCTGTTGAGAAAAGAGCAAAAAAGTCTGGGCAAAAGAAAGCCGCACCCGAGTTGCTGGGTGCCACTAACAAACAAAAATTAAAGGCTAGAAAACAAAAATAGTGCTAAGAAAGAGGACCTAAGAATCCTCACAAACCTAAGCTCCCAAAAAACCGGGGGCAGGCAGCCACACTCATTCCCTCCTTTTTTCCTCTCCTTTTTTCCTCTCCTCTTTTTTTTCTTCTCTTTTCTTTCCCCCGTGGCGTTGGCGTCGTCTGGCGCCGGCTTGTTGTTCTCTCTGGGGGAGGTTTTAGCGATACTAAGATTGAAAAGCAAGCCTTCAAAGCTTGGGAGCCATTCAGCCGCAAAAGGCCCCCATGAAAAGGAAGAGGAAGACCCAGCCGCGCGGTTTTCGCGCAGCGGTGTATTTCCACTATCGACACGATTTTGTGATGCGTCCTTTTTCTCTCGTTTTCTTTTTCTTCTTACTATCCTCGCTCGCTCGGCCGGCAGGCTTATCCTTCTCCGAAGCTTTTGGTCTAAGCCCATCCTTCTGCTTCTCCCCCGGCCCTTGCTTTCTTGTTCTTGTCTGGTCTACCCCTATCTTTTTCCTAGCCCCCGTTTTGATTTTGTTTTGGTCGTACAAAGCACACACCCATCACACACCCAGCAAGAACACAGAGGAGCCGTTCACTTTCCTGTGCCTCTGTGTGTGGGGAAGAAAATACGCTCCTACAAAAAAGCACCCACGCCCACAAGGCAAGGCCGTAGCGTTGATCCAGGTTGTGCCGTATGTCAACCAATGACAGCGCATTCCTCATGTTGAAAGCTCGGGCCAGTCCTGCATGCCCCGGAGATATGGTGTCATCTTTTTTCTTGCGAAATACACATACTCATTACGCTTGAGAGCTCGAGAGCTTTGTGGAGGAAGTTGAGTCTCAAGATATTTCCCGACTGGGCGGCTTACGACATTCGCGAGGCGAAAGGTCAAGACATAAAACTTACGAAAAGTAAACAGAAGGCACTTGCAAAATTGCAGCAAACACCAAAAGAATATTACGATATGGATTCAGAAAAGGTACAGTACTCGTACATGGCCCCAACATACAAAGGAACCGAATACTCTGTTCGCGCAAAGAAAGAAAACTGAAGAGGTTGCGGCAAAGATTTTCCCGCACAGCGGAAGGCGTTCAGTGGCGTCTACTGTGTATAAACCGAAGGATGAGGTTAAAGAAGCGTGCAAACTGAAAGGTAAAGGGTGAAAGAGGAAAGAATACGCTTGGGCGGCACGTCCTTTGAGCCGTTTACGGCGACGCGGCCCTTATCTACACTTGTTTACGCTTTGTATCAACGGACTCACGCACAAAGACATAGACTTGACTGGCTTGAACGTAGGCTGGACCGGACAAGAAAATAGAAGGCGGCTAGAAAAGAAAAGAAAAGAAAAAGAAGAAGAAACTTCTCGTTGATACTGACTCTAAGAAAAAGTGTTTAACAGGCACTGCCTCTTGATCAAAATGGAAACCGTTTTCCGGCACAACGGCACACCGTTACGAGAGACTTAGAAAAGGAAGAAAAGAGACAGGACAAAGGCTGTTTTGGTTGGGTTGCTCATGTGGGCAGAAAAGGAGGCAGAAAGTACAGAAAGACATGCTCTCGAAACACCGTGAAGACAAACATGTGCATCAAAGAGGAGCCTCTCCATGCACGAATGCACAGCAAAACGTGCGGTAAAAGGTGGGGAGAGATGCAGAGATGCTTTCTGTACCCATAAAATCCGGGAGGCCTCTCGCAGCAAGATGCATACTGTCGTGCTCCTATTCGCTCTCTCGGCCACTTTCTCTTTTTGACTCTGTTTTTCACGTCTTCTCTTTTTTTTTGTTTCCTTTTTTCAGGTGGGCTTCCTGTCTCCGGATTACGGCTCCGTAGCGCGTCTTTTTCTTCTGGTACAGATGCTGCACCCTTCTGCATGCCAGCAGGGGTGAGGGGGCCACCAGACGGCCACTGCCCTGCCTATCCATTCCCTTTTTCTCTTTTTTTCTTTTCTGGTGGAGCAGAACAAGACGAACGAGCCAGCGAACACAGCGAGCAGCGGCCACGAAAATGATCCACACACCCGATGTGACGCCACTAGGGGCCAGTTTTCCCACGTGCTGTCCTGGGATGTTTTTCTCCCCTCCTCTTCTTCTTTCGTGAGAGCTAAGCCGGGACTCGGGTGCTGAAGACTGGGGGAGAAGAGAAGACAAAAAGACAGAGGTTGTTCGACGGTACACCGCCACCGTCGGATGTTTGCTCGTCAAACTTGTACAAGTGTGTTATGGTGCGTATGCTGGATAAGGAGGGCTTGTTCGAGCTCGCACACCCTCTCTTTCTCCCCTCCAAAGACCTCACTCCAAAGCCTCTTTTGGCTCTGGCGTCCTGCACGCCAAGTTGGGTTAACCCCCATTGAGACTCATCTTTGGGTGAAGGGGGACGAGGATGCGAGGAAGAAGAGGAGAGATGCACGGAGAACAGAGACGAGGGGAGGCAATCTGGTGGACAAAGTGGATTGGCGAGCCCTACGCCACAACAAATGTGTATGTGCACATATGTACGGAAGATTACTACGTGTACAGTACGTAAGAAGACGAATGGAGAGAGACGAAGACAAGATGGCAAACGAGCAAGTAGAAAAAAGGATACGCGAGAAGAGGAGAAGAGGGGAAACCAGGAGTGTAAGTGCCGTCCTATCGTACATACGTCGTACGAGTTGAACCATTGTAAAAATAGGGAAGAGAGACCAAATGTTGTGCAGTAGTCACCCAGGATGTCCAAACACTCAATAGACCCAAGAGTCCCAGGAAACGGGGGGGCGGATTAAGAAGCAAAAGAAGGAAGAATAAACGAAAGAAGCAAAATCGAGCCGCACGTTAGCTGCGTTGTCAATGTCTTGTGGCGGACGCTTTGTGATAGGGGCACCGGAATAGAAGTCGTAGATTTGAAGACCGGAAAGATACAATGCTGTGTCACGATACGGACCATATCTGAACGGCGAAGTGGTGGAGAAAAGGCAAGGAGAGTGACGCAGATACTGGTCATGTCTTGGGCCGTATCTTACAAGTATCTTATCCATCTTTGACTATTTTCACATAAAAAAACTATGATGTACATGAGAACATTTACACCTTCTCGGCCACGCCAGTTTTGCTCCTTTCAGCTTCCAATAAATGCAAATCTTTTGAGGCGCGGCTCTTGACAAGCGACATAGGACACATGACAGTGCGGGACACATCCGTTCTGTTTTGTTTGGTCACTTTACATTTTTTCGTCGGCGGTTGTTGGGGTGTGTTTTGCAGATCTTTACTAGATTCTGGATATGCAAAGCGAGGCAAGACATCACAGTTTGACGAAATGAGAAAGAGGTTCAAGACGAAAAAGAGGCATAGGCCGGGGAGGGGACAACTGCCAAAAACTGCTGCTACTGAGAAAAAACCGTGGTTCTCCGCTGGGCGGCCCAGACCTGGGGCCCAGGCCACGTCGATCCTCTTCACTGGGACGGACTGGATGGCCCAAGGACTGGGGTGGCCAGTAAAATGGCGACTAGGAAAAAGAGGGGGGGGGGGATGAAAAAGGGACGTAAAGCAGACCAAGTGCACGAAGATGAAAAAAAGGCAAAAAAACGTGGTCGAGAGAGGATCAACAAAGAAAATTGCCCATCCAGGCAAAGCCGGCCCCATCTCCTGGAGACGGGGCGTGAACTGGCAAGACTGGCCACACTGGCAAGACTGGCTCTGTTTCATTTCAGCGGCCTCTATTCCTACTGACTTGTCCCTACTGCGCCCCTCTCGCCTTGTCTCAGTGGCTCTTTCCCACACTTTTGGTGCCTTTGGTGCCCCTCGAGTCCCTCGTTTTTCCTCTTCGTCCCGATCTCTTCTGCCTCTCGAGCCCAGCCGTCATCGGCTCTCTTGATGCATGCCACTTCGTTTTGCTGTCTCTCCTCGATCAGGACTAGCATGGGACCTACTGGGACCTACTTCTAATTCTCGGGACCGAGATTTTGGAACAAGGCTCGGAGGCGATCCAAAACGGCAAGTCTTTCGTTGTAGCGCCTTTAGGTTTTTCGTTCTCTTCTTTCCCTTTTCTTTTGCCGTTTCGTCAATTTGTTGTCAACTTTTGTAAGATGCATATCAAATACAACTCGTTTTATTTTTTATATTTGCCGTCTTACGATTTTCAGCGTCACCGCTCGTGCGGTGTCTCCGGTTGAAACGATGGCACGGTGCAAAAAAGGATAAGAAAAGACTTCCAAGAGAAACAAACCACGGGTCTGGGTTTCGTCGTCTCACCCAGGACCATGATTTCCGTGTCTATGTTTTCGTGCTATTTCCTTCTCTTTTCCTTCTTCTCCTTTTCTACTGCTGTCACCGTGCCATCGGCCAAAAGAAAGGTCGTAGATATTGGCAAGGAAACAGAAAAAGGTGAAAGTAGCGTTGCACTACGATGTGCCACAAACTGCCAAAGTACATGGAGCCCTACGAATATGCACAAGTGTCAATGGCGGGACGCCCTATTGGGTCAAGGTCGAGTGCACCAAGTGTCCAATGTTCACTACAACGGTATATCAAACGTGTTTTATGAATTTATGAACCACCAAAACTGTCCCAGCATTGCGGCCTACTGTGTAAAGTCCCCATTCATTTATTTGCGGTGGCTGATTTTGACAGCCAAAATGTTCAGAACAGACACACACTGCATCCTTCGCTATTGTTTCCCTGAAAATAAACTTTCGTGGCGTCCGGCACCTTCTCTATTCTTTCGAATTCAGTATCGTTAAATTTATGCACAGATGCACATCGAGCTCCCAGTAGAACATGAGGTGATTTTGTATGTACTGCGTAAGGAGCAGTGAAAGCTGTTTTCCTATTTGGGGCAATCAATAATAACGACAAAGGGATATGCCGTGCCGCGTATCTGACTTTCTTTGTCCCTTCACAGCCTACCACATTTCTTTACTAAACGGGCGTATTATCATACCCAATATGCAAGTGCGCCAGTACGATTTAAGTGCACACTTTGTATACAAGTAGATGCTTATTTCTCATCACATTTAAAAAAAGAGATGAACAGGATGGTGGGCTCGGAGCTGAGCGATGAGACAACAGAGCCTCCCTTGTTCCTGCATTTCGTATTATTTGAGGAATATACGGAGTATGTAACAGTCTGTAGGGAATTTGGGTTTAACCCCCCAAAACGAAGAAGCAAGTCCAAACGAATCAAAAAGGGCAACCAGCAAGCAAGCGTGGCAGCCGCTAGACCAAAGGTGGTGTGTTGTGTCGCTGTGCTTGTTCTTTTTGTCTTCCTCTTTTCTTCTTGCACTATTACTTTAACTGTCTTTTTTTTTCTGCATTGTAACCCTGCGATGAGGTCGTGTCTGAACGATAAGAATACCTTTCTTTCGCGGTCGACCAAAAAAGACTGGTTCAAAATGGCGCAGCGCCTGCATATGCATGTTTGTCAAAGGTCGAAAAGTGCGGGAATCTGCACAGGACAACGCAGCATCGCACTCGGAATTTCGAGTCTAGAAGCTTTCAAGGAAGGAAAGGAACAAAGCACAGAAACAGAAACAGTGGTTGAGGAGAAACGGTTGCCTTCGTTCTCGAGACGGTGAGACACGCATTCAGAAAGAAAACACAGCGATGCGCCAATGCTACAGTCGTATTGTGAACAAAAAGAAACAACATACCAACCCGAACCCCCGTATCCACCACCACCAAATAAGAAATAAGAAAAAGGTGAGGGATCATGCCTGTCCGGCTGAAAAGTGACGATGTGGTGTTGCATTCAATTAAACGAGAACGAACGAGAACGACAATGGCACGCACACATTAGGACATAAATAAGCATCAAAGCGAGCAGCCGGAACGACACAAGCACAAGCAGGCACAGCAATGACAGTCTCCTGCACGCTGAGTGGGCACAGACTCCACGGCGGGCGGCTCAAGGGAGATGGGGGAGGGTCGGTGATCACCAGGATACGCTCATGATGTGAAAAAGATATGATGTATTTCAAAGATACGAGGGGCAACAAGGAGAATTAATGTACGACGGAAGTCCAACGGATAAGAGGAAGAAAACAAAACGGTCCTAAAGTGATCGCCGCTTAAAAACGCCCCCCCCCCCAAAAAGCAAAGAAGCGTGTTCCGTTACCCAGTTTTCGTATCAGGTCTTGTAGTCTTTGCCTTGCCGCTCGTGCAACCGTTTTGCCTTCCGCTTTACTCAGTAGAGGAGGCAAGTGAAGGACAGACAGGAGCGTACCGCCACGGTGGGTGCGTCTGGCAAAAGTACGACGTACACACTAAATCGTCGTGAGCTCATGTGGGGGTCTTTTTCGCTGAGAGAGAAGAGGAGAAGAGAGAAGATCAGAAAGACACAAAAGCGTGAGAGCCCCCCTTTCCCATAACAGTCTAGTCTTCTTTTGCGAGTCTGAGAGATGGTGGTCTGGACCTTCCATCCTTGGCCCATTCTCCTATTTTCCACTTTCCCGCGTGCTGGAAGCTAACGAGCGACAAGGCCCCAAAAATTCTGGCCAATCCCGGCAAACCCGAAGTTGTGGGCAGCTGCAAAAGAAGGAAACATATTTTGACAGGGGTGCAATGGGCAAAGTGGTGGTGCAAAGCGAGTGTGGAATTGGGCGAGGGTGAGCTCTCTCAGCCAGAGGTGTTTGGGGGGGAGGGGAGAAAAAAGAGAGGAGTCACAGGCAAAGGGGCAGTGACAAGGAGAGGCTATTTTACATTCATATCATTGCCCACGATACATCGTCGGTGGAGGAACAAAGAGGGGATCTCACAGCCAACCCCGTCATAGCTTCGTGGGAGGGGGGGAAAGGGAAAATTATATTGTGACGAAATGCGATTGGCCAACAGCTTTCTCAGCCCTGGGAACTTCTCGTCAATAGAAACACTCGCATCTCTTTTATTTCTTTGGGGAAAGCTCTCGTATCTCTCAAACTAGCAAATCGTGTGGCGAGAACGTTACCGAGAGCAATAAAGAAGAAGAGAGAGACTAGTTCCATGGCCCAGACCCAGGCCTTGTAGGACCCTCCAGATGTACCAGACTGCATACTACAGGCCTCTGCGTAAGTACAAGTATGATACGGGTATCGCTAAAGGACGATCTGTTAGTGGTATTACGTTGTGGATTGCCGTAGATCTCTTTTGTCTCTGTGATTTTTTTTCTCTCTCCGTTTCTTTTTACGTCAATATGCATACACGCTTTGGAGCAGCCGGGCAGCTGAAAGCTTTCACTGCACTGCCTCGTCCTTTGATATGGCAGCGTAGCTTCTCCAATGGTACCTCGTTTGGTCCCTTTGGGCCCTTATGGTCCCCCTTTTTGTCCCATTTCGGTCACACTTCCGTTGTCTTCTACTTCTTTGATCCATGTCATCCTCGCCGTTTAACTGGCGTCCCCCCTCATTGGGACCACAGCCCTTTTCCAATTCATCGTGTATTGTTTTCTCTCTGAACATGCCCTCGTATTCCGATCCGGCAAGGCTGGCCCCGTTGTTGTCTGGCACTGACCCAAGCACTCGGTTCTCCTCCTTTCCGGCCCTGGGCCAGAACAGTCCCGTCCACGGCTGACTGAGGGGAACGGGAAAAAAGGCGTTGATACCAAAATTCAGGATCTCCACGCCTCCTATCGCTTCCAGTAGATCTTGGCGGCTCTTTGCTACAAGTTGCTAATCTTCGTTGTCGTTGTCGATGTTGTTACTGGGCCCAGTCACTTGGAATCTCTTTGAGGATTTGCTTTGAGATCGTCCTGAAGATCATCCATTAGCCATCAATTCATCACGTTGTTCTGTGCCCCCTGCTTTATCCACATCTTGAAGCTCCTGGGACTTGAAGGTCTAGACCTCTCACTTTAGCTACCTCAGCTACTTTCCTTTTATGTCCTTTTTTCTTTGTCTGCTCCGTCATACTGGAAGTCCTTTCTTGTCTCTTTGACATTGAAACGAGCGAATCAAAACGTAGTGCCTGCAGACTCGAATGGAGGCTCGAGAAAAGGCAAAGATTGCCGTTTATCTTGTTATCAAATGTTATCAAATGTTATCCATGTTATCCATGTTATCCATGTTATCGTGGGTATCGTGATTGTGCATCTTGGCAAGCTGAGCACTTCTGATAAGTTTTGGGTAAGCGTTTACGTCGTGTAAAACATCGATTAAGAGATGGCAGACGGTGTTCACTCCAAAACGCCGCCAAGAGTAGAAAAAGTCAACGGTCACAGACACTTCAGAGTCGAAAAAAAGAGGAGGTCGAGGAAAAGAAGAACCTAATGGCCTCCTCCAATGTGTCAACGGCTTCCTCCGCTGGGCAATTGAACAGCTAGCCACTGACCAAAATCCCGTCAATTCGGTTCACTCAACGGGCTACTACTGGTGAAAAAAAAGAGGATAGAAGAGGGGTGAAGAAAGAGGGGTATCGGTAGACAACAGGACAAATTGAAAAAGGAAGAAACATCAACACAAATAGCCCTCCGAGCCCTCTTAACTTATCGCTTGGCTTTCTGCTTTTCTTTTATATATATTTTTTTCTTCTTAAGTTATTAGCTGTTGATTCCTCTTTCTTTTCAACGAGTACGGAATCTTACGTACCCAGTAGTGCACCACTGGCAAGGCGAAGGGACAGCGTTGGCGTCTTTCTTTGTGCTTCTCAATGCCCTCTTTGTTTGATCTCCGGGGTGGTATTCGTCCACCACAACGAGCCAATCCACTCAATGGCCGACGTCTAACTGCAAAATGAGCTACAAGCTTGCTTGTAGAGCTACTTTGTCCATCTGCCATTTCCGTATCAAAAGCCACATGGTCGCTTTGTCTGGCTGATGTCACTGTTCGAGGCCCAAGGTCCATCAAATCGTTCAATTTATCCCTTGAAAATCTTTGTCGGTCACAGAAACTTCAAGATATTTGTTTGCCAGTGAGATGGTCGATTGTCGACCGATTCAAGTCCGGTCGCGTAGTTCCCGTCGATTGGAAGCCTTTTTCGGGGTCTTTGGTTCTTTTGGCAAGAAGAAGTCTCCAGGATCAGACAGTGTGTCTTGGTGAGACACAACTTCGGCAAGCTACTCATAAGGCCCTCCTCTTGGTGTTCGGCGACCTGTCGTTTTTAGCTTTCCAACAGTTGGAGAATAAAAACAGAAAGCTCTGGACCATGTCTTACTCTTTTTTTTTTTTTTTTTGCGTGTCATTTGTGCCCCAAGTCGTAAGATACGCTTATTGAAGAAGTGCAGATATGGGAAAGGTTCAATTTGGCATGGTCTTTTGCATTCTGGGCATACTTTGTACAAAGATTGGGTCAGCTGAGAGGCTCTTGGCACTGTGACAAGTGTTCTCCGTTGTACGCCGTGCTGTGCAGTCGTGCAGTGCTGTCATTACCAATTAGGATTGGGCTGTAGATTTACAAGTTTCGTTGTTGTTGTCAGTTATTCAGTAAACGGTGAAGTAATACGACGTAAAAGGTTCCGTTTTCGGCCACCGTCAAGAACATCAATAGTATCACTGTACGGCAGTTGCATACGAACGACGACCTTGCCCAAATTAAATGGCCGCTCTCTGGGACCCAAATTTTAAATCGAAAGGCGGCCCAGACCGCTGGGGAGGCGCCTACCGGCGGCCATTAGGAGTCCCAAATGACACAAGCACGACCAGGAAAAGTGAAAATAAGGGTGTGATGATACACAAGGGTGCGGCGCGGAATGGGTGGAGGAGCTGGGAGCTGGGAGCGGAAGGAATAGGGCTCGTTGGATAGCACGCCCCTATATCAGACGCAATATAGGGGAGGGATAACGACGAGCTGGAAGCTGGGATGAAGATGGTGGATTTGTGAACAGGAGAGTCTACTTGTACGACGTACGGAGTACAAATTCAGAATTCGACAAAAGGATAATGGCATAGAAGAGATGGGCAGCATCTGTAATCGCTGACAGGGCAGGAGCTTGCAGCAAAGACCAGCAGCTGGCTTGCTCCTTCCTGCAGCTTGCCCAGCAGGGGGTGAGAGAAGGAGCGCCAGAAGATCCAGGCCTGGAAAGAACGAAGAGCGTAGAGAGGGAAAAGCAACGCGAGGGATGGGCTTGGGGGGAAGAGCAGGGGTCCTCCTTCCGAATTGCGAGCACAGAGTGCTGAAAGGGGAAAGAGTGCAGTGGGAAAACGCAATTTCAAGAGCTTAGGAGAAAGGAGCGTGCAAGCCCTGCAGGTTGAGGACGTGTACTGAGAAGGACAGAACGTCGAAAAGGGGAAAGAGAGCAAAAACACACAAAGAGACAAAGTCTGGTTCGGCCAATGAGGTGTCCCAATAAGCGAGGCCGGCCCACTGCGCGCCGTTTTCTGGTGTCTTCCCCCCATGTACGTCTTCTCCCGCTGACCACGCACGACCACGCTGCACGCTGTATCCTGGACAGCTTGGGGCCCAGACCAGGCCAGGGCCCGCCCGCTGTTTCTTGCCGCCCAGCGGCCCCAGGCCAATCACACGCTTCCCCGCTTTCTGTAGGGTGCCAGTGGACCTGTCACTCGGCCTGGCCCAGTGTCGTTGCCTCGTTCCTTCCCCCTGTGGGTTACATTCGAGGTACCACCGTACCTGTGGTTATTTGTGTTTTTCTTGCAAATTACCCTTGCCCATCGTTCGACGACTTGCTGTGCCAGTCCAGGCGAGCCAGGCAGGCTCATCGCACATATGCATCAACGACTCCGAAAGAATTACATACGAAAAAATGGCCAAAATGCTCGCAAGAAAAGGCGCAAAAGGGCAAGAGAAGCGAAATGGATTTGCCGCCCGCTCCTTCCGCCTTCGGGAGGCTTTTGCCTCTCCTTCCTTTCTTGCCATTCGTGCCTTCTTCCCCTCTCCCTCTAACGCCCGCTCCTTCCCCCGTTTCGTGCCTCTCTCTTGTGGCATCCAGCAAGAGCAGCCTGAGCACACAGCCCGGGCGTCAAGCGGAAAGATGCAGCATTTCTACTCCGGACTGCGTAGAGGCTATGGCATGGCGACCATACGGAATATGACCGTCTGATGTGACATAATAGGACGGAATTTCGACACAATGTCTGTTGCGTGGCCGTGCAGTAACAAGGCAAATGAGATGGCAGGCGAGGCAGGAAAAGAAAAAGCGGGGACCGCAGTTGTCACTGTCCGTTCAATTTTCCCCCCATGCATGGCTGCTGCACTGTTGCTTTTGGCTTCATTTCGCTGCGCGCTCGTAAAAAACGTGCAGAAAGCAAGGAGGCAGGTTTTGGACGGACCCTTCTTTTTTTTTGTCTTTCGTGGCTTTCCTACGATTGATTGTTCCAAATAGGGGGCTATGTACGTCGTACACTACTGCAACCGCCGGCTGTCTCGTTGATGAAAGGACACTCCATAAAAAGAAAGAAACGAAAGAAAGGGCGATATACAGAAGAAACACTGTCGATCTCTCTACCTCGTGAATTTGGTCTGGCAACATAACACATGGTTCAAAGCATCGTTGTTTTGCTTCTGAGGAAGACCACGCTTGAGTTTTCATATGTAAGACATTGCAGTACAAGTATCTTGCGAAGTCAAGTTACGCAGTTTGACCGAGCGCTCTTTCCCCTTCTTTCTTGTCCTTTCCACGTATTTTACACCCGCTAAGAAAGGTGACTTTATGTCAGCCTCAACCGGGGCAGGCAAGACCGTTATAGTTCCTTCTATATCCTTGCCATCGTCTTCGTTATCGCTGTCATCGGTGCCGCCTGCCTTCTTTTTGCCGTGTCTTGGCCGGTTCGCAAACATCTCCCCGCCACTCTCGTTCTTTCCTCGACTCTTTTACAGAGGTCATGCGTGCTGCGCTCATTCAGCCCGTCGTTGCGACAAAAGTATGACCATACGACGTAATGTACTCCGTAGCGCTGCAAAAATAAACGTTGCCAAGAGGATACCCTGTGAGTGACAGGAAGAAATGCGACTCTGCCATGTTCAACCCATTGAACCCTTTTGATATCCCCCAGCTCTCCACTACGGTGTAAACCGTAAGATACTCCGTACAAACAACGTATGTACTGCTTACGAGCACCAGTATTTTGCTTGAGAAATTCTGAGACCACTCACCTATGTACGAAAGAAAGACACCTGGAACAACGCTACCGTTTTGGAACACTTCTCTTTCTTCTTTTTCTCATGCAGCAAAAAGGATACCGGTACCGCTTTGTGGACCCTGGAAAGGTGCTTAGGTGGGAGAAAAGGGAGCGGCCAAAGCAGCGTCGAAATAACCACCATGCTCCGTCGACATGCACAGAAGGAGAGCCACTTCGTGCTCCCGTACGTCGTACATACTCCGCAGAGGCAGGTTGGCGGCCTCCGCCTAACCAGATTCTTCCTCAAGATGTGATCTTTATTGTCACGATGTTTGGCGATTCGATGCACGGCAGTTTGTTTCTCCATTTTGTTGAGGGTGAAAAAAAAAGGCACATGCAAAAAAGAGGCTGGGTGCCGCGGTGAAGGACATCGTGACCGATACACGTCGCAATCGGTAATACAGAAGAAAAAAACGATATGCGATTCTCGCTCTTTCCGGTTCCCTGCCATGCTGATCAGCGGAATTCGCCTTGGTCCTTGACTTCCGTCCTCGCTTCCATTCCGTTCTTGTCACTCTGTCACTCACTCCCTGGAATCGGTAGTGACAAAATAGGACAAGGCTCGCAGAAGAGCGGCGAGGAGGCGAGAACAAGAAGGGAAAGCAAAAAGAGAAGGAAAGGATAGAAAATTTATGGAGATGATTTACACAGCTAATGCCTCGAACACGTTGTACCCCTGCCCTGCAGGGTTGTGTGAGGCAAAAGAAGCACGAAGAACAGCATGCTGCAGGACTGTGAAGATGGGGATGGCGGCCAGTCTCTCCTCCGGTCCTATGGGGCTTCTTGCTCTGACAGCTTACGGCTTACAGAGCACCCCTTTCAGTGCTTTGGTCACGGCAAGTCCTACGGCGAACTTCTCTTCTTCTGTATTGCTTTCCTCCGCGTGGCCTTCCTGCATTGGGCCTTGTTCCGGCCGGAGGCAAGGGCGGCCGATAGGAGAATAGGCGAAAGAAATCAAATAAACACCAGCAGAAGCATGGGGAGGAGGAGCGCCAGCGCGGAAGAATAGGAAGATGGGGACGGAAACAAAAATAAAAGGAAGGCTTAGGAGAAAAAGAAAAGGGCTAGTATCAAGAACAGAAGGGATCGGCACCAGCTACACATATCATCTGCAAGAGACGAGGTTCTGGCCAGGTCTATGACCAGGCCGGAAGCAGCAACGCCGCCGGGAAGAGCTGGAGAAAACTGAAAAGCACTTGAAAATACAAAAGGCGGGCTCGGCAGGCAAAGGATACGCCAGTCAAGCGGAATCAAAAGAATTTCGTGATTTTTTTTTTGGTTGTTCCTGATGACATATGTCCCTTGGATGCCGTATCGGCTTCGCCTCTCTCAAGAGCCACTTTATTGCTTCATCCTTGTCACTGACATATTCAACCGTAGGGCCTAGGCCTTCTCTTTTAGCAAGAAAAAAAAAAGAGGAAGAAAAAGAAAGAAAAAAATTGCGCCTCAGCTGGCGTGGGGTATTTTCAGGTTCCAACTGAATATCTCTCACGAAAACTTCGTTTTCTGAGATCCCTAGTCTCGTACGAATGATCATCGAGTCAATTACGTCTGTGGAGGTAAAATCCTCGAGTGAGTGAAAAGAAAGGGAACGGAGATGGAGGGTACGGGGGTGACGATCTTCGCTCCGAAGAAAAAGAAAGAAAAAAAAAATAAGCCACAGAGCCCCAAGACTAACTAAGCCTTGGGAAGCCTTTGGGGGATTTTTTTTTTTCGACCATTCTTCTTTCTGCCTCATTTTTACTGCTTTCGTTCTGCTTGGATTTCAGCGAAACTGTTTTGGGCGAAAAAGTCCTCATGCCCTTCCCAGCACACCTTTTGTAGCGTTGAAAACGTTTGTAACGCCCACTACCCACCCCCTTGGACCGTGGTGGCTGGTTCGGTGTTGGTTTAGTGGCTGTTGTCTGTTGCGTGTGTGGCTTGAAGCCGTCAGGTACAATGCATGATGCAAGCATAATGGTTGCAACCTCTACAAACTGGGGTTATTCGTCTAATACGAGAAAAAGACCTGGAGAGACGAGTTCACAGTCTAAGAGAAAAGCAAAGAAAAAAAGGGGGGTCCAAGATTTTTTTCTTATTTGTCTATTTCATTCATTTTATTTTCTTTTAAAAAAATTAGTATAGTATTTATTCATCACTGTAAAAAAAAAAGGTAAAAAGAAAACAAAGAAAACCATGAGGCAAAAACATGATACAACAAGCAGTAACTTTTCTCTTCAGATACGCGGGACGCGATAACAACAGAAATATCGTGTTCCCTTGGTTTAGATCTATCTGTAATCGAAGGTGACCAAAATGGCAGCATGGGGGCAAAAGAGAGGTGGTAGGGGCGTGGCTAAGCTGAAAAGAAGCTGGCGAACTTTGAGCCGTTCACGAGAATGTCTCTAGTATTGTTCTCTTTCATTCTCTTCTACCCGGAAGTTTTTTTTTTTTTTTTTTGTAACGTTTCCTATCCCATGCCGTAACTTGCCGTAGTTCTTTGTGGCTTTCTCTTTTTTTCTTCTTTTTTTTCTGCCCTCTCAACCCAGAGACAGCGTCTATTTCGTCATCCTCCGGCACTTTGATAGTGAGGACCGGCACTGTTTGGAAAAAGCAAATAAGGGCCAAAAATAAACATGTCCGGCGTTGTACGCGCCCCCTTAACGCAGTACACAGACACAATAAAAATCAAGTGAAAAGAGAGAAAAAAGAAACCACCAAGACGAAAAGACGAAAAAACACAGTACATACAGGCCAATCATAGCCAGCCAGGTTTGCCACGACCAACACCGTCTGATAAGATGAGGCAAAGGAAGACGTCTTTCAGCACTCTGAGTAGCGCATTATTCTATGGAGTACAGACACAGTAGTTCACAGAGGCGTTTTGTTTTGCTTTGCTTCGTCTCGTCTCTCATCCCCTATTCTTTGCATTTGCTTGTTTTGTGGTCTCTTCTCATTACATGTGGCTTTCCTTTTCTTCATTTGCTCCTTTTCTTCTGCTCAGCCAAGGGAAAGAGGTGCAAAGGAATTTGCTTTAAAAAGCGACAGTCGTGAAAATCATCGAGGGCGCGTCGCAACCGGTGCCGGCGGCATGCTTTAGGGCTGGGGCGGCGAGCCTTGGCCAGCTCGTGGGCCCTTGGGCAAATATGCCGCGCAAATAAGGCAGAGGGGAGTGATAACGCAAAAGAGCGTGGGATAGGATAAGAAATTTCCGTAGACGCCAAATTAAGACGGTAAAAAATCACCGCGAAGGCGCTTCCGGCGCGATGATGCCATTGTAGCAAACTGAAGAAAAGAAAATCAATCTGAATGAGGGGTAAAGAAAGAAAAAGGAAACGGGCGTCCGGATAAGTGTAGATTAGAACCTTTGACTGCACTGTTGCTTTACCTGTATCCAAACATCTATTCTAGTATTGACTCAAGTCTTGATTCTGACGGAGATCTATCGAGATCCTTCTTTGTGCCTGCCTTGCAAGAACAGGGCAGGAACTGACCTCGTGCACTGAGAAAAAGTACGAAGTATTACTGTGGTACGACGCCAAAATAATACTGAGTAGAGGCACAGCACGTTTAATTGGCTATCATCTTATTACCCGATTAGGAAAGGGCGATTCTGCAGGAAACTGTTCCGCGAAATTTCAGAGTGTTTCTTTCCAGGTACTGGGGTCGGCCTTGATTCCCTCGGTCCTTCCTTTGTCAAAACGGAGCTATCTTTGGTACCTGCCGTGACACTGTTGTAATGCTTTGTTTTGTTGCTTGTCAGTCTCAGACTCTGACGGTCAATTCCGCTGTACAAAGTACAAACATTGCGGAGCAGTTCCCCCAGGAGAGTTTTCTTCGCTGTTTATTTAGCAGTGTAACGCTGTGATGTGCCCTGGCGCCTGGCTCGTACAGACCGACCGGGGTAGGATATGTTCATGAACACTGAGATGTGTATTTTAGGAGTTTAGGTTTTTATCGGGTGACAAGGGAAAAAGCAATGGACAATATCTTTCCGTTGCTGCTCGAGCCTCCATTCGTATGGGAAAGTGCAATTACAGCCTGCAGGAAGGAGCACATCGTGCCTGCTTCGTTGGCGCCCTGGTAGCTCCTTCCGAACACCGTCAATTGCGCCTATATTGTTGTTTTACTCAATCACAAAAGCAGAAGGAACAGTCGGGCGCGGCGTCAAAACACTCTTTGCGCTGTACTTGTTTTGTCTGGTTGCAATTGAGAAGACGCGGCCACCGACGCGCTCACGGTAGGCGAGAATAAGAATAGGTTGTATGCGATGCATAAAGAAAAAGAAGCAAAGAAAACGCCACACTCATTTACACACTAAACAGCGCGCGTTCGCGTTGTTTTCTGTGATGTTATGCTGTCGCAAAGATGCGTGCAATTTGTCGTCACTGCCCTCGCTCATTTCACTTTACCTAGTGGCTCGTTCGTTCTTTCCCACTTCACTTTCTGTCTCCATGGCGCCTTCCTGCGAGCTTCATCGTACCTTCCTGTACACACTAAATTTGTATCTTAGCTATTCTGCATCATCAATACTATCCGATGGGAAAAGGCGGAATGTTTCCCTCTTCCGCTCTCTTTTCCCCTCACCCCTTTTCCAACAAAGTTCAGCTCTCGCTCCCATCCCGCCCTGCACCTCATGCCATTATGCGACTGTATTATGATTTACAACCGGTTTCCATGGATGCGTTTACATTGGGTGCTCTAGTGTCACTCGCGTCACTCGCCTTTTGTCAACACGTCCTCCCGTACGGAACGGTGGCAGTGCGCGAGCCACGACTTACAGTTCCTCGGGAGTGGGTAGCGGTTAGTGGAGAGACAGGTAAAGTCCGTTCCGTATTGGCCTCTTCCTTTTTATTTCACTGTTTTTACGACATGTTTTTGTCTCGTTTCTTTTGCTTGTTTGCTTGCACGACCCTAATGAAATTGCGCTGTAGCTCAGCCCACTCACACACACACCTCACTTTCTCTCTGAAAGCGCCTCTCAATCCGCTTCACTGTAACGCTGTAACTTTTGCCTAGGCCAGAGAAAAGGGAAGAGGGGCTGTTCGAAGCGAAAAGAAGAAGTCACAAAGAGGGCCCAAGAGGAAAATGCGATCAAAGCTGAAGACCACGAACCGCGCGCAAAGAGCGAAGAGCGGAAAGAGAGGGTGGGATTCAAAATGAAATGCATTTTGGCTTCACTCCATCCCAAGTGACAGCCCACAGTCCTCCAGCGTTGTATCCCGAGAACCTGTTGGTTTGGACATGTCAATCAGGCCTTGGCCGACGTGTACTTACGAAGTAAGGCCACCCGACAGCACAGGAAAAAATGGGGTTCGGTACTTTGAGTACTCAGAAAGCAAAAGACAAGACGAAGGAAAGAAAGCCCCGGCCGGAACCAGCACAGACCGGCTGGGAACAAGCGTTGTTGACAGGGCCTCTCTCTGCCGTATCAGCACTGTGTGTCCTTGCGTTCGGTCCAGGGCAGGCATTCCTTCGTCCCGTTTTCTTTTACAGGCATACCGTTGCTCTCGTGGCGCGGATAATCACCATCCCGCTGTATCCGACTCTCACAGTTGCTTCGCCTGACAGACAATTTACCTTTTCTTGCACCTCACCTGTGTCTCACGTCGAGTGTCGGCTTCTGGCTCTGAGTCTACCGCTGAATTCTGTTTTTGAAAAACTCGTTGAGACGCCTACTTTGACTCAAGAGCGGCTCATGTTGCCAAGGAAAACGAGCACCATATCTAGCCCACAGCACGAGTCACGAAAAAGAAGCCAGACGAAATTTCACATCAACTTTAATGAAGCCTGGTCAGACTGGGCCCGTCCGGGAAAAGAGCAGAGAACTGATATGGGATATGGAGAAGCTGAGGCCAAGGCCCGCGTCCGGCCGCCCTCTCCGTCTTACGCCCCCTGCCTTTTCTCTTCATTTTTTCAAATTTCTTACGCAGTAGCGTCACTTGCCATGTGTTTCTGGGGGACTGAGCTCTGGCCCAGGCTAGGCAGGCCTAGGCCTGGTAAGATGCAGCTCACAGTCTGGCTAGATGCTGGTTGCTGGAGAAAAGAAGAGAAAAGACTGACCAGCCCAAGCGAAGAGCCAAAAGCCCCAAGTCGAGCATTGGCTTGCAGGGCTGAGGAGGAAGAGCAGGCCGAGGATGACGAGCTGTTTGTATTGGGAAATGATCACCTTTCAGCACTCTCAGCCGGCACAAAAAGAAGAAAGCGGCAAGACACCGTAGTGGAACGACCACCAGACATACGGCCCAACGAACAGCAGCACACAGACAGATAGCCAAAGCCTCAGGCCCAGCCCATGCTCTGTCTCGCACTTCCACCCCACGCAAGCACCCCTGATCCTGGACCTTTCGACCTTTTGACCAGAGCCTTGGGCCTCCGTTATTCCATCTTATGTCTCTTTTTATGTGAGCAAGCTCTTGTGAGATTGAGACACGGAGATGTCGCAAAGGGGACACGAGCAGTGACCTCTCAAGAGCATAGGAGTGGTTGAACTACGCTTGTTCCTATCCCGGCGGCAGAGGCAGGCACAGGACATTAGAAAACATCCGCAGCTGAGTTGTTGTGTGGTGATGGAAGGGCCCTTCCCATGGTGTTGGTGTCCTGTGCTCCCAAAGACGTACCGGAACTTTCAGGTTGCAGAATCGCAGTGTGTTTCTCAAGTCAACAACACGTACGGAGGTACGACATAATACGACTGCAAACATGACAGAAATATTCACAAATACCCCCTCTTGACCTTTCTTTACTGGCAGAGGAGAGAAATAACTCTCACGTCCCCCATTTTGACGTTGCCCCGGTGCTTAGCGCACAGAAGCTCCAGGCTAGCAAAAAAGAGGAGACACCAGGCCAATTCACAAAATGTGTTGGCCTTTGTGTCTCCTGAGCCTCTGTGGTGTCTTTCGCCTGGCGCTTTTTTTGCGTGGGTCGGCCTGTTTTGTGTCTGTCCCCCCCCCCCCCATATGCCCAGCCATTCTGGTGACATGTACGAGTAGGTCGCCGAACATAGTTTGCTCGCGCCCCCTCACCCCTTGCCAAACAAACATTATCCACCCACACCTTGGGCGACACACTTCTTTTTTTGTGCGAGGACATAGGCAGACACACACCACCACCAGAGCATTGGACTTGACATATCATTTGACAGGACGGACCGGACTGACCTTGCCAACAAATTGGACACTGAACCAACAGTCGACCAGGAGCATATTTGCTGGACGCAAGTCCTCAAGTGGACTGAATTTCGCCTTGCTTCTGCTGCCATCCCCTCTCCTCGCCAACGGCCGTTCGTGCATGCCGCCTTGGCCTCGGCAGCAGAGATGAAGTATGTACACATACAGCGTGTGCATTTATTCTTGTCCGTTTCACTTGACTTTCTTTTTCTTTTTTCTTTTAATCTTGTACCCGTGGCGCGAAACGCAAGATACATTCACACGAAGGCTTCCTGTTCTTGGCCTCTGCCATAGAACATCTCTTTCTCCGCCCACTGTCCAGAGAGGTGGAGTGCAGTGGCAGAGTGGGTCATCTCGACTTAGACCTCAATTGGTGGAGGATAAGAGAGACAACAAAACGGAACGGTGTGCAAAAACGTGGAAGCCCAAAACGGAGGCGCGTGCATAACTGCACGACAGGAACGCTCGGTATCTTGAGGCATGTTCTCTTCCCACGCCTTCTCCAGCTTTTCGTCTACTCCCTACAGTTGTCTCAAACGCACGTCCATACTGCCCTTGCCAACGACAGGTCAAAAAGAAATAAAAGAAAAAAGAAGCACGGCAAAAGAATGTACGTCGACATCGTTCACTTGCACTTGCACATGGTGGGCAGGGAGCAAGTGGAGCAAAAGCAGCAGCAAGTTGCTCGGATCCCTTTTCTCATCTTCATGTACTTGACCGGTACCTCACGACGACTTCTCTTGTTGTTGAAGAGATACCCCTTGCCATGGCTGGGCATCGAGACTCACCTTTTGTTTTTTACGTCTTCGGTATTTCTCCGTGCCCTGATCTCGCTTGTGCCCTCGCCACCCCATCCCCGTTCCTTGCTCGTCCCCCTCTCCGTATATCAACATCGTATCCTGACTTTGCTTCTCCTTGTTTCTTTTGTTGTCCTTCGCACGCCCTTTTAAAACTGCTAACAGTAGCATGCTGAGCTAGACGAACCAACAAGTGGACAACGGCAGAGGCGTACATCGTATCTTGCATCCGTCGTGATAAAGAAAAGCGAGTGGAGGACTAAAAAGGCAAAGAAAGAGACCAGAATAGTGTGCTTGGGTTAGCCTGATATTTGGAGACTTGTGCGTTAAAAATGTGCTGTGCTGGCCGTTCAGGGTCTTAGGGGCTCAGACAAACCACCAGACTGACCCAGACCACTTCTGTGAATCTTCGCCGGCAGCGTTTACCGCTCCACCCACTTTCGTCTACACCCCCCCCCCCTTTCTTCACCCTCCCTTTCTTCACCCTCCCGTCCACATCTTCAAGTCTGTACGCCAGCACACCCCCCTTCTTCCGTTCTCCTTTCCCTGTCAATTTGTGACCTGAGCTAGGGCGGGGAGGTGTTCCTTGTCGTTTTCCTCTCTTTCTTTAGAGTTTCTTGGGGAACAGCTCATCTTTGTTTGTCTCAGCCGCTTGTCTCCCCTGTTCCCTCGCTGTAAGTCCCAGAGCCTAGGGCCTTGCTTCGACAGCACTGAGTCTGCCACCACCACGAAGCACACGCCCTGGACGTCCTTCCACGTCTGCCCACGAACACCCACCCTCATTCTATCTAACACGCCTTCCTATTCTTAAACTAAGCCTTCGTCCACCTCCTCGTCTCCTCTTTTCCTTCTTCTCGTTCCTCTCCCTCCTACTTCTTGACTTCTTCTTCTTTCGAGTTTTCTTTTCTCTTTTTCATATATCTTTGCTTCTTCCTCAAACATCATACTCACCGATTCAAACATCCCACGTTCAAATAAGAACACGACCACTTCCACACCCACATCAATCCTCCCCGTTCACTCGTTTCCTCCAGACTTCATAAAAGCACCTCACCTCCCCTCACTCTAACACGCTCACTCTTCTTCCTCACGCCTCCTCCACAAGATTCACGACGCGGTCCAGCTCAACATCACTTTAACAACAATATCTTAAATACGCCACAAAGCAAAAACGACCAGCTTTGCTTCTCGCCATATTCGACTACAGTCAAACGTCTTGCGCCTACTGTTTTCTCAGAACAAACCCGGCACAGCAAGCAGCACATCTTCGGTCTGCCTACTACATTGACGAGCGCGTGAGTGTGTGAGCGCCACATCACCACAAACCGTCATCTCGGCGACTGTCTTCCAGCCAGCACAACATCTATTGTAGTAACGATTTGATCAACCGGCACACATCCTTCACAATGGACTACACAACAATGATGCACAGCATACCGCAAATGGGCATGCCGTACGCGGCTGTCCAGCGGCCAAGTGACATGAACCCGGCCCCGTCATGCGTACCATATACGTACGGCGGCGAGCCTCTCTACCTCTTCCCCCACATGTCTCCTCACCACCGCAACATGACCGAAGCACAGATGGCACTCGCCGCAAAGCAGGTCGACCCCAAGCCAAGACTCGGCAAAGATGAGGTTCAGCTTCTCGAGAACGAGTTCCAGAAGAACCCCAAGCCGTCTTCGCTGCGGAAACGTGAGATTGCCGACCTTCTCAAGGTCGACAACCCCAGAATCAACGTAACGTTCTCCTGTCCAACACCCTCTCCCAGCTCACTTTTCCAAGTTGTATTTTGGGCAGCTACTAACTTTTTTCTGTGAACAGAACTGGTTCCAGAACAGACGCGCCAAGGCCAAGCAGATGTCAAGGCGAGTCGATGTGAACGGCCAGGGCGACGTCTCTCCGTCTGGATCCTCGCCGTCCTGAGCAGCCCGAGGACTCCTCCATGGTGAGCGAGTACTTTGGCTCACAAAACCAGAGCCTGCCATTGCGGGCTTCCTCCGCCCACATTCCCTGCCGCCAAGCAGGCCCTCTCTCGCCATCTACCCACCAACCAACGACGGTTCTGTTGCAGTCGCCAACGGCACCTCGCCCTCTGCTCCCTCGACCGAAGAATACCCATCACCAAAGTCGCTTGTCTACCAGACTGCGAACGGCTGGCCATGAGATCCCCCCTTTCGCGCCTGTGATGAATGGCACATATCTGGCGTCCAGCCCATCACAACAACGGCAGCTACAGCTCGCACGCTTCACCACAACACATTATGGGCGGCGAGCATGTTTCTGAGCAACAGCTTTGAGCAGTCTCTGGGCGCGTACGTGCCCTTTACGACGGCTATGGGCGTGGACAGCGTGATGGCTCACGTTGGCTCGTTCCAGTCCGAGCTTCTGAGTGTTGACGACGTCCCGCCAGCTAGACAAGGACAATGGTGGTTCTGCCTTCGTACGAGGTTCCCTCGTTCGACGAGACCCTGTCTCAAAACATGTCGGCCGCAGCATCCCCAATATCTGCTCACTCTCCGGCATCGGCCATCTCTGATCTTCGCTTTAAGTCTCCTCCGCCTCCGGCCAACATTGCCACGAGACGCAAACAAGGGTGTCCCCGCCATGCTTAACTCGACCGCTCTGCGCAGCCAGGCGGTTTGGCCCCAAGAACAGGCATTGACGTTTGGCAAGACTGGTGCACCGGCCATCCGGCGCATTGCCTCATCTTCGGGCCTTTATGTCCAACCGTGTCCAGAAGCCGAGCATGCCTACGGCGCCCCGCTCGCCGCTGTACTTTGAGCGCAACAAGGAGGCACTCCTGCAGTCCATCCAGACGTCTGCGACCAGCAGCAGCGAGCGGTGGCCCGCCCCTGGTCCGGTCTCTGAGCAACAGCGCTTCGCCTGTGTCTCCTAGCGAGGCAATGGTCTCGAACAACAGTATGGTCGGCTCGGGCTCGTCCGACGACGAGCACCTCCTGCCCTTTGGCAGCAGTGCCGCCAACCACAACCCTTACTTTTGCGACGAAGCCTGGTACTCTGAAGACGCCCCCTGTCACGGCCCGGCTTCAACGGCCTGGCCTCAGAGCGGCGAGCACCAGCGTGTGATCGACAGCCACTGGAGCTTTTGTGCCCAGGACGAGGCGCTGCTGGACGCCTAGCCTGGGCAGCTTCGGCTCGGAGGAGTTCCCCATGCTCCAGTCGGCACCCAGCTACATTATGAACAGCCAGCCGCCGACTCCGTCGGTTCACCAGCCGCTCGGCCACAGCTACTTCCCGCTGTGCCTGCAGGGTGCTGCTGCTAGCGCTGCTCCCTCTTCCAGCCAAAACGAGTACACCTTTCCAGGCGAGACCTACATGCTCCCCGGCTCGGCGAGCAAGATGTCTCCTGGCCGCAGCAAGGCCAAGCAATTCCAGTTCACGCCCAATGTGACGCCTGAGGATTATAATGCAGAGAAGTGAAGGGCCCCTGGTGTGTACGAGCAGAGCGTGCGCATTCTTTTTATGTATCAACATTTTCATTGGCGTTTTTTTTTTTTCTCCCCTTTTTCTTGGGAAGCTTATATCTCTTATTGGGCGGTGTTGTACGTTTTTCTTTTGCATTTTACGTTTTTATGAAGCTCATCTTACATTTGTATTGTCCGATACGTCCTGTTTGCCTATTTGCATTTTCGTTTGATTTTTTATTGTTTGTCTTTCTACGATGACGGAAACGGCCATGGGGCATCATGGAAGGAAAGCCAAAGAAAGGCGCGCCTGGGAACATTAATTGGGGGCGATACATTTCTTTCTTCTCTCTTATTTTACTCCTGTCTTTCTCATTTCTTATTTCATGTTTTATATTTCTTATGTCTCTGTTACTTGGAATTCGGAGAAGACATGACAACGGTGGAAACACGTTTTGAGCGCGCACAACGCAAAAACAAGATACCCTAAACGAAACAAAAAAGACCAAAAAGACCTCCCATACAAACGCAGGGAGCGTTCTGATTATGATTCAAACAATTCTCTTCCATTTTCTTGCAAATTGGACCTTTGTTGATGTCGTTTTATTCTTGGTTCCGTCGCTGCCGCACAGGCCGGAGGGACAAAAAGAATAGCTGAGACAATTTCCAGGATAAACTGCTTACGTTTCCTCCTCCTCCTCCTTCTCCCAATGACCATGACCTGGGACATGGCCTCGACGGCCTGCATGGCCAGGCTCACTGGCAGGACCATGACCTCCATGACGTCGTTGTCGGCGCCGTCGTAGAACCCGGAGGCAAACTTCAAAGGCATAGACGGCAATGGTCGTCAGTGTTTCGTTGAGCCCGTGGCCGGCTGCGTCAAAGACGGACTTTGGATTGTCCACTTGGTAGTTGGTCGCGGGGATGGGGTACTGCCCTTATTCTTGTAGTCGAATTGCTGGCAGTGGGGATCTGGTTTGCACTGGTTTTTTGAACTCCTTGTCACCGAGCTGCACCCAGGTCTTGACGATGCCATAGGTGGCCTCGAGCTCCTTGAAGAAGCCGTCGCTATCGCTTATTAGTGTTCAACGCCGCCTGCACGGCTGTTGTGTAGTCGGTGGCCCCATCGCCCTTGGCGCCAAGGTCTTTCAGATGCACGAAATCGCCTGGCGCAGCGGTCTCGTACTGCGGCCGCGCCCTCTCAAAGTACGGTGCATTGGGCAACAGGCGACGGCACCTCACCCAGAGGACGACGGTTCACGACATACGACATGGAAAGAACGGCAGAAACAATCTGCGAAGGCGGCTTGGCACCAGGAGAGGTCACGAGTGAGCTCGACCGAATGCGAATCGCCGACAGGGACATTTCGAGGACATGGCAACCGACAATCACCAGCGAAACATTATATCGGTTCGGCAACACATGAACCGTATTAATGCAGGTTGTCGAGAGGCACCCGCTGCATAGTCCAAACTGACAACGACGTTTATTGCGCACAATGGGAATGGCAGGCGTTTCTGTTTCCTTTACACTCTCTGTTTTCTCGATTGGATGGAGAACGGCAGTGCAACTACATACAGAGGTCGTGGCTGTACTAATTCTCCGGTAGATAGCAGAAAGAAGCTTAATCCAATAGAGCCGGGCCGTACAATGGTCCGAGCCATGCCGCCCCGAGTGGCAGGTTGCGACTTCCGTTGGCCAATATTTGATTTGCTGTGCCTTCCATTAACAAATACGAGGCCCAAAACACAAAGGGATAGAGGAATTTTGACACGTTTATGCTGGAAACAGTGAGAGGGGCAAGGCAGCAGATTACGGTGCCTGGACCCTGAAGTTGGTAACAGACTACGACGTATTATTACTTATCATGGAAAGTAGGGCGCGCATGGAAAAAGCAATGATGACATGCAGTAAAAAGTTGCAACCATGTAGACCGTCGTCCTGTGTCGTTTAACCTGTGCCATTCACCCTGTGCCATTGCAGCCCGTCCTTGCTGCCTTTTTTTTGGTTTCCTTTTCTTTTCTTCTCTTCTTCTCGTCTTTCTCTCAGCCCACGTCCGTCCGTCCTTTCCGTCACATCCACAAATTCACAACCCCTCGCCTGCAAGTACAAATCACAAATGGCATCCCAGAGCCACCAATTACTCGACGGTCCCTACAGGGATGAGCCTGACAACGATGCTAGGATAGAGTTTGATAACAGCGGACTGCGTTCCAATATCCGTTCCCGGCTACGGTCATCCATTGAGCATCGGGCTGCCACCCACGCAACGCTTTTCCCCATGGTTTCAACGAGTGGGCGCAGAGCCGGGTAACGGCGCGCGAGCTCGCCATGCTGCACCTGATGAATGCCATTACCGACAAACCAAACTGGCACCGGGATGTTCACAATGCCGCCGTCGTTGCACAGTGGGCACAGTGGGCGGCCGAGGCTGGGGCCAGGGCTGCGCCAGGAGACATTTCCCCGCTGAGACTAATTAGCGAGCAGGCCTGGCAATGGTGTCTCGCGGAACTCAAAGACAAGGCGAGATACTTTGATAAGTCGGGACTTGTTTTTGTATTCAGTGCCGGCGCACGGATGTGCAAATCAGACAGTCTTGTCCCACCCGATTTACTGCAGCGTCTTGCAGCCAGTGTCGACCACCTATTTGTCGATCAACAGCAAGAAGAAAAAGAGGAGAAAAGAGGAAAAGAGGGAAAGGAGAGCCCAAACATGGGAATTATGGCGCGCCGCTCGTTAGCCCGTATTGGATGCCACTCGTTCACGGGACGACACGCATTCTCGCCGAAGGCGGGCGTGTTGGGCCGCTGGATTGCGTCGAATCGATGGTCCTCGGATCTTCGCGGCCCGTTACGCCCGTGGCGGGGACAGCCGACTGCCATCACTGGGACCAGGGCCACCACCGGTTCTCGCCGTCCTTTCAGTGGCTGCCTTGTGAGGTAGCTTTCGTGAGGTGGACTCCCATGCTGCGGTTGGCGACCACAGCCCTCGTGTTGAAATACAATCGTACATCAACAATGTACATCACGGTGCAACAATGTACATCCACGGTGGCATCGGGCAATTGTATGAGGTCCTTGAGGCAGTTATCGGACCCGCCATACGATCCTGGGACGAGATTCTCATGCACAGAGGTAAAGCGTGTGGCGAGGTGCACTTCCAGGGCCGGGATCCGATGCGCATCCAGACGTTTGGCGCGCAGTGGAGCCCGGATCTGCCGATGTGGGCATCGAGCCTCGACTCTCTTGACTCTGTCAAACAAGGAACGCTCGCATACGAAGAAGCGCAGGCCAACGTGTGCGCCTATCTCGACCAGCCCGACCAGCTGTTTTCCGAACCTGTACTCGACCCCGTATCCATCATTTCCGCTGCCAATAGCGGCCGAATTACGTATAAGACCTCATCTAGAATATCCAAAATTAAGTGACACTGTGAAGCGCAAGTACGCGCGCATCAGACGGCCGGTGCATCCCGAGCCGGGCTCGACATACACCTACGAGGAATGGAAGCAAGGCAAGGTGAACGCCGCGGTTGTACCCCCGCGCGCATATGCGTTTCCAAACCACCATATTCTTCGCGACCACACATACTCCACGATCTCGTTGGAGGACATGTTTCGAGACAGGTGGCTGCAGGTCGTGGTCGAGATTGACGACGTCTCTCTTCTTCCTGGAGATCCTCCTCGGTACGTTCTCCGTGTTTGTATAAGGCATAAAAAAATATGTGCATAGTCAATCGCCATACGCTGACAATAAAAACAGTGGGGAACCGACTGGCAGCTTGCGGGTGCGCTCAATTATCATATTGTGGCTACTTCCGTTGTGTTTTTCTCCAGCGAAATGTCACACCCGACTCCGGAGCCGTCTCGTTCCGTGTCGAGGCCGACATGGAACCACTCGTCTACCGATACGGCGCCGACACGGCATGGGACCCGCACCACCCGCTCGACGCACTCAAGGGCATCTTTGGCTTTGACTCGTGTCGCCAAATGGGCAACATGACAACGAGGACCCAGTCAATGACGGCAAAGACCAAGAGGCGGTGCAGCAGTTGGGCACCGTAACGACCCCGACGGACGGCTTGTCAGCTTCCCCAACGCCATCCAGCACCAGATCGCACCCTGTAGGCTGGCCGACGCGTCCAAGCCGGGCCGCGGACGTGTTCTCAAGCTGCACCTGGTCGACCCCCACTACCGTGTCCTTTCGACAAGAAACGTCCCGCCGCAGCATGCGCAATGGTGGCGCGAGGCTGTGTGGGACAGGATCAGCTGGGCCGCGCGTGGTGTGCCGCCGGAGATCGAGGCCATGATTGACAACGAGCTGGGTGATTGGCCTCCGCGGCGCGGTGACGTCGAGAGAACATGGCACGATATGCGTCAAGAGTACCACTGTGTTTGTGAAGAGACCTTTGCAAATATGGACAGGTACGAGCTTGCCCCGCGGACGTCAGAGGGCTACGAATGGCCAAATCGTTTCCCGGGCGAGCCGGAGCCTCCTTATCATGGGCCCGGCTTGGATGCCTTTCCTGATGAGATAATGTAAATAAGAATAGAAAGCGCCATGTAAGTGTGGAGTCACAAGCTTGAAAGCCACGGTCATGTACATATATTTTTTTGAAACAAGCGACGATCGTGGCACTTCTGTTAATTTGGCATCTGCATACTTGCGAACATTCGTCCACTGGCACACCCACGGGCCCTTTTTTCTGCTCGCACATGACCAAAATAACCTGGGGTAGACTTTCGGCATGTGTGAAAAAGTGCATATACTGAGTGTAGACGAGGATGAGAATAAATTGACGGGCAAACAAAAGACCTAATATGCACAGTACAAATGCGTGCTTAACCGAGCTCGGCAAATTTTCCTTCGGGGCTTAAAGGCGTGTTTGAATCTCCGGGGACAGACAGAGAGAGGATGTCGAGACAAAATGAACGAGAAACAGGAAATAAAAACAAGGTTGGCCGGAGGTTTAAATTAAGCTTAACAGTGGAAGAAGGCTCTAAAAAGAGCAAAATATGCATACGTTCGGACGACGGCATGCCGATATCTTAAAATAGAAGGTCACTTTCTAGGCCGCATCAAGTCCAAGTCCCAGGCAGCGTTGATCATAGAAAAAAGTTGAGGCATGTGGATGCGGTAGCAAGGACGTTGAACAACAAAACACGAAAAACAACAGGTTGAAACCGTCTTCTTGTTTGGGGCCACTCTGCAAGCGAGCCAATCGGCAAAGCTGTATTGGCATCTCTTTGGTGTGATATAGAGCCAAATAGTTATAACATACTATATTCGCAGCAAATGACCCTTTTTGTTTCTCTACTTTGTTTGGTGCCGTAGATTTATCCAGGATATTTACCCTGGACTTACCGTCCAAAAGTGGAAACGAAAAAAAAACGTCGAAATTGTGATGAATATGCGGCGCAATATAGAATTACTTCTCTATTCTCTATTCCCTATTCTCTCTCTTTCTACTTCCTTTCTTATTACTGCCAGAATTCTCCTGTCCATCTTTCGGTGTACACAGGGACGGCATATCCATGATGAGATTTTCGCCGTCTATACGACGGCCAGAGTAATGGTCCACCGCACGAGTTTTCGAGTTTTCTTTCCTTTTTCTCATCAAATAGTCTTTTACAATAGCGTTCAAGATCTCGAATGCTGGTACTTCATTGCTGCCTGATTATTTTGCAAAATTGGCCTTGACTGGCTTTATCACTATGTTGTTGTTGGTCTCCTTTGGCACACACACATTCAGGTCTATGTGAACAAAAATAGCCTCACCGTCTATCTTCCACACAGCAACAACAGCAACCGAGACCCCTTTCCCACGAAGTGTACGTAATGCCAACACTTTTGTTCGCCATCGAAGAAAACAACACCATCCTTGTTCACAGTACTGCTGTCCAATCGCGGTTCTTATTCTATAGCGTGGTCAATATTTCGATATTTGCGCAAAGTGCAAGGTCTTGGTTTTCCGTTGTGGTTTGGCTGGCAGTTGTGCAAAAGACTTCGGCTAAAGATACCAAAATGGACATCTTAGCACCGATTCTTGGACAGCAACATCAAATTGTGATATAGATGAAAGGACGGGGAGAAGGGAAAAGAGCCCCCCTGGTCGTTCCGCGTTAAACTGGTGTTTTGAGGTTTAAAAAAACTTGCATTAGTGGATATATATAAAAAGACAAAAGTCTTCCGTGCCCACGTTCCTTTCAAAAAAACTTCTGGAAGATTTCGTCTGTTGATGTTGATATATCGTTTGGCGTCTGTGAACTCGCTGGGTAGAGAGACTTAACTGTGTGGCGGCCTCTATTATATCATCACTCCTTTTCCTAACTACAACAAGACCCACGGCCATGGTCCAGTTCGCGCCCTTTGTGCTGCTGGCCACGGCTGCCAGCCTGGTGGTAGGTGCTCCGGCTCCCGGCATCGAAGCTACTGCACCTCCTGCTCCTGCATCCGGTAGTGGCTCAGCAGCCGCTTATACCGACGCCGTCCTCGATCTTCAACGCAAGGGCCGCACACAGCTCGACGCAGCCCTCGCTCAGTCCAAGACATGCACCAAGGAGAAGCTATTGATCCGGCGCGAATATGGCGACCTGACCAAGGACGAGCGCAAGGACTATGTCACGGCGATGTTGTGTTTGATGAACAAACCGCCGAAGCTGACACAGTACCCCGGTGTCACGAACCGGTACGAGGACTTTGTGGCGGTGCACATCAACCAGACGCTGTCGATCCACGGCACGGGAAAACTTTCTGTCGTGGCACCGGTACTTTACGTGGGCGTTTGAGCAAGTGAGTTTTTGTGTGGAGACGGCCGAAGAAAGAAGAACAATGCGACATATCGATACTGACCATCTATAGGCCCTCCGCACAGAATGTGGTTATAATGGAACGCAGCCGGTAAGTCGTCACATATTGCAGTAATCCTTATTTTTCCCCTCCTCTAATAGGCCAGTACTGGGACTGGGGCAGATGGGCCAAGGACCCGCTGTCGTCGCCGCTGTTCGACGGTAGTGACACCAGCCTGAGCGGCAACGGCCAAAAGATTACGCACAAGGGCCAGAGCTTCGGCCCAGCTGGCGAAGGCGGTGGCTGCGTCACTTCGGGGCCCTTCAAGAACATGTCGATCCACCTGGGCCCATTTGCGGCCGAGACCGACCCTTCACCGGCAGCCAACCCGCAGTCCAATGGCATGGGCAAGAACACGCGCTGTCTGCGCCGCGACATGTCCAACTATCTGACCTCGCGGTATGGTCGCACTGAGGACATTGTCGCACTCATCACCAACAGTAAGACGATCGGCACTTTCCAGGACACGATGCAAAGCGTTAGCCCGTCGGGCGGTATGGGCGTGCACGGTGTGGGCCATTTCACGATTGCGGGCGACCCGGTGCCGACTTCTACCAGTCGCCCAACGACCCGGGATTCTGGGTGCATCACGGTATGATTGATCGGACATGGAGCATCTGGCAGACGCAGCAGCTGGCGAACCGGACGGCGGTGATTGCGGGCGGGACTTCGATGATGGGCTTTGGGCGGCAGCAGACGTTGGATGATATTGTTGATTTGGGCGTTGTCGGTGTGGACAGCAAGACATACAAGATCCGGGAGCTGGTCAGCACTGTGGACGGGCCGTTCTGCTACACGTATGAGTAGTTTGTGGTGAGGTGTGAGATTCACTATCAGGATAGGCAAATTTAAATTCCTCACAATCTTTGTAACAGTGAGAAGACAAATAAAATTAAAAAGAACATCGTATCCAAAAAGATGACAAGAAAAACATAAATAATTAAATTCTATAACAAAAGATTAACCGTCCTTTGTTTCTTTTTGCGAAATAAACAAATAAAAATAGACAAAGCCTGACTGGATATATGGATGGAAAAATCAACATGAAACGAAAGTAGAAAGTATATGGCAAAACGATAAATCCAAGTGTAGCCAAGATGCAACCAAATGAGTGTGAGAGAAACGCTGCAAAAGAATACGAAAAACACCCCGAAGATGCTCATAAACACACGGCCTACTCGCCGTGCTCCTTGGCGGCCTGGTCCGGCTTGGCAGCAGGTTCCTCGTGAGCAACGGCTGTGGCAACCTCGTGCTCCTGGTTGGTCAGAGTCGACTCGACGGCTGTGCTGTAGCTGGGCTGCGAGGGCGGTGCGGCAGCGTACGTCGGCTGCTCGGGCGCACTGTAGGAGACCCCGTTAGTAGTCGGCGTGCCAGGCGTGTCAAGTGCCGTGACGGTGTGTGGTGCCTGGCCCTTCTCCATGTCGCCCGTGTCGGCGTACGTTGGCTGGGCAGGGGCCTGGTAGACATCTTGTTGTCTGTTTTGGGCGTTGGCGCTGGAGCCCCAGTTGGCCCATGGTAGGCGACGCTCGCCGACCAGCGGGATGCGCATCTGCACCTGCCACGTGGCCTCGTCGTACATGGTCAGGTCGGCATCGGGGTACTTTTCGTAGATGTTCTTCTGCAGCTCAAGAATGTCGAGCGTGTTAACACTGGCCAGTGGCGTGTACTTGAGCACAATAAACACAACCAGCGAAGTCGCGAAAGTGACAACGGGAATGACAATGGCAGCCTTCACTGAGATGGTGGACACGTCGCTACTCCACACGACAAACTGATCAGCACCATCAAGTGGCTGATTGTTGTCACCGTAAATCAGATTGCCAGCTTGCGTCTTGGAGCCCAGGTACGTGGATGAGAGAGTCGTGTCCGTCAGCGTGTTGGTACTGGCAATGAAGGCAGCCATAACCAGGCGCTGCAGGTCAGAAAAAGGTCGACGAACTGCCAGCGTCAAAGATGGTGCCAAGAGCCGTGGTGCTCGACTGCAGAGCACTGAGACCCAGCTCGGTGCCAATGCTCTCAATGCGCGGAGCACCCAGGTAGCGAGCAAAAAACTAGCTGCAGAGCTAGGGGCATATTCAGACCGGGCAGAGCCGTGTTGTTGAGACCAACCACGGAGCTGTTGGAGCCAGCGAACGACCAAATGTTCGACTCCCAGCAGGACAGGACGGGCCGCTTAGGCTGCACAATGTAGTCAGCGTCGGCCAGGTACGAGTCCGACTGCTGGGTCGTGTTCGTGTAGTAGAGCGCGTCGGTGCCAGGCGTGAAGCTGACACGGTCAACGGACGAGACAAAAATAGCATACGTCGTGTTGCCGATGCCCGGGCCATCATCACCAGTGTAGAAGAACGCGGTAGGACTGGGACCGTCGTAGAGAGACAGCGAAATGTTGCCGTTCTTCTCCGAGTCGCCCATAATGGCGTAGGTGTCGTTGGTGTAGCCAGATGAGTTGCTGCTGGACAAGAGCCAGCCGTACTCGGTGCGGCATGAGCCCTGCACATTCAACTGAAGGGTAGCCTGGTGCTGTAAGCCAAGGTCATAGCCGGTAACGTAGTAGCTGTAGTCGACCTCCTGGATGGGCTCAAAGTCGGATGTGGTGCCAATGTCCCGTTGCGTGATGGTGACGCGCTCGGTGATATCGCTGGCAGCCACGAGAGCGCCGCCAACGGCACGCAGAGCGGCCGGCACGTCGAGGGAGAAGAGCTGAGCCGTGGCCGAGTTGGATGTGCCCGAGTTGGGCGGCACAATGATGGCATTAACGTTGACGGGCGCGGCGGTATCGATGAAAATGTAGGGCGGGATGATAATGGACAGAACAGTTTCGGCGACCCAGCAGCTGATGATGATGCCGATGGCCGGGTAGACCCACCAGCGCTTCCAGTGCGAAGACTTTTTCTGCAGAAGACTCATGAGCGAGTCGGACATGGATGCACGCTTGTTCCAGAGGTTGGACGACAGCGATCCGAGCTCGTTGTTATGACGCATAATGTAGAAGAAGCCGAGAGCAAAGCAGATGCACCACACGTTGACGACCATGGTTGTGACCATGATGGTGTAGGCGGAGCTGAGCTGGTTGGCAACATAGTCGGGGACGGCAATAGCATCGCGCTGGCCTCCGTCGATAGGCATCGTGAAGCGATGCCATAGCCGGTAGGTGGACGCCAGCTGGGGCGCGGAAGAGTAGACCATTGTGACGGATGGGATGTGTCGATGATGAGAAGGTCAAAGGTTAATGCAGAGAATAGGAGGTATCGAGATAGTAAAATGAACAGTGATAAAAGAGAGGAGAATGAGTGACAAGAAGAAGCAGAAGAAACAACGTCCTCAAGCAACAAGACGATCACGGCTCGCGATCGAGGATGAGAGGAGGATAGTAACCCGCCAAAAGAAGGTCTGTTCAAGAAAAGACGAGGAAGAGGAGACCGGAGGATAGCAATTGAGCCAAGGCAAAAGAAAAAATGGCGTTGCAGTGTTGTCCAGTGGAGGCGGCAAGCGGCAAGGACAAGGTCGTGTTATTGTCTTGGGGCGATGTTTGGTGGACTCCGTAAATGTCACGATGGAGAAGCTAGGCCAGCTTTGTAGACAATATTCACCAGCTGCAAAATAGGGGGGTGGCAGCTTGCGTGGAAGGTGCAAGGCAAGTTTTGTGGAGGAAGGAGCAAGAGGGCAAAAGTAAGGCAGACGAGGAAGGAAAGATGGAGGTAAGACGAGGCAGAGAGGGAAAGAGCGAGCAAAAAAGGCAGGAAGGAAAAAGAAAAGAAAAATGTCTTGGCACTGCTGGCAATCGTAGTGTTATGCAGGGCAGGTGCGATCGGGAAGGAACGACGACCAGTCTAGAAGGGAGGGGGCAAGCGTGAAAAAAAAAGTCAATAAAAGAATAAAAGACGAGAGAAAAATAAAGACAGCACTATGAGAGGCAATACTAATACTCCATAGAAAGACGTTAGAAAGCGTTACGAATAGCTTGAATACTTCTTGGGACCGGAGCTCTAAAGCGGGCAAGCGCGCTCGCTGAGGGAAGGTGCGAGGATGCGTACGATGAGCTGGTGCGAGGAAGGTGGGTGGTGGTGGAGAGAAAGAGAAGGAACGAGGCCATTCCCAGCACTCAGCAGCACAGGATATTGCTTGTCTGGGAAGGTGCAACGAAGAGAAGCCTGTCAGCGGCTCTTTCCTCTGAGAGATCTGGATCAGCACGACGAGCATCTATCGAACATTCTGCAACCACTTCTTGTCAAACCAGGTCTCTTTGGGCCCTCCAGGCTCACCAGACAGCCTCTTGCCGCCTTACCAGCTTGCCACATGTCAACCCGCCAGCCCTGCGCGAGCATTCTTGAGCAAAACACATGATAGATGCCACCCACACGCACACGATGTGTGTACAAGACAAATCCAGCCCCGGAGCTTGGGCCCGCGAAACTGACAACCATCTCATAGCTTCAAGAGGCATTGCGTGTCCCGACAATAGCTTCACGGAGTGCCCGCCGTCTGCCGCCGCCTGCCCTATCGAAGCACGTTGTCGTGGTCCCCTCCTCACTTTTTTCCCTCTTATTCACCATCCTTCGTCTTCTTCATCTCGTTGTCGACAATGGCCTAGCCTGGCCCTACCAGATCCTTCTTGGGCCTGGCCTGTTCGCCTGTTGCCCTCTCGCATTTCCCCATTTCCCATTATCGATTTTCCATTTTATTTGTTTACTACCGGTTGGGTCCTGCCACTAGTGGCCGTTCAGGGGTGGGGACTTGCACGAAAGACGGGCTCTTTCAGGGTTAGTTCGGTGCACGCCGCTAGAGCTGAGAGAGGGCCAGACCGTCGAGACCATCCACTTGGCCTCTGTCTGGTCGACTGGTGTGTCTGTTTTCATGCTCCGTTTCCCTCTTAGTCTTGATAGCGACTGGACAGCGGTACGAGGCCTCTGAGTCGCTGTTTTCCGACAGTTTATGTCTGCTAGTCTAACCCAACAGGCCGGTGCCTGCCCAGACTCGACCAGGCCAGACCAGGCCAGGCCCTTCCCGTCTGTCTTTGTGCCTCCCCCCTGGTCCATGTGCTCTTTCTTTTCTTTGCCACTGTCTTGGCCCAACTGCCATCTGACAGCGTGTGCCAGGCGCCGTCTATTCGTCCCTCCGTCTCCCATGTACGTGCCCGTGGTCGCCGTAGCTTCATCCCTTGTTGCTATTACCATCGTCTCTTGTCTGTCAGTTGGCACCTGGCTGCCGATCATTTTTTCTTTCTTTCTTTCTCTTTCTCTCTCTTCTGAATGTCGCATACCCTGAAATTTTCTTCTTTCAATTTGCGGCCCCCTCATGTCCCCCATGGTATCAAACTTTTTTTTCCAGGCTCCTCTTTTTGCTGAAGATCGTGTCTATCTGCTGTTCTTCGAAACTCTTTTTTGAACTGTTTTCCGTCTTCCTTGATTTTGAGTTTCTTCCTTATTCCCCTCTTCCTTTCCTTTGTTCCTGCTATCTCTTTTTTTCTCGTCTTACTCGGGCCCCATATCGGGGCCCTTCATCCCTTGCATAGCTTCTCACCTAAAAGTATTCTTGTATGTTTCGTCACCTGGAACACTGGCACATCTCTTTGTTGCCTCCTTGTCCAATCATCGGCTTCTGTGCATCGATTTGTCCAGTCCCCTCTATCCTTCTGAAGGACAGTGAATTTTTTTAAGAGTGGTCACAAAATCACAGAATGGTGCTCTGTCGAGATTTTCCTAGTTGGGTTTAGCTTTTCAATAATTTCGCATCGGTCTGGCGCACCATCCGAGCTGAAAGCCCGCTAAGAGTCCACGACAAATCGAACATCTCTTGCCATCTCTTCCCAAAACAGAGTTGTAGGGTAGCATCGGCGGGTCCTTCTGGGAGAAGTAAACAAGGGCCCTGGCACTGGAGACTGGCAAAGACCGCCACAAAACTCCAGATGAAGTAGAAGCACAAGCCCATGCATGCATTTCCTTTCTATCCATGTCCATGGCCTGGCCGGACCACAGTGGTATTTTGGGTAAGACGCCGAGGACGCTTCTTTTTCGTATGGGCTGGGCCGCCCAGTGGCAAGCTGCCACTGGACAGGAATCCCGACCGCCTGGATGGGAAGAAGGAACGGGTGTCAGACGGAGGCTTTTGTGGCGGTCGTTGGAAGTATGTAAGTCGTGAGCTGTTCTGGGGGTCCTCTTGGCATCTTGGCTTTTGCGCCTTCCGCAATGCGGCGTCTACCAATCTGACTGCCAAGTAAGGCCTGCAAAAAGCACACAGTGAGATGCTGCATCTTATGTACTCAGTATTACGGAGTAGGTTTGGAAGAGAAGAAAGAGAAGAAGAGGCGTCCACATGGCCTGGTTTAGCGCCGGGACCATGACTGCGTAGGGCTAGGAAAGGGACCTGACGAGAGAAGAAAGGAAGATTGGAACGAAAGCTGCTCCGTTGTGCGTGCGAGTGCAATACCGCGCTGCTGTGTTGGCTGCTGTTGGCTTTGCTGCGCAAGAAATTACCACAATTTTAGAGGCGAGGCAAGGAAGGCAAGGCAAGACAGAAAAGGAAGTGTAAAAGAAAAGAAAAGCAAGACGACAATATGAGACACGAAAAAGACACTGAGCAACACCCGAGCACTACGATAGGCACTGAAGATGAGAAAAAGAAAATGAAGTCTGAAAGGAAGCCTGAAAAAGAGAGACATTGACCGAATCCCCGCCCGGGTTACTCCGTTTTCTCAAAAACAGGAAAATCAGACAAAATGACGGGACCGAATGTGAATGAGAGAAGAAAAAAAAAACGAAAATCGATGCAAATTGGAGGCTGCGCAGCATGATCGGTCGTGATGAGCAGCGACCACTCACATATCGGCTTTGATCAACTCTTGCTCATCTGGGGTCCTCCAAGTGCCCAACGGCAAGTCTTTCCTATGTAGGAGAATTGCCATGTAAGGCAGAATACGAGTTGCAGTCATGGGAAAGAGGATCAAAGCGAGAGGCCGAGAAAGGTGTCATCACGACAAGACCAGAAAAGAAGACGAAAGCAACATCACTGAATGGCAGGGTCCAAAGCAGCGCGGAAAGAAAAGAAAAAATAAAAATAAAGAGTGGCTTGCAGGACCGCGCAGATGCATCGCACCCACTCTGGCGGTGACGGGAGAGGGGAAGGTCCACCACACCATTATTTTTTTTGGCATCTTTTCTCAACCGTGAAAAAAGCTGCATGTGATGCCTTATTATCGCAGTGTCTTTCTTTATCCTGCTCGTTTTCTTCTCTTTCTCGCTCGTTGCCTTTCTTCATCGCCGTTCTCGGTTTGTTTTACATCAAATTTATTAAACCAATCGTATCGTGAGCCGGATCTTCACGATGCACAAGACATGGGCAGAGCTGGAAAAACCATTGTCACCTTACACAAAAGGTGATCTGCCAGAAGTGCAGTGACAGTTGTAAGTCGCAACTCGCAAGCTTTCTTGTGTATCCACCGCCTACCAACGATGCAGGTCCCCTGCCAGACTGTCAGAGGCCTGCTGCTGGAAACAGCTGTATGTTCTGGTGTGTTCTTGCTGCCTACAAGCAGTCCAGATCAACGACAGACCGGTCTCGCAAGGCGGGCAAATCCGTGCGACATGGTCACGGTCGGCACAGAAAAAAAGCAACCCAAGGGATGGAGGTTTCCACATGAACTCTTTTGCCTTGCTTTCGTATTTTTGATTTTTGATTCTTAGATTTTTTTGCCCCTCATGATTGCTTGCCTCTTTTCGCTTTCGTGATCGACTTTTCCTCTCTTTCCCGAGGTTTGTGCCTGTTGGTTCTTCACTTCGTTTTTACGAGGCCGTTTGCAGATCGTGCACAGTATATCGCAGCTCGCCGGCCTCGCAGGCCTCACAGGCCTCACGAGAGGCCACCCGGAGCGAGGTGTGCCTAGGCCGTCTTCACAAGGTCATAACGGTCCCGTATTTTGCGAATATTGTCGACAAAAGCAGCGACTTGCTCCGTCCCGTTCACAGACGATGCAGGTGGAAAAAAACGGGCTGGAGCTGCGACTAGTCGCCAATATTGTGTCTCTTTTGAGCATCCCAGCCCCTCTTGGGCCACTCTGGACCCTACCGCTAGTTTGTTTTCTTTTTTCTTTTGCTCGCCTGGACCCATCTACTACGCATACTTTTCTCTTTCTCTTATTGTTCTATTTGCCTCTACGTCGTATTTTGGTCTTTTTGGAGTCTAATATAATTTCTTGTCTACTACTCCGTATGTAGCATGATTCTTGTTGCCATTTTCACTGTCCGTCTCTCTTCCTTTCGCTTGTTTCTCTTTGTAACCAATTTGCCAATGAACAGGCCTATCTTTATTTGCATCTTTCATAAATTCCCTTGACAACAAGCCAAAGTACACAACAATAAAACCACCGTACGAAATACAGACGGTGCTCGCAAGCTGTTCACGGTTACTCCTTCCGTTTTGTCTCTTGCCGCTCGCCGTCGCCGTCGACCTGGGCCCCGTCGCCAGTTGCTCCTTCCCATCCCTCTTATAAGTTAGTCAAAAAGGCTTGGCGCTGCCCTACCAAAATCGATTTTCGCCCATCGTCGTCTATCGAATCGTCCATTGCGCCTTCCCCCATATCGTTACTCAGGTACCTGCAGCAGGAGCGACCGACCAAAACAGCTCTCCCAAGAAGGAAACCGCAAGAGGGCACAGAGAAAATATCAATATTATCGTGGTCCAGCAAAAAAGCACCCTCCTCTTTCTTTCTCTCATTTTTTCGACCTCTTGTGTGTTTTCTCTTTACACAGTATTCTCTTTATTTACTTTTTTAAAGATTCTCTCCTATCGTATCTTCCGTTATTCGATACCCTCACCCCTTCCCATATCGACAACAACAAACGACACTCTCATTGTTTTTGAGAGAGAGCTTTGCTCAGTTTTTCCACCCCCCTTTTCTATTGATACCCTGAGAGTCTGACGGATTATGCATTTGGTCGCATCATCGTGATATTCCCCTTTCCTCTTCTTCGGCCTCGACCTTTCTCCCTCCCTCACCTCTTCCTTCACATCTACACCCACATTCCACACAATGCGGCTCTCACGGCCACCAATTCGGCGAGTTGCCGCCTTGGCCGCTCTCGCCGCATCTTTGCCAGCAGCCTCGGCCTGGCCAGCATTTCTTCCTTTCTTCCGCCCTCGTGATTTTGCTACCGGCATCACCGGCGATGTCCAAACCGGCGTTGCGACCGGAGTGACCACCGACGAAGGCCCTGCACCCTACGCACCAGCCCAGACGACAGAAACAGCAGCACAAACTACAAACCAGGGATATGGACCGGCACCAACGCCGGCCACGGGCACCGAGGATGCAGAGACGACGGGCGTCGAGCAGGTGGCCACCAACACCGACCTGGCGACAGGTACACCCACCGTCCTTTGCTCAACTTACACGACAATCACGGCTTTGGTTGTGACTACCGTCTGGACCGAGACCTTCCCCGTCGTCTACAGCTGTCCAGTCTCGCTGACGGACAACACCAACACGCTGACACTCACCGTTACCGGTACTGGCACTGGTACCGGCACTGGTGGTGGCATCACCAATACCGTGCTCGACTCTCCATACACCGAGACGGCGACCATGATTGCCAAGCGCCAGCGCTGGGGTATCCCTCGCTTGCCTCTGTACAGGCGGGATGCTACTGACCCGGCGCCCGAGTTTGGGTATCTAAGCAGCAGCGAGCAGCCGCACAGCACGACCGAGTCGAGCAGCAGCATCAGCAGCAGTCAGCAGCCTGAGAGCACCACTGAAACTGAGACTGAGACCACCACCGCCTCAAGCAGCTCCGAGCTTTACAGCAGCTCCGGTGGTCAGGTCAGTCAAACGCCGAGCGATCCCGTCTACAGCAATGATGGGCCCGTGTACAGTAGTGAGGCTCCCATCTATAGCAGTGAGGCTCCTGTGTACAGCAGCGACGGCCCCGTCTATAGCAGTGATGGCCCCTACTACAGCAGCTCTGGCTTTGTTGGCCCTGTCCCCAGCACTGGTGGTGTTGTCACCAGCCCTGTCCCGAGCAGCGCCGGCCCGGTCTACAGCAGCCAGGCCCAGCCTTCGTCTACTGGACTGATCACCGATGCCGGCAGCAGCAGTAGCCGCAGTTTCTCCTCCCTCCACTTTACCAACTCCTCGCGGCCGGTGAGCAGCAGCAGCGTCGTCAGCAGTGTTGCCAGCAGCAGTGATATCCCCAGCAGCAGTGCCGCAGGCCCTTCGACGGCCAGCATCCCTGCAGGACCCGTCCCTTCGTCTTCTTCCGCTGCCGGCCCGCAAAGCTCCTCTTCGCCTGCGGGTCCCCAGACTGTCTCGTCTCCGATTGCTTCTCAGGCACAATCGACTCCGCTGGGTCCTTCTCAGGAGTCCTCCACTCCTCTCGGCCCTCCTCTGCCGTCGACTTTTGTCCTGCAGTCGACGACATCTACACCTGTTGTCATTCAGGATTCTTCCACACCTCTTGGCCCTCCCCTGCCATCCACCTTTGTAGGACAGAACTCATCGACAACTACTGGCACTCAACAGTCGTCCACGCCTCTTGGCCCGAGGAATCTTCGACTCCCCTCGGCCCTCCCCTGCCCTCAACCTTCGTGGTCCAGTCAACCACATCTACGCCAGTCGGCCCTCAGACTTCCTCTTCTCCGGTCGGCTCCCAGACGTCTTCCACGCCTATTGGCCCGGTGACATCTTCAACAGGCTCTCCCTCTACGTCGAACTCGACCTCGACCTCGTCTCTGTCGCTCAATACTCAGATTCTGTCTTCATTGTCCATTCAGACCACCTTGACTTCGTACAGCACCGGCTATGCCTGTGAGAGCAACACAACGACCGTCCTGACATCCACATTCACCACGTATGCCTCGATGGTCACGTCCGAGTGCATCACTCTGATTGCCACGACGCCGACCACTACCTCGCCTAACTCACCGTCGACGAACCAGACGCCCACTGCTCCGTCTTCGTCGACGGTCCCGGTCGTGTCCAGTGTTCCTACTGCGTCTACGGGCCCCCAGGAGAGCTCGACGCCCGTGATTATTGGCACTCAGCCTACCACGGGTCCCGTGACTGGTTCAACCCCAGCTACAACACCTGTGGCTACATCGACTCCCCAGGCTACCAGCACTCCTCAGGAGACGACCACTCCTGTGGCTACATCGACTCCTAAGACTGCGTCTACTCCTCAGACCGGCACAACACCCCGGACAGAGTCGACTCCCCAGGCTACCACCACTCCTGTGGCTACATCAACTCCCCAGAAGACGACCACTCCCCAGGCCACGAGCACTCCTCAGGAGACGACTACTCCCCAGGGTTCGTCTACTCCTCAGGAAACGACCACCCCAAGATCAGCTCGACTCCCAAGGAAACCACCACTCCCAAGATCAGCTCGACTCCTCAGGAAACTACCACTCCCAAGATCAGCTCGACTCCTCAGGAAACTACCACTCCCAAGATCAGCTCGACTCCTCAGGAAACGACCACCCCAAGATCAGCTCGACTCCTCAGGAAACGACCACCCCCAAGATCAGCTCGACTCCCAAGGAAACGACCACCCCCAAGATCAGCTCGACTCCCAAGGAAACTACTACTCCCAAGATCAGCTCTACTCCCAAGGACACTACTTCTCCCAACCCTACGACGTCTCCCAACCCTACGACGTCTCCCAACCTACGACGTCTCCCAACCCTACGACGTCTCCCAACCCTACGACGTCTCCTAACCCACCACTTCTCCCAATCCGACTACGTCTCCCAACCCCACGACAACTCCCAAGATCAGCTCTACTCCCAAGGATACTACTTCTCCCAACCCTACGACGTCTCCCAACCCTACGACGTCTCCCAACCCTACCACTTCTCCCAATCCGACTACGTCTCCTAACCCGACGACGAGCCCAAACACCACGCCGACGACGGCTAACACGTCGCCGAATACCTCGCCAAACACTACTCCTAATACGACTCCCAACACTACCCGAATACCACGCCCAACACTTCACCCAACACTTCGCCCAACACCACGCCTGCGACCACGCCCGCTACCACCCCCAACCCTACCTCTGCTGTCTCATCGGCTGCTTCTGTTGCCTCTCAGGCTTCTCAGGCGGCCTCTCAAGCTTCAAGTGCTGCGGCTGCTGGTGCAACCAACGGTGATACGGGTGCAGCTTCGTCTGCTGCTTCCGCTGCCTCGGCTGCTGCTTCTGCGGCGTCTCAGGCTGCGGCGGATGCTTCGTCTGCTCTTGCGGATGCTGCTTCGTCCCCTGCTGCTGCCGCCTCCGAGGCGTCTGCCGCCGCGTCTGCTGCGTCTGTTGCCGCCAGCCAGGCCTCTGCTGCTTCATCTGCCGCCGCTGTCGCTGCTACGTCTGATCCCTCGGCTGCCGCCGCCGCTGCCGCAGCTGCTGCTTCGGATGCTGCGGCGGCGGCTACGGCGGCTGAGGCTGCTGCAGCTGCTGCCAATGTCGCTGCTGCGAACTCGGCCACTGGCTCTGCTGCAGGAAGCAATGCTGGCACCAACGCTGGTAGCACTGGTGGCGACGCCGCCGGTGGCAGCACTGGCTCCGGCTCTGGCTCCGGCTCCGGCTCTGGCTCCGGCTCAGGCTCTGGCAGCGGTTCTAGTTCTGGTAGTGGTTCCGGCTCTGGTAGTGGTTCCGGCTCTGGTAGTGGTTCCGGTTCCGGCAGTGGTTCTGGTTCTGGCTCGGGCTCTGGCTCGGGCTCTGGTTCTGGTTCTGGTTCAGGCTCTGGCTCGGGTGGTGGCGGTGCCGCGACTCTGTCCACGGCCGCATCCCTGGACGATGCTCTGCTCTTTGCTGGCTGTGGTAACTTCTTGGATTTCCTCAAGTCGGATCCTGATGTCTGGGCCCTGTATAGCTCTGCATCCGTGCAGACAATCTTCGCTGTTGGCGACAAGTACTTCAACGGCACCATGCCCACTTCTCAGACACAGGCTGTCAACCTGCGCCGTCGCCAGCTCTCGCCTGCTGATGTTCAGCGCGCCCAGCTGGCTGCCGGTAAGCAGGAGACGGACCTAGCTCGCCTGCGTTCGATCCCCGGGGCTACCATCTCGACCAACGACGCTGCCGCCGATCTCCATGGCTCGACCCAGGTGATTGTCTCTGACTACCGCCGGATCAGCTCCAAGAGTACGCTCGGCCGCCGTGACGACAACAGCTCGGTCAGCACCAACACCTCCTCGACTGATGCCCTTGTCACCCTCTACTCGGGTCTTGGCGAGGCCGTCTCTCTGTACAACCCTGACATCTACTATGCCGGTGGTGTTATCCAGGTGCTTGATGGCTTCTTCACCATCCCTGCCACTCTTTCGCAGACCGACGAGATCCTGGGCTACTCTCAGTTTGCCAACCTGGTCGACACGGCTGGCCTTACTGAGACGCTGGACAACACCTCGTCCATCACTGTCTTCGTGCCCAACAACGCCGCCGTCCAGTCGGCGCAGCTGTCGGGCTCGCTGTCGGCTTCAGACATCCAGAACCTGGTCGAGGATCACGTTGTTGTCGCTGCCAATGACACCGAGAGCGTCGGCTATCTGCCAAACCTCGCTGATGGCCAGGTCCTGACCACCAAGAACGGCAAGAAGCTGACCATTACTGTTGACGCCAACAACAACTACTACGTCAACGGCGTGCTCATCACCACCTCCAACATTGTCCTGACCAACGGTGTTGCTCACGTTGTTGACGACATGCTCGTGGCTTCGGCGTCGTCGGCTGCCGGCTGGTCGCTGCAGCGTGGTGCCAACACGGGCATGGCCGTCGGTGTGGCCGTGTCCACTATCTTCTTCAGCCTCGTGATCTTCTAATAAAGAGAATCAACAACGGTTGAATACCGGCGTTATTGCATTTTATTTTTGATTTATTACTGACCTTAATAGCATATATTGCGTTTTGATTTTTATCTTGCCTTTTTACACACCTGTTTATACCTGTTTCATGTTTCTGGACGCCTGAGAGACTTTACTTTCCACGTCATAGAGCGCTTTTGTTTATGCTTTTTTTGCTCACAATTTTGAACATATTATGATGTAATGGGTATCATGTACACACGGCCAACAACCAGCGTGGAAGAGGAGCACAGCATAAAGAGAACACTGGAGGAAACGACACAACGAGAGGCATCTACGATATCATGTTGCTGCGACATTTGTTTTTTGTTTTTAAAAACAGCACTTTTTAGCTTGTTTGCTTGTCTGCTTGCTTTTGTTTGCTTCTTTACTCAGATCTCTATATTCCCACGAAAAAGCTTTGCAAATATGATACATCTTTTGATTTCACTTTGAACCCCTTTTTTTTCAATAAAATAAACAGTGTCGTGACTTCATTATTGCGCCTATCCTATCTATCAAGTAGTATTATTCCAAGTGGCATTGCTGGGCGCGAAAAATCGTCTACGCCCGGAAGGCCTGCACAAACTCGTGCAGCCGGTCAATAACGACGGGCACAATGGCATTGAGATTGTCGTCAATGACGCGTTCAAAGTGCCGGATCGCATCCTCCTCGTTAAGCTCCAGATGGAACCGCTCCTGCACCTTGAGCACCGTCTTGTCCGGCTCCCACAGAATATCGGGGATGTTGGCGTCCACCATCAAACTGAACAGGTTCAGAATCAGATTGCTCGACTTGCGTAGCGCCGTGTACGCCAGGAAACAGTACTGCTTAAACTGCCGGTAGTGCTCCGAGTTGCTGCCGCCCATGGCCTCGACCATTTCTTTGCTGAGTTTCATGGCCGGCGCAAACGGTTTGGGGTCACGGCCAAGAATGAACCCGAAATCAGCATGGAAAAAGTGGCCGTCGGGCGCCAGCAACAAATTGTCCAAGTGCCGGTCACCGACGCCCAAAATGTACGTGACAACACAGTAGCCCGCACACGACTTGACAAATGTGTCCAACGTCTCGCGGCGCAGGCCCAGCGGTGCATTGGCGTCTGGGTTGTTTTGTCGCAAATAAGCAAGCGCGGCGTTGGGTGCACCCTTGTACTTGGCCGCCAGGCTCTGGAAACTGACAGACGGCACAAACTGGGTCAGGCCCATGCGGTTGCTTGTGGCCAGAATCTTGTAAGGCGTGAGTTTGAGGTCGAGGTTTTCCTTTTGGAGCAGCTGGTCCATCAGCGTGATAATTTGGATCACCAGCTGGTCTTGCCGCAGGTCGTCGCCCATCTTGAATAGGATCGGGTACTTGCGGCCCTGCGTGTCCCGGAACGAGACCTTGATGGGGTGCAGCGATGACTTGAAGACAGCAACGTCGTCGGCCGCGACCCCTGTGATTTCGACGCTCGGGTCCAAGGGTAGGGGGAGAGGCGGTTCAATGGTGACGAGCTCGTTCTTGGGATCTTGCACGAAATGGCGCACACGCTCGACGCGCCGTGCAATAGACTCGTGTGCTTCCTTGACTTCACCAGAAATCTTCGCCATGACGGCCACCCACTCGGCCTGCCTCCGTAGTGTCTTGCGCGTCTCGGAACCGCCGGGCCGCTGCTCTAGCTCGGCCATAAAGTCGTAGGCCACCTTGCGGTAGACGGCGCGGTACTCAGCCGACTGCTCGGGACTATGGTCGTCGCATTCAACCATGAGGTACCAGTAAAAGTAGTTGCCCAGCATCAGGTTGCCGGCAGCGCGCGTGATAAGGAAGCGGGCGAGGGATGAATCGTGAATGGTCGTTGCCGTAGCGGCTGCCAGCTCGGCTTCCCTTCGATCCCGCCCGGAAGTGGTGAGTCCGTCGTCGTCTACGTCTTCCCGCCCAGCAGCAGCCGCAGCGGCCTCGGCTTCTGCTTCGGTTGTGGAAATATGTTCAAACTTAAGGGCCTGGACGAGCTGCAACAAATACAGCAGCAGTTCGCTGTCGCCGGACTTGCGCAGACGCTCGACGGCGTAGGAACGCACGGCGCGGTGGTCAAATGTGGGGCCCAGCAGTTCCAGTGCGTCGTCGACGTCAATATTGGTCCATCTGCCTAACACCTGCACAGCTTGCTTGGCCTCGGCTGTGTCCTTCCAGTTGACCGATTTGACAAACTTGGTAACGGCCTTCTTCTCGCGCGTCAGGTGATACCGGAACTTCCACACCAGGTCCTTTTCCTCGGACGACAATTCTTGCGTGGGCGGATATGACGTAATGCCGTTGAGCTCGTCGCGTACCTTGGCGTTGGGCTTGAGGTCCTTGTCGAGCGTGCCGTGGCGGTGCTGACTACGGACAAGACGGCGATGCTTGCTCTCGGCCGGGTTGTCTCGTGCGCCGACTTCAGGGTCATAAACACGAACCAACCGCCCGCCCAGCGCAGAGTCGCCCACAGCACCGTCGATACCCGGACCCAAGTGAACTTCGGGTGGTGGTTTAAGGGTAATACCAGACTGCGATGCGGACATATTTTGGAGGGAAGAGATGGGTGGTGGCGGGTACTCGTGGTCGACAAAGACGACGGGGAAGTCGAAGCGGGGAAACTCGACGTTGAGCAGGAAGCGCGAAGGACCTGGCCGGTGGTTTGCGCCGTTTGGTTTTGTGGTAGAGTCGTCACCATTTACAGAGGCTCCGCCTGTGGTATATGCCTGCTTCACTTTCAGCGATGAGGCTGCGCTGTGCTTAACGCGCTTCTCAAAGCCGCGGAAGACCAGCTGGTCGAGCCACTCGACCCGCGGGATCTCGCCCATCTCGTGCTTTTTGAACAGCCGGTCCATCCGCTCTATTTCGACCTCGTCGGCGTCTCGTGGTGGCGATGCGTCATCATCGCTGTCGTCGTCCTCGCCATCGATTTTGTCGACATCGTCATCGTCTTCCTCCAAGTCGTTGTGGATTGTGTCGTCATCGCTGCCGGCCCGGTTTCGTAATTTTTTTGCCCGTCGTCTCCGCCCAGCTGTCTTGTCGGGAAACGCAGGTGTCGTCGAGTTGTCGTAGCCATCAGCCTCGGCCAGGCGGTGCACCAGGCACTTGTATCTACCCTTGTGCAGCTGATTCTCCTTGTCGAAAAGTGGGATCGTCGTGCCGCCAAAGGGCACAGCATGGCCGCGACTGCTGCCGTTCTGTCCTGCGCCCTTGCCCGCGGGCGAGATGTCCCACACTGTAATGGCGACCGTCGCGTTGGCCGGCAGCCCCGAATAACGGATAGGCAGACGAAGCCACTCGTTCCATTTGCGCTCGGATTTGAAGGGCCGGTAGGCGGTCTGGACGGGGACAGTCAGGGGTTTGGAGCCGGCCCAGACCTGGGCGGTGGCATAGAGGTCGGAGTTGGGGCTCGTGTTGGAGCCAACATGGCGGATGTCCGGGTGGGAGATGAGGGTCGAGTCGAGAAAGGGCGTTTCGTCGCCTTCAAGGCTGACGATGCGGATGCTGACAGGAAGGTCCAGCGCCTCGGAGCTGGCAAACGAAAAGGGCTCCATCGTGGCGGGTGAAGAGTAAACGCAAAGAAAGAAAGACAAGAAAAAGCGGACGAGCCGCTGGCGGGAGTGTGGTGCGGTCTCTCTCGATGGCCAGCCTTGTAGTTATGTGTTTGGATGAAGAAAGAGAAGGTGAGAGAGAGAGAGAGGCTGGCGAGGCTTGGAGCTTGAGATAGGCAGGCGAATGCACTGAACGAACGGGAAGGCGCAAAGCTGCTGGTGGGGTGGCCGGTGCTTGCCCTTTCTAGCTGGGTTTATCGATAAGAGTTGAGGAGACTTACATAATCGGGTACGGGAGTACAAAGTCGAGTCGCCCCACCTGTCATGGCCAGGCCATTTAGTGCACGCGTCCGCGGGCGGCACTCACGTCGCGCTGTATTAACGGTCTACTCTGTAAAGTAGTCGGTATTTACGCGTCGTATCAGCTGAATATTGAATTTCAGACGAGACAACGTCGAGACATAGACGAAAGTCACCACGACGGTGAGCCGAACTCGACCCACGAGCCAGTGATTGGCACCACGAGACGGAGAAGAGAGAAGCGATCGAGAATCGTACTTCCTTCACCCGATTCACCTTTGACGTCACTCAAACATCACGACATCACATAGCACCCAAAACCGCATCATGTCTTCACGTCGACAATCCAGCACACCCGTCGAAACACCCAGTTCACGAAACATGGTCCACCGGGGCAGAAACGGCGAGGGCTCGTCGAGCAGGAGGAGTGGGGGAGGAGAAGGAAGTTCGAGCAGAAACAACCGGTCCGACCGCGAAAGAGACCGAGACCGCGACCGAGCAGACCCCCGTCCATCCCGCGTCTCGATGCTCTCCTCCACCAACAACGCCAGCAGCATGGTCGACATGTCCATGTCGCAATCCAATGAGGTCCCCTGGGACGAGGCCGGCTACGACGACGACATTGACGCACACGAGGCGGCCGCCCATCGGCGCATGCTGCAGCGCGAAATGCGCGGCCTCATCAAGCAGACAACCACCGACCAGGCCACTTTCTACGAGCCCGACGCACGCGCCGTCTCCAACATGCTTGAGGAGTCGAGTCACCTCCTCCAGCAAACACGGCAAACCACCGAGGCCACCATCGACGCCACTTTGGTGCTGCGCGTGTCGGAACTTGCCTTCAAGCGCACAACCAACTTCTTGGCCGACCGCCAGGACAATACGGGCATCGACCTCGAGGACTTTGCGGCACGGTGCCAGGACTACATGCGCCTGGGCCGGGGCATCAAGAACATGCACGCACGGGAGCTGTCGCGGTCGCAGCGGAAATGGCGGCGTGGCGAGGCGCTGGCACATGCCGACGACGGCGGACGGCGGGCCATTCGCGACGCACGGGCGCGGGCACAGGCAGCACGTTCAGCGGCACGGTCAGCAGCTCGCGCGGCGGCGGCTGCCACAGTTGCTGCTACAGGTGCCGAGGCGGTGGTGGACACGCTGGCCGATAATATGAGCGACGACAGCGGCAGCAGTGGCGACGAGGACGGTGCTGCTGATGAGGATGACGAGGAAGGTGGCGGTCAACGGAACGGCCGCGGTCCTTGGGAGAAACTGGACTGGGAACACTTTGGCCGGTACGCCTGTCTCCCGCGTACAAGGCGGCCTGCCCTCGCCCGTTTCCTGCCGCGGATGCCACCAGCCGACGACGACAAAGCCCGCGTGCAGCGCAAACGGACAGCAGCGCTGCGTCTGGCCGAACTGCGTGAAGTGCGGCCGCAAGTGCTGCAGGCTGACGAGCTGGCCGCAACGAAAAAGAGCGACAACATCCTGACGACGCTGGCCACGGACATTTTGCAGCAGTTGCGGCGGGCGGTCGCCCGTGGGTCTGAACTGGTGCGGCGGATCCAGGCAGCCGGTCTGGACGATGACAACGAGGACGAGGACGGATCGGCTACAGCGGCAGCCATGCAGCAACTGCTCGAGCAGGTGGGCATTCACAGCAACGGCGGTGTGGACCTGATCCGGTTTGCAGTGAACCCGCTGTCGTTTTCACAGACAGTCGAAAACTTGTTTTACATTTCTTTCCTGGTGCGCGATGGCCGTGCGGGTCTGGCATACGACCACACGGGTTTGCCGTCTATTTTCCCGACAGAGGCCGTGGATGGTGGCGGTGAACGCGTGCAGGCGATCAACGGAGACGGTAGCGGTGGCGGGACGAGACGGCTCACAGCGGTGGTGGACGGCTGCGGGGCAAGAAGAACAGCCGGATGTCGGCACATGGTGACGAGGGCGGTGCTGACGAGAACGGCGGCGATGAGCCCGAAGACACCATGCGGCACCAGCTGATCCTGGCCATCGACATGGCCATGTGGAAGGAGATGATTGAGCTGTTCAACATTACGAAGCCCATGATTGAGCACCGCGAGTCTTCGGCACCATCACATCCAAGCGGGCGTGCATGGTTTACGTGAAGTGGGAATATAATGGAAAAAGAATGACTACATAGAGAACAAGCGCAGCAGCAATGCTTTTTTTATATGCATTCGTTATGTGCAGCGATGAAGAAAAGTTGCCGAATTTTATTTACCTTTTCTCTCAAACTCTCACAATATGGCTGAGAGGAGTAATACCAAACAGAGCGCTATGAGGTGTGCATAGTAATGAAACAATAATAAAAGAAATAATGTACAATTAATGGGATATCTCAGAAACGATAACAAAGTAAACCAAAGTGGTAAATGTGAGGATAAACGGGAAGAAAATGCCGAGTATATGGTACCCGGAGTGGAGTGGATGTAAGAGTGGCGAAGAGTGTTGCTGTGTATGTGTGTTGTTTTTTATGTTTGTAGGAAACGCCTACTTGGTCTCGGTGTCCTTTGCAGCCTCAGCCTCGTCGGCCTTGGGCGCATAGTAGGCGATAATCTCGTCCATGTCCCCAGCCAGCGTGTAGTGCGACTTGCTCGGGAAGACCTTGACGACAGCGTGCGGCATACGATCGGTAATCTGCTGGATCCAGGCCAAGGGCGTGTTGACGTCATGGTCGCCGTGCCAGAACATAACGGGGTTGTAGGTAATGTCCTCAAACTGGAAACCTAGATCACTGGCCAGCACTTGGGCATCCTGGACGGTAGGCTCGGCGCCCTGAGCAAAAGTATCAAAGAGGGCACGGAGCATGGCCTCGCGGCGTTCGGCGATTGTGCGTTTCGGTTTATCGACCTCGTCTTCTTCAGTCTCAGTCTCGTCCGCCGCCTCAGTAGCTGGCTTGGTGGCTACCGTCGACAGAGATTCGACCGATGCAGCGACGGCATTGACCTCTTCAAAGTCGGAGCCCGCAATCGAGCCCTCGCTGTGCGTATCAGCCAATGCAGCTGCTTTTGCATTCGCCGCAGTGGCCTCCTTTCTTTTTTCGGCCTTCTTCTCGGCCTTCTTCTGGTCCATGCTCAGCAGCCAGTTGTCAATCCACCGTGTCACCATCTTGGTCCGCACAATCCACTGGATCGTGCCCGCCAATCCGGCCACCATCACCCGCAGCGCCCACGGCCAATAGTTGGCAAACCATGCTGTGATGCGCGATCGCCGGGGAATCACACCGGCCACCCGCGACGCGCGGTCAAAGGCACCACCGCCGCACATGACGCCGACATGGGTTAGGACACCGGCGGGCAGTTTGGAAGCGCAGGCCAGGACATAGGGACCGCCACCGGAGGCGCCCAACACGCCAAACTTGCTCAGGTTCTGTGTCGACGCAAAGGCCATGACATCATCGGGCCAGTCGAGCATGCGGCGGCCCGGCTGGAGGGTGGACAGACCGTAGCCGGGCCGGTCTAGGCAGAGGAGGCGAACTTTGTGTCGTTTGGCGAACTTGTCGGCGGCGGAGCCCTCGAGGCGGTTGGAGGGAAAGCCGTGGAAATAAATGACGGGAGCTCCTTCGGGGGCACCGTACTCGGCAAAACCGAGGGTGCGGCCATCGGGCAGAGTAACGGTCTGGCTGTCACGCGGAGCGGACGCTGCTGTTGAAGAAGACATGTTGGCGGTTGCGGTAGTGGTGGCGGTTGTTGTGTGAATGTGAGAGGCAACAGTGGCAGCACCGTTGCGGTTGAGGTTGGGTTTGTTTTTGGTATTGGAGGAAGCAGCGCCCGAGGAGAGAGCGGCTGAAAATGGACGACGTAAAACGGCAGTCGCCATAAATACGGTACGGAGGAGGGAAGGGAAGGAAAAGGAAGGCGCGTACAACGTCGAGGAGGGGTGAACCCGGGTTGGGCAGGTGCGGATTTCTGTATTAGACTGTGGCCCCGGTTTAGGCCTGATACAGCGACCGTTAAGGCGGCGGCTGCTGCAAGTCCGGCAGGCTAGCGGTGTTGTCAAAATTCGCTGTCAATTTCTGTCAGTTGTCGTTGTCAGTTGCGGTCAGCTTGTTGGCCAATAAGGAAGGAACGTCCGGTGTATCTCAATTCTGTTTTTCGTAAAGAATTTTTCCGTCTTTTTGTCTCGAAGTTTTATGAATGATTGTCCGTGCTTTATTGTGCGAGTTGCTGCCCAATTAAATATAGAGTCAGGAAGTGAGAACAAGTCCTAATGATGAGAGTGCCATCCGTCAGATCGGAGTGTTTATACGACCGGTTCTGGATGCGCGTATTGAGTAGTCAGTTCCTGAATATTTGTTAATCTTGCTGAATTTGTTTCAACACACAAGAGCCCCTACAACCCGGAAATGGGAAAGGAGAAACCAGGAACACAAGAGATGACAAGTTTGTTCCTGTGATCTCTGACTCAGTGTCAGATTTTTATCTTGCAGGCTTTTTCTTACAATCTTTGACTTGTGCTCCAGTCGCTGGGTTTTGCCGTCATCCGAAGGAATAAAGGTTAGGAACGAAAGGCTCCCTGCGCGCCCCTAAACGGCAAAGTGCTTCACTGAAGCGTGGAGAGCTCATCGTCATCTTCCTATTTCCCCCGATCGCGACTTACACGGTAAATACGGAGTGATGCAAGTGATGACAAGCTGGGTGTGTTGCAATCAAATGAAGCCAATAAATTCGATAGATATCATTCATAAAAATAAACCAAAATGTTCAACATCGCCTTCAACAGCGCATCACGACTTCTCCTCCAAGGCCTGGCCAATCCGATTCAGGTCGGCATGCAGCAGTGTATCGCTCTGAGCACCGTTGACGGCAGCATCCAGCATCGCTGAAGCCAGCGTCGTCAGCGGGATTCGGGGCACACTGGCGACCGTACCGATGATAGGAGCGAATATAAGATCCTGGAGGACGCGGCCACTGGTGATGAGGCCGGGCTTGACGATGATGGACTCGACGTCGGATTTGTGTTCGGCCGTGTAGGCGAGGACTTTGTTTTCGGTTTCGCCCTGGGCAGTTAGCAAGTGAGCGTCGACGGCGAGCGAAGCGAGAAAAAAAAGCGAGCGCAGCGAGGACGAAAAAGACTTACTCTCATCAACGAATACTCCGCCTTAAATGGCGGCGTCTTGGTCTGGTCGCGTTCGGCAGCGATGCCGCTCATGTAGACGAACCGGAATGGGGACGTCTTGGCGGTCCCTCTTGCGGCATGGAAAGCCCGCAGACCTGCCAGCGTGCTCGTCTGGCAGACACGACGGACCTCGTCAAAGGGAACGAGGACGACTTGGACGGCGTGATGGCGACGGTCCAGATGCAGGCGTCGGCGCCGGCCAGTGCCTTTTTCACGGTATCGTCGGCATCATAGGGTCCCTCGTAGTCCTTGATGACGACGCTGGTGAACTTGGCGGCTTCTGAGCTTTCTGGGGCGACATCGCTGGGGATGGGCGTTGTTTTGCGGGCGAGGGCGACGACAGACGTAATGTCTGGACGACGTAGACTCTGGCGGATTAGTTCTGTGGCGACGTAGCCCGTGGCGCCGGCGATGATGAGCTTCATGGTGGGGATGGTCGTTGTCGTGGAAGGGTTTGGAGAATGAAGAACGAGATGATGTTTAGTCGATTTTATTTTCCTCAATGCCGGGATCGATGCACTTTATAAAACGCGGTGTAATACAGTAAGATGGCCGGGCGGGTCGGGTGGACCGATGACGAGCACCGGGCGGATACACAGAGACGGCACCTTTTTCTGCTCCTTTTCTGCTCCTTTTCTGCACTTTTCTCTACGTGGACACAAGCCCGAGAAAAGTTGCACTTTCAGGATTTTGGCGGTTCTCCTCCGGGTAGTACTGTCTACTCCGTAGAATCTGGAGTGAAAAAGAAGCAAGCGAGTTTCCGGAGGGAAGTATTACTCCATAAAGTCCGAGAGGGATCGGCATGCCTGCCCTGTTCCACCGGCCCAATCAGTACAACCGTCGAGTGCGGCGCATGGCAGGGCATGGCTGGCGCGCCTTCCAAGGCTGGACAGGTTGCGACGAAGGCGGGGGTCTGCAGCTACTGTACTTCGTACTCCGTAGGATTGCCTATTTTGGAGCACCCACACGCAGCAAAAGAGTATTAGTAGCGAGAGCAGGTCCTTAAATGGACCCAAGTACTCCGTACTCCGTAATTAAAACTCGAAAGAGAGCACTAACATGGAGCCGTTTATTTTAAGACGCCATCTGAATACTATTATTATCTCCGCCATATTACGACGCCTTGCGTCAACAACTGTCGGGAAGCGTCTTTAACAGATTGCTAACTGCCGCCGAAGAGAGTGGACATCAGACGGTGTGAAAAGCCTAATCCAACCTTGAACGAAGAGCACATTCATGGAGTAAGTAGACTGTTGTACCTAAAGATACCACAGTTCATGCAGCCAGTCTTTAGATACATCATTTAGCCGGTGTCGTTTACCGATATTCTGCCAAAATATGCACATTAAGCGCTAATCGCACTGCTCAGGGAAGGCCTCACACCGACCACTTAACATGTGCAATGGCACAAAATAAATCAAAATAATGCCTCTTTGCCCTGATTATAGCATTTCTTCTATCTTCTTCTCTTTTTATACAAGCCTTGTATGTCTCCAATACATCTAGAAGTTGTAGAGTTTCCTGGTTCTTTGACAAAGGAAGGAGCGATGGTGCACAGCCAACAGACATCCCTGGTTTCCCCTTCTTGCAGCTTGACTGTTTTCTTTCAACTTTCTCGTCCCCTGTTCTCTTTCTCCAACAACAAAACTCGGCGAACACCTCGAAACAATAGGGCACCCTCCAACATGTAGCCCTTCACGCTTTCATCATCCTAAGCTCGTCTTTGTGCTCTCTTTACTTTTCTTTGTTGGCGCAGAACGCGACATGGCCGCGTCCGGTCAATACACCTTCTGTTGCTATATTGAGGTCCAGAAATATGCCCACCATGGAGGATAATGTGAGCAATGTTGGTGAAGCTGGCCATTTCTGGGAGAGGAGAGATGGAAGCAGAGAGACAGAGAAGAGAAAGAAAGTGCAAGGTCATTTTCATTTTGTCGCTCGACGAGCGAGTGCTGTCACAAGCTTACTTTCTTGACAGTGTCAAATTCGAAATCCATCATCCCACGACATTTACAACTGAACGACATCGCGGCATAATCAAATCACGAACTATTCTCAACTCTGACGATTTGTAAGATTGCGTGGCACAGCCCTACCTCGTGACCAACGACAACGACCGACCATGGCAGAGTCTGAGAAGCTCAAGTCGGCAGCGGCTGACCCGAACAGCCAAGGAGGAGCCACCCAATGACGAACAGACCAAAGCCGCCCGGAGGCCATTCTGGGAGAAACCTGTATCTCCCACAGAGGCCGAGAAAGCTGCTGCAAAAGCCGAAAGGAGGGCAAAGTGGCGCGCAGAAAAGGAGAAGGAAGACGAACTGAAAGACAAGGAAGCCGAGCTCAAATGGGGGCGGGAAGCAGAAGCTCGAGCAATCAAGGCTGGCCGGCCGCCTGGAGCGCCAAAACTGCCGGAGGGCAAAGGCCGGCCGAAGCGGTTTGCCTCAAGAAGGTTGAATTCAGGTCGGCCTTTTATCGAGCGCAACATTGCTCCCATCGTCAAGGACAAGCCGCCGGTACCAGCTGTGCCTCCCGTACCAGCTCTTATACCTAAAGCAGAGCCGACTGTCGACCCACAGCCAGAGCCGACGCCACCAACAGACGACGATGACGACAAGAAGCTTCCTCCGCTGGACACAACGGTCGCCGCTCCCATTATTGAAGAGCGCCTCCCTGTCTCTCCACCCGGCCGCCCACCACGGCCCATGCGCCTTGCCAACGACAAAGATGCGGTGACCCTCCATCACGTTCTGCGGGTTGTCAACGATGCCTTGCGCGCTGAGATGGGCCGGGACCCAGAAGTCCATGCAGCACTCGCTCAAGAGATCCAGGGCCCGCTCCGTGTGCTCGACGATCTGGGTCGGCTGGTTCGTCTGTTGTTTTTTCTCCATGGACAAGCACCGCGAGCAGCTGTGGCGCGAGAAGAAGGCGGCCTTACGGCGGCCAAGAAGGCTGCCGAAAGGGTCGCCGCTAAGGCTGCCGAATCTAACAAGACTGACGAGGCTGACGAGATTGACGAGACTAACGAGACTGAAGAGAAGGTCGTGAAAGCTGTCATCAAGAGCATCAGGAGGAAACCTTGGCTTGGTGCTGCTTCCGTCTTCTCGACGCCCATTCGCGAATTTGTGCCACGGCCACGAGACAAAAAAGTAAAGGAGTCTGAACAAGAGCAGCAGCCTAAGGATGATGATGATAATGGAGACGACGAGGCTGATGAGGATGAAGAGAACAAGGATGAGGATGAGAACGAAGGAGATGAAGGGGACAAAGATAATGATGTAGATAGCGAAGATGGTGGGGATGAGAAGGATGGGGATGAAAAGGGTGACTTCAAGAAAAAGAACGAGAAGAAAAGTGACGAGGAGGAAAGGGGAAAGAAGAAAAAAGAAGATGATGACGAAACGCTCTACTTCCTCATGGGTCCCGCTTTCTTCAGAAACGGTGTCAACTCAGACGACGACGATGTGGACGACGACAACGACAACCCGGACAGCGACAAATCTGATCTCATCTTGCAAGGTTTCCAACGAGCCGACGACCGAAAGGCAAACATTCTGCGCTCCAGAGCGGCTATCAAACGCGCCCATGGCACCGTCTTCCACGATCCCGACGATTCGGATGAATTAATGTCGGACTCGGAGTCGGACGTTTCGCCAGACGGCAAATATTCTTGGGACTACCTCAAGAACCGCTCTCCATCTCTGGGCTCCAAGTTTCCCAAGCTTGAGCTCATGTTGGACCCCCTCGGCCCGCGCCGCCACGGAATGTTCGGCATTGAGGAGCGCCGCTTCGAAGAGGCGGTCGAGAACAAAAAGATACGGCTAGCCGCCAGAGAGCGCTCTGCAAAGTAGAGACGAAGCTCAGGCCAAGATTGATGCCGCCAATGCAAATCACGAAGCCGAGCTCGCAGAGGTTCGCTCACAAGCATATAATGCCGCCACTGAGGCAGTCAAGAAACAGTTGGCCGACCTGGAAGACGAGCGTGATGCTGCACTACAGTTGGCCAAGGCGGCAGTGTATGAGCGAGACGAGGTTGACGCGGGAAGAGAGGACAGAGAAAGAGAGATGGACCAGCTGCGTACTCTGGTGAGAGAATTGATTGACCGAGAGTTTGTACAGAGTGATGAGGAGGATGAGGACAAAGAGAGGAAGAGCAGCGAAAAGGATGATGAGGAGAAGAAGGAGAGCACCGAAGAGAAAGAGAACGTCGAAGAGGATGTGGAAGAGAAACAAGGAGAAGTTGAAGAGAAAGGAAAGGGTGCCGAAGAAGGCAAAAAAGAGGAGACTACAAAGAATAACGTTGTTACTAAAGACAGGGAGTCAGAGGCCGACCCGACCGAGACCGACCCGCTTCCAGAACTGCCCACGAAGGACGACTTTATGGGGAGAGCATCACGACGGTCGTCTCGCCATTTCAAACCTTCGTCGGTGCCGTCAGACATTCCGATGCCCCCACTGACTCCATTTGCACCCACGACGCCCATATTCCCAAATGTCCCGCCAACTCCATTAACCCCAATGGCCAAATGGGACCGGCAGCGACTTATCGACGAGGTCGAACGCATTCTTCGCGCAACAGTGCCACCTCCAACACCAATGGCCCAGCAACTCAATCAGCGCCCACCGCCGCCATCACCAGCACCACGACGACGCACATCTACCAAAAAAAGACGGCGCCGCCTACTATATCAAAAGGGTCCGCGCGCCACTTGGCGACGGCTTTCTTGCATCCGTCTTTGATATCCTGCTGGCCATCCTTCTTCTGGTGACACGGCAAAAGAGCAACTCCAAAACAGTCGGCACCTACATCTGTACAAATATGCCATGCCAACGTATCTTCCTTTGAAGAAGCTGGTTCTCCGGATTGAGGACCGTTTTTCTGTCGTCCCGGAGGCAACCACAACCACCCAGCCAGTCGGCAAATATAACAGAGGACGAGACCAACCTCACTGGCCAGCCGTTTGCCACAACACCTGCACCCTTTACTACTTCCATAGCCTCGCAGCACAACAAAAGCTCCCGGACTTGCCTCGCCACCATGTACCGTCACGACCTCCACCGGGCTAATTTTGTGTTTCCCCGCGACGCCATCGCCGAGCTTTTTGTTTTTGTCTTTGTCACTTTTGCCGGTTTCTGCCACGCCAGCGCCATCCGCGAACGCAACCTCTGGCTCGATGCGAACAACACCGCCACCGACCCAGCTTGGTACCTCTACTATCTACTTCGGTACAAACAAGAGATGGCATCTTACACAGCATCAACAGCAACACCGCCCTCTTTTGGACCCGGGTCTCACCATATTTGTGCGTGTCTACCGACCTTTGTTGATACTCGCATGGTCACATGGCCGCTGGCGTATATGTGGAACGTCTGGAGAGACCGTGTACAGGACTACATGTTGCAGACTCGCTTGGCTTCTCGTTCATCTATTGGGTGGTTTTAAAGATCATCTCCTACAGTATCTGAGATTTGTCTGCATACTGGTCGCGATCCAGCCTTGGTCATGGATCGATAGGGCGGTGTGAGAGGGTAGACGTAGGTCGGTAGCTCCTATGGGATTGTGATTATCATCATCCTAGCATCATATTTTAAGTCGTATGTAGAAAACTGTAACTTTATTTTATATCTGCTTGTAATGCTGTACTGTTGTGTTGCTCCTTCCACTATTGACGTGCCTTCCGTGTAAGTCGAGGTACATACACAATGTACCTTTTGGATACACTATACGGCACGTGATGCAGTTTCGCCTTACATAATCCCACCAATCTGCCTAGCGCCTAGTCTCTTTGTAGTCGCGACATCCTGCTGCCAGCCAACCCCTTTGCTAGCGATTTTTTGAGAATTGAAGCCATTCCCGCGCGCCGCGACGACCCTCAATCCGCGACAAAAAGCCAATCGATCATCCTCCCCCTCCTCCGGCGCCGAACACACACACCCCGGAGTCTCGTCTCGGCCGACCATACACCCAGTCATATTCTGCATAATCGACCGGCTTTTGGGATTCCATCTTGTCATTTTTATTTGGGGATGCATCCATTTTCAATCGACCACGAATCGACGAATTGAAGAAGACCATCGCCAACGTCACCGTCGGCGCGTTTTCTCCATCGGCGCATCGACCCCGGCCATCGCATCGCATTCGACGATTCCTTTGTGTACAAACGACCGTGACGATACGACGGTACCACACAACGGCTGACGCGACATTGCCACGAGGCGACCAAGTCGTGGGCGCTGACACGACAACCAACTACGTCAACGACATCAACGACGCATCTACAACCGCATCATGGCTCCATCTGTATGTCTACTGACACTCGCCTCTACACATATTGAGCGTTCTGTGCCCACCTACTAACACACCCCAGTATAGAATAAGTACCCAGACGCGGCGTGGTGTGCGCAACGCCTACCCAGAGCACGATGACTTCGAAGGTCTGCCCGTCCGCCAGTGGCGCCACGAATGGATCAACATCGAACCCCCGGTGACCACCCACACCAGCGAGTCTAAAACCAACAACCGCTGGGCCAACGAACTGCCCCACGGCATGCCCAAGGACTGGCAACTGCTGCCGCCGCATACACAAGATCTGCTGCGCGCGGCGCGTTCAGGCGTTTTGTACAAGCGGCGCGCCCCGGTGGAAGAGGAGGAGCCTGAGGCTGATGCTGCGGCGGCGGCCAGTGGGGCGGGTGCTACAACCGGGGGTAACGTGCGCAGCGAGAGTGCCAGTGCGGGTGCGAACGGCGCGAACGGCCACGCCGCAGGCGCATCAGGCAATGCGGCCAGCTCTGGCGACAAGAAGAAGGCCGGCGCTGGAGCCTCCACTGCCCAGGCCAATAACAACAAGGACAAGGACGGCGGCTATACCGTCAAAGTTTGGAAGCAAATGGCACGCGACGTCGACTCGCCCATGCCCACCCACCTCGCCAAACGCCGCAAGAACACTATTGTTCTGCCGCCCAAGCAGCTGACCGACTCCAATGGCATGCCTGCGGGTGCCAGTCTCGCCATGCCCATGGTGACCGTCGCCAAGGTGCGCCGTCTCGACGCCGCAGGTAACGCCTACGAGCAGTCGGTGACGCTCGCCGATGGCCAGCAGCACGTCGTGGACGGCGAAATCCTGTCAACCACCCTCTTGCCGGCCACGACGCGCGATCTGCCGCCGACGCTGCAGCAGCAGCAACAGCAGGGCCAGCTGCAAGGCACGCCCAACCGCAAGCGGGCACCCCCGCCGCGGCGCAAGGCCAAGGTCGGCAGGGGCCGTAAGAAGGGTGTCCTACCACCGGGCCTGCACCGGGGCCGTGCAGCCGCGGCAGCTGCGGCGGCGGCGGCGGAAGCAGCAGCGGCCGCTGGTGGTGCACCAGTCGACCCTGCTGCCCCTCCGGCTGAGGGTGGTGTTGTTGGTGCTGCTGCAGCTGCGCCTGCAGCTGATGGTGCAGCACCAACAACGGAAGGCACTCCCTCACTGGAGCAGCAGCTGCCTCTGCCTCAAGTCGGCGATGACCATCTGCTACGGCCACACCTAGTGCAGGGCCTGAAGGAGTGGCCTCGGCCAGCGAAAGCATCATGCCCAAGGAAGAATCTGAACCATCACTGGCGCCTGAGCCCAAGGAAGAGCCCAAGGACGAGGAGATGACGGATGTTCCGGCAGTTGCGCAACCCTGGCAGAGCCTGAGCCGAAGCAAGATGTGGTTGACGAGCAGCAACAACCTGCGGCAGCGGAGCCAGAGAGCAAGCCAGACGAGCAGCAGCAGGCCGAGGCTGAGGCTGAGGTTGAGCGGCAAGACGAGCCAATGCTGGACCAGCCAGTGGAGGAGGAGCAGCAGCAGCCGGCCGCAGCTGAGGCTGCACCTGAGCCGGAGTCTGTCCAGGAGAAGCCGGCTGAGGAGCCCAAGGAGGAGCTCATGGCAGATGAGCCGCCAGCAGCAGAACAAAGTGCATCCGAGCCGACAAAGGAGGCAACACCCGCCGCAGCGCCTGCATCCCCAACGCCTCCTGCTCCCGCTGCAGCTCCGGCTGTCGAGGAACCCGTTCAGTCAGAGTCGGCACCTGATTCGATGGCTGTGGACTCAGCACCCGAGCCGGTTGCCGAGAAGGTCGAGGCTGAATTGGAACGCGAGCCAACTCCTAAGGAGGCCACACCCGCGCCTGCTGCTGCAGTTTCGCCGGCCGAGCCTGGGCCCAAGGAGGCATCTGCACCGCCAGCACCAGCATCACCAGCTGTTGAGGAAGCTGCCACCGCCAAGGAGCCACGCCCGAAGCACCGGCTGCTGTACGCGAGCCCAGCCCTGAGAAGAAGTCGCCGGAAGTGGAAGCTGCGCCCGCACCTGCGTCAGAACCAATTCCACCTGCACCGGCCTCCGCTGCAGAGGAGCCTGCCGCTCCTTCTCCTGCTCCTGCCGTCGAGGCCCCCGCTGCCGAGCCGGAGCCTACACCAGCGCCGGCTGAGCCGACACCACCCCCACCGGCGGCGGAGAGTGAAGCTCCTCCCAAGGAACCTTCTCCTCCCAAGGAGCTCTCGCCTGCAGTTGAGACTGCTCCTGTTGCCGAGGCCGAATCTGCACCAGCTGCCGAAGAAGCTGCTGCTGCCCCGTCAACGTCAGAAGACAAGCCGGCAGATGAGCCTGCCGTGCAGGCCGCTGATGCTGATGCTACTGCACCCAAAGTCGATGAGGCGTCGGAGGCTTCGAAGGATGCAGAACAGGAGGCCGCATAGAGATGGCTCTGGCAAGCGGTACAACAATTCGACTAGTGCGTTTAGGGGTGCTGGTGTTTCTACCAACTGTTAATTTGTCTGATTTGCCTGTGTGTCGTTTACTAAAGGGGAACAGTGTATTGTTCAGTGGTTCGGTGTTTTTTCTCTTGTTTGTTTTGTTCTTGCTTGCTTTCGTTTCTGGGTGTCTATCGGCTTGCTTTTTATATTCTTATTATTACCTTTGTCATCATTATGTACTCTTTGTTTTATATTATATCTGTCATACATCTACATCTTTTACTCGACTACAAAAGAGAAGAAAAGAGCCATAAAAAATAAAGACACATATTCTACACAAAGCAATCCCAAAGCCGAAAGCATTGGCATCGCGCCACTCTGTTGTGACAATATTTAATTAGATTTCATTGCAATGGACACTGGTGCTGCTATATATGTCGACCAGTGACATGCGACCCCGGCTCCTATCCATATTTCATCTCGACCATATTTCATATTATGATCAAATGTCACCTTGGCCATCCTTCCTATTCTTGTATCATATCCTTCCATGATCATCCTGTAGCCTGTCGGACCAGCCGACAGTTCTTGTTAGGGAACGTATCATCACACAAGAGGGTATCTAAGCCGACCCAACGCGAGTGGTGCCCGTCAGTGTAGGCTGTTATGTTAGTACAAGTGCAAAAGAAGCTTTTGAGTCAAGAGGGAACCTACCAGAACAGTCGCCAGCGTGACACTCGAGCCACCAACACAGCTCTCCTCGTCCATCTCCTTGGCGCGAGTTGTAGTAGAGGTTGACGTCGACGACAAGAGAGCCGCCTCTTTAGCCTTTTGGGCACGCTTGGCCTGTTCGCGAAGCCGCAGACGGCGCAAAATGACAATGGAGCAGACGACCAAAACACCGGTGCTGCACAAGAAGAACCAAAACAAAAACATGGTGAGGGCGTTCAAGTTTCCATTGTTGGTGGTGGTGGTGGTGGAAGTGATGGCCGAGTTGACGGTGCTGGAACCGCCGTTCTCGCCGGGGTTGGGGCTGGCGCTGGCAGAAGCCGTGGGCACGAAGAGGTCGCTGGTCGTAGAAGGGACGATCATTTTGAAGAGAGAAAAAGGGATGGATATGGAATTTTTGGTGAATTTTTGGTAGACTGGCGACGAGCAAATGAGTGTAGAAGTGGTGATGCGGTTGAGAAGAAGTCGTATCGAAATGAAAGAAAAGAATGTTGAAGATGAAATAAGAAGATGTTGAAGAGAAGAGATTTGAGACCATTTTAAATTAACGCCTTCGCTGCGAGTGGCAGCAATTGCAAGGCACGGTGGTGATGGCCGTGTAAGAGGACTGAAGCTGTTAGTGAAGCTCTAGCTCTTAGCATTGTTCTTTGGCCGTGATGTTGCGATTGTCGGTGTTAGTCGAGGAAGGCGCCTCTGCGCACTACTTACACGGCCAGTCTCCAATTTGGAGCTGCTGTTCGTATTGTTGTTCAAGAGCAAGCACGACAAGAAAGTAAAAGACCAAGAAGCAGAATGGTAAATGACAAATGAAATTAGCATTTTGTAGAATCGCATGTAGCGGATGTAGTCCAAAAAGGGTGCAAATCCAAAACAAATAAACACAGATATATCCAAAAGACAATAGCAGAAATTCAAGATCCCTTTCTCGAGGAACTCCTTTCCTATTCCCATTGTTTCTCGTTCCCTCCGCCTCGTGGTATAATAATTAGGTACGTCAAACACAAACACTCTCCTTCTCCTTGTCGTCATTCTCGCTCCTCGCGCGGCGCCTACTTCTGCGGCATGACCATGCCGGGCTGCGCCTGGTAGCCCTGCGCCGGGTTCGCCACCAGGTGCTGCGTGCGCGTCTTGACCTCGTTGTCCTGCTGGATGAGAGAACAGCATGGGCACCAGTAGGACGCGCAGCAGTCGCCGGTGCCGTCGCCGGAAATGTTGAAGCGCTCGCGGATCTCGGTGCGCTTCATCATGATGTAGATCCAGCCGCAACCGGTGAAGCATTGGATGGCGGTGAAGACCATGCAGTCCGAGTTCATGGAGTCGGCGCCCTGCATGGTCGGGTCGCGCATGCGGTCCGACGTCTTGCCCAGGAGAATGCAGGGCAAGAAAGGTACCGAGACAGCACGAGTCACAGGGCGAGCAGTCCATCAGGCTGTGCTGCCACTCGGTCTTTTGGCCGGGAGCACCGCCGACGACAGCACGCTGCATGGGCTGCTGAGCCTGGTACTGGCCCTGGGGAGGGTGCTGCTGAGGATGGACAGCGGCATACTGCTGGGGCTGCTGCTGTGGCTGCTGCTGCTGAGGAGGGTACTGCTGCTGGTGCTGCTGGGGCGGCGGTGTGGCCGTACTGGGTCTGGCCGTACTGGGTGACGCCCTGCTGCTGAGGCGGCGGGCTGCCGTACTGAGGCTGGCCCTGGGGCGGGTAGGCAGCGGCCTGGCCGGGCGGCGGCGTGCTATACTGCGGCGGGCTCTTGTAGTCCATTGTATTGAGTGAGATGGAAGAGAAGGTGAGGTTGTGATGGACGCGTCGACTGTCGTGACTATGATTGGGTGGAGGAAAGAGACGCTGGGAGGAGAGAGAGAGAGAAAGAAAAAGGAGAAGCAGAAAGAGGAAACAGAAAAACAGAAAATGGAAAGAAAGAATGGAAAAGAAGAAACACAAAGAGAAAGGAGGGGACACTCAAGTAATTAAAGAGTGGGAAGGAGCTACGAAGGAATGTGTTGCCCGTTTGGAAAAATACACGAGGGAAGGAAGGAAGGGGGTGGGTGTGTGTGCAAAGTGCGCCTTCCTGTTGATGGACAGACAGCTGGCTGAACAGCCTTGTAATAGGTTCGATTGGGACAACTTTCAAGGGACAAGAGAGACAGGGGGGCTTGGCCGCGTGTGTTTTTCTTTGTTTTTTCCCCTCTTCGTTTCTGTTACGATATGGTCACCATGAAAAGGATAGAAAGAAAGAAAGGCAGAACCAAAGCTAGAAATAGCAGGGGCCCTAACGGAATACTAGAATTGGGAATTGGAAGGAATATCAATGGAGACACTATCTTTTGGGGGGAGGCGTGGGTTTCGAACGGGGAAGGATGGACCACCAACTGGGCTGAGTCGCTGGGGAAGGAGCGAGAGAGCTCTCAGGCGAGCCTGGTTCCTTAGAGGGCAGGCACAGCAGGAAGTCACTAATACGGAACAAAGAGAGCGAGAGGGAGTCGTGAAAAGGAGGGAAGACAGATGTCAATGGACAGCGGAGGAGACGAGAAAAACCAGCTCGGCAAACTCCCATAGCTTGGCAAAGAAGCCCAAGATCTGCGGTTGTCCTGGCAAAGGCTTGGCCCTTTAATCATAATCTCACGGTTCGATGTGAACGGACAATGCGCATCACTGGAATCACTGGAGTCACTGGGAGTATCTTCGACAAGCTTTTTTGTCTTTTTTTTCTTTTCTGTCTTTTTTGTCTTTTTCGTCAAATAGGGCACAGGACGTCCCGCCCAGATGCCCAGATGCTGATTTCTTGTTCTTTTCATCTTTGTGTTTGCAAGACCAAGAAGCAAAACTTCTCCACTGTATCTTTGCTGTTAGCGCAAAGCCAAGCCAGCACCGTTGCTTGTGGGAAACCGCAAAACAGCCTTGCCGAGACTTTATTTTTCTGAGTGATGGGCTCTATGGGGCCCAGCTGGGAAGCAGCGATTGGGCTGCTCGGGATCGCGTTACAGAGATGAGGTAGGCGCGATCGAGGTACCTCTAGAGGTATTACTCCGTACAACTACAAGTACTCATCGTATTCCCCCTTTTCGTGGCGAAGAAAACGAGACGAGCAAAAGAAGACAGCTGTGCGGTGGACGGTTTTGGAATGGGGACCAAACATGGGGGCTGAGAGCTTTGTCTCAATGCCACACTTGCAGACTGCACTGCAGCTCGTCGTTCTTGTACCCCGATACAGCCTGGAGCATGGCCGCCACCAAATGAGAGAACGAGGCAGGTACGGCAATCAGCGGACGAGAAGAGGAGAACAACAAAGGGGCGAAGGGCGGCAGGCGCGATCGAGTGACCTGACTTGAAGATCCAGACTGCTCTGAATCGAACCTTTTGGCCTTCACAGTACGACGTCGACGACATCATAACAGTACAATACAAAGTACAAGCAACGAGGCCAACGACTCTCCACAAAATGAGGCTCATCGCTCATCTTCTTCATCATCCATCGTCCCCGAATCCTTTCCCCTCGCTCTTCGTTCGAAACGTCCCGAAATGAGAGCAAAGAAGAACAAGAGCCCTAGCTGAAAAGCGCTGTTCGTACTCTGTACTCGTCGTGCAGGTTTGGCTGACTGCCGGGGTTGCATTTTGCTCGCAAATGACCTGAGTGGATCCTTTTTTTTTTTTTTTTTTTTGTCTTGTCCTGTCGTTCAATCTTTGTCGTTCTTGTCTGCCAGCTGCTTGACTCGTTCCTTCTCTGCGGGTCAGACATGGGACTTGTTAATTTTAGATTAAACTTTGTTTTCCTTGGGCTGCGCCAGCACTAGTGTGGTGCGGCTACCCAGCTTGCAGGTGGGTATCTCCTGCCCTGTCAGCTGTTTCTTGACGTCGCTCTCTGCGTCGAACTGCGCTGGCAGTGCTCTGCCTCTCTCTGCCTCTCCAACGCGACGCTCAATGTAACCCACACCACCCAACAGCTGTTCATTCTCGCGCATCCTCCTTTCCCTTCCTTCTGCCGCGTCGAAGCGTTTCATGGGGGCTGCCAACAATCCCTTTTGGTCCCTTTTTGGTCTTTTCAGTCATCCTCGTGGTTGCATCCGTTATGTGTTCTTCCGGCACTACGCCACCCATACATCGACATTGCCTTCTAAGGCTGGGGCAACGCCCCTCCGACGCGACTGTTCTCCATACAGAAATATTGTGTATTTGTGTCTTAGGATATCTTTTCCACTTTCACAGGCACAAACTGTTCTAATAACTCCACTTCACTCCTGTCGGGGAGGTTACCGAATATAGGCAAGTCGAGTCACTTCAAGCATCTGTGAAAATTTGTGAAGTTTACACCAGCTACAGGCCGTCTTTTACGGAAGTATCCCATCGTAAGATGCAGAACACGACAAAGCATACACGCCGCAACGGCACAAGCTCGTAAACTGCTCTTCGGTATCTCGTGAACGTGGGATGCAATCGCCTGCTGTGCCCCGTTTACGCGTCGTGATATGACAATGCAACGCGCCTCAACGAAGTTTTTCACAGTAGGGCTGCTTGGTCTGCTTGGCCTAGACCCTTGCCGTTGCAAGTGAGGGTGTCCTAGGGTTGTCCTTGGGCTGTCCCTTTTATTTCGCTGTCCACAGAGCAGGGACGACAGGGCATCATGGCAAATTGAAAGGAACCGATCCTTTGGGTACCACCACAGCAAGGGTCTGGGCGGGTCTTTTATTCGTCCTTCCTGTGCAGTTTCCGAGGATATGAGGCTTGTTTACCGCTGCTACCTCTTGACCTCCAAAACACATTTCACTTCATGCTCTGCCGTCGACTCACTTGTCCGCTGTTTTCATGGCTTTGTTCACAACTTTTGTACAAAGTATTTTTCTCGTCGCTCATCGATCGACCGAGAATCTTTTCCTCTTCAGACAATCTGGACAGGCTGGCTGGCTGCGGCCCCAAGTCGTATTCTGCGTGTTGTTCTTGTCGCCTCTGCTTTTTCCACAGCACGAAGAGCTTTCGCGCTTTCTACTGGGGGAACAAAGGTAGACCGTATTGCTCGTACAATTTCGCGACTTGATGACTGTCCACCATAAAACAAGGTCAAGGTCCCCAAGGCCGACCGGGGAGAACAGGTCAAAGAAAAATCTTGGAGAAAGGTCAATGCCGATCTTTCGTGGGGACATCTCTTGACATTGTGTGCTAGTGCGACGACATGTACTCCGTAGACAACACTGAACCAGAGGTAGTCTTTACGAGCCTGCCAGTGCCTGTCTTTCACGATCTTCTTGGTATGTGAATTCTTCTTTAAAGGATGGCCTCACGAAGCACGCTTCTTTGGACTGGTTATGCTTTTGATTTCGCTGCAATTTTATTGTGTGGTGTACGGAGTATGCCTGCCGTAAATATTCTATGCATGAGATGATCACACAGAATTCCGCGTCTCCCTGTTCCTTCTAGCTCCTTTCAGTGGATACGCAGCAGTGAGAGACCGTCGGATGGATCGTGGGCCTGGCTTCTTGAGCAGGCCCTGCTTTTGCCGCCATGTCTTTTTCTTCTTCCCTTGCAATGAGATAGGGCTGCCCAGGCTTGTCAGGCTTCAGATGATGCCCGAAAAAAAAGGCCAAGCCGATCTGTGCTTCTCCTGTCAGCACGCTTTCGGCTTTGACTGGCAGTCTGGCAGGTCCACGTTCCAGCAGTGGCGCACAGCCACAAAGCGACAGAACGAACAGAGAGAAAGAGCCGCGTTGTTCTGGCTCTATTGTGCCAAGAGGCCCAAGACCGTACCGAACGCACCAGCTGCAGCAACCTCTTTGCGACGAGGCTCTTCCACAACAAAGCACAAAAGCACTCGCGATGAGCCTCATACTCCAGACGATTTGCGCTTCTTTGCTTTTGGTGCCTCCTTCTCTGCCGGTTTTTCTGTCGCCTTCTTCTTCCTTGCCGCCGGCTTCTCTTTTTCTGCTGGCTTTTCCTTCTCTGCCGCATTCTTCTTTGCTGCGTCCGCCTCTCTCACGACGCCCTTGCTCAAGATCGTATAGTCCGGCACAAACGTCTTGCCGCCCCGCAACTCCCGCACCTCCGGCGCCGAGTCGTCCACCTTGTACCCCAGCCGCTTGTAGAACCCCAGCGCATCCATGTTGGACAAGAAACATGTCAACATGACTTTGGAGACGGGCGGGCCCAGGTTGTGCGCCACAATGCTCTGGAAGCCAAGCAACAACCGGCCCAGACCATCCCCCTGCAGCCACGGCGAGATGTGAATCTCGTAGCAATACACAACGGCCTGGCCCTCTTCAAAGCACGGCATCATCGACGTAAACGCCAGCACGGGGCCCTTGGGGTTCTTGGGTGTACACGCATGCTGTGGTCCCCGCACGACAATGTACTTGAGGTCCGGCAGGCGCATCTCTTTGCGCTTGTGCTCCGGCCGCCACCCCTTGGAGGACTGCTCGTAGTCGTGTTGGCTGCTGCTTTCGACCAATGCAAAGCACTCGTCGAGCGTCTCGTTGTCCATGTTGGCCGGGCTGGCAAAGTTGAGGCTAAAGACTTCGTCCACGCTACCCGGTGCGCCCGGCCGGGACCAGGAGGTTGCCCATGGCTTGAATGTTGGGACCCTCAACATATTAGCAGAGAACATCATTATTGTTATGAGCTCATTGTTATTTCAAAGGGAGGCCTACTTCGGCTCGAGGTATTCTTTGATAAAGTCGGCGTCCGACTTCTTGTTGGCCGTTTCAATCGGATTTTCAATCAGGTTTGTCTCGGCCCGCCGGCGTTTTGGAGGGATCATGGCTGCTGGGAAGTGTTTGATTCCGGTCTTATATCAAGACTTAAGACGCGACTTGGTTTCGCGGTGTGGCCTCGATAGCCCTCCGTGGTGGATGTGTATCTTGTTTTAAGCTAAACTAGAAGTCAAGTGTCTCAATCAGAGGACCGGGCGAGGACTGCAGGATGTGGCTTGTAGTGAATGGCGGTTGATATTCTGTATCTTGAAATTGTGGACGTTGGAAGTCGCGTCTGTTGAGGCTACAATGGTCCGTTAATTGGTGTGGGGCACCACCAACGGCCGGCCGGCTGCTGTATTACCACCAAAAAGACGGTCCAAAAGTCCACCAGACGCTAGCCAACCACACCCGCTAGAATCCAGCGCATTTCTGTATTTATGCCGAGAAAGGCTGAGAAATTAGAAGACGACATAAAGACGGGCAACATATAACGGCGACACAAGACGACATTGAACGGCAACAACAAGCCATTGAAGGCGGAAATACGCAAGTCTGTTGTGCGCTACTTCCATAATAGCAGACTTGGGCACACCACACCACGCCATGCACCGCCTCGCCGGCCTCCGGCTTGCTTTACGGATCTCCTCCGTTTCCGTCTTCACTCCATCTCCGGCCGCCGTCTCTCGGACCTTTGCTACGGCTGGCAGTGCCGGTCCTACCCGTACATCCCGACTCGGGGGAAGACTGCCTTGAGTCTCGAGCACTTCGTGCAGCGGTCGCGTGCTCTAGCACTCTACCGGACGATTGTACGCGGCACACGGCAAATCAGCGACCCGACGACACGCACAGAGACGCTGCGGTTTGCACGAGAAGAATTTGAACGGCACCGTGAAGTGACGGATTTGGTGAGTTCTTTCGACTCGCAATTGATCAAGCACAGTGCACTAATGGCCAGACACACATCCGCTACTTAATTTCAACAGGCAAGACGGAGTGGGAGAATACGGAGCGGTATATCGGCGGCATGTAGAGAAAGGGATTTCAAACATGATGGACCGATTAGACTACAAACAAAAAGTAATGACCAATTGACACGAACAAGTTAAACCAAACCCGTTTTCACAGAGCCTTTTAAGGAATTCTTGCATTGCATCGTATGTACGTTGATTTGTGGTGATATTTATGTGATGTTTATCCCGTGTATACAAGACCGTGTCTATCTCAACATGCGGTCCTCATATCCCCTCATGGTATCGTACAGTCCTCCTCTGTTGGCATTCCCTCCTTCCGAATAAATTCCGTCTAACCCTGTCTCTGCTTGTGACGCGGGTTCGCCGGGCACACAATGTACATGTACCCGTTGTGCCGCTTGCCGCCCTTGCGACGCACCACCTTGCAGTGCTCGCACCGCTTCTTGACCGAGCTGTGCACCTTCATGCCGCGCGTCTGTTGCCGGCGGCCATGGCTGACGGTGTGGGTGTGGGTGTGGGTGTGCTCGTGGGAGTGGTTGTGTTGGCAAGTAGAGGTGGTTGTGGGCCGGGTCGAGGCAGCGACGAGCGAGAACACCCGCTTCTGCTGCTGAGCCTGGACTGTAGGGACCTGCACGCGGAGTGCCGACATGGCCGTCGTTAAGGAGGAGACGGAACGTGTGGATGTGGAAGAGGTCGTTGTCGAAGAAGCACGAGCGGCGGCGGCGCGCACAGAGGCCGGCGCCAGCAGCCGTGCAATGCGTGCAATCGGCATTTTGTGTGTGTTGTGTGTGTGATAGAGGTAGGTTGAGGGCGAGACGGGTGGAATTGAGTTGGATGGACGAGGGTGCGTGGTGTCGTCCGTCGTCAATCGTCTGTCGTCTAGTCGTTTGAGGTCCGGAAAGAGGCTCTCACGATTTTTTTCGACATTGGACCATGTACGGGTAGAATTGTGGAGACGAAGTCACGTGCTTCTACCACCGCCAAAAGTTCGATATCAGCCTGCCATTTTTACAACACAACCTCGCTTCGACGTTCATTTTTCGGGGATTTTTAATGTAATCTATTTGGTGTTGAGAGTACAGTTCTAGATCTTTTAATATCTTATATTCTCAACAGTTTACGGGCCTCCGGGCTCAACTGCTGTTTTCGTCGCTCTCGTTCTCTTTATCGCACCTTCCGTTCCCAACGGGATTCGCGACTGGTGGCAATCGAGACTCAATCGCGACTGCCTAGCTTGACGACGTAAATACCTTACGACAAATTCCCTCCGAGAGCTACTTGAGCCACTGCAATGCACCAATTGCTGGGAACAGCACGTGCTGTTTAGCGCCTTCCCGAGCCTTCCTTTCCCAGCAGTTTGGGCCTGAGTACGAGTGCCTCGGCAACCATCCCCCGCTCCTTCTGTAAGAGGACCTGTAACAGCTGTAAGGCTAGCGCCTGGAAACGCCCCCCTCCGTTTTAGCACCCAGGCACCTTCCGTTCCTTCCCAGCACTCTCAGCCTTCCCACTTTCCAGAAGCTTTGGTGATACCTTGGACTTCCTTGCCTCGTCTTTCGATTTCGTCACCGTCACCTATTTCTCCCTCCCTTCTCTCAGATATCCACTATTTTTATACAACCACAATTCACAGACTTTCTCCGACCCCTACTCACTTCAAAGATCTCCTTTTCCTACACCGTATTCCTACGCTTCTCTTTTTTGTGCTTGTTCCTCTCTTCTACAACCACTTGTCCTCCCAATTCCAAACAGCTCATTCTCCCTCGCCTCGTGTGTTCATCTGAAGTTTGTCTTAGCGAAAGCTTGGCGTGACGACGCACACCCACAGGCAGCCAGCAAAGTGCAAAGGCGAACAAACATAAACACGGGACGATATCAACACCGGCTTGTGAATCACAGCAGCTACAGATCCGCTCTTTATATATGACTGCAGATCCTCCCGCTTAACGAGGCTGTGAGATATGAGATATTAGTTGCGACTACTACCGTTTCTGCATCCACCACAACCACCACCAATTCCCCCTTCACAATGGCCGATCTTACCAAAGTCACCACCGTCGCCGACACGCTCAAGCACCCGTCCTACCCAGACGCCACATGGAACCTGCAGCCCACCCGTAGCGGACGTCTGCCCGTGGCGGCTGGCCGGGGCGGACCGCTACGCATTGGCTGGGAAGTCCACGGCCAAGGCCCCGTCAAGATAATTGTAAGTCAAAGATGCGAAGACGGCGTTGTCCAGTGATTGCTTGCTAACCTCCCCTCAGTTCATCATGGGCCTCGGCTCATTCAAGACGGCCTGGCAGCGCCAGACGCTCTTCTTCGGCCACGAGCGGTACAAGGACTACTCCGTCCTGCTGCTCGACAACCGCGGCATGGGCGACTCGGATCGCCCGCTGATGCGCTACTCCACCAAGGAGATGGCCCTCGACGCGCTCGAGGTACTGGAGCACGTCGGCTTTGTCAACACAGCCGTCAAAGACTCGCGGGCCGTCCATATCGTGGGCCTGTCCATGGGCGGCATGGTCGCCCAGGAGCTTGCCTGCCTCATTCCCAGCCATATCGCTTCTTTGTCTCTCTGCTGCACGGCCGCTATTATCGAGAACACGTCCGCCAGCATCTGGGAGAACCTGGCCAGCCGCGCCGCGCTCATTATCCCAAGGGCGTCGAGGAGAGCATCCGGGGCACAGCGGGGCGCATCTTCAACGACAAGTATCTTGTTGAGCCCGACAGTGTCACGCTGCCCGTCCCCGGTACACACCTCGTTGGCCCACCGCTGCGCCAACTGTACACACCCGAAAAGACCACGCCGCCCGACCACACGTTGCTGCCCGAGCAGACCACCAGTAATCTCGAGGAGTACAAGAAGGACCCCGCCAAATGGTACCAATTGTTTGACAGCAACTACCAGCGGTTTGTCGCGCAGGAAATGCATAAGCGCAACGACCCGCGGTTCTCCACGAAAGGCTTTTTGCTGCAGCTTATCGCCTGTGGCTGGCACCACAAGTCGCCCGCCCAGCTGGCCGCCATGGCCGATGCTGTCGACCGCCGCCGCATCTTGATCATGCACGTACTGCCGACGAGATGATTTCGGTGCCGCACGGCCGGAAGCTGATTGAGGCCATCAAGCCCGCACAGTCGTACATTGTCGAGGGCATGGGCCATGCGCCGCTGGCTGAGCGGTGCGACTGGTACAATCAGACGCTGACGGACCACTTCAACAACGGCGAGGTCATGGCAGGCCGGGCCAAGGCATAGACGGGAGGGGTGTGATAAAGTAGATAAAAAGATAAGTTTAAGTACATAATGCGTTCACGATTTTTTATTTCTAGACCTTAGCTGCCAACTGTACTTGTAGCTACTGTATGGCTCGTGTCTTTTTGTTTATAGTTTTAGTATTGTTTTCAGGGTACTTTTATTTTATATTTGTTAACAGTCCCTTCTTCTCAGTCTCCCATGCTATAATCGTATATTGGCGACCCTGCCTCACATTCCCCCCGGAGACTAGGTAACACCTTTTTGAACAAAAGACAAATCGCTGGGATGAGCATGCTATAAAATAACACTGTAGAACAACAGCCTTTCTCTTCTCTCTTCTCATTCCCTTCCCCTTACATCATCACGAAACCAATACCGCTCAGCTTGTCCTCGTCCAGGTGGTTGTTCCGGTCAACGCCGCCGGCAATCGGTGCTGCGCGGTAGTTGAACAGGTAGTAGTGCAGCTGGCCGTCACCCGGGCCGTACTTTTGCTGCTCGAGGAAGAGACCATTGTCCATAATGGACAACGCGTTCATAACGTCGAAGCGGTGCTTCTTGGCCAGGATGAGGGCGTCGCTCATGAGCTCGTTGAGGCGGGCCTTGAGCGCGGACTTGTCAAAGGGTGTGGTCAGGCCCGTCTCGGAGGCGTAGTAGAAGAGGTAGGCGGCGCGAATCACGTTGTGTCGCGGGTTGTTAATAACCGACGAATCCAGGCAGTAGAACGAGAACATGTCGGTAATCTTCTTGGTCTTGTCGTCCTCAATGACGTAGGTGTACACGACCTGCTCGTCGCCGGGCAGCCGCTTGTCGAGCAGCCAGTGGTCGACCTCTTCCTTGGTGAACTCCATGGCCATGTCGAAGCGCTGCAGGTAGCGCTGCAGCAGGTCCTGAACGGCGTCGATATCCGCTGCGACCATCTCGCGCAGACCCTTGGTCTTGGTACGCTCGGGCAGTGCGTACTTACGGACCTGGAACTGCGGCTTGCTGTTGGCCGGCAGCGGGCTGAAGCCGACCTCGTACAGCTTCTGCCAGTCGAGCGAGCGGTGGTAGTAGCGGGAAGTGCTGACGGGCTTGGGCAGCACGACACCGGCCGTGTACAGGGCCTGCCAGACACCCTGGATGTTGCACAGGCGTGTAATCTCCTTGATCAGGATAGGCGCCAGGCGCTTGGAGCGCAGCTTCTTGTGGATGACCAAGAAGTTGACTTCCGAGGCGTGCAGCACGGACTTGCGGACACGCAGCTCAAGGGGATAGCCGAGATGAATGCAACAAGCTTGCGCGACTGTGTGGCGCGCACGCCAATGTGCCACTCCTTCTTCCAGCCGGGTGACATCATGGCCCACTTGAGGATGGACTTGGAGTACCGGAAGCGGAACATGGCCTCGTCGTCCTCGACGAAATGGCCGCTCAGCAGATCAAACACTTCCTGGAGCTGTGCGTCCTCCGTAAGATCCACAGTGTCCCACTCGAAGCCATCAACCAGCGGCGGGCGCTCCTTGGGCACTTGGTCGACCGTCAGCGTCTGGATGGGACCCTCGGCCACGGCGCTCTTCTTCTTGCCTGTACCGGCCTCGGCCTCGCCAAACTTGGGCACGGGCTGCGTCTGCCAGAACTTGTAGCTCGCCATGTCCTTAGCATTTTTGCCGCTGGGTGCCATGCCCGTCATGATCTCGGCCAGGTTCATCTTCTTGAGCGCAGCCAGGGCGGCCTCGGCACTGATTTTCGAGTCGCTGCCGCTGCCGCTGCCTGTGGCGGAAGAAGAAGAGGCGCCGGCCTTGTCGGCAATCTCCTGCGAAATGGCCGGGTTGAGCTTGAGCAGCTCGGCCACCTGGTCCGGCGGCAGACTGGAAATGGTCTTCTTCAGTTGCGACTCGGCATCGGCGAGCGTGGCCGTCTTGGACTTCTTCTTCTTGTTCTTCTTCTTCTTCTTGCCGTCTGCTGCTGGTGCCGCGGCACCACCTTCGGTTGTGGATGCAGCCTCGGGGGCATTCTTCTCGTCGTCGGAGCCGCCCTCGCTGTCAGAGCCAGCATCGGCCGCGGCGACCTCCTTGCCCTTCACATTCGAAGGGGGAGCGTCGCCTGAGCCAGTCGGTGTGCTGTCAGCCATTGTGATGGTGGGGTGGCTGAGAGGATGCTAGGAGAAGTATGTCGGTCGTCGACTTGGGCCGAGATGCAGGAAGTCGTCGGTATTTGACCGTGTGGGAAAGTGTGCTGCCTTGCGAGGTTGAAGTTGACGATCTGGTCACAAGCCAAAACAAGTTGCGACGTAGCTTTTCGAGACGCTGCAAAAGAGACCCGCCGATCTGGGCTTTGTCGCACGGTCGCGCCTGCCATGCTGGCGCACACAAAATCACCCCCAACGGCCGTTCTACCCCGCCAAACTGCAAAACAGCTTCAGAAAATCGGGGCAAGCTCACTACCGATTTTGGGTGAGAGGTGCGGTCACGTGAACCAACCAAGGCTGTTAGCTTGTGAGGCGTCATTGATTGTTGACTTTATGGTACGAATTTTTATACACATGGTTGTAATATGTATGTATGGGTTGACTCTTACAATAATATACAATTTATTCAACTCCAATGATGGTAGAATATACGCAGAATCGTGAAAGAAACTGAGCTTCAGAGAGCCCTCTTGTCTCTTGGATTTTGCGTGGTAGGCTCATGGTGAGGTACGACTTACATATGTACTTTATTGGCTGCCAAAGCAACTGTCAAAGCTTGGGAGGACTTGATTTGTTGTCTAGCAAGTCTGTCAATCAAATGAAAAAGCTGTGCTCGACCGTTCATCTGACTGCATCAATGGATCCGTTGGCTACCACATATCGATCGCCTGCTTATGCACGTCGTTGCTTCACATATCTTGAGTTTGTCTACTTGCAGCCCGTCTTGGACTCCAATTGTCCTCCAACTGACTCGTTCCTGGCTGTCCATTTGTGCCGTTGTGTTTTGTCGATTTTGTCATTTTGTCGGTCGTCGCAGTGCTTTCCTATTTGGGCCATCTTATGTTCTCTCTGCTGGCACGCGGTATCACGTGTGGGTGTCTCACCACCCGCTGTATTTTTAGCTTCAGGGGCAAGCTAAGGAGAATAAAGAGCCAAAAACAGGACCTGGCCAAGGGCCCGGACTGGCCCAGACGCTGCCGAAACCCGTACTTTCTCCTCTTTTTCCCACTATCGCTCCAGCTGCTCGGTGTCCCCTAAGAAGCTAAGAAAAGGCCGCTATGCTATCGTGGAGTGTGTGTGCCAATGGTTTATGCTCCGCCACCGTTGACGGTTGCCTATTTCCTATTTTGCTCGCACGCAAACACACCAGTTTCGAGCGCTTTCCCGCTGCAACCTCGTGTCTATTCCCGCCCAAAGCCAAAGAAAAGAACGAGAAACGTCAAAACAGACCAGCGTCCCCTGTCTTACTTTTTTACGCTGGCCACGCTGCCCAGAGGTTTCCCTGGTCAGTTTTGGGCACTGATTCCGACGATCCAGTCGAGACCAACCAAACGAGCAGAAAAAGGTCCTTGGCAAATAGGCGAAGGCAAGTTTGGCCGGAAAGCCTCAGCTTTTCTCGTTTTTTTACTTTTTCTTTTCTTCTTTTACAAAACCCCCATCCGCCCTCTTTCTCTCACTGATTTGTTTCTCTTCATCCCTCTTGTCTCGTTTTGGAACGTGGCTTGCGCTTTGAATCCTCCATTCGATTCGACTCTAATTGAACGCCATCCCGTCTCCTGTCTTCAGCCTTGTGATCTTCACCCAACCCAGATCATCTCGCTATTTTTTTTTCTTTTCACACAACCTCCTTCACAATGGCCAAAGGCAAGGCAGGCACCTCACCGCTGCTGCGGCCCGACCCAGACGCAGTGTCGCTGCACTCGACCCACGGCAGCAGCAGTGCCGCCTTTCTCGATGCCGACGACGATGCACCCGAGCTGTTCCTCGACGGCGACGACCTGCCGCCGCTGTACACGGATGTTGTTAGTGGAAACACCGACGACCACTCGGTAGACGGCGACTCGGCCGACGAGGATGCTGCCACTGCTGCTGCCTCTGGCAATGCCAACAGATCTGGAGCGGCCCCGGCACCCGCCGCTTCCGCTACCCGACGATCTACGACGGCGAGCCCCAAAAGTGGCGCTACGACATTGGCTATTTCGGCGAGGAAAATCCGGCAAAGGACCTGGCTCTCCAGGTCAAGTCCTGGGCCAAGGTGCCGCCGCGGCCGTACGTGCAGCTCCGGGGCGTACACTCGCAGACCGTCGACAACAATGGCAAGAAGGAAAAGCGGGACGTAGTCGATTTTGACGTCAAAGTCGAGCTGACCCTTACCTGTTTACGGACGTGGTGACGTACAAGTCGTGGCGGGAGCTGCGGACACCCGAAAACCTTGATAAGGTGCGCCGCGGTACCGTCTTTAAGCGGCAGGCGCCCGAGGCGTCCGGTCCGCCCCGGCTGCCGGACGATGTCGAGAGCGGTGCTCTCAACCCGGAGGACAAGCCGACACTCGAAGCATGGTGCCGCCGTTACTTTGAGGATGCATCCAAGCTGCGCGCTTTCCAGCTCGAGCGCCGCATGACGGGCTTTGACTACAAGAAGGTCCGCAAGCAGATGGAAAACCTGGTGCGCCGCACCAACTACCGCGGCCACCTGACCGTCACCTTCCCCACAGACGAGGTCGGCATGGTCTTCTACAGCGATCACCGCTTCAACCGCTGGCGGATGCTCAAGTGGGTGCAGGCGCTGTGCGTGCTGACGCTCATGATTATCTTTACGTGGCCGTACCTGTTTTTCGCGACCAAGCGTTACGAGGTCGTGACGGTGGACTGGCCCTGGTCGCGCACGACGCCTCAAGGAACCAAGGAGTATGTGAGCCTGAGCGAGGACCAGTGGTACAACATGTGGGCGCGGGCGATTACCAAGGGTGTGCTGGGCAAGCGGCAGGGCACGCTGGACCAGGAAGATTTGAGACAAGCCGAGGGTGCTGAGCCGACGTTTGAGTCGACGGGCAACACGACTGTCGACGGCGCACTCGGCTTTGTGCGTGCGGGCATCTCGGCCATGAACAGCGTCAACCGTCAGCTCGGCTGGGGTGGTGATTGTTAAGGGGCGATAGGTTGAGTAAAGTGAAGGGTGGTGAACTTGGATTACGATGTTTTTTTTTCTTTTGTCATGACTTGTGATATGAAATCGTTTTCGGGTAGTGGTTTTTTTTTTTTTATGTCATTATTAGCATACACTCATATTCCATGCTGCATTTGATTTTCACTCTGAAAAGTAATGATACAAATCTATTATTCTAGTATAAGTCTACAGCTGTACTGTGCACTACCCAATACCGCCATCACTGCTGACGCTGGGCTGCCTCCTCAAAAATACGCATCATCTCGAGTAGAACGGGCGAGTGCAGCACTATGTCATTGTGGCCTCCGTGCGGAAACCGCTCCTGCCGAATGTACACATCACCCTCTCGCCACTCGGACACGAATGAGCCTTTGCCCAGGTGTTTGGTCCGTTGCTCTTTGAGTGCCAGAAGTTCGGCCGGCGTCACCTCCAGACCGTCCTTTTTGGTGATAAGCGGGACAATGGCAGTCGCAAACATCCGGTCGTCCTCTATGCACGGAATGTCATTGTCGTCGGCTGCGTGGATCAGACTGACCCGGAGATGTCGGCGTTGGTTGCCGTTCTTGCCACTCTTCTTGCTGTCTCGGTCATCCTCAGTATTGCTGCGGTGCACAATGCTCACCATGTTGCGAAGCCGCTTGGCCGACTCCCAATGGTCCACAAGGCAGCCCAAAATCATTCGCAAGATGCGTGGGTAGGACCGCAACGGCTTGAGGATAGGCACAAGGCCAGCAATAGCGTAGCCTGAGAGCATGTCCGAGAGGTTACTGAAACTGGCCACCATGATGACACCGGCAAAGTCGATGCCGTGGACGCGTGCATAACGCTCAGCGGCACCGGCCGCCACAGCCGAGCCCAGACTGTGGCCCAGAATGATGATGCGGTCCGGAGATAATCCAGCGGTGTCCATGGCAAAGTGGAGAGCCGCATAAGCATCCAGGATGAGACCATCTTCAGTAGGGCTTCCGGTGGAAGTGCCGAAGCCGCGGTAGTCAATGGCGAGGACATGGTAGTTACTGGTGGCCGTGTACATGTGGAAGGACGGAGCACGGACGACACTCGGGAGATGGCCGGCATTCTAGGGATGGGGTTAGTGTCAATAATACGATGTAGGGATACCGTACTATGTAGGATGAAAGGTCATACGCCGTGGACTGTTTTACAAAAGTTAGCAAAGGTTTCACCAAAAAATACAGAGCTTTAACAAGACATCGGAACATACGGTAAAGAATCAGCTTAGCCGAGGGGTCGTTCTTGAGAATACGGAGCGATTCGGACGTCGTGACATCGCCGCAGTTGCCTGTTGGCTGTATCTCAAGGGCTTCCTGGTGTTGGCGGTACGCAGGCAGTGGCAGGACGTGCCATGCATGGATTGACTCGCCATCTTCAGTTGGCAGATGGAACGACGTGACTTGGTTTCCTGGAATCGGTAAGAATACGGCCTGCACAGTAGACGTGGGACGGTGGGACTCACGAGCAAATCCCAGTTCTGGGGAAGATCAGAGTTCTGCCACCATTGATAGAACTTGTGAGCGTATAGGATGCTGGACAATGTGTCAGTAGGGTCTTATAAGTCAGATGGCAGCCTCGACAAGCTGCACTTACTGTCGCTGCACAAAGGGGGTGATGCCTATCATGATGAAGGCAGCATAGGTCAGGACGGGTGCCGCAACAGCCCAGGCGGCATGACGGTAAAGAGGACGCATCGAGGCAGCCAAAATATCCAAACAAATCGCGATAATATACAAGCACTAAGCAGCCAAAATAACCCACGTGCTACACAACCGCAACCGTGATGGGAAAGAGCGATGCGATGCCAGAAGCCGAAAGAGAAAGAGCTCCAAGCAGCTGAAGCTGTCGCGGAAAGCGCGAGGCTGCCAGCCCCGCTTTCCAAAACCTGAAGTACATGTGAAGGAAGGCAAGAGCTACCGTTGGCCAGACATAAAAGCACCGCCGTTCTTACCCATACAGTTGGGAATACACATGGAGATATTGTATCTCATAGAAAGCTCATGATGCTGTGACAACCTACTTCATATCAAAGCTGCCAGCTCTCTTTGCAAGGTCGCACAAGCCAAGCTCGCAATTGGCCGCCCTCGCAAAAAGCTTCCTGGGCTGCTGTTTGGTAATTTGTCTGTTTTTGAAAACCAACATTTTTGTGCCCCTGCTGGCTTGTGGCGTATGCGCATTCGCGCAATTAAAGATGCCCGACATGCTACAGCTTCAGGCCAGCTTCGTTTGATGAGCCGCCTTACAAACTGATCTGTGACGCCGCCTGGCCGTGCTTTTGTGTGTTTGTGCGTTGTTTTTGCACGGTCAACAAAAACGCATCTTCCAGCGTGTGTGCAGCAATTAGCGCGGGTGGCTTTAGTGGGCGGGAGAGCAATGCAGGGGTTTCCAGCCGCTTCTATTGGCCAGATCTGCCCCAGCCCCACAACACACCGCTAAACCCGGCTGCGCCAAAAGGTGCTCCCGGTACCACGCCCTGAGAGCGCCCGTGCTTTTGCTCTCCTTGCCAGCAGGTCGCTCTTGCCCTCCCTCGCTCTCCTCTCTGCTTCTTCCCAATGACGGGCATCTTGCAGCTGCGCTATTGCCGTTTACGATCTGGCCGAAAGCCGCTCCTGCCTGCAGCAAGCTGACAAACGAACATACTTTCAAGGCAGGAACGAAGGTGAGCATTGTGTGCCTGCCAGATGAGATGACCAGCCGGATTCAGTTCACTCCTTCTCCTTTTTTCCAGTTCTCTAATAAATTTCTCATCTGTCATCTTCTCTCCTTCTCCAACTCTCCTCCGTATTCAATTCCATTGAATTCACACATCAGCATTCACAACAGGGGTGCCAGCCTCATCGCCTCACTGCAACTTGCTGGTTGGTTGGTGGTTTCGGAATTGCCCAAGGCGCTTCCCGCCTGCCATTGGCTTTTTAGCGCAGGGCTCTTGCTGACCTTCCTTCCCGCCCATCCACGCAAAAGTGCACCAAAAGCGCAAAAAGAGCCACACTTCTCTCACGCTTCCTCACGCCTATTAAACAAACCGTCCACGCCTTATTCACGCTATTTATCGACGGAGGACGCTATTCAACCAATACCCACGCCTGCCGACGACGACAAGTCCGTCTCTCAAACGCCCTAACGAGGGTTCGTCGCGTGCGAATTTCTCAGCGACCTTTTGGAGCCAGTGTTTCTCAGCATTTCTCGCGAAGCCTTTCGCACTGGACCTCGCCTTCGCCTTCGCTTTTTTGTTTCTCCGCGTTTCCTCGTCCACCGCGCCTCAAACAACCATCAACGACATTTCTCCTCAACGAAACACAACAAGGCATCATTCACAAAGAGCCGCATTGTTGTCCCTTTTCCGCAGTGCACACGACACATACAACGCATACGAAGCTTCGAAATCCATCATCCCACCTTCAAAGACCTTCCCTTCTGCCACGCGACCGACTCGCCTCGAGCTAATCGGATGGTCGTGACATGACCGCATCGACGCCGTCGCCCTGTCTCTTCTGAGAAGCGCCAACAGAGCGGTTGGCAGCCTGAGAGAACGAACAGGACGTACGGACGACGACTACAACACACCAGCCAAAGAGAGAGCCTCTATCTACAATGGAGCGCAAGAGGAAGATTCCGCCGCGTGCGGCCGCGCGCGTCGAGCAGGCCGCCAAGCGTAGGACATCGACGCCGCCCGTGGAAGGCAGCAGGACGCGGTCAGCTTCTGTGAGCACGCACGCGGCCGAAGAAGAAACCCATCCGCCAGAGCCAGAGGTGACCGCAGCCGCACCTGCGCCCCAGCGCATCCGTCTACCCCGTTCAATCAACCCGAGCAAGCCCCTGCCGACCGTCGAGAAAGCACAATCCGAAGACCTCCCTAAGACGGAATATCAGAGCGTCCAAGAAAGGTGCGAACTTCTTTGGCCCATGGCCTCCCTCTATCCCCCTGTACGCTATCTCTTACTAATTATGTGTACAGTGGCGTTCTCGCTGAATCGCTTTCACGGTCGCGGAGCAAATGGATTAACGAGGGCATTTTCGAAAAGTACTGGTCCAAGCCCTCAAAACGCCGCGGCGTCGCCGCTGACGACCCTAAGAACCCAGCCAAGGACTCCATGGTGAAGCTTGGCCAGGTGCTTATCACCGTTGAGCCGCACACGTTTGAGGCCACAATGTACGGCGTGCGCGACCCGAAGCCGGCGGCTGCCTTGCCAGCGAACCGGCCAGTGCTCATGTACGGGCCCTCACGTGGCAATATGCCGCCGCCATCAGCTCCCGGAACACCCCAACCGAAGCAAAAGAAACCCCGGAAGCCGAAGCAGTCCTCACAGAGCCCAGCACCTCGGACGCCGATGCCTGCTACAGCATCCTTGCCAGGAACACCCGATCAGAAACCTGCCATAGCACCAACGCCTCAGGCAGTACCAGTCACGCCTCAGCAGGGACATGTCATATTACCACCCCAGTCACCAGCATTGGCTCCCGCGCCCGCACCTGCACCGATATCAGTAACAGCACAAGCACAGGCACACGCTCAAGCACAAGTACAAGCACAAGTACAAGTACAGACACAGCCACCAGTCCCACTCAAGACAGAACCTAAGTCGAGCGCCGTGCCACAGTCACCATTACGAGCACCGTCACAACCGCCGACCCCATCAGCAAACAGCTCTGTTCTTCGGCCACCGACCGTAACCCAGCGGCCACCTCCGCTCACTGCCCTGGCCCAAATGCGGGCTGGGCAACCATCACCAGTGGCATCGTCTTGGGCTCCACCTCAGCCAACACCCTCGCCCCGGAGCATCGAAGCGATCCCCATGCAGCAGTCGCAGCAGCACCAGCCGTCACCGAGACTAGCTCCCCCGTCCATGTCGCCGTCACAGGGACCTCCACCCTCTCTACCAACTGGCCGGCCACCATCCGTACCTCCTCCAGCGCCTTCCACAGCACCCCCGCGGCCTAGCCCCAGTCCTGCGCCCAGCACACCACGAACGGGCGCGGCAGCGCCTGCCCCTCCAGCTGGAACAGACTCTATCATAGTGACGTTGGCCCAACGAGCAACACAAGATCCGCAACTCCGGGACATGATGACACGTGTGGCCAACGGCCTGGCCTCTAAGGCGGAGCTTAAGCATTTCCAGTCCATTATCGATAAAATCACTGAAGAGAACAAGCGCAAGGGCGAGGCCGACGGACCCTCGGCCGACCGGTTGTTTGTGGATGGCCGCACTGTGCGGTTTTTTGCAGAGGAAGTCCGGATCATTTTGGATATTGTGCTGCGCAGCAACCCAAGCAGAAAGCATTCAACCTGCTGCCGCCCGAAGGAAGTGACCAGCTGGTGGTCCTGCTTGTTAAGAAGTGTTTGGACGACATGCGGGTGCGCGACATGGTACGGCGGATTGCGGACAACCAGGCGCAATTCTCGGATGCGACCGATCTCAAGGCCGAGATTGACAAGCTCAAGGTGCACCTTGACCAGTACCTGGAAAAGGAGCGGAAACGCCAGCAGGACGAGGCGGTGGCTCGCGTCAACCAGGCCGCTGGTCTGGGCGCCGCCGCCCTGATGCCACCCAGAGTGGGAGTGCTGCTGCAAGTAAAGCTAACGGGACCACGAATGGTGCCGGTGCGGCTCCTGTATCTGGTGACCACTCGTCCACGCCACCTGTTACAGGTGGGGGTGCCAGTGCAGGCGCCACCACAAAGGCAGTCGAAAAGAGCCAGAGTCAGACGGCCCACAAAGAAACTACAAAAGAAAGCTCTTCGCAAGCATTGCGCTCACGGGGCCCACCGCCAGCACCGAAACTGCTCGACGTGTCGGCCGTCGTCTTTGAATTTGCCGGCGGCACGGGCGACCGCTACTCGTTTCCCAGGTTCAGCATTATCGAATACATCCAAATGCCACAGGGCCCCGCCGAAGTGGTAGCGTCTTTTCTGATTGTCCGGAAAGGCAGCACGTCCGAGTACGGCGGCAACCCGGAGCTCGACTACTACCAGCCGATTACGGTTAGGCTGCAGGTGTCCCCATTGTCCAACAGCCAGAAGCTGCTCGACTATTTGGGCAAGGTGGTGGCGCCCGTCGACGAGGTGACGCGCTACATGGACAACATTATGCACAGCATGACGCGTGCCGAGTTTGTGCTGCTGGCGATGCGTCTGCCACGGCGCGGGCCCGCAGCAGGGTCGATTATGGCCGCCGGGGAAGAAGGCGACGAGGAGGTTCTCGATGACGACAGTGTTCTCAGTACTATGGATATTGACAAAAAGGAAAAAGGCGGCGCCGACAGCGACAGTGCCCATGCCAACGGCGACGGCAGCAGCGGTGGCGGCGACGAGCACTACGTGGTGGGCCACCCGCAGCCGGTACAGGGCGTGCTGTGGGCGGCCAAGGCGACAGCAACGTCTACCGACCCAAACAACAAATCGTCGGCGGCGCGGTCGGGCGTGTCGGCCATTCCTCAGCTGCGATCCTCGCGGCGGGTCATGGACGAAGATGAGCAGTACCAGAGCTTCATCTCGGGTCTCATCCCCAAGGAGGTGGAGGAAGAAGCTTAGTAGGCAGAGCCAGCACTGCCTCCTGTGGGTGAAGATGAGGATGAGACAGATGTGGACCCAGGCCTAGACCCAGGGTCAGATCCAGAATCAGACCTGGACTGGATAGGCAGGCCAGAGCGCTGCGACAGCGACTACCGCAAGCGCTACCGCGAGTATCGCGACTGTCTGGAGTATGGTCGGTGCTTGGGGAGTGCGGGCGGCACTTTAGGAGAGGACGAAGACATGTTTTGATTATGACGGCACCGAGTACGATGCTAAGTACATTTGGTGATGTTATGGTGCTCTTTTCTTGGCTCTCAACAAGGCTCTTTGATTGGAAAATGGCCCAGGGTGAGAAATCATTCAAGTAGAGGCTGGTGTTTTTCTTTTGTTTTTTATATCTGGGGGATTGGGTGGTTTCTACTTTTTGGCGTCTACCGCGTTAAGGGGGAAGGGGTCTCGGGGTATACTTTTTGCATTTTATGAGTTCTTTTTCGTCTCTTTTCTTCCATATATTCTTAACCCTCTCTGTACATAGAGAGCAGCGTGTTCTACATAGTCTTGCCCTGTATTTTAGTCAATGAACTCAGAATTGGAAAGAGCAGGACGAGTAGTAATACGGAGTAATTGCTTAATACCACACGGCTTTAGCGGACATCGTGAGTTGTCGTCTCTTACTGTTTGGTCGTAACTGCGCAGGCAACTACGGACTTTGCGCATGTCGTTGCAGGAAGACCCGAGCTTGCCGTTGGTTCCTTCTCTTTCCCCAGAAAATCGAGCTTTGCCAATAGAGCCTATCGAAAATCGGCAAGGGCGACTGTCAGTTGACCCTACAAGACCCTGGGCCTGAGCTAGCGCCTATGTTCGCTGGTGTTCCACTGGTTCACTGGAACTCTCTAGGCCCGTCGGCCGCGTTTTTCCCCTGTGGCACACCGTTCCGTCTCCACCCTTGTGGCAAATTGAGGGCACCTGATTGGGCAACTGTCCTCGGTATAAAAACTTTTGGGACGGGGGAAACGCCCGCCTTCTCTTTCCTTCCACTGACTGACTTTTGACTTTCCGACCCGATTTGTCCGACTTCACCTCACGACTTCCAACATCACGACTTTTTTTTGTTCAACCTCTCCTCACAACCTCACCACCCCTCCACCTCCACCCACCACGTCTACCTTCTTCACAGACATGCCTCGCCAGCGCTCCGCAGCCCGCCCGTCGGTCTCCCGGGCCCCGCCCAAGGCCCCGATGCAGCAGCAGCAGGCTCGTCCGGCTTCCTACGCCGCCCACCCTTCGGCACCGCCCCCGGCTGCCGCTGCTGCTCCCGCTGCTGCCGCTCCCTCGCAGGGCCCCGGCCTGTTCGGCCAGATGGCCAGCACGGCCGCCGGTGTCGCTATTGGCTCGACGGTCGGCCACGCCGTGAGCGGCATGCTGTTCGGTGGTGGTTCGTCTTCGTCGGAGGCTCCGGCCGCTGCCCCCCAGGCCGCCGCGCCCCAGCAGCAGTACGGTGCTCCCTCGTCGGCCCAGCAGGAGAACTGGGGCAACAACTGCGCGGGTGCGACGCAGCAGTTCACAACGTGCATGGACGAGAACAGCGGCAACATGCAGATTTGCGGCTGGTACCTCGAGCAGCTGGTAAGTCTCAACAATACTCCTTTTTTTTTTACGACAGATGGCTAACATCCCTTAGAAAGCTTGCCAGCAGGCCGCTGCCCGGTACTAGACGATGCCGTTCGAGGCGGACAAGACGATGGACGTATCCGAGGCGGAAGTTGAAAGGTTGAAACCCATAGGAACACCTGCATGGCCTTGATATGAAAAGAGAGCTATGGAGGGTATTATGCGTTCCTATGGGACAGCTTTTTAAATTGATTCTCCTTTCTTGTTTCGATTCTATGGGAGCGACCCATCCATACCGTGTCTTCCCTCCCTCCTTATTTTTGTATTCTTATTAGCATTGAGCAGCTTGAGTGAGCGCGCGGAGAAAAACCTAGCGAAGCAAAAGCAGTGTTGGAACAGTCAGAAGCAAAGGAGAAAAGGGTGACGATGATGGAAGCGGGCAGTTTGAAACAAAAACAGAATTCTCTCCCCTACTCTATGAATGAGGAATTAGAACAAAAAAAATAAGAAAAAACTTCCCTCTTAATTGTTTTATTTTTATAGTATTGCAAGTGAACTCTGCTTTATACATATATATATAGTAAAAAAGAGTGGTAAATAATTCTGTGTGTTTTTTTTTTTTTAAAAAAAAAAAAAAAAAAGAAATAAAGAAATAAACACTTTTATAATTCATTTATATAAAATATAAATAATAGCTAAGGAACTAACGGATCTATTGACACCTCTCTATGACAAACATTGTACCACGATGAAGATACAAGCCACAATAATGCGTAGGAGATCCAGGGATTACCCAAGATATGCATACCATTGTTTCTATCTCTAGTCTTCCCAATATAAGCATCGACTAGCATGAACAGTCCCAAGAGCATATGTTATTGAGTTTTGGTAACAGTAGTATTAAAAGATATCAGGGGTACACACACCAAAAAAAGTATCAAAAAACTAAGCGTAAAAAGATATCGAAAAAACCAAGAAAGTTCAACAGTAACGGAAACATAAATGCAGATGATGAAAAAGAAGAAGAAAAAGAAGAAGAGGAAAAACAGCTATCGAACAAAGATTTAAAAGGGTGATAGAGGAAGATGAAGAAGAGACGGGGAGAAGAATTTAGTGACAACGAACAACGCCGACTGCTTTTACTTTTACTGCGACAGCCGTGTAGTGCCCGAGGCGGAGGCTGCACCGCGCTCGTTGGCATCGGGCGCGGCTGCCGGCAGGGCCGGGATTTCGGACCGGCGCTGGCTCTTCCAGAAATCGAGGGCCTCGACGACATCCTCGCCGCGTTCGTCCTCGTATGCAAAGATGATCTGATCTGTTAGTGGGTGCTTGGGTGTCAAATAATGTAGAGGTCACAGTATGGCCTACCTCGTGAGTGCTGCAGTGGAGCATGCGGATGTTCTTGTGCGGGACGATATGCACGGCACCTGTCTCGATGTGGCGCAGCTCGATAAAGTTGGGCTCAAAGGCCAGTATCCACGGGTACGACAGCGCAAAGCTTGCCGGGCTGCCCTCCCAGTCGATGCGCCACTCGGGCCGTGCGCGCCAACCGTTGCGGTTGACGAAGAAGGAGAACTCCGAGTAGTTGAGCAAGAACTCGCCGTTGAGACGCTCGATATGGATCGGCCGGACGTTTTCTTTGCGCGCCACAAAGTCGAGCGACGTGTCGGCCTGGTCGAGCAGCGACTGGGTCTCGAGCGTGAGCAGCGAGACCACCTCGAAGCCGCGGGCCGACGCGACACACAGACTCGACTTGAGGAAGTGGATCGACGTTGATTCGGTCGGGATGTAGAATTCCTTGAATGGTTTGAGCTCGTCCTGGCCGGCGTTGAACATCTTGCCGAAGCCCTTTTTATTCTTGGCTTTTGACATGGCGTCGTTGGGCTCGTACACCTTGACCGTCGTCGACAGCGCGGATGACTTGACACAGCAGACCAGGTGCCGGCCCAGGCAGATGCCCGTCTTGAAGAATGTGCAGTGGCTCTGGATCTTCTTGGGTCGCTTGGCCAGCAGCGGCTCGTTGGGGTCGAGCGCGGCCAGCGGGAACGACAGCAGCGTACGGTTCGACAGCACCAGAAGCAACTGATACTCCTCCAGGATGTCGACCTGTGTAACAGCCTGCGCCTCAATGACACGCCGCGGCAACGTTGGCTCGCGCGCCTTACGGTCAGCCACGTAGATGCCGTTGTCCGTGCCATAGATGAGTTTCCGGCCTCCATCAAACGGTGCAGCACAGTTGATCTTGTTCATAGCTGTCGTGAACTTGGTCGGTATCACTGCCACGTTCAGGAAGTCGGCACGAGCACGCAGACGCTGCTGGGCCGTGTCGATGAACTCGAGCCACTTTTGACGTGCTGCCTGGTTGGCCGCGTACAGCGTGAGCTCGTAGCCGGCCTTGCCCAAATGGCGGAAGGTAATGGGCCAGCCCTCGCCTCGCCGGGCATCCGCGTTGTTGTTGCGCAGCGGCAGCAAGCTGCTTGACGACCGCTTGACGGAGCCCGTCTTGGGAATGACCTCGTCCATTTCCTTGATAGCGAGGAGCTCCAGCGGGATGGGCCGCTTGTACGCCTTCAGCTTCTCGACCTTGCCGACCTGTTTTGTCCGTACCAGCAGCACGGCGTGGTCGAGCAGGTATGCCACAATGTCTGGCGGGTCGGCCGGCGCCTTCTTGAGCTGACTCTTGAACACGAGCTCGCGGTTGGCCTCGCGCAGCTTGAGGTCGACCTTTTCGTTGGGCCGGAACTCGAGCTGCTCGTCGAGGCGCCGCAGGTTGAAGCGGTTCTCGGCCTTGCCGGACTCGGCATTGACACGGCTCAGCAGATCGCGAATTATTGTAAGCACGCGAGGGATGTCCTTCTGATCCGGGTTGTCCGGGTCGGTGTACTTGAGCACGTTCTCAAGCAAAAGCGGGTAACGAGCCAGACGCGTGGTGGGCTTGGTGAGGTAACCGTTGAGCTCGAGCTTGCGGGACTCACGTCGCCGCTCAATCTCGTCGACAAGACGGCCAAAGGCCTGGTTGTTGCTGCGCTCGTTTTCAAACTCATACTTGGCCTCGAGCTGGCGCGAACCGTAGCGGATAAAGGGTTCGAACTGCGGCACAAACTCCTGGAAGATATCACCGACGTTGTGCACAATCGGGTTCTTCTGCTGGCGTTCGGTCAGGGACTTGGCAAAGCGGGCACTGACGGCACGGATGGAAGGTGGGTCGACAATGTTGCTGAAGATGGTGTTTACGACACGCATACGGCGGGCGGCCGGGATGGGCGAGTTGGGTGCACGCAGCGGCAAGATCCAGAAATCGCGGAGGTAGTCGAGATCCTTGACGAAGTCGCGCTCCGTGTAGCAAATTTCGGAAATGACCTCCTGGCGCTTCTTCTCGCGGTCGCTGATGCTGTCGGCCACCTCCTTGGGCACGGAGTTGATCCACAGCTTCTGCTCGTCCGTGACATCGGCGTCGTCCTCGCCAACCATGGCCGTGGCGCCCGATGCGCCCTGCAGACCAGGACCCATCTTGAGGTTGAGGCGCGAGACCTGTTCCAAACGGCGCGGGCAGGCAATCGAGTAGCACAGCTGGTCACGAGTACACGTGGGCGAGTAGCACTCGGACAACAGCACAAAGACACCATTGACTTGTGAGCCAGAACTAGTCGTCTGGGAGCTGGTCTCGTCGTTGTTCATCTCGTCGAGGTTCTCGCGGAACTGGTACATTTCGTTGGTTGAGTCGCGCAGGCGGTGCTCGTAGGTGACATCGTGGAAAAACTTTTGGGCATCGAGGGCGCGGCCGAGCAGCAGGGCCAAGTTGCGGTCGGTAGTCCGGATGATAAAGGACAGAACGTCTACAGCTTCGGCACCACTAAAGGCGTTCTTGTAGGACAATTCGTTCTTTGTGCGATCGCCAATAACAATCTTTTCGCGGAAGACCTCGGCAACGCGAGAGAGCATCGCTGGGTAGACCAGTGGCGGCCGGATCTTAGCCGTTGGCGGGCGGTCACCATCTACAGAGCGCGTGAGAGAGCCACGGTTGGCCATGGAGTGCTGGGAAGAAGATGCGGCAATGGTGCGGTCGCTAGCCGCAACCGATGGTGCGATCGTACTCGCCATAGACATGGTGCGCTGGTGGTCGGCAGCACTGCTGCCCGATGCATTGTTCGTGCCGTATCCGTTTGTCGTCGTGGATGTCATGGTCGTCGTTCTGGTCTGCGTGCCGGGAGCAGCGGGCACGTGGGAGGGGCCGTATCCGTTTGTGGAGTCGATGCTACCACCACCGCCGCGCCGCCTGCCCCGCCACCAGGCATTCGGCGGTTGGGGATGACACGTCCGCTCATAGTCTGGTGCGAGTCGCGGTGTTCGGAGATGGCCGGGAATCCGCCGGACATGGTCATGGTGCGGTCGTCGGCTGGATGGCGGTCAGGCACGACACGACCTTGTGCTGTGGTACGAGACTGGGAAAAGTTGCCATTCGCAGCGTTGCCGTTGGCGCCGGCGTATTGAGCGTGGCGGAAAGCGTTTGCAGGCGCCTGTTGGTAGGTGTTTGGTGGCGGTTGGTACATGGCCTGAGCATTTGGGCGGGGCGCACTGGCGAGCGACTGCGATCTGTAGGGGTCAGAGTTGAGTGCCGGGCGGGGCCGTTGCCCTGGTAGAAGCGCTGTGTTGGTGACCGCATGTTGGTGTAGCCGTCCTGCGGTGGTGGCTGCATGGGCCGGCCGTTGGGGCCTTCCTGACCACCGCCACCGCCGCCGCTACCGCCGCCTGGTGGTCCTTGGCGTCCGGCCATGCCTGGCTGTTGGGCCGGTGCGCGGGAGTCCATTCGTGGCGGAGGAGCTTGCTGTCCTGGGTAGCGGCGCATCTGTTGCTGCTGCTGCAAATATTGTGCCTGTGGTGATGGCATAGGCGGACCACCAGATACAGAACGCAGTCCGCCGCGGGGGAAGTATCCGTTGCCGGCCCCGCCGCCCATACTCTGTGCTACACTGGAGTCCATGGTTCTTGTCCTTTGGGCCATCATGGGATCGGGGCCGTAGTTGCGGTTGTAGCCCCCACCGGGAGGGCCTCGTGGTGGCGGAGGGCCTTGCCGCAGAGACATTGTCCGGTCGCCGGCATCATAGGGAGCACCATGTTGCTGCTGCTGCTGATGATATGGTTGTTGCTGCTGATGTTGCTGCTGCTGGTGATGGGGGTGGTGGGGATGTTGCTGTGGTGGGGATGTTGCTGCTGCGACATGTCGGGGCAGACATGGAGGTCATGGTCTGCGAGCGGCCCGGTGGCGGCGCGGCGCCAAAGATGTTGGAGAAGGCAGCATCGCGCTGGTGGTTGCCCGAGTTCGGCGGGCTGTCGTAGTCCTGCTGGTGAGGCGGGCCTTGCCGGCGGTTCGGTGCCGGATAGTTGGCCATGGTGGTCGCGTCGCTGGAATCGTGGGAAGATCGCGAGAAGCTGGTCTAGCGATCCGCCTTCACGTTGTCTGCCATGGGAGAAAAGAAGGATCGACGTTAGCAAGCTGTTTTTGGTCGATCAAATCGACATGCCGAAGACAGAGAGAAAAAAAAGGACAAAAGCAGTGGAGACGCGACGACAGGATTGCGTGTGGAATGGTTGATAGCAAGAGCAAGGGCAAGATCAGGTAAGGTCATGCAAGGTCAACAAGCAAGGTCCAACGTCCATGCAGACAGAGGACAGACCCGAAGAAGGGGCACGGTCAGCGGAGTAAAGAAGGGGGGCTCCTAAAAATAGAAACCGTTTTTGGGGCAGAAAAGGGGACCTGTCAAAAAAATAAAAATAATCAAGGGTTTGAACGTGCAAGGAAGATACAAGCTGAACGAAACCGGATGGCATGGGAAGCTTCGAGTTTGTGCATGAGCAGAGACGAGCTCGGTAAAACGGGACCAAGAGAGGGTGTGATCGAGTATCGTGTCAAGGAAGGAAGGGGGAGACAAAAAAAGGCAGCAGAAAAAGGGAAACGGACCGACGCCGGCGATGCAAATTTGGTATCGCAATGACGTCCTGACGCCAAGACTTTTGCCGGGCCTTTTTTTACCGGCCCGTGCTATGGGAGCAAAAAAGAGAAAACTCACATCGAAGGGCCCGGAGGCCGCCAGAGCAATCTCGGAGGGAAAAAAAGAAAGAGACGTGACGTGTGCGTCAGGCACGATCGCACGAACCTGTGAGTTTTTGTCTACTCAGTGTAGTGGTCTAGGCCCGTGGTGACGCTGTCGTATTTCGCTGTTCGCGTTGGGGGAGGCAGTGCAAACACGGGTTCCCCGGGTAAGGAGCAGGGGGATGGAGAGAGGGACAGCGAAAAAAGGGGAGACAACGATAGGCCCGGGGGAATCAACAAAACTATCGGAAGAATCGAGAGTCGTCTTGCTTATCGATGTGTTCGTCGTAAGTTGTTGTCAATCTCAAACGAGCGGCGAGTGCTGCTGCATCGACGAGAATCCGTTGTTCGAGATCGCGGGTTTTGCCGTGCCAGGGGGAGGATGAGGATGGAGATGGGGATGCTGGCCGGGACGATATAAGAACCTGAAGACAAGGACAGGATAAGGTCGAGCGACGGAATGAGGGATGCGTTGTTGATGCCGTGCAGACAATTTGCAGACAATACAAATTGCAGACGATTCGTGCAGGTAGGATTTTGCGGTGGTCGGCGAGGCGCAGCGGACGTGTACGACCCCCTATCTCGCTGTGTCGCTATTGTGTATTTTGTCTGGTCGCGCTCAAATTTCCCACTTCCAGTTCGTTCCGGGGCGTGGGAGCCTGAGAGGAGACGTCGTGCGTCGTTGGGTTCTTCCGTGCGACGTTATCGTGTCGCAGGAAAAGGAGGGGGGAAGCGCAAGGAGAAGGACGTTCTTTGTGTCGAGGGGTTTCGCTGTGCAGCCCTTCTGTCCCGTGAACAGAAAGACAGATGAACAGAGAGACAGTGGCCACGCGATAGATGCAAGAGGCACAGTGATGCAAGCTGGAAGGCGACCGATGCAGCGATGGATGGATGGCTGGTTGGGCGGATGAAGTATCGCGATGCCTTAGGAGGAGGCCGGGTCCATGCGGTTTCGAGATGGGCGGAGATGGGGTCGTTGGCGATGCTCGAAAAAAAGGGAAGATGAGATCGAGAAGAGAAGAGCTAGATGAAAGACGAGGCTGTGCGTCGGAAAGCGAGGAAGTAAGACGAGGGGAGCCGGAGGCAGGACAACCAAGAAAGGGCAATGGTAGGATTGCCGATGCAGAAGAAATGACGAGATGGTGCTGAAAATGGCCAAAGGGCAAAAAAGAAAACGAGAAAAAGAAAAATGAGGAGAGAATCGAAGCGGCAGGGGAAGGGTCGTCAAGGAAAAAAGGCCCACTGCTCGCACGCACGCACACACACGAGGCGATGTCGAAGAGAAGAAAAGGAGGGTGAGGATGCGGGAAGAAGAAACGAAGCACGAAAGACGCCAGGGGGGTGGTGGTGGTTGAGAATCGCCGCGTGTCGTTGGGAGAGACAGAGAGAAAACTGACGACGGAAAAGTTGGCGAACAGGAGTTGGTGGAGGAGGCGGCTTTGGGTGGAGGAGCAAAGGGATTGGGGGGTTTCGAGGATTTGGCCGGGGGCGCGGCAGAGCCTAAAAGACTACTAGAAAGGCAGAAAGAACTAGACCTTTTTTACAGGAAAGAGACCAAGAGTACCCAGAGGTCCTGGAAAGAAGGACTCAGTAGCCCAGGCTTCAAGGACTTCAGCTGCAGCGCTAGCCTGTCGCTCTTGCCCGGCTTGTCTAGCCAGGACCGAGAAACTACAGAGAAAAGGGGAGGTGGGATGCGCTAACTGATCACCCCCAACTGCAGCGTGCTGTGCGGGAGGCAAGAGCGTTGGAGATCCGGGAAATGGAAGAGGGTTGACTCGTTGATTAGCTGGATTGGACGAAGAGGGAAGGAGCCATTGTCGTTCTATGAATCAGGAAAGAGACACTTTTTTCGGCACCAAATAAGAGCAGCAGGAAGGAAGGAACAACAGGCAACTTCCTTATTTACCCGTGGGCGTTGGACGTTGGGCGTTGGACGTTGGGCGTTGGACGTTGGAAATCAGGTACTGTCAGGTAATGGCTGTTACTGGATGCTGCTGGGTTGGCTATGCACAATGGGGATGCATTGAGGAATTCCGTGGCGCCCAGAATCGATTTCACAAGCCTGGCATTCCACGCTGCGAGGCTGCCACTAACTAATAATATTACGGGGACTAACTAGACACCGAGAACACCGACCACTGAGAGCGTTTAAAACACTGAAAACACTGAAAACACTGCCAATTGAGAACAGCCGCCGGAGTAAAATCTACGAGAAATGACTCTGAAGCTGGCATGCCCGGTGAGGGCAAGTGTAAGTGACGATAAGAAGGGAACAAGATGCAAGTTCTCCGTAAGAAATAAGAAACAAATGCGAGAATGGACACGGCTCTTCAAAGGTTGCAGTTGCATTATTACGTCGTCATTTTGTTTCCCGTTTTCTTGCCCGCTTTCTTGCATGGGCTCTGGCTGCCCGTTTTGGCCGTCCGTTTCCCAGGTGGGAAACAGGAGGAAACGTGGATAGTCACGTGCAGGCCACGACTTGCGTCCTGACAAGTGAGTGAGGGCAATCTCAGCCAATGGGCGATCGCTATACTACGCTAAAAATGGGTCCACTACCAGCGAGCCAGGGACAAAACCACGCAGCTTGAAAGTACTCAGTAGCTCTACTGAGTAGGGAGAGATACGCCAGGAGTGCGTCGAGCCTGTTCTTGAATTCTGTTGCCTCCAAACGTCGACATAGCTTCAACCAACGACATCTCCTCAACTCCCACCACCACCGCCCCACGACCGCGCATCAACAACACGAGGGGCTCTGATAATCACGACAACTCCTTTATTGATACGACGCTCGTTTTCTTTCATCATATTCCTTCGCCTCCGCAACGATGGCTGAGTCCGCGTTGTCTCCCAAGTTCGCGCCGTTCTTCGGCATGGTAAAGAGCTCTCTCTTTCCCTCGTCCCCCGATGATGGGCGGATAGACAAGGTTGATACAGTTTTGCTAACCTTTGTGTCGATATAGGCCGGAATTGCGAGTGCCATGATTCTCGGCAGTACGTATTGATCATTCCCTACGAACCGAAGCGCGATCGAACATCCCCATCGAACCCTCCCTCCCCTTATCACAACCGAACGCGATATAAACAGCACACCTGGGAGGGAAGGACGATGCGGATGGATGGACGACTAAAATTAGGGGTAGAACTGTATCTAACACAGCATCTCTAGGCATGGGCGCCGCGTACGGCACCGCCAAGTCGGGTATTGGTATCGCTGGTGTCGGTACCTTCCGGCCGGACCTGATCATGAAGGTAGGCATGCTCCTTTTCGACGTCAATAGTCATCTCGTTGCTCCCATCTAACATATCTAGTGTCTGATCCCCGTCGTCATGTCCGGTATCATTGCCGTCTACGCGCTCGTCATCTCCGTCCTGATCGCCCAGGACCTGGCGCCACCCAGCAGCAACGGTCACTACAGTTTATTCAAGTGCGTACCAACCCCCTAGCATACTGGTCTATTTACATGGCTAACCCCTTCAGCGGCTTCATGCATCTGGCGTGCGGCATTTCGGTGGGCGCGACGGGCCTGGCGGCCGGCTACTGCATCGGCGTGGTCGGCGACAAGGGCGTGCGCGCGTACATGGAGCAGTCGCGCATCTTTGTGGGCATGGTGCTGATTCTGATTTTCGGCGAGGTGCTGGGTCTTTATGGGTATGTCCGCTTTCACCCCCTCGATTTTACTTGTGTCACTCGCTAACGTAGCAGCCTCATTGTCGGCCTGATCCTCAACACCAAGAGCAAGGACTAAGCTACCGAAATACGATCTGCAACAACTGACCTCTACTCTTCGAACGATGACCGACGCGGCCTACACGATGGCAGTTCAAGCACCACCACGACAGCCGACGTTTCAATTTGGACGGACGAGAAGGGACCACTACAACTACTGTACACAACAAACCGACCGGGGGACGAATGAAGACGGGAGGATGCGGGAATAATCGACATGCTGCACAGAGTACAGCGCTTGCCTCTACTGAGTGAAGGCTGGACGTTCCGTACATCTTGCACACACACACACACACAACTGGCGCTGGGGCGTTTGCTTTTTTCTTCCCTTTTTATGTTTTACATTTTGACTACTCATTTTCACCTTTGTGCTTTTTGAATGGGACACATCTTTTGCAGAGCCCTACGTGTATCAACTTCCTCGGGGGACACAACGATAGAAAACGGACAGGAAAACCTGGTGGAAAGGAAGGAGGCGGTGGTCGAGATTGAGAGAGGCGTGGTTATCATCAGCCTACCCTGTCTGCTCTTGGGCTATAATTTTCTTATTATCTAGCATATACAGCACATTCTACCAAGCCATACACTATACTATTCCACGAGGTGCAAATATGTGGTCATACCAGATAGATTTGAGATGATTTATTTCGTGAGCAGCTAAGAGTAAAGTACTAAGTAAAGTAAGATGAGATGGGCTGTTGCCAGACGATCTGAGAGAAGAGAAGAGAACAAAACAGAAACATAAAAAAGATCCGTGAAAATCATATCATTTTCAACATTCAACATTGCGGGCAATGACCATAAAAATCGCGCGGGAGTTGATTCACCGCGCTTCATGGTCCTGTGTCTCACAACGGCACGGCCGCTGTCGAGAAAGATGAGATGACCAGACATAAACAGTATGAAGGAAAGGGAAGCATCGTGACAGAGACATAACCCGTAAACCAACGCCCGAGTTGCGCCTGTAAATGAGCAGAAAATAACCTGTTGTCGTCCAAAACGTTTCCGTGGCGCCCAGAGCAAATGCGTTGACATGTGAAGAAGAAAGAAGAAACAAGAAACAAAAAAAAAAAAAGAGAAAGAAGTCAAGTACACCATGTCCGCTTATGAAAATCAAAACGCCACTGGAAACCGAACGGCCATGTTATGCTTGGAGACAACAAAGAAAACAAGAAAAAAAGGGTCCATCATGGATGGGGAAAGAAACGAACGGGGATGAAAATGAAAGCATAGAGATAGTCTCTAGACGACCTGCGTCCAAGTCCGTGCGGATTTTACTGCACACGTCGGGCGTGGTGGTGCCGCAGAGCTGCTGGCGCAAAGCCCACTGGCATCCATACGGCGGCGCAGCCGGCCAGATCCATGGCGGTTCTTTATTTGTCCTGAGGAGCCGCCGGGTTAGTTCATGTACCTCACAGGATATTGATAGATCTAGTGGCCGAGAAAAGGATGGTGTAGGCGAAGGTGGCGCCGAGGCGGAGAGGACGGGGGGGACGGGGACGACGAAGAGGACGAGGAGGACGAGGAAAGGGTGCTGGGGCGAGCAAACGAACCAAGGAACCAATCCCAGCGGCGGTCTTCACGGTGAAGCGCTTCTTCGCCGTGTGCATTGCTCTCGCGTGCCATGCGCTCGGCGCGGCGTGCAGCTGTCTCGCCGACAAGGTACGGGTCCTCCAGAGGACGGAACGAGCCGTTACCGGTGCTCAGTCGGCCGATGGCGTTGTTACCGCCACCGTTACCACTGCGGCTGTTGCCGGCGACACCAACAACAGAACCAGAACCATTTCCGCTAGCGTTGCCGTTACCGTTGCCGCCACCAGCCGCAGCGTTCCGACGTGCGGCAGCAGCAGCCATGCGCCGGCTGGCTGCAGCTTCCTCCTGCTCCATGCGCTCGAGGACAGCCAAGCGGCGCATCAGACCTCCAATCTCAGCAGCGGCAGAGGCATGTTCAGCAGCGGCGACACGGCGCAGGGCAACGGAGTGGTATAGGCGGGCGTTGGGGCTGGTTGAGATGGTTGACCACGAGGGCACACGGAAGCGAGACAGGTCGGGGATGTTTTCGTCACGGCGCACATTGTCCATGCGAGGAGGGACATTAAAGACGGCGCCGGCACCAGTTCCTGAAGCGGCGGAAACCGGCTCGCCGAGCAGCGACGGTGGCGTTGGCGGCGCCTGCCCGGTGACGGGGCGGGGCGACAACACGTTCGGCGGAGCCCACTGGCGGAGCGGTTAACGGGGGCAGCAGGCTGCTGTAGCCGGAACTGGGGACGGTGTAGTGCAATGTGGGTGCCTCCGAAGCTAAAGAGATGGGGGAGCGCGTGATCAAAGCGGTTAGCGGAAGTCCGATCCGAAGGCCTGGACGAACTGGAAGGATACACCAAGGAGGCATGGAGCATGGAGCAGCATGGAGCAGCATGAGGCAAGAGGGGCAAACACGCAAGCGGGCAAGCGGGCAAGCTGCAGGGGTGCCGGCCAGAAAAGGCCATGCGCGGGGCACGTTGTTTGCGTGCCCGGCCGACGATCGGAAGACGCCGATGACGACACATTGCGCCCAGATAAGAGCGGCCCCAGCATCTTTCGAGGGAAGCAGCGCAAAAATAACGGAAAGTAGGAAAGTAAAAAGAAAAGTCAAAACTCACAGTAAGAAGGCGCTGCTGAGCGGATGGATGCCGTCTCGAAATCCTCAGCAGTGAGAGCTTCCATGATCTCGTGAGAGCGGCGGGGGATCATGATGTCGGCCATCTTGTCCGTCTTTTTTTTTTTTTTTGCTGTTGTTTGTCGTTTGTTGTCCGTTTGTCTGTCTTCTGGTACTTTTTGGTGTGCGTTGCGATTTGTCTGGAGGGCGTCCGTCCTTATGATTCGGCGGTGGCTGGCGCAAACGAGTTGGTGTATAAAATATGCAAGGCGCGGATATCGGAAACGTCACTCTGCGTGTATTGGTATTCGAGTAGTTGTTGACGTGTGGCGGCGCAAGGCGAATAAACGAGAGGCGTGGTTGGTGAGAGAGAGTAAAGAAAACAAAAACAGAAGAAAAAAAAGGAAGAGTAGGAGGAGAAGAAGAAAAGAAGTTCAAAAGCGTTAAGAAGTTCACAACGCAAAAAGAAAAAGACAAAAAAGGAACGGGAAAATAGAACAGAGACCGTAGCCCAAGCACAAGAGGAATGCGGAAACAGAAAGCAGCCCGAGGGGGGGAGGTGGACGAGGTGGAAGAGGTGGAGGAGGAAGAAAAGGTGGGACCTCTAAAGCTGTGTGGACTGTGGACGTCTGCAACCTGTGGTCAACCTGTCTGTGCCTTGTGTCCCTCTTTCTTGTGTTGTTCTATTGATAATGTAGCGCGGGCGGGCCTGCAGGACGTTGTGGACCGCCCCGTGTTGATGGTGAGGATAGAAACTGCGGCTCGATGGACTTCGTGTGGTTCCTCTCGTTCGTCTCCTCTTTCTCTCTTTTGGCCTGTCGTTGACTCTCTGACAGCTTAGCGTCACCTCGACGTGTGACGAATGTGGTAATAAGTGATAATAGGCAATAGGACGCCTTATGTTCGTCTGTGTTGATGTTGCAAGATGTATGTCAGTGAACGTTCTGGGTTCTGGTCTTCCTCGCCCTTTGCTGTCTTTCTGGTCTGTATTTTTGTTTGATGTCTCGGGAGAGTTGAAGCGATCGTGAACGTTGAGCGCGGGACAGGGCAAGACAAGAAAAGGTTGTCATCCGACCACTTACCCTGTTGGTGGCTTGCCAGTCTATTTGTTCTGGTTCCCTTCCCTTTTCTCTCTCTTACCTTTTCCTTTTGAGTCCCTTGCCCCTTGGCATTTTATTTTCTTTTTTCCGTCTTTCGTCTTTCGTCAAGTTCAGGTCCCCTTCTGACCCTTGCCCTTTTTTTCTTTTCTTCCTCCTTCTCGTCCTCCTGTTCTCTTCTTCTATTTTATTCGTCCCGCAGTTGGCTGTGCTATTGTGCCCTACTCTATACCCTTACCCGGGGGGTGTGTATGTGTGTGTGGTGTGCGTGGCTTCTTTGGGATCCCTCTTTCCTCTCTCTCGGAAAAGCCAGGCCAAGTGCAGGCAAAAAGAGTTAAAGAGGGTGTGCGGGTGGTCACAACGGCTCTCCTCAGTAGAGACCAGAGACAAGAAGAGACAAGTAGAGACACGTAGAGACAGAAAATGCTCGTAAATGTGACACGTGAGGGCTTCCAGAAGGGGAGAGCCCCCGAACGTAAAAGGGTGGGAGGGGAAAAGCGTGGGCTGGCAACGATGCAGGTCGCGCGCCTGAAGAGGCAAGACAGCCAGCCAAATGCACAGAAAGTCGAGAACAACGCGAAGGGGGGAGGGGGGGGGGTGAGGGGGGGTGGCTGGCACGTAGGTGACCGTTAGCCTGTCGACCGGCGCCGTCTAGCTGCGTCTTACAGGAACGGGCTGGGCGAGGGTCCTCCTTTGTCTGCAGGAGAGAGGGGTGACGATGCGAGGTTGTCGACGAGAGACGACGAGAGACGACGAGAGACGACCAGAGACGACCCAAAAAAGCCGACAAGAATAGTAGTCAACTCGTGGTGAGAAGCAAAAAAGGAGGGAGGATAGGGAGGGGTCGTGAGGTTGTGAAGGAGGAACAGTGTAAGTGGAGTTGGGTGGAGATGGCGAGAGATGGTTTAAGAATGTCTTGATGCAAACAAAGGCCACAGGGACAGGAAGAGAAGGACAATAGAATAAAGTCTGGAGGGGAAAGGAATCGCGCCGAAAAGGAATAGTTGGTGGTCGCAAAGAGGCTTAGAGCCGAGGAATAATACTGAGAACTGAGAATGGGAGGGAGAGAAAGTCTCAAAAGTGAACAAAGTATTGCGGAGATGTACTGTGTAATACGGCGGGTGTAAGACGAAATGCTTGCTGCGCTCCAGCATCAGTCGATGACGAGAGGCTGGGCCGCTACTTGGTTGGCGTGGATCTTGGCTGGGATGTCGCGTGTTTGGGATGCTGGGATGCTGGGATGTGTTGGATGCAATGAGGCTATTACCAGTAAAAAGAAAAGTGAAAGAGGTGGACAAGGGCGGGACGTGAAGGGAATGCACCGAAAGTCACAACTCAAGAAAAAGATATTCCGTGAAAAGGCAGTTGTGGCAGTTGCAACTTCCCGTTCAAGAGGCATGTGAGGCCCAAAGCCAAGGCAGTTACGGAAGGTGCCAAGTACACACCAATGCGGCAGGAACGGCGGGCACCAGAAGACCGGTTTAGGGAGGGCAAGAAACACAGTCGTGGGATAAGGTCAAAAGAGGGAAAGAACGATCGGTCTCTTTTCTCTCCCTTGCGCCTACCCCAGGCGCCTCGTCGGGAGAATTATGTTTGCTCGGCCGTAGAGACTGCAGGCCAAGCAACGCGGCCAAGAAGGCAGGCGAGCAGCAGCGGTGAACAGGGAAAGGGAAGCAGGATGGCCTGGGGAAGAGAACAAGATGATAAGACGTGAGACAGCTGGACAACCAACGTCACCAGGTGATCCATCTAGTCGGCATCCATGTAAATGTCCATGTAGATAAGACGGCAGGAGCATATGCTTGCGTCCTGCCTTTCTTGTTAGCAAGTGCGATTCCAAGGAAAGAGCATCCGGCAGACCCAGCAAGTCTACAGCATTATTCGTATCGAGATGCCTCACGGAGTAATATGGAGAAAAAGTTATGGAGCAAGATCTATGGATAAAGAAAGAGCTATGGAGGGCCCGCCCTGTTGTTCTTTCCTGATATTCTGGGGCCCGTATTTTGTTACTTCTATGTTATTTTTGGGGCGTCTCTTTTCTAAGATCTTTTCAAACTTGTATTACCTGGGAAAGAGCGACGGTGCGAAGGCCTCCCACGCCCCCGAACTTCCTAAAGTTGTCGTAATACGGCGTGTTGTGTGGACATGCTGTGGACAGCTTTGTGGGCTCGCCTGTGTCGTGTATGCCAGTCCGCGCTCCTCCAGGATGGCGGGACAGACGGCCCAGGCCCCTCTCTGGCCCTGTGGGCTGTAGCCCAAAGCCATCCAGTTGCCCTGCCCCTCTTTCCGCAGGTGCTTTTTCTGGCATTACACGACCGCAAACCTGCACAACGTTGCTCCACTTCCGACACCATCCATCATTTCTACGGTTTCGGTATTTCGTGTTTTGAACCGCGAAAGAGACACGACAAGTCGACACAGGTACGGTGTACTTGTGGCAGATCTACTATTGCCGAAAGTAAACAGAGCGAGCAACAGTTCGCCTCCGGCTGGGTGTTGGATTCGAAACTACGAACGACAAACGGCCAACGGTTTCTCTTTTCTATCTTTTCTGACGCACTCCATTTTCGAACCGTTGTTCCGATTGCCTTTGACTTGATTTGAGTTGATACTACGATATTACACAAACGGCAGATCGCACGGCAGTGCTTTGTCTACTTTGACATCACTAGTGAGCCTGGCGGCGACTACTTCGTATGCGATAATAAACCAGGTATTGTTTGATAATCATGAGTAGAGAGGAAAGTTGACCGCCGCAACCTATCCAGCTTCTTTTTCTTCTTTTTTTTCGTCTTTTTTTTGTTTTTATATCTCTCGTTTTGTCTCCTTTTTCCTTGGGGGGGGGTTCCCTGTTGAATATATCCGTTCCGATCCGAATGCACCAAACCCCATATACATACAGTATCACCGTTTCAACATCACATTTTCAGAGGCTCATGTGAGGCCTCCCTCTCCTTTTGCTCTTCTCTTACCGCCCCGGCTTGTAGTCCTTGATGTGCTCGACAATCACCTTGGCACCCTGCTCCGGCGAGTGTTGCCGGCCCAGCGCCTCGACGAAAATCGCCCTGCGGGTCCATCAGGTAGAAGTAGATGCTGTGGTCGACCAGGTAGTCCTGTCCCGGCTCGACGTTTGTGGGAGTGCTAAAGTACACGCGGTACGCCTTGCACATGGCCTTGACCTGGTCGTACGTGCCCGTCAGGCCAATGAAGCGCGGGTGGAACTCCACCAGGTACTTGCCGAGCACATCGGGCGTGTCACGGGCCGGATCGCACGTCACAAACACGGGCAGCAGCTTGCCCGGTTGCTCGGCCTCGACCATGTCGAACATGCGGCTCATCTTGTCGAGTTCTTCGGGGCAAATGTCGGGGCAGTGGGAGAAGCCAAAGTAGACGAGAGAGTGGCGGCCCTTGAGGTCCGCTTCCGTCACCGTCCGGCCGTTCTGGTCGACGAGCTCAAAGGGGCCGCCGACCTTGGGCCGGCCGACGCCCTTGTTGGCCTCGGCGATGCGCTTGCGCTTCATGCGCTCCTTTTCGTGCTCAAAGTACCACATCAGGCCGGCGCCGGCGAGGACAAAGAGTACACCTGCTTTCCACGAGAAGGGCTAAAAGGTCAGTGGGGTGGACAAAACAAAGAGTTGGAAGAAGGAAAGCACTTACTCCTGACCGGTGCCGGCTCTTGGCCTCTTCGACGGTCTTGAACTTGGTCCTCCGCTGCATCATCGGCAGAGGACTGTGGTTGCCAGTTATTCCCGCCCGCGCCGGCACCGGCTCTCCGTGCGGTCGTGGGTACTGGCCGGCGAGTGGCAGCGTCGCCATTGGATGCGACCTGGCGAGCAAAGGATGTCGAGAATGGACGCATGCTCTGGGCAGAGGCGGCAGACCCGGCAGGTTGTGAGGAAAGGAAGAAGTTGCGGCAGACGCCCGCAAAGGGCGTCGCCCTCGGCATAGAGCGGCTCATTGGTGTAGGGACTGCGAGGTCGAGTAAACGTCTTGCGGTCGATGAAGATCGAAGTCTGAATCGAAGCAGGTTAGAAGCCAATTGCAATTGGCTTTTGTCAGGCACAGTATTTTCGGTGTACGTGAGCGTCGCGGTTGTTCGTTGAAGGTTTGGTGACGTATGGTAAGGTTTGGTGATCTTGGAGATCTTTCGTTGGTTTGTGGTCTGACCGTTGGAGCTGGGCTGGGGTTCTGAGTGGTGGCCAAAAATCGACATTGAGAAAAATCCTTGAGAAAAAGCTATGATAATCAGAACAGGCGGGCCAGTTGCTCGAGTGGGCATTCACTGGGGGATCTGGCCACTCACAGCACACTGTATTGAGCACAGTTGAGCAAGATTCGGGATCCACTTTCTTCTAACCCCCGCTATTTGCTGCCTCGCGGCTTTCCCTAAACTGCCAGCACATGTAGAACACGCCGGACACGCCTGCCGCGTCGCGTGCGCTGGAAATTTTAAAGTGGTTTTTTCTCGCGGGGTGCGCCTGCCTTAATTGCCTTTACCGCATTTTGGCGTAATTGGTAGGAGCGACTTGATCCCCAACCTCGAACCTCAACCAAGAAAAGCTCGAATCGCGACACACTACCAAATTTCAACTTCACCAACCTCTTTTTCGACCTCGACTTTTGACTTTTTGCACCACCTCACGAACACCCCATTCCCACCACAGCGATAAACAACTTACGCGACATTTCACGACACTTTTCGACGCTTCACATGCATTCACGCAATACAATCTGCTTGCGACACTAACAGGAGCGCAGTCTTCCATTTCGCTCGGCGTCCTGCGCCCCAAGAGGCAACGGCGAATTGAGCTTGACTCTGATTGCGTTTAATGATCACACCTTTAAATCTCGTCCACTCTCGACTTCCACTCCGCGATGCGGCGTCTAGCGGTGTGCCGTCGCGCACAAGCCACTCGCCGTCGCCACTCTCCACCTCCTACTCCCAGGACTTCGCTGCCGGCCGAGTTTACGGGCAGCTACTTTGCGCCCATTGTAGCGCAGACAATTGGGCGGACGGGATCCATCGACAGCGATGTCCACATGACGGATGTGACCGACGACGGCACGGCCGACCACAGCCACAGTCACAGCAATCATCTCCGACAGAAAGCAGGGAGCGAGCGGTACTCGTCGCCACTGTCCACGGCCTCGACGACAGGTACTTCGGCGGCGGCCAGCCACGAGCAGCAGTAGAAAAGGCGGCGGTTAACGCGGCATCATCATCCTCGTCAAAGCGCGGCGGAAACAGAAAATGGGGCGACGTCACGAGGAGGAGGAAACTCGTCCAATGCCAATGCGCGCGGCGTGGCGAAGTCAAAGAAGAAGGGCGTTGCCATACCGACGAACAAGTCATCAAGATCAAAGAGTGGAGGCGACAAACGACGAGGAGGAGACACATACTCGACGGCATCGTCTCCGAGCCCACGACCCATCAAGCTCGAATCCTACAGCAGTAGCGACGACGAGAGCGACCGCGACCACAACCGTGACAACCACCACTTGGAGGCGGACGATGAAGACGACGACCTCGAGGACGAGCGCGGCGGTACCCATGACGTTGGGACGGGGTCCATTGCCGGCGGCGTCGGTGGCTTGGACGGCAACACCTCCGACAATGGACCCTACTGCATCTGCCGTGGACCCGATGACCACCGCTGGATGATTCAGTGCGACGAATGCGAAGACTGGTTCCACGGCGATTGCGTTAAGATCAACAAGGAGGAGGGCGAGAACATTGATGCTGAGCTACATTTGTCCCAACTGCACCATCCCCGGACGCTATGTTACTCGTTTCCGTCGGCTGTGTTCGCTGCCCGGCTGTCGCCGGGCGGCACGGCTGTATGGCGACGACGGCGCCGCCCCGCTGGACTCCACGGAGGCCAGCCAGTTTTGCTCCGACAGCCACCGAGACCAGTGGTGGGATACGCTGCTAGGCCGGGTTATCCAGACGGAGCGGGCAGAGCGGCGATCCGGATCTTCGACGGCGGCAGCAGCGGAGGCTAAGATGGCCGTCGATCTGTTCACACCCGCCCAGCTGGTCGCTGTGCTGGCTCATACTGATGAGCCGGGCGTTGCCCAGATGCTGTTACATGGCCTCGTGCACGACAACAAGACGGCGGCCGACCTCGACACCATGATGACAGTTGAGGAGCGGGCCACGACGCAAAAGTCCGCCGCTGACCGCTACCACCTGGCCGAGCAGATCGTCATGTGCAAGAAGATGCTGCAGCTGCTCGACATGACCAAGACGCGCAGCCAAGAAGCCATCAAGGCCGGGCTGGTCGAGCGTGACAGTTGCGGGTACGACGAACGCCTGCAGCATGTGGCTGTTCAGCCACATTTTCAACTGTTTTTGGCGAGCCCTGAAGGTGTCGCCACTCTTTCGGGGTGACACACTCCAAGCGCCGCAATTTGACGAGGCTGGGCACGCTATCGACTACTCCAAGGGTGGTGACATTAAGAAAGAGAAAGACGACGACGGTGAAGACGATGAGGAAGAGGATGACGACAACGGCAACAAAAACCCAGAGACGGCCGGCATGTGCGGGAAACGCAAGTGTAAAGCACACTCCAGCTGGTTCTCCACGCTGGCCCGCGACGTGCGCATGCAGATGCAGGAGTTGACGCGCCAAGCCGCCGCTCTCCGCGACAATGAGATGCGCATACGCTTGGCCGCCATCCAGCGCACGTTTGTGAAGCAGCACTCGGCCTACGAGGTGCGGTACGTTGGTGACTCGGACAACTCGCTGACCTCGTTAGCTGGAGACGAGGAAGACGAGGGTGATAGTAGCTTCGAGAGTGATAGCGAGAGCGACGAGGCGGCACCACAGAACAACGCAGGTGATGACGTCGCCAAAATGGATCATCACATTGCCGACGAAGACGATGACGAAGACATGGTCGATCTCGTTGGATATGGCCACGACGACGACGTTGACGATAGTGCCCTCAACACAAACCCCGCGTCTCCAGCCTACAATGGCAGCCACGGCTTCTCGTCAAAACCAGGGAAACCAGTCAATGGCGACAGTAGCAGCCGCCATATTGACGAACCACGGCGCAATGGCCGCAGCCCAAAGACGGACAGTGACTAATTTGAAGGCTGATTCGCTTGGCAGAAAGTTCGAAGACATGATATTTTTGGAGGATTTGTTCTTTTTCTGTTTATTCCTCACATTGGTTAGCGTGGTGTATTCTCTCGGCGTTTAATTTGGGAGCATAATACTTCTTACTTTATATAATTCAGCTTCGTTTCCTCAGGGCGTTTGTTCTGTTTTCTTTAATGATCAGAGGCTACTGTTCAGTCAGGCACCAAAATCATTCAGTATCAAATTCAATCAGCATGACTGATGTTGCAAAAGGAAAATATCATGATGCACAACGCGATGTAGAGCTCCCGGTGTTTGAACTGAGCTCAATTCGATATATGCTTGTCTGATCTTGTTGTAGAGAACCGGACATGTCGTCTTCTGCCAATAAGTCTCAATGTAGTACAAGGTCGCTAGGCGTAAGAGGTCATAAAAAATGCTGTATTGCCCAAAATAGAAGCCTGTAAAGAAACAGGGGTATAACAAGACATATCGTGAAAAACGGTAGACGCTTAAAGAGACACGAAAAGTAAACGGTAAGAATATAAAAGTCTTGTATCCCTGGCATGCTTATGCCATGGAACAGCAAGGCTTAGATAGAAGTGAAGATGTACATGTTAAGTAATAAGATCCAAAGAATATAGTGCTGTTGCACACCGGGGCAATGCCGGCAGGGATCTAGTTTGTGGTAAGAAGAAGAAAAGAGAAAGAAATAAGAAGGCGAAAGCAGAAGCTCGCTCAAAAATCAAACGTAAATAGTAACAAGGAGGTAATACAACAAAATAGGGAGAAAGAGAAGTGAAACCCGAAAAATAGCACAAAACTGAAGAAAACAGATAACCAATCCCAAAGCAACGAGCCGTGAGGCAATACCGTTTTTATGCCAGCCGCGAGGCTCATTGTTGTCTTTACTCAACCCCTGTTTCTTTCCCCTTTTTTTTTGTTGGTTGTTGTGGCAGGCGAAAATCAGAAAATAAGAATTAAGGAATTGCCGAATATTCTCTTTTGCGTTTGTCGTGTCGTAAAATGTCATCGTAGTATATATGGTATATACATGTGGAGAGAGTGTGTGTATGTAGGCGCTTAGTGTCGGTGACGTCGACTGGAAGAGTGGCCTTCCCGGTGTCTATCGCGATGCCGCGATGACGAAGAATGGCTGTGACCATGACCGTGGCTGCGGCTGTGACTACTACTGCTGTGGTCTAGTTCGTGCTCGGCTTCTTCGAGACGTTGTCGAATATCGCGGACAATCTCGCGGATGTGGCCGATGCGGTCAAAGTCCAGCTCGAGCTCATCAATTTGATTGTTGATCTTCGTGAAACGTTCTATTTCGGCGTCTGCATCCACAATCATCTGGCCTGTTTCGTCATACATCATCTGGGTCGCAACTTGGGACTGTTCACTGAGATAGTCCATTTGCTGGGCGATGTGGTTCATCACACGCTCAAAGTACACTTCGAGTGCGGCAAGCGAGCTATGATCGAGCAGAAACATGCCCTGCGAGGATGCCCTACTAGCTGCTCGAGACGATGACGAGCCACTCCCACCATGTGCAAGGGCAGACTGACCCTGGCGCAAAAGAGTGAGCTCCTCATTGCTGAGATTCAGCTGAGTTGGGTCGATAACTTGTGACGATGGCATGGTCACATAGGTTTGCTACCACAGGCGCACTGGCGTAGAAGGAATGGTACGTGAAGGTACAGCGAACAAATATAGGGTTGCAAAGACAAGGCCTCCCAGTAAATATCAAAGCAGCTGAGTTCAGCTCTAATTCCAGCTCAAGCTCGAGCTCAAGCTCAAGCTCTTTGTTGGATTGCGAAACGAAGTGGGTCACCAAAGAAGCGGGAGCAACCGAGAAAAGTAAGCTACTGGAGAGCGCAAGTGCGATGCCGTTCGTGTGGGAATATCGAGGTCCAAGGGTCGTGCCGATGCGAGACTGGAAGGCAATCTCTGGTGAGACGGTGGTTGTGTTGCAGCGCGTGGGAGCAGACAGCCAGCTATGCTACCAGATAGCGCCTAGGTAGAGACAAATGACAGCGCAAGTTGGCGGGGATAGATTCCTCTACTTGATTTCTGTTCTGTCCAGCGTTCAAGGCGCAGCCTTAATTCGAGGACAAGAGCTGTCTGTTGCGATTTCGGGATGGTTGAATTTGTGAACGCGGTCGCGGTGTCTTTGACGTCGGCCGGGGCAGTCGCCGGCGGCGACGAAAGCTGCGATCGTGTGAGGTTACAGCAAGTGCTTTTCTCGTCTTTCTTTCGAGGTATAGGGTAGGTTCAGGATCGGGAGTGATGTCGAGGGTTAGGGATGCGGCTTGATTAAGCTGTATAGGAGGCGCACACGGCGTCATTGTTTCGAAATGGCGACGGCCGGCATTGCATATCAGGTCAGATCTTGAGAGCGTTGAGGTACGAGCGCCGAGGCGTCGGAAGCTTGCCGTGTTTTGTGTCGAGGAAGAAGAGAGGAGAGTCGGCGACAGGCGATTGGGGCGAGGAAAGCCAAGAACGGCAAAGGAAGAAAATGTCGCGGGGGAGGGGGCACTTCGAAAAGGAAAGGCGAAAGCAGGGGATGCGAGAGCACGACCGGGGGTGGTTGTTGTTAGCCCACAAACGAGAAAACCGGTCGTTGAAAGTTTCAAACTTTTTCGTGAGCAGAAATAAGCGGATAGGGTCCGCGCTGTCGGGGCAGCAGGGAACGACGAGGATGGGAAGGGATGGGGGTGGATGAAGCAACAGCGAAACACAACGGAGAGCAGTAAGCAATGTGTGAGAGAGAAAAGAGCGAGCAAACACTAGGAGGCAATGTGAAATCCGATAGAAAGGAGCGCAGGTCAACAAAAGAATAGTACGTCGTGAATGAAGCTAAAGGAGGAAACGGCGGCCGCCAGGAAACAAAAAAGGAGAGAAAAGAAAGGAAATGAAGAGAGAAAAAAAAAGGCAAGGAAAGAAGCGGCGATCGAGATGCCCGTGCCGAAGTGTTGCAGAAGTAGGGTCGTCGGATTCGGGCGGCGGAGGGCGGCAGGTGGGTGTTAAGTACGATTGATCCTCGTGTTCTGCAATTTCTATTTCGTACAGGAGTCGCACTTTGTAGCGATAAGTGGCCGCTGGGTCCTTCCAATTCGTGGGGGCATGGGTGGCCTGGTCTGGGCTGGCCAAGCGGTGTGCTGAAATGGGTAAAGATGCTGCAGGTATACCGCCGTCAGGGTGAAGGAGCAGTAGCTGGGAACGCCGTTCGTCGACGAAGAATTATGTTGCAATCTCCAATGCCGGATACTCGTAAATCAGGAAATGTTTTGGATGGCGGTCCGGTACCCTGGGTCGGTGGATGACAGGGAGGTAAGTGCGATATCGTATGCAGATGCAGATGCGGATGCAGACGCAGGGCTAACCACTGGCAGCACACGATGTCCACCTCAGTTGCGCCGCATGGGATCTTGTGTTCCTTGGTGTGTGGTTTGTGCCTTTCTGTTGATCGTTCACAATTGTACTGAGACTCGAGACCGGCCGGCTTTTCCCTGTTGTCGTTTGCGTCTCACCGTCTCTCACAGGTCGCTCGCCGGTCTAGGCTTTTCTGTTCACAAACAATACGACGTAGAGTGTTCCACTCCGCCCTTTTCTTGCATATCACGATCGGATCTGATGAAGAGGTCGGTGCTTTCGGCCTCTGTTTCTGTTTTGCTTGTTGCTTGTTTCTTTCTTTCTCGAATTGCCTCGGACCTCTTTCTTTTTCTGCTGGTATGCACGCAGCCGTTACCCGCCTCGAACAGCGGGCCTTGAAATGCCTGATTGGTGTCAGTTTCGATCGAAGCTGCAAGCTGCAAGGTCCCGGGCGAGAGAGTGGGGTTATTCAACAGGGCCAGGAGACGCCTGCAGGGAACGAAAGGGAATAAACGAAGAATAGTAAGTCCCAACGGTGAACAGTGGTAATGAAAATGGGGGGGGGGGTGTTGAGGGACAATAAAATAAAAAAAACAGGATGACAGGAGAGTGGGTGAGAAAAGGAACTGGTACACCAGGGCAGGATGTGGAAAGTCTGGATGGAGAATGGAGAATGGAGAATGGAGGTGTCAAGTCGGCGTGTGTAGGTTTCCTGTCTAACTTCTTTCCTTTTCTCTTTTCTTGCTCTTTTGCTCAACCCTGCATGACGCCTTTCCACTTTCGTTGCTTGTGCCGTGTGGTGGGTGAGCGGCTTTTTGTATGTCTCTCCTCCGTCCAAAGCAACCTTTTGGTTTGGCCTTTTTATCTCGTCTACTTGCCTTGTAGCGATTTGAGCGATTTCTGCTTCGTCTCTGGAGTTGGTATCGCGGTACCTGTGCGGGTGGCGTGTATGCGCGCGTGTGTAATTGTCGCGGTACAAAGGTAATGTCAGCCGATGGAGTGGGCGATCGTGGTGTTGGTGACCATTGAGGCAAAACGGAAATATAAGCAAAGGTTTAATTGAGAAGAGATAGAGAAGGGAGGGTAAAGGGTGTCTGGGCCATGAGCATGCCGCTGATAGCCAGTGTGGACGGGATATGATACTGTGTCGTTGAGCAAGAGTGCCGCCGGGAGATAGAATATATCAATGTCGAACTAGTGAGAGGAGTTGAGTGTGGGAGGAAGCAAAAAGGAGAGGAAAAGGAGACGATGGTGAGATGTGCAACAAAATGGGGAGAAATCAGGGGTGAAGATGGCCAAAGAGAGGAAAGAGCCACGGAGAAGTGTGCGAGGGCAAGTGCAGCTCAATTACAAAGTTCTATTGCCTGCATGCGGAAGGTACGCGCAGCGCAAGCAGGCGCAAGATGGACCATGGACAAAATCGAAGGAGAAAGGGCAAAGAGCGAGGGCCAGTGCGGAGTTGGTCACTCCTGCTCGTTCTTTTTTTCTTATTTTTTTCCCTGCTATTTGCAGCATATCGTGTATTGTCTTGGTTCTTTCCTTCCCTGCGTGTTCTCCTTTTCGTTTGCAGGTGTTCATCCAGTTTTTATTTTCCGTTGTTCCAGTCGTTCCTTCCGACCCAGAGAAAAGAATAGTGATTTCGACGTCGATGAAGGCGCCTCCTGCTTTGAGCACGCGGTTGCCTCTTTTGTCTCCCCACAGCACGCCGTGTACTCAGGTAGTATCTTGTACTCCGTACAATATGTTGTATTTTCATCCCATATCCCCCTTGCCCCTGCCGTGTCTCTTTCTACGACCACGAGTCCTTTCCTTCCCTCCCGATTCTTTCTTCTCTTCTTTCCAATTCCGGGTGTTTCCAGGCGCCCGCACGCCTTTTGGCGGCGCACACTTTGCACCACATGCACACATGCACGCCCTTTTTTTTATCTTATTTTCTTGAGTGTATCCGCCCAACTGCATATGCAGCTACTTGCAAAGTGCAGCGCCAAATTCCCGTTCCCAAACAGGAGGTGTCACTGCAGATAGCGTACGACGCTGCAGAAAAGACAAAGCGGGGACCAGGGGGGACTTGCGGCTGGACGACATTTGTCTCTGCTTTTTTCCCCTTTTTGTGGTTGTGTGGTTGTGTGCGGCGCATTGCACTGCGTCATCTGGGAGCGCCCAGAGAGGAGAGGCACCCCCGGGCTTGTCGGGTCGGTTGTCGAACAGAGTCTGGTGATGCTCACATGGGGGACATGGGGAAGCATGTGGACATGGGTGTCTTTGTGCGCCAGTACGATGTACCAAAAAGACAGGAAGACATGCCACGAGCTGGATGCATAAGATGAAGAACTGGCTTGGAGCTGCCCTCATTCTTCTACTGCGGTCTGTGAGTCTGTGTGCTGCAGGGGATGCGGCTGGTCTGCCGATCGCTTTAAATTCTCTGTACGAGTGTGTGCTTGTCAGGCACCTTGCCGAGTCGATATTGTGGGAGCTTTTAATTTATCGTCTAGCGAGAGGATAAGTGGCTTCTTTGGAGAGACCTACTGAGTATCCTGGCATGGTTTTCTTGTGTACGAGATGTAGGTGGAAATGATAACAAGATATGAACGAGAAGAAAAAGGCATGAAGTGGGATTTGAAAGTCTTGTTGGTTCTTTGGTGTAAGTGGGCTGGAGTGATTGATTGATTAACACGTACGGAGTAGACGAAAAATAAAGCACGTTTTGAACAGTTGTTGCAAAAGGAGGTAAAGCATGAAAGATGGCCGGCAGTTGCGGGCTTCCTATTCGCTGTCACATAATTTGTTCATGTTCCTGGTCCGTTTCCCTGATCCTAATTTCAACGGCCGCGGCAAGTCATCCAGCCTCGCTGCAAGTCATCACAGTCGGGGTCCAATTCAAAAGTATGGCTTGGTGAGTTGGTCCGAGCCTCGCTTGGTTACTGCTCCTGCTTGTTGGCTGTTGATATGGCCCCCAAAGTGCACACTCACCGGTTACCAGCTTCATTCTCACCAGTAAGCGAATCTGTAGGATGAACGCCATCGCATACTGGGGGCCGTGCAAGATGGGGTCAACTAAAAGCAGAAGCGCCCCTGAAATAAAGAGTGATGATATCCGAAAACTCATGTTCAAGAGTAGAAACACAGAACATGCCACAAATTAATTTGCCTTTCCCTTGTATACCATGCAGTTATATATGTACGATAGTAGTGAGTACAATATGTCGTAGATTAAAAATTCATTTGAAAAATAGATGCTAGAGTTGTGATATATGCCAAGTATTTTTTTTATGTAAGATATGTGCATTTCATTAGGTTTACTTTGTCTCTCACTTTCTACCGCCGGAACCCGTTGGCCACCCACTGCGCAGCATACCGGGCATGGCTTGTCACAAGACGGAAGAAGTTGCCGCAAGAACCGCCACCGTGGCGCCGTCCGTGTAGCAGCAACACAAGGCCCGTCAACACGGGCACACCGACCAGACCAATCAAGCCACCCAACAGCACACGGCCCTGGAACTCGCTCTTGCGCACAACCTCACTGTAGCGCTCATTACCAAAAGACACGCGGGCATACTTGGTGCGCCAGCCCAGCCAGGGCACATGCACAGACAGCTGCTCTTCCAAGAACTTGCGCAGGCGGTAGGTGGGGCTGAGGACAGAGGCGCGCATCTCAGTGTAGTTGTGTAGGGCGAGGTCGTTGATAGCATAGGCGTCGGGGACACGGAGGGCCGAGTACTCGGCGAGTGCTTGGGAGCGGCGAGCGTCGGCAGTGGCGGCGCACGTGTCGATATTACCGGACGGGTCGTTGGATTCTTCGTTGGCGTACTTGTCAAGCAGGCCAAAGAGGACACGCACATCCTCGAAACCCGCGTTCATGCCCTGGCCGTAAAAGGGGACCATGGCGTGGGCGGCGTCACCAACAATGACGGCTGAGGCCTGGAAGTGGTGCGGCTTGCAGTTGACGCTGATGAGGGGCAGATGGGGGTTGCGGCGGAATGAGGCGACGAGGTCGGCGGGCGGGATGAGTTCGGTGACACCTGGGAAGTGCTGGTCGAAAAAGGTGGGCAGCGTCTTGTCGTCGTCGGCAGGCACGGCCTCGAGAGTCGCAAACTCTGCCGCGGGCATAAATAGCGTGCAGGTAAACGAGCCGTCGTCGCTAGGGATGGCAATGAACATGAATTCTTTGCCGGGCCAGATGTGCAGGTGGTTGGGCGAGATGCGGAACTTGGCGCGGAAGGCGGCATCTGCATCCCCATCTTTTGTTGTTCCAGCATCTACCTCTGCCGCCTTGATCTGGAACTCGCACCACAGCGTATCAATGTAGTGTTGCTGGTAGTCCATCATGACATATTTCATGAGGTGGTGGCGCACAGGCGAGTGTGCACCGTCGGCACCAATCATGAAGTCGAAGTCAATCTCAATCTCACGCGCGCGGCCGGTCTTCTTGTTTGGTCCGTCCTTTGGCCCGTCCTGCAGCTCGAACCAGGCCTTGCGCTTGCGGAAGTCGGCGCCGGTCATTTTGTGGTTGAAGAAGAACTTGACGTTGGGCAGCTTCTCCAGGATGTCCAGCAGACGGCCGTTGAGGCCCGCACGGTCAATAGCAAAGATGGTCTGGCATGAGTTAGAAGTGAAGCTTTGAAAAGTGGCCAGTGGCTTTTCAGGAGAGACTTACCCGCCCATGGGCATCATAATCTTGTGCCGCCTCGTACAGCTCGCCCGATGGATTCCTGCCGTGAATCATACGTCCCCGCATGGGGATCGTGGCATCAAAGACATGCTCGAGCAGCTCGACATTACCCGAGTTCTCGAGAGCTGTGATGCCGCGTGTCGAGAGGGCGAGGTTGATGGATTTTGTGAAGTTGAGTGGTGTTGTGGACGGGTCACGGAGATCTGCCAGTTGTCAGTACTCACAACCCAGCAAAATACCGAGTCCCAGACATATTTCATGCACACCAGCTCACTCACCGTTACGAAGCTCGTACACCTCGACTTCGTGTCCCCGTTGTGCTGCGTAGAGAGCAGCCAATGAGCCGACGGGACCGGCGCCCACAATAACCGTCTTTTGTCTCACAGTCTCAGCCATGACGTGCGAGTGGGAGTGTGAGCTTGGACGTAAGTAAAGAAGATTGTGTGAACTCTCTTGAGTCACTCTTGACGAGGCTCTGACAAGGCCCTGAGGAAAATACCCGAGATGAAAGAAATGGACTCGGATGAGTCTTTTTTAATGAGTGCTTTTTCACTGGAATCTCATTTTCGTCTGAAAAAAATAGTGAGAGGAAAAGATTGCAGTCTCACCACAACTCTCAGTGAATCGAATCTTATGAATCGCTTTTCAAAAGACAAAAAAAACACGGCAAAGGACCAAGAGAAAAAAGCTAGATCCGTCCCTCCGATATCGAACGATGTGCCAGTGCCTGCGGCATGGATAATAAGACGGAGCGCGGATTGCTAAGGCTAAAAAACGGAGGACCGGAGCGCTGTATCCTAAACGGGAAAACGGTCTGTTGATAGTGCACGTGATATGACGGTCGAATCGTCGAGACGGTGCCTGGTCTCCACTGCAAAGATCTCCACTGCAAACTGCAAAGTTGACAGCCAATTGCCCTTGGAGCTGCCAGACGCTGCCAAAATGCCAAAACGAAGGGCGCCCAACACATCTTTGCAGCCGTTGCCTATCTGGGGGCTAGCGTGCCCGATAAGACTGAAGAGCTGCCCCCACTTATTTATGCCGCCGTCGCCCGCGCCTTCTGTTTTACGACATACAAAGTTGCCTCTGCAAATCGTACTTTTTTTTTCTCAAACGTCGAATTTTCGAATTTCGAATTTCGCATCGTGAACATTCTCGAGCCTCGTCTGTTGTTTCTCTCGGCCACCACGCTCTTGTGACACCGACGACATACGCGCATACCGCCCTACCCACCGATACACACACACACCCCTTGTCGCCATGGCCGACGAAGCAAAGCGGCCGTGTGCCGGCGGCGATTGCAGCAACGATGCCGGCACGCTTCAGTGCCCGACTTGCTTGAAGCTCGGCATGAAGGACAGCTTCTTCTGCTCGCAGGAGTGCTTTGGTCGGAACTGGGTGCGCTTGAGGAGCAGCTGGAATCCTAACCCACTGCCTGAGACTTTTACTGACCGATGTTTTTGTACATCTAGTTGTCGCACAAGACCGTCCATAAGAAGGATGCCAGTATGTTAAACCTTTATTTATTTTTTCTTATTATTTGAGATCTTTGGACACCTGCTAACACCCACTCAGAGGTCGGCTACTTCAACCCGTTCCCCAACTTCCCCTACACCGGCCCGCTGCGCCCTGTCTACCCTCTGTCCGCCAAGCGCTCCGTCCCCAAGACCATCCCCCACCCCGACTACGCCGCCGACGGCATCCCCAAGACCGCCCGCTCGCTGCTGCGGCCAAACAAGGTCGAGCTGCTCGACGCCAAGGCACAGGAGGGCATGCGCACCGTCTGTCGCCTCGCCCGTGAGGTCCTCGATATTGCCGCCGCCGCTCTCCGCCCGGGCATCACGACCGACGAGATTGACGAGATTGTCCACAAGGCCTGCATCGAGCGCGACTCGTACCCTTCGCCGCTCAACTACAACCACTTCCCCAAGTCTGTGTGTACCTCCGTCAACGAGGTCATCTGCCACGCATCCCCGACAAGCGTGTCCTTCTCGACGGCGACATTGTCAACCTCGACGTTACCCTCTACCACAAGGGTTACCACGGCGATCTCAACGAGACCTACTACGTCGGTGACCGTGCCCGCGCCGACCCCGACTCGGTGCGTGTCGTCGAGACCGCCCGCGAGTGCCTGGACGCGGCCATCCAGCTGGTCAAGCCCGGCGCACTGTACCGCGACTTTGGCAACGTGATTGAGAAGCACGCCAAATCGCGCGGCTGCAGTGTTATCCGCACATACGTCGGCCACGGCATCAACTCGGTGTTCCACGCACCACCCAACATCCCCCACTACGCTAAGAACAAGGCTGTCGGCGAGTGCAAGCCCGGCATGACCTTTACGATTGAGCCCATGGTGGCTCTGGGCAAGTACCGCGACGTCACCTGGCCGGACAACTGGACTAGCACCACCATTGACGGCAAGCGGACGGCGCAGTTTGAGCATACGCTGCTGGTGACGGAGACGGGTGTCGAGGTCCTGACCGCACGCACGGCTACGTCGCCGGGCGGCGCGATACCCATGCCCGAGGCCGCCAACGGCTCGGCGTAGGCGAGTGGAAGGGGAAGGTGTTGAATTTACATTATTTGATCTTACGGAGATCTTGCGGAGATTTTTTCAAAGTTTTCAGAGCCAGATTTTTAAGCATGGGATAGCGAGATCGGAGTTGGGGGAGGATGATGAGAACGAAAAGCAAAAGCAAAAAGCAAAAGCAATGAAATGTTACGAGCAGAAGCGCAATAAATAGAACGCTGCCCTTTTTTGTCAAAAAAATAAAAAATTCTCTTCCTAGCCAACGTTTGACACGTATCATGACAGCTGTCATGCCCAATGACCCAATGATGTTTCTCGTAGGATAATACCACCTATCGTTTACCATTAGGCTGCGTACGTCGTAGTTGACTTGCTGTTTGAAGTCTGGCTTCCTTGAGAATCTGGTTATGTGCGCGTGACAAATGCGTGCCACTGACGTCGTCTCGCAGAACGAAGCTCTTGCCCTTTTGACAGACCTGTTGTGAGTCGTCTGCCCCGCAGAGCTGTTCGCTCCTTCCCTTGCCTACTGGGGCCCACTTTCGCAATCACAGGCCAGGTCTGGCCGCTTTCCAGCCCGTAGAATAGTGGACAGCTGCCCCGTAATACAGGGGCTCGACCAGCCACCCGCCCGCTCTCTCGCTGTAGCTTTTGCGGGAAGGTGCTGCCCTGTGCCCGACCAAGCTTCTGCCTGTGGTTCTTTCCCGCTGAGTATTGATCGCATTGTTCTCCTCTAAGCAAGTACCGACAGGCTGGATCTTGCGGCAAGGGTACCTCCCACACCAATTCGTCCACTGTCTACTGAACCACGCCCCCACTAGGTGCAGTCAGCCTCCTTCCCGGTTCCGCTATTGCTGTCCTTTGTTGCCCTTCCTTCCCCCCTATCTAGCTGTCCATCCGTCGCCCCTTCCCCTGTAATACTCCGAATTTTCCTATTTTCTGTGCCTGCCCCCATAAACACACACAAGCCACAACAACCACTACGCTTCACCAGCCTTTTTTTTTGCGCAAGCTTCGGCCGGCGCTTTCCTTCCCCCTTCTCTTGCCCTCCACAGCTTTCCTTTTTCGCTCTCGCTGGATTACGCCTCTTTCGCACACCTTCCCTTCCATCTCTCTTTCTCTCCTTCGCTCCTTCCCATCTCCACCACCACCACCGACCTCCCCTCCTTTCCTGCGATACCTCGCCTCTTCTTCCCTCTCCACAATCTTCTTCCACCTTTCTTCCTCCTCCCCTCGACCTCGACCCTGACCAACCTTTGTGTCATTTACCCTTTCGTTTTCATCTCAATCGCGAAACTATCGCCAAATCATTTACTGTACGTTGCATCCCGCGGTTCTTTTGCTTCATTGCGCTTGACAGGGCTGGTTTTGCGCTTGGTAGCACGTCACAGTCACAAGCCACAAGGTTCAAAAACAAAAGAGTTTCTCTCCCTCGTGCTCCACGTTTTGATCTGCTCGAGGCCAGACCTGCCAGACGACCTCGAGAGCTGGACTGCCCGACGACCTTCACTCCGAAGGTTGAGCTAGGCGCCAGCCTCTCCATTTACCACCGCACAACCTTGTGTCTCTTCTTTTCTTTGGCTACTGCTGTTGCTGGCGAAAGTTGCATTTTTTGCATCTCATCTTCTAACATCATCGTCTTCCAGCATCGACCGACTGCGCATACCGCCGTCCGACCTCCGTCACATCTTCTTTCCCACTACCTACCGAAACCAATCGTCACAATGTCCGGAGAGGCGTGGCTGTACCTGTTCGCCGTGTTGATAAACGCGGTGAATCTGTTCCTGCAGGTCTTCTTTACGATTATGTATAGCGACCTGGAGTGGTATGTTATGCTCACCCGGTGTGCTTTTGAGGTGTTGTCGCCGTCCTGCAACAGCTTACTAACGTATATACAGCGACTACATCAACCCTATCGACCTTTGCAACCGACTCAACACGTATATCATCCCCGAAGCGGCCGTTCACGGCTTCCTGACCTTCCTGTTTCTCATCAACGGCTACTGGCTGCCTCTGATCCTTAACGCCCCGCTCCTCGCGTGGAACATCAAGAAGTATGTTTTTTTTTATGCCTACGACGGAATCCACGTTTTTCTGTTCTGTTTTGCGCCGGGCCGCCCTTGTGGGGCTTTTATTGGGAAGGAAAACACATGCTAACCTCGTGTCTTTTGTAGGATTATTGACAACACCCACCTCCTGGACGCGACCGAGATCTTCCGGAAACTCAACGTCCATAAGAAGGAGTCCTTCATCAAGCTCGGCTTCCACCTCATCATGTTCTTCTTCTACCTGTACAGCATGATCGTCGCCTTGATCAAGGATGAGGGCCACTAGAGCTCCCTCATCTGCTCCCCGTTTACGGTCAACATGGGCAACTCCGTGCTTGGTTTTTGGGTGCTGTACCTGAATGACTATTCGGGTCCCTGGACCTGGACCTGGGCTTCTCAAAAGGCGCCACCAGTCATATTACCCCAGCCGGCACACGATGCGCTATGTGACTTGGTCGTGAAGCTGGACTCTCTGCCATTACCCGACACTCTACTCTTCACGCGCGAGGCCATCCGCATTTCCACCGATCGGCTTATGAAGCGGGTCCGGCAGAAGACCATACGATTCATGGTTTTGCTGTCTCAATTTGTCTTTCTGGTATACACCTTTGTTGTACTCACGTACATCTCGGCTGCGTTCTGGCCGGAACCGTGGCGGCGTTACATTCCTTCTCTTATGCCTGAGCCTGTTCCAGGCTTAGGCAATAAGGTGAATGGATTTTGATCAAGAGCGGGGAGAATAGGGATGAGAGGAGAGGGGAGCGAACGAGCGAGCGAGAGAAAGAGCAGAAAGAAGCTGCAAGGGGAGCGGAGAAGATGTGGAGAAGCACTTTTCATCGGCGAGCGGCGATGTGTTGTTTATTTTTACTGGTTTTCTACCCGTTTTTATTGTCTTTTTTTCCCTGGGCTCTTCCTCGCGGTCGAGGCATGGTAATGATGTCTTTTTAGTTATTCTTGATTCTTTATATCGCCTGTGTTTATACCTGTGTCGAAACACACCGCTCCGGCGCTTATGGGCGTTTCTGTCTCACTGCCGAATATACAATGTAAATTTCTGTTTGTCTTGAGCTCCAAACCTAATATTACCCAATCCTTTGTTCATTGTCACGATATCCCATTCTTTGTCCATTGTTAACAGCTTCCTACGCCTGTTTTCACACCTTGCCCGCTGTTTTGCGATGTTTCTGCACGGCAGATGTATAAGCCAGTCATAGAATATGAGATAGAAAAGGAATTGCAATATTACCCGTAGTGCCAAAGCAAGAAAGATTCCATATTGTCGACAACCAATTTCACATGTCGAGCCTTGCTCGAGGCTGTGGCCGTTCTAGTCACGTGACGCGCATACCGCCCTGTTTATTTCTAGGCGGCCCAGATTAAACCGTGCAAGCTCGCCAATAAATCTCGGTTTTTGCCGCCTTGCACCAAGCCCGCGTACCCAAAACAACAAAGCCTTGCCGCGCCCACCTTGACGGCGCATTGCATTTGCTCTCCTATTACGACCTGGAACGACACTTCCAACACCGACAACCTCTAACGGTCCTTCTTCCCCAACATCCATTCATCTACGACGACATCCCTTCCCCCCACAGATCGCCATGGCCGACTTTGGCGACTACCCGCCCAACATGGCGCCCCAGGACGCCCTGGTGGTGCGGTCGCAGGCCACGCCCGACCATGCTGTCGTGCCCTACTCGGCCGAAGACATGGCGCGTCCCAACGTGGGCCCGGCCAACCCGTTCCGCCGCGCCAACATTGAGAGCAACACACAGCTCGTGCGCAGTTCCGAGACGGGCGCGGCAAAGCGCAAGAATGTGCTTTCGGGCACGGCAACGGAAGCGTTTCTGAGCGAACACACGTTCCGGAGCAAGCACCGGGCGGTGGAGCGGCGAGGTGGCCCGAGCGGGTGGTTTTGTCGGGCGAGGAAGTCAAGGCGCAGAACGCGGCCGTGCGGGCGGCGCGCGAGGGCAAAGGCAGCGCGACGGTGGCCGAGGGCGACAATGCGTATGTCGGCCCGTGGGCCAAGTTTCAGCGGAAGGCGGTCTACGATGAGGTCGATGGAGAAGAGGAGGAGGATGATGGGGAAGAATATGAGTACGAATACGAGGAGGACGAAGACGTGGTGGAGAGCGCACAGTGATCCCGGCGCCGGCATCGGCCCTGGCACGACGCAAGGAGCTCGAGACGGTGGGCGATGAGACGACAGCGTTTGTGGGCAGCGAGCAGTACGACTACCAGGGCCGGACATACATGCACGTGCCGCAGGACCTGGACGTGGATCTGCGCAAGGAGGTCGGCAGCATCACCAACTTTATCCCGCGCAAGCTGGTGCACACGTGGAAGGCACCTACACCCGGCCAGGCTGTGACGTCTCTAAAGTTGTTCCCCGAGTCCGGTCACTTGATGCTGAGCGGCAGCGCCGACAACACTGTGCGGTTATGGGACGTCTACCACCAGCGCGAGCTGCTGCGGACGTACACGGGCCACACGCGAGCGATTACCGACTTGGCGTTCAACCGCGACGGTACACGCTTCCTAACTGGCTCGCACGACCGGTGGATGAAGCTGTGGGACACGGAGACGGGCCAGTGCATCAACCGGTTCCGGACGGGCAAGACGCCGCACTGCCTGGTGTTCAACCCGTCCGTCGAGAACGCGCACGAGTTCTTGTCGGGCATGTCCAACAACAAGATTTTGCAGTGGGATACGCGGGCGGCCGCGAGCGGTTCTGATGGCGAGACGGCCAACGAACCTGTCCAGGACTACGACCACCATTTAGCAGCCATCAACACAATTGTCTTTGTCGACGAGAACCGGCGCTTCATGACGACGTCCGACGACAAGTCGGTGCGCGTGTGGGACTACAACATCCCCGTGCCGATTTCGTACACGAGCGAGCCGTGGATGTACCCGCTGACGCGGGCGGCGCTGCACCCGTCTAACAAGTACGTGGCGTACCAATCGGGCGACAACCAGGTGCTCGTGTACTCGGCGCGCGACAAGTACCGGCAGAACCGCAAGAAGGCGTTCAAGGGCCACAACAATGCGGGCACGGCGATTGACGTGACCATCAGCCCCGACGGACAGTTTTTGGCGTCGGGCGACACGTCGGGTTATGTGTGCTTCTTTGACTGGAAGACGTGCAAGATGTACGAGAAGCTCAAGGCCGACCCGGCGGGCGGATCGGTCAACCACGTTGTGTGGCACCCGCAGGAGACGAGCAAGGTGATTACGGCGGGCACGCACGGCGATATCAAGCTGTGGGACTGAGCGAGGAGGATGGTCATGGATTTGGGTATACAGCATATTTCGGCGTTTTGTTGTTTAGGCAGGAGCCTGGTTTGAAAAAGGGAATTTGTTTAGACAAAAATAATATATCACGTTCAGTGTTTCTTTTGGTAAAAAGGTCTATATGATTTTGATATGATGAAAACACCTGGCAATCCCAACAACCGGTAATTCTTTTTTGATATGATGAACCCCTTTTAATAGATACAGTCTCGTTTGGTGAAACGAGAACGAGGAAAATAAAAATCAAACTCCCAGACAGGTGACAGTGTTTAATCACAGGTTTTTATCGCTAACACAACCCAAAAAAGGCCCCGGGAAAATACACCCAACAAACGCTCTATGAAGTAAACAGCAAAATGAATTAAGATGCGTAAGACGTAGTATGCGCCTAGTTCCGCAGGAACGTCTTGAAGACGTTGCTCTGGGTGCAGTCGACCCACGGGTAGCCAATCTGGCCCAGGTATGTCTCGAGCTCGCCGACCTCGGCATCCGGGCACAGGATGCCCGTCAGGACCTTGCCAATGTCGCTGCCCTCGTTGCGGTACTGGAACAGGCTGATGTTGTAGAGCGGCGTAGAGTGGCCAAAAACTTCTCGAGGGCACCGGGCCGCTCGGGGAAGTTGAACATGTACAGGCGCTCGTTGGGCACAGACGAACGGCCGCCCATGAGGTAGCGGATATGGCCCTTGGCGAGCTCGTCGCCCGAAACATCGACGGCGTGCATGCCGTCGGTCGAGGCAATGCGAGCCATGAGGCTGCTGAGCTGCTGCACACGCTCGGCAGCATTGCCGGCCGTCAGGGATAGACCAAGCAGGATGTTGGCGGCCGAGTCGTCGCTGAACCGATAGCTAAACTCGGTGACGGCGTGCGGCATGATGGCGTCGATGAGCTCGGCAAACGCGCCGGGCCGCTCGGGAATCTCGACGGCCAGAAGAGCTTCCTTGCCCTCACCCAGAGTGGCGCGCTCGGCGACGAAGCGCAGGCGGTCAAAGTTCATGTTGGCGCCGCTCGTGATGGCGACAAGAGCGCGGTTGGGGTCGGACGACGGGTTCTGGGCGACGTACTTCTTGAGGCCAGCCAGGGCCAGCGCGCCGGCGGGCTCGACAATAGAGCGTGTGTCCTCAAAGACGTCCTTGATGGCGGCACAGGTTTCGTCCGTCGTGACCTGGATGACCTCATCCACAACCTCCTGACAGATGCGGAACGTCTCCTCGCCGACGGCCTTGACAGCGGCACCGTCGGCAAACACGCCCACTTCCTTGAGGAAGACACGCTCGCCCTTGGCCAGCGACTGCACCATGGCGTTGGCATCATACGCCTCGACACCGATAATCTTGACGTGCGGTGCAATGCGTTTCACATAAACACCAATGCCGGCAATAAGACCGCCGCCGCCGACACAGCAAAAGATGGCCTCGAGCTTCTGGATGTTGGTCTGGCGCAGCAGCTCCATGCCAATGGTGCCCTGGCCGGCAATGACGTACGGGTCGTCAAAGGGCGGGATATCAATCAGGCCGTCCTGCTGCACACGGCGAGCGCACTCCAGCTTGGCGGCGTCGAAATCAGGGCCGTGCAGCACAACATGGCCGCCCATGCGCGAGACGTTCTTGTGCTTGATGCTCGGCGTGCCCTCGGGCATAACAATGGTCGCCGGAATTTTGAGCTTGCGGGCCGAGTAGGCGACGCCCTGGGCGTGGTTGCCGGCGGACGAGCAGACGACGCCGCGCCACGAGTCGGCCGGGTCGAGATGGGCCATTTTGTTGTAGGCGCCGCGAAGCTTGAAACTGAACACGGGCTGCTCGTCCTCGCGCTTGAGCAGCACCTTGCACTCGAGGCGGTTGCTGATGTTGACGGCATGGCTCAGAGAGGTCTCCTTGCAGACTTCGTAGACGCGGGAGGTAAGGATAAGGCGGAGGTAGTCGGGATGGCCGTTGGGCAGGATGAACTCCTCGGGCAGCAGTTTGCGGACGCGGGCGGCGCGCTCGTCGGCTTCGGCCGAGGCAAGGTCGACAAGAGACTCGGTGCGCGAGAGGCCGGACACGCTGGGTGTCCGTGCAGGTGTCGGGCGACCGGGCGTGCTGGTGCCGTTTCCGTTGGTTGTGGTTGAGGAGGCGGCCGCCGAAGACCGCAGCGGCACCGCATTGGGCGAGCCATTGACGACGGTGCTGCCGTCCAGCTTGCCTACTGTTGGGTCGGACATGTTGTGTGTATGTGTGATGTGTGTTGGGGGTGGGTTGGTGGGAAAGACAGAGAAAAGAGAAAATGTAAAACAAAAGAAGGTCAGAGGTGGTGACTGACTTGATATGGACGAAAACCTTGAAAGGAGTCACCGCTACCGCAACCGCAAGCCGCCTTATTGCTAGCAAAAGCTCTCAGTTGGGGAAAGAGATAGCTAGCCGCAAAAAAAAAAAAAAAAAAGGACGGCAAGTGCGTCCGAGCTAGGAGGCAAAAGTTGTTAGCGGGGTTCTTCGTTGGACTGTGCTTGCGCTTGTGCTCCTGCAGGGACAACAACCAACGGCTCCAGCGCCATTGGGCAGCCGATAGCGGGGTGAGAACAAGGCCTGTGGCGATCTCTTTCAGTGGTCGCACAGTCGACAGCAGCAGGCACAGGCAGCAAAAGCCGAGCGCAATTAGTGCACGTCATTGGCTGCGGAGTGGCTCTACACGGGCAAAAATCAGTCCATAATTCCGTTGTCCAAGTCCTCCATACAAACCGACTATTCTCACGGTTTTTGGAGTTGAAGCCGTTTTTCAATCCAACGTCACACGACGATACCCTCACTCGACGTCAACGAAGCAATTGACGTCCTCGCACAGCGATCTACACAACCTCAACACCTGCATTACATACACACACATCGTCATCATGTCCAACTTACCGTCCGACTCTATGCCGTCGTCGTTTGACGAGAATGCGTGAGTCTCTCACCCTGCTCCATCTCAATCTGATTGGATGTCCTCTAACACCCCAGTGAATACCAGGCTACGCCGCTGCAAAAGTTTGGCCGCAAACTCATGAAAGAGCCCCTCATCCCTATCGGCTGCACCCTCACCGTCTACGCCTTTCTCAGCGCCACCCGCGCCATCCGCAAAGGCGACCACCACCAGGCCCAGCGCATGTTCCGTGCCCGTGTCCTGGCCCAAGGTTTTACGATTATGGCCATTGTCGGCGGCGGTATCTACCTCGCGGACGACCGGAAAAAGGAGCGCGAGCAGTGGGCGCTGGAGCGGCAGCAAAAGCAGCAGGCCGAGACACAGAAATGGATCAAGGAGCTGGAGGCCCGCGATGCCGAAGAAAAGGCACTGCGGGAGCGGATTGCGCGGCGGAAGGAGCTGCGCAAGGCCGGCGGCACAGCAGCAGACGATGCGGCAGCTGAGGCCGAACTAGAAGCACAGCTGGCGGCGGCGACGGAGCGGGAGGCGCGTGCCAAGGCGGCAGCGGGCGGCAACAGCAGCGGCGGTGTTCTGTCAGCACTGGGCGGACTGTTTGGTGGTGGTGGAAAGAAGGAGGACGCAAACAACACAGTTGCAGCATCAGCAGCATCAGAACCCGAGCCGGAGGCAGCACCGGCACCAGCAGAGGCCACGCCGGAAGTCAAGAAGGGTACACGGAAGAGTCATGGCCGGAGTCAGCTGGATACGCTGGGCGATCTGTTTGGCAAGCGGGGAGGTGGCTCGGATGGTGAAGAGAAGAAGTAAAGAAGTGAGGGCGTGCTGTGAAGAAGACATAATTGTACATAGATTGACACAAAAGGGATACCGGACTGGTCACTGGGACGAATACGGCAAAGCATAGTATGGACAGGACATAGCTCTACTCAAATTGAATTATCGAATCAAAAAAGGTAAAATTAAATCAAAAGAAGGTATATATAACAATTAGAGAGATGCCCAACGCCAGAAGAACTTCAAAATAGACAACACCCGTCGGCAGATTACACCATACTCCCGCCGCTCCGGCCACCACCAATTAGGCCGGCCATCTCCAACAGCGCTCGGTCCGCCTCAATATCACCCGTGCCCAGGTTGATGCGCCGCCGCGACTCGGCCTCCCGCGCCTCCCAGGCCCACCGCTCTGCCTGCGCTTTCGCCTCGTCGTCGCCACCGCAGCCCCAGACCTCGAGCGCCTCGATGGAGAAGCGGTCCTGGAAAGAGAACATGCGGGCCACGCTTGGGTGGAAGGCGCCGCCAGCCCCACTGCCGGCACTTCCTGGGGACCCAGAAGAAGGGTGCCCCCGGTCATGAGTCATGACACCGAATTCAAAGTTGGCGTCAATCATGAGCGACAGTGGCCCCAATGGCAGAATACCCTCGACGGCCGATTGGACATGCTGGTGCTGCTTGAGGCTGGCCTTGACGGCCGCGCCAGTGGGCGAGGGACAGCCGAAACCGATGCCGCCCGCGTGGTTGTTGGCCGCTGAGGGTTTGACAAAGGCAGTGTAGTCGTGGTTGATGGTCGAAGCGCCAAAGACATCGTGCACAGGACTGAGCTGGAACAAGACGGTTTCACTGTCACCAAAGCACTCGCGGTGTGTCAAGCGCCAGGGCTGGCTAATGTAGGCGCCAAAGATGAGCGTTTCGTCGTCATCGTCGTTTTCGGAGGAAGCAGCGGCTGCGGTCGCCGCCCGTTTGCCATTCCCGTGGGGAAACCGCCTTGGAGGCAGGGCATTGGCAAACGTAGCCTCCTGGCCACGCGGGGTATCGCTGATGCGTGTTCCCTTGACGAGCAATATCGTGGGCGCGCGCCAGTTGAAGACCTTGGTCTCAAATGAGCCCATGGAAAAGCCGTCGTTGTCGCCCGAGTAGAGAGGCCGCAGACGGTGGAAGAGGGAGGATCCAGGGATAAAGAAGGAGAGCTGGGAGAGGATGTTGAGGTTCATGATGTTGTTGACTGAGTCCTGTAGGAGTAAGGGCGGGATGGGGATATCTTTGGGTGGGATGGAAGCGGCAGCGGACGACTTGCGTCTCACGAGTGTGGCAGGAGTGGTGTTGCTACTATCGGTGGTTGTGTTTGAACTCTCGCCGCTTGTATTGGTACTGGCGCCAGCGCCAGGCTTCATCCGTGACAGATCCAGATTCTTGGAGAACAAAAAGTGCTCAAACAGCGCATTAAAGCCACTGAACAAAAATGGGAAGCACACGGGAATGATGGAGTCAAAGTGGGCAAACTTAATGCCCGGCGATGTCTCAACATCCAAAAAGGTAGCCAGAATACACTGGGCCGTCTCCCGCAGGGTGTCCAGAGCGTCTCCTGTAATGCGTCCGACGTATAGCGAAAGCTGTTCTTGAGGGCCTAGAGGTGCCACCAAAATCAGCAGCATCAGAAGCCGGCGGAAGTTGTCGGCAGGGATACGTGCACCATGCAGCGTAGCGGCAATATCGGACACCTTTCTTGCGGCCGCTTTGGGGCCCGTGGGCACGGAAGTGTTGTTGACGTAGTCGAGCGTATCAAACGCGGCCAAGACCAGCTCGTCGTCGTCGTCTTTGGGAAGTGTATCGTCCTCGTCGTGCTCGTCACCGTCTTCGTCGCCGTTTTGGTCATCTTCCTCCTCATCCTCGACTGGGGCGTCCACAGAGAACCCTTGGTTACCTGAGGGTCCTGCCGGTTGGGCTCGTGCTGCTGCTGCTGCCTCCTTCTTGTCCTCTGAAAACAGCTTGCGGTCGTGCACAGCCAGACTCCGGAACAGCAGCGTACGGCGGTCGCTCGCACCGTGGGCCAGTACGCGCTTGTACCGCTCCGTCAGTAAAGTGACAACAATGACGAGCTGCTCGAGGCCCAGGACAGCGGGCGCCTCGGACAAAAAGGGGAAAGCCCCCAAGTACGAAATCATCTGGAACACGACGGGGGAGACGCCCAGGATATCGGGGATCGCCAGGAAGCGGGCGACAGTGTCCTCCTTGAGATAGCGCAAGACGTGCTGCTTCCTGTTGTGTTGGGGAGTGGCCGGAGGGTGGTCGCTCTTGTCACTACCGTCGCCATTGTTGTCGCCGTCGTCGCCATTGTCGTTGTCGTCGCCCTCCCTCGGCTGGTAGTTGTTGTTGTCCCGGCTCACATACGGACTGTCAATGGTAGCGTCGGCCAGGCTTTTGAAGTTGTCTTTGAGCGAGTAGAGTTCGAGAGAAGTGAAGCATTTCGTCGCAAAGCGGTTTGCCTGACGATGTTAGCAGAAAACATTGACCAAAAGGGTACATCGTCCATCCCTACTTACCAGCTCTTTCACGAGCTCTTCGTGTGACCGCTGCACCGGCGGCGGCGCCGACTGGCCCTGTCCCATGGCGGCGGTGTATCAGGTCGTACTGAAAATGGGAATAAAAGTATGACAATCGACTCGCTGTCGTTTCGAATCCGTGTCGATGCCGTTTACTCCCCGTCTTTATTCGATTCGTCGCTGCAAAGAAGGCTAGATGCAGGTTCAGATGCAGATGCGCAGTCCGAAACAGCCGTCGTCATGGTGGTACAGAATACGGTGAGAGTTGTACGCGGGGAAAGCCGCAGTGGGTATCAATGCGGGTTCGATGCTGGCGTTGATGTTGTTGTTTGCAATTGCGGCCCCAACTTTGAAGTGTGGAAACAATGGATACAAATGTGAATCCAGGCAGCCGGAAATATAAGAAAGTAAGCAAGTTAGAAATTCGAGACAAGGCAGGAACGCCCCAAAAAGCACATGAAATGGGAAAGTAAGCGTCGACCTTGGCTCCTTCTCCCTTTCTTGGGCCGTCTTGGGGCGTCTTGGGGCGTCTTGGGGAGGAAGGAATGCGGCGGCGAGCAGGCTACCGTAAAGCTCATGTGGGGTCCATTCTGGGTCGGTGAGGCGGGGAAGGCACGGAATCTTAGTGGTTTTCTGTGCTTTTAGGGGAAGGTGCGGGCTGGGCGCCTTCTGGTAAAGTGCACTATCGACCAACAAGGTGTGGCCTAACATAATATCGGCAGATTTAGGTGCCGCTACGTCATTCGTCAAGTAAAGGCAGACTGTGGAAACAACCAAATAAAACAGTCAGTGATGAGTTCGCAGCACAGGATCAAAAGGCGTAAGTAAATAAATAAATAAAAATTATCAATTCATCATGGTTTGAAAGATAATAGTTGATTTTGACACCTTGATGAAAATTATGTTTGGTTTTTTTTTTCTGTGATTTCTTGCCATAAAAAAAAACAACAAGATAGTAAAACACTATCAAAACTAAAAATGTTTCTGGAAAAGAAGATTGACACAAAAATCAAAGCTCAAAGAACAACAAACGCATTCAAATATACTTGAGTTATTTCACCCTGCATTCACATAGAGAGCACTGAAGATGGGAGTAGTCGAATGCATGTCTCGGGATCAAAAGGTCGAAAGTCAATGTTTCTGTTTGTACGACGTGCACAATTCCCCTTTTCGAGGCTGAAAAAACATGCGCGAAATATGGTTGTAAATATCACAGCTCAGCTTCCATAGTGAGAATTATATCTTAATGCGGAAATGCAAACCCAAAAGGAGTCGTATTGAGCAAATGTGATGAGATGTGGTAAATTGAGCGATAATACAAGGGAACAGCGAGCATACTTCAACTTTGTTCCACCCATATTTTTGACCACAATATCTTAGATCAACACCACCCAAAAGCCAATACACAAGGCATTGATGTTTACTTTTCATTGGTATAGCGAGGATCACGAGAAGTTGATGATGAGAGGCCTCCTTGATGAGGTGTGCTACTAGAAGTAAAAGTGATATAAAATCAAGTGCATCCTTGGCATCGTTCATTGTCAAGTCAATATTGTTGACCACCTCTATCACTTGACCGTCATCTGACCTCATGGCTCTCCGCCAGCATGTCTTCCAGCCGAAAGACCCCCATCTTACCTCTGACGAGGGTCGAAAGCAGCATAACATCCTCGCCTCGCTCGCCAAGGCCACGATCCATCTTGTTGGCGCCAAGTCCTCGGCGTGTCATTATTGTGACGCCCAGTCCGGACGAGGGAGATAGTGGCAAACGAGGCAGTGGTAACAGCAGCGGCCGGTATTGTGACGGCGATGACTACTTTGGCAGAGGCATCGGACGACATGGAGGACAAGGTGGACATCACGGCGGCGGCGGCGGCAGCGACTCGGGCCCGGCTCTGATGACACCGACCGATAATCGACCTACCTGGCGTGACGCGGAACACCACTTGGGCATCATCGCCACCGTCCGTTGGCTCCTTAGGCCCATATCGCCAACACGGCTGCCGACGGTCAGCCCCGGCATATCACCGCTTGGTTGGTGGGGACAGCACGCCCCCGAAGAAGAAACGCGCCATTGACAGCCTACCTACTCCGGTGGCATGTGTCGTCGTCCCTGCTGCTATCCTCGTCGCCCTCGCTTCGGCCGTCGTCTGCTCGTACTATCTCGTGCAGAGCATCGAGCCACTGGTACGGTCGACGTACGAAGGTGCAGCTGCAGCGCCGCCTCCCGACTCTGTACCCGAAGCGACGTCGGGCACGCTCAAAGGCCACTTTGTGGCTAGCATCGTCTTGCCGCTCATTGTCAATGTGTACAATTTTATGCGGGCAGCGGAAATTGCCTCGTGTGGTGGGCATGATGTCAGTTTGGCCGTGCACATGACGTACGGCGCGGGAGCCAACACGATTCTCCTAACTCTGCCGTTGCTGGTGCTGGTCGGCTGGCGGTCGGGCTACACGTTGAACCTCGACTTCCAGTCGTTTGACGTATCGATTTTGGCCGGGCCGGTGTGGGCGACGTCGATTCTGGTGACGAACTAGGTGGACTACTTCCGAGGGTTTGTCCTGCTGTGCTTGTGAGTCTTTTCCCCTCTCCTCTCCTTCTCTTCCTCTTCTCTCTGCTAATCCTTCTGCAGATACGTCATGCTGGCACTGGCCATCTTCCTGTACAAGGAGTAGTGTCCAGGGTAAAGATATAAACTGGCCAGAAAACTTTGGTTGTTTCTTCTTTTTTATGGTCTTCTGCTGGGTGTTGGTATTGATTGGTGTTTTCTAACGTTGTTTTCTAGTGATGGTTGTTTACTTTGGTGCATTTTGGGAAGCTGCTTGGAGGAGCTCTAGTTTGAGGCCCCCACTTCTGGCTCCACGTGCTGCCTGATTGGATGACTCACCCAAGCTTGGTGGAAAGGGATCCACTGTATTTTTTTCTGAGCCCATAAATAAAATTTGGCCGCCCAAATTTCTCTTCCCCTCCTTCTCTTCTTCTTCTCTCTTTCTCTCCTCGGGGAACGCATCGCCCTCGTCAACGTCGCGCCTCCATGCTACAAACGGAAAAAGAGAAATCTACGATTTGTGATCGAGAGACAATGAAGATACGACGACAGTCGAAAAGACTACTACGACCCTCCCACAACGCCTTACCCAGAACGAGAGCGAAAAATGAGTAACACTCAATTGATACCAAAAGGATGGGGGCCTCAAAAGGGCTTCTTCTTTACACACACTGCTTGGATTCGTTCTGGGGCTTGAGGGTTGTCGTGGGAGGATTGTGGTCTTGAGTCTCGTCGCGTCTTCGCCTCTCGCTCGTCCGTCGAGGACTTCTCTTTTTCATCAGGATCTTTCTTTCCTTTTTGCATGAGAAAAAGTCGGTGAACAGCTTCATATACGCCGTCTCCTTCTTCTCCCCGAGGAGAAGGGGATGGCTAGCCTGAAAGGGCCTTGCGCCACTGTGCGTCTGTGATTGGCATCAGAAAAGCAGGGGGGGTGGGCTGCAAGGAGAGCTCTGCTCTTCGGCAGCTACATCCTTTCCTATGGGAGAGCCATCGCGAAGCTTTGTGGTTCCAGGAGCTTCCTCCTTGTGGGGAGGTGAATGGGAAAACACTTTAGTTCGATGCGCGACGTGGGAGCCTCGCACGCCCATGTTGGCACTCTTTTTCCTCTTTCATCTCTTGTCTTTGGTCCTTTGGCCCTTCTTTCTCTTTCTCTTCTTCTTCTTTTCTTCTTTTTCCTGTGCCATATAAAAATTCTGCCGTTCTTGAAAGAGGGCGGTAGGTCTGGCATCAGGAAAGGGAGAGGGTTGGGTGGAGTAAGGGTGTTGGGATCACAACCGGAGGATCGAGGGACTTGAGAAGTTCGAGTCAAGATGTTGACAATGGGCATGCACTTACGAGGCCTCCATATTGCAATGCCGCTTATTCTTTCGAGGGCGATGCGTTCCCCCCTATTTTTTTTACCCCCATGTGAGTTTTCTACTACCTCTTGAAACTGGAAAGGACGTCTTAAATCTAGGGATACTGCTAACAGGTGCGTGACCTTCCTCTGTCTTCGGACGAGGTGGTCGTTAGGTGTGGTGGAGGAGGAAAAGAGTTGTGTTCCTGTCACGAGGGAAGGATGCACCGTGGTTGAGATAGTTTGTTACTTGAAATTGATCGTGGCTTTTGCATCATCATGCAGCTGTCTTTATATGTGTTCTATGTACGTGCAATTATTTTCGTCACGCCTTCTTGGCAACACCAGTCCGTCGGTGCTTCTCCAGCGCTTCCACATCCTCGGCCCGCTGAAATGCCGCCGTCATGACCGTCTTGGCCACGGCAAGCAGCCGCGCGTCGTCAAAGAACTGTCCAATAAGCTGGAAGCCAGGGCAGAAGCTGTCGTCTTCTCCTCCGCTCACGGGAGGCATCGGGATACTGATGGCTGGCAGTCCCGCCAGACTCGCCGGTACCGTAAACACATCGTTGATGTACGCGTCCACAGCCGACGGTGCGGCCTCGACGTCTGCGAGTCTTGGTGCCGGTGTAGGTGCTGTTGGGCACAGCAAAAAGTCCACCTGGGCCGGGCCGCGCTTGTCGGCCAGCGGCAGACCTTCGGGCAAGTCGCTCAGGTCAATGTGCTGGCTCTCATTTTCGCCCTCGTAAAAGCCTTCCTCGCCCGGCTTGTGGGTGTGATCTCTCAGAGGGTTCGCCAGCTTGAACACGGCATCAAAGTCCCGCACAACGACACGACGGACCCGCTGGGCCTGGACAAAGTAGTTGTCGCGCGCCGAGGAGCTCAAAACATAGTTGCCCAGCAAGATGCGGCGCTGCACTTCGCGGCCAAGACCCGCACCGCGGACGCGTTCATACAAGACGGCGCCGTCCTCGCCATCTTCCGCGGGTGTCGTCTCTTCCGCCTCCACCTCTAGTTCTTTGCCCAGATCGCCCACCTGCCCGTAGCGGACACCGTCGTAGCGTGCGAGGTTGGATGCTGCCTCGGCGGGCGCAATCACGTAGTATGCCGACAGTGCGTGGCGTGTCGACGGCAGCGACACGGGAGCCACGGTGGCGCCCAGTGCTTGTAGACGGTCGGCAGCCGCTGCCCATGCTGTGCGGATGCGTGGGTCGAGCTCTTCAATGTTGTACTCGAGGGGGATGCCAAACGTGAGGCCAGACAGGTCGACTGGCGTCCTGTCCTTGCCGTCATAACCCGACCGCTCACCAGCGATCCGCAGTCGTGATGCCAGCGTCAGAGATGTCGGGTCGCGCTGGACGTCCGTCTCCCTCCACAGACCGGTTGTCTCCTCGCCCTGCTCCCCCACGATGAGTCGTCTGATCGGCCGGACTGTCTTCGCTATCAACCCCACCGTGTCCAGACTGTTGGCATACGGCACCACACCGAAGCGCGACAACATCCCGTAGCTCGGCTTGAACCCGACGACGCCGCTGTACGCTGCGGGAAGGCGCACAGATCCGCCCGTATCGGTACCCAGAGCCACGTCGGCATTGCCCAGGCGGACGGCAACGGCGGATCCGCCGGAACTGCCGCCCACACTGAGCGCGTCAATGAGCCCGTCGTCAGATGGGCGACTGCTCCCGCCCTCTGCGCCCTCCGACTTTCGTTGATAAGTCCCACCAAAATGCGAAAACAGAGAGTGCGACCCCATACCAAACTCATCCAGATTGGTCTTGCCCACAACCTGTGCCCCCCTCTCCTTGAGCTGCGTAACAATCGTCGCTTCAAACGGCGAAGCATAGCCTTGAAGGATGCGGGAGGCGCAGGTGGTGGGTACGTCGTTGTCGGCGCCACGGGTGGCAATGTTGTCCTTGACGGCGAGGGTGAAGGTAGAAGAGGAGGAAGAAGAAGAAGTGTCGAGAGGTTCTACAGACAGTTAGCATTGTTCGCAAAACTCACTGTTCGAAGGGCACGCACCTCTGGATATGAACTGGTTCCAGTCATTTGACGGTTGTGCTGGGGAGGCCGACGCCTTGTCTCGACTCGAGGTGGTTGTCGACAGCAGCCGTCGCCTTGTCTGTATCCGTGCGACTGTCCATGCTGGCGTTCTTCGTAACCGGCAGGGCGCGGATGTGTGTGTGAGGAGGGAGGGGAGGAGGTCGACAACGAGAAGGACAAGACGAAGATGTCCGCCTCTGGCAGAACTGCCGGATAGGCGCCGACATGGTCGACGGTCAGGGGACGGTGTGGCACTCTGGTCAATTGGAGTCGTAGACTGCAGCGGGTACTGCTTGTCTGCTCAGTTGTCGTCGTTGTAGCGTCGTCGCCAGAGTCTTGAAGTGATGTGCAGCAGTAGTTTTGGTGGGATGACGTTCAAAAATCGAAGCTTCCCTTTTGCGACCGCCCGCAGGAAAATAAAGTGGGTCCAAAGCTTCAACCTCAACCGTCTCAACCACACGCCAATGAGCAACACTTCAGTAAATGAATGAGTGAATTGAACAGCAAACGAATCCTATTTTTTATACTAGATTTAGTGAATATGGGTTCTATATACTCTACATAGTTTGGTTATACTGTACCTTGTTTTATGTGTAAACTTCACTGTAAATCGTTAAAAGCACATGGTGATTTGTGACGCCTAAGCTTCGCGTTTTGACTTTCGACTTCTTGTCATCTTTGTTTTATTGCAGAAACTCATCGAGTACCGAAGTATAAATACAGGGAAAAAAGAGACACAAGAAATCCATCAAAAATAAAACCCAAATCTAGTGTATGACGCGGCCGAGAATCAAGACATGCCAATCAAGATTCAGTAAAAAGACGAAGCCAAAGATACCGAAGAACAGAATCGGAATAGAAAAAAAAGGAGACGTAGAAATTCGATATCGAGAACATCCGTTTGCCGTTTGCCTGGCATAAGAGGACAGAACGCCGTGGACATTAAAAACTGTGGATTGTGAGACATGGGTGAGATCATTTGGACATGAGACATAAACATGAGGCATCTGATTGATGTTGATGCTTGGTTTGTTTTTGGATTTGAATTTGGATTTTGAATTTTTGGGGGTGCTGTTGTGTGTGTGTGTGTGTGTGTATAAGAGAGTATGCTTTCCGTTATATTATCCTGTTTTCTACATGACGTGGATTCATTCCCGGACCAAAAAGATTCACTTTTGGCGGGTATGTTACATTGATCGTTGATGATGTCGCCTCTATCAAAAGACTCAAAAGAAATGGGGGTGGGGAATAGGGTGAAAATGTGAAAATGTGAAAATGTGAAGGGACCTGGCATTGGGAACAGTGCTATGAAGATGAATGTTGAATGGGGGAATAAAAAGGGGGATGATACATGGTTACAAGGGTTACATGATGGGGTATGGGGGTTTGCAAATGATGATTCTTCAGAAAAAGAAAAGGGTAAAAAAAAAAAAAGAAAACAGACAGATAAAGGGAAAGTACAGGCGGTGTATATGTGACATGAAGTTAGGGGAAGGGCGAGTGAGCAATGCAGCGCATAATTAGAAGGAAGACGGAAGAAAGAGGGAGTGAATTGAGGTTCAAGGGGGCACGAGGAACGACAGTAGCCATAACCAAAGCCAAAATGGGGGGACGGGGGAAAAGAATAGTTAAGGGGTATAACGGGGTGCGCGCCACCAGATATGAGATAAGGGTCCATCACGAACAAACGAAAATGACATTGACAAGACCGACCACTAAACCTCTTCATATCTCGTTTACGCCTGGATGACGTTCGTCGTGCCGCCAATCTGGCGCTTGACGAGCTCGCGAGCCCACCGAGCAGTCTCGACAGTGCGCGAAGAGTACTCGCGGTTGGTGCGCGTCTCCTTGATAAGACGCAACACCCACTCTTGCCGCAGAGCTTCCGTAAGCTGACCGTTGGGGAACGCCTCCGCTAGGTCACCGATAACGCCCATTGCCGACCGCATGAGTGACTCGCTACGGTTACCGTCGTTGGCAAGGACGTTCAGGAGCTGGAAGATGGGCTGGACGTATGGCTGAAGATTATCGGCTGTGAAGTTGTTAGTGGGCTGTAATGTACAGATAGGGGAAGAAGAAGGAAACTCACTCTTCTGGCTGGAGGTCATAGCTCCAATGATGCCGCCCCAGGCGTCCATGATACCCTCGCGCAGGGAAATGATGTAGTCGAACATCTCGTAGCTGCCGTCGTTACCGGCAGTAACGGTCGCGGCCTGCTGCAGGACCTGGCCGACTACGGACAGGTAGGTCTCAAAGTGGCCGCCAATAGCGCCAGCAATATCGCCGAAGCACTGCAGGATAGCCGGCTTGAACTGGTTCGATAGAGTGGTGCTCTGTAAGAGGTTAGTATTTGTATGCATCTTCAAGGTGTGACGGGAAGTAGGGACTCACACTCAGGTTGGTGAGCAGGTAGTTCATAAAGCTGTCGCACCACGGCTGGCTGCGCGCGCCCATCGAACGGGTGATGTCGCTGACGAGGCCGATAGCCATCGAGCACAAGCTGGACTCCTCCTGGTTGCCGAGCGCCTTGATCAGGAACGGCGAGAAGGCGTCCATGTACTTGACAAAGTCCTCCTCGAGGGCGTTGGCCAAGCTGCCAATTGCCGCGAAAACGGCCTCGGGCACCGACGACTTGCCGCCCGAGTTCTGAAGAACCTGGAGCAGAGCAGCCATCATGCGGTCGCCCAGAGGCGCAATCTCCTTGTCGAGACGGTTGACAATCGCCTGAAGGACGGTGCACAGACTTGTCTGCATGTCCTCGAGTGTGATCTTGTCCTCAACGCTGACGACCTGGCTCTGCAGCGGGATGGTGTCCTCAAGACGCTTCAGGATCACATCCGACAGTTGTGCAATGTCCTGCAGACTGTTGGAGGCGGCGTTATTCACAAAGGTGTTGAGCACCTCGTAGGCGGCCGTGCGCACAGCCGGCTCGGCACCAGCCTCGGCGGCGGTGACGGACAGCAGCTGCGTCACGCTCTGTGTGAAGTGGGGAGTTAGTGGGTTTTCGGCGGCACCAGCATCGCCAGCGAAGCGCTCTGCCAGGTTCATCAGCGCCCAGCAGCAGGACGCGGCCATCTTGGGGCTGCTCAGCAGACCGCGGAAGAGTGACTCGATCAGCGGGCTCAGGTGTGTGTCAGGGTCGATGGCGTGGGGGCAGTTCTCGGTAATGCGGCCCAGAGTGAAGGCAGTCGAGTCGCGGACCTGGATGGACGGGTCGTCAATCATGGAGATCAAGATGCCCAGGGCTGACTGGATAATCGGCTCAAGAACCGCGTCGCCGGGGCCTTCCATGATAGCACCGAATGCCGACACAGCAGCGTCACGCTGGTGCCAGTCCTCGTGCCGCAGGTTGGACTCGACAAACTGGATGACATGGGGGATGATGGTGGGGCCGACGGCCTGGGCGTAGAGGGTCAGGCACTGGTAGGCAGCGCGCGAAATGTTGTACTCGTCGTCCGCGGCATCCTCGTCCTGCTTGGTCAGGAGGATGAGGAGGGCGGGCACAACCTCGCTCGTGGCCACACGGGCAAAGTTGTAGAAGGGGCGGAGCTGGTCCTGGTCCTCAACGGCGCCGACCTGTGCGTTGTCGTCCTCAATAGCAATCTCCTCCTCGCAGACGGTGGACCAGAACTCCACGGCCAGCTTGGCAACATCCTCGTCCTCCGACTTCATGCCCATAATGGTGAGGCCAAACAGAGCCTTCTCCATGTAGTAGCGCATGTTGTCGTAGTAGAGAGCCATAATGCGGTTCAAGCAGCCGAAAGCGCCCTGCTGGATTCGGCTGTCGGATGCCTGCGTTGCCTCGCACACAACCTGCATGATGTAGTTGCGCTCGCCCTCGTTCTTGAAGTTGTTGCCGACGAACTCGAGGGAGTCGCTGAGGGCAGTGATGGCGGCAAAGCGCACATCGTTGTTGGTCTCCTCCTTGCGGGCGCCCTGGACGACGGCAGTGAGGATGGAGTTGGAGAAGCCGATGAGGCTTGTGCGGAGCTCGGCGTCTTGGCTCTCGCAGATGAAGCCGATCGTGGTAAGAGAGGCCTGCTTCTGGTGGACCTCGCCCTGGCTGACGTTCTGGACGAGCGTGGGCATCAGCTCGGGCCACTGGTCGCGGGGCAGCTCAATGGCACCGATGGCGGCGACGACCTGGGCGGCAGCCTGGCCGGCCTGGCTGTTGCTAGAGGACAGGGTTTGCAGGGTCAGGTTCTTGATATTTGTCTTTGTGTCCTGGTCGGTGTGCTGGAGCCATTTTGCTTGGAGTTCGGCTTGGCGGGTAGGGTCGCGGCCTGTGAAGGCGTTCTTGAGGGCAATACCGGCGGCGGCACGAATGTGTCCTTGGGCGTCTTCCTTGGCGAGCTCCTGGACGAGCGTGGCAAGGTAGAGGGACTAGAGAAAAAGGGAAGAGGTAAACGTTAGCAACGGGCAAACGACTATATGAAGAAGAGAAGACACAACGCGTATCTGAAGGGGCGGTGGAGGGGAAGAGGCCAAAAAGGAGACGTACGAAGTTGGTGGCCGCAGCCTGCTCGAGCTGTTGCTCAGCATGTTGACGCAACGCGTTGTCTAGAGATGTAGGTTAGCAAAGGATGAACAGATAAGCACACGACCACATGAATTTTGACGATAGGACGCCAGCGGCTACGTTGAAAAACAACCCCCAAAAGTCCAGCCAAGCACTCCCCCCAATCCGTCCTGATGCAATTCTGCCGCAGACGGCACGACAACGAAGGCAGCGGCGCGTCACGGCGCGTCACTATTTCGTTGCTGCGTGTCGGTATTGCCACGAACAATCTTCTCCGCCTGAACAATGCCCTCCCCGTGTCTCCCTCCTTCTCTTCGCGCATGAACTGTGTTGTCGTGGGGGGAAGCTTCGCAAGAAAACAAACAACTGCCGCCAGAGTGGCAAACGTACCGGGTGACAACGAATTGGTCAGGATTGTGTTGATGTCCGAGTTTCCGTCCATTTTGTCGATTCAGATGTGTTTATTGGTCTCTCGAGTGTCGTGTTTCGAAAAGTCCGTCCCTACTCGATGTCGTGGGTAGGGGGGAAAGGAGGAGGAGGGAAGATTGAAGGTAGGTAGGTGGTAGCGGAGGAGTGAGAAAAAACTAAAGGAAAAAGGTGGGCGTGGCCTCTGTGGGGTGCTAAAAAGCAAAAGCAGCAGCAGTAGGCGTAGTGTAGAAGGGGCAACAACAGCTGGAGCGTATAAAACAAAAGAAACGGGACTCTTGGTGAAAGAATGGAAGAAAGAGGCGGTTTTCAAAGGAAGGTCGATGCGTTGCACCCGTGGCGTCAGGTATGTCGAAAAGGAGACGAGGCTAGATTTGGAGGAGTTGAAGGAGGGAGAGAAGATGAAGAGAGAAAGGGAGGAGAGACGAGAAAGGTAAGGAAGGAGGACGATGTTGGTGGGAAAGGAGGTGAAGTTGCGGCTAGGCCTGACATGCGCTACTGTCCCCTATTTTACGGGCGCTCTTTCCACAATTACAGCTCACAATACGTAGTTGACCCCCGGACTTGCCTTGGTTGCCAACGCTTGAACAAAGTGGGTATTTTGCAGAGAAAAAAAAAGTAGAGAATAATAACAAAAACAAACGAAAATGGAGGCGATGTTGAAATGAGACGAAACTAGGAAGGTGCCACCAGCGAATTGACAGCAATAGGAAAGAGAAACGGAGCTCTTGCCTGGCGAACTCGACATCTCAAAAACAATAAAGAAGGACAGTTCAGGATGCCAGTCGAGGCAGGAACGATGTGCACGGCACACACACGACAAGTCGAATCGATAGGCAGGGGCGACAGCCTATAGCAGGCTGCAGCGGGCAAAGGCAAGAGCCGCAAACAGGCTTCAGCGGGAAGTCGCACCTCAGGCGCTGGAGGGAAGTTAAGATACAGGCGGTGATATGAGCTTGATTTTCACCTGGTCAGTAGAAAAACGAGGGCCTGGTTGGCTGGAGTTCTTCGCACGGTGCGCCTTTGTCTATTGTAGCGCTAGGCCACAGCGATCACTGAACGAATGCTCAGGGGGGGGGGGGAATGTGCCTAACTCCAGCAGGTTCAGCGCGACCGGCAGCGGGCATGGCGCCCCGTACGCCCCGTAATTTATGGGTATATTACGGCATATTACAGCGCGAAAAACAGTGCGACTTGAAGAAAATTTAGCAGGGACAGAGTCGCTGCGGAAATTCGAAAGAGGGCCCTTTCTTTACCATTCCTTTGCTGGGCAACGGAACTCACCGCAAAAACGCGTCTCGTTTTATTCCTGAAGCGGGGACTGTAAACAATGGGAGGGGCAATACTTTTCAGCGCAAAGGCTGCGAAAGCGAAAGAGAAAAAAAAAGCTTTCGTGCACCTTAGGGCATTTTCCTGCACGATTGTCAAAGAGGATGCAGCATGCCGCCAAATCAGAAGCGCAAACCAAGAATCCAAGAAAATCAGCAGCTTGTCGAGGCGGTGGCCGCTTGTTTGCGCGCACAGCAGGCACTACCGTGCGAGCGTGGTTGCTCCTTCCCTGGCAGTTTTGTGGCTCTTTGTTTTGTTTGTTTGTGATGGTGGGGCTGCGCAAAAGGGAGAAGGAGGAAGGAGAGGGGAGAGGGGTTGCGGGATGACTGGCGGCGCTGGTCAATAAAGCCCCACACAGTGTGTTTTCAAGAAACACAGTGAGACTCGAAGTCGTAAGGGAATGACTCAAGCCCTGTGGCCAACAGGAATAACAGAAGCCAATGATTGCACAGAAGAAGAAAGAAGCTGGCGCCTGGCAAGGCGAGCCGGCGGCACCTTCCCGTCATTGTCACGAGCTGAAAAGTTGCAAGAGACGTCCAAACAAGAGTTATGCAATGGACGTCAAACTGACCTTTACTTGCTACACGCTTTCATACTATAAAAACTTGCCTACATTATACCGCATTTGTTGGTGATGATGGAAACCTCAATGATATAAATGCTCAACGCCTACTATGGTTCTTACTATGGACTGCCATTCTGATAATGCTAATTGTTGAAGCTGGACCCCTACTTTTCCCATTCACTTTTTTCTGAATACCCATTCTTGTTTGTCTCAGACGGAACACTGCCACCCCTCCTTTTAAGACATAAAAACACCCCTGAAACGAAGGTCCCTGAATGTGATAATGAGAAGAAAAAAACAATATACAACACGGACATGAACAATAAATGGCAAATAAATGGCAGAAGGCAAAAGGCACGAAAAATATGAATGACACTTTTAGGTTTGATCTGGTTCGTCACCGGGATCTTTTGAGTTTGCTTTAAATTCTGGACCCCAGCGATCTCCTATTTCCTTTTTTTTCTTCTTCTGCTACCAACCATCTTCGACAACCTTGTCCGTGTCTTTTAAAACATGGACTCGGCCTGAGCCTCCAGGCTCTGGATGATCTTGGGCTTGTTCTCGACGGCCGCACCGTTGGCGGGAGCGGCAGCACCGGCAGCGGCGGCAGAGCCGTTGCCGTTCTCCAGGTCCAGCTCCTTGCTCAGGGTGCGCTGCGGAACAGGGCGGGCCAGCTGGGCAGGCGTGCCGGGCTGGCTGGCCATGAAGTTGGAGGCGGCGCTCAGCACGGCATGCAGCGACGAGGTCAGGACATCCTCGTGCAGACCGACACCCCACACCTTCTGGTTGGTACCCGTGGTGCATTCAATGTAGGTGGCGGCGCGAACGTCACGGCCGCGGCCGACGGCGTGCTCCTTGTAGTCGTGGACCTCCAGGTCGGTGCCGATAATAGGCTTCAGCGACGCGGCCAGGGACGAGATGGGACCGGTGCCGCGGCCCGACAGGTGGTGCTCCTCGCCGTTGATCAGCAGGACACCGTCAAAGACACGCTTCATGTTCTTGGTATCCTGGGTGCGACCAGGCGCCGTGGGGGCCGGGCTGGTGGTGCGGTCGGGCAGAATCTTGTAGTCGACCAGTCCAAATCTGCGGTTCTCCTTGAGGAAATAGGTCGTCTCGAACAGCTCGGTAATCTCGACAGGCAGCAGCTCGCGGCCACGGGTCTCGGCCATGCGCTGGACGGTTTGCGAGAAGTCGACCTGCAGGCCGCGCGGCAGGTCGAGGTGCAGGTACTGCTGGATGATCCAGGCGGCGCCGCCCTTGCCCGACTGCGAGTTGACACGGATAACAGCCTGGTAGTCGCGGCCGATATCGTGGGGGTCCAGAGGCAGGTAGGGCACCTGCCAGCGGTCGGTGGCGTCCAGACCCGTCTTCTCGCGGACCTGGAAGCCCTTCTTGATGGCGTCCTGGTGGGATCCCGAGAAGGCGCAGACGACCAGGGAACCACCGTACGGCGCGCGCGGGTGAACGGGGATCTTGTTGCAGACCTCGACCGTGCCAATAACGCGGTTCAGATCCGAAAAGTCGATATTGGGCGTGACGCCCTGGGTATACAGATTCAGGGCCAGCGTGACCAGGTCGACGTTGCCCGTGCGCTCGCCATTGCCAAACAGACAGCCCTCGACACGGTCGGCACCGGCCATCTGGGCCAGCTCGGCGGCGGCGACGGCGCAACCACGGTCGTTGTGGGGGTGCAGGGAAATGCAAATGGTGTCGCGGTTGGTGATGTTGCGGCAGAAGTACTCAATCTGGTCGGCGTAGACGTTGGGCGTCGCCATCTCGACGGTAGCGGGCAGGTTGAAGATGATGGGCTGCTCGACGGTAGGTTCCCAGGCGGCCTTAACGGCCTCGCAGACTTGAACGGTAAAGTCCAGGCGGGTGTCGGAGAAGGTCTCGGGGGAGAACTCGAATGCCCACTCGGTGGCGCGCACGGCCGGGTCGGGGCTGTCCTTGGTCAGAGAGCGGACCAGGCGCGCACAGCGGGCGGCCAGCTCCAGGGTCTCTTCCTCGGTGAAGTTGAAGACGATGCGTCTAAAGCATTCGCTGGTGGCGAGGTAGATGTGAATAATGGCCTTCTTGGCGCCGTGGACGGACTCGATGGTGCGCTTGATCAGGTCCTCGCGGCAGGGGGACAGGACCTGAAGAAAGACGTCGTCGGGGACGGCGCCGGGGGTCTCGATCAGGCGGCGGGTGAAGTCGAAGTCGGTCTGCGAGGCGGAGGGGAAGGAGACCTCGATCTCCTTGTAGCCCAGGTCGGTCAACATCTTAAAGTACTGCCACTTCTCGTCACCGTTCATGGGGTCGACCAGGCTCTGGTTGCCGTCGCGCAGGTCGGTGGACAGCCACCGGGGCGCCTTGGTGATGGTCTTGTTGGGCCATTGGCGGTCCGGCAGGTTTACTGGCGGAAACGGCTTGTATTTTGTGGAGGGATCTTTGAGCCTGTGAAGAGAAGAAAGAGAGCTGTCAGTAAAGGAAGATCACGAGACGGAGGCCGGTGCCGGAGCAGGGACGAGGCTCGAGAAATGAGGATGCGCCGAGGGGTAGAAGACAGGGGGTTTTGATGCGCAATGGAGCGCAAAGGGCGTCGTCACTTACATAGGCATTTTGGCGGTATGTGGGCAATGCCAAAAAAGAAAAGAGGAAAGGGTATATGAGAGGATGAGAATGTAAAAAGACAAATTGACAAGACGGTGTCAAGAGTCAGACCTGGAACAGAGAAAAAGGATTGGGCGTGGAGAGTTTGGGAGTTTAAAGATTTTAGGAGGGGACTGTTGGTCGAAGAGGGCGAGGAATGACACAAGCAAAAAAAGTTTTGACTGGGGGAGGCAAAAAATAGTGAATAGTGAAGCTGGTGAACAACGTGGAAAATGGTCAGCCAAGCTCTCCTTTTAAAGATGTCAGAATTCGGGGCAAGAATTGAGAGAAGCAAACAAGAGTAGTAGAAGGCTGAAGGGTTTCGAAAGTCCCGAGGCCGAGTCTGAGTCACGATGCGGAGGTTTTGAATTGGGAAGAGGAAGAACAGAAAAAAAGAGGAGGCCGAGAGAATGGAGCGTGCAAACGGCAAACGAAAGCGAGGATTCTAAAACGAGAAAACTCGGGGTAGTCTAAAAAACTATGACTATATTTATTAGGGACCGTTTTTCTCCTTATGTCACCAGGAATGGTAAAAGAAAAAGGCAAGAGGCGTGAGACTGTAAGAGCCGAAAGAGTAAGAGTGAATGGGCGAATGCTACTTTGTCTGTGTCGCTCTTTCCCTCTTTTACTTTGCATCTACTGTGCCTTCTCTACGTTCGGATCCTTGTCCATTTTGTCTTTTATTTTGTCTTTTGATTCCCTTGTTTAGAAAGAGCCTTGCCGGCACCCACCTGCACCTTCCCGTTGCTACCGTTGAACCGACGCAAGGCGGGCGAAGAAGGAGCCCTTTGCACAGTAGAAGGATAGAAGGGCACGGAAGGGTCGACTGAGAGCCGGCACCGGTAAAAGAGTGACAAAGTGACTAAATAGGAAGGGATGAGGGAAGGGAACGTACTAACAAAAAAAAAAAAAGAGTGAAGCTAACAGGTGCTCTGCAAAAAAGCTGCAAAGGAGAAAAAGAAACCAAGAAAGCCGCCGCGTCAAACGCCACAGCCCAAGACCGCGACGCCGCGGGGGGCAAGAAAGAACGGGTGAGTGGTGAGTGGTGCATGGTTGCGTTGGCCGTGGATTGGCCGCGGACGGACGAGGCGAGCAAGCGAAGAGGGGCAGCAAAACTGAGAAAGAGCACACACGTCAGAGCAATAAAGCCGATCACCGCGGGCTAACTAACGTGCAGCAAAGAAAGGAACGAAAAAGAGAAGAAGCAGAGAGCAATTGATGCTTGGCTTAGCGGGGGTGGACCCCCGCCCTGGTTCAGGTTTTTTTTTTTTGTCTTTTCCTTTATTTGCTGTTAGCGGATTCGCTGGAGAACAAAACGTCTCGTCTCACATGAGTGACTGACACAAGTGTTTCTCTACATACGACGTATATCCTGTCACTCTGTCACTCGTCCGTGTTGTCCCTGTCCCTGAACGGCTCAATTCATTATTGGCAGGGCGAGCAGGGCAAACAGGGCGAATAATCCTCGAGTGCTACCATTTTATGCACAACGCCGGAGGGCAGAGGCCACCCCCGGGCAGACATGGACTGCACTTTACGGGATACTGCACTTGTGCATCAATATGCGCACCCATCTGCAGGCGTATGTGTGTGTATTACTGGAAGACCCGCGATTGACGCAGCCAGCGGTCAGTGGGGGTTAGCTGCGGCAAGTGCACAAGACGAGGGTGGGTGAAGACGACGTAGTGACTTGGCAGACGATCTTCTGTTCGACGGCGGAAGAGTGGCTGTCCACATACGGAGCACTTTACATTGCTGAGAAACAGAAACAAGTCGGATGCTCGCTCGCTCATTGTTACCCCGTGTTGCTCACATGTCTTTAAAAGGGCGTAGAGCTTGACTTGTCCGCTTCTTGAACTCTGTCAGGGGACGCACATCACTGCCGCCGAGTGGGGATTGAGACACAGACCAAGGAACTGGGGGTTCAAAAACAAGAGATGACTCAACAATCTGATAGCAATGATCGAACCTATCTGTTATTGTAAGCTCAAAATAAGCCGAGATCAAAAGCATGGTTTAGTCAACAAGATACGACGCTTTCCGTTGACCGATGATCTTGATCACACCGATGTATGCCGCGTTGATGGTCAATTGATTGACGCGTTTCTTTACGTCCGTGCCTGTCCATGTTCCGCTCTGCTTCTTAACTTTTACTTTCATTCTGTACCCCTTATGCCGTACACCATTGGGCCTCCAGCTGTCAGGCCGTACAGACGGAGAAACCGTGCGGTTCGTGCACCTATCCGTCTTCCGTACCCCCAATAATGGATACTGTATCATTGTCCACCTAGCCGCATTGCTATTCTGTGCAACGGCAAGCTGGTAAAGGAGGAATGGAAACACTCGTGTCTTTTTTACGTGTTGGTACACCGTACTCCATACTGCAAGACGTGATTATGGGCAAGCTGGGCATTACTGTTCGTGCTACGTTGAAGCCGCGGACTGCCATTGAAGGGCCACTATGTCACTACAGTGGTATAAATATTGTCGTGAGGCATACAAGCAGTGGGCATCAAAACTCGGGTCTTGGAAGTTGACCTAGACGTTGATATCCCCGAACTTTGAAAAATAAAAGAAAGGCGTTTTATGCATCTCCCCGTAAGGACACGCTCGCCGACGGGGTGGACACCGATGGTAATAACATATTCTGTAAAACATCGTGGCGCTGGTGGATTGTTCTGCGGTGGGCGTAAATGTGAGTCAAGACGGGTTTTCTTTTTCCCCAGAACAGCTTTATATTGAACAAAATTCAACACCAGAGCATATGTAAATAGCAATAAATGTTTGTTTGGTATCTCTCGTAAAATAAGAAAACGCAAAGGGAATATGTAAACAAGAATATAAGGAGTGAAGCAATATAGGCTGGGGGCTTCCAAGAGTAAGTGGGAGCAAAAAAAGAGAGAGAGAGAAAAAAAAAAGAGAAATAGTAGACCACCAGAGACGCCGTGGAAATATCCAAAACAAATATATCACTCTGCCAATTAGAGTGTTAGATCATACATTACATCCCCATACTTCATATCGGACCCTTGCACAACCCTCAACAGCCAGGGCTGTCTCGTTTCTTACAGAGAATAGTTCTCCGTGTGCAAAAAGATCTCCTCCAGCATATCGTCACCCCAAATCTCCGCCTGCAGTCGCGCCACTGTTGTCGCTACACCTACACGCATGCTCGCCGGGCCGCACACAAACACGGCTGTCCGCCGGCCCAACACGCCGCGACCGTCGCTGCCGCCCGTGGCCCACTCGCGCAGCATGTAGCCCAGGTCGGGGCGGCCGTACTCGACACTCCAACCGCCGTCGATCTGATGGGGCACGGGGAAGGCGAAGCGCATAAGCGACTTTTGGAACTCGGTGGGTGTTTCGGGGAAACCGAAATCAAAGCCGGAGGGCGGGCCAAACGTGGATGTTGGGCGGGCACCGCCATCACCAGCGCCGGGTCGCCGTTGGACACCACCCACGTCGGTCCGCAGGTGGGCCAGCTCGGGCGGGCGCATGCCAGTGTGGTCACCGTCAGGACCGGGCTCATGAAGCTCCTCCTCTTCACCTGACACTCTTTCGACCTCGCCCGCCTCAGCGGCTTTGCGCGTAGCGGACGGCGGCACGAGATTGAAGTGTGGTGCGTCGGCCCGAGGGTGCGGTGTGAAATGAAAGTTGCTCTCCTCCTCCTCAGCGGTGTAGGCGGCCGTAGACGACACGAGCGTGCTGAGGCCACTAATGCTCATGCGGTTCTTTTGTTTTTGTTTTGTATCTTTTTGTGGTTGTTGTGAGTGCGGCGCAAACGTCGCGGCCGCGACTGACTTGGTGTCTTTAGGGTAAATATCTTTGCTGTCCTTGACGTCGGTGCTGCCACGGCCCTCGAGCTGCCGCAGCGACTCGTCAGGGGTCATGGACATGTGCTTTCCTGGTGGCGGATTAGGCGGCGGTGGGGGGACCTGGTATGGCTGAAGGTATTTTTGCTGTGGCAGCGCGGTAATGCGGTCCTCGTCTTCAGCGCGCAGCTCGCGCTCGCGTTCCGGGTCGCCCTGAGCCTCGGCAGCGATGAGGGCAGAGTTGCGCTTGGAAGCGATGCCGGCAACAAAACCATCAAGGCGGTCATGGAACAAGTTGCTGAGAGGACGGGGCGCGCGGGTGTTGTGGTGTGCACCCATGCCGTTGTTGTCTCCGGGGTTGGAGAAGAGGTTGCCCAGGTACTGGTTGCGATGGTCGGCACGGGTGGCAGATGTGACAAAGAATTTGCAGGTGACTGACTCGGGCGGTGCAGCCTCGCGGCAGATGCGCAGCTCCTCGCGGAACCAGTCCATCGCTTCGAGGCGTTTGAGCGACCAGACAACCACAATCTTCTTGGTGATGGCTTTGCCGTCACGCATACGCTTGATCAAGTTGAGAAGCTGGGACATGAGCGAGGTGATGCCCGAGCCACCTGCAATCAAGATGCACGTATCAAAGGCAGCCAGCTCACGGCGCATGCCACCGTAGGGACCGTCGAGGAAGGCACGGTATGTGTGGAACGGTCCCTTCTCAATGGCCGTTTCGAGCACGCGACGGGTAAAGCCACCGTAGGGGCGGAAAACAAGCACACAGTCCCGGTAAGCGTCACCGTAGGCCGAGGGGAAGTCCTCACTGCACAGCGACGAAACAGTGAAGGGGTGGTTCTCGAACAGGGAGATGCCCGGCATGCGCAGGTAGACGTACTGGCCGGGTCGCCAGCGCATTTGGGTCGGGATGGTGATCTTGATGGCGTTCTCAGTCATGAGCGTGATGGCGGCCTCGTCACCCACAAAGAAGGACATGCGCCAGGGGCGTGTCCAGTTGAGGTTGCGCAGGCGCACGACCTGGCACACGAAAAAGATGCCGAGCGTGGTGTAGAGGTAGGCCCAGGAGCCCAAATAGTTCTTGGTGTGCCAGAAAAGCAGACCGACATACAGCAGACCAACAGGAATGTGCAGCATGACAAAGGCCTCGTAGGCAACGCGGCGGATAATGGGAAGCGAAGCAACGCACAACCAAATAAGCGGCACGAGGCAAGAGATGCCGGTGCCGTAGACAATGACGGAGCTGTTGTTGGGGAACAGGGCCTGGAAGATGGCCATGCCACCATCGTCCCACACGGGTTGAACGTAAAAAGGGATAGCGTGCACGAGTGACAAGAACAGGCAAAGGTAGCCGGCCCAGCGGTGCAAGACGTTAAGGCGCTCCGGACCGATGCCGGTGATGAGGGTCAGGATGTTGGTCTTCGTGCTAGTGGCAATGATCCACGGGGTCATAGCGACAGCGATCATGCCGGAGCGGATGGCCAGCGGTGGGGAGCCATACTGAATGCTGTCCCAGTAAAGAGGTTGTGGCAGGAAGCAGTAGAGGGCGGTGAAAGCGAGAGCGATGAAGCCACACGTGAGAACGGCCAGCGAGGAGAAGGTGAAGCGGCGCTTGAAGATGACGAGATCGGGGATGGGCCGGTAAAAGATCCAGCGGAAGAGAGCGAGGGTGTCGTTAATAAAGGTGATGGAGGACATGTGCGCCTTGGGACGGAAGGCGGTCTCGGCCTTGACCTCGTCGGGGAAGAAATGGCGGCTCGAGTTCTGGCCGGTCGTGTAGGCGGTTGCAGGTGTCGCGTTGCCGTGGCCCGCGTTGGCAGCAGCAGCGGCAGCGGCCAGAGTTGCGGCCGTGCCAGGCGGTTGGTCCCATTCGGGGTCGGCCATGTATAGGTTGTTGTAGTGTTCCTCGACTTCTTGTTTGTAGATGGCCTGACGGATCTTGTCTTGCCAGTAGTGCCATAGGCGCACGATGAGAACGCTGGCCGTCAGGGCGGCAGCGAAGTAGGTGAAAGCCAAGCCATACTTGCCGGACTTGATCCACGGGTCGACGGTGTCGGCTTCGACGAGGCCCGGTGGACTCGTGGCGGTCAGAGGGATGTATATTCGGCGGGCCAGCGACGGCGGGTCTTGTGTGAGGTGGGACGCCATCGTCTGTGTGTGTGTGTGTGTGAGAGAGAGAGAGAGAGAGAGAGAGAGAGGAAGGGGAGTGTTGGAGCTGTAAGGGTGAGTGTCGACGAGGTGTCGATCTGTTGGTGTTGTTGCACAAGAACGTGCAGAACCTGCGTAGTCAATCGCCGAGGGATGCCAGATCCCTCAAGTCTATGGCCGCTTTCAAGGGTGTCTTTTTTATTAATATTTGCAGCGAGAGGCAATTTCGACGACGACGAAAGTGACAACTGCCATCGAAGTCGGCTGGTGGTAAAGAGGCGAGGATGGCACCGACGGTGTATAGAGGGAGGACGAGAGAAGACGGAAAGTAGAAAATAAAAACAGAAAACCAAAACAACACGAAAGAAGATGATGATGCAGGGAATAGAGAAAGAGAGGGGACAAGATAGATAAAAAGGTACCACAGAACGACGAATCGAGAACCGCAGAAGACAAAAGTCGCAAAGTCAAGAGAGACAGAATACGACGTGCAGTCGAAAGAGACGGAGGGTGGTGGGGTGGATCAGTGGTTGTATTGTGCTGTCGTCCCGGGCGGGTAGATATATTGCCAACGGGCCTTGATGCAAGTCGCAAGACGCAAGTCGCAAGCACTCGAGCAGTGAAAGTACTCGAAGACTCAAGCACTTCAGGTACGCACAGGGATGCCGTGCAGAAGCAGAAACAGAGCCAGAAGCACACGCGGGAGATACGCGGGATATGGTCCCAGTCTCAGTGGAAGCAGCAGAAGAAGTGACAGTGTGTTTTTCAATATCACGTCGACGATGGCCAGGATGGAACAGAGTGCTCTGGTTGGTTCTGTTCCTGAGAACGAGAACAGACAGCTCTTGAAATGTGAGAGGTGTGGATGAGAGAGAAGAGTGCCCAGCGTTAAGGAATGATCCGCAGGAAATGGAAAGGAGAAGGAGAACAAGACATGTAGAGAAGGAGCGTCAAGATGGAAGAAGTGCCGAGAGATGGTCAAATGGTCAGGAGAGAAGCCGAGTCTGCAGCCGCTGGATGTCCAGAAAGAGAAAGGCATTCATGACAGGAGGATGGTCGAGCAAAGACGGCGGTAGCGGAGATTGTGAGTATGCGAATGGAGAGAAAAAAGGACGAAGTATGTATGAGTTCGTGAAGGTCACACAATACGCAAGGTGACGGAGAATAGAAAGAAAAAAATTGGCAACGGTGATGGGGAATGAGGAAACACGTTGTTGACAGCGGTTGCGCGTGGCGGCGGTTGGGGGGCGCTCAAGAAAACCAAGAGTAGAAGGAGGTCGATAAAAATGCGGCCATTCGAATCTTGGGAAGATGGGAGAGTGAAAAAGAAAAGAACGACATGAGAAATACAATGCGATGGGACAAGAGGTGAGTGAAAGCAATGCAAGCCACTTGCAGCACTGCTAGATAAAGTGGGCTCAGATGCAGAATCTCAGCGGCAGACGGAGCATTGATATTGGCTGGAAAGGGCTGGGAAGTGACCGGGATGGTACGGTGGGTGAGGTGTGGGTGATGCGGATTGTGGAGGTGATGGGATTGGATTTGGGGGTGATGTGCAAAAGGTGATGGGACATGAATGGAGACGGAAGAGGGGAGATAGGAATTGGAGTGATGAAGAAATAGCCAGGGGTGGGAATGAGGAATAGACAAAAAGGCAAGAACGCACAACAAAAAGAGAAGGCGAGTAACGAGCGTAGCGAGAACAGAAGAAAAAGAGGAAAGAGGTGGCCGGCTGTTCCTTCTGCATGTCACACGGGGAGGGAATGAGGGAAGGCGTGAAGCGACACGAAAGAAAAGGAGCGGGCGGCAGGTGCTGTGACGAGATGCGGGTTCTACAAGCACAAGTCGAGTTACAAGCATCTGACATTGATATGCAGGCATTTGCAGAAAGCGGTGGCACGATGGCGAGGACAAGCAGAGGAACACCAAGAGGAGAAGTGAGAGTTGACAGAGATTCCCCGGTTTCTTTAGATCTTCAAATTGCGGATTGTTCGCCTCCATGCAATCAATTTAGCAGACAAAAGGACAACAAGAAACGGCACAGCCGTGTCTCTTTGACGATCAATCTATTTCAGTCTTGCAGTCGAGAACGATACAGATGTAGATGAGGCAGGGCAGCGGAAGAACGAGACAAATATAGAGATGCACAGATGTGCACAAACGCAAAGACGCAGGGCGATGCACTTGCGGGCCAGTCAGAGGACAGAGCGGGAGTTCAACGTCAAAGACGATGAGAACTGAAGAGGAGTCCTCGACTTCGAGGAAAGTGCGCTCGACATCCAGCCTCTGCATCTGCCATTGGCGGGAAGGGAGGGGCGAGGGACGGGCACTACTCACATAAAGCGTGGAAAGCGCCGCCCCCAATGTGACTGAACCCTCCATCACGGACCGCTGATTCGCTGGCAACCACAAAAAAAGGGTCGTGGGCTGCGCTGCCCAGCGGTCCGTGGTTGATGGTCGACAGGGATTCTGGTTGAAAGGTGGAAAGCTGTGACCATGAAGAACGGCGAGCCAGGGTTGGCTGAAGGTGTGGACAGGGGTGGTCGACTGTGGGCGGCAAATAGGGCGATATGATTGGCTAGCTGAGTCACAAAACAAATAGAGGCAGTCACGTGCATTTACGTGAGTAAATATATGCATTGAATTTCATAAAGTGCGTGGGAAAGAGCTACCAATAATTGGCCAATCAGGGCCGCGCTCTTTCATCACCAACAGAATCACCAGCAGACAGAACATCACAACGGACAAACAAAAGCAAACCAACAGACACCTTCGGAGTACACCCGACCTCTCTCGCAGACCGGCATACTACACTGTAATGGCCGGTGCGGCCACAGTGCTATCGATGGGTTTGCTCTCCTCGACCTCGACGGGCACGGCCTCGACCTTGGCCTCGACCTTGGCCTCGACCTTGGCCTCCTTTGTCTCTTCTGCCGGCGTCTCTGTTGTCTCTGCCTTCTCTTCTGCGACTGGCTCCTCCACCTTGTCAATGGCCTGTGCCTTCTCGGTGCCCCACTTGAACGTTGAGCCATAGTGGTCGTCGCGCAGCGTCTTGCTGCCCAGCAGGTTCTCACGGAAGGTGCCGCCAGGCACGGCATAGTCGAGCCAGTACAGGCCACGGCTCTGCAGCTCGGGGACCAGCAGATCAACGACGTCCGTCCAGCTGCCCGGATTCGTGATGCTGCCGACGTTAAAGCCGTCGACATCGGCCTCCTCGACCCACTGCTGCATCACATCAGCGACCTCAGCAGCGGTACCGACAGGGCACGGGTGCAGACCGCCCATGGCCATGCGCATACCCAACCGGCGCGGCGTCCAGGATTCTTTGGTCTCCTCCTCGCTGACGGCCAGGGCCTTGAAGCACGCCTGGATGGCCATGGCCTGAGACTCGCCCTCGAGGTTGATGGGCTCGTCAATGGGGAACTTGCTAAAGTCAACACCCGTGTAGCCGCTGAACTGGGCAAGACCGGCCACAGGGTCAGCATACTCGAGCGCCTTCTTGTGCTTGGCCTCGGCCTCCTCCTTGGTGGCGCCAATGATGGGCATGATGCACGGGAAGAACTTGAGGCTGTTGGGGTCGCGGCCGTTGGCGCTGGCGGCGGCGCGCATGTCCTTGACGACTTTGCCGGCCTGGGCCGGGCTGAACGAGTTCAAAAAGATACCCTCGGCGTGCTTGGCCGCAAAGGCCGCGCCGGACTTGGAGGTGCCCGCCTGGAAGAGCACAGGCGTGCGCTGCGGGCTCGGGTGCACCTGGCTGCGGCCCGAGACCATGTGGTACTTGCCGCGGTGCTCGACTTTCTTGATTTTGCTGCCGTCAAAGGCGATACCCTCGGGCGACTTGTCGAGGACCACCGCATCGGGCGCCCACGACGACTCCCACAGCTTGTACACAACATCCATAAACTCGTCCGCCATGACGTACCGCTCGTCGTGCGGCGTGATCGTCTCGTAGCCGACAGCGCGCGCGCTGCTGTTGGTGTGGCTCGTCACGACATTCCACGCGCAGCGGCCGCCGGTAATGTGGTCCAGACTCGAAAACTGGCGTGCCAGCACATACGGCTTGGAGTAAGTGGTGGACATGGTGACGGCAAAGGACACGTTCTCGGAGACAGCGGCCATGGCGGGCAGCATGAGGGTCGGGTCGAGATGGGCGACCTGGTGACCGCGGCGCAGCATCTCGTCCATGCTGCCACCGTAGACGTCAAACCCAGCAAACCAGTCGGCAAAGAAAATGGCCGAGACTTTGCCACGGTCAGCGAGCTTGGCGAGGTCCATGTAGTACTTGAGGGTGTCCTTGGTGAGGGACGTGTCGTCGTCGCGGCGCCACTGGCCGGAGGCCATGTAGCCGCCGACGTTGGCGATCTCGAGGAAGCACAGCTGGATCTGTTTGGGAGCCATTGTGAAAGGCGGTAGGGGTGTGTTGAGTAGGTGGATAAGGAGATGCAAGAGGGAAAGGTTCAGATGTGATTCACAAAAAAAGGACGGATAAGATCTGAACAAGAAGCTTATATCAAGGAGGGGGAAAGGCAAGAAGAGGGGAAGAAAGAGAGATGACAAGAAAGAAAAGGAAGAAAAAAAAAGAAAGAAAAAAACGACGAAAAAGATTACGACAAGGTTGGAGGAGAGGAAGGCTCGATGTCTAGTTTCCTTGTGTCTCTTTTTCTCGTCTTTGTCCTGCCCCGAATCGTCAGATCTTTCCTGCTTCTAGTCTGATGGAGGAGTTGTGTCGGGGACAGACTGGGTACTGAACAGAAAGGCATCAGGGAGAGACACCAGGGCCTCCCAAAAGCGAAAGAGGAGGGGTGTATGCCGGCAGGCACGTATCGTAGTCCAGACACAATCCGCTTGTCTGACGCCTGTTGCCCCTCGCCCCTCGACGGATGGACGCGACTCAACCGTGACTTGGGTGGATGCCTCCATTCACACGGGGTCGCAACTTGCCTCCCACCATGATAGATCCTCTGACTACACTATGTGTACAAATCGTCGTCCAGCTCTGCTATCTGATACGGCTATCGCTTCGCCCCACGACAGCTTTCGTAGATTGGCCTTATCAAAAGCTTGTCCTTCGTCGCGGCACTGCTCTACACCATACCCATCTTCTTCAAGACACAATCCACACCCCTCCATGCCAACCTCGTGTGAAAATGGGGTCCCGGCATCCCGAAACAGAGCCAGCGAGCCTCATCGGAAACTAGCATCGCGGCCGTCTACTGTGTAAGTGGTGTGGGTCTTCCGGGTGGGGACGTCCCGGGGATTCTTCTTAGCGTGGGCAGCCAGTCTTCCCCCAAGACAGCTCCGTTTCTTATCGGAGCACCGTCCCAGTCGCCGTTGCTCCCTGCGAGTACTCAACAGTGTTGGTTTGTACTCCTCCGTTTGTGAGATATGCCTCCCGCGACCTGACATCTTATCGCCAGCCAGAGCACATAGTGGAAAATGGAAGCAAGCCCCATCCCGGATCATGTTCATCACAAACCGTGTCTTGTGCGGAAGTAAAGGCACAAGAAACCTTACAATCAATAGACTTGTCAATTCTAGCATTCTACTGCGCTTCAAGTCTTTTTCACAGCTGACAAACTCGACTCGATAACCCATTCAGTCAAGTCCCCGGCCAGATGCCACCGGTTCCTTGATTCCTTTCCCTCGTCTCCCTTCCAATGAGAGGTTATTCAAACTCACTTACACAAAATTCACTTGCACTCAACGGATAGACTTTCCGGATATTGTGTTGTTTCCGCTCGTATAAGTGACAATCTAGACGTTCAGTCCCCCCATCATCTAGATATCAAGATATCACCAGGCCTTTGTGAAGAGGGCCATTGTCGACTCTTGACCGTTTTTTTTCTTCTTTCTTTTACTCTACCCCTAACTTTGTCAACATCGTCATTCATCGTTGTTCACTGTCTATTCCCTGCTGTTACTGTCCATCATGGCTTCTCTTTCCAGCTCGTCGGGCGGCCCTGATCTGGTCGACTTTCTGCATGCCACGGTCCTGTCGCCCAAGGGTCTCCTGTCCCTTGTCGTTTCCATCGTTGTGATTATGCTGGTGGTAAGTCGCACCCTCCTGTAATTTAATTCAGTGTTCTCCCACTAACCTGACCAGACCGAAGCCTACCGGGCCAACTTTGCCAAGATCCAGGGTATCCCCGAGGTGCCCGGCGCGCTGCCGTTTGTCGGCCACCTGCACCGCCTCGGCGGCCGCAGCGGCGAGAACGATGCCACCGTCTTCTCGCAGTGGAGCAAACAGCTAAAGTCGAGCGTGTTCCAGTGTGTGCTTGGCAACCAGCGCACCATTGTCGTCGAGGACTGGGCGACAATGAAGCACCTGTGGGTGTCGCAGTCCAACGCACTGATTGACCGTCCGCACCAGCCGGGCTTCGTGGACAAGCTGGGCATTGACTTGACGGGCTCGTGCATGACGGACCAGGTGCGCAAGTGCCGTGCGGCGGGCATGCGCGCACTCGGAAAGCCCAACTGGCACAAGTACTACCATCTGCTGGAGCCGTCGTCGGGCAAGTTTATTCGGGATGTGTACCGCAAAGCAGCGGCAGGGCAGATGGTGGACACCTATGCATACCTGCGCCAGATTGTCTTTGACCTGGGCTTGTCGCTGACCTACGGCGCCCGTTTCGGTGAGGTCGACGACGACTTTATGCTCACCTTCATCAAGTCCATCAACGGCATCTCGTCTGTGCGCTCGTCCACCAAGATCTACCGCCACTTTGTGCCGCTGCTGCGCATCGTGCCCGAGTCGACCAACGAGACCATTGCCGCCGAGCGGGTGCGCCGCAAGCACCGCGATGTGCTCTACAACCGGTACATGGACCGCGTGAACACCGGTGAGAAAGTCGACTGCATTGTGGCCGCACTGCACGAGGACAAGCTCAACGAGGAGGAAGTCCATGGCACCTGTTTGTCCTTGCTGCAGGCCGCTCCGGATACTGTCGCCTCGGGCACATACATGGCCATCGCCTGGCTCGCCTCGCCCGAGGGTCGTGCCACGCAGGCCGTTGCGCACCAGGCCATCCTCGATGCCTACGGCGGCGACCGCACCAAGGCCTGGCAGATGGCTTTCCGCGAGGAGAAGGTCCCGCTCATCACCTCCATCTACAAGGAGACCCTCCGCTTCTTTACGCTGGCACCCTATGCCACACCCGCCGCACCGTCGCCGATGTCACTCTCCCCAACGGCATTGTCCTACCCAAGGCATTACTCTCATCATGAACGCCCAGGCCGTCGACCACGACACGGCCCACTTTGGTGATGACGCCTGGCAGTTCCGCCGGACCGCTATCTGGATCCAGCCAAGACCGAGGCGGCCGGTCTGCCACACGTCGCTTTCGGTGCCGGAAGCCGTATCTGCCCGGCCGTCAACATCTCCAACCGCATCATCTATGCACTAGTGACTCGTCTGCTGCTTGCCTTTGAGATGGACAACACCAGCGATCCGAGCCGTGCGCCCGTCATGGATGCCATCCGCTTCTCGGACGTAGCCAATGCCCTCGTGGCCCACCCGCGCTTTTACGACTGCAACTTCAAGGTGCGCGATGCTGCCTGGCTGGATGCCACGCTGGCTGCCGAGGTGTCAGCGACGACTGCATAGATGAAGGGAAGGAGAGAGCGAGAATGCAAAGCGAGAGAAGGTGGTGGGAACATTAGAAACGTCGAGACCAGATGAGAGGTGTAGTGCGAGGCTGAACTATTATGGTTGTCGGGCAATGACGAAAATATTGGGTTAGGAAGAAATCAAAAACAAACAACAAATTACAATACCTGCAAGAGTAACCAACTTCTTTTTACATACACTACCCAAATACCTTGTATCCGTTGTCAAAAGTATCAACACAAAATGAGACGGAATCAGAAATTTTGTTAAAATCCACAGCCTCCGTGATGTTTGGCTCCTTGCCACATTCAGGTGGGCCACTCGCCGGTCGTGCCTTCCGTTTTTACGACAACACCTTGCATCGCTCCTTCCTCGTCAAGCCCATCAAGGACGCAGGACGCGCTTTTCTTCCAGAGTCCTCTTGTTTTTGTTTTTGTTTGCCAGCAGTCTTGTCCATTCTTTCCTCTCTTCTGCATCGTCTTTCCTCACCACGATTCATATCACATCTAAAACAATCCAAACATAGCTCTACCCATCGCAAAACAACAAGCACAGCTATTATACAGCACAACAAACCAAGCCAAACCAACCACTCCACACACTTTCGACAAAATGCGTTTTTGCAGTATCTTCTGGACCCTCCTCAGCTATCCTCGCCTGCCCGGCGTCGCTGCTGACATGGATTTGATCATGACGATCTCGTCCATGCAAGAGACCGGCGAGACCACAACCATGACCATCAATGCGAACTACTTCATTACAGAACGCCGCGAATAAGTCGAAGTCCGGACTAGTCGCTCATTTGGTATCTGGAATGCTTCTTTCAGCCCTTTCCTACAGGGGCTTCTTTCTTTTCCAATGAAGAGCTGAGTCGGCGACACGCCCAAGGCTGGAAGCTATTGGGAGGCTTCTAACTAAGGGCATCGCGCCTTGGCACGATTTGTGCTTTGATCTGGGTTTACCTCCTCTTTGCATTTTGAGGCTGAATTTATTTATGTTTGTCGAGGCCATGTTTCTATATCTATTCTGTCTTTCCTTTTTCCTCTCTTGCATCTTGATTTTCTTTTACAGTTTGATCTCTTGTTTTGTTATTTCACGTCGTTATCATTGTTTCCTCACCTTTACATCCCCTCAACACAGACACCAACACCGACACTCCCCACAATGGCTCGACTACTTCCCTTTCTCGCCCTCTTCGGCACCGGTGCCCTCGCCTCGGTTTGTCGTCAGTCTGGCTCTTCACTAACCTGCGGACCAAGTTTCGTCAACCAGGGCATGTTTGCCGGCGGCGGCGGTCCTCCCGAGGAGAGCGGCTAGGCCATTACGGGCGGCGAGGCCTACCAGCCTAATGAATGCTCGTCCACGATCGTCACATCCTGTCTTGTTTTCTACCAGCCCGCAACACTCGTCCAGACTATGCCCACGGCCCCCGGCAGTCTCTACGCATTTTCGTTTTCGCTGCTGTCTGCAGAACCAACCAGCCCGGTTGTCACCTGTGGACCGACCGACGCCAAAGGTAATTTTATTGTGGGCGAAGAGGCAACGGAGACATCGACGGTCAGCAACGTCTGTAATGACTACACGAGCAGCTTTGTCGCGACGGACGCCGAAACCGTGTTCAAGTGCGAGATCTCGGGTCCTTCCGGTTTCGTTGCCTCTTCCGCGAAGCAGCCGGTGTATACCGAGGTGAGTCTCATATCAGCTCCTGCTCAACTTTCCTGCCAGCTTCTTACGTCGTGCTTTACGATCAGATCTAACAGTTGCTGTCAAGTAGGGTTGATTTTCGTGCGACATTTCTCTCGATTTCTTTCCCTTTTTTTTCTGTTACAATAGTCGCTTCTCTTCAATACAGAATCTTTTCTTCAATTTGTTCTCTCCAAGCCAGCAGACTGTCCCTGCGCTCATGAGATGTTCTGGACCTCGAAATAGTGCCTATAGAATGAACCGACCCAACACGCCGCACACAGCCTCACAAACATAACGGTGGCTTGGTTTGACATGCTGGACGGGCTTTGTTCTGTCAAAAAACTCCGAGTCTTACTCTATTTATTGCAAGAAGTGAAACTTGCTTGCTGCTGCCTCAATCCTTCTTTCTCTGTTTGTGATAACTGTTTATTTACACCTCAAAATCGCGGACAGTGAGGAAGGTGTGAAAGGCGTAGCGGCCCTCTCATTGGCTGACTCACACACGTAGTTGCCTAAAAAGGAAATTTCTTGAAACTGCCCTGTATTTACTGGTTGTAGTGGGTAATGGTGCTCAACGCTCCTGCCTACAGCAAGTGACAATGCAGTTGCCCGAACTCGATCACGACAGGTTTTCTGTGCTCTATTCCCCCATTTCCTCCTTTCCCTCCTTTTCACGTTTTGCTTTCTCTTCCTCCTCCTCCCACGTCGGATAGTCCACATACCCGTGCTCGCGCACGCCGTCCCAGCTGCCATAAAACCGGCTACGGTCAAACGCCGTCAACGACTTGCCCAGACGCAGCCGCTCAGGCAGGTCCGGGTTGCTCACAAATTGGCGGGCAAAAGCGACAGCATCATATCCCTCCTTGAGTTCCTTTTCCTCGACCTCTCCTGCTGCTGTCCACCCGCCACCACAGACGATGGTCGGTATACCTGCCGCTGCAAGAATGGCTCGAAAGGGCTCGTTGGAGATGGGCAGGTCCGGCGAAGACAAACTCCACGACTTGCGGAACGCCGCGGCTGTCTCAACATCGGCTTCGATGCGGTCGAACCGCGGCTCGATAAAGTGGACGTACGACAGGACCTCGCCACCACTTGACTTGCCGTACTTTGCTGCCAGCTGCTCACACAGGTAGCTCCATGTCTCGACACGATCATCACCCCTTGTGCCCTGATACAGCCCCGTGGGCTCAAGACGGACGCCGACATTGCCCGCGCCACCAACCGCCTCGACCACAGCGGCAATCACGTCGAGAGGAAATTTGCAACGCCCCGCCACGGAACCACCGTACGCGTCTGTCCTTAAGTTGAGATTGGAGTGCAAGAACTGGTCCAGCAAGTTGCCGTTGCCACCATTGATCTCGACTCCATCGAAACCGAGTGCCAGAGCTGTGCGAGCAGCACGCACGAAATCGGCCGTTGTTTGTGCAATATGCGCTTCGGCCATGGCGGTCGAGGGGAAATCGGCGTACTTGATCTTTTCCTTTTTCGCGTCGCGCGTCCGGAACGGGTAGGTCTCATCGGGGTTCTCCCAGGACACGGAGCTTGCAGACACATTTGTGCCCGGTCCGCCTGTGAAATGGGGAATGGTGGCACGGCCGGCGTGCCACAATTGGGCATAGATGAAGCCACCGCAGGCATGCACAGCGTCGACAACAGCCTTCCACCCGGCATGCTGGGCATCGTGAAAGAGGCCGGGCACGTTCGGCATGCCGGCCGCTTCGAGTGAGGGCGGGATACCCTCGGTGATGAGCAGGCCACCAGGTGAGGCGCGCTGGCTGTAGTACTGCGCGACAACATCGTCGGCCAACCACACATCGCCGGGCACATTGTGTTCGCTTTCATACAGCACGCCCCGATTCCGGGTCATGGGCGCCATGACGACGCGGTGCCGGAGCTGGATACGGCCATCAGCGATGGCGAGCGGAGTAAAGAGGGTGGTCATGTCGGGCCGGAGAGGGAGGGTTTCGATTGCTGCTTTTGTCAAAGGACAAAACAAAAGCCAAAACAAACAATTTAACTTCACAGCTAACAACAATACACTCTACAGTTTATTTCCTCATCCTTCAGTCGATCCTCGACCCTCGACGTCACCCCCATCACTATGAGAGCTCCTTCGAGCTCTCACAGATTTTTTTCTCGATCGAGCCAAGTGCTTACGGCGTGCATGGTCGGGACCCTTGCCTGCACCATACAGCAACGTACCAACAAACTTGCGTGCTACTCTCCAAACATGGCGCGAACCCGATGCCGGCCATCTCCAACTTTCCGGAGTTGGAGACTCCTGGAGGACAAAGCTGTCGGCTGCGCTTCCCGCGCTGACACACGTCTAACACGGAGGGAAGTCAAAGAAACGACGGCGGGGTACAAAATAAGAAAATACGGAGCATGCTCATGGTCCGACAGGGATGTAAGTTAGAAAGCCGCAGACGTCTATTTAAACTATTCCTTCCGTTTACACATGGATACCTGGATGCATACAAAACATGAACTAACAACAATGAGATAGGCCGCGGGGCAGTGACAAAGATAACAGCGATAAGCAAGACGGAAGCAGCCCTTCTAACCGTCGGAAGCCTCGCAAGAAGCCGACGGATGTGAAAAGAGGATGCATGCAACCAAGATAGATGATATGGGGCTACAGAATTGCCTTAGTGGGCTTAGTTTCCTGGATTTGCTGAAGAAGTGTCTTTGGCGAAAAGTAAAAATGGACGGGATTCGATTCCCAGTTCCTGTCGCTCATTGATAAGAGAACTATAATACTAGGCTAATGCTATCGATCCAGGAACATCCAGACCCTATCTCAATCTCCTTCGACTATCTTTATCTTTTATCTCTTCGACTTTGACACCAACATCACATATCCGATAAGCCAAAGACAGACTCGTACGGAATGGACGACAGCGCAGGGTCGACCATGTCGTCTTGCGCGTCGTTGCCATTACCGCCCGCACCTCCTCCACCAGACGACATCTCCGCGTGAAAGCGTGTCAGGCCGGCCACAAAGCTTTCCCCGCCTGACATGTCTGTAATAATCTGTGAAAACTGCTCAAAGCTGCCGTTGCCGACTTCGAACGGCATGTTGACTTCAAAGGCGTGGACGGAAGGTGCCAGTTCGTCCGTCAGTCCAGACAGAGCTGCCCGTGGCTGGCGGTGGTCGGGCGCCTGTGAGACAATCTGGTCAATGACCTTTTGGCGGATGAGCTCAAAGGCGTTGCGGTACTTGGTGGCGGCGGGCACACGCTCAGCAATGACAAAGAGAACGATGCTGCAATCGTGGATGCCGTTGCTGGTGGCCATGTCGAAAATGTCCGAGGGGCAGAGCCAGATGCAGTACACCAACGTCAGGCCGGCAATAAAGACGTTTTGCAGGGCCATGAAGGAGTAGCCGACGGCCAGGGTCTGGTGCAGTCGTTTGTAGGCGCCACAGACGCCAGCACAGGCCTTGGCACACTCTTTGAGGAACCGGGGCGACACAGTGAGGTCAGAGAGCACCGGGTAGAGCAGCAGGCGCTGGCACTTGTAGTAAAAGACCATGTAAAAGTAGTATCCATCGTAGGGAAACCCGGGAATGTCTTTCACAATAGTGGTGTCGTGTGGGATCTGGGCCTTCCACTGCTCGAGGCGGTCGAGGAACCCGTCAATGACGGCATCGTCGATGGCGGCCGTGCCACCGCCATTGTCCACACGGTAAATGGTCTCTTGGATGGCCGACTCGATTTTGCGCAGCTCGGCAATCAGCACAAACGACGTCAGCGATGTGCTCGGGTCGGCCGGGAGACACGTGTTGGCAGCTTAATGACGGCCAGCGCGTCTTCTGTAATGTCTTCGTCAACATCAAGGGGCAGGGCAATGTCAATGTCGCGGTCGGCAATGCCCAGCGGACGGCCCATTGGAATCGAGATCTGACGATCGAAACAGTAACACGCCCAGAACAGACGTTTGCGCAGCTCGCTCTCCATACTGCGGGACTGGGCCACGGCCTTTGTCTGGCGGTGCAGACCATGGTCGATTGCCACCAACAAGGCCATCCGTGAGCATGTCCATGCTCCTGGCCCCGCGGGGTCTCGCAAACAGTAAATAGCCATGAGCATCAGAGCCTGGATGGTGCGAGTGTCATTGTACTCGAGCATCGTGTCGAGGGCGCGCATGGCCGAGGCATAGTGACGTTTAGCATGGTAAGGGCCCGATTCGCCTGTAGTTTCGATGAAGCGGCCCGATGTGGCATACACGAGGTGCAGGATGGTCGCTTCAAAGACGTCGGTCAGCCCATACCGGCGGTGGTGCACTTGGCGCAGCCACACAGAATGGACGACAGGGAAACGGGTCATAATATTCTTGATGTAGCCAACGTACAAACGGTCAGCGACGTTAGCCGGCACATCGGCAAAGTCAATGGGCTCAATAGCAGCCGCGGCGGCAGCGGCAGCCGTAGCAGCTGCTGTTGTTGTGCCGGAAACGTTGGAGGCCGCATCAGTGGCTGTGGTCGACGGTGCCACTGCTGCTGCTGCTGCCGCTGGTGCTGCTGTCGTCCCATTTCCGGAACCCAGAGACAGCTGGTGGAACGAGCTCGATCGCCGGCGCACGATGCTTGCATTGTCAATGTAGTATTGCTGCTGCTGTTGGTGCTGGTTGAGGTGGTGGCCGCCAATGTTGGCAGTCGACGTCGTAGAGGGCCGCTGGCTGCGGCTCAAAAAGTTAAAGAGACGGCCCAGCGCAACGTGAGATGATGCTCCAATATAGCCAGATCCGTTGACATCGAGAGACAGGCTTCGAAGAACGGAGACGACTGAGTCAAGACCGCCGTCCTGCCAGTCTAGAATGGCCTCGTCGGGGTCTTTGGCAGATGTAGCTGCGCCAACCGGACGTCCGACGGGACTCGAGGCTTTCGAGTGGTCCTCTGAAGGGGCGGAGGGTGCTCTGTTGTGGCCGCTGTTCATAGGAGGGCCAGCAGAGTTGGCCGGTGCCGATGTAAACAACATACTGGCATCTCCCCCGCCTGCGCCGCTCATGCTGTTGCCCGCAGAAGGAGCATTTGCCCAATGGTCGGTCCCCACCTCTGCCACGCCCCGGTGCGCCAGCAGCGTCTCCAGCTCCGCCACCCGTCGCTCCAGCGACTTGATGTACTGGTTCTTGCCAAAGGGCATTGGTTTTTGGGGGACAACATACTCGCACACCACATTCGACGGCGCACACTTGCTGCACGGCTGCCGCCCATCGCACTTTTGCTTGCGCACCTTGCAGCGCTGGCAGGCCAGAGCGACTCGGGGCCGTTTGGCACGGCCGCCACCAGACGGCTCATCGCCGGCGGTGGCCATTGTGTCGTCGTCTTGTTCCGGCAGCAGATTGGCCAGGTTGGTGGCCCAGGCAGGCGGCTGGTGGACGTGGGAAGGAGGGGAGGTGGAGGTCGCCGAGCCCGACGCGGGGGCGGCAGGAACGAACGGGGGCATCATCGTATTGGTGTCGGTGTGGTGGTGCTGCTGGTGTTGCCCAAAATGGAAATGGCTGTTGTTGTGTAAGGTGCCACTGAGACGATGTTCGACGGCCGTCGATGCAGTCGAGTCTGTATCCATCATGAGAAAGAGGAGTAAAAGAAAAAGGTTGAGTCACGTCGTGATGTTTACGAATTACAGATTTATTACGTGGGGGAAAAAAGATACATGAAAATCAAAAGGGGTCAAAAGAAAAAGAGACAAGAGAAAGCTGGAGGGGCAATCCTCAGAGATACGATATCTGGATCTGGACTGACAAGATGGGCTCGAGGTCCGGACGCGGGCCTGGACCGGTCTTGGCTAGATGGTGTGCGAGGCGTGAGAGCGAAGCGAGACTTGCGAAACGAGGGCATAATACGGAGACTTCCTACAAACGTGGCCGCGTTCTGGAGTTTACTTTTGCTCGATAGCGATAGTATCGGTTGTTTGGGCAGGGGAATATTGGCAAGAGAACTGAGTGTGCTCGCGGAAGGTGCGAAGGTCGGCATTCCCAGTCCGGCATTAACACAATTAACACGCTGCAAAGGCAGGGCAGGAGCATGGAGGCGTCGGGGGCCCACCCCTTATCGGCGGCTTTGCGACTAAACATGGCAGGCGCAGGCCGGCGCGGCTTTGCTAGGCGGCTTTGGGTGCAAAACGTGGATTTGTGTATCTCAGTCAATATTGTCTTGCTGTCCTACGATAAGAGAGTCTTGGGAGTAAAAACTTCTAATTGTGGCCTTTCTTCTTGATTGACTATTGGAAAGATGATTGTTGGAAAACCCTTGAGAAATCCTAACAAAAATACCAATGAATAAGTGAACGTAATCAGGTAAGGCAAAAATATTGTGATTTATTTCGAGAAACAAATTAACGAAATACAAAAGGATACTTGAAGGGACGGGGCATACGATTCTTGTCTTATGCTTTCTTTACTGTCGATCACTGTCAGAATTTACAAAGTAGAATGTGACAGATATCCGGCAATTCCCATGCACACAATCACGCCCAAAACCCGATGTCCCCGTATCTTTTCCCAAGCTTTCCTGCCACGCATTAAGGTAAGCTAACTGGGGTTCCGGCATTTTAAGCATCTGTCTTATCGTGTACTTATCTGACTCGAAGCCATTTGTCCGTCTCCAGCAAAACCACTTGTGAATGAAAACGTAAATTAAATGTAGATATGTTCTATGTGCCGGAAAATGCACACCAAGAAGACCAAAGACTGATATATCCCAAAAACAAATAATGCATTGTCGATCGCCCCGGCCGGCGTCTTTTTGCCAGTCCTGTACTGTAGACTGTCGACGTATCTCCATGTATCCCCAAGCCATCTAAGCCCCCATGTCCTCATATCCTATCCTTTTTTACACTGATGCGGGAGACTCCGCACTTTCTTTCTTTCCCTCTTTCCCTCGTCAACTCCACCCCATCGCTTAAAAAGAAACAACCAGTTTCCGGCCGTCGAGGTTGCCCTCCTTGACCATTGCCAAACCCTGCTCCACCGCCGCCAGTCCACCTTCCAAAACCCGCACCGCCGGCAGCAGCACCGCACCCGATGCCACAAGCTCGTTGAGCCGTTCGCCGACCACACCCGACTCTTCGTTCAACACAAACTGCTTGATCTCGACAGTGTGGACGCGCGCGTTGGCCGGCACGACGTCCTTACTGGACATGAACGCCAGCGGGGCAAAGTCCACAGGGTCAGCGGCCGTGCGCCCGGAAGCAGCAATTACCTGGAGGACGAGCTTGGCCGTGCGGGCACCGACCAGGTCGATAGCGCGCGTCAGACGGCCCGCGGCACAGCACAGAATCTCGCCAATGACGTGCATGTCCGTCTTGCCCGTGTAGGTGACGATATGGGTGGCGCCACGGGCGCGGACGAGATCGGCCGTGGCTTCGGAGCAGACAGCGATCACCTCCAGGCCGGCATGGGCGGCGAGCTGGATGGCAAACTGGCCCGTGACGGTGGATCCGCCCAAACGAGGAGGACGCCGTCATCCGCTGCGGCGTCCGTCGTCGCCTTGGGTGCCGACTGCATCGGCACATTCAGCCACTGCCACAGCGTCATGGCCGCGGTAACACCCGCGACGCCCAGACAGGCCGCCGTAGGGAAGTCGAGCGTTGCCGGGATGGGGAATACAGTGTGCTGCGGCACCACCAGGTCCTGGAAACAGCCAGCACGGCGGTCCTTGTAGTACGTTGTAGTCCAAACGGCGTCGCCAACTTTCACCTTGTCGACACTCTCGCCCACCGCATCGACAATACCCGCCATTTCTCTCCCGTAATCCACGGCAGCGACGGCAGACAAAAGTTGTAAGAAACGCTCATCCAGTCAATGTGGTTAAGACCGGTGGCCTTGTTGCGGATGCGGACTTCGGTGGGTGCCAGGGAGGTGGGCGACTCGAAATCAGTCACGAGCTGGTAGCCGCGCTCAGGGGTGATGACCAAGGCTCTGTGTATGCTTGCGGTGGAAGAGACGACAGTCTCTTCTGTGGTAGGCTTCTCCTGGTACTCAGTCTCGTCGGCCACAGAAGACGGTGCCGTCGAAGCAACAGATACGTCTGCCGTTGAAGCAGCCAAAGATGTGGCGGACGACGCTCTTGTTGGTGCTTGGCTCTCGCTCTCGCTGTGACTGCTCCCCGATTCTGAGGTGATACTTGACTCTAGACTCCGCGGCTCGCCCTCCATGACCTCCTGGACATCTACCTGTGCCGAGTTGAATGTCTTGATATCGACAGGTGCTGTTGGTGTTGGTGTTGCCATAGTTTGTGGCTCAACTGTCTCGAGCGAGAGCACTGGATGCTCTTGGACGATGGTAGTCATTGTGTGATGTGTATGTGTATGTATGTGAGATGATGTGTAATCTTTGTGGCTTGTGACTGCTGCAGTCGTAGATTGTAGGTGTAGATCGTATTGGTTTTCCCAAGATTGTGTCTAGAGTATGGTTGCAGTTGAAGGGTAAGGTATCAATGTAAAGGATATCCAAGGAGGGGTTATTTTGATATGGATGAGTGATATAGCTGTTGATGGTTGTCGAGTGTTGATTTGATAATGTGTTGTACTGACTGATCTTGTGTCTGTTTTATCTGTTTATGTTTTGAACTCGTCGTTATATCCCAAATATGTATCATATATGAAAGAGGATGTGCCACAAAGGAATGGCGTCAAGACTGCAAGGAAAGAAAAAAGTTTGCACACACAGCCGTCGATGGGACTTGCAAAAGGGAGACCGAAAAGGGTTATCGGATCGGAAGGACCGTGGATCAGCGCGGGAAAATCGGGGCAGCACGGGACTAGAGGGGCACAAGCCAAGAGGGAGGGAGAGTAAAAGCAACAAATAAAACAAGAGTAGACGACCAAGGTCACGGGTGGTTTTTCCTGTTCCTCTGGTCGCTACTGTTGACAGTCCCGTGTGGTCGGTCAACTCCCGCTTTGTCGACGTAATGCTGTTTACAAAGCGTGGGGAGGCGAAGTCTGTCCAGGATGCGGAATTTGGACAGAGATCCAAGTCTGCAAAGAGAGAGGTCGATATCGAGATCGAGAAACATCCGCTCCAGCCGCTGTGTTTTTCTTTCTCTTTCTGTTTTTTTTGGTCATTATTACGCTCTTTCCTCCCTCCTTCCGTTGTTTGCCACAGCAAATAATACACAGCAGCTACGGCTTTGTCCAGCGTCATCCGTCATAGGCATGCGCAAACACAAACAAGAGTAAAAAAAAGGTAGGAAAGTTGTCGGCTCACTCCCGTAATGGGCAGCGGAAGATCAAACACGGCCGGTAACCCAGTCTGGTCTTGACCGGTGGTGGATGTCTTTCTTACACTTTAAACAGAAACGTCCTTCCGATCTTCCGATAACACCAAAAGGCACCACGCCCGCCTTGGATCGGCACCCTTACTAGCGCCCGACGTCCAAATGGGTCAATCGTGTATCGTGACTTACAACAGCATCTGTTTTACTGTAGATTTGGTTTGTACTTCTACGGCACGTTGGACTCAGTTCCATTTGTTCACAATCGTTCTTTCCGTTTGCTTTCAGTATGTGTATTGTAAACGTGCCTTCCTCGTTGATGTTGCTCCCATGAGCGCTCCTTCCCAATCTACATCGTCAGCCCGTAGCCCCTTCCCATATTCATATCCGCGCCTTCCATCTTCAACAGACTTGGTGGAGCCTTCAAGGAAGACAGAGAACCCCTTCCGCTTCCTGCGTAGAGTATCAAAGCAGTTCACAGTCACCAGCATAGTTCCTTGTTTCTGGGCCATCACAACCTCACGTATGGCCTTATCAAGCCTACTTGCGTGTTCCACCACTATGCCTTTCACTTATAGCTAGCAAGACTTGCTCAGGAAGGCAGTTCTTGCGTTCATCCCTCCCAAAAAATACTGTTCCCAGTCTGCTCATAGCTTGCCCCTCAAAGTCTGCTTACTCATCTCATCTTCAACTTCAACTCATCTCATCTTTCTTATCACACGTCATCTTATCGCACTCATCATGGCCGCTCCCATCAAGGCCGGCTACCTGGCCACGCCGCTGGGCCAGGTCCACTACTACTACTCGGCCCCGGTGACGGCCCCATCAACTCCCAAGCCGCCGATGCTGCTGATGCACATGTCGGCGTCGTCGGCCAAGTCGTTCCTCAAGATGATGCCTATGTTGACGACGCTGGGATACACGTGCTATGCCCCGGACATGCCTGGGTTTGGCAGCTCGTTTGACCCGGCCGAGGACCCGCCGTCGATTTCATGGTATGCCAGTCTGTACTATGAGGCGTTTACCTCGCAGGTGCCTGATTTCAAAGAGGGCGGCGTTCACATTATCGGCCACCACTCGGGCGGCATCTTGGGCATGGAATTTGCCAGCAACCCGGACCAGTACCCAGGCTTCGTGCGCAGCCTGACGATTGTGGGCGCATCGGTGATGACGGCGGCCGACCGAGCAGAAATGAGCAAGACGTTCTTGTCGCCGTTCAACAAGCCCGTAGCCAGCGGTGAGCACCTTCAAAAGACGTGGGACTACCTCAAGTGGGAGGGTTTGAACCCGGACGTTGAATTGGAGCTGGTCCACCGCGAGGCTCTAGACCATGCACGTGCATGGAAGGGCCGCAACCAGATCTACTCGTGTGTGTGGAAGTATGAGCGGATGGAAGCGCTGGACGCCATCCCCGCGGACGTCAAGGTGGCCGGGCTGTGCGCTCCGGATGATGTGCTGTGGCCGTACTATGACAATTTCAAGGCGCTGGTGACGCGCCCCATTGAGACGACGGTGATCAAGGGCGGCAATTTCGGTCCTGATCTGGACCCGGAGGGTATTCTGGATGCCTTTTTGCGCTTGATTGGTGAGAAGTAGTAGATGAGCAGTACATTATTTATTGGAGCCATATTTATCTAAATTTGTTTGCATATTCTCAATTTCATTACACTTGCACTGACTGCTGCTGCACATGATTTATGCCTCCACTTTAGTCTCTTCCTTGGCCAACGGCTTGCCATCCGGCCCCTTGGGCACATACGGCACCTCGCCCTCAAACTTAAAGGTGCTGCCGTAATGGTCCGGCCGCAGCGTCTTTTGCCCGGGCTCCCGCATCAGGTTTTCCCGGAAAGTACCACCGGGCACGGCGTAGTCCTCAAACACCATGCCGCGACGACGCAACTCGGGCAGCAGAAGCTCGCAAATGTCTTCAAAGGAGCCCGGGTTGCTAATGTAGGCCATGTTGAAGCCGTCCACGTCGGCCTCGTCGATCCACTGCTGCATAATGTCGGCCACCATTTCGGGCGTGCCCACAGGTGTCGGGTGGAAGCCGCCGACAGCAATCTTCTGGCCCAGCTTGCGCGGCGTCCAGACATCGCCATCGGCCTGCGAGTCGCGGAAGTTGCCCAAAAAGCCCTGGATGGCGCCCGCCTTGGGGTTGGACGTGTCCAGCTTGAGCTCTTCGTCGAGCGGGTAGGCACTAATGTCGATGCTCGTGTAGCCGGAAAACTGGGCGAGAGCGCCAATGACATCGGCATACTCGCAGGCCTCGGCATACTTGGCCTGGGCTTCTTCGAGAGTACGGCCCAGGATCGGGTTGATGGCCGCAAAAAACTTGATCGAGTAGGGGTCGCGGCCGTTGCGGCGGCAAATGTCACGGGCGGTCTTGATTTGTCCTGTCGCCTGTGAGGGCACGAGGCCGCCGATATACACAGCCTCGGCATGCTTGGCCGAGAACTCCTGGCCGACCTTGGAGGTGCCGGCCTGGAAGATGACGGGTGTGCGTTGCGGGCTGGGGTGGAGGGGGCCCCGTGCCGACAGCTTGAAATGCGGGCCCTCGTGCTCGATGCTGACAATGCGCGACGGCTCATAGGCAATGCGTGACTTGGTATCCCACTTGATGGCGTCGTCGGCCCACGAGCCGTTCCACATGCGGTAGACGAGGTCCATGTACTCGTCGGCAATCTCGTACCGCAGGTCGTGCGGCAGCAGTTCGCGACCAAATGCCTTGGCGGCCGCGCCGGACCAGCTGGTGACGACGTTCCAGGCAATGCGGCCCTTTGTGAGGTGGTCGAGCGAACTGAAAGTGCGTGCAAGAGGGTAGGGCTCAATGTAGCTCGTGCTGCCCGTCACACCGAAAGCGACCGACTCGGTCACGGCGGCCATGGCCGAGATGATCACCAAGGGATCCAGCTTGGCAACCTGGGTGCCCGCTCGCAGGACAGCATCCTGGTTGCCGCCGTACACGGAGTGGCTGCCATAGCTGTCCGCGAAGAAGATGCAGGCGACCTTGTTCTTGTCGGCGAGCTTGGCAATGTTGATGTAGTACTCGAGGCTGTCCTTTTGGTAGGAGTTGTCACCGGGACGGGCCCATTGTCCGGCAGCTTCGTGGTTGCCGCGGCAGGCTGTCTCAAAAAAGTTGATATGGACCTGCTTCTGTTTCTTCTCGACGGAACCCATTGTGAGAGAGGGTTGTGTGCGACGAGGTGGTAATCTTGTTGACAATGTCGAATGTTTACTTTGAGGCACAATTTTGGTGGCGTTTATCTAGGATAAGAAAATCAAAATAGTCTAAAGCATCCGCGAACTGACGCCCAAGCTCCTTCTATAGACTCTACAAAACGTACCAAAAGTGTTATCAAGCATCGGATACGGGGTGAAGAGCAATGATCAATGATCCATGGCACATGCGGCTTTCTTCACTCAAAAGTGTGGACCTCTACGGAAGAGCTCGACGTGATCCAGGGACCTCGTGTAAAGGCGTACATTTGACGGACGACAATGTACCGCGTGATCTTCACCAAGGCTTCTGCAGACGGACTTGGTTGTCACTTTAATTCTTTGTGCTTTACGCTATCACTATCGCACATTTTCTGTACAAAGTAGGATGCAATGTCTGCTTCTCTCTCTACCCATCTTGTTTGGTTTTCAATGATAAGCCAAGTACGACTGGACACCACGAGCCACTCCAAAAGACTGTACGAGTACGAACAAACATCCTCTTGTCTCTTGTATGGGTGTGCAGGCGGATGTGTCGAGGTGCAAGCCGCACTCAACACTGTCGAGAGATGTTGATACCTTTTGCTTACACGCCCTCCCAAAAAGTGGAGACCCGCTTTCGGCACATGCGGGGCCGTTATCATGGTGTAAGTGGAAGGAGTGAAGTAGGTGTGAATCAGTCGAAAGTCGAAAATCGAAAGTCGAAAGGCGACGTCGTACTCCGTTTTCCTTCTTTCTTCTCAAAATACTTGGGATGTGAGAGAGTCTGCCTCTCCAACCTTCACCCCATACTACTTGTACGCCTCCCCCGGCATCATGTCGTGGATCGATCCGTCGGGTTGACGGCTAGCTTCCGACCCAGCAGGGGATTGCAGTTACAGCGCTGTCTCTTTAGCGCCTGTCACAGCCGGGACCACAAAACGGGGACCCGTCAACGCCTCTCAATAAAGCCCCTAGCGCCCACTTACAGCTGCCAAGGTGTCAGCCCGGGCACGCCAGTCCGGCTCTTTCAGGGCACTCCAGGGAAGCCAAGGAGGCCGTCAACAACGTTAAAGGCTCCTTTTTGCCTTGTTGGCGTCCTTCTTTATCTATGCCATGCTTCCCCCTTGTTTCCCTTTATTTCCTTGGGCCGTCTTCTTATCTTCTTAGTTTCTTTTTCTTGTCCCTGCCTTCTTCACACATGGCCATTCTGCTGCCCAACCTTCTTTGCCCTCCTTTTCGGTAGACAAACGTGTTCGTCCGTGGCCACCGTTTTGGCTTGAAGAACAATGAAGAAGAGAAAAGGGAGTAATACGGAGTATTACTTAGTGTATCTTTATGAACGTCTTCAGCGTCTTCGACGTCAACAGCCTTATCAGCAAAAGCGAGTTGGCACAATCCACCCACACAGAAACGGTAGATGGAGGTCTGCCTTTTGAATCCGTAGATCTGGGTCCCAGCCAATGGAGGCTGTATCTTTCTTTTCTTTTTCTTGTGACTCTACTGTGTCTTTTGTCTTTCATTCTTCCCGTAGCTTGCCATGTGGTTGGGGCTTCAAGGTGAATCCCATTATCAGACACGATCCAAGAAAATAGCAGCTAGACAATACTCGAAAATCAAACAATCAACGGAAGTGAAAAGAGCCAACGCGAAACACCAACGGAAGGACAAACAAACGAGCCAGCGCCACACTGCAAGCTGTTCTGGTCCAGACTCAACTCGACTCGATATTCAGATACTCAGATACTCGACTCGATTGAGTATCTTGAGATACGATACGGAGAAGCTTGGATCCTGCCAGGTGGGACTGGGATAGACCGGACTGAGCCAGAAACGCGGCAGGCCGAGACCGTGTTGTGCATTGGCCGGGTTTGACTCTTGCCACTTACACTTACACCTACACTTACACTTACACCGGGCCTGCAGATTGACAAGCTGCAGTCTGCAGTCTCTAGTCTGTTTCTTGTTTATCACCAGCCCATCCCCTGTCCTCATCTCTTCTCATCTCTTCTCATCTCACCCTATTTATAAAAGATCATCCTCCCCTTTCTTCACCTTGTTCCGTTCACTCCATCAACTTTCATCCTCACATACTTTTCTCTCCTCTACACACCCCCACCCGCACCTCCTCATCATGGCCTCCGAGAAAAGCAACGACAGCAAGCATGCTGTCGGCCCCGTCGAGGCCGAGCCCAGCATCAGCAACGGCGTCATTGGCTCGCACGATGCCAACCTGAGTCTCGAGGACCAGGAAGTCTTCAAGGCCACCAGCGAGGGCGTCGACTTCCGTACTGTCACCTGGCAGCGCCTCATTATCATTTTGCTCAAGGTGCAGATTGCTACCGGTGTGCTCGGTATCCCGGGCGCCATGGGCTCGCTCGGTGCCGTGCCCGGTGCTCTGATCGTCATTGGCTGGCAGGCGATCAACACCTATACCGCCTGTGTCCTCATTGACTTTCGCAACCGGCATCCTCACTGTCACAGTAAGTCCCGTCCTCTACCTTTTTTTTTGTTTAGTTTGTCTGCTTCGCAGACTCATCTACCTGCTTCGCCGCTGACAGTCTAGCCATCGTCGACATGTGCGGTGTCATGTGGGGTGCCGTCGGCCGCGAGCTGGTCGGTCTCTTGTTTGTGATTGCCTTCATCCTCTGTGCCGGTTCGGGTCTGCTGGCGACATCCATTGCCTTCAACGCCCTCAGTGAGCACGGCGCCTGCTCCGTGTGGTTCAGTTTCGTCGCCATGATCCTGATTGTCCTCTACTCGTCCATCCGCACCTGGAACCGCATGACCTGGCCCATGACCGTGGGCTTCTTCTGTGTCATGGGCGGCATCCTGTCCGTCGTCGTCGGCGTCACGCTCCAAGACCGTCCGGCTGCTGCCCCCGCCACGGGCCCCTATGAGCTGGGTTTCTATGTGGTGGCCCACCCGTCCTTTGCGGCTGGCATCACGGCATGTGCCACCATCTTTGTCTCGTCCGCCGCTGGTCCCGTCTACATTCCCATCATTGCCGAGATGAAGCGCCCGCAGGACTACAAGAAGGCCGTCATCCCCGTCTCGGTCATGGTCGCCTCCGTGTACCTCTCGCTGTCCATGGTTGTCTACTACTACTGCGGCCAGTGGATTGCCACACCTTCCCTGGGCTCGGCCGGTCCTCTCATCAAGAAGATTGCCTACGGTATTGCCCTGCCCAGTCTGGTCATCAGTGCTGGCATCTTCAACCACACCGCCGCCAAGTACCTGTTTGTGCGTGTCCTGCGCAAGTCCTCCCACCTCCAGGCCAACACCTGGCAGCACTGGACTGTGTGGCTGCTGTGCAACCTGTTCTTTGGTGTGCTGGCGTTCCTGTTTGCCGAGGGTATCCCCGTCTTCAACTACATGCTCGCCCTGACCGGCTCCTTCTGCTTCTCGCCCATGAGCCTCATGTTCCCGGCCTGCATGTGGATGTACGAGTACGGCAATGCGGCGCTGCACGGCGGCACCCTGCGCCAAAAGTCCATGCTGGCCTTCAACTGCCTCATCTTTGGTATCGGCGCGCTGCTGCTGGTGGGCGGTGTCTACGGCACGGCCGAGTCCATTAAGCTGTCGTACTCGGCCGGCACGGCCTTTTCGTGTGCCGACAACTCCAACACGGTGGCCTAGATATGGAGCGGTGGTGGCGGTAGCCGTTGTTGTTATTCCCTTCTCCTTTTGATGTTGCAATTGTTGTAGAGACGTTGTCTCTTTTGTTGTTTCTTTTCTCAATTCTGTCCTTAGACAGCCGCTAGATCTGTTTTTTCTTAAATGCACTCGCAATAATAGACACAATCAGAGTAATGAACATGAGTTCCCAAGAGATGTCTCCTAATGTGATCCCCTCATGCCTTAATGAAACCCAAGTCCTTTGATGTCGGCACTCAATGGCCGGCCCTGCACCAGCTCTGCCAGCACCATGCCCGTACCGGGACCCATACTGATTCCCCATGGGCCGTGACCGGCCGACACGAATACGCCGCCGTCGCCGCTCACAATACTCCCCTCAGATGATGTCTCAGTTAGTGTACCGTCCAACAGCCGCAGTAGCAGTGGGACGCCCCATGGTGTTGCCGGCCGATGGCACAGCCCTGTCCGCACAATCTGCACTTTGTCATCATCGTCCTCGCCCAGGATCCGCTTGCATGTTTTGAGTAGATCATCCAGCTGGTCCTGTGACGGAATCGACTCGGCCGCCGTCGCCGGAAGAGGGATGGTCGACGAGTTCAGGCCGGCCAGGTAGAGCGTACCGTTGGCGCGGCCAAAAATTTCCGGGCAGTACTGCATCGATCCGCCGGCGGCAAAGAGCGCAAAGCAGTCGACCTCACCCCGCTTCTGGGACGGCTTGACGACCAGAGAGTGGCCTGCGTAGTTGTTGACCGGCAAGGGACGGCGAGCTGCTGTCTCCGGGAAGAGTTGGGCAACCACTTGCGGTGTCCATGCGCCGGCCGTGATGACCAAACGTGTACAGGGCAGTGTGGCCTGTGTGCCGCTCTCTTCGATCGTGACGGAGGCCAGCTTGCCGTCTTCCTTCTGCACAGACACAACCCTCGCCGGCTGGTGAAGCTGCACACCTTTCTGCAAGCTCTGCTCGAGAAGGTACTGACAGAATGGGGCCGGCTCGACCTGGCCTGCCGTGCCGTCATCGGCCAGTACCTCCACCCGGTCACCGTCTCTGCGGTTCAGCCACGACGGCACGCTCTTCTTGGGTCCTTCCACAGCTGCCGGCGCCGCCGTCGACCGGCTCGTGCCCTGCCGCAGCCAGTCCTCGCCACGCTGTCCTTCTTTTTGGCCCCCCGGTAGACCATAGCTCAGGGCTGTCGACAATGCATACCCCCACCGTTTGGCACCGTCGTGTTTTTGCGGCCAGGGCGGCATGCTGGTCAAATGAGAGGGCAGCCAGGCTGGCCGAGTCCGGGGCCATCCAGTCACGGGCCATGAACCCGCCGGCAAAGCCCGAGGCCGACGCAAAGAGCGTGGGTGTTGTTTCCACCAAGTGTATGTCTTGTTTTGCGTCATTGTTGTTCTCCGCCATGTAGTAGGCAGTCGTGACGCCGACGATGCCAGCGCCGATGATAACCGTCGCCATGCGTGCGGTTGCGGTCGTTTGTCGCAGGGACTGTGTTGACTGCTGTTTGTGGTGTATTTCCTCGGCCTCGATCGGAGACGAGACGGCAATAAACGACTAAAAGAAGAGGTGTTGAAAGTAAATGGGTGTAGAGAAAAAGGACTTGTCTTCCAATAGGGAGCTATCGTATGCCACGACACGGGGCAGGCACGACCTCAAATAGTAATCGCAAAGGGACAGCGGAGGTGACCAGGAAGGCGCGACCAGATGACGAAAGAGCAATGGCAACTATGAATCGTCAAATGAGCAAGAGCGAACGAGCAAGCGAAGGCCGGTCGCCGAAGGATCATTTATATCTTTCTGTTCGATCTTTCCTTCTCTTCTTGGCAGGCGGAGAAGACTCGGGAGTACATAAAGAAGGAAGCTACCCCAACGCGCCAGCGTCGTTTGCCGCTCGCTTCGTTCGCCTCTTGTACCAACTCAATTCAACCCCACACCCCAAAAACAGAAAAACTGTCGAAACGGGTAAAAAAAGACGATCCAAGAAACAGCTCCTCAGCTCTTTCCCTCCCAAGTTCCTCTCCAATTGATTCTCCAAAACTGACCAGAACCTACGACCGACAAAGAGCCAAGAGCTAGCGACCAAGAAATTCAACCTCGACACTCCACATCGTGACTCGTTGACACGCCCTTCCCACGCCCTTCTACTTCACGACTTCCCCCCACTACCACCACCGTCACCATGAGCAAGGTCATTCTGGTCACCGGCGCCAGCCGCGGCATTGGCCTCGCGACGGCACGCCACCTGTTGACCCATTCGCACAAGGTCGTACTCGTCGCCCGCGCCGCCGAGCCTCTTGAGACTCTGAAGACTGAATTCCCCGGACAAGTTGCCTACAAGGCCACCGACGCCACCGACTACACGGCACTGGCCAGCGCGGTCGACCTCGCCGTGTCGACCTTTGGCCAGCTCGACGGCGTGGTTATCAACCACGGCACGTTGACGCCGGTGCAGCGGCTGGCGGATGCCGATCTGGATGCATGGAAGCGGCTGTACGATATTAACGTTTTCAGTGCCCTCGCACTGGTGAGTCCACCACCATCCATGCGCCCACCACCACCTCTGACGTTTACGAACAAATTACTGACTATATCCACACAGTCGAAGGCATCATTGCCCGCCCTGCGGGCGTCTAAGGGCCGCATCGTTTTAGTCTCGTCGGGCGCCGCCAAAAAGGGCTACTCGTCGTGGGGCGCGTACGGCAGCTCCAAGGCGGCAGCCAACTCGCTTGTGCAGCACTTGGCCGTCGAGGAGCCTGAGATCACGTCGGTGGCTGTGGCCCCCGGCCGCGTCGACACGGACATGCAAAAGCAGATCCGCGAGCAAGGAGCCAGCGGCGGCATGGACGCCAAGGTACTGGCGACGTTTGTCGACGCCCACGCTGACGGCAGCCTGAACCCGCCCGAGAAGCCGTCCGAGGTGATTGCGAAGCTGGCGCTGGACGCCACGCCCGAATTGTCGGGCACCTTCTTCAAGTGAGTTGTCTCCTTTTTTTATCTAATTCTAGTATCCCCCTCTACGTTGACTACGATACTGACTGCCGACAGCTGGAACGACGAGCACATGGGTGCATACCACTGGTCGTAGAGAGTTGTAGAGAGTGGTGTACAAATATTACGATGACATCGACGAGCCGATCTAAGATACTAAAAATTCTGACCATGTTAGCAAATGGTCCTCTTCTTGTAATTTTTGTGACAGTGTGATAGGCAAGAAATAGACACAACAACAAGGCATGAATAAAGAAGGCGCATCAGTCGAAAGATGAAAAGACTCGTTGATAGGTATCCACATGTAGATTCAGTATTAGCATGGAATATCAAAGTGTTACATCACTTGCGCTTCTTTGCCTTGTCGTTGTGTCGAGTGTATGTGTTGTGTGTGTTTCTCGAGCAGTTCGATGTGTCTTACATTTTGAGGTGAGGTTGATGCTGGAAGTAAGATCAAAGTGGATGAGAGTAGACTGTCCTGCAAGGTAACATCTTGGCAACAGTTAGCAAATGCTGACAGGCACCAAAATCAATGCAAGATGACCAAAAGAACCAAAAGAAGTAGCCAAAAAGCAAGAGTCAAGTCAGGAACAAAGGTTTTTCTCCGTCATGAAATGTCGGTATTTGATAGTACATAGTTCGAACATCATGTAGACTGCCGGCGGGAGGTGGAAAACAAAAGAGAGGAAGTAAAAAGATCATACCATTTGAGATGTTGCAGACTAGGGTCGAAAACAGAAATCACATTGCGATCGATCGGATATCTTTTCACGAAAGTTAGTAACAACGCTCGGCCAAACAATGCTCACCGAAGAGCACGAAGAGAGAGTGAATTGAGGAGAATAGAAAAGGTGTGGAATAAGGCCAAGTATCAGAGACGTCCGTTTGGAAAGACAGTGTCAATCACCATTATTTTTGTATGCCTGGGGCGACGAAAAGCTCATCATATTGGAGGCCGTGGGTGCAAAAGGGAAGAAAGAGGAGAAGAAAGGGAATGAGGGTGAATACTAACCATTTGGGTCAAAATGTCGCCGGCGGACAACAAAAGATCACGAAAACATGAAAACAGTAACAAAAGACGGGCGCGAGCATTGAAACACTTGTTCCAATGTCGACACGGAGAATAAGGCAAAGAAGAACAGAGTAATAAGAATGAAAGAGAAAGAAAGCAGAACGCGAAAACGCAAAATGCAGAACGTTGGAAGGAAGATTGTTGTTGTGTCAAAAAGTATGGGAAGAAGGAAGGAGAGAAGGCAACGAAGAATTTCGCGGCAAAAAGGTTTTTGTAGCTGGCAAGAAAAAATCGAGAGGACCTGCAGGAAAGAGCAAAAAAAGAATCAGAAATTAAAGTGGGTCGTTCAGGGCGGTGAGTTCTTTCCGCGCCTGTACTGTTGTAGCTCCACAAGCAGCGCCCTGAGTGCCTTATGTAAGGATCGCGCTTGCCCATTTGGCATTTGACCTGGGAAGCTAGTAATTATTGTTTTCTGCCCCTCCCTTTCCCCCACTGTGCAGGCGCGCCAGCTCCTTCTATTTAAGACCAGTGATTGTGTCTTTGGGGGCGGACTGTCCAAGCATATGAAAGGCGGAGGGTCCGCCACCATCTGCAACCAAAAAAAAAAAGTTGAAGGACAAGCAACAGCAACACTCAAGTACAAGAGTCCAACTCTAGCGTCATAGCTGCCAAACGATACACAGGCAAAAAGTCCACGACAAAACAACAACCAAACAGTCAACGTCACGAATCAAGACTGGCGACAGCAATAAATTGACGAGACCTTGATCCGTTCTTTTCACCGCAATCACGCCTTGTCACTCAGTTCTCTGTCACGTCTCTTTAAGTGACAACATCCATCACCTTTAATAGACAAGACAGTTCTCGACGGAGCAAACAACTACCGAGACACAAATCAGTCAAGCCTTCCAGCATCGACACTCGACGCGTCTCCTTTTCCTGCGACACTGTCACTCTATTGCGCAGGCCATTTGGCACTCTCGCTTTTTTCTTTTGTCGACTCTCTTCACATCCACACATCCACCCCCTCACAATCCACAATCCACAATGTCTGACCACGAAGGCGATTTCGGAGGTGAGTTCCCCTTCTCTCTCTATCCCGCTCTTTTCATTACATCCCTCTAACATCTTAGGCAACGACGACCTCTCCCTCCCCAAGGCCACCGTCCAGAAAATTGTCACCGAAATCCTGCCGCCCAACATGGGCATCGCCTTTTCGCGAGACGCCCGCGACTTGCTGATTGAGTGCTGCGTCGAGTTTATCACGCTCATCTCGTCCGAGGCCAATGAGATTTCCGAGAAGGAAGCGAAAAAGACAATTGCCTGCGACCACGTCACGCGTGCGCTCGAGCATTTGGGCTTTGCCGAGTATGTGGGCGCTGTCTTGGAAGCGGCGCAGGAGCACAAGGAGGTGCAAAAGGGCCGGGAGCGGAAGGCGGACAAGTTCACACAGAGCGGCATGACACTCGAAGAGCTGGAGCGGTTGCAGCAGGAGCAATTTGCCGAGGCGGCGATGCGGCACGGCTAGACGCCGAGCTGGGTTTGACCCTCTTCGCCCTCCGGCTCTTCTTCTTTTATTTGCGACGTTCAACTTCCAGCATGTTTCTTTGTATTGGCGTTTTTCATTTTTTTTGTATTTCGTTTATTGGCGTTTTTGGCATGGACGGCAAGCGGGCGCTATGCCACATTATTCGGGCTCTCTTTTGTTTTTTTCTACTTTCTTGATAATCATTACAGGATCATTCATATACACAAGCATATTTATTCTCGTCTACTTCTTGGTCATGTCACATTGCACAGGTCACTTTGGGTGTCACTTGAGGGTAGCCAAATGTAAACGAGAAAGAAAAGGAAATGCATATACGGTATAAGACAGCTAAGGAAATAGAAATATAAAAGATGGTGACAGTCTTGTCAAGTTGTGTACAGAAGCAGTCCCTCTTGGGGGAGAGCTGCAATATCCAAGAAAAGGGGGGGTTGTAGAATGATAATTATTGCAGAATAAAACGCCAATCTTGTTCTGTTAAAGAGACAAGTAAAATAAGACAAAAGAAATCAAAAAGGGTAAATCCAAAAGGCAACGCAATGAGATAGGAAATAAAAAAAAATGTGTATGTATGTGAGAGAGTGTGGTGTGCTGAGCTAGGCAGCTGTGTCCTTCGTATTAAATGGTACTGAGACGGGCAGTCAGGTACAGCTGCTTCCATTTAAGCAGAGCCCTTCTTGTCGTTGTCCTGGTAGGGCGGCAGCTCCTCAGTCGAAGCCGACATCAGGCCAGTCTTCTCCTCCTCGACGGCCTCCTCGTCGGCGTGGCGGTCGACAACCACGACGGCAACGGGGGAAGAAGGCTTGTCGTCGGTGACCTGGATGGCGCGAACAGCGGTGGCCGACTGGCGGCGGAACAGCAGGCGCCAGGCAGACACCAGGAGGGTACCGACAGCGACACCAACGACGCTGACAAAGACGCCGAGAGCGACACCCATCAGGACAGGGAACAGGATGTGCGACGCGAACTTGGCGGCCAGCTGCTTCCAGCTGTGCTGACGCATCGGCTTGTGGTGGTGGTGAGGCTTCTTCGCCTTGTTCTCGGAGTTCTCAGAGTCGTCCTCATCGCCGCCCTTGTGGTGATGGCCCTTGTGGTGGTGGTGGCGGTGGGGCTTCTCCTCACCGTCCTTCTCGTCGTCGCCGGCCAGAGCAGCCTTGGCCTTACCGGCACAGCCGCCACGGTGGGCCTTGATGCCAGAGGCGATAATGGCCTTCCAACGGCACAGGATGTTGGTGCAGGCATCGAGCTCCTCCTTGAGCGCGTCCATGCGGTCCTTGCCGGGGATCTCGGCGACCTCGGTCGACTCCTTGGACTCCTCACCGGCAAGGTCGACGCGCGCAATCATGAGGCCGCCCTCGGGCGTGCGGATCAGGCGGATGTTGACGGCCGGGATGTTCTGGACAAAGACGCCGTTGACCTCGATAATCTCAAGCGACAGGGCAACAACCTCCATGCCGTTGCTGGCGTCCTGGCCGACAGCCTGGGTCTGCATGGCGTAGCCGAGGGGCACCTTGACGAGGTGCTTGCCGTGCTTGTGGTGCTTTCCGTGGTGGAACTCCTTGTCGTTATCACCCTTCTCACCGTCGTGGTGGAACTTGACGCCCTTGAAGTCCTTCTTGGGCTTCCAGTGCTTGCCCTCGAAGCCGTCGTGCTCCTCCTCGTCGTTGTCGTTGCGGTGGTGACGGTGTCTCTTCTTGAGCTCCTCGTCGTGGTCGTCGTGGTCGTGCTCGTGGTGCTTCTCCTCGTGCTCTTCCTTCTCATGCTTCTCGTGCTTCTCCTCCTCCTCCTCGTCGTGGTGATGCTCCTTGTGGTGCTTGCCCTTGCCCTTCTTGTGGTGGAAGTGGTCGGGCGCCTGCGTCGCCAGCAGACCGTCGCCGTTGATGTCAACGTTCGGGTACAGCTCAAAGTGGTTGACCAGCAGGTGGTCGCCGTCGTCCTGGTGGTCGATCTTGAAGAAGAGGTTGATGTGGTTGGCGACGTCGGTCAGGGTAATAATCTGGCCGTCCTCCGAGTTGTCCTGCTCCTCACCCTCCTTGCCGTGACCGTGGTGGCCGTGCTTGCGGATCTGCATAGAGCAGCCCGGGCAGGGCACCTTGACCTTGGTGAACTCGTGGTAGAAGGGGCTGACCATCTTGACGTCGGAGGTGTCGATGCCCTCGATATCGCTGTCGCCGCCGTGGTGCTTGCCGCCCTTGTGATTGTGAGGGCGACCGGAACGCTCCATGTCGACGTCAGTGGGCGGCGGCAGCAAAAAGGCCGACGCCGTCGACGTCGCCAGCGCCGCGGCGAGGAGTGCCTTGGGCAACATGGTGGGTGTTGTGTGTTTTTGTCTGTGCTGTGTTGTTGTGATGCGGTTGACAGCCAAGACTTTCTGCCGTGTTAATCGGGTCGGGATATAGTATCAGTCGATCGTCAACAAAAAACAATCAAAAAATGGACAATATCGATCCAAGTTAAATGTCGAATCGGTTGTCGTGGGTTGGGTGATTTATTTCGATTCGTGATACAAAATCGAAAATCTTATTTGGCGATGTCAAAAAGAAAGGAAAAGGAAAGAGAAAGGAAAGGAGAGACAAGAATAGAAATGTGAGAAGGATCCCAAACAGAAAGAGACACCAAAGAAAGGAAGAGGAGGGAGTGAAAGGGAGGCAAATTCCAGTGAATGCCCTACCAAAAAGACAAGGCAAAACCGGCATCGAAGATCACTTTGTCCGCTTGTGAGAGAACCACTCAAACCACCTGTTTTAGCGGCCAGAGGAATAGGCATGGGCCACTGGAAATTGGACATGACGAAGCCCACCCCCATTGAAAGAAACTAAAATTGGGACCTCTACAGGGTTGTGTCCCGTTTTGGGCCTTTTACTGCAGTAATTTACAGCGACTTCAGTGGCTCAGTGGGCGCAGGGCGGCAAGATCGGAACGACACCAGGCCGCCCAAGGCCCCCAAAGAAAACATCCGACTGGGCTAAAGGGGGGCACACATACGTGGCTGCCCATCGCGCTCCTGCTGCTACAGGCTTTTTGGTCTGTACGACGTACTTCGTATGGTGAACGCCTGTCAGAAAAGGCATGCGCGGCTTGGGCCCGCTAATGCCTCCTACGCTATCACCAAAAAAGCCGCCCTAGGCCTGTTTCGGGCCTGTTCAATGGCGTTCTGGGTATCCACTCTGCCTTTGTCATCAATTTGACCCCTCTGATTCGCCCAGTGCCAAGAGATTGCTGCAGGGCAGAGCGGGGAGGCATACGTAATCGCCGCCTGAGGCTTTGAGGCTCTCTCCAGGCTCTCTCCCAAACACAGTTTTACGCGACGAGCGCCCGTTTGGCTATGGCGTCAGTTTGGTGGTTATTTACCACATCCTTCACAAACCTGATTCACGTGCTTTGTCACGAGCTCCATTTTGTTTACTCCTCCCGCTCCTTTTTTTCGCCTTTTCCCATACCAGCAATTGAATCCGTAAATCCGCATTCGCTCCAATCCATATTAAAGTTTTCCCGGTTGCAACGTCATAACAAATATGCATGGCCATTAATACAAGCACGAGCCTTCTGCAAACTGCTCTACCAGAAAGCCTGTTCACGAAACACAACGTGCTTTCCCTGTGTACTGTTTGTATGTGTGCTCTTTATTGGGGCTCACCTCATATGCTCGTAGCCGCCTGTCTGCCCGTTTCGGTTGCCGGACGGCCGGTTCAGGGGTCTCGTCATGGTCGTGCAGCAGGTCGAAGTTTACAGATTTTCAGTCGACCCACGTGCTTCCACGTGCAAGTGCGGACGTTGGGAGCCTTGTTATTTTCCTTTTGTCTTCAGTCCTCCTCTCGGTCGTAGACGCTGGAGAGTCATTGACGCTCGTATTTTCTTTGGTGCAAACACGAATAGGCAAATGCATTTTGTTGAAGAAAAATGAAGATGCTTAGTTCATTGAATGTAAAAATGAATCCAAGTATTGAAAGAGTCCATAAATAAAACAGCCCGTCGTAGCCCATATAACACATGCCGTGAAGCGTGGTGTAGAGTGTCTTCTCGCCCCCCTTTTTCGACTTGTGTTGACGGCATTGCGCCTGTCCCCTTCTTCTTTTGTAAACCCAAGATATGTATTGTTTTTGCCCAGCCCGAGACAAATAATAAATGAAATGTGAAAGAAAATGTGAAAAACAACCAAAAAAAAGTTCGAGATCATGAAAAAGTCGTAAAAGTATATAGAACAGAAGTGTTAAGCAAGCTCAAAACAACATGATACAAAGTCGCTCACTCACAAAATCACACACCGGTGGCCAGTTTCCCGCCGCCGCCGCCGGACCCTGCGATTTGATGAGGAGTGGTGGTGGTTTTGGATCTTGTCGTCGACCTCAAAGGCCGGGTCGGTGTCTTCACGCCGCAACATCTGCCTGCAAAGATCGATGAACACTTCGTCGACGTTTGTCCGTGTTCGTGCGCTCGCCTCGTAATATGGGGCATTCCACCGCTGCGACAGAGTGAACGCTTTGCTTCGGCTTACGGCGCGCTGGTCCTCGAGATCGGCCTTGTTGCCGACAATGACAATTGGCGTGTTTTCATCGTCCTTGACCCGAATAATTTCGTCACGCAGCATCGTCAGCTCGGAAAGCGACGATGGTGATGTAATACTGAAGACTAGTAAGAAGCCTTGGCCCGTCTTCATGTATAGGTCTCGCATGGCAACTACACATATGTTAGTATGTGCATATAGTGTAATCGATGTCCAGCCCGTGGCGGCGAGCTCGTCAATCACATGTTGATAGACATGTGTCCTCGTAAGACACCTTGTGCAACATCGACCTGGTCTCAGAGCTCGTGCCCCCGGAACGGGGCGGAAGGCACGGGGCGTAAAGGATCATCATGGGGGGCTGTAGCCCATATCAAAACATACCAAATTGCTCTGTCCCTGCAGTATCCAGACTGAAGCACAAGTGTTAGTGGCTCTGCGTAAAGCTTCTGTTGGCAACAAAAACACAGAGTGTGAGTGCAAAGAGTGTGTCAGGGGACCATGCTTACATCTCCAAGACAATTTGCCGTCCCTGCAGATGTAATACAAAAAGTGGTTAGCATTGTTGACTTTCTGTCTCGTGCCGTGCCTTGTGATGTCTTGCCACGCCAGCTCACAGCCCACACAGCCTACGGCTCACGGGTATACGAGAATAACTCACATCAACGGAGACTTGTGTCCGGTACGAGTCCTCGATCGTCGGATCGTAACTCTCAATCCATTGGTTGTGAACAAATTGTGCTGTTGTCGGACAAACGCATACATTAGCAAAGCTGAAAAAAAAGAAAATGTCAAAAAACGACACGCGGTCCACGTCTCCCATGCGGATGGAAAAGAAACGGCACACGTGCATGTACAGGGTGCACATGTACGCGCCTGCGGTGATTTCTTCCCGACCGCCTTCCACCAACAATGGGCCGTTTATTCTCCAAGCCCCAGCCAACGACCGCCACCGGATGCAAGTGTGTGCTGCAAGGCACAAAGAGTCAAACTCACCTGTCAGACAACTCTTCCCAACGCCACCTGTTATCCAAGTTAGCGCCTGAGCTCCGAGAAACACCATAAATATGCGGATGAGCTGAGAGTAAAGATTTTCTCTTTCGGGGAAAAGAAAAACGGGCGAGATGGGAAGGAAAAGTGAGTGTGGGCGTGCCGTACCTGCGCCAAGGACAACAATGTGGCACTCTCGACTAAACGGAAAGTGGCATTGGGCATCAGTAAACATTATTTATTATTTTCATGCGTGGCTTGCATGTAAGGCGAAAGCTAGAAAGCCAGTGAAGGTTTTCTGTTAGAAGGGAAGCGTTCTCGCTGCTTACCTTGGTTGATATCGTGGAGACATGACTGCGGATGTGCGTTGTGTGTGTGTGTGTGTGTGTTGTTTGTTTTGCTGCTCTGAAAAAGAAACGTCTTTCTTTTTCTTCTGTTTGTCGAATAACCCCCACGCCAGTTCAAACCGGTGAGTGGATTTCGATATCAGATGCCCAACTGGTCAATGCGCGAAACCGGTGTAAACAACAAGGCCTCGATTGTAGCTGGCGGTCGTCGAACTCCGAGGACAACGAGGACAAGGTTGAAAAACGCCACGGGTCGAGTCAAGAGCGGGACGCCAAAAAAGCAAGTTCCAGGGGTAAAAAAAAAAGGCGCAAAGGATACGTCGAACCGTGAGGTCAAGGTCGTCGTCGGTAGTGCCGTGAAAGGATTAACTGAGGTTGTTATCGATGCCGTTGAATTATGCAGTCGAGGTTCGAAGAATGAAATGAAGACATATATAAAAATGCGTAGTGTGGAGGATCAAGAAAGTAGGGTACGGAGCTGGCCGAGAGGGTGGTGTGGGGTGTGGGTGGAGGATTGAAGAACGGAGGTGGAGGGGAGAAGAAAAAGATGGTCGAAAAGGGTAAGGGGGAGAACGAGGGATGATGGTGGCCGTTTGAGGTCTTCAGCGGAAGAACTGTGAAAGGGAGTCGCAAAGGAGGCAGTCGATGCAAGGGCGAGAATGGTGTCGTTACATGTGAGTCGCGAGTTGATGTGTAAGTCTGTAAAATTTTGGTGGTGTGTAAGTGTTGAGGCGCGTATCAGATTTATTGTAAACCCGGCATACAGGGCAATACCAGGGCGTAGGTTCGGAGTTGGCTTCACGAAAGGGATGCTGTCGAAAAGAGGGAGGTGGAGGTTCAGAGGCGGGTGAGCAAAGGGCGAGAAGAAGTGATGAGAGAAGGCCGAAACGGGCTCAGGTTGCGAGTGAGGTTAGAAATGCGTAAAGACCATGCAGGTTTACAGAGGCCGTGTGCGAGTGTGTCTTTGTGTGACACGGTCGGGATGTGGGGGAAAGAAGAGAGAAAAGAAAATGGGCGAGGAAGGCAGAAAAGCAGGAAGGAAGAGGCGATAAATAGCGGCAATGAAGACGACAGAGTTGAGCCCGAGCTGTGTGATCACTTGTTGGTTGTTGTGTTCCGTGTTGTTGAAAATTGAGCGCTCTTGTAATCTTGCTCGAGGCGAGGCGGCAAGAGAGATTAAGTTATGAAACTTGAGGAGAACGAAGGAAAGAAAAAAAAAGACAGTTTTCTTTAAGACACGCCTAGACAGCTAATAGGGGTCTAGTGATCGGCCCCGGCGACCTGGTATCGATGGTGACTGGTGCGTGGGGAGACGAGGCGTGAGGCGCGAGTGGAGATGCTGGCTCGACGGGCGACACGGGCGAAACAGGCGGGGGGAGGGGCGGCGCGTGAGCAGCGTGTGAAAAGGCAGCAAGTGGATGGTCGAATAGGACGAATTGGTCGATCGGCACCAGGAGCGAGAGTGTGAGAGTCAGACAAAGCTGGATGAGCATGCAAACTGCAGGTCCACGGATTTTTTTTTCTGGGATATGCGGATGCAGAACCTGACCGGAGCTGTATGTGTAGCTGGGCTTAGAGCTATAACTGGGCTTTGCTTGTTGGCCCTGGCTTTTGTTGACGTTGGATTCTGCTTGTTGGGTCGTCTTTTGGTGAGGCGTTCAATGGGGGGATATTTGACAGGTATTGGTGTCTTGAGCTGGCAGGCAGATTTGTAATGTAGTTTGCAGTAATCGTCGGCGTTGTTTTGTAGTCGCAGTGTCGTTGTTGTCGGGATATCCGTGGCTCAATTTCGTTCGTTTTTTTTCGAGTTTCTCGTTGTTGTTGTTTTACTGTTGCTAGCTCGGTGGGTAAAAGGGGAACAGGGAGAGCTGTCATTACCCGTGCTGGGGTGTTCACGGCGGACGGGCGAGAGGACACGGGAGGCCAGAAACGAAACGAAACGAGAAACAGACGGGTTTTTGTAGATGTCAAGGCGAGAATGTCGATTTTGACGGAGGAGGGAGAAGGAGAAAGATGAAACAAAAAAAAAAACCCCCAAGACCAAGCAGTCAAAAAAAAGGAAGGAGGACGTGGAGGAAAGAGCGAGGGAAACTCCAAGCTCTGTATGGGGGGATGTGCTGGAGAATGGGGAAGGTACATACACATACACATGTACTCCGTACAAGGCACAAGCACAAGAAAGTCGGGTCGGGTTGTTCCTTCCCCTTTTTTCGGTCTACGGGATTTTGTTTCTGTCAAAACTCTCGGTTCCTGTCGCTCGCTCTTTCTTCTTTAGGCAGAGTTTTTCTTTGCCAGAGATAATCATTTTACCCCAACACTACGAGATTAAAAAAGTTATAAAACCTATCATTGTGCCGGCGGACAGCCACAAGGGACAATGCTTGCGGCGGTTTGCGTGCAATTCATAGGTGTGCATACGCAGCTCGCTGTGCCCGATATCTTATTTCTATTTCTTTTTTGGCTTTTGTTTTGCATTGGCTCTTGTTTTTTTTTTTTTTGGCGCCGTTGGACCCCTTTCCCGTTCTACCTTTTTTGGCTCCTTCCCCCTCCTTCTTCGGCCCCGCAGCGCGCAGGAGAGCTCTTTCACAAAAACAGAAGCTGCCAATGCAGAAATAAATCGGAGAAGGATTCGGGATAGAGCTACTGCGAGATTGAAAAAGGGAAAGAGCGCAAATCGGGATGGCCAGGAAGGAGAGTGCCCAGTAGAAAGCTGCATGTAAAAGTACAAGCTACTTTGGAAAGTGCAAGTGCACCCGGACAAGGAAGGAGCCAGGGGTCTTCCAGACCAGGCCCGTCCAGGCCAGGTCCAGATAGGCGAAGGGCAAGTGCAAGCCTCGCGGCGGCCGAAAAATGCCTCCTGTCGAGAGAAAGGAACGGAGAGGATAATTAAGTTCCCTTGCCAAAACGAGCACACAACCTACAACATAAAAGGGCCATGTACCTTAGCGGCCTTTTTTCTTCTGTTTTTCTCCTTTTTTTTTTCCTTTGATTTTTTGCTTCTCTTGCATCAATGTTCAGGGGGGTTATCAAGGGAGAAAAGGACATGGGTGTTGAAATCCATTGTCGACCAAAAGCGCGCTGCATCGAAACGGGGACAAAGAGAACAGACAACTAGGAATATGCAGGTGAGTACAAGCAGCCAAGGGAACCGCGTCTGCAAGTCTACAAGTCCTGCAGGTGAGAAATACAAAATACGCCCAGAGTACACAAAATAAGATACATACAGGGGACCTTCAGATGGAAGAAGAAAACGAGGAAACAAAAGGGGAAACGAAGAGAAACAAATGGGCCAAAGCCACTTTGAGAGGAACCCCAAGGGGCCCAAAGACACCCCAAGAGCACCAAAACGAACACAGCCAGCCAAATACTCCACCCGATGGGGACGCTACGGAGTAGCTGCCGGAACCCATTCGTTGGGCTGGGACGTTTTAGATGCATGGACGGACGCTGTGGTTGGGCGGTCTTTCCAGAAAACAGTTTAGTAGGGGGTGATATGGTTCCTTTTTTTACTCTTTTTTTCTTTCTTTTTTTCCCTTCTTTTTCTGCACTGCTGCATGCGAGCCTGTCCAGGAAAGGTACGCTGAGCCGGAAAAGCAGACCAGAGGGGCCGGTCCGGAACGCAAGAAAGGGGAAAGAGGAGGGAGGTAAGATGGAAGTGACGGGGAATAAAAGACACAAGAGAAAGTAGAGGTGGAAGGTTGCCGCCGCGGCTTCTCACTGTATGGAGTATTCATTATATCGAAAGGTTGTTTTAAAAGAAACAGACAATACACAATCATTGCTATGTACGGAGTATTACTCCGAACCCGTATTCTTTTACACGACAATACAGAGCGATATTTGGCAAACAGGACTGCTTTCTGGGTATTTTTCTTGGATGCTGTTGCGTGCATAATTAGAGTGCAAGTTCGCTGCAGGGTGGGACTTTGCACATGAAAGAAAACAACGGTCTGTGGTTTTCCTAAGAAGTACACAGTACGGCGAAGATTCTTTTTTTTTTTCTTTCTTTTTCCTTCACCTTCATTCCTTGCACATGTTCGGCCGGGGGTGTTTGCGCCATCCAGGGGTCCTAGGCCAGGCGCGTGCTGAAGCCGACACCGCTTGTGCTCTGCCGCGCAATTGGGAATGCATTGGGAGTTCAGGGGCCTAACGACAGGTCTATTTTTTGTCGTTCTGTGCTTGCTTGTGCCTGTTTTTGTATCCGCTCTTACTGGAGAGCTGTTTTTTTTTTTTTTTTTCACTTGTTTTTATTAGGGTTGGGCTGGCGGTGTCCACCCGCGGGTCTCAATCCATCCAGGGGGACCGCGAGCCAAGCAGGGGGTCTCTCAAGTGCAAGCACTCAGCCATGGGGAACGGAGAACGGAGTAAGACCTGGAAAAGAGAGAGAGAGAGAGAGAGAGAGAGAGAGGATGAGGAGAAAGAAAACGAAGACGCGCCGTCAAAGACAATTGCAACAAAATCACAAACTCCTGATACTGAGATACCGCCATCCCCGCTTGGAAGGTGCGACCTTCTCGGTTGAGATCCCCACGTAGTAAAGAGGGAGAGAAAACACGTTGAAGAACCCGATACAAGGCAGGAACAATTGGAGCAAGGGATAAGTACAAGTACGGGTCGGGTCAAATCTACGGAAAGAACGAGGACGAGTAGAAAAACAAAGGCAAGGACGACCGGCATCCGCCTTCCGAGGAGCGGATGTTGAAAAGGCAAGAGCAGGCCGACACGCGGCTACACTTGACTGGTGATGAGACAACGACTACAAGGAAAGAGCGAAGGCATCGAGTGAAAAGAAAGGAGCAAAGGATAGAGGATGAAGGGAATGAGGGGGAATATAAAATCATTTTCAATCGAGCACTATTATGATAGTTGTGTATCTTACATGCACAATAGCAACATCAATGTCGGGAGCTTGCAACAAAATTGCCCGACTTTGTATATTTTCTACTTTGCGCGGTACAAGTACAAGCCAGCCCTCAGATAGTGTCACACAAATTGCTGACACAAGAAAAACGGACAACGGCGATGCAACAACCGAGCAAAAAAGGATGTAAGAAATATGTAAAAAGAGTCTTCACCGAGGCCCGTATGCTACGGCTTGTTCCCTTTTCAGGACAGCGCCCAATGCTGCAAATCTTTGCCCCCATTCCCCGGAGTGTTACCTGCTCCGGCGCTCTTTCTCTTCATTGGTTTTTTACACAGGCGAGTTTTTCGTTTTCTCTCTTTTTTCGAGTTTGTTGATCTCTGTCAAAGTACTCCCTCCGTATTGTTGTGTTTTTTTTATCAGTGTCAAAAGTCCAGCACGGCTTGCCCGGCTATCAACCTGCTTACTCCGTAATCCAGACACCGGTCAGTGGTAACGTTTACTTACCTTCGGTATCCTCACCTTTTTTTTTTGGCCCGTCTCTACCTCTCTCACCTCGATTTTGTTTCCTGGCTTTTACGAAAAGCAGTCTCGGTCGGCTAATAGCGTGCTTTTTCTTGCGTGAAAACACGCAATGTGCGCCTTGGTGTCTGTGCTTTTGAGGGGAGGGAAGGGGGCTGGACCGAGCTGGGACTAAGGGAACCAGGCCAAGGAAGCAAGCCAGAAAAAAAAATCCGAGAGATGGAGGAAGGATCCCAAGGTCTGGCCAGGGCCAAGCCAAAAAGCACTGGCCACCTCTTTCTTGGTCCCTCCCCCTCCACAACCCAAAAACAGATCCCGCATTGCTGTACGCCGTTTTTTTTTTGTTTCCTTTTCTTGTGTGTGGTCCAGAGCTGAAAGAGGACGGCGCCAGCAGATTCATGTGCATCGTAGCCGCCGGCCGATGGCCGGGAAGTGCAAATGGCGACGGGAGGGAAAGTCCTTCCACCCGACTGTGCGCAACCAAGAACGACAAAGGCCTTGCCCGAAATGAGAGCACAAATTGCCTGATACGGATGGAAAGTCCAAGGTCAGGTACTTGTGATGCAGTAGAATGCTCTCTAGAGAGTACAAGACATGGCTTCCCTTGCAGAAGTGCGTCCCGAATAAAGCAAATGCTGAGTAAATAATAATTTAAATAAATCTCAAATCCAGAGGGTATCGCATTGGTAGCTCCTGCATGTTTAGCTTTAGGTTTAACCCTTGGCAATTCTGCAGCAAAATGCAATCTTGCTGGTCTGATATTCCGATTTGATATTGGGCTGAATATTTCCCCACGCCGAGGCATTGGTATTTCTCCTACCTCCTTGCATTTTGCCTCCTCTTTTTTTGTATCATGCACTTGAGAGCTTGCTACCTTGACTTCATTGTAAGGCCCCGATTGGACGAGCTACGCGGCAAATTATAATGAAAGCGCTCGATCCTTCTTGGCCATCGTTAGGCGGGGAAGGTAGAGAGAAGAGAAGCTCGTAAAGCTCGAAGGGGCAAAATCAGCGATGCGAAGCTCCTAATATTACGGTACTCTGTAGCCAATGACAAGATACGGCGGGTTCTTGGAAATCAATCTCGCCGTTCGTGTAAGCAAGTCCAATGAGAGGCCTTGCAGAACCGCCCCCAATTCTCACGAGACTTCCCCGGAAAAAGTTGGAAATGAGAAGGGGGAAAGGCGGCTACGCATACGAAGCATGCACAAGTTAAGAGATGTTCGGAAAGGCAAATATGAACAGGGCAAACGACACGGCCACCGGTGGCAAAGAGCAATCAAAGGTAGCTCCCAGAATACAACCACTCACAGCCCGGACCCGACCTTGTCTTCCCGCGTCCATGCCATGAAAAGCCACGATAATTGGCACAGAGGCAGGTTTACAAGGACCACGACCCGCAGCCTTATGGAGCCCAACTTGCCAAAAAGCACGAGCCCTTCTCATTTCCCTCCTCTCTTCCTCCGGGGAAGGCAAGTGGAATGCTCCGCTGAGAGAAACTGGGCAGAAGATGCAAAGCAAATACTCAATGCAAGGTAGGCTGAGGGTCCTCCGAGGTGGGAATCCTCCGAGGAGACGATCGACCCTTGCCTTTGGAGCTTCTTTTTAAGGGTGGCTTGCCTCGGGAGCTCCTAGTCCGTAGCTTTTTGTTGCCACAATTGGCACGGGAGCACGAACATCGTGAAGAGGGGGGGAGGGGGAAACAACAAGATGGGCCCATTGGAAGAGGGGTTGTTTAGATCTTGGTACGTAAAGCCGAGCGATGTTTAGCTACTCGAGTATGGGGCTCCTAGACAAGGGTCCATAAAGGGAACAGGCATCATGAAGTATGAGGCCAAGTTGGGAAGGGCCTTGATGCAAAATGGACGTTACCGTCTGAGTGACAATGATCTGTTATGGCCGTTTTTTGTGGCGGAATCCAGACCTTTGTGGGCCTCTTCAGCAGTTGGTGACTTAAACCACCCTAACCCACCTGAACACTTTATGAGCAACTGGGGATACCAGAGCGGGAAATCGGCGGCGTCTGTTGAAGACAAAGCCCGGATCGCCAGAGTGGTCAGTGCGTCTGCGTCCATCGTGGGTCTTTGCTTTCAAGTTTTCATGGCACAAGGCAACTTGGAAATCTCCGGCAGCAGTCCAGGTAAGACAGGAAGACGAGTACGGAATACAATCTAGCAATACAAACTGCACATGCACTGGAAGACGCCGAGCTCGGCTTGTAGGGTATCTTATCAACAAGATTGTGCGCAGCTCAAGAACCGTTCAAATATTTACGATACCAAAACCTGAAGAGAAGCTTTTGCAAAAAGGCCAGGCCCGTCTCTCGCTTAAAACGCCAGAAACTAGCCGTAACAGAGCAAAGCGTAAATGCAATATGTATGCCGTAGCTTTCAGAAAGGTAAACGGGCACCACACTGCCACAGGGGACCAGCAGACCGGGTCGAACAAAAAGTCTAGATCGCGGGACCCGGGTCTGGTGGCCTGTCCTCAAAGCGGCCAGAACAAAAGCGCGGACCGGCATGCGCTCAGGTCCGTCCCCTGTCCCAAAGCTTCCTGTGCGTCTGTACTCCGTATCTTTTCTTGACTTAGCATCAAGACCGGGATTCTGGATAGTGTGTTTGTACGAAGTATGCTCCTCATAGGCTGTGAATGTCCAAAACAGAAAAACGAATGTTGATGACGTGGGGGAAAACTTCTTTCTGGTCATTTCATCTTTGGATATTGCTTAGCTTTCGTCCTCCATGCTGTGTCCTCTTCTCTCACCCTTGTTCTTTTTTCTAATCAATATGTCTCTCGCTTCGCTTTTCGTAGTCTGTCATAAATCGAGCTGCAATGCAGTCGTTCAAGGCATATTAAGTGTCTATTGGGTATGGAGTACAGACCACAACATACAGACAAGATCTTTCTCTAACTTGATCTTCACTGTGCATATTCAGGATGCCGGAGAGAAGTATGTGCATATTGGCATGGTCATACTTACCTTTCCCCATTCCTTTCGCCTATGAGAAGAGCTTACGACTCGGACTTGGACAATCGGGTTCCAAATAGTAAACTTATCTCGTAGCTCAAGGCCGAGTGCTACATAAATGTGGGCTCGAGGATTTCACAGCCGAAGCGCAATGGGAAAAGCTGGCAGAATCTAGGAACAAGACATCTCTTCCTCCCACACCATCATCTATCCCTCCACACCGTGTGCAAGCCACTACGCGAGAAACACCAAACACATCTGGCGCCAAAAACTCTGCTGCCGCTGCTGTTGGCATAGCTTTGCATATACATAGTATCTTTACCATCTACTCGTACATCTCACCCGTAGTAGGCCTAGGAGAGCATCTGCTGCGTCTCTTTATTTGTGAGCAGCTACAACTTTCTAAGATTCTTTATTTTTTGCTTCCTTTGTTACTATTATCCAGGTATATAGAGATGTTGCGGTAAATAGAGAAGCCGTAGTCGAATACCCAGCAAGTTGCTCCCCGCCTGACTGTGCTCTAAAAGTGGGTGTCGTCTCAAACACCAGAGACAAAATCAGTCCAGTTTTTTGAGAATAGAAAGTCCCGTTTTATTTTCTTTCTTTAAAGAAAACAAGACGAAAAAAGAAAACAGAAAGAAAATAAAGAAAGAGAGCACAGTAAATATTAACTCCGTGCTTTGCAGGTACTTTCAAATGAAGATGGAAGAAAGGACACCATGGCTAACGGTAAGCTACAGAAAAAATTAAAAGAAAACGAAGAATGCCCATTAATGCATCAAAACGAAAGAAAGCAAGACACCCGACAAAGAAGCCTGAAAAAGAAGACAACGTGAAAACAAATAAAAGACCTCTATTAAAAGGGTATAAAACCACTAGCCTTGTTCCCAACCCAGAAAAAAAAAACACCGTTGGTCGTTCTGCAGTAGACGTGCCTCCTCGTGCTCAGTTATATATCCTAAACAGAGAAAACCCGCCCAGCAGTATTATAAGCATCCTTGGCCAGAAGGCCGCATCCAAGCAGTTCTAGGCGGTCGTGGATAATGGTTGCCCAAGTACTCCGTAAGAAGGTGCTAGGTCGTAAATGTTGCCCTCTAAGAAGAAATCAGAAATGATCAAACCCAAACCCCAAATGCGGCTGGCTGGGGGTAGAAAAGAAGAAAAAAAAAGCAAAACAAAACAAAAATGACAGGCCAGCGCCTGTAAAATCGATTTCTCTTTTATCTGCCAGAATACGGGCACAGGTTCTCTCTTGCTGGAGTATTAGGTGGTGTTTGGATGATATAGCATTCTGTTTGGTTGATAGTCGGTAGAAAGTTCCCTGCCAGATAGGCCCTGCAAGTTATGCTGCAAGATATGCTGCAAGATATGCTGCAAGATCTGCCCTGTTTTGCGTAGCCGTGCGTGCCACCACAAACGGATAGACAGACGTCTAGACCCCTGCAAGCCGCAACCATGTAAGGTTAGACCAGTCAGGCCTGCCCACAGCGACCAGTGAGCCACGACGACTGTAGGTCTCTCAGCATCCGCTTGTGGTTTTCAACAGCCAGCAGGTAGCCGTTTGCTGTGGCGCCCTATAGTGGCTTGCCCAGCGCAGGTTTCTGCCGGGCCGTAGCTGTCTTTTGCTTTTCTTGCTGTTTGTTGTATAGTGGACGTCTCCCATCTTATGACGGGGCCGTCGACTGCAATCTGGTGCAGTATTTCTTGTTGAGCACTCTTTGTTGCAGTGCGGTTGCAGGTCTCCTGCCAAAAAGTGGAATAAAAAAAAACAGCAAGCTGAAAGTTGTGAGAAAGTTGAGTTGTTGAGACTGTGAGAGAAAGAAAAACGCAAAGGCTTTTGTAGCTGAGAAAAATTGGAAAACCGGCCGTCTTCCCATGCAGGTCCCATCCTCGTTTCCCTTCCGAATTAAAACAACATGGCAGACGTTTTGCACAAGCGGAGTGTGTCTGAACACACTTTGTTGTGACAAAGGTTAATATCTGAACGATATATGCCTGAACGGTATTTCGCAGTCGCCCACTGCCGGCTCAAAGAGAAAATGGAAAGGCATAGTAAAACAGGAGTCGTTTGAGAGAAAATGAGAAAAGAGAAAACGTAACGAATCCCCCCTTTCTATCAAAAATGAAAAACATGTTAAACGCCAATAAGAGCCGGTTCAAGAAAAAAGCAAAACAGGGCAGCAAGAAAAACATGGCGACAAGAAGCCTGGAGAAAGAGAAAGAAAGAAATGAGAAGGAAGAAGAAAACAGTAGAAATCGTCCAAATGCCCGCGAGAAAGAATGCGACCCTCCAGATAACAGAAAAAAGCAGACAAGAAATAAAGCTCAAAGATCAAGAAACCGCTCAAAAAATATCAAGAAAGAAAACATGGTAGAAAACTAAAGAAACAGGAAAGATCTTTGGAGCGTGTTGAAGTGCTCTATGGCTTGCCCACCAGAAGGTATGGCGAGGCCCAGGCCTCGAACGTCGGCAGGCCCACAGTTTTAGTCAACGGGCTCATCGGGCTCGACGAGAATGCGAGCTGAGAACCAACGAGACCTCTAGACCTGTAGTGGAACACGCTCACCGGGGAAAACGTGTATGACATCTTCGGTGGACGTCGGGATGGTGGCGGCAGGCTGCTCAGCGGGTGCAGTGTTCTCGTCGTCGCTGGATGTGCCGTTCATTCTCTCCATACGAGCTTTGGCGCGGGCACGAGCAGCCTTGAACTCTTCCACGTCGCCTCGGCGGGCAACGCCGTACTCGATCTTGGCCTTAGCAGCTCGGGCAACGGGCGTCGGCGTACCTGCTGCGTCCGAGGCCGAAGCTGTGTCAGCAAGCGCTGGCGATGGCGCTGCTGAAGAAGCCACTGCTGAAGCCGGAGTCGGGGCTAGCGAGGAGTCGTCTGCCATTGTCGTGTCGGCGATGCTGGCTTGGAGTTCTGAGATCTTAACATACTTTCTCGGGCGGCCAGGACGACGCTTGGGCACGTAGCTGCCATCTTGCTTGGCGGCGAGCGGCTACCAGCTGGCGCTTCTCGCGGAGCTTCTGTGCCTTTGACATCTTGCGGAGGCGCGGCTTTCGGGGTCTGGGCTCGGGCCGAGACGGGACGTCATCGTTGCCTGCATTATCATCCATCATTGAGTCGTCGAAAGTGGTGTCATAGAGAGCGGAATCCTCAAACACAGAAGTGTTGGCGGCAGCCTCGGTGGCGAGCTGGGCGGCCAGCTGCTCCTCCTCGTCAGCCTCAGCCACTGCAGATAGGCCGGTTGCAGCATCCTCAACAACCTTGTCTGCCTCGGCGACAGTCTCGTTGCCGGGAGTCTCGTCCATGGCGTCAACGTTGATGGGTTCCTTTGCAACAAGCCGAGGGCGACCGCGACCTCTCTTGGCAGGGGTGTCGTCGGGGGTGACGGCCACAGTGATCTTGGTCGTAGTCTCCACAGTGATCTTGGTCGTGGGCGTGCGCGTCGCACCAGCCTTTTTCGCCGCCGCCGCCGCCTTCTTGACAGGGAGGGGCTTCAAAGGGACCTTGGCCTTCACAAATGCCTTGTTGACAATCTTGCTCACTCCACGAGAAGAGACGGGCTTCTTTGCAGCGATGGCAGCTTTGGCGGCTGCGGCCTTGGATGCCTTGGCGACGGCCTGGGCCATGGGCGTGGCCTTGTGTGTTGACTGCGGCGTCGCAGGCTTGCTCACGGCGTTGTTGTCGTCGTCGGAAACCGGGGTCGCAGCTCTCTTCGGGGCAGCAGAAGAAGCGGTCTTCTTCTGGGCGGGCTTGGGAGCGGGTTTGCTGGCCTTGCTAGTCTTGCTGGTCTTGGCCGCCGAGGCGACGTGCTTGCGGGCTGGAAGACTTTGCAGCCTGAGCGCTCTTGGTGGGCTTCGTGGGCTTGACAGTCTTGCTCTTAAGATCCTTTGACACGGTCGCCTTGGAAGCCTTCAGGCCCTGGGGTGTCTTGACAACCTTGACGCCCTTCGCCGCCTTGACGAGCTTGCCGACAAGCTTGGAGGAGCTGCTGCTGCTTGCCTTGGAAGTGGTCGACTTGCTGGAGGCCTTTGCCGACTTCGCGCGCTTAGCCTTGGCAGCGGCTGCTGCCTCTGCGGCTCTCTTCGCCGCGGCCTTGGCAATGCGCGCATCTCTCGCAGCATGCGACGCCTTGGTAAGGCGAGCAATTCTTGCGGCGTTCGCAGCCATGGCTTCTAGGGCAGCCTTTGTGGTCGTGACCGCCTTCTTGGGTGGCGGTGGCTTTGTCGCCTTCTTGACCGGCCGAGCAGGCGACTTGACCTGGGCATCGGCCACGCGCATCTTCTTGCTCGCCGGGCCGCCGGATGCAGCATCTGTGTCATCATCGTCCATGCTGTAGGCGTCGTGCTTGCGCTTCGCGGAACCATTGCCACCCTTGGCCTTCTTCTCAGCGGCAGCCTTCTCGGCAGCGGCCTTGGAGACGGCCTTCTCGCTCTTGCGGGGACCCAGCACACCACGGCAGTTGTCGGCGCCACAGAGACAGCCCTGAACGTTCTTAGCCGAGTAAGGGTCAAAATTATAGTCATAAGTGAGCTCCTCGCCGGTCTGGATTGGTCGGTCTCCAGCAAAAAGAGCGATCCGCGGTTGGCCGGACACAATCCACTTGATCATGCGGCAGTTGGGAGAGCACGAGTGGTTGACAAACCGAGCGATACTACCACTCGTTCCGTCGATGATGAGAGACTGGTCAAAGGACATCAAGTAGTAGCACTACCAAGCATTATGTTAGAACCGACACAGAACTGAAAGATTGGGGAGTGAGAGTAGGCTTACCGCGTTGTCCTTGTAGAGCTCGTTCATGCGCCGATCCGATTCTTCCTCCGTGATGATTTCACCAATATACTCCATAATGATTTGACCCGGGCGGAAGGCACGGCTAGCACGAATGCCATGGCCACGATCTTGAGTCTTGAAAACCTCAACACCGATATGATAAGGATTTTTTGACGCAGTCCGGTCCGCGAGACGCTGGAACTCACGGTTGCTGCACCGATCTGAGCCGACGTTGCAGATCTCGTCATTGCACTCGTAGAGCATAATTCGGTTCTGGCAGTCCTCGTCACAGCCATTCTCTGGCTTGCAAACGCACTTAGAGTTGAGGTCGTCGTAGTTGGGGTTCTTTTTCCAGATAGCAAGAGCCTCACCAACAAATCGGTCTATTAGGTTAGCAGAAAGAAAGACACATGAACACCGCATATTTTGAAAAAAAGTGACTGAGAAACTCACTCTTGTTGAAACGGCCATACTTGACGGGCTTCGGCTGGCCTGGTGGGAGAGGGTTGAAAACATCGAACGGCATCTTGAAATCGCGACCCTGAATGAGGCTGCGCAGACCATTGTAGATGGGCATGGGCAGGACCTTGTTCAGCGGGTACTTCTTGGAGAGCTCTGGCAGCTTGGAGAGCTCCTTGCGCTCGGCGGCTGTGAGGCCAGCGGCGGGGTTGGATGGCGTCGGCATGCCTGCGTAGAGGCCCTGTACCATCCACTTTTTGACACGCTTTTTGTTGACCGCAGCTTCGGCGGCAGCCTTCTCCTCGGCAGCTTTGCGTTCGGCAGCAGCAGCCTCTTCGGCCGCCTTCTGCTTCTCGGCTTCCTCGGCAGCCTTTGCGAGTTTGGCGGCCTTCTTGGCGGCGTTCTTGTCCACCAGCGGCTCTCCCTTCGCGTTACAAGGAACATATCTACCGTTGCTCCAGACTGTGTACACCACGGGCTCATCGTCGACATGAGTGAACTCCTTGGTATCCTGGAGGCGTCGAAGCTCACGCGGCAGTTCTTTCAGGTGCCTTCTCAGACTCTCTTCGTCTCCGTTTGCCCGATGCGGTGGTCGTCTCAGGACTGGGCTGTGGGATGGCGAGGTCAATGGGAAGACCAGATTGGCGTGTGGCGCGTCTCTCAATCTGAAGCGGGGCCTCTTTCGCTGTCTTGGCCGGTGTGTCTTTTGGCTTCGGGGAGGCCTTAGCTGCCTGCTTCGCAGCAGCTGTGGTCGCCTGCTTTGCGAGTGGGCTAGCAGCCACTGCAGCCGCAGCAAGAGACACCCGCTTGGAAGCACGTCGCACTGGTACCTCAGCCGATGGCGTCTCGACATCTCCTTCTGGTGCTGTCACCGCTGTCGCGTCGTGTGCGCCGGGGCCGGCCCTGGTGCAGATTCCGTTGCCTTGGCTGCAGGTTTGGTCGTTTGCCGAGCAGGCTTTGGTGATTCCGGGGCTGCTGGCTTGGATAGTCGTGCCATTCTGATGGGCCGCCGAGACGCAATGGTGTCTTCTGACGGTGTCATTTGTGAGGGAGAAGTCGAATCTGAGGATGTGGCGGGCATCGTCACCTCGTTCGCATTGTCGCTGCGCTCAGTCGTGCCGTCCACTTGGCTGAGGTCGCTACCATGGTTTTCTGCCCGTGCGCCATTTGCACGGCTCACACTGTCAATGTGCGTCTCGGCTTCGTGTGGAGTCGCACCCGTCATGTCCACATCGATCTCAGGGAGGGATGTGGTCGCAGTCGGCTTGCTGGCTGGCTGAGTGAAAGATGGCACTGCGTCGTCGGCAAACTCAGAGTCGCGGTAGAGTGCGTCGTAGGGTGACTCGTCCTCGAGTGCCGGGCACTCGCTCTCCGCGTTGGAGCCACCGTCGTCCATATACTCGTCTTCGGGAGGGGTCGCTGTCTCGGCGGCGACTGCAGCAGCAACATGTCGCGAAATGTAGTCCGCGTCGTCAATGTACTGAGGAGGGGGGGTCGAGTGTGGGTTATATGGCGGTGTGGTCGGCATGGTGTCCGAGAGGATCGCACCACCAGACGAAATAGTGGCAGCGACTGCTGAAGGGACGAGCATGTCGATGTCTGGCTTCGTCAACATGGCACGCGACACGTTGCTAAGCGTCGAGGCGGGTGTTGACTGTGCAGAGCCGCGTGCTCCTGAGAAGATGGGGAGCTCAGACAAGCCAGTCCCGGCCGGGCTCTCCTCTTTCACTGGAAGCATTGTCCCCGCAGGGCTGTAGGTGTTAGAAAACATTCGAGCAGAAAAATATGTTGTGGGAAACAAAACAGTGGCAAGAAATTGGGCCTTCCAGAAGCTGGCAGGTCGTGAAAGGTAGCTGGCTGTGCAAAGGTGGCAATGCTCGTGTGTCTTTATTTTTGTGCCCTGCCCGTCGATCTCACGGTCGCTCCCAGTTGCTAAACGAGTGTGCTGCGTCCGTTTTGTTCGTTGTAGATGTCGTTGTCCGTCCTTTGCAGCTCGTTCGCCACAAGATCCCACAGCGCGCCCGTTTGACTAGGCTGGCCCTCCTATGTTCAAATTGACGCGTTTTGGTGTTGAACTCGGCTTTCTGGCGCGACGCTCGGGGCGAAGAAGGGCGTGGTTGAAGATATTCGTAGGAAAAGACGCGATATGAGGTGATTCGGAGCTTTGCGCATGCCAGGCCACCAGATTGGGCTGAAGGGAAGCTTTCGGGAAAGAAAGCGATCAAGTAAAAGCACTTACAGAGCAGAAACGTCTCCCATAGAGCTGGAAATCAGAGAAGGTTAGACCTTTGTCGCACGTCGAGACGCGGTAGCCACGAATGGGTAGGGGTCGGTCATGAAAAGGAAGTGGTCATATGGGTGAAGCTCAAGATTTGGCAAAAAAAAAAAACAACACAATGTGAAAATTTTGACAGAAGAGGGGGCAATTGCGTGCCAGGTAGTAAATAAGGAAGGAGGTGCACGATGTGGTGAATGAGGAAGGAGCGACCGTGGTGAGGAGGGAAGCGCGCGCAGGTAGGCAAGAGCGAACGGGTGGTGAGTGGTGAGGAAAGTAAAGTGTGGGAAGGGAAGAACGACAATCCGTGTCGCGTCGAGAGAATAACGGGACCAGAGAGGGAAGGAACGATAGCTTACACACTATGAAATTGGCAGGGAATTACGAACGTATTTTGGTCGGGAAGGGGGTAAAAGGCGATGGTTGTTTGTTGCGCGGGAAGGTGCAACGGTAGCAGATCTGTGGCTTGCGCGCGCACGAGCGCGTTAATGGGAAATTCCTAGGAAGGAACGGGAGCAGCGGGGGAAAATAATAAAGGGGGAGGTGGTGGGAGCGAGGTAAGGCGCGGCGCGCGTCGTGTATGGTGGCTTTCTCTCAATTGGGGGCCCGGCCTAGAATGACAATACACAGTAGTGGGAAATAAGGCCAGCCAAACAAAGGCGGCCGTACAGGGGGAAAAAGAACGACAAAAAACGAGGCCGACGCGTGGGGAGGGCAGAAGGACTGGAAAGACTGAAGGAAGCTAGTGTATGGCCAGGCCCTTACCCTTGGTGCAATTTACGCCGGGACGCAAATCATAGACAATGTCCCGGGTCTATGGCCAGAACAAAGAAACAGAGACAAAATCAGGGCCACCTTCGTCAGAGACCACTCACACAAAAAGAAAACAGACCGTTGGAAGAAGATGGCTCGTGGGTTGCCAGGCGCCAAAGGCTCGTGGAATGGGATGGGGGCGCGAAGAAAGAAAGGCAAAAAGAAGCAAAAAGCAAGAAAAGAGACAGGAGGGAATAAGCCGAACTAGGCTGGATTGCGTATTTGCATGGCACTCTTCGCTGCAAGAAATGTGGCAATGACCTGCAGGGGGTTAATGACCCAAGGGGTGAGATGAAGGGTGAACAAGAAAATGATGCAGCCTGTTGCCAGGAGTTGAAAGCAAAAGGTGAGATACGCGGGAGAAAAGGGGCGCACAGGTATAGATGGAAGTGAAAAATACGTGTGTAGGAGAAGCAAAAGGGGATATGCACAAGGATGGTTTTGGGTAGATGCCGGCGTCAGTGTGGTGACATAACGAGGAGACTCACGCAAAATGGTTAATCGATGACTGATGGTCGAGTGTCGGCGCAAAAGACTTCGATTTGAGGGCGAGTGGATGTTGGTGCTAAATAGGGGGGCTCTGACAAGTTAGATGGACTGTCGGTGAAGCCAGATGCAGATGGAAGTATCGCGAGCAGGCAATAAGCCGTTCTATTCGGACTTGCTTTGATGGATGCACCTGATGGAGCAAATGAGGAAATGGGTGCAGGAGGGCCAGGGAAAACGCAGGCCAGTCGTATTGATGGCGATGCGGCAGCCGGTGGTGATGATGAGAGAAAACGGTGTCTCTACCGAGAGCTAGTTTTGCTCGTCAAGTCGCGTCGGTAGAGGCTAGGCCTTTTTGAATGGGCGGTATTTTTCTTGTTGTCGTGATGATGGGAGAAGGAAAAAGAAATGGGGCCGTGGCGTTTTTTGGTCTGGTATGGTGATGAGGCAGGCATATACGTCCAGATAGACGACGATAAAAAAATGAATAGAGGAGAGAGTTTGTCGCGGCCCGCTCGATTTTGGCGGGATGGATAGACACGAAAAAAGACAGGCCAGGATGGGAGAAGGTGGAGGTCGTCTTCCTTGGTGTGATATCACGCTGTGGTCGGTTTAAACACAGCCAAGTTGCGTGTCTAGCTGCGAGGGAAACCTTGAGCACAATCTTGTCGACGATGATGTTAGAGAATGCAGAAGAGAGATGGCAGTGCTTCGAAAAATAAGATTCAGCCTCGTTTTGTGCAGAGCTGAATGATGGCTTTTCCGCCTTGTGATGTTCTGTTGGTGTGTTGTGATTTTATTGTTTTTGACTCGGATGTGCGGCCGCGGCCAATGGGAGACCTCGTGTTCTGACCTCACTGGCCACTGAACGGTGCTTCAGGTCCTTTTATATAAACCTCGTCCTGTCGACTCCCCAATATCATTCACGAAATTATCTTGTCACGGTCAATATCAGGTAAAGTGAAAGTGAATGACAAGCCCCAGTCGTCAATATCACGATATCGATTTGCTTTGTGACAGCAAGGTGCCCGTCTCCACAACACTGAACAACACACCTCATACATCCGTTCTTTATCTTCCCTCTTTCAATTTCCACGTCAAGGCTTCGTGCATTTTACATGTTGGGTTCACTCGGTGGGGTAACTTCAGATGTGTCACTGAGGACAAATGCGGCGTGTGGCGATGATGCCTGATACACATAATACAACAGCAACAATTTTGTGTGCAAGGCGAAGACGACATGCACTGAGCTCTGCATCTCCGAAAATGGCCGAGTCACTATCAAGGTCATATATCAATAATTTGTCGTGCGACAAAACCTAATATCGCCGTCACGGGTTTTTGGCATCGCGCTCTACGGCCCGGGTGAGGCACGTTCTAATACGATCACAATATATGTGTGCTTGGCCGACGCACAAAAAATGTCAGGTACACGTCAAATGCGCAGTAGTGTCGCAAATTACCAAACAGCTTCCCTCAACTTGATCGATGTGATAAATGATGCAAAGAAAGGGAAGGTGCCAAAATATCATCTTTTTTCATGTCGGTGTGGATAGATATCTCGAGATATCGTGGGCTGCAAGGCTACCGTTTTTTTGCTTCGCCCGCCACCATGTCCACCGGAAAGTACCTGAAATCGACTGACAAGAAAGACCCGAGATTGCATATCTTGATACAATACGCTCCTTGCCATATTCCACCTATTTCTGCTTCCTGGTAGAGTCCTACGGCCTTTCTAAAGAGGCAGCGCCGTATTTGTTCAAACTGATACTCAGCAGCTAAAGAACAGGAGTAGTTGTACTGTACCTGCGAGGGAACAATGAGGATCATCCATTTCTTCCAACAGTACACGGAGCCTCTTAACGACTCCGGGCACCGTCAAGTTTTATCTCGTCATTTTCACCTCGTCCGAATTCCGCGTCAAACCAAATGAAGCCTTTGCCTGTGATAGAATAGCCGTTTATTCAACTTCTATGCGCAACTTTCAATCACGGGTATTAAGCGCAGCCGTAGTAGGGTTTGTACTGTATACTTTTTTTGTGGTTTCTATTTTATTGTATTTTACTTTATTTTTATTTTTATTTTAAAACGACAAAAAAAAAAAGGTACTACTATTAGAAAACACGACCTCAACAACAACAACAACCAAAAAAAAAACTCTATAAATTTAACGTTTGCAAGCCAGGAGAACACAAAAGACGTGTAAAGTACTGCTATGCATCGTTTCTGACACACGCCTTCCAAGAAGCGGTCAATATTTATGCCATCACGATTGAAATTGCGCGTTCTCACCATGTCACCGAATTTTCGCGTCTTTTGATTTTCATTCTATTCGTATTCAGACAGTAGTCGCATACGTATATGGGCATGACTTTATGAGCACGAAGTAACATATGCCATGGGCTTTCGAGTACTGGAGGTCGCTCTGGCCTTTGGATATGGTTGCCGTAGGTCGAGCGGTGTATGGCACAGTACTTGTTGAAATACGACATTCACGAGCCCGAATACCCACGACACCTCTCCCAACAAGCTCATAGACACAATTATAATCACTGAAAGGAATATGCCTTAATTCTGAGCGACTATTAGAATCCAGCTGCTAGCACCTCCTTGCCGATTGAGATGGTGATGCTGTTGTTGTGCTGTGGGCGTGATGGAAAGGCTGGGAATTAAATTAAATGCAAATTTAATACCAAAAAACAAACTCCCATTCGACGTTCTGTTTGGGGGAGCAGGCGCCTTGCATCGTCCCTGCCAAAACGCAGAGCCCCACCAAGCCTGGGCCCAGCCTTCTGGAGGGGCAGGTACTGGTACATATTGTGCTACAAAATAGGTGACATCTAATGTACGACTTAGGTACCAATACATAAACAAAGAGCCAATGGCCGTACAACGTGCCCACGCTAAAGATATTCTCGATTTTTTTTCCCCTGATAAACTTTTTTTCTATTCCAGGCGCTGTTTGCTATTTTGCTTCACAGTCCCGCCTCAACCTCAAATCTCCACGAGCTCTTCCACCACCACCCCAGGGCCGTTTTTCGCACTTCAAACTCGTCCACACCAATCGCCGAGTCCTTTTCTCTTATCCGAAATCCGAAAAGCTCAACTTCTCACCACACAAACCACAAAAATGTCTTCCGAAGCAGCACCGCTCCGGTCGGCCACCAAGGTTGCGCCGGAGGATCGCACGGCCATTGGTATCTCCTTTGGCAACTCGAACAGCTCGATCGCCTACACATTCGACGACCGGGTCGAGGTCATTGCCAACGAGGACGGTGGTAAGTCTTGTTGTTGAGAGACAGAAATACGAGCTGGGGCAGCAGCTGTCTATTGTGGTACCTCGGATTGCTAATCGTATACTCTTTTCACGTCTACAGATCGCCAGATCCCGACTGTCCTGTCGTACGTCGATGGCGAGGAGTACTACGGCCAGCAGGCCAAGAACTTCCTTGTCCGGAACTCCAAGAACACGGTTGCTTACTTCAAGGACCTGCTCGGCAAGGACTTTGCCTCTGTCGACCCTACCTACTGCCACGCTTCGGCTCACCCGCAAGAAACCAACGGCGAGGTGACCTTCTCGATCATCGACAAGGCCGGTGAGGTCGGCAGCGACGACGAGATCAAGGCTGCCCCCGCCTCGACTGTCTCTGTCCACGACGTCGCCACCCGCTACCTGCGCCGCCTGGTCGGCTCGGCTACCGACTACCTGGGCCGCAAGGTCACGTCGGCCGTTATCTCTGTCCCATCCAACTTCTCCGAGGCCCAGCGCCAGGCCATTGTCAAGGCTGCTGACGCCGCCGACCTCGAGATCCTGCAGTTGATTTCGGACCCTGCCGCCATCACTGCCGCCTACACTGCACGGATAGACGCCGAGGCCGCCGCCGCCGACATTGCCGAGACGCCCAAGGACAAGGTTATTGTTGTTCTGGATCTTGGTGGTACCCGCTCTGATGCTGCCGTCATTGCCTCGAGCGCCGGTATGGCCACCGTCCTGGCCGCTGTCCACGACTACGAGTTCGTCGGTGCCACCCTCGACAAGGTCCTGATTGACCACTTCGCCAAGGAGTTTGCCAAGAAGAACAAGGGCGTCGACCCCCGCGAGAACGCTCGCAGCCTTGCCAAGCTGCGCCTCGAGGCCGAGGCCGCCAAGAAGTCGCTGAGCATCGGCTCCAACGCCTCATTCAGCGTCGAGTCGCTGGCCGACGGTATCGACTTTACCAGCACTATCAACCGCATCCGCTACGAGACCCTGGCCCGCCCCGTGTTCGAGGGCATCAACCGCTTGGCCTCGGAGGTCGTTAAGAAGGCTGGTCTGGACCTGATTGACGTTGATGTCGTCCTTCTGTCGGGTGGTACTGCCCATACCCCCCGCATTGCCGACAACATGGCCACCCTCTTTGGCAGCACTGCCTCAGTTGTGGCTCCCAGCACCGTCCCGTCGGCCACCAACCCGTCGGAGCTCCAGGCCCGTGGTGCTGCTCTGCAGGCCAACCTGGTCCGCGACTTTGACGCCGAGGAGATTGAGCAGAGCGCCCACCCCGTTGTGAGCACTGTGCAGCACACGTCGCTGGCCGTCGGTGTTGTCGTCAAGCCGCTCGGTGGCGAGGCCACTGAGATCTTCACGCCCATCATTGCTGCCGAGTCTGCCGTCCCCGTCCGTCGCGCCATTCTGCTGTCTGCCCCAAGGAGGGCGGTGATATCCTGCTGCAGTTCGCCGAGGGCAGCACGCACGTGCACACCGTCACCCCCGCCAAGAAGGAGGAGAAGGCCAAGGCCGACGCTGACGACTCGGACGAGGACGACTCGGACTTTGACTCGGACGATGAGGAGGAGGAGCAGCGGTCAAAGGGCTGGAAGGTGCAGGGTCTGCTGGCCGAGGCTGCTCTGCGCGGTGTCAAGGGTGGCGCCAAGATCGAGGTGGCCATCAGCATCCGCGCCGACTTTGCCGTCAGCTTTACGGCAAGAGAGGTCGGTGGCAAGGCCGCTATCCGGGGATCGTTCTAAGGAGAGAAAGATGGGTTGACGTAAACGAACTAGACTTAAAATTATGTACGAAAGTGGTCAGGGAGGATCGGTTTATGATATTTTCTTTTCTCATTCTCATTCCTTTCGCACAACAAAAAGGGGACTGCACGAATACATCTATATAGGAAAAGCTAGCGGGCAGCACGACAGCAAAGATGGCTGCAAGGGCATTGATAGAATTTTTCGTTGGTTGTGGACTAGACTTGGCACATGCTGTTTTTCAAATTCAAATACATTATTCACACATCAGGAACATAGTACAAATGGTGGCCGTGACCGCCGGTGTCCAGAAAAAAGCATATGCTTGCATTAAAAGGATTAAGGTGGCTATTATAGACATATTATATATACAACTGCATCCGAACACTCCGCCGGGTCGGGTGCCGGGATCGTCGTGTTTGCAATCTTCCAGCGTGCTTCGGCACCACTCGCTCCATCGTCGGCAGTTTGTTGTGATGTAAGGTAGGGTATCGGATTGAATCGAAGTGTTTATGCGACAGGGACGGGAGCCGGTGCCGAGGAGGCAGCCGTGCCGGTGTTGGGCGGCGGCAGAAGCATCGGCAGGTAGGTAACGACGAGTGCCATGACTAGGAGGTTAGTGTGTGTTTTCTAGATGAAGCGTTAGAGAGGACGAAGACATACGCGACATGCCGACCGAGAAATAGCCGGGCGTGGAGCTGTTCTGGCGCGTCTCCTCGCTCTCGCCGAGCCAGCTCATGACGCTGAAGCCGACGGAGCCCCAGCCAATGTAGCGGTTGCGCGTCAGCATGGCGGCCATGGGCAGGACGGACGACATGGACGAGGTGACGTCGGCGGCATCCTTGGCGGGAGCCGGGGCCTGGTACGGAACGACTGTACGAGAGAAAGAAGGTGGGTTAGCAACAGTTCAACAAGTCTGAAGATGATCGACAATGTGCACCACGAGAGCACGTGGACACCGATTTGAAGTGGATGGAAATGCGGAGAAGGAGGAAGAGAAGTGCAGATGCGCTGCTGGTGGCAGATGTATTCGTACCCAGATTTATCCGGCGAGCGTCCTTCTTAACGTTAGACATGGCGATATCGGTTGTGTGGAGGAGGGGATGGTGGCGGTGGTGGTGATGGCGGGAAAGAGTCGGATGGAAGATGCAAGGCGAGAGATAGGGGGCACGTCGAATTGGTGAAGCTTTTTTGGTGAGGTCAAATTAGCTGTACGGAGTAGTAATTGCGACGATGTTCGCATTAAGCGAACTTGCCCCATACCCTTGTAATGTGGTTATGCTCATAACGAGTCGCTAGTGCACCGCGCCTGCATCTGCAGCAACGTCCCATCCCCAGCGGCGGCGCCCGAGGCCGAACGAGCCAGTCGAGCCAGCCAAAACGTACCCCAAAAAAGGTGTGGCAGCAGGGTGTGGCAGCAGTCGGCGCCTGGTGTGCTATGGTAATACTGTGGTACAGAAGGAAAGTACGAGTAAGGGGCGCGTTTCCCGGAGGCACCTTCCCTCCTTGAGTCCTTCCTTCCCAAATGTCTTGGGGTGTGACTTTTGACAGGGGTGGGCCCCATCTGTGGTCTTGCCCAATACTATGACAAATATAGCGCATTGTTCCGTAATAATTGGGTGGGAAAGGCAGCCAACGCACTTTATCGGCACACCACAGGATGCTGATAAAAGGGCGCTTGGCACTGGGGCGCTGTAGGAGACGAGAGAGACGCTATCAGACGAGCACGACACTACGGAGCAAATGGAGTAAGAAACTGAATACGGAGTACGGAGTACTCTCGTATCTCTCACTATCGCACCGAACGCGCCGCCAATGTGCTTAGCCGGAGCGAGGAAGCCGCCACTCGCTCTTTCCCTCCCTGGATCCCCACCCCCAGGCCACGCCCTGCTAAAACCCGCTATCCCGCCGATGGGGCTTGTTGGGATCAACGGGCGCTGATTGGCTGGGAATTCGCGGATTGGGCGACAGATTCGGGGGAAGGAAAAAGGAAACAAAGCGCGGAAGGAGCCTTTTCGGGTGTAGAGAAGGAAAGTGCGCTGGAACCACGACTTTTGGTACTTTTTGCTGGGGAGGAAGGCGCTGTCGGCGCTGAACGCTGGAGAGAGGAAAGAGGAGAGAAACCGGGATCTTGCCTCCTGCGGTCCTGCCTCCTGCGGGCTATCTTCGCCCAACGCTCCTTCCTGCCAGGGACCAAGGACCAACAAACACCGAACACCTGACCTGACAGCTGTAGTTTTACCTGCCCCTGTCCCGGATTTACAGCTTTTACAGCTTCCACATCTCTTTACAGCGCACCAACACCCGCAAAGCACCCCCTGTCCCACAGCCCACACGAGCCTGGACCACTACCCAAGGGCTCCTCGCTCTTGCCTTTTTGCTCGATCCGGGAATCGCCAGTCCGAACTACCACCGCCCCAAATTAAGATACCATATCACGAGCGCCATCAACCACAGGCGTTGTATCGCTTTTGTGTTTCTGCAGACCTGCATCCGCGGCCCTGGCGATTGCACCACCCACCACGCGACGGGCACGAAACTCACGAAGCACACGCAGGCACACACAGCTGCCGGACACGTACACGCACAAAAAAGAAATAGAGCAACGAGACACGAAACGACACACGAGCCGACTGTTGCCGCGACTCTTTTTTGGCCATCTTTTGATCATCTTTTGGCAATCTCGTGACGGCGACATCAACATCATTCCGGGACGCAGATTGACGGCGACCAGTGTCAAAAACGAGTTCTGCCAGGTCCTGCATCGACGACTGCAGCCTCCGACCTGCTTTTCTTGATCCCTCGTCCGTTTCCCGATCGGCCAGACCATCTCGCGATGATCGTGTAGCCGTTGCGCTTCCCATTGCCGATCCAACGTCCAACCAAACATCACGACATCTCGAATCAATCCCCTGACGAACACGTCGGCCACTCCATCTATTGCTCAGTAGCTGACGCTGCTGGCACTTTCCTGGCGATGCTGGCTTCGCGTGCCGGCCATCCCGACATCGATATCCGTTCATCTCGATAGATTGCCTCGGCGTCTAGTTCCCGATTCCGACGGCCGTGCAGAACGAATTCCGTCTGCATCTGCACGGCGCCCTCGGTAGACCGGGCCCTGTTTAGGCACAACAACAACATCTCCATCATCCTCACCCTTCGCTAAGCCGCTTCATCGATGGGTTGCTAACGGATCCATCGCGCCCTCCCCTCCCCCTCCTCTTCCTCCTTCTCTTCTTCCGCGTCTTCCTCCGGCAGACTTGATCTCGCACATCACATGGCGAGCGAGTCATCACAACCGCAGGTGTCGCCCTCCGTGCCGCCGCTTCCGGGCGGTGGTGCCGGTAGTGGTGGCGGCCGCCGGATGGACGAGCAACAACAGCAGCAGCGGAACGAGAAGCAGTTGTCGCAGATGCAAGTGTTGCAGCAGCGCATCCTCCAACAGCAGATGCAGAAGCAACAGCTCCAACAGAAGCAACAGCAACAACTTCAGCTACAACAACTGCAGCAGTTGCAGTTGCAAAAACAGCAGCAGAGATTACAGCATATGACGCCCAAGCAGAAGCAGCAACTAGCACAATTACAACAACAACAACAAGCACAGCAACAGCAATCACAAGCTTCATCACAAACATCATCACAAATACAATCACAATCACAACAGCCGGGCAGCAATGACGAGACACAGCATCACAAGCCTAGGCAAAAACCAACTAAGAAACAAGTACAGCAGCCCCCGCCAATAGCCCGTGTCAAGCGCATCCAGGGCTTTTCGATTGCGCGCGGGCTCCAGAAGAATAGCCTGTACCGCAGTCTTAACACGGAGCCTCAAGAGGCAAGCTTGGTGAGTTCCCCTGTCGTACGCGACCTACTACTTGTGATGCCGTCACATAACATACTGACAAACCCCTCTTCCACAGTCACATCCGCAGTCACACCCGCAGTCACAACCTCAGCCGTTACCGCTCTCCCACCCATCAGACCATGGACCTTCCTCTGGCGCTGGCACGCCAAAAAGCGTCGGCGCAGACTCCTCCGACCCTTCCTCCAGATCCTCCAAGTCCTTGAAATCCGACCTGCCCATCTGCTCCAGCCGTGGACGCGCACCTTTCAACGAGTTCAGCTGGGCCATCGAGCCGCCAAGGAAAGAAACCGAAGCACCGGCAACAGCCTCCGCCACGGCACCCACGACCGCCTCCGCTTCCTCTCCGACCGGCACGCCCTCGGCAGGCAACAACGGCAGCAGCCTGCGCGCGTCCATGTTCAAGAAGTCGACCACGCTCGCCTACGGCAGCAACTCGTCCTCCGGCAACCAAAAGGACAACGACGCGGTCGACAAAGATGGGCACGCCAAGCCGTGGCATCTCGAAGTGCCCACAGGCATCCCATACTATGTTGTGCCGCCGACGGGTAGGCGCCTCGGCGCTCTGACAAAGGGCGGCTCGCGTAACTTTGCCCAGTCCCCGACACAGGCACAGCAACAGCAACAGCAGCAGAAAGGCGTACCTACCAACGTTGCTCGCCCGGGCGCCAGTCCATTCGGCAATGGCCGCAGTGTTAGTGGGAGCGGCGGTTTCGGTACGAACAACAGCAACAACAACGCTCCCAATAGTGCCGTTCGCAGCAACAGCAGCAGCAGCATTGTTCGTAGTAAGGGTGCCGGCAGTGTTGGGTCGAAGACGCCTACCGCCGCCAACCGGATCCAGAAACCTGCTGTCCGCTACCTCGACTTCAACCGTGGAAGGGCCGCCATCTCGAAGACCGCCTGACCGATTCGACGGTCCGCATGGGTCAATACGACCGGCTGCCAACGCCCCAATCGCACACGACCGAGACGGGCTCGGCCCGCGGCTGGCTGCCCCTCCTGCTGCGCCAGCAGAAGAACAGCACCATGGTGCTGGGCCAAGCGCTTGCATTGGCCAACGCGCTTTCCAGAGAAAAGAACCACATCCCGCCAGCCTCGCAGTTTAAGCTGCCGCCCCGTGTCACAGTCACCGACACCCGCCGCGAGACCTGGCTACGCGATCTGACAAATGCCGCCATCCCACTGCGGAAACTGAGCCGCACGATCCCTCACGGCTTGCGGGGCAAGGTCCTGCTCGAGCAGTGCATGCTCAAGTCGGTGCCCGTCGACCGTGCCATGTGGCTTGCGCGCTGTGTTGGCGCCCAAGAGCTGCGTGCTTTCAAGCGGAAAGGCACAGCTAATGTCTCTGCTCTGGCCGAGTCGGAGCTGCGCTGGCTCAAGGACTGGACCCTGACCGTGCAGCAGTTTGTCGAGACGTTCTTGGTGGAGATGAACCTCGAGAAGGGCACGGGTGAAGAGCGTCTGCAGTATGCGGCGCGCTTTGCCCGCCAGCTCTACCTCGAGCGGCTGCTCGACCACGACCAGTTCCTCAACTGGATGCTGGTCGGCTTGCGCGGTGCGGCGCGTCTTCCTGCGGCTGCTTCGGTCTCTACGCCCTACTTTGATCTGTGGCTCTTCATCGTGGAAGAATACTTTCACGGGATCATGCAGAGACGAAAGACGAGTGCTCACCTGGCAGTCACTATCTTGTCTCGTCTTGAATTCGTAAGTGCCCCCACTCTCTCTGATACTCCTCTCCGATATTCACTACTAACTCACCATCCAGTTATCCCACTTCCAGTCTGGGTTGATATCCTCGGCCCAAGCAAAGAAGCTCCTCAAGATTATGGTCCAGAGCCACCCGGACGCCTTTGTGTCTCATCCTGTGTGGCCCCGGTATGAGAAACTCTTACACACCACTCTTCTCCCAGCACCCACATCCTCCGCACCCGAACAGCCGCCACCAGCCTTACTGGACGCGGTTTCTACTATCCGCCACCGCAACGACTGCCTTCGTCCAGAAACATCCGCCGAGATGGACCAGGTCGTCAACTACCTCCAACCCCTCGACAGTGCACTCCGCTATCCGACTGATTTTGCATCTCATTTTGCCGAGTTCTTGCGTCTCGACAAGCGGGAGACGGTTCCCTTTGTCATCCGCTGGTGTGCCTCGATTTATCGTCCCGGTCTCGCCAAGATCTATATCGCTGCCCGTCTCATCGGAGAACTTTGTCAGAAGGATGCAAAGCTGGCAACGAACTACATGCTCGGCTTTTTGTCGTCAGACCGCGAGACCGACAACTCCCGGAAACAGCCGTCCTCCACAAAAAACGACGGTAGAAAGAATAGCATCACAGCTCCGTCTAAGTCGCGACAGCTGAAGCTGCAGACTATCCAAGACCAGCAGCCCGAGGGCAACAAGGCTTTGTACCAGCTTGTCGGCCTTCTCGTCGCCCAAGACCTCTTTTTGCCGGCACACTACCTCGCCTCGCTTATCCTGCGCAGCCGGCCTTCCGATGCCGACGAGATTGTTCCTGAGGGTCGCCCGCACGTCCGCCTCGTGGCCGAACTGCCCGTCCACCTCCTCAACCAGTCAACATCAAGTCTCCGTGCGAACCATCTTAGGCGGCTGGGCTACGACACCGAGTACGAGTCGCAGGACACCGACCGGATCCTGGAGCAAGTGCAAAAGGCCTTTACCGAGATGGCTGCAGCAGTCCAGACAGCACCGACAATGGCAAACAACAACACGGCAGACGCGACGCCCGGCTCGACGACAACCGCCCCCTCGCCTGCCGCTGGCGCTGCTATCCTGGCCGAACCGTCCAAGGAGGCTCTTGCTGCCGCGTCCGTGTCCAAGATTGCACGCACCATTGAGTACCGCAGCCGCAATGTCAAGATGGCCGTCGCCGACTGGTTGCAGAAGAAGGTTGTGCTGCCCATGCGCGCCTACAGCAAGGTGACTATGGGTGAGATGGATGCCAATGCAGCCAATGCTGCCGCACTTGGTGGTGGTGGTCGCAGCTCGTTTAGCAAGGCAGCGCCTGTGTCTGCCTCAGCCAATGGTAACAACATCGTCAACGACCTCCCACCCTACATGGTCAACCCCGTCAACCTCTCGCTCGAGCGCGTCAACGCCATTCGCTCTCTCATCGAAAAGACTGACGATTTGCGCCTGCTGTCCGAGTTCATCCTGGCTGTCGCCAGCTATCCTCAGAGCATCAGCGTCATGGCCTTGTGTGCCGACACCGTCAACCTCCATCTCGGCGCTTTTCTGGCCATGGGCATCGCCCGCACCCTCTACGATAAAGTGATGGCACGTTCACTTGCCATTACGGTCGGTGTCGACTCGGGCGCCAATACAGCCTACCAGACGCTCTTGCCTCCGGGCACCGATGTCCGTCCCCTGCTGTTGGCCCTGCCTGCTCTGGCAGAGAAGATGCCCCAGCCAGGACCGGGAAGCGTTATTCTTGGTGTTAACCGGCATCCTACGCGTCTGATTCCCAAAGCGGCTGCTGCTTCCAACCAAGGTCCAACGACTGGCAAAAATGATGCTACTTCTCCAGGAGACGAGCTGAGGAAGAAGCACTTTGAGGTCGGTACCGCTATGGCCACGGACATCCAGACCCGCCTGCTCGAGATCGACCAACGTCTGTCCGTTGCGACGTACGACGCAGACTGCTCCCCGCTTTCCGACGGCCGTGCCGCGCACGTGCCCCAAGAAGACGCTGATGCCGACGAGGTCCGCGAGGAAATGGTCAAGATTGCCAGCAGCGGCGCTGCCATTGACAACAGCACCATGGACAATCTGTTTGGAACCATTGCCATGATCACCCAGGGCCGCTGGCGGCGTATCCAGCAGCCGCCCGCTGCTGCTACCAACGCCACGGATGGCCCTGGTAGCAATGGAGGTGTTGGCAGCATCGGTGGCGACCCGGTCGCTCAGGCACGCACGCGCGACGACTATCGCTTGTCGGGTAGCCTGTTTGCTCGCCTGCGCCGCTTCAACCCAGCCCACTTTGATACCATTATGGTCAAGTGGCTCAAGCGCCTGCGGACGATGCGCGACCGCCCGGCCATCAACACGCTCTACCCAGTCTTTGTCGTCTTTGGCTGTCTCGACCTCGCCAGCATCCTGGCCACCACGGCTGACGAGCAACCCCGCGAGGCCGGCGCCATGATCCAGTCGCCCGCGCGCAACACCTGGCGCACGTCCTACCTGCAAGACGTCTTGACGCTCCTGTCGGTGCCCCTAGCCGACAGCCACCCGGTTCTGACCTGCGACGAGTGCCAGCGCTTCCGCGTGTTCCAAGACGAAGCACCCTACTTGGCACCCGCCGGTATTACGGCCCTTGTGCGCAACGCCATTGCCGAGATGACGCTCTGGCGTCACCACGAGCGCCAACGGGCCCAGGGTCTCGTGGCCATGCAGCCCGCTGCGGCAGGTGCTGTCGAGCCGAGCCCCATCGATGCGCTTTCGGTCTCGCGCCTCTTGCGGTCGGCGGCCTTTGCCGACGCTTATAAGGCAGGCATCGCGCTGGCCAAAACGACCGACCAGACGGTCCGTAGCGGCCTGTGGGAGATGATGACGCTGGCGCTGACTAGGCATGTAGCACCGGGTCGATCGTCTCTCGAAATGCTGCGCGGCCTTGACATTTTCGCGGCCGACGTCGGTCAGCTGGCTCTGGGTTTGGTCGTTTCACCCGGACCCTACGCTTCGGCAGCCGAGCGTGCCAAGGAAGCCGACAATCTCGCCAACCTGATCTTGCGTGCCGTGTCCGAGTTCCAGTTCTCGACGCTCAGTGTCCTCCACAGCCTGCCCTCGGACATGGCGACTAGCCTCAAAGACCACGCCCAGACTCGATTCCTCGATACGGTACCGACGCGCAAGCAACTGACGGCCATGTCTTCTTCTGCTCCGACGACACCAGCCATCGGTACTTTTGGTGGCAGTAGCAGCAACAACAGCAACAACAACACGGGTTTCAGCAACAGTTTCGACGTCGCCAGCGGCTTCCTCAATATTGTGCGTACGATCTTGCTCAACCACCACCAGCAGTTCCAGAAGAAGCTCGAGCAGCAGCAACAGCAGCAGCAGCAGCAGCAGTCTTCTGCCACAACCACGACAGGCAGCGGCCCCGCCAACACGCAACTACCACCGCCTCCTTCGCCCAGTCTGCCGCACGCCTCTGGTATCCCGCCCCTAGACTCCTCAGTGGTCGACAAGCTCGGCGAGCTGTGGTGCCTTCTGCAGGAGCCAACGTCGGCTGCCGCACGCAAAGAAAAGGACCTGCTCGCTATTGATGCTGACCGCATTGTCAACTTGAAGCGCGCCATCCTGCGCGACTGGCTGCCGGCGCTCTTGTCGCTGATTCTGCTGCACCTGCCCAACCGTGATGCACTACTCCTCTCTGTGGAAGGCATCAGCGGCTCTTCTGGGTTCGGTGGTGCTTCGGCCATGGCCGCGCTCGTGCGTGGAGATACTGGTATCAAACCGCCCGGCTCCCAGGGCGCTTCACCAGCCACGTTCAGCAGCCCGGCCGCCAGCATGGGCATGAGTATGATGACAAACCTCAATGCCGTCGCCAACAATAGCAACTTTGGTGTCAATGCTGCTAGTGTTGGGAGCAACCACGGCGCCACTCCCGGCGGTGGTCTGGGTAGTGGCAGTGGTGGGGTGGTCGGTTTGGCACGGACCAGCCGCGACCAGGACCAGGAGGCAGTATATGCCGGTGCCTGTATTGCCTTGGCCAGTTTGTACATGGAGGTGTCTTCTTTGGCGGACAATGGCGATGCAGCCGTTGCTGGCCAGGGTCAAGGTGGTTCTTCGACAACGACAACGGTCACAACGGCATCTACATCCAATGCACAGACGTCGACGACCTCGAACAAGAGCTCCTCCTCCGCTACGATGGAAGACCTCTGCGGCCACCGTCTGGCACTACAGAGCCGACTCTTCGATACCGCCCTCCTCTTGGCCGACAGCCTGTCGGACGAGACCCGCCAGCACTGTGTCCGGGCCCTGCGTGACGCCGTTGCCAACCGGGATAGTGGCCTCACTGGTGGCCTCGCGGGTGGCGTCCCCGGCGTCGGCGACCTGCAGCCTACCATGGCCTATGTTCTGTCCAGCCCTGTGTCGGCGTCCATCTACTACCCGCGCCTCGTGCTTGAACGTCTGCCACAGATCTCACTGTTTGGCCGTGCGCCGCCATCCCAACCACCGCGCGAACGGTCCACAGCGGGTGATGCAGGTGGTGCATCGCAGACTGCTCCTAGTAATCCCCCCGCACCCGGCCAGCTTAAGAGAATGACCAGCGGCGTGGGCTACGGTGGCCTCTTTGGTTTGACGGGTGCAAACCAGATCAAGCGTGTGCGGTTCGGTCTCAAAACGTGGGACGCCGTGTCGGACCCTAGTCCTACGGTGCAAGACAACGACACGGCCGTCAACCTGTGGCTGCTCGAGGCCACCAAGGTTGTCCGCCAACGGAGGCGTTAAGAATGTCGACTATTGTCTGAGAACATACGATTCTCCTGCTTCTTTCCATACACTGTTAACAACAAAGACGAAAAACTGTTCTCCAAACTCGAAACACGAATCGCATCTCGAATGCATTATGTGAACGACTTTATTCTTTGTACTTCCTCTATCCTGCGTTATGCGACTATACTAGAGGGCGGTGCATATAACGTGTGCTTTCTTGCTTTCTTTTACAAACGCCCTTTCCTTACCTTGAATTCTTCTTTTTATTGCTTGCTGTTTTATGCTTAGAAAGGTCCCGGGTTCATGTTTCTGGAACTCTCGGGGACTAGGTTTATTCTCACTTTGTTATCCACAGAGAGGATACACATTCGCACAATCTGGGATGCATATGGTTGCGTGCATATCGTTTGCGTTGCTATTATATTATCATCATCGGGGTCACGACTGTAATTTTTTTTTTTTTTTTGCCTGAAGTCCTTCAACATCTTCTATCCTGTTCGTTTACATCATCATTACTCTTTTGCTCTTTAACTTTCTTTTCTCTTTATGCTCTTAGCAGCTATCATCATCGTCATACTTATACCTCCATGCCGCTGCCATTTTTTGTTTTATTCTCTTGTTTTTCTCTTGGCATCATATCTGTATACAAAAAGGTTTACGAACTTTACGAAACGTCCAAACAAATAAAACACTACATATTCATTTTACATGCTGTCTTTGCTTTTGGGTACTCTTTCGTTGTCAATAGTAGTTGCAGAGTATTATTCTTACCGGTCTTGCCACCCGAACACTGCTTGTTTTAGTGGTGGAGGACCGCAGCAAAACACAATCCGTCTAGGTGAGATGGCCGAGTTGGTTATGGCGTAGGATTAAGGTTCCTATGGAGCAATCCGCGTGGGTTCAAGTCCCACTCTCATCATTCTTTTTGCTTTTTTGGACAACTTTTCGAGGAGTATTTTTGTCGTCTCTTCTTTTTGTCTCGTGGACTTTTCCGTCGGACAGTCTATTGCAACATCTCGCCGGGTCCCGAACTTGATCCGTGCGTTTGTCTGGGCCAAGCCCGGGACTGGGCGCCGAGACGTGCCCAGTCGACGCCGGCTTCTGCTTGTTGTACATGTACGATGCAATAATAAAGACGTGCAATAAGTGTAAACTTGCCGATTTCGTCTACTGAGAGGGCCGAGAAGGGGCTTATGCAGGTCGAGAATGACCTGTAAATTGGCGATATGACGTTCTCATGTCGCCTGTCGTTCCATTGGCTCGCTGCAGACTGCTTGTTTAGATCACTCGGTCTATATTGGACGTGCGGGCCAAATAAGTAAAAAATGCAGTTTAGTCGAAAAGAGTCACGATCGTTCTCTCATTTCTATTTGGTAACATGCGTTCTTTTTACTGGCAATGCTGTATTACTGTTAGTCAGCCGAGTGGGAGGCACCTTCCCCCCGGACGCTGGGAGCGCGGGGGAGTTGTGGGAGTTGTTTCCCAGTTTGTTCTGTTGTCGTGTTGTGAAAAGGCGCAAGGCGTGGGGATTGCCTAAACGGGTAGCTGGGGACGAACAACACAAGGCAGGAACGAGGGGCACGCAGGTCTGCAACCCGCGAAAAGCCTCGTTTGTTTGCTTTTATTTGCCTGCCGATGGCAAGTGCGATCGAGGACAACCTTCGGAATCTTGGCACAGAACTTGAATGCTTACGGAAGGCGCAAGCGGCAGTGGTTTCCTTGTCTGTCCATAATACGACACATGGGAAACCTTGGAAACTCGAGTGAGAAGACTTTTCACGACTTTTCTGGAGTTTACAAGTCAATCCCGTAAAACTGCAATTCGCAATTCAGTCAGAGCCGCGTTCCAGCACCATGAACACCGGCAGCGGCAGGAAGGAACACGGTTGTCGGTGGATGCGCCATCCCGAAGCCCCGGAGCTCAATGGCGTCGTGCCGTCTTTTGGTGTTTTTTGGTGTCATTTGCTCTTTAAATCTGGAGACGGCGGCACGGCGAGCCTTTTGGAGCCTTTTCACAGTTTGAAAGTGACGTTCGACAGCCTTTTGGCACCTTCCATAGTGTTGCGACTGGAAAAAGCGTGGGTCGGGCGAGCACGCCATCGGGGCTAAAACGCACGCGGCAAAAAGTTAAAAGAAAAAAAAAAATGTGTGAAGGCGAAAAGGCTCGAAAGGTTCACTCCTACCACTTCTTGACTAATAAGATTTTGGCGCTATTCGACGTCGATTCGTTCTTTCCTTGACTTTCCTAACAAACATGGACCCCAGTCCGCCAACGTCACCGCGGTACGCAAGTACCTCATAGCTTCCGTGCAGGGGGAAAAGGGACAAACCACGTTCAAGACGTTACCAAAGGGACGCCCGACAACACGCAAATACGGATGGGGGAATCAATCTAATATACTTGTACACCAATTCTATCTTTGTCTCTTCTTTTTCCACGGAGTAAATCTTCAGGGCCCCTCCAAGCTAGACGAGGCCGATAGACCGCCGAGCACAGTAGTACTCTCTGGTTGTACCTGCTCTTACTTTTTTTTGTATAGATTCACCCTCGTAGTTTCCTTCCCCTCGTAGTTGAATTGTTCTTTCCTTTTCTTCCTTTTCTCCTTCTCTCTTTCTCTCCTTCCATTTTTCTTCTTCTCCTTCCTCCTTCCTACTGCCCCTCGTTTCTTGTTCTTCTTCCTTTTCATCTATTCTCTCTCTTGTCTCTCGTCCCTTGATACCCATCCTCAACAACGCCCCTCCTCCTCCTCCTCCCCACACACATACACAATGGCCAACACTCCCCACGGCGGCGTCCTCAAGGACCTGCTCGCCCGCGATGCCCCCCGTCACAACGAGCTGGCGGCCGAGGCCGAGACCCTGCCATCGCTGCTGCTGAGCGAGCGTCAGCTTTGCGATCTGGAGCTGCTGCTGACGGGTGGATTCTCGCCGCTCGAGGGCTTCATGACCGAGAAGGACTACAACGGTGTGGTCAAGGACAACCGCCTGGCCGACGGCGCGCTGTTCTCAATGCCCATCACGCTGGACGTGAACCAGGAGACCATTGCCGAGGTCGGCATCAAGGCCGGCGCCCGCATTACCCTGCGCGATCTGCGCGACGACCGCAACCTGGCCATTCTGACCGTCGAGGACGTCTACCGGCCCGACAAGGCGCTGGAGGCCAAGGAGGTCTTTGGCGGCGACCCGGAGCACCCGGCCGTCAAGTACCTGTACGAGACCGCACAGGAGTTTTATGTGGGTGGCAAGCTCGAGGCTGTCAACCGCCTGCAGCACTACGACTTTGTCGACCTGCGCTACACCCCTGCCGAGCTCCGCTCGCACTTTGACAAGCTCGGCTGGACGCGCGTCGTCGCTTTCCAGACGCGCAACCCCATGCACCGTGCTCACCGTGAGCTGACTGTGCGCGCGGCCCGCTCGCAGCACGCCAACGTGCTGATCCACCCCGTGGTCGGCCTGACCAAGCCCGGCGACATTGACCACTTCACGCGCGTGCGCGTCTACAAGGCCCTGCTGCCCCGCTACCCCAACGGCATGGCCGTTCTGGGCCTGCTGCCCCTGGCCATGCGCATGGGTGGCCCCCGCGAGGCCATCTGGCACGCCATTATCCGCAAGAACCACGGTGCCACGCACTTTATCGTCGGCCGCGACCACGCTGGCCCCGGCAAGAACAGCGCGGGCGTCGACTTCTACGGCCCGTACGATGCCCAGTACGCTGTCGAGAAGTACCGCGAGGAGCTCGGCATTGAGGTAGTGCCCTTCCAGATGATGACCTACCTGCCCGACAGCGACGAGTACGCCCCCGTCGACGAGGTCAAGGCCGGCACCCGCACCCTCAACATCTCCGGTACCGAGCTGCGCTCGCGCCTGCGCTCTGGCCGCGACATCCCCGAGTGGTTCTCGTACCCCGAGGTCGTCAGCGTCCTGCGCGAGTCGCACCCGCCCCGTGCCCGCCAGGGCTTCACTGTTTTCCTGACCGGCTACACCAACAGCGGCAAGGACCAGATCGCCCGTGCCCTGCAGCTGACCCTCAACCAGCAGGGCGGCCGCTCTGTCTCTATGCTGCTCGGTGAGACCGTCCGCGGCGAGCTGTCGTCGGAGCTGGGCTTCAGCCGCGAGGACCGTGCTCGCAACATTGGCCGCATTGGCTTCGTCGCCAGCGAGCTGACCCGCTCGGGCGCTGCCGTCATTGCCGCCCCCATTGCCCCCTATGAGGACGCCCGCCAGCACGCCCGCGAGCTGGTCGCCAAGCACGGCGACTTCTACCTGGTCCACGTCGCCACCCCGCTCGAGTACTGCGAGCGCACCGACAAGCGCGGCATCTACGCCAAGGCTCGCCGCGGCGAGATCAAGGGCTTCACCGGTGTCGACGACCCGTACGAGGCCCCCACCAAGGCCGACCTCGTTGTCGACCTGGAGAAGCAGTCCGTCCGCGCTGTTGTCCACCAGATCATCCTGCTCCTCGAGAGCCAGGGTCTGCTGGACCGCTTCTAGATGCTAGATGTTGGATGCATGGAGGTGTGTGAGACATTTGGACGTTTTGGGATAACTTATGATGACGGGACTGGGATATGAGGAAGAGGGCATTTGAAAGACCCCCCTCAACATAAAACAAAAAGAGTTAGCGATAGACCTTTGATGTTTTTGTCTTTTTTTTTCTTGGGATAAATGATAAACCGATTTTCTTCAAAACGAGACCAATGTCGAAACGATTGTAGAAAGTGAATGCTGGAAAAGGTTGCTAAAAGGTTGCTACCAAAAGGAGTCAAGTTGACGATACGGCAAAATCGCAGTGTCAATACACACCGATAAAACTGGTCACGTGATATCAACGACCAACTTCAACAGGTCAACAAATTGTCGAATTGAGTATATCGTCAACTTCATTTATTTCATGTTGTCACTTTACTATCTCATTTCATACGTCGTACGTCGTACATTCCATTCATTTCGAGAATGAATATTGCAGCAATACAGTTGAAGTCGAGGGCCGTCCCTGGGCTGATTGGCCAGGCCGGCCCCTTTTGCCAGATCTGAAACGAGGTCTGGTTGCAGACTGGGGAAGACACGCAAAATACCACAATAAGAAGAGTATTATCGAGGACGTCTCAACGTCGCACTCACAGTTTCTGTGGTGGCCGGATTCCCCACTCATCTGCGACGAGACACAGATTTAGAGGTGGAAGGCCACAAACATCGAGAGCGAAAGACACGAAAATGCTTGAATGGGAATTTTGTTTCGCAGCCTTGGATTGCGCATGTGTGTTTAAAATTGAACTGCGACAATATGATCGCAGGGTTTCTTTGACTGCCTTTTGGGAAGCCCTCTCATGTGTCCTAAGCCGTCTGGGTCTGTTTATGGTGGCCCTATTTTTGTCGTGACACTGGTACACAGAGAAAAGCAACAGCCAGGGGATCCCCGACGTGAAGCGTCGCAACTGTCGCAGAATAAAGGGGCCGCCAAAATAAGAAATGGTAACATAACTACGACGTGTGTGTGTACGTCGTACGAGTGTGTTTCTCTATCCGTGTGTTTCTCTTTTACCAGTGATCTCCCTCTTTTCTCGTTCTCTCTCTTTTTGCTCTCTTTCTGCATTGTCTTCTCTTCTCTTCGCTTTATACCATCTTCAATTCGTCTTCGCCTTTAATCGCCATCATCATCAACAGCCGGACTGCTCCTCTTTTTCTCGACGACTTAACTCTCTCGCCATCTTTTCTACCTCCACCTCTCCTGCACAATGAAGTTCTCGCTCCTCGCCTTCGTCGCCGCTGCGGCCACCACCGTCTCGGCCGGTGTGGTCATCACGCCCGTCTTTTCCGACCAGGTCGTGCCCAAGGACGCCGGCGACTGCTTTTTCGGCGTGACGACGCCGCAGGGTTGCGCGTGAGTTGACGTTCACTCTCTCAATAATTTCCATGGGACAATGTTTCTGACTATCTAGGCCCTCCGGAAATCGACGTAAACAAAGGGCACAACTACAAGGCCGGCCACGCTCATAGCCAGCGGCAAGACTCGACGACAAACGGACTCGGCAACAGCAGACCGCATCTTCGCTTCAACCGTCAACATGACTCGAGGGTGCTCGGTGAACGGAGTGGCCCTGTCTTCGTAATAAGCCACAATATTCAACCGTCCTCGCCTCGAACCCTTTCCTCGTCATCATCGTCTCGCCCATACCAGCCCATGGTGGAAGGCAGTACATATTTCCATCCCGAGTCTTCGATTCTCTTCATCACACTTTTATTATCATGAAGCCTATGCTTCACAAAAGATAACTTTGCCCTAGTCGCATCGCTTTCTTTTTTCTTCTTGTCATTTTTCAGCGTTAGAGACTACCCACCTATTATTTGTATACTTTTTTTTTCTCGATTTATCTTCCCGATGTTCGGGATACAATATTACAGGCACATACTTTTTGCTATTCAAAAACAAAACATAGTCAAAATAGAGGAACCGTGTTCACTCCAAGATGATCCTTTGTGTAACACGATGACATACAGTTCACATTATGTTTGTTCATTTTCAAGGGAAAATGTTGAGCAAGAAAATATCGATTACGTTAATATTCGGAAGGTGATTCCTTGGAGCATCTACTCTAGTCAGACAATAAAACAGTAAAAAAGTTAAAAAGCAAAGGCAGCCTCCCTCCCTACTCGAACAAGTGAAAGCAAAAGACACAAGTAAAAAAAAAAGGCAGAAAACAGAAGTAAAGACAAAAAAACAGGAAGCTGATGGGGCATAAGGTCGTAAAATCTTCGTCGCTGCTGCAAATCTCCCCCTAGTCGTACACACAAGTATATAGGTTTTATTGTTCATCGATGATCCTCAACGTCTCCCTCAACGTCTCCCTCAACGTCCTCCTAAGACGACGCCGCAATCGAGCCCGGCAGCTTCCACGCCACAAAATCGTCGCGGATCTCGTACTCGTGCACCTCACGAGCGCGGTGGGCCTCTTCGTCGTGGCCGCTGCCATTACCGCTGCCATTGCCGCTGTTGTGACCACTGCCATGGCCACTTCCGTTGCCACTACCGTTACCGCTGCTCTTGCGGCTGCCACTGCTAAGGACACGACCGCCGGCACCTCTCTTCGTATTAGCACTCCCCTTGCTGCCAGAGCTGCGGGAAGCGCCGCCAGCTGCGTTCAAGTTCTCAAAGCTGTCGTCGCGGCGGTGGCCGAACGTGAAAGACGACGTCGAGGGGGACTGCGGGCCGGGGCTGCTGCGGCTACTCCGGGACCCCAGAGCCATGGCCATGGCGGACTGGTGTGTTGGCAGATGCTCAGCGTCATTTTGAGGTGTGACGGTGCGATCACTCAAGCCGCTGAGTTCACGGCCCCCAAGGCGGTGCTTGCCGGCCAGGGCCGACGTCGAAGAGGATGTCGGCATCGGCTGGTTATGACCCTGATCATTGCGGAACTTGCGAATATCGCTGGGCCGAAGGGTGGCGACATTGCCCGGGCCGCCGAAATCGCGGTCTTCGTCGTCGTCGTCTTGGGCGGTGTTGTTGGCGTTGGTGTTGCTACCGCTAGTATTGCCACTACCACTACCGCCACCACTACCACTGCCATCTTCACCACTGCTTCGGCCGTCACGGTCGCGGAAGCGGCTCTTGAGTGGTGAAAAGTGGCCGCCACTCTCTACTTTGGAGGAGTTGCCGCCATGGAGACAGGTAGGGTCTTGCGGCGAATCGGGCCTAGTTTAGGTAGGAGGTTATGGTGCTTCTTGCCGCCAGAGCTTGTGCGGCTCGGTGCCGACGAGGCGGCAAAATCTTCCTCGTGGATAGAGGAGGGCGCAGGCGATGTCGGCGACCAGCCCTGGCGCACTTTTACAGCACCCAGCGAGGTACCGGCCGGCATCGATGCTCTAGACTTGCTGTTGGTACCACTACTGTGGTGGTGGCCGTGCGCGTGCTGATGACTATGATGTTGGGTGGAGAGGGTTGTGGCGGCCACCATGTGCTGTGCCATGTGGTTGAACTCGGACCGCGCCGAGCGGAACCCGTCGCCGCCGCTAAAAATGTCTTCGATGCACTCGTCCGCCGGCAGTTCACCGGCCTGGCATGCCCATGACGCGGCAAGGGCACGACGGTAGACATCCTGGATCTCCGCCGTTTCATGGCCCTTAGCGGCCTGGTTGCCGCCTATCATAGCGCCGACAACGCCGCCAACGGCTGCATAGTCCTCGGCGTCTTCCAAGTGGGCATCGCTGGCGTTCATGGCTTCGCTGTTGGCCACGATGCCTGTGATGCCGCCAAACACAGGAGCACTCTTGAGCGGTGGGGCGACATAGTTACGCTCGCCGTCCACCTGCACCATGAGGATGCTGATTTTGAGGGTGCTGTTGATCTTGCTGTCCTGCATGAGGTAGCGGCGAATAACCCCGTCCTCGACGACAGGACCCCCCGAAGTAGAGAGGGACGCAACCGACGAGCCGGCTGTGGACGAAGCAGTACCCCCGGGGCCCGAGGCGGTCGAGTCAAAGGTGCCTACACTAGTGCCCAGAGTACTGCTTTTGCTGATGGAGCTGCGATGGCGTGCGTGCCACCCGCTGGGGCCATTGGTCGGTTGGTCACGCGAGCCATACGAGTCGGGCGTTGTTGGCCGTGTGTCGCGCTGGATGGCCTCGCTTTCGGCGACGTACTCGGCCAGGTTGAGCGAGACTTTGCCCAGGACAATCTTTTCATCGCGGCCAGCGCCATGGTTTTTCAAATTCCTGTGTGATTTCGAACTCGATCGGGTAGTCCGAGAGCCGGTTGTTGCGGTCGACGACTAGGCGAAGCGGGATAATCTTTGTATATTCGTACTCGACACGGTGATTTGCAATGGGTCGCTTGTGTGTGCGGCCACGGTGCTCGCTGTGTATGCTGTGGGGGAGATGCCATTTCACAGACGAGGTGCCAGAGACCAATGGCACATTGTTGAGGTCATAAATCTGACAAGTGTTAGTTTGTGGCCAAGCCAAGACAATTCTGGGTTGGGTGATTGTTTGATTATATCTTACCTTGAGATGAAGCTCAAATCTTGGCTACAAGAGTGAGAGTCAATGTTAGTATAAGTGCACACGGTGATTTAAATATAGAAAATACACAAAGCTTGGCACCCCACGGAAAGGGGGCGCGATATATTGTGATAGGAAATTCCGGGTTATACCTTTCTCGATTTGTGAACTGGAACAGTGAGGTCAGCAATTGCCTTTCCGCTGGACGGTATTTTGAACGGAAACGACATGGCGAGCATTTGTGGATGTGAGAGTGAGGGTGAGAAGAGAAGAAAGATGATATGGGTGTGAAAGAGAAGTGAATGGTATAGAGTAAAGGAGGGTGATGTGAAGTGAGTGAAATAGACGGGGAATAATAGTAGCAATGGCAGTGAAAGAGGCAGTACTGCTACGGTCCTCTCTTCCCGCGTTGCTTGTCTCCTGTCACTCTGACCACAGCTTGCGTGGAAAGGTATGAAGACACACGATACTCCAAATATTGTTATGAGCTCGTGGCCGGAGACCAATTTCCTTGAACCGCTTTGCCCACAAAGCTTCCTTCCCCCACCCTTGTCTACCCCAGGTTTTTTTCTCTCTCGCCCACTCTCCCTAGTGCATGCCAACAGAAAAAGAACTTGTGGCGTGTCCTAGGGTTCCAGTCGGACCATGAGGGGGTGGTCGAAGGCGTTTTTGGAGTGAGGAGCAGAAACCAGAAAAGAAGAGATGGTGAGGTGAAGTAAGAGGTGGCAGAGGGGATAGGGAAGTAGGAGGTAGTGAGAAGGTATGGGTTAAGGAAGAAGATGTGGATGGGGGCACGGGAAGAGTGAGCCAGTTATTGTTGGCAAGAATAGCCGTGATCGTATGGGACGGGAAAGTAAGGTGACTGGCGGAGGAAGGAGATAAAGGACGGGAGACAAAGTAACAAAGAGTGAAAGAGAGTGAGGAGTGAGGGGGTGTTGACGATAGCAGAGGAGTAAGAACGGAGCAACGGTATATGCTGGTGTGCGTGTACGTGAAAGGAGGGGGTGGGAGTGAAAGAGTGTAGGACGGTTGTGTGAAAGATTAAAAAGGAAAACAAAAAAGAAACAATGTCTTGACGACAGTTGGTAAGCTTACTGAGGGATGTCATGGCGAGATAATTATTAGACTGGACGAGATCCAGGAACAAGGAACACGGAACACGGAACGCGGACGGAGGTCCCAGTTGCCCCAGTTGCCCCAATCCAGGTACTGGTATTCCAGGTACGCCAGATCCAGGTCCAGATCCAGGTGCTCCAGGCTTGAGTTTGAGCTTGAGGGCCGGCTGCCTGAGTTCGTCGAGCGTTGGTATGCGTCTGCGAACTCGTAGGAGCGGCGGCTTAAGTCCCACAGCGGCGTTCTCCTTCTGCTGCTTGGGGATGGGAGGAGGACGAGTGCCCACCGGCGGAAAAGCAAAAGTGCTTATGTCTGCTTCTTACGCGCGTGGCGAGACTTTGGGGTGGAGGTAATATTGGTGGAGGACTTTGGCCTGCTGGTGCTGTTGTTACGTGGTGTCAAAGTGTCGACCATGGGATGTTCCGCCAAACGGATTCCAAACGGGCCAACAAGGCTTCAGAAAAAGGGGGCGTATTGTGAGAAAGGCGACCGGCAAACAGCGAAAGACAAAACGATAACACGAAGCACGAATAAAGCGAAAAAATAGGAGAGCCCACTCACACTCAGACACTGTACACACTGTGTGAAAAGGGCCTGATGAGAGAATCTCTAAGCGCGAGAGAGAGCGAGAGCGAAACTCAGAATGATGTGAAAATGTCGCGCGCAAGATGGTGAGTGACGCGCGGATGGCCCGGATCTGATGCTCGGAGAGGAAAAAACAGAGACAGTGCCAAAATGGGGACAGGGAAGGGGGGTCTGGTTTTGTTTCCGTTTCTTGCGATATGGGTCCAATGCGCCGGCCAGAGCGAACAAGCGAGACAGCGTATGGAGTAGAAAATCAAGGGTTTCGACCGTTGGCAAAATGGATGGGCGAACAAACGAGACAAGAAAAGAAGAGCTGGGAAGACGGTGACTGTGGGCCTGGACTGTGGACTTTTGGAGAACACGAACGATCCGAAGACGATCAAGCCGAAAAGGATTAGGAATGGGACAGGAATGGGCCAGCAAAGGAAGTCCAAAGGAAGAATAAGACAAGGACAAGCTGGGGAACAAAAAGCTTGGGTCAATGCCAACGAGGCCAGGAACGGCCAAAAATGTCAAAATGGTCAAAAAGGCCGCGCGGAGAGTTGGCAAAAGTCGTGGATGCTCCGTATTTGTCGTCAGTCGTCGTGCGGTTCGTCTTGGGTTCTGGGATAAAGTGAGAACTACTGAGATATGTGTTCGCTATGTGGGCGTGAGCAGGCTCGCAGGGGACGATCGCGCCTTGGGTAAGGCGTTTCGATGCCACCTCCTATTCGATGGTGGCGATGTCAAGCTGCCCGGGGTGGCCCAAAATGCAGGAAAATGCGGCTAAAACTAGCGCGGGAGTGAGATTGAAAGCGAGTAAACTGCGAAGGGGATGGGGGCTTGCGAGAGGAGCCAGGAAGGAATGCAGACCGAGAGGAGGAGGGGGTGGTACTGAGTAGACAAGAGAGACATGAAAGAGTGAAAAAATTGTGAAATGGCTGAAGACGGAAACGAAATAAAAATTCAGAGAAAATGTAGAGTGAGAGACAACAGGAACAAAGGGTGGAGAGATAAGGAGAGAAAGAGCGTGTTGCACACCAAGGTGGCCAGACCGAGCAATAAGGCAATAAAAGAGGAATATGAGATAGGGGGGCAAACACGATGCAGCAGCAGGATATTGGTCGTTTCTGGAAGTGGTGATGGCGAGATGGGGTTGCGCTGACGAGGTCCAGACAAGGGAGGACCTGCTTTTCGAGGGTACGATGTACTGCGCTCGAACAAAACAAACGGCCGAATGCACCGGAGATACACGCGGAGCGATGACGAACAGCAACAAAGACACAAACGCGCCGGCGACAATTGATGGTCTCGAGTACTGAGTAGTGGTGCAGTTTTGGGGGAGAGGCGAGAAAAGCGTGGGACAAAGGAATATTGGAGTGATATTTCCGCGCGAAACAGAGAGAGACTCTGAGAGAGGCTGAGAGAGAGACAGGCGAAAGGACAGACACAAGTCTCAAAAGTCTCAGCCCTCACAGCACGCCAGCAGGTAATGAATGATTCCGGGCGGGTCATTAGTGCATCTTTTGGCGCAGGGGTGAATAGGGCCAAACGTGCCAGCCAGCGAGCCAGACCTGGTCCAGAGGTGAAAAAGACTCGAAATTGTCAGACCGTTGCGAAAGCGTGGCAGCGTTAGAAACAGCTGCCAAACCGTGTCAAATCGTGCCAAATACAAGGACCGGCTGTCCCAACCACTGTCCACAACCTCAGAGCCTCCCCTCTACAGTCAGCCGGGGCGGAGATGTTGTGGATTTTCGACGGGTTTTTGGAGGGCCCCTTTGGAGGCTTTGGAGGCTTTTTTGGAGTGGGCTGGATTGTGGTTGGAGAACAGTCGACAGCCCAGAAAAGGGTAGAAAGGGGAGAAAAGGAGCGCTAACAACAAGACTAATAATGGGATGAAGCTGAAGGGATGTTGGTTGAGGTGGAGGCGGGATGTGGAGATGATGATGCAGATGATGCAGATGATGCGGACGATGCGCGGGATGGTGATGCAGAATGGCGATGCAGAATGGCGATGAAAGTTGGCAACAAGTTGGTGAAGAGAGAAAAGAGAAAAGGAGGGGGAATCGACGGGAAAGGACGCGACAGATGCCAGATGCAGCCGGTCAAGGTCGATTGCACACTTTACGCCCAGATTGAGAAGGAACGGACAAGTACGAGAAAAAAGGCTGGACGCGGCTTTGTCACGACCGTTGATTGGGAAGGAAGGAGCCATCAAACACAGAAAGACGGTACGGACACAGACAGACACGGTTCGCACACCTTGTTTTCAAGTCGTCCTTTCCCTCATTAATTGGGTTTTCTTGAGAAAGCATCTCATCTGGTCTTTCCCGCAATTGCTTTTGTGGGACGCACCTTCCGTCGTTGCGACGTACCGAAAGGGAAACGAAATGGAAGGCAAGACCTTGCTCTGGTCGTGCTTGCGAGGAATGCGCGACCAGCAAGACAACCCCAGTCACTTGTGCCCCAAGAGGCTGCTTCCGGTGGGGTGGTGATGAGACCCACTATTTTCTAGAATCAGACACGGACAGTCAGCGGCCTGGCTCTGAATAAACAGCCCTGTGAGAGTTGGCGAGTGTGCGGGCAGTTTGCGATTCGGCCCTCCTTTTCCTTCCTCCTACATATCAAACGCACTGATAGGGCAACATTGTCACTCATTGCAACGTGCATACAACGTTGTCTCTTCTTTCCTTCTTTTTCACGAATGAGAGCAGAATCGAACACGAACTCGCCTCTGCACATGCAAGTACGCAAGATAAGGCACGATGTTGCCGAGGGGTGGTAGGCGCTTCAGAGGCGGGGTGTATTTTTTGGTTGATGGTTTTGAGAGGAAAACAAGGTGCGACTACACCACCACCACTGGAACACATCGTGTCGCCATCTCATTTGCACACAGGCAGGGTCGCACACAAGACCTCGCACAGCAGTTTGCCCACACAGAGTAAAACAGGGCCGGGAAAATATATACGAAATAATTACAGGGAAAAGGGATCTGGACCAAAAAAAGAAAAGAAAAGAAAGCCCTCAGCCCTCAGGCCCCACGATGGACGATGGACGATCTGTCCCACGTGAGCAGATAAGAATGCGGTTTTGTAGAGGGGCTTGTAAGGAGGGCGGGGGAAACAAAGCAAGGGACTGTCAACGGTAAGAACTGAATAGAAAATAGAGAAAAAGAAAGACAAAGAAAGTGAGGAGGAAAGAAGTGAGGGGATCGACTGACAGGGTGGCTTTTCAAACTATTGACAACGAAGCTTCGTCAGACGGTCTAAGCACACAGCGACGACAAGCGACGACAAAAACGGACGAGGGGCACATGACTAGCTTGGTGAAGGGGCAAGTGGTGAAGGAAGCAAGAGACAAGCCACCGTTTGGACGTTGCAGGTCCAGACCTGGGTCTAAAACGACACAAGGCGAATTGGAGAAAAGCAAAGAGTAGAAAAAAATGCTTGGCATGAACGACGAACAGTGTTTACTCATGATGTGTGTTGGGGAAAAAAGGGTGGTCTTGGAGATCGCTCATCCATCGTTTCACAAGATGCTTTATTTACCGAAGGACAAAGACGTGAGATTGAAACCTGTTTGCATGCTGACCGATAGTAGTCGTCATCACGAATGACGCGAGAATTTAAAACGCGGCGATGCGGTATCCAGTACTTTGTACAATTTATGGTTTGATAGGTTTGGAAATAGCTTTTGTCTATTATTGTGTGAATTTTCTCCTCCATATTCATACATATCGTTTGCAAAGATATGTTTTAGTAAAGAAATACTATCAAAACCTCGAAAGGTCCGATGCGGGTGTGTGTGTATCTATCATTATTGTCGTGAAATTGCCATATATCGGTAAGTACCAGATGGCGGCAGATGAAGCAACGCAGAAAGCAGAAGATGAAAAGCAAATGGGGAAAACAAAAAACACCCCTTGGTGAACAAAGGACTCGCTGTCCGTAGAAGTTTTGTCTGTGCCCGTCCTGGCCATGCCAGACCTGGCCGCTTTTTCTGTTTTGCTGGGTGACCCATAGAAACCATGCAGGGAAATGAGAGAGAGAAAAAAAGAAAAGAAAAAAAAGAAGAAAAAAGAAATCAAAGCCGTCGCACCGTCGCTGCTACTCCTCTTCGCTGATCTCGCTCTCACTCTCTGCCATGAACTCGGCCTCCAGCTCGGCTTCCAGCTCGGCCTCGCGCCGCTTGCGCGCCTCTTCTTCCTGCAGCTCCTTGTTGAGCTCGGCTTCCAGTTCATCCTCCAGCTCGGCCTCCAGATCGTCATTGTCGTCGTCGTCATCGTCAATGGCAATGGGCGCAGACTTGGGCGCGGACTTGGAGTTGGACTTGGGGGCAGACTTGGCCGGGGTGGACTTGGCAGGTGTAGCTTTGGCGGGTGCAGGAGCGGGTTTGGGTGCAGGCTTAGACACCTCTACCTCCTTGGCGGCGGCGGCTGCGGCGGCTGCCTTCTTCTCGTCCTCGCGGGGGTCCCAGTAGCCCTCCATGTCGCCGTCGTCCTCCTCGTCTCCTTCGTCACCGGCAATGAACTCGCCGAACGTGGGCATGTGCAACTGCTGGGCGGCCGAGCCGCGAGCACCAGCACCACCATCACCACCGCCAGATCCGGCGAGAGGCGCCTTGTTCCGACCGGGTGGGGGGCCACCAGGATACTCAATCACCAGACCAATATCACCATCGTCGTCGTCGTCGTCGTCCTCTTCCTCTTCCCAGTCGCGGCGCTTCTTTTTCGTGGGGCAGGAGCTGGCTCGGGGTCCTTGGGCATCGGCAGTGACGCGCCCTTGGCACCGCCCTTGGCCGTGCTGCTGCTGGCAGACTTGGCAAGAGGCTTTGCGGTGATGGACTTGCCCTCCTTGGTGGGTGTGCTACGCCCGTCCATGTTGTCACGGAGTGGTGTCGCCTTGCCGCTGGCCTTGGCGTCTTTGCGTGCTGCGGCGGCAGTCGGTTTCTCGGGCAGGCGTGGCTTCTCGGGCGATCCCTTCTCCCCCTTCTCGGGCAGTCGGGGCTTTTCGGGGAGGCGGGCTTTGCCGTCAGGCACTTTGAGGAATTTGCCGTCCTTGTCCTTGGCGGCGCCGCTCTTGACATCGATCGACCGCGACTTGAAGTCGCTGTCCTTGGCGTTCTTGCCGCTGTTGTCGGGGGAGGCCTTGGTCTCCATGGACAGCTTGCTGGCTTCCTTGGGACGCGATGAAAGAGCGTTGGCCTTGCTCTTTTGGTAGGCGGCTTCGCGGGACGAGACTGTGATCGACCCATTGTCGCTGCTGCCGTTGCTGCCGTTGCTGCTGGTACTGCTGGAGGTGCCGTCGCGTGCGCTGTCGCGGGTTGCTGCTGCGTCCTTACTGTCCCGGTTGTCCCGTGCCGTCTTGACCACAATGGCCTCCCGCTGCTCGCGGACGTCCTTGCAGCTTTCGTCTCGCGATCCGAGTCGTGGTTGTCCTTGTCCGAGGGCACGTTGAGTGTCACCCGGCGCTCCTTCTTCTTGATATCCTGTGAGCTTCGCAAAACGGTCGGTGGTTTCGACGGTGGTCGGACCAGTGGTTTGGGGATGGGCCGCATGGGCCCTGAGCTGCCACCATTGCTGCTGCTGCTGCCAGCAGCGGCGGCACCGCCCTTCTTGGCATTCAGTCCTGGCCGACGCAAGAACTGTCCACCGGCTCCGCGTGGCGGTCGTGGCCGTTTTGTGGTTTCGTTGATGTAAGGGTGTTTCTTCTTGAGTCCGGCTGTGTCGTGGTTGGTGGGCGTGTCGACCATGTTCATAATGAAGAGAGAGTCGAGGCGATGGAGGATGAAGCGTCGGCGCTTGGAGTCAAAGATGAGGACATACTTGCTGCCCTTGGACACGCGTGTGCCGGCGTAGACGTAGCGGCCGCCCGAGTTGTCGCGGAAGGTGACGTCGAACTCGCCCTCAGTCTCTCCATTTGTGAGTGTGGACTTGCGTTGTGTGTTGCTGTCTGTGAGGTGCTTTGGCTTGAAGTTGTACCGGATACCGGTAAATGTCTGGCCAGACGGGCTGCTGGGGTCGCCGCTGCTGCGGATGTCCTCGCCGAGGATGACGGGGTAGGTGCCGGCTTGGTCGGGTCGATGAGACCGGCACGTGCGAGTGCCAAAGAAGAGGTCGCCATGGCGGAGGGGGAGGGCGTCGAGGGAAGGGAAGACAGATAAGGTAGAAGTGGGAGAGTGCCTGTCGGATGGCCTCTTCAGGCGTCCGGAGGAGCCACCGTGGTGGGCAAACGGAAGAGAAGTCGAGTCGGCTACAAGGAAAGGCTGTTTATTATCGACAAAGTGGTAAGGCTGGTCGTCGATGCTGTGGTTGATAATTAACGCAGTCGTTCTGTAGACGATGCCGATAATCGGTGGAGATAACCGAGGGAATAATGCTATCGTCGCTCTGCAAAGGGGTATCGTGGAGCAGAGAAAGAAAACAAGAGTAGAGAAGAATGAAGAAGAAGAGAAAAGGCTCGGAAGATGTCTGTGATGCCCTGTGGTTGGTGAGCAGTGAGCAGCAGTGAGAGTAAGAAGAAGGATGGCCGGGAAGGAAAGGCTGTGCTCGTCTGGCCTGCTGTGGTGGGTGGCAGTATTACAGAGTACGAGGGAGAAGCACCTGCCGATCGTTCATAGAAAGTATCTTAGAAAGAAAGGGCGGGAGGGGACCACTGACAGTAGTAGTGGAAGGGGGAACAGGGCGAAGGGGCAGGAACGCAGTGGAGGGAAAGTTGAGGCCAGGCCGGGTTCATCCCCAAAAAAGTGGTTCGAAGTGGGCAAGGAAAACGCGGGAAGAGAGGAGCGAGAGAGAGAGACCCGCTTTTATTGGCCAGCCTCAACCAACCACAGAGGACAAAAGGCAGCACAAGCGAGCTGGTTCTCCACTTTTCCAAGACTGTTCGGAGGAGCCCTGCCCAATACGAATGCAAGGAGCAAACAGGCTAGAGATGTGTACAAGTACAGAGTGTATGCAGTGCAGGTACAAAAGGTACTCGGCCGTGAAGGCTGTCCTTGGACGGCATTGTTCTCTCTATTGACGACGACGACGACGACGACGACGACAGTGTTGGTAATTTGTGCCTGCCCAGCGCTCACCTCGCTCACGCACGACAATAGTGATGTGTTGCTCAATGGGATGCCTGAACGACTGTACCACTTCAATGACAACAGAGAGTCAGCTGATTGACCACGGCGTTGGTCTCTTAATTGCGGCTAAACTTGAAAAATCGTGACGAGGCACACCACGTAGGACATAGAGTGTTACGAGAGAGAGAGAGAGAGAGAGAGAGAAGACGGTTATATCCAGAAGTAAAAGCGAGGTTTTATTAAGTTTTGAGAATCGGTAGGAATCAGTGAACAATCGGGTAGTAGAAAATACAAAAACCAAAAAGAACAAAAACAAAAAGTAGTATCGTAAAACCCCCACCGGCCCAGATAAATCATGAGTGCGACCAAAAAGACGAGAAATAAACAAAAAAAAGATGTAGACAAGAAAAAATACAAAGAGAAACAGAAACAAGAGAGTAATCAAGAGCAAGCAAAAAATTACTGTATTATATACCAAGTAGAATGTGTGTGGTGACTACACCCGCCTAGTTTGCCGACTTCTTGTGGAAACCCTTCTTGCGCAGGGCCAACAGACCCTTGCCCGCTTTGCCCGTGGCCACACTGAAAATCTCTTTGCTCTTGTTGGAGATTTGCGCACCAGAGGCACGGCGACGTGGACGTGGTGGGGCACGCGGGAAATGGTGGCGGCGACGGCAGCAACAGGGCGGGAGCCGGCGACACCAGCCGACGAAGAGGGGGCAGGACCGGCACCGCCGACATGGTTGTCAAAGAGCGGGGTATAGGCGGCACGGGCGTACTCGGGCACGGCTGTCATAGACTGCAGCCACGACCCCAGACCGGAATCGGCATTGGCGTACTCGTGGCGTGTCTCAATCAATTTGCCCATGCGTTCCTGGTGGGTGCCGTGGGCCATGCATTGCCTCAGTGTCAAGAACTGGCCGGTACCCTCGGTGCCGCTGCCAAAGAGGGCCGGGTTGTTGTGAGCGGGGACACCAGAAGCACCGGCCGACGTAGGAGAGCGGACAGGTGCAGTAGTCGGGGCAGCAGCAGCCGGCTGGTAGACCTGGATGGACGGTGCAGCAGTGGGAGAGTAGACCTGGGACTGGTGTTGTGATTGGGGTTGGTTGGCCTGCGACTGGTAGGATGTCGTGGACTGCATGGACTCGGCAGTCGAGATACGGTTGACAAGCTGCTTGGGAAGCGGGTCGTCGCCGACATCGAGCATGGAGCGGATAGGCTGGGGTGCGGGCGCGGGCGCATCACCGACATCGAGCATGGACCGAACGGGTGCTTGGGTCTGTGGTGGGGACCGATCTTGAGATTTTTCGCCAGCACCAGCCTCAGCGGTCGCATCAGCTGCTGCTGTCGTAGTACCTTCAGCGGCCTCCGAGATGGGCGACGGCGCCGTCAGTTCAGGCGCGACGGTCGACGTGGAGACGGCCGAGACAACGGTGTTCGTGTCGGTCGGGTGGGGCGAGATGGTGCGCTGAGGCTGGAGGTCGTTGGCAGAGGGGCCAGCAGCCGAGACGGGACTGCTCAGCAGGCCGCTGCCGCTGAGAGCGGGCGGTGGCGGCGACTGCGACTGCGACTGGCCTGGAGGGGTGACGTCGACGACGCCGGATGTGATTGCATGGTGGCGGCACGGACGGCGGTAAAAGCACCCGTGCCTGTATTGGCGGCAGGCTGTTCAGGCTCGGCTTCCCAGGAGAAGCGACGACGGAGAGAGGGGGCACCCTTTGCGTTGGCAGAGTTGGCAAAGGCGACGGCGGCGGCAGCTTGAGCGGGAGCTGGAGCGGGCGCAGCCTGGGATTGAGTGGGTTCAGCACCCGGCGTGGGCACGTTGCTGGCGGGGAATGCACCAGGCAAACCACTGGCACTCGGTGTGGGCGAGGGCGACTTTGCGGGTGGAATGGACGCAGCAGCGGCAGGCGCAGTCGAGGACGGTGCGAGTCCTTGCTGGGACGGCAGCAGGTGGCGTGCTTCGGTGGCGGGAGCAGGGGCGGAGGTCTCTTCAGTGGTAGTGGAAGAGTGTCCTGCAGCAAAGCCTGCAGTGCCAGCAGCAGCGGCGGCAACCGTAGCAGCAGCAAGAGCCGCAGGCGCGGCAGATGAAGTCGAGGACGTTGTGGACTCAGTCGTAGAGTCAGCAGCGGCGTAGTACCCGGTCCAGAAACAGCACCGGCACCAGCACTGGCCAATGGCGGAATGGGCGGCGGCGGATCGGATGCCGTGTACGTCTCGTTGTTGCCGGAAGCGTCGTCGCCGTCGGGGGTCCAATAGTCGTCGTAGACGTCTTGCAGGTAGGAGCTCTCGCGGGTCAGCGTGCGGGTATGGTCGCTTCTCTTGGCGGAGGTGTCTGCGGTGGTCGTCTTCTCAATGTCGTTGTCGTCAGTGGCGACCGCCCCTTCCAACGAATCCCCTGAATGCGTCCCTTTGATTGGGCTCAATGTGCGGATAATCTCTTCGCGGAGGACGTCGCTCTCTTTAACCGGAGAGTTGGCAGCGGTGGTGGTGGTGGGCGTTGATTCAGCCGTTTCAGGTGTACGCTGTTGCATCTGCATCGACTGCATATCACGCGGTCCCTTGGGCGTGGTGACGGGTGGCGGCATAAAGGGGACCATGCTGCTGAGGCGGTGTGGGTTGAGAGGCGCGGTCATGGCAATCATGGGATCGGAGTAGGTGGAGGTGGCGGAGGTGGGCTGTTCTTCGGCGGTGTTTGTCTCCGGTTCGCCGGCCGCTGGCACCTCACTCGACTTGCGAGACTCCTCTGCTGCTGCTCCTGCTGCTGCTGCACTAGTGGGAGGAACGTCCACCGACGACGGCGTCGAGTCCGCCGACCCGCGCACGCCTGCACCACCGGCGGCCGTCACTGACGACGTTGTGTCATCCATAGACGAAGATGTAACGACAGTCGCGGTCGTTGCGGCCGAGTCGCGGATAGGAGCTCCCGAGGAAGACTCGCGGGACGAGGTCGAGAACGGCGAGGCGTTGCGGGACGTGGAGGCGACGTTTTCGGCGACGGACGACAGGTGCTTTGGTTGAGACTGAGAAGAAGAAGACTCAGGGAAGGACTGGACAGCCGGCGAGTTGGGAATGGAGGGGACGGGCGGTGCGTCGGACGACAGAAACCCGCTGGCACTGCCGCCGAAGAGCAGTTCGGGCGAGAAGGTCGAGAACCGAGCAAGGTCGGGCAGTTTGGGGCTGGTGGAGTAGCGGCGGTCGTTGGCGGCGTCGTCGGCAGAAGCGGTAGAGTCGACCGAGTCGTGTGGTTTGTGTTGGGTTGGCGATTGGGGGGCGGCAGCCAGTTCGACAGGCGCTGTTGTGTTGTTGTTGATGCTGGTGTGGTCAACAGTGATGGCCCCCGTGGCAGGAGCACCCGACTGCTCCTTCCGTCCTCGATCAACAGTCTCCACAGAGTCGGCGCGCTTGTAAATGTCGGAGGGGCGGATAAAGTTGCCGCGGGGCCCGTTGGTCCGTTAGGTCCAGCTCCTGCGCCCGCACCTGCTGGCGACATTGTGCGTGGTCCTGCAGGAGCGGCATTCGGTGGAGGCACGACACCAGCCGCAACACCCGCCGGCGACTGCGACTGGCCACGCGGGCCCATTGGCGACTCTGAGCGACCTTGTCCCTGTCCCTGTCCCTGTCCTTCGCGCCACGGCGTGTATGTACCACCCGGTGTCTGTGAGCCCGACCGCGGCTGCGGCGAGGGCTGTCTCCATGTTGTCGGCGTCGGCTGTTGTTGTTGTTGCTGCTGTGCTGGTGGCTGGAATACGCCTGCTGTGGTGCCTGCTGCTGCTGCGGCTGCGTCTGCACATTCAAGGGCACCCGGCCCATCGGCGATGGGCTGTTTCGTGCGCGGATCGCGGCCGTCGGGTGAGCGCCGCCGACGGTGACGCCGGTGGGCGACAATGTGGACTGGAGGGTGGCGGCGCTTGGGAGGGTAGTGCGGGCAGCGGCGGCTGATGCTGCGAAGGAAACTGCGACGGCAGCTGCGACGGCAGCTGCGACGGCATGGCCGGCATGGCCGGCATGGGCTCATCACCGTACCCGCCACCACCGTAGCCGTCGTCTTCTTCATCCTCATCTTCATCACCCCATCCGCTGCCGTCGTAGTTGATCTTCTTCGCCTCGACCCATTTGCGCGTCTTTTTGCGGTTCATGTTGGTAGCAAACTTGTTCTGAGAGGTGTTTCCTTCCCTATGGAGAGTTAGAGGTGAACCTTATTCTAAAGCTGGGAGAGAGAGAGAGAGAGGGCACTCACACTGGCGTCATGTTGCCCTGGTAAAAGGGGCTGCCGTACGAGCCCTCGGCCATGGTTGCGGTCGTGTGTCACGATTCACAGATGTCGAGAGTCGTTCAGTTCAAGAGGGGGGAGAAGGTCGGTCGGCGCGAGATGGTCGTTGGTCAGTCGGCCGCCGATTGTTCGCGACGTTTCGAGGGTGAACCGCAGGAGGGGAATATTGAATGAGGTGTCGAGGATTCACGTCGAGTCAAGGTAAGGTCGAAGTCGAGGGTTCGCTTGAGTGGGCTTGGCTTCGGAAACGACGCGGACTTTCGCTAAAGCTCTTTTGTGGTCCGTTGTGGTTGTGGGAGGCCTTGGGGGCGTTGGCGCTATCTGACGTCGGGCCGCGTACGAGTCGGGCGGTGTCGAGAGAGAGTTGGAAAAGATGAGGAGACGAAAGAAAGTGAGTCGGTTTGAGCAGTTGAGCGGTTGACAGTTGAGAGGCCGCCTCTGGTGATACCACAAACAAGACAAGACGTAATTTACAAAGTACTCCGTACAAAAGTGGCGGAAAGGGAAAAAGAAGAAGGAAAATAAAAAAGAAGGAACAAAAAAGTAATAATATGCTGTAATAATACGACTACGTCTTTCGAGGAAGCAAAAAAAACCAGGTTTGCCAGGGGTGGGAAAGGTGTGGAAGAGACCCAAAAGGCGGGCAGAACAGACCGGTGCTCTTTGCTTTTCCTAGCTTCGCAGTTTCGATTGGGGGCGGATTTCTATTTCTTGGTCCTCTAAACTTGGTCGTTTATCTTTTTGCCGTCTCGTGTCAACGTAGCTCGTATGCCATAACATTCCCTACAAAGTCAAAGAATTGCTCTTTTCCTTCTTCTTTTCTCTATTTTCAGTTAATTATGCGGGTGCTCCCCTGAAGTAGTTTGCAGCTAGTCCTTCGCGTTGGGCCTTGGGAGATCGCCCCAAGGGGAGGAGGGAACGAAAAATAGGAGTGCTCACAGGCTCACAGGCTCACAGGAGGAAGCGGAAAAGAGGAGGAGATTAATTACGTGGGTGATACTCCGTATTGTCGCGTTGTTAGGATTCCCCGGGGGGGGGGTAGTTGTGGGTGTGTTCCTTGTAGTTCCTGGCAGGAGCGGGTGGCGTTCAAGAGGGTGCTGTCAGATGTTCAGATGCTGCAGTCGTAGCCGCTCTTCAGGGCATGTGAATACTGAAAAGTACGCTGGACGCACGCCGAGAAAAGGGGACAAGCGCGCTCTGCTGGACTTGCATGACTTGGACCTGCAGCTTTTTTTCAGACTACTCTTTTTCTTGGCGCGTAGCGCACATGCCGCGCGTGTTGGTGAAGATTCGAAAAGGGAAACTGGAAGTGAAGTCAATTACGGAGTACAGGGGGCATGCCTGTTGGCTGTTGGCTGCTGGCTTCGACTCGTGGCAGGTTCGGCAGGGCGCATGGCTGTTCATGGCTGGCGGTGGCGCTGGAATGAATTAACTTTTGCCGCCCTCCAATTCCTATTCCTACTGAGTACGGAGTATCTCCCTGCAACAATCAACAGTGAATGAGCGTATTGCTCGGTGTTCCTTCTCTTTTTTGGGTGCAGCGCCACTGACGACGTAATGAACCAAAAGGACCACTGGGAAGGTCTCGCGCGACTTTCCTTTCTTCTTTCCACTTCCAGTGCATGTGGGTCGCATTTTAGGCGTTTTGGGCTCAAAGTTTCGTAAAGTGGGTGATGATCGACATCTTTTCCACCACCTTCACTGAATACGAAATAGGAGACCTGCACGAAGCCACATTGCCTTTGTAGTGCTCGACGACGCGAGGAAGTACCCGACTGCCGTTGATCACAACGGCCAGGACAGACTTTGCTAATATTTACTGCATCCGCCGTTCCTCCTGTCAATCTCACGATCCTTCTGTCGTCCCATCGTCTCAACACCCATTGAAGGATTTGTGTTGCTTCCTTTTTGACCTTGACCCGGTAAGGAGGAGGAGTCTGTCTTCTTTCTTTCTCCCTTCTTTCAAAGCCGGTTTGAAAAGGTCTCACTTCCGCATAAGTGCAGGCGTGTGCAGACAGTGTACGGCATGTGCATGTGCATGTGCGGCGTCGGAGCTGATCCGATATGATAGACAGTATTGGCCACCCGTGCTCTTGATTTACTGTCGTCAGAGACTTCAGATGAAGCATCTTTACAGAGGACTGTGCATTGGATTGCCCATAAAACGAAACGAAACAAAACAAAGCACGGAGATGGACGATGGACAATGGACGATGGACGTGCCCACAGGGCTGTGCCATGGAATACGGAAAGAAGTCGTTCACTAATTGGAAAGACAAAAATAACAATTCAATGGAGCGAAGCTCAAAAAGTCCCTGAAAAAGAAAGAAGAAAAAAAGAAGAAAAAGCCTGTAAGGGCCACAGCACAGCCTTCTCGGAAACCCACAAAGGAACGGGAAATTGCAGACCACTCTGCCACTGTAGCCACTGTGCAAGGAATTGGGAGCCAAGGAATTGGGAGCGGCAAAAGAGGAAAAGCAAGCCATTCTGGAAAATCCAGGGGCTTGCAGTCGTGGAACGCTCGCTTTTTGAAGCGCGTGGAGCCCAGGGAGCTTCCCAGGGAGCTCTTTCCAGCGGAGCTTTCCACGTCGCGGCGCGTGGAGCTGTCAAGGATATTACGGGAGTCAGGCGAGTCAGGTCAAGGATCGAGAGTCGCATCTCACACTGCAAAACCCACAACCACAACCCACCGCAAGGCGTTTCTCTGATTCTGCCTTGACCGTCGTGTTGATATCCACAATTTAAAGTTTTTTGTTCTTGTCTTTCTCGTTCCGGCGAGGGCCGGCCATCAACCGCCTGGGTATCATTGTCTACATCGTAGCCTTCTACACAAGTACTCAGTATCGTATCGTACAAACTCCGTCGTTGCCGCTCAAAAGTCCTGGATGCCAGTCTCGCCCGTCTTTTCCTTCGCTTCGCTCTCCCCGTCGCTGACCCACCCCGGCTCCTCCTCATCGAACCACGCTGCTTCCGCGTCGGCACGGGCCAGCGCATCGTACTCGCTGTCGTCGTCCACCAGAGAGTAGTCGAAGCCGTCGTCGAGAGCCGCGCCGCCGTCGACGAACCAGTTGCTGAGGAACGTGTGCCAGCGGGTGAGGGCTCCCTCTCTATCCAACTCGCTGTCGGCGTCGGCGTCGTCGTCGTCGTCGTCTAAGCCGTCGAAAACGGCGTCTTCTTTGGCTACCGCCACGTCTGCTGACGCAGAAGACTCCCCGGCTGGCGCCGGCTCGTCTTCCTCCTCCTCGACAACATCATCGTCGTCCACTCTGTTCAGTGGCTCCGGGTTCCGCAACATGGACGCCTCCAAGACATGCCCAAACCCCGAATCCTGTGCTTCGGCTGCCCGCTCGGCCGGCGTCTGGAAGGCTCTGACAAGAGTATTGTAGAGTGCGACATTGGCAAACTCGCGGTCGCTCGAACTGAGGTAGGCAGGGTTCCTCCTCAAAAACTCGAGACGGCGGTTTTTTCGTCTGGACACGGCGAGCCTGTTCGGAGGACCGGTCGGGCCGTGGCCGTGGCTGTGACGACGTGAATGTGGATGTGGATGTGGATGTCTGGAGTCGTGGGAGTAGTGTGTCTGGCACTTGCTGTGCTTGTTGTGCTTCGTCTGCTTGTGATCGATCCATTGTGTGTGTTGTTATTTGTGCTGTGATGTGGTGTAGTTACAAAGTGAAGGAAGCTCTTTGGTGGAGGGGCTACGACGTAGTTATTTTGGTAGCTCCCACCTGCAGTACAGTTTACAGTGGCGGGGAAGCTGCAGCTTTGTTAGAGCTTTAAGCTCCCGCCTCCAGTGGCAAATGTAAAGTGGCCAGCTTTTCAAGAACGCGACGACAAAGACGAAAAGCTGCAGCCAAAAGCGTTTAAGGGGAAACCCGAATTTCATTCAGAAGTCAAATGAGCTGCCATAGTATCGTACGAAAGTACAAAGACGAAATTTTGTCTACATTGTGCCTAGGCTGCATCTGTCGGCCCGCGTCAAAAGAGTCGGCACTCGCTTAAACTTCGGATCGAGACGTCACATTTCTACCACCCTCCTCTACGTTGTACATATCTCCAACAGAATACTCCAACATATCATGTGGCCGTCGTGGTATAATATCTACAATTGTTTCCTACATATTCTTTATTTTACATTTTTCTGATGCTTTCCTTCTTTCTTTTTTCTGTTTTTTTCTATGTTTTTTTCTTCCTTGTTTATTATTGAATTAAAACCTATCGATATCGGACAAAAATAATTGAAAAGAAACAAACACACTGATCACAAAAAAAAAGAAACGACATCACTATAATTTATGAAAACGGGAAATAACGAAAAGTATCGACCACAAAGACAATGCCCAACCTCCTCCAGCTCCAGATCGCCTGCCTCTGCGGTGCTATCGCCCAGTCGCTGACAGCCCGTCCTCCTCCTGGCCATGATGCCTCCAAGCAGATACCTCTCACCATCTGCCACTGCAATACTTGCCGACAAACGAGCGGTGTCCTGTGCACGTCGTATTGTCCGATTGAACCACCAAAGGAAGAAGAACTCAGCCGGTTGGCAGTCTATACGTCGTCGCCTGGGACAAGGCGATACTTTTGCAGAACATGCGGGTGCCATATCTTTCGAAGCCGTCGACAGACGGCGTCAGAGGACGAGTCGGCGTGGGAAGTTGCGACAGGCGTTATTAGCGGTGAGAGGCGGGACGACAACACCGAAAAAGACAACGACACACCCGTCCTGGAATATGCCCGCCACGAACATGTCGACGATACCGGTGATGGAGGACTGGCTGTGTGGTTGCCGAGTGTTGGAGACAGGCAGATGGAGGGCTCTCAGAAGCCGACACCAACTGTCGACGGCACTGTTGACAGTACTCCCACCGCCCGGACCGTCACCGCCGCCTGCCACTGCGGCTCTGTCCAGTTTGACGTTCGTCCGCCCGACTTCGACCCCGTTGCCAGCCGTCAACCACACTCGGGCTTTGCCGACCTGCTGGTGCCGTATGCCACGACGGACCCTGCCGTCACAGCCAATCCAGACGACATTAAATGGTGGTTGAGGCCGTCCCAACAGGATGAGACCAAAACAACAAGGTGGCTCGCAGGAACGTGTGCTTGCCGGTCGTGCCGGCTGGCTACTGGCTTTGAGATTCAGACGTGGACATTTGTGCCGCGGGGGTGTATTGTTATCGAGGGGAGGACTTTATCGTTTGGCAACTCGGGCGAAGAAAAGAATACACCACCCGCACTCTCTGCGTACCAGTCCAGCCCGGGAGTTGAACGCAACTTTTGCAGCTGCTGTGGTGCAACCGTCTTTTGGCACGACATCTGGCGGCCAGACCTCATCGATATCAGTGTGGGACTTTTACGGCCAGACTCGCATCATCAAGGCTCCCGCGTCGAGTCCCTTCTTGACTGGTGCACCTCTCGCGTGAGCTTCGTCGAGGAGGCAACACGAAGTCGCCATGGCCAGAGTGCACGACGAGGAGCAATCTTGATGGAGAGCCTGGAAGCACACATGAAAATGTCATGACGTGGGAAGCGGTTGGCACTCAACATTCGAAATTAACCACCTTCAAAGTCACTGGTAGTATTGCATATCATTTGCAGTAACCTGTTATTTGTATCTGAGCTGTGGACTTATGGACCGTTGATCTTGATATAGATGCAATAAGACATGCCCTTCCTAGCTAACTAGGAATTGCTTCCATACGTCTTCCTGTTTTCCTTTTCCCCTCCGTCGCATGTTGCATGATGTTTCCCTCTCTTCCCCTCTGTTTGCTGATCATGGTATATATTACATGCGGTTTGCTCATGTCTTTCATGCCACTCAAATAAAGAAGAAAAGAAACAATGCCAACCCTGCCGTCCCGAAAACGTATGCTGTCTCGTCCCACTCCACTACCGCGACGACGGCGACGTCGAAAGGTTATTTGAAAATAGAAAACAGGGAAACTCGTTCACCTCTCGAGGAGCCACCAGTTGAACCCCAAGTGACAGGACTCAAAAAGAGTATCCCACCACGGCGGGCTACTGTCGTCCTCCAGCTCCTTCTGTTTTCTTGAAAAATGCATGCGCCTGTGCGCCCAAAACTTTCAAAATAAAACAAGCCTGGCCCCCTTGGTCGGATAGCTCTCTCTTTTTTCGAGATAAAACGTGCTGATGAGCCGGGTGAAAAAAAAAGACACGGCCAAAGAAAAAAGCGCTGTCATGCTAATTCTGCTTGTAATAGTTCGTGACAGGGCTTAAAGGGCTGAGGGGGGTGATTGGCGTCGCCGCCAGGTTCTGGAAGAAAACATTCTTGCTCCCGAAAGCCTTGTTGTTGGGGTTCCGTGAGGGCAAGCTATGAACACCGGAACCAAGACCACTTCCATTGTGGTTCTCTTTGATGTTGAGCTGTTGCATGCTGCCCACGAGACTGGGCATTGAGTTGCTTCCGGGAAGGCGGACGGCTGGCTTCGCCGGATTGTTCGTTGTGTTTGGTGCCATGTTTTGTGCCATGATTGGGAAATTGACTCTGCCCGACTTCTAGTCGTCAGAGATATTGGCAGCATAAGCAGGATTGGCGGCAGGAATAGCGGCAACGGCTGCAAGATCGTCAGGCGCCATATCCATGATGGAATCAACCTGCATGGGATCGAGTCGTTGACTCCAATCGTAGCGAGAGAAGGCGTTCCTGGGAGGGACGCCGACTCCATCAGCATCCCGCCGACCTTGGGAGGCAGTTTGACGGTGCTCTCGATCTCGCACTTCATCTGCTCCACGAGACGCTGGGCTCGACCCTCCTTCTTTCTCGGCGCCGGAGCCCGGCCATTCTCCTGCACGTAGAATTGACGGAGGAGGAACACAGCCTTGTCACGGCCCCAGCCACCCTCGACATCAAATCCTGGCTCAACGTTTCCGCCATGCCCCTCGTCTCTAGCAGGGACAGCTCCTTCGGCAATAGGAATTGTTGATGTGTGCCGCACGACCGGCGGTTGTCCGTGTTGTCGCTCGTCACCACCGCTCTGGTGACTGTGGTCGTCATCTTCGCTGTCAACGTTCCGCCATCCTCCTGGGATCCAACGGAATCGGTAGGCGAGGGGGTGCAAGCACCGTCGGTCAAAGGGTCTTCGGTTGCAGCGTTCGCTTCTTCCGTGTTGATAGAAAGCGGCCGAGGGGGACGGCTGACACGCTTCGGCCGAGACATCATGTTCGTAACATATGTCTCTATGTACGACACATTCTGCTGAACTGGCTCATTAGGCTTCGAGTTCATGTGAATGCGCAGTACGCCGCCGGTGCCGCCGAACTTGTCGTTCGCTGCGCCAAAATAGACCTTCTTGATGCCGTACTGTCTCAGCATCGACGCGCACATGATGCACGGCTCAACTGTCACGTATAGCGAGCACTCGTGGATCATGTCCTGGTTCACAACACGTGCAGGATGGAGCTTTTGGCCATAGGGGAAAAGGTGACCCTTGCTAGGATCGACCTTCTCCCAGTCGTCTTCAGTGAAGTCGTTCTTCTCGTCGTCGTAGTCCTCGGCGCTTCCACACTCCGAGTAGGCGTCTCCGACGTTATCAACATTGGAGGAAGTTTCGTCGGCCTTATTGACGTCGTCCCAGTACGAGAGCAGGGCATTGATGCACATCAGTTCAGCATGACGCGTGCCATTCCGGGTCATGTTGGTGGCATTCATGCCGCGAGCGATGACCCGGCCATTGTGCACGAGCACACAGCCGACGGGCGTCTCGTTTGTGCGAAGAGCCAGTTGGGCCTATTTGTTAATGTCAGTAAATGAGAACAACAATGTCGGATGGCGTAGATCGGGAGAGTGGTTTAGAAGGGGGGGAAATAAGATGCCACGGGACACCCGAAAGGAAGGAGATTCGCGGTATAGGGCGACAAAAACACAGTTGAGAACGAAAAAAAAGAGATGAGCGCGAGTCAAGGGAACGCGACGCCTTTCAGTGGTTTTGTGCCATGAGATGACGGGAAGGAGAAGGTGAAAAGAGAGGAGAAAGAGAGGACAAAACAGAGAAGAATTTTTTTTTTTGACAGGCAGCAGAAAATAAACACGTACCATGGCAACGGCCTCATTCATGTAGCCGCGATGCAGGCGTTGATAGGATCGGTCACTTCCTCGTCCTCCACGACGAGCTCTTCATTGACATCGTCCAGAATCTCGTTGGCAATCATGTCGGCAGCGCTAACATTGAGGCGGCGTTTGCCAGCGGTTCTCGTCATGACGAAGCCGCTGTCGTCGGACTCGTTCCCATCCTCGACGTCGCTACCGACGGGGCTGTTGCTCACTTTGGCACTGGCCATCGTGACAGCAGCTGTGGATGCACAGAATGAAACACTGGAAGAAGATGCTTTGCAGCAGCTGTCAAGTTTGCGGTTCGCTGCAGGTAAAAGTGGCAGCGCTGGTTGAATGGTGGTGGCAGGACTCGCAGGGTTGCTTGCAATGTGATTTTTGAGGCTTTGTTGATAAAAGTCGGACCTTGCATAGAATTTGTGGTAGCGTGAACTGGTGGTGGAAGTGTTGGTGGTGTTTGTGTGCCAGCGTTTTTGATAGTGGGGCCAGCTTGAATTGAGTTCACCACCGCCTCTGTGAATTTCGTACTGCTGTTACACACAGTGCTAGTGGACGTGGACGACGATGGCCCAACAATACCATCATTAGTCATTTTCGCCAACGGCACCGCACGCGATTTTTTTGCCCCCTTCAAACAAACTCGCTGTCGAAGACGACGTCACAGTTGAAGTTTCGACTTTGGTGACAGAGCAAGAAGCGCGCTTTTCTTCGTGTGCAGCGTCGTCTGCTTGACGGATCTGGCATTGTTCTTGGAAGATCATGACGGCGCGCTGAGCGCGGCGAGCGCGACGGTTTTTGCTCACCGGTGATGCCATTCGTGGTGGTGGTCATGCTTGCCAGGTCATTCGTTGCATGTGCAGTTGCAACATTGCTGCTTGTACCTGTGTTTGCCGCAACATTTGTGCCAGGCACTGTGGCAGGTGTGCCACCTCGCACGACACCGGGCAAGGTGACCCCAGGTTTGGCAGCACGGTTTTGGGTTTCGGTGACATCTCGGCGCGCCGTCATGGTTGTTGCCGCGGGAGCTGGAGTGATTGTTTTTCCATTTGACGGGCATCCATTTGACTGACCCGATGGACGCCCAGAATCTCTCGATGTGCCCATGGGAGCGGACGTGCCTGGGGCTGCCGACGTTTCGTTGCGTGTCGGTATGACTGGCTTGTTTGCCGTGCCGTTGAATTCAGTCTTCTGGCTCAGAAAAGTGGCCACACCCACCGGATTGCTTGATCCGCCTCCTACGCGTGGATCAGGAAAATCAGAAACGCGGCCACGGCCACGGCCACGGCCACCATTGTGAATACGGCCCCGGCCAGAGGCGCCTGCAGGTTCTTGTCCGCGGGAGCGTTCTTCGGGTAGAGGCTGAGAAGGATCCTGTCCACGAGACGAGCGATCAAGGTGGTCCCGACGGGAAGCGCCACCAGAATGGCAGCCACGAGCAGCACCCAGATATACGGGCGACGGATCGCGCCCGTAGCCGCCTCTTGTAGATCGGCTATGAGCTGCTGCGCCGCGTCGTTTCCGTTGTTCATTGTGTTCCCTATCTATTGTTAGCGAGCTGGTGATGTGTGGGATGGTAGAGAAACAAGTTGAGAGGGAAAGAATGAGAAAGAATAAAAATTGAGGGAGAGGCAGAGGTAGAGGAGGGGGGTCTGAGAGAGAGAAAGGGGTGGTGATGGATGAGAGTCACTTACTGCCAAGGGGGTCTGCCTTGAGGGTTCTCTGACCTAGAGCTCATCTCGTCGTCCAGCTCAGATTCAGATCTGCTTGGAGTATAATCTTCGACGCTGGCGTGGTCTTCAGGCCAGGTCTTGTCCGAGTGGTTGCTGTTTGCGTCGGACCGAGCTTCGAATGTGAGGCTGTCGTCAAGTACGAGGAGGCTGTCGGTGTCTTGGGTGCTTGCGGCCAAATCGTCGTCAAACTGGGCTTGAAGATTGGAGGGAGAGGCAGGTTGGTCTGGGATGTCGGATGGGCTGTCGGACGGGGTGACCAGAGACCGATTTGCTGTGTCTGGTACGTTTACCTCGTTGTAGGGCTTGGGCGTTGATGTGGATGCAGATGATGAAAACAAACGCGCCCGGGTGACGAGTAAAAGTGCAGCGAATGCAGGAGCGCATGAAAGAAGAAGAAAAAGGGGCAAGGGCAAACGGTCAACAACGGCAGGAAGGAGATGTGGATGCAACTGAAAAAGTTGAGAAAGGAAGGTCCAAGGCTGCTTGTAAGTGAGTAAAATGGCAACTATTCCGGTCGCAACTGCCATCCTAATCCAGGACCGGGAATCGCAAGTCGCAAAAGTGGAAAGTGCCGACCAGGTTGCTGCCCCGGACGGCAGGTGTGGTACGCTGTTCGGCCGACTCCATGTGGAAGGCACGGCCGCATGTCCTTCATGGCCATTCTTTCGTTTGGCGGCCGCTTTTTCCCGTTTCTCCTTTTTTTGCCGCCGGCCATTTTTTGATGGCATCGTGCCTTTCCTCTTTCCGAAGCTTTCCCCCTTCAGTTATCTCAAGAAGGAGCGATGCTTCCAAAAGTTCTGTAGCTTTGTCGCCGTCCGGATTGCTCTCTCTCCTTTCCGTTTCCGTATCCGAATGGACTCCTCAACCGAGACTCAGGGAAGCAGCGCACGATCCTCCTTCTAGTTCTGGTCATAGAGGTTGTCAACAATTATTGTGTAGAGCTTTCGTTTCGTATATAGAAAGGAAGGCGGGCAGGGATGTTGGTGATAATAAAAGGTGCATCCGGGAAAAACCTCGTCAGCAATGATTACATTGCAGACTGATTTAATCTTTGGACCGCTCTGGTCACAACGCATCATCGGACGCGCACACACGAGCCCCCGCCTCTCCTGGGGAAATGCCCAAAAAGCCAAGAAGAAGCTGTCAAACCACGGCCAAGTTGTACATAGCGAAACAATCCAACCAGTCGTTCCCTCTGAGTAGCCACATTATTATTACGGGACCATGACTACTGACTACGTAGAATGTGTGATTTCTTGTATCCTTTTGTTTTTGCTTGTGCTCACCCACCTTGGTATACCTTGTACGACAACTGCCCAGTGCTTGTTTCAGAAGACGAGCATTTATTTTGGTATTTCTGCGAAGAAAGGGCTACGAGAGAGAGGGTGCTACGTTTAAAATACACAAAAGTCTCGGATGTCGTTACTGTTTATCGTTCATCAAACAAGGCGATAGGGCAGAGTTGTCAAGGTGAAAAAAGCAAAATTCAGATGTTTGGAAAAGTCAAGTAAAGCCCAGTGTGTTGTAGATACAACTCCGAAAGAACCGTGAACGGAAAACAAAAGAAAAGTAACTCGGAAAGAAAGTTGAAAGTGATAACAATAGAAAACAGAAACCGATAAGCCAAGAAAACAAGTAACCAGTAAACCAGAAGAAACTGAAAAGAAAACAGAAAAGTAACAAAAAGAAATATAGACAAAAGAAAATGACAAAGGAAATGAGAAAATCAAATCAAAATCAGATGGAAATAAAAAATCTTTCACCAGTCGCTTGCTCTTCATCCGCACACCCTTTTTTCAAGTTTCGCCCTCGCCCCTCACCGAGCACTGGGCACGCCCCCGTCGACAGACCTCATATCAGTCAGTCAGTCTTGATCACCGCCCCGATTTTCCCACCAGTACAGTATTCTCAAATACTATTGGCAGGAAACGAGAGCGGGACCTAGATTCATCCGGTCGAGCTGGAGCGAAAGATCAAGACTGTCGTCGTGGGCCTCCTCGGCCTCGTGGGCCGCTGCCGTCCACGCCTGGTAAGCGGGGAGCAGCGACGCCGCGAAGTTGACTATTACCGTGAGGAGCATGAGAGCATCCGATGGCGATAGTGAGGAGGTGGACGATGACGATAACGATGAGGCCGACGAGGTGGACGTCGACGTCGACGACAACACGACGCCGGTGGCACCAATGGTCTGGAGCCTATTGCGCGTGCCACGACTGCTGGTGCTCTCGCCTTCCGTAGCCCAGAGCTGCTCGCCTTGTTCTTGGTCTTGGAAGGACATGAGCCTGCCGTGGTCGGGGTCGTCGATGCGGCGCTGCCTCGTATTCTCGGTCGTCGTCAGGGTCGCGATACGACTACGGCTGGTCGTCAATGTATCGTGCTCGCGATCGCGATCCTCCAGGGTCACGCTCCTACGTTCCCCTGCACGGTCACATTCGCGGTAGCTCTCACGTTCCCCTTGGTCCCCATCCCCGTCAAGCCTGCCTAGATCCCGATCCCTGTCGGTGCGTTCCGATAAAGGCCGCAAAGTGCGGAGGGCCGAGCCGTGTGTCAGCCCGCCGGTCTGGGAGGAGCCAGGTTGAACGCAAGACCCAGTCATGGAGGCGTTCACAGTGCCGAAGAAGTTGTCCGAGGCGGAGGTCGAGGCAGAGCCGGAGCCGGGGGAGGCATCACCAAAGAAGGACGAGTTGTCGTTACCAGCGTTGTTGCCGTTAGCAAAGGCGTCCTGGCCGGCGAAGTTTGTAAAGCCGGCAGCGGTGTTGATCATGCGTCCCATTTGAGGGGCCTGGTCAAGAGGGGCAGTTGAGGTGGTGGCGGAGGCGACGTTCAGGTTGCGGCGGGACTGGAAGCGAGCGGCATCTGCGGGTCGGTGCGGTGGAGGAGGTCGGAATGGTGGAATACTGTACGAGTCGATGTGAGCCTGGGTGGTGCTGAAGCCCGAGGCAGAGGCAGTGGCGGTCGTAGCGTTGGTCGTAGTGGTGGCATGGTCATGGAGAGCGTGGTTGCAATGCTCAGCTCAAGGTCCTCCTCGGTGATGAGCTGGTCCCAGTCGAAAGAGTCGGCGAAAAGGCTGAGGTCGAGTGGAGGTATATGTCCTAAGCCCCCACCGCCACCATCCTCGATGCCGGCTAACACGGCGGCGCTGGGTGCCTGCTGGGGAGCGGCGGTAACAAAGACTGGTTCAGAAGCTGTCACGGCCTTCTTACCCTCGGCCTTGGCCTTGGAAGCCTTGGCTGCCTTGGCCGCAGCCGCCTCAGCCTTGGCACGGCCAGACTGGGCGGGCGCGGCGTACGGACCAGCGCGAGCGCTGGAGCGGGCGCTCACAGAGACAGAGGAGGACTCGGCCACAAAGCCAGCGTGGTCCGGGTTGCACCGGGTCTTCTTCCGGCGGCAGTCCGGGCAGGCACCCCGCTGGCGCACGAGGCGGGTGTTCTCCCGCTCCTCGTGGGTCCGGGTGCCACGGCTGGACATGTGGGTGACGTCCTCACCAGTACGGGTGAGGATCTGCATGCTGCTGCTGCCAGAGAGTCTCCGGCGCTGCTGGGAAGCAGCAGGGGCAGCAGACTGGCGAGACTGCTGAGAAGGCCGACGAGTAGAGTTGGAGGCTCGAGCAGCAGGGGCGGCCGTGGCCGTGAGCGGAGCGGCAGGCCACATCGAGGCAGTAGAAGCGACCATAGCGACGGGGCTATGGTCCACAGCGGCAGCTACGGGGTAGAAGTTGCCGGCGAATGCGGCAGCGTTGATGTCGTTGAACTGATGAGCAGAGAACATGGGAACAGAGAGCGGGAACAGAGCGTCCGAGGCAACCGTCAGGTCCGACTCGGTCGGCGACGGGCGAGGGACAGGGCTGGCATCGAGGTACATGCTGCCGTTGCTTCCACTTCCGCTACCAGCAGACGAGGCAGGGTGGTGATTGAAGTGAGCGTCAAAGACGTTGTGGAAGATGGGGCTGGCAGTATAGGTCGAAGGCGAGGTGATGGTGGCAGAGGCGGCGTTGGGAGTGGAAGCAGCAGAGGGGACAAAGTAGGTCTTATACCGCTCGTTGGTGCGAGCAGTATGGGCCTCAAAGTCACGCTGGATCATCTCCATCTTCATGGAAACGGGGATGTCAAGGGCAATGAAGAGATCGACAAGAGATTGAAGCTCAGGCGTACCAAGGGGCGGAGAGAAGACGAGGGCACGGCCAGGGCCCTCCTGGAAGACGGAGAAGCTGACGGTGGCCGGCGAAGAGGCGGAAACAGAGACCGCGCTGGTGCTAGAAGCGGGAGAGGCAGAGCCGACGGAGCTGTGAGCGCTGGAGAAGCTGCCTTGATGAGCCATGAGATAGTCGGTAACGGTGGTAGATCCTAAGTGGTTGTTTATAATGGGTTGGGTGTGTAAAGTTGAAGCTGTTGCGCTTGCTGTGTAAGTCGGCAATGAAGCGGTTGAGGATGGAAGCAGGGGGTCCTGAGGGTCGTCCAGTTTGTCGAGTTGTTGGTGGGTTTGAGTTGATCAAGAAAATATGATCAAATTGAGCTTGTTTTGATTGTTGAATGCTTGATAAAATCGATAGATTGACGAGATTGTAAGCGGATGATTTGATATTTAGATATGTGATATTGAGGTTTGAAGTGAGATTGAGATTTGGAATTTGATGTTTTTTTTTTTACGAATTGGTGGTGAGAGTCGCAGAAGTTGACAGGTTGCGATGCTTGAAGAAGGGGGGTGCTTTCGCACGGGAACGTGAAGTGCCTTTTTCGTGGGCGTATTACCGTGTGTATCTGAAGATGCTGTAGGAGGGAAAGAGAAGTCAAATCACGAGAAGCAAGAAAGAATGGACGAGGCAATGATATTAAAAGAGAATTGCAGACATGTGCCATACTACGGTCGTGCCTTCCTTGTTTTCCTCTGACTTGCTCACTACACAAAACTACGGCAAATTGTGATACGAGAGGCCTGTCTCGTAGAGGAAGGCGCGAAAAGCCCAGCGAGGCGCAGCTTCCTCACCTCAGACAGCGTCAAAAGCCAGCGCCGCCAAAGCCAGTCCCCAGGAGAGACTCGCTGGAGGAAGGAACGAATCTGGTCGCCAAAAGCCCGGCCCCACACCCTTCACCAACCCACTAACAGACGCCAGTCACACAGCCTCCCCACTTTCCGCTCGCCGTTCTCTCCTTTCTTTGCAGGAGTTGCAGTTCGGCCACCCACTAAGTGGACTGGTGTCCAGATTGGCCAATCAGAGAAATCAGAGACCCTTGTCATTTCCTCTTTGGGTCGGTCTTGCGTCCGGCAAGTGACTCACTCGCAGAGCGCACAACACGGAACGGTCGCTGCTTCCCTGCAAGTTGCTTTTACCCCATTGGCCAATACCACCCTTCAAGTGTCGAGGATTGTCAAGAAGCGGCGAGGAAAGTGCTGTAAGAATTGACTCTTTTCTCGTGGTCATGTCATAGCAGGAGCGATCGAACGACGGTCAAGAGTAAGAAACAAGCGTCACGATTTCTCGATTTCCGACCTTTTTCGGACTCAAACACGCAATTCGAGACCCCGTGCTCCCATGATTCTCGACCGGGACTCGAGGATCTTATCTTCCTTGGATGGTTTGGTTGCATGAGAGAGATCCACAATAGCTCCCTGGCCCTACGAGTGCGTGCTCGTTTTTACCGAGTGAGATGGTCGAAGCCGGAATGTGAGATGAAGAAACAGCCGAATCAGATATCCCAGCCTTTCCTCCTCCGCCTCGTGGATGTACTTCGTAGTCGTGGATGCCATGTCGTCGGGTGTGGCGTGGGGAAATTGGATCTTGGTGGCCTCTGTGGCTTGAACGAGATCCTTGTCTTTTGAGTTGCGGCAGCTTGTCCTCTTGTGGACAGGCAGTTCTCCACGTCGAGGCACCGCTGAAGGCTGACCTGGAATCGTGGAGGACTTGGCCTGTGCTGGCGTTCTTGGGGATAGACTGACCCAGCCTTATTTTCCCCTGAACACAGCCTCGATGTTCTTGGTTTTTGGCTGGCATTTCTCAAGAAATAAGAATGCCTCGCGTCGCGTAATTTCGTGTTTTTACTTCTTTTGACATCACGGCTTTCATTTTCGGTTGAGAACAAGGCGTCCAAATCAATTGGATTCGCTTTGTTTACTTGTTTGAACTATCCAGCTCTATCTAACGAGGCTCAGAGCAGGCCGTGCTCGATCCAATATTGATTTCGTCACTATCGACGGAGAAAGCCCAACAAGTAGTGCTACTAGAACAAGAAACACATAGAACAACATACACGATCGACAACGACCACCACCAGCCTCTACCAAGAGGCAACCGACACAAAGAGCAAGGTTGAATATGGTAGACTAGTCTTCGAAATAATCTTGAAACCAGAACAACACTCAACCAACAAGCGAGAACGAGAAATCAAAACGAACGAATCTAGGGTTGCGAGCCGCTTAACAGATGGATGGAAGCTTCGAAACAATCACACGACAAAACAGTCATAAACAACAAAATATCGACAAGCATCACAGAAACAATTCGCGACAACATAGAGACAGCACCAGGCTGGTCTCTAATCGGCAAAATCAAAGAACTCGCTCTCGGCAGCACACTTTCCTTTCCACGGACCGCCGTTGGTGATGACATGGCTGCGAGCTGGCGGAACGCCTGACACGACCTGAGCAGCGGCTATGTCTATGAACTTCTGGACATCGGCGATGTTGACAGTCGTTGATAGGACCTGTTGCTGTGTGGATGGAGTGGCTAGAGTGTGAGCCTGGCTTCGAGTAGAACATCCAGTGTGAAGGTCCGTGTATCCAACGGCCATGGCTGTGGCCGCATCTGTATCGCACGCGCTACCGGCATTCGATGCAGGTGAGGTTGGTGACACGGGCAAACCGGGAGACATTGACGGTGTTGTTGCGGCATAAGCCATGCGAGAGGACGGCGACATGGGTAGACCTCGCCCCACGGCGTAAAAGCCCTGTGTGAAAGGCGAGTGTGCCTGGGAAAGAGACCGTGACATCGACATTGATTGGGATTGTGCTGCCGCTAAAGACGGGGACGAAGATGTTCGCTGCATATGAGTGCTGCTTGTGTTGGCGAGAACGCCGGGAGGTAGCATGACCGGTAAAGCCGTTGTGTTGTTGCATATGTCGTTGTAACACTCTGGCATACCTGTGTCAGGATCATACTTGACCATGTCGGCCACGGGGCCTCCGACCTGTTGAGCACATGGCAAGTGGATGTTGCGTTCTTGGGTACCGTGAAAGCCACCAGGGTTGCCAGAACCTCCGGAACCACCAGCACTGCCATAGCCATCAGCACCATACTGACCACCTGTACCAGCCGCACCCGAACCAGCAGAGCCACCAAACATGCCCGAACTGCCGAAACCACCGAAGACGCTGGAGCCACCGCTGCCGGGAAAGTTGGTACCGCCCCCGATACTGGCCTCCTCATGGTTGCTGAGAGATACAGGTATTTCGATGATCGCGAAGATCTCCCGCAGCCAGATGCCACGATCGACCTTGCAGCCAGGGCACTTGATGGGAGGCCGCTGCTTGTCGTATTCGAGGTCACAGTGGCTGCATCGAATGCGGAGAGTAGGCTTCTTGTGGTATCGGTGACTGCCGTGCTCGCGGCCGTAGTGACGGCGTATGGTGTCCATGTTGTCGTCTTCACGTTTGCAAACAGGACTCAATGGGCCATCGGATAGTCCATACTGGCATTGCCAGCGGCGTGATTGGGCGCCGATCTTCTCCTTTGCCATGACAATGGTGCGCAGCTCGAACTTGACAAGTGTTGGTGTACCCGCTGATGGGGAAGGATTTGCTGGTGTCGGAATGAGAGAAGCAAGGCTAGCAGTACCACGGGATGCCAAAGGCGATAGAGGCAGTGTGCTGTGTTGTATCACAGACCTAGCCACCGCCGTGTTGAAGTCGAACCCATTCGTTTCGGGGCTCTGGAAAGCCAACGAGGGACCATATATTGAGTCTGCCGCTGTTGTAACTTCCTCGGTCGGTTGGACGTACGGAGAGCCCTCCTGGACAAATGGGGAGTACATCTCCACTGGCGTCCACCCAAAATTTCCAGGAGAAGTGCTGCTTTCCGGGGCTAGACTTTGGTGAGTGATAGGTGTGGTTGGCGATCCCGTGATTGTGGTAGAGGGAGTGCTGATGGTAGGCTCTGTTGTAGTGTGTTCCGTTTTGGCTACTTTCTCCTCCTCGCTTTCACTTCCTTCAACCGGAAATTCGTGCAGGGCGGCGTGCCGTAGGATGCGGTCCCTTTCTTGGTATCCGGTTTCTAGCTGAGAGTAGTCGAAGCATGTGCACTGGAAAAGTGGTGTTAGTCAGGTATTTAAACAGTGCTTGATTTGATTACTTCGGAGTTTTGGCGTGTGCTTACACGTATCTTGAGGATACGGCAGCCGTGGCAGAACTTAAGTTCGGCTTTGACAAACATGGGAAGACGGCGCATTTGGCTGAACTGATCTTCGAGGGAGCGCCATGTGTTGTACATCTCTTGGAGAGTCGGCACCCGCTGCGGACCGCCGAGTGCACCATGAGCTTGTTGCATTTGAGACGTAAGTACACGCCCAGAGGACCGAGCGGAGGAGAGAGTGTCTCTCTGGAGGAGCTGTACACCGCGGATGTTGTTGATATCGCCCCCTCGTTGGTTGCGTATGACACGACGAGCGGCATCAGGAAGAGGCATGGCGTCTCGTGTTGACGCAGGTCGTTGAGGGCTGAGAGAGTTGTCACTTGATGGAGTCGTCATATTGGACTGAAGTGAGTCGAAACTTGTGTCGAAAATTAATGGTATGAAATTGGGGTTGTGTTGCTTGCTGATGTGAAGTAAATTCGCAAGTGCGCAAAACAAAAGATGTGTATGAACAGAGTGAAAAAAAATGGTGAAGGTTTGAAAAGATGCTATGCAAGAAGTGGTGCCAGCACGAATTCTTGACAGGAGTCTATGTCTTAAAGGTACAAAAGTGGATGGGAAAAGGCAAATGTGTATGATAAGAAGGGATAGTGATGGCAGGAAGACTTTATATGAGATGGGAGTGAAAATCAAAAGAAAGATGAAGCACAAATGGACGAGATTAAATACAATAGATGGGCTAGGGAGACGAGAGGAAGAGCAGAACAACACGGCCGTCAACAGCACGAGATCATCTCGAACAACGGACGGCAGGAAGAAAAAAGGGTTAGAGCAAAAAGAAAAAAAAGACGATGAGACAAGGCAGCAACGAAAGATATATATCCCCCACAGGCCGAGCCGGAAGTATGGACGAAAAGGATATGCAAGATATGTTACACAATGGACACTAAGAGGTCGTCCGTGGGGGAGCATGAAGGTGAAAGTGGAGGATATATGATAGAACGGCGAGAGGGCATGGGATATGGGGGAGGCTAAGGAGGTGCATGTGTGTTAAAAGCAGCAGGTAGCAGACCATATGTAGCAATGAGGCGGAGGTACTTACCAACAGAGACTTGACTGTATTCTGTCTTGACCGGCCAGAACCAGAGGCCGGAGAAGGCTCACAGACCACGTCCGGGCCATGGCAGCTCCATCTCGCGGCGCCTTTTTCAGATGATCTAGAGAGAAATGACATTCACGGCCTGAATTTCAACCACATGCAGGCTTTTGTTCCTTGGTTAAAGATCTCTGACCGTAGGGGAGTGTCCGATGGGTTGTATGGATAACCATATGGTGCGAGAAAGCCCAGCCGATGACTGTATCTTTGTTGGCCACACCATGGCCAACAATGAAGGAAGAGGCAGATGAATGATACCGAGACCGTAAATGCTGGATGTAGGGTCAATGGACCGGTGACCAAAGGTTGACTTTGGCTGAACAGCCTTGTATTGCGCGCGGAATAGACTCGATGATGTGTGGTGGAGGTGGTCTACGGGGTCGAGTTTGCGTGTCGCTGTACACTGCCACGAAAAGTTCAAAATTGGAAGAAAGGTTCAAGTGTCACAGAAAAGAAATGGAGAGAAATTTTCAAAGGGGCCAAACACAGACATTGGACGGTTCCGGGGAAGAAAGGGCAAGAGCCGGAGGTGCGCATACCCCATCGGGCAGTGCCACGATATCCAAGGAAGGAGAGAGCGACCGTTGAAAAACTCTCTTCCAACAGTTGGCTTAGTCATATTATTTCTTGAAAAGGTCCATATCATTCACATATCCTGCTCATAAACGTCGTGGATGCCGACATGTTAAGAGGTGATCGGAGGTGCTCTGATTCGCTGACCGTTCTGCGGCACACGCTTTTCTCTCTCTTGTAGTATGACGGCTTCGGGGCTGGGTATGTCAAGCGCGGCCAGTTTCGCGGCCAGGTGGACACCAATACGGAATCGCCTTAAAAAGGAGTGCAGTGGTTTATTCTTCTTTTCTTCCATTTTGGTTCTTTTGTACCCTCCACTGACAAAGTTGCACGCGGAGTGACTTTAGGCCGCAATCCAGCTCTCGGGAGAGCAAGCGATCAATAAAGAGAGACGAAAGCGTGGGAGACACGGAATTGGCTAGACAGATCGCTCTGACGGTTGGAAAATTCGAATTATAGAACGAATGGTACAAGTCAGGCGCAGTCTACCTGACTGGCCGCATACAAGGCCGCATAAAAGGCCATCGCACCAGGTCAAAACGCTTTCATATCGGAGCAATCAGGAGAGAATCAGTGAAAAGGCAGAATGCTGGGCAAACTGGACAAATATTCACCAAAAAGTACAACGCAGTGGCCGTAGGCAGCAGTAATGGCTAGATGCAGGCAAAAGGGGAGCCAAGTCAAAGTGAGGTTTATCAAATGACCGAGGTGAGGTTAATTGTGTGAGATTTGGCTGGCAAGGCTTTGGTGGTGGGTGTCACAGACTTGTCGCGGTTGATCCTTCCCCGCACCAATCCTGCACTTTCTTGCAGCACAGCGTTGCTCACGGAAGGAACGACCTTAGTCAACCCTAAGAAGGTGCGACGATACATAAGCTTTATCAATTTTTCTAAATTTTATCATAGAAATATCAATAGTCGAGTTGTCTCGATCGCTGTTCCGTAACTTCACCGTGAGAAGACCAAACCGGTCTGTGTATCCGTAGACAGAGCGAAGAGCAGTGCATTGTTCTAGCTCAGCATGTTGTCCTTCACTTCACCCTCAGGGTTTGGAGACAGGAGAAATCAATTCTCATACGGAGTAGGCGATTCCAATATGATCTAGCCATGCATGTATATGGTCCGAGTTCCGCGTGTACGCAAAGAGTGCAAAGAGAGGTGCCTTTGCAAGAAGGCTCTGCGCAGACCTGGCCGCACTGGACGCGGCCAACCATATGCTCTGCGCCACATCGGACTGTCCGCCAAATCTGTGTTGCAAGGGAAATTACCTAATTAGGCAAAGTGCTGGCCGCCAAAACGGTGTGGCTATGGGACCAAAGCAGGACCAAAAGTTTTAGACATACAAAAGGGAGCCATGATACAGACGTCACTCCTTCGTTTTTTTGTCATTGAGAGAGAATTTCCTTTCGCATTGTTGGATCACATGTAGACCGGTGCTACTCCGAGTCGTGCCGATGACTGTTATTGGGGATCAGAATGAGGAAAAATAGATGTAACCTATCTAAACAGAAAGCTGTAATAGAAATAAAAATGCTCCAATGCAGTAGAAGTGGCAAATTGAATAATATATAACAAATAAAATTTCAATGTGCTAGATATATATGCAGGAGTATCTCAGGCAGCAGTGAAAGGAGATGCTCTGAATGGCCATTACAAGTGTACCATGGAAAGCCGTCCGTGTCTCCTGCTTTAGCCTTGCATTTCGCATGCTGCATGCTTCTCTTATTTGTGTGGCCGATGCTCATGATAGAGATGAATACTACTATGGGAAAGTTGGAATGATACTCAACGGTCTATTGACTGCGAAGAGGCATGTGGCTGTACAAAAAGGGGGTGAGAGACGGTATGCTCTTTACCTTAACATGGGTAAACCAGGGATAGTCAGCGGCAGGCCTCCAACGTCTGCCACGGATCTAGATACTCAAGCTGGAAATAATGATTCAAAGTTGTGAAAGCTTTGAGCGACTCTTGGCTGCAGATGTGCGAGAGACAGGAGGGAACTCAGCCAGCACGTAATATATGCCTATGGAGCTCGACCTTCGAATGTCTCTAGAACATATGAAGTAACACAAAAGCAATACATCTCGTTGGTGTGTTTTCTTGTTTACTTACTCATCCGTCTCAAATTTTAATCATGTACCCCTTAATATCGACCATGGTGTAAACAAACAGTTTGCTAGGTCAGTGGGCTAATGCGTTTCTTATGATAAGTTGTACATAAATTCTGCTCAGCATTAATAGCCTTTTAATGTCTTTTCAATCAGTATTTAAGAAATTGTTAGAGGAAACCGATTTTTTTCTACTCAAGGCGACAAGCAGGCCGTTTGCAAAAGTGCATGCTTGTATGGCATTCTATTTGATTGTCTACAGTCCGCGCTTAGAGTAAGTGCTTGTGGCGAGAAGAGCTCGTAGTCTTCCATGAAACCTTTTCAAAGCCATTATTTCTTTATTGGATGTATAAATCTTTGAAGTTTAAGTGTTAACTTGATACCTAAGCAGCAGATTTTGCAATGTAGGTGCCGTGAGGAAGATCCGTGTAAATCTAGAGCAAGAGTAAACAAACCACAGCTTTGCTGTCTATGTGGTCAAAACATGCTTTTTTATCTTGCTGTCAATATTACCAATAAGGCAAACATTACGCATGATGCTGAGGCTCCTGGAAGGATTACTGGTCGTATTTCGCGACGGGTCATGGGCTGAATCCTTCGCACTTCAAGGATGCTCCTACCCTTATCTAGATGCCTGTTCCGTGGGGAGAATAAAGAGTGAGTGCCACAATGATTCCAACAACTGGATGTTGCCCCCTTTATTTACTCTCCTCCGATTGATAACAGCCATATGGCTATGTTTCTGTCATGAAAGTGCGCTTTCAACCGAGGCAGCCGCATTCGAGCAGCCGCACTTTAGCCGCACCCCTTTTTAAATCTGTTGACAAAACAATGAACTCTTGGAAATGCATCTTTTGTATAATAGAAGGCTCCTCAAAGCTGCACTGCACTATCAACATAAAAAAGATACAAGAAAGCCTGTGGGCATTATGGCGACAGATTGCGGCCGACATCATGGGCCAGTTGACCAAAGCCTCCCCATGGCGATGATGGGTTGCGGCCGCCACTTCTAGATGGAGGCCGCATTCCTTTCTTATGCTCATAGGCCCCATGCCATCGATTTCTCGAAAAGCGACGAAAACGTGAACAAGGGGGCAGAGAATGGTGATGTTTGACTGGGACAACAGCCTAGAAGGAGTCATTTTGCCCAGCCGTTGATTGTTCACGAATGATTTGCAGTCATTCGTTCTCCTAGCTCTTTCCGTTTCTCGATGCACACCAAAGAAAACAAATGCTATGGAATAACAGCCGAAACAGGCAGTCGGGCGGCGCACCTGAAAGAACAATAAGGAATCTTCAGGGAAAGAGCGAGGGAGCCGCTCGCCCCCCTTCATGCGCGACGATGCAAAGAGGGAATGAGGCTCGCTAGTAGTCTTTGCGTGCCCGGCATGACACCATATTCTCGCTCTTTCTTTTTCAGTATATAATAGAGCGTCGCCCCTTCTCTTTTCTGTGGAGTGGGATGTTGAGTACTACTGCTTTGTTTTGGCCCCTTTTCGGTCTCCGCCCGTTGCCTCTTTTTCTGCTTCTTCCATACTCGTGCAAAAATCGCATCGTCAACATCAAGGTTAGTCGTCTCCACAAACACAAATGTTGTGGCACTTCCCCCTCACATTTTCTTATTCTAGAACAATTCTCCGTTTCGGCTACTGGCTTTGCAAATCGATAACAGATCCGTCTTACATACTTTCCGGTGTACGCGTGCCTGACAGATTCGAAGGGGGCTCCACGGCATCGGCATCTTTTGTCAAACCAGTCTCGGATCCTGGAAGCACTGCAGCAAGTTCTCCGTGATGCTTGCGCAACAGCGGGGCCCTCGCGCAGTGTTCCCCTGCAGCGACTTACACGGAACCAGAGCGCTCGAATGGCGGGGTGCAGGGCCGTTCATTGGCTTTGTCTTGCGTCCAACAAGATTAAACGAAACGATATCCAAAAATACCAACAAATTTGACGATCATGTCGGCCTCGTTAGAAAATTGCGCGGCGAAAGCTCCCGAGTTTGTGGCCAGCTGCTCAAATTGCGTTCCGTGAGTTGAGTTGTGTTTGGCCTTGCGCAAAAGTCAAACCTGAGGCCAGACCTGGGTTTGCTTGCTGACCAACCTGGGGGGCCAGCAATTGACCAGCATAGGAGCAGTTGCGCGGTTGAGAAGGCCAAAACGAGAAAGCTAGGCGCCGCGCCGGTGGGTCCCCGGAATAGAGAGAGCACAATGCAGCAAATTGTTAGGCGCGGCCAGGCTTTGTCTCTTCTCTGCTCACAGTTCTCGTTCGGTCAAGGAAAAGTCCTGACCTTTGCTGGCCTGGCCTTTCGCCCCCTGTCTGTTCACTGTCTTGACTCAACATCGCGACAAGCTACACCCCACCAACGCCTTTACGAAATCCGAGACAGAAAGGCGACAGACAAAACGCTGTTGGTGTATTTTCTTGTCAATTGGCTGGACACATCGCCTTTTCAGTTTGTTTGTTGTCCTATGGCTTCATGCTCCTGTGACTAACAATTGGCGTTTCCTAGCTCGTTTCAAAGAGAAGCAGTGCCTCAGTCGCCGCCATCTTGTCCTGAGGCGACCGACAAAGGCAAGGGATAGCTTACAACCTAGGAATCGAGGCACAAGGCTACGGCAGAGCAGACAAACGAAACAAGAGGAAACGAAGCGAAAATTATGTCCTGAAAGAGACAATCAGAAGAAGGCGGGCAAGAACGGAAGCTGCTTGGCTGCTCAGTTTGCAAGACGAAGTGAGAAAGAAGAAAGGCGAGAGTGTGGCGGACAACGCAATCGTCCGGACGAGCACCGAAATGTGCGCGCGTGTCGGGCAGATCAGCGTGTAGGTGAGGAGGGTTACAATGTCTGTGTTTGTGGCTCTCCGAACCATAGCGAACTAGGTGAGTTTACGAGTCCTTCTTGGTTCGCAAAAAAAAAAAAAGACGATGAAGCACGACAATGGGAGAGACAAAAAAAAATGAAAATAAGAGACACAAAAAGGTACCGGACCAGGGCGCAGGAGCAAAAAAGGGAAAGGAAGAAAAAAAGGGCGCCGCTAATAAGACCGCAGTTAGGTTCACGTTGAATTTGTTGCCACCGGCTTAGCACAAACGACTGGAAAGGCGACAGCAAGCAACAGCAAACTAGCACGGCCAAAGCTCAACACAATACGGAGCAAGTCTTGGACAAGAGGCATTCTACAACGTGTTGAGGAGGCTGTGACGGAGTGAGCCTTCACTGAAGTGCGATACCACACGCCTCAGAAAGTCCTTCGGTTTAACACTTTGTTAGGTCGGCACAATGGTGCAACGAGGCGAGACTAGTAAGTATTTCCTCGCATGCTCAGTGTTCCTCCCCTTTCCTGGGACTTGTTTGCCAGAGCAGTCCACACCAGGCGCCGCGTTCTCTGTGCACCAAGGCTACAAGGCGCTGGATGGCGAAAAAAATAAATAACAATAAAAAAGAAGAAAAAAGAAATGGAAACAAGAACAGGACGTTGACGCAAGGCGCCCAAGCCAAACCTTATCCCAATGTCTATGTCTGCGAACTGCGTGCGGACTTGACTTGCGCCTGACTGTTTGGATACACCATGAGCAAGAAGAGATATAAAAACGAGTGCTTGCTTCTTTCCCTTCGAGAGTATCTTGAAAGATTTCAATCATCATCATCTGTTTCCCGAGAATTGTTTACATCTAAAGCTCTTCAAACCATCTCCAAGCCACCAAAAGCTTTCGTCGACCTCTTTCACCCACCAATTTTACTTTCCTAATTAGGAAACTCCACTCCCAAACACCTACAAAAATGAACTACGCAAACACTGAGGTCGTCCTGGTCGTTGCCGGACGCGAGACCGTCTACACATGGACTTGCGTACGTATATTTTCTCTTCTTATTTTCCACCCTTTATATATGTTCAACCCTCATACATATTTTGGGCAAACACTTTGATGCAGCTGCTAACTGTTTGTTTTTCATCGTTTAGAGTGTCTGTGGTGAGGCGGGCAATACGGCCAGCACCGACCACTGCACCAGCTGCGACCACCGCAAGTGCAGCTCATGTAGCGATGAGAAGTCGAAGCGCACGACCTACTAAAAGGCCTGGACCTCCTTCAAGCACAGCACCTTGTGACAGACCAACCGAACTCAACGACCGACGACAAGCCTCCCGCGATCGGCCGTTGCGTCTTACTGCCAAAGCCAACGAACAACACAAGAGTGCCTTGTGCCCAGGAATTTTCTTAACTGTCTCCCCTTCACCGACACACTCTTTTCTCTCCAACGCAGCGGTCTACTTTCTCAATCTCTCCCGCTCCTACAACATCTGCGCCTCGATTATTGCCGTTTGGAAAGAGCCTCTTCTTTCATCGATCTTGGGCTCCTTCTAGACTTGCCCGCCCGCTGGCGTTTTCCACTCTTTTTTCGCTCGTCGACTTTTCGATAGATTCTTTTTCATAGTTGTGCTGTTTCGCTCTTTTTGGAAGTTGCAGCGCGGCTGTTGTGACTGTTTCTTGTTTCTGTTTCTTTTGTTTGTTTTTGCCCATGCTTCTCGTCAGCGGCATGTTCCACGGAGTTTTCAGGACAAACAGCGTGGAAACGGATAGATCTGCTTTTTTTCTCTGTATCATCAAATCATGTCTTTTCAGCTTTAATACCTGTCGGTCGTTTTCTAGATTTCTCATAGCCAGCCAGACTACCCTTTGTTTCTCATAGCCAAATACACGCGGTCGTTTTCTATAATCAAACAAATTGACAAATGGAAATATGCGACAACTAAGTTTCGAGTTTACAGAGTTCCCAGCGTACAACATTATGGCGTGCAGCCTGCGAGTGTTATTCTTTCCCCGATGTTGCATACACTGAGGGGCCCATGCATAGGACCCATATTGGAATCGCGGGTCCCTGGCTCACCTGGGTCCCTGGGTCCCCTGCTGCAAGGCCACCATTCTCGAGCTTCCCTGCGATGACGTCGGGTGGTTCAATAAAAAAAAAAAGCTACAGCTGTTCATGTCTCCCTGCGTTTTGCCCATTGCCCGTAATGCTCGAAATTCTCCTTTGCACCACCCCCTTTTCTCTTTCATATAGCACAACAGTCGATAGAAAGCGGCGGTGAAACCAAAACAACAGTAAAAACAGCAGAAACAAAAACAGAAAAAAAAAGGGCGGTCGCAGGATGCCTTATCCAAGGAAAGATTGGCGAGAGACAAAAAAAAGGTGGATGGGGAGGAGGATGATACCGACGGCCGGAAGGAGAAAGGAGAAAGGCTGTGTTGGAAAGGACATCGCCCTGACTTTCCTTCGTCAGTAAGGCGTCCTGTCATTGCCTTCCCTTTCCCATCTCCTTTCCAACTCACATGAGGAGGAAGTGCAACGGGATACAACATGAGGCCGTTTTGTAACGGGCGTACGAGCAGAGTAGCGGAAAGAAAGCTTGGGCTAAAGAAGGTTGAGCAGGAGAGGGGTGTGGAGGAAATAACGACAGCCTATGGCGTGCATGGTGATGGTGAGCAACCAATCGAGCCCTAGAAAGGAGCTTGGACAGCTGTCCGATGCCGGCAATGGTTCAGGGCTGGCCAAGTCCAAGCTAAGCCACGTATTACAGCCTTCTCTCTTGGAACCTCTTATCAGCAATCAGTGCCCGTAAATATTGACCGAGGAGTGAGAAAAAATAAGGCAGAACAATAACATACGATTTAAAATATATAAATTCAAAGAGAGATACTCAAATAAAATCACCTAAAATCACCCAAAAGTAACAAGCCTGGAAGGGAGGATGCCTTCGAGAAGAAAACAAAAGTATAGAGATTAATCAATTTATTGATAGTTTATCTCGCGTGTCTGCCGTCAGCCTCGTCGATATTGCAACACCTAAATTACAGGCGGCTCTTCTGCCCTTCTAGGAGGGTGACAGGCACGGCTGTCTCACAGCGAATCGTTTCAGCAAACATCAATCCCACCTACTCTATTAATTTTTGCTTCTTTGCATTTTCTGGCCTTGTCCATTGACTCAATCAGTACACTCACAACACAACGCAGAGGAGAAATAGGCGAGTTTCAGGATAAGACAAAAATGTTTGCTGCCTCAGTAGAGGCTGGCCGCCCATCTCAGGCCGCCTACATCTCCTTCGGTATCTTTAACAAATGTCAAATATGCAGATCTCGCCACACCACTACTCCGTACAGCGCACTAACACACAAAAAAACATCAAGATTTTGGTCCCATGTCGCGTTTTTCATCTGCCTTCTGAAATGCCTTGCCAGGCTCTGGCTTTTGATACCCCTTCTATCTGATCTCGACTATATCGTACTCCGTATTCCTCGCCCGATTTTCTTTTGTCGTCTTCTGCCGCATCTGGCCGTTATTTTCAGAAAGTGCAAAAATACAACGGCCGAGGCAGGCGTGTTTTTAGACCAAGGCTTTCAGGAACGCCTAACGCAGATGTACAAGAGTTGCAAGAGTTTTGGTTGGCCAGAAAGCTCTCTAACACCCTCACAGCCCGTTATTTTCATACTCTATAAACGAGAGATGTCACAGGATCCGATTTATCGGCAGTTTTATGAGGATACTCCGAGAGCGTTGCTGAATGAGCTGAAAACAGAATGCCGCTGCGATTGTATTCAACAGTCATGATAGCTTACAACTACACCAAGGCAAAGCCAAAACCCTCCAAAATGATTTCATAACCGAAAAATCTCCCAAGAATAAACAAAAAGAAGGAGCCCAAGCAAAAATTAAATATAAGCGAGAACGCATATAAGCAAACAGACTGCACGGCTGCCTTGTGGCTCTCTATTTTTACTGGCTGTAAACCGCTTTCATAGTTTCTTTTTCAAGCAGCCGACATTTGATTCGTTTCTCATTGCGTTTTGTTTATGTTTTCTCGTTTCATTGAGGCCGTTCATGCAGTCGGCTAGAAAAAAAAGTTTCTTGTTTTCGGTTTCTCACTTCACCTTCCATCCATGTCTTTGTGATTCCTTCAGGCCGAGAGGTTCCTGCGCCGCTGTTCACCAGCGCAGTACGGTGTAGTTTCTATCATAGTCCCGCCTGTTTGTGTGTGGCAGCTCGACCTGGAGGGGTTCTGAGGGGTTGTCACAATTGTCGGCACGAACCAATCTGTTGGGCACGGATTACACGGATTGGGCAGTGATGTCAGTGTCAAGTGTCACTGGCCAGTGCAACCCGCACAACAACAGACCCTTGTAATGATCATCGATGAGGCTCTTTACGCTCACACCCATTCGTTAAAAGTTTTGAGAAAGCCTACTGTGAAGTTCTGCGTCGAATTGCAAAACAAAACTTCACATCACGCGTAACCTTTGCATATATGCTGTGGCAGTGCATTCTTCCCATTTTCAATATTTCCATTGATTATATCTGTATATTTTCAGTGTTGACCGCTATTCAAGGTCTATTCTGCAGAAGTATACAGAATGTGTACATTCTTAGAGCCTCAATATTCCCCATTTGCAGCTCTGTCTCGAGCCTCAGGGCAATGCAGTGTAAGTGCAATAGATTGGGCTGTGTTCTGCACCTGCAAAACGCACGTGGAGCTCCATCACCGCCCGTCACACACTATGGCAACTGCACATGATAAATCCTTATGTGCGTAACACAAACGCGGTGACGTACCTGCCTATAAATCGGATCGACGCGAGAGCCTCGACTTTATCTGCCTTTTTGCTGTTGAAAGAGTCCATAGGTTGGAGCACGCTTTCCACAGCCCTTTTTCACGCACGCCCGTATCGTCTCTTTTCACATTTCCCCTTCACTTCTACCTCCACCGTCAGGCTCTGCTTGTGTTGTTCTTTCCTGCCTGCCGCCGTAGTTGCCTGGGATTTATGGCCCGTGCTGGGACTATACTTCCTGCCTTTGCTTTCACTCTCTCTCTCTCTCTCTCTCTCTCTCTCTGTCTTGAAGCATAGCCTTTCGTACGTTTCATGTCTCTCACCGCTTTTTCTTTCTTCTTGTTTTGTTTTCTCGTTTGACGAGGCGGAAAGATGACTCTTCTAAGCCTCGACGCCTGCACACTATTTTCAACTTAGTCGACGCCTCGGACATCAACACATCTGGACGCCTGGACGCCTTGATACTGAGGATTTCATCTAAGCCTGGATGCCTTAGGAGCCCAGGAGAAATGAGTCAAAGGAAAAGGCCGAGGACGGACACGCGTCGGGGGGGGGGGGGTGCATACAGACGGAAAGGCTGGCCGCGCAAAGCAAGGCGCCGGCGATGTCGGCACCGATACCAATACCAATACGCCTTCGTTGTCTTCGCCTTGGTGCTACATGCTGGTCACTGAATATTCGTCGTCTCTTAGAAAGAGATTGGTACTGTATCTTGAAACATGCTCATGGGTTTGTATTTTTCTTGGTACATTTGTGCTTTCCTTTAGCTACTCATACACACACCGCCGCCAATGGTCTCGTGAGACCATACCAAAGAGACAGACAACCTTCCGCTAAATGCAAAGTGAAGAGTATATCGCCTCATCAACATCGTCCACACCCCCATACCATTGATCCATCTCCTCTTTACCGGATCGATGGCAGCGTCTTGACCTGGTTGCGCTTGCGGTCGCTGAACGGCACACCGTACCGCCAACCGACCGTGTCGGGCGCACGGCCGTTCTTGCCCACCTCCTCGGCATTGTAGTCCTTGACGCGGAACTCGAAGCGGTCGCTGTAGATGCGCTTCGTGCGCTTCTCCTCGGCGTCGGCCTCTTGCATCGCCTTCTCGTACAGCGCAAACTGCTCCTCGTTGGCCTTGGCCTGCAGCTGGCGCACGCTCTCGTCAAACGTCAGCTTGCCGCTGGCGACGTCCTTCTCGACTTGGATCAGCTCGGGGACAGGCATGCGCTTGTCGGGCGAGAGCATGCGAGCGTTGAAGGCCTTGGCGGCGTCCTCCGCGGTTGAATTGGCGGGACTCGGGCACGGGGACGAAGAGCTGCTGCTTGGTGTAGGCGTGGTCGTGGATCTCGTTGATCTTTTCAAAGGGCTGACCCATTTGCATCTGAGCGCGGCCAAACGTTGGTAGCATGCTCAGCACGGCGTTGTTGTATTGTTGTGCCAACGGCTTTCCCTGTTGTTTTTTGTTGCAAGTGCTGTGTTAGCAAGAGCTCTCTTCGAGATGGCGTTGTTTGCGAAGCGAATTATGAAGTGAAGGAGATAGAGAGAGAGAAAATGTAGGCTCAGAAAGATAAGCATGACATAAATTTGTAACCATTGTGTTTGTCTTCAAGACTAATCGATTTTTATTGTATTTCATCACAGCCTGGGGATGGGGGGGGGGAACAAGGGGAAAAGAAGAGGAAAAACGAGAGGGGAAAACGAACCTGTTCAAACCACTGACGCTCAATCGACATCAACCGCACAATGGCAGCGACGCGCCGCATATCCAGACCAATCGATGCCGCAACAGACTTGATGCTCTCGCGGTTCTGCACCACCCGCTTGTACACAAGGTAGCGCGTTGGCTGGTCCAGCACTGGCTCCGACCGGAACGCGTTGTTGTTTGGCATTGGGAATTGCTGAGCCCTCTTCCTTCTATTCTCCATATTCTCGTTCTCCTGGCCCTTGTTTAGAGGATGATCCGGCCAGAACAGCGGCAGTGCCCTCTGCTTCAGCCAGTCACGCATCCGGCGACGCTTTTCTCTTGATTCCAACGAGGTCGTGGTCGAGAAAGCTGCCGTTGACGGAGCTGATAATGTGGTTGTGTGAGAAGAGGTAGAGGCTGGCGACGAGGTGAGGAGTGGCCGCCGGGACGCCGAGAGGGCAGCAAGCGACGAAGCTTGCCGCCGGCAGCATTGTGAGGAGGGTGCTGCCGAGAAGGAGGAGGAGGATGTGGAGGAGATGGAGGAAGAGGAGGTGAGTGTGGCTCGCCGGGACGACAGCGAGGGCCATTGCCATTGCGGTCGAGGGCGCGGGCGCCGATACAGCGGCCAATGCCGCCCGCGTAGACGCTGGTGGCATTGTGATATGCGATTGGAGATGTGTGGGAAGGTGGTGGTGATGTCGCGTGGTGAGCAATTGCCGAGGAAGAAAGGAAGGAAAAGGGACAAAAAGACGGAGAGCTTAGCATCGCCAGCTTTCAAACAAAAAATTGCGGTTGGTGTGGTGGGCCGACAAAAGTGGAACTCAAAGTGTGGCTAGTGTGCACCGCCACATAAACGTATTTGTGCCTGCCCCTGGCTCCTGACCAACGGTTGGACAACATCAGAACCGCATCCTTACAGAGTAAGGCTGGAAAGTCGAATTTACTTGACGAGGCTCTCAATATATTTATTTCATGTGAGGTTGAATTAGTCTCATGTGTTTTCTTTCTGAAAATATCGTATGGGGGTCAACGTGTCGCTCATATCGTTGTCTATTGCTTCACCTTGTCTGTTGCTACTGATACGAGCGAACAGTACTGCAGGTGGGTACATCGACGTGACGAGGTTTGCGATTGATATAAGACGTCGTTATGCTGAAATAGCATGCTGAATGTGGCCATAATATCGTTTGTTTTCTCCGTTATATACTCTAGTACTTACACGCCATTAATTGCTCTTTTCTTCTTCTTTTTTCTTCTTGGTGTGCCAGGGCCGGTTGTCCCATTGCACCTTCCTCCCCAGCCGTCATGCGCTCCTTCCTTTGCGCTTATCTTTCATGCGCAAGGCACCATGGAGGGAGATATTATTATTTCTCGCTAATAATTTATTTTGATCTTCTCTTCTTCCTCTTTGGCCTACTATATGCTATCACCACCCTCCTTTCATCCAGAGCCATCCCGTTCCGAAACAGCAGCCGTGCCGTCTTTTCCATTACCAATGGGCTGCCGAGTGCGCATTGTGGCCTGGCCGCCATGGCTTGGCCACAGCCAACAATCACGCAGCAGCCATGCGCGCAAATTTTCCCTCTTTACGTGAGAAAGGATTGCGGTTGCGAATTGCCGCATAAAGCAACGGTTTCAGGGCAAATATTCAATACGATATTTAGAGGACGACCAACTCAAGCCGAACGAGCCGGGCGGTATGTCTGAAGACATCGACAGAAGAACATGTTTGCCGATCACGTCAACAACCCTGGACACTGAACTCGAATTTCATCAACAATTCGAATGATAACTTAATACGGCGACGCGAGACAGAACGCAGCAAGATCAAAGACTGGAAGTCGACAAACGAGAAAACGCGCCCTCGGCGCCCAAAACAGCCATATCGAGATAGCGCGTCAAAATGGCGTCTTTCTCTTTACATCTTCAAAGAATCTTGACTCGACGACGATTCTCCAGAATGTCACCTTCTACTTCTTGCTGGCCTTCTTCTCGACGCACCTCACCTTGTTGCTGCCGCTGTCAGCCGGGAGACTGCATACGTTACGGTACGGATAGCCATTGGCGTCACACGACAACTTGCAGCCGACCGTACACCGTCACCTCTATACCTCCGACTTTGGCGACTGTCTCGGTGGCAAGAGCCTCTTCAATATCAGCGCATTCGACGCCGCCCTACTACGCCGACAATATGACTGTTGTATTCCATCTCGATGGAAACAGCAATGTTCACAACGAGTCGACGATGTGTGAGTGGAGGACCTCGGAGTAATGTTCTTCTAGGGCAAGGCTAACGTATTGTGGCAGTGGTTATACAATGGAAGCATGTACGTTACACTTATGAAAAATTTCTGCTGATACTTCAGTATTTGTTGACAATCCTAACTTTTCGTCCAGATGGCGACACCCGATATACACAAACATTCGACCCATGCCAGTCAAACATGGAGGGTACGTACACATGCAATGCCCTTCTTGAAAGAGAGTGATAACACCGAGCAACTATCTAACTATGTCTTAGGCTTTGCCCATTGAATTCTAGTTTGCCATTGACAATTTACGGCGCGTTTGCGCTCGTGCCGATGCAGACGGCCTCAATCCCCGGACATTGCGCTACAAATCCCCGACTTTGACGGCTCGGTCAGCCTCCAGATCTTTGCCAAACTCGACACAGGCCGAAATTGGTTGCTTCCAGGCAGCCATGACCAACGGCAACTCTATCGGCATCCCGGAGATTCTAGCACCGACAATTGCCTTTTTTGTCGCATAGCCATGATTTGTTCGTTTATGACGGCCGCATACGGCATCTCCGTACCACTCATGCGCGCACACTACGCCCATTCACTGTCGGTGGTCCTCATTTTCGAGACCATGCAAAGCTTCTTCTTGACAGGAGCACTCTCTTTGCACTGGCCGAGCGTGCTGGTGGCATGGTGGAGCAATTTTGCGTGGTCGGCTGAATCATCGATATCACACCTCTTGTGACACAGATTGGAGGCTTTTCAGGCATGATCGGCAACACCAGCCAGTTTGCTGACGCCGGCCCAATGTTTGTCAAGGGCGGAAGTGGGCAACTGGCTGATCAGATCTACAGTTCCGACGGCACGAACAACGGGCCCGTTCTAGCAGAAGTTGTCTCCCTACACAAACGCAAGGTCTACAATATCAGCGACCCATACGACTACACATGGGTGGTGACCCCGTCCTTCCTGGTGTTCCGCTGCCGGGGACATGGCAAAGCTTGTCAGGCACTCTCGGTAATCTCAATATCCCCGGAGCATCAGCCTTTACGCTATGTTTATTCTGGATGGTGATTGCGGTCGTGGTGTTTCCACTTGGTCTTCTTGGTGTAAGGGGACTTTTTGAACTTCTCGCCAAGGTTGGATGGGTACGACAAGACTGCATGGCCTACTTCCGTACGCACTCTTTACAGTATGCACGACAAGGCGTGTTCCGAGTGTTTTTGATCGCACTTTTTCCGTTGATGACACTCGCCGTCTTTCAGTTCACCCAGCACAGCTCGAACGGGTCGACAACACTGGCGGGCATACTTCTTAGTGCCATTGTCTTCGGCATGGCCTACGTCTGTGTGGATGCAATCCGGGGGCGTGAACGGCCATGGCGAAGAAGAAGACCGTTCTCCGCAAATCACCAGCATCACCGAGAAGTCCGTCTTTTACGAAGAGAACTGCAAACAAAGGCAAACGGCGCATATCCTACATGGAGTTCGATGACGACATCGAGCCGAGAAGACGCCCCCTCGTCCACCAAGACGAAGTATACATCAAGCGGTTTTGGCTGGCTGTCAGCACGCTACAAGGCCAGCTGCTACTGGTTCTTTGCGGTGCAGCTCGGAACACAGTTTGCACGGGCGTGCATTCTGGGTGGTGGTGCCGACAATGAGAAGCATCGTCGACTCAAGCAACGACACCGTTACGGGAACGGCAGGCCCGACTGCCCAGCTTGTCATCTTACTCCTCTTTGAGATTGCCGTCCTGGTAGTCTACGCATACTGGCGGCCATACGAAAGCAGCCGGAATACGGTATTGGGCGTCTGGATTATGGGAGGCGGCCGGATCCTTGTGGCCGCTTTGTGTATTGGCCTGCTTCCACAGATTGGCATCAGCCGCATCGGTGCCACAGTCATTGGCTTTGCCATTATCGTGGTGCAAGTGCTGATGCTCGCTGTCGTCTTGGTGCTTGTTGCCACGAGCGCTGTCTCGACATGGCTGTCCCTGACCCGCAACCAGGACGACTTTTACTCGGAAATGTTCTTTTCGGTGCGCAAGCGGTACCTTGAAACGCTTCTGGCTAGCGCAACCGGTGCACCGGCACCATTGACCCGGCGGCAAGAAAAGAAACAAGCGAAAGCCAACCGGCGGGCCGATCGTGAAGCGGAAAAGCTGGCGGCTTCACTCCCACCACCGGCACCATCCTTCAGCGTCTTTGATGTCCGGCGAGCACCCAAAATTGAGGATGTGCACTATGTCAGCAATGACAATGACTCCGACGGCGGTGAAAGCGAGGTGGAAGCGTTTGGGGTGCATGACATCACCTTCTTCCGGCGAAACCTTGACTCGTCCGGGCCGAGTCGAAGTGGGAGGAGCGGCAGGAGTGGGAGCAGCAGCCGGGGCGGGAGCGACACGACAGGACTGGCGACGGACCGTGAAGAGGAGATCGATCTTGACACACTGGCGCTTTAGGTGACCTCGGTGCCATGAACACGAGGCGGCGGCGGGATACCGGAAGTGCTGCCAGTCTTGTAGGAGCCCAAATTTACGACCCGGCACGCGTGATTGCCCGGCTCAACCGCAGTCGGACAAGCAGTGCCGCATCTCTGCGGTCTGTACCGTCGGCACACGACAGTATCAGGCGTGTCTCGGAGATGACGGCGCTGTCCGGACCACTGCCGGGTCCACCACAGATTGGGATATTGCGGGACGGCGGTCAGCCAGTCCGTTTGGCGGTGGTGGCGGTGGCCGGGCGAGTCCATACGATGTGCGGTCATCGTCGGTGCCACCCGTCTTCCGGAGTGATTCACCCGGAGTCTCGGTGTCGATGATGCCGTCAGGTCGGGAAACACCCAATAGTTTGGCCGGATCAATGTCTCGAAGAATGACACCGACGAAAGAGACTCTCCAAAAATACGCCACTGAGAGGCAGTCGCTGCAATCGTTGAGGTCGACACCGGTGCCCTATCCGGTTCCGGAATAAGCAAGAAGCGTCGGAAGGGAGCAGAGGTAATAAGTAGTCGAGGATGCCAAGTATGGGGAAGGGGAAGACGGAAAGAAGTAATCCAGATCTCGCTTGGGGAAGAGAGCATTTAGCGGCTGGCATTTCGGAAGCCGGATTTCTGTACTTATATCCTTGTGTCGACATCTAATACTTTGTAAGAAATTACTTTTCAAATGATTGCGAATTGTCAGGCTCGGGAATCTCTCACGGATTTGTGTACATCCGCATTTGCTCTCCTTTTTTCTTGGCGCTCCGAACACCTGGTTCGCTTCGATCGTCGTCCACCACATAAAAACTAAGAGAAACTTCCACATTGGTCCTGTAAGTCCTGAGGCGTCCTGTGGGGTGGACACTGTGGAGTAAACCCCGCTAAAGTGTCCAGCGGACTGTCGACGTACGAACCGCCAGACCGCGGGGTTGCAGACATGGGGGGTGGGATGTGCCGATGGGGCTGATGGAAGGGGCTTTTTGCGCTTTGGGACGCACCTTCCTTTGCATTGTCTACTACGCGCGCGGAGTATCTTAATACCAGTAGGCCGTCTTTCTCTTCATAAATGCCCCAAAATCGGGCCAGTGTCGCCCCAATCGGCGCCTTGTTCCCGAAACGAGAGAACACACCGAGGAAACCCCAGAAGTCGATCAAGTCGGTTCCCAGGTGCCTCCAAGTGCTTTTTAATCAGTATTAAAACCGTGCAAGCCCTGCCGCCGCCGTCTTAGCACGGATGTGTCATGCTATGGTCATCTTGTTAATGGAGCAGCCACGGTTGGCTGCAGGGTGTAATAAAGGCGAGAAAGAGAGCAGTGAACTGATTTTGTGTAAAAGACAGACGATGGAGTCCATTGACGGATGACGGGTGACGGGTTGACGGATATGGGGAAAAGAAGGGGTTACTTCTTCTTTCTTTCTTGTGAAATTTAATTTGAACTCTTTCTTCTTTCCTCCTTCCTTCCTTCCCATTTTGTTTCTTTCTTTTTTGAAAACCGCTCCTGCCAATTCTAGTACCTGCCTCTTTCGGATCATTGTCAACGAACAACGTCACCAAACAACTTCACCTTTACAACTTCACTGCTTCAACACCACCCCATTGATTCTCACCACCACCTCCAAAACCATGGCCTCTTCCGACAACAGCCGCCGGTGCTGCTCGATCTCACGATTGACAACATTACGGAAAACACCATCCGCATCAACGACCAGTCGCCCGATGCGCGTCTCCGCTATCTCATGGCGCGCCTCGTCACGCACCTCCATGACTTTGCGCGCGAGACCCGGCTTAGCACCGACGAGTGGATGCACCGCCATTACGTTCCTCGTGTCGACTGGCCAGATCTGCAGCGACGTGCGCAACGAGTTCATTTTGCTGTCAGACATTCTGGGACTGTCGCTGCTTGTGGATAGTATCAACCACCCGAAGCCAGCCGGTTCAACCGAAGGCTCTGTCTTGGGTCCCTTCCACACGCACGATGCGCCCACCCTGGCCAACGGCGCGTCCATGACGTCGGACCCGGACGGCGAGCCGATGCTGGCACTGTGCCGCGTGGTCGACCCCTCGGGCAAGCCCGTGGCCGGCGTCAAAGTCGACATTTGGGAAACAGACAGCTCGGCCACTACGATGTGCAGCACGCCGACCGGGATGCGCCCTCGGAGCGGTGTGTCATGGTCTCGGACGACGACGGCAAGTTCTGGTTCCACGGCATCAAGCCTGTGCCGTACCCGATCCCGCACGATGGCCCCGTGGGCAAGTTGCTACAGCGGCTGGGACGGCACTGCTGGCGGCCGTCGCATGTGCACTTTATGTTTGAAAAGGAAGGATGGGATCATCTTATTACGTGAGTCTACTGTGCAGGATGCTATTCTGATTTTGGCGTTATCCTGCCTGTGTCCAATTTCCGTTTTCTCTTTCCTTTCGTTCAACCTTCTCTTTTTCCGTATTGCCTTTCCCCGCACTACCCCAATTCCCCCAGGTCCACTCCACAACTTTTTCCTCTCCCACCTCCTCCCACATCCACCCCCGACTCTACTGTGTACGCTTTGAACACCCGCTAACCGAACCGATCCGACCAGCGCACTGTACCTCCGCGGCGACCCTACGAGACTTCCGATGCGGTGTTTGGTGTCAAAAAGAGCCTGGTCATTGACCTGGGCCGGACAGACAAGGCGACGTCCGAAAAGTACGGCGTCAAGGAGGGCACGTTGTTACTGGAGCAAGAGTTTGTGCTCGTCACCAAGGACGAGACAGAGAAGCTGCGGGACCAGAACGCCGTCGAGGCGTTGAAGAAGCTGGGTCTGCACATGAAGCTGGTGGACCATTTGCCAGTGCCGGAGTTGGACTAGACGGCGACGAAGACGAGGCGACGAAGTCGCCCAAGTCGTGTCGAGTCGTGTTGACTCGTAGCGCGGCGAAGCCGTACAGTATATGTAGCCGACGCAGTCGGCCCAGTCGCTAGAGAGCGCGATGCCGATATGTGTATGTAGCTGAAAAAATACGACAAAGATATATTGCCTTTCCGTACTGCCCTCCTCAGTGACTGCTCTTCTTCCCGTCGGCGGCCAGCTTGGCCACGTTGTCGGCAAACCCGTGTGCGCCACCATACTTGTTGATGACTTGCCATGCTTGCTCGATTGTAAACAGAGCATCTGTCTTCCGTTTCCTGCCGACAAGACCAACGTTTCTCGTACTCGGGATCCGCAGCATTTCAAACTCGACGGTCCACCCGCAGTCTTCGGCCACGCTGACGACCCACTCGACAAACGAGGCATACGTCGACGACGAGGCCAGTGTCACGAGACCGAGGCAGTGGCTTCCTTGGAGGCCGACGACGGTGGCGGTGCACGGAACGCGCGCCGGTAAAGTTGTGGCTGCAACAGGGATGGCAATAAAGGTGCAGCCCGAGAGAGCGGCCAGCAGAGGTGTCCACACCGTCAGTTCGTCCGGCGTGGTTGGCAATCAAAAAAGGTGCCGGGTGGGAACGTGCCGTCATTTGTGCCCAGCCCACGGGGGCTGGTGCTGCCAGCTTTCGTTTCGTCGCCGCCCGTCAAAACGAACGGCAGAAGGAGACTCTCCCGTAGAGGAGAATCTGCAGACGCTGCCGCTTCGGCAGTGCCGTTCCCGTACTGCAGCCACGACCGCCGCTTGCGCGCATCGAAGCCCCAGCCGGCATAGCCTTCCGAGTTGAGAATGTGCACAAGCAAACCGTTACCGCAGCCCACATCGACAAAGCCGGGAAAGGCACTTTTCCTTTCTTCGTACATGTCTGCCCACAACTCCATCAAGAACGCAGCAATCGACAAGTCCTCAACACGTGCTTGGCCGGATCGGTCGTCTCCTGCCACGTCTCGACGAGCGTACGTGCATACTTTTCTTTGAGCCGCGTGTACCGGTCCTGCACTCTGGCCTGTGGCACCAGCTGGTCATGGTGCACACGCTTGACGTAACCCGAACGCTTGCCTTCGCCGTGCTTGCAGACGGTATTGATCAGACTCAGAGCCACTCTTCCGAGAATCGGGCGGCTCAACTTGCTTTTGGCATCGTTGGCCGCCGTGGCGGCGGCCGTCTCGGGGAAAAACGAAAAATGCATCGACATTGTGCCCTTGCCCTCGATCGGGTGCCACTCATGCAAGAATCCGACACCCTGAACTTTGGGATGGTAAAAGGGCACGTCTGCAGGGGTTGTGACGTGCGGGAGATAGACAACCAGCGATGTTTCCACGTCGTCATCCCCATGACCCTCTTCATCCTCCAGACTCCCATAGTACAAGACCGTCTGCAGCATCGGCTTGTCGCGCATCGTGTTGCGCGGAATCAGACGGCGGACGATTGTGCGGTCGTCGGAACGAACGAAGCCTGAGAAGAAAGGAAAGGCCGGCATAGGAGCACCCTCTGTCTTGAGTGCTTCATCGGACGTTTCCGCCACCATATCGGCCCGGAACAGCCATGACGACAGCACATTCGGTTGCGCACGAGATTCTGCATCACAGCATCAAACTCGGCGGGGCCAAACGTGCACTCTCTGTGCCACATCGGCGACCATGTCCAGGGTGTGCCATCTTTGCCAATTGACGACGATTCTGACGTCGTTGGCGTCTGTATCAGTATTGGCTCCGCATCGTAAGGATATTCTTCTGGGCCGGGCAGAGGCGGTGGTGTCGCTGTGGCCATTCTGTGTGCAAGTGTGGTGACGGGAAAAGCGGACAAGACAAGAGAAACGTCACAAGCCTGCGCGTGATGTAGTGTAATGTGTAGTGGGGGAAGTGGTGGCAGAAAATTTAAAGATTTTGGCGGTGAAAGCGCACCATAGACTGACTTATTACAGCACGTTTGTTAGTGACGAGTGACGCGACCGACTACATTAGCTCGACATCGGCAAACGGCTTCAAGACTTGGACAAACTTGCAGGTTACAATCTTGACTGCTCGAGTTCAAGTGACGGCGAGTCAGAGACAACAAAGACGATGAAAGTAAATAAAATAAAAAGTGTGAATTGCTAAGAGCTAATTCAAGAAGAAGAAGGGAAATCTGTCAACAAGCAAACAATCAATCAATCAACCGCACCACCATCGGAACCTCACATCGAGTCCATCTCCCCCTACATTGCTCGGCCTGCCATCTCAACTCTCAGAGTTTCCATTGCGTTTTGACTGCCAACGCCAAATTAGGCATGGAACGCCCGCGGTAGAGTCTTGGGTGTAGGGGTGGCAACAGGAGGAGCGACCGGCTTGGTGGAAGTAGTCGGCACGGGCGGTTTGGCAGTGCTAGTTCTGGAGCTGCTGGAAGAGGTAGGGGCAGGGGCCGGTGTGGTCTTGCTGGTAGGAGCCGGCTCGGGAGCCTTGGTCGTTGGGACCGGGGGAGGCGGAGGAGGGGAAGCCTTTGAAGTAGGGGCCGGTTCAGGTGCCTTTGTGGTTGGCGAGGGAGGAGGAGGAGGCGGCGCGGCCTTGGACGTAGGAACAGGAGCAGGCTCGGGCGACTTGGCTGTAGGTGCTGCCGGCGGCGGCGGCGGGGGCGGAACAGCCTTCGAGGTTGGGGCGGGAGCAGGGGCTGGCGAGGGTGCCTTGCTGGTCGGGACTGGCTCCGGGGCCTTTGTTGTAGGAGCCGGAGGCGGGGAGGAGGCGCCGCCTTGGAGGTAGGAGCAGGTTCAGGGGCCTTGGCGCTGCTTCTGGAAGGAGCAGGAGCGGGCGACGCCTTGGAGGAAGGCGCGGGCACAGGCTCAGGAGCCTTGGTGGTAGGAGCCGGTGCGGGAGGAGCGGCCTTACTGGAAGACGAGGAAGGTGCCGGCCCAGGAGCCTTGGCCGAGCTGCTCGAGGGAGCTGGAGCCGGGACTGGGGGAGGGGATGCCTTGGACGTAGGAACGGGCTCAGGCGTCTTTGCAGAGCTGCTCGAAGGAACCGGAGGCGGCGAGGCCTTGGACGTAGGCACTGGCACTGGCTCCTTGGTCGTCGGGGCAGGCGCAGGAGTCGCCTTGACCGTCGCTATAATGCAGTGTTAGACTCAGCGGGACTGGTAAACAAAGACAGGAAAAAGGACTTACAGGATGTCACGGCCTTTGATGAAGACGACGGGGGTGCATCGGCACGGCGGTCTCCGGCCGGGGCAGCCACAGCAAGGCCAGCAAAGAAGAGGATATGCCACTTCATGATGTTTGCTCTTGTTCGATGATGGAGTAGTTGCGATGAAGGTGTGGTTTGCGTTTGATGAAGAGAATTGCCTTTTTCTCGTTTGGCGAGTCCATTGGCCTAGTTTTTATACTTTTCTTATGGACAAGCACCTCCATGATTTGATGCTGGTCACTTCTCGCCCGGAAGCATTGTCACGACAAAACCTTTGGTCACAATACCCAACTCGTTTATTCCTATTTTGCCGCCGGGGCATCTCTCAAAATCTCACTTTGACTCTGGCATCGTTCTTTTTGGGAGTCATTTCTCCTCATAATTTGACCTCGCTCTTTCGGATCTTGTTCGTTCAACCGTGAAATCACGATACACACTGCATGGCATCACAACATCCTTTGGGAAGCGCCGGGAAATATCGAGTCTACTGCACCTTCTGTTTCGAAATATTTCCCGGTAATTGCGTCTTTCAATATGAATAGACCAATAATGGATGTACGCAGGGTGATTGAGCATCAGGAACAGGGACACGAACACGAGCATGAGCATGATATTAAGAGCTAATATGTAAATAACAGTGAGGAGTCGCCAACCATACAATGTGTCTGTCAATCAACCGATCAAGATTTGGTACAGTGGGATGTCTCGGATGGAACAAGCGGAAAGATATATAAGAAGGATGTAACAATGCTTGGAACGTCACTCAATTCTTTTACATGCAGTGACTTCTGCGGGAAGTCTTTTAGACAGATCACAATATTGGCAGGCTGATGTGTAGGTAGAAATGAGTTTAGACGTTGGAGCTTATTGTCTCTGGATCAATTGCTCGACGAATGGCCTTTGGTTCCCATACGGACAGATCCAGAGTAGACACAACTATGGCATAGATACTGTATGCCAAGACGTATCTCAAGAATACACAACCCAGATCTCCCTTTGCCAAGGCTTCTTGATTTTTGTTTGATAGCAAGCAGAGTCGGGCTCACATAAGGTTCATCAGCTCGGAGAATACAATAGATGGAGTGGTAGTCAAGCTTTTCGGATCGGACGGATCTTGCGGGAAAACAGGACTGTTCTGATATTGCCGTGTAAGTGAGCAAAGACCCGGGTGCAACGCTACCAAAATGGGGGCCAGGCCACCGTGGACCGCAGGATATCAATATCAAGATCCTATGTAGTTTCTGAACCTGTTTTCTTGGCAAAATGGAAGTTAGAAAACGTTCATAAAATAGATTGGGGCAGAGTAAGTGAGGAAGAGAACTTTAAAGGAATGTCTGCTCCGGAACAAACACACAAAGTGTGCCGTGCTGCACCTACGATGAAAAGAAAAAAGAAAAAAAAGACGCCATATAAGCCAAAATTGCAGTACAGAAATCGATTATTGCATAGCCGCCAGGAACAAGCTGGACGAGACCGACCAATATGATGAATTCATCTTGTAAGTAACCACCATCAGACCGACCTCTTGTTGCTACTATTAAACAAGTTTAAGTTGGGAGTCTCCGCCCTCTCCCGTCTTAATCTAAACCCGGAAAATAAGGACTCGAAGGTCAATAAACCAAGGTCCAGAGTGTTTCTTTCCTGTCACGCCAGATAAAGATACTATTAGGAAGCATCCAAACGACACAGAATACACACACAGTATTGTAGAGGATCCGGAATTATTGGGAATGAAACGGAGATGGATGCGCCGAGGAGGAGAGGAGGGACAAAAGCAGAAGTCCTGAAGAAAAGACTGGATAAAATATCAGTAAAAAATGTGTGCCCATTTTTTCCCCTTCAGCGATTGAAGTCATCTCCCGTGTCTTGGCTGCTTTTATCTGCCGATGGTGATTCCAGGTACAGTGAAACCTTGGACCTGCCCTACCAGGCTTCTTGGCATCTGGGGAACCGTGTCACTTATCCCGCCTTTCAACGACTGCCATGTTTCTTTTGAACTTCATTCATATCATTTCTATTTACTGCATTCTGTATATACAATTTTTTTGTGTTGTCGTTCGGTCTCCTTTTAAAAGACGCAGACAGCATTGGGCGGGCTCGCCACGCCGCCCGGCAGGTTCAGCGGTGCACTCGTAAAGAAGAACGACCACCGCTTCTGGCGCTCGCACTCCTTAGCCAGTGCCTCCACGTCAAACATTTCGCCAATAGGCATGCCCCAGTAAGACAGCAAGAAATCGTGCAGACGCCAGTCCTCGTCCATGGGCACGACTTCAAAGCCGTTGGAGTCGCCGCCGACGGCCGCGAAATGGTGGTTCCAGAGCCACTCCAGCGTCTCCTCGCAGCCCTTGACGCCGACCCAGGCATAGGCGTTGGCGACAAACTTGTTGTGCTCCTCCTCATTGTGCTCGTCATACCACTTGTCCAGCCCGTGCGGACCAGCAGAATGTCGCCCGCGCGGAACTCGACCTTCTGGTCCTTGGCCATCTCGTCGAGCTGGGCGACGGTAATGGGGTGGCCCGACATTGGGCTGTACTCGATGCCCTTGCGGGCAGCGTAGGCGACGTAGTCGAGCAGCACACCGCGGCCAACAATGCCGCCGCGTTCGGTCCATTCTAGTCTATTAGCCATGAACAATCAATTGTCAGTAGCACAAGGGCACTCACTCTCAATGCCCAGCTTGCCGCTGGCCAACAAGTCGTTGTGGTGGATGCCGTTGTAGTAGTAGCCCGTCTTGGCGTCGCCCCAATGGCGCAGACCGTCCCACTGGCTGCCGACCTGCGTGTTGAAGCTGATCTCGTCGTCATAGCAGTAAAAGGGGTAGTTGGGCTTGGTGCGCCAGTCGACAATCTCGTGCTTGAGTGTGTGCCGCCCAAAGGCCTCCTCGCTCAGCCGGTTCAGGCCCAGTTGAGTGCCACACTGTGGCCAGTCTGGATCTCGTCGCGAGCGGCCTTGACGACTTCGGGGGTCAGCAGGTTCAGAGTGCCGAGCTCGTCCTTGACGCCGTCCTTGTCAAAGAGACCCCAGGCGCAGCCGTGCCTGCAGACAAGCTGTGGTTAGCTCACGCTCTCTTTCTCAATCTTTCTTCTTCCATAGTAACTCACGGCTTGCCCTCCACCTTGGGCATGTCCTTCCAGTTTGGCAGCTTCGAGGCGTCCATGTTGTCGTGTGTGTGAGGTGTCGAGGTGTGAGGTGGAGATGTTGTTGTTGTTGTTGTTTTTGTTATTGTTGTAGTAGGGAGGTATGGATAGCTTGTTGTGCAAGGAAGGAGCGAGTCGTGCAGAGTGTGTCTTGTTGAATGTTCAAGGAAAGTGCAGCCGTCTCTGGGAAGCTTCTATATAAAGGACGTCGTTACCCTTTTCTCTCGCCCTCTTCTCTCAAAGAGGAAAGAATGTCGTCCCCCAACGCCATCTTTTTGCTCCGCCGTCAGTCGCTCAAGGATTCGATCTTCCTATTTTGCGGGCATAAACCCAAAAAGAAGCTCTCACGACGGAAGGGGGCCCTTGGAGGTCTAAGGAAACTCCTGGCGTTGGAAGCTCTCCAAAACGCGCAGTCCGCCGCACTTTAGAAGAGACTAAACCGACGGGTGACGAATTCCGGAGACCGGTGTCGCTTTTTGTTTGGTGTCGTTTTCCCCGGAGTTTGCTGGCATTTTGGTGGGTTGTTGTTGGAGACAGTTTGTTGGAGACAGGCTGCGGTGACAAGCGGCACTAATGCGTCTTAGTCGACACTTCAACCCCAAGCTCCCCAGGTCCGCCCCTCCTTCCCCTCCTCCCAAAAACGGTCCTGAGACCCCCGGAAGCTCGGCGTGTCGTAGTTCGGATGTCTTTTGAAAGCAAGCTGCTTGGTTAGCTGGTTGAGGCTCCTGGGGTATTGAGAGGCACTGACTCGATGTTGACAATGCATATCAGCTAGCATACTGTACAGCCGGCCATGATTCTGATCCTGCAGTTGGCTTTTGTCAGTAAAAGGGACGAGCAAGGTTATTTGACGTGTTGGTAAATCACTTTCAAGTCGATCGTAAATCGACGACATTTTAATAGTATACTGTTGCTTTGTTTCTACGATGAAAGAGTCTTCTTGGTGATTGTAGCGGTCAAATTATATATGAAGAGGCTAGAAACGCAAATGTCAAAGAATGAAAGAAATAAAGAAGGAAGAAGAAGAAGAAGAAGAAGAGGAAATCAGCATCCTCCATATCTCCCCAGATCCTTGATCATCCACCATTTCTCTTTTATCTCATGTATCCCCAGATCCTCCACTCCCTTAATTGGTGAATAGATGAGCTTCGTTTTTGGTATGTCATGATGTCGATGCGAGCACAAGGATACGAAGTATTTTCAATAAGAAGTAATGCGCGTGGCCGTGCAGTTGTGTGGTCTGATAGGTCGAAAGTCAGTTAAAGGAAAACGGCAAGAGAAACAGTGAGATTATCGGCCGGATTGGGTTTGAGATCTATTCTGACTTACTCGCTGAACGGCGATGCTTGTTTCGCGGAGCACGAGCTATAGGATGAACACGGTTCCTGAGCTCTGTGTAGGTGAAGAGAAAGAGAAGGATTAAATCCAGAAGAGAAAAAAGGGAAAGTTCGTATTTATACAGGTCTTTAGGGGGGCTGGACGTAGCTGCCGCATATGAATTGCATCACCATCGCTCCTTCCCTCTACGTACTTCCTAACCTCCTCCTTTTCACGACTGCCCTCCAAGTGGACCCCATCACGAATTGCAAACGGGGGAGAGTGCATAATGGCTACATTGGGAAGGAGCACGGTTCTTAATGGCAAGTGGCTATGAGCTGTCATTAAAAAAAAACTTGGGATGCATGTCACCATCGTGACTTGTAAGGTAAGTGATAAACAAAGCATCACTCGAGACCGAGCGTTACGCCAAGGTGAGAGCATCGCGACGTTCCTATCAATAAAAAGCAGCGGTCGTGTTACCAATGAGAGTGAGGGTCAGGTGAAATATGACTGCCAAAAAAGTCAGCAAGAAGGAAAATGCAAAAGAAAAAAAGAAAAGAGCAAAAAAAACAGAAAAAGAAAGAAACCAATGTTCCAAAGACCATGTTGTTTGTGGTGATGCCCGCACCTGGGATCGAACAAGGACCTCAGCATTACGAGTGCTGCGCTCTACCACTGAGCTATACGGGCGTTGATTTCGCGCTGTAGGCGTCTTGCGATGGACGGCGGCTCGTTAACAGGGGTGTTGAGAACAGCACCAGTTGCTCAGCTGGGCCGTCGATCTGCAAGCCAAGTGGGACCCAGACCAGGTCGACGGAGCGGGATAACGGCGGGAGAACAACAAATTTGTTGATGAGAAAGCTGTTCATTCATTACGAGCAGAGCTCAAGAGTTGTGGCCTCGAAGCTGTATTGACAGAAATAAAGTGAACGTATGTTCGAGTTGGTTGTCACTAGGCTGGACCGGTTTACTGGGTCCAACAGACTGATAGACGGACAATACGACCTTTGAAGTTGAAACCGTTTTTTTTTTTTTTTTGTTGGAAAGTACTTAGAGACATTTCACTGTGAATTGGTGCAAACGCTGCCAGGAAGCTACGACTGGCCTTTCTTCCACTTTGGGAAGTTGCCCGGATTTAATAGACGGCAACGCGGACTTCAGTTCCTCCGACACCAACATGCCAACGAATCGGGAATCCGCGTAGGATCGAGGGAACCAATACCGAATCAGGTTGCCAGAATATCATAATGTTTACATCATAATCATGTCCTTCACCTCCTACAATTCACTGACAATTCATAACACTTTTTTCGACATGAAGGAGTTGACCGTCACAAAGATTCCACGGGACGCGTCCCAAGAGCCCCCGAGCCATTGGGTTGGCAGCCCGCCGACAGGATTCCGAAATCCGTGGCCGTCGTTCCGCCACAAATTCTCGGCCATGCAGATGCTCAAGTTGCGGTTTGGCAGCGGCCGCAACTTTGTGCCTGTCCCCGAGAACCGAGAAGGGCTTGTTCCCATCCAAAAGCCAGACTGGGGTGCCACCGCCCGGCCAAACCAGATTAAAGCCACCTGGATCGGCCACTCTTCGTTTTTGATCGAGATGCCGTCAGCACCAGCTGAAGGAGAATCATCAGCTACCCCAAGTCGAGGCCTCCGCTTCTTGATGGACCCCGTCTTTTCCGAGAAAAATGGGCCCCGGCCAGCTCATCGGCCCCAGACGCTTCTCGCCAACGCCATGCACATTAGATGAATTGCCGCTGGTTGATGCATTGTGCATCAGCCACAACCACTATGACCACCTCGACATCGATGCTGTCAAGCAGCTGTATGCCGACAAGCAACAGAAACGGGTCGCGGCCGGCATGGCACCACTCCAAATATTTTGCGGTCTCAACAGCAAGCCATGGTTCGTCAACCACTGCGGCGTGAAGCCAGAAAACGTCACTGAGATGGACTGGTGGGATGAAGTGGATGTCGCCGTGGGTGGCCAAACGGTTCGGCTGGTCTGCACGCCGAGCCAGCATAACAGTCGAAGGGGCGCCAATGATTTGGACCACATGTTGTGGTGCTCCTTCGTTTTGACGGCGGCAAGTGCCAGTTCGACGGAAAAGAAGGCGTCCGTCTACTTTGCCGGCGACACTGGCTACCGGAGCATCACTGACGATGACGTCGCCGCTGGCACACCAATCGACGACCTGCCGCACTGCCCGGCGTTCAACGAGATTGGCACCAAGTACGGCCCATTCTCGTTGGCCCTCCTCCCATCGTGCTATACACCGCGCACGCAGCTATCGTGTGTGCACTGCTCGCCCGAGGATGCCATCTCGGTCCACTTTGACGTGCGCAGCCAGCTGAGTGTCGGCATGCACTACGGCACGGTGCGCGGTGGCATCAGCGCGCAGTACGAGGACGTGCGGGAGCCGCCGCAGCTCTGGCGGAAAGCCGGCGAGGCACGCGGGCTGGTCTGGGACAAGGACTTTCGATTGTGCGATATTGGTGAGACGGTTATTGTGTGATGAGTGTGAAGCTGTTAAATCTTACATGTCAGCATCAAATGTGAGATATTTAGAAGGCGATATTTATTTACCTAATTTCTTAATAACCTTTTTCTTTTTTTCTTTTTTTTTCTTCTTGTTTATTGTTGTTTTATTTTGCAAAAGGGAAGGGCAAAGAGCAAAGAAAAATATGAGCACCTCAAATACAATTCAAGATAATCTCAAAAACCCTAGTTTCTCATATGCAATTCTATGTATGCTAGATACAGCTACCATCTCAATGTTTGCTCTTCTGAATATACACCATCCTACTACTATCTCGTAAATGTGCCAAACCGACGCGTATGATTGCTTGCCGCTGCGCATTGGGTATCGTTCAACGATACCCGGAGCGAAGCAGACAGATCCGCAATCTCAGGCTCCGTCACCCACCGCTGCTCAGTGGCTGTGAAGTTGGCTGGTCCGTACAGCATCCATGCTGACAAAGGCATCAGCGCACTGTGGATGGTTGAGTTGACCGATGACAGCAGTGATGTCTGGTTGGCCCGCCGCAGAGCATCGGCATAGCCGTCGGGCGCACCAGGTGAAATTTGTTTGCCCAGCGTGCCGGCCAGAACGTACGCCTCAAACTTGTCCGTGTTGTTAAAGTCGCGGAGGATAAAGGGCGCCCGTGCATAGGCAATGGGCAGGTCGGCAATGTTCACAAAACCGTAGGAGACGTTGTCCAGTTTGGTCAACGCAATCTCCGGACTGCCAAAGCGTGCTAAACGCTGACCGGTCGCCGTCCAGTAAAAGAACCCAGACAGCCAGCCCGTTATGGTATTGTGAGCTTGTCCTCGCGGGCATGCTGGGTTGGCGCCTGTCGATGTGACAATCTGGTCCCAGAAGTGGCGTGTGGACGCGCTATCGGGCGATGTAAAACTGGCAATACAACGCTTCAGGATGGCGTCAGCTGGTCCTTGTATGCCGCTGCCTGGGACCAAACGCAGGTAGACGCTCTAGCTTCCGCAGAATCTCAGCCCAGTCGTCCTGGGCGCCCAGCAGCGTCACGGAGGGAAGACCACAGGCAGGTCGACGTCCCTGGTCGGGCCACCGGTCGGGCAAGTGCATCTCGTTCTGTCCGAGCATAAGGACTGTGGATGTCATCTCGTCGACGACTGTTGAGGTTGTAAAGTTGGGCATGGCCCACAGCATCAGCCAGGATGCACGGCAGTGGCTTTTCGGCTTCATACTTGAAATCTTGGATAACACGGAACCATTCAAAGTCGGTCAGGGTCATGGGCTCTGTGCCGGGCACTGGTGGGTCGTAGATGCCGGCCGTCTCGTTGCGGTGGCTACCGACATAGAAGAAGAGTTGTGACAGGATGGTGAACCAGACCTCGTCAGGTCTCAACACAAGGTGCAAATGCTCAGCCCACGCTTGGATCGCCCCTCTCACAAAGCTTTCGGACGAAGGCAGGACCTGGTTGACCGTTTGGAATGTGCTGTCATCAAAGACGCCCATCAATACTTGGACGTCGCTGCTGGCATTGACAAATTCGTTGGCGGCGCTGCGGCGGTAAAAATCGTCGAGCGACGTGGCACCGGGTGGACCGTTGTACAGGCGCGGGGACACGCCGCAGGGAGGATGACGACATCGGCGGATGCTGTGCTGCTGAAGATGGACAGGGTGCAGGCAATGGCGGACAAGGCCGACCAAGAGATCGCCGGTGAAGGAACGAGCATCGTGGGCAACCTGGAGGCGAAGGACGTGTGGATGGCGATGATTATCAATGCTGTTGAGCGAGTTGTGACGACAACGACGGGGAGGGCAAGCAAAGATTGGGTTTGATCAAGAAAGCCCAATTTGCAGTATCGTGATACACGAGATGGGATGAACAATGCTGGAGAACCAATATATCCTCTCAACCAAAATATCACGCCGACCCAACCGGAACCTCCATTCTTCTAAGAAAAATTGCCCAGACGCAAATTCCCTTCTGTCCCACCTCCTGCCACAGAGTTCTCTCTCGAAATCTCCTCTTGGCCTCATATCCAATCTAGCGGATCAAAGTAACGAACCTTTTTTTATGCGGGCTGATATAGCCGCTCATATTGCATCGCCGCTTGCCTCTGCCTTTAGGCATGTCCTAGTGGGGAAGAAAGCAAAGTAGATGGAGAAGCCAAATCACATAGACAGAAACAGAGATTATAAAAAGAAAATGTGGAATCAAAAGAGGAGAGGTAAAGAGAGCGACCAACATCATAAGATGCTATCCCACGAACGCCGCATCGTTTGATAAGCCATTTGGCTCAGACTTTGAGGCTGCATATCTGTGACGTCTTGCCCTAGACACGCCTCACTTTCTTGACAGCCGGCAAAGGGCGGTCATGTAGTACAATTGCAAACTTGTACAATAAGCAAGCCATGACGATGGACGGTCTGCACTCGCAACCGTTTTTCATTGTACAACAGACGGCCAGATAGTGAACACGATACACAAGACATGGGAACGTTTGGAGCATGTCTCTAGGCACTGGCCGTTTTGTGACGCTTTTCTTTTTAACAGCCTTCCGTACCTGGCCTGTCGGTTGGCCGCATATTGTGGCGGTTGTGGCGACCTGGCCTCGAATGAGGGTGTGCCGTGTCGAGAGTTGCCAACAGGAACGGCCGTTGGCGTATTGCCTGTTGGAGAGGAGCGGTAAATGTCACTGTAAATCTCAGAACGCGCGTACGCCGTCATGGTCTTCGAGTCCTGTTCCTCGTCCAACCTTCTGTTTTCTTTCCCCCTGTGGTGATCAGCGGCAATTGGTGCAGCTATCCGTCCCTGAGATAGAAAAAAGAAATGACAAGAATGATATGACAAAAAATCAACACAAAAGAACTGGAAGGGCACAAAGGGATACACCAAATGACGGAACCGGATGTTGATATTGATCGACGTGGCTGCGCTTGTGCCAGAGACTCGGCCAGCTGAGTGTGATTGTTTTGTATTTTGGGTCAATTGTTGTCAATTAACGACGTCTGATTATTTTGCACGGTGGTTCTTCCCCTTTTCGTGAGTTGTCTGCTTCCGTTCTGGGCGATCTAGATTTGAGACAAAGAGGAGCCGCCTAGATCGCGCCTGCCGAGACCGAGCGATCTTCAACAAACGCACCGCGTACCTGCCCAGATGCGTCGATTGAAGGACAGTGCCTGAAGCACAGTGTATACTGTACATCGCAGCGTGGCTCTTTAGCGCAAACGTGCCTCTTCTCAGCGCCGGATTGGCGGCGATTTAGGGAGAGCTTTTGTCTTGGCTCTCTTGAGTATTGCTTGAGTGGTCTTGCCGTCATAAACGACAAGAAAGCGACAAGAAATGATGGAAATAGCAAAACAATGGGCAGCACGGAAACTCGGAATATGCAGCGTAATCTTCTCCAAACAAGGCAGGCTCGGCAGGCTTGTGGGAAGGACCGGCACTGTGGCTGACAGCTTCCTTCCATTCCCAGCGCTAGCCGCCGTGACGAGCCCACCGTGACGATTGTATTTGTATGCAGTTTGTTGGGCAAGAGCAAGCTTGAAAGCCCCGCCAAAACGGCCTGTTTTTTGTTGTTCGCACTTACCGCTGGTGCTGATGCTGATGGGTGCTTCCTTCCCCCTCTGGGGCCTATCGCCAGTTTCATCTTTCCTGTTCTGTTTTCAGCATCGTTCCATCCCTTCATTTCTCCTTTTCTCCTTTTCCTCCCTTTTCCTGTTTTCACCATTGTCATCCGACTTCAGTTGCCCACACAGCTGCATCACCAATCCGGCCGTGCGCACGTCGAACTTCCTTCGAGGCCCCTCTTCCTCTATCGCTACAGGGAAGCTTGCCGATGCGTCCCCCGCTCTCATACACCAACGCGCGCGCGCCGACAGACAGCTTTCTCAATTGCAGCCACCGAACTTCTTTGCCTTGCGTGGCTCCTTGAATATCGAACAATTCGTCTGAACGACCTCGATCGATCCCGGACTGTCCGACTTGTCCTCCTGCTATTGTGCCATCTGCCAGTCTTCAATGTTGGTCCAGTAACGACTGCACAATTACAACTTGCCTGCGCGACGAAGGCTCAAGAGTCAAGACGGATAAAAAAGAGTTGAAACAAGAATCAGAAAGCACCGGAATATTAGACGAACGCGTTTCGACTGCATTTCAGAAGAAAACACAATATTCGAATTGTCGCATCGCGGATCGCCCAAGCTCTGTACAGCTCGAAATCAAGAACTTCGATACTGCATCATCGCAAAAGCCCCGGTTTCGCGACAGCAATTAACCAGCAAGCACCAATATTCCCCAAATAGCCCAGCCCACTGAGCCTCAGCAAGCGCACAGTCAACCGCCCCTCATTCACACTACAGACCCAAACAACCCAAACCCAAACCAACCTGCCCAGCTAAGACGCAATCGCTGCAAAAAAAGCGCCCCTCACCCCCCTCCCCACCATAACGCCAGAAGCAAAAAGCTTCCACGCTTCCTAGTCTCTTCCTTGTCTCTTTTTGCTGCTTTGCTTGTGTCTGCAGACGGCCGAGTAATCGCACCTAAATCCCAGACCCAGAAAAAGCAACCAACAACAGAGAACCTGGCAAAAATAAGGCACAGCCGACAATCAGACAATCACAACTCTTGAAGATCCAAGAGAGCCAAAGGGAAAATTAAGAAAGAGCCCCGCCATCCAATCCAAGCCCTCAAACCCCCCGTCACAGCACAATCACGCTTTGCCAGCTCCAGCGCAAACTGCACCGCCAGCCGCCGCCAACCACCAAGCACATCCACTTGCCCCCCTTTCGTCCCTCGAAGCCTCCAATTACGAGCACAAACAGCGTCGTCGACGGCCGAACCACTGGGCACTAGCTAGCGACCCGGGGCGACTAATAAACAGCTAAACAGCGCGCGCCTCACCATTTGCTTATCCCCATATCCCACTCTTCAGGACCCAGAACCATACTTTTTGTGCGCGCGTTGTCCTCCTCGCGCATCGCTACTCCGTTCTCTCTCTCTCTCCATTCTTCTCTTCCACCTTTTCCAACGGCAACGGCCATCGCACAACCCCCGACCGACCGCCCACGATGAACGGCGCGACATCCTCGGCCGAGCCGTCGGTAGCACAATCGACGCCGCAGACAGACCCGACAGCGACAGTGGCAGCAGCGGCGGCATCGACAGCAACAGCACCGGCATCGGCCTCGAACGCCAACGGTGACAGCGCGGCCAACTCGGGCTCGATCAAGAAGCGGAAGAAGGACGCCCTCAAGCCGATCATAACCACAGAAGGGTGAGTCTGGTGATATTTTTGCATGGTGCAATTTTGCTTGGTGTTTTGATACTCGACATTTTTGTTTTGCGATTTTTACCTTTCATTCCCCTCTCCCCCAATAACACAACCGATTCTATGCGGCCTTCCTTGGCTTTTTTTTACCCCGTTACCCTCTACCTTTTCCTCTCTTCCCAATGGGGGCGGAGCACATGCACCTGTCCCGAGCGACACAAGAGCGCAGGGCGTGCGGCGTGCAGAGCAGAGCACAGATGCGACACAAAGGGCGGCAGAAAAAGAACATACAAAAGGTCAGGAGGAAAAGACCGAGCGACGACGAGATTGCAGACAAAATACAGCAGATGAACAAAAAAAAGACGAGACAAACCGAACGCATGCAAAACACACCGATCGAAGCCGACAAAGTCCCCGAGAACCATGACACATCGAAAGAAGCGATAAAAGGAGAGCAGAGAACAGACGGATAGAAGGAAACGCGACCGGAGAAAAGACCAGAAAGGACAAAACAACAAAAAGGATGCAAAAAAGGAAACAACGATCAGGAAAAGAAAAGAAACGAGAAACGAGAAGAGGAACAAAAAAAATCATAATGCAGAAAACAGGAACCGGAAAAGGCGCATGCACGAATCAGCTCCTTCTGCAAGCAACCAAGCAGTCAACTTGTCTCCCCTCCTTCTCCTGCGTCTGATGCGTCTGCTGCGTCTCTCCTGCGTCGCCTATTCTCTTGTCGCCAGCGCCTCTTGGTCTCTTTGCTTCTGGACTGGCCCGCCGCCAATGCTGCTCTGTTCTGCTCTCCGCTTCTGTGCGTTTTGCTGCCTTGCCTTTTGGTCGCTCTCTGTTCGCTCTTTGGTCTCTTTGCCCAAAAACTCTTTGCCCAAAAAGATCGCCCGCGGCCCTGCCCACCGCCTTGCCCACCCAAGACGACCCACCGTCTTTCTGTCTTCCCGTCTTCGTCTTTGTCTGCCCCTTCCCTTTCCCGGCTCGTGTCTCGCTGGCGCTGGTCTTATTCCGCTCTTTTGCGCACGTTCGTTCAGTCAGACCCTTGACAACCTCTACTCTTTACTACCTCTCTTGTACCTCTTTGCCTCGTCTCTTTACTTCCCTCTACCCAACCTCGTGTCCTTCACCTCTTTCTATCTCACTTCCACGTACTCCGTACCTTGCCTCGTCTCCCGTTGAACGTCTTGACCTCTCTTGACCTTCGTCCCATTTCACCTCTTCACCTCGTCACCGGCCTACTCGACTGCTATCGCGCCTTGACCTTCTGTCCTTCTTCTCTCTCTATCTTCCTCTCCTCGCTGCCCCATATCTGGTTCTAGACCATGATCAGTACCTTGGCCTATCCCTTAAGCTTGCCAACTCTTTTTACCCCGGCGGCATAAGCGCCCTACCATCTTTTTTCTCATCTACTTTCCGACCGCACTTTACACTTTCACTCCCATGGCTGCGCATCGCCGTCTTTGATGCGCACTACCTTTGGTGCTTCACTGCCTCGTTCTTCACCTTCTTTCTCGTCTCTCTCACCGTCTTCTCCCCTCTCTTCCCTCTTTCTACCCAACTCGCTATCCTCTCCCAACCGCCCCCAATGTTGAAGAGTCTCCTCCCCAGTCTCCGCGACGTGCGAGACCCACCGCCAAAGTCAAGGTCCGAACCTCTAATCTAACCTCCTCCCCTTACCCTTTACCCTACCTGTTGCTGCACACCACTCACCTCGCGATCTTTTTTCTATGCCCTCGCAGAGCCGTGCCCTTCTACTATTCTCTCATCTTTCCAACCCAATCATCCACGCGCTTCCTACTTGTCGTTCCTTGGAGCGGCCTCACCCCTGCAGCAACAGCCCCTCCCCCCACTTTTCTTTGCATCTATCAGCTGCGCCAGCGTTCACCACATCTCGGCACTCAGATTGTGCTTGTTTGTTTGCTTGTGCTTTACGTGCTATCGTGAACTGCATAACACAAAACCAAAATGCATATTGCACAGACCTGCTAACATTTTCGTGCGCCTCTTTTTGTGCTCCTAGATCCTCGCACATTTCGGGCTTAAATCACTCCCCAACCTCATCGTCCTCCGTTGATGACGCCGCCGATAACACCGCCGATGAAGAAGACTCCGAAGACTATTGCAAAGGCGGCTACCACCCTGTCCAGATCGGCGAGAAATTTAAAGATGGCAAATACACCGTGGTCCGGAAACTCGGCTGGGGCCACTTCTCAACCGTTTGGCTCTCCCGCGACAACGTCACCGGCAAGCACGTCGCCCTGAAAGTCGTTCGCTCTGCCGCCCACTACACTGAGACCGCTGTCGACGAGATTAAGCTCCTGAACAAGATCGTGCAAGCCAACCCCGACCACCCGGGCCGCAAGCACGTCATCAGTCTGCTGGACTCGTTTGAGCACAAGGGCCCCAACGGCACCCACGTGTGCATGGTGTTCGAGGTGCTCGGCGAGACCCTGCTGGGCCTCATCAAGAAGTGGAACCACCGCGGTATCCCATGTACCTGGTGAAGCAGATTACGAAGCAGGTACTGCTGGGTTTGGACTATCTGCACCGCGAGTGTGGTATCATCCACACGGACCTCAAGCCCGAGAATGTGCTCATCGAAATTGGCGACGTCGAGCAGATTGTGAAGAAGGTCGTCAAGACCGAGTCTTCAGATAAGGAGAACAATCGCAACGGTCGTCGGAGGAGACGGACTCTGATCACAGGCAGCCAGCCGCTGCCCTCGCCATTAAACGCCAGCTTCGGACATAACACGCCCTTTGCCACGCCGGGCTCACACAGCAGTCTCGGCCAGATGCTCCAAGACTGTAGGTCAACCCTGTGCTCTCTCTACGCTGACTGATTTGTTACTAATGAACTTTGCAGCCTCATCCCACTCTCACAAGAAGGATTTCTCTTCATCAGAACACGACATGGACCATCACAAGGAGGAAGGGATTGAAGAGTTCCAGAAGAAGCGGGAAAAGACAGAGTAAGTCGCGCCCAGCTCATGGGGAGCCATTCTGAATCGTACTGACAACCATCCGCAGAGACATCCTCGCCAAGGAAGTGTCCAGCGTCAGCCTCGGCAAATCCTCCTCCACACACTCCTCCTCCAGCAGCCCCTCCAGCTCCGGCGACAAGCGGAAAGCCGAAGAACACATGCTCAACATTGACATCATCAGCGTCAAGATTGCCGATCTCGGCAACGCATGCTGGGTCAACCACCACTTCACCAACGACATTCAGACCCGCCAATACCGTTCCCCAGAGGTTATTCTCGGTGCCAAATGGGGCGCCAGCACAGACGTCTGGTCCATGGCGGCGATGGTGAGCTCCAGCCGCGAACAACACAATTTATTTTGACTCCCCACTAACTTTATAGGTCTTCGAACTCATTACTGGTGATTACCTCTTCGACCCGCAGTCCGGCACCAAATACGGCAAAGACGACGACCACATTGCACAGATTATTGAGCTCCTGGGCCCCTTCCCAAAGTCTCTTTGTCTTTCCGGCAAATGGTCACAAGAAATTTTCAACCGAAAGGGCGACCTGCGCAACATCCACCGTCTCCGCCACTGGGCCCTGCCCGATGTCCTGCGCGAAAAGTACCACTTCAAGGACGAGGAAGGCCGCCGTATTGCCGATTTCCTGCTGCCCTTATTGGAGCTGGTGCCCGAAAAGCGTGCAAATGCCGGCGGCATGGCCTCCCACCCGTGGCTCGAAGACACGCCCGGCATGCAGACGGTTGCTATCGACGGAATCCCCGTGGGCAGCCGAGGCGAGGGCATTGACGGGTGGGCGACCGAGATTCGGAAACGATAGACGGTAGAGAGGGAGAAAGACGACGATGAGATAGGGAGAGGAGGGACATAGGAGACAAAGGAAGACACGGACAAAAGAGAACGTGCAGGGAGAATGGAACACACATAAAAAGGAAAGTGCACTGTTTTAGCGGCAATGACGACAAAAAATATATACATTTTTGGACTTTTTGGATGGTCTTCCTTTTCTTCCCCTCTTCCGTCTTGTATTTCTCCTCTACGTTCCTTTTCTCTGCCTATCTCTGTTGTGCATGCTATATACTACACTCTTTCTTGCGTCTTTTGCATCCGGCTTCTATGTTGTCTCACTTACTTAGGAACATCAGGTCATATAAAGTTCTTTGCCTTTTGCTACTATACTTGGGTATTTTTGATTTTGGTGTTGGAGGAACCGACTTTGCCTTATTTCTATCGCTATTATATACGTTTCCAGAGTCTATTCTTTTTCTTTTGTCATTACACATTACACATTACACATTACACACATATACATGCTCTCTTCTTGTCACGATTAAACGCTCTCCTTTTGTTCTCTCGTACCGTCCCTCTAATCAACCATTTTATGTCACTACAATTAGGATACGATAGACCTGATCTTGACCAATTTACTGCTAACAAATTTGAGACCATAGTTGTATTGTGTGTATTATTGCTTTTCAAAATTTTAACCTCAAAACCAATAAACGCCCACTCCACAGGAAATAAAGGTAAACGAGAAGATGGACAGTCAAAACCAGGTGGGGGTGGAGCAAGGATGGGCAAACCGGATGCAAACTAAAACAACCCATATGCCATGACAGACTCAATAGTGTAAAGCAAGAACAAGGTAGAAATGAAGAATAAAAACAAATAGAAAGAGCATCACCTGCAAGACCCAGACCATAGAAGAAAAAAACACGGCAAACAGAATAAACCCTTGGCGTTCTTCCTCTACATGCACCGTTCCACTGCGCCCCACGTCTATTTCTTCTTGTTCCGCATCTTGGCTCGTTGTGCCATGCGTTGGAACGCAGCCACACTGCTCGCACCAATCGGCCGGTAGTCGGCGCCCCGGTGACCGTCAAAGGTGCTCTTGGGCGCAATCGTGTACGACTGCGGCAGACCCACGGGCGTGGCGCGGTTCGCATTGACGACAGGCGGTGCGAGCTGCATTTCGCGGTCCAGCTCAAAGCGCGACATGGGCCGCTCAGCCAGGGTTTGGGTGTACTGGCTGCCGGTGCCGCTCATGGCGCCCTTTTGCTCGGCGAGGCGGGCGGCACGGTAGTCGTACTCACGGGTTTCGATGAAGCGCTTCTTGAAGTCGTCCGTCTTCTTGAGGATGGGACGGCTCCATTCACCGACGAGCCGTTCGGCCATGCGCTTGATGGCGGGTTCGGCACGCTTGCTGCGGGTATAGAAGAGGACGACTTTGCCGATGCCGCTGCTAAGGAGGGCGTCCTTTTCAATGGGCAGCTGGGTGAGACAGGTAAAGATGTCGCGCTGGATGGTGTAACTGGGCAGGGAGCCGTCGTTCAAGGGTTCCAAGAAGAACTTGAGCGACTGCAAGAAGTTGGTTTCGGGGTCAAGGATGGTCTCCTGGATGTCGTTGCGATTGAGGACCGACAGGACTTGTGGGAGCAGCTGGAGCTTGTTAACGGCGGGACGACCATCGGCACGGGCTTCGATGTCGGCCATGCACGCGCGCTCCATGCGAATCTTGAGCTGTGCAATCTCTTCGTCGGCCATTTTCTCGAGGTCCTAAAGTGGCGCAGTCAGTAAATGTTCTCCGTATCCTGTTCATCTTCACTAGCTTGCGGGTGAACTTACATCCTCGTCAGCCTTTCTCCTCCGCTTGTTGGGGTTGCGGATGGCCAGGTCAATTGCCCGGTTCAGCGCACGCTTCCGGCGCTCCTCGGGCGTCAGGTCCTCCTCGTTAACCTCGGGCGAGGCCGACTTCTTCCGCCGGGGTGCCGATGCAGCACCGCCGTCCTCAGGCCGCGACCGGCGTGCCCGTTTCGATGTTGCCGTCGCCTCACCACCCTCTTCATCGTCGCTATCACCATCAGCTGCACCAGCACCGTCGCCCGGCCGCCGCTTCTTCTCCCGCCGGCCCTCTTTGGGCTTCCGTGGCTTGCCGTCGTCGCCCGTCCGCTTGCGCTTCGATGCCTTAAGACCGCGGGCGGCCTCTTCGTCGATTGTCACTGCCGGCCGGTCTTCGGTTTCGGCAATCTCGGCGGTGGCCGGATCGTAGTCCTCAAAATCTTCGTCGACATCGGACAACTGCTCCTCTTCTTCGTCATCGTCGTCGGAGCCGTTCTTTTCTGGTGCGGCATCGTCGTTGTCATCGTCGACATCGGGGCCAGCTGGGTCAGAGGCAGCAGCCTCGGGTGTGGCAGCCGCCTTGACGGCATCACCGTCCTCGACGTCGGGCTTCGGCGACGATGGGTCAACCGGCGAGGAAGGGTTGTCGGCCATGGCTGATGTGTGGTTGTGGTTGTGGTTTGTGGTTATGTAAAGTCGATGATCAGGCTGATGGATTTTGTCGAGGTGGGAAAGCAAAAAGATCGAGGTAGGAAAAGTCGAAATCGAGGAGAGAAAACGCCCAAAAGTGTCGAAAAGGGGCAAACAGTCGATGTGGATGTGATAGAGGATGCCAGCAAACGATCGAGGTTCGAAAGCGCCGGAAAAGTTGAATGGACAAAGGACGATCTGAGAACAGAGCAGCTTTTGGCACACACTCCTTTCGCCAAAATCGCGTTGCTTCGGCGCGGACTGCCCAAAGCGCTAGGCTGGGGGTTTTCTCTGCACGTGACGGATCATGTGCTCGGCCTTCAAACAGGCCCCCAAAATGCTACCGTTCCATTTTTAGTGCCTCAGGCAAGGGTGCAGCTTTGCATGCCAACAGGCTAGGCTAGGCCCTGGTCAGCACCTGTTTTACCTTTGTTTACAGGGCGGAGAGCTCCAGGCTCCGTTGCCACCGACGACAAGGCGCCTGGAGGAGAGAGCCACCGTGCCACCAAAAAGTTTTGGCGACGAAAGGGGACCAGAAACATGGCCCACGTCCCACAGCAAACACCACACAACCACAACAATTGTTCACGGCAGGTCCTAACCTTGCATGAGGAGAGGATTGCAAACAAACAACAGACGCCTTGCAGGTTTATTATTCGCCCACCACCCACGTTCTTTACCACGTTTCTTTCCCCAAATCAAAACAACAATTGCCTGAGGACACAATCGACTCGACTTCAGATTCACGATCACTACAACTCTCTCTCTCTCTTGTACATTCTCGATCACAACCTCCACGATGAATCGGAGGACATTCGAAGGTCCCATGGACTGGGAATACCAGAATAACCGCGGGCCGGTCGATGTGTCTAGCCCGTTCTCGCAGATCCCTCAGAGACCGTTTATGGGTGAGTCTAGCGAAGCAATTGTTCACGTTCTTCCCGTTGCTTTTCGCGACAGCTTGCTAACATCGTGCCAGGTCCTTCGTTCGGCTCCGAGTCGCCGTCAAGGCCGACCCGGTCAGCCAATCCCTTTGCCAACATTGGCAACAACGCCGCGTCCGCAGCCTCTTCTTCCTTTGCAAACAACAACCCCCCTTCACCATCCAAGCAGCAGTTCCCTCGCCCTCCAAGCTCCTCCATCTTCAACCCGCCCTCGACCAAGTCCTACCCGGCCGCGTCGCCCTTCCGCAACCCAGCCTTTACGACACCACAGAAGCGCCAAGAAGAGATCTTCTCCGAGTGCTCAGGCGCCGAGGACAGCCCGACGTTGCAGAGCGACGTGTCGATGGCAGCCGAGGACACGCCCGACTATGAGCGGATCGACCGCGAGTTTGCCCATGCCACAATCACACCTGCTTCGGCCGTCAGCCGCAAGCTATTCCACGACGAAAACGACTCGCCTGCCTCTCCACAGTACTCGTCACAACAACGACAGACGTCTCCCTCACGACCCACATCAAGCCATACGTCCGGGCGGGGTGCTGTGCCACGCGGCAAGCTGGACCATCTGTTTGGCCGTCGCGACCGGGTGCGCAAGCGCAAGCGGCAGGTGGGCGACAAGGATGTGGGCAGCGTGCGGTCGCGGCACAACCACAACAGCAACTACACATCAGACGAGTCGGACGACACGGATGCCAGTGAATACACCGACGGGGACCGTGGGCAACGAAGGAGAGGCGGTGGCGGCGGCGACAAGAAGGGACGCAGAGGCGGCGTCCAGGGCGGCGAGGATGGAACGACGATCGCCAAGCGGGGTGCTATCGGCAACCTGTTCTCAGCGATCCACGACCACCCCAATGTGCCCCTGATCCTGTCGTGGTGGGTGCAGCTGGGCATGAACGTGTTCTTCATGGCCGTCGTCATGTGGTTCGTGTGGGGCGGCATCTCCATGATGCGTGCCGACATTTCGCATGCGGCCGACGCCGCTCGCTCGCGGCTGCTGGCCCAAATGAATGACTGCGCGCACGAGTACACCAAGAACCGCTGTGCGCCCATCAGCGAACGCCTTCCGGCGCTGAATGTCATGTGCAACGAGTGGGAGGTGTGCATGAACCAGGATCCCTCGAGCGTCATGAAGCTGCAGGTGTCGGCCAAGAATGTTGCCGAGATCATCAACGAGTTTGTCGGTGTCATGAGCTTCAAGGCCTGGGGTTTTATTTTGTCGGCCATGCTGGCCGTCATTTTGGCCAGCAACATGGGTTTCAGCCGCTTCCGCGACGCCGCCTTTGTTGACAACCACCATCCGAAACCGAACATGCCCTCGCAACACTCCTACGTGTCCCAGCCTCAGCCGGGCCCGTCGTCGCTGCCTTCGTCTCAAGATCCCAACCAGGCCTACATCTGGGCGCCGATCGGCCAGACGCCGCGCCATATCCGGCGCGAGTTTATGCTGCAGCCCGACACGCCAACCGACACGGACGGATCGCCCGATGTGCCCCGTGCGGCGATCATGCCGCCGCCCCAGACGCCGTCGTTCCGCCGGAGCCCCAGCAAGGGCGAGCGTGAACGCGACCGCAGCCCAACCAAGGCGGACCGTAGCCCGACAAAGGCCGGCCGTAGTCCTAGCAAAGTTTATTAGACTGGCCAGGAACGGTCTACCGTCTATCGTCTACATTTCACATTCTACAACTGGTGGTTTAGGAATATCTTGTATCATAGCAAAACGAAACACAAAATCTTGGCGAGGTGGTTTCTTTCTGGAAATGGTTTTAGAGGGAATTAATTTGGGACTTTTCTGAGCATAGGGTATATTGCGAGCACATCACATGTATTTTTTTTTGTACAGTACGGAATGAGAAACAAAAATATGGGTTTACTTTCTTCTTTGACCACCATGTAAGCAAATGTAGGAGAATATTGCAACCCTGGTTGGCTACGCTGAAATAGAATCAGAATAGGTGTAGTCCATTCTCATTTGCCCGTTTCGGTATTTGATGTTTTTTTTCTTTTTTTCGCCCCCCTTGGCGACTTTTTGACAGGAGGCGGCCGCGCAAGTGTTTGGATGCATCCATCAAGGACTCTTTTTCTTTTTTTCTTTTGTAAAGTACTGCGCCTCGTCTGCTTGTGGCTGTCGGCTGTCACTGTCGCTGTCAGAATTAAAACGGTGGCTCGGTGGCAGGCAAGCCCAAGGTGTGGGTGAGCCGGTGAGCCGGCAAGGCGGGGAAACGGACAACGGCAGTTGGCAGGTGGGACCTAGGAACAGAGCCGTTGGGACAAGAAGAAAACAACAGACAAGAAACAGAAACAGCCGACGACAATGAAGACGACTCAAAATGGATACAGTTGCGTCGCCTATCGACGTCATCAGCACGTGCGTCTTTTTTTGTAAATAGCAAGACTGACTCAAAACGGTCCTAAATTTTACTATTTCTATTTCCAGACAGAAAAATTACAAACATCGAGTAAAAGAGACTCGATCTCGGCCGCTTTGATAATGAATTTCCCCGTCAGAATCGTAAGGGGTCGAGGAGTGGGGGTGGTGGTCGGGATGGTTGTTGAGTTTTGATCTTTGGTTATGACGTCGTTTTTCTTCCTAGCGAAAATCACGAGGGTCGCGAAGCATGATAGCCATAAGAAGGTATCCCAAAAAAAAAAATCAAAAAAATCAGGCAATGCCTTCCTTTGCTGGCCATGTGCCGCCGTCAGTTGCTGCAGCATAGCGCATTTTAGTTCAGGCCCCTTGTGGAGCTGCAAGGTTCGAGAGTTTGAGTGCCGATACGTCGTTTCTCTTTTCCCCCTTTTGCTCATTCTTTCTTTCCTCCCTCTTTTCCTTGCGTTTGGCCCATGCTTATCCGGGGTGTTGCAGTTGTGCGAGTGCTCGCCTCCATGATATGAAATACACAGCAACGATCCTTCCCAATGAGATGCAGGATGCTCTTTCCCGTTTTATATGTCATCTTCCATTCGAATGCTCTTTCCTTCCTTTACCTCCTCGCCTTCTTCGGCTTCCCCTCTCGCCGATATCAAACTAGGCAAGGGCAATTTCATCTGGTGGTTTCAGCGAACATGGCAAAAGAAAAAGGAGGAAAAGAAGAAGAAAAAATGCTCTGGGAACACAGAAAACAGAATATTCACTATTTCGTCATAACCATGTTACTTAGTGGGGTCGGAGGACGTGAAATGGGGTAAAATAGCAACAATAAAGAGGGGACAACGTCTAGAAAACGAGCGACAGGCGGCCAGCTAGCGGCAGGGCAGGCGCCAATCAGCTACGCACCTTCCACACTCAACTGCCAACGGCAAAGGGATATCAGTAATTACGCCAAGCACAAAGCACAGGGCAAAGTGAAGTGTCGAAACTCTTTCCGTTAGTGTACAACTACGGAAGGAGAGACACTAGCCCACAGATGCTTGTCGCCCACACTTTCTTTGGCCTCTCGACCTGCCTGCCCCTTTGAAACCTTTTTGCCGGTGTCGAATGACGCAAGTTTTTTCTTTTGGTGTTGCTTTTTTTTCTGACGACGTACGACGTACTCGGCATTGTTTGGCGATTGCCCCATTGCGATTGTCGAAGCTTCGCAACGGCCTCAACCAAAAAAAATAACCAAAAACGACGACCACCGATCAAAAATCCACAAACAACCCCCCTGCATCCGGAAAGTTTGCACCGTCGCCTCCCAATCGACCCAATTCATAATTCCCCACCTCCTTCATACCTCTTCCCGCCTTTTTCGCAACTGCCAGCGACCAGAAATACTGCACCCAGTAGAGCAAATGCGCCCAGACCACCAGAATTACCAACTGATTTGTAGTCTGGCTCTGATTTGATCTGATCTCGATTCCTGACCGCAAAGGAAGACACCCGGGCAGACATTCCCCATCGCACGACGAAACGCTTCACGAACACACGCGAATACACACAAACACACCCGAACAGAACTTACGTCGCCTCGCGCGAGCTGCAGCAGCATTGACTATCACAACCAGCAATATCGAACAGCAATATCGAGGCTTCCTCTTGAAACCAACTTGCGCAACGCATGCAGGACCACATTACTACACACGGCCGCACAGGAGAATGGTACCTCTTCTGTTAGCATCTTGAGGCCCGTCTCTCCTTCTTCTTCTTCTTCTTCTTCTTCTTCTTCCTTTCCTCCAGTGGTTGCGCGTTGTTGTCGGTAAACCGTGACAGCGAACCACGTCTCTTTTCTCCCTCCTCCTTTCCTTTCTCCTTCGCTTGATCCGACGCTTCCTCGCCACCGGTGCGCATCTCCGGCCGCCGCCCAACATGGACACCAAGGAAGAAGATCCCATCTCGACACCGGCCTCGACCGGCGGCCAAGGCTCCACCGCACGCGGCAAGCAGCGGGCCGCGCCCGACTCGGAACCAACTGCCGGCGCGTCCTCTTCGGCCGCGCCCCTTTCGCAGAGCCAGCTGTCCAAACGCCGACGCGGTATCGGCGTCGTCACGCCCAATGCCTGCAACGAATGTCGCAAAAAGCGTGTAAAAGTAGGGCCCCTTCCCCCAACTATGCCATGCCATGATGTTTGACCCCCCTCTAACCTCCGCAGTGCGACGGACGACGACCATGCGGCCGCTGCCGTGTCCAGCGGGACGTCGAGTGCATATACGAGCTACCCGTCCGCCAGTCCAAAGAAGACCTCCGCAGCGAGATCGAAACCCTACGGAGGCGCCAACGGTCCAGCGACGCCGTCATCTTGGCGCTCAACCGCCCTGGGATATGGGAGGACGTGCTGAACCGGCTGCACAATGGCGAGACGGTGGACAGCATCTCGGACTGGATCGATACAGGCGCGCCACCCTCGGCAGCGTCCAATTCAACGTCAATACAGGCGCTCGGCTCCACGCCCACTTCGGCGCCGTCACAGTTCCAGCGGCCACTACCAAGTGCCTACCCAGGCGGCGAGGCACCGACATACTCGCCCTTTTCGCCAGGACTGGCATCTATAAGCCCTGGTATGCACGGCCAGGGTGGACAGTCGAGTGCTGGCGGCTCTGTCGAGCCTGGCCAAGGCAGAGCATCAGCGAGCAGCACCAGCAGCACCAGCAGCATCAACAACATCAGCACCAACAGCAACATCTCCATCCACACCACCAGCAACAACAGCAGCAGCAGCATCTCCACCAACAGTCGCTCCACCAACATCAACAACAACACCCGCAGCACCAGTCGCATCTGCAGCAACACCACACGCAGCAGCTCAACCAACAGCACGGCAGCCCCTGGGGCGGCGACCCGTACTCGGCCACGAGCCAGGCACCATCCACCCAGAGCGACTCACGCCAGGAATGGAACATGCCACCCGAGTCGCGTGTCGGCACCTGGGTCGAGGGTGTGGGACCGGACGACCGGTCGGGTTCTGGTGGAGGTGGCGGCGGTATGGGCGACATGAGCTCCGGCGAATTTCCACGATACCGCGGCGTCAACCAGATTCTAGCGCCCGCCCTGCCTGACTTCAAGTCGCCCACCACCACATGGACCGACATCTCGGAAGATCTCAACCTTGTCCAGCACCTGCTGGCTCTCTACTTTTGCTGGGAGTACCCGACGTTCGCCTCGCTCAGCAAAGAGCACTTCCTCTACGATTTCCAGGAAGGCCGCCAGCGTTACTGCTCACCCATCTTGGTCAACGCCCTTCTGGCCCTGGGCTGTCGCTTCTCCACCCAGCCCAACACGCGCGCCGACCCCGACGACCCCTACACCTCTGGCGACCACTTTTTCAAGGAGTGCCAACGTTTGTTCTATCTCGAGGATAACCACCACAGCCTGACCACCATCCAGGCACTCGGCATCATGTCCATCAGAGAGGCCAGTTGCGGCCGCGACTCGGAGAGCTGGTACTATGCCGGCCAGAGCATCCGCCTAGCTATTGAAATGGGCCTGCACCAGATCCGCAGCGACGACGGCGACGAAGACGAGATTGCCGTCAAAAGCTGCCACCTTTTGGGGCGCCTTCGCTCTCGATCATGCATGGTCCCTAGCCACCGGTTCTCTGCCGCAATGCTCCTGCTTCCCCCTTTTGCCGCCCAAGCCTGCGATCATAGGAGACATCGAGGCCTCGCAGTGGATCCCCTACACCGACGACGGTGCACCGCTGCAGCGGTCCTGCCAGCAGCCGTCTAATGTGCGCTCCGTGTACAAGTGCTTTTGCGAACTCAGCGAGCTTGTGCACCAGTCTCTCTACATTCTGCACTCGCCCGGTCGTCCGCTCACCAGCCGCGATCTTTTGCATATCTATACAAAGTATCTCAACTGGTACGACTCCATACCAGAAGTCCTGCGGCTTGGACACAACTTTACCCCGGCGGTCCTGTTCGCCCACATGTACTACCACTTCGCCATACTGCTGCTCTTCCGGCCTCTGATTAAGCTTCGCATCATCGGGTCCAGCATCATGCCCAAGGACGTGTGCCTCCAAGCCGCCGACGCCATCCAGGGCCTGCTCCGCTCCTACTCCCAACTCTACACTCTGCAGCGCACCCCATCCTTTGTGCCCTACTTTGTTTTAACATCGTCCATCATGCACCTCGCCATTGGCGCGTCGACGTCTTCTGAGCTGCCACCAGGCGGTGACGTTGGGGCTGCCATGTCCCAAAAGGGCACAGCAGGACTCGCCCGCCGCCCTAAAGAGGGCGATGACCATAGCATGCGCAGCGTCAGTGGCGGCGGCAGCAGTGGCAGCAGTACCCATGGTGGTGGAGGTGGTGGTGGAGATGGAGACACAAAGGGAACAATGACAAACCCAACAAAAAGGCTCGCCATGGCGGACATGGCGCCCACGGCGACCTTAATGGCGACGGCAGTGGCTCCTCCGGCTCAGGCACCAACAGCAACAGCAGCAGCCCCGGTCGCGGCGCCACCAAGCTCGACTCCCGCGTCGTCGACTCCATCAACCGCGGTATCGCTGATCTGACCGAAATGGTGCCCTGCCACCACTTTGCCGAGCAAGCCCTGAACATTTTACGGTATCTCGCCAAGAAGTGGAACATTGACGTCCACATTGCGCCCGTCACCAAGTCGTCCAGCGGCAAGCCTGTTAAGGACGGCAGCCGTGACCGTTTGCTGCGGCCCCTGACCACCAGCCTCAACTTCTTCTCGCCCAACATGGAATACAGCGACTTCAACAGCACATGGGGCGTGCTCGATGCCGGAATCTCGAAAGGATTCTTTACCGGCGGCAGTGCAGCCTCGGCGTCGCTTGCAAAAGCCGCCGACAACCTCGACAACCCGCTCTTCTGGCCCTTCCCGATGCAAGGACGGCCTGTCCTGCCGCTTGGCAAGAAGCTGGAAGAAGCCGGCTTTGCTCTCCTGTAAACCAACAAAAAAGAGGGACAAAAAACAACTGGGGACGTTTAACATACACGAGTAGCGACGTGGTTACAGCTTAGAATTTAGAAAACTTTGCAAAAAACAAATGTCAAAACATTCAACTTTTCAGGATATACGATGATCAAGATATAACATTTCGATGCGTGACTTTATTCGGTGACCAATAACAGATAAGTACGTGGATAAAGAAAAATATGACAGAGATTGTATCTTTTCTCGTAAGAAAAACAAAGGATACAAAAAAAAGATTTCGTCAAAAAGATTAAAAAAAATTGTTGTTCCTAGTGGGGTTCGAACCCACGACCTGTGCATTACTATCATAGGAACAAAGGAGCTTGCGCCGACCTCTGAGTCTATCTGTTTGGGTTGTTAGTTTGGCTGTAGCTTGCTGCTGGATCCACTCTCCCAGTGGGGTAATTTCCGTTTTGACTTACAAGAGCACCATGCTAACCACTGCACCATAGGAACGGATAATTTCGATAGTTTATCCGACTGCCTCCTTATTTCAGTCTATACAGGGTAGCTCACCCGCTCAACGAAATCTATTAGCGCGCGACAGCGGCCTACAGTGCTTGGACGGCACTTCCAGGGGAATCGCCACCCCCTGAAAGCAATGACAACAAGAGAAACCTTTGACAACCTGACAAAATGCTTTTCACGCATCTATCTATTCGCTTCATATAGATAATGCCATGTACTTCTTATTTCCTTGTACTGTTTTGCGGGTATCAGCATTTTATATCTTATTTTTTGACATTTTTTGTACCTTTTCTCACGTTTTCATATTTTGGGGGGTCTTTTGCAATTGTTTTTTAGACACAAAAATAAATTCAACTATCGAAGCTTTTTTAATGCAAAGAAAAAGATATTAAAGAGTTGAATAAAACATTATAGAAGTAACCAGAGAGATGTACACTTAATCGCTAATCTGTGGTTCTCATTGAAGAAACTGCTTGGGTCGTAAGGAAATTTGACAGAAACACACTTTAATAACCCAAAGAACACAGCCTATCATCTTCGATATCTTCTCATGATATATCATCATCACATGCCATAAGAAGATAGACACACGCCGATGAAGGCTGCAACCACTCTATGGATGTGTGCTTTGATTTTACCTGTTTTGTTTTCTTCTCGATGCAAGAAATATGGTGCATGCATATGCAGCATTTCGCCTGAGCTCCATTTTACCCGCCTCATGTTGCTATGCTTTCTTTTTTCTCTACTTTCTCATGTCCAGACGTGCTTATTCAGTGACCCGCCGAGCTGCTCACTTGCATATCAGGTATGATATCAGGGTATGTGTTTTCTGTACGCGCATACTTTATGTAAAGCTTTGATACAACGTACAGTCATATGCCCTCTTCCTCCCCAATAAGTACAAGGACCCCCGGCCGTCCGTCTGGGGCCGCTCACACTCTTTCACGGTTGGGTCGCGAACATTGCCGTTCTTGGAGTGTGCAAGGGGAACAAGAGGGAGGCAGCTTGTAACAAGCCGTGAAATAGCCGACCGGTCACTCCGATAAGAGGACGTGCCAAGGTCTGGGGTATCTCCTCGGGACAGGCAGGAGGTGTGTAAGTGAGAGTGTGAGACTGCGTGGTAACAAGAGGCTGTAAATAGAGCGGAAGAATAGAGCCACGAGAGAGAGAGTTGGTGATGGTGGGAAGCAGGGGCGTAAGTTCGGAAGTGAAGAAGCAGAGTTTCGAGGTGACAAGGCAAGGCAAGGGAAGGCAAGGCAAGGTAAGCTTCAAGGGGCCACGCGGCGGTATCCGGCCCGTTGGATGAGGAGGATGTGAAGTGATGTTTGGAGGATCGGGCACAAGAGTATCACGGACAGAAAAGAAAAGGCCATTTTGATGGAGGGGGCGTGCCGCAACGTCGGCCTAGATTCCAAGCTTAAAAAAACAGGGAATCCAAATATGCATGGAAGATGTGAGAACGTTTCCCGGGTTTTGGTCTTTCGATATGTAAAAGTGAAGGGCGAGAGATTCAAAGGAAAAGTCAGTCAGAGAGGGTAAACATATGCAGGTGGTAAGATGTTGGTCCGCAGCGTGCAGCATGTTTCTCTTGGCAGGGCTACGTAGATTTACTGGAAGAGCCGAGAAGACAGAGGAGAGAAGAGAACTAAAAAAAAAAAGTCAGACGGCCATACCGTTCGGCGATATTTCGTTATGGCGTTTTGCATATATCTGGTTTGCGATAATTGCGTCTCTACACCTGCATGTGGCCACAATATGTGGTTGTTCATTTTGGGCCCTTCTTTTCCACAATCTTTATTCTGTCTCCCACCGGCAGGTCTGGCTTTGCCAAGCTTTTTTTTCCTGTCTTTGACCTGCATAGAGGTTGCAGACTTCGCGGAATAAACTTCCTAGTTCCGTGCGGCGTGCATGGCGTTTATTGCTTTACGATGAACTTTGGTTTACTCCATAATTCTCCTCTCTTGTTGTTCTCTAAATTTGTACGGAGTAGGGGTCAGAACGATAAGAATGGGGTAATATGTATTATTGACAAGGCTGATGCAGCCTGTTAATTTTTCTCAGCTGTTGTTACTTCTTCTTCTTTTTCCAATACTGCCTGGTCATGCTCATGGCCCTACTTGCTGCCAGGTATCTGGAACTCTGCGCCTACCTCTGTTTCTTTTTCTCCGTATCCCCTCTTTGTCTCTTTTCTCTTGTCTACTGTTTCTGATTGTTGACTGTTGGTACATGTAGAATACGACGCAATAGTCAATACTTCATACGGAGTACTCTGCACGCTGCCGCTTCGCCGCGCGCCGACGCCGCATGCACACATGTCAAAAAACGACTGTGACATGCGGAGCATTCCTTCGCACACTCATGGTTGTAGTTCGTAGTTGTACTCTGCACGACATCAGCAAAAAAAGCCATGGTTTTTTGGTGCAATCGAGGATCCAAAATAGGCATGCTGCAGCTGATTGGCAACTTTATGGCAGCTGTGACAGCCCTCGCAGGTTGCAATCCGTGTGGATTGTTTTTCGGAGTGTCTGTTGGTTGTATTGGTAGCTGTCAGCTCCTACTGCCATTGTTATCTCTTGGGTCCAAGGTAGGATACAATGGGACGGGCGGACGGTGGATTCCGTGGTCAGAAGATCAACCATTTTTGCCCTTTTTGCACAATTTGTATCACCTTCATATGATGAATGTTTCGTTTTTTATTTCGTTCTGATCAAAAACCGGAATTAATTCCCGCGATGTGCAGGTTTGAAAACCTTTGAGACTGGCTTGGTCCGTTCTTCTTCTTTTTTCTCTTTTTTTCTTTTCTTCTTTTCTTTTCTTCTCCTCTTTTTTTTCCATTTCCCTTTGTCTACTTGTCCTTTTTACTCCAACACGATATGCACGGCATGAACGGTATGCAGAGCTGCACAGCTGATCAGCTGCAGAGCTGCAGAATCCCTTGCAAGGTTACTGGATTAGTAGTCTCTAGTCCGACCTGCCAAACGGGTCTGTCGTTTTTTGGCACCGAAGGCGTGCGCGCCAAGTGGCGGCGGCAGGGGCACGATGCCTTGGAGTCTTCCGATTGTTCTTTCTGTTTGTACGTTAATGGGCTTTTCTTGTATTTGTAGATTTATTGAACAGCAAAGTACGGAGTACAGCTCCTTCGCCCCTAGGAAACGGATCTGAATCATACTGGGGCACAAATCAGAATCCAATCGTATATCATATCATATCGTATCATTTGATCATATTGAGGCATCTTTGTACGATTCTCCAGATATGGATTTTGTGACTCCTGTATCTCCCCCAGAGCCCTGGCTTTCTCTTGTCTCATGGCCATCTGAACCCTGCAAGCTGAAAACTGCAACGGTTGGCTCGCGTCTTGGCCTTGTACAATAGCTACTGCGGCTCCGTGTTATGGCTTATCCACGAATCCCTACTTTTAAGTTGAAACGATCAACGATATGACTACCTTGTTTTGATCACCGTATCCTTATTATTGCCATACTATTCCGGCCTTGTCACCAATGTTTTTGTTGTTGGTTCTTTCTCGTTTTCTACTTTTTCTACTTCCTCTTCCTTCGAGTTCCTTGTTGTTTGTAACATATTCACACGTTGTGTAGGAAATTTTACCCTTGTTAATGCCCAACGACGAGTTCATTGCCTGCTTTGAGGAGGGGTCGAGTCCTGATTTCTTTGATCGAAAGAGAAGAGAGTAAAAGACAACGAAAACGACGAAAACGGGCGATTGCATCGTGCTGTCTACGCGAATGCAACGGTGGCGTGGTTTCTGTTATTTGCATCTGGGCATATTCTTCACTCTATTCTTTTGGGGGGGGGGGAGGGGTCCTTTTTTTGCTTTCCTCAGTCTTCTTCCTCTTTATTCTCTTGTCCGTTGCTCGTATCACCGTTTGTCTTCTTGTCTTTTCTTGTCAAGGCTGGCAGGTTTGGCGGGCTTGACCAGTTGGGTCGAGCGCTTGGCATCGTGACCAATTTCAGCCCTCTGCATGTCTCAAATAGCAAACTATACACGCCCTCCTCCACCTCTTCCTCCGCCTCCACCGCCGCCTACCGTTCAAGCTCCTCACCAGTATATATGCGTTGTACGAAGTGAAGTAAGTAGCACAGGTACTGTACGTCGCACCCCTGTCTTGTCACCGTGCGAGCATGCTTTTGACTTTCCCTTCACCCCTACTCTGTTCATTCTTCTTTTTTGGGCTTATTTTTTTGGTCTCTCCGTCGCCAAAAGGGCACACCCTTCTTCCCCCCTCCTTGGGTGCGCCCAGATACGATGCTGCTGTCATATCACTTCATCACTTCGATGGCGACGCACTCCCCCCTCCATATCGGACATCGAGCGCTCTGACATCCCCAAGAAAAGTTGGGAGGGAGGGAAGGAGACAGAGAGACAGGGAAGGCCTCTGCAAGCCACCTGCACACCTTGCACCTTGCACCTGTAGTAGACACAGACACAGACACAGACACAGGCAAAGACACAAAAGAGGTGTGGACGACGTACCGAAAGCTGATCCTGTTCCTTCGGGTGCCATCTCCGTGGCTAGGGACCAGCTCTTTACCTCCTTTTCCCTCGTTTTTTTTTTGCCCCTCTCAAGTGCGTTGTTGGGTCTGTTAAGTGTTAAGCACACCACCAGCAGTGTTGCAGTGCGTGGTGTATGTGTATGTACGTGGTGAGGGACACGCTGCATCACTGCATCAAACTGTCGTAAAATTTGGCGCACTTTCCGCCTATTCGCCTGTTCGCTCTTTTCTTCTTTTCTCTCTTCTTTGGTATGGTATGGTCGTCTGTGGGTTTTGGCACCTCTCGCCCTACCCTACAGGCTGGTTCAATCACCGAAAAGGATACATAAAACCCAGAAAAATGTGACTCTTGGAGGGCCTTGTCGGGGCATTGCCTCTCGTTGGGTGTTTTCGGGGTCGGTATTACGTCGTAGAAAGGGATCTTGCTGCATTAATGAGGAGAGAGCCCCTCGGGGTGCTTGGGTGTAGGTGTTGGGGACGAGCTTGAGCTGGAGCTGGAAGCTGGGGTGTTGGGGGTTAGAGAAAAGTGACAGTAGCAATCACAGTGACAGTGATAGCAAATGTGGCTGCTACTTTTTGACGTGAAGTGGCTGTTTGGCGTTTTGGCGTTTTGTCTTTTCGTTTCTTTTCTAGGCATTACGCAGTGATCGGTGGTCACCCGTTGTAGAATCTAGAACAGGGTCTGTTTTGCCTGACAGAGCCAGCTCACAATCATAATTGGAGGAGCTCATCGAACTTCTTCTAATCGACATGGTATCTCTGATTGGTGGAAAGACTCAAAAGGTAAGTCGATACGGCCGTGGCATACTTTCTTTTTTTTGAAGTTCAAGCTGTTGGCGACTATGCTGTGATTCTTTGCGTAAGTCAATCTTGTTTTTATCTGTTTGCATTTGTAGTTCGTTTGTTTGTTGGTGCTGAGCGTCAAAAAGAAAGGCTGCAAGAATCACGGGCAGGTCTTAAAAGTGTTGGCTGGGTACGTTGCAAGGGGGCGTGGCTCTAACAGGGATCATCGGCCTCAAAATGATTTGCGGTTTTTGTGGGGAAGAAAAAAAGGCGAAATCAACATTAGACAAAAAAAAAAACGTGGCGTGGCAGACCTCCACCAAGGCACTGGAGGAGGGACAAGAAGGACGGGGGAGAAAATAAAGAAGTTGATTAAATCCAATAGCCGTATGTCATACATAACCGAACAATGTGTGTAGTCCCAGGACGAAAAGGAAATAAAGGAAGTAGAAGAAAGAGAGAAAGCGCAGAGGCAGCCAAAATTATCCGAGAAAAAAAGTATCATTAAAAAGGTAAAGATGAGCACAAAAAGAGAAGCGACCCGGACAATACATTCATTCCAAGATTCCAAGAAGAAGTGAGAGATAAAAAAAAAGAGCAGTTGAGTGAAGAATCAAAGTTTCGTGTTCACTTTTTGTTCGTTTCAGTCCTGAAAGAAGACTTCCTTTGGCTGATATGGCTCGGAGACAAGTCTCGAGACAGAGGGAAGCCAGAAGCAAGGGGCCTTCCAGACTGGTGACGGCGAGGTGTGGAAATCATGATCCTGGATATCGGCGTAGAAAGCGATGGCTTCCGGCGACAGGGAGCGTTCAAAGTGCTCGTAGTCCATACCTTGACGGGAGTTGCTGAAGGTATAGATGACACTGTTGAGGCTTCCCTGAAGCTCAACCTGAAGTGAACGGTCCTATAAAGTGTTAAGAGACATGTTCGTAAACAAATTTAAGAAAAAGAAAATGATTAACGGGAGTAGGTACCTTGGTGTTGTTCTGTTCGTCACGGCGCTGCTTGTCGACTAGCACATGAATTGTGCCCTCGACAAGGATGCGTAGGGCCACGTAGGCAACATGAGTGTTGGTGGCGTTTGCCGATGTAAGGCGTTTGAGGAGGCGGGCGCTTTTGCTGCCAAAGAGCTCACGGAGCAGCTCGGCCAAAAATATTGTCAACATAATATCACACTGCGCCGTAATCATGCGCGGCAGCGGCGACTTGTTGGCCATGGAGGTGGCATCACTTGGTAGTGGTTCAATGCCGAGCCGTGCCGGACCTGTGATGAATGCTGACAGTGTCTTTTGGACTGCAAGAGGTGAGATAGGACGAGTGTTAGTGAATGGCCCAAAGGAAGAGGGTGCATGAGGCTAGCTGCATGGCGCTGCCTGCTTATTTTTTGTTGTCTTACATCTGCCAAAGTCGTACTGAAGTAAAGACTCAAGTTCGGGTGCCTGAAAAGAACATTATATATTAGTAAGACGGATTCTCACAACCTCAAGCAGGAAAATCCTATATTCTTCCTTCAACTGAAAAAAGGGAGGAAGACTATGAAAAAAAAATGATGGAACGGTTTGTGAGCTCTGGAACTCACAATTCCGGCGTCGATCAAGCGGAGGGCCTCTTGGTGAGCCCGACCTTGTGTCGCCGCCAATGGCAAGCCTGGTGTGGGATCTGAACACGGATCAAGCTGAGATATGCACCCGGATCGACCAGGCCATATGCGGGAAGGTTGATCCATTGATGGTTGCCACTGCCATCCGTATACCGACGGCCCGTCACGTCGCCGTAGCGCGGGACGAACTCCCGAACAAGTATGGAGCTCTCCAGAGTTGACCCGCTGGAGAAAGCAATCTCGACTGCCTTGGACCCAGCCTTCCAATCACTACCGTCGATCTGGGGATACTCCTCTTCTGTGAAGCGCGTGGTCAGGTCGAGACCACCGACACGATGGAAGACAATAGCCTCGTGATTGATGAGACGCATGTTGATTTTGGCAACGTGGACGAGATGGGGAAAGGGTATCGTGATAATGCGAAGATGACAAGCAAGAGAAGATGCCAATGTTGCAAAGAAGTCAATATGGGAACAAGCGAGCGTTGATATAGATGATCAGGATAGAAACGGAGGGTAGGATGGGAGATGGATCCGATTTATAGAAAATATGCAAGCTGGTAACGAGAGTAAGAAGAGGAGGGCAGAAGGGGTATGGAAGGAAGAAAAGAAAGAAAGAAGAAAATAAAGATAGGGAAAGCTTGCTATTTGTACTTGATAGGAAGCATATCAAGACCAGGGATGTGAAAGACGGGGCGTGTAGGTATGTACGGGTAGATGCAGGGTGAGGATTCTTGGGGGTACGGAGTAGATTGTTCATGTCGAAAGAGGACTGGGGTGAAGTACGAGAAGAGCTATGGGAGGGGGTGAAGAAAGTAAAGAACATTAGACCAATGAAAAGAAACGCCCTGCAACGAAGATAATAATAAAGTAATGATAAATAAAACAAAGGAGTCTGACGAGGCGGCCCGCAGCCGATGAGCCAAGAGGCATCCTCCCAGCTTCTTTCATCACGAATCAAGCCAAGACTACTTGGACTGGGAAGTAAGATGGTGCCAGGGCTATACTTATTACCTGCATTTTGCAGCTGTCATCCAGGGTCATATGTTCTTAAATGTAAAGTACATCATACTTTACTTGCCTGGCCTGACTTGTGGAGGGTGCTTGGCACATCGGTGTGTGGCACTTCGTATGTATGGTGGATTTGTGTGTATATGTACCAAAAAAAAAGAAGAAAAAAAACGTGCGTGCGTGCGTGCGTGCGCGTGTGCGCGTGTGTGTCAATGCCAAGAAGGAGCGTTTTCTATCCACACCCCACGGTGAGCGGCCAAAAGGTGAGAAGAAAAAAAAAGGGTAAGAATCAATTAGTCGCCAGGTGAGTAGGAGCTTCGGGAAAGCTCGTAGCTTGGACCTAATACATCCTTTTCCTCGTTCCCGTCATTCCAAGTTGGAACGAGCGACTTCTGGAAGCTGACGGTCTTTGAAACCGCCCGTCTAAATGGCCAATAGCGGCAATTGGGCCATGTGGTATAGATGGCGACTAGATGCTGCAGCGCTTCTCGTCTATCGCGTTTTGGTGATCGCGGCATGAAACATTGCAGCAAGTGGATTCAAACTCTTTTGAAGGGAGGTTGAATGGTGCACACCGTATCGTTGCTGTGACAGAGAGTAGGTGAGAAGATGTAAGGAATACTTCCAATAAATCAGATACAGGAAAAGAAAAAAAAGACACGGGCATGACAGGAAGGAGAAGAAGCGGTGGGAGGGAGGAGAGGATCCTGTTTTGGCGATCACTGGTACTGCTGGTGATGATAGGTGGACGGTGATTGGGATGGCAAGGTGATGAGGCTAGGGCAAAAAGCGGTATTCGTACTCCGACTGGAGTATCTTTCACCGTGCAGAAAATAGAAACACATGACACCACTGAAGGAGCCACAGTCGTGTTCTTGATATGCAGGGGACCAAGTGTGCGTCAATTAGGCGCGAGGGACAGTACAGTTTGGAGGGAGCATCAACAAGCTGTCTCTGCGAGGAAGCTTAGGACTGGTCAAGGATCAAGGATGTTGAGTATAAGGAATATGAAGGGGAGAAAAGGTGAAGGCGTCGAAAGACTGCAACAAAAGGGAGGTTTGCTCCGTCATGGGCAAGGCAAGACGTATCTCATACTCCATTTTGACAACTTCAAAACGCAACGGGTGCATAGATAGAGGGAACCAGAAGTTGTCGGAGGAAAGATGCTCGAGAACGGCTTAGCGCACATGCAGTGACGCCCAGAACGTGAGCCTCTTGCTAAACTATGTAAATCTGGCACATACGAAGTAGAGTCCATTCAGGATGCGCATATTAGCCCTTCCTGTTGGCCTCCTCTCGTATCGTTCTGGTCTTGGTCGACGCCAGGCTCCTGTTTCCGGATGTCTGTTGGAGGAGGGGTGCATTCAACGACAAACTGGGAAAAGGTCGGAGCTGTTGCGTTCAATATCTAGTAAGACGGAGCCCCATGCGAGGATCCAAGAGACAAGGGACACAGCACAAAAAGAGACAAGGCAGATGAAGTCTGTCGGACCCCCCGGCAATTTCTTGCTGTGCCCCCCCGGCGACAGGAGGGGTGTACTCAATAGTTTCCCCAGATTGCAAGCTCTTTACTCGGTAAACTGGCAGGTCGGAGGGAGAAGATGATGCAAAAGGAATGAAGAAAATGAAGACGCTTGATGCTGTGAAGAGGTTCATGCAGCGAGAGCAGAGTGGCCGATGGTGGAGTGCAGAAGGCCAGCACGTTGGAAGTATGCATCCTTCGCGAAAAAAAAAAAAAAGGAACAAAAGGTCGAGCTCCGGGACTCTGTCCATGTTCCTCTATTGTTTTTGCCTTTGCTGTTGGTTCTTTCTCTGTTGTCCGATCCCTGTTCTTGCTTCTTGTGGATTTGGCCCCCAGCTTACAGAAAATGTCGCGTCCTGCTTCTTGCTTTTTCTTTACTGCTGTCTTTTTGCGCCGCATGAGACTTCTTGTTGGTCATTTGGGCATCCTGATCCACACCGCACAATGCAAAGTGCCTGTTGCCGTCGTATTTTATTTTCTCGCCCTGTCTTGCCCTGTCCCAAAGTCGGTGAAGAGGGTACCTGGCTAGCACAGGTGTACGGCGCAACTTTGAAGATATTGTAATTTAGGGCCCTTTCCGATAAAAATAAAGAGGGCCCTTGCGCTCAAGCGACTACCCGAGGGAGTGGGAAGCTTGAGCTGTCGCGTTCAAAGCTTGTGGTCAGACAACGGCTTTCCGAGCCTTGAGGTGGGTCTGGAGTGGAGTATTGAGAGAGGATGATACGCTGTCATGGAAGCTTGGAAGGGGCCGTTTGCGGTTGTGCACGTTTTCTTTCCAAATCGTTCGCTGCCCCCAAACGTCAAGTGTCAAGCACACTCCTTCACTTCGACGAAAAAAGGCCCCCAGCAGCTCAACACTAGGGCGCACCATGTGGTACCTCTTGGCTTCGGCCATACTGTGTTATTGTCTCTTTTCTTGTACTTGGAACTCCGATTTTCCAGTTGTAGCGTATTGCTCATTCGTGCTTTTGTGCTGTCGCCATGTCTGTTGCTTATCGTCCCCTTTCTTTTTTGTCTTGCATTGACGCTCTCTTTGGCTTGGAAATGAGCAGATCGAGCTTCGGCCGGCAAAGCACATCCTGAAGGTGCAGTCCTGCCATAGAACTATTTGGGTTTTCTTTTCGCTGTTGCTCGGATCTCGTCTCCGGCGACATCGTGTCCTGATAGGTGGGGGTATACGAGAAGACACAGCAATGTGAGGGTTTTTCCGAGTCTGAAGAGGCTCCATATTGTCGTGGCCCTAATGCCTGTGATTTATTTTCTTGAAGCAGGGTTCCGCCAGCATGTCGGCTGACAGCCCTGTGCTGGGCGTCGCGTTGTAGTGGTCGCTTTGTGCCCAAAAGGATCTGCTCGACTTTCGATGAGCGAGAAAGGGGTGTGTTGCTCTCAACGGTGGTTCGTTAGAATGCAGGATGAGCATTGGCGAAACCAGGAAACCAGAAAAAGGCGAGGGTGTGGTACAGGACAATGGGACCGCACCTATATCGAGGCTTACGACTTCATGATGGTCTGAGGCCTCGACCCCTGTTCGAGAACACGTTCTGCTCCGTTTGTAATCGTGGTGATGTAAGCCAACTCGGAGCTTTCTCTTCCCCAAATTTGCGTCAGTACATCTGAACTTTACCGTGGTCAGCATTCTCTCTCAAATTTTTTTCCTGACTCTATTATTGATGAGATTGATACCGTCCGAGAAAATGGCTGTATTCCGTACACAGGATGAAACTTGGGAGGGAAGAGAGTGGCTTTGGTGACAGGGGGCAGGGGAGCAAGAAAAGCACGTTTACGGAGTAGGTTGATACCGCCAGATCACTTACACGATTAAAAGTGTACCGCGACTAAAAGAGCGGCCCGGTAATAACAGCTGCGGGCGTTGCCCGCATGCCGCCTGTCTCAGATGGGGCAGCCATCAGCGCTAGGGAACGACATGAAAACCCTTTCGGGCGCATGCTCGATGATGAACAGCGGAAGGCTTCTTGCGGAACGCAGAGTACGAGTATGAAAGCTCTGTGGGATGTCCCTGTTCCGACCATGCCGTGCATGTCTGGTATTTTGTATATACCTGTATTGGACAGTGAGCTAACATATCCATCACGATGTGCTGTTCCAGATGCAGAACAAGCGTTGAGAAGCAAGCTTGAGCCATTTTCAAGCACGGCCTTACCTGAAAAAGGGCATCGATTTGGTCAGATTAGCCCTTTTCGACTCGCGAGTTGTTGATTTTTGTCTTGGAGGTTGCAAGAAAACCAGCAAATGAGAATAAAAAGACGGTGTACCGACACGATGCAGGTGCGTGGAGGGAGACCCGCTGCGGAACCCTGTGTCCACCATTGTGCCATTGTCATATTCGTTGTTCTCGAAGATCTGTCTTAACTCCATATTATTATTTTTTGCCGTAAGAAAGAGCATGGTCTCCTTTTTTCATTATCCGATTGGATAATGTCGAGTATCTGTGCTCCTTTTCCCATGGACACAGAGACAAGGGCCGACCCGATGACGAAAGACTCGGATGGTATCTTAGATGTCACGGGGTACTCCTGCCCAAATATTGGATGGAAGCAGCCTATGCGGCAGTCGACGCCATTTTTTTCTTTTTCGACTTTCTCATTCCCAAAGTATTGATTTCATTCCTGTTTTCTCCTCTTCCAGTGTAGTCTGACGGACTAGTTTAGCCGATGCACCTCTTGCTGTGTTTGTCCAGTCGTAAAAGAGGTGGTGAGATCGGAAGGAAGCGACTGAAGCCGGTACCGCATACCTTGGCCCCGGGCCGTCAAGAAGCAAATACCGGCTAGCCGCAGATAAAAAAAGATGCGAGAAGAACCTGCCAGTGGACAGGCGAAGGAATCATACTTGACATGCGTCGTAAGGCTCCATGATTGAGGTCTGCCTGCCAAGGGTGCAGTTCTGATAGCAAAAGCGAGGCTTCGTTGTTAGATGTCCCACGGGAGAGTGGCGACAAATAAGGAACCGCTGCTCTCTGGTTTCTTGGAGTTGTTGGTTGATGTTAACAAGATCTTGCAGTCCGTTCGTAGTAGGAGTAGTTGTGGGATACTAAATCCACGGTCCGTCGAGGTGTCGTGTGCTCGAAAAAAAGCCCTCGTTTGTCTATATTTGCCTGTGTCATATCGCCCACAAAGAATTAGCAAACTGTAATGATGTGCACCAATGGATGCCATGCAAGGAACAGCCTTGGCCACTGCAGCCATAACCGTTTGCCTATTGGCGAAGGGGGAAAGAAAAGAAAGGAAGAAAGAAAGAAAAAGCCATACAATCCCAGATCAAACTCGTACCTCATGGGGTGGATCTAGACGTAGGCAGGTGCCTCCACGGGCATGAAACATGGACTTTGCTGAATGCGGAGCTCATTGACAGAGACTCTCCGTATCTCGACGGCTACATGTTCGCGGGCCTGTTCAAGGCAAGGTCGAAGTAATGAGACATTTCTTTGATATCTCCACCGGCTGTTGGTGGAGCAAGCTGTCCTCGTGGCGAACTGGGCTAGCAATGGGGAAAATGGATGGGAGTTCCCAAAGTATGCCTGTAGCGTGCGGTACAGTCCACTTTTCACTGCCGTTAGGGCGAAAACAGCACACCGCCGGATATTCGTGTGTAAATGTTGTCGAGTCAAAGTAGCTGCAAGTACTCCGTATGTTTGTTTGCATTTAGGACCCTTCTCTATCTGAGTCCACCCACTCAAAGACTTATTCGGGTGTCGATCTTGGATCCTTCGGCTGGAGACGGGCTATGCCGCCAGGAGCCCCAGGGAAAGTAGGGGAGCAGTGCGCGACGATTCGCAGCAAACAGAGTCATGGCTTGGCACAACTTGGAATTAGACAGGATCGTGTTTACTTCTTGCGGGAGCCAAGACTTATCTTGGGGCGGTACTGCACAAGGTGGCGGAAACAACGAATCATGATGCGGGTAAGTGAGTCCGGCATGCGTTTTTTCGCTTCAGTTTGCACTTTTTGTGGTCGTCTGTTGATAGTATGCAATGCACATCCCTCCTCTTCCTGTCGCCTTATATTTGCTTTTGGCGGAGATAGGTTGGGGGTCTTCCTTTGACGGCTCTCAACATGCACGGCATCCCTCTGTGATCTGTATGTCTGAGAGGCACTGGTGTTGGCAATATAGCTCGCGTAAAGATGCTGCTTTTCCCCGGTAGTACTGCCAACAAGAAAGCCGGAGACACACATGAGCTAGCTCGATTTCAAACTGCAAGTGAAAAAAAACTTTTGTCATGAAAGGTTCGAAGGGTCTTTTCAAGTTGGCACTTTAGCCTTCCTAGTACATACCTTCTTTCTTTTCTCCTGCCTTGGTAAAAATCTCTTTTTCATCTCGGCGATCGTGTCCCTCCAACCCTTACTCCTGCAGGCCCCGACACAGCCGTGGCCATGCACCCATCCGGGCCTCTTGTTTTGAACCTGAAAATGGCGGTCTGCAACTGTTCAATGTTGTTACCGCATTTGTCTTTCCACTCGGCGGCCCCGAGGAGCTCTTAGCCCTGCACTCATGGACAGACTTTGTGGAGTCATAAGCCAGAGCGTAGGGACCATGGCCTTAGCCATTGCTCCGGATGTTGGGATCTGGGCCAAGACTTGAGGACCGAAAAGGGGGATTAGCCGCTGAGCTGTGAAATATACTAACAGGAGACATCGTTAGCAGAGACAGTAATGGCGAAGCACCGATCGGCCTCGCAAGCAGCGGGACGATAGGCGAAAGAGGAGTCACTGACCAGGGAGAACACAGGGCGAGCACACGCAGGCATGGTGGAGAATTGCTTTAATGGCAAGGCTAGGTCGGAGAAAGAAAGGAAGAGTGTCGAGCACCGGCGGAGTCGTTGAGCCTGTAAGCCAAAAGCCAGCGAGCCATCCAAAGCGGTCTGGCCTTGGTGGAGCTTGCTGTTGTTTGACGACAGGGGGGAGGTCGGGTTGGGGGCGGAAAGGCATCGTTGCTGGAGGATTTTGGGCTGACATGTGTGGTGAAATGGACTTGGCGATTTTCTTTTGTTGCCTGATCCATCTCGGCCGAATTCATCGACTTGGCCATTTTGGGCGCTTTGGACACTCCGGCATTGAGCTCTTTCCATTTCTTACGCGCGTGGCGCGGGGCAAGGCCGCTTGTTTCCATTCGCGCCTTCTCTCTTTACATCTCGGTACGGAAAAGCGGAAGGAGCAACAAACATGTGTTGGGGAACGGAACTGGGTCCGGTGCTTCCTGAAGTGTCTCTGGCCAGCAAATATAGCCCAAGAAGGTCGCGCAAGGAGCGGCCTGGTATGCCTCCAAGTGGCAGGAGCAAATCGACCAAAATCGCATCTGCGTTGAGAATGTATATGATGTTTTATGCGCTGGCACAACATGATACGAGGGCGCTAATCAGAAAAAAGGGGAAGCACGACCAAAGTAAACAAATGGTGGCCCGCCAGCACACTTCCTTCCCTGATTGACAAGTTGACCCCCAACAAAAAAGCCGAAAACAAGAACAGCATAGTAAAATCTGCGCATGCAAATGCAAATGGGGAAAACAAAACAAAAGCAAACATCTTTTAGCCTCCCTCGAACCTCTTTCGCCTCTGCCACCACGAACACTTCAAGCATCGTTATCCACCGTCATCACCACTTGTACGCAAGTCTTGTCGTCATACATCTTGATAGCACTCTTGGCAATTGGCCAGTCATTTCCTGAACTCTGGAAAAGCTTTTCTTTTTCCTTCTTTGACAAATCGGCCCCGCTGCACTTCAAAAAATCCATCATCATGTCGTCCCCAACGCCATCCCTGCAAGTAAGTAGGAAAATGAGAGACCCCGTATGAGGAGCATGACATGCAAGAAGACAAGGCCAGCCCACGGCCAGCTGCATGTCTTGCTTCTTGCATGCAAATCCTCTTCAATTGCATGATACTGACGTTCTTTTCTCTTCTCTTTTCTCATCTAGCCAGAGCTCACTCCCACACAGGTGATGCAGAGGTCTACCAAATTATGCAGATTGTTTGAGACGCTCGGCGTTCTTGTTTCTGAGATCCAAGCTCTCTGTGTTAAGAGTTTCTTCCGCTTCGTATTCGACATTCTGTTCTTCTTTGCGCCGCAGCTGAATCCGTTCAACATTTATGATAGATACAGAGCTGCCACGAAAGACAAGGGCCTTTTCTTTGTATGCCCTAGGTGTCACAAGGCCACACAGCCTGGGCAGCCTAGAAATGGCGTGGCGGCGGCGGCCACGGCGGCCACGGCCAGAACCCCCCACAGGAATGCTCACAGGCAGACAAGCCACCTACAGAAGCTGCAGTTGGTGAGGCTATCATCAACGGTGACAACGAGCCGCTCAAGACGAATGGGCTTGCATGCCCAATTGCATGTGGACATGCAGAATAAGCATAAATGTGACGATGGAGCTACATCGTGCGTGCATAAACAAAGCGGCCCGTGGGGGGGCACATCTGGATAGAAATATCCGTCTGCACGCATGAGGGGCGTTTCTGACAATATCTTCCCTGTTGCAACGATGCTTTTTTCAGCTGTCCTTGGAGGGATTTTGCCACTGTCGTTGTTGCCAGCTGCGACCCTTTCACCAACGGCTCGCGTCATTCTCCCAAGGCAACCTGGCGAGGGCACATTGCTTCCCTATAGGAAGGTTTTTGTCTAGGCTATGTGATCTTGCTAGTCTAAGACTGGGGCTGTCATGTTCAACGGGTGTTTGTGTACGATATGTTACGGTTATGATTTGTCTTTTGCCCGAGTGTTTCCCTAAAATCCTGTTCCTAAAATAGCTACATAGTATTTCACTAGAACGCAGCAATTGGCCGCCCTTGGTCTCTTCTCTATCCACAGCATATCTCTGCGCCCATAATCGTGATGGCTTCTATAGCTTGATAGTCTGGGAGTACACACCCGAGCCGCCGCCCCACGTAAATCACATCCTTGTCCTTGTCGGTGCGCCCAAAGGCACACGATGTCGAGCCCGTCACAGACGCCACCTGGGTGGGTTTGCCGACGGCCGGGTCGACTTCGACGACGGAATTCTTGCCGTTGGTCGCTACATAAATCTTGCCGTTGGGACCAAAGCACAAGTCGTCGCCCATCAGGTTCGTCCACAGCGTCACCACGGCGCCCGTCGCCTTGGCCGTCACGGGGTCCACCGGCACCTTGTGGAACGAGTTCTTGAAGATGTTGGTGTACCACACGACGCCGTCCTTGTACTTGATGCCGTCAATGCCAAAAGGAATGCCACCGGAGGGGGCCATGGTCGGATCGGTCAAGACGACAGAGGAGTCGCCCGTCGAGACCGAAAAGCGGTAGACGTTGCCCTTGCCGGCATCGGCCACGAGCACGGTGTCATTGTCAAACACGGCCAGGCCGTTTAGGTTGCTGGCCCGGAGAATGGCCTTGATGAGGGATGTCTTGGGGTGCCGGCGGTAAAGTCCACCTTGTAGATGGCTTTGCCGCTGCCGCCAATAACGGCAAAGACGTCCGGGGCAATCTCCCCGATACCACTAAGACCGACGGCACCCGTGACGACAACGGCGGTGGCTGATGTCTTGGCGACGGGGTCGACTGAGTACAGGTTGGGGGAGTTCATGTTGGTGGCAAGGATCTGCCCATTGCTGCGGACGGCAATGTTTTCGACGGAGGCAATCTTGGCGACCTGAACGGCGGCGGACTGGCGACGGCAGACGGAGGCGGCCAGGGAGGTTGTCGTGGTAGTGGCCAGCATAAAGAGGAGGCCGGCCAGCGCGCGGCGAATGCTCGTGGGTTGAGACATTGTATGAGTCGGGTAGGTGATGTATCGGTATTCGAGACGGCAAAGCGAAACAAAACAAAACAAAACAATCAACGGTATGTACAAAAGAAGAAGAAGAAGAAGAAGAATCACGCAAGGAGATCTGACGATAGGGACAGTATAGGAAACAGCACAGAGAAAAAGTCAAAAACCACGTTGAAGAAGATCGGCAACGATAGGACCCAGAAAGGGGAAACCCATCGGCTCCATATTTCAGTCTCGCACGTTCTTGCGCCGTTTCTCTCGTCCCTCTTGGCAAGGCTCAATTGTCGGCTTCATTTACGATCGGAGGTTCGTCTTTGTTAGTGTTCTATCTTACACATTTGGGACGGGCATCGAAAATAAAGTTTGAATATCTCCTAAAGTGGAGAGGCGAACAGAAAGACGGCAGGGGGGTAAATACAGAAGCCGGGGGGAAAACATCCAGAACACGAGCCGAAGAGAAATAGTCGAAGCGAGGGAAATACAGAGTGTGTTGATTTGGGTGGCCGTCTTTTGGCTAATATACTAAAGGGAGCCAAGAAGGAACGAAGGGGGAAAAAAAAGGTACAGATCCTTGCTAGCCGTCTCGGCAGAGGCGATCGAATGGATGGAAATGGATAGGAAATGGATGGGAATCGGATTTTGTTTATTATGTCTAAAAATGAATGTGAGCGACCTTTGGAAAACTGTTGTCCGTAGTCTTGTCTTCAAATGCTGCTCATGTATCCCATGTATGTATTTCCCGTTGTTGATATTAAGTCCCATTCCCTGTCAGTCTTGGGTATATGTTTTGACTGAGAACCCTGTCCAGCAGTAATCCGTCATGCAAACAAGGCCATTCTTGCGCTGGTGAGAATGGCCGTAGAATCATTATATACAGTAGAGAGACTGTGTGTGTGTTTGTGCGTCTCTGAGAGATCACACGGTAATGTGTAGGGCGTTGACGGGACCCATGATGTCGTCCACAATAGTCGTGGCAATGCTGTTCCAGTCGCCCATGGTATCCGCCGGCGTGTATGCCCGCGGCTTTGGTGGTGGTTTCGGAGGCTGGTCCTTGCCGTAGTTTGCGTAGTTTGCGTAGTTGGCAGTCGTTGTCGTGTGGACAGGCGTACCGTTTGCTGTTGCCCGGTTGGAGATGATGCCAAAGTCGTCAATGATGAGAGGAGGTAGGGGCCGGTCGGCCCAGTTATTGTTGTTGTTGTTGTTGCTGTTGCGGGAGGAGGTGGTGGCAGTTTTAGAAGAGGATGTTGTCGCTGTTCTTGATGAAGCGGTCGCAGCTTTTGTAGCCGACGTCGAGGTGCTGGCGTTCGCTTTCGGGTTTGATGCAGCTGAAGCAGCCATCACTGGGGTAGACACGACACGACGAGGCTTGGACAGCTTGGCTTTCGGCGGTGATGCCTTCTTCTCGCTCTGGCGGGCTGGTGTTTCCCTGGTCGTTGTTGGCACAGCTTTTGCTGGCACGACCTTTTCGGTAGCCGACTCAGGCGACGAGGACGGGCTCTTGGACCGGAACAGAAATAGCGGCTTGCGTGGCGATAGCTTGGATCCGCGCTTTACATCCTTCTTGGAAGCGTCGGGTGGTGAAGAGGAAGAAGACTGGAGTGAAAGAGTGGAGGTAGTCTGGAATGTCGAAAAGGATGGAGTGCCGGCAGCGGAGCATCCTTTGCTTGTGTCGAATTGTTGTGGGTGTTGCTGGGGGCGGGTGACAGTGCTGTAACCGGTTCAACAGGGGGAAGGAGATTTGTCGTCGAGGTTGCGGGCGACGGCGGGCTTTCCGGTCTCTGGATGGCAGCAACCTTGGGGCAAGGACTTGCACTTCCTGTACCTTGGCAGTGGTTTCGACGCGTGGCTTCGTGTGTGTCGGGTCCGACTTGTGCGTCCGGGAGTGTTTCTTGTGCTTCTTCTCGGCTTCTTCGTCTACGGGTACAGAGATATAGATGGCGAGGGCGTCGGCCTGGAGAGCCAGTGCCGAGGCACTTTCGTGGCTGGGGTCAAACAGCTCAAGAGCCTCTTGTAGGGTCACAGGCTCATCTATGGCCTCGCGGCCCAGCAGACAGCAGCCCGGCGACCATGTCGCTTTTGGTCGAAGATGCGAGGGCAGGGCTTCTGCCCGTGCTGCCCAGAGCCGCTTCCACGGCTTGTGGATGGCCGGCTGGTGCAGCAGGCCGTAGATGACGTTGGCAAAGTGCCAGTGGCCGAGGGTGCGGCCGCGTTCAAAATGGCCGGCGACGTGGCTCTGGTAACGCTCCAAGGAGCCGAGGAAGGCGGCACAGAAGCCACAGGCCCAGGCACGTTGAGTGAAGGCATGGCCAGTAGTGTCCCGGCCGTCGTCGGCGCGAGACAGGCTCCGTTCCTTACCGCGGCAGGCGACGTCGTGGAGCACCCAGGTAGTACGGTTGCCGAGCTTCTCGCCGCAAGCGGTGCACCAGTATGAGTGAGATGGTTTTGTTGTTGATAAAAGAGTTGTCGAGGAGGGCTCCTTGTCCTGAAAGTCGGCTGCACTCGTCTTTATCCGCAGGACTGGCTTGGACCTTGGCTTCTTGATAGCACTCGAGCTTGTCGTCATGCTTGTGCTTATGGTTGTGGCTGTGGCTGTTTTGGGATCTGACGGCTGTTTTGTTGATGGCAGCTGAAGAGGCGCAGGGACATCCGAGATGGAGGAGAACGACCTTGACCGGCCGTGGACCGTGGGGTCCTGGAGCTGGGATGTCGAGTAGGAGCTTCGGAGTGGTTGTGAGGAGGTCGTTACGGATACGGACTGGGACCGCAGACGTTGCGAGTATGTAGGTGATGGCATGGAGGCCGTCCAGCGGCTGGCATCGGCAGTAGGCGAGATGGCCGATGCTGATTGCAAATCTGTGGCCGAGAAGACGGCAAAGTCCTCTTCTGATTCTTCTGGGAGAGGCGGGCAGTCAAAGAGCGACGACGACATGAATGCTGATATTGACCCTGTGGTGGTCGACGAGGACGATCTGGTAGAGTGAGTTGTCGAGTGAGTTGTCGAGTTTGCCAGCGAACTTCCGCGGGAACGACTTGACGGCTGCTCATATTGTTCGAGGAGAGCTCGCAGCAGAGCTTCGCGGTCGCGGGCTGAGAGAGTCTGGACGTGTTGGCGAGCGGCAGCCAGGTGTGCTGGTGGCAGGCTGCCGTATGCCACGGCAGGCGCGTCCAGTGCCATGTTTGTGTGAGGTTGGGTGATTTTTTTGAGCGTTGTCGAATCGTATCAGAAGAATCTTTTCTTAATAGGAACCATAGACGTATAGGGCGGCGGTGCTTTTGCTCCGAATTGTGGGCTGCATCATCAGATATGGAAGGTACGATGCAGAATGGACGTGTGCATAGGAAGGTGCGAGAGAGGCGAGAACAGGTCGATGCAGGTTTGTGCGATATGTAAAAGGAAAGAACGGAAGGAGAAATAAAGAGGAAAGTATGATCAACGGAACGAAGAATATAGAATATAGGTAAGAGAGAAAAGAGGGAAAGGAGAATATGAAACAGAATAAAAAATAAAACAACAAAAACGAAAACCGAGCCTCTGCGTACGCGCACCCAGAGGTTTATGCACCATGCGTCTTTGCGTGTAAGTTGCGTGTACCTTTGTACCTCTATGCGCTACAGTTTGCTGCAAGCCACGGCTACGGCACCTGTTGACGCTAACAAAAAGGGACAAATAGGAAGGAGAAAAGGAGCCCCAGGAGCCCATACAGTCAGGGGGCACGCCAGTGCATGTTTGAGCTTCTGCTGACAGCCTCTTTTGTCGACGCCCTCCCATTTGCTCTTATTTAAGGCCTTTTTTTTCCTAGTTGTTTCCTGTCTCTTCACTGGTCAAGTCTGTCAAGTCTGTCAGGCAGCCCCTTGTCTGTTTTGTACCTCCTTCTCGCTCCTGGGAGCCCTTGTACCTCCTGTTATTTCTTTGGTCCCTGTTTTTTGGTCTTTTTTGCAGGGGAAGCAGAGAGAAGACGACGAGACGACAGGCATGCTTCTGATAGTCTGATAGTCTTGCTCGTATCTGGCCACATGTTTCTCGTCTGCTCGTCTTCTTTTCCTTTGTCTTTTCTTTGATCACGAGAGGAACAAAAGGCGTTAGTCTCTACTTGAGCCTGGACCTTTCGTTCCTCTTTTGTGTGAGAATAAAAGTGTGTGTGCTTCACATTGTGCAAAAGTCCGAGTGTCTCCCCAACCTCCTCCTCCTCGGCCGCCATGCGACCACCACGGCCACAACAGACAGCAAGAGTGTACACCACTGCACCACTGCACCACTGCCGGCTTTTGCTTGTGCTTGTGCTTGTGCTTGTGCTCGTGCTTGCATCTCTCATGCTCTCTCTCCTGCGCAGGTCGATAGCTAAACACGAAACGCTGTTCAACGTCCGCGACCCCACTTTTTAACCAAACCCTCCTTGTCTCCTTGGTCCACTGTCAGAGGTGATCGCTACCAGGTGGTGTCTTAAGGTGGCCTGGATCGGCTGGGTTTCCAAGGCGAGCAGGGGTCTCTTCTCTCTTCCGTTGCCTTTTGTCGCCTGGCTGGGCGGTCCGTATGTACGGAGTAGCTGCGTAGCAGGCGATCGTCGGTCCCAGCAAGCCAACCAAACAGCCAAACCAACCCGAGCCAACTTTGAACCCTGACGAGAAAACCAGAACGCCACATGGAAAGACGATCTTGTTGATTTCAGGGTAAAGATCGTGAGGATCACCTTAAAAAGAAGGAAGTAGGAACGTAGGAAGAAGGCGTTGAGGCGTTCAAAGCGCACGAGGCGTTCGAGGCGTTATTTGTTTCTTGTTTTTCAGGCTGATCACGGATGTGTTTTTGTTTTCCTGTTTTACAGTGGCTCGAGTGGGCAGAACTGAGGCGAAAAACAACCAACTGCGGCATGTTCAACAGACGATCTCGAGTAAACTTGCAAGAAAAACAGGAGCCAGAAAAAGCCAAAACAAAAGAAAACCAGTTCTCTGTACGTCGTAGGTCGCTCTCTGTCTCTCTGTACGAAGTATCGACTCCATTCGCCGTGGTTCTCTTTTCTGATTTCTTTGCGTGCGAGTGAGCAAGTCCTCCTACATGTCTTAGGTCTCGTCTGCAGCTGCATGTCTCACATTCTCTCTGTTTAGAGCTGGAGGGCCCGCTACGAAAGGACAGGAATATGGGAGTTGGAGTAATGGGTAAAACATGACAGTGAGAATGCTTCTGTTTCCCATGATTAGATTTTTTTTATTTTTTTATTTTTGATACGCATACGACTATCGTATTTAAAAAAGAGAAGACGGATAAGGGGGAAAAAAAGTATAGAAACGTATCTGAATAAGATGGGCCGCTCACCAAACTGTTGCATTGCATGCTGTCAAGAAGCAACGATGAAGAAGAAGAAGAAAAGGACATTGACAAAAGACACAAACGGCAAAATCAACAGCGACAACACAAAGACAAAGTCCCGCCGAAGAAGACATCTCCTTCATCGTCCAACAGAAACACGCTCCACCGTTGCGCAAAGCCACCCTGATGTCTCTCTTTCTCTCTCCTCTCTCCTTCCTTTCTTCTTTGTTTTCCTCCTTTTTCTTTGCCTCCCCCCAAAACCCTGAATGCACGCTCTGACATGAAACAACGGACAGGTGAGGGGGCGCTCGTTTCGAAACACAACATGGGCCAGTCAGTGGCCAGAGCCGCCCACCCTCTTTACCCCTGTCGACCAGCGTCTTGGCACTTGCCCTCTTCTGGGCCCTTTTGGGTGCTGCTTGTTCTATTAGCCTGTTAGGGGATGATCAACTGCCAATCCCACGTCATTTTTACAAACCAGTCAAAACAACGCAACAGCTCAACGGCCCGGCCTGAGAATGACAGCGGGATAGAAGAAAGAGAAAAAAAAAAACCCCAAAAAGGAGAGAAAAAAACTGTCGACCACTGACAGCTTGGTTCGACCTGCAGACCGTGAGTCCGTGACAACATGCGTCAAAGGAGGCTCGAGCGCTGCTGCCACTACTGCCATCCGGTATCCGTAGCCGACATGCTCTACCAGAAGCCTTTTGGCCGATCCTTAGTCGGCGGCTGGCAGGCCGGCACAGGTGCAGCTGCAGCTGCAGCAACGCAACGGCGGTCAGCTTGAAAGGCGGCGGGGTGGGAAGCTTCACGCACTGCCGCGATGGTCTTATCGTCTGGGACAGCACACTTCTGCTGCTTGACGACGACGCTGATGGCGCGGATGCCGGGGATAGCGGCCATTGCGCGGGCAAGAGCACTGCGGATCTGCCACCCCCGCTTGCCGTTGCTGTCGTCGTCCTCGTCACTCGCGCAGCGCCGAAAGTCTTCGCCGTCGGTGTCCGGCCAGGTCTCGTTGGTGATGGCCTCGCCACGCTCCCAGGCACAGTCGTTCTTGACAGGAATGGGGACAGCGCCAACAGACTCGAAACGCGTGTCGCCGTACCAGCGCTGCAGCATCCAAAGTTGGAATCTCTCGGTGCAACGCATGTCTTTAGGCAGCCAATAGTACATGTTGACTGCACCACTCTCAAAGACGTGCCAGAAGAGTCGAATGGGGTTGCGAGGCCGCTTCTCGTCGGCGGACTGGCGGGAGAAGGCAGACTTAGGCTGACCAAGGACATAGGCGAGGCCCAGGTCGACGAAGCGGTGAAAACGCAACTTATGCTCAGCAATGCTTCGGTGACGGGAAGTGTCGTCCGCCCCCTCGCTGATGTCTTTAAGGAAGACATTGCGAGGGGCCAGGTCGCCGTGGGTGATGCCATGGAAGTACAGACGGGCGTATGCCTCAAGAGTAGTGGCGACGACCTCAAGACGAGCCTCGTTGGTCATGCCGTTGACGTCGCCGAAAACGAGCTGAGTGGTCATGGGACGGCCCTCGACACGCTCCATGAGAATGATGCGCACGCGGCGAACAGGGTTGGGCTCGTGAAGGAGAGGGTGGTCCGGGCCCTTGATCTCCGCAAGGTAGTCCTTCTGGTCTTGGCTCAACGGCAGCTCAACAGAGTACGAGCCGTAGTAGGCCGGCAAAAGCTTACCGTCCGCGCCCTCCCGCACAAGGTGCTTGTAGGCAGCCGTTTCGCGACAGTACTCCATGTCGGCCATGTCGACAATGTCGTACGTGCCACTGTGATGGTAGTACATCGGGTCGAAGATTTTGGCAACGACCGATGTGGGCAGCGTGGTGGAAGGAGGGGGACAAGCAGTAGCATTTGTCAGAGACGAGGCAGAAGACACGGGAGGCGACAAAGTGGGAAGTGTGCCGCTGACAATGCGGCAGGCGACGAGGTGGGCGCCACAAGTGAGAATATCGCGGAGGAGCTCCGCGATCTCGATCTCCAGGCGAGGAGCGTCTGCAGCGGGCTCAGGGCCGGGAGGCTGGTTGTGGATGCAGTAGATGCTTTGGGGCAACTGCTCGACTCGCATCTGGGCGAGGACCTCCTCACCGCGGCGGTGCTTGACTTTGTAGCCGTTCCCAAAGGGAGGAGGGGCTTCATGCTGCTGGATTGACCAGCGAGAATTGACGCGGAACGGCGAGTCCGGTCTGCCCTTGTCCAGGTAGGGAATGTTGAACTTGGGCTTCTTGGAAGCCTTTCCCGTCTGGCGATGTCTGCGAGGCATGGCGAGGACAAGGCTTAAGTGTGGAGTGGAGGTGTTGCGTGTTCAAGGTGGCAGTGTGAAGACGCGAAGCCGCAAAAAGTTGGTGACTCGGTCTGGCGAGAGAATGAAGTAGTGACAGACAAATTTGCGAACGAGCAGATCAGTGAGTAAAGCAAGAATGCTGAAGAGTCTGGTCGTCCAAAACCAAATCGGTCCTGAAGTCAAGGCCCCAGTGAAGTGTAAGAGGCACTTGACAAACAAATGACAACAAACAACAAAGAGACTGCCAATGGTGAGAGGGCACGAAAATGAGTGTGAAAGAGCAAAAGGGAAAAGATCTCAAGACATGCCGGTGGCCAGATTCTGAGGCAGCAGTGAATGAAGTATAGCTTCAAAGGAGTAGACAAGCTGCGAGTCGAGTATGTGGAGGAAAAGACAGTAGCAAGAAAAGAAAGGAAAAAAAGAAAAAAAGACGCGTCACACCAGCGAGAAGGTGAACAACAAACAGTGACTAGGTGAAGTGAGTGGGGTACGTCGTGAAAAGATCGAGACAATGGAGGAAAGTGACCGCAAACGAAGTGAAGAGAAGGTCGAGGGTGAGAAAAAAAAGAAGGGAAGAAAGGCCTCGCTTTGGTCGAGGATGGCAGAGAAGATATATATTCGGCAGGACCGAGAAAATTCTGCAAGCTGGCAAGGTAGGCAGTGACCATGAGACGGTGAGGAAGGTGAGGTTGTTTCCATACATGGAAGGAACCATGAGGACTTTGCAAACGAATGGGGGGGAGACCGTGTGTGGTCGCTCCTTCCTTCTTTTGCGTCGTCGAGCACGCTGGTGACTGGTGTGGACAAACCGTCCCCACCTGAGTCATCCGACAAACAGCAAAGTGAACTGAATATCAAACAGAAAGCGAAAACAGACTGAAAACCGACTGAGAAGAGAGTATACCGAGAGACAATGGACAGTGGACAGCTCAACCGACGGAACTCGACGCGAACATCCTTGAGTATATCGTGGCCAGGCCCAGACCGGTCTCAGTCTCAGTTCCAGCCAGTCTCAGTTTCTCGTGACCTAGGAATCGGCTGCTCCGCCAGTCAAGGGTTGCGGTTCGAGGTTCTGCTGGCACGAGCCCTTTTAGGACGTTTTCTGCTGTTTCTGCGACCGGTAAGCACTTCCCTTCCCAATGACGTTGGATGTCTGGGCTGGATGCCGTTGAAGGCAGCGGCTCTAGTGGCTATGCTTTCTTTCTCGTTACAGAGTAGGGGATTGTGCGTTTGCCATCTCGACGTCGTGACATATGTTTCACTCTGGCACACGGGCAAGATGGCCAATGATGCGAACGTGTTCACCTTTGTCGGTCTCTCAGTCTCTGAATCTTCAGTGTTGGGTAGCGCAAGTTATTTTATTTTTACTCTTAAAATACTCGTTTCAGACAATAGGGTTTCTCTCGAAAAGGCAAAAGCCCGTGTTTGCCTTGATCGTATTTCTAGATTTCTCGTCAAGCGTAGGGCACTGTCGCTGGACATGCATGTCATGCCTCGCTCCTCATCCTCCGTGGCATCATCCCTTCCGTGGTATCACACTAAAATAAACAGAAAGTAAAACAGACTCCTAAAACTCCACGATGCAGCCCTAGTGGTACTTGTTCTTCTCGTGGTGCACATCATTCTCGAGGAAGATCTCGGTCTTGCCGTTCATCTTGTCGCCAATGTCGAGGCAGAGCAAGCAGCAGATCAAGCCCAGGCCAGCAAACGAGAGCGAAGACAGCGCGGTAATCTTGAGGCCATGGGCGTAGGACCACTTGTAGGCGTCGGTGGCGGCAGCAAGGATGGCATCATTAATACCGGGGACGGCCTCGAGGGCGGACGAGCCGAGCGAAAAGGCAGCCAACAGCTGCTGGCCGTACTTGGAGTCGAGGCCGGCAGCGATGGCGGCCTGCGGGACGGTAACGGCGGCTTTGGACTTTTGTGTGTTGGTGAGGACCGACATGTAGATGGCCGTGGCGAGGGAACCGCCAGCGTAGCGGCCGACGCCGGCCAGACCACCCGAGATACCGAGCTCCTCCTGCGGGACACCCAGCTGTGTAAAGGCGACACTCTCGTACTGGGCCCAGCCGAAGAAGCTCTGCATAAGGAAGGTAAAGGCGATCATGGTGCCCTTGTTGTAGGGAGTCACGAGCGCCATGAGGCCACCAAAGAGGGTCATGCCGCTCCACGAGGCAATCAGGGTTATCTTCCAGTGCTTGATCATGTCGCCGAAGCAGATGAGCATCATGGCGCCAAAGACGAGGCCCAGGTTGGCGGGCAGGGTCAGGAGGAGCTGGGTCGAGCGAGGTGTGGTGGCGTCAACATAAAACACGGAAATCATGGTCGGCCAGATGACGTTGATGCTGTAATAGAACATGGTGACGATGAACGCCACGATAAAGGGCGCGGTAAACTCGCGGCCGTTTTTGTAGCGGAAAATGTGCGGCGGGCACAGCGGGTATTTGACATTGGACACGGTCTCCCAGATGCCAAAGAGGATCAAGACACCAAAGCCCGAGACCATGGGACCAATGACGGCCGGCGACTTGGACGACATGCTCGATGTGTTGATGATACGACGAGCGTCAGGCAGATACCGGGCACCACGAGAATACAGCCGACATAGTCAAGGCCGCGCAAAGCATCCTTCCAGGGGATACCACGCGGGTGCTTGGGCGGGAAGTAGAGGAAGGCGATGCCCATGAGCGACAGGAACTGGGCAATGAAGCCGGCCCAGTAGACGTACTTCCAGGTGGTATCGGCACCGTCAATCACGTACTTGCCAATGACGGGGCCAATGACGACAATAACAAAGACAAAACCATCGGACAGGCAGATACCAATGTGGCGGAACTTGTTGGGCATCAGTTCAGGGATCGAGCACATGGCCATCTGGCAGAAACCGCCGCCGAAACCGGTAATAGCGAGACCAGCGATAAACTGTTGAGAGCCGTGCGCGGTGGCCGTCACAATATAACCGACGCAACAGACTACGTTACCAAACAACAAAAGATGCGACGGCCAAAGAGATCCGAGTTGGTACCGGCGAGGAGGAACCCGATGGCGTTGGCAGTCGTGTAGGCGGGGACTGTACACAGAGTCAGTAAGTAAAATGGACGTTGAGAGGGCTGTTCATCTGTATTGTTCGGAGTGTGACCTACCGTACCACCCTACGAGGGCTTGGTTGCCGCCGAACCAGACGACAATCTGGCTCTGCATGGCACCCGTCGTCGGACAGGCCAGAAGGAGAGACCAAAGGTCGACGACAGGATAAAAATGACCAGCCACGTCTTCCACGTCATCTCGACCTCGCTGCCGTTGAGCGTCGTCAGCGAGCGGTCGTTGCCGGTGCCCTCGGGCGGCGTCAGCGTGTTCTCGACATTCTCAACGTCGTGCTTCTCGCCCACATTGGCGATGCGGTCGGAGCCGCCAGACACGGACATGGTGGTGTTTGTTGGGAGGTGGTGATGAGAAAAGAAGAGAAAAACAAAAGGGGACGAAGAAAAAACAGTCACACTGTTGGAGAAGATGGAGAAGACGGGGAGAACGAAAAAAAGAAAAGAAGGGGAAGCTGGGCAAAACACAAGTCACCGAGGATCTGGTCTATATTTTATTTTCTTTCCTCCTGGACTTGGGGTCGTGCTTTGGATCGTCTTATATGAAAGGCAGGGGTCGAAAGGAAGGGGTGGACACCATGGAAGAGATTACCAGAGATAATTGAAAGAATAAAATAAAAGCCGTCACAAAATAAAAACGTTTCCCGGGGGCCCCATAACTCCATCGTCCATTGATCTCCAGAAACGGTGTGTGATATGCAGCAGGCAGCAATACACAATGAAAGCAGATCCAGAATGGGCCCAGACCAGACCAAACCAACACGACCATCTCTGCCATGACGTGCAGTCCGTTCCGGAGTCAGTCACCCTTAGACAACTCGGCTTCTTCCAGATTACAGACACGAATACGACGTAGAAGCACTTTCGCCAGGGATACAGCTACCGAAGGCAGGCGGTAGACGACAGACGGCAGACACAAACGGTGATCGATCTTTTATTTCAGCTTTTCTTCGTCTAATCTTCCACACACACATTCAACCTCACGGGTCAGGATCCATGGCCTTGGAGTCGAGATGATCGTCGTCTGCTTGTGCCAGCTGAAATACTGAGTTACGGGTTCCCTTTGAGCGGTATAGAAAATGGGGGACGGGGAACTCTTGGAGAAGATGTCCTGGCAAGTAATGCAAAGTCCCCGAGATCGCCACATACTCTCCTCGCTCCTCCTTCAACTTCTCCATCTTCTCCACCTTTGTTGCTTCGGTATCTTTTGTGCTTTGTCTCCCCCAAAGAGCATGTCCAAGGCCAATCAGAGTGCCTCTTAACGAGTCAACATGCAGAAAAGATACGGCGAGCATTCGCCCAGGGCACCAAATACTTCATAAGCGAAGGACAACAAAGTCCAGCCAAGCTTTCACGGTCCGGCATTGCGGAGTCTTGTCTTTTGGGGGTTAGGTCTTTTAGTCGACGGCAAAGGCTTTTCGAGGCTTGTAGTAGGCCCATTAAGTTGAGAGAGTGCTTGTGAACGGCAGACGTTCCGCTATCCACGGTGCATTGCTTTACTGCTCTTTGTGAAGAAGGATTTTTGGGGTTGCCATCGTCTGTTTGTGCATTTTGTGCATCTCTTTTTATTTTTATTTTTCCCGTTCTCCTCTTTCTCCTCTTTAAAGTAGCAGTCTTCCCCCTCTCGATGTTGAGCCACGGCAAAAGACCACAAAGAAGAGAAAAGAAAAGAAGCTGAGAAGAAAAGAAGAAGAAAAAGAAAGACCAACATGGACAAGGGGAACGAACAAGCAACCAAACAAACACATAAAGATGAGAGAAAATGTCAAATGATGTCCCAAAAAAGCCAAGATGGCAAGGATGTGCAAACAAAAGGTCCAGGTCCGGACGCCAAACAAGGAAACGCTTTACTGGCCCTCAAGAGCTTTGATGACTTGTGATGGACGAGATGATGGCACGTCTTTTGATTTACTCCGGTGATACTGCGAGACTGTCTGTTGCGCCCGCCTGTTCGGTATTGCTTTTCCTGGAGGTGGTACTTGTTTCCTTGTAAGTCGTCGAGCTTTCTCCACTTTGGGCCTGGTCAGGTCTGGGGCTTCAGACTCTTAGTGGCCCAAAGGCTAGCCTTGTGGATTTCTTCTCCGCTCGCGTCGTTCATTTTCTTCCTTCCTACTCCGTATTTACTCTTTTTTTCACCTAAAAACCCGGAGTACCCCAGGTTTTGCGGGGAATCTTGTAAGCCAAGTCAAGAAGGAAGGTCTCCATTTAGTGCATTAACAGCGGCGTTTACTTGACGCTTCTTGTGAACGTCCAAGGTTCGTTGGCGTCGATCATTTGTCTTCTCTTGTTTTCTTTGTTTGGCCTCTTCACGCTTTCCTGTCTCCAAAGCTGTACGGACTCCAAGTTTGGGCCAAGTGATAGTAGAGAGTTTGAATGGAGGAAGGGTGAAAATTGGAGATGGGACGAAAAGAAAAAAGAAAAGAAAGCTTCTTCTGTCAGATTCAAGGTGTGCACGGCCACGTATTTGCTTCCCTTGGTTATGTACGCGGAATAATCTATCCAGCCCTGGAGCACGCGTCCAATACCGTCTTTTAACTCCACCTTTTAACAAGGTCTCCAATGTGTCTGGGCGGCGCACAAGACGGGGACGTGGCAGGCTGGAGTTGCACTTGTGATTCATCGTAGATCACGTTCAAGTTTAGTGGACTCACGTCCCCTGTTTTGCCTCTTTCTGCTTTCTCCATTGCATCTGATCAAAAGCTCCAAAGTCCGGTCTGTTTTTTGTACGAGTATGACACGAGTGCATTGAAATATCTTCATCTCATCTTGCCCTCCCTTCTTGAAGCGGTTTTCGTTATCCTCTTGAGAAGTTGGCCGGTGATGCCATTCATGACAGATACGCGAAACATTGGAGATCTGATCAAGCTTTAAGAGATGAGTTGGAGCGTGCCACTTTAACTCTCGTTTAGGAGCTGAGATCACCAATACTCCAAGCCACAAGCTCGCCATAAGCTCTCCCCCAGACTTCTCCAAGGTCGCCGTTGAGAGGCAGTTGTCCACAGCTCGGACTAACCCAAGTCTCGCTTGGAGAGAGTTAGTCCGCACCCCTTGAAAAGAACCCCGGAAAAGCACCTGCTGTCAAATGCGGAGCCGAGTGTCACATTGTCCGTTTTGTTCGTATCTTGCTCGTTGTGGTCATAATAATACTATTATTTTGAATTTACGCAAGTATTGGCTCAAAACGGAGCCCGGAACGGGTGCTATGTACAGTTTGGGTGCCCCTTGCTCCTAGTCTCCCTTTATCTCTTAGACCTCTCCTTGACCTCCACCTCCGCACCGCCTCCGCACCTCGCGGGTCGGTATCCGGGAGGGGTTTGTGTCTTGGGTCTTGTGTCTTGACTTGTTCGTTCCTCTTTTAGTTTTGCTTCTGAAAGTTTGTTACTCCTTTGCAGTATTGGCCTTGGTCACGCCTTCACTCGCATCAATGCCCGGGTGAGCGTTTCCAAACGCAATCATGTCGTGGCCCGCGTACACCGTGATGCTCGACGTGTCCATGAACAGATCGCCGTCAGCCACCAGCGCCGAGAAGTTGGGTGCTGTAAAGAACTTTTCGTAGTCGTCCCAGTTGCGGAACCACAAAGTTGAGCAGCCGTCAAAGTCCAGGACATTCTGGCCAATTTTGGCGAGCCGGGCCTTTTCCTCGGGCGATGTGTGGTGCTGGACGTATCTCAGGACATTGTACTGGACAAAGGGCGGCGAGGCAATTGTGAGGTCGGCGTGGACGGAGCCCCAGTGCTTGTCAAAGTGCTCAAAGGAAACATCCTTGCGTTTGCGGAAGTAGCAAGAAGCCTTGACGCAGGCTGTGACTGTTAGCAGAGTCCTAATGACAACAGTAGAGAGCGGTGGACATACGTTGCAGAGTGACGCCGGAGTCATAGGAGAGGTAGTCGTGGGCAAACTTGTGGTCGATGCGCACGTGGCCTTTGGACGGGTCGCCGGGAAGAGACATGGTGATGTTGTGTGGTGAGGTTGTAGATGTGGTATGTGTCGAAGAGTCAGGTTTAGTGATGGCTGTGATCTCTTGTTTACAAAGAGTTTGTCTACGGACACTTAATTATATAAAGATTTACATCGTCTTCTCCTCTCTCTGCGGCCCCTCCTCTCGCATCAAGAACAGCATACCCAAGAAAAGGAGAACGCAAAAGACCTGGCAACTACAGCTGCCACGGAAAATGGTTGCCTGCACAAGAATCGATGTACACTGCGGAGTTGTTTTCAGAGAGGCAACGTGACAAAAAGTTGGGGAAAGACCAAGCTGCTTCACATAGGAAATAGGATACACAAGAACCGGTGGCTTCATAAAAAGGTATGGATTTATGGCTTTAATAAATAAGTAAGAATAAGTACGACCAAAGAGAGGAGGTGTAGAGGCGTAAAGAGGTGCAAAGGCGGCCAAGATCGGCCGCGGGCGATCGGCGCGGGCAATCGGCGCGGGCAGTCGGGCCTGGGGTATTACGCCTGAGTTGGGGCTGGTCTCTTTCAGCAGCATGTGTAGTCATACTAACTGCAAGCCCACTATGTACACAGAACTGCAAGCTCCAAGCTCTTGAGTTCTCGTACTGCAACTTGAATCCTCCGTCTACTGGCTTTCAACTTGAGATACTTTTTTTATTACGCCTTCTTGCTTTTCCTTCTTCCCTATTTCTCCTGGTTTATTTCTCCGTATGCCCCCAATATCAACCCCTCACTGACGTGAATATATATGTAACATGGAGCCCGGTCCCTGGTTGGCAAACGTTGGCTTCCCCTCTCTCCCGGCCGACTTGTTCGGCCCTGGTAACAGGGCAGCCACGTGGAAGTGGAAGAGTTTGTGTTGTTGGATAAAAGTATGTGCAGTCACAGTAAGCAAAAAACTACCGTAGATAGTATGTTGGGTGGTGAAGATCTTATTTAATTATTTCTGTCATAATTTTAGCTGCGGTTTTATGTTTTTCTTAAAAATATAAAATCGTAGATAATTCTTTCCAAGAAGAAGAAAGCTTTTTTCTCATACGTGAAGATCAAAAGTAGAAAAAACATATAAATACCGACTTCTCTTTGACTTTTTACCGTTATACCACTTTCACATGGTCTAATCCATTTGTTTTCTCTCAGTCCAAGCCAAGACTCCTCCCGCATGCCCATGAACTACTTGTGAGATGCTGAATACGGAAAGGATGCCGATAGGATTGTAGGAGTTTATGAGAATAGCCCCTTTGGCTCTTTTGTTCGTGTCTGATGCTCACCGTGATGTTCGCAATGCGGAGTAGTTGTTGTGGACGGATAATACTCCTCTCGTGATAGATTGCAGTCAATATAAACATGCATCACCGTCCCGTGCCTTTTCCCTTGTCCTTGTCATTTATTCTCCTTCTCTCCGCTTTCTATGAATAAATTGAGATTCCTTCCCGCTGAGCGCCCACACCGACCATGTACATTCTTCTTTGGCAAAAAGGCCTTGTGCTTTGGCCGATCTCATATGTTTTGATAAAACAACACACAACACACACAACACAGAGCATAGAGCATAGGCGACATGTTGCCGTTTCGGCGGCAATTATTGACGAGAGGAGAAGAGTTTGACTGAAAGGGGAAAGCAAACCCTGGGCAAAGTGATAAGACTCTGCAGCTCGAGACGAGCTCAAATAATTCTGTAGGAAGAGCAGAAGTCTAGAATGTTTAAGAACAGCCTGCAGCTGTCCATTCATATTTCTATCGTTTCTCTATTGCATTCTTGAGCCTCATATATTTGATTTTGACATTCTTCGCAATCACCACCAGCATTTTCAACATGGCAGAGATACGCGCGACTCATCACGATCAGCGGCATAACGCGGGCCACCTCAAGCACAGGTATGCATCAAATACGTCTTGAATCTCACCACGGCTGTGACAAGAGAGCTACTAACACCTGCAGCCATGCCCACGAAGATGTGATCCCAGGGACTGTGAGCCTTGTAGCAGAAGGTATGCATGCAATGATAATGGACAAGCAGAATTGATTCTCACTAACACTTTCTTCACCACTAGATGGCGACGACACGGCCTACGGCCAGGCCCTCTTCCCCGTTCCGGCTCTCGACCCCAATGATCCGCTGCAATGGCCAACCCGAAAGAAGACGGCGATCCTGGTGCTTGTGTCGCTGTACTCGTTTCTCGGGAACTCGTCGTTATCGGGCATTTCGGTCTACATCAGTTTATTCTCTGAGCTCTTCAAAATCTCGCCGACAGAGGCGTCCAACTTAATCAACTACCCGAATCTCTGCTTTGGCTTCAGCTCATTGGTCTGGGTCCCGCTGTACCTCAAGATTGGCCGGCGACCCGTAATGCTGCTGTCATTGGCAATGTATCTGGCCGGATTGATCGCTGCCTCGCAGGCCACGACATTCAACGGCCTGATGGCGGCACGTTGCGTGCACTCGTTCGGTGCGGGCGTCTGCGAGGCTTTGCCGGTCCAGCTAGTCAACGACATCTTCTTTATCCACGAGCGTGGCAAGCGGATCGGGTACTACACGGTGTGTCTGTGCTTGGCATCGGCGGCACCATTGGCGGCGGGCTACATGTTGAGCGGTGGTCACTCGTGGCGGCTGTTCTTCTACGTGTGCTTTGCATTCGGGATGGCCATCTTCGTGCTCACGTTTCTCGTGGTGGAAGAACCGTCGTACGACCGGGCGGCGGCGCTGTCGTTGGAGGCAGGATCGCCGCCGATATTAAATGAGCCGAATCAGACACCCGAAAAAACAGGTGAGGTGTTGTCGGCTACGAGCAGCAGCATCGCACCTCCCCCTCTTCGTAAGACATATTTGCAGACACTCTCCATCACTGGCCGTTTTGACCGCAACATCTCCATCGTTGGCACTGTTTTGAGATCCTTCTCCTATTTTCTCGTCCCACAAGCACTCTGGGTCATCACCACCTACGGTGCCAACATTGGCCTCGGCGCGTTTGCTGTGGGCTTCACGTTCCCGATTCTCCTCATGGGCCCGCCATACAACTGGAGCGTCACCAGCTCTGGACTGCAGGCACTGGCGCCCACCATTGCCTTTCTTATTGCTGTCCCGCTGACGGCCACATCCGACCGTCTCGCTGCCTACCTGACGCGCCGCAATGGCGGTGTTCGTGAAGCCGAGATGCGCCTAGGCGTTTTGTTGGTCCCAATGCTCATCGGCCCAGCCGGCTTAGTCCTATATGGCATGACCGCCGACCGCCAACTCCCCTGGCCCTTGTTGTTTATTGGGTCGGGGCTCATGTCCTGGAGCGGCTACTTCTTCTTTGCTTTCACGATTGCCTATGCCGTCGACGCCCATTTCGCCAACACGTCCGAAATGCTGATTGCCATCAATGTGGGCAAGCAGGCAGTCAGTTTTGGCTTTGGCAATGCCGTGCTCAACTGGGTGGCCGTCCCACACGGGTACGCCGTCGTGGTTGGCGGCATCTTTGCGGGCGTGCTGGCGGCGAACAATCTGGTCGTCCTGGTGTTTCTGGTTTGGGGCAAGGCGATCCGGAGGGCAATGGCACGTTCGTGGCTGGCACGGCTGCACCGGCGGACGCACGTGGCTGGGGAGACGCATTGAGTGAACGAGCACGAAGTGCGAGTGGTGAGTGTGAGTGACATCCTTGATGACAAAATAGGTGAGCCTGGAGCGAGAGCGAGAGGAAACAACCGTGCGGCGGCGCGGATTCAAGTATGTGCGAGATAATACGGATTAATGCGCGGAATTCAAATTCAAAAAAGGAGAGGATCATGATGAAAAGTGCAAGCAGCACGGGATGGAGCGTGCCGAGTACATACGAGCACAAAATTCATAAAGCAAGGTTTCATTTTCAGAACCTTTTTCTAATTCCTGACAAATACTCCGTACTCCGTGCCCCGTTTGCCCCCGTTGTTCATTCTCCGTTCTCCGCGCAAAAAACAGTAAAGTTGCACGCTGCAACAACGGTACACGTCGTATGAAGCTAAAATGAACTTTAAAAAAGAAGAGTAACATACGACGTTATGTATGTGTACACTCAGTGTATGTACGGACGACGTCGCACTGGCAGCCGTTGAATATGTCGGTGCTGTGTCGGTGCTTCTGAAACCCTGCGCCAAGCCCTACGCTCGGGTGTGGAGGGACTCAAGACAGTCAAGGGAGGGACATGAATGTGGAGGGAGGACGTGAGGATGCGAGTGTGTGGGTGAGAGAATGTCCTTTGGAGTATGGAGTACACATATGATGAGGCATGATCTTAATAAAGTTGTGAAAATAATGTGCACGTACGTCTGTTGATCTGATTATTTTTAGAGTCAACTACATCGCTCTGATGTCTTTATTATCTGTCTGTTGGCTTGCACAATTGTCCAATGCCGTGCAATTTTTACTGTCTGCTGGCAAACTGCCAAAATATCGCCTGTTGGCGGATGCAGCCGAGGACACTCCCGAAAGGCCCCTGCTTTGCGAACGAACTACTCCGTACGAGCTTGGTGTTTGTCTTTCTTTTTTTTTTCTTCTTCTTTTTCTTTCCAGCAAAGCTGGCCTTGCCGTTATTGCCACTCGGTTGGCACTCGTTTATTTCGTGATTCCAACCAATGAGCCGTGTTGGACCACGGTCAGATGCTGTTGTCTGTTTGTATTTTTCTTTCTGTCCTTCATTCAGCTGTACTTCATACTTCGTTCTCATTAATCGGTATATCATTCATTTCTTGCTCCCCACACAATACGGGATTCTGTTTTCATCGAGTGGCTGCCACATTTGACGGAATACGCTCATCGAGTGCATGCAAAGTCTCAGCGACTCCTCACTTTTTTGGGCTGCCGCTCCCACTGTTACTGGGAGTCTTCATGTGCGCATTGACTCCCAAGCCAACCAATCCCGGACGCGCACTCTTGTTCCAGCCACAGACACAAACGACAACGGCAGCATGTACGCACTGCTCAAGACAGGTTCATGGCTTTTGCCTGGCGGGTTGACTTCCACATGCGCCCAAACCAGCGGAGGGCTCCGTACCACACTCCTCTCTTTTTGGTGTTCTTTGGTTCGCCGTCCAAATTTTACGCCTTGACCCCTTCCTTTTCTCACCACCCTAGCACCCCTGTTCCGCGCTGCACACTTCCTGCACCACTTTCTTGTGTTTTTTGTCGTTTCTCCATTTCCCCCAGACGACCGCTGAGCGAAAGTTCTCCACCCCTCCCGCATTGCCTTCCTCGAAGCGGTTTGGGGCGCGGAGGTGTCCCCAGTTGGGTGTTGACCTTGTTTTATTTCTTTTTTTGCTGACCCTTTTTTTTATTGTTTTATTGTTCCCAATTCCCCTTGTTTTACGACGTTTTGTTCCTTTAGTACTTTCTTTTCCTTCAATGGATGTGGCCTTGTTTGACAGATCTTGTCCTCCATCAGGAACTTGCTTTCTTTTTGGACGAAGCGATCTCACTTTATTGACTTTCCTCTTCCTTTTCTTTTTCTCTCTCTATTGCCAGCTGATTTATTTCGCTTGCTCCCTTATTATGAATATTACCGCCCTGATTTAAGCGAGGGCGGGATGGTCTGGACTGTTAGGGTTGTCAGGACATCCGTGCGCAACACCATGAAAACCTGCAACCTGCACACCGGAAAACCGACTGCAGTCCCAGGTCCTTGCTTTTTCTTAGCAAAAGCTTACTTTACAGCTTTGTCTGGGGACACAGTTACCAACCCTCTGTTCTCTGTTCTTCGTTCATCTGTTCATCACACTGCCCATCACTGCCCATCACTCTCGTCAGTGCGGGCCGGTTATGTAGCCGAGTTTGCCATTCCTGTGCACCACGGGCACAGCGGTCCATCATGATCCAGTTTTTCTCCCACGCTCTCCACCCCTCTCGGTCTGTCTTGGTCTGGCTCTGTCTGGATTTTATTGTCTTTTCGTATGTGTAAATGCTTGCCTGCCCAGCCCACCACCCTGCGGTATTCCGGTTCACGCAGGTGTTATGATGCGTTCGTGTCATGCCGTGCCATGTTTCCTTTTGACTAGGGGGGTGTAAGCAGGGGGTCAAGCAAAAGACGAGAGAGGGCAGCAGCAGCGAGCAAGGGAACAAGGGCGTGCAGTGCAGGCAAATCCAGACCGTGGTCGGGCAAACGTCGACCAAGGATCAAGGACCCTACGTACACATACGTAGTATGTACCTGCTTGTGCCGTTGTCCTGCACGAACATACTTCGTGCGTTCTCCGTCCAGCAACTCTACCTCGTAATGTACTTTCTTAGCTGGAAACCTTCTTTTCACGACTCGCCTCCTTTTTTTCTTTCAAACCGCTTTCGTTTCCCGTCCGTCTCCTCATTCTTGCAGCTAACGTCGTACTGCAAGGCGGAACCTACAAAAAAGAAATCAAAATAAGGTTTTCCCGTACGGACTTGTCAAGACCCCGGTGCCACCTTTACTTTTTTATTCCTTTTCATCTCGAACGGACTACGTAGGACTGTGTCACTCTCAGCTCGACTCGACACGATATTCGTATCATACAAGAGCATACAAGAAGACCATCCCAGCCAAGGATTTTCCCCCAAGACTTACCAAAACCTTTTCCCCGGATGTGCCATGACCTAAGCGAACGAACAGCCGTTGACACTAAACGGGGATCCTAACGACGAGTACGAGCTGTCTTTAACCTGGCCTCTTCTTCTTTCTTTCACTTCACACTCACATTCTTCTTTTTCCACATCTCCACATCACCGCAATCCCACACGCACACACACACACACAAGCATACAAAATGTCGACAACATCAGCAGCCGCACCGGCGGCGACATCGGCAGCTGCTGTCTCGCCGTTTGGCGACCCGGCTCTACTCCCGCACGACTCCAAGAAACCGGCCATCATCGCCGCCGGCGTCATCACCTTACTCTTGTCTGGCCTCTTTGTGGCAGCACGTTTCTACACACGCATGTTCATTACACGGACACGAATCGGCGCGAGTGAATGGCTCGTCCTGTCGGCATGGATCTTTTCTTTTGGTGTCACTATTCCCCAGGTCTTAGGTAGGTTGCACGACGTCCCCCCTCGCAGGTCTTGTAACGCATTGCATGTCTTTGTGGATGTCCACTAACAGTCTAGAAACCGGCTACGGCATGGGCGCGCACATCTACGACCTCCCCGAGAACGGCTTCAACTTCTCGGCCAACGCTGAAGCACAGCTTATTTCCATCTTGTTCTACTCGCTCTCGCTCACCTTTAGCAAGTTGTCTATCCTGGCCTTGTACCTGATTGTCTTCCCCTATACCTGGGTCCGCTCCGTCAGTTTCTTCTTGATTGCCGTCGTTGCCGCCAGCCAGACCTGGATGTTATACGTCATCTTTTCGGCCTGCACGCCGCTCCAGGCCTTTTGGGATTCGTCGATTGTCGGCGCAACCTGCCACCCGCAGGCCTACTGGCTCGCCAACCAGTACCAACTCATTGCCACCGACTTTATGATCTTTTTGCTGCCCCTGCCGGTTGTGTGGCGTCTTAAAGTGCGGCCGGGCCAAAAGATTCTGCTCGTCTTTGTGTTTGCCATGGGCTTTTTGTACGTCCCCTGCGCCCATTGACATCCTCCGTCTATTCATTTTATTTACTAACTCCTCCTTAGTGTGTGCGCCATCTCCATTATCCGCATCTCGTTGATCATCCCCCTCACCAACAACCCCGGCCCGGACTTTTCGTACTCGGGCGTCGCCACCTACTACTGGACCGACGTCGAAACCAACCTCGCCATTGTCGTCGCCAGCTCCATCACGCTCAAACCGTTTATCAGCCGCCTGCTGCCCAAGTCTTTGTTTGGGTCATCGGATGACGACAACTTTGGTGCCCACGCCGGCCACCAGCTCGAACAGGTCCGCCGCAGCCCGAACCGCAGCCTGTTCGACCCCATAATTACTTTCGGCTCACGTCTGACACGCCGGGCGGGCAGTGGTGCTCCCTTGGACGCGATGGACAGCGGCCTTGGCGTCGCGGACGACACAAAAGCGCTGCGGAGTGCTCCCTCGTCTCACGCCTCGCACGCCTCTTCGTCACGGCTGGACAACTACTCGCAGTCCACCTCGGGCAACCGCACCATCTTGGACCGCCACGGCAATGCAGTCGATGAAGAGATGGGCTTGAGCCTGCAGCATCAACAGCATGATGGCAATAACGAGAACGATCCCAAGCCGCAGTTCCAACATGCCGTCCGCAGTATGCCGAGCGACCAGACGCTGGACAGATGATAGTCTCGTTGTGGTTTGGTTTTAATTGTTCGCAACATTTTTTATCTTGAATTTCCTAAGATGGATTGCATTGGCATGGCGTTGGCTAATTCTCTTTTTCATATTTATTGTACTTTTGGGCCTATTATTTTGACACAGCTGCTCGCTTCCCGTTTTTGCGGCACATATATTACCCCCTTCCTGCGAGCGCGCACTCTGTTATTTCTTTGGCATGGATATCTGGATTATTATGGGAATCTCGTGGAAATGGGATGGCTATCTGAAGAAGATAGAAAAAGAAAAAAAAAACAGGCTTTGTATTTGGGACATATTACCATTCGGAGACATTTTTGGGACGGCACAAAAAAATTAATTGATTTCTCCTTTTCTACCAATATACCACAGGATGCCGGGATGCATAACGATTCAGTTGCGTGGCGGCTGAAGACTATCAATGGGAAACAGACGAGACACCTTGCCACAATGTATTACCAGGAAGTCACTTTGACGATCACCTGCCCACAATTTACACTATGAAGCCAGCAATGTCCATTGTCCAACTTTGACGAATTGTCAACTCTCGTTAAAATACTGAGGTCCAGACAAAATCAAATTTTGGAAAACAATAGCAAGCCAGCCAACAGACGTTGTGTCACTTACATTTACTCCGGACCTCGTTCATTGTTTTAGTTTTGCTTGCTTTGGGTATTGATCGGCAAGGCGCCATGAGAAATCTAAAATCTCATCGAAAAGTTGAGCAATGTCAGATTTAATCTTCTTTATTTCTTGAGATAACACACTCTCATAGGATAATTTTAATTCATCATTCGCTCTTGAATTTCTAAATATATTTCTTTATTGCATGATGTCGGTTGAATAACGTGACATTCTGTCAAAATACACGTGACTCTCCCCAATGTCTATCAAAGCACTGGATCCGAGACCGAACAACCGCTGCAAACGCCACTTTATCGGCCCTTAATACCTAACACCTGCCAACAATCTGCCAGCACCTGGTGCTAGTGACTTGGCTCCACTAAAAGTAGAGATTCTGCGGGAAAGTAGGGAGCACTGACCAGTCCGGTCCAGAAGCCCAGCCCAAGCCTTTTTTGGAGAGATCACAAAGAGGAAAGAGGAAAAGAGGAGGCCAAAGCATAGAGAAAGAGCAACCCGCCCCGTACGACTAGACTACACACTCGACCACGATCTTCGCCAACAGCTTCATTTGCTCCGATCGATCCTGTCCGCGACGCCGCTTTTGAGAGAAATCGTCGGACAGCACCACGGGTCGCCATCTTGTCGGAAACAAACGACGAAAGCAACACAAAGATGATTGTCGATTGAACGGACATTCTCAGGCCTGACGACTTTTGCCTGCATCGACATCCCGCGTGCATTTTAATCTCAATCTCGACATCGACAATCGACATCCCGCATCGACGGGGGCATCTCCCCTCTCTGCATCTGCAGCGTCGACTCTCCGACATCCTACCTCCTTTTTTTCGAATCTCTCCTCGACAATCCTCCCCCACAATGACCACGCCGGCAGCACAGCGCAAGGTGTGGGTGCGGAGGCCTGGCGCGTCCGCCACGCTCGTCGCCTTCAACGAGACCGATGTCGTCGACGACGTCCGCGAAATGCTCTTGCGAAAATACGGCAACTCACTCGGCCGTGTCTACGATGCTCCGGACGTTACTCTGCGACTTTGTCCACGCGAGGCCCACCAGGGCGAGCGCACTCTGGGGCCGGACGAGCTCATGACCCGCACCTTGGACGTCTACTACCCAGGCGGCCAGACCATTGAAGAAGCCCTCGTGATTGACGTGCCCATCCGCCGCGCCACACCCAACGCCTCGCCCCGCGGCGGGCCACCACACGCCTACCACCTGACGGCGGTGCATCACGATCGTGGTGCCCGTGGCGTTGGCGGCGACCACCGCGGCGACTATTCTTCCCACTCAGCCATGGTCCCGGATTATTTTGGTCCCGGCGTCGTTCCCGACTACTACAATCACGGCGCGCTGACGGCCGAGTCCGAGTACAGCCAGGCGACACTGGCGCCCGAGTCGGCACTGACAGGACCTGGTGGAGCACGAGGCGGCGGCGGAGCAGGCTCGCAACACCTTTACCCGCCCTCCCCGGGCCATCTCCACCCAACACACAAGGGTGGCATTGTTCGGTCGCCGACGGGCGGTGCAGGAAGCGGTGTCTCGGCGGCAGCATTACAAGGAGTACCGGGCGTCGGCGGTGCAGGTGGTGGCGGAGGCAGTGCGGGAAACAGTCCGCTCAACCACCCACACTCCATCTCGATTCTGGCCACGGGCCAGCCACCTCCTCTCCCCAGCCTGCCCTCACCCGGTGGTTCGTCCCGGCGGTCGCATAAGGAGCGGCCCAAGATCCATCGCCAGTTATCGTCTGTGCCGGACGACGGCACGGGCAACGGCCGTGAGGGCTCTTCCTCCCAAATCAACGGCTCCGGCGCCAACGGCATCCCCGGCCAAAAGGGCCTGACCGCCAGTGGTCTCAAGATTCCCATTGCGGCCCCGATACCAGCAAAGGGCGGCAGTGGCCGGAGCAGCATTGCCGACGGTCTCAACCAGAAGGTCAAGGGTACGCCCGACGTGAACGGCGGTGGTATCGATAAGGATGGCGGCAAGAATAGTGTCAACGGCACGACCAATGGCGGCAGTGGTGCCACCTCGGCACGGTCGGTCGCCTCGCCGCCACGGCCCATGTCGCCCATGCGCGGCAAGCGGGCTAAGAAATCGGCACGGTCCAACGGCAGCGGGCTGTTGAACGGCAGCAGCAACAATGCAGACGACAGCCACAATAACGGCAGCAACACTGTGCAGCTGGGCCCACTCACCGTCCCTCCGATCAATGTCCTCATTGTCGAGGACAACATTATCAACCTCAAGCTGCTCGAAGCCTTTGTAAAGCGCCTCAAGGTGCGCTGGCAGACGGCCATGAACGGCCGCGATGCTGTGACCAAGTGGCGCACCGGCGGTTTTCATTTGGTCTTGATGGACATTCAGCTGCCGCTCATGTCCGGTCTGGATGCGACGCGTGAGATTCGTCGTCTGGAGCGTGTCAACTCGATTGGTGTGTTTGCGTCGACGCCGAGCGACTCCATTGGTGTCGGCCGCGACCCGCAGTCCGACAAGCTGGCCAACCTGGCCCTGTTCAAGAGCCCTGTCATTATTGTGGCTCTTACGGCGAGCTCGCTGCAGAGCGACAGGAACGATGCTCTAGCGGCGGGTTGTAATGATTTCTTGACCAAGGTGAGTCCCTTTAACACGAAACTCTTATTTGATTTTGTCCACCGCTAACCTGTAATATTAGCCCGTCAACTTTCTCTGGCTGGAGAAGAAGATTATGGAATGGGGCTGCATGCAGGCCCTGATCGACTTTGACGGCTGGCGCAAGTGGAAGGAGCAAAAGACGCCGGCCCCGGCGTCGTCCTCGTCGCAGTCAGCACACGGACACTCGGCACACTCGACTCACGCATCACACGCAAACAATAACAGTGGAAGCGGCGGCGGAAACAACGACAACAACGGCTCTTCTGACGCCACGTCCTCCAAAAAGTTTAAAAAGTCGTCGGGCCATAACAAGCGGCCTTCCATGTCCATAACCAACAATGGCGAGAGCTCCGAGACGACCAACACGGTGTCGTCTGTCGAGTCCCCGGGGCCGAGCCACACGCGCAACAACAGCGGCAGCGTCTCGGCTCGGTCGCCAGGACAGTCGCCGCTGGCCAAGCCGTCCATCTCCGAGCGACTGGCAGCAGCCACAGCGGCTGTTGAAGGCGACAATGCCGCCATGGACGAGGATTTGCCCGAAAAGAAGGACAAGTCCAAAAAATGAGGTGGCCTTTCTTCAGCTCCGGCTAGGATATACCCTCTTACCACCATCTCATCCATACCTGCACATCCTGTCGCTCTCTCCTCCCTCTCCTACTCTACCTCACCTTGGCTTGAAGAATCAGCACGACGAGGAACATGATACACGTATACCCCCCGTTTTATTATCTTCTCTTTGATTGTTCTTCTTCGTTCCTTTTTTTTCCGCGCTCATCATAGTACACATTATTATTATTATTTTCTCTGTGGGTTTTGAGGCGTCTTGCATTATTTTGTACCAAAAAAAACAGGCAGGGGCATACACGAAACATCTGTTCTGTTTTTATTTCTTCTCAATCTTTATTCCTGACTCCGTTCTTTTCTTCTTCTCCTTTTCTTCCTCTATCTCGGTTGTAATACTTCAAGATCAGAACAGAAACAAAACACGTAAATACGAAACACGAAACGGGCAATTCGGTGCTGTTTCCTTTATTCTTTCCCAATGTTTAATGATCACCTCTGTTGCTGTTCCTGGTGAATGTATTGCCGCTGAAGCACCCAATTTTAAATTAGTTCCTGACTTTATTTAGCTGGTATGAACACAATTACAACCTCATATATAATATTTAGGAGCATTTTTTGCCCTTTGTTTACCTCACAAAGTCTGCACATTCTAATCAATACTTATGTAATCGAGGCCACGTCGCGCTTCAAGGTGCCAAACGAAGACTATTGCGCCTGGGCTCCCAGGCTCCGTTCATGTAAATGTGGGCTGTGTCAACAAATTCAACAAGGATGACAAAAGGCCGAGCTCTGAAGATAGAAAATGCAGAAAAAAGACATTCGAGTCACTGTGAACCGCCGTCGGGGTTTGAGCTTATTCTCGGAATCGCAATCGATTATCCTTTTCTTCTTCTTTTTTTTCTCTCTTCTTTTTCTAATTCTTTGTCAATTCCACTTCGTCGCGTCGGCTTTTCTCGTTCTGGCTGTTCTCAATACCTTTTAGGCCAGTTCCGTGATCCGATGCGGGGCTGTTGATGCGCGTTTTTGGTGACATCATCCACGTTTTTTTCTCAGAGCTGTCGCCCACGCTAGAATGCCAAGCTGCCCCTCATCGCCCTCCCAAAAATGTGCCTGTAACGGGTGCCGAACAGCGCAAAGCTCTTCATTCTCATTTCCCTCCGCCATTGTTTCCGAGGCAGGCACGCCCCGGCAACGTAAATTCCGGGTGGACAATTGCCCAAACTGCTCCTGCCCGTTTGTAATCGTAGAGTAAGTGGCCCAGCCGAGAACAGACAGCTCCCTCCTTCCCGCGTTCCTTCATCTGTTCCTTCCTTCCCCCGCTCCTTCTCTTCTTCTTCCGCAATCGTCAAGCAATTGCAACTTATAGAAGCACATACAACTATCTTGAGCTTCATATTTAGGTAAGTCTGGCAATTGCTTGGTCTGACAGCTATAGCTCTTCTTTGTCGAACCAATCCTAGCTTCCCCTCACTTCTCACCTCCCTTCGGCAACTTTTCGACGTACTGCTCGTGTACTGACTTGCTTTCAGCCTTTTTTTCTTACCCCCCTTCGGAACAAAACATAACGACCAACCATAACACAATGGCGACTCCAGCTGATCACGGCCACAGCGAGGTAGGTTTCTGCGCAGAACCAGCCAGTAACACCCTTGAAGCAAGCTTGGGGTCGCACGGCTACTGCCGAGATTAAAATTGCAGACAGGCTAACGTTCCGCTCTGTTGCTTTTGATATGAATATAGGCCTGCTGCAATGTTCCTCCCGTTGGTAAGTTTGACAGCAATTCTGTTCTCAGACTGTGGACGATGTCGCCGTACCTTGCATGGGCGGCCAGTTCTTGGGATCTTGTTTGCTAACTCAATGTGCAGTCGCTACAGGTTACGAGCTCAAGGGCGAATACAAGACCCTCGGCGGTCTGAAGACCTGTACGCATTCCTCTCCAACGACGACAACATCCAACAAACTTTTCCCTCCCCACAACTAACACAATGTAGACGCCACCGGTCCCGATGATGCTACCAAGGGCATCATCTACGTCCACGACATTTTCGGCTACAAGGACCAGTCCCTGCAGGGCGCCGACATCCTCTCCGTCACCGACAAGCACCAGCAGTACAAGGTCCTGTTCCCTGACTTTTTCAACGGCGAGCCGGCCGCCCTGGAGATGTAGGTCTTCCCCGTGCGCCCACAAACATTTTCTCTTTACTGTGTAGATACCCGACACTGACGTTTTGTAGCTTCCCCCCTGACAACCAGGACAAGATGGACCGCCTCATGGGCTTCCTCGGCAAGAACCCGCCCTCGGGTGCCGTCGCCCAGCTGCCCGCCTACGTCAAGGCTGCAAGCGAGTCCTACCCTTCCATCAAGTCGTGGGGTGTCGTCGGCTTCTGCTGGGGCGGCAAGGTCGTCTCGCTCATCACGTCGAGCGCCGAGAACCCCTTTGCTGCCGGTGCCGAGGCCCACCCGGCCATGGTCGACCCCAAGGACGCTGTGGGCATCAAGGTCCCCGTGGCCATCCTCGCCTCCAAGGACGAGTCGCCCGACGATGTCGCGGCGTTCGAAAAGGCCCTGACCGTGCCGCACCACGTCGAGACGTTCTCGGACCAGTTGCACGGCTGGATGGCCGCGCGTGCCGACCTGGCCGACGAGCGCATCAAGTCCGAGTACATTCGCGGCTACAAGACGGTCGTCGAGTTCTTCGGCAAGCACGTTTAAGCGTGCGTGCGTGCGTGCGCGTGCGTGCGTAGCAGGATATAGTAGGATGGACAATATCTACCCTCGTATCTGCCACAGAATGAAACCCTTTGATTCAGAATAAATTCCGGTGTCTCTCGTTGTGAATGTAAATATGTCATGCCGCCCGCCTAAGGCTGGCCCTCCTAACATCGGCCCATCTGCCAAAACCGCGTGGTGGTGTCTGGATGTTTGTTGGTCCCGTCCGATAGTCTTCTGTGTTGTCTCGCATTATTAGCAGCTCTCGCATAGCGCGGTTGTCGAAGCTTCCATGGGTCTTTCTTTGACACGAAACGAGACGTCCTACGCCAAAACACGGGTGTTCCCACCTCGGGAATCTAGAAGTAGCCAAGGATGTTTCTTTTTTGGTCTCTTGCAAAGCGTCTTTTGTCGGAACATTAATTGTCAGCCTGGAACGGCCCTTTCGCCACGATTGTCGTTTATGTTGTCCTCCCTTGCAGATGGCGTCCATGGCGTGCATCCTGATGTCCCGGTAGCTGCTGCTTATTCGCTGCTTGGCTTGTCATGGGTGCTCTGGTCTCTTGCTGCACGCTGCTGCAAATGCAAGGGGCTTTTTACTTCCCAAAGCTTTTTCCCAGTCTTTTTTGCTTTTTGCTCCTTCTTGTCAACTAAATGCTGACGGTTCTCGGCCTCCTTACAGAGAGGAAAGATGCGTGGTGGGGGCGGCCAGGCCATTTGGAGGGGGCCTTTGCGTGCGTCTGTCGTGCGCTATTGGCAGGCTACTAGGCCCATCCTCCCACATCGACTGCAACCCAGAAAAGCACACACGCTGCCACGATATTCCCATATTTAATCGCGTGCGTCGTCCCTTTCGCTGGGTCCTCTTGGCCTTCTGGTGGTCCTTTTTCTCTGACTGGTTTTGCCCCTATTCCTAGTACATACGATATAATCCGTAGTATTGAACTTTTGCGGGGAGGTCCTTTTCAGCCACGGCAGCATACTAGCAGCATGATAAGATAGACCTTTTCTGCCGTTTTATTGTCTGCCAGTCGGCCTGCCGAGACACTCTTTGACGTCTACGTTCGTTGAGCCTTGCGCCTTCCCGCTCTTAAATATTGACTCCTTCCTTCTACCGTTCGAGTTTTCGCGTGCCAATAATCCCTTCAAAATCGCTACTGCAGTGCGCAATGAGGGCAAGCGCAAGCGTCTCTTCTGCTGGGCCTTCACCCCTTTCGGCTCCGTCCTAGACCTGCTAGGCACCGCTGCTCACCTCCCGCGGGACGCTAGTTCCCAAATAGGAAACGGCAACTGTGAAAAAGGGGACTCCACACCACAAAACGTTGCTTCCTTGCTTTCCCAAACCCCTGGACCATGGCAGTTGCCACCCCCAGGTTGAGCGTGCTGCCTCACAGTTGTACGACGTGTTTTGTCTCTTTTTTGTCTTTTTGTTTGGCAAAACGAAACGGAGTCCAAAAGAGGTCCAGAAACAAATTGCGACGTTATCTCGTTATGTGCACGTCGTAGGGAAACATCGCGTAACGAGCAAGATGCTGTGTTTATTAATATATGTCGAGACACTTATGTGCAACGTGGGAAGGAACGACCTTCACAGACACATCTGCAAAACGCAGGCATGGTTGACAACCGATCGTGCTTGCCTCAAGCCCGTGAGCGCCCGTTTCAAGTCACGCTCCCAATCCCTGGATTGCCCTCACATAAAATGGACCAATTCCACCAAAGAAAAGGCATCGCCACGCATTGATCTGCCTGTCTGCTTACACGACTTTCCCGAGCGTGCTTGGCTGTAGATCCGGCTTGCCAGGAAACTGGAAACTGGAAACTCACTCATCACAGACACTTGTTGCCAGCATTCCCGGGAACACTTCCTAACTTCCAGGCTCTCTTTTCACCTTCCTGTGTCACGCATTCGCCAATTCACTTGTATTCCTTCCTAGCTTGGCTTGCTTGACAAGCACTGGCAGCGTCTTTCCTATTTCGAAAGCCCCGGTCTCTCCTTCCTTCACAAGCCTGCCGTGCGCGCACTTCACAAAGCCACTTAAACTAAGACCTTGTCCCCGTTTGTCCCATTCCCACTCTTTTTGCTCCGCTCACGGCAGGTACCACCGTTACTGCCCATCCACCGCCTTCCCTTTCCTCTTCTCTTCTCTTTTCCCCCTTGCTTCTTGCGTCTTGCGTCTCCCCTCGCTCTTGCCAGACGGCAGCCAGACAGCAAGACGTTTTGTGCGCGTCGAACAGTTTGGGCGTCTTTTGCCTCCTCGTTCCTGCCCCTTTTATGCTCTTTATGCTTCGGCTTCCTCGCTTCTCCTGACCATTTTTGCGAGCAGACAATTTCTATTGGTGCGCTCTGGAAGCTCGCCAGTCGCTCTTTCCCCCTCCTGGATGTCCTAGTATCGTAGATAGATCTTTCCTGCATTCCATTGCGTGCGGAGAATTTGCGTTTTCCTCCTATTTACAAACCTGCAACAAACAAAACAAACATATTCTCTTTCTCCCACCACAAAATCAAAACAACTGCATCAAGTATCAAGCAGCACATCCATCATTCTTCCCAGGAAAAGCACAGTACATTCAATCACTTTGGAAACAAAAGGCCGTCGCCTATTCCAGCCCAGTCCGTGGACCCGTTTAAACGTGCCAAGCCGACGGCGAAAAACCGACAGAAAAAGACAAAAAAAGATACAAACGGCTCCAGCACCAGCACCAGCAGCGTCGCAACCTCATCTCCCCGCCCGGACCACCCTGCCAGCCTGCCTCCTTCTTTTCTTTCTCCCACCACCTCCTGTCCCTGGACCCCGACTGCCCGATTGCCCCATCGTTCGTCGTCCTCTCTATCTTTTCCTTCCCCCTGTGTCGATTCTCGAATCTACATCACAATTGTCGGCAACCAATTCCTCTTCATCATCCCGCCAGACTCGCTCAGACAGCTGTTCCTCGAGAAAGAAGAAGAACGCCCTCGCCATCTTTAGAACCTGTCTTACCCTCCTGCACGTGGAGAGCTCTCCACCGGCTGTGTCTTCGAGTATCCCGTTCATTGCGATCGACCAATCTTCACCAAAACGGAACTCTTTGTCACTTTGCGCAAAGGCACAAAGCACACGATTCTTCGACGAAATCTCCCACCCAGGCTGCAAGCTCTTTCCCATCTGCCCCATTGGACCCTTGCTCAACAGCCAAAGGCGCGTTTTTGCTCGTCTGCCCACAGCCGAGAGCTCCTTTTGTCCTTCGTCATCGTCTCTTTTTTTCGTGTTGCTGTCTCCTGACATCTCCGAATCACACCCTTCCGATCGATCGCATTCTCCGAACGTCTACGTCTTTTCACCATACACCCCCGAGCATACCGCAGCTATGCCGGCCAGAACAAACGGGTCGGTCACGACCGCCACGACAACAAAGCCCAAACGATTCGAGCTGCCCGCGCTTGACTTCAAATTCGGCTCTCTGACCGAGGGCACCAACATCCCGCCTCCCCTACCGTCGCCAATTGAGGAGGAGCCGTCGGAATTGAAGTCCAACAAGGAGAACAAGCCGAGTGCCACCACCACCAGCAGTAAGACTACCAACGGAGCCCAGCCCAGTGCCGATGATGCCCCGAGTGCCCCGAGTGCCTCCTCCCCTGCGCGCACCCTCGTCCGCAAGCGCCCGGCGGATGACATCCCGGCTTCGCCTACGCTGTCCTCGCGGCCCGGTAGCATCCGGCGCCTCTTCAGCCGGAACCTCCTAAACACCGCATATGCTAACGCTGAAGGAAACGAAGGCCAACTAGCCACCTCCAACAGCACTGCCACTGTCGCTGGCAGCATCATGCGCCCAGAAAGCCGCAGCGACGGCAGCATCCTCGACGAGCGCAGGGCCCGCCGCTCCAGCGGCTGGTTCCGCCGGTTACGAGGCGGCGGCACGGGCGACAGCCTTGCCAGCTCAAATGCCAGCATCGTCGGTGGTGCGCCGTCGTCGCCGCTGTCAAAGCGCTCCAGCGTCCTGTTTGCGGATGTTAAGAAACAGCAACAGCAGCAACAGCCGGCGAAACCGGCCGGCCCCCACCACCCATGATTCCGGAGCTGGGTGAGCTAGAGGCCAAGGTTGACTTGGACGAGGGTAGCCTCGGCGGCGACCTGTTCAAGAACATCAAATAAGCTTCTCGACGCTGAGACTCTCAATCAGTTGTTTTTTTGTTTTCGACACGCCAGCACATCACACATCCGTACCGACGACAGCATCCTTTTTTTTTGTGTTTTTTTCCCCTCAGCTCAACGCAACGATATGTTTATCCGCCGCGCCTACAATCTGTTACGCAACTTCTCATTTCCTTGATTCAAATTACATTTTCTCTACCATCCGCATAATTCAGCACACGCAAACACCCAGCACACGCCCACATTTCTTAAACGTCAGCCTCTTCTTTTTTAGACCAATTCGCATCCACCGACATCAACCAGCGCGCTGCTGCCGAAACCCGAGTACCAAAAAAAAAAACCAAGACACGAGGAGGAGAGGAGAAAAAAGGTGGATAAGTGATACCCGAGCTCGTTCACCGGCATCGCACGAGGAATGGTCTTTTTATTGATTTTTTATTGTTTCTACCCTGTTTTTTTCTTTGCTTGTTTTTATATCTTTTACTCCCCAGCTTTTTTTATGTTATTTTTGCTTTACTCGCCCACATTTTTGTATTTTCAGTTTCTTTGCATCGACAGCCCTTGTTGCTATACCTCTCTTATGTCATCTTTATTCCATGCTTGATTTGTTCCCCGGGTTATTTCATGGGTTTTGGCGAGGCCTATTCATTCGCTTTCCTGCTTCTTCTGGCTACTTGTCTTTATTATCTACTATTATACAGTGTCTGATGTAGTCTCGTTTGGTCTGGTGTGCTTCGGCACGCTTTATGCTGTCTTGCATGAGAGCCATGGCTGGCAGGCCCCATATCGCCCACAGAATTTGATACCGGGCATCGTTTTGTTCCCTCTTTTCTTTGATTTTTCATACAGCCCGTCTTTATTTGCTTTTGTGTATTTGTACGAAACCTTTCTTGTGAGCGCATTGCCGATTCATCGGAGGAAATACAAAGATGGATTATGCCCCAGTCTACCCAAGTATTTCTACAGGTTCAGAAAAGGTCACGGTCCATGGGCTCCGTGACGGCATTGGGCGAACCAGGTCAGGAAACTCTGTGTACCGCGCTTTGGCCTTTTTCCTTTTGGTCCCTTTTTTCTGTTTGTTTGTAAGATAATACGTCGATAATGCGGGATAGGGAGACGGCACGTTCGTTCTGCAGGTGTGGGTCAGCAAGGCCAATGCCGTGCGAGCATCTGTGCGAACGGGACCAGACATGAATTGGACATGGGCAAGGTGTCTTTAAAGAAAAAGGAAGAAAAGAAAGAAAGAAGAAGACGGAGTAGAGACTTAGAGCATACGCTCAGATAATAAATAATAGTATTTTAAGAGGCGTATCCCAAGTCGAGGTTCTTTGATACGCTACACGTGACTGTATCTTACCATAGAGTTACAGCGCTAGCGCTGTTCATTCGCTGGAGCTTTTGCTGTTGTAAAGCGTGGGGCAAAACAGAGCTTCCAGCCGAACAATGCCGTCATCGCATCGCCGGTTTTTTGAAAGATCAGCCAATCGACAAAGTCAACACGCCCGTACTGATACCCGCCATTGACAAAGTGAACAACGGCAGACTTTTTATTCTCAATCAGCATACACCTCACACGGACTGTCCGGTATACCTCAAATTATACTCGAAGCTTTTATTTATTACGACATCCCCACCACAATCAGATAGACGTCATGGCCGCCGCTCTCGCTCGCCCGGCCCGGCTGCCGATGCGGACAGCAACGTCCCTCACTGCTGCATGGAGGCCATCCGTCGTTCATACACAGCGCAGCCCTATGCTTCTACAGCAGAAGACAGGCGGCATCCGGTTCAAGTCCGGCCCGCACGGCTACACCCAGGTCAAGGCCCTCGTCTTTTCCAAGACGGGTGAACCGGCCGATGTCCTGAGCGTCCATACACACTCTATCACGCCCTCACTGCCGCCCAACGCAGCCCTCCTGCGCACCCTGGCAGCACCCATTAACCCAGCCGACATCAACACTGTGCAGGGCACTTACGGCGCCAAGCCGACCTTTTCTTCGCTCATTGGCACGGCCGAACCGTCATCGGTGCCGGGAAGTGAGGCCTGTTTTGAGGTCGTGTCCGTCGGTTCCGGCGTGACCACTCTCAAGCCCGGTGACTGGGCCCTGCCGGCTGCTCCTGGTCTCGGTACCTGGCGCACCCATGCTCTGGTGGAGGACGCCGATGCCAGCCTCGTGGGCATCTCCAAAGAGAAGCTCGAGGGCCTGACACCGTCTGCCGCCGCCACTTCGACGGTGAACCCGTGCACGGCCTGGCGCATGCTCCGCGACTATGTCGATCTGGTCGAGCTCAGCGTCAAGGCCGGCCAGGGCGCCTGGTTCATCCAGAATGGCGCCAACAGCGGTGTCGGCCGTGCCGCCATCCAGCTCGGCAAGCTCTGGGGTCTGCGGAGCATCAATGTCGTGCGCGCCCGCGATACACCGGAAGCGACGGCCGCCCTCAAGAAGGAGCTGACCGATCTTGGTGCCACCATTGTGATTACCGAAGAAGAACTGCAGGAGCGCGGCTTCTCGAGCGGCCGGCTGCGCAACGAGCTGATGGCCGACAAGGAGAGCCCGCTGCTGTTGGCGCTCAACTGTGTGGGTGGCCGCCCTGCGCTGGGTATGGCCAAGTGCTTGTCGGACGGTGGCCGGATGGTGACGTACGGCGCCATGGCGAAGCAGCCCCTCACCATCCCCGCCGGTTTGCTGATTTTCCGGGACCTGTCCTTCCACGGTTTCTGGTTCAGCCGGTGGGGCAAGGCCGATCCCAAGGCGCGGCGCACCACAGTCGAAGCGGTGCTTGACCTGATGCGGACGGGCAAGTTCCTGCCGGGCCCGGCGGAGGAGATTCCCTGGACGTGGGAGACGGATCCCGAGACGCTGCAAAAGGCCGTGGCGGGCACGCTGGAGGGCTACCGGTCGGGTAAGGGCATCTTTGTGTTCAAGGATACATAAAACATGGGCCAAAAAGGATGTTTGTATATAAGGGTCACAGTTTAGGGTTTGCATGTTTAGACAATGATAATTCACCAACTCATAATTTCAATTGCTCAAAGGAAGAAGGGGAAGGGAAGAGAATAGGACAAGAGGGGATAACAGTAGAATAAGAGCCGAAAGTAGACAGGAACCAAGCATCCTCCTTCTTGCGCAGCCGATCTATGGTGAAGAAGTAAACAAGTACAGGACAAAGAGAATGCACAGCAAGCATAATCCAGAAAAGACGAAAAGACATAAGGATAAAGGATCAAAGAGAAAAGACAAAAGAGCAAAGGAGAAAAAGAAAAAAGGTTCATGAGCAAAATAGATAAAAGGACCAGGGAACGTCGAGTCGCCAAGCAGTAATCAACGCGGCAATCGCAGCAAAAACTCGCGCCTGCTCATAACCAGCTTCCACCACCATCTAGTGCTGTGTCTCCTCCTACTGCGGCATCGCGTACTGCTTCGTCCACTGCCGTGCTGTTTCTACGGCCGCCTTCTCGTCCTCCTTCCATGCCTTGGCAACATCGGGCGCGAGCGGGTCGTCGGGGTTCGGGGCGCCGAGCAGGGCCTGGATCGACAGCAGGATCGTGCGGATCTGGAGGGCAGGAGACCAGTTGTCTGTCACGTCACACGGGTCAGCAAATGTTCTCTGCGACTGGTACAGATGGCTATTCTCAGTGCGACTCACTCTTCAGAACATCAAGGCAGATACGACCCAGCTTGTCGACGTTGGGGTGGTACAGCTTGGTGAGGAAGCGGATCTTGGGCGGGGTCATGGGGTAATCGTCGGGGAGGAAGAGCTCAAGCTTGAAAACGCCGCCTACAATACAACGTCAGTATATTGTCTAATAAAAAAGTACAGATTGTGGATGTGGACGTACCCTCATACGGAGACTGGGAAGGACCGTGGATCTCGACGTCGAAATACCGCAGGTTGTCAGAATGGGGGACGGCAGAGATACCAGGGACACTGTAGGCAAGAAAGAGATGCACTGTCAGTACTGTGGTCTTCTCAAAGGGATACAGATCGCGACCTCGGCTGGCCACGCGATCATGGCCGGTTGCGCCGGAAGAGATGGAAGGAGGAGGGGAGAGGAACAACTTACGGCTCGGCCATCAGCCGCTCCGTCTCCTTGATGATTCTCTTTGGCAACGACATTGTATGTGGTTATGGAGGAGTCTGTAGGATATAGAGAGAAGGTCGCGTGGCTGTATCGCAACGGTTCAGACGAGGCAGAAAGTTGGACGTTTCGTCGGGCTTTCGTCGGCGGAAGAGGCGGGGTGTTAGGAGGGGCTGCAAAAAAGGTGAGAACAGCAGTCGTCTTTTGTAGGTGCGGTCGCTCTTTTATAGGAAGTTCGTGAATGACGTATCGTCTGTCGGTGTTGGTGCGTCGTTTCTAGGATGTCGTGCGGTATGCAAATTCGCAAGAAAGTGTGGAATCAGGAAAGGTGAAGTTCAAAATGTTGCCAAATCGTGAACCGCGAGGCAAGAACCCCCAAACGAGGGAGGTGGTTCGCCTTCCTGACTAACCGCTGCGCCCCCAGCGTCCCAGCGTCAAGTGTAAGGGAAGAGCGTCAGGGCCGACAGGACAAGGCTCCCCCGCCATGTGCGGCCGATTTGGAAAGACCGCCCCACCTTTGCGCCTTACCTGTAACTTTACGTGCTGTCTGCCGGGGGACCTGTATTACCTTCCATTTCGGTTGGCTCACAGGCGCTGTAGCGCTCAATAGGTCCACAGTGCGACACAAGTGACACACGAGGGTCGCTGTCCTTCAGCACATCTACGGGCAGTGGCAGACCGTGCACAAGACAGACTCCACACAGTACACTAGCGCTCCCGATGGCTCCTGCTACATACACGCTGCACAGGGGAGCTCCTGCTCCAATCTGCGAATGAGCATCACGTCGCGAACCTCTTGCCAATCTGAAATCTGACGCTGGCGATACTCAGTCATTTACGACACGCGACTTATCGCCTTTCCGACGCAACCAAAACAGAAACGTCCCACTTGCTGTCATACCCAACTGCCAACACAACAGAACCCAGGCAATGGACCCTCCGAACTAGACGCCCGTTACCTCTATTGCGAGTAGCAGTCAAGAGCAGCAGCCTTTATTAAAGCTGTCGCATCGGCAGCCATTATGGCCTCCGATCTCGACGACTCGGATGGCTCCGACGACTCGCTGCACCGGACCAAGATCATCAAGTCGGCCTTTGACAGCGACAGTTTCGACTCGGATGGCACGATCCACGTCGACGGCCTGGTCGGCTCGGCCACCATCTCGCCCTCCGGTCGCGATATCGCATTAGCATCGTGAGACCTCGACCCCGTGGAATTAACAGCGTCACCTCCAAACATGTACTAACCTACGCCCTTCTCTCAGACCCGACGGACTTGCCATTATCGACCTCGACTCGCCCTACAATGCCCCACGACGGGTCAAGAGCCACGGCATGCCCTGGCTCGTCGTCGACGTCCAATGGTCGCCCTTTGCTGCTCGCGACTACTGGGTCGCCTCGACGGCCAACCACTGCTGTCTCGTGTGGAATCTGAACCGGCCCGACGACTCAAGTGCTGGTGCCGTCGAACACTCGCTGCGTGGCCACCGCCGCTCCATCACCGACATCAACTTCTCCGCCCACCACCCGGACATGCTGGCCACCTGTTCTGTCGACGGCTATGTCCATTGTTGGGATCTGCGTCGACCGAGCACACCGGCTCTCACATTCATCGACTGGGTCGCCGGTGCCACACAGGTCAAATACAACCGGCAGGACGACCATGTCATTGCGTCGTCGCACAATCGCTGCGTGCACGTCTGGGACGACCGGAAAGCGTCTCTGCCATTGCGCACAATCGAAGCGCATACCTCGAAAATCTACGGCCTCGACTGGAACCGCACAAACAGCTCGTCGCTCGTGACGTGCTCGCTTGATAAGACGATCAAGTTCTGGGACTACACAGTACGCGGATCAACGGGGGGTGCCAGCACTCTAGCCGCAGGCGGCGGCAGCAGCAGTGTGAGGGGTATGGGCACAGTCGGCCCCATTAATGAAGACGATGTGCCCGAGCGTGTTATCCAGACCAACTTCCCCATCTGGCGTGCCCGTCACACGCCCTTTGGCGGCGGTCTTCTCGCCATGCCGCAGAATGCGCCAGGAAACCTGTACCTCTACGACGCACGACCGTCTGCCGTTCTGGCCGCCGAGGACCCTGCCTCCGCCAACGATCCAGTCGCCGTCTTCCCCGGCCACGGCCACCACAAGGTCAAGGAGTTCTTGTGGCGGTCTCGTGGTGGCATTGAAGACGGCCTCGACAACCGCGACTTCCAGCTCGTGTCCTGGGGCGACGACAACAAGCTGCGCCTCAGCCGCCTCGAAAGCGGTGACCTCGGCACGGTGGGCTACCAGCGTGGCCGCCCAGCGCCCAAAAACTTGAATGTCACACGCAAGGGCGCGTCCTACAAGACCTTCCGCGTCCTCGAAGACCTTGGCGACTATGAGAAACGGAGCGCTACTATGAGCAGCCTCCGGCCCGTCAGCCACCGAGGAACGGTCTCGCTGCCGGCCAGCCAGGGTGTGAGTCGACGACCATCACCGACGCCAGAGGACGACGATCACCACAACCATCACCACCACCACCACCATCATCATCATCACGGCCATAATCACAGCCACAGTCACCATCATAACCACCTCCACAAACACTCACAGACCCGCCATCACAGCCACCAGCACCCACCACAAGCACCCACCAAGGGCTCGTCTCCATCTCTCCCGCCGCCACGCTCGCTCTCCAGCAGCAACATCAACTCCATGAAGTCGCCCACATTGACACCCCAGCGCGGCAAATACGAGCAGCGCCCGTCTTGGCGGAACCCGTCGATGCGCGCCACCCAGGTCTCTGGGCGTAATAACCCGGACCAGAGCAACGTGCAACTCGACTGGATGAAGGGCGTCACCATGAACAAACGCAAGACGAGCACCGAGCCAGCCTTGGCATCGAGCCAGGAACAGCTCTCGGAGCCCACAAATCCCGATGCACAACGCAAAGTCTCGACCGACTCAGCCCTCTCGTCGCCGCTACAAATGTCGACCCACGACGCGTCCATCTCCATGAGCAGTGACGTCAACAACGAGCCCGAGTCCATCCAGGAAGAGATTGTGCGCATCACGGCCAAGCTGCCCCGTGTCAAGTGGGAAGAGCTCGACATGGACAACCTTGTTCTGGTCGCTTCCATGAAGGGTCCTTGGGGCGTCGACGGCCAGGTTGTCTTTATCAAGGTCAAGGTCACCGTGCCAGCCAGCTACCCGACGGCCCGCTCGCCTCGTTTTTATATCGAAAACAGCTCGCTCGTACCCGAAGCCACGCAAGAAAAGATTGCTGCCGATCTCTTTATGCTCACAGCCGAGTATCTCAAGCGGCGGCGCAACTGCCTGCTCATTGCCTTCCGGTACCTGCTCGGCGAGGTCAACCTGGACAACAGCATTGCCCTGCTGAACCGCGCCCTGACAAACCCGCGACTCGCCAACGACGAGAGCGGCGAGTCCTCGTCGTCCAGCGACAGTGAAGACGATGTCGAGTCTGCCAGCGCTGCTTTCATGTCGCCCATCGAAGCCATCGGCTCTGAAGTTATGATCGGCCCCACCCTACCTTTACCGCCACCTCCGCCGCCTCGTAGCTGCGGTGCCGTTTTTACGCGTGATGGCCGCATCGTAACCTTCTTCCTTACTAAAGTCGGCAAGGCCAGCGCCAAAATCATGTTTGAAAAACCCTCGCCTCCGACGCGCGACGAGCTGGCCGAGCTTGAGCAGCCCGTCTTTATCGGCTTTGGCAAAGTACTTCCCTCGCGCATCGGCGGGTCGTCACGGCGGCGGCCCAAGGGTGTAGAGTGGTACAACGACTCGTCGTCCTCGGACGAGTCTGACTCGTCGACCTACTCGGACGGCTCGTCTAGCTCGTCTTCGTCGTCTTCATCAGGCAACTCCTCGGGCTCATATCACCACTACTCACCGAACAATCTAATGGACCCTTGGAGCACCAATATGGGCTTCCAGCGCCGCATTGTCCGCGGCGGCAAATCGGACCGCAAGAGACGGCCCAGCGACTTTGACGACAACGACAGCGACTCGCTCATCCGGTCTGGCACGCTGGACCCAGGTCTGCCAGTAGGTCCTAAGAGCACCGTTTCTATCGAAGACATGCGGCCTTACCTGCCGTCGAAGCGCGATCTGGCCCGCGATTATGCCATCTTTGGCGACGGCGCTGAAGTCTGCGAGCACAACGCCCGTGTCGCTGAAAAGTATGGTGAGTCCGATCTGGCCAATATCTGGCGCTATGCTGCTCTGATTCTCAAGTCGGACGTGCCGCTGCGACTCGCGTCCATGTACGACGATGCTGGTCAGCGCAAAAAGTCCATTTTGGTCATTGCCCGCGAAGCCGTGGCCGATGCCAACAACAAAGATGCCGACAATGGAGACAACGACAACGACACCGCGCAAAGTCCACTCACGCAAATCCAAAAGCAACGCACGCGCGACCACTTGTCGGGCCGTGTCAAATGGGGTCTGCACCCGCTGGCCCGCGACTTTGTCGACGATCTGTTTGACTACTTTGAACGTCTCGCCGACGTCCAGATGCTCGCCATGCTGTCCTGCATCTTTGGCGAGTCCTTTGAAGAAGACAGCGTCGCCTATGCCGAGTCCCACCTGTCCAAGTCCGACACGCCGCTGCCCATGAAGGCCCCGTCGTTCTCGCTCGACTACTTACCCACGATCCGCGGCCATCTCAGTGCAGCACCGCCGCCACTTCTCGTCCTGTCGGGTACGAGTACGCCCGGCGGTGGTGGTGGTGCTTATGGCTCGGGCAGCAACAACAGCAGCATGCCCCCAACTCCGGGTGCTGTCGTCTATGATGGATCGATTGACCCAGACAATGACTTTGACGACGAGTTTGACGACTACGACTACGACACGGGCATGTGGGGTGACGGCACGCACGAAAACAACAACAACAACGGCCTGTCGCAGAACAACTCGTACTCGGGCGGCGAGACCCCCCCCAAATGGCTCGTCGGCAGTGCGCCCAACGGCGGTAGCGGCAACGGCAGCGGTGTGTTGTCCTCGTCGCCCTCGTTTGGCGTCGCCGCCGGTCGCTTTTTGAGACGGGGCAACAACGCTGTTGTGTCGGCCATTGCCGCGGGTATCCCGCAGACACTGACTACTCTGCTGTCTTCGTCGCCCAACGACCGCAGCGGTGGCAGTCCCATCGGTGTGCTGACACCACCGGCCATGTCCCGCCGGCAGTCCTTCTTTGACTCGGCGCCTCCGTCGCAACGGCAGTCACCACAAGCACGCTACTCCTATCTAGGTGCCAACTTCCACGCTGGACAAGCACGTCTGCCCCATCATAGACAGCAGCAACAGCAACAACAAGACCAACTTGTCCTGCACTCTACATCGGCACACCGCGACATTCCATTCCCTACCTCCGTCTCCCAACGACTTTTGGGTGTGTCAGCATCGACGTCGCCTCGCAACACGTCCGGTCTCGGCAAACTCTCATCGCTCTCCTCGTCGCCTCAAGACCAAGCCCCCATTCGCAAACGGCCCAGCCCGGCCGAAACCATATTTAGCAACTTGACCGCAGGCAACCTTACCTGGGCGGCCTCGGCCCTGTTTGGTGGTGGACGCGATGGCGGTAGTGGTGGAGGTGGAAGCGGCGGTGCCGGCAACGGCAGTGCAGGCCCCTCGACCGAGCCGGGCACAGCCGCCACATCCGTCTCAGACGAAGGTCGACGTCGTGAGCAGGCCATTGCCGCAGCTGCCGCCAACGCCATCGCCAAGGGCGCCAAAGCACAGGCTGAAGCAGCCGCGTCCAACATGGTGGCTGTCGACGTGCTCGTCCGCACCTACAACGACCACCTCTTTGACGACGACGGCTGGATGGTGGCATCCCTGCTTGGCGGGAAACGCCGCCGTCGTCTGTACGCCGAGTACCGCTATGCCTACTCGGAGCTGCTGCAGGTCTGGAACGAGCCTCTGGCGCGTCTCGAGGTGCTCAAGTTTAATGTTTTGAGAGAAGACGCCATGAAGGCAGCAGCTGTCCGCAATGGTGACGAATCGGCCACGACAGGGGCCGAGGGAGCCAACAATACGACGGATGACGCCGCCAGCTTGCCGTCAGGCTCCCTTGGCATCAACGCCAAGCACGACCGCCTCGTGGCTATGCGCAACTCTGGCCGTGGTCTTGATGCTGTCGGCATCTGCGAGCACTGCGAACTCCAGCTCGAGCCCTTGGAGTACGACGCCCGTGCGTCACTCACAGTGCCCGCCGTCGTGGGCAGCAAACTGGGCGGTGCCGTCGGCATCTGCCGCCGTTGCCGCCGTGCCCGCTCGCAGCTGCGCTGTGTCTACTGTACCGAACCCGTCGACGCCATCTACATGCCCTGCTTTGGCTGTGGCTGTGCCAGTCATCCGCGCTGTCTGCGCGCCTGGTACGACGCCGGCGAGCGCCTTTGCCCGGCCGGTGACGAGTGCGCCTGCACGGAAGAAGCCACGGCAGGGCGGATCGAGAGCTGGACGGCCATGCAGGCGCAACTGGCCATGGCTGGCATTGGAGGGGCTGGCGGCAGCCGGTCTCGTGAAAGCAGCAGCAATACACCGAGCCCCGGCTCCCAACCAATAGTCGCTGAACCCGTGAGCACCAAATCGTCACGCGGTCTCATCGCCCAGGCCCGGCGGTCAGCCCACTATGCTTCGTCGTCGTCGTCGGCCGTGCTCGTGTCACCGTACGGACAGCACTACCATGCCGAAGGAGAGGGCGCTGCAGCCCGCGGAGCAGCACCCCCAAAGGTGCCAAGGGCAGCGCCCGCGCCAGCAATATGCGCAACGTCTCCAAATCGTCCTCGTCGGTCGGCTACTATGACGACCCCAACGACATTTTTGGCAGCACGCTCGGACAGGGTGCAGAGAGTCGGGGGTCGGCGACTACCACAACGAACACGCCGCCGCCCGTCATAACGACCACCAACAACACAGGCGGTGGTGGCTTTTGGGGCACGGGCCGGCGGGCCAAACAGGCCTCGTCGGGTTTGCGGCAGCAACTTCAGCAGCAACAGATGGAGCATAAGCAAAAGGATGGAGGCACTCCCGGTAGTGGTGGTGGTGCTGCTGCTGCTGGCCAGCGTCAGACGAGCATGCAGCACGATGCCCGACAGTCACGACGGGTCCGCAGCCAAGAACAGCAGCAGCAGCAGCATCAACAAGAGTCATCTTCACCTCACACGCCGGAACAACCTTCGTCCCAGGACGGCAGTCAAGGTTCTTCCTCGGGCGCCTCGGGTGGAGGCAGTCCGGCAGCATCGTCGACCTCAGGTGCGAGCGGCGGTCACTTGTCAGCCGCTCGTCTCAGTCTGTCGAGTCGACTGTTGCGGGGTTCCGCCTTACGGCGACAAGCGGCGCCCACGACTCCGGCCAGCAGCACAGCCGGTGATGCCAACAATTCCAACGCCGGTAGTGAGGCCAACGACAGTCCTCACATGTCGCAGTGATCCACTGCGGTCGACATATCTTCATGTACTATTTCTTCATTTTTATCACTTTGTGTTTTATTCGTTTATGTAAAGTTGAGCGGGCGATGAGCATGGGGCGTTTTGCCAATTCGATACATGTATTACGATACCTTTGTGTATTTTAGCTTAGCTTGCTTATTTTCCCATCATTGTACAAATATAATGTATACCAGGCAATCAATCAGATAAACTGTCATTTTTGTGTGAATATGTAGATTGATGTGTGTTCTCACTCGATTTTTCAATTTGGACAATATTTCTGGATTTTTGAAAAAGAAGATGCTAATTTATAAAATAATTTACGAAATCCCAGCATACAGTTAAACCACATAGAAAATACGTAATAAATCAAAGAAGGAGACGGAATAAACGTGAAAATCAAAACGACAATAACATCTATTTTGTGAAAAAGATACCCGAATAAAGATACACTGTTTGAGGACTGTATCGTGTAAATCTGGTGAACTCATGGTGTTGTGGTTGGCGGTGAGGGACCAATGGCGCTAGTCTGCGAAAGGGCGGCATTACTCTCAATAGTCGCCTGCCAGCTGCCAGCTCTCCACGTGACACCTGGCAGATAAGGTTCCGATAAGCCACTTTAATGGACGACCCACAGGAAACTCTCCACTTTATTTTCCCTCTCCCCGCCAAAACTTTTTTTCTGGACTTTATGAATTTTTTTTTTGCACGGCAGAACTTTCTACTGTCCATTTTTTTGACCCTCCTGGACCCTCATCCTCGCCGACTTTTCGACGACGGCCACCACGACCTTCGACTCGACTTTCGACACCCTCCCACGCCCACGTCGACGATTCTTTTCGAAGACACTCACCTACAATAACACACCCTTTCGAAACACACCCACCCACACATCGTCAAAATGCGGACGTCGTGGAAAGACATCCCGCCGGTGCCGACTCAGGAGGAGTTTGTCGACATCATCCTGTCGTCGACACAGCGTAGGCTGCCGACTCAGATTCGTGCTGGCTTCAAGATCTCGCGTATCCGGGCATTCTACACTCGCAAAGTCAAGTTCACTGCCGAGGCTTTCTCTGAGAAGCTGACGTCGATTATCACGACATTCCCCCGTCTGGCCGATCTGCATCCGTTCCGTGAGTTCCCCTCCGTTTGATATCTTTTTTATTTTATTTTTCTTCTTGAGCATCCTCTAACAACTTGTAGACAGCAGCTTGTTCAACGTCCTGTACGATGCCGACCACTACAAGATCGCCCTGTCGCACCTGTCGGGCGCCAAGAACACGATCGAGACGATTGCTCGTGATTACGTGCGTCTGCTCAAGTACTCGCAGTCGCTGTACCAGGCCAAGACGCTGAAGCGTGCGGCGCTCGGTCGCATGTCGACGCTCATGCGCCGCCTCAAGGACTCGCTGGCCTACCTGGAGGAGGTGCGCCAGCACATTGGCCGTCTGCCGTCCATTGACCCCATGACCCGTACGTTGCTCGTGTTTGGTCTGCCCAACACCGGCAAGTCCAGCTTTGTGCGCAGTGTCTCGCGCTCCGACACGCCCGTCGACTCGTACGCCTTTACGACCAAGAGCTTGTTCTGCGGTCACTTTGACTACGACTACCTGCGGTACCAGGTGATTGACACGCCCGGTGTGGTCGACAAACCGCTCGAGGACATGACCACCATCGAGATGCAGTCCATCTCGGCCCTCGCCCACATCAACTGTGCCGTCCTCTTCTTCCTGGACCCCTCGGAGAACTGCGGCTACCCCTGGAGACGCAGTGCGCGCTCTTCAAGAGCCTGGCGCCCATTTTCGCGCAGCGCTCCGTGTACCTGGTCAGCAACAAGTCGGATATCCTGCGCCTGTCGGACCTGGAGCCCGAGGCCCGCGCCCAGATTGATGGTCTGGCCCAGGCCTCGCACGTCGTTGGCACCCTGGAGCTGTCGTGCGCGACGGGCGACGGTGTCACCGAGCTCAAGAAGACGGTCTGCGGCACGCTGATTGCGGACCGTGTGTCCAAGAAGATGACGGCGGCCCAGGCGTCGGCCGGCAAGGAGGGCACGCGTGGTGACGCCGTGCTGCGCCGTATCCACGTGGCGTACCCCAAGGACGCCGAGGGCAACCCGATCCCGCGTGGCGAGGTCGTCATCCCCGACGCCATCAAGGAGCGCTGGGCCAGCAAGGGCAAGGAGGGCGAGCAGACTGGTGTTTCCCAACCCCCCAACCGCGAGAAGCTGCTCGAGCTCGAGCAGGGTGGTGCTGGTGTCTACAACTTTGACATGCGCCGCGACTATGTCGGTATCGACCCGGAGCACCTGCACGACCGGCATGCCCGAGATCAAGAACGGCCAAGAACGTCCTTGACTTTTATTCTCCGGACATTGTCGACAAGCTGGCGGCTCTCCAGGCCGAAGAGGCCCAAGCTGATTGAGGAGGGCTTCTACGACTCGGACGAGGGCGAGGACGAGGACGAGGACTTTGAGGACGAGGAGGATGTCCTGGCCAAGGCCGCCATCATCCCGCGAGAAGCTGGCACTTATCCGCAACGACTCCAAGCTGCGCAAGCGCTCGCTCAAGAACAGTGCGTTCCTGCCCCGCTCGGCCCTATCGCGGCGGCCGACCACAAGAACTCGGTCCGCGGCCGCGAGGGCGGTTCGGACGACGAAGAGGGTGGCTCGGGTGACGACGATATGATGGACGTCGATGCCGAGGAGGCCATGGGCGAGAAGGTGATGCGTGCGGTCAAGACGGCCAAGCTCAAGAAGTTGGGCCAGAAGACGATGAACCGGCACGCCCGGCAGGGCGAGGCCGACAGACACATTGCGCCGTCGCTCACGAAGCACTTGCTTGTCGGCAAGCGCGGCATGGGCAAGACCAACCGTCGTTAAAGCATTCGTCTGGGAGCGTTCCCTTCTCTCACGTTTACGTATTCTGGTTTTTTTCTGGGTTACTGTTCTTGCTGGCTTCCATTCCTTTTTCTCGATATTTGTTCTTTTTTTGTTATAGAAACCCCTCGTGGGGAAACAACAAGCAAACACACGGGACGGCGACACGACAACATTAGGCGTTATGTTTTTCATGTTTCATTTTGTTTTCTTTATTTAAAAGCAATGATATGATTTTCTACTTTAGACAACACTTCCCCGCGCGACTGTGACCGTGACTGCTGTGCTCGTGTTCATGTATCCCTTCTTCGTATCGTACACTTGTGCCGTTTGATATCACGTGTGATGTATTAGTGTGATGCACCCCTGAGAAGATGCAAAGCAACTTTGGACGAGAAACGTAGTGCGACTACAGCATACTGCAGTGACAAATCAACTGCCAATACTAGCTGTCATCCGTCTTGTTTTTTGTGTTGTCTGTCGTGCAGAAGTGCTTACGGACGAACGACAACGAGTGACGAGGCAGCACAACCACAAAATATATCGGCTGCGGTCCCTGGTCTGCCCTTTCAAACTGTTTCCCGTCTTTTTGTTTCTTGTCTCTTGTACTCCCAATGTGTCTCATCTCGTCTTTTGGGGAGTTCCAAATTTTCCTACATACATATTGGCTCGTAAATAGGGCGTACGAGAGCACAAAAGAAACACCACACCCGTGTCTGTACCCCATGTCTGGGCGTCTATTGGAGACAGAAAGACATAAAAATATTGAAGAAAATACTGAAGAAAACAATTCATATTGGAAGCACAACGTGGCGCAGCAGCTGGGATAAGACAGTTGGAATCAACAAAACCAACATGCCATCTCGTATCACGATAGTCTTGTCAGTACGGAGTAAAGGGAAACAAAGAAACGTCAAAAGTGTCGTATTCTTGCATCTCAAGCTTGAAGCCATTGGCTGCATCCTTCCAGCCTCCTCCTTCCCTCCTCTTCTTTCCAGCCTTCTCTCTTTTGCTCCCAAGTCCGGGCTGGCTGCAACGCTGTGTTCACACCATTCATAACCCCATATTCTCGCAAAGAGTTTACGGCATTCGGGTCCTAGGTGCCACTAACGGGACCAGGGTAGGCCCTGTAGAAAAAATGGCTGGACAGCGTGGGTGGCAGCTGTTGCCGGGCGTCACTTTTGACCTGTTGTGTGGTGTGTTGCGATTTGTTGTGTTTTTTGGGAGTGTTGCTTTTGTTGGTGCGGTTTTAGCGTTTTATGCTTGTGCTTTTTTTAGGTGGCGATATGCTTCTGTTTTTTGCAGCACTACTGTGTACAAGTATTTTTCAGCGCTATCCTACGCTATTTTTCCCCGTGTGTAGGCCTATGGGCCGCCCGAGGCACGCTGGTACACGCTGGCACATACGCTATTTTGTCCGATCTCGCCAGGGTGGCGGACAAAAACAAAATGGCGCTCGCTGAGGTTCGGCGTCGCTTGTTGGCGGCGGGGCTGACAGAGCCCACTCTTTACTCTTTCCCGCTGTAAAGAAAAAAGCGGGGCATTCGATGCTTCTATTTCTCTTCGATTTGCGATTTGCACGTATTCAGAAGGAGGAGGAGAATAAAGTTGGAGAACATGCTCCGTAGTAAATGGATGGGAAAGTACGACCAGACTCAAAGACGACGTCAGGATCGGCGCCTACTATATAAAAGGACAACAAAAAGCGAGCCATAAAACAACAACAGAGCAAGGCACAAGCACGGCATAGCGGCGCTGCGAAGGAGCCCGTTTCTCCGCGCCTGTCCAGCAGTGTATGTATCTTAGTACTACGTCGTACGTACGTCGTACCTGCTCTCCTGCTGTATTGAAGTATCTTAATTACTGTTGAAGATTGAGCACAGATGCTGTTGATGTTTCGTCTTGCGCTGGCACCCAGAAAGTACAGCATCTGGTTGAGGGGCACGGCCGAACGATGCGATACGATGACGTTGTTCACCATTACGGCACATATTTCTACTGAAAATCAATAGGGCACAGACGGCAACTCGGGCACAAATGAGAGACAAAACGAACAAGAAGAGTCTGAGATCGGTGCCGGTTCCTGTTCCTGTCCACTGGAATGAGACTGGAATTGGCCGCTCTTCGCTCTTGCCCAAGCTGGCCGCCCGAGCAGTAAAACAGACGCAACCCCACAAATTGGCAGAAAGCGGCAGTCCCGCAACATGCCAGCAAGCCAGCGAGGCCAGCAGGCGGAAAGCAGCAGAGCAGTACTCCGCACGAAACAAAGGGCAGTCGCAAAAGAAGGAAGGAACGAGGCGAAAAAACGAGATCCCGGAAACAAAAAAAAAAGAAAGAAAGAAAGAAAAGAGGAAAAGAACAGAGACACAAGAGCCAAAGAAACAAAATGTCCCCACTTTGCTGTCCCATGCTTCTTTGTCGCACAGCGTGCACGCAGTCAGGCCAGAGGCCCTCTTGTCTTGATCTTTTCTGTCTGCTCCTGTCTCCTGTCTCCTACCTGTCTGCCCTGCGCCGTATTCATCGAATGACAACATGCCAAGACAAACAGCGGAGTAAAAGACTGCTAGATCCACCCAGCTGGTTGTGGTTGCGGGTTTGGGGTCTTTTTCTCGTATTGCAAGCAGATGGACTCCTCGGGCACTGCGGTTGGTCGAAAAACAAACAGTGAAGAGAGAGCGCCGGAACGGTAGTACTTTTGCTTTTGTCGAATATGGGCTTGCGCTCATAGTGAGGTAATACGGCACGTCGTATTCTTGCAAATCGCGGGAAGGACTGAATAGCTGAATAGCGAGCACTCGTGTCTTGGCGCTACTCGCTCGCTCCTGCCCACTTTCTGTCTTTCCATGCTCTCTTTCCGTGTTATTCTTGTGTGCTCCTGGTGCCCTTTGCTCAATGGTTGCGCCTCCCGCATTCAGACGAAAAAAAGTGCTTGTCCGCTCCTTCTCATCCAGGCTCCTCATCATCCCGTCACTTCCGTTCCTGTCTGTCATACAACAGCACTAACGGTCCTGCAGTCTGTTCCTGCCCCTTCCAGCTCACGCCTGCTATTGTCGGCCGTTGCACCTTCCCCTCCTTGATACCATTTTGTTCACTTTTCTTCCCTTCTCGTTTGGTGGCTGCAATGCACTTAAGCATATTTGTTCCTTCGCTCCTTCCACACGAGCACCTCTCACCCCCGCTCTCTTGCACCACCACCTCTTTACCGTCAGAGCTGCATGGATAGTTGTCCTCGTAGTCGGATAGCTCTTGCCTCGTTCGTGACCATGCAAGCGAGACCGCATCATCGCACCTGCCCCCCAACTGCAGCAGGTCGTAACTCGTGCTGTTTTCTCGTATGCCAGGCAGGTACTGGCCATGTTCCCATACCATATTAATTACCGGGCAACCACGACCAGGCATCCCCATAATATCTCACCGACTTCCCGTATTCCACAGCTTTTTGTGTGGGCCGCACAAGATGGTCGATGCAAGTACTCACGTACCTAAACCTGCAAGTTCTGTACGAAGTATGGTGTGTGTGAGAGTGTACTCCGTAATAGTGTGTGTGTGCTTGTTATACGAGAAACCGAAAGAGCAGGAGCCGGCCGCTATTGTCGCCAGTCGTTGCCGCCACATAGAGTACCCGAACTTGTGGACGTTGACTAAGGCCAAGAACCAACTTTCATGACCCTGCTGCTCTAGGAGTCTTTCCTTCCTCTTTTGTCTCCTTCTGTTCTTTCTGTTCCTGTTGAATGTTTTTGTATTCTTTCTTCTCTTCGAATTTGTAATTTTTCTTTCTTCCTTTTCCTCCGACCGCCACGCCATTGTTTTCTTTTCAACCCTCCAGGGCCCTCTTCTCGTCTCCAACCACCCGTCATCGTACTGCTGGCCGATCCAGTAGCTCCGGCTTACACGACTTCTCATGGCGCCTTAAGGTTGCTTCAACCAGCATCTTCGACGACAATTCTCTCGCTTTTTAACCCACGACAACAATACAAGCTTTTTTATACGTCTATTGCGCCTGTCCCGAGACAGGTTGACTTGCGCGCATTCATAGACCGCATACTCATACCACCATTCGCTTTTTTCACCATGGCGGCTCACCGCGGAAGCCAAGGCCATGGACGGCCACACCGTTCGCTCGGCACCTTGGCCACCTCAGCGTTGCTTCTTTTTACCTCGACGGCAGCCGGCTACACTCTTGATACAACAGACACAGGTATGCTTATGCTGGAGGTTTTTGTGATTTCTTCTTTATTGAAAATGGCATGCGCTGGTTATGCGCCTGCAGTGACTCAACATCATGCTGACAGTCACAACCTCTAGACTCCATCAAGAGCGTCGCCAGCTCAATGGCAAAGGACATGCTCTCATTCTACAATGGCAACAAGCCCGGTGGCACGCCGGGCTTGCTTCCTACACCATACTACTGGTGGGAGGCTGGTGCCATGTTGGGCTCCCTCATCGACTACTGGTACTACACCGGCGACACACAGTACAATGAACTCACCTCACAAGGCCTGCTCTTCCAGGTCGGCCCCAACAACGACTACATGCCGCCCAACCAGACCCTGACTGAGGGCAACGACGACCAAGGCTTCTGGGGCCTTTCTGTCATGACCGCTGCCGAGTACAAGTTTCCCGACCCACCGGCTGGCAAGCCTGGCTGGCTCGCGCTGGCTCAGGCCGTCTTCAACACCCAGGCCGCCCGCTGGGAAGATGCCGACTGCGCCGGCGGTCTGCGCTGGCAAATCTTCAACTGGAATAACGGTTACGACTACAAGAACTCCATCTCACAGGCCTGTTTCTTCAACCTTGCTGCGCGTCTTTATCTGTACACCGGCAATGCTACCTACGGCGAATGGGCCGTCAAGACCTGGGACTGGATGCAGCACGTCAAGTTTATGGATGAAAACTACTACGTCTACGACGGCGCCCACATCGAGTCCGGCTGTACCGATATCACGCCCTACCAGTGGACCTACAATGCAGGCAATTTCCTGCTTGGCGCCGCCGCCATGTACAACTACAGCGCCCTCCACAACGATTCCAACGACGAGGCTATGTGGAAGGAGCGCGTCGACGGCTTGCTCAATGGCACAGCCATCTTTTTTACAACCAATGATCGCAACATCATGACCGAAGTCGCCTGTGAGCCTGTCAACCTGTGCGATCTGGACCAGCAGTCGTTCAAGGCCTACCTCAGCCGCTGGATGGCCGCCACCACCAAGTGGGCGCCCTGGACATCGTCGACTATCATGCCGCTGCTCAACGCCTCCGCCATAGCAGCTGCGAAGCAGTGCACCGGCGGCGACAACGGCCAGATGTGCGGCCTGAAATGGACCACTAACGGCAAATGGGACGGCTCCACAGGCGTGGGCCAGCAGATGGCGGCCATGGAGGTCACCCTCGCGAACATGATTTCTAGCGTTACCGCCCCAGTGACTAACTCCACGGGTGGCACCTCCGAGGGCAACCCCAACGCCGGCGGCTCCGACATAGGACGCACGCAGCCCCAGTCGACCCTCAAGCCCATCCACACCGGCGATCGTGTCGGCGCGGGCATCTTAACGGCGCTCGTCTTGGCCGGTGTCATTTGTGGTGTCATTTACATGCTCATCGACGAAACTGTGGAAGCGACGCCCAAGGAACGCTTTGACGGCTTTGTCGCCGCTGTCAACAAGAACGGCAAGCGTCTGGCGAAGCGCAACTTTGGCCGTGAAGACGGCTATGGTGACGGCTTGGGCGGTATGTCCGAAAAGGGCAAGCAGCCGCGCGTGCAGTCCTTCCGCGTCCTCGACCGCAGCGATAGTGACCGGAATAGTGGTTCGGTCTCGGTCGGTCCTGAGGGCTTCTTTGCCGCGGCCGGGCGCCAGCGCTCTGGCAACTCTTCCGAGAACCGTTCTCTAGTCCAGCGGACCCGGAAAAGGCTGCCGCCGCAGCAGATGCCGCAACAGCACAACCCACACACCACTCCTTCTTTTCGCCCGCCCACTTCCGTCATCAAAGCACTGGTATTAGTGAAAGCAGTGCTGAGTTGGGCGTCGCACAACAAGCTCGCATATCGGACCCAGGCCGGACGACTGTGATCCAGTACCCGCCAGCCGCTGCACCTTTTTCGGCGGCCAACAACAACACGACGGGAAGTGCTGCTGCACCCGCCGGTGCCGAGGCCACGCAGGTCCGCAGTAAGAAGCGAAACTACATCAGGCGGAAATTGCTGCATCCCAAGCAGTGATCGATCATCTCCCAAATCGCCTCACATTCATCTCCCGTCTCTTCTCAAAACACCCGCCCTCTTCACGTACATATCCCCTTGGAGACTCTTATGACATACCTTTTAAGCCCATGAAAGGCTTGAGTACATACTTTCTAGACGGATTGTTGCTTGTTTGTCTTTTATTTTTGTTCACTTGACGTTCTGCATTTTTTGGGTTAATCACGGCCTTTTTCTGTTTTCTGTTTTTGAAACTGTTTCTTTGGCTTGCATTTCGGCGTCAAAACAAACGGTGGGAGGGAGGGATATGGGTGCTTTATTTGTTTACCGTCATTGCTTTCTTCGAGGCGTTCGATCCTGAGGGTGGAATCAAAGGAAATCATCGGCACCGGGCATCTTGTTTCTCTGGGATAACATTCAACGGGCTTTTCTTATTTACTGGGTATCAATCATCAACACACACGCAACAAGACAGTGCAACGGCAAGCTACGGCTTTGGTTTACGGGACACTCTTTTAGTAGTACTTTTTGGGAATACAAAAGAATGTGGTCATACAAGACCGCATATTGTTTTATTCATGAATAATACTTGTCAAATGCATTACTGTGACTTGACTCTCAGAATGAAATTTTTATGTTGTGTTTTACTAGAATTTATTTTTTACGTCATAAATTTTCTTTAAAAATAAAAATAAAACACAAGAATTTATAAACAACAAATCCGCCACTCACGAAATAACCATCAATTATTACACATCAGCTATCACTAGATGGCTACACAATCAAGGCTGTAATACGACTCAATATCACGAATGTAGATATTGCACCATCTCCACACAGGGATACCTCAGTCACAACAAGCAACGCCTTGAAGGGTCAGACACACACAAATCAAATGCAAAGACATGTGTCAAAAAGTTAGGTGCTTTCAATGTGCTCATTATATTCATTGGCATTGGGACAGGCCCTCTTTTCATTTTTACTTTATTTATGTAGAGACTGTCATTGTGCCTTTTCCTGCTGTGGCGACTCATTGTCTGTATCCCACCGCACTGGCCGTCCCCTTTTGTTCTTTAGCAGCTGGTATGATTCAGATGATGTGGATGCCGTCGCTGTTGCTGCTGTTGCCGCTGGTGTCTTTGTAGGAGTGGACGTGGACGTGGACGTGGACGTAGACGTAGACGTCGGCTGTGCAAACGGAATGTTGACCGTCACCTCGCTCTCGGCACTCTTCAACTGCGCCTGGGAGATCACAGCCGCCGCCGCCTCGGCCGCCACTTTCTCTTCTGCCTCTTGCACGGCATGCTTTGTCTCTGCCGGCAGCTCCCATCGCTGTTCGCCTCGTTGGGATTGTTCGTCGCCCACAGCCGCGCCACGCACAGCTCAAAGGGTCCCTGCACACGATCCGTCAGTCCCAAACCGACCGACCGCACCTTTTGCCGGAGCAGTTCCGTTTGTGGCTCCACGACAAACCCGTGGTTTGTCCGCACAAAGTCCGACCAGGGCACCACCACGGTCTCCCACTGACCTGGTCGCCGCGCAAACAGACGGTGCTGGTGCAGGTCCGTCGGCGCCACCATGGAGTCTGTCTGCACATTCACCAAGTAGCTGCGTCCGTCGGACCGCACGCGCAGCGCCAAGTAGGCATACGAGTCGACGTCCCAAAGGGACCGACCAAACACTGTGGCTTGGCGGTCGGCTGTGCGCCAGGCGGCGTAGCCGGTGCGCTTAATGTCCGGGCGGCCAGAGGGCAGGCGTGTGGATATTGAGCCGCGGAAGCGAAGGTAACCGCCGGTAGGGGGAGTTGTTGTGAGGGAGGAGGAAGAAGAAGAAGAACTAGAAGAGGCTGCGGCGAGAGCCTGTGATGGTGATGAGGGTACCCAGTCGAGTTCTGCTGTGGAAAAGCCGCCAATCTCGTTGTCGGTCATGAGTTTGCAGTCCTGGAGAGAGGCTTGGTCCTTAAAGGACATGAGTTCGTAGGGACCCGAGGGGCCATGGACACCTTCCATGCGGATGACTGTGGTCACAAAAGTTAGTGGGACGTTCTGCAAGGACGTGGTGGGCTGGGCCGCCTGACATACCAATGTTGGACAGCCGCTTGAGCTCATCGTAGCTGCGACCCCAAAAACCCTTTGCCGGGCGTATTAATGTTGCGCGCATGATGGGCTGTGTTATATGGAAGAGAGGAGGAGAAGGAGGAGGAGGTCGATGAGAGAAGGAGGGGCTTGAGATCCGAGCCCGGGCACTCCGGAGCGGAGGTGGTTTGGTCGGCTTTGCTGTGGTCGACCTCTGGGCTATGTATTGTCGTTGATGTATAGTCGGAGAGTGTCGTATGAAGGGGTGGGCTTGGATCTGTCGCAATTCGAGTCCGTAGCTGCGTCGAGAGGTCGTGCTCGTATGGCGTCGAATTGGCTTGAGGTTGAAGCAAAGCAGTGCCAGAATGACGCCCCGGTTTAAGCATACAAGAGTAGGCGCCGGAAGGCAACACAGTCTTTCAATCACAATCAATCGCACAAACCGTAGAATGACAACGCCAGAAAATCAGAATAAATCTAAGCTACATATATATAATGTCATACACTTCAATTGAGAGAAAACTGGCCATTTTGAAGCACCTTTTGCAAACGGCCTCTCAATTGTATGCAGATATCCGCTGTGAAGATTTACAGTGTTTCTTTGACGCTAGACCTAATTAGGACAGCTGCAAAGTTTGACGTGCTAGTCAAAACTTTGTCGCGAGACTTCAAGTCGTGTAGCTCCTGTATTTTGTTCACTTTTTTCTGCCCCTGCAGCCTTACAACCTCACCACGACTCGAAATACAGGCCAATTGAGGCCTTGAGTGGTTGTACGACCATATTCTCGCCATGGCGACAAGAAGACCGCGTTTGAGCGGCATTGTGTGCCTTCAGTGCGAGTCCCGTCTCTTCCACACAACTGCCAGCGGCGCCTTCCGCGCATTGCGGCGCCAGCGGTCCTTCCTCAAGCAGACAGACAGACACAGATCTGGGCACAGAAACGGCCTCCGGCCCCGGCAAACCATCTGCCACAACAATGTGTGCCTTCCTCCCGCTTCCACAGCGGACGCGCCCTACGCGCAACCAGCAGTCAACAGCCCTCCAGCTTCAACGACATTCCCTTGACCACTGCCGACGCCGACTTTGCCGACGAGCGGCCCGACGAGAAGATTTCCGACGACGATGCCGAAAAGATCTGGCAGGCGCTGCTCGGTGAAGAGGGCGAGCCGACCGCGGCTGAGGTGCTCAGTTACATTGACGAGCTGCGACCAACCGACGAGACGATCCTGTCCGAGACGGCCTTTAGCAAGAGCGCCCGCGAGCTCGCTGACGGGTTTACGGTGGCCCAGCTGCAGGCCTACATCCGCAAATACCGCAAGCCGGCAAGCCAGCTGACTGTATATCCATGGGAAGTGCGTCGGCGGCCGTGGGTGCCAGACACCTACGGAGACGACGCCATTGTCGACAGCAAGATCAAGGCCGTCGGCCCTGGCTCTAGTCTCCTCCTCAAGGGATACATCCAGACGTCCATGACCAACAAGGAGCGTGTCGTTGTGCAGCTGATGCGCGAGTGCTGGGGTGTCTCAAAGCGCGAGCTGAGGGAGGTGCCTGGCCAGCTCGACGTGACGGTCAAGGATCTCGAGTTCCACCTGCTGACGGTCGGCGCCCAGACGTGGCTTCGGGACATATCGACGGCCTATTCGACCGTCACCACAACCACAGCCACGACCAACCGCAGCCGTAGCCGCTCGCACAGTCGCAGCCAGACACGTCTCCACCGGCACATTGAGCTGCTGCCAGCTCGCCAGAAGCTGCGTGTCTTTGCACCCGCATCCACGGCCGATGCTATCCTGGCCGAGATCAACGGCATGCTCCGTGCGGCCAAGACCAGCGAGTTTGAAATGGCCAGTGTGACGCAGCTGGACAGTGCTATCACGCCCGCCGTCCTCAATGCGGTCGGCACGCTCACAGGCAGTTGGGTGCGTCTAAACGACGACGGAACCAAGGGACTAGTTAGCTGGGTAGCCCCGCCGGCAGCAAACAGCAACGAGAATCTGGAAGATGCGGGAGACATGGTGTACCGGCTGCTACGACGGGCCTTTGGACCTCCGGGGCTCTCCTCCAGGAACGCAACGAGCGTCCTCGACTATGTGCCACTCGCCAGGTCAGAGGCGCAGTTCTTGACCGAGACGGACGACGCCAGCCGCGAGATGTGGCCGTGGGAGCATCGGCATGGCAAGTGGGCACGCCTGATTGAGCCGGCACCGCTGGATGCATCGACGGCCAGACAGCGTCTTGAGGAGACGACAACAGAGCCGAGTGAGGAGGCTCTTCCCATGGAGTTGACACTGCGACAGCGACCATCGCCGACGACGAGACAAGCCAAAAGTGGTACGAGACCAGCAAGACATCAACCGTCGCTACCTTTGGCCGTATCCTTCACGCCCAGCCGTCATCACAGTCTACGGGCCTGCTGTTCACCCCGAAGGACGCTACGGACGATGCGGTATCGCGGCTTCCCGATGTGGCTCGCATTCTCTCGCCGACCGTGCCGCCCCTGTTGAGCCTGAGTTCGCTCACAAGCACTCCGACGCCCCCTACGGCCGACGCGACTGCTACACCAGCCACGGAAGAGGCTACAGAAGAAAAGACAATTACGACACCATTCCCGACCACAACATCCACGACGATTGTCCTTCGTTTCCTGCCTGAACCCAAGACTGCCCCGGCCAGTCGTGCCCCGCCCCTCGATGTGTTCTTGGACGCTGTGCCTGGCTGGGAGCCGATTCTGACTGGCCTGCATGTCATCACGGCCACCAACACCACCGACGTCCTTTTCCCCACACAGCCCGTCGACGTCCGCGTCACCCAGAAGGAATTCTTTGCCTTGAGCGGTGCTGAGGCCACCACTACTGGCGGCTTCAAGCCGCTCTTTGCCTTTTTGGACAAGTCCGGCTGAAGCTCAGCGATAACCAGACCGGCACATCTGTTGTCGCCACGCCTCTTCGACTGGAGGAACTGGCTTTGCCGTCCGAGGTGCTTATCAGAGGGGGCAAGTCTGACAAAGTTGCAAAGAAGCGACAGGTCAAGATTGACTACGTCTTTGCGGGCCTCGAGGTGCGTCGCAAGGTGGCCACTGCGTTTGAAGGCTGGACAGCCGCTCTGACGAGCGTCGAGGCAGGCCGTGGCGATGGACGCTGGACGGAGATGAGTCTGGAGGCAGTTCCTGCCCCTGCGACGGCAGAGTCAGAAGGACAGTCATCCGAGGCTGCTCACACCAAAGGAGAGTTTCCGCCGGGCAGTTGGCCACATGGTGCACGGTGACCGTGTCCAGTGGGTGATGCGTCACCGGCAGGTCGCGTGAGAGATGGAAATAGACGAGAGGCGACTTCACTGTAATCACTACATCATTCACTGTAAATATAGCATGGCGCGGGAAAGACTGCATTTTGATTTTGTACGATAGATTTTGATTTGATACCGTGGCATACAATCTCATAGAACGGGGAGAGAACCTCCCAATAGCATCTGGAACACTGATAAACCAAGAAGCTCCAATACCACCAATGCGCCTCTAAAACCGTACGATAAGGAATCTCCTGGCAAGAGATTGGCATCTCTGGGCCTCTGGCAAATAGTCTACGATATGGTGTACATACGCAGCCTTGTCGCCACGGGAAGTTTCGAGAAGAGACACAGAGGCGATAATGACCACGAAGCTTCTCTGTACGACGAGCCGCGGCTCTATCTTTTGTTTCACAGGCAGACAAGATGCTGACAAGACTGATAAGAGAAGACGGCAAAACTGAACGCCATGATCCACCAAGCTACCAGATAAGATGGATGGCCTCAATTAAGTGTTTTGAGCTACTGTTTCGCCATTATGCCCTGAATAGAGCTTGAACAGGACGGCAAAGTGACTCATGCGGGACCATGATTCTCCTCTGTGAACGATCCTGTGAGCCTGTATCAAAACTTTGTGCCGCGGGGTATTCACTTTCCTCCCTTTCCAGTCGTGCTGTTGTCTATTGTCTGTTTTCTTGTCTGTGGCTTCTCGTTTTCCCCTTTCTTTCAACTGCTGTTGTCGCTTTTCGGCCCAAAATCCACAGTTGGGTGTCGATGCAAAACGGTTTAGCGCCCTTTTTTGAGCCAGATGACTATGAGACAACTCAGACAAGGTAGCTCCTGCCTGCACTTGCCTGCATGTCTTTTTTGCCAGCAGTTTTTGGAAGGAATGGATGAGCTCTGAATGCTCTGCATGCCATACATGGAAGGAAGGCTCTTGCCTCCCCGTTTTCGTGCAGGCGAGCATTACTGGCAGGAGCTATCGAGACATTCACTCCTGCACCTGTCTTCAATCTGCCGTTCACACAGCAAACTGCCCGTCGTTTGTAGATCGTATATTCACTTACTGAAAGCTTCTGATACGACTCACTCCCCGTGTTGACTCCCCCTTTTCCTTTTTTGCCCCCAAAAATAGGACGTTGCACACAGTCACGGGACACTTGCGCCGGCGCCTCAAGCTTGCCGCCCGCGTTCCTTCCTTTCTTGAGCAAGTGGCGATCTGGTTGGCCTGGCCACGCACGGCATGCACGATGGACCAAAGAAAGAACGGGAAAGAACCAAAACCAGCAAACTAAAAAGGCTGCTGAATGCGGCGGCCGTCCATTGGGTGGGGAGGGAAGGAGGGGCGTATGTGTCTCGACAGGGAAAGAACTGGGGGGGAGAAAAGTTTTTTTTTTCTGGTGCTGTTCCTGTTGCTGCTGCTGTTGTTGCTCGCTGCATTTCTTGCGACGGCAACTGCGACCTTGCCTTGCATCAACCCCTCTGTTTGTGCTGGGGGCCTTTGGCTTCCAATCAAGGAAGGAGGGGCATCGATTTCCTCGCCAGAGCCCCTCCACTGAAGCGGCGAAAAAAGAGAGGGGGGCAGACACAAAATTTTTCATCGCTTAGTGTCGTTTTATTTTTCTGCCAGTGGGGCACAAAGCCCTGGCAACCAACCACACCCCGCTCCTGCCTTTATTTTTTCTTCTCGCAGCAGGACCGCCCAGGAAAGGCCCCAAAAAAGCCCAAAAAAGCCCAAAAAATCTGCTCCGCCTTCTCATGCCCATTTTCTCCCTTCCCCTCCCATATAAACCCCTCCACGCACTTACTTCTTTTCAAACTTTTTCCTTCCTTTCTCTCCTCGTCTGGCACACCTTGAATCAAGCATTCTGATCTGCTGTAAGTTTTCACTTCCTCGCATTCGACGTCTGGTTTCCATCATCAGCTTCGACATCCGAACAACATCAACGATACATCGAACACCGAGACTGTCGTTGTCGTCGTCGACTTTCGCCTTGAGAAAAAACATCGCTTCTGACATTCATCCCTCTTTTCAGATTCTTCAAGACAACACACAAATCAAAACCAAGCAACCTAGCTTCAATCCGTCAAAATGGGTATGTTTTGGCTCGCACTCCTCGCTCTTGATCAGCTTGGTCGACTGCCTCGCCCGTTGCCATTGTCGCCATCGATATCAGCTTTCCATCGACCAACGGGTCAACCTTTTGATGGCCGTTGAATATGGATGACAGGTGGCATCGAGCAGGCATCAAGCATCAAGCTCTCCGTCGACAGGGGACATCTTTACTAACCACGCATCTGCTCTACAGTAAGGAGGAGAAGACTCACATCAACGTCGTGGTCATCGGCCACGTCGACTCTGGCAAGTCGACCACCACCGGTCACTTGATCTACCAGTGCGGCGGTATCGACAAGCGTACCATCGAGAAGTTCGAGAAGGTTAGTTTTGACGCCCTTTTGACACCAGTTCTGGGAAGCATTTGAGACTCGATTTCTGCCATATGCATTCGTTTGCATCTTCCTTTATTCTATTACGCTTTCCCTATCTCTGCCCAATTGTCTGGCTGGCAAAAAGAAAAAGTTTTTTAGCGCCTTTTCTTTTTTCCACCAGGCTGCGCAAGTCGATTCTTGCTTGGTCTTGTCCGCCTTTTCCTTTTTACCTTGCCCCTCCTCAACCTTTTCATCACTTGTTCCCCTCCAACACGAAAAAAGTGGGGGTGGAGGGGCAAAATCCTTCCTCTCGCTTTTTTTCTGCCACTGTTGGCGCGTCGAAGTTCTTTTTGGGCGGTCAATGCTCCCAAACGCAAGTCATCACTGCGCACGGGCCATCTCCACCAGAACAAGCTTTGGCGGTCAACAAACCTCACTCGTTATCATTTCATCCCCCTGTCTTGCATATGCATTTCTCGAGTCTCACTTGCTTCTCTCATACAATCATGTCCACACATGTACACAATCTCCAGCAATGCAACAGCCACTAACAACCATTACAGGAGGCTGCTGAGCTCGGCAAGGGTTCCTTCAAGTACGCCTGGGTTCTTGACAAGCTCAAGGCTGAGCGTGAGCGCGGTATCACCATCGATATTGCCCTGTGGAAGTTCGAGACCCCCAAGTACTACGTCACCGTCATTGACGCCCCCGGTCATCGCGATTTCATCAAGAACATGATCACTGGTACCTCGCAGGCCGACTGCGCCATTCTCATCATTGCCGCTGGTACTGGTGAGTTCGAGGCTGGTATCTCCAAGGATGGCCAGACTCGTGAGCACGCTCTGCTCGCCTTCACCCTGGGTGTGCGCCAGCTGATTGTGGCCATCAACAAGATGGACACTGCCAAGTGGGCCGAGAGCCGTTACCAGGAGATCATCAAGGAGACCTCCAACTTCATCAAGAAGGTCGGCTACAACCCCAAGACTGTTGCCTTCGTCCCCATCTCGGGCTTCAACGGCGACAACATGCTTACTGCCTCCACCAACTGCCCCTGGTACAAGGGCTGGGAGAAGGAGGGCAAGAACGGCAAGGTCACCGGCAAGACTCTGCTCGATGCCATTGACGCTGTCGACCCCCCCAAGCGTCCCACGGACAAGCCCCTGCGTCTGCCCCTCCAGGATGTCTACAAGATCGGCGGTATCGGCACTGTTCCCGTCGGCCGTATCGAGACTGGTATCCTGAAGCCCGGCATGGTTGTCACCTTCGCTCCCTCCAACGTCACCACTGAAGTCAAGTCCGTTGAGATGCACCACGAGCAGCTGACTGAGGGTGTTCCCGGCGACAACGTCGGCTTCAACGTCAAGAACGTCTCCGTCAAGGAGATCCGTCGTGGCAACGTTGCCGGTGACTCCAAGAACGACCCCCCCGCAGGTGCCGCCACCTTCAACGCCCAGGTCATTGTCCTGAACCACCCCGGTCAGGTCGGTGCTGGCTACGCCCCGGTTCTGGACTGCCACACTGCCCACATTGCCTGCAAGTTCACCGAGATCCTTGAGAAGATCGACCGCCGTACCGGCAAGTCGGTTGAGAACAACCCCAAGTTCATCAAGTCGGGTGACGCCGCCATTGTCAAGCTGACTCCCTCGAAGCCCATGTGCGTTGAGGCTTTCACTGACTACCCCCCTCTGGGCCGTTTCGCCGTCCGTGACATGCGCCAGACCGTTGCTGTCGGTGTCATCAAGTCGGTTGACAAGTCGGCTGCCAACGCCGGCAAGGTCACCAAGTCGGCTGCCAAGGCTGCCAAGAAGTAAATTTCTTGACAATCTCTGTGCGCTGAAAATGACTTTGTGAGGAATGGTTTGAATGGGCCGTTGGCCAGTCTTGATGCTTTCTGCCCTTAAAGCAGCTGCGTTCGTCTTTTATACTAGGACTAGGTAGACAAAAAAATATCAAAATTGGGCACGTCTTTTCCATGGAATATTATGTCTCTCTCTGTAACTGTAACTATAAACTGCTCTGCATTGTAAATTCTCCTGTGTGCAATTTCTTGTTTCTTCTGAAAAGGGTTTAATGCTTGCTCGCGATGTGATGGGTAATGTGTCTCGTGATTTGCCCTATGTATGTGTGCTGTCTATGTGCCCTATTCTTTGGCTATTGTCGTGATACTATTTGATCTTCCATGTACCTCCATTTGATTTCCATTCTTGATTTTCATCAGAGCGTGTTCACTAGAATCTTCTGGCACCCTTTTCTGTGTACATGTATGCATTCCAAATGCAGTGAAGCTATTCTTGGCCCCCGACTGTAATGTAATGGTCATACACACACACAAATACCTTCCATGGTCTGGTCAAGTATTTGGAGACGGATGATACTTTTTACGTGTATTCGCGTACTCGTCAATCTTGTAAGCTGCTTATGTTTTGTCAACATGTACGCCACTTTTCATGTTTCTCAGATGACATAAAATCGTAAACAATATGTTTGGTGAATGAATACTGATGACATTGATCTGGCGATACTCATTGTCATCTGGTCCTAAACGGTTGTTCCTGAACTCGGTGGCGTCCTCTAGTCACACTTCGGTCCTTTCGAGAAAGGGCTGTACAAATTGTGAGTAAGAGCATAAAAGAGTGACCACTGCGACCGCGAGAAATAACCATAATTAGATAGCTTGAGGCTGCTCCTAGCCGGATGATTGTAGCCTCGTGTGCCACCTCGTCGAGATGCAGTCGGCAGTGTTAAAAAGAATCAACAAACTGTTTACACCGACCAATTGCCCACCACGGAATGACCATGCCCTCGTGTGGGACATGCTGTACCTATCTGATGAGGTCTATTCCCGATTCTATGATTGGTTGCTAAACATGAATCCAGTGTTGATTTGTAAACAAAAAGGACACACTCTATCTTCTTCTCCAGCTTCTAGAAGTTGGCCAAGCCGAGGTGTAGCATCACACAGCCTTGCCTTCCCCGCAAAAAAAAACCAGATCAGGCTGACATTCTATGACATATATATGACCGGCATCTCCTCTATTTCAACAAGAGGAGTCTCTCATATGATATCTTGGCCGTGAAGTCCTCTCTACTTCTCGAAAAGTACTCGTGAGATGGCGGATGGCGAGCATCACGACGGGCATTCTCGACAAGCATCTCGACACCTGTTCACAGCGCCAGGAGGCGTACTTCGGTTAAATTGTGAGAGTACGAGAGCTTTGCCTAAGGACATGACTGCAAGATGACGATGATATTTCAGTCCACAGGCTCGACAGATTGTTCGCCGGGGCTCAGCTCCTGGATCATATGAAAAGCTGACGGTGATGTTTATCGTGTTCACGAGCTTGAAGAAGAATTAGATGATATCGGCCATTCTGGTCGATATAATACACCGAGAGGCCGCCCAGCAAGTTGTGACTCTTCTTCATCTCGTTCTCCATCTGATACTTGCGGTTTACCCGGCACATAATTTGTTCTTGTTCATGCCTGCCATACTCTCCATCCATGAGATCAGGTTTGGTGATGCTGTTTGAACAGACCAACAATGGCCTGGAGCTTCAGGCTCCAGCATTTTGTTTGACCATGTTCTAGGCAAAATTTTACGACATACAGCATACCCCGACCTATTCTTGCCTGGCAAGGATACATAAAATCTGTCTTCATGTCAGCTTTAAACTCCAAGCTCCAGCGCAGGCCCTGCTTGGCCCCAGGAACATGTCAAGATGTCTCTGTAAGCTTGCTTTTTTATGGACGTGTTCTTCAAGCGAGGAGATGCCGGTCTAACCATGGTATATTGTAGCCTTCTTCATGTGATTTGACCCTGATCGGCCTGGGTTTTTCAAAAGAAAGTGGCCATGACATACAGTCTATAGTTTCTTTGCTCGAGCACATTTTATCTATACTGTATGATGCTTCGTGGCCTCATATAAGACAGTGCTCATCAAATTATAGAAAGAGGTACAGTACCACTCATAAGGAATAGAACGATGAACACACTCTTTTATACATCTGACACGATTTATTTGACCTTGGAATTAAGGTGATGCTATGTCAACATCTTGAATCTTGACATCTACTCAGTACATCTACAGCAACACTGGTCTCTGATGTGATGTGTGCAGCGTAACCCAAAGAGGTAGCTCGGGCCCGAACTTTACAGAAGTGACAGACACGGAAGTTCCCATCGAATTTAGAAGTGCCCGGTTTACCGTTCTGGGTTATGGTGGGTTGGATATTGGATGCCTTTGCCCGCAGAACTTAAGGGACGGTCTCGAACCACGGTCCGCCTGTACTATTTTGCCCTTCCCGTTTTCCGCCCCGTCTCTCTTTACTTTAGATCTCCTCAAGTCCGACTACGACTACGACTACGAGTACGAAGAGGGCAAAAAGAAAAGGCGGGGTTCACAATTGGGGGTGTCATTGAATGCTTGGGCCAGGAGGGCCAAGTCCTTTTGCCGTCTTCGTCTTGTCGACGGCCAAGTCCGTCTGCGACATCCGTCTTGACCTTTCAGATCGGCGGGCGTAAATACTCAAGTCCGTGTAATGGCATTGTAACGGGGCGCGCCTTGCCTTACGGATTACGGAGTACGTTTGCCCTTATTTAAGGAGTGCATTTTATGTCCGGAATGTTTATTTTTGTACGTTACCATTCCCTTTTGGAGCAGATCTCGCGAGGCATCAGGGACAAGACAATACTGCTGCCTCGCGCGCGCCCCACCACTAGTACTGCTGTAAAGTGCTCCCTCCGTATTTCGATTTTAAAACTTTCTCAACACCACTTTGGCTCAGGAGCGCGCGCGCGGCGCGGCGCGTTTAATTGTGGTTCTGCCAGTACTCAGAAGGTTCGTTCAGTGCCCAGAGCTCTTGTTTTCTTTTTTGCTGGCGTCAGTTCTAGTGGTATTGTGGTCGGCCCCTCCCCGGGAACGGGAAATTCGATGAACCCGAGAGGCTGGGTCAGGGGAGGGGGACAAGAATAAAAATATAAGGGTTTGCAAGAATGAGGGGGAAAACAGGAGAGGAGGAAGGAGAGGGGGCGTGTAAAATATTGAAGGGAACAATTAAATAAAAATCAAAACGGTGACATTCATGTGTTGTTCTTGGTCTGGGCAAGTAAGATATGAGAAGGATTGGCGTCTGGGCACACGCCTTCTTTTCGAATAAGTGAAATACGGAGTGCAACTCTGTAAATTGGCGATGTCAATGTCGTGCTTCTGGTTGAGAAACAGAGACCTCTCCAGCTTGTAGTTTAGGTGCCGAAATCCTGTCGGCTTATCCGCTGTAGATTACAGCACGACCAGCGGCGTCAGCTTGGGAGAGAAGAGAAAACGGAGACAGTTTAGGGCACAAAGTTACAACCGGACGGAATTCGCACCCGGAGACTTTTTTTCATATCAACTTTGCCTCGCTATCGCTCTCTCTCCCTTTCAGTTCTATGTGGCCAAGAGCCAACCGGGCCTTTCCCTTTTTCTTTTGAATAATACCACCGCACCTTTCGGCCATTTTGGTCGTCTGATATCTAGCCAGGAGGGAGCTGAAAGAAGCATTGATATCGTTTCCCGCACATTTCAATTTTCAATTGTCTCCGAGTGCTGGATCTATTGTTTTGTGGCGCCCAGGCTTGGTTCATGCAAAAATTTAAGAGTAGAACCCCATGATCCTCCCATCGGTTTATAAAGCAAGGAACGAGAAGAGACGAAAAAAAGTGAACAGACAACAGGAGCAAACGGCAGTGATTTAGCCCGTTTCCGGCGGGCCAACGCCGGCGGACAGAATGTAAAAGGGAAACAGCAAAAAGACACGGCAGAGTTGCGCCGCGTAGCCCAGAGGGATTCAGGTGTGTTCTAGCAAGCTGTGTAGTGCCGGCGCCCAGGCCCAACGAGGCCAAGCATGGGAACGCCAGAGGGAAAAGAGGATCCTGCTCCAAATATACATACGGCGGGTGCATTTCTGGTGGGGAAAAGTAGAGAATTCAAATAGGATCAAAGAACAGACGGAAGGAACTTTTGGAACCTTTGTCGTTTTTTACTTCCTTCTTTTTGGCAGGTGAAACAGGCCAGCATCCGGTGTGTTCGTCCGTCAGGGAAAGCAAAATCAAAAGTTTGGCCGTGCCCGTGTGGTGTGTGCCGTACGACAGCGTATGGGACAGGATTTCACGACGAGAGAACAAAACGGTCGTGGCCGTTTTGACTCTATCTTCTCTTTTGATTTTTGAAGTGGTTCCCCGAGCTGGACAGTGACAGCCTGCCGTAAAAAATATATATATATCAAAGCGGCCAAGAGCCTGCAAGCGAGAATCGTCTGAAGTCAGTCAAAATCTGACACTGGCTCAACTTTGCGTGCCCTTGCCTGTCCGTCAGCGAAAGGGGACCGTCCCGTACGAATGGACCGAAACGGTAGCTTTATGCGAGTTTGCGCGCGCGAGGCCAAAGGAGACAAGGACCCAAAAAGGGAACCCAGGGGGTGCTGTTGTGGGTTGTGGACCACCCACTTTTTTTTTCGAGGGTTTGCGGAGTAACAAATAAGTCATCAGCCAGCCATCAGCCATCAGCAAAAATAGACAGAAACAGAATGCGAGGCTTGAATGCGAGGACAAATGCGAGAGCGAGCCGGGCAAGAATATGCGAGGCAGCATGAGGATGAGGAAGGGTCTGGCCAATACATTGAGGGTCAAGACACGCCAACGACGCCAGGATGCACTGCTGGGAAGGACACGCGGCCCAGGAGGGGAGGGTTTGATTGTTTGCCCAACGGGTTCACCGTTGGATGAAAGTGGCTTCCAGTTGTGAACTGAACTAGTTGTGAAGTACTTTTCTGAAAGGATCACCGCCAACATCGAAAAAAGGCGAGGTGTGCGTTGTTGCTAACCGCATGGAGGATTCACAGACACACCTGTCCTCCGTTTCTGACTTGTGCAAACACGTTTAGATGGGATGAATCGTGAGAAACGGGATATTCCATAACTGTCTACATCCCTGGTGAACTTGTCGATGCAGTCTGTTGAATGCAGTTAGATTTTTACGGAGGAAACTGTCACCGGCCACAGGGCTGGGCTTGGCCGACTGTTTTCTGGAGAAGAGAAGGAAGTGCTATGTATCATAATGAGCTGGGGGGTATCTTTTGTGTGGCAGGCAACATGGTGCATCGTGCACGGTTCACGGCAGGCATTTCGGTGGAAAAAAGAAGGCCAGCCAGAGGCCCAGAGAGATGGGTCGGCGCAACTTTGAAGCGGTGATGACAAGTGCACCAACTCCTCCAAAAAGAGGATTAAATAAGGGTCAGATCATATCGAAAATAGCTGCTCGAGGCCAGCCAACCAAAAGACAGACAGTCCGAGAAAAGGGAAGGACAAGGACAAGGCCCAGGCACATTCACATTGAGACTGACATCAAGCTTTCAGGGGACGAGAAGACTGAACTGCCAAAACAGGGTCCATGCCGCGCGCGCGAGCAAGCGCAAGCACGGCATACGGAGCATGGAATTAAGATTTTTTTTAATCCATTTTAGGACCTATTTGGAGGAAGCACGATCGCTGATGGATTTGGAGAATACAAATTAACACGCAAAGCCGGCACGGGCGAGCTTAACTCCGTGACCCGGACGGACGAACATAGCCAATTCGAGATCTGTTCCTCCGTGGAGAGACTCAGGACTCAAGGAGTTTAGACAGGAGATGGCATCAGCGTGAAAGGGAAATAGGAGGAAAGGAGAGTTTAGCTGGGAGATAAGGAGGAGGAGAAAAATGATCGAAGGGGAGAAAGCGAGACACAAGATCAATGCAGGACGACAGGATGATCTTGGAGAAAAAGGACATAACGGGCCAGAACTTTGGTCTTTTTCTTTCTTTGCCCTCTAATTCTACTACGTGGTCGATGCCGCCCTGCACAGCCCTGCCAAATAATCTTGAAAGACTTTCAAGTTGAAGTCGACGTTGGTAGTTGAAAACGGTAGAGGGGCGTGTAAAACGGAAAGTTGTCGAGATCGGATCGTATCTAATATTTTGGTTTATTTTTATTTTACTTTCCCACTTCCGTCCCATGTTTGTATATAGTGAATCCATATTTACTCCTTTACGTTTAGTTCCAGGAAAGAAAAACTTCGATGGCATTCTGCTCCTTGAATTGGAGACCTTCCAAATAGTTGTGCCCAGATTCCAAAGCAAGAAAAGCCATCACCGACAATCACAAGAGTGCTGATTTCAAATGCGGGACCGCGTTCTTCCTCTTCAGGCCCTATTGTTTTCTCCAAAAAATCTCCACAGGAGGGACCAGGCCGAGAAGCCAAGGCCAGGGGGGGAACTAGACAAGGGCATAACGCTCACACTCTACGTCGTAATCCTCCCAGCCTTACTGAGTACTTCCTGGTGTCGTCCGCCGGCGGACGGGCGTTTTGAGATAAATTCCGGACTTCAACCTACGAGTATGGGCATAACGGTAAGATGCTGTAAGACGCTGCAAAAAGGCACGTCAGACGGCAGTGACTTAAAAGGGAATCAACCCTGTTTCAAGAGGAGAGGGCAATAATAAAACGGAAGATCTGTCTGACTGGGCTGATACTCAAAGGAGAAAACGGTCCTGCCACCGCTGCCAGTGATGACCTTCTTGGCTGACGGTAAGATAGGCAAGAGCCTATCAGTGCCCGTAATGACATTCACTTCCTTTTACCTCCGTACTCCGTACAATCCCTTGAGACAACATCTGAATGTGCTTTTGTTCTTAAGTATATCCTTACGTCGTACACTTTTCTATTTTCTACTCTTCGACCAAAACGCCCACCAGACGTCGTGATTCTTAGTTCCTTTGTTTCCATACATGCATCCAATAAATGTTCAAAGTGCTCGCAGGGAGACGTGAGAAAGAAGAAGCAAAAAAAAAAGTACTGCTGCCAGTCAGCCATTTAGTGCCCGAGAATGAGGTCATGACTGCATTTGCTGCAATGCGATTTGGTGCGAGTTGATGCAAGGCCATTAAGGCCCCGTAAGGCTAGATACTAAAGGAGGAAAAACAAAAGAAAAAAGAAAGTAGAGATGGCACTCATAGCAGACACCAAAGGCCAGGTCTTGGCAGACCGGCATCAAAAAGCCCAAAAGAAAGCAAAAAAGGCGTTCGCCGAGTGTGTCAGTATTTCTACTTTTTGTACGCCGTTTTTCTTTTCTCGTCTTTCTCTCTTTTCGAGTTAGGGTAGCCCATGCTCTTGGAAGACGAACTGCGAGTTCCTCGTCTGATATTATGAGTACGCTGTAAAAAGTAAGTGGATAAGGTTGACCGTATGCAGTTTTTGTTACGGCTTATGACTCCGCAAGTAGCTCAACGTGCCCATACTTTGTTCCAAGAGGCCCAAGAAACCCAAGACCTTTCACACTTGCTGCCAAGGATAAAGAAGGCGCAAAGAAGAAGAAAGGATGTTCGAAAAGACAAAAAAGAGAATCGTCAGAAAGCACCGCCCAGTCAAAAGACAGCCAGTACCAATGGCCGTAATACGCGTGTACAGTAGTCTTTCCAATGGGGTACAAGCATCATATTGATTCTCCAATTCTCTTGTTATTCGTCTGCCTAGAAACAGCCAAGCATCCCCTGTCCTTTTTGTCTCCCACCCTCTATCGGTCTCGGTCTCTCGTTTTTGCTCGCATTTGACACGCGTATTTCGTGTTCTTCTTAGTCTATTAGAGAAGGCTGCTGAGCCTTGGGGCGTTGTCCTGGTCGTATTACTTGTTGTACTGGTGCTCTTTCTCTTTGGACCTTTCTTTCCTTCTTTCAGTCTTGGCCATCCCTTGGCCTGCATTAAATGGAGTAATCCAAGCCCCAAAAGACAATCAAAAAAAGAAGACAGCAATGCTGGCTAGTCATCACCCCACCCATCTGTAGTGCAAGCTGGCGCATCTTACGTTCTCCGTATAGGTACGGACTGGTACGTCGTAGTATTTGTTACCCTGCAGGTCGACGTTTCTTGTGTGTGAAATCAATTCTTTCCTGTCTTGGCGAGATGCTGCGACGCGACTGACAAGGGAAAAGAAGGGCAAAAAAGAAAGATGGAGCACAGCCTTGCTTACTAGTTTGGTTCTTGGGAGTGCAAGGCATTGGCATGGGCATACTTCACTTTTTTGCAATGGCAAGGAACAGGTGGTTATGTTTGTGTGCCCAAAATGTTAACAGGGCAATTCAGATACTTTGCTATTTGCAGTAAGTTTTATACAAAAAATGAGGAAGAAATGGGACCGAGAAAGACACTCAGTTGCATCACCAACGGCCGGTCAATTAAACAACTCAAGCTCGTCTTGTCATCCTATTCCTCTCGTGTTGATCCCTTCTCTCCTCTCCTCTTCCCTTTTGCTCGATTTTGCACCGTGAAAATGATGAACATAGACAAAACACCTCTCTATTCAAGATGAGACAAACCGCCACCTCCCAACACCAAAAAGGACAAGATAAGAACACCACCAATGCAATGGGGAAAAACGCCTCTAGATGAAATCGCAAAAGAAAAAAAAAATGCCGAAAAAAAAAACACGTAGGCCCTCCGTTTATACTATATCGTTCGTAGAGGGTTGAAAATAATAACGCCGAGCGAGCAAATAAAAATAATAATCAAGACGGGAGAGAGAGGGAGAAGAGTGAAGAAGTGCCCAGCTCGCTCAGAGCATGTTATCGTCGTAATCGCCGGGGTAGATCATAGGGTCGCCCATGCCAAGCATCATTTCGGGCGTGTCAATAACATGCGGCTTCATAGCCCCAAAGTTGGACTCCAGCAGACCCTGGCGCATCAACTCCGCGGTGTAGAACTGCGTGCCACCAAGCATTGGCATCGAAGACGTAGCCATAGTCGTCGGGATTTGCAGAGCGAGCCCTGCTTGCTTAAAGTTTTGCTGCTGCAACTGCTGTTGCTGTTGCTGTTGCTGTTGCTGCTGCTGCAGCCGTCTCTGCTGCTGTTGTTGCTGCAGGAGTTGGTGCTGCTGCTTCTGCATTTGACGTGCCTGTTGCTGCTGCTGCTGCAGTTGCTGGATCTGGAGCATCTGAGACTGATGGGCGGGCATATCGATGGGCGCCGTCTGTGTCATCCAATTGGTATACTGGGTCGTCGGCATGGTAGGCGACGGCGCGGCAAAGCCGTCAGACTGGTTTGAGCCTACGTCAAAATCGGTGTAGTTGAGGCTCTGCGGAGACATCGTTGTGCTAGCACTGTTCACGCTGCTACCGTTGTTGCCGCTACCAAACACATTCTTGCGGTAGTCATCCATATCCGAAAAGCCATCAAACTCTTCGGAGGAGCTTGCCCGGTCGAAGCGACCGCTGAGGCTGAAGTCGAGAGCGTTGTTGCTGGCGAGAATACCGGTGCTGGCAGGCATCGAGGTAGACATGGTGATCGGGATAGCGGCTGCGGTCGTGGCAGTCGTCGTCGAGGTCGTCGGTGAAGAGGTCGAGGTCTCCTTGGGCTGGCTCTCGGCCTGGGCGGCGGTGGCAGCAGCCGTCACAGCCTGCTCAGCCTCGCGCTTCGTCTGGTATTCTTCCAGCGTGGAAGCAAGTTCAGACAGATCCTGCTCGGTCTCCGGGATGGCAGATGAGCCCATGGGCAGGTCCGGGTCGTTGTTGGGGCGGATGCAGCCCAGCTTCGAGGCAATGCTGTGGATAACAGGTTGGCCGCGTTCGTTGAGCTCGGGCTCGCCAAGGTCCCATGCGTTGGCTGCACGCACCATGGCGTACAGCTTGTGTACCGTCGCGACTAGGGCGAATTGTGTGTTCTCCAAGACCTCTGCGTATCTGTTGCATTGTTGGTGCAAAGTTAGTAAGCACGTTTGGATATGTCGCTATAATTGCCCAGTTTGGTAATCAAAGCTGGTACCCTCGACTGAAAATCGGACGAGGCATCGCGTGCCCAAACAATTTGAATCATAGACAACAATGGTGAATGGGAAAGATAATGCGTACCCTTTCGGTATTTGCTTGTACTCTGTCTTCTTGCGGGTGCCAGCTGTGCAGACAAGACCGTCGTCTTTGCACCGCTTACAAGGGAACTCGCCGTCACACTGTAGACTGGTGTTAGTCGGGCGCGGGGTCGAGTTTTTATTAGATTTATTGGAGTTGATGACTCCAACGAAGCCAACGGGCTATCCATGGTTCTCCCTTACCTTGGTCTTCTTCATACGGCATCGTTCACAGGCCTTCCATACACGCTTATGGCGGCCATCGCCGTCGTGATGCGGAGAGCCATGTGAGTGGGTAACTGCGGCAGCCGCAGCCGCAGCTGCAGAGGCACTGGTGCTGCTGGAGTGATGAGATGTGGAGGAAGCTGTGTGGTGCGAATGGGAGTGTGATGAATGAGACGACGACGTCGGTGTCGAGCCTGACCGCTTGGAAGCACGGTGGCTGTTGTGGTGGTGCTGGTGCGTGGCCGTGCCGGTGGTCGTGGTATGACTGCCACTGCCGCTCTTGGCTGACCGTGATGAGGGAACGGTTGCCGGTGGTGATGAGGAATTTGAGCTCTTGCGAGAGACTGGGCGAGGCTGTTGTGGCTGTTGCTGTTGTTGTTGTTGTTGTTGTTGTTGTTGTTGCTGCTGCTGCTGCTGGACAAGCTTCTGGTTCTGGCCGTCATACGGCGGTGTTGGTATTCCGGTCTGCATGTTGACGGTTTTTGTGTGGAGTGGCGAGTTTCTGGTAATTCAACAACGGCTCATGAATAAATATGCAGTGTTATGTGTATGTTGTGTAAATAATGCAGATATATGAGTATGGTAGATTGTTCAACGTAAACTACACGGTCGAGACAGACGACAAGGTTGGTAGAGAGCGTCGACGATGAACCACATGGGAATATGGGACGAGGGGGCAAGGCGTGAGAAGGAGGCGAGTATGCAATGAGACGGGGGATGTATATATCAATATGCTGGTGGTGTTGCAGGAAAATGTGCAACCGTTGAAAAGGTGAAACGAGCTTCGTGAGAATTGGAAAACCAAAAGAAGAAGAAAAAAGAGAGAAGGGGAAGTAGAAGAGAGGGGGCAAGAGGAAGTGAGGGTGGGAAGGAACGAAGGGAGTGGGAAAAGGAAGCAATATAAAGAAAACAGCAAGAGCAAGAGCAACAAGCAAACAAAGGCCAGGAAAGTGCGAACGGGACGCACCTCGCAGATTCGCGACCTCTCAGTACCTGGGCCCAAGCAGTGAAAAAGGCAGAAAGGTACAAAGTAGGGGGAACGCACTACGGAGGTAAGAGCGACCTTGAGGCGCCCCTCCACTCCTTCCCTACCAAGACCCAACCAAGACTCTCCAGCTCTAACAGACAGGAACCCATAATAAAACGGGCAACGGGCGGCGAAAGGAAATACGGAACACAACCAGCCAGGTCCCCCCCCTTCCCAGCGAGAGTTAAAGGGCGTCTGTCGCTGGGTCGCCCTTAACGCCCTGTAGCAACTTACACGCCCCCCTCCTTCCCTCGGGCACTCCACTCGAGCACAAAAACTGTGGGACCACCGTTATGGAGTAAATAAGACGGGCAAAACGGCGACTAATAAAGGAAAGCGCGAAAGCGCGAAGTGAAAAGAAAAGAAAAATAGAGAAAAAGGAAAGAGGAAAAAAGAAAATACAAGACAATCAAGCCTGTAAAAAACTGTGCGCCCGTCATTCACTAAACAACAAACAGCCCGTGTGACGCCTCCGTTGCGCATTATTAATTCACGACCCAGCGTGGGTTAGTCCCTGCCGTATAGGCACGACGCTCTCTCAGGACCCTTTCTTTCTTCTGGTTTTTAGTAGCGACTTGTAGTGATTCATTTGATTTGATCGTTATTTTTCTCTCTCTTGGCTAACATGGCTCCCCAGTTATGCTACGTTCCTGGACTATCAATTGGAAACTTTGTGCGAGACAATGAGAGTTGAGAGACTGACGGCTCCCGTTTAGACAATTTTCTGTTTTGTCGCTTGCGCTTTTTTTGTCGTCTTGTAAATCATAACCGGGGAGAATGATCGTGATGTCGCTTGTGGCTTGTAAACTACTGCCTTTATCTATATGGACGAGTACGGAGTAAGGGCCTTGCAGCAGCTTCGTGTTGACGCTGGTTGTGGATTGAGCTATCACAAAATCAAAGCGTTTTGAGGCTGTTACCGTGTAATATTACGGGATTCATGCAGATATGAAAAGGGTTGTTGGGGTTTCTCGACAGGGTCGATTATGTGATACAGTTACAATTTCCTCGGTGTGTATAGCCTCGACAAGAGCCCGACAAAATAGTAAGATCCAACGGCGAGAATATTTCGTGATGCAAATATGCTCTTTTCCATGTCTGTCACGGCTGACCGCTCTTCTTGTTTCTTTGTATCTCCGTTCAAAGCATTGTTTATATTATGTGCGCCCGGCCGGGAACTACACGCATACGGCAGCATGCATCACGAGAAAAGGGCGATCCTTACTCGCCGTTGCTGAGCATATCACTACAACCTTGATCATGAATTTGAGTCGTCCGTTTTATCTTTTACTGAACAGGGGGGAAAAAAGAGAAAAGGGTGTGTGACTATTTAATCACCACGGGCATGATCAGCTTTCAGGGCAGGCATTCAAGTAAGAAGAAAAAAAGATCCAGCCATGTCATTATGTCCAGCCGGACGTCAATTGCTCAAATAGGGCAAAAGTAGATTGACGATTGTTTGCCAAAAAGGGCGCATGTAGGGGCCGAGAGACCTCCGTACGCCGTGCCTCACAGAAGGCCAGAGAACAAATAGAAGCAAAAAAAGCCAAAGACGCAAGAGAAAGGGCCAGAGCATAACCCGCAGGGACGGGATTTTCAGTCCACCCCGGGTGACGGAGCCAGCTTATCGGTCGGCGTGAGCTTTATGTCCGAAGCGCGAATGGGGTAAAGTGTGTGATAAAAAAGCAGGAGCGTGGCACCGTTTGCTTGGTTCCAGCAGGGGATTCAAGAGCACGCTTTCACACACACACACAAATGGAAAAGGGACAGAAAATATCCCGATCGTGGGGGAAGAGACAGAATATCTCTGGGGTGAAAGGATCAAAGGAGCAAGATGAGGTTTGAAGATGATCGACCATCCCAGTATGAGTTCGGAAAGAATGCAAACGAGGAGACGGAGGCAAGGACACGCCGTTTCGATGAGCTGGAACATCCCGCCACCTTCTTAGAAAAATTTAAACGGCCAGTAAAACCTAAAATCCCAAAATCAATGTGATCCCCAAAACAGAATGACTGATTCCATGTTCCTTCGTCTCGCTCCCCCATTTTTTGTAGCCAGGATCATCTTTTTCTCACGTCTTGCTTCTGCCTCAGCCTCACTTGCGACCGTGATACGCAGACGCAATTTGAGTAGTAATCTTTTGGTTGTATTTGTATTCTGTTTTCCAGTCATCAGCCTGCCAGCCATTGGATATGCTCTTTCTTGGTCTTTCTTTGCTGTCGAATTCGAGGTTCGACCAACAAAACGCCAAGATATTATGTGCAGTGGACACCTCTTTGGCGCTACAGTCAGATTCACGCATATTGAGCATTCTTTGTAGAGAGATACACGGAGATGGCTTCCGTGGCCATGCATCGCGCCCTTCCAAGTGTTGTAGATGTGTAACGGAACCAACCAAAGAAAAGAAGAAAAAAATTACGGAGAAGACTGATTTTTAGCTATGCGTTATGTCTCAGAGGAGCGTGTAAGGAGCGTGCATAAATCATCTTCTTTTTCTTCTTTTCTTTTCGTGGCTCGTGTTAGTGCTCCTCTTCCTCTACAGACTTTTCTTTTGTTTCCGTTGTATGATGCCCTGGAACGTCTGGGTTTTTTTTTTTTTCGATTTCAAATCGCCTTGTCAGATATGTATGACGGCGTACAAAAAGATTGTCTCTTTGACAAGAAAATAAATTTTAAAACGGGGACTGACTACTCGGGAACGGACTCATCCCGGACGTGCAAGGCGATAAGTCTGTGCATCGAATCCAAGTTCTCTTTCTCGTTTCTTGTTTTCTCTTCAGCCTTATAAAAAAAATCCAAAAAGGATGCCACACACACACAAATTCACATGATCATAGACAATGGACAATAAACTATAGGGGGTCAATAGAGTATCCAAGGGCCCAGAACGTGGCGTTCGCAAGCGAATGGTCGTCGGTGATTGCATGTTTTATTATCTCTAAAGGTGCCACGATCGTGGGTTGTTTCCTCTCATTCTGAGTAAGCGGCCATCATCCTGTATCATCCTTTCTCCCTACGGAGTACCGTTTTGGCGTTTTTGCTTTCTGGACATTTTGGGCAATTTTGGGTAAGGCGGATCCGTAACGGTGGGATTCTACTACGGCTCCTTTCATACGCAAGTCTTAACAATGGGGACAAATTGGCCGACAATGACAATAGCAATGGGGAAAAAGGCCCGGCATCTCGTCAGCAGTTTCTAAGCAAGAACGGTGAGTGTGAAAGAAATAGCGACGACCCAAGAAGAATAGGTGGTCTTGGGCCTTTCTTGGTCGGTTGGTCGTCCCCATTAAACCCATTTGACTACTACTCGGTTGGTGATCAAAGAAAAAAAAGTCTCCGGCTGCCGTTTATTTATTTTTTACAACGAAGAATAGTGGACTTCGGCGAGGTGGCACGCCAAATCCAGGGGTGACAAAAAAGCTTAACGGTCGTGCCCTGGAAGCGATCGCGCCCCCCTGGCGGCGGCCTGGTAACTCTCGATTTAAATAAAAAAAAAAAAAAAAAAAAAAAGGACGTTAAGAAACGGCGGGACCTTGTATCTGACAAAGACGCAAAAAGCTCGATATACCTGCCAGTTCCCACCCTCTTTTTCACTTTGTATTATTTTCTACACCGGTCGAGTAACTCAACGCCCACCAGAGCTCCAGGTTCTAGAGCTTGGACGGCATTTGCACCCGCCCCGTGCATATCACTTCATGATCGAAGGCTGTTTTCTTATGAAATGGTCCTTTATGATTCACGGTTGATCAGATGAATTATTTCATTAGTTTCGCCACAGTCAAGTTTAAGGTTACGAGCTGCAGGTTGAGACTTAACGTCCTCTCTCCCTTTCCAACGGCCTCTTCTTTATCTCCCTTTTCTTTTTCGACAGTGTGTTCTACACGATATACGGAGGGTACTTCCGTAAAAAATCGTCCGCAGGCGATGCAACACTCCCAGTAATAACCCAACACCAGACTTTCAAATATTAGTAGCCCGTCCACGCTGGCGCGCACATCGTACCAGGATCGGTGATCGGCACAGGTGAAGTTGCATTGGCCATAAGGCAAGCATTTTACAAGGGGGCTCTGTGTGTCTGTCAGGATACGGAGTACAAGAAAAGCTATTGTCGTGGTATTGTCGTGATCAGAGCCCAAGACAAAGAAAGGAAAATAGACCAGTCATGCTTTCATCTCCTCCGTTTCGCACATAAGCTTCTTTCATTATCATCCTTTTGATTCACATTTTGTCGCCTGGTTTGATTTGTCTGTTGGATATCTTAACTCCATCTCACCTGCTGGCGCCAGCAACAAAGCCAGCAACGGGCCTTATGTCCAGCTCTATCTCTCTATCTTTGTCTATGGAGTATTATTACAGCACAATGATGATATTGGTACGTACAGTACTCCGTATCTTGGATATACAGAACTCACTGTGTATGCGTGAACCTTTTTACAACCACATATGACTTCTGATCCTTAACGGAACACAATCGCTTTGCGCTTCCGTCTTTAGGAGGAGTGGTCTGACATCTACACCCTCCATCTTCTTTCAACTGCCATAGCCTAGCCGTTTAAACCAAGGGGCGAGATTAGAGGAGGCTCATTTTCAAGGGCCTGCGAGTGGTAACATTTCTCAAGAAACGTGACCTATCTCACAGTCTGACGAGCAACACGAAAAAGACGAGGAAGGGAAAGGTATGGCGAGCTACTACGTTATGTCCACGAGGACATGTTGGTTGCGTGAGGTTGTGTCCATCCTACCCCAAATCTGTAAATTGTCGAAAAGAAACAGGAACCAAACTTTGGGTCCCCTCAGATGCAGTTGAAGGTTGGAGAAGTTTATGGGTTGGCATGCATTGCACCGCCGAGAAAACGGTGGACGACCACTAAGAGCCAAGACTATGCCCAGCCTTGACCGTTTTGATAGTCTGTAAGTTATGAAATTAAGACAGGACAAGAAAATGTCCCCGTAAAACAAACAGAAAACGGGATCAGGTACTTGTACGACTGATTGGACGAACTGAACTGAATTCAGCCGGCCGCGCGCATGGACCCTTTATTTTTGGAGGGTATTTGCAGGGCATACATATGGCACGGAGTCGTAAATTCCCCCTTTTCCTCCTGTCCTCCTTGTCCTCTCGCGCAGTTTTCGGTTTCTTCTCGCATTCCATTCCTTTGTAGGGGCACCACCCAAAAACCGGGAGAATGATCAAAGTAAGAAAAAGTAAGAAAATGAGAGCAGGACAGCCGCGCCAATCTGACAGGCCAAACTCTCCCCTAACCCAGCTGCAAACTTCTCCCAACAGCTTCATGTAAGTAAAGTTCCTCCGTACGAGCTTCCGTCTTAGGGGGTGTGAATCGAGAGATGCTGCAGAGCGTTCTGTACTTCGTAAGGATATAGTGGTGGGTTGGCACAAAGTACAAAAAGTAAGAAAAATACGTCACTGAGCCAAGCCACGCTCTATGTGAGTGGAATACGGAATACGGAGTCTTTTTGGCCCTTGGATATACCAGAAGCCTGTCTCTGTTCCCCAGCCCATTAAATCATCTGCTAGGTCATTAAAGTAAAGGGTGCAAGAAAAAAAGGTAGGGCGTAAGCCCCTAAGCCTTAAGACGGTTGATCAAGGTGTACCTGACAAGCAATTAATACACGTGTTCTGGGTAGAAAAGTAGAGAACGCTGGAATCAACAAGTCAGTTTAAAGATGCAAAATACAGATACGGAGTATTACGTCGTACAGAATTGTTCAATACACAAAAAACAAGCCAAGCCTCTATCCATGAAATCAAAATGACGGTCAGAGGGAAGTCAAGAACCGAAATACGTCGTGTTCGTTTTCGGCAGCCTGCATCTGTGTTACTCTCTCTCTCTTGTCGTCGTTCTGTTCCGTTCTTACATTTCCCCTCACTTCTTCTAAAATTCTGTTTCGTAGCGGTTTTCTCTGCTTCCTGGGATCTCTTGGGGATCAACTGTCCATTCAGGGACATCTTGCAACGTTTAGGCCTTTTGCCTCTAGGGGTGTATGCTGAATCCCCGGGAGGCGTTAATATCGATGTTGGATGAACCATTGCCTTGTAGCCCAGTCTGGTGCCTTGTAAGGAGGTGTTTTTAAAGTGTCTGTTGGTGGCACTTCCGCACCTGTCCTCCTTTTTTTTTTTTTTTTTTTTTGGTGGGAAGTAAGGTCTCTGTCTCGGACTCGCGTTTTTTCGAGGGCCGTCTTCTGCTCCTTAACGAATACGCTTCACGCGTTATGGACAGCCTATCAATGCTTGCTCCTCGTTGTTTCTTGATTTGCTTTCTTTCAGGGTCCTTTTACATGTATACTCTCAATCTAATTACCGATCTTTTCTCTGACTCTATTCTGTAGACCGAGAAGGCTGGAGAGAAGAGAGTTTGTAGAAAGAAGATGCCACAAAAAGGAACCGTTTCGGACTCCTCATGTCTCCATGGAGATAGCTCAAAAACACGCGCGGGCAAGACACGGTCGGGGTATTCAGCAAACCCGGCATCGGGGTTTAAGTTGTGTGCTGAGAGAGAAAAGGGCACACGCGCACATACTGTTAACCAACGGAAACCAATAACTAGCAAAAAAAAAAGGGCGGCCAAGAACAACAAGTAAATGATCGACCTCTCCAGTCCCTCCCCTAGTTTCATTTCGATATTTGGGACGACCATTCAAAGCAGAAGGCAGTCGTACGAGCAGTTCGTAGGAACTCCAAAAGGGATTGGGTGTTGAAAAGTCGGACTTGACACAAATCCGGAATTCGGGCATTTCCTGTTCCTGTTCCTTTATGAAAGGAAGGTAAGATACCGTAGGGAAACAGAAACGGGAGACCGCTTTGCCGTTTCCGTTCTGAATATTTATTGAGGAAGAGTTCATGATCCGACTTTTCAAAGATCGGAAGGCTCTGAACCCGGGATTGGCATGCACAAAAATAAAATGGGCAAAAGGAGGGAAGCATCGCCATCGAGATGCAACGCTGGAGAGAGAGCAGACGTGGGCATTCGTGGGTCTGGGGGGAAAAGTACTCGACATTCAGACATGAAAATACGAATTAGAGGCCACGACGGCAGGTATGAGCTTAATTCCATTCGCCAGTTCGATGATTTGTCGCGAACGAACTGTGCTCGAATAGGATATAGCTAGCCTCGGCATGTGGAGCATCCGTCTTGTCGTTGTGCACATGGTGCATTTGTGCAGGGCATTAGATGTCGTGCACGGCTGCCGTTCTAAGCGGGACACTACCAAAAAAAAAAAAGGATATGGAGTTGTTTTGTGCAATTTTACGTTTGTGAAAGGGACGTGCATTATGCAACACTGTGATGGAAGCTGGAAGACCCAAAAAAGGGGCCTGGACGCATTTGCGAACCCGAGACCGAGAGGCTAGCCACGACTCGACGTCAAAAGACAGGAAGAGACTGATGAGGGTCCTCATAAATGGATCTTTAAAACTGGGGGCCAAAAAAAGGACAGCATCGTTGTATTCTTTCTACTAATTTCCCGCGTGAGAACGGAGAATGGAGGACGGAAGACGGAAGACGGAAGACGGCAATATGGTTTAGTTTTTGGTCTTGGCACCCGATGCTAGTGTGGGTGTGTAAGAGAAGAAAAAAAGCAAGAGAAAATCAGACAAAAGAAAGCATAGAAAGAGAGTTCGATGGTTAGCAAGAAAAAATATGTGGAAACAACAACGTAATTGATGCAGTGGACACAATGGAGACCGCTCGACTCATAGTAACGAATGCCGCGCAAAAAGTGCACTACATCATACGCGCTAGCATAGCACGCCGGCAAGGTGTGAGAATTAAGTGGTGGCCAGCTGTGAAGGAGAGGAGAGAAGAAAAAGCTTCCAGAAGACTTCTTTTCGTGGGTCAGAAACGGTGAGGAAGGTACAGCATGTACGAGGGTGTGAGAATGTGCCCAGGAACGCAGAAATATGACGACGAAATACACAACAGGACACAAAATAAAAAGTGGACGTGCCGAGCTCACGGAGACGGGTGCGTCCTTTTTCTGCACTTCTTGGCCCGTTGTTTTTATCAACTTGGTATTTCGATTTTCACCGATTCTTCTCTTTGTTTGTATGTTCCTACCCCGTCTCCATCTCGTTATCGTTTAGGTCGCTAAGAGCGTTTAGATTGTACATATAGATAGGATGAAGTTTGAAGGATTGTGGTGAGGTCTCGGTGAGGATATGAGCGCCACTATGGACAAGTACAAACGTTCTGATTCAGACCTTGGGCCTCGGTGGTCTGGCCATTGTCTGTTCCCAGTATAAAAAGTTTGATATACTTCGTAGAAAACAATAATAGGGCGAAACAAGGCGACGAGGCGAATGGTGTAGATGCCGAAATACGACCGCCACTTTGTTCTGGAGGCGGAGTGTTTTGGGATATTCGGGTGTTAGTAACGAATTTACCCCCTTCGCACTACAAAGTACAAAGAAACGAAACCCTAAAATTGTTTCAACAGCGAGTGATGGCGAACGAAGGCGAAACTGCGGCGACGGGAGATGGGCCTGCCGTCCTTATTATTGTTTTGCTTCTACTACGACTACGACTGCCGTCTTTCGTCTCCGTAGATTGTAGACTGGCAATTCTGGTACGGTCTGGTCTGGGCCCATTCCCCTGCACATCGCAAACCTCTCATGATTTTATTTCAGTTGCCCACCTCATCTATCTCCAGCGCGCGGATCGAGACGAGAGATGAGCAGCCACAATGCACATAACGCCCTCAAATAGATTTGTTTCGGTCCGGCTCTCTCTTCACAAAACAAGGCTGTTCTAATTGCGCTTCGCGCGCGGTGACGTTTCCACAAAAAATAGTACTCAGTGGAAAGCAAATCCTTTCGAGCCCCTCTCTTTACTTCTTCCCTTCTTTTTGGGGAGTTTGTCCACTTCATTGACGTGCGAGCGTAACTACGAGTGCATACCTACGTATCTGTCTGCGCTGCAAGACTGCAGGACGTCGTCGCCCTCGCCTCGGTCTCGCCCTTAAAAAATCGGATCTCGCCAGCGAAAGATACCAAGATACTCAGCAGCACCAACACACCAAAAGACCACCACGTATTGGAACTAGAAAAGGGGACATCCCGGGAAAGCTTCTAGCCTCGAATCCTGGTTGCCGGTTTACCTTCCTAGCTCTTTTGTGTTGTTTGTTTCTTCGTCTTTTATCATGGTGGGCCATATGATCCTGTTTTTTTTTGTCCACACCTATGAGATAGACATGTACAGAGTATCTACACGTCATGACTGCGCACCGCCGCCCGTTGTATCAAGAGACATACCAAGAGACCGGGCGATGATGCTACGGGGGGAGGGGGGGGGATGGGAACTAGAGACGGACTCGGGCTCGACGGACAATATATCCAATGCGATGGTTCCCATATGATCGCTTTTTGCAAAGTTCTTTTCTTTTTCTTTTTCTTCTTCTTTTGTTACATGCTCGATGCAGAAGCTACGTCGGCACTTTCTAGCTTTATCAACTTCTGTTGATAGGGTAGAAGAGAGAAGACTGTTTATGCAGCCTTGGCACTCGGAACACGGAATGTGGATTGAGCTTAATTTCTTGGTGTGTATGTGTGTGTGTGTGTACTCCTCCTTGCTGTTTTTGAAGAGAAGTGATGTTTTCTTCTCGCTCTCTCGGCGTCGGGGTGGTCTAGGCCCCGCTTCCTGAACGTCAGGATGATCCTGTTGATGCGTCGTGCACGGAGCTGTGTGCCGGTTTTTCTGGGGCAGATGACACGAACAAGCTCGACAAAGGCGGGTAAGGGTGGTGGAAGTGATGCTACGATGAGGCTATTCTTGATCCTGCCTCTTCTCGTGGATACTGAGTAGGTGGTTGGCATGAACGGCATCGCGTCTTCGCGCCTTTCTATTTCTCGCTTCTGCAGGGAGGTGCATATGGCAAAGGTTCCCACCCCCGCAGTTTCCCTATTTGCTTTCTTCGATGGCAATCGGCGAGGTGAGGGAAAAGGGAAAGAGCAAGCGTACATCCCAGCATGGGGTCTGGGCGTGTGCATATACCTCCGTCGAACATGCCAGTTTACTACGTGGGCTTGTGGGCAGCATCATATCAAGAAAAGAATCAAACGGAACGAGCGTTCGTCCTGGGCAATGTCCGTCCGCTGTTCGTCCGTCAACTGCATCGGCTGAGATGTCCGTGATGAATTTTAACGTACAGTGATGTATGAGACTTTAGTGTTTTGCAGTATTTTGCAGACCTGAGTAGTGATGTTGAAACGATGCAAAGGCAGAAAAAGTATTGCCCAGACCATGTTTGAGCACGTTCATAACACTTTCATCACGGCATTTGCCATTAAACCATCGTCGATGATCAACACATGTATATTGTCGTGACCACCGTTTTACAAATCTGCCGTGTATCTTCGCCGTCCAAGACAAGCTTCAAAGGAAAATAAAAAAACGCATATCAAATCCGGACTACTGTGTACGAAGTAAGGGCCCACGGGCTCGGGCACGGAAGAGGGCGTCTCGTTTGTGGCATGAGATGAGCGCAAGATGTGATATTCGTTGCCCGAAAACCAGAGAACGGAGAAGGAGAAGGAGTTCTTGACAAGAGGATGGGTATATGGTGGTCGTACATTCGCAGGTGTGCAATTCGTATGGAGTACGACGTCGATGGAGCCTCGAGTATGATCTCGAGCATTGCCTCGAGAATAAACCGCGTTGACGACGATGCTTGTTCCCCAATCTGGTATCCCTCCCCTTTACGACGAAAACGTACAGCCACCTTTTATTTCCACGAGGCATTTGAAGGCATTCGGGCACTCTCCCAGAAAAATGCCTGTCCGTCAGCATACTCCGTACAACGAAAGAATGACAACGGGATTTCCACGGGGTGTCGTCCGCGGAGGTTTGTTTTTACTTTTTACTATGCACGGAGCTCGAATGGGGTTTGGTCTGGTCTTTGTTTCTTTTGGGTCTTTCCTGCTTGTGCTGGATGGGTGGAGAACCAGCCTGAAGTGAAGGCTGCGGGCGAATGCCGAAGCCGCGAGCAACCCCCCTACAGTAGTGTGGCCGTTTTCCCGGGCTTTTTCTTCATAGTGTGTTGCCCTGACGTAGCTTATGTGCCCCAACTGCCCTGTAATCAGGGCACCACAGGGGCACTGCAAGGCGTGAAAACGGTGAAAACGGCACTCGCCCCTGTCTAACCGTTTTAGGTGCTCTGATTCAACGCCACCCCAAAATGTCCCTAAAGGCCCTCATCCCCCCTCCCCCCTCTCCTTTCCAGCCCCAGCCTTAACACCGATTATCGAAACGTCTTTGCAGTTTGCACAACGGAGTCGGGAGCCTGTAAACTGCGAGTCCCAGGCCAGGGCCAGGTTTTAGGGGGGCTGGCCTGGCCATAACGGCCCTCTGGCCTCACCCCCTAGGTCCACCGAACGGCGGAGAAAGGGAAAAAAGGACGAAGAGGACGACAACAAGGGCGCCAAAACCCTCCAGAAAAAAAAAGAAGAGAAAAAACTGATGACAGGCACAGAAAAAAGCAGGGACAGACAAGGATATAGCACACGCGAACAAGAGATCCATGATGGCACACGGCATTGATATCCGTAGATAAACTCTGGCAGTGGAGGAAGTCGAAAAAAAGAGCATACAAAAAAAAGAAGAAGAAAGCAAGGATGCTCGCCCGTCGAGCTTTGGCCGAAACGGCAACGAGAGTCAAGGGACTGTGAACGGCCAAAGTCGCCGATGCCCGTCCGTCAGCCCAAGGACACGTCCACCTGTTTTCTTCCATGACTTCGGACGAAATCGATCGAACGCGGACGACAATCTATTTAGTACCCAGAAGGCGGACAGATGAGAAAAAGCATGATTTCGTGTTTGATTGACTATCCTGACTAAACGTGTTGCTTCTTTTAGAGAGAGGGGGGACCAAAAAGGTCTCCAATCATGGAGTCGAAATCAATAATCAATAACCAAGCGTAACGCGTAAGTATTTGCTCAATCTTTTTCACTGGCAAAGGCTCTCTTACTTGGGATATTGAGTCAACACATCTACGAAAACTGGTCGACACATAAATCATCGCCAGCATCGTCAACCTTGGCAAGTTGCGGAATGCTTCCGTCCGGTCAAATACACGTTGGAACAAGATGTTGAAGATAGAAAAAGAGAGAGAGAAAAAAAAAAAAAAGACTGACCGTTGCATGCAGGAGATGTTGATTCCGTGGACACTTTTCCTCTTGATATCGCCATCATCTGGCTCGTCTCTGTGATGCACAGAACAAGAAATGCGTGCTTCAGATTACGCGGGAGCCGGCCCCGTTCTACATACCCCCGGGCCACGGCCAGGAATACTTGGGAACAATGCCACGGGGATCTGTGATGCGATGCGATGCGATGCGATCCAGTACTCCATCAGAGAGGGCCCGGATATGGATGTACGGAACTACCTCGGAAATAGGCTCAGGGCGTGTGGGCAGTAAACACCAAGTTGAGCCTTCACCGTGACGATCCAAGACGAAAGAACAAGAACGTACGGAATAAGCCGAGAACGAATACTGCGAGAAGGAGTTACGACGCTCAAGAAAACAGAGTCGGTTGAGCTCCGTTTGTCCGTTTGAAGGTGGCCGCGAGAAAGCCTTGTTTTACAGTCCTCGAATTTCATGATGCTGGTACTTCTAAGGCGTGCAGATTAGTTGATGAGCAAATTCTCGTCTCGCAACCGTCGTATAGCAGCGTAGACATGTCAGCCGGAACATTTTGTTCTTGCAAAACCAACATTGCTGACTTGCAGGTCGACGTGTCTGCTTTTCATGTGTCTTTTCGTTTGTCTTGCAGCACGGCATTTCCCAATGGGGACATGGGAGCCCCGATGGCCCCGAATCCCCGAAACTGCAGGAAAAGGGGTAGCCACCATCACTCTCTGAAAAGTCACCGGGGCCGAGCTACCTCTCATGGCTGGGATCACCATAGCCAAACATAACGAGTATTCATCCTTACTTGATTGGCAAAACAGCACAACAGTAACCATCACATGTCCTCGGGGCGGCCTCTACTGCCCGAGTCCGGTGAGCCTGCTACAAAACACATGGGGTATGCATGGTATTATTTGCCAGCCTCACAAGGCAGGGGCTCAAATAATGCCGTACGAGTGACATGAAATAAGGAGAGGCAGCTGTCAACGGAGATTCCGTAGACCTCCACAGCATACTACTCTATGAAACTTTGATGTTCGACCTACAAGTACGTTCGACTTGGTCTTAACTGGAGCTGTCTTAAGACTCGAAATATTCGTAGAGCGTAGACAATAGAACGCAAACGTCGAGGCACGAACGTGTAGTGATCACAGGCGACATATTTGGGGAAAGCAACCATCATACGACATACAGTGCAGATAAAGGGCTACTTGTACATTTGGGAGCAGAAAGCGCCGGAACAGTTCCGGTGGCCTCTGGATACAAACAAAGATATGCATACTCGGTTGGTGTTCTTGCCGATTGGTTGAAGCATCACTCATTCGTGTCTCGTATTGCATGCTTGTTTTCAATATGTATGTTTATTGTGTCCTTTTTGTACCTATCTCGCATTGTGTCCCACCTGTACGGAGTAGTGTGTCAACGACCGACTCAATGTGTCAACCCTGGTCCTCTAAATATGTTGCCTGGTGACGGTGAAAACAGCAGAATAAAGCATCCCATATTCGCGACTTCTCGACAGTAGATGACAGTACATGTCAATAAACACACTCGAGCAGCAAACAAACAACAGATATGAACCTTTGAGGGGGAAAAGAGCGACAAGGGAAATCAATATGAAAAGAAGATATGAACAGGAGAGAATATCAAAGAACAAATCAAGAACGTGAAAAGAAAACACGCAAAACATGCAGACCATGCAGAGTTCCGTGCTGAGAAAACAAACAAGACAAACGTGAGTGTGCAAATGTACCAGCACAAAATTACATAATAATCCATATATATCCATCCACATTGCAAGAGCAGAAGCAACAAACAAAAAGTGACAAAATCAAAACTCCTCGTTCTCCGTGAGACCCGTCCCGGGGTCATCCCATGCCGTCCGTCCGATCATCCGTCTGTTTATAGAGAGATTCTATACCTCTTAACACGCTCTAAGTGCGTCTACTCTCTGACGATACCGCGCTTGGCGTCCTTGGCGGCCAGGCCCGACAGACTAGACTCGGGCGACAGGTGCGGCGGGCGGCCACCGAGCACGTCAACGACCTCCTTCATGTCATACCAGTAGGAGGTGCGCTGGCGGCGGTTGGGCCAGTCCGTCTCCGTCTCCTCAAGCGTCTCCATGGGCGAGAAGACGACGCTGGCGCCCTTGATACCAATAACAGCAGCCGACAGCGGGTCCTTCTTGACGCGGTTGTGGGCGTTGCACCCAAATGTCTCGAGGTGCTCGATGCACTTGATGGCCAGACGGGAGGCACGGCATCGGTCCATGGGCGAGGGGACACCGCCCTGCTGGACGTGGCCGGGAATGCTGTCCCGGGACTCGAAGCGGTTGTGTGCCTCTTCGCGGATAATGTCGGCAATCAGCTTGGCGCTGTAGACGGCGCTCGACTTTTCGTTGATAAGGATCAGCCGACCGGCGCGGGACTGGCCCTTGTCGTGGGCAAACACCTCCTTAAGGTGGCGGACGTCGGCCGCCAGCATCTCGAGGCTGACACCCTCCTCGGGGTGTAGACGGCCGAGGCACCGACACCGAGACCGGCCACGGTGGCAATGTAGCCGCACTTGCCGCCCTGGGTCTCAATCACAAAGACACGGCGACGCGTGGCCGAGGCCGACTGCTTGATCTTGTCACAGTAGCTGACGAGCTCGTTCAGACACGTATCCGAGCCGAGCGAGTACTCGGTACCGGGCACGTTGTTGGAGATGGTAGCTGGCAGCAGGGCCATGGGGATGCATAGCGAGGGATACTGGTCCCGGGCCTTACGCAGTTGGGACACGGCGTGGAAGGCCTCGAAGCCACCAATCAAGAACAGGCCGTCGAAGCGGTATTGCTCGACGAGGTTAGCAATGAGCTCCATGCCCGACTCCTTCGGCAGCTCGCGGTTGGTGCCAATCTCGGAACCGCCCTTGCTAGCCCAGCCGTCGACCTCAAGCCAGTCAAAGGGCCGCACAGCGCCCATGGGGCTGTCACCGTGGTGGCGAGAAAAGCCGGCAAATCCGTTATGAATTGCAATGGGCTCGTGGCCACGAGAGAGGCAGTAGGCGACACCAGCGCGAATGGCAGCGTTCATGCCGCCGGCGGGAGCACCAACGTTGATAAAGCCGATTTTCATGCGCTTCTCAGAGGAAAGGAGCTTCTTGTCAAGCGTGACGGTCGTGGTCATCATGTACGACTTGTACTGGTCCGCGAACTCGGTGTCGCGCAGGCCCATGGCAGTGTCAAAGTCGTGTGCCTCGATGGCGCTGGCAACGGACTTGGTGGCTTGAACGGCCTCCATGAGAGGCTTCCGGACGATCTTGTTCTCCGTGATAGCGATAAAGCAAGTCTCTGACTCGGGAGTGGCCTCGATAACGGCCCGGACGGCCTCGACACCCTGCAGGGTTGACAGCATACGGTCGTAGGCGACGGCAGTACCGCCGCGCTGGACGTGGCCGAGCGTCGTGATACGCGTGTCAAGGGCGAGGCCGTCCTTGTCCGCCAGCAGCTTGTGGATCATCTCGGGAGAGATGTGGTTACCATAACGGTCGTGGGCGCCTTCAGCGACGATGACGATCGTCTTTCTCTTTCCGAGTTTACGGTGCTGCAGCAAGTCAGTAAGTAGTTCACTCCGAGCGAGGGTTTGTGTACTGCTGGGTATAGCCTTACCTTCATCACGATCTCGCACATCTCATCGCGCCAGTTGTCCTCCCGGGGCTTCTCCGGGATGAAGATGAAGTCGGCGCCAGTGGCCACGCCGGCCATCAGGGCCAACCAGCCACAGTGGCGTCCCATGACCTCGATAACGAATGCACGCGAGTGCGACGAGGCCGTGGCCTCAATGTAATCGACCATCTCGCAGATACGGGCGAGGGCCGAGTAGCAGCCAATGGTGGCGTCTGTGCCCGACAGATCATTGTCAATGGAGCCCACAAGGCCGACAATGTTGAGGTGTGTGTAGGGGGCCGTCTGCTCGGCCGTCAGCTCATTCGTGCGCACCAGCTCTTCCAACAGCGAAGGCCACTCGGCACGGAACTTGTCGGCACCCGTCAGCGAGCCATCACCGCCACAGATAATGAGGGCGTCGATGCCGTTGAGGATCATGTTCTTGGCGGCCTTCATGCGGCCAGCACGCTCGTAAAACTCCATACAGCGGGCGGTGCCAATGAGCGTGCCGCCCTCGGACAGCCAGCCACGCACGTCGTGCCACTCCATCTTGCGCATATAGTCACCGCCACGCACAAGACCCTCGTAGCCCTCGTAGACACAGAAAGCATCACAGCCCAGGTGGATGGCCATGCGGACACAGGCACGGACGACGCCGTTCATGCCCGGCGAGTCACCTCCAGACGTCATGATGGCAATCTTCTTCTTGCGCTCAACGCCGTCCGCGCCGACCGAGGAAGCTGGCACTGTTGTCGAGACAAAGTCATGGTGGCCGTTGTTGCCGTCCGTTGGCGTAGGCGGGCTCGCCATTGTGTACGGACGGATAGGAGGATGAAGAGGCGTACGGAGGATGAGAGGTAGAAAACGAGACGAGAGATTAGGAGAGAGGAGAAAGTCGAAAAGGAGAGATACGAGTGGCGATTAAAAGAATTGACGGAAGGTGCTTTTGCTGAAAGGAAGGGGCCTACTCTGGTGGAAGGGAGTGGACGCCAACAAGCACAAATCGGTCAACGGTCAGAACGGCGGCAGGAACAGAAAAAAAAGATAATGGTCGATATGGAAAGAGAAACGGAGAAGAAGAAGCGCAGTAAAACCAACAGCTTCCTTAAAAAAAAGGCTTTGTGTTAAAATGTGGCGATATAATCGAATCGAAAAATAGGGAAGGAGAGAACAGAAGAGAAGTAAATTGGGAAGGTACGATGGAGGGAGGTGCACGCCGCAACGAGGAAGGGGCGTCGGACGGTTGTAAAATGAAAGTGACGTCGAGGTGGGCGAACCAGTGAGCGGACGTGCGTACAGAGAAAAAAAGAGTACAAAAGTGCAGGGGGAGTGAGAAAAAAGAAGCGGCCTGTGGTTGCTTTTGCTTTGCTCGCTTCACTGGCTGCTGGAGCTCTTATCTTATCAGCTGCACGACAGGCGCAGAAAATAGCGGTGCTTTTTGGTGCTTTTGGTGCTCTTAGAGGAAAGAGAAGGTGGGGGATGGGCTACAGTGGGGTAATACCGAAAATCACGCAGGGGAGCAATGGAGGGAAACCGCGAACAGCGCGCCCATCCCACGAGTCCACGAGGGGAAAGTGTCGCTGAAATCGGACGCGGCTTCCCTTGGAATGTGGAATGTGCGTGATCTGAGTTTGACACTTTTTTTACAGAGTGGGAGGAAGGCACGACTGGAATGGAGACGATCGCCCATCCCCAAAGCGAAGCGAGCGCAGAAACTCCGTAAGCAGCGAACCAGAGGGTGGTTGTTTCCATTTTGGGCGGGCGCTTGTAGAGTGTCTGAGTAAGGACAGTTGGGGAAGCCGCCTTCTTTTATGGAGTAGAGCTGTCTACGGTTTTGACATCGGGGAAGGAGCCGACAGCCATGAGGTGAATGACTTATACTCCGTACTCCGTATGAAACAAAGATGAAATAAAGAGATGAAAAAAAAAGCGCGGGAAACCGCTTCACGACATAACAGGCCTGTAATGAAGCGTTAGGTCTTGCTCTTGGTGGGGTATAAACGGGCCGTTTGTAAGAGTGAAATAAGACGTGAAGGAAGTGAGGGAAAATAGAAAATAGGAAGAAAAAAAGATGGAGAAAATCTTGTAAGTGACAGGTGAAAATAAATAAGAAATAAAAACAACCAACAGCGAATAGCAAATAAGAACAGCAAATAGCAAAGGTGCGCCCAGAGAACCCAGAGATATCTGTTGATAAGAGATATGCCAAACCGAAACTACTTCAAAAGGACCAAAAGCCCGCACTTGCTGTCTTGTGGTTGCGTTGTTTTGAGAGATCTCTGGGCACGCATTGTCGTCTATTTCGTCTGTCAATCTCCGTTTCGTTCCATCCTTCGTCTCTTTTACTTTTTCAAGCATCTACTGCCCTCTCGCTAATATATTGCCCAGACAGGCACATGCACGCCTCTTTGTAGCACATCGGGCAATGTGCTGGCAGTCTGTGAAACGGCAGCCTGCATTTCACAGTCCACGTTCGGCCAGACACAGATTCCGGGCGGTCTTGGCGGCCAGCTGTGCATGTGAGCATACACATGTTTTTATATGATATTTTTCAGTCGTTTTGTTTACTTCAATGCGTTGTGGAAAGATGTCCTGCAGCTCCCTCTCTTTTTCAGTGAGCCACTCTTCACTGTGGGGCCTGTCATTGGCTAGTGGGCTGTAAGTGGGAAGCTCTGAGTGTACCGTGTTGATAGTCTGTTCTTCACAGTGTATACACTGTACGCCACAACCAGCCTCACTCAATTGCGCTTGCCGTGCTTGGAGCTCGCGTCCCATTGCAACAGGCCCGATCCCAAGGGACCCCAGAATTGCATCACGCAGTCCTCAAGTTCGCCGCCCTCCACTCCTTGCATGCGCGTCTTGATGGCCATTCTTCGACACCACAACGAGTGACCGTGAGTGTGCGTGCTACACATACAACACGCCGCCATGGCCGACAACAGGCCTCGACCGGCAGCTCGCCCGGGCGCGGCATCGGCATCGGCATCGGCATCGGCATCGAGCTCGACTTCTGAACCTCTGGGACCTCCACCTCCTCCTTCTTCGTCAGGCGCCGCCTCCTCCTCCCGACCTCTCTTTGGCACACGCGACCCCGTCTTCCGGCCTTGGCCACTTCCCTCAAAACAGCCGACCAATATTGGCGAGTTTGTGCAGCGGCTCAAGTTCCAGGGCATCGATTTCCGTGATTTGTCGGAAGAGAAGCTGCGGAAGCAGATTGAGAAGGAAAAGGCGGGTGAAGCCGACGATGCGACAGCCGCGGCCGAGAAAGCGACTCTCAAAAAGAAAAAGGCCGCCGAGAAGAGCGCCAAACGCGACACATCACACGACCGGCCCAAGGGTATCCAAGAGATGTTGGCCAAACGGGACGAGATCCTGTTTTCGTTGGAGTAAGTCACAGCCCCCCCTCCCCGGCTGCTCAAACTTATTTGCTAACCCTTCTTGTGTAGGGCCGCCTTGCAGAGCGGACTGATTGCCGTCGACTTTGTCTCCCTCCTCCTGTCCAAAGACCGCCCGACGCAGGCCCTGCAAACGTTGTCGCCCATTGTCCGCGACAAGGCCGGCATCGGCACCCTGAGTGCCGGTCGCATCGCCAATGCCGCGCAGGCCGCGCGTGCCTTGCAGAGCCAGGGCGGGTCCGCAGCGCACAACCTCGACGAGACGACCAAGTTCAATGCACAGCGACTTATTGACCACAAAACGGAGTGTGTCGGCTGGCAGCTGCTGGCAATGGACCGGGCAAGCGAAGTAATCAAAGTCGGCCGGAAACGGCTTCGGGCGGAGATGCGACGCGAAGAGAAATACTGGTCCGAGGTGCTGGCAGTGCGGGACAAAGGCTGGACCTTGTCGCGGATGCCGGGCCAGCGGCGGGTGTTGCGAGTCAAATTTGGGTTTTCCGAGTCGGCACCGGACTTGCGGGCACTGAGTTTTGCGCCTCTTCGACGGGTTAAGAACGGACAGGTGGCCCTGGACTTGAGCGCTCTAGGTGCACCTTCGGCAATTGTCGTCACATTGCGCAAGAAAAGCGGTAAGGGTGACGTGAAGACCGGCCGCTCGCCGCTGGCCACACGGCTGGCCGACTCGGCATCGCTTGAGGACCGCATCTTGGAGGCACGCAACACCGTCAACGCTAAGGAGTTGTGGCGAGAGCTGAACCGTGAGGCGCGGCTGATGATCTCGCACGGCGTGGTGTTCCGGGACTCTGAAATTGTGTTTCCGGCCGGCGACGACACAGAGGGCACCATCACGATCGAGCCGCTGTACCACCGGCCATCGACCAACATATCCGAAGCCGAGAAGAAGAAGCGGGACGACGAAGCAACGCACGACCCACACCTCAACGACATTGCCGCAGGACTCTGCACATCCCTGCAGCTGTTCCTTGCCCACGGCCACCGCGACCACTACCGGCAGCGCTCTTCACCCCAGCCGCTTACCGACACTGTCCCCTTGCCACCCATTTACTACATGCTGCGGCCGATTGTGGCCAACCTCAAGTACGAAAAGGCCATCCAACACATCTCACAGTACCTTGCCGACGTCTGCGGCATCCTGCATGGACTGGGTCTTGACGGCTCGCGGTTTACTCTGTATGAGCGGCCATTGTCCATGAGCATCCCCCCACAAGGCGCAGCTGGCCAGAGACCTGGTCAAGGTGGACAGCCGCCACAAGCCGTGCCCTCCGCATCCGAGGGACTGTGCAATGCATTCCTGGCCCCGCGCGAGTTCTCCTTTGAATTTACCATCAACCCAGAAGTCCGCATTCTCGTCCGCTGCCGCACGACCGTCGTGCCCTTGAAGGCGCAGTACCTCATTCAGTTGCTGCCGCCTGTGTCTTCTTCTTCTTCGCCAGCAAACGCGAGCGGACCATTGGCACCACCGGCCCCACCACCACCACGCAACCCGCTGCTCGACACCTTCCCGCCCGCCGACAACTACGGCACCCTGCGCGACGTGCTCGACTACCTGGGCCGCGCCACGGCACATGTGTTGGCTTCGCACGCCCGCAAGCTGGCCAAGCAGTGGGAAGACCGTTCTGGGATGGGCGCGGCGTGGGCAACGTCCGTCGACGGCATGGAAATCCGGCAGCTCAACAATGCCTTTTGGAAAGTGCGGTTCAGTCTGGTGCCCCAGTCGGCCGTCACTGCATTGGACAAGCTGGTGTCGTTGACGGAGACGAGTGGTAGTCCAGTGAAGCAGGAAAAGGAGACGGCAGAGTTTACCATTGAAAACGACGAAGACGACTACGTCGATGAGAGCGCACAGGCTGCCGCTAAAACTGGTGGCGGCGGCGACGACACCGCCCAGGACACAGAGAACGCCCGCAATGTGGACAGCCCTCTGGCCCGCCCGAGCCCGCCCGAGCTGCGCGTCTATGCCTCGTGGCCCATGTCCGAGTCCGAGTCGGCCGTGTACCGCAAATGGGTATGGAGTGCTGCAACACTCGAAGGGCGGCCAGCCGGAGAAGACGAAGAGTCGGAGAACGATCTGGAGTCCATAGTTGTGGGCTGTGTGAGCGGCACTCTAAAGCCCATGGTCGACACCCGGCCAAGATAGGAAGGTTGGTCGAGGCCGTCCATGTCGAGGTCGAGGTCGGTCACTCTGGCACCGTCAGAGTAGGGTTGCATATGTAGGAGCTGTGTTTTACGTGGTGGTTAACTCTTTTTCACCGTTGCGTTATATCTTGGGTGGCGTTGAGCAGGATACAATATTACAAGTCATGAAATTTAATTGCATAAAATGGCCATTTGCTCATATATATAAACTGAAAGTCGTAAGACGCCAGTGAAAAAAAAAAGTAAATAAACGAGTAAAAGATTAAACATCCCCCAGAACAGACTGCCATGCGACCTCCTACAGCATCCCCACAACAGCCAGCATCGTCCCCAGCGCAAGACCGGCAATCTTGACTGTGGCCCAGTTGTCATTGCCACCGCCGACATTCATGGCCCGTGCTGGGCCAGAGCCACCCGAAGTAGTCGTGCTTCCACTCCCACCCGTGGTCGTTCCACTGTTTCCCGTCACCTCGGCATTGAAAAAGGTCGTCGTGCTCGTCAGACCGCCCGACGCCGCCTCTTCGACGGTCGCCACGCCTGTCGCGGTTACCAGTCCGCCAGCACTTGTGAATGTGGTGGTGACTGTGGTGACCGCCGTCCGGTACGCCCAGCCGCTCTGCGAGCTGCCCCAGAAGCTGTCGCCGCCGCCCCAGATACCTCCACCGCCCCAGCCACTGCCGCCCCAGCCGTCGCCGCCGCCGTTTCCGTTGCCTCCAAACCAGCCGTTCGTGGCCCACGGACAGCCCGTCACGGTAAACGTCGTCGTGGCGCCACTAAAGGGACGGCTACCACCCGAACCAAAGGGTCCACCACCAACGGTCCACCCGAGAACCTGTTCTGGCCCGCCGTGGCCGTCACTGTCACGACGCCCGTGCTGCCGGCGGCCTCGCAGGTGGAGTAGATACTGCAAAGGGACGACGAGATGGACGAGAACGACGAAACAGCAGCCGATGTAGAGGCGCCGCAGTTGGCACTCAAACAACTGGCAACGGGGGGAGCACCGGTGGTGGCGCAAAAGGCCGACGGAGAGGGAAAGGCCGACGATGACGAGTAGGCCGAGGAGAGGCAGGATTGCTAGACGTGTTAGTGGTGAATTTTGTTGTCAGTATTCGGGGGCAAGTACATACCACACAAGCAGGCGCACCACCCCAGAACTGGGCAGCCGCCAGAGCTGGCAGAGCAGCAGCGGTTATGGCCGAGGAGGCAATGCTCTTCATTGTTGGTGTAGGTATGAAAGAGTAGAGATTGGTTAATGATGCCAATGTTGATTTGAGAGAGACGGACCGTCGTATTGGGAGCCCTGCTGGAGAGCAATAGAGCAAAATTGTGAGAATGGATGGGGAGATCTTTAAATATATATTGCAATGGTAAGGATGCGGAGGTGGCAGGCCTAGGAGAATAAAATAGATGGCAATAGATGGCAAACGGAAAACAAGGAGGTTGCGAACTGGAAGGCCGGGTTCCGGGGACTGCAATATACGTGGCCAAGCCTTATTTTTTCTTCTTTTTTTTCGAGCCTCTTTATTTATTTCGTCAGTATTCCGTCTCACGTCACTTTTTGGTGTTGGTTCGTCTCTCTCAACGATAATGTTTGTAGTTGATTTGCACAGTATGTTGACCGTTGTCGTTTTTCTTTTGCTTTTTTGTGCTACGTACAAGAAGAGGCGTGTTGATGACCGTCTCCGCCTTACTTCTCCGTCCCTTCCTACGTGTTCGTCCAACGATACAGCGTACGCGCGCCTCATTTTCCCACTTGTTTCTTTCTGCCCTCGGCACATCGTGTACTGCATCAGCAAACGTCATGTCGGTAAAAAAATAAAGAGCCAAGAGTTGTGAAACAAGAGCGGCACAGAGTGGTCAAAAAAGAGAGTAAGCAGAAGGAGCAAGAATGGGAACGATGAACAAAAACTAAACTAAACATCCCGAACCCAGCCCCCATCCAACGGCGCAACATTGCGAGTCCGACTTTTCTCAACCTTCACCGAAGAAACCGACTGGCTGGGAATTTAGAGTGGTTGCATGGTTGCGTGGTTGCGTGTTTTCTGTATGCATAAAGCGGGAGGTAGAAAAGCAAAGGGCTTAAATGGAGGGTAGGGACGGGAGTTGCTGTGATCTTATTTAACGAAAAAAAGGGTGGCTGCCTCTTTACCCGGGACCGAAAGAGACAGCCAGTTGCCCGTTCCGCCGCCACAACTAGCAAAGAACCAGCCCTCGAATGGGAATAATGGGAGGATGCCTCCGCTGGAAGCCTGCAGAGCCAAGAAGTGTTAAAATGCCGTTTTCTACTGTTATAGAAAGATATTTTGTGTTATAACAGGCGTTCATCGTCCTTCTTTTCGCCAATGGTAGCGGATCTCGGCCGTATTCTTTCGATTGCATGGAAGTCCTTCACCGAACAAATGACTGCATGTGCTGTCCAAGGAACGAAAAAAAGGGCAACCAAGATACAGGAAATAGAAAAACAATGACAAAATAGAAAAGAAAGGACAAACCTTGCCGCGCGTCCCTGCAGCATGCAACGTGAGATGGAGAGGAGGGAATACCAAGAATCATGGCGAGGCAGTGGGTGAGAACGCCTGTATTGACATTGTGGAGGAGAGACAACAATCGAGAGAATGACCAAGCCACTCGGGACCGAGGACTACGTGAGGACGAATTGGCAAGTCTTCGGCGACAAAAGAGGAGCAAAAGGAGGCGTACGTACGAGGATCAACCAAGCCTCCTGTGTCACGGTGTGAATGGGAGGGGAGACGTAAGGCTTACGCCACATGGAGAAGAAAAGTACACGGAGAAACAGAAGATGGTGAAAACAGATGGCCAGGTCGTAGGGCTGGAGGCTGGCCAGCAGTTTTTGATAATAGCAATCAATATGCGTTCTCCGGTAGTTTGAGGGGAATGCCCGTGGACAGCAGGTTGGCAAAAAGCGAATCCTGACTCGTCATCGTCAGATCGCACAACAGCTACGACCGTTGGACAAAACGAAGGCGGGCAACGAACCTCAGCAGAGACGAAGACAAGGAAAAGAAAGGAGACAGCACACGACTACGAACACGCAAGCACCCTCAAGAATATACGGTGTCGGCATGCAGACCCAGCCACTTGATATTTTTTTGAGATCGATTTAAAGTATACAAGTGCTGGTGTTTTGTCGTGATGGGTGTGTGGTGGTGACCTCTTGCATGACTCGATAGATTGTTGCCAGCGAACAAGGTTTGTCAACAAAGTAATAATTGACAAAGGCATGTAGGTAAACTTTATTTTATGTCCCTGTTGCAAAAATTGAAATCAAATGTTCTTCATAATAGACCTCGAGGAAAAGATTGTGAAAAGATATGATATATTTTAGTTAAAATCAATAAATATATCGAAACGAAAATACGTTCGTAGAAAACTTTAACAACCCGATTCTCACCTCCCCATGCCTTGGCGAGCCCGGTTCGCATAGACCAAGCACGGCATCTTCAAAAGGTCATGACATGCACATGAACCGTTACCTAGCTCGTCAAATTTCCTATCTCGTGCTCCATGCTTCCCTTTCCCTTTCCTGTCCTGTCCTCCCGCTTCTCCCTCCAATTTCATCCTCCAGCTTCTTGGACAACACTCACTCTTCTTACTACTTCGGCAGTTTGGTGGGCGTCTTGGGCTTCACCGACAGCGGAATCGCAACGGCCATGGCGGTCGCGGGCGAGGTAAGCACCGCGACCCGTTCAGGTGTCTTTTTGAGGACCTCGTTGTTCTTGTTGTTGTCGTGGGCCTGCGCCTTGTCCCCCAGTTGCCCCTGGAGGGCGGGCATGACAGGAACTGGCACCTTTGTCGCCTTAGTAGGAGTGATCTTGGTAGGAGTCGCCTTGGTGGATGTTCCTTTGGTGGGCGTGCCCTGGCCCGAGGCCTGCTTGGGCGAGCTTCGGCCCTTGGGAGCGACGACGTCGAAGTATGGACGCTGGGGCTGGTGCAGCCGCTGGAGACGGCCGAGGCGCTGGGTGATTTCGGGGCCACGGGCAAGTCATCCAAGACCATCTGACGATGGTTGTTAGCAGAGGTATCATCGGGAAGACACGGGGAATATTGTGAGAGGGGTATGGAATACCTGTGGTGCCCTACTAATGTACTTCTTGGGGTTGGGAGAAGACATGCTGGTGTGTGTTGGGCGAGAAGGTAAATGTGAGAACCTGGTTGGAGCGGTCGTTTGTAGATTACAGACTGTAGACTATAGACTGTAGACTGGATTGATTGTGATGGTGAAGAAAAAGGAAAGAAGATTGAGTTTTGGACTCGAGAAGAGAGATATTTATACATCTCTAAAAGTTGGCCTTAGATGAAGCTATTCACAAGTTGATGATATGATGAATGAGCACAGCCCGTCACCGAGGTGAAAGAGTTTACTCAATGATTTGGACATTATGATAAGGCAGCTCAACACATCACCAGCCTCCTCGCCGACAACTGTTCATTGTTTCTGTATATTGTCAATAACAAGGTGAATAATGATTCACGATAGACAAGACATCGCGATGAGCGACATCTCACAATTGTGATATGATTCGTCTTATTAGTGATGTCAACATCGATTAAACACCGCCCCTTCTCAAGTCAACACCAACTCATCAGACTGACTCCATACTTTTCCACTTGTCACTAACAAAACACTAAACAACTTCACTCAGTGACAACTCGACAAGTCTGGTTGAGTTGTGCCGCAGACCAGCATCTGCCCGGTCCTGCATACAGCTCACAATTCGTTTGTTGGCTGCTTGTCAGCCGCGTTTCATATTCCAAAATATATGCAAGAGATCTGGTGTAGGCTGACAGATGAGTGAATGGGTGGTAGTGCCTATTGTGTCTGCCCGTCACTGGCGTTGCATCACCAGCCACAGAGCGAAAGATGCGGGTATGCCGACCGCTGTTCGCAAAAAAAAAAAAACAGTAACGGTCCCGATGGATGGCGTGAGTGAGGACAAGAAATGCGACGACCATGAGAGGAGAGCGACGAAGATGGGGATTGTAGCAAAACGAGACAAGCAAAAACACAATTTCCATTTTCTCTACTCCATTTTGTAAACCACAGAAGACAATAATAACCGAAGGACAGTACAACGATCAACGCTGCTTTCCAATCCCAATAGACAAAACATGGCAATGAACAAACAAGAAAACTAAAACGGAACAAAGACATAACAAAATAAAGAACAAATGCCATTTTTCACCTTCCTGATTGTATAAACCTCCAACCTTCCCCGACCCTGCGACTCCTTCGTTTGTCTCCCCGTCCTTCCCCATATTATTACCACGTCGCTTACTCAGTAAGTAAAAAAGAAGTGATGGAAAAGAGCAGTAAAACATTCAATGCCAAAAGATATAAACACGTTAGAAAACAGGGTAAAATGAAACGTCCCTTCTTACAACATCCCAAAAAAGCAGCAAAAGCGAAAAAGACCAACGTCGTGTAGAAGTCGACAGAAAAACGAAGAAGAAAAAAAAGAAGCACGGGCATACCAATGTAATGAGGGATGAAAGTGGAAATGGGGGAATAGAAAATGTGAAGTGGTAATGAGACAGAAGAGAAGCGAAGGAAACAAAAAGAAGAAAGCAAAACCAAGGCCAAAAGCTCAGGTAGAGTATCTCTTATTGACTCTTTCTTGGAGTGCCGGGTGGTTTCCCCATCGTACTGGCACATCCTTGCAATGGCAGACCAGTCACTGTCGGCAACACCCCATGGATCATGCATCGCACTGTTTGACCACGCCTGCAGATGCTGTTGTCGCTGCTGAGGCTGCTCCATCAGACGTTGTTGCTCTAGACGCTGTTGTCGCTGCTGACGGTAGTCGTACGGTGAGGCAAGCTGGCTCGGAAACGGGCCAGGCGACGTCACGTACGAAGTGTCGCCAGAACGAATGTAGTTCTGGAGGTAGACCTGCTGCTGCAACTGTGGAAGGCGGTGCTGGAGATGGGCCATGTTTGGTACGGTAGGCATAGAAGGCATGGTGCGATGCTGGGCGAGCTGGCTCATGTTTGGGTTTGGGTTTAGGTTTAGATTTGGGTTGGGTTGTGGCGCTGAAGGTAGCGCTGCTGATGAACGACGCGATGCTGGGTAAACAAGTTTTGGTGTTGGCGGTGGCCGTGGCATAGCCAAAGGTCTGTGGTTGATGCTGAGGATGAGATTGAGGCTGTGGTTGAGGGATCCTAGTCCCGCCGAATCTGGCCTGATTGATGTTGTAGGCGTTGCGGCCGCGGTGCCGGCGAAGTTGTAGCTGCTGCTCTTGTTGCTGCTGTTGAGCATTTTGCTGCTGCTGTTGATTTTGATTTCGATGCTGATGCTGCTCCTACAACATCGTACCATAGTCTCGGGCCATCTCTATCTAGCGGCACGCCAAACGTGTCGTTTGTCAGAGGCTTGCGCGGGCTGCTGCTTCCACCGCCAGTAGGACCAGTCTTCTCGCCGTCCTCGCCCGTAGCCGGGCCCGTTTTCCGGTGCCGGAAGGTGAAGCCAACAAACAGACCCTTACCCATGGACTCATCGCGGTCTGCCATAGACTCGAGCGCCGTCTGCTTGTCGTGCACCTCTTTGTACTTGGCCATGTCGGCTTCATTGGTGAAGTCGTCAAAGTAGCCGGCATCGGTCTCCGAGTCGAGCTCAGGTACAAAGGGCGCCTTGCTAGCCCGCAGCGTCTCCCACTCGACCTCGGCAAAGTAGTGGTGCTGGTAGATGTCGTCGATGCGCGAAAAGCGCTTGGACCGCGAGTTGATGCACGTCGTGATAAAGTTCCACGTCCGGTTGCTCAAAAAGTAGTTGGGGTCCTCCCACACCGGCCGCTTGAGCACATCGCGCCAGTGCTTCAGGTTGCGCCACGTCTCGTCGGGCGTGGCACCCGCGAAGGGCGGGAAGCCGGTCAAAGCCTCGAACAGCATGCAGCCCAAGCTCCAGTAGTCGACCGTAAAGTCGTACTCTTCCCCACGCAGCACCTCGGCGCCATGTAGTCGGGCGAACCGACAATGCTCTTGGCGTAGTTGGTGTCCTTAATCACGCATCGTCCGGTAGCCCTCACGACGTTCGGCCATGGTACGCTGCTCCATTGGCTTGCCAAAGGGCACCGACGTCTCCGAAGCCTGCTCGAGACGCACACGCATGGACTCAATCTTAGCGGGCGCCAAGAAACCGGCAGCCAGACCGAAATCGGTCAGCTTCACATGGCCCGTCGAGTCGACCAAGAAGTTTTCGGGCTTCAGATCGCGGTGAATGTAGCCCAGCTGGTGCAGGGCGTCGACAGCACAGAACATCTCGGCAATGTAGAAGCGGGCGTGGCGGTTGGATAGGACGCCCGTGTTGTTAAGCAGCGTCCGGAAGTCGCCGCCGGGCACGTATTCCATGGCCAGGTAGATGCTGGCGTCGTCCTGGAACGAGTAGAGCAGACGCACCAGCCACTCGCTCTTGGCCGTGGTCAGAATGTCGCGCTCCGTCAGGACGTGGCGCACTTCGTCCAGCTTGAACAGCAGCTTCTTGCTCATTACTTTCAGAGCACACACCTCGCGTGTATCCTTCTTCTGTGCCAAGAACACCTGACCGTAGCCGCCCTGGCCGACCTGCGTCAGGATCTGGAAGTCGCCGTGGCGAAGACGCACGCGGCGCTTGCGCAGGTTAGCCCGCTCGCGGCCGGTGTACTTGTGCCACATCTGGTTGTAGGTTGCCTCGTCGGTCTGGGGCGGGGCAGGAATCTCGGACTGGAAGGCATTGAGGCGGCTCTGGCGGCGCCGACGTAGGTCAGGAGGTCGAAGTAGTAGTCGAGGAAGTAGAGCTGCGTCACGTTGACGAGACGGCGCACATTGGGCCGCTTGAGGATCTCAAGCTCCTCGGGGGTCAGGCCACGCGAGGTGTTGAACTTCTTGACGTTGGGAGTGTTGGGCCGCTCGCGGTGGGCTGTTGGTAGAGTTCGTGCCGTGAAACAGCGGCGTGGCCGTGGCCTTGGTAGTGCTGTTGCTGGCTGCTGGCCGATTCGGTAGGCACAGGAAGACGCGTCGGGGTTGCAGGTTCTCCTTGCCCTTGATGAGGCCAGTAGACGACGCGTCAAGACCAGCATTCGCAGTACCGACAGCCGTGGATGTTGTCAACACGTTTGCCTCCCCGGTGTTGCCAATGGCCTTGTTCTCTTTGTTGGCGGGCGAGACCGACGTTTTCTTGTGGACGACGCTATCGTCGACGGCAAAAGGGTCGTCAAGGTGTTGCTGTGGTTGCTGCAGGCTGTTGCCCTTGGAGGGTGCCAAAGCGTTTGTGTTTGTGTTGTTGGAGTTGGCATTGCCACCGCCCGAGGTCTGCGGCCGGCCGAGACGCACGGCATTGTCAAACAGGCTGGGGATGGGCACAATGATGTTGCTCTGTTTCGGTCCGCCGGCGTCGGACGCGATGCCGCTGTTGTCGTGTGCTGTCCCAACCTCAAACGCGCCCGGTGGCAGCGTCTTCTTGCTGGGGCTGCCCTGGGCGTGCTTGTGGGTGTGAGGAAATTGTTCTTGGTCGGGGTCTCGGACGCGAGACAGCGGTGCTGGCTCGGTCGAGCAGGTTGGCCATGAAGCTGGCCATTGTAGATGTGCGGATGTGTTGGTGTGGTGATGCGGAGGGAGGAGAGAGGATAGAAGTTTCGAGGGATTGAGAAGAGAGCTGTCAAAAGCCAAAGTCAAGACTCTGTCAAGTAAGACAGGGTCGAGATGGAGACAGACAGATGCAGAGAAAACGAAAAAGAAGAGAGGATGACGATGGAGATAGTCGAAAGCGAAAGAAAGAGAAGAGGGGAAAAAAAAGAAAGAAAACACAAAAAGAGACGAAAAGTGTCGGCTCCGGGTGTGTACTTCTTCTTAGGAGGAGGAGGAGGAGGAGGAGCTGTCGTTTGCCAAAGAATGCGCGGTTGTCCCGAGCAAGAGGGTCAGAGGAAGAAAGAATGTCGATGGAGGTGGTCAAAGTGGACAAGTCAAGTCAATACGGCCGTTTGTCGCGGAGCTGAGAGTTTGTATTGTCCTCTTTGTCTCTTTTCGTCTTGGGGTCGTTTCCTCGTCTGCAGGCTCGCGTCGCTATGGAGCACAGAGAGAAAAGGAAGGAAGGGATGGAGGGGAAAAGACCAGAAAAAATAAATGGGAAAAAACAACAATTTGGGAAGGCACGATTGGGTTTCCCTGCATAATCGGATACGTGCTTTCCTCGCTTTCCTTGGAAGGAGTGGAGGGGGCAATTGGCGGAGAGTGAGAGGAGCTGTTCTGGCTGTTCTGGTTTGGCGGGCAATTGCCCCACTACACACAATATCCACAGTTGCCCCAGCAACGATCGTTCCTTCTTGTTTCGCACCATTTCGCAAGCGCGCGCGGACGCAACAAGGCTGTGTAGGGCTCTTTCCAATTTAGTTAATTAAGAGCCCGGCTGGCAGTATTTCCAGCATGCCTTGTACTTTTGCCAATGGCTGGGCACCAAAATGCAGGATTAATTACGGAGCCACTGTCATCGTCGTCAACACGACGCTTTTCTGACGATTTTCTGTCTCTCAATTCCAACTGCCGCCCGAATCACAAAATACAACCAGTTCTGGTAATCAACGGCTTTTGGAAAACACTCGATTGCTATCCTGGTATTGAATTATCGCTTATCGTCATCCCAATCATGTCTATGCTATGTGTTTTTGTACGTGTTGTCTTCGAGAGATCAACCATTATATATATGTGTGGAGGGGAAAAAAAGAGAAAAAGAAACAGTCGTATATGTAGCTTCCCAAACTGCCATCCCCTACACATCATTCCAGTGCCGCCGGCTGATGATGACCGGCCGAGCCGGATCCCATGGCCCGTAGATCTCGTTCTTGTACTTTTGCAGTCCAATCAACCACCAACTGCAGCCGCCCATGGCGACAGCCGACAACAGGCAAGCCACGACCATACCGGCTGTAGCGCCGCGCCATGGAAGACCCTCACCCGGTTCGGTCAAGATAATACCAACGCCGGCGCCGGCGCCGAGGACGAGCAGGACGGTGAGGCCGACATGGTATTGCCAGCTGCGGTGGCGTGCATAGCGCCGAAAGACTGGGAAAAGACCAAAGACCTCGATGGAGAACAGGGTCAAGCTGAACACTTGGCCCGTGGATGGCAGGCGGCTGGCAAGCACAGTGGAGGCCATGAGAGCGGCGTTGGTAGAGAGAGAGGCGACAGGGAACTTGTGTGCACCGACCCAGACACCAGAGTAGTCGAAGAAGAAGATGTTGATGGCCAGCAGCCAAAAGGACATGGCCCAAATACTGTCGGACGACGTGGAGCGTGTGAGAGACTTGAGAATGGGCGACAGGCCAAGCAAAGTGAAGTAGATGAGCACAGCCGACTTGATCGTGGCAATGCGATGGTGTCCGCGGCCACCACGAAGGGGTGTCAAGGAGCGCCGCGGTGGCGGGTAGCGGGGTGTTGCTGGTGTTGTCGGCACTTGGATGTCGCCGGCAGCTGAACGGCCATACGAAGAAGCTGGCCGGTGGGCGCTCGTGGGGCCATTGGTCGTGTTACTACTGGTACTAACTTGAGACAGACTCGAGTGATGACCGACTGGCTGCCATGAGCTGCTCGTGCTCGCACCTGTGCTTCTGCCAGTACCAGAGCTCCCGTTGCCGCTGACATAGACATTGGCTTTGCCGCTGCCGGCTCTACCGTGGCGGTTGGACATGTTGAGGAGACTCGTCGTCGAGCTGTTGGTGGATGCTGCCAGGCTCGGCATCGTGTCGACTGTCGAGGCTGCCGAGTGCTTAGATAGTCGACTGGAAGGGGCCGAATGTTGGGCAAGAGAGGATGTCGGTGGAGACTGGTCGGCGCTCGTCGCGCTCATGGCACTTGTCGCACCGCCAGTTCCGGCACCGTTCCGCCGCCCGACGCGCTGTCCGTTGGGACTGGGAAAGCCGTCCACCAGGTCGCTGCGGCTGAGAGGCGGCCCTACACCACCACCGACACCAAAATCATCGTCGTCGAATCCTTCGGACCGTCTTTCTTGCTGCTCCTGCCCAGCCCACCACTCCCACAGCACCCACCCCATGCACGTCGCGATGCTGCCCCAGCCGACAACCGACACGGGACTCACACGGTCTTGCGCAATGCCAACAAAGCAGATGACAAAGACAATCACCGAGCACACGTGTTGCACTATGACCGTGGAGTCGGCGACGAGCGGCCAGAAATCGTACGGTTGCAATCGGGGGTTGCGCTGCAGGTTTTCCAGGAACGTGGCCTGGTCGGTGTAGTTGTCAGGGTAAGACTGCTTGACCCAGAGCAGCTTTTTCCACGTGCGCCGTCTCCGGCGACGGCTGCGGCTGCGGGGTTCTCCATTGCCTCCCAAAGCATTCATAACGCCAGAGGCGGACCGCCGCAGGTTGCTGCTACTCAAACCGCCCGGCCGCAAAAACTGCCGGGCGCCGAGGCGACCCTCGTGCGGCAGCTCGCTACCGGAGGCGTTGCTAGCGTTGCCCGCAGCAGTGCCACCGGAAGCATTGTTTCGCGCCGCATTGCGGTCCCACGGCGGCGAGACGGATGTGTAAAAAGCATCTTCAGGGGCGAGGTGGTAGGGGTCGGCGCGGCGGCTGGTTGTTGCCGACGTAGGACCATTAGGTGTCTTGGAGTTCGTGGCGACCGATCGTAATGAGGCAGGCAGTGTCGAAGACCGTGTGAGACTAGGAAATGGCCCGTCGAAGTCGGTAGCGAGGGCTGGGAGGGCAGCCTGCTGCCCCGCCGGAGGATGGGAGGAGGAGGAATTGGTAGATGTCGTTGGGAGAGGCGGCGCTGGCTGGGTGGATGGTTTCAGCGAGGAGGATGCCTGGGCTGCTGGTGCTTGGCCGTTTGGCCGCCCTGGTGGCAGAGAAAAGACGGCTGCGTCTGCGGCCGCCATTGTGTTGGGGAGCAGTAAAGAGTGAGGGGGGCTGTGTCGAGTATCAAAGGATCGTGGGATAGCGTGGTGGTCTCCTGTCGCGATCGATGGTGTGGGAGATTGCGCGATGCGAGAGGGACGAGGCTGAAGGGGCCGCCAAAAAGGGGTCACCGTTCTTCAAAGGACGTAAACAGTGGGAGACGAGCCCACGAAGGGGTTTGTGGCAGGAGCGCAGGTGTGACCTGCCGTCCAGGCATAGTCGAACCGTTGATGTGGAAAGAGCGACTCGAAATAAGGAGGGAAGGAGAGGCAAACGACTGGAGATTGGCGAAATTGCTCCGCTCTTTCCCAAAACGCGGCACGTTGGCAGTTCAGACGGCAGGCTCGAAGCTTATCGATAAGCTCAATTTTAGCGTGTTGCTTGAATTGCGGATAGTGCCCGAGGTTTGTTCACTGTAACTCAGAATTCCAGTGCTAATTATTTAGGGGTCTCCGCCTGTCAGAATGAATAGACGGCTCTATGGTTTTGCGGAGAACAGAGAGTAAGACATCTAGCCAACGAGCCAAGAAATTCAAGAGATTCTTACTTTAGACCTCACATGGTAGGCGAAACTGGCTGTTGACAGCTGGCTTACACGAGAAAAGGGTCTGGATCATTTTATTTCTTTTCGATAGTTACTTTGATAAACTATCTTTATTATTTACGGCTGTTTGTTAAGGAAAAAAAAAACTTATGACAGACTGTTTTATTTTATTTTAATTTCATAATTATTTAACATTTAATCCGAGCCACAAAAAGAATAGGAGGAAATTTTTTTTTTTTTAAAAAAAAAACCAGTAGAAATAAAGGAAACCAAAAATATTGTAAACTCGATCAGATGTTTGCTCACTGATAACTTTAATTTTGATCATTAAATTCTAACTCTTCCTCCTTTGTAATGACTGCCATTTTTTACGTCTGGGTTCTCATGACAGTACTTCACGATGCCAAGTGGGAGGAGATGTTTAGGCCCTTCGACAGCTGCACCTTGCGATATGCTTCTTTCTACACAATTACATATCAAGAAGACAGATTTTAACAAATAAGATTGCAAAGAATGCTGCTGAGTGGCACGCTATGAAGGTGCCAACGTTCGGATTCTAAGCACGAGTCTCAATATGTTGCAACTGGATCTCAAATGTGGACCGTACTATGCAGGCTTTTCTTACAAATTATGTTTCTTGCAGAACATATTTTAGATAGGCTCTTGACATCATGTACGAACTTTTACTTGAGCTTACGTAAATTTACGGCGTGGCAGGTTTGGTGGTCCAATCTCTTGCCTCGAGTAGGTTGGACAAGACACCTTAACAGCATAGCTGGGCATCCATGAGGATTATGTGACGAGCATTCATCTTTACATGGACTTTGAAAGCTTTTTCATACGGAGAACCGTGTCGTCTTTTGTCTTACCATCTTTCCGCACTCTTTTTGGGGGGGGGGGATTATTTGTCCACTTTCAGATGTTAACTATTGTTTGCGAGCGTGGGTCTTCGGAGTCGAGCCGGGATCGGGATCGGAACGGAGCCGACGGATGACCCTATATCAACAGAGCAGACCGATGTCTAGTTCGACAGAAGCCATCCTGATCAAGCAAATGAATTGCCAGACGCGATGGACTGGCTGTAGCTGGGATATGGGTATGGTTGTGGGTAGTGGCGCCCGGATACTGGCTTATTTCAAACTGCCAATGCCGCGAGGTTCCCATCATCAGACTGTCTGTATGGGACCGAGAATGTTGTGTATATTTAGTAACAGTATGATGGCAGGAAAAGAAGGACCGTTGTCGAGAGGAGATTGGTTAAGGTCGAAGTCTGTTTCGGTGCCGGGCCCGTGGAAGCTGCGATGGCCATCGACCTGAGTTTAGGCCTGTGGGATCGATGTCACAGACAATGAAGTTATAGCTCGAGAAAGTCGGGTTGCAATGTCGAAGCTGGAAGAGAGGGCCGAAGCCCAGATCAAAGGCGAGCATTGCCTGCGTGCATGTCGAAAAATGCAAGGTTGCATAATTGTCCAAAGCCTCAAAGTGCCCGAAGGCCCGTCTCATGCTGAATATCTCAAGAGAAAAAAACGAGTTGGAGATTGTGGGACATATCTGAGTTAAATGAAAAGTTGATACTCGTTAGTTGAGATGTCAAGTCCAGAGTTCAAATGGGAGAGTGATAAGACAACTTGCCTGTGGCAATCAAGCAAACTGCCGGCCCTTGTATCTTTCCATCATGTTCCCTTTGTGATCTATTTCGATCTCGTCATGATAGCTAGATAACAACCCAACTGCCAGATCGGACAAAAGCGACCATCACCTGTTGCCATCCGCAGCACACGTTGCATCATTTTTTGTGAAGATAAGGGCGGCTGGCGTGTCCGTATTTTGTTGGGTCAAGGCTCTTTTGATATCGTAGAGCTATCGTAGACGAATGGAGTCGAAGGAGATGACCAGCAAGGATAACAAAAAAGGACCCGCCCCCGATTTCCCCAGGTTTCTTCTTGACCCGTTCTCTATTTCTCTTTTTTCTCCTTCTGTCCTTGGCCCATCGGACTTCCTATCTGGGTGAGAAAGGAAAAGAGAAGAAAGGATAGGAAAGGGCGGAAGTCATCATGTCATCAGACCTTGAGGATATGATTAGATGATAGGGAAAAGAGGAGGTAAATTGTTCCTGTGAAATGGGAACAGAGATAGACGATAGAGGAGAGGAGGTGGCAAGTTGAGATACTAGCACTCCAGCGGGATGCGACAAACGAAGCCGACGAGACAAGACAAGAGCCGTGTCAAGATACACACATTAGATATAAACAAGACACATGATAGCACGCATCATGTGAGGCTATCTTTCCATTATATTCACATTCTAGATTGTTAACTAATTTGCCTGTTCTCTTGTCTCTTTGACCTTCTCCTTTGGTAATCATGATTCCCAATGACAGAAGTGTTTTCGACCGCCGATATCAAGAGAGATAAACACGGCAAGAGATGAACAGTAAGCAAGGAGACAAGGAGAGGAGCTCCGAGTAAACAAGACAAGATCGGACACTTGTAGCAATTGCAATTACGTGACAGACACGACACACGATCAACGTGTCACATGAATTTTAATAAGGACCAACACACGACGGCATGCAATTCCTGCTTCCCCGAGTGGTCAGGAACGTAATCAGATAAGCTCTTTGCAGGGGAAGAAGGAACAAGGAGAAAGGAGAATGAGACAAGACACAGAACCAAGCAGACAAGGCAAGGGCTTGCCGTTTGATAGTCGATTGTTCCATCAGGGCAAGGCGAAGCGAACAGGTTGCTCCAAAAGGGGAAGCTGAGAGAAATGAGACCAAAGCCCGAAGGAAGTAATTGCCAGCGAGACAAGACATAGGACCTGGCGTGTGAGGTCGATGATAAGATAGCAGCCCCAAGAAAAGGAAAGTTTGCCACCTGCCCAGGTCGGGCTTGCCCTGGTGCCTGAGACACGGCACGAGTTGCCCGCGGGAAAAGGAATGAAAGATATGAAAATAGGGTGCTTCTTTTTACTCTTCCATTTTACTTTTACTTTTACTTCTTAGAATCATCCTATGAGGGTTGTATGCGCTTATCCAGACGGATGATAGCTTGCGGCGTTGTTTTGGATGAAAGGGGGGCATGGTCTCAGTAAGAGGTGAGCCCATAGCCTTATCTTTTGTCCGCAAGCCCCATGCTATCAAAATAACAAAAAGTGTCACCCCGTTTAATGAAGGCCGTGTGCACTGTTCACCTTCCCTTTTCCAAGGAAGCAAAAAAAGGGGCTTACAGACTTGGGCACCTATTTTTACCTTGTAATGTGTGCCTGCGGTACTTCGACATCTCCGCGGATAACACTGTGCGTATCTCTTTCCTCTTTCTTGCCAGCTTGCAAGCCGTGCCCCCTTTTGCCCAGTAAAATTTGTGCCTGTCTGGGAAGGCCTGTAATATGTCGCCCATTGCTCCGGCGAGCTCCTATCTGGTATCACGGCAGACCCGAATACCGAAACAGTTTTGTGCCTATGCACTGTGTTTCTGAAGCCAGCCAACCGCGCCAAAAACACTGGTCTCTTGGTTGCTATTCTGGTGCAATCAACCGCGCCTTTTGTTGTTATTGGATGCTCGGCGCCGTGGCTATCTGGGATAACAAAGTACGGACAGGTATGAGTTGACCTGCTGTAAAAAAAGGAAGCACAAAGACTGCCATATTTAACAGCCTGGCGGAGAAATGGTGAAGACGTGCCAGGTGATCGGCCCTGGTCCAATAGATACACGATAGGGAAATAAGGACCCAACTTGAACAAAAAGAATCCATGAGGCAGTGATATCAATAAAAATAAAACTGGCACATGCAGGCCCGTGAAGAGTTTTCACGTCGTCTGCCCCCTCTATCTCGGTGGTCGTGTGTACTTCATAATCGTCGTGTTGCCCATTCTTTTTCTTCTTCTCTTTCTCCCTCTTCTTCTGTTTCCCCTTTTGATGCTCGCCTCCCTTGATACCGGAAAACCTGGAACTGCACATGCCAACACATATACCCCAAAAAGATAAGAAGAACGAGACCAGAAAAATACGAAAAAAAAAGCACGAGCCCAAGAAAGAAGCCCAAGTCAGAAAAGAGACAAAAAACACAAGACAAAAGACAGAAAGATGCGTCTATCAGTCACTGCCCACAATCCCAGCCCTACACTCCATATATCAAGACCCTCTCCCCCAGATTCCCAACTACTTTGCACACTCTTTTCCACTTGTCTTTATTCTCCTTTCCCAAGCATATTTTCAATATTCTCCATGTCGTCCCCTTCACTCTTCACCATGTTGTCAACCTCACCTGCAGACGTTGCTTCGACTTACACTGACAAGGTCACGTGACTGTACCTAATTGGTGTTGTCGCTGTTCATCACCATCGCACCTTCCCACCCGACGAACGATGTCTTCCTGATATAGGAACATATTCAGGAGGTGCCTTCTTGTCGAGTGACATGGAATCTTTACCCTTGTTGTCATCAACATCGTCGACGTGTCATGTCGTCAAACAACCTCAGACCTCAAGAATATCAACACCACCAACAACCGAATTGGGCAACGAGCCACCCGACATTGCCCGAACTCTTGTCATCGACGTCTCTTATCTTCGAAACCCACTTTACCTGCTCCTTCCCCCACCGACGGCACGAAACGAGATCCCTTATCTCTGGGCTTTCCTCCATTCAGCTATGCAGCCCCATGTTTCCCAATTTGGTGGATGATGGAGGGTGGAGGGAAGGAGAAGGGGGGAGCGTGCGTTACCCGTTCCCGGTCACAGAAACGACACGCCCCTAGGAGGCTACAGAAGCAGCATGTCGCTCGAATGTTCGCTTTCGAGGAACGCCAAAATAAGGAAGCAATATCGGGTGAGAGGGGTTGGAGCTCAACGACATGCAGCAATGCACTGGAGCCTTGTCGATTGAAGGAGACTAAGGGGAGGGCTGTCTCAACGTCAAGTGTCAACAGTGCCTGTTTGCTGTTCACCCCACGCCTTTTGTGCCAGGAAACACTGAACTGATTTGGCGACAGCGCTGATTGGCTACAGATATGGGAAATGCCGCAGGGGTCATGCCAACGACGCCAGTGACGCTCCAACGACTCGCTGACTGACCGCTCTGGCGCTGGAGACCGCGGCGCCGTCGATCATGGCACGCCAGGGCCAACAGGAAGCCAGCAGGGGTGGGTGGGTGGTCTCCACCTATCCACAAAGTGGCACTCTCCACGACAGACCCCCGGGAGATAAGATAATGGGGCAGATACGGGAAGAAACGAAAGAGTGTGTCTTGAGTTTCTTGTGGGTTACGGCATGGCCTTACCAAGAGAATTCTTGGCTTTGTCTGGCAGGTGGAGCCCACCCGTCTCCCTCCTTTGTCTCCATGGCCGCTCAGCCTTGGAGGATTTTGGAGGCTGGAAGTTCTGGAAGCTCAAAGTTGGGCAGCCACACATACGAGTTTTTTGAGCCACACCAGTGTTGGCCGTGCAAACACGAGGGGAGAGAGCCTTTCGGGAAGGTGGAAAGCCACGATACTTCTGGAAACCGGGCATACAGCCTTCTCCAGCGTATGCTTCGGCTGAGAAACGGTGTGGGGTGAAATTGCTGGAAGCCCAGTGATGTTCAATATCACGTGTCAATGAGTTTGCTAGACTCTCGAGCCATGAGATCATGGTTTCTGGCTTCAGCGTGCGGCGTATTGGTGACCCTAAGGGTTGAGAGGCCGTTCGTGAGGTGAGAACACCAGGCCTTCGTGACGTATGGGCAAGGCTGCGTTGTCAGCCAGCCCGACGTCGAAGATTAATGTCGGTGATAACGTCGCTGCTCGTGACAGCAAGCCATGACATCAAGCTGTGCTCTCAGCACTGATCTGCAGGGCTGCATGGATCTGGATTTAGACTGCAGTTGTGTAGTCCTTTGCGCTGCAGGCCCTTCACCGCATTTCTCACTCTCACAAGATGAGGCCGGTAACCCGACCATCCTCGGGTAGGTGATGGGGGCTGGGCAGATGTTTACGGAAGATGTGAAGGGCAATCTCGAATTTCACATTATCGCGAAGAGCTACCTTGCGGTATTTACGACGGGATAGGTGCTACGACAAAACGGCCGCCGACCTCAACAACATTGCCAAGCATCACGAAGGGTCCTGCCCACTGTCCCGGCCTCCGGGTCGTTTTCGTCTTGCCCAGAGAGAGAGCAGCAAGCGGGAATATTTCTCAACACATTCGCGCCCAACTCGACCGTTCATCACACCCAGTTCCCCCACCTACGAAACGGGGCTCTCATCTAGATGCAGCACCCTCGGCCGACAATAACGACAGGCCACGACAGAACGGAACGGCAAAACTATTCAAATCACTAACGAGGCTAGGAAACAAGAAGAGACTAGCAAAGGGGGTCTGCGGGTCTCTCGTCTCATACGACGGAGCGAATACATCACGACAACATCGCAGCTCGAGCCTCCGGATTCTGGCCCGGGTCACCGCCCCTATTCCTATTTCTGACTTTTGAATGGGATGGAATGGGCCCTGAATCTTGTGTTGCAACTTCCCTAGTCCTGGGTCTCGAACAGTTCAGCCCAAAAGTCGGTGGGGAAGGGAAGAGACTACCGTCGCACTTTCTCGTTCCCTTCAATCCTCATCCTTCCGCGCCCCGGACGATGTTTATTTTCAATCATTTGTGACAGCGCGCAAGAGTTGGTGGCTGCACTGGTGGCAGGCCTTTTCACTGGCCAAAGCGACAGCGTCCTGCAGGTCGTGCGCCTGTTTACTCCACTTTCTGCGCTCTCAAAGTGTCCTCCAGCCGCGCGCCCCGCTCTTTTTCGCGGTCGGTTGCACAATGGAATCGAGTAATCGATTGTCAGTGCCAATGCTGGCCTTACGTCGCACGTTGAGAAACTGTTTGGGGTACATGTTGGTTTTGCAGACACGAACGGACGTACTCGACATTTTATTCGAGGTTGAGCCTCTTTTCTATGAGATTCATCTTATCGGCAGCCTTTATCAGGTTTCACTCCGTATGGGGAAAGCGGGCAAAATCAAACACGACCACTCTCGCAGACAGAAAAGCGAACTCAGGGATCAACCCTGAGTGCGTCCTGCGGGGCCGTTCGTTGTGTCGTCATTTTCTTGACGTTCGAGACACAGCAACTCGGACCGCTTTTTGTCTTGCATCGAGGACGGGCTAGGGGGCCCGGATGCGAAGAAAAGAAGCCGGGTGAGGTTGTCCCTGTGCTGTGCCTGTTCGTTTGTTGGCGACAATTTTGATGGTCGATGGTCGATGCACAACAAGATGTGCGTCCATCCGTTTTTGGATTTGTTTTTGTTGATGATGGCTGACCAGATTTACGAGTTTCGATCTCGTTACCTGGCTGCCGCAAAACTGTCACAAAACATCCATGGCAAGTGTCGTCATTGCCAGCAGACCATTGAATTTTGGTCTGTTACCTTCTTCGTCCGATGCTTTGCTCTATTCATCTCGTTCGCTGACGAGTAGCTGCTGTCACTCAAGCTCGTGTTCACCGCCCATCGAAACAGGGAATCTGAGAACATGTGCTGTTTGCATGTATCTCTTTTTCTACTTGGTTTTCTCCATAGAAACTAAAGAAAGCAGAAGAACGAGACCGTCCAAACATTATGCTTCATTTCCAAGCCATATTGAGTACGGCGTTTCTACCGTCTAGCCTCAGAGGCCAGCAGGAATGCAAACTGCCGTAGCGACAGTTACGCCGTACTTTCTTTTTCTTAGTAGTTCGTAGAGTCCGTAGCCCCCCCGAAAAAAAAACTCGTAGTAAGTCAAACAAGTCCAGCCCCGGGGAAGGGAGGAATAGGAACAAAAAGAAAAGCAGAAAGAGGGCCTGGAACACTGGCCTCTTTGACTGAGGCATGGCCTCTCGCCTAGCCCCGGGGCGGCCTTAAGGGCATCTTTGACAGCTGCACTGCACCTTATTCGTACACATACTTCAAGAAAGAACGCGGTTCCGCAACGTCGGAGTATTCGTTCACTTTTTTTACTACACAGTACTCAGTACCTGTTCCTCGCCTTTTCTTGGTCTTTCCTTTCCCTCTTTCAACACGCCTTGTTTGGGCTTGTTTCGCTGTTTCGTTAGCCAGGGCCCCGGTGAAATAAAACAAAGAGAAAAAGGGTGCACGCCGCCCTAGCGCCGGTGTCCACTCCACTGGTTGGCTTGCTGCTGTTCAAATATACTCCGTTCTGCCACCTTTCTTGCCATGTGAAATGGAGCTCTTCGGGGTTGACGCCCGAGCAAGAAGCTCTTGCACACAAATGCAAGTGCACGACCACGGCTATTCTTCTCCATATCCACGTCATTTTGCCTCTATTGTGGAGGAAAAACAGGAGAGCTCAAGTGGATTATTTGTTTGCACTTGTAGCTGTCGATTTTTGGCCAACAAAGTGGATGACAACTGTGTCAAGATGCAGGGGGCGATGATGTCTCGAAGTCAAAATCTCAAATGTTATCTCGCATGGGAAGCATCGATGTACACATATGCAAGCTTTGACAATCCCCATATTCACAAGAGACATGCAAATAACCTGGCCTCTTCCGTAGTTTCTGGAACACCAGTAGGAGTGCACGAACGAGTGTTGAGAGTGTGGGGAGAGTGAAAGTCGACGAACAAGAGTTCACATTCACAGTATGTACTTCATACAAGCGGTCAACACACGGCACAAGAGACACCATGCACGTCAGACGAGCTTAGAACCGCCACGGTCAAAACCGTTGTCGCTCACAGTTTTAAGGTGCAGTCGGTGCGGCTGGTGTCAGTTTCTCCAGGCGTGTTTCTGTCGCTCAACCCTCTCCCTTGCGTTCTTTTTGGACCTTTCTCTCAAGAGTGAACACAAGAGCATGGGGCCCGTCTCAGTCCCTCTCATTTCGAGAATTCGCATCCCGCATGCACTCTTTTTAAAAGAAGAAAGCTCAAAATTATGAGAAATTACAAAAACTAGGAAAGGCCACGGGAACCTCCAGAAATCGACCAGGGGTCTGTCGACAGTCCATTCGAGGTCGCCTCTGCACATCGACCGTAAGCCACCTGCATCCTTCCTGCTTCGACGATCTGAAATAAGAAAAAGAAAGCAAAAGCAAGTCGACTCCTACCCACTCTTACGAATAGTAGAGTACAGGGGTATTTTCGACGAGGCAAAATGCGACTGTACGAAGTACATCGACGAGAGCACTTCGAATACGCATGCAATACGCCACTGGTGTCTGAGCCAGATGCCAATAGACAACCAGCCACGGCGGGCGACAAAATAGACGAGAAGAAGATCTCCCTTTCATTGTTTTTGGGTTGTTTTCCAAGTGCTTCGTTCATTGTTTAATGTACGTCGTACCTGAACTTTGACACTTTACTTCCCGTTGCTCGCTGTTTTTGCCCCTCTCGTAAACACTCTTCCCATGTGGCCTGGGCCGTGGCCACCAACAAGACATCTTGCCACTCATCCCGTCCCGGCCGGGCTAGAGGGGAAGCAACAAAGGGTCCCCTGAAGCAAGCACCGACAAAGTCTCGACAAGCCTACAAGGGCATAACAGGCACAACGGACAAAAAAAAGGCACAGGCCACTGTCGCGTGGTGCTCTGGCGATCGCTGGCCTCGAGAAGTGACAAGACTCGCAAGCGACACGTCTAATGTTCGCTTTCGCGCTTCTCTTTCTGGCTCTTCTCATTTCTGATGCTTTGTGTCGCACGTCGTACTGAAGAATACCCTGTAATTATCAACTGAGTAGCCGAGGGAAGGATTTGGGTGGCCCCTGCCCCCCATTTTTTCTTTCTTTTTGAACTTTCGGCCTGGTGGCCAGGGGGCCTGTCTTTCCCATGTCTCCTACCTTCCACTGTGAAAGTAACATCCTCCCTGGCCGCCCGTGGGGGTCTATTTCTCTTTCTTTTCTTCCCGCTGCCACCCTCCCTTTTCCCGCGCCGCATCGCGAGCTCTTTTCTTTTTGTGGTGAGTGGACGCACGGAGCAATCATACGCACTCTTCTCTCTCTCTGCCGGTATTGCACCCCACTCCACTCTTTCATTCGAGGTACTTACAAGAATACATGCGACAGTGCATGTACCTCGACCTCGAAAAAAGACGCAGTTCGTTTCGAGACACACGACCACGAGAGCACACAATGCAAAACGAATAAGCTCTCGCTCTTCGAATAGGAGAGAGAGAAGGCCGCCCCTGACACGCGATGCTCTAAATAGGGCTATTCCCCGTAGGTAATTGCATCGACTTGTACTCTATCTTGAGTCCGCATACGAAGTAGTGGCATCTTCCATACGGGTACAAAGTATCTTACCACCTGATTTTCACATAAAGATACATGAAGATGCACGTTGCACACCACCCTGAAGATCACAAGGCCAGTCGCACGAGAAACCTGTCGGCTGTTTTCACATTCGTCAGTTGGACTTTTTACATTGTTGAATGCCATTGTCTCGTTGTCCGTCTTACGACGGTGAACTGTGGCCAGTGGTACAGAAAGCTCACCTCATCTCGTGGCGGCATCCTCCGTCAGCTGGGAGCCGTGCACAGGCACTGTCGATGTCCGCAATATCATCTTCTTGACCTTTGAACACGGAGCATCACGAACCTTTGACGATCGGCCCTGCCCCTGACTCGACGGCTTGGTGTTGTCTCGAAGAAGCTGAGGTACCGTTTGCACGGAAGCTGCGAGCGTGCGCAGTTGCTTCAAACTCAAAAGGTACAAAGGTACATAATTGAATAGGTGCTAGTTGATTGGTCGGTATGTCCCGCCAAAGTGGGGGTGCATTTGGGATACATTTGGGGAGTCGTCGTACATTTGCGCTGAAATGCTCTTTCAAGAAAGAGCGATCGTGTTCGTGGAGAGGAGTGCTTTCCTAGACAGTCCATGGAAGTTCTAGATCGTGTGAGCAGTTGCATGCATTCTTCAAACAAATACCCCGTTCTCACAATTGTGGCGTTTCTGTAGTCGCGCATCATTGTTCAAGTGTCCTGAGTTCATGGTTCTTTTCAGCAGGCGATCGTTTGACGGAGGCGTGCCACTGTGAAGCATGTGAAAGACAGTGAGAGGGCTGGTCGAGGTGGGCTCTTTCCTCCTTTCCCTTCGCCCCAAAAAGGTACATCTTTGCAGGTACTATATAAAAGCGGGTCCAATTCAAAAGGCAAAAGTGGGGTCTTCTGCCACGCGAGAAACATCAAGGACCAAGCGCAAAAAGCAGCGAGAGCGAGAAAGAAACTCCCGTTGTCCTGTGTCAGTCGAATTACAGAGAGCACATACTCACAGCAACAAGCACAGAACATCCTCATTTACGTCGTACTGCTGCAGCGGGTAGTTTTTTTAGTGTACTCGACTAGTGCTGCAGGCGGCCGTGAAATGAAGAGGCGACACGGTGCAAAAAGGAAAGAAAAGAAAAAAAAAAAAGAAAAGAAAACAGAGAGAAAAAGGGCGAAGAAGAAACAAGAGAAAAAAAGAGAGACAACTCGAAAACTCACTTGCACCAAAACGTCCTGGCATCCCCGAGAGCGGGTTTTCTTCCACACGGTGTGTGCGACGGCGGCGGCCCATCGGTGGCTTTCTTGGAGGCTGCCCACTCACACCTCACGCTCAAGTGCTCATCTTCAACCTCTTAAATGCCTTCAAAGGCTTCCCAAAGGCTCCCAGATTCTCGCAAGTGCTCCCAAGTGCCTCCAAGTGCCTCCAAGCTAACTGCAAGGCCTGGCCAGGCTGGGTTAAGGCTCAAAATTGAATTAAAGAAATAAGGGAATAGAACCGAATTAACGAACGGAATAAACGGAGGTCTTGAGCAAAATGGGAAACATGATGACGGGGGGCTCTTCATGCTACTGGAGTTTCAGGGTTCTTTTATGGCTTTTGGACGACCACCAGCGATCTGGACCGTCTCGTTGAAATGCATTCGCATGCAACAGTGCGCAAACTGTTTCCTAGGACTCTGCCCCTGAGGCTTTTGTTTCTTTTTTGATGTCTTTTCAACACCTATTTCCTATTTCGTATGTTTGGGTTTTGTTGGCTTTTGCCACCTTCGGCTGTATTTCAATATTCAAGAATACTGCCGTGGGCGAGTCAGAGAACACTTTGTAGCAAGTCGTAAGATACTTACTCCGCAGTAAACATAACGGGAGTATGTTCAAGGCCATGACTCGTGGGGCACGCGCCGATGTGCGCAAGTTGGAGAAGGGCGCTCAGATCTTGGAAAACAGACGGCTTGTTGGTCTTTGGTTCGTTTGTTAGAGAGAGAGAGAGGAGAGAGGAGGGAATGGCAGCTCGCCTCTTCAAGTGCATGTGTGTGAATTACAAAAGAAACACACCTGCATACTCACTCATCAACACTGGCGCGCACGGGAGCTGGAGTATTCCGTCGTTTTGGTGTTTGCTGTTGGTGGTGCTGTTGGTACTCGGGAAGAGCCCAGAAGCTTACATCGAAAGCTGCTCATATTCTAGGTACAAAAAAAAAGGCCCGTGAATGCGTCGTGTCTTACGAGTACGAAGCTTCGAGACTCCATACGAAATACGTCGTAAATTCAAATCAAAGAGAAAGAATTGGCACTCTTAACCTTTCTGCCTTTCTCTCTGGGCCGTTGCTCGCTTTCTCTCTTCCCTCTCTTTCCTCTCGCTCCGATTACAGCCGGGTCTTGCCCGGTAATAGCTGACGAGCACCTTGCCGTTTTGGTCGCTAGTTCTTCAGCAATCTCGAAAAGAAACGGCGCTTTGCCAGCGCTTTCCCAGCCTTTGTGTGCCTTTTGGCGAGTCTTTGTGTGAAACGAGTGCTCTGCAAGACAGCACTAACGATGACAGCCACACTTCGGCGAGGACCCGCTCCGGTGTTCGTCAACCGACGGGCCAGGACTGTGACTCTCACTCTCCTGTCGCCTGTGTACATACTCTCATTGATGCTCACCATCACCAGTTTTATGTGAACGATGCACCGCCTGGCTACGATTTGCCTGCCACCAAAGCATAGGTGGACCCTGGCCCGCCACGACTTCTTTCTTTACTCCGTACTACTTTCTTTCTTCCTCTTTTTTTTCGGCGGGACTTTTGACGTCTTGATGAAGCAAGGGGTCCCTCGCCCGTTGTACTGTGTCTGTGTACACATACCTATATACACATACGTCGTAGCGTTCCGAACGGGGAAAGGAAGACGATGAAGAGAGGGTCTTGGAGGGGCAACATTCCGGTTCTTCTTCATAAAAGCTCAACAAGCAGCTTGAAGCAGCTTACACTTTCTTTTGTCAACATCGAAACCCACATCGTCAGTTTCTGTTGTTGAGCCTCGAGCATGTCGATCGTTACCACGCGGCAGGCTGGGCATCGCAATCCCTTTTTTTTTTGTTTTGTTTCTCTGTCTTTTGTGTTGGTGATATGTGATAAAGATACCGAAGAGGACTGTGCACTGTCCTGTGTCCCGTCTTTCTTTCTTCGACCTTGTGTAGCCGTTGCAAAGCGCAGTGTGAAAATAGATAAAGGAGAGTCGTGGTGCATCCTCATCCCACATTCTCGCTGTGTATTTGAATTTCAAACTGCTCAGGGTGTGCGTGCTGCATGGCGGCTGGGTTTCTTGGGAAGAGATGGCTTGCAGCCGATGGTCGGGCAGGGGGGGAACAGACATCCCAGTCTCGAAAAGTGTCAGTGTGGGTGGAAAGGGCACGACTCAAGAGACGGGGGTCACCGTTCTTTATTTTTGTGACAGGTTTGTATGGCTGCTCGGGTCTTCATATTCCTTTGCGTCCACCCGCTGTTTTCTCCATCAGTTGGGGCGGCGCGGCATGGCTCGCTGTAAATGCTCTGCATTCGTCCCAAATAGGCACAGAAACCACGAAAGGCCGTGGCGACCCCCATGCTTTCGTACTCTTTAAACGTATGGCGCCGTACGGAGTATTCGTAACACAATATACCGGGTATGCTGCTGTAACTTATGTTCGGTATGGATAATCTGTAAATAGAGCTGCCCCGAAAGCAGTTCGCGAACAGAACCAGCCCCCCATATACAATATTTTGTGAGTCTGTTTCCATCCCGCGTCCAGGCACAGAGCAAGCGTGGTAAGATGTGCATCTTACATTTGCCTGGCCGCTGGCCGTGCTGTACGAACTCCATTTTTGGACGTGCTCCGGACCATCATATCCAGGGCACACGGCTGCCAGATGAAAGAAGCGTGGGATGTACCACCGGGAAGGCAAATAGAGAGCCTGAAATAGGCTTGCAGTACGAGACGGTGCTGCCACCTCTTTCTTTCTCATTTGAGGTTTTACCCTGTTCGTCTTCGTCCCCCGTCTCGGCCGTCTATCACTTCCTTTAAAGTATATCGGCTTGTCTCGCTGATGCGACCCTTTGCCCTGTTCTTCGGCTTGGCTTTTGATTTCTTGTTGCTTTCCCTTGGATCGTTGTTCTGTTTCGTCTTTTTCTCGTCTTCCCTTCTTCCACTCTGACCCTCATTCTCTTCATCGACTTTGTCTTCTTCTTTTTCGTCTTCTTTTTCTTCCTCCTGTTCTCCCCCACCCTGTAAAGCGTGTCCACACCCACTCCCACGCCCTCGTCATTTCGAGATGGCCCACCCACCCGGCCCTGCAGGCAGTTATTGCTTGTTCCCACCAGATCTGTAAATTGGTCGGCACGCTGGCTCCTGCTTTCTTGGCTCACTTCGTACCCTGCGCAAAATACACAGTAGAAAAAATAGAGAAAATGGGCATTAAAGGCAGCAAAGGCGGGACCCATTCGCTGACGCTCCGCCTAGCCTGAGCCTGGGTCGTCCTGGCTCGCTTGGGGGGCCCGCTAAAACTTGAAGCCCATTTGTACACAGTAGCCCATGCAACTCTCGTTGCTGCCGGAGCACGCACGCGTCGAGGTTAGTGCGGCCGCGCTAGTGTTCTACGGTTCTTGTTGGTGAAAGGTGTGTGGAAGTGATGTGAGAGTTGTCGATGCATTTCTCGGAGTATCGTACCGGGATGTTGATATTGGGCTGTGTTTTATGGAGGTCGATGCTCGGCACTCACTGATGTATTGGTGTGTATCTTCTGTCCCTCGATGCTCATCGTACCGTCACTGCTGTTAACTCGACAGCTCGTCCGGTTATCAAGACACTTTGCTCAACATCACCGCATCCATCTCGAGTCTTCGCAAGTCTGGTCCTCGCAGTCTCTCACAAACAGACCTGGTCTAGCGCTGGTGCGCTAAACGCGTTAGCTGCTACAGCGGCCTGGTCGTCCTTTCTTGCTGCGACGGCATCCGCGCCTCTGACTGGCTCCAGCGTCTCCAGCGCTGCCGTTCTTTTTTGCCTCTGGCGGTCTCTCTGGCCGTCCTCTGGCACCCCTCCCTCATCCTCTTCTCTTTCGTCCCTCTCTTTTTGAGTGCGCGCATCGTTGTCCGGTGTCGTAAGTCGCAGCGTCTACTACCTTGTCGCCCTTGGCGCGGCGCACCATCCACCCACTGCTGCACTGCGACTCTCTCTCATCGCAATGTGCAATCGCCACCGCCGACGTATGGGTGGATGGATACTCGAATATATGGGAACTGTGGATGGACCCTGTGGTGACAGCCTGAGACCAGCGTCGTCCTTTTACTCCGTAGCGACTCCGTAGTCTCCATCGTCTCCTTCCCTCAGGTCCCCACTAAGGCTACCCTCTTGCTCTTTCCTTGCGACTCGACTTTTGTTGCTCTCGCTGTCGTCTCATTCGCTCTTCCCTGTCCGGTTTGCCTTTCTGGCCCACCACTCTCTCCAACTAAAGGCCAACCCGATTCTCCCCATACGGGTCCTCCTGAGTACATGAACAAAATAGCTGCAAGCTGGGCCGGTCGCTGTTTCTCCAACATGGCGCTGTTGCCAAGGTCAAGATGGGCAAGAGACGAAAAGGGGAAAGACGAATGGAGTCAAGGCTTCAAGAAACAGCTTCAAAAATGGAGACCCGGGAAGGAGCGAATAAGGAACAACGTAAGAGCAGCGACACTCGAAGCAAAGTCGAGGAAAGAGCGACAGGACGAACAAAAAAAGAAGGAAGCGACAGGGGGTCAGAGGGCAGGAACGAAGGAGAGAGAAGAGGAAAAACCCGGCGATGCGGCCCCCAACCTGGAAAGACACACAGACAGTTGAACAGCGGCAGCGACCCCCATTTTCTCTTTTCCCTTTTCCCTGTCCCAAAGCCAAAAGTCGGATGTCCCTCTGCGTGCTCCTCTGCCTGCAGGTCAACTCCTGCTTGTCCCCTGCCTATTCCCACGCTTGTCCGTCTCGTCCTTGCTCTTTCCTCCGCCCACGCATTTTGGATTTTGGCCGTGTTCCTCGTTCTTTCTGCATTTTCGCTGTCCTGTCCTTCGGTCTTTCTGTTCCTGTTGCCCACTTTGCATGCGCCACGGTCGCTCTTGCCCACTGCGAGTTATGCAGTCGGAGCACCCTCCGTCGTTCGGAGGCAAAAGACCACAAAAAGACCACAAAAAAAGGAAGCAAACTGGAGAAGAGCTGCCAGGAGGAAGGAGGGAATGGCAATGATGTAAATGCAAGAGTAAGAGCAACCGCAAGCTCGACGTAAAAAGTGATGCTACAAACTACCACCCCATGTGGGAAAGGAGAAAAGGCCGAAAGAGTAAAGGATGCGAAAAGGGACTATTCCGTAGTGCCTATCCGCCGTCGCTTTTTCTCTCTGCTGCTGCCCTTTCGAGGCTCTCAAGTCGTCTACGTTTGCCCGTCGCTCTTGCCTGGGCCGCTGGAACCACTACTGCTTAGGGCCCGTTCTTGCCTCTTACTATGCCTGTAGAGCGCTGTATTTGTGTACTTCCCCCTCCTTCCCGGTTCCCCCATCCGCTTCATCAATTTCCCTCCTTCGCCTTCGTTCTTCTTCCCTTGTCCCTCTATTCCCTCTTTTACAGACGCTTTATTTTTAATACTCCCAATCCCCGTTCCACCTCGTTTTTTTTCTCATTCTATTCTTATTTCGATCTCGTTCCTGTTCCCTCCTTTCCTTTCCTCCTTTCGCATTTACGTTTTCTGCTTCCTCCTTCCTTCTTCTCTCTTCCCGCATTTCGTTTTTTGTCTTCTTCCTTCTCCCCCCTCTCCGCCAACAGCATTCCAATTCGCCACTCGCCCAGAAAAAGAGTCAGAGTCAGAAACCCTTGCGACCGAACCCGAACAGCCACGGCCAACCGCAACAGTCGAATTCAGGAACGAGAGACAGCAACAGAAATAACGGCATAAAAAAACAGAAACAAATATTGTCAGCCTTGTCGGATCGGTGTGCATTTATATTATAAAAGTTCCGATCTCTCCTCGCCGCCTGGCCCTGCGATCGCGTGCGCAAAAGGCCACTGGACCCCGGAGAGAACCCGCCAAGCGGACGACCCGGCCGACGTGGGGACGCAGAAAGAGCCAAAAAGAGGTTTTTCTCTCGTAATTTTTCGCCCATCCCCCGCGCTTTCTTCTTCTTTCCGTTCTCCATCCTTCTTCACCACCAAACTTTCTTTCGTTCCTCACCTTGACGACGTCTCTTGTGACGACATTCTTTTCTATTATTATCATCGTCATCCTTGAAGGTTCCCCCTCCTTCAGCAATCACATCCTTCTTCCCCTCTCACAAACAACCGCCACACGCCCCCTCCTGTACCGACAGAACGGTGCGGCCTACTCTTCGATCTCGACTTCTCCGCGGAACAAAACACCACGACAAACACTTTGTCGAGTCACACTATTGCATTGTGTAGTTTGACGTCTGTTTGAAAGACATTCTCACAAAGACTCCGTCTTTTATCTGCGCCTGTGTCCTGCACCCGCGCTCCGCTTTCCTCTTTTTTCTTTCCTTTCTCTCTCTCTCTCTTTCCCACACAAGCTGGCCGCCATGATGGCCGCCAGCACGACGTCGCCGCATGGCACGTCGAGTCCCATGATGAGCATGAACACAACAACAACAGAGCACGACTTCCGCTTCCCCCGTAGACCTACGGGCGGCCCCGGTGCGGTCCACGGACCGCCTGGCCAGCTTCAGCACAACCAGCAACAACACAACAACCATCACAACAACCTCAGCCTCGACTTCTCCAGCGAAAACTTCCAGCAGCACAACTACAACGATATGAGTGCCATGGGCGGTATGCACAGCGCCGGCGGCATGCACACATCGGCGTCTGCCGTGGCACCGCCATATCCTATGGCCTCGGTGGCTTCGCCCACCAGTCCGTCCACCACTGGCCGTCTTGGCCTAGACGTGGATCTGTTCCACTCAGCTCAGGGCCGTTTGACGCGTGATGATGTGTTTGCCGATTTGCGGCGGGGCGTCGACGGCAGCGAGGCTTCGGCCACTCCCGGTAGCCCGGAGGAAATGCAAAAGCAGGATCCTCTGGCAACCGAGATCTGGCGATTCTTCTCAAAAACGAAACAGCAGCTCCCCAACATGGAGCGGATGGAAAACTTGACGTGGCGCATGATGCACGTTAAGCTCAAGCCGCCAAAGTACGTATTTGTGTCTTTTATTGCATTTTCTTTTTCGTCTATTTTTTGGGGTCTATTTGGTCTATCTTCCCGCAAAGATAACAGACACACCAAGAGATCCACTTCATGATAACAGAATGCTAATACATATAGGCCCTCCCCTCCCAAGGCCCCCGTTGCCAACGCTCCCAGTGGCATCGCCCAGTTGCGCAAGTCAAGTGAGCAGAGCATGTTGTTCCACAACAACAACAACCAGCAGCACATGTACGGCGTGCCGGGGTCGTCCAACGACCCCATGAGCATGGACGACTTTATCGACCCGCGCAATGTTGCGTCGCCCGCCGATGACTCTGCCATGACGCCGGATGCCGCCGGTGGCATGATGATCCCCGGCAGCAAGGACCACCACTCATCGGCCCATGCCGTCGCCGGCGCCATTCCTATCAAGTCTCGCCGGGAGTCTGGAAAGCCCTTCGTTCCCCAGAGTGTGCCCGTCGCACAACACCAGGTCGGCCAGGACGAGTTCGCCTATGTCACCCGCCATCACCGCAAGACCAGCATCGACGAGCGTCGGGTGCGTCTTTCCCTCATCCCCCTCCTCCTCCCCCTCCTGCTCCTACTTCCCACCCTTCCTCCTTTACTTCTTCCTCCCAGGATCCTGGATCTAAACTCAAACTAACAACTCAGACGCGGAAACGGCCTGCCAACTTCTCTCCCCATGTGCCCGCTACCGGCAACAACGCCGACCTGGAGGTCGACCCGGAGCTGCAGGATTACGCCCTGGATCACACCATCTCTACCGGTCTCGCCAACCACGATCACACTACTCCCAACGGCATTCCTTTCCCCCTGGACTCCTTTATGGACAATGATACCCTTTTGACCTCGGCTGGCCCGTTCCAGCAGCAATTCTGCATTTCTCCTTCTACTTCTCCATGGTCAACCACGGCCTTTTCTCCAACTTGTACGGCAACAGCGGCCCGTCTATGCCCTCGTCTTCCATCCCTACCACGGCCGACTATTACTCGCCGCCCGGCTCGGCTTATCACTCGACTGCTTCGACTCCTCACCCGCTCAACGATGGTAGCGTCGGTGGCCCCAACGGTGAGGGCTTCTACTTTGGCTCTATGGACATCCGTAACCAGGGCCAGCGTGGTCCTCAGGGTTTCCGCCAGGGCCCTCCCTCTACCACTGGTGCCATCTCTTCGTCCATTGCTAGCAGCATTACCACGACAGCTGGCCACTCGGCCAACCCTCTGATGTACGGTAGCAGCGCGGGCAACAACATATTCCAGCCTGGTTCCGTGTCCACCACGGGCCCCGAGAGCGTGTCTGGCTTCTCGACGTCTTTCAGCCACATTGACCCTACCCAAGTCTTCCACCAGCAGCACCATGATGCCCAGGTGTCTGCCCAGTCTCCTGGCCTCACCAACAACAACAACCTGCTCAGCGATAACATGTTTTCGTTTGGCGGTGATTCTGATGCCGATGAGGATGAAGCTGGTGCCTTTGCTGAGCGCAACATGGCCATCAACAGCGGCGACTATTCGCCCGGTATGGATGATTCGGGCCTTGACGGTAGCGGTCCTGCCTCGGTTGGTAACGGCAACCTGGGCTGGGACGCGTCTCTGCCTGGCCAGTTCAGCACCCAGGCTGCTCGCTACCCTGGTGGTATCCCCCCTCGCAAGCAGGTCACCATCGGTGGCACGACGACGAACGACTTCAACGACATGAACTCGGTTGAGTGGGACGGCAGCAGCGGATCGGTCAATGCCAACGGTGGCAACAGTGCCAGCAACCTGACCCGGTCGCAATCGCAGTCGTTCCGCAACGGCAGCATCAGTGGTGCTAGCACCAACGACCGCCGCCAGCAGAAGATGCCGCGCACGGCCTCGACTCCCAACGTCAACCGCGCTGGCAGCATCTCGGGTGGCTTTGACATGATGGGCCAGTCAAACCCCAACTCCCCGCCCAACGACTTGGGTGGCCATGCTTCGGGCTACAGCTCGGTGGCGCCTAGCCGGCCCTCCTCGCCTCCCATTCCCGGTTCCAAGCACGGCTCGTCCACGAACCTGCAAGCCCAGGGCGAGTCCTCGGCTCCAACGACCTGCACCAACTGCTTCACACAGACCACGCCTCTGTGGCGCCGCAACCCCGAGGGTCAGCCTCTCTGCAACGCCTGTGGCCTGTTCCTGAAGCTGCACGGTGTCGTTCGTCCGCTGAGTTTGAAGACGGATGTGATCAAGAAGCGTAACCGTGGTTCGGGTGCCAGCCTGCCCGTGGGCGGCACGAGCACGCGCTCTGGCAAGAAGGGCAACGCCTCGGGCTCTAGCACTCGCAAGAACTCGACTCTGTCCATGACTGCCACCGCCTCGTCGTCCAACGTCAACATCCAGTCGGCTGCCAATACTTCGTCGAGCGTTACTACTCCCCGTCGCAGCTCAACCGTGCCGGCAGTGTCAATGACAGCGAGAGCCCTGCTAGTGGCAACGGCGGCAACACTGCTGGTAGCACCCCTGCTAGCTACTCGGGCTCCGTCAGTGGTGGCAAGGGTGTCGTGCCCATTGCCGCAGCGCCGCCCAAGAACACGCCCGGTCCTGGCGCTGCCTCTCTCCCGCGCACCCTCGCTGCCGCGCCCTCATCTTCCTCAACCACATCGAAGCGCCAGCGTCGCCATAGCAAGAGCGTCAGCAACGCCAACACGAGCAGCTCGAACGCCGGCAACAACAGCAGCAGCAGCCAGTCCAACATGGCTGTTACCCCCAGCGATGTTGGTCTCGGTGGTAGCAGCATCATGGACATTGACAGCCCTGCCAACTCGACGGGTTCCAACGATGCTCTGTCCATGGGTGCCAGCACTGGCCTCAGCTTTATGGACAAGCACACCAGCAACCTGGGCCTGGCCAACGCTTTTGGCGTTACCCAACGTCCCATGGGCCCTGGCATGATTGGCATGGGCCCCGCGGCCTCGGGCGGTTCGATGATGACACCTGGTGGCTCGGCCGGTGGCCCGCAGGAGTGGGAGTGGCTCACTATGAGTCTGTAATCATTTCCATCTTCTGTACTAATTTTTCTCATTTCCATCTTTTCATTTTTATGCATTTTCTACAATTCTTACGTTTTTGGACGGTTGGGGGGCGATGACAGAACTGTGTTGTTTCCTTTACGGATGAACACACATGACGACGACATGTCTATATAGGGGCGGGTGCGTTTACTTTTTATTGGCTCTCTTTTTTTCATCTTTTTACCTTTTGATATCCAGGGGATGACCTGATTTGTATTCTGGAGTTTGCGTTTTTGTTTCGTCTTTTTTGCACATCATTTCTTTTTCCACCCTTTTTTTTATTGGCGGGTTTCTCAAGACTTTTTGGAATGACAGGTAGAACTTGGTGGGATACCCCTAGTATGGCTTTTCTCTTTGCTTTCTTATAGACACTGCGCAAGGACCGACGCGCCAAATATATGAGGAACCTATTACTTGACAATTTTGTGCCTACATCTAACTGCGATTGTAATGCGAACTATGTCTTTCTTGTGATTAATATTTTTGGTTAAAATTATTTGCAATATTTGATTCTTACTTCAATACACATTGTGCAATAAATCAAATGTTTTATTTTTTGTTTACTAAATATTATTTTACATATTTAGAGGCTCTGCACCCTTCAAAAATATGAAAATAAATGTCACTCTCGATAATTCTGTCTTGTGTTCTGGGCAATGGAAGCACTCGAGGCTGACTCGCTCACCAACACAAAGTAGCAATGTAATCTCTGCGATGTGAGTGGCTGTATCTTATCGAGGAGAGCCATTCTTGTCGAGTCTTGCCCACATATTTTTTTCTGGGTCAACTGTAGCCAATTCCTGGTTCCCAGCAAGCTCTTTGGCTCCCTGCAGATATAGTGGCGAACCGCGCATAACCGCCACTAAACTGACGTCGAGTCGCGATTCTGTAAAGCTTTTCTTTTGCGGAGAAGAAAACGATGATGCTTCTGACTTGATCACGACAACGATCTTCAATCCTCCTTCCCGCCTCGACTTCCTACTTCTTCTCTTCCTTACATACCGACCCAATGCTATTCGCTCGTAGCTCTCGACACGCCCTACGGCGGCCGCGGCCGCAAAGCTCTGGCCTGCTCGGCCTGAGCTTGTCCTCTTCTTCGTCGTCCTCGTCGTCTCCTGCGCCCTCATCCTGCTCCACACAGTCCCGCCGTTCCTTTGTGTCCGACGCCGACGTCGACAAGGCACGAACCTACTGTGTAAACCAGCTAAGGGCTGGCGACTACGATGCCCACCTTGTGCGTCATTTCCTGCCCCGCGGCGTCCGCGATGCCTACCTCGCTTTGAGGACCCTAAATTTGGAGCTCGCGCGGCTGCCCGAGACCGTCTCCAACCCAACCATTGGCGCCATGCGCATGCAGTTCTGGAAGGACGCCATCAACAATACCTTTGAGGGCCAGCCGCCACGGGAGCCCGTGTCGCTGCTGCTGTATGCAGCGCTGGCAGGGCTGGCCGCCCGGGAAGGCGGTGTTGTCAGCAATTTCAGTTCGATCAAATTCTGGCTGCAGCGGTTCATCTCGACACGGCAGCAGTACATGGACAACCGGCCGTTTACAAGCCTTGCGGCTCTCGAAGAATATGCGGAGAGCACGTACGCCACCTTGATGTACGTGACGCTGGCGATGCTGCCGCTACGGTCGATGCACGTCGACCACCTGGCGAGCCACATTGGCAAAGCGTGCGGCATTGCCGCGATCCTGCGAGGAATACCCGTTCTGGCGGCACCGAAACCGCCGCCAACAGGTGCTGCAGCGCACGCCTTTCCTCAACGCAACCCTGTCCTCTTGTTACCGCTTGACATTTTGGCCGACACGGGCGTGCGTGAGGAGGATGTCTACCGCCAGGGTCCTGCTGCACCGGGGCTGAGTGAAGCCGTTTTCCGGGTGGCGACGCGGACCAACGACCACTTGATCACGGCACGCGAGATGCTCAAGAACATCCGTGCAGGTGAGGACCCAGGCCATGATTATGAGCATGAGGGCGAGACGGGGCACACCTATGGCGAACCAGACGGCGAGAGGGATGAAATGCGTGCACTGCAAAAGGGCTTCAACGTGCTTCTCGAGGCCGTGCCTGCACAGGACTACTTGACACGGTTAGAGGCTGCTGACTTTGACACGTTTCGCGTCAAGAGTGGATGGAAGCTGCCGTGGTCGCTGTACCGGGCACAGTCGACACAGAAGATATGATGGCGGTGCATACATCTACATGCATGGATACTAAGGGGACAAAACAGACGAGAGTACCCAAAGCCTCTCCCCACGGGGAAAGTGGAGGACTTGAAACAGCAGACAAAATGGGGATGGCATTTGCGGGGAGCATAACGGCCACCGGGGAAGGCAACTTAAAATCATGATACCATGGGGGGCATTGTACGATATTCACGTTGAGGGAGCTTTCCAGTCTTCCTCGACGACAATGATGGGCTAGAATAATGACACGCTTCACGCAAAATAAAACAATCACAATTCACATAACAATTAACACGCACTCACGTCTCCAAGCGCACTTGCACACAGTGGGAAGTCATGCTATAGGTGAGGGAGAGGTGAGAAACAGGAGGGGCACAAAATAATAACAAGAACAGCAGGAGCACTCATATGACGTACCCAGGAGGTGCACACAGAGGAGTAAAAAGCACATTCAGCAGAATGAATAGCAAGACGTGTATTCACCCTTGGAAGACTCTCTGCACAATGTACATGTTAATGGCTGTGGGACACTGAATAAATCAAAGTACATACGGCGAACTGCTCTTGCCTGTGCACATTCGTTTTTGATTCTCAATAGAGGAAGTAACGACTGAGGACAACTCGAGAATACTCACAGGCTATTGGTCACTCTTCCTACCAAGGTGAACAGCGTACCTTCCTCGCACAGCCCAAGGAGGTCTTATGACGACGCGGTGAGCAATGGTCCCCATCGTGACTTCCCGTTTTGTCGAGCTTCACCATCGCTCCTTCCTTTTTCTTTTGTTATTGTCTTTTTTGTTTGCAAACGCGGCCTGCTGATTTGGCTCCCCTCCTTCCCATTATTTATTTCCCCCTCTTTTTGAGCTTCGCAACGCGTCTCTCCTTCCGCTCTCTCTTCTCTTTTTTCTCTTCTTCTTTTCTCTTTTTCTCTCCTCTCTCTCACCTGTTCATCCTCTATTTTCGTCTACACTCGCTCACCTCTTTCGCTTCGTCTTCACTCTTTTGACCTATCTTTCTACCATCGCATCTTCTTCGACTTCTGTCGACATCTCAGCCTTCATTTTCCATGAAATCTTGCTGCATCCTTGACAATCTTCCCCTGATATTTATTTATATCTAATCCCCTCTTCACCGACGCTATGGCTCACCAGAACCCTACCCAGCCTCTTGGCAAGTCTGCCGACAACATTTTTGTTGACGGCGAGCATTTTACGATGGTCACCAAGACCAAGGCTGCCGTCCGTGAGAAGCTCACGGTCAACGACAAGGGCAGCATCGTCAAGCCCGTCTCCAACCACGACGAGAACCAGCCTGAGGCTCAGGTCCAGGGCGGTGTTCCCGTCTCTCTCGTTTCTGACACTCAGCCCATTAAGCGTAAGTGAATGTCATGACCTTGCATCCCAACATTTCATCTCATCACATCAGACCTTGCTGACCACTTTCTTTTTCTCTCTCACAGGTCAGAAGACGGGTTTTGAGGCCACTCCCACTCATCCGACCTCGTACATCGGAATGCCATGAAGACTAAGGGCATCACCAGTGGTCCTCCTCGGGCTCCTCCTCCGACTCCCATTGTCACCCAGGCGGCCACCACTGTCGACCTTAAGCCCAAGCACATTACCCCAGACCAGGTCCCCGTGGCTGTTCCCACCACTCCTCGTCGCAACAAGAGCGGCGTTTGGCGCACTGAGGCCATGCCCCTGCGCGGTGGTGCTCCCCTCAATTACAGACAGGGCAACCAGGACGGCGGCGCTTCGATCAAGGCCACCCACGATGGTGCCGACTCCGACGAGGAGGAGAACAACGATCGGGACGATCGTCGCAACGCTCGCGGCCTTTCGGAGTCTCCCCATTTTTCTACCGGTGCGTCTATGCTTCTGAAGAAATGTGATACTGCTGCTGCTGATAGTGTTGGCGGTCAAGGTGATGCTTATCCTGGTGATGAGGATGAGGACGACGATTGGTGTATTGTGAGCGCGGGCCAGTCGCCCACCTCTTCCACTACACCCAAGACCTCTCCGCCTCTTGGAGCGAAGTTGGCTAAGTTCTTTCGCAACTAAATAGACCCCCGCTACCATGAGCAGCCCGTCGTCCTCCCATGGCCCAAGGGCACCCTGTGGGACCACACTGTGTCATACAAGACGCAGCGCGCGGAGAAGGAGGCTCGCGAGAAGGCCGAGTGCGAGACGTGCGGGAAGTGCGAGATGGAGGAGAACTGAAGGGGCGTGAAGGCGTGAAAGCGTGAAGAGCGAGAAGCGGTGTTGCGGATCAAGATCTTGAAACTGACCAATTTTGTGTCTTTTTTCTCTCCTTCCAGTTTTTGAGGAATATGGTTGGGATGTCATTTGCCGCGACTGCTGCAATCCGGACGACGGGTGGGCCTTCTATCTTGTCTTTTTTTTCGCTCTTCTTCACGATCCCCTTTCTCATCATTTTTTTTCTTTCCTCCTTTCCCCTTTTCCAATCTGAGTGATCTGGTTGGACCGGGGTGGGCATATGTCTTGTCTTTCGTTGCATTTTCGGTGGTTCCCATTCCCATATTGCTTGTGTTTCTGATCAAAAGTCTACTTTCAGCTCTTTGATATCTGTTTCCTGATTTTCTTCTGATTTTTCTTTAATATTTCTGTCATTTCCGATGCTCTGGCATGGCATCACAATCTCCACTCTGACATTTCCCTGCTTCATTATGCGCACTATGCGCGAAGCACAGCAACAAAAAGGGAAAAGCTGTCTTTTGTTTTACTGTATTTACTACTGTTCGGTATTCGGTCATGGTTTCGGTTATGATTTCTGTCCAAGGGAAGGACGAGGCGAGGAAAATGGTGATGGAAAAGGTGAAGGAAAAGGGGATTTTACCCAAGGCTATATGCCGACTCTCAACTCAAATCGGTGTAGTTTAGTTTACTGTTCAATATCGCGATGTAATGCAAGGGAATCAACCAAATCTACATTACAAATCACGTTTGATAATGCATCGAGTGAGAAGTTAAATGAAAATGAAGTTAAAGTTGTAGCTGTATTTGCTATGGAAAAGAAAGAAATTTTTTAATGGTGATCTGTCGTGCAAAGTGACAATCAAGTGACAGGAGAAGCGAAGGAAGACAGATCGCTGACACGAGCGCTCGACAAAGATGACCTTTTTCATGTTCCGAGTCGGTGCCTAGACACTCGCCGTCGACGTCTGCTCGACATTCTCATTTTCGCCCTTTTTGAGATCGCCATCGTGCTGAACCGTCAAAGTCGTCGCACCACCCATCACTTCACCGCCGTGGCCATTGAAAGCCCGGTCACCGTCAAAGATGACAGCAATCTCTTCAATGGTCAGGTTGCGCGTCTCGGGGAACTTGAAGTAGATAATGACCAGGACCAGCGAGATGAGTGCGAGGTACACGCCGTAGTACTTCCATGTAATGGCATTGAAGGCAATCGGGTTGACCCAGGTGTTGACGGCCATGCCCAGGGTCTGCAAAAACACAAAGATGGCCTGGCCCTTGGTGCGCATCGAGAAGGTCAGAATCTCGACGGGGTACGAGTACGACAGGGGCGTCCAGGCCATGTCGTAGAAGCCAAAGAAGAGGAACAAAAACGGAATGACGGCAGTGCCGACGGCATGCTGGTCGTGCTGGGCGTAGACTGCCGACAATGCCATAACCACGGAGAAACAGACGAGCATACCGGCGGTCGAGGTCAGCCAGAGAAAGCGGCGACCGGCGCGGTCAATGGCGAGAGCGGCGGCGGTCGAGCACAGCAGGTTCCAAGTCTGGAGACCGACGTTGATGTCGAGCTGCTGATCGCTGTCGGTGATGCCCAGAGTGTTGAGAATCGGAGACAGGTAGTAGGACACAATGCCATTGCCTACCCAGTTGGTGCCGAGCGAGACGACGACAATAATGAACAGACGGTGACGGTTGCCCGCGCCCCGGAGGTAGTCGGTGTACTTGATCTGGGCATTGACGTCTTCACTGAGGAGAGCCTCCTGGATCTGCGGTACTCAAATACGACCAGCTCGTCGTTCTCGTCGCCGTTGGCATGGTACTTGGCAAGGATGGCCTTAGCCTTGGCCGACTGGCCGCGCTTCTCGAGCCAACGGGGGGACTCGGGGCAGGTCAGCGTCAGCAGGATCGTCAGGATGGGACCGACGACTTGCAGGAGGGCCGGGATCCGCCACGACTTGTCACCGGCGAGGTTGTGTGTGCCGCGGCTGACCGACGACGAGATGATGGCGGCAAAGTAATAGATGCTCATGTACATGCCACTGATACGCGAGCGGTAGCGGGGGTGGGCGATTTCCTGAAGAAGGGCGGGGGCGACAACCAAAGTACCCTGGACACCAATGCCCATGACGGCACGGCCACCGATAAACATGCCGGTGTTCTGGGCAAGACCGATGATGAGGGCACCGACAATGGCGAAACCGGAACCGATCCAGACGGTGAGACGCTTGCCGTAGTGGTGGGCGAAGATGTCGGCGACCCAGCAGACGATAAGGCCGGGCAAGAAGCCAGACGAGTTCATGAGACCCAGGATGTTGCTGTTGGGTGGTGGAAGTACTCCTGCCAGGCGGTGATGCTCTGCAGACTGTTCATGAGACTGCCGTCGTAGCCGTTGAAGAAGAGCGTGCCGCAGAGGCCGATGCAGTGCATCATGTTCACTCGGAGGCCTATATTGTTAGTCCATGCTCATAACTACATCGTGATATCAAAGAGACGAGTCTCAACATACAAGGATCGCGCCACCAAGACGACTTGGTATTGTTGGGATAGACGTGTAGTGCGCCTCGTCCTGGTTAGGGACGGCTCCAGCTGTTCCTCCCATGTTGATAGACGGATAGGGGTTGTCGATGAGAAAAATGAAAAGGAAAGAAAATGAAGATAGACAAAAGGACAGTATAAATGTCAATAAGTATAGACAGTTAGGAGAGATGGCTCATCCAAGGGAGTGAGAGTGAAGGAGATGAAGAGAAGAGTGACACGAGACAAGAAAGAAAGAAAAAAGTGACGATCTTCATGGGATATTCACGTCCTCTTATATCTCGATGAGAGGGTTCTGCGCGTGTTATGGAATATTGGGAAGCAGTATGGGAGACGAACCCCGGGTATTCCCCAGTTCTTTGGTAGAGGGAGAGTGTGATTTCGTACGGAGTATTGTTTCTCGGCACGTTCGCTTCCTTCTGGGGATGCATGCCATGGGGAGTATAGTCGGGTACGGTACGGTTGCGGGTGTAGGCAGGGCTGCGTGGCCCACGGTCCAAGTTTTTTTCTTTCTTTTGACAAAAAGACAAAAACACTCAGATCCCACGAGGACAACACAGCCTGGGGAGATAGGGTTGGCACCTCTGGCACCTCTGGCACCTTGCAACCCTTGTCCCTCCTCCCGGGCCCCAGTATGTACCCCACAGCCCCGGCAGAGAACCTGGGGCGAGGGGGATGTTGGAGCGTGTGTGTTGTGTGGTTGCAATGGCCGTCGCGTGGCCTGTTTCTCGGGTGTGGAGAGCTAAGCAAATGGAAGGGGGAAAAGAAAAGAGTCAGAAAATCAAACGGCGAACAGAATAATAGAACAAAAAAAAAGACAGAAAATAGACAGAAAAATAGAGAGGCGATTCCATAACAGGAGGGCGGCTGGACCAGGGCCTGGCGTCGTTTGTCTTTGCTCTAGGCGGACTGGGCAAAGAAAAAATACGGAGAAGCGCGAGTAGTGTCACTTGAGAGTATTGTGTAGTGTGCCGGGGCTTGGGACGCTAACCTGGTAGCCGCTTTATTGGATATTCGATTTTTTTTTTTGGTCTTGTCCGGGTGTGGGAAGAAATGCATCATGACTTCCTTCCCCTCGTCCCTTATTTCTTTATTTCTCCAATTCTTGGCCCAGCTTGTCATTGCTTGTTCTAGCGTCCATTAGCGGGGGGAGGTGTGCATCCGGGGCTGTAATATGAGGAGGAGTGCTGGGGGAGGTGATGTGATAGAATCGGATGGCAAGTACGACGTACATATTGCCGATGTACTCGAACATCGTCCATATCTTGTAAGAAAATGGGGTATTGCAGGGGAAAGCTGTCAGTAATACGGCTTAAAATCAGAGAAAATGCCTGCCTCTTTGTCCTCGTCAGTTCCACAGAGGCGGAACCTCATTCTTGGAGACACGATCGCCAAGGCAAGAGAGACAGAAAGAAAGAAGAACACTGGCAGTTTCCCCAAAAATGACGCCCCAGACCGTCCTCCACTTTCTTTCGTTCTCCGTCAAAACTAGCGTTTTAGTGTTCACTCTTTTCCATGTTGGTGACGCCGGACAGTTGGTGTCACACGTGCGGCTTTCTGTTTTCGACCGTGCCAATGTGTCTCTAGCGCCGGCGGGGATGGCGGAGCGGCGGGGGAAGCGGAGAAGTGGAGCTCGGAGGTGGAGGTGAAATGGAGAACGATACGACTCGGGAATGACAGGGGCCACTAGGGCCGGTCTTTATTTGGGTATTTCGACAGGGCAGCGGGCGGGGGAGATGTGATGTGAGACGTGAAGAAGGAGGGGATGGCGGAAGGCGGGAAGCGGAAGTTGTGAAATTGTTGGCTGAAAGAATATGAGCGCGAGGCATGGAATCCGAGGGTCGAGACCGACACCGAGTGAGGACCACAAGATGTGAAATTAAAAATGAAGAGTCCAGGCGACCCAGACGACCGTCAATAGCATGAATCGGTATTGCTACCGGGGACATAGGATTTTGGGTGGTCGTGTTGTGTTGTCGTGTTGTCGTGTTGTCCGTGGCCGTTCATGTATCTTCCGCCAGCCGCGCCCTTTCCGCCTTCACCTCCGCCCTCACCTCCGCCTTCCGCCCCCCACACTCTGCCCCGGATACTGACTACCTACACGGGCGCTCTGGTCAGGCACAAGATCCAGCCGCAAGCCTTTGTTTGTATGGATTGTATGGATTGTATAGATAGTTGTAGGGTTTTGCACTGAAGAATCTTGGCCGATCTCCGCGAGGGATGCAGGGTGCCTGGGGGTGGCTGTCGGACTTTCGGTTTTGTTTCGTTTTTGGCAGGATGGGGAAAAGATTGGGGTCTGTCGAGGGGAAATTGTGGGATGTCTGTATCTGTAACACAGCATATTAGGTCAAAGTGTAAATATTGACGACGTGGAAAGTGTAAATACAAAGGTATCACAAAACAACATTGTAGAAAGAAATGTGAAACCCAACGTTACCATATTGGCAACATCGACAACAACGACAAAATGGCTCCCAAGACGCTCTCCATCTTCTCTCTCGAGGGAAAGAACTGTGTTGGTACGTTGTTGCTCCTGTTACAAGGCTGTCTGGTGAAGATTGACTAACACGTTGTAGTTACCGGGTATGTTTTGGAAGACAGACTTTATTTTGATGACAAAAAACTGACAATAGCAGCGGTGCCGGTGGCCTCGGTCGTGAGGTGATGTCGGCCTTTGCCCTCTCGGGAGCTAACTGGTAAGTGTCTCTTATCTGCAATTTCTGTCTTGCTCTTTCTCACCAGTGTTTGTTTGCAGTGCCTGCGTCGACCTCAACCTCGAAGCCTGCAATGCCGCCATCACCGATGTCCGGGCTCATGTCCAGAAAGAGGGTGGCTTCGAAGCACCTGCCGAGTCCTTCCGTGCGTATGCTTGCAACGCTACCAACGAGCCGGATGTCGAGAAAACCGTGGCCCAAATCGCCAAGGACTTTGGCGGCCGCATTGACGTGCTCGTGACGTGTGCGGGTATCTGTGTGGATGCGGGCGCCGAGAACGTGGACCTGGCGACGTGGCGCAAAGTAATCGCTGTCAACCTGGACGGCACGTACCTGTTTGCGAGAAACGTGGGCAAGGTGATGCTGGAGGCCAAGACAGCGGGCAGCATGGTTTTTGTGTCGAGTGCAGCGGCGGCACACCCGCCTCGCCCGCAGGCGCAGGCGTCGTACAACGCCAGCAAGTCGGCGGTCAACGCACTGGCCGTGTCGCTTGCCACCGAGTGGGCGGCCCGTGGCATCCGTGTCAACAGCTTCAGCCCGGGTTTCATGGTGACACCACTGATGGCGAGCCAAACGGGCAAGACGAGCCACGACGAGCCGTTGACACCGCGGCAGCAGGAGTGGTTAACGCAGATCCCAATGGGTCGTTTTGCGAACCCTGAGGAGCACCGTGGAACGTTGGTGTGGATGGCCAGTCCCGCCAGTAGCTACCTGACGGGTGCCAATATTGTAAGTACTCTTGAAGAGCATCGGTTTGTGTCGAATCCTGCTGACTGGTTAGGTGTCCGATGGTGGCTGGGTTCACTGGTAGATTCCGTAAATGTCCAAGAATGTATTTATTCCAATATAGATAGCCAAACTAAAAATGTTCAAAATCATAACCAAACCAAAACACCATGAAATATTAGATACATAACAAAGGTGACTGATCACCCCCGATTGATGGCCGAGAGACGCAGCTTCTGGCGAACAACTTGCACAAACCAGGCAATCATCTCAGCACTCGAGTCTGGTGATGCCCATGGCTTGACAGCCGCGGCGACTTGACCCAGGAGTTCGGCGGCGTCGGGAACCAGTGGTTGAAGAGCTGGTGTCAAAGCGGCAAGACAAACGATGAGAGTGTGTGCTAACAACGCGTGGATGAGCAGCCAAGTGTATGGTGTCCGCTGGCTCAAGATATGGCTCGAGACAACAATAATACTGCGCGAGCTATCGAGGCAAATCTTGCAATATTCGAGGACATGGGCTGGATGGCCTCGCTGGACGGCGGCGTCATAGCCACATAGATGACAGACGGCCGGCCGATAATATGCATGGCAGACCAGTAGCGCAGTCGCAGCCAGCCGTCGCGTAAGTCGCAGGGAGCATGTATGTTGAGGTCTGGGCGAATTTCATCTGGTAGTGAAGCGTACCATGTTTTCAGTTGGCGAATGAGCTCGGTGCAGACGCTGTCGAAGCGGACTTCAGCAACGCGTGGGAGGTATAGGGGCGCCGAGGCAGTTTGTTGGGAGGCGGGTGAAGATGGAGAGGCTGGCGATGGTGCAGCAGCATCTGTGGCTGTGGTACTGAGGACGGTCGAATAGAGCGTGCTGTGGATGCGGTTGAGAAGGCGACGTATGGAGCAGACAGCAAGGAACTGAAGGGCGTCGCGGCCAGAGGAAATGCTGAGACTGGGGAACTGCAGTTTATCGACGACGAGCTCAATGCCAGTGCGTGGGACATGGAATTCGGCGAGTGTGTCACTGGGAGGTTAGCAGACGTGTAGATATGAAAAATCAATAGTGACGATGGAACGCACCTCTCAAAAATAAAGCAAGCCCAGTAAAGCCGGGTGGATGTGGTGGCCGTGTCATCGTGCGGCCTTCTTTCACGAGAGCTGGCCACAGAGTACTGCAGGTTAATAGACGTCAAGTGTACCATACGCCAGGCCTGTAGAGGCAAATTCATGTATTGCAAGTAGAGGGCGCCATGCACGAGTGCAAGTGGAAGGATGTGGTCAGTCTCATAGCAGAATCCCCACTCGGCTGTGGCAATGCGGTATGCCGGCGCAAAGTAGTCGATACCGCGCAGCTCGTCCGTAGCTGTGGAGGACCGCTGTTTGTGCTGTCCGTGTCGCTACCGCCCTCGCGGTCAAGCAGGGCCATCTTTCCCAGAGCAAAGAGCATCAAACACAGAGCACTGGCGGGTTCAGCACGCAGCCCTTGTTCAAGCACTTTCTGGTACAGAGGCACAAACATGTCGCGGTCGAGCACGGGGAAGACGGGGTAGACATATGCAAAGAAAGCGTCCACCAGAGTGTCCGTCTCGGCTGCGTCAAGTGTGGGCAGGGCAGGTGATTCGCAGACATGGCCATGAACAGCGTTGGCACGCGAGGACTCGAGCTGCAAGAAGAAGTTGGGCGGATAGTAACCGAGCAGATTCTTGATCTGTGGGAGAGACATGAGGTTGCCCGTTGTGGTCCAGTGGCCAACAGGGATAATGAGCGAAACATCATGGGCATCCTGAGCATCATCCATGCCAGGATATGGTGATGGGCAATGTCGGGGTTGTTGAATAGTGGCCGAGGAGAGGCAGTCATTGTTGTGAAGGGGCTGCCACCAGTCCTCCGTTGGTTGATGGGCGAGCTCCATTCCAGCTTGCCATGAGCTCGGCCTGCTGCTGCACTTGAGCCTCAAGTTTGGCAATGCGGCTCAACAGTGGCTGCAAGTCGGAATCGGCCGCCGGTCGACTGGTGGCCGACTGGACGGTTAATATTATCTCTCACTCACCATGGCCAGGTATACTGCTGAGTAGACTTACACATCATTAGGAGTATCTGGGTACTCACAGGGTACGCCACTCTCGGCGCACAAGCTGCAAACTGGCGTCTTTGCATCACAGCGGCGTTTCCTGGAGAGTTAGACACGAGAGGTGGTGAAAATCAGGAAGAGACAAAAAGAAGGAAATACCTATGGCGGCAGTAGTTGCAAGCGACGGCGGCGCGTTTTCTCATGTAGGCCATGATGGGCGGCCGCATGCATCATGGCTGGGCATGAACTGCAAGGGAGAAAGATACAAGGGCCGGATGTAGGTGCGAATGTTGACGTTTGTTGTTGGTAAGATTTGTAGGTAAGATGCAAGGTTACTCTAGATTTGGGGAGGACAAAGGGGAAAAGCGAAAAGGGGAGAAAGACGACCGAGGGCGGGACTCTGGGGTAGTGGGGGAAAGAGCACTTGACAGGCATGGTGGGAAGGTGCAATCGGCGAAACAGCTACAGGCTTGTTAATACACGTGATAGCGCCCTAGTGGCAAGCTTTTACCTCTTGGAGTCGCCTAGACTCTTGGCCCAAGTTGCTTTGTTGTTCGAGTGAGTCGCTCTTTCTCTTTTTTTTTCTTCTTCTTTTTTTTGGTCTTCTTCCAGTTTATTTGAAGACACATCGGGAAGGACATTTCGGTTAACCGTTTGCACTTTCCGCCTTCGGGGAGATATAGACGATTAGGGGTAAGCATTTTGAATATTGTAAGATTTTTGTGCATCGTCTTCTTTTGGACTTTTTTTTTCTTTCTTTTTCTCAAGAAAATAAACAAATCGCCTCAAACAAAGTCAAGTTACACCAAAACAAACAAACAAAATATAAGTCACAAGTCAATGTCTCTTTGAATACATCAAATTCCATTCAAGTCTACACTGTTTAACAATGCAAGCAGTCTATGTCTCGTTCATGTATCATCGACAAAACCTCCCTTTTCCTCCGACAACACCTCTTAATGAGAGTGCCCATTGCAGCTCTTCTCGACAATGTGGCCTGCGGCCGCACTCCGCGGCTTCGGCTTCGTGTACTCGGTGCGCTCCTGCGGCTGGATAAACCACGACAGGTCGCCGCCCTTAAGCTCGCGCAGAGTACGGCCGTCGCCCAGGTACTGGAAGCGGTTGCCGCTGCGGTAGGCGAAATCAAAGTCCTCCCAGCGGGGCACGGCAATGGACTCGACAAAGTGCGGGCCAGAGCCGGGCCAGGGGCCCCAGACCTTGCCGTCGACGGTCCCGTTCTTGTACCAGGAGCGGCAGCCCGACGTCCACACGAGGTCTTTGACGATATCGTCCTTGTGGGCCTGGAAGTCGTCAATGGCGGCCTGCTTGACGGTAATGGACTTGATGTCTTCGGTCATGAGACGCTCGGCTGCGCTAAATGCATAGCGGATGTAGGCCTCGATACACGGAATAAAAGTGCCGTGGGCGGCCGGGCAGTTGGGACCAGTGGTCATAAAGTAGTTGGGGCACTGAGGCGCCGCAACGCCCAGATAAGACGTGGGACCGGCGTTCTCGGCCTTCCAGAGCTCGTTGAGGACGGTGCCGTTCTGGCCGGTCAGCTTTAAAGGGCGGGAGGAACGAAGTGTTGAAGCCGGTGGCACAGACAAGCACGTCCAGCTGCAGCTTGGTGCCGTCCTGCAAGATAACACCGTCGGGCTCGACGCGAGCGACGCCCTGGGTGTGGACTGAGGCGTTGTCGGCGCACAGAGCCTCGAGGTAGCCATCGCCAGGAGTAAAGCGGCGGCAGCCCAGAGCAAATTCGGGTACAAGGCGGGGGATGAGCTCGGGCTTCTTGGCCAGGCGCTCGCGCATTTGGCTCTTGATCTTCTCGAGCATCTCCTTCTGGGCATCTGAGTCCTTGTAGATAACCTCGAAACCCGTGTTCAGGATGTGTGTGGCCTTCTTGCGCATGGCCAAAAAGGCTTCCGGGTCGGTGGCCCATTTCTGCTGCTGCTCCTCCGAGTAGATGGTGTCGCGGCCCTTGGGGGCCATCTCCAGGGCGAGCTCGGGCGTCACGAATGTCGGCGAGCGGTGGAAGGTGTGCATGTGCTTGGCCACGGCCTGGACCTGGGGGACGAGCTGGATGCCTGACGAGCCCGTACCGACGACACCGACAACTTTACCCGACAGATCGGCCGAGGTGTCGTAGTTGGCCGAGTGCAGCAGCTGGCCCTTGAAGGTGTCGAGACCCGGGAAATCGGGCCACTTCCACGAGTTGAGCACGCCCGAGGCATTAATCACAACCTCGGCCGTGTCCTCGACGGTCGTGCCGCTCTTCAGGTCCTTGACCACCAGGTTGTACTTGCCCGTGGTATTCGTCCCACGTGGCGCTCTCCACCTGGTGCGCCAGCTTGACGTAGTCACCAACACCGTACGCCTCGGCGCGGTCGGTAAAGTAGTCGTACAGCTCAGGGGCGCCGACATAGACGCGCGAGAAGAACGGGTTGCCGTCCCAGGAGAAGGTGTAGGAGTGGGAGGGCACATCGCACGAGCAGCCCGGGTAGCGGTTCTCGTACCAGGTGCCGCCAATGGATGTGTTCTTCTCGTAAATCACCAACTCAATGGGCAGCTCGTTGCCCGGTGCCTGGAAACGCTCCTTGAACATGTGGACGGCAGCAATGCCCGAGACACCGCAGCCGATGACGGCAATGCGTAGTGGCCGGGGCTTGCGCAGGTAGGCGCGGGAGTACTTGTAGGGAGCGACGGAGTGGCCGTTGGTGCCGTTGACACCGTTTGTGCCGTTGGCGTGGCCATTTGTGCCGTTGGTACCGTTGGTACCGTTGGTTGCCATTGTGACTGTGTGTGATGAGACTTTTGATCTTGAACTGGAAAGTTGAGGTAGATGCTGAAGCTGGAAACAGACAAGAAGAGTTAGAACAAGAAAAGTAAGAAGCGTCAAACATATAAGTAGTTGAGGTAAGATGGGTCAACACGTACCGATCGAACGATTTTCTGGTTCTCCGTTTATCTTGGTTGTCTTAATCTCTCAGCAGATACTTCACGAAGGTCGCGATGGCGAGGAAAAAGGATCAAACGAAGGGTCGGAAGAACCTCGGGCAACATCCAAGAAAGAAAGAAAAGAAAGGACAACAGAAAAAGGACAAAGATGATCCAGTGACCAGAGATACCCCACGGAGTATCCCCTCGGGGACATAGGAAAAGATTCTAGCGCCATGGCTCCAATATTGACCACATGCCCATGATCCTGTCGAGGCTATGAAAGTCTGGAGAAGTCTGGAGGATGATCGGTACTCGTGGTGTAACTTTTGGTGTGCCTCGACGCCCTTTTTGGTGTGTTGACTTCCGCCAGCCGCCAGCCGCCGCCAGCCGCCATCCCCGCCATCCGCGCTACTAAACTTAAGGAGCGCCCGCCTGGTAGTTGACAGCTCTGACGGGGCCACTACCCCAGCGTAATAGCCTCTTTTGCTACTTACACTAACGCGGACTTGTCATGTTGGAGACCGCCTTGACCGCCTTCCTCTTGTAGAAGAACCCACCTTCCCGCTCGAAAGTTGTCCGCCTCGTTCCTTCCCCCCTTTGCGATCCCCGGACTACCTCCACGCTTGGACGGAGTTGTTGCACGAATGGTGGCATTGGGAGAGGGCAGGAGCACAGCGGGGCTTTGCGCGCCCCTCCTTCTCGCGTGCTCGCCCTCGGCACCATGAGCTCGTTACTGCCACAAACTTCTCCGCACGTCGGAGCTGTCACCATGCACTCAGCTATATGAGAAGTCAACTGACGATAGTTCAGAGCTGACTGTCAACAATCGTCATCACACGCAAATCTACCACCACCACCACCTCCATCATGGCCGAACTCGATGAGATCCTCGCCCGGTACACCCATCCGGACACTGGCAGCATCCACGGCGCGTCCTTTGTCGCCGTCGATGCCCAGGGCAATGATTTGTACCGCGGTGCCTTTGGCCGCACCAAGGTCGACCCGGCCAACCCGGACAGTAAGCCTTTGAGTCTCGACACAGTCACATGGATCGCCTCCCAGAGCAAGCTCATCACGTCTGTCGCCGTCATGCAAGCCGTCGAGCAGGGGCTTGTTGGTCTGGACGACGATGTTCGCAAGATCGTGCCGGCCCTGAAGGACATTCAGGTGCTCAAAGGCTTCGACGACGACAAGAACCAGCCGATCCTTGAAGATCTGACTGTTCCCTTGACACTGCGCCAACTTATTTCGCACACGTCGGGCTTCGCCTACGATGCCCGCCACCCGCTGCTCATCAAGTGGTCCAAATGGTCCGGTCGCACGGCAAACATGTTTGACGGCACCATTGGCGGGCAGACGCACCCTTTGATCTTTCAGCCCGGAACCTCATGGATGTACGGTCCCGGCCTGGACTGGGCTGGCCAAGTCGTCGAAACGCTGACGGGTGATACCTTTGACGCTTTCCAGCAGAAGAACATTTGGGGACCTTTGGGCGCCACCAACACGACCTTCTTCCCAACGAAACGCGGGATCACGGCTGGCGACCTGCAGGAGCTGGCTCTGCGCACCCCAGGAGAGGGAACAAAGCAAGGCTTGACGGCCGGTACTTCGCCGTGGTTGATGGACTGCCAGGACTCGCTGGGTGGTGCTGGCCTCTTCTCGACCGCCGACGACTACATCCGTGTCCTCAAAGCGCTGGTCGGTGGCGGCGCCCCTCTCCTCAAGCCCGACTCGCTCGCCGAACTGTTTCGCGTTCCCCAAGTCGGCGCCGCCTCCGATGCTGACATGCGCAAATTCATCAACTCCACGGGACCCACCAACTCCAAAGCCTGGCTGTGGACCGACGACGACACGCAGCACTGGAACGACTACATGGAGGTGCGGCAGTGCCTGTGTGGACTGGTGAACAGCGAAGACGTGGTGGGCAAGAATGGTGCACGCCGCCGCAGCAAGGGCACAGTCAACTGGGACGGCCTGCCGAACCTGTTGTGGTTTGTCGATCGCGAGAGCGGCGTGGCGGCCACTTTTTTCACGCAGATTATGCCGATGGACGATGCAGAGGCGCGGAAGCTGTGCACGGAACTGGAGGAGGCCTTGTATAGACTTGTCGAGAAGCGTGCGTAGCTGGTAGAATAGATTCCTGCACGGGTTTATGAATATGAAAAGTATTGTACATTACTTCGCCCACCTTTTGATGGCTCTACTACGATTGGTGACTGCATGTTGAGACACACATGCCATCGGGTGAAATAGGTCGAAACCGTGCGTGTAGCCTGGATAGACGTGCAACTACCATCTGGCATGGGCCGGCAACATGTCGGATGTCCTCGCCGACGGTAGCTCGCCGTGTAGCCACATCGCCGAGTGCTGGTGGTTGTGGCTGCTCATGGCCAGACGATGGCCAGACAAGAGATTGGCCAACACCACCGCAAGTTCGGAGTCCAATTTGAGGGGCATGGTTGTCCGTAAGTACAAAATAAACAGTTATCCAGACATGAAAACATGCGCATATCCGATTCAAATATATACCACATGAGAAGATGACCAGCTCACACAACGGCCAACAACCGAAGCTTGGTCAACCATTCCGAGTCAGTCGACCACCACCACCACAACACCACCACCACAGCCACCGTCACAAATCAAGAATACTGCGAATGCAGCGCATCAAACCCGGCCGCCACAAGACTCTCGCCGTACTCGGTACTATCACCGGCCCCCGTCCAGTAAAATAGCCCGCCCAGCCCCATCTTTCTCACAAACTGAGCCTTCATCCGCACCGTTGAAGGCACGTCCAGACTCACAAAATTTGTGCCCTTCTTGCCGTTTTTGCGAGGCACCAAAGCCCACGCCGCCGCAAAGCGCTCCGTCACCTTGATCCCACCTGGCTGCATCCATTCGCGCGGGATGTCGCGGTAGTCAATCTCCGTCTCTTCGTCCTCAACTTCAGCCCCTTCCTTGTAAAAACCATCGCCTTCATAGCGAGAACCGAGAAACACCCGCGCATACACCGGAATGCCCAGCAGGATACGCTTTGGCGGCACGCCGCGGTCCAGCAGGTACTGCACGCCTGCTTGGGCCGACGGCACATCGGGCCCTGACGAATGGAGCTGCGCGTGGTGCCCAGCAACATTGCTCCATGGCCCGGTAAAGTCGTAGCACATGAGATTGATGTGATTGACGGCAGCCGCGACACCACACAGGTCGAGTCTACCCAAGACGGACGGGTCCACCGGCAGGGCTGTCGCCAACAAGTACCGCGGCGTAGGAAGGACGGCACGGCATGCCTGTAGGAGGGCGAGAAAGTTACGGCCCTCTTCCGGGTTTGCGGGTGTTCCCAGTCGACTGTCTGTTAGCGAGCTCAAAGTTACAGAGAAGACCGTACGAGGGGACGACCTACTGTCAATCCCGTCAAAGGAGTACCGGTGCACCCACTCGCGGGCTGCCTGCGCAAACGCCGTCCGGCCTTCTTCCGTGGCGGCAATCCCGGCAAACGCTCTGCTGCCCGCCCCGCCGCCGATTGACAAAATGGTCCGCAGGTGCGGGTTGTCGCGCTTCACCCGAGCGAGCGCGTCCAGGCAGCCGTGCTCGGCGTCGACGTCAATCTGGGCGTCGGCATACTCGTCGAGGAAGCCGAGGCCGCCTCCTTCTTGAGGGCTAAAGTCGTTAGCGATGACTTTATGTCAATTACCATCCACCCGCGGCTCACATTGCAAATGCATAAAAGATGGTCGAGATCTTGTCGAGGCGGAGACTGGACGGCGGGATGTCCTTGTAGACCTGCCACGACGGGTAGTAGACGGCGTTCACGAGAGGTGGTGGGCGTTCCATTTCGGCGGAGGGGCAGCTGTACTTTGACGTCAATTGATGAAAGGAAGACGGAGGTTCATGGACAGAGTTTGCGAAACGATGTGTTGCGCTGTGCCGTGCCGTGTGAAGAAGAAGCGGCTGTGCGTCTCTAGGCGGAGGCCTGTTACACGTGACCATTAGCTGGCGGGAGTTGCCGCCTTCATCATGGGGCAGACTCTAATTGAGAGATGATGGAGAGGAAAAAATTGGAATAAAGTATGGGATAGAGCTGGCATAGCCACGATGTGGTCTGCTTGGCCATGTCAACACAGACCATATTTTTCAGCCGCAAATATGGGGAAGTCGGGCGAGAAACATGCATCCTGTAAGGCGTACTTGAAATGGAACAATCAGAAAAGAGGTACGATAAAAAAGACAGAGCTAATCAGATATAAATAAAATACCGTGGTAGGTAGGGTGTCTGAGTGGTGGCAAGTTTTGACCTTGCATAGTAGATCTGGGGAAGGATGTGGCCCGGGTCGTGGCAATGGCTGCCCGTCTGCTTACGCACATCCAAACGGTCGGGCACCGTCGTGGGGATGGACGGCGAGCACCATGGTGGGAGGGACAGCCCGGTGATATGTAGAACGGATAGAGCGTGATATGGGACACCTGGGAGACGTGGCACCTCTTTGAATAGGAACAATGGTGGGTGTGGAAAGAAGTTGCCACAGGCACCCGGCAAGAGACCAAAAGGCATGAGATCTGTCCGATCAAGAAGTACCCAACAATCTTCACATCTTGCCCAATAGGGACGAAGAACTGTGTTGTAGCCATCATGGTGCCGCATCTTGGGTGCAAGGCAGCAGCATTAGAGATCGGTCCCACTGTCCGTCTTCATCCTTCCCTCCTCTTCAGCCCTATGCTACAGCATGGTGGGTAGACTGCCTTTTAGCCACTCATCAGTAGCCACGCCGGGACTCGAGTCCCCGCCCTGAATCATGCCTCCAACGGTTACAGGTGGTAGCTACAAGTGGCAGTCATAGCGGGTAGCTACAGAAGCCAAGAAAGGCCAAGATAGTCAAGACAAGCCTGGGAGACTGATGGAGGGGTGGCAGAGGATGGCATTGGATAGGCAACACCTGCCGGTCTATCAAATCGGACTGTGGCTTGGGGCGAAAACTCCGGTCCAGTGGTAGCAAGTATGATTTGAGATGGTGTGCATAGCCATTTGTGTGCGTGCCTGTCCAGTGGGTGTAGTGAGTGAATGTGACGAATTTGCACACCTTATAGCAGTACATAAGAGTACATCGAGTAACATCGGGACGTCCTCTGTGTCTGATGGTGGTTGATGCTCATTCTATATATATATTTATATATATTGTATATGACAACGGGAGACTGCCCAGGAGAGAGATGACGGGCGTGGGGAGACCGTTCTCGGCATCATCCGGAATACTCGTTGACGGCACACCGCACGTCATACATAGCGAGCGAGTAGGGCAGGGCTGTACGAATAAATATCGCCTGTAAGCAGTATCGGAAGGCAATGCCGACGATGAGGATATATATTCGTGATGACGTTCCTACCAAGGCGGATGTTGTTTGACTTACACAGAACCTTTCGGGGTGTCGTGAGATGTTTTCTCTCCAACAGGAAAATATTATGTGACATATGGTGAGTGTCTACAACCATAAGAGCTCTGAGAATTTTGATAAATCGATTCATCTCCACATAGGTATGGTGAAGGGTTCGTTCGTCTAAACATTGCAAGCTCGATCAAAAGAGACAGAGAATGAAGCCTGCTGTATCCATGATATAAAATGATAATGATCGCCAAGCGGCACATAATTTTATCTTGCAAAACGGTCGTCCTCTCACCTCTGAAGACGTTTTACTCTCTGTTGAAAGTATCATTCCCAATCGGGCAATAATACAAGTACAAACCCACTGACCGTTTCTCTCGTCCCCGGTATGAGCCGTTTTTAGGTGGTTCCGGAGCAGACGGAAGGTATATGGTAGTCAAAAGGGTGGGCCATATAAAAGATCGCTCAGGTGACAGGTGAAACCAGACCAGAAGTTAAAGTTCAAGCCCGGGACTTTTCGTAGTGGGAGGCGAGGAAAAAAAGAATGGAAGGAAAGAATGGGGACCAGAAGCCCAGGTGCCCACTGTAAACGCGCTGTAATTTTGGAGGCTACGATTAGGGCGAGCGCGAGCTGTTCGTAGGGCGAAAGACGAAGGACGAAGCGCGCGGTGTCTCACCCGGAGGGCGCCGGAAATACAGCGTGGCCGCGGAAATTGGCCCCGGTAGGGCTATCGCCGAATATCCGGCGGAGGGCGACATCTATACTGAGTAGGGATGAAATACTCGATAATCCAACCAGTCGCCAATTAACAGCGCCAACAGACAGACCGGTGGACAAAAGGCGCTGTTTGTTTGACAGACAGGAACAAACGGTCACTAACAACGACTGTCACAACTGAGGCAATAACATAGACATGGAATGGGAATAAAATCGACCAACCCCCCCACCCCCCCGTCGAAGAAAGACCGACACACCCCTCACAGTTCCCCGACGTCCGAAATTAAAGCGCTACGTCGTCAACAACTGCACATCGCCGGCGGTCGGCGGCCGTCTACTTGTTAGTGCTCTCCTTATTTACTGGGCCGTCTCATGATGTCTGTGAGCATCACTTTATCCTTGAATTGCAGTAGTATTTTTGAAATATTGGATAATGATTTCAGGTTTGTCGTCGCTTGCCACTGTCGCTCTTCTGTTATTGCCGTTGGCCGACGGCCATTGGATGACGTCTGTTAGTGGTGACTACCCGTTTTGGTCGACGTGCAGGGTACGGTGTCGAGGGTTAAGGGTGTGCTCCTCTACGAAGTACTGTGTCTGCTTGTGTCATTCTGATGCATGTCAAATTTGTCGTCTTTCCCTTTGTCTATTGTCTTGGCAATGCCTTTTTGCACGTCTGACGGGGGTCCTATGCCGAAATTGTGAAGAAATGGGTCCCGTTACAAACCGCGCTCCTCGCTCCGTTTCTTCTTGCCTTTTTCGAAAAAGTTGATGATCAATCAATGATTGGAAATAAGACAGGGGTAGCATTACTGCTCTACCATGCAAGGAAGTTACTTGAAAGGAGCCATGAAAGGAAGGAGTACTGTCAGAAATAAGAAAGGTCTGTCGTCTGGAAATCAGAAATCGGAAGAGAGAAAACGAGAAAACGAAAATGACATCGCAAATCGTGCTTATCACACCAACTTTCCCCAGCATCGGCTCGCCGTATGACTCTTTCGCGACTCCTCTTCTCTCGTCTTCTCCTCTTTTTTGTCTGTAGAAAAATAAAACAGCAATAGTTTAAGTCTTGGCATTCGTTGTATCATCGATGAGCATCGAGGTGTCGTCGTCGACACACGCCCATTCCTTTTCATCCCCGGCCATCCTCCGCTAGCTGCAGCCGATTCCGGCGGGATGTGCAGACCGGGTGTGCATACCATGAGGGGAAGAGAGAAGGGCGTGTATCTTGCCGTCTGGTCTTTTGGTCACCCTCGCCGGGAGTTGCTCGTCAGAAAATCACTAGCAGTCGACCAGGGTCACAAGAGAAGAGGAGAAGGGGAGGAGAGAATAAGAAGGGCCCGATGTCCCGTACGTCAGAATAAGCTCACAAGGTATATGAAGAAAGAGAGAGAGAGAGAAAAAAAAAAAAAAAAGGAGCGATCGGTGGGGCCTAACACGAAAGAGAAAGGCGCGAAAAGCCGGCACGGGACTGCACTCTTTTCATGCTCATGCGGTCAATGTACAATGTGAGAAGGAAGAGAAGATCTACGGCCACGACAAAGGTTCGGGACAAATACCGGTGGTAAGCCCGTAAGCCCGCAAGGCCGTGGATAGTCTGTTATTGAAGTGGTGGTCGTGTTGACGCCAGAAAGCGGAGACCGGCACGCATGGGAAAAAAGGCGCCAGAAGGGTGTGGGTCGTATTGAGGTCTAACAGCCAGAGTTTGGGCCTTCTTTCAAGAGGCCCCCATAACGTCGAGAGTCCAGACTGAGAAGACGTGCGGGACTCTGGAGACTGTTCAATTTTATTCAGTGGGTATTCGGCGCGACATTGCGTGGGCCGACAGCACGAACGACGAGACGACAGAGTTGTGAAAAACGACAGTCTGCGGAAGAGGACGGGCAACGACGGTCGACGGCCAGACTAGGAACGAGAATGATAAGACACCAACTTTTCTCAAACTTTGCAAGAAAGAGGGGCTGCAACAAAAAAGAAAAGGGTGGCCACATGCAACCTTTCAAATTGCCAACCCTCACCGCTCCCCGCACGCTTCCGGATGCTGTATTTCCATATGTACGGAGTACTTTTTGATATTCAAGAGGAGCGGGTTACCGCGTGCGCGTGCGTGCAGCCCGTGCAGATTTGCAGATTTCTGGTGGTGTTTCTTGTTATGGATGGTCCGGCTGGATGATCTTCGGGTGTTCTTTGAGCGGAGTTGACATGCAGCAGACGACGGTGTCGGAGGGCCAGTCCACAGCGGCGGGGCCATGCTGTGTTGCACGTTCGTCCGTAAATACGGGGTTTGTCTGCAATCCGTAGACGGGCATGCCTCGCCTGCTTGATCATCTGAAGTTAGAAACGCTAATTATGTCTGTTGGTCGGTCTTGCCATATCTCGTTGGCTCTTGCCATTTCTCAACTGTGTGTAGCCGTCTTGTTCCTGCCTCTGTCGGCTTTCCTTCCGTAGTTTAAGTCGGGATGACGTCACTTTTGTGTGTGGCAAGGTGAGGAAGTAATATATCATGTACTCATAAAAGGGAGGAGCGACTGGAGGGGATGCAGACGGCGGTCTTCTGGTCTTACTAATTCACTCTTCACGGCATGGATCAATCAAACGCAGTTCGGACGGCGTGGGAAAGTCGTTGGACGTGAAAATAGAAATGTCTGTTCAAAGAACTGAAAAAAAAACGCAGGGTGGCATTCTTTTCGAGGGGGCGCTAGCGAGAAGAAGAATTAGCTACCCGCACCCACCAACTCGGAAGCGTCGGGACAAGGAGCGATCAAGCGATCAAGCGATCAAAAAGCGACAGGCGGGCCAGACAATGGGGAACAATAAAGGAAGGGGCGACACAGTGGGTTTGTACGAAAACTCAGTAAAAAGAACGGGCAAAATGAGGACTCAATTTTGTTGCGTTTTATCGTACGTTGTTGGTTTTTGGATAACACTCTATGAGCATAGAATAGTGCTCTCACTTCTGTATTCTTTACTTTATACTACAAGTACATGTCGAACCATGCCATGTCACGGCATGTTTTGTATTCTCCGGTCGAATTTACACGTGTGGAAAACACACGACATGACAAAACATGAAGCAAAAGAAGGTTCAAAGCCACAATGAAGAGTGTCATCCATATTAGTAGATTCCTACAAAGAAGAGACCGCTACGGAGAGATGACAGACCAAGAGGCCAGACGAGAGTGCTCTGAGAGGTACATCGTGGGAACGGAGTATTCAACGAATGTTTGGCGGAAAAGGAGCCGACGATAGCCAAACGATAGATAATGCGGGCGTGAAAGTGGGATGGCACGCAGGTAATATGGTGAGATACATGTGAATACATCATTTCATTGAAAAGGTACATGCCTGTCAGCTGCGTCGTTTCAAGAAAGTACTGTCTCCGTCGAACAAAGTTGACGAACATCAATGTCCGGAGTTTATCCTCTTTGGTTTTGTTTGCTCTCGTCTCACTTTGATTTCATCAAAAAGACTGTTAACCCCAAATCAGAAAACTTTATTTTCTTCCCATGCATGGCAAAGCACCCCCACTCGCTCGAGCAACCATATGCAGAGGTGCATATCACACACCCTAGGGGTGGCGACAACTGCAGTCGACTTAACATATCCGCACGCTTTTCCCAACGACCAACACGCCCCCCGGGTTGTCCCCTAGCTCTTTTTGATGGCCTTCTTTCCTTCTTCAGGCCTTCTTTCAGGACTCTTGTCATCCATCCATGATTTTTAACGCCTCCCGCTTGGTGCCCCTTGTGCCTGTCTGTCCGTTGCACCTCGTCCGTTTTGTCTGTGTCTCGTACCTCGTACTCCCATAAGTTCATAGCTCTCGCGCGATCGGTCTCTCGGGACTACCAGCCTTTCCATTTTGATATGCTTTGCTTGCTTGCGTTTGTCATTCCTGACTTCCTTTCCTGACTTCCTTTACTTCCTGACTTTCCCGCGTCCATGATGGCCATTGTTACCAGTCGCCTCCTTGTCCACTTTCCCATGGCCCCATGTCCCATGTACCCGACTAGACTCCCCGACTCCCCTAAACCCCTCTCTCCGTTCTCTCCTCAACTTTGACCGCCGCGCCGACCTTGTTCAGCACACGACCCCTCCTGACGCATGACTGATCGCTTTTGCTCATCTTTCTCATCTTTCTGATCTTTGCTCATCCGGTCTTGCTCTGTAAGCAGGTGGCTGTACATTGCACTTTACAGTACAGTCAACGGAAACACGGTGGCCCCTCTTGTTCCTACTCGTACTCGTCTCTTTGGTGCTTTTCCTTCTCAACGTCCTTTCTCGTCTCTCACTTGACCAGGAGTTTTCAATTGTCCCCGATACTGCCGGTCTTGTAGGATAAAGGTCTTGTATTCCAAAGTATGAGCTGCCTTTTTGTCGGGCAACAATGTTGATTCCCATCATCGTGAATGTGTTTCGTTGTCGCTGTCGTCATGTTGAGCGTTTCTCAAGGTGTCCTCTCTACCGGATTCCACGAATGTGTTGGCGGTGTTCCACGCCCCCAAAGCCTGGCCCCTAGAACGTTCCCTGAAAACATTCCCTATAACGGCGAGGACGGAGCCCAAAACGGGCCTAAAAGTCAGGGCCCCACTTTTGACTAACACGGATTTTAGAGATTTGGAGGGCGGTTTTGTCGAGATTATTGCACTTTTCGGGCCATGGTCTGTCTTGGCGTGGACACTGTTTTGGGCCCGGCCTTTACTTTTTTTTTCTTACTCTGTAGTGCTCGCAGTCTCGCGTTCATCATTGGGCGCGTTCTTTCTGTCTCTGTGTCCCTGAGAGCCCCGTTTCTTTGGTCCGTACCTTGCCTTTCTGCCGTTCCTTCCACTTACAGCTTTCTTTGCATGTGGTCCCTTAGGCTCATAGTTTCCCCTCTCGGAAGTAGACATGGCACAGGGGAAGGCCGGTGAGGTAAGAGCGATGGGCGAAGGACGAGTTTCTCTCTTTCTCAGAGAAGAGAGCTCCTTCCGGTTTTTGTCTTTAAATGACCGACGACCTCCGCTCCTTCTCTGTTTTCCCGGCTTCCCATCTCTACTCTTCCTCTTTCCTCCTCTTCTTCTTCAAGCTGTCCCTTGAACATTTTCATACATCAGAGCATCACTACAGCTCATCAGAACATACCGCAAACTACAAGCAACGACCGCCACACAACTCATACACACTACACACATACCAAAACACACCATACACCATACCTACTGCGGACACAATGAGCGCCGCCGTCATCACCCAGGCCCCGGCTGCCGCACCAGCAGTCACAGTTACTACGACTGTGCGGCCCGAGGGTCTTCTCGCCAACGACCGCTCGAGCACGTCGAGTGCTCAGAGCAGCGATACCCTGTACGATGCCGCTGAGGCCAAGCACCTCGAGCCGGCCGCGCACAAGCTCCGCAAGCAGTTCTTCCACCTGCACCACAGCAGCGCGCACTCCAGCAAAGAGAGCGTGGCCGTCGTTGAGGAGCGCTCGGCATCGACAAAACGCACAAAGACGTTTATCAAGTCCTTCAAGTACCTCAACAACCTGACGCCCAAGCAGGTCGACGATTTTATGGCGTCCTATGTGATTTACAACCTCGACTGGGAAGACGAGCCGGCCATGATTGCCGCGCTAGGCCCGGACTACAAGCAGAAAGTCGGCGATTCGCTGCGTGCTTACTATGGCGTCATGAACCACCTGTGTGCCCTGGGTTCGGTCGAAAAGATGTACATCCCGCCACTGATGGACAAGCACGTCTCGGTGCTCGACAACCAGCTGCTGTACGAGGAGTCGATTGCCCGCGATCTCGGCCTCAAGCCCGGTGACCGCGTGCTCGACATTGGCTGCGGCCGCGGCCGCGTCGCCGCGCACATGGCTAAGTACTCGGGCGCCCACATTACAGGCATCAACATTGACCCGAACCAGCTGGCACAGGCGCGCGCATGGAACAAGGAGCAGGGGCTCAGCAATACCTTTGTGGAGCGCGATCAGAACGACCTGCCGCTGCCGTTTGAGGATGCCTCGTTCGACGCCTTCTACCAGATCCAGGCGTTTTCGCTGTGCAAAGACCTGCCGGCCATGTTCCGCGAAATCTACCGTGTCCTCAAGCCCGGCGCACGCTTCTCAATGCTCGACTGGGTTTCACTGCCCGCCTACGACCCGACCAACGAGGAGCATGCCGAGCTGATGCGCCGCGTCAAGCCCTTGATTGGCGCCGTCGGCACACCGACCCCCGCCGGTCTCGAAAAGGCGCTGGCCGAAGCCGGGTTCACAGTGACGCGCTCCGACAATGCCTCTGTCGGCGACCTCCAGGCGCCTCTCATTGACAAGGTCGACATTTACTTCCGCGCTGTCCGCCAGATGATCCTGGGCCTCGTGCGCGTGCACGTGCTGCCCAAGCACTTCAAGACGCTCATCAACCGGCTGTGCTTGGACGGCCAGGCATTTGTCAAGATGGACGAGATGCGTCTGATTTCGACGAGCTACCGCATCATTGCGCAGAAGCCGCTGGATGCCCCGGCGGCCCCAGTTCAGGCATAGACAACATGGCCTGTTTTGCATCTTGATTACGGCGTTCCTGTTGGGTTCTTTTCTCTTCTACATATTCCCTCCTTTTCTTTTCTGGCATATGCATTGCACTGCCTTTGCTTCTCATTCATTTCCTTTGGCTTGGCTTCCATTTACACATTCTTGCACTCCTTTATTTATTTTGCAATTTCTTTTCTTGCGATAGACCTTTTTTTTTAGAAAGATATCCACGGTGTCTGGGAGCTTTGGATTTTTTATTTCTTTTTACTTTATTTTGGCAGGCAGCTTGTCTGTATACACAACAATAAAAAAAATGTGAAAATAAAATATGAAAATAATCGAGTTCTATGCAGTGACTGTGACAATCTTTTGCGACAACCATTTGATGCGATGGAAAGCAGCTCCCATCCAAAGTGATCCAAAATGACGTCGGAGTTGGAGTCGGAGGTCGCCTCTCGGGGTAAATTGCACCGCCATGCCAATATCACCGCTTGAACGTCAACACGCCAAAGCGGCACGCATTTAGCGCCTGCTGTTCTATTTCCAAGCAAGACCGACGGCCGGCCTTTGGTGCATTTGGTGCACTTGAGGGCCTTCTTTCTAGCGATTTCGCCGAGCTTTATCCAAGTCGAATTAATCATCAATCTACAGTAGCTGTTCCCGAAGATCGAAGGCTGACAGCAATTTGACAACTCTCGAATGCCCACAGACAGAAGCCGAGAATTACCACAACCGGTGAGCTGTCTGTGCCAGAGAAGTAGAAACAAGCTTTTGCGCCAGGCCTGTTTTTCTCAATTCCAGATCTGCAAGAAAGCAGGCAGAAGAGTAAGATATTACACAGTATGAAAGGAGCTCTGACAGTTGAGTCCTCATGGCCAGACCAGGTCCTGACAGCTAACCGTCTGGCAGCTGTCGGTTGCTCTTTCCGCGCGCCCAGTCAAAAAATGCTTACTCCAAATTGCCGAATTGGGCACTCCGTAAGAAAATGGCAGGAAAGTGCATGACATTGACGTCTCTCAACTTCTCCTCATTTTTTGCCAAGTCCCAATCTCATCTCAATCTCACGTCCCGCGCAACACTCTTTTGCTTTCCCTATCTCTGCCCTACGCCTTACGCCACAGAGCACGGCTGCTTACAGAGGAAAGTAAAAGATCAGACGCCGACAACGACGGCAACAAGGCAGCGATCAAAACCAAAACACGGTGGATTGTCGATGATATCCTTACGCCTTCTCCAAGGACACTTTGAAAGGAGCACATCAAGCACGATGCCATCCACTCAACGACAGCCCACAATTTAAAGCCATCTACGACGTATTACCCCGGCGTTTAGCGTGTCTAGGCCCAGCCAGGCACAGGGGAAAGCACAGACAGCAAGGCGCGGATCGAAACAACCAAATCGGGCCAACAAGAGGCCCCGCCACCGTCTCACGTCTCAAGGTCTCATGCCTCTCACGCAACGTGGTGTAAAGGATCGCAGGCTGCCACCACCAACCAGACGCCAATTGCACGTTAAGTTAAGCGCGGACGACAGGTAACAGACAGGAGGCCGCCGACATAGCGTCGCGCAGCGACATAGACATTGACGAGAAATCAGAATATCATCTCTTTCACGGCGCATCAGCAACATCAACTACACTACTTCGTACATCGACGCCAATCTACCAGCTACTCACCCCGTGAACAGCTACGCACCCAGTGACAATGGGCCGCGCTCCGACCAGCGGCAACTGCCACACGTGCCGGCAGCGGCGTGTCAAGTGTGATCAGGCCCGGCCAGAATGTGCGCGCTGTGTGCGCGGCGGATTTACATGTCAGGGCTATGAGACGGTGTTGCGGATGCAGAACCATGCGGTCGTGGCCGGCGCCGCGCCGGGGTCGGTCCGGCTGGCAAAAGTGCAGGACGTGTCGTCGTATCCAAAGGGAAAGCCGGTAGGAGCAGCCGGGTCAACGACGGCAACACCAGGACCGGTGACGACACCAAGATCTACATCCGCACCCCGCACGGCAACAAGACGAGCCGCCGCGGCTACGACACAGCCGACGACAGCCGCACGATCGCATCCACATCTATCGGCACCAACACCGTCCTCCTCCTCCTCCTCTTCCATCTCCACACCCACACCTACCCCACCGTGCATCCGCGCGCTCGCCGCCTTCATGCCACAGGAACTCAGCCTCGTCGGCTTCGTCGACGACATGGCCTTTTCCTACTTCTTCCAGGCGTACGGGTGGATCAACATGCACAGCATCCTGTTGCAGGACAGTGCGATGCGACGACACCTGTTGTCTTCCAACAGTGCGGCCAGCAGTTCCGGTGCGTCACCATCGTCACAACACTCGGCACCGCCATTGCCCGGCGACAGCATGGCCCAGGACAGCCTGCGCGCCTTGTGTTACGGTCTGCTCGGCCGCGACAAGCACGTCCCCGCTCTCCAGGATGCCGGGCGTCGTGTCTACGGCAAGGCCATCTCCGATTTACGGACTGCCATCATGACACCGACGTCCCAGACGGCCGACTTGGCCTCTCTGGTCAAACCCATCTCGCTGCTTGGCGCCTACTCCGTCGCCATCGAAAAGGACCGCCGCTTCACCCACCATGCCGGCCTAGCCCGGATCCTCGAAATCTGTGGACCTGAAGCCTTCCAGTCGCCCACGCTCCTGCCCATTTTTGAGTCGGCGCGCATGACACTCGTGGCCGACTCCATTGTGCGCCGCCATGAAACAATTTTCCTCGACAAACCCGAGTGGAAGACGGTGCCGTGGGCCCGCGACCCATCCGCCAAATCGGCCACCAATCGACTGCTGGATGTCCTGTCGGCCGTCCCTGCCATCATCCAGGGCACCTGGGAAGTGTTCAATGACCGTGTGGCCTGGCTAGCCGGTGGCGGGCCCCGCGAGATCCCCGAATCGAGCACCCGGATACGGTGCCGGCGCTGCAGGCGCGCGTCAAGAAACTGCGCGAAGCGGCAGCCGCATGGCACCACTACTGGATTTCGGAAGACTCTCAAACACCCGCCGAGGAGAGCCTGGCCCGCAAGCGTGTCCTGGCCTGGGCCTATGCCCAAGCTGGTGATGACACCTACCGACCGGGCATCTTCGGTGTCCAGGGGCCGGACCTGTTCCGGACATCTTTGCACTCAGTTCTTGCGTCCTGGCAGAGGGACGGCTCGTCGCCCATGCGAGGCCTGCCCACCTCGGACCCGGCCCTGCTCGCCAGTCACATGCAGGACGCCGCCCTCTACACCACCGTCCTCGTCTGGTGCGACCGGCTGGACCGGTACCTGGGCCACGCGGCGCGCTCCCCCACCTGCACCGATTTCTTTAGTCGACCCTTCCGGTCGCCTTGTCCTTGCCGCGATACGGTCCCGCCCAGCATGTGTGAAACCGTCCCGCCCGGCCTCCAGGCCAACCGTGACAACACGGCCATCGCCTGGAACGCGTCGACGTGCTCCATGGCCGGCGGGCCCGTGCGGTGCGTCAATGCTGTCCGGGCCGACATGGAGTGGCCGTCCCCGCGGCCTTTTCCTTGCTCTCTGTATCCACCTCCTCACCTTCCTCCTCGTCGGTCGTGTCCGGCGGGTCTGCACCAGCCGGTTCACCTCTGACGCCGGCCGACCTCGCCGATTTGACCGAGATTGCACCCGAGCCGCCGTCGCAGGATCGGACCCTGGATATCGGCACCTACGAGAACAACAACATTCTGTTGCCTGGCGATATTCGCTTTGTCGCGCACATGCGCATCCTATCGTACCTCTGTGCACGCCTGCCCGCCACGCGGGGGCCTGTCTTGGCGACATTGGCGGCCGTCGGGCTGGCCCACTGTGCCCACGACGTGCGACCCGCCGAGGGGCATGCGGACATTGCCGCGGTGGCCGTGGCCAAGGTGTTTGAGAGTACCGGTGTGGACGGTGCGGCGGACATTCTGTTGCGGCGGTACACGCCGGCGACGACGGTGGCGGGGTGAAGATACTGTTTGTGAAAATTTATTTACTACCTTGTTCTTTGGATTTGAATTTGGTTCTTGTTTGGCATGCAGCATAGTTACGAGATACGGAACGCATAGCGATATACGAATATGATTTTTGCTCTATTTTTTGTTCAACAATCAATCGACTTTTTCTTGTTTCGTTTCCATTTTAACATCTCAATCTGAATATCTCGTACGACGAACAGCGGCAAGAAAGCAGCTTTTGTCCATATCCATGTCCATGTCCCTTTTCTTGCCCTTTGTCAGAGAATGACCTGCAAGGTTGCGGGCATTTCCGTCCTCGCCTTCTTTTCTTTATTTTATTTCAGTTTTCCAATCGTGTTCTTCTGTTCTCTTTTCGCCTTTTCTGATATGTGAGTGATGCGGTCTGCACTCTGCAGTGTGTACGGAGTAGTCAATGTGCAGTTGATGTGCAACAGAAAGTCGTATTGAGCCTGATCCCTGCTCGTCTCTCAGCTGACTTTCTCTGCCATTCTTTGTTCCTTTCCAAATTTTCTCTCGTCTTTCCTGTTTCGACAGGAAGTCAATCGCTGCTGTTCCCCTCCTTCTGAGCTTCTCCTGACCTCGTTCTTGCCTCAAATACGCAATGGCGTCGTATTGCTGCAACCCCGCCTCCACTTTCCACAACTCCCAGCCTCCCTTTCCTGACCGCCGGATGGGGGAAGAATACGGAGAAGGAAGAGGCTGAATTGGAAAAAAGAAAGGAAAAGAAAAGGAGACACCGTAGACAAAGTTACGATCGGGTTCTGCGACGTCGATACCAGGGAAGTAAATCCCGGAAAAAGAAATACAACAGTACACAATGTTTTGCAGACCGAACGAAGGACGGCCGATGTCAGGGGCTGTGGCAGTCAATGGCAGTCCATGGAGGGTACTTTCTTCTTTGACTACGACGTACCAATCTTGAGACCAAAAACCAACCTCAACGAAAGACAACGCAGAACGGACAACTAAACCGCAAACAACGCAAAAAAAGCCTCTTTTCTCTCGCTTGTCTCTCGCTTCCATGATTTGTGACCACCCTTTCCTTCTTTTTTTTACCTTTCTGCCTGACTCTCTGCGTATTTATCACTCTTTTCACACCGCATATTCTCGCTTATGACCCAATACATATGCAATAGCCTTGGCCCCGACCATCAAGCGAAGTGAAAGGGGAAAGAGGGAGCGCAAAACGAGAGGAGATGTCTGATTGTGGCTGCACTTACGAGTGAATGTCTTACGATTGGGCGGCTCTGATGAATACGTATCCAGACAGTCCACAGGCTCCGACGTTTTTACTGCGACGATCAAGATGACAGTCGACGTGAAATACGACGTATCAGAAGCGATGCAGCATCCTTTTGTCTTGTGAGCTTTCAATGTGGAATTGCTCTTCACAAGTCGTCTTTTCTGAATTTGATTCAGCTACATGCATTGTCTACATCCGAACGCGCGTTGTACGAAGTACTTGATATTGGGGAAATAAAACTGTAAAACGGCTTCTAATGTGACACGATCTGCTAGCCTGCTCTTGGCCTGTACATATACATATGCACGACAAAGGGAGGCGAGAAGAGTAGCCGTTTCGGACGAGGCATGGAGGGGCCAGAGTGTGCACTATTTGTAGATATGTGTAAATTACTTCTTAGGCATGGCTTGTTGTAATACGTCGCAGCCCAGGTGGCACACTCCTCTCCACCGTTGAGACACAAGACGAGGGCGGGCATCGAAGAGGAAATCGAAAGACATATTGGAGACATTCAACGTCGACGAGGCAGCAAGACAACACCTGGTCCATGGAGGTGGAAGCAAGCGTCAAAAGGGTAGTGATTTCCGTTGCCAAGAAAAGGCGCAAAGGAAGGGCAAGGAGATGGATGGGGAGGCAGGAAAAACGACAGAGAAAGTCGACGCAAAGGACAGGACAAACATCTTGGCAGGACATCCCCGCCTGCCAAATGGAGACCCTCCATCGCCCAAAGAGGCAAGGTGATAGCCGCTGGCACTCCCTCTCCGTAGAAACACAGAAGCACGGAAAAGGAAGTAAAAGCAGTCTCCCCGTCTTGTCTTGTCCGAGAGGGTTCAGGATCCGCGTGTTGGTACACATCCAAGCGGACGAAGATCAAGTAAGATGTCTTCTTGGAATGTCTCTTGTTTCCTTCTCAGAATGCCGGCTGTCTGTGCGTCATCCGAGGACCAGCGGAATAAGAAGACGAAAAAAAAAAAAGAAACATCGGAAGCCTTGATCTTCTCCCGCACGAGTCGACATCCACAGCCTGTCAACGGTCCACGCTGCAGCATACTATTTCAACTACCTGAGGCTACTGTAGCCCAACGGCCGCGGTCCGCGCCAGGCCAGGCCCACCCCTTGCACATGTCTTACTGTCTCTTTTTTTGGCTTTTTCTTTTTCTGCTTCGTCCTCTTTTATTTATGCCTCCAGATAGATTCTCGACGATATCGTCATTCCTCTTGTTGGAAAGATTTGTTTTTCAGCCCTCCTGTATGTCTCTCATGGTCATGCGATAGCCGCTGGCAATTTTATATCGCAGTGGCTGATGTGCCCAAATCCATGGCTGACTGACCAACAAACAAACACATGAACAGCACAGACCAAGTCGGCCAACAGACAAAAACGTCAGGGAAGAACCTGGGCAAGTAACCCAATGCAGTATCTGCCATCGTCATCACATTGCACATTGACTTTCTGTTTCCCCCACTCGTCCCTTCCATCCTTTGTCCTGTCGTTGTCGAGTTGCGCGCTTTCCTCGAGACAAACTCGAGACAAGAGGGTTAAAAAGAGGTGCCCTGTTCTTAAGCCTCTTGGCTGCTTCTTGCCTCTTGCGGTCTTGCCGATGTTTGGCTGCTGTTGTCTGTCTTCGAACACAATATTACTCTCCCTCGCTCCTGCATTTTCTGTTGCTGCCTTTTTTTTTTTTTCCTTTGCTGCTGCACCTTCCATTATTAGTTGACTTTAATTATTACCTGTCACTTTTGGCAGTCGTTCTTTCCTTGTTTGTTAGCAATCTGCGCGCTACGATGTGCCTACTGAGTACTTGCGCAGCCAAAAAGAGGCTGCCCCTCATCGTTCTTAAAGTCAGGCTCCTTCCCCTCTATTCTCGTAGCTCGCAGCTCGGTCGTGCTTTCCCCTCCAAGGGGGTTCTGTTGGGCGTCTGTTGGTTGCTGCTTCCCCCCTTTCCTCGTTGCTATTGTCGTGCTGTTATTGCTGTTGTTTTCCAGCTACCTTTCTTTGTCCATGGCCTGACCTCGTGCTTATTTCTGTGCCTCGTCCCTACTCTTAGAGTCTGTAGGTAGTGCTCCCATCGCTGTTGCCCGTGTGTCAACAGCCTCCCCTTCCTTCCCTGTTGTCGGACTGGCCGGCCGCTCTGCCATTGACTCTCCTTGAATTATGTTTTGCCCCTCTTTCATTCTGATCCTTGGAATATTCCCTGTTTGATATCTTGCTGCGGTTTGAACTTTTTGTCAATTTCTCCCCGAGTCCCCTTCGCTTTACCGGTCTCCATATGTGATCCTCGCCCGCTATCCCTCCACGCTGCCAACCGGGTGTTGTTCCGTGAGGCGCACCTGGGCCCGCGAGCTAGCGGCTGCGTTTTGCATCCCTTTACGAAGTATTAGCCCAGAAGCAGCGTGCCGCTTCCATTCTGGCACTGGCTACCTATGTACTTTTGTACTTTTGTACTTTGTGTCTGTGGCCAACCAAGACAAAGGTCGAGACTCGATCAAAGACGACGGGAGACTGGAGACCTCCAAGACCAAATGCATGCACCGGGTATCTTTGCTGCACGTCTATTTCCTGCGAGTCTCCCCAATACCAATCTCTGTCACACTCTCTCCGTTGACCCCCATCTTTCTCGCGATCCGCATATTCAAGGCACGACGCCGTACAAGAGCAAGAGCAAAAGCAAAAGACGGCCCAACGACGCACTTGCTGTTGTCACATACGTAAAACTGACGGAGAAAATATGACAGAATGACTTGAACTGCAACTGCAACTGCAGCTACATACACCTGAGGCTGTACCGACCGACGACGGCTTGAACGCCCGATCGTACCAGAGAAAGAAGACAACGCAACAGAAAACCCGACAAATCCCCTCCTAAATCGACTGCGAACCGCCCCCAACGACCATTCAACCCGTCTCCCTCCCCCGTTTGAATCGTTCCCCAACAACCCATCAGCCCAGCGACCAGGTTTCCAGTTACCGCACAAACGGGACGTCATCTGCTGCCCTTCTTTTTGTGACTGCAGCCAGCACCTATCTGTCGGGTCCTACCGTTACGTCCCATAGTTTTGATATATGTGCACATTTGTCCCATATTGATTGCCCCCGCTCCCCCTGGCACTGGCACTGGCACTGGCACAGGCACTTCATTCGTCACCGACTGGACGGGATACACAAAACGCAAAGGCAAATCGTGGAAGGGGCGATCACAGATTCCGGTATGTCGGGACAACAATCCCATCCTTTGATTTTTGTCTTTGCAATGCAGAATTCGGATCGAGAACCATAAGGAGTATCAGATAAAAGAATGCACGGGAAAGCACGAGAGCAGTGCTCCGTACAAGGCATAATACAACAACAACACACAGGTACACGGGTACAAACACACACACACACACACACACACAAATATAAAGTACACAAACACATGGTGTTGGAGGAAGACATGCTCCTGTGTGACAAGTGCGACAGGGATCGTCGGGGAAGGCAAGTGGAGGGGAAAGAAAGAGAAATCGATGTGGAGGAGGACGAAGGAGACGCACGCTCGAGGCACGGAGAATGGAGGGGGTCCTTCATCTTTGCCCAGCAGAATGCCAGGCCCAGAAACTTCGCCGTTGCGCACAAGACGGCGCCCGCAGAATCCAGATGGGGCAATGAGAGCCCGCAGCATTCGGAGTGGGCTTCAACGACGAGACAAGAGGAAACCAGAGACAAAAAAGAATTGGGGCACAAACACCTATGTTTCGCGCCACGGGCAGTGGGCCGGTGGAGTCCCCGCTGTGGACAGGCGCTGGCCCTTGCCTTTTGCTCAGTTCCTGTGCCTTGTCTGCTTGGCTCTGGCCTGACTTTGGCTCGTCTTTCCACTCGACACTAGCCAACCGTCAGAAACGCCACACGCGGGCGGTGATGACGGAGGGGGTGGTATCGGGAGAAGGAAGGTGAGAAGCAAAGGAAGGAGACCTGGGAATGGGACAAGACGGAGGAAGGATACAGAGAATGAAAGGAAAGCTCCTCGCTCTCGCCGGCCCAAAATGGAGTTTCCCACAAATATGGACCAGGTCCTCGATGTCTGATTGCGTTTCCTTCTCTTTACCATTTTTTTTTTTGTCGTCTTCATTTCTCTTCCTCTTCGTCCCTTCCTCTCGTTCCTGATTTTAATTTTTTTTTTTTATGTTTCCTGTCCCCTGCTCCTCAGCCGCCTCTCCTCCTTTGACAGGCACTATTTCCACACCAACCGGGAGCTTACCTTGTCCGTCACTAACGCCTCTCCGTCTCTCCGCTTCGGACCACCACACCCCAGGCTCCTTCTTCAGGAACATCTTCAATTTTGAACAACGACAAATACACCGTCACCACCACCGCCGCCATCACCTTCGACTTGACGACTGTCGACTTTCTTCCTTTTTCAACCCCGCCCTCACACAACCACACGACACACAACGCACATCATGGCCACCGGGGGAGAGGAGCGCCTTTCTTCTTCGGTAAGTCTTATTTTTTTTCTCCTCCCCTTTCCTGCTTGACGCTCACCCTCATACGGGTCAGGATATTGTCGTTATCTTCAGCCATTAACCCACATATCCAGGAAGCTGCCGGTACCACAACCGCCGCTGCGCCTGGTCCGGAGACCACATCCGCGCCTTCCAAGGCTGCAGAGGTTACGGTGACGTCTGCCGAGACGAGCGCCGAGACAAGCGCCGAGACGACCGCAGAGACAACTGCTGAGGCCGGACCCACGACGGCTGCACCCTCCACAGATGCCGCCGCCGCTACCACCACTGCCGCCACCGCATCCGCACCTACAGCATCGTCAGACCCCGGCCCGATCGACGTTTCCAACTTGGACCCGATTGAACCCATGTCCGCCGCCGCCGAAAGCACCACTACTGAGAACGATGTAACCGATGAGTCCGACGACCCTGGCTTCAGCGACGCCGACTCGGCCATTTCGGACCCATCTTTCATGTCTTACGTATCGTTGTCCGAGAGCGTCCGCCAGTACCGTCATGAGAACGGCCGGACATATCACTCTCTTAGCGCTGGCAGTAAGTTGAAATTGGCGTGATGGCCAAAAAGGCTGACTGCATCGTTGTACATCTCTATATGTGGATATTTTTGATCCGTCAGTCTATTTTGCCTTTCTTTGACCCATGAGCTAACCATGGACTGCAGAATACTGGTGCCCGAACGACGATGTATGTCCCTCAATCTGGAACGCCTACAGTCCTTCCCTGAAAGAACTGAACAACACAGTATTCGGCTTAGGTTCTGCGACCAAGAGAAATCGATGCTAACTAGGAATTCCCTGCAGCCCGAGAACAACCGTCTTGACCTTCAACATCGTGAGTAGAGCCACGTATCCAACAAGCACCAGGAATCTCCTGGCTCACTAACCTTTTTGTAGACGCCCACCGCTTGACCTTCGACGGCAAGCTCTGCTTGTGTCCCAAGCAGTACGGTGCCAAACGCGTGCTCGATATGGGCACGGGTACTGGTATGTGGGCCATGGATTTTGCCGAGGACCACCCCGAGGCGGAGGTCATTGGTGTCGACCTGAGCCCCATTCAGCCCGAGCTCGCCCCGGCCAACTGTGTATTCGAGATTGACGATCTCGAGAAGGAGTGGACGTGGAGCAAGCCGTTCGACTTCATCTGGTGGCGTGCCATGCTCGGCTGCTTCTCCGATGCCCAGGCCATGGTACAAAAGTGCTTCGACAACCTCGAGCCCGGCGGATACCTTGAAATGCACGACGGCACCTTCCCGCCGGAGTGCGACGACGGCACTCTGCCTGAAGACAGCGGTTTGATGCAGCTCGCCCGCCTGGCCGCCCAGGCATCGGCCAGCCTCGGCCGCCCTATTGACATCTCGCCGCACTACGCCAAGCTGATGCAGGAAGCCGGCTTCGTTGATATTGTCTTTGCAAAGTACAAGTGGCCCACCAACACATGGCCACGCGACTCTAAACAGAAGCTGCTCGGCGCGTGGACACTAGCCAACGTCGAGCCCGGCCTCGAGGGCCTATTCATGGCACTGTTGACGCGTGGTTTGGGCATGTCGGTTGCGGAGACAACGGTTCTCTGTGCCCAGGCCCGTAAGGACATGCGCAACACCAATATCCATGCCTACTGGCCGGTCTACTATTGCTATGGCCGGAAGCCGTAGTAGACGACGATGAAGAAAGATGACGGATGCCAGATGGCAACGCCCTTTTCTTCTTCTTCTTCTTCTTCTTCTTCTTCACATTTGTTTGCAGATATTGCGTCACGATCCGATATTGCCAAAAGACCACCCCCCACCCCCCTTTCGATATCACAAAAGCCGCCCACCCAACCACCCGCCTTCAACAGCTTATCCTATTTCACCACTACAGCCACCACCTGCCACCGCCCTTTCTTTTTGTGTGTTTTTCAAACTTGTCAGCTTTGGATGTTTTGTTGACGCAGTTTTCTCCGTATTCAAAAAGGCGATCGCGAAACGTTTGACACTTTTCTTCCCTATGTTCATGTGTCCATAAACCCCCATCCTCCATAACCATTCCCCCCTTGTGTGCGCGCACCTGATTGAAATATAAATAAAAAAATATATAAAACAATTTTTTGGCCAGTTTTTGGTTTGTCAAGAAAAGTGAATTCGAGACCGTGAAGTTGTACTCTACATGCGATGACTTATCAATGGTGGTAGTTGTTTGTTTGGTATCGGACGGCTTGGGGTCAACAGTAACCAGTGGGCGGGATCGTTCGGTCTCTTGACTACACAGAGTGATTTGCCTAGCTCTTGGGATTTCTCTTAGCTCTTGACCTATTAATATCTCAAGACTACTTCAACTTTATTGTCCGCCACAATCAAACAGCTGGACCATCCTCGTGGACTCAAATCTTCGCCACAGTGCGCTTGTTCGGCTTCAAGCAGCATATACATTCAGTCTGTACGGTTGTATGCTGCCTCCTTTCTGCATCTCGATGCGTGCCGTCTGTCCGAATTATGTACTTTGTACAACATTCTGCGATATCTCTGTGCCGTCATTGCTTGTGAGAACTCGGCACAATATCTCTTCTTGTATTCTTCTCTTTTTCTCCTCTTCGTTTATCACCTCGTATTCTGCTGGCCCGTGATCACACCGCTTTCTCGTTGTATCTTGTGTACTACGGTGGTACTATCCCGTTGAAATGATCGCCATCAAGGTAGGACTTTGATCTGTCAACTATTTGGCCTCACCATTTGTTACTGGTGGAAGCTATCCAGGTCTTACGGTTGTTCGTTCGATGAGTCGTTGTACGTCGTACGTAAGCAGAAGAGCTGTTGACCTGTGACGCAGGCCAAGACTTTTCTTCAGTACACAAGCAAACCATTTATGTCGTTTCTTTTTCATCTTTTCCTCCTCGTTCAATTTGGCGCCTTTCATCATATCTCGTATTCGATGGGGCCCCGGCTGCCCTGCCTTGAGCTATACTTTTTTGTTTGACCGTCATTGGACCTCGGGCTTGGTAGTAGGAGTACCCTGCCGTTGTGGATTGGGTGGTGTGGCCCGCCGTAGTGTCGATCGTTCCCGCGTACGATCTCCATTGTTTTGTTCCCCAGTTTTCCACTTTTCCTGCTTGTGTACCCAACCCACGGCCCTCTCCTCCTTTGGAAAAGCGTCACGGCCTGTACTTTGTACGAGTTTGGACCATCAACCCAAAATAGCCTTTTTTTACCCTCCTACCGAAATGACGAGTCTTCATATTGATTTTATGCAGCACACTGGGGTCACTGTCGAGTTGTCTTGAACATAATCGATAATGTACGACGTCTCGAAAGTGCATCGCAGGCCTTTGGAATACGAGAACTGTTTATGAACAGAGCTGCAAAAAGAAAAGAAAAAGAAAAAGAAAAGAAAAAGACGATGATCGCTATCCACTCTCCCTATAGGCACAGACATGTCAAATCTGGTTTGTGCAAAAATAAAGTCAAACCCTCACAAGCTTTCCGAGGTTGAGCAACACTTTATCAAAGAGATTGTCTTGACTTGTACCCGTCCTTTTGTGGGCTTCTCCTGACGGTTCTTATATCGGAGTTCCATCTCTTTGTCCCATTCTTCATCATATGGAATTTTGGGAATTCCCACGTTCTTTTTGTCTTTGTTTGGAATGAAAGCAGTGACGATTTTCTTACGTCGTCGTCGGCACCTTATCCAGCGAGACAGCGAGTCTCCAGTGCCGAGACTGGGGAAAGACGTCTTTTGAGAGCTGTGTCTACCCTAGAATAGGAAGAGAAGGAAGGAACGAAAAGAAGAAGATGGTGTGCAGCAGCAGTCCGCGGAAGCATCTCGTGTCTTTGCCCCCCTCCCTTTCCTTCCCAGACAGAGCCAAGAGCCCCCAAAAAGCCCCACAAAGGACAAGAAACCGTGTCTCGGGTGTGGCTTGCGAGCTTGCCGACTACTAGGAACTCCGGCGATGCACGACTAATACGTGGCGACCCTGATGTGGGGAAAACGAAGGGGGGGTCTGACTTGACCTGGCCTGACCTGACCCGGCGAGCCTTCCGGGTTGTTTTTGGGAGCCTGTTCCTTGTTTTCAAGACTCCCCGTTTGTGGTTGTGGTTCCTTTCTCCTCTTTCTACCCTTTCTCCTGAAAAAAAGGCCGACTGGGACGAAGTGGACTTTTTTTCGAGGGCGATAAGAGGCTGTGTATGACTCTCGAGGTACACGAGGAAAAAGAAGAAATTAAGAAATTAAGAACAACACGAGATATGCCCGCAGCCAAGTGCGGGAAACCAGGAATTGCAGGCAGGAGAAACAGAGTAGTGAGAGTCAATAACTTTCTCTGTCTCTTCCGCCCTGCATCTCGCCCTCGATTTGGGAACCGTTTCGTGCGCTGGTCAGCCCTGCAAGGAAGGAGAGAGACGAGAAGACGAGTAGAAGAAACAGAGACAAGAAAAAGAGTGAGCAGCGTCACTTTCTCCTTGTAGAAAAACTGCACCTTTGCCGCACTCCCACACTAGCAAATCGAGTGCCGCCACTAGCACTTGACGTGTCACGACCAAACTGCAGGGGGAGAAAGAAGGTCAGTTTTGGCACTTATCATTACACTTGCATTTGCACTTGCACTTGCACTTACACTTGCACTTTGCTATTTCTATTTTTGCCCATTTCCCATAGTCAGTCGACAAACCACGGCTTTGTATGCACAATCTTACACTTTGATATGTGCTAGTACGACTCGTGTCGTCTGATGATGAGATAAGCTTGTTGTCCATGCTGTGGAAGCAGTCCACAGAGTTCGGAGGCACAGATAGACAGAAACACAAGCACGGAAATCGCAGACCGAAAGACAAATGCGGCACAAATCACCAAGACACGGGATATGCTTACCTGGTACGAGGACAAACTCAAACTTAAAGAGATAAAGAGAGACAAAAAAAACGGCACGGCACAAACACAGCCCAGCCCAGCGAGGCGTACAAAGGAGGCAAAAACACACACGACGTAAGGACTAGTTGCAGAAGGAACCGGCGTCCGGGGTAAAGAATACGACGTTACTCTCCGTGTGAGGAAGAGCAAAGTGAGAAACAGAAGTGGTGAAGTAAATCGATGTCCAAGGCAGCCTCGAGTAGGCCGTCTCAACCGTTGTGGTTTTTCCCAAAATGGAAATGCGCTGCACGAGCGGCAGGGTCAAAGTCATATTCGTACGCCGGTACGGAAGTACATTGTGGAATACAGTTCCAACTTTACCCTGCGAGTCTGCTCAGTTTGGCACCGCTCAACGTCCGCTCCAACACAAGTCAATGTCGATCACCAAGCCAGCGGCGACTTCAGAACCCTCCACGAACACGAGGTTTTGTGCAGTGTCCCTTGGCTGAACTCGTCCCTAACAGCCTAACTACCACGACTCGCACAGTTGAGAGTCGTCGTAGTCTTGCCGCTTCTTGTTTCTTGTTTTCTTGGCTTACTCTTATTTTGAGTTTGTCTCTTTTTTTTCGTCTTATTCGTCTTTCGCCTGTTTCATCGGGCCATATGTCTTTTTTGTTTCGTTTCCATGTCTTGGCGTCCGTCACTCCGGGTCTCACGTGTCCCTTTTTGGACAATCTTCTCGTATGCACACAAGCCGTGCACAAACAAAGCATTTGGATTCGGGGAAGGGAAAAGTCAACATGGAGATGTGGAAACCGGCGGGTTCACCCCAACAACATTGAGTCTCTCAGCACCCAATGAGGCGGAGATGAAGCTCCCAAAGCTCGTATTCAGCTCGATCTTTTTTGGTCTCTCTGTCTCTCTCCACAGCCTTGGCCAAGATTTCTTGGAACATCGTCATGGCTTGCCTTTTGATCGGGAGATGTAAAAGATGTCAGAAAAAAACACAAGCCTTGGCTGACATGTCTTCTCCTTGAGAAACAAGTATAAAGGAGGCCATCCCGACCTCTCATTCCCACTTCATTTTTTTTATCATCATCAACAACAACTTTCGCTCTCAACACTTCACTTAAAAACTTCCACAACATTCACAATACTCTTTAAACCTCATCACCTTCCTTCCCCCTCCCTCAAAATGACAAAGTCTCTCGGCCTCGCCCTTGCCGGCCTGCTCGCCGCCGCCGGTACCGCCCGCGCTGACCTCCAGACCTGCGGCAACGCCCAGTACGACCCGTCCCAGTACGTCTGTCACAATGGCAACTTCTTGTGCCCCATTGTCGCCGGCGAAGGGTTGAGCTACTGCAGCGGCGCCTGCTACTCCACCTACATGTACACCTGCACCAACAACGTCTTGACGCAGCTCCAGCCGCTGGCCGGTGGTACCCCTTCACCCTCACGGCCAGCAACCCCACCAACACGGCCGTCGACGGCCTCGCGGTCGGCGCCTGCAGCCTGCTCTGGGGCTTGGGCACCAAGACGTGCTCGTACTGCCCGGACACGGGTGTTGAGTGCCCTGTGGGCGATACGACGGTCATTACGGCACCGGACACGACGGCCGGCGGGTCCGAGCCGGCCATGGACGTCATTGTCCCCGGCGGCCAGGTTGTGTACTTGGAGGCCAACGGCGCTGTGGGCTATACGCAGGCGCACTCGGCCTCGATCCCGGCCAACGCGACGCAGGGCGGTCTGGTGGCGTACGGCGGCGGCGGTGGGTTCGTGAACCTCAACTCGGGCGGCTACGGCTGGGTGGCCTGTGTGTCGGAGGGCGGTTATGCGCTGTTTGCGCTCGACGAGCAGAACAAGGACACGCTGGCGAGCTGCGTGCCCGTGAACCTCAAGGTGAACGTGCAGCCCGAGGGCACTGTCGGCGCGTGGCAGTACACTTAAGCGGCGCAAGTCGTTTTATATTTTCTGTCAAGAGTCGGAAAGAGTCAGTGGTAGTAGTAGATGAGAACGTCGTGGAAGAAAGACCGGGCCTGTCATGAATCATGTTATGAAATTTGTTCTGTTTCTCCATTGTATTTTAATATGAATATACGCAAACTTTTGCTTCCTCTTATTACCTTTCCAAATCCAATATCCAAAATGCTCCTGGTGTCCAATGTGCAAATGTCCAATATGTACTGTATTATCATACCATTATTGTTGCCTGTATGTCATCAAGCCACGGTCGTCTGTTTTTTTAACCAAGGCCGTAAAATATTACGAAGAATGCGGGCTTCAAAAAGCACTTTTAGGGTATCCTGTGTCGCGTATGCTGTAATATGAGATGTGTCCCTCGCTCGCCTTTTACTTCCCCTTCTCGAGGTCGCGCGTCTTTTCAAAACTGGCCCGCCATCCACGGCCAGCACTGCTCCCAGCGCTGTACTTGCGCCCGTGTGCAACATCATCTACACCGCCGCTTCCACCAGACATGGCCGCCACGGAACCCGGCCCGCCACCGCGTGGGACCATGCCGCTGCCAGTACCGCCTGTGCCGGCCGCAACAGCCCATGCTGGCGGGTGCAGTAGTTGGTGCTGATGTGGGTGCGGGTTGAGCGACGGGTGCAGGGCATTGATCTGCCGCTGGTGCGACGACAGCCGGCGCAGGTCGTGCAGTTGCTGCTGTCCGTCGTCAGTCGACTCGTACCGGCCATGGCTCGGGTTGTGGCTGTGCGTGCCGGACATGCCGTCGCGGCTGCGGTCGCGGTCATTGCCTTCACCAGACGGACCGCCGTTGCCGTTGTTGCTGTAGCGAAACGCGGGGCGACCGCCACTGGCACCGCCACCGATACTCCAGCTGCGGCTCTTACGTCCACCGCCGGCACCGCTAGCTCCTCCTCCTCCGAAAAGTCCACCGCCACTCCCACTACCACCTCCGCCGCCATTCCGTGAATGGTTGCCGCCGCGGCTGCCCATCAGCAGGTTCCGCTTGACTTTCTCGATGGTGGCCAGGCTCTCCATATCGCTGTCGGCTTTGCCTCTGCCATCGCCGGGAAGGGACAGCAGGTCGGCACGCGGGTTGCCGTCTGCACCCAGACCGCCCGACCGTTCATTGTTCGACTTGAGGTGCCAGCGGGCACGTTGCACGTGGAAGGCCGCCATGATGTTGTGTATCGCATCATAGATGTCGCTGACAGTAAAGGCCATAATGACGAGCGGGATCGAGATGCCGAGACCGATACCAAATAGGTATTTGGACACGTAGCCCAGCGACAGGTCCGAGGCCCAGTCGGTAATCTGCATAGAGAAGAAGGAAGAGATAAAGGACATGGGCAGGAAAATAATGGTCACAATGGTGAAGGCCATAATGGTCTGACCTTGCCGCGCGGCAATCATGGCGTGGTCACGCGCGAAGCGGGCTTCGAGGGCGTTGGAGTGCTTCTGCTTGAGGTCCAGCAGGTTGGTCAGGCTGTTGTAGATGCTCTCCGCCTGCCGGTCCATGCGTTTGATGTCCGTTTGGTGCGTTTCCAGCAAGCGGCGCTGGTCGCGTGAGCGTTTGCGGATCTCGCCGACGATGCTATCGACGGTAATGGGCGTGCCGAACCCGCCAGCGGCCGTGGGCATCATACCACCTGGTCCACTGTTGCCGGGCATGTAGTTGTTGATGTTGTTGTTGTTGGCTCGGCGCGAGCTGGTGTTGATTCCGTCCGGTTTGAGCTCTTCCATCAGATGGCTCTCAAACTCGTCGAGCGTCGTCTGTTGCGAGGCCAGCACAACGGACAGAATATTGAGCTCATCACGGATGTCCTTGATCTCGGCAAGCAGGGACGTCTCTGTGCCAATATCGAGCAGCGCGTCAGGGAACACGGGAACCGTAGCGTGCAGCCGGCCATCACCACTCGCGTCCGTAGGAACAAGAGACGGTTGTGATGGGGAGGAAAGCGACGAGGCCAGGCCACCGACATGGCGACGCGAGGGCCGGCGGTGCAGCTCGAGCCACTCAGCCGACAGCTCCGAGGCCTTATTGAAGCGGCTAAAGAGCTCGCTCTCGGTGTTCGTAACGAGACCGATAGAACTCTCAAACATGTCCAGGAACTGATAGTCCTGGTCGGCGAGGCGGTAGCGGTCAAACATGCCCGAGCAGCGGTTGGTAATGAGCACGGCCAAGTCGTAGGCGGATTGGATGGGGGGTCGTGTCTTTGCATTCGTCTCCTCGATGATACCGTCCACAACATTAAGGGGATCGCGTGCCGGCTGGTCCCAGCGCTGCGGGAAGCATGTCACGACCAAGTCCTTGCCGAGCACCCACAGCCACAGTTGGTCCACCATAAACACCTTCTTCTCAATATCGTGGCGCTTGCAGTAGCGGTAGACGACCTGGTCCGTGTCGCGGATGGACGTGTCAATGCCGTGGTAGAAGAACTGGTCGAGTGTGCGCCGGGGATGTAGCGGCGGCGTGTTGCAGATGTAACCCTTGGTCAGCAATATGTCGCGCGGCGAGTCGATGGGCGGGTCCCAGCCGTCACGCACGAGGTTGATGGCGTGTGTCATGCGCTGGCGGCGCTCGTCGGTCTCGTAGTGGAGAAACGGCATGGACAGCACAATTTTACCATTGAGAGGCGGCAGTTTGGACGCGTCCCACACCAAGGGAGCATTGCCGGAAGACCGTGCAGCTGCTGCCGCCTTCATGGCCTTGGTGCCAGGTGGGTTGCCAGGCGGGCCGCTGGCACGTTTTGCCCGTCGCGGATGCCGCTCGGCAATCAGTTCGCCCTTACCCTTCTTCTTGTCGGAGCGCGGTGTGCCCGAGGTGCCTTCGCCAACGTCGTTGGCTGAAGCCTTCCTGGGAGTAGGTGTTGTCGTGCCGTCGGTGCTCGCTGTTGTTGAGACTTTGGAGAGGTTCGTGCTGGAAGTCATGTTGGTCGAGGCAACACTTGCGTCGGTGGGTTCCTCGGAGAGTGGTGGGAACGGCTGTTTTGGGTCTCTGTCGTTGCTGGCGGGGTGTTGGCTGTGGCCTTGACCGTGAATATGTGAGATGCGGTGGCAGAATGTGCGCATAAAGTGAGCGTGGGCCAGGGGGCCGCGATGCTCTTGGTCAAAACACTTTTCGAGCGCCTTGAAGTGGTCAATGTCGCGGGATCCGCCTTCGATGAACCACTTGGACAACAGCGTCTCGACCCAGGTGATGTTGTTGGCCGGCAAATGGATCCACCGAAACTCGGGCTGGTACTTGATGTTCTTGATTTGCGTGTCGACCTTGGGCTTGCCATTTTCTTCGTCCCAGCCGTACAGCACGTCAAACACAGACCGCTTAAAGACCTGGTGCTTCTTGTCGTCGCGGAAGTTGCCAAAGTCGACCACGGTGGCCTTAAATTCTTGGCAGGCCGCGCGTGCTGCTGGAGAGAGGCGCCCTGCTGAGTGAACGGGCGACAGAAGCTGGACAATGTCGCGGTGGAAACGCTCGGCGGCACAGAGCATCGGCGTGCGGTCAAAGCTGTCCTTGACGTCGAGTTTGGTCTCTTCGCGTGCCAGCAACAGCTTGACAACATCCTCAAAGCCGTTGGAGGCGGCCCAATGCAGTGGTGTCATGCCATTGGACAGCTCCGCATTGACATCGGCATCCTTGGCCAGAAGCAGGGCTACCACGCCGGCATGTCCATTCTGGACGGCATTGTGCAGCGGTGTCCAACCACCGTCACTGGCCGCATTGGGGTCCGCCTTGTGCTGAAGTAGAAGCCGCACCATGGCTTCGTGGTTGGCCTCGGCTGCCAGATGCAGCGCTGAACGGCCACGATTGTTGGCCGCCGACACGTCTGCCGCCTGTGCACCGCCCAAAGACCCGTTGAGCAGGGCCTCGACCAGCTGCAGGTTGCCGTTCGTGGCCGCCCACAGCAATGGTGTACGTCCAATGTTGTCGCGCACCTCAATGTTGGCGCCGCCCTTGTCAATCAACAGTTTCAAGGTGTCCATGGTCCATTTGACCTTTTCTTTCTCGGAGGCCAGGTACAGCAGCGGGGTGCGGCCCTCCTTATCGCGGATGCGCACGTCGGCACCGTGGTCCAACAGCAAACTGACGACCTTGTTGTGGCCCCGAAAGCACGCCGGGAACAGTGCTGTCTGGCCCAGGCGTGACTTTAATACAAGGTTTGGGTTCGCATTGTGTTGGAGCAGCTCCTGCACGACGGCAAAGTGGCCCGCCTCGGCGGCCTTGAACAGCGCGGGCAGCTCGCTCTCGCGCCGCGGCTCGACGTCGGCGCCCTTTTCCAGCAGCAGCCGCGTGACGGCGAGGTTACCGCGCGCGGCTACTTTTTGTAAGGATTGTCGTAGTGCATCGTGGTCGTGTCGTGTGCTCCAGACGCTCTCTTCGGCCAGAATTTCGCGTACGCGGGACTCGTTAGCCTGTGCCGAGGCGGCGATGAGCTGGAGGTGCCGTGGGTCGGGCGCGCTGCTGGCGATACTGGCCATGGTGAGGGAGGTTGTGTGTGGGAGGTGTCGAGGGGGGAAAGGTGATGTCAAGCAAGAGTCGGCCCTCTTTATTGCGTCGATTGAGGGATCGAGAGGTATCAATTGTTCGCAGCCGCAGCCTCGCGGCCTCCTGGGGAAAGCGTGTTCACCACTCGGCTTAGGGTGACAGATCCATTTGCGCGTGTCGTCTATTCGGTTGTGGTACAGGTCGTGTATAGTCGGAGGGGCGATGCGACAGAAAAGGGGCGAGGCAGAATTGTCTGTTTACGGCAGAATCGAATTGTCGAGGTGATTAAAAAGGAAGGGAAAGAGCAATGCGGCTCATCGCATGTACAGAAACACAAGAACGTGGAAACCGAAGGCGAGGAAAGTGCGAGCGAACACAGGCACAAGCTTTCTTTCCTTCCTGTCGCACGGGCGCCAAACGAGGAAGGAGGAACCAGCCGCTTTTTCTCGTTAGTTACTCCGTAGTGGTGGTGGGAATCAACAGACACTAAAATACGGGGGTTGTCCCCACCAAACTAGACAAACTAAACAGCCAGGAGCCCATATTTATTTGCCAGTCTCGCCAGTTTTCTTCGAGTCCAGCCCCTGGAAGCTGCCCATTGTTTGCATGCTTGCAAGCCCCATCAGCCCCTGTTGCTCTCATTCTACGGTGCTTAGCCCCCTGCTCAAAGTTTTCTAATTCCCTTTCTTGTTTCTTCAGAGGACTTCGTTCTGTTTGTCAACTTTCAGGGGTCGTGGCTGCCTCTGTTTTTCCGTTTGTTTTTGCGTTTTGCCAAGAAAACGAGGCGCTGAACAATTTGTTTGTTAGCGCACTCGACAGGCGGCCAGCTGCAGATAAAGTTTAAAAAGGAGAATGGCAAACACGATGGCGAAAGTCTTCCCGGCGAACTGTCAGAAAAAACAAACTGTGACAGAAAACTTAAAAAGAAAACCTGACAGGGCTAGCCTGAAATGGCAATTCAGCAAACTTACACTGAAGATGCCGTGCTTCGGGGAATCAAGAGGGCCTAGAAGGGCCTGTGGCACACCAAGTTGTGCTGTCCAAGTTTGTACACAGTAAGCCAGCTGAATGCCACCTTTTTGAAGAGCACACCCTCTTGGTCGGCATGCCCAAACAAACGACGCAGCACAAGTCTGGTTGTTCTTTGGAGGCGGCTCTGACGGAGAACACACGAAAATACTGCATTTTGTTGTGCGTTGTGCAACACACAATGTAGGATTCGGTGGAATGTTCTTTGTAATATTTTTTTTCCACTTTGTACTCGACGAGGACAAGTCCCAAGACACGAAGACGGTACCACGGATGACCTCAAACCATGTCTTGATTTTCTCTAATGTCTATTTGAGTCGTTGGGCTATGTTGCTGTTGAGACTCAGTGTGCTGTCTAAATGCAATCGTCGCGGCTAAAATGGTACAAGAAACAAAACCGTCTGAGCTCGACTCAAAACGAAACAATACCCTGCTTTTCCGATCCTTTGTTGATGGTTTCCCCGGTATGATGTACTCCTTGACAAACACCTAACAATGCATAAAGAATGTGACAGGGACAAAAAGCTTGTCTCGGCTCCATCTCTCGTCCCGTCCCGTATCTTTGTCTAGACCTTTCAGCCCGAACAGCTGCCCCGCCATGTATATGTGATAATGTTGAATCGAGGAGCCGTAAAATGTTGTGGACGGCCAAAGTTTGTCGAGTGGTGTGCTATCGATGTACTAGCCTAGGCCGCAGTCGACCGCAGGGCAGTGGGCGGCATCGGCAGCAGCGGCTCCGACTGGCCGGCCTCGGTGGCCTCGACCTCATGAGCAATGGGCACCGCAGTAACGACCGTCTCCGTCACGGTCTCGGTAGTCACCGTCTGGGCGATGCCGGAACGCCCGTGTTCTCATTTTCGCTTGCCTCAGCCTCGCTTTCAATGACGGCCTGATTCTTTTTGCCACCGCAGCAGCAGGGGCAAGACGTGTTGCACTTTAGCAGGAATGGGCATGGGAAGCAGCACAGGATGCTCGGCGAGCAGCCGCAGCAGCTCTTGTCCGGCGGAGGCGGCTCGCTCGAGTGAAGGGGGCACGAGTCGGTGCCCAGCTCAGTTTGCGCTCCGTTCTGGTCAGGGAAGGTACCGGGCAGCTCGTCACGCGAAGGAGCGGCGACCATGACGGCCTGCTCATCAGCATGCCCATTGGCAGGTGCCTCGGTCAATTCTCCGACATGAGGGTCTTGAGTATCGGGGGCCGCATCGGCAGAGAGTGGCTCGAGAAGAGGCTGGTTCTCGGCAGCGACCTTCTTGGACTTGCCGCCCTTGCGGAAGGGGAAGAGGGTTCTAAAGCAGCCCATTGCGAATGAGAGGTGGGTGGTCAGGTGTAGAGCCTTTTTTTGTCCAGGTCTTCTGGTTTGTGGACTGGAGAGCTGGTGTGTCGGAAAGCTGGTGTGCGAGCAAGAGATGTATTCACGGATGAAAAGGGGCGAAGATTGGAGACATCGTGTACTTTAGCATGTGTTTTGAAAAGGTTGGTGTAGGCGATAGTTAACGGAAGGTGCATGTCCACATCTTAACCAGGGCGGAAAGAGCAATGGCACACAAGGACACTTTTGTGGCAGGAGCAAACGTTCGTGATGCACCTTCCTCTTCGATGGTCGGACCAAGATATGGAAATATGGAAGACATGATGCCGAGGCAGGTGCGAACGACAGCATGAAAGAAACGGGAGTAGTAAGTTATGTTGTCTAATTCTTTTATTGTTGGTATCGATGTCCTGTAAATGAAGACAGACAAGGATTGTCTTTGTATATAAACCCGATGCTCTATTAATTTTGTTTTCTTTCAAATGTGACATTACAGGTAACTTTTTCTTCTATGATTTTTTTTTGTTTTTTAAAGGAGAAGAAAAAAAAAAAAAAAAAAAAAAAAAAATTACATTAAAATATTTTCAAATGAATATCTATAAATGAAAATTACGAAGAAATCTAAGTCAAAAATACTTTCATTGAAAAATTTGGTAGAAAATTGTACACAACAATGGATAAAAAAACAAAAAACCAAAAAAAAACCAGAAAAACAATGGGTCCTATGTAAAAACGCCCGTGGTAGACAGACTAATAAGTGATGATGCACCAATAATCCCAATGTCGCTGTCAAGTGCGACATGAATAAGACAGAACAGAAAACAGAACGAAAACAGATAATAGAGAAAATGTAAAAATAAGAAGAAAAAAGACAAATAAACAAAATGAAAAGCAAACTAATGAATGCCCGGGAATCAACGCAAATACCTATCATAAACAATCATGATGAAATCAAAAATGCAACCAACAAGCCATCACTTCTTTGTTGTCGTAGTGTCAGCCTCGGCCTCCTCACCGGCTGCCTGTTTCGGCATAAGGGATGCGCCGGGTCGTAACCAACAGATTTGATAATACCAAGACCCTTGGTCCGGCCCTCGCGGAACAACAACCGGTCACCGGGTACCAAGAACTCGGGCCGCTGCAGGAACCGGAACGCAACGAGTGCACGCTCGCCTGTTCGCAGCAGTGGACGGTCCATATCGATGATCGCACAGGTCTGGTGGACGGGGCCTACATGGAGAGTGGCCTGGTACTTGCGCTTGATGGTGGTGGCATGCGACAAGATCAGCACTTCGGCGACAAACTCGCGATAGACGCGGGGCGGGGTGGTGTCATCGGTGCGGTGCAAAGCGACTTGGCCTTTGCGGACATCTTTCCGGCGCATCTTCTTGAGGGCGAAGGAGGCCGACTGACCGGCCGAGGCGGCTGGCACACCCAATCGTTTGCGCTCGATGGAGCGGATGGTGGTGGGCGCAAAGTGTCCGTTGGCGTCCGGGCCGATCCAGATGGCATCACCAGCGTGGGCCACACCCGACTTAACAATACCGCTGACAACGGTACCGACAAAGGGGACAGAGTAGGTGTCGTTAACGTGAAACTCAAACGCGCCGCCGGCATCGTAGCGGCCGTGGTGCGGCAAGATGTTGAGGAACGTGCGCACCAGATCCAAGTTCTGGCCGGTGACGTTGGAGATTTGGAAAACAGGGCAGATGCGCTGACTGACAAACTGGGTCGCCGTATTGACGCAGTCGTCCCGGTTCTTGATAAAGATGGGAATTTTGCGAGCACCGGGCGACTTGAGCACGCGGGTGATTTGCGTAATGGTCTCGGCCAGAATGTTGGGCGGGCAGATGTCAATCTTGGTAATAATGACCATGATGGGCACATTGAGCGCCAGGGCAATGCCCAGGTGCTCTTTGCTCATGCCAATCAGACCGTTGTTGGCCGCTACCATGAGCAAACAGTAGTTGGGCGCCGTCGACATCATGCCGAACATGGTGGTGCGCAGGTACCGCTCGTGGCCTGCCAGATCGGTAAACGTAATCACTTTGGCGCTGCGCTTGCCAATCTCCTCCCAGGACAGTTTGCGCCCGGGGGTGTCCGAGGCCACGACACGGCCCCGCGTGTCGAACCCTAAGATCTCCATACCCACTGAACTGGTCCGGCCCGTCTCAAACTCGTGCTTGTGCCGAAACAGGTTAACGCGCGCTTTGCCGCGGCCGTCGTCCAGGTCGCCCTTGACGAGCACGCCCAGCAAGGAACTCTTGCCGGCATCGACGTTGCCGACGACGGCAATGCGCGTCTCAATGACCTCCTCGACCTTGCGCGGGCGGCGGCGGACCATGAGCTTGCCCGTGCAGTCGGTGCTGCCGCTAGAGGTGGTACCAGTAGAGGCACCCTCCTGCACCACATCCAGCGGACCCCCCACGTTGCGCGTCAGCAACAGCTCGCAGTCCGCGCCGGCCTGGTCGGCAGCGCGCTCGACCCGCGCAAGCGCTACGGCCCACTGCTCGCGGGTCAGACCGAGGGTGTCGCCATTGTGCTCGAAGCCGAGGTCCAGGACAGCCTCGCCGTTGCCGTCGTCGACGCGCTCCGTTAGAAGATTAGAGAGGGCGTCGCCATTTGCGTCGGATTCCGGAGCAGTCAACAGTTGCCGCATGGGCACGCGCGGGACGGCATCGTCAAGGTCGAGGGCGTCGAGAATATCGTCGAGCTCGTCCAGAGTGTCGTCGCGGGGCACAGAAGAGGCGGCGGTCGAGGTAGAAGCGGTCGTGGTGGTCGAAGCGCCGGCACCGGCGCCAGCAGTGCCTGCTGCCAGCGGGTAGCGGGCGGCTTGTTGTCGCTCGACGTAGTCGGCAAAATCGCTGAGGGCCTGGGGAGAAGGGTTTGAGTTAGCAGACTGTGCGCACCTCTATGGTTTTCTGGGGGGTTTTAATTCCGAAGGCACAGGAGGTGTCCTACAGATTCGCCTTTTCGACGCTCGTGTGGTAATGGAGCTGATCTAGCAGCCATGATTGCGGTTCCGGTGGATGTGGTCTCGGCCTCGGTCAAGACAATGCGAGGAGTGGGAGGTCTTTGGGTCGGATGCTATGGAGTGAGCAGCATGGGAAGACTGCGATCGGGTATGCGCAGCTGCTGGGGTTTTGTTTATTGCGGTATTCGAGGAATCATCGACGCAGCTGTGAGAGAAAAGAGGTACTGAAAAGGGAAGGATGTTGCTGTCGCTGTCGAATGCAGAAGAATACGTTGGTCGATTGAGAAGTTGAAAGTCCGAACAAGGGATGACGGGTAACGGAAGGAAGGTCAATGGTGTCCTTTATAGGGCTGTCGAGGAAGGGGGATTCGTCGAGAGAAAAAGAGGTTGTAGAGAGGAGAGAGAATTCAAGTATGACTCTTCGATTTCAATCAGGCAAGAAGAAAAGGGTCATGCATGGGCACAGCCTTATGGGGCAAGGGAAGGAGCGAGCGGTCGCAGAAGTTAAGGAAGGAGTGGAAGTGCGTAGAATCGTCAGGCACATCGTGTGTATTGCATCACACGGCGGATGAGCAGCAGCAGCCTGGCGAATGAGCAGCAGCGGCCTGGCGAATGAGCAGCAGCAACCTGGCAAATGAGTAATTCGGCGAGACAAGGCGCTGTGAGACGTGCTACTGGCTGTTTTGCGGGGACATTTTATCGCTTTAGCACATTGGTCCAGCTCATTCAGCCCTCTTTCTTATCGATAAGAGATTTATAGTGGGCGACCCCGCGCGAAATGCCCACTATATTATGGGTCATCGCCAGGCTATTCGAAATGTCAATGGTCGGTCCACTGGCGTCAACGTCTCGCATTGTCTAACAAATTGGAAAGGGACATTGCGTCCCAATAAAAGAGGCCAACAGACAATGCAATTCTGCAACCGCCTGGTATATATGCGACTAACTTGACAGGTTGCTGTTGGTGTCACCTTTTCAAAGTTACATGTGCAATGATGAGAAGAAAGTATGTTTTGAAATGTTTTGTATTCATTTTTTGATAATAAATATTAGAATATATCCTGATCAATATCCAGGAAAGCCGTGAAACCCAAAAAACGCCCACTGTCCTATCCTTTTCTTTTCGGGACAAGTATGCTCTCTGTCGCAAGTTTTCTTTTGTTTTTTTTCTCATTGACAACTCCCAAAAGTGTGGTATATGATATGTGCTAGAAAAGACTTTTCCAATCCAAACGCGCCTGAAGATAAACAAAAGAAATAAAAGGTCATGATCAAATAAGTATATGTATAAGGGGAAAAAAAGAGGAAGTAAGAGTAAAGGCTGCGTTTGCTGTCGCTCGCTTCGTGAGAGAAAAAGAAGAAAAACAAAAAAGAGTATGAAAAAAATAGTGACAAAGAAAAGAAAGGGGGTATTAAGTGTAAATGAGTAAGGGTATATGGTGACGATGCGATTGAGGATGAGCGTGTGAAGTTGACTCATGACCGGACACCATCGAGAGGCTCAATGTGGTCCGGCAAAGCAGCCTGGCCACCGCTAATCTCCTCGTTGTAGGAGGGCGGGCTCGGCGGCACGTCCTGGTAGATGGGCGGGGCCTCGTTGTCCCACGAAACACCAATGCCGCCGCGCTGCGTCAGGATGTCCGTGAAGTGCATGCGCAGGATGCGGCCGACGCCCGTCTGCGTGACCATGGACGGCTTGTTGGCGGGCGCCCACTCCTGCGAGACAACCATCTCGAGCATCAGCTGGTGCGTGACCTCGGTGCCGTCGCGCGTGCGGGTGTCGCACGAGTACTTGGCGTGCTTGCCGAGCATATAGTCGAGCTCGAGCTCGATGCTGGAGTCGTCGGCGCCGCTAAAGTTGCTCTTCCAGCCGCTCAGCAGCGTCTTCTCGCCAATGACGCGTGTGTCGGTGCGCGGGACGCCCTTCTTGGCGGGCGTGGCTTCGGTCTCTTCTGCAGGGGGCGGAGGCAAGTGCTTGGCGCAGGCGGGTGCGATCGACTTGGTGGTCTCCTCGAGGCGCCAGGTCAGCTTCTTGAGCTTCCAGAACTCGAGTGTCTTGGACTTGGCATTGAGGCAGGCGACGCCGTCGATGCGGAGCGACAAAGAGTTCTGGCCGATGGGGTAGATGACCTGCGGGAAATGGACGCTGGCCTTGATGTTGGTGGGCGGGAAGATGCGGACGGAGTGGTGGGGCAGCTCGGGCGCGGGCAGCGAGCGCTTGACGTCGAACAGCTTCTCGAGCTTGACGGGCAAGCCCGTGCCGGCCTGCGGGATGGCCTCGGCGTGGAACTCGTAGGCAATGGAGACAAGCTGGCCGTCCATGCTGGCGGGGAGGTGGCCAGCCAGCAGAACCGAGAAGGGGAAGCCGTGCTGGCCCTTGGTGAGGGTCATGGGGCCCTGGACAAAGGACCACTTCTGCAGCTCCTTGTACTGGTGGATGCAGTCGTGGCAGTGTGCGGTGTAGGGGCGCTTCTGGGTGGTGTGGATGTTGAGGGTGGCGGTAAAGGAGTCGAGGTGGACGGGCTCGTCCTTGACGGTCAGGAACAGCAGACCAGAGACAAGAGCGCCGGTGCTGTTCTCGGCGTCGCCGTAGAGCACAATGGGCGGCGACTCAATCTTCCACTCGAGCCTCAGGTTGGGGTTGACGTGCGTCTCGCGGCTCGAGCGGCCAAAGTGCAGCGGGCCAAAGGACAGACGGTGGTGGACGCCGTGCTCGGCGGCATGTGCGGCTTCGCGGTCGCGCCGCTCGGCAGAGGATGTCCGCTGGAGGGACGTCATCGTCTTCATTGTGCCGTGGTGCGACGGCTGTGAATCGTGTGTTGCTGATGGCGGTGGTGCTATAACACTGCCGTTGTGACTGTGGTGGTCGTCGGATGCGTCGTCGTCGCCGAGAGAAGAGGCATACGAAAAAGTGCGCTGGCCGTGCGCGGCGCGGATGGATGATGAGGAGGAAGTCGAGGAGCGCGGCTTGGGTGATGGGCGGCGGACGGTGGCCTTCTTGAGGCTGGCGACTTGTGCTTCGAGGGAGGCTGATGGGTTGCGGAGGAAGTTACTGACCCGGTGTGGCATTTTCTGGGGGGAGGGGGGGCCTTTTTGTTTGTTGTATTTGTGTGTCTGTTTTAAGATGGAGGGTAGGATTGGATAAAAAAAAAGGAAGGAGGGGGGAAACAAAAGAATAATAAAAGAGGAAAGAAGGGGGGGTGGTAAAAATAAAAATGACAGTAATAAGAAGGGAAGGCACCACCGAGAAAAAGGCAAAAAGGTATGAGTCGCGCCTCACAAAGCCGACCGTTTTCCCTTTTATCGTCCTTTCGTAATGCTTTTTTTTCTTTACTTTTTTTAGTCGCCCGCTTACACGAAACCGACCGGGGTCTGCTTCCAAGAGGGGAAACGTCGTAACGGAGCGGTAGGCGCAGAAGACTCTAAGAAAAGAGGGGAGGGGTGTGCGAAACGGAGCTGGCGCAAAAAGCTTTTTTTGGTGGTGCTTTTCTTTTTCCCTGTAAGAGTGGGGCAAATTTTTTGGGTGGCCCTGACACCGGCTATGACGACAGGCGAAAGGGAAAAAATGGGAGAAATGGCGAAGCAGCGAAGGTGCTAGAGTCTAGAACCAAAACACCTTGGAGGGAAGGAGCGACCTGCCCAAAACTGGATGGTTTGGTCGCGAATTGCACCTGTTTCTGGTGGAATCGATGATAGGGAAGGCGCGAGTGTGAAGATCGCGTTTGTTCTTTCCTGATGAAGGTGGAAAGATGAGAGATCTATCTCGGTTTGTACTCTTTCCGTGTCTGTCGATTGTCGATTGACCGCCAGGAAGGAGCAAAGGGAGCTAAATCGCGGGGAGATTGCAAAATATGTGACGACAGCAAAAGAAAAAAAAAAGAGCCGAGAACAAAACAAGGCAAGGGCGGGCTGCTCTTTCTGTTTCTGCTCAGGTGCGGATGACCAGCATATGCACGTTTGAGCCTTCCTCTTGCGTGTGTGCCGTAGCGGTGTTGACTTCTCCTCACAGTAAAACAAAAAAGCTGGTCGGGTGACCTCTCTGACAACGTTCCACTCTTTTTGTTCCTTTTTTTCTCTTGTGTGCTGGTCGCGTCTTTCGTGCCGTTGGACAGCGACACAGAAAGGTGTGTGTGGTTCCCCTTCGTTCTTGTCTGGGGAAAGGGAGAGAATTGGGAAAGGCGGGCGTTCGCGCAGTTTGTTTCGAACGTCCGGCGGCGGCAACGGGTGAATTATTGGACTGGGCGTTGGTGGGAGGCGTTGAGCTCGGTGCTTTCTGGCCTGTCAAGTGCTGCGTTGTGTTGCGTTGTGGTCAGGCTGTTGATTTCCCCAGGTTATCCACAGGCTTGGGAAGAGGGCGAGCCGGGATCTGTTTCCGACTGCGGCGAATGGCAGATGAGAGAATATGGCAGATGGCGTCGAGGACTGGGACTGGTGGAATGACGTCGAGGATGGAGTGGATGGCGAATTGGCAGGCAGGCAGAGGAAGTCGAGAAGAGTTTTCAGAGTTGTGTAAAGCGTTGTTTGTGTAGTGGTTGACTGTCGAGACTGTGATTGTGGTGGTGGCGGCTGGTTGATAGCGTGGTCGCGATAATCTAGAGATAGATGCTCGAGGTGCGTCTGGGGTAGGTCGTAATGATGGATGTCCGAAATGGGTATGAAGCGGCAAAGCAAACGAGGGCTGAACAGATAAGGATTGATAAATAGAAATGGATGTTTTAGAAAACTAAAATCTCGTGATAGTTAAAGTCAACAAAAGAAGTGAGTTTCAAGAAAGAGAAACAAACAATACGTCTAGAACCTTTGCGACTGGGCGGGCCTACGTATTTATTTCACTTTGTTATTTCAGTTTTATTTCTTTTATTCGTGTAAGTCGTTCCCTTGCCTCTTTGACGTGCACTTGTACCTTGTATGTGGCCATTGATGTGCTGCAAGGCGTGCCCCAAAAGACCAAAAACGTGCCCCGAAAAGCACCAAAAAGGGTGCAGCTTGGGTTTTCATCAAGTAATTATGTGTCATGGTTTGCACCCTTCCCGTCCGTTTTGCACCACAAGCGGCCGCTCTCCCTTGTCGCCAGTGTCTCGTTCCTGGGAAAAACGGCTCGCAAAGACGAACAACGTGCGTTTTCTCACTGTCGTTCATTGTCCTTGCTTTGCACATCAACCCATCTGCCGGCGCCGCTGCATTCCTTCAGCAGGGAAAAGAGGAAGAGGGAGCAAAACGGGCTGGATGAGAACGGAGGAAGCCTCTGACCAGGATTGTGTCTCGCGATTTGACGGGCATTTCCCCTTTGGGACAGACAGACAGACAGACGACACTCTTAAAAAATCAAAGAAGACGAAAGAGAGACAAAAAACAAACAAGTACAAGATCGATACGAAAGCGACAATCTGAGTAAGGGCAGCATCACGGACATTGGCATCGCCACATTTGAATGAGCCCGCCGCCCTTGACAGCCACACGGCTGATCGTTTCCAGAGTCTAGTGAAGGAGAGAGAAGAGGGAAGAGACACAGAGAGAGAAAGAGCATATTACACAATCCCATTATTCCCAATTACGACTGTCTGTTTCCCCCTCTTTTCATCCAAAAAGCACAGCTGACCTGATCATGACAACCATTCCTGAAGAGTAAAGGAGCACTACCACCACCTCCGCTTTCCAGGCAGGAATCAGAAGAAAAAAACAACAGGCAAAAGAAATCAATAAAAAACAAACCACCGCTATGAAGCGAGAAAAACGCAGACAAGTGGATACAAAACCCAGGTGCATTGACACCAAAAGTCCTGTGAGTCAGGCTTGCCTTGGGCCAAGAGGGTGGCTTTCTTGGTGCTTCTGGGCCGTTGTGAATGGCGCGTGTGGCGTGTTCAGTCTGTTCGTGCGCCATTCTCTGGTTGCCAAAGCACGTAAAGCACGTAAAACCCAAAGGTATTACGCCCGTAGAGCGACGTAAAAAGGGCTAAGCCTGGGATACCCGGGTGTCTTGAGCATCCTTGGCCCCTGTTGACGACACAGCCCAGGGAAGCTGTAAGGTGAGAAGGGAGAGGCCCGAGATCGCAGCGGCTAGTTGTAGCAAGTGATCGCAGGTGGTCTGTGTCGAGTCGTCGTAGCAGAGAAAGACTGAAAAAAGAGGGATCTGGCGTCACGAGTGGACGGACGCGGCGGTCCCATTGGCCAATCTTTGCTGGAATAGGTGGACGTGAGGAGGGGGTGTGGTGGTCCCTTTTTTCTCTTTCAATTTTTTTTTTTTTTTGCTTGTCAGCTGGCCTCGCCAGAAGCGGGCTTGCTGCTCCTCCTTTTTGGCTGGCGTGCTGGGCTGGCTGGCGCCGCGTTGGCGCAAAACGCACCCAAAAGGAATGGATGATGCACTTCCCTCCCCCCTCAGAAAATTTTTCTTGCTCCCATCGGCGGTCTCCTACCCTGTCGTTTTTCTGTCTTTCCCCAAAAAGGTACCCATAGTTAGCCCCTCCTACCCGTGTTAATGACCGTTTTCACTTTTCCACACCCCTGTGTTTTGTTTTGCAAAGTTTTCTTAGTATCCACCGAAGACGGAGGGTGCACATTGCTTTGTACAAAAACGGCGGACAGCATCGAGATCGACCACAAGTTGACGGAGCACGGTTTTGATTTCACAGAGTTGTCTCTAAAGTAAGAAACATCAGACCATACTGTTCAACATAATATAAATCACTTTATTTACGACCTAAAAAGTTGACAACTTCAGACCTTACAAAACATCAGGCCATGCAACAACGACACTTGTGCATACACTTTGCATCGCATTCATATCAGTAGTGTGCTAGCTTTCTCCAACATGAAGTAAACGAAGCTATGCCCTTCATAGCGTTGCAATTTTACTCTGACTTTTCATGACTTTTCTTGAGTTAACGCAACTCTTTGCCTGGATCTGCACATGGCCCGCCCGTCTCGCGGGGACGGTGCGCCAGTGCCACACCATACATGCAAACGACGTACTACACATGAAAAACATTTGACGACGAAGGAGCAGGCACTCGAAGAAAAGGATTAAAGGCAACGCGGTCCTTCGGAGCGTGTCTCCCATAAAAGTGTGGTAGACGTCAAAAGTCAGAAGAAAAAGGACATGGGCTAATGAGAGAGACGCATTCAGCCAGCTGACCCATCTTATGTTTTTTTTTTTTTTTTCGTCTACTCCTCACTTTGCTTTCATATTGTCCATCGTACACCCTTTGAACAAATATGGTGTCCGGGTGATTGGTTGCGAAGAGGGGGGAAACGAGGGGAAGGCAAACGCAAAGGCGAGGAGAAAGAACAACACATGTTTCTCTGCTTGGAACCTGACTTTTAGATGCTGCCGTGTCAAAACATCGCGAGAGCAGGTTTATTCCTTGGCCCAGACCGCCAAATTAACGTACACAGTTGTACAAAAGTTGTAGAAAACGGCAGAACGGCATCGAAGTGAAGGGTGCAAAAGGAGGGCGATAAAATTGAAAATCAACAGAAACAGACGCCGTCTTCCATTTCTTCCATCCCTTGGTCCTTGTCTGCCAAGAGATTGATTAGATGGGGGGCGTACTTTTCTTTTCTTTTGACACAAAGCCACACCGCAACACACAAACATCGTGCCACAAAAGAACAGGATTGTACGTCGTATTCCGTTTCCAGTTCCGAGCCGTGGTATCATATGCTTTGTTGATGCAAAAGGCGGTAGCCTCGCGGTTCGATTCAGCTTGGTTAGGTCCCGTGGCTCTGACTTGGGCTGCCTTTGCAGCCGTGAATAGAAAGACAACAAAGGACCCCGAAGCAACCAAGCACTTTCAGGGCACGTGTGCCACCCTCCATGACGCAAAATCAAAACGGTGCTTCCGTTTTGCCCATCTCCGCGGACGGCATAGGAGTATTTCCGGTGATCAGCGCCTTTTCACATCCGTCTGCCCTTAATCGTCTTGAACTGCTTGTTTCGTCATATTTCAATTCTGTCAATTCTGCAAGCTACGTACGATACGCACAATGCAATTGAAAACACACGATAATGCTGTGCTTCTGTTTGAGCTTCTGACAGTGTTTATGCTTTTACGACCGACTCGACAAAGAGTCCCGACAAACTCACACCACATGCATGTCGTACGTAATATCTGCGAGGTGTTCTCCGGCGTTCCTGCGTAAAGTTCGGTGTTTGGCAGGTCCTGAGCTTGGACCTTCTTTTTGGAGCTGTCACTGCCTCATTGCCGGAGCTAAGAAAAAAAAAAGAAGCAAAAATGAAAAATGAACACGAACCAAAACAAAACAAAAATGCAACTTTTTTTTCGTGAAATGACACAACGCGCGCGAGGCCACAGTAATAGCCAAAGAGGCATGTCCAACGCCGTCCATACCGTTCACGATCGGACACGATGTGGACAATGTGTGAAAATGTGGACATGGTGGAACCTTGTAAGACGTAAGAAGGTAGCACTTTCGTAATAAGGTCGACCTTCTAGACCAGCAGGACCCGTTCGCACACCAGCAGCCGCCTTCTTCTTTTGTTTTGCCTGCCGTCGGCAATATCGCCTTCCTTGTCTTCCTTGCCTTCTTTGAAGGTTCTTTCGCCTCTGTTCTCTCGCGTACAAGTACCCGCTCAATGGCGTCGTTTTCTATCCTTTTTTAGTATTTACTGAGTACGGCATGGTCTTGGCGGGACGGTACGGAGGGAGTGACCCAATTTCGCGGTTTCGCTCTGATGGCATTGAAGGCCATTCACGTTCTTCAATGTCTTGAATTTTCCACTACATTGCCTATCCGCGATAGCATCAACAGAACCCTTGCCCCAAGGCTAGGCTGTGTCCGTCAGCCTACTTTTGCATGTCGTAGAATTTTTCTTTCATATTTTTTTCTCTCTATCAGATTTCGATATTAGGTAATTTTGCATTGAAAAACGCGAAATATGGCGTTTTTCTTCACTCCAGCTGCGAAAGCGGACTTTAACAATACGCAATACGGACGAAGGAAGCCGGCGTGAAAAAAACCAGATGCAAAGGAAAAATTTATCAGATCTAGCTCAGGATCAGACCTCACTCGCAGAAAAATAAACGTACACTTTTTCCCCTGGACGAGTTCCGATCTGGAATCAGAGTTCAAATTTTCAAGGTGAGAAAGAAGAAAAGTCAAAAGTCAAACAAAACGTCCACACGTTCACAACAGAGTGGATGCCGTAATTCATACCCCCTTCACACCGTCTTCTCACCGTTTTGTTCGCGTGCTACTAGTGCCCGACCACTCGTTTTGTTGCAACGGGGAACGTGAATGACATGGCGACAAGAATGGATCGTGAAATTTCAACTGTAATAATAATGGACGTATTGTCTACTGAGTAGAACTGGCACCCTGATGAAAATCTCTTTAAATTGTGGATTTGGCCCTGTCCTCAAACAGGAAGCAGCAAAAGCCCTGTCAGAGGGCCAGAAGTGAGCTGAGGGAGAGGACTCCACTGACACTGGAATATATAAAATAAAATAAAAGTGAACAGCGGCTGGACGCGGCGGCGGAAAGCAGAGGCTCTTACTCTCTCACTTCTTTCTCACTCTGAGACCAGGCCCAGGCAGGCAGTTGCCATTTTTGGGTACGAGTCACGATAATAGCCCCAGCCCAGCCAGACAAGCAAAAACGAAATATTACCAAAGACGGCAATTTTCACCTAACCATCAGTTAAGCGTGAGACTTACTCTTTTCGTACGTGCTTCTTCACCGCACACATACACACATCGTGCGCTGTCTGTTTTCTTCTTGTCGTCAATCTCTCCCGTCCAAGCCGGTGACTCGTCATACGGTACAACCAGAAGTCCTTCTAGAAGTTCTCGCATCCTTCTCTTCCGTGCATCATGTTCTCTGCCTCCGTTTTGCTTCCTGTTGTTTTCTCTGCAAACTCATTCTTCTCGTATTGATTTGCCTCCTCCACATTATTACTAGGCAACGTTCCACTTCTATCCATTGCACCCATCGACGGTGTCTCCATCTTTTGCCGCGTCTTTCCTTTCATGTTTTTCACGGACTGCTGCTGTTCACACTCCCCCATTCCCACTTCCACCCCGTTCTCCGTTTTGTGTTCTCCATTTTCTAATTTTATGGATGGACATCGAGTACGTTTAGAACGTCTAGAACGTTAGAATGGAAAGCCAATGGCAAGGCAATGGCAAAAGTCGATGACATTGGTCAATGGCAAAAAACGTAAAAATACGGTGAATGGCAAATAGTGTAGAAGATCCTCCTTCCTGATACGGTGAACCTTCCGTTCGTGGTGAATAACACAAGCAGTTGGAGAGTGAAGAGTTTTTTTTTCGCCCGTATTTTCTAGCAGTTTCGCCCAGACACCAAGAAGAAACACGCAAAACCACACAAAAGCAGGCAAAGAGTCCCATCGGCGTTACGAGAAGAGAACTGAAAAAGGCCCGTCTCGACTTTCCCTTTTGGGACAAGGCTCAGAAGAGACTCCAAAGAAAGGTCCACCGTTTTGCCTTGTAGGCCCCCAGTGGCCCATCGGAGCTCGCCGGTGCGGGTGACTGGGACAGTCTCGCCCGCCGCCTTACAGCTTCACCGTAAGTGTAAGAGAAGACAAAACGGCATGGAGCGGCGTACGTAAACACTAGACACTGACAGACGAGGCTGATGGAAGTGGCCGATGATTTGGTAATGAAAACTCACGATGATTTATCCAGACTCCATTTTGCCTCTTTTTTTTATCTGAAATTGTGGACGTTTGGCCGCCAATTTCTCCTTTCTACCAATTTATGACAGAACTTTTCGTTTGTTTTTTCTTCAAAACCTTGTCACCGTACATTTGGGCGTGCAGTTCGCCCAAACACAACACGAACATCGTCGTTTTGACAGCTGATCGTGAACGGCAGGCGGAGATACGTCGCTAAATGTTCGGCGTCGCCATCGTCGGGCTACATGCAACATACACACATGCAACCTGCAACAGTCTGTGTCAATTGTTCTACTCCATTCTCGTAACTCCTTTTCTTGGTATTTCTCTGGACGCCAAATTCAACCTTAAGTACCAAACGACACCAAACGGCGAGGCCCGCGTGCGTATGACTCGGGCACGCCTCACCCGCAGCCCGCCCTCGTCCACCTTCGTCCGTTTGTCTACACGTCGAAAGCTCCACAGGGCCATAGGACTCTTCCCTTTCCTCTACCCAACGGCCGGCTCCTAGTCTCCTTTCCTGTTTCCTTCGTTGCTCCTCTGACTTTTGACTTCTTCCATGGGAGCTTCCTCTCCGGAAGATTTCCTTCTAGAAGGATGTACCCCAGATCGCTAAACAGTATGCACGGTCGTCACACGAATTTCGTAGCCTGTGCATAGATGGTGTCTGCGGTTTCCATCCGTTTTGCCACAGACTGGCTGCACACTCCCAATGCCTGCGTAAATCGCCGTTGATCGGTGCCTCTCCGAAGGGGGGTGAACCTATGAAATGACACCCATCAACTGCGTTGTACTGTGATGGCCCATGCTGCAGGCCGTCGAAACTTATGGCCGTTCCCATGTTCCTCCATAGGTCTGGACCAATGACAGCTTGCACGGCTGTTGCCGCGTCTGTTTTTTTTTTCTTTCGAATGGGGGCTGTTGTGTGATGGCTGCTCATTGGTGGGTGGTCAGGGCCACAGCGTAGAGCCTGCCGAGCTCCTCCTCTGTAGATGGCCCCGGATGGCTAGTCTTGGGAAAGTCGTGGGTTCTACCAAGTTTGTGCATATTTGTGTAAAGAATGAGGGTTGGAGCTGGGGGTGGTCGCTGGTATGGGTGATGGGCCCATCGCGATGCTATTCGGCTGGACCCATGATGACTCGTTGGTATGCATCGCGATGCTAGATCTCTCGAGCATCTGCGGGCGTCGACAGAATCTGTTGCCTTCGGGGGAACAGTCTCAGCCTCACCTCGGATTTTGCATAAGGTCTCGTGGAAGAATATGTCCCCATTGCTCGTCCGGACTACGACCGGGTGCCGGGCAATGCGTTCTCTTCGTGCCGGATGCCCGGACTCGACAAATGGTCTGGCAAGACAGCTCAGCCAATTCCCATTTCCAGAGAATGCCGACTGCCAGCCAGCCTTTGCCTCTCTCTAGATCTTGTACCCCATGTACTTCATGTACCCGCCGGCAATCGCCAGACTCGGCACTGCCCACGCCAGGTTCAGCTCAATCACGGACCAGATCCACAGGCAGCCAATGGGCGGCGCCTGTTTTAGGACCGCAATGTAGCTGTACTCGTTGGTGATGTGGATTAGGTAGCAGCCCGTGACGGTGCTCGTCAAGAAGAAGATCATCTGGCGCAGCGGGTCTTGGTAGCGGGTGGGCAGGCCCGGAATCAAACGCGGGTCGGACGGGTGCCGGTGCAGGTTGTAGAAGATCAAGCAAAAGACGCCCACAGCTTGAAGCGATCGCTTGATGACGACGTGCCACTCAATCTCGACGGCATACTGGTTCTGGACGAGGACATCCAAAGTAAAGTGCAGCATGGCAAGGCTGACGCACCACAACAAGGTGTCGAGGATGCGTTCGGCGAGGGGAGACACGGTAGCTTCCTCTTCTTCCTCATCGTCACTGTCACTGTCGTCGTCGTCAGAGCCGGTCTGGCCCCCTTCTCCTTGTTGAGCTGCCGCTGGCGAGCATCGGCTTGTTGGAACAGGTTCTGCTCGCCGGCAAAGTCGAGGAGCGTCTTGCCCTGGGGCGCCGAGCGGTCCGGCTGGACGAGCTTGATGCCGGCGGCGTCAATGTCGGCGGCCGGAGAAGCGGCAGCAGCGGCAGTCTCCTTGCGAGACTTGCGAGTCGTTTTGGCCATGTCGGAGGTGGAAGGTTGTGTCGGGAAGAAAGGGTGGGAGGATGTCGTAGATCAATCAGATAGCCGGATTGCACCTGTCGTATTAGCCGGAGGTTAAAGCTGGCTATCGTGGTAGCTTCGAGGTAGCTGTTGGGAGCTGTCGAGGTGTGGTTGCCAATTCGTGGAGCTTCAAAAGAGAGCTTGGAACACGTGTAGCTTTTTGGTAGAGCTTTTTGGACGCGCTGAACATTGATAATCTTACGGGCGTGTTTTCGACCAGGGAAACAGCAAAGGAACAGCGGACCGCGTCAATGCACGGCCACGCCAAAAAGGAAGGCGCGCCTGGCTTGGCTCTTTCCCCTGTTCAGTCGCCTGTCCATTATGCACTTGGGTGCCCCCAAACCGGGAATTTTGGAGGCGGCCAGCTATGAAATCATGCAGCGCTGCAAAGCGGATCTTAGCGCCAAATCGCAAGCTGTCTTCTGGTGGTTGCTAGTGGCTCCTTCTGTTTTATGGCTGTTCTTGTGTCGCCTCGTGCCTTCCCTGTGCCTGACGCTGTAATTAAACCCCCTCTTCGCGCTCTTTGCGCCCGCTACAGAAACCAGATCATATCGAAGTTTGAGCTTGTGACCTGGAAAAAGGAGGGGATACTTTGAGACCGAGATACATTTTGACTTGGAGATACCGCGTGCTCATAAAACGACCGAGACGCGGGCCCCAACAAAATTAGCTGCGCATAGCAAACTGGGACCAGTTAATTACAGTTTTCGCTCAGCCCGTGTTTTCTCTCTATTTTTCTTGTCTCTCCTTATTTCTCGTCACTTTGCGACCCGAGCCCGCGGTCCGAAAACGAAACTGTACTTCTTTTTGACCAGGGGGTCTTATTGACTTTATTGTCTTCCTCTACTAGGGCCAGGTGGCATTATCGCCGTTGTACGACGTATTACACACTACACTGGGTCGCGACTTCCTTCGCACGAGACCACCCACACCACGACCGCGCCTTCCTTTCGATTTTCTTTTGTCGCAACTTCCAACTGCCGCATTTGTCGCGTGCGCGAGCGAGCCCCTTTTTGCTTTTCGACTCTTTCGACTCTACCTACAATTTGCTTCTCGACAGCTTCCTCACTCTCGACAGACCCCCTCCCACCCCACCATGAGCTTCCTGACGATCCTGGGCGCGCTCGTCGTGCTCGTCCCCGTCCTCTACATGTACACCGTCTCCGTCGTCGCCGGCCGGTTCCCGACCTTGCGCAACAAGCGCATTTGCCTCTTGATCGCCCACCCGGACGACGAGGCCATGTTCTTTGCGCCGTCGGTGCTCGCCCTGACGAAGCCCGAAACGGGCAACCACGTCAAGATTCTGTGCTTGAGCAGCGGCAATGCCGCGGGGCTCGGCGAGACGCGCAAGCGCGAACTGGTCAAGAGCGCCATGACGCTGGGCCTGCGCGCCGAGGACGACGTCTTTGTGGTGGACAGCCCCGACTTCCAGGACAGCATGACCACCGAGTGGGACAGCCAGACGATTGCGACGCTACTGGCGAGTGCGTTCACGCCTCCCGTGCCGGGGGCCAAGAAGAATTGCGGACTCTCCACCGGCGGCCACGATTGACGTTTTGGTGACATTTGACGACCACGGCGTCTCGGGCCACCCCAACCATATTTCCTTGTACCGCGGCGCACGCCGGTTCGTCGCCGCTCTGATCCAGGGCAAGCCGGGATGGCGCCCACCGGTGGACTTGTATACGTTGACCACAGTGTCTATTGTGCGCAAGTACACGTGGGTCTTTGACGTCCTCCCTACAGTTGTGTCGTGGGTTTCCGGTTGCGGTCGGCCGACCCCAAGATTGCCAAGACCAAGGAGCACCCGGGTGCGCTGGTGTACCTGGCGGATCTTAACCCCTCGGCGACGGGCGGTGGACTAGGCACGGCATGGCGGGCCATGACGACGGCGCACAAGAGCCAGATGGTGTGGTTCCGGTACGGCTGGATTGCGCTGAGCCGGTACATGGTGATGAACGATCTGCGGCTGGAGGGCAACTTTGGCCCCAACGATCTGAAGAAGCCATGAGCAAACGAAGATGCGAAAGTGCGAAGCACTTGAGCTACTCTCGACAAGGCGGCCGAGCCAACACAGCAGCAGCATCACCATCGCATGGTTAAGGACGTCGACCAACATCAAGAACAAAAAACAAATCTACAAAAAACGACAAAAAAATATAAACGAATTTACGACCTATTTCTATTTCAAACTCTATTTTACAGCACACAAGTTTTCACCAAACACATATAATCGCATAATGTGGTCCAGCTCTGTAAACACTGCAGGCTGGAGAGGATAGGAGAAAGGAAAGAGAAGAGATGAAGAGGGCAGCAGATTTCGTATGTCTGGGTTTAAGGGCCGGGACATTGCACATTGCATCGTCAAGGCGGCCTCATCCTAATATTTCCTAAAATCATATTTATATACCAGACTGTATCAATTTTTGGGGACAGAGTTGCAACCTGTATATATCGAAAGGAGCAATGGGGGTTTGAGAAGACAAATCACTTCACAATATTCACGGGAAATATTATATAAACACAAATCAAACTTAAATAAATAAATCAAATAAATAAATAAATACGAGGCAAAATGTATGTACAAAACGACTGACATGCCTCAAGCAAACTCACGAATCAATGACTCGCGGTTACTGCCGGGCACGCCTCTACTGTTGACCAAAACATTGGGCTTGGCCCGCTGCCGCGTGACGATGCGCCGCAGATCGGCACCTGGCAAAAACCGTCGGTCATACCACCGCAGCTGCTCCGCCGTCAGGACGTTACCGGCCTTGTCCACTACCGTGTCGTGGGCAATGTCGTCAATGTCAATCTTGATCTTGACCTTGTAGTCTTCCATGCTATCCTGGCCAGGTTCTGTCTTGGCCACCTGCATACCGGACTTCTCAGCGGCACTCTTTCTGGTGACGGAGGACCCAGAAAAAAATTGGGGATCAAAGTGGTCCACGGCATTTGGCTCGCCGTACGGGTCTGCCTCGTCGAGAACAGCGGGTCTTTGGTCCGGAACCGTGCCGACGGACGAGTTGTGGGAATCTTGAATGCAATCTTCTCCGACACGAGCTTGGAGTGGTTGTGCGGCTCACGCAGCGTCACGGTGCCTGTGGGTGTGGTGTACCATGTGTAGCGGTGAACAAACGGCCGAAATTCGTCAATGACTTTAGGGATGATACGGGAAATGAGTTCATCACCGGCTTCGGCACGGGCACTTCTCTTCAAGATGTGCAGGCACCACGAGTGGAAGTAGAACCACACGCGCCACTTTTCGGCAACGATGCGCTGCAGACGGTAGTTGGCGGCGCCGCGGTCACGGTGTAGGAGCTGGCGGGTCTCGGCGACCAGCTGCATAGCCTCGACTTGCTTGGTCAACAAGGTCTGGTAGTGCGGCTTGAGCTCACGCATGAGGTGGAGGGCTGGCAGGACCGACGAGTCGTTGCTAAGCATGGACTTGATCAAAATATTGTACTGCTCGAAGCCGGGCTTCACGCCGTACGGCTCCGACGTCATGACGCCCAGATCGCCTTGACCATACCGCGCGACGTGCTGCGCTGCGGGTAGCCGGCAATTTCAAACTCCCGAGTAACCTGCGGCGAAGACATAGCATAGGCCCAGTTGAGCAGATCGTACCATGTCCGGTCGGGGATTTTGATATTGTATTCTTGGGAGATGTGGGTCACCGTCTGTAGCGCCAACGGGACCATGTTGTTGCCGCAGTAGATCTGCACAACCGCATCCAGGAGCGTGGCAGACGGGTACATCGGCGAGTCCCTGGGGAGCTCTCTGCTTCCCGTTACCGTGTGCCCGCGGGTGTTCTTGATGCGTCGTGTCTTCACTCCGAATCTCTTCAGAAGCATGTCCTGGAGCATGAACAATGACGAATTGCGGCCAAGTCCAATAAATGCAGCAGCCTGGACACGCTCGTCGTGTCCTTGGCCGGCAATGCATGCCTTGGTATACACCTTTGTGAGGGCCTTTTTGCTACGGAGGACACGCGTGAGGTGCTCGGAACGGTCGGGCATGTTGATGTTCTGGCCGAAGCGGTTGCAGCATGCCACGCTCGGCACGGATGCGGATGCGTTCGAGGTGGTAGAGTCGGGAGTTGTGGATGATCTTCTTCATGCGGTGCATATTCACGGCCCGCAAGCGCATGCGGAAAGGATCGTGCTGCACATAAAGACGTTCTGTCAGGAAACGTGCACGCAAAATTCGGCGTACAGTTTGGAATGGCGCATCATCGTGTATCCATGGGGGACCATCTTCTTCCAGATTAGCTTGGCTGTGACCATGTCCGAAGCCGCACCAGCCGCACGCAAAAGCACGATGAAGTCGTTGAGCAATAGTTTACCGCTCTCTCCTAGAACGTCCGTCCGCAGGTTCCAAATGTAGAGAAGCGTGTGAAGAAGGCGTGCGTAGATGATGCGGATGCCATAAACGTTGACGGCAGTCCGAGGGGTGTCAGTTGAGCCATGCTGGGTGAGACGGGAATATCGGCGAGCGCGTCGACTTTTTCGACACGACATAGGGGTCGAGCATACGCAGGGCTTCGGCGAAGATAACAGGAGGAAGACGCGCAATGACTTCTGCCCGACTTTGTCTTTCCTGTTCCACCTGCTCCGGATCAACGTGTTTCTGGCCATCAGCAGGGCTGAGGGCAACGACGGGATTTGTCAGCCAGTTGAAGAGAGACTGAGAGTCTTTTTCGCGCAGAGATTGGAGGACAAAGTCGAGGCGTTGGTCGGATGTGGCGAGTCGAGCCGTGCGCTCACGCGACGTTGTTGTCATCGCGGACTCTTCGGTGGATGTGTCGGGAAGGGGCCGAGAAAAGGACTTTTGGCGTTGCTTGTCTGGCAGAGAAAGGAGAATATCGCGCAGAATCAAGATCTCGTCTCCGGGTCTGGACTGTCGTGAAGAAGCGACTGGCCGGTGTGGTTGTGTTGAGGATACACCGGCGAAAGCATCCCATGGTGCCGATGCATCACCGTTTGCTGGTGCATCATCATGGGATGGCCATGATGATGTGTTGGACGAGGCAATGTTCGTTCTTGACCTTCTTCTTGATGAGCGAGATGATGGATCTGTTGAGCGTCTTGTCGATGCGTCAGCCCAAGAAGCCCACGATGAGGTGTTGTCCGAAACAACCTCTGCAAACGATCGCCGGCTCGGTTTGTCGAGTCTATTTTTGAGGACACGCGACGATGTGCCTCGCGGCGAGCCCGTGAGAATGCCAATACGCGAGCGTAGGGCCGCCGGGGCCCATACTGCGGTGTTCATCGCGAAATGGTGATTCTGTCGTCGTGCAGGCGTTCAATATGTTGAGAAAATGCATGCATCAAAAGCAAAACAACAGCAGCACATGAAAATTGTTGGAAGAAATGGCTCACACATAATTCTACGGCAAAGGGAACGGAAAGGGGGAAGACCTGACCCCCAATGCGACATCTGTTGGGTAATATTGTCCCCCATCTCGGAAGGTACACACCCAAACATCCAAAGGAGGCAGGGACATCAGCCTGCCCTCAGTGCCAGACAGAGAAGGTGCGAGGTGCGCACGCATGTTCGCCGGAGGCTCCTTCCTCTCCTTCCTCTCCCCCCAAGTCTGGGGAAAATGGGGAACGCCATTGCCTTAGGCGCCGTTTCCCCGTATTTTCTGGTGTCTTGGGCTGTTTTTGGTGCGTTTTGGTGCGTATTTCCCCCTCTTTTCGCGGCGCCAGTGGGTACGATCAGCCCCCTGTGTAAGTCGTTTTCGACGCCAGTGTCCCCTGTCTTGGTCTGTTTTGGTCGCTAGAGCGTCTTTTGCAAAAGAGGAGTCGAGGCAAAATGGGTCCACTGGCTGAGTGGGAAGGAACGGACTTGCTGCCAGTCACTGGAAAGGGCTCCACCCCAGTTGAATACAGGAGGCAAGTCCGACGCTATTTCTCTCGCTGCCAAAAAGGACAGGCCTCTGTGACTTCTGGTCGCACTTGCCTGTCCTGGGTTTGCGCTAGTCCTTTTTTGACACGCTTCTTTTGCTCGCTGCTTCGGCGCGGCCACACATTTATCCGCGACCAAAGGCTAGAGCTTGGAACTGAAGCTACCGCCCAGACAGCAAGGCCCGGCCGCCCTCTGCTGCAATTGCCTGGTGGGACCCCACTAAATCAACGTGCTGAACGATCGCGAAAACCCAATCGCTCGCTACGACCAAGCTTCACTTTGCGCTGACGTATTGCTCCCGGCCACCACTCCGATCCCACGACCACCGAGCCGACGACGACCCCTGCCCGATAGACCTCTCAATTCTCCTTACCTCCCACCCACCTGCACACCATGGCCGACGACGCGTCCGACGCAGGCCCGGTCTCGGAGCCGCTCGACCTTGTGAAGCTCCTCCTCGACGAGCTGGTGTTTGTCAAGCTGCGCGGCGACCGTGAGCTCAAGGGCCGGCTACACGTATGTTGATTCGACACCTAGGAATACGGAGCAGAATCGCGCTTGCTGGACGATAGCTAACCCGCGCTACAGGCCTACGACAGCCATTGCAACCTTGTGCTGGGCGACGTTGAGGAGACAATCTACGTGACGGAGGAGGATGACGACGAGGAAGAGACACCAGACGTTCGGGTGCGTATTCGACACTGCACCAGAGACATGCACGCTGGAGGACCATTGCTAACCTTATCCCTGTGTTGCGACAGACTGTGAGCCGGAAGTCGGAGATGCTGTTTGTTCGTGGTAAGTTATCGAGACGCCATTTGTGGCTATGCCCGGCCTAAACTTTCTTGAGTGGACATCTTGCTGACCATACCTCTTTCAGGTGATTCGGTTGTCTTGATATCACCAGTACCGCAGAGCTGAGCGCGCCCGTGACAAGCGAGCGGCACCACATACAAAGCGAGACGCCCGGAGGACCAAACCCACCCTACACGAGATGCACGACACGACACCCCACGCACAAACGACCGCATCAGACGGGAACTGAACGGCCCGACGACATCTACGTGAATCAATGCATCCGGAAACCTGGAAGTGCCATGATACACAGTCGGCATTGGAAATAAGAGGGGAAGACCCTCGCCATGTCCCGACAATCACATTTTGAATTTTAAGCGAACTCAAGGCCCTGCCTTCTGACATAGCGGCCCAAATAAAATATCATAATATTTTGTACTCAAACCAAACGGAACAAAAAGACTGTATTTAAGAAAAAAAAACCATCAGAAAGCATAACAAGAAACTATCATTAACGGCATATTCCCCTTTTCCAAGCAATAACAAATCAACAACAGTACTGTCTCGGTGATGAGCTCCTAAATGCAACGCCATGGTCCCTGGAAATAACGAACGTATGTAATCCGATGATAAAAAAAAAGAACAAAAGAAGAGTCAATCCGAATGGCACAGAATAAAGAAATAAGAACATAAACAAAAATCAAGTCATACTGGGAAGAGAGTAAACCAACGCGCTGTAAGCACACAATAAAGGAAACAATGAAGTGGACGATAAGAGGCTGATATCAAGCCGCCGGGGTGGCTCAGATGGGCCCGGAGCACCATCACCTGGTGTCGGTGGTGCACTGTCCGAGCTCGACTTGAAGGACTTGGACGACTTTGAACCGCCACGCCGGCGATGACGATGGCGGTGCTTCTTCTTGCGGCCAGTACGGATGCGGATGGAGTAGCGATACCGATACATAAACGCTACCACACATACCACAAACAGTGTCAAGAAGACAGACACAACGACAGCAATGGTGACGTTGGTGGCCTGGGCACTTTGCCGCTTGGCAAGGACGCTCATCGTAGCCTTTCCGTCATCATGGTCAAGTATTTCGGGCAGTGCATAACCGCATAGAGATTGTATGGCTGACCAAAACCAGCCGCCCGTTTGGGTTGCCGCTACATGGTGGTCAGAGGCCGGGGGCAGTATGGAGGAGGAGACCGAAGATGACGCCGAGTATGGCGACAAAGGAGGGATTGGGTAAGGTGAAGGCGGTATGTACATCTAAACGCCCAATTGCATGATTCAACAATGAGCATAAAGAGGGACCGAAGAAGAGATGCACAAGGCAAGATCCGAAGATGAGATGTAAACAATAAGATCCGAAGAGAGATATATTGGTAATCGTGGCTTGCGTCGAAGGTACCGATGGTATGGTTGAGCGTGGAGAGCGGAAGTAGGTCGTTGGGATCGATCTGTCTGTTGGCAAGACCGATTGGGCAGCTGAGGTAAATATGAGACGAGGATGTCGGATGGAAACGGACACTCGACTGTACAGTGCAGCATAAGCTATAGCCACAGACGTATAATAGAGTGAAGATAGAGACGCTGGTTGGCGGTGAATATCAATGGTGTCAAACAAACGACAAACGACAAACGAATAGTGAGTAAAGACCAAAGAAAAGAAACAAACAGAACCAAAAGAGGAAGAGAAGGAGAGCAGAAAAATAAAAACAAAAACAAGAGACAAACAGACAGCAAACTGTATGCAGGGCGGCGGAGACGACGAGGATATATCGCATGGGAAAAGTTGGGACTTGCAGGAGAATGAGTTTTAACTTCGAAGAGCTGTGTGGGGGTGACTTTGCGCATCGTCGGCGCCGGCGCTTCCCTACCTCAGCGTACCGAGAGGGGAAAGCAAAGGCAAATAAAATTAACCAAAAACAAACAACTGGCTGCACTCGCAGAGCAAAACAATGGGTGTTCTCCACAATCACGGCTGGGCGGGAGAGTGAGAGGGAAAAGGTATGCGGTGCGACCATTGCGGGCGCTTTTTTTTTTTTCGATGCCAGGTGGAGACGCCGTGCAAACGCACGTTCGATGGATTGTCCGTTGCAGCCACCAGACTGACGAGTGAGAAGAGTGAGAGGTAGGAAGGATAGCCGGGTAGACAGCATAGAAGGACCAAAAAGGTGCACTCATCCAGATGCTACTGCATTCTGCAGCAATAAGATGTACAACGCAGGCCACCACGAGATAGGTCGGCTGTGCCGGGGACCGGTTGAAACTTTCTCATTTGCCCGTTCCTGTCATTTTCTGTCCCTTCTTTTCCACCACTGCTGGGTCAGATACAGACTGCAGCGGCTGCATATGGCGGACTGTGTGGTGTGTTGAAAACACGGTGCCAGTATTGTGGAGGTGGCGGACCTGATATATTGAACCGGGTCTGGCCTGGCTTTCTCTTGCACATTGGGCTTGGATTTGGATTTGTGTTCGGTTTTTGCCTTGCGTTGGGCACTGCGGCACACGATGCTGTGTTCTTGATACGATGGGCTCGAGAATAGACTGCATGGTACTGTCAGTTTGAAAGTTATCACAAGGTCAAAGGAAAGAAAAAAATAATTAAGAGAGAGGGAGTGAGAAGAATACTGATCAGCGGTAGCTCGATGAAGCTCAAAGAGGTGCCACAAAAGCAGGGCGATATGTCAGTTCGGAGTGTGAGTGTCGAGGGCATGCAGCATTAGCGTTGGGCAGCTGCACACGTTTGCAAACGCATCGACGGCATGGTGCATGCGGCCCTGGGAACTTGGGAAACTGACATCTCGAATCCTGCAGGGCGGTTAAATTGGGGAGAAAGAGACCAGAAAGTGACTGCGGATGAACGAATTTGATGTCGATTGAAAATAAAGGAGCTGCCAGTCTACCTCGCATCTATTAAGAAAGTTGAGGCGAACGTCAGAATGACGGGGACAAGTCCTGCTATGCTGTTGGAGACAATTGACTCTGATCGTGGATTAAATTGAACGGATGAAGTGAGGAGAATATGAGAAGTAGGAAGTCTGGTCAACAAAAGTCCAGGATACAAGTTGTCTATCACAGGAAAGAGCAAGAACGGCACGTCGTGCCCCCATAACTATTGTTCCTTCCGTAAAAATGGGCCTCTCATGGTATTTTTGACCAAAAAGGCACGAACCCATCGACATGGCGAGAATTCGGCAATTGCGACTTTGAGCAGCGCACAAAAAACGGCAAGAGCAGCCGAGGCGGGTGACGATAGGCCTTTTCTATGAGAAAAAAAAAGAAAAGAAAAAAAAAAGGCAGAAATACGGCAGAGGCTCCTCTCAGAACTATCCTTCCGCTTTCTGTCTTTAAAGTGCAGCTTGTCAATGAATGCATTTCGCCCCATGCAGGAGTTCAGTGAACGCAAACTGATCGGGCCCCAACGGCATCAATGCGACCTTGTGCTGCACAGCGACAGCCACTCAACGGTTGCCGCCTCGTTTTGCAGAGAGATCACATAGAAAACAAGCAAAAAAATGACAATCTACTCGAAGGGCCGCGAGTGTTCATTGTCTCCAGACTTTGGTCTCCCCGCAAACTGCGAGCTGTTCAAAGTTGCGTCGCACGCATCTGCGTCGGAGTCTGGTCCGAGCAGCTCGAGTCTTCGTGCAAAGTGAGTTTTGACAGGCCAATTGTTGGCGAAAGAAAGAAGCATGTTCGTGTTGAGTCTGTACGCAGCCTGTAGGACCCGAGAAACAAGGCGCTTTGCATTGGTATTTGACGGCCAATCGCGAAGCCAGCGCAAAGCGACAGACGGGCCCTTCAGCAGGCCATATATCACATTTCGGCCACAAAGAGTGTCGCAACAAGGTATCGTATTAACATTTGAGTATGTACAAATCTCCTCCTCATTATATTACACTTTCTCGCTCCCATGTTCTCATATCGTTTCACTCCGCCCTCACTTAATGATACACAATACAGTACACAACCGCCACCGCGGCCAGAGCCGGGTGCAGATTGGCAGAGCCAGTGGCTGCCGCATTCTTCGAAGATGTCGTCGTATGCTTCGCGGTCTGGCTGGCCTGGCTGGCCTCGCTGACCTGCAACGCGCTCGTCGCCAGGCTCGTGGCCATGCTGCCCAGGGAAGAGCGCGTCACTGAGTCCACAGTGGTCGCGCAGGGCGTGCCATACGACGAGGCACTCTCAACGTCCAGCAGCGTCGAGCAGGTCGTGTACACTGTGCTCGGCGTATTGCTCGAGTACACGAGGCCGGAATAGACGGTGCTGCTCGCATAGTCTGACAGAATAGCACCGAACGCGGGGCAGTCGGGCGCCTGGGCAATGTCGGCCGGGATGGACGAGTTGTCGGGCTGGTAGTTTTGCTGGACTTGCGACTCGACGCGGAACAAGAGCTCGGCCATTTCGGTGCCGCCACGCGCGGGGAAGTCGCACAGGTAGGTAAAGTTCCAGACGACGTTGACCTGGAGCTGGACGTGGCTGGTGTAGTTGAGTCGGCCGATCCAGTTGGTCATGTTGGAGTAGCCGATCTGGAGAGTGTTGTCTGAGATATTGGACGGGATAAAGCGGCCGCTGTCGAGGAAGTTGTCGATGCCGAGCGTCCGGTTGGGGTCGTAGATCTCGAAGCTCCAGACAAAGATGAGGTCGCCGACATTGCGGACTTCGGGCAGGCGTTGGACATTGATGGCAACGGGCAGGATCTCGGTTTCCCGGTAGGTCTCGTTGCGCGGGAAGATAACATCTAGCTCAAGAACGGGCAGGAAGGGTGCTGATGCGTCACTGCTGGATGTGCTGGTGCTACTGGCTGCAGAGACGGTTGCCGAAGACGATGACTGGGCGTGTGCGAGGCCCGAAAAACGCAATGCTGGCGATGCCTGCGAGGCGCATGGCAGACGCGAAAGCGCGCCGCGACGAAATGAACACCATTTTTTCGGTGCACTTGTGAAGTGTTGTTTGACGATAGGTGGGTGACAGAAAAAAGCGAGCGTAAATCGTAAGGAAAGAAACAACCCGGATAGGAACAAAATAAGAAAATAAGAAAAGGGCGAAGGAAGAGCCTTAATATTAGCTTAAGGTTCTTGCCCCACACATCGTCTTCTGAGCCTCATCTCAACACGGATGTTCGTGCCGTGTTGTGCAAGGGGGGGTCGTCGGTCAACGCTTTGGCAAAGGAACTGCCAAGCTGCTCGGCGGTACTCCGTACTACAGTGGTACGTAAGCACTCTGTTGTAAAACTCCGTATTAAAACAGCAAAGAGCGCGACCACGCGAGAATTGATTGACCGACAAAAAGAAAAAAGCATGCTGCGCCCGATTTGCTGCGCCGCGTATTTTCATGGTTCCAACATCGTGAACGTTCGCAAGGCGACACGTATTTTCCAAAAGGAGAAAAGAGAAACTCGTGTTAGCTCAGTGGGTCGTATGGCATAGTTTGTGGGTAGGGCGACTTCGGAATCCGATTTTGCAAATGTCGATGCGCTCAATTGCAAACTCTTACTGGTGGAGAGGCATGAAATAGGGGTAATTTCCCTAGGGCCTGGGCGCATTCAGGCAGTGAGCAAGGAGAGCAAGCGCCAAGCAGAGATCTCTTGGACAAATGCGACAGCAGAAGCGGCAATTTCCGGGGAATGGCGGAGGTGAAAGTCGAGGCAGTCGGGGCAAAAGTGAATATCGAGATGCATTTCTGTCGATCAGAGACAAATGGAAATGCAAAAAATAGTGCACTTTGCAAAGCTTAGTTATATGTCAAAAAGGAGAAGTAAACAAGCTCTGCTTCGTTCGCGCCTTCCACGATGTTAGTCTCCTCGAGCCTTCCTAATATGGCAGGAACACAGTGCCCGCACTTTCCTCTTCTGAAAAGGAAGGACCGACCGGTGAACTGCAATCAGTAGGAAAGAGTGCCCAAGAAACTATTCCCAACAATTTTTGGCCCAAATAAAAATATCCTTTTCTTCCTCATTTTCGATCAAGCATCACTTCCTTGCCACGAGTTCTCTATCCACCACGAATTCACAGTATCGCACCCGGCAGCGCCACGGTCCAAGCGCCGAGGTGGGCTGAACGGATTGTTTCATGCGGCCATTCTGAATTGGTCAAGGCTTCCCTCACTGTACGGCTGAGTCGAAGTGCAGCCTCGTCAGGCATACCAAATGAAATATCGTCACTTTTCTCAATTTATTTCAGTTCTTTTCTCGATCTCGAGCTCGACTAACCATGTACCCATTAACAAAATTTTACAGGCACAATTCAGACTGAAGCGCCCAAACCGACAATTCCCCTCCAACGATGAAGCTTTTCGACTGTCTCACGAAGCAGATTGCCGAGTTTGTGCAGGATGTGCCGCCCTACGCCATCCTATCCCACACGTGGGAGCTCAGAGAGCTAACGTTCGCCCTCATCACCCAGGCCAAAGATGCCCTCCGCAAAGGCAAGTCCTGCGAAGTCACACAGCGCAAGGGCTGGGCCAAGATTTATTGGGCGTGCGAGCAGGCCCTGAAAGACAACATCTACTATCTCTGGGTCGACACCATCTGCATCGACAAGACATCGTCTGCCGAACTGTCCGAGGCCATCAACTCCATGTACGCATACTATCGCAAGGCGGCCGTGTGCTATGTGTACATGTCCGACGTCTGCAATGGAACAAGCATGCTGTCGACGCCCGGACACGGCTCCTGCAGCTCAGACCGCGTTGTTCCGTTTGAAAAGAGCCGGTGGTTCCTACGCGGCTGGACCTTACAGGAACTCATTGCCCCACAGAACATGGCCTTTTTCGATCACCACTGGAACGAGATCACCACGAAAACGAAGTCGCTCACGTTGTTGGCTGGGGTCACGGGCATCGACGAATTCATACTCAATGGCGGCAATCTGCGACTTGTCAGCATTGCCCGCATCATGTCTTGGGCAGCACGTCGCATGACGACCAGAGAGGAGGACATGGCCTACTCCCTTTTGGGTCTCTTTGGCATTTCTATGCCGATGCTCTACGGCGAAGGGTCCGAGGCGTTTCTTCGGCTGCAAAAGGTCCTCATCGAGACATACAACGACCAGACGATCTTCGCATGGGAGTTCCCACCGGACAACACACTTGAGTGGGACGGCGTGCTAGCCCCGTCGCCGCGTGTCTTTCTCAACTCTGCAAATATCAGTCCCAGAGAGTATAGCTTCGCATCCTCAAAGATGTCATGGAAGGTTAAGCCAACGACTATCACCAGTCGCGGCGTCTTGTTCAACTCGTGCGTCTTTGCTGCAAAGACTCTTTTTGAACTGCCCCGTCTCCAGGGAACTGTCATGCTCGGTTGTGTGGACATGGCACAGAAGGGCTCTATGCACCCTTCAAGCCTGGTCACCATTGACGTCGAGTTCACCGACAGCACCCGCCAACGCTGCATACGAAGACGCAACACACCCCTGCGTATGCGGAGCGGCCGCAGTTTGACTGAAGTCCATGACATCTACGCCAAGGCATCCGGCTCCTATGCGATCTGGGATCGTTCTACCGACAAGCATTGTGTTGTTCAAATCTGCACACTTCCCAAATGGCCGCCGGGGCATTCTTACACGCGCATTTTCTCAACGGCGGACGCACACGACCATCCACCGGGGCTGCAACTTGTTGTCCGTAACTGTTCGTTTATTATCTATAGACAAAACGTAACTTCGACTGGGCGCGTGTCTACGGACGACGAAATCGACGAGATCCATCACAAAACACCCCACTTTGTCATTTATCTTGTCCACAGAGCGCATCTAGGCTTGGCCTCTGATTTTGATCTGGAGCTTGCCTCATCGGGCACGACCCCAGCTGGCCTGGCCCTCGCTGTGCGCTCCTATGAAGGATATGCAGCCGTCCTGGACAGCATCAGCGCACTGGGACCGATCTGACATGGTGTGATCTGTCGTCTCGGGCGATAGAGTACCAGCGTCCCGGCGTCCGACTCAACGCAAACCTCAATGTGTCCGACACGGACGGCTCGTATTGCCTAGATCTCTTTGCGCATCCTGCCGACGAATTGGCCGAATGCAAGTTCTCACGAATGGAGGACTGGCGCAAGGATCCGCAGTCATGAAGAGCGCCACCTACCGTCCCGCCATGGCCGTGTGCACAGGAAGGCTCTCCAAAGTATGCGTCGCCAGGTGCAGGTGCTCGCCGAGGCTTGACAACATCCTCAAAAGCTCACTGCGGACCTCGTCACGTTCGGCAATGCCCTGCAAGACGCGGTTTGTGGGAATCATTGGCACTGGTGGAAGCGTCCGAGGCAAATTTTCTGTCTCCTCTACCTGGGTGGCCTTTGGGTCGAGTATGCTTTGTGTTTCAGGCGTGTCAAACTCGAATGGTGCATCGTCGTTCGCGTCGTCGTTATTGTCGCCATCTGAGCCAGTGCCAGCCACATCATCAAGGTCGATCAAGCTGACAGTCGACGCTCTGTTCCACGGGATGTCCTGACTGATACCAGATCGCACCGGCTCGATGGAAGAGTCTACCAACGAAACCTGCCCGTTTGTCGGTGACTTAGCTGCTACCGGGAACGTCCAGTCTTGTGTGCGGTGTCGCATAGCACTTAGACTGCTCTTACTGGCGTCGGCTCCTCGACCCGGTCGAATGGTGCCCTGGTTGGCTGTGTCCAAATCCCTGCTGCCTGGCCGCTCGTCTACAGCCATCGACAAGTCCAAATCAATCAATGACTCCCGGTCCCGCTCATTCGAATAACTGCGGAGAGGCAAGTCTGACGCCCGAGACGAGGATGAGGGGGGTTAGGGTCGAGGATAAGAGGTGGCGGTGGACGTCGGCCATAGGCTGCCCTGGCTTTGTCGCGGTAGCTTGTGAGCGTGTTTGGGTTGAATGCTCCCTGCAGCGGAACCTCAGGCAAAGCTCTCTCTTGATTTGCCTGTCGCCGGCGAATACGGGACTGAAGCGGAAGTGACGGTGGTGATGCAAGCGGCAAGGGTGGTAGTGGCTTTGGTGTTGGTGGCAGCGATGGGCTCCTGTCAAGAGAAATGCCATACGCCTCATACACAGCGAGCGTATTGGCCTCATAATCCAACGAGAACGAATCGCCAGAGTCGTCGTCATCGTCGTCGTCGTCATCCCCTCCGTCGATATTCTCGAAATTCCAGTCCGGAACATTTGTCGTCAGATCGTCATCAGTGTCACCGACCCCCCTTGCACCGCCAGCTGAGAACAACGATACACGACCGCCACCGCGTGCCTGCCAGAGCTGATAAGCCGAAAGCAGAGTCGACAAAGAAGACGTCGGGTGCGAGTTGGTTGTGCCCACGATATATCGAAGCCGCTGCACCTGTTCGATCGAAGGCCGCTGTGTTGGGTTGTGCACCATACAAGCAGCAACGAGCTCCTTCAGACCATCCGAGTACTGGTTTCCAACAAGCCGCGGGCAGTTTTGCTCGAGATACGACCCAAACGACGACATATCGAAGCCTCCTCCCGCTCCTGCCAGTGTTCGAGTTGCATTGGGCGGTAGGCCCGTGGCGACCTCGTATGCCATGGACCCGAATGCCCAAATATCGACCTCGGTGCCGTACTCAACGTCGGCGCGAAAAAGCTCGGGCGCCATCCAGTGCAGCGTTCCTGTCACAGTGCGGCGCTTGTCCACAGCCGTCTCAACGAAGCCGGCAACACCAAAATCGCACAGCTGAACGCGGGACGGCGTCTTCTCTCCAACAACCACATCCGCCTCTGGCAAGTCGGCCACCAAGACGTTGGCACATTTGATATCGCGGTGGATGATGCCTTGGCCATGCACCCAGTACAGCGCCTCAGCCACTTCCCGCAAAATGGGCACAATCCACTTTTCCGGCAGATGGCCCGTCGGCCGCATCAAAGTAGCCACGCTGCCGCCGCCGCAGTACTCGGTGACCATCCACACTGTGGGCCCCACGAGCAGCGAGTCGAGCACAGTGTTAATGTTGCGCGCACCGCTAGCGCCGAGCAGCTGCAGTGTGCGAATTTCTTTGAGGACGTCACCAAAGGTGTCGACTACGGCCGTGGGAGGTTGTCGTGCTGTCTCATCGCCGGCTGCAGAGGGTGCGTCCGTCGCGGCACCAGTGACAGCGGCGTCGCCCTCTTCGATGCTGATAATTTTTGACTGCGACGACATTTTCTCTCTTTGTTGATGTCGCCTTAAATACGCGGCCGAAACTGCCTTTGCCAATGAGCTCGGTCAAGACATACGGCGGCGGGTCGCTGTTGGTGGCCGTGCAGTCGCGCAGGACGGCGGCCTGGGTGCGGCGGGCTTCGTCAATGGCCTTGGCCCGTATCTGTGACGGCACTGCCGGCACGGCCAAACTTTGTCGGCGGTCCATCAATATTGAGTAAGTGAAGTTGTTTTGTGTGATGTGTGTTGTGTTGTAGAATCCGAAATTGGCGAACGTGTGACATGTGCTGAAGGTGTGTCAGTTTCGGTAGTTGGCTGTCGCGATATGTGCAGTATTAATGGCATTCTCAGGTTCCCTCCATTGCGTGCAGTTGTGATAATACTGTTGTTATTGCTATTAATCGACTTTCTTCCATCTTGATTCTGCCGTGTGTTTTGAATATCTGTTTCGGGTAGATACAGATTTCGGATCCTCTTTTTTTTTTCTTGCAGGCGCTACATCCAGCGTGCAACAAATGCGCTGTTCGTCTTTGTCTGGGCCTGTTTTGTGTCATGCTATTACAGCCGGGATGCTGGTGAGAGGGGAAAGGAAAAGCGATTGTGGATAAATGTTCAATTCTGGCTGCTTTGAGTTGTACCATGTACCGGTAAAATACAAACAAGGTGCACGACAGCTTACTTTCTTCCAATTACTGGGCACTCGGCAGAAGTTGCACTGACGACAAAATACGAATACACAGACGGACCAAAACTGCCATCTCAAAACAAAACCGGGGCCGCTTATTGACATCCTCCACCTCTTATTCCATGCCATGGCCAGGCAATTCAGAGAGCCCTACAAGAAGTTAGCAACTATCACATTTCATTATCGGGGAGAGGCTCACTCACATCCATTGGTGTCCTCCAACACCGTGTCTTTCACGGCACACTTGTTCGCCTCCGCCGCCGCCTGGATCTTGACGCCGTTGCACGTCGCCGCACCAAAACAGCCGCCGTCCATGAGCTTTTGCAGGGCATCGCCCTTCCACCCAAAGACGTAGTCGGCGTGCTGGGCATAGCCCGTCTTGTCACCGTTGCTCAGGACAAAGGGCTGCGAGCCGTCGGCAGGCCACTCGCTCTTGTCGTTAAAACCAGTGGTGTCCCAGACGATCTCGAGCATGACTTGCGGGATCTTGACCGGATGGGAGGCCGGGCAAGCAGCTGTGGTGGCAAACGAAGAGGGCCCACTGGAAGGGTAGGCGACGTGGTCCTTGTGGTTGGGCGAGTCGAGGTTGACGCCGTCCCAGCAGCTTGTCAATGTTAGCGGTGACTTTTCTCAAGATCATAACGGGTAGACAAATTACTTGCTGCTTTGCAGCTTCGCAGCTCGTGCTTACGTTGGGAAATGAATATTAGACCGGATTCCACCCAGACACGGCCCCGCCGGCAGCGTCTCCGTATCCAGCTTGGGATCCGCACACGGAGACAGGTCGTCGCCCTTGAAGTTGGGCCCCGTGTAGCACCGGAAACAGCTCTGTGTCTTCATGTTGACCGTCGTCGGCTTCGTGCGGGCGGTTGTGTCGCCCACGAGCATGCGGAACCCAGGCTTAAAGGCCGTCGTCTTGCCCGATCCGGGAGATACATAGTAGACGGTCGTGCCGCCCGTGTAGCCATCTTCCATGCGGTTGTGGATCTGGGGCACGCGCTTGTAGGAGCCGTTGCGGGCCTGGAAGTACAGGTTGGCGGTCCAGTAGTTGGACATGTCGTCGGGGAAGTTGCAAGTGGTGCAAGAGGCGATACCGGAGACGTCAGTCGAGGCCATGGAAGCATTGAAGGCGTTCTAGCGTATGTGTGAGTAAGAAGTAGATGACATGTACAGTGAGAGGCGGGTGATACTTACACCGCCGATGACTTGATGGACATGGGGCGACGGCAGCATGCCGGGGTTGACAAGACTGTGATGTTAGCCAGTGGTCTTGATTGACACAAGACTCAGAAGAGGTCTCAAGAAAGGGTGATGCTCACGGATCGAGACGTTCAATGACAACTTGAGAGCAGCCAAAGCGGACAAGGCTTGTGCCGTGACCAGTGCTGCCGCCACTGCTGCTGCTTCCACCACCACCAAACTGCGGCGCACCGTACGCCAACGAGGCAAATGCAAGAAGAGCTGATCGAATCATTTTTTTTGCAGTATCGAGATGGCAAGATGTACAGTTGATCAAGAGTGAAAAAGAGGCCGTGAGGCCCAACTACACTATTGGGAGGGGACATCTCGATATATGCTGGTTTTTCTTCCCTCTCCCATGACGACGGGGGCCACCAACTTGCACAACCAGAAGAGGAAAACTGGGAGTGGAGAATACCCGTGGCAGACTGAAGTGCATGGACTGCAAATGAAAGTGATGGCAAAAGTGACTGTCAAGATAAATGAAAAGTAAAGTGCAGCCGAATGGTGGATAAGAAGAAACCGAAGATAGAGAAAACAATAAACAGATGGAAAACAGAAAAGCAGGTGACGGAAGAGTGTCGTTGCAATTAATACCGGGTCTCGGCTATCCGTGAGGCGGGAGTGCGAGGAAAGTGTGTGCCTGCCAATATCGCTGTTCGTGGGGAGCTTGGCTTGATTTTCGGCAATTGTCCTGGTATGTGGGACTGTCCTTCTCTGCACTGTGCTGAGATCTACTTTGAAATATCAAAATTGTATTCTTCAAAGTTATTTTATTGAATTTATTCTTTATCGGTCTTTGAGGTAGTTTTATACCTATTTTATCGATCTACTCAATAAAATATTTGATAAAACATAAAAATGGTGTCTTATCTCTTATATCACGATAAAGGTAAATAAAATAAAATATAAGGACAAAATCAAATGATGAATCTAATAAATTCAATAAATCAAATCTATATTTTTCTTTTCAGGATATTGGCATGGATGCCAACTAACCTCTAGAAGAGCTGCGAGAAAGAAACAAGTGATGGGAAATTTGAGCCATACTTAAGATGAAATAAAGACAAGATTTAAAAATCAAAATACCAGTTCTTTATCCATTTTATCTCTTATTTCCAAGGCGGAAAACAGGATCAATGAGCATCTGGGAAGAAAGAGCAAAGCAAGAGGAGGCTGAAGAAACAGCTGACACGCACTCGACATAGATTCAAAACAAAGCTGTTGAGAAAACAAAGAAGTTTATGAGGGCCGCGTTTTGTTAGATTTTATCGAATATTTCTATTTTATCGAATTTACATTTATATTGATAAAGTGATAATACCTTCGTACCTGTCCTGAGAGACGTGGGAGCCAGGTGGAAGTGACAGGCCAGCTGAAAGGAGGTCGAGATGGGCCTCAGTAATTTCCCAAAAAGTCAAAAAAGTAAACAGATATCACTTTTTCTTTTTCTTTACACTCACAACAGCCTCTACCGACCATCAACCCCCCTTTGTCTTTTATCTTAAAACAAATCACCTCAGAGGATACATCCTTTTGCAGTGTAAGCGGCGTGAGATGTGCTGCTTGCAAACGGAGCTCATGGGCCCCACTTCCACCTCTGCTCTCGAGTGCCCTCCCCTGGGGCGAGTATAAATACCCCTGCCTCCCCCCTCCCTTCTTCCTCCCCTTCTCTTGTCTTTTTACTTTCCATCTTCTTTCTTTACCACTTTTTATCTTCAAACTTCAAACTTTTTAACATTTTGACCTGCATCCACCTTCACCTTTGTCATGATACTTTCCACCTTCATTCTTTGAGTGTTTAAATTCAATTTGTCTCCTTCCTCCTAATCTCATGCTCGTCCATTTGCCAACCCGGTCTTTCTTCAACACACCAAAGCATACTTCACCATCCATACTGTATGAAGAACTGTCACCACCGAGATGATCGAGCTTTAAATATCACCAAGAAGCTTCGGGGGTTCTCGATTCTGGACCAAGAGCAAGCGCGGATGGAGCAGACTGGCTCCCATACATCTCAAGAAGCATACCTATGACAGTACGAGCTCTGTCATCTATCCACAGTTATGTAGTGGTACTCTTTCGACCAAAGCTTCGACTATATCGAGACCAGAGCACGGCCTGCACAAAATCGGCCAAAGGAAAAGCAGATGCCCGCATGGGTGTCTGTGACTTCTACTTGAAATTATGTTGATGACGGGTGAGGATATATCATCACAGTTCAACGCTGTTATGCGTCGGTAGTTCATCCACCTGACGAGCAGTCGCCTTCAGCCGAAAAGACGGAACCAGATCAAGAGTTCAAAAGAGCGCTGAATACTGCATTTTCTCGCACAGGCCGGTAACTTTGCTACGATCACGAGCCTTGCAAGAACAATAAAGGGATAATCAACAGCTTCTCCAACATATCACTGTTGGCAACAGAGCCAAAAAGTGAAAATGAACACTCCTATAATTTCGAAATGACGGGGTGTGTTTGCTGCCTGCAATAGCAGCCACGGAAGCATGTGGCTTGCAGCAATAAAACCTCGGTTGTTGAGTACATGATGTACACGTACAAGTGACTGCTCTTGCTCTCAACTCTTGAGCACTCACGACCGACCACACTTCTGCCGATAGTACAAAAAACTTGTGACGGAACCAGAGGGTACAGCATGCAGTCACATGCTAGTATTTGAGCCACCTTTTGCGAAAAAGTCAAATGTTCACCGGTGGACTGGCAGCCTCAACACAACGACTACCTTGAGACACAGCAAAACCAACATAGTAGTGGACTGAAAGTGGCACAGGAATATTGTAACCTACGATATCGTGACAAGAGCTTGACCTTGGTGATTTCATGACCTGCCAAAAATAGTTACTGACCATAAAGAGTGACATCAACAATAATCTCTCCTCAGTTCGAAAAATAACCACCTCCCAGAAAAACAGGAAGTGTGATCCTACTCTGAAAACAATACAGCTCCGTCTATGACAAAAAGAGCAAGTTCTGTTCCCATGTCATGAGACGTGATGCCACATAAAGACGCCAAAGAGGCACATGAGACTGGTCCTTGAAGAGAAGACAAAAGACCTGATCAGTGACGCGAGACTGGGCTCTGATCGGCTAAAACGGATACTGTGAGTGTTTCTTTTCCTTCATACCTTTTTTTGTCTTCTACCCATTTCTCATACTAACAGTGAATCTTTGAAGGGGAAGTGGAGTTATCAGACTGCAAGTAAAAAAAAGGAAGTAAAAGCTTGTCCTGAAGATACAAGCACCGTCCTTGGACGTGAGGGCCGTTGCTGAAGAAATAACACTTGTCTTTTTGACAAGTAGAGAAAGAAACACTGGACAGACACTGATGCGTTAAGAAACAGTAATTCTGAGCTTTCTCTTCTGCTATCATGCGACAGTGACGGTGTGAACAGAACTCGTTCTATGAAGCAACAGAAATTAACAAGCCAGCACTTGAAGCTGCCTTATGAAAACAACGGTCTGAGCAGCAGCGCTTTCAGCAGCTCATCAGTCAGCGCTTACTCCAAATTCAGTATCAGCAAACTTATTGACCTGACTTATTCTATGCTTCAAAGAAAAAGGAGGCTGGTGGACGTGCCTTGCCCTTAAATTCGACCATGAAACTGTCGAATTTTTGATGCAAACTGGGCCATTTCTTTTCATCCCGGATCATCAAGCGCCCAGGAACAAAAAGGACAACACCTTTGTCGCATCTATGTTGCAGTCAAACAGAGACTACCAGCAAAAGAATGTACGATGCGATATGGTGCTCAAGAACTCTTCTAGCATCGATACGCTATCTTCCTCTTCCTCCTTTCAGCTAGCGAAATAACCGAATTCGAGGTTGAAGAAAGGACTACCATCAACACCCGCCTCGGATGATGGAGAACTATGAAACTCGACACCGATGTCAAAACAACGGGAGCATCCAGGATGTCTAAGCATGAGCAGCAAAAAAGTTGTCAAAAGGCCGGCCATATAATAGCTTTTGTCAAAAGCAGTCGGCAATGTTCCAACATGTGCCTCTCTCCTGGACCTCGAAAAAAACGAATTTTTCTCATCGTCAAGCCGTCAACATCAAGTTCACATCAGACACGTCACTGCCCTATGAGCTGGCAGGACATTCCTGCGTAATGCTACAAGCGGGCAAAATAACCGCAACAGCGCAATAAAGTGGGCGCCACGACGATGACGATGTCACCATATGATTGGTAGTCGAAACCACGAAGCTGACGAACTCACTATATGTTCGGGAGTCAGAAAGCAAAGGCAAACAATAACAGCTCATCTTTTGCTCGCCTTGTTAAAGATGTTGCTAGCAGTAGCTGTTTACATCAAGAAAGTACTCTTATTGCTGTTCTGGCACTGGCAACACACGGCAAGAACATGCTCTCCTAGATTCTTTCCTCCGCGAGCTTTACACAGACTACTCAAAGATACAAGATTTTCCATTGCGCAACATGGTTTGGGCCGGAGCTGAGCCAATTCTTGGCCGGAGCTGATCGAAATTTACACATGTCTATTCTGTCGTTGGCAGAGCCTTGAACCACGTTTTCAACAAAGACCGCCACACACGATGGCCACCAACAACAAACTTCCTGTAGCTCATTACTACGCTCAAGGAAATCACTTTATTCGTTGCCAATTAACAGAGCAGTCCGCTCCGGCTGTCCAATATGGGTGCACACTTTTTTCTTCACAAATTTTACGACAAAAGCAGCATTGGAACATGCTCTCGACATGACGTCTTTATGCGACCTAAGCGATTCTACGGGCTCCTGTACCAGAAGGCAACAAATAACGGATGCTGCTGGACACAAATACGATAACCAGCATAGCAAAAGCAAACCTGGAAGAAAATTATTGATGCAAGTTGCGTCAAAAGTCCTGTAAATACGGACAATCTATCATGGACGGGCGAGAATTGATGGCGAGTTCAGTACAATATCTTACCAATATGACGAGGTACTGTCAAGTACACTCAATGCACCGAAAGGGTGGATGTCCAAATAGCGTGCGACAGTTTCTTCCAAGACGAGTTTCTGGAGCTGCTTGCATGGCTCTTCGTGGCGCTTGGCGCCTGCTGAAAGCATGGCAGTGCTTGATGAGGCACAAACAGTTCAACCCGGTAACGATGCCGCCCTCCGCGATGTTGCGAACATTCTAGTTACGATACCGAAATGATGCATAGAGAAGACCACTCTGTACCGGTGGAAAATAAAAGACATGATGGCGACGCAGTCATGACAACCAGGTGTAATTTTGCAGATGAAGACGTCTTCCCAGAATCACCAAAGACCTCAAATCTCCCCAAGACATCATGCTTTCAACTAGCTGCCAAAGAAATATATCATAAGAACGCAGATACCTTCTGAGTGGCCGACAGACAGTCTGTATGCAGCGATCACACCAAGACTACTCCTACTATAAAAAACTGGGAAGATTCTAGTCAGGCTTACAAACAATATGACAACTCAATCAAGTCATGATGATGCCGTACGATGAGAAATACGACAGCTTTTGCTCAAGGCATGAAAGTGTTCAGAGAGGGCAACAATTGGTGTTTATTTTAACACAGATACAAAACACAGAGAAAGTGTAGTGACTTTATGACACCATATTCTATTTCTACAAGCCTAGAATGTGAATCAAAGGCTACCGAGGAGCTACAGCATGAGACTCGAACTCTTGTTGTGGTACACATGGATCTCTGGCCAAAAGTGCACCGGCCAAATCCAAGATAGCGGCATGCCCTAGCAGCCCAAAATGAGATACCATTCGGTCAACAAAAAATTATTATCCACACTACGCCGCGATAATGAGACATGTCATAAGAAGAGTGACAAAGACTTTGGCTTCAGACAACAAGATTATGGTGGCTGGTTCTGAAGTCGTCAAGGTATTTTTCATAACACCTTCTCCTATGAGAATGCAGCCGGCCAATTCAACCTTCTTCAAAGATATGATTAGCCGATAGGGCGCTGAGGTGACACCAAAAATGTATTGTGAGCCGATGGTGACCAGCACTCTACTACTGGCACCAGCTGAAAAAGATGAGACGTCCACATAGCACACGGTCTGCGCACATAGTCTTCGAACTCGAGATATGAACTTTGAATTCGTTACCAGCGAGAATGTCTTATCCGTTCTTGTTGACCACGGCCATATCAAAGGGAGGCCCGAAGACAACTTGGTACTCATGCTATGAAAGCACAGTTTAAAGTGTTGTTAAAAGAAAAGCCCCACGCTTTGACGACTTGGTGCTCATGCTATGAGAAAAGTTGACCTAAAGACAACTTGATTCTCATGCTATGAGAAAAGTTGACCTAAAGACAACTTGATTCTCATGCTATGAGAACAAAAGATAAAAGTCTTCTCGGCGAGAAGTTCATCCTTGACAACTTGGTACTCATTCTATGACGTGTCAAAATGAGCAATCCAATGCAGCATCAACGGAAAGAAATTGAAGAGGCAAGGATATTTCATCACTCCATCACAGGCGGTTGTTGTCTTCTCCTCAAAAGACGTCACAAAACGGGAACATGGCCAGCATTTATCCTCCTCGATAGCCCTTTCTTTTGACCAGTTCTCTTGTCCCATGGAGGTGGGGGAAGCCAGAAGACGAATTCCGTCTGTAATACCCAAAGAACCTCGACTTCATGAGGGTCAGTGCCTTGCGAGACGGTTATATGAAAACTTTTCCTCAAGTTAGTTCTGGAATTGCCCCCTTTAATTCCGGATGAGGCTTATCACGGAAAAGTGGACAAGTGCTGGAAATAGACGGATTTTGCTTCGCAAGCCACAACAACACCTTCAATAATGAGGTGTGGCAGAGAGAAAGATGCAAGGGTGAAACTTGGAGAGAATATGAGTTGCTGGTGGCCCTCAATAATAGCCGATGTGATGCTACAGAAACGATTATTACGAGAAAATGAAAGATGATGCGCAGGAAAGAACGTTTATTATTCGGATACCAGCATATGAGGGGGCTGAGAAGATACGTACTTGATCTATCTGACAAGCGCCAAACACATCACTTTTATCAACCGGACGGTAGTTCTTTTCACAATCTACAAACGCAAAAAATGTCATCTTTGTGAATAAAGGCGCACACTTATTGTCCTTTATGGAAGATGATAGGGAACAAAAAGATCACGGGCAATTCAAGATGGGTTGCTGGTCTGGGAAGGATTTTTTTTTATATTTATGTTTTTCTTCTTCCTGTACTGGTGATTTATTTTGTATGAAATAAACAGACTAAAATTATTAATCAGGAATACACTCTCTTCTACTTCTTATCTACAACTGTATGTTCCACCTCTAAAATTTTATCGTAATATGTAAACTGCAAGACTGCCTACAGTCTCGCCTTGCCTGAGTGCAGGTTGTCCCAATCGTTCCGCGTAAATGGCACGTACGTAGCACCCTTGCCATGGCCATCAATCCACATAATGACATCACCCTCGGCCACCTTGTCCGGGTTAACGCCTTCGTTTTTGAGGGGCACCTTATTCTGCTTGTTGTTGTGTGTCGTCGAGGCTTCTTGGGAGTGTCGGATAAAGACGGGCACAGCGTACTTTGGAAGATGTTTGCGGGCGTGTCTGTGCTGTTAGCATAAGAACAAATCAGAAAAGAGGTGGAAGGAACTCACTCTAGGAACGACCGATGGTCAAAGTCGGCACGCTGGGCTGGGTCGATGTGCAGTGCCACAGCACCCGCTTTGCCGTCGTGACCGGGAGGCCGACACCATAGACGTTGGCCTCAAGCACGCCGGGAAACTTGCCGAGCACCTCGCTGACTTCTGTCGTGGACACATTCTCGCCCTTCCACCTAAAGTATCGCCCAGCCGGTCCATAAAGAACCAGCGGCCGTCGTCGTCGCGTCGCAGAGCATCGCCCGTCCGGTTAGAAGCAGTCGCCCTTTACAAACACATTGCGCTCCATCTTCTTCTCCGTGGCGGCCTCATTTCCTACATAACCACCAAAGACACGTTCGCCAGGGACACGAATCAACACTTCACCGCCCTGGGAGTAGGGCACGCGGTAGGCGAAGCCCGTATCCGGGTCGCGGGCAATGTCACCCGTCTCGGTGTCAATGGCGACCGGATGTATTCGTCACTGTACCGCCACCGCAGCAGCATGCCGTGGTGGCCGACCGCGTGCTTGTGGAACTCGCCGCGGCAGGGGTTTTCGAGCGGGAAGACACCCTCTGTGCTGTTGAAGAATTCGTAGACGCGCTCAATACCAAACCGGTCACGGAACTTGTCCACACATCAGGCCGCAGGCCGTTGCCAAAGATGGTGTGTACTTTGTGGTTCTTATCGTCCTCCGAAGGCGGTTGTGCCAGCAGGTATCGCAAAGTCTCGCCGACATAGACGAACCAGGTGGCCGCGAGTCGCGAATGTCGCGCCAGAAGCCCGAAACACTAAATTTGGGGGCAATGCAGAGCGTCGTGCCGCTCAGCACTTGGGCGATGGCGTTGATGCGCCGGTGCCGTGGTAGTAGGGCATGCAGACATAGTAGCGTTCGTTGGGGCGGTCGACGGGGTTCAGGCCGGTTTGGTTGCCGGCACCGTGGCCAAAGGCGGCTGCAATCGGCAGGTAGCACGCCTTGGGCATGCCAGTTGTGCCGCTGGTATAGAACATGGAGGATGGCCAGTGCGGCTTCACGCCGGCACGTAGCTCGTCGCCAGGACGGCGGGCATCGGTGGCGTACACTTCGGGGCGTGCTTGTGCCAGGTCGACGACACGGTAGCCCTTGGTATCGAGATCTGTCTGGACAGCAGAGATACGAGCGTGGGCGTCCGGTGGCCCATCAACAAAGAATCAGCTTGGCCGCACTGATACCCAGGCAGTGCAGCAGCGCCTGGCCGTCAAGTGGAAGTTGATCATGGCCGGTGCGGCGCCAATGGCCAAGAGACCAAGCCAAGCCGTAATAAAGTCGGGCGAGTTGATCATGAAAAAGGCCACCAGGTCTCCTGGCTGCACACCCTGCTTCAGGAACCACTGGGCATACTGGTTGGCGCGGTCGTACATTTCCTTGCGAGTGTAGCAGCCATCGCGCGACCAAATGGCTTCGTAGTTGGGGTCTTCGCGGGTGTTTTGCTCGATAAAGTAGTAGGGCGACAAGCGGTTTTCCTTTATGGCCTTGTTCATCATTTTGCGCAGCGTGCGCCGGCCACGGATGTACTGGATATCTTTCCGAATATGGAAGCGAGCCTCGAGGTAGGCCAGGCCGGCGGTTGTGGCCGCCGCTGTGGCGGCAGCAGCCGTTACTGGAAGGTAGGAAGGAAGTGTTAGCCATATCCGAGGAGATGCTCGACTCAAGAATAATAAAAAAGGTCGCCTTGGCTGGTGAGTTATGCGAAGTGTGTCAGACGTACCGAGATCCATTGTGTGCTGACCCGCGATTGCTTTGCTTGTCGGTCAAGCCGTCAGCAGTGTGTCGTTAGGGCTGAGGGGTGAAGCTAAAGCTGTAAGTGCTGTGGAAGGTGGTGATGTTTGCCCTTAAAGAAAACAAAAAGTAAACAACAAATGCAAAAGAAACTCCAAACGTCAACGAAAAACAGAGAAATCGAAATCCTTCTGCTGTCCCTTGGCTCACTTCGTACACACGGCAGAGACAGTCCGTAGATCGGGGGGAGGGCGGCTGTATTAAAACAAAAAAAGGACAAAAAGAGCTTCCCTCACTGGAACGGCGTTGTTCGCTTTGACAGTGCCAGGGTGCCAGCCTTTCGCTCATTTCACCGCACTTGCTTTTGCCTAGCAAAATTGCCGAGAGCGACATAACTGGACTTCAACGTTCCCCCATATCACTTGAGAGCTTTCTCCGTGTATGTCATTCGTCTTGTTCTCCTCTTCTTGTTCCTCTGCGAACTCCGAGGCAACCTATTGGCGGCTACATTGAACGGTTGCTCTCCACATTTGTGAGCAGGGCTGTTGTCGACTAACACACTTCCCCAGACACTTGGATGGGTCTCTGCATATGTGCCTAGGCAAGCTTGCTCCGCAAGAGGGGGTGTGTTAGCTAGCGAAGACGGGAAGAACGCCAAAGGGATTGATGCAGCCAGTGTGGAAACGTTGGAGCTGCAAAAGCCAAAGGCAAAGGGCGGCGTGGGAAGCGCGGGAAACGGCCATTGTCCACCTGCAGGCCTATTTTGGCTGGTCGGCAATTGGCTACCGCATGCTTTCGGCAAATGGGAGGCGGTCAAACTGTGGTTGTTTGGGTGGTTGAAGAAGGGCTGAAAGCTCGCAGAAAGTCGAGAAATATTGTGTGTTTGGTGCAGAAGAGAATCTGTCCCTGAATATTTTGATATGTTCTGTTTTTGACTGCCAATATAGGAGCTCTGGTGAATCGCACCTTCCCTCAACGTTTCTCTAGGTGTTGCACAGCATTCTTGTCTAACATTGCACTTGCACGGTCTGTTTGTATTGTCGAGTTGCTGGCCAATGAGGGGCGTCGGCTTGTTCAATCCGACGACCCACTCTTGGGCAGAAACTTACTAGCCACAAATGCACGGCCACAGGATTTTGAGACCAACGAAGCTTAGGTCATCCAGCTGACATAAGTTTTGACGCTAGCGCCATCACCTGTGCAAAGGGCTGGCAAACCCTAGACCTTTTTTCTGCAGGGTGGGTCGCCTGCCATTGGTCCCTTTTGCGCTCTTGCCAATTTTTTGCCAAAAATTTCTTAGCAAAGCGGGCCCCGCCAACCAAACGAGCCAAAAGACTTTTGAACATTCTCTTTTCTCCTCCTCCTCTCCACGATCTGACTTTTTTCACTCCTCTCTTTTCGACAACCACGTTCAACGCCAACGATCTCGACGACTTTACACTTTTTCTCCCAAAACCCCAAAAACAAAACCTCTATTCAAGATGGGTGGTGTTTCCGTTCGGGATGTCGATGTAGGTGTTTTCCCAGGATGAAGAAAAGAAATGATGAAGCAGGATTGAAGTCACAAATTCGACGACAAAATCTCCCTCACGTCCGCGACCTTTTCGAAGAAGCGCAAACCGAGCCCAAAAACAAAAACGAAAACATGGATCGAACTGTTGTCGCGCAACTCTCTGGATATGCGGTGGTCGTCTCGTCGCTGCTCTGGCTCTTTTCTCTGAAATATGGGAGATTGAGATTGAGATGCGACTGATAGCCGCCCGCCTTACCACGAGATGGAAGAACTGGCGCACACTCCCTTCTCTCTCGCCTGTATCTTGTCCTGAAAAGGAAGATGAAGAGAGGGAACACGGGACTGCCCGCACCGACCCGCACGACAAGCACGACGATACATGGGAAAGAGGCGGGAAAACATACACAGACTGGGCGACGTGGAAGGACCTTGGAAACTTGGTTCTGGCCATGCGGCAGTGGGAACAATATCTTTTTGAGCAGGCGTGAGGGAGTCGAAAGACTTCCTATGACGGAATATTTGCTAATGGGGTTTTCATTTTCCTGGCTCTAGGCCCAGAAGTTCATCGTCGCCTACGCTGCTTTCCTGAAGCGTCAGGGCAAGCTCCCCATTCCTGGTAAGTCACCCCGAGGATTCCAATTGAGTCTCGTTCCCCCTGGATAAAATCATTTTCTAACACTCCACTTCCAGGCTGGGTCGACACCGTCAAGACTGGCCACGGCTAAGGAGCTCCCTCCCCAGGACATTGAACTGGTTCTACGTCCGCGCTGCCTCGGTCGCCCGCCACGTCTACCTCCGCAAGACCGTTGGTGTTGGCCGTCTCCGCAAGGTCCACGGCACTGCCAAGAACCGTGGCTGCCGCCCCGGCAAGCACGTCAACGCCTCCGGCTCCGTCGACCGCAAGGTCCTGCAGTCGCTGGCTGCCATTGGCATCGTCGAGGTCGACGAGGAGAAGGGTGGCCGCCGCATCACCCAGGCCGGCCAGCGTGATTTGGACCGTATCGCCCAGACCACCGCCGAGGAGGAGGAGGAGGACGAGGATGAGGATGACGAGTAAATCTGTCGTTCCGTCTTCAGACTTGACTCTTGTAACGAAAAACAAAATAAAAGGGGGCAGGGAAGAGCGTTTCTTACGATATGATCTACTAGTCCACTGAAAATGGATTCGGGTTCTCGGCGCCATTGGGGGTCTTTTTTTGCTTGTTTCACTTTCACGCTTTTGCATTCACATCTTTCTTAAAATACCACCTTGAAAAAAAGAAAGAAAAATTCAAAAAGAAAAGGAACAGGTCCCTCTACATTTATATTGCTCTTGACACCATCATTCACTGTGATTTCGTGTTATATTTTGTTATATTGTGCTGACATGTGTTCATATATTGTGCTGCCGATGCTTATACAGAGCTGCCTATACAGCTTGTTGTGTTTGTGTCTCCTGTGTTGTGCCTGTGTTAGTTGCAGAACCGGCGTGCACCCAATTTTGGTGGCAGACCAGCTTTGTTGACATTCCATCTCACCTCCTTTTCAGATACTAATCAAAGACCAACACCAAGTTCACGAAAGATCAGATGAAATTGTCATTCACTCGCTCTTTTTGCGGTCTACAACTAGAGAAGCGCACCTAGCCACCGTGAATCCGCCGTTCATTATGGCCCGCGTGACTTTGTCTTGCCAGTTGTTGCCTTTTTTTGTTGTGACTTTTCGTCGTCTCCCCGCCTTTTTCCGTCTCTCGCCCCCATTATTACTCCCATCTCGCATCATCACCAACTTCACCGTCGTGACTTTTGCGTAGCCTTTTCTTTTAATCACAACTCATTTCATTTCTTCTGCTTTGATTATACTACTTATAGTAAGTTTTGTTGATTTCTCATTGTCAACAATTTATTTTGCTCATTTGAACTAAAACATCACCAGATTCAGCACTTCCAGTTTGCTTACTTGTCTCTCACTTTTTTACACCTTCACTTTTTTTCTCCTTCGACTTTTGACCGCAACGACCATGACGAACGCGGAGAAATCGAGACTGCCCAAGAAAAAGGGCGACACGTCAAACACGGCCAAAAAGCGGCATAAATCTGGCCAGGACAAGGAAAGACGAACAAGAAGCCCAAGATTTTCGTTTTGTGTGGAAGGACCGCGGACGCAAGCTCATTGTCGTGAGCGAGGTCGCCGCCGCCGCGACTGGTCTCCCTCCCACCTCAAAGATTCAAGCCACCCCTGCATGCCTAGTTGCCAACAACACCACTGCTCCCTCAAAATCTGCACCAGCGGTTGGCGCCCGACTCCCGGCAGCGGTCTGAACCTGAATGGCGAGAGATGGACGCACTTCGTCCGCGAGCTCTGTGCTGTTATCGAGTTCCCCCTCAAGATCAGCATTCGTGACACCCCCCAGTCGGCGGAGCGTGTAGCCGAGAACGATGGCCGTTACGACGCCTGCCACGCGGAGAAGAAGGTAAATATGTCTATATATCCATTTTAATTTTTATTCATCGTACACCTTTTAACGTGACCTAAGCTCGGTTTGTACTTCTTTGCCAAGCAGATGCAATTCTGCAATATGAAGCTTCGTGACGCTCTTGAAGGCCAACTTCGGAACGCTGGACTCTCTGACCGCCGGAATGGGCGCGAAAATCTACCTGGGCCACAAGCCGTGTAGAGCTGCCGTACGTTCAGCAGGAATCTAACAAAAAATAAAAGTATGGCTCCTTTTACTAACCAGTATATTTTCTACAGGCAACTTTCTTCGGTGTATCAAAGCACCTTTCGGGCATCAGCATCAAGGCCGTGCTTGCCTGTTCTTGCAGAGCACACTCGCACCCGTGTCTTCTTCAAACGGTCAGCCCACGCTTACGGGCGCTTTTGGTGGTGGCGGTGGTGGCCCCCCCGGCCAGAATAATCATCTCAAGAAGCTTTTGGGTGACGGCAATGAAAGCAGTGACGATGAGGACGAGGACGGTGGACGTGGACGGTGACAACGTCGTCAAAACCACCAAGAGCAAGAAGAATGGTGAGAGCGGACGTGAGGAAGAAGACGAGTACGAAGGTGATGACGATGACGAGATTGTCATGAGCGGTGACATTGACTCACCTGACCCTCTTGAAGCCGCCGAGGAGATCATCGCCGGTCTACCTGTTGGCAACGTTACCAGGCCGCTTTCACCCCGTCCTCCTTGTCTCAGTCCTCGGCCTCGTCCCGTTGCAATACCTTTGGTGCATCATCAGCCACTAATTGTCCAGGAGCAGCAGCCGAGGAAGATGCCGACTCTGAGTGCGGCAGCCCTGAACCCAAGTGTGCCCGATGTTCAAGTCCCTGCTGCACCTCCAACCAACAGTAGCTCGGTCCGCAGCTCGCCCTCGCCGTCGATGAGCATGGCTTCGGTCATGGACGCATCGTCGGTCATGGACCCTCGCGACCGGTTTCCCGGTCTACACTTCGCCCTCGCGTCGTGGAGGCAGCGCCGCACCCCCTTCTATTTGGGGTGCTCGCCACAAGCCTCCCACGACGCCGTGTCTTGAGCCCCCCAACTTTGGCGCCTCACAGGGCCAGACCACGGGCCGTAACCAACAACAACGGAGTCTCTTCCTCTTGGGTTGCTGCCAATGAGGTTTCTTTTTTCTTTGGCACACCAAGTGCCCCGAGCTTGCTGAGCGATTACGCCGGCCCCGTCGAGATGAGCGGTGCCACAGCTCGCCGTACTTTGGAGCAACAGGGCACTCCGGAGGCTCCTATTCTGGTGCCTGAGACACCTGCGTCTCCCTCTCTCCGCGTTGTCGAACAGCCCCTGACTATGAATCCCATGGACCTGCAACTCCAACCTCGTCCTGCTCCTCCGGCTCGCACCAGACTAGAGATCCTTAGTGATGCCGCCCATGCTGTGTCGACCGGCTCCGTGCGGGAGCTCGCAGTGCAAGACCTGACTAGCAGCCAGGCTCAAGAGCAGGTCGTCGTTGAGCAGGCTGCCGTCGAGCAGACTGTCCAGCCGGCTGTTGAAGAGTGCCCTGCTGTCAGCTCTGCCATTTCCGTGGCTTCGTCCAGCGTGGTCTCTTCGGTTGAAAACTTCAACAACGACATGCCCGCCTACCTTCGGCAGATGGCCCGCACGCCAACGCCAACTCTTTCGGCAACGGTGCCGCTACGACCAACGGTATAAGCCGCACCCGCCAGACTGACCACGGCGTCAATGGCACAATGGACCCCAATCATCGCTACAGCCAGTTTGCCGGCCAAGCCAACATTGTTATCCCATGCCCCTGCTCCCCGTTCTGGCGGACGCTCGCCTGTTCTGCCTCAGCTTGTCGACTTTTGGCGTGCCTGCTGTGGATCTGACAGGCGATATTGACGACCGCTCCGACACGGCTTCGCGTCTGCCGTTTGTCCGCGGCGAAGTCGAGAACCCCTGGACCCACGAACCACAGCTCGCACTCCAGCAGCACCGCTTCGGTCACAGGCACCTGTTTCGGCGTACTGCACAGCTTCGACCTGCCCGAACGCAGTCCAACACTGCGCAGGAGAACCGCACTCCTGAGGAGAACCAGGAGCCTGAACCTCGTGGTTGTCGCCAGCCGTACCCGTCCAGTTCGTCCATCCTTGACGCGTGGTGTGGCCTGACATTCCGCCGCACTTTGCTGCCACGCCCAACGGCAGCAACAGCTTTTCCTCGCCTCCGCAGGCCATCAGCTCCCAGCAGTAGAGCCGCCGGGAGCAGCAGTCTCGGCCCATGGTGAATAGTGTCAACGGCATCAATAGTATCAATGGCAACGGCTTCCATTCGTCGCCTCCCAGCACCCGATTGTCAACAAACAGCTCACCTTCAACTCAAAGCCAACGCCAAGCACGTCGCGGTATTGCCCAGCCTGTTCGTGGTCGCGCCGTGGCGGCCGTGGCGGCCGTGGCGGCCGTGGCGGTCGTGGCGGTCGTGGCGGCAGCAACAACCGTGGCGGACAGCCGTCGTCGTCAACTGGCTCTCGTCCCTTTCCAGACCTCTCGGGGTTTGTCTATACCAACGGAATGGCAACGGGCGCGTCAACGGCAACCGATTCGGCAGCGGCAGTAGCAGCAGCAGTGACAGCAGCGGCTTTGGCACTGGTTGGGTGTGAGGTGTGAACGACAAGAGTAAGTACAACGTACTTTGAAAGGAGAGAGAGACAATTGAACGAGAGGGTGAGTGAGTGGAGGAGTGAATGCTTTATGATTCGCTTGCACTTATGACAATGAGTTACGAACGGAAAATGGTTCTGATTTTGTTTTGTCAATTTGTTTTCTGATCTTTATTGCCGACTTTTCTCTGTCTTTTTTTTTTTTTTTTTTTTTACTCGTCACATTTTGCAAATCTTCTGTTTTTTTACCACGAGGGTCGAGTGAGCCCATGCATGATGTGGGTATGGGCGGTCGCGAATCGGTCTTCTCTGCACAGAGTTATGGACACGAACTTGTTTGATTTTCTGAGGGGAGAAATGTGAAAAAGGACGGCGGATGGATCAGTTTGCTTTTTTTTGCTTTTTAAAGGAGTCGGTACGGAATAGGGAAGGAGGATTTCATGACAAACGAGGACTGATGACGAACAAACGGTTGACAAACGAACGACAAACGGAACGGTATGGGATGCAATAATACGGCGTATAAAGTTATATGCATGGAGGAAGGTATAATGAGTCTCGCGAGGATATGGAACGGTCTGCTTTTTTACTATTGTATTTTAATGTTATGATCTGCCTGACAATTTGTCGTGGCCATACTCTGCACAACGTGTACGGCTTGCTTTTTAAATGAAAATAAATAGTCTTGCTTATTCAAAGAATGCTGTCTATGTGGAGATCGTGATAGAAACCTTGGAATGTAGATAAACCCAAATACTCCCTGTGCAAAAGATCCTTGGCCAATATGCCGTTGCCAATATCAAAACGGTGAGAAGTAAAACAAAAGAAGAACAAAATCAAGACGGCCTGAAACGCCATCCTCTCGGCAGCTGAGAGGAGGATGAGAAAAGCGCAAAAAATAACAACCTGTAGGATCCCTGTAAAATGGCATATCCATGCCCCCAATCGCACGCTATGAGTAGAAGAAGAAGAAGGAAACAAAACAAAATAAGGAGAAGAAGGGTCTACGCCCACTTGGCCAGCAGGGACATCAGGCCCACGCCGACAGCCACACACAAAAAGGCCAGCATCTGCACGCTCAGCTTAGCATCCCGCATCTCCGGGTTGAACATGAACTCGTGCGCAGCAGTTCGACGAGGGCCGTGTACACGAGAATACCCGAGCTGACGGCGTCAAAGATGCCGTTGACCAGCTGGGACAGATCGGGACGGGAGTTGAGAACCGGCATTGACGCCCAGGCCGATGGCAATGCCAATGGGCGTCGTGACGCCGTAACCGACGGCCATCAGGTAGCCCGTCCAGGCCTTCCAGTTTGGACGGCCAGGACGCCACAGCCAGCCGGGAGCCCAGACCCAGACCCTCAAAGAACTGGTGGAAGGCAATGACAATCAGCAAAGATCTTGAGGTTGTCGGACCCGGCCAAGCTCAGACCAATAAACAACGAGTGGAACACGACACCAAACTCGAGGATGAGCAGCGAGACAATCTGGCTGCCGTAGCTGCCGTGGAGTCGCCGTTGACGTGGTCGTGGGCCAGGTGGTCTTCGTTGCCGGGAGAGGTAGTTGAGGTGGCTGGGGAGGCCGCCGTTGCCAATTCTGAGTCTGGACGGGCGCCAGGACGCCGACCTCGGGAGCAGAGGGCAGTTGTGCCGTTGGCCTCCTTTTTGTTTTGCGACGATGCCGAGTCCAAAGACATGCTGGTCGTGCCGGTCTCTAGGTCAGGCTCGTGGTTGGGGTCGCGGTCGTTGCGTTCGAGGTTGGCCGTGGCGTAGGCCGCTAGGCCGCTGAGCGCGCTGTTGTTGACGCTCTGGCGCCACTCGGTCATGCCGGGTGTTGTGGTACCGTTGTTGATGTTGGTGTTGCCGTTGACACTGCGGACGCTGTGCAGGCTCGTGGTGCGGCCAGAGGCGAGCTTGGCCTGACCGTTTGCCGTGTTCGTGACCATGAGAGTCGCCGTGGTTGTCGGTCTTCTTCGACAGGTCGCTGGGCGACACAGAAGGTCCACCGTGCGAGTGGCCAGAGTGGCCACCAGCAGAAGAGTGGCCAAAGTTGAAGTTGAAGCGCATGGCCATCAGCTCAATGTAGAACATGACCATGATCGTAGCGAGGCAGATGACATGGCCCAGTCGTAGGCGGGCAGGATATTGGCGAGACATTCGTCCGACAAAGCCTCGACGGCGGGCGACAGCAGGTGCATAAAGGCCGTGGCCAGAATGACACCACTGCCAAAGTACTTGCAGACGAAGAAGAGGAGTTTTTGAGTGGCGGGAGTTGGGCGATGTACGGGCGAGGAGCATAGGCAAGAAGACGCCCAACATAGAGCCGGTGAGGATGATGAAAATGGAGCCGATGCGGAGGCCCTTGTCGGAAAGGTCGGTGCCCCAGCCGGAGCACTGCGGGACGACATCGGTGTCGGCGTCCCGCTGGACGACGGAGTGCCTCATGATGGGCAGATAGTATACTCACGGACGGCGTGGCAGCTTAGATCCGGAAGGCGAGGGTGGTGATATCTCTTCATGGTGTTAGCTGTGTTCCGAGTGAAGTGAAAGAGAAAAGAAAAGAAAAAAAAAGAAGATAAAAAAATGTGCATCAACAACGCATCGTGATATTGGAAGAAAGAACCAGTGCTAAGGATATCGGACAAGATAAAGGACTGCAAGAGTGACGCAAAGGTGGACGAGAGGTGGACAAGGCTGAGACTGTGGCCGAAGCCTCGACCGCCCTCGACTGACCTCGACTGACCTCGACCGGTCATCCCTGCATGCCGCGCAAGGCAGCCGAGAACCGGACGGCCACCATTAGCCAAGAAAGGGACACAAACGCGAGTCAGACACACAAACAGACAGTCACAGCCAGCCTGACAAAAGGCCACATGTTCAGCCTCGTCGTGCCAGACACGTCATGCTCGATCCGGGCTGGCCGTCCATATACCCAAACACGTAGAAAGTACGCCGTATATACGAGTAGAAAAAGACAAGGCTGACGATAAAAAAATAAAAATAAAGATGCCAGAACCAATACATGGCAGGAGCATAACTGACTCACCTATTATAAATGCTGAAAACCGGGGTGGAAAGACGATGAGGCTATCGACGTCGATGTTGTCGTCGAGAGGCGAGTTGTGGTTGATGGGCGAGGTCCGGCTCGTCAGTGTCGTCGAGGTCGAGTATCGATATTAATCCTGGATAAAAGGTGTAGAGATATATTGTCATAAAAAGACAAGCATAACGAGAGAGAGAAATGCGAGACGAGAAAAGTAAAGGCGAGAGGTGAGAAGTGAGGTCGTCTTGTCGAAAGTGGCCGAGTGAGACAGAGCGCCGGAGAGATAACGAGAGCTTGGGTCGTCGAAAAAGGCTTGGCGTGAGGGAAAAGAGGAAGACAGGAAGAGAAGGAAGAAACGAGAGACAAGAGAGAGAGAGAACAGGGATCAAAAGGCTGTCTTGGTTTGTGTGTGTCGTCGAGAAGGATTCCGTGTTTCCAGAACGCTGTCTATATTTTTGAGTACTTTTCGTTCCTTTTTCCCCCGACCGATACTGCTGTGTAATTATTTCTGGACGGCGTTCGTTGTCTCTTTTTCCATTTTAGGTTGTTTTTTTGTGGTCAAAGGTCAATTTGGTGGTGTCGTTTTATTAGTCAATACGTGAGTGGTGGTAATTGGCGACAGAAGAAGCGACAGAGAAAGAGAATGGGTCGAAAGCGCGGGCGGGCAAGAGAGAAAGAGAGACGGCGGGCGGCGGGCAGGCGCAGGTTCTGCGCTTTCCCGCTTTTTTTTCGAGAACCCGGATGGACAGCTCTTTGGTTTTTTTGCTTTTTCTGCGGCTGGCGCAGTGTTTCGCACCTGCGATTTGCGGCCAAAACCAACAGAAAGCAGAAAGAGCTACAGTTAGCGGAGCCTGACTCGTAGAAAAACTAAATTGTCATTTTACGTTTTGTTTGAGCCCTTTTGCTATTTTACTCTTTCTTTTCTTTGCTGCGAAACGCGCAGATCCCGTTGTGTTGGCCGAGCTTTCTACTTTGTTCATTTTTTTGTCACTGCTCTCTTTGTTCGAAGTGCAGAAAGTCTAGCCACAAGGTCACAGAGTCACAAAAGTCGCTCTTTCCAGAAAATATAGGCGTTCCTTCTGTTTCTGACAGCAGGCCCCTTGCCGCGCCTGCCATTTCTCGCATCTTCTTTCCAACTGTTCCTTCCCCCTGTTGTGTCTCTGCTAATCTGTTTCGTTATCAAAACTGCGTGCTCGCCCGTGCGGCGGAAAGAGCTACTGTGGAAAGGATGACGGATGACGGCAGAGACAAATCAAAAATACGTCGTAATGTCGTAGCCCTTTTTCCTGTCACCTTTTGCCTGTTCTCTCTGTCAGGCCAGCCCTCTCTTTGAAGTTTGCCCTGAAAGCCAGCTACTATCGAGCTGACAGACAAGGACCTCGACTAATCTCTGGCTGCTGATTGGCCAGCGCGTGCAAGTCCTGTCCCAATTCGGAAGGAAGCCCAGGCTCTTTGCACGGACCAGAGGGCGAGGGCTGGCTGGCAGGCAAATGCAGGCAAAGAAGAGACAAGGGCGGCATTGGACTGTCCATCCGGGTTCTCAACTTCTCGTACTGAGGGTGAGTGACCCGCCAAAAAATCAATCAGCACGCCTGCCACGCCCTCCGCAATCTGAGACAATATACGGAAAATGCGCAACAAAGAGGGCCACAAGCAGAAAAAGAGGATCTCGGAGGAGGGAAGCAGTCTGCGAGTCCTGCGAGACGATAAAAGCGAGGGGGGACTCGGCGCGCAGATATGGAGCAGCCCCCACTACGATGTGTGATTCCAATTTAATAAAGCAAAGAAGAAAAGAAGAGGTTGCTAGCTTCAAAGGTTGCGGTCGATTCAGGGTCCATGGATTTATCAGTTCATTCAATGCATTGTATTTGTTGTCATTATCGTTCTATTTCGCAAGAGATGGAGTATGTTTTGAGCTGCGTGGGCGAGGTTTTTGTGGATGCCCCGGATCTATCCAGATCTCCCATCGCATATCGTCTGGAATGGATGGGCACGTCAGCACTGCCGGGCAACCACAGACTGTTGACCAAGACGGCGTTTGCCTGCGAGCCTGCCATTGATCATAGATCATAGATCATTGATCGACGACTACGACGAGAACTGAATCTCCAACCGAGCGTGCGGAACGGCTGGTCGAGCCGGTGCAGGTCGACAGCAGACCCGAGACTGAAGAGCAGCGACTTGATGCGTCCCTCCCACAGCAAACCGATTTGGAGGTTCTGGTTGAGACGGGCCTTGAGCACGCCCTGGTATTTTTCTTCGCCAGAGGGGGCGTCTGTGTCGACAGTTCTCGACAAGAGATGGTGATAGTGGTGGTGCTGATGGTGGTTGTGGTAATGTCGGCGATATCGCCGAGACTGCCGTCGGTACTGCGTCCGACTCTGGGCTCTTGGTAGCTGTCGCAGCAGCTACTGCATCGTCTGCCACTACGGGTGCTGGTGTCGCCGCCTTCACCTCATCCAGCCGCCACTCCATCTTTGCCTGGTGACTCCGTTCTGGGATGCCAAAGGTAGCTGTCCTTGGAACTGCCGGGAGTGCTGCGGCCTGACTGTTGCTTTCATCATCGACAGCCACCAGCCCGGCCAGCCGTCGCGTACTCCACAGCTCCATGCCCACCGACCACTCGCTCTCGTAGCTGTAGACATTAAAGTCGAAGCGCGTCGCCAGCGAACAATCCTCGCGCGCCACGACAGCATACGCCGCCGACAGGTTGCCCATCAACGGGTTAATTGTCAGCGTCGCTGTTAGGGGTGTACCCGTCACCCCATTATTCTTCTTCGTAGAAGAAGAGTCTTCGCCGACAGCGGCCGTCTCGAACCGCGCGCCAAAGGACACGCCGCCGGACTTGTTGAGGGTGCCGTAGTAGATCTCGCCGCCGGCACTAAAGCGGCCGTGCAGGCGGTCCTCCTCCCCTCCAGTGGGAGAGGAGACCGCCGCATCATTGGCACTGCCAAAGTTGTAGAGTCCGCGCACGCCCAGCAACCCACCATCCGACGACACCAGCCCCTCCAAGCCGTACCGTCCGCGGTCGAGTTGCATCACGCCCAGCACCGTGCCTCCATTGGGCAGTTTCGCATCACTGACGGCACGCAGCTGAAGCTGCCACCGAGGGTGCTAGACGCTTGACCATGTAGGCCTCGAGCATCGAGCGGGGCAGGTAGAGGCGGCCGTACAGGAGGGCGGGCTTGTCGACGAGGGCGCGGGCTTCGTGGACGGCAGCGGCGAGCTTGTCGGCGACGGGGACGAGGAGGGTGTCGGCGAGCACGGCCGTTGATGATGGTTGTGTCGGTGGTGGCGGCGAAGCCGTCACGGTCGTCGTCGTGGTTCCGTCCGCGCTGGTTACTGTCGTAGTCGAGGCCGCCGTCGTAGCTGTCGTTGGAATTTTTGTGTGCACCGGCACGGCCAGGAACGGAAAGATCCCTTCGAGAGTTACCCGCTCCCGCGGCGGCGTGACAAACGCAGCATCCAGCACGGGCGGCAGCCCACTCCGTGGCCGTTGCCGGTAGGACCTCAACAGAGTAGGGAGGGGCACGCGGCTGGACTGAGCCACCACAATTGCCCAAGGGTACAGACGAGTACAGGTACGAAATGGCGCCATCCACCACGCCGACCGACCCCAGTGTATAGCCCGTAGCAAAGTGCGGCGTGGCCAGCGACGACAGGCTCATGCGCAGCCCGCGCGGTGTCGGGAAGTTGAGCAGCTCGTTGGCCGCGACGTTGAGGTCCGAGTAGCCATTGTCGCGGCTCCAGCCCGTGGCGTCCCGGAAGACTCGAGGACGTAGCTCAAAAACTCCCTCATCTTTGGGGGGGTCCTCGCTTCGCTCGCAGGGCAGTCGTAGTCGCTCGTCCCTCGCTCCGCTCGTTGTTTGCTACACTCTCAGTGTGCTCGATTGGCTAACGGGCGTGGCGGCTATAGCACATTGGATCGTATGGTTCTTCCCGTCGAGTCCTGTGTCGCTTCGATCGCCCTGCTCGTATAGTGTACGAGGTACAGTCGTGTGTGGCGGCTGTCGTCGTTTGCGTGTGTGGTAGGTGGTCTGTCCTCCTGTTCTCGGCTGTTTCGACGTTTGACGTTTTGACGTTGAACGTGATCCGCAATCGATTGGGATTGGCCTGGCGCGGGTGGCAAGATGCAGAGCAGCGTCATGGCCTGGCCTGTATTACTCTCTGTGTATGGGGAAGGAAAGGTGCTACCAACCACCTAAAGTTTGGCGGATAAAATACCGGCCCGCCCCAAAGGTGCCCCCAAATATGCCCCTAAATATCGAGGTAGAACGCCCTGTCTTTATTTTCTTGTGGATCCCCTGTCAGGAACAATCGAGGCTCTGGCAGACGCTGGCAGAGAGAACAAAAGACCGCTCTAGGCCTTATGAGGCCACTGTGTCTGATAACTCTGTGAGCCATCGTTCTGTACCCCGCGGTTGTTGCCGATCTGGTGGCGGGCCTCACTTATTTGATGGCGTCTGGCTGTCACACAACATCGACAGCGTCTTTTGACAGCGGAAGCTTTGACAACCCCTTTCGACTTCCATTCATCCACCAACAACATGAGATGAACAAGATCAACTTCCCCTGACTTTTCTTTTTTTTTGGGCTCCACGGAGCGGATGCTGCCGTCTTTTCTTTCTCTCTTTTCCAGCTCGTTGTTCACTTCTCTCTTTTCCTCGCCTCCTTCATTGTCTGGCGCATGATCGACGGTGTTCCAGATGCATCGTCCCGGCGGGTGTATTTGTTTGTATGCGAACGGCGGCGATCAAAGGGTCTTTGGCATCTTTTAGGCGGTGAAGAGTCATCGACGAGCGTTGCCAGGAGTAGTCTACTTCTTCGTCGAATGTCGTGATTTTAAGCTTTTCTTTTGTCGACGCCACGATCGTGCGCACAGAACACCAAGATCCAAAATAGCAGAAATTGCACTTTCTCTTCTTTCTCGCTTCTGCAGATATGAGAGGCTGGTTTGCTGTTTATTATGGCAGTGCACGTCTTAGCAAGCATGTCAAAGTGAAGAAAAAAGAAAGCCAGGCGACGCGGGACGGGAAAACCGGCTCGGAGTGATTCATATTGAGGCCGTCGAAAAAAGTATAGAAAGAGCCGCACAAAAGAGGATAGAATAGGAAAGTGAGACGATTGTAAGAAGGTCTTTGCAGAGACGATCTCTGAAGCGACCTCACAGAGACCTCGCAGAGCTGGCTAAATTGGGAAAGAAAAGGGACCATTGCTGGGCGAGAAAGATGTAACGATGTAACAGAATTTGCCCCAGGTAGATACCTCGTCTGTTTGAGAAGAGTGGTGCCCGGCCGGCGTCTCTTTCGCTTGAAAGGGCGCATATTCTTTTAGAGGGAAACAGTAATATATGCCATCTTCTGGTCTTTTGTGTGTGCACTTCATATTTATTGAGCATCTCCGGGCCCTCACTTCTCCCAGGCACCAACAGACATTCGTGGTTTTGGCATTTTGCTGTGCCACGCGGTAGATAAATTGAAATAAGGGGAAGAAAGAAATCAAACATTTCAGAGTGAAAAGCGACGGAAAGGACATTATTGCCTCCTTGCTACAAGAAAAAAAAAAAGAAAAAAAGAGGGAGAGAAGCGATTGAAGGAAAGAAAAAACACGCTTTTCAATACCACTTCAGTGACATATTTTCAACCGGAATTGAGACGAAAGAGGAAAGTTGAGTGAGAAAATGGTTCATGGTCACCAATGGTCGCCGATGCCAAGGCTCACCCGTTGCAGAAGCTCAAAATCCGACAACCATAAAAGTCTACAGAGGAAAAGAGAAAGCCAAGACTTCTGCCTATCATTTGGCCTGTGTCGTTGGCCATACCTGGTCGTTTTTGCTGGTGTTTTTCCCGATTCTGGCCTTACAATAGCGCCGAGATGCTTTTAAGGAGCCCTTTTCAACGGTTGTGGCGCTCAGGGTCCAATGTCGATGCAGTGGTGACTGTCTTCCAAGACTTACAGAAAATCTGAGGATCAAAGGACCTCGTCAGTGAGACGGTTGTAAGAAAGGCGGCTGTCGAAGGATTCATCATCCAGGGCGCGGCACGGAACTTGTGGTGCACACGAAAGAGAGGCAGTTGGTTGCTGGCCGTTGCAGATACAGAGTTGGTCGATGAGCGTTAAGGCAGGGCTGCAATGCATCGGGTATTGGCAACGAAAAATAAGAGTATGACTGAAATGAGGCTGGGTGTGAGCAAATAGAAAGACGGCAGGATGAGCCAACACCAAGACAACGGAGATGAGCGAGGAAAGGGCTGAGAGGGAAAGGTGTGCGAGAGAGTAGGATGGTGTGTGTGTATGTGTGAAGAAGGTGTTGGAGAAGGTATAAGAAAACGGGTAGTCCCACGATCGTCTTGCCCATCACCCCCTTTCTCCCGTTTTTTTTTATTTCTCTTTTGTTACTCATCTCTACTTTCTTACCCCTGATTTTTCTGCTATCCGGTTTATGATACACTCGTTGTTCCTCATACTAATACTCTCGCTTCCTCGCTCGCTATCGCACTTTCCATCACTCGTTCGCCCATCATTGTTCATACCATTTTAATACTGTACATATTTTTTATCTTCTTCTCTTTCACTCACCATCGACAAAATGCCTTCGTTTACTTCCATGTCCGCCGCCCTGGCGTTCCTTGCCTCGCTCGCTGCAGCGCAAGACCCCAACTTTGACTCTATCAACACACCCCTCAAGAACGCCCAGGTACCCGCCGGCCAGCCGTTCACCATTACCTGGTCCCTGCTGTCGGCCACCACACCGACAGGGCCCGCCACCATCACCCTGATTGGCGGCGACAACACCAACAACCTGCACCCCATTGCCGCCATCGGCCATGTCCAGAACGAAGACCTCAAGTTTGTGTGGAACGTCGATGCCAGTCTTGGTGCAGAGACGGTGTACGGTCTCAACCTGACGCTCGACGCGGACACCAGCCACTTCCAGTACTCGAACCCATTTACGATTGTCGGTGGTGCTGCGAGCGGTAGCGGCAGTGGGAGTGCCAGCGGGAGTGCATCGTCCACCGGCACGGTGTCGTCGACCGGTGCGTCGACTTCAGCTACGGGAAGTGCCTCCGGCACCGCCTCGACGACCGTGGCGAGCGGCTCAGCCACCACGTCTGCTTCCAGCACAACCGGTAGCGGTGGTGACGCCACGACTTCGACGACCGCGCCTACGACAACCGCTGCTGCTCCCACGCACGCCTCCAACTCGACGGGCAACGGCACCTCCCCTCGTCGACGGCCAGCAAGACCACGCCCGCGACGAAGCTGACGACGACGAGCGGTGCTACGAGCCTAGGCCTGTCGGCCGTGGGCGCTCTGGCCATGGCGCTGGTGGCGAGTGCGGCGCTGAACTGGGGACTGTAGACGTGTTGGGTGTGGTTGTTTTGTTGGTTGTTTTGTTTTTTTGTTGTCTTCATTTGGCTTTGATTTAGTCTGATTTCCCTCATTATTATATCAACCCCTGCCATGTCATTGATACTGTCCGCTGGGACTGGGTAATTGTTGTTTACAATGCATTCTTTACTTTGATTTTGATTTATTTACATTCCCCTAAATCTTCTCTACCAACTTCTTCAGTCGTGTGTCCACTGCTTTGATGTACTCTGTCGTTGTCACCCACGAATTGCGGTCTGTCTGTCCACAGGCTGCCGCCAGATCCTTGGTCATGATGCCGTCCAAATCGACTGTCTCGATGCAGGCTTGCTCGACAGCCTTCGCAAACGCTACGACGCGCGGTGTTCCGTCAAGCTCGCCACGCTTCATGAGTGCTCTTGTCCAAGCGAATATGGATGCTACAGGGTTGGTCGATGTTTCCCGGCCTTTTTGGTGCTCCCGGAAATGCTTTGTTACGGTTCCGTGCGCCGCTTCGGTCATCATCGTACGGCCGTCGGGTGTGACCAAAAACGAGGTCATGAGGCCAAGCGAGCCAAAGCCCTGGGCGACAATGTCGGACTGGATGTCGCCGTCGTAGTCTGTGCGTATTAGTAAATGACAATAAAATTTGTAGAGGATAAACGACACGTACTCTTGAGTGCCAGAACATAACCACCATCCGACTTGATCATGTAGGCGACCATGTCATCGATGAGGCGGTGTTCGTAGGTCAGGCCAGCCTCTTCAAATTGTGGGCGGTACTCCGTCTCGTAAAGCGTCTCAAAAATGCGCTTAAAGTGCCCGTCATAGACCTTCAAGACGGTGTTTTTTTGTGCTAAAGAAAAGCGGCAGCTTCCGCAGCAGGGCATACCGGAAACAGGCATGTGCAAAGTCCGTGATGCTCTTCGTGGTGTTGTACTGCGCTAGCCCGACGCCGCCGCCCTCGGGGTAATCAAAAACCTGGATCGTCTCGGGCTTGCCGCCGTTCTTGGGTGTAAAGACCATTTCCAGCGTGCCCTCGCACTCAAAGTTTCTCTGGACAGCTCGGTACTTGTCGCCGTATGCATGCCGACCAATCACAATGGGCTTCGTCCAGCGCGGTACCAGACGCGGGATGCGCGGAATCACAATCGGTTCACGGAAGATGGTGCCCCCCAGTGCTGATCGGAGGGCAATATTGGGCGATGGCCACATCTGTTTGAGGTTAAATTCCGTGAGGCGTGCTTCGTCGGCCGTGATAGTCGCACACTTGATGCCGACATGGTGTTTATTGATGGCAGCGGCTGCTTCGGCCACAACAGTATTGTCAACAGCATCGCGATGTGGCAGGCCCAAATCAAAGTAGCGAATGTCGACATCGAGGTAGGGTAGTAGTAGTGTATCCTTGATGGTGGCCCAGAGGACGCGGGCCATTTCGTCGCCATCGAGCTCGACGACGGGGTTGATGACTTTGATTTTCATGGCGAGTTTGCGGGGCTGGAGGATGAGTAGTTAAGGATGAACAAACATAGCTGAAGTTGAAAGCGTGTACAGACAATATTTAACTGTCTTGACGACATTGTGACGGAGCAGTCATGACGGAGTGTTTGTGTCCGCAAGAGGTGGGCAGCATCGACTTACACAAAAGTGGGGCCACATCGGCCAATCGTATTGTTCACACCCGTTTGGTAGGAGGTTGCATGTGGAACAACGGACAACGCGTCCCCGGCACAACGCTCTTGACTCTTGACTATGCATCATTTCACAGTGCCTTGCTTCTTCAGATGTATTCAAGTTGGTCCATTTTAATAAAACTTTGCTTCTGACTAGATTATCGTTTCTACATCTCCACCCATTTTTTATTTAATACCACAACCAATTAGACGGTCACCTCCGGCTCCTCCACGCGGGCATCGACGTGCTTGCTCGTGGCCTGCTGCTGCTCGTGCAGGGCGGCCTCGTTGTGCTGCTCCAGCTCGCCCAGCCGATGGCCGACACCCGTGGTCTGGAAGTTCTTGAAGCGCCAGGCGGGGATCTTGGCCTCGAACATCTCGTCGACCTCTTCGAGGGTGCGGCCGGTCAGTTCGGGCGTGAAGAAGATGCCAAAGAAGCCCGACAGGTAGCCCGCAGCAGCAAAGATCCAGCCGATGTTGGGGCCCAGGTTGGGACCGGGGTTGGCCAGGAGGTAGGGTGTGACAAAGGTGACCAAAAAGGCAGCCAGAACATCATTGGCCGTACCAAAAGCCATAATCTTCTTGCGCATGCGGGTGCCGCCAATCTCGGCGCCAATGAGGAAAGCGTTGTTGGACGCGGAGATCTTGGTGAAGACACTCAGCAGCAGGAAAGTGGCAATAACCAGTCTAGTCTCGGAGATGTTCTTGTGGGCGACATCGCCGACAGCGGCACCAATCGACAACAGAATACCACACATGAAGCCGCCGACAATCATGAGCGGACGACGACCGGTGTAGTCTGTGAGCACGAGACCACCAAACGTGCCGACAATCGTCAGGGCTTGGCCGATGGTGGCATACGTGAACGAGGCATTGCCGTAACCGACGGACTTGTAAAACGTGGGACCATAGCTGTTGACAAACTGGTTGCCGTTGGTCTGCTGGAAGATGAAGAGGGACGCCACGATCCACGCACGGCGGCCGTAGTTGGTTGGGTCGCTAAACAAAGTCCACCAGCTGTCCTCGCCGGCGCCCTCGTAGCCTTGACGGATGGCCTCCTCGATGGCGTCGATCTCGGCCGCTACAAAGCCGCTGTCCACATCCTTTTGCTTGCGCAGGCGCTCCATGTTGCGCAGCGCCTGCTCCTTCTTGCCTTTGAGGAGTAACCAGCGGGGGGACTCAACCGTGAAAAAGACCAAAGCCAGAATGATGACGGGCGGAATCAGCTGCACACCACATGGAATCAACCATCCACGTTTGCCCGTCTCGTTGACAAACGCACGCGACATGCCGCTGCCCCACAGGTTGCCGGCGGCGTTGACGAACGTAATGCTGCCGGCCAGCAGACCGCGCACAGCTGTCGGCGACACCTCGGCACAGTACGCTGGCACCAGGTTCTCGACCAGACCGACCGACAGGTACGCAAAGTTGCGGCCAATGGTAAACTGCTGCCAGCCGTGGGCGGTCATTTCGATAATGAGGGCGACAATCTGCACGAAAGCAGCGACAATAATGGAGTTGCGGTAGCCGACGCGTGCGACCAGCGGCTCAACAGCAAAGCAGCCGACAATCTTGCCGATCCAGGGAATCGAGTTCATCAGCGACTGGCGCTTGGTGGGCAAAGCATAAACACCGGCGGCGTTCTTCTCGCCAAACTGGTGGAGGAACGACGGCAGGGCCTGCAGCGAGCCGAAAGAACCTGTGTCACTGTGAAAGGGAAGGAGTTAGTTGACATGTCGTGAGGCATTATGTTTTTGTTTGTTCGCTGGGAGCGCCTACATTCCAAACAGCAGAGCGCCCTGCAGGTAGACGGCGATGCAGAAGAAAAGGTACCCATTCAGGGCCTTGAAGTTTTGCAAGTGCTGCTTGAACATCTTGACGGTAGTGACTGTCGGCGAGGAGAGGAGTGTCGGTTGAGTCGAGGTAGGTCAGATCGAGTCAAGACGAAAGTCGAAGTCGAATTCGAAGTCGACGTGAAGAGATCACCAAGGTCAATGTCGATGAAGAGAGTGGCCTCGAGATCATCCGTCGGCCGCCATGGTTCGCCACGGGAGCATGTCCTTTATGTAGGTGCGAGTCCTCCGAGAAGAGAAAAAAAACGTGCACGTTCTTTTCTCTGTCGACATTTGCTTCCCCTGCGCGTCCCAGAAGGCGTCAAGGGTCTTGGTTGACCAAGACTTGACCTTGTGGTCAGCATCGGATGCCACCTAAGGTCGCTCCTTCCTGCACAACCTCGCGCCAATGCTTGGAATTTCTGGGGGATCGCGCCTTGTCAAAAGTGGAGCCACTGGGCCGATATATCGGTCGAAAGCGATGATGTGATCGATCAAAACAGCGCTATGAAGACTGTGGGAGCGCTATGGGGGCGCTACAGCAGGCACTACGACAGGCCCGGCACGTTCGTTCCAGGCACATGGTTTGACAGCCGGAACGACGCGACAAAGAGGAAGAAGAGAAAAAAAAGCTAGGGAGGAATAAATCATTCGAATGTTGAAAGGCACGTAAAAACAAAGCCGACCTAACTGAACGATTGCCTTTTTGGGAATCTGCGGTCGGAAACGAGGCGAGAAGAACTACGAGTCTCTGGAGGAACAGAACTCAGAACAAACGCCATGTGGCAAATGCACGCTCGAGCCTTGCGTAAGGAAGAAGGCGTAGAAGCTCGGTTCGAATTGATTGTATTGTTCTGTGGACTATCTTGGTAGTGAGGGCTGTTGAGTCTGTCCACCGACTTGGGGCAAAGACGATTGACAGCAATGAACAAAGACTGAACAATGACAATGATCGTGAACAACAACCAGCACAGCGGAATCAAATATCAACCTAAACAAAGAAGTTGATATAATCTCTTGTTTATTTTTTAATAATATAAAAACTGTGAATATTGTTCGTAAAGGCACACATTTTGTTCTTTGATCTGGTTTAAAACAAAACAACATGAACATCACGATTCAACCAAAATACACAGAAACTTGAACAGCATCATCACGACGATGAACAACAATGAACAAGATGCACAAAAATACAGACAGTCCGATATGTATAAAACAATGCCATTTCGGCACATTGTGAATGATTTTGTCTTCTCTTTTTCTTCATCACCAACAACAACTTCAACACTCTCAACCAGATCTCAACGACAAACAGTTCTCGCACTCAGTCAGTCACGGCATCTTTGCAGTCCTTCTAGAATCACTTCTCTTTTCTCTTCTTTTCTGGAAAAAGAAAACGAAAAAAGAAAAGGTAAGTACCCTCACCATCGAGAATCAATCATCTCCACCCTTCACAACCACCCCCACACAACTGCGAAGATGCCTCTCCTTGACAGCACCGACGAGTCCGTCCCCCTCTCTGCCGAGCGCTACGCTGCCATCGACGATGCCCGCTGGCGGCCCGCCTACGACCTCTCCCTTCGCCGCTTCGTCTGCGAGGGCCAGCAACCCGGTGAGTCCCTTCTCGAGTACTACTGCCAACAGGACGTCTGCTACGTGCCCCTCAAGCGCAAGGAGGCCGAGTGCGTCGCATTTGAAGAGTCCCGCATCATCGGCATTAGCGGCATCCGCCGCGACATTGTCATCATCCTCGCCTGCCCCGCGGCCTGCATCATCGTCTGTGTCCCCTCCCGCTACGGCCGCGAGGACGACATTCTGAGTGTTGAGGCCCGTGTGGAGGCCGAGCAGGAGGCCCACAAGTATGTCGAACGTCTCGAGGACTTGATTTCCGAGTGTAGGGATATGGACGCCAGCAACTTCATGGACCCGGCCGCCACTGGGTGTGTCGTGTTTGGCGAGTGGGACCCGGCCAACCGGGGCCTGGTCGAGACGATCGTGCAGGACATCATGCTGGACGGCATGACCCGTCTGGGCATTTCGCACTGTGAAAAGTTGCAGCACCTGGAGACGGACGGCGACATGGATGCCCGGCCTGGTCTGGGCTCGATTGTCGTGATGTCGCCCGGCATTGCCTACAACAACATGCCTCACATTATTATTGACGACGAGATTGAGTGGGCCCTCAAGCCTGCCGACATCCACCTCGTTCAATCGGTGGAGCGGGATGATGACGAGGACGACGATGAGAACGAGGAGAACTAAACTCTCCGACAAACTAACAAAAAAAGGACCAAAAAAAAGGTAAGTCATCGTAGAGTGACAAGTGTCCAACAACCGCCGGTCGGTTCGTAGACGTAAAAATTTGCGAGTTTTACTCTGTCTTTGGTCTTTTTGTCTTCTGTCTACTCTTGACTTTTGGTGATCACTACAATTTTTTATTTTTATTTTTTCAAATACAATACAGGTAAGTCTTTTTTTTTTCAACAAAGAAAAGTTCAAATATGCAAAGTGTGACAAATAATTGAGCCATTTTTCTTCGTAAAATAACTTCAAATACAATGACCACGACACGGATTAATTGATAGTTAATCAGTAGTTCAAAAACAAAATCAATCGTCGATCAACTCGTCGTACCTGTAAGGATACGGTGCTACCCAAAGTCAACAAAGGGATTGTGTAGTCTGGTTCATGAACAAGGAATCACTGACGAGGCCAATCTAGTCGCAAATCTGACGAGATGATTTTTCACACGCAAATCAACCTGTGTACGGAGTACAGTTATGCTCAAAAGTCTCTTCCTCTTTATGAAAGATTTATTTGTTTGTAGGCCGCCCTACACAGTTTAAATAAAATGTGAATGAGCACTGTATACGTTGATCATAGTGGCTAATGCAACTAAAGAGAAATAAATCCTCCGGTTGTACGGAGGAATAACCGTTGGAAGAATCTGCTCTTTGTTATGCTGGAATGGGGCAATCACTAGGACCAATACTACCATCCGCACATTCAACCATCCACACATTCAACCATCCGCACATTCAAACACGCAGCTAACCCCATTCTATGTTAGGCTTCCGAGAGATGAGAAACATATTGTTTGTCATGTTACTAAAAACAGTTACACTCCGGGGTTAAAGATAGTAAAAGACACAGCGACGTGCTAACGCCGAGCGGTGTCCGGCCTTTTTAGTCCTTAACCTTGATGACAGCGCCCTTATCGGGTAACAGCCGTGCGACGGCCTCGTGCCCTTCCTCGGCGGCAAACGACAGTGGCGTCGAGCCATCGTTATTCTTCACCTCAACGTCGGCGCCCTTCTCGAGTAGCAGCCGTACAACGGCCTCGTGCCTATTCTTAGCGGCATACGACAGCAGCGTCCAGCCATCATTATCCTTTACCTTAACGTCGGCGCCATTATCGAGCAGTAGCCGTGCAACGGCCTCGTGCCCACTCTGGGCGGCACGTAACAGCGGCGTCCAGCCATCGTTATCCTTCGCCTCGACGTTGGCGCCCTTCTCGAGCAGCAGCCGTGCGACGGCCTCGTGCCCACCCTGGGCGGCACGCAACAGCGGCGTCCAGCTATCGTTATCCTTCGCCTCGACGTTGGCGCCCTTCTCGAGCAGCAGCCGTGCGACGGCCTCGTGCCCACCCTGGGCGGCACGTAACAGCGGCGTCCAGCTATAGTTATCCTTCGCCTCGACGTCGGCGCCCTTCTCGAGTAGTAGCCGCACGACGGCCTCGTGCCCACCCTGGGAGGCTTGCGATAGTGGCGTCCGGCCATAGTTATTCTTCACCTTAACGTTAGCGCCCTTCTCGAGCAGCAGCCGCGCGACGGCCTCGTGCTCTTCCTCGGCGGCATACGACAGTGGCGTCGAGCCATCGTTATTCTTCACCTCAACGTCGGCGCCCTTCTCGAGCAGCAGCCGTACAACGGCCTCGTGCCCATTCTCAGCGGCAAACAACAGCGGCGTCCAGCCATCATTATCCTTCACCTCGACGTCGGCGCCCTTATCGAGCAGTAGCCGCGCGATGGCTTCGTGCCCTCCCTCTGCGGCAAACGACAGCGGCGTCCAGCCATCGTCATTCTTGGCCTCGACGTCGGCGCCCTTATCGAGCAGTAGCCGCGCGATGGCTTCGTGCCCTCCCTGTACGGCAAACGACAGCGGCGTCATGCCATAAATATCCTTAGCCTCGACGTCGGCGCCCTTATCGAGCAGTAGCCGCGCGATAGCCTCGTGCCCTCCCTCTGCGGCAAACAATAACGGCGTCCAGCCATCATTATCCTTCACCTCAACGTCGGCGCCCTTATCGAGCAGTAGCCGCGCGATAGCTTCGTACCCTCCCGCTACAGCAAACAACAACGGCGTCCAGCCATCATTATTCTTAGCCTCGACGTCGGCGCCCTTATCGAGTAACAGCCGCACGACGGCCTCGTGTCCACCCTGGGCGGCAAGCCACAACGGCGTCCGGCCATAGTTATTCTTCACCTCAACGTTGGCGCCCTTCTCGAGCAACAGCCGCGCGACGGCCTCGTGCCCACCCTGGGCGGCACGCAACAGTGCCGTCCAGCCATCGTTATTCTTCACCTCAACGTTGGCGCCCTTCTCGAGCAGCAGCCGCGCGACGGCCTCGTGCTCTTCCTCGGCGGCATACGACAGTGGCGTCCAGCGATATTTATCCTTCGCCTCGACGTTGGCGCCCTTCTCGAGCAGCAGCCGTGCAACGGCCTCGTGCCCACCCTGGGCGGCACGCAACAGCGGCGTCCAGCCATCGTTATCCTTCGCCTCGACGTTAGCGCCCTTCTCGAGCAGCAACCGTACGACGGCCTCGTGCCCACCCTGGGCGGCACGCAACAGCGGCGTCCAGCCATCGTTATCCTTCGCCTCGACGTTGGCGCCCTTCTCGAGCAGCAGCCGTGCGACGGCCTCGTGCCCACCCTGGGCGGCACGCAACAGCGGCGTCCAGCCATAGTTATCCTTCGCCTCGACGTTGGCGCCCTTCTCGAGCAGCAGCCGCGCGACGGCCTCGTGCCCACCCTGGGAGGCTTGCGACAGTGGCGTCCAGCCATCGTTATCCTTCACCTCAATATCGGCGCCCTGCTCGAGCAGCAGCTTGACGACAGAATTGTGTCCAAAATACGACGCCACTATAAGACCCGTGAAATACTTAGGATTTAACCAATGAGTCTTACAATAGATTTTGGACCATATTAAATGGCTCGTCGAGTCTGGGTCACAGAGTCCCGAAGTTAGGGGCACTATGGCGGCGTCATCGACGATACCAGCCTCGTGGAAATGAATGCCCCAGTTTTTGGCCGAGTAGTCTAAAAAGGCGCCGCGATTATTATCGTAGCCGATTACCCCTTTCTCTTCGGAGTTGTACATGTTCAGGTAGAACACGCAGATCTCGGCAAGAACAGTGTGTGCTTGACCGGTGGTGATGGAGCCTTGCCAACGAAGCTCTGACAAAAGAGCTGTTGATGATAGTGGTGACTCCGTGAGGAACTCCCGGGCAGTTTGGTGAAGGAAATAAACCTTGCCATGATGAATGGAGATGAATAATCCACACCAAGATCGAAGACGTGATTTGAAGTCAGCTTCTTCCTCAAGTTCGAGGTCGTAGATAAACTGTTCTTGGCCGTTTATATTTATGGCAATGTTCATTTCCGAGAGCGTTAATGGCCGGCTCGCAGCCAAGATGACACCCAAGACTTTCTTAACCATTGGGTCATCCTTTGACCTGTTCAGGATCCTCTCGTATGCCTGGTTGACACTCTTTGGCAGAGTTTGAATAGCAGCCTCGACTCCCTTTGGTGTCTTTTTAAAACCTGTGTTTAAATAGTCGAACACAAGGTAGACCCAGAGGTATGTGCGGTGCTCGATTTTAAGTAATCTTTCTTCCAGGGAGGACTTGATCTTGTCTGAAAGCCGTTGCTTTCTCGCCAGCTGTTTGACTCGGTATTGGATGACGCGGTTGACTTCTTGACTGATAGTTTCCGACTCTTCCTCTCCTGGTATGCGAATGTGCGGGAAGGCGTCTAATAGGCCCCAGAACTCGTCCAAGATCTGTTCATACGGGCGGCTTGTTAAAAGAAACTTTAACTTAACATTTACCGACAGGTTGCCGCAGAACAGACTCTCCACATTCCGTATCAAGTCCTTAAACTCCGACTCGGCACATTCGTCTAGGGCATCTAGAACGATTATGACAGGCCCGGCTTGTGGATCTCGTACAGTATTTCCAAGGATCGTCCAAAGCGACTTTTGGGATTTGATCAGATCTGGCCCCATGCTTCCGTACAACCCCATGGCATGTTGAATAAGGGTCGGTTGCTGGGAGAATAACTGGTGGAGTAGAGCACATAGTGCTTGGCGGGCCGTGTTCTGGTCTTGGTCTTTGAAGAAGAAGTAACAGATGGTCGCTGCTTGTTGCGTCAGCTCCCAGTTAATCAGGTACTTGGCCAGCACCGACTTTCCACACCCGGGGTCCGCGGAGACCAGCAGTGGACCCGACTCCTGCGCCAGCCACCTTTGGAAGTGGTCGTGTTGGAGGAACCACTGACACGTGCCTTGTACACGGTCTTCGACACGGTCCTTGTACCATTCGTAGGTGGCGTCATTGTCGTTTCTGGTATGATAAAACAGCTGCAAACACTTTTCCTGTTCGTCAGACAGCTTTTGCCGCACGGCGTCTTGTTGTATTACTAGTAGCTTGTTAACGGTAGTTAACTGTTGCGTAGAGACGGCCAACTGTTCCGTAGAGACTGATAATAACCCCTTCATAACTTCGAGGGCGTCGGTACTCGTTTTATTAAGGGCCTCAAGCTCTTGCCTTGTTGCAAACTCGTTGATCTGGCTTAGATCTTTGTTGACGGTCTCCTCGCGCGCCTTGATGTCGAGTGTCATTTGCTTCCAGTTCTTCGCTGAAACAATGTCATGACCATAGGTCTTCCAGTGGCTCCGATGGAACCGCAGGACGCTGTAGAGCTGGAACTCGAGAATGTGTTGGTAAAGGTCGACAATGTGGTCGTTGGCTTCCGACATCAACGTATCGGCGATCCCGGCGTTCTGGCCAAGCCGACGTAGCAGAGGCTCCAGCGCGACGTAGTAGTGCATACGGGTGGTCACATAATCAAATCCGTCACGGCTGGCTTCAGCTGCAGTCGCAGGGTTTGTGAGGAGTGGGAGAACGAGGCAGACACCGGCCCATGCGATGGAGGCCTGTGGTGAAGCCTGGACGGCGTTGCCGATCCAGTCTTTGGCCCACAGCAACAACTTCGCGGCCTGCGTAATCTTGTCTGTCAGGACGAATTTCGTCTCCTCCATTCGTCGTAGCCCCTGTTCGATCACCCTGTTCAGTTGTGCTTGGCGAGATAGACTGTCGGGACCACGAGTCACGTCGAACGGTGGCATGGGCTGTGCGGGAGACTCGTCATTGGAAGCAGAGTCTGTAATGTCGATTAGTCAATGTCTGCGACATACGGCTTCAAGGTGTCGGTTTATGATACGTACTCGCCATCTGCTCCTGCGAGAGCAGTTCCTCATATTTCTTCACCAATCCCGCGTTCTTCTTTGCGAGGGCATCGTATGCGCGGTCCCAAAGCGACTGGGTCGCAGGCGACTCTTGGTGATTGACAAGAGAGGCCAAGCTCTCTCCGGAGCGCTCTTGTTGGATGTCGTTGCTGCCCCTGGCGGAGGAGGCTGCCGGTGCTGCATCAGGCCCTTCAGGCCGTGCCCGCCCGCCGCCTTTTCTGTTCCGCCACCAAATTTGCGGTTTTTTTAGAAAGCCTGCCATAGTATCTGAGTCGCAGCACCCGGGTTTGTGAGCTCGGTCCGGCTTGTTAATCAGGCTCGTAGTCCGAAAGCAGATGTTGCTGTTTTTTCATGGAACATTGATATCGCTTTGGTTGTTTGGAAACATTGCTGGATCGTATGTTGCGGCTGAAGTGAAAAAGCTGCCCTGGATGTTTGCCCAACTAAGACGGCGGTTAATGCCCTATTGCGATTGGAGGAGGGAAATACGGCATTCATTGGGCAGCACAGCCATAAACGTATCGACGCTGAACTTGAAGGCCCTCGCGGTCCTTTATTTAAATAATCGCGAAAAGTTTTCTTTGCTCACATCCGGGTTAAACCGTATCGTAAAGAGCTTCGAAACATGACTTCTTTGGCAAGGAAAGAGTTGCGGTCTCGAGTGTTGAATGTACGACGTACGCTGTCATTCGCCCGCGGAACGGAGCGACTGTTAAGACGCGTATTATAGTTAGCGCCGGTCTCTTCGTCTAGCGTATAGTCTTGGAGGTACTTATAAATACTTGACAATAGCGCTTTTCCTAATTATAACTTAAGTAGACTTCTGTATCTATAAGTACCGAATGCTCTGTTTTTATACTGGCTGTTTAAAGACTTTAATACAGTGGCATAACGAATAATACTGAATCCGTGTTATTCGCCCTGCCCTCAACAAGACACACAGAATACGCACTCACACAAACACACACTGCTCTCGACGTCACATACCTCTCGTCCCTTTTATTCTTATTAGAAAATTACTTTCTTATTCTCTTTTTTACTCTTTTCCGAAATTCTCCCTTTTTCTCGTTTTTCTTATCTTATCGCCCTTTTCGGATCAACCCCTTTTCCGTACTCCCTCTCTCTTTCACAACAAGAGAGTCAGACTCCCGATCGGGAGTCCTCAACATCCCTTTTTCTCCGCAAACAAAAGTAATAATAAAAGAAAAGAAAAGGAAAGAAATAAAAAGAAAAAGGGGAAGGCCTGGGCCTGGCATCCCATCCCGACTCAGCACCAAGAAATCCTACTAAAGGGACAGAGAAAAAACGCCGAGGTACAAAGAGGAAGGGAGTTTTGAGCACAACTGTATTGAAAAGCATCAAGATTTTGTAAACAGTAAGAATTGTTGTTCATTTGAATTATTCTTCATTTCACTTTTAGAAGCTGCAAGTTTCAAAACGTGTTAAAATGTGACGTGTCTGTTGGTGAGACTGTTCATGAACAAAAAAAAGTGACAAGGCTTAACAGACTAGACTTCTTTGTGCATTTACACACCGTGGCTCTGAGTTCCACGTCAGTTCAATCTGAACAGGAACCCATAGAATTGAACATGCTTGTACGTTCACAGGTCACGACGAAATGTATTTATACAGCTGGTTGCCAGTAATTGTAGTTCTTCTCTTCCCTTTTCACTCATCATCACTTCGACCGCCAAGCTCAACACCCGGTCACCATCCTTCATCCACCACAAAAACCTTATCTCCTCAAATCAAATCAACATGGCTCAGTCTCTCATGGACGTTTACGAGGGCCTTACGGTGGTCATCCAGGCTGGCACGGTCGGCAGTGTCGACTTTACTCAACAACCCGCCATTGGCACGGAGTTTCTTGACGGCTGCACGGTGATCATGATCGCCTGCCCTACCAAGGCCATCATGGCTCACATCCCCCACCTCCCTCCTTCGCCTACCATGGCCACCATCACCCGCTCTCTGGTGAATCTGGAGGGCACGATGGCCGCCCTCCGGGCCCTCTACGCCAACCTCAAGATTGATACTGACGGCAGCCTCCACTTCCGGGCGCAGGACACCAAGACCATGATCCTGGCGGGCGAGAATTCTGAGGACGAGCTGCAGGAGACGCACCATATCACCATGGTCTCTTCGCAGCTGAAGGGTATGGGACTGGTGCCGGAGATTACTCCTTACACCTTCAATCCTTCCCCCGACGCCGACACCACGGCCATGCTGATTAACATGGACTTTGGGGATGCCCAGGAGATGCCCCAGATGCACCTGGGCGGCGCGCACTTTGAGTGGTAGGCCAACTGTAAGTGAGTCTTTTCAATGTTGCGAGTGATGACAACAACAACAAATAGGTAAGTACAATGCAATTGTTTTCTTTTCTTTTCTCAAAACTGACTTTAAATTTTAATTTATGCAAACGTGAACGTGATATAACTTGTAGATAGCCAACAGTCGGCTACGCCGGTTTCACGGGCTGCGCCTTGAACGGCACTGCTTCGCCCTCGCCAACAGCCATCCAGTTGCGTGTCTGCGCCAACGGGTCGCCACCGACACTGTCGTCGGGCAAATCGCCCCAGGCCATCTCGCCAATAATGGGCTCGCCCCAGACGGTGCCCGTCTCCAGGACGTACTGGTCCCATGCGACGAGCAGCTCTTTGAGTTTTTCGGGCTCAGCCTCGGCCAGGTCATTGGTCTCGCCCGGGTCGACATTGAGGTCATACAGTTCCCAGCGGTTCTTGCCAAACGCATCTTCCGGCATGTTGACAATCTTCCATGTTCCTTTCCGTAGGGCGGCACGGCCAAAGAGTTCCCAGCCGGTAAACTCGTCGTCGCCATGAATAGCATCGATGCCGCCCGTGGCGCCGGCCTTCATGTACGGCAGCCAGGACGTGCCGCGGACGGGGAACACTTCGCGGCCCTTGTAGTCGCCCTTGGTCTTGTTGCCCGCAGGATGGCTGACGCCTGCCATTTCGAGGAAGGTCGGCAAAATGTCCATGACCGTCGCAAAGGCCGGCACGACCTTGTTTTGTGGCCACGACGGTGGGTACCGTACGACCATGGGCACGCGGATGCCGCCCTCTGTCGAGTACATCTTGTAGAGCCTCGAGGGCGCCGTGGCCGCCTGGGCCCAGCGGGGCCATACCAGACAAAGCTGTCGTGGTTGCCAATGTTGTCGAGCTGGTTGTTGTAGTAGCGGTGCAGGACGCCCATGAGATCGCGGCCCATGAGTGGGTACGACTCGAAGACGGCACCCTCGGCGCCATTGTCGGACATGAACAGCACAACCGTATTGTCGAGCTCGCCCGTCGTCTCGAGGTAGTCCATCACGCGCCCAATGTTTTGGTCCATGTTGTCGACCATGCCCGCAAAGCACTCCATGGCACGTGCCGACTTGGCCCGTTCTGCATCCGACAAGTCTTCCCACTCGGCGTGGTAGGCATGCGCCGTGTCTTCGGGGATGACGGGGTGCGGCACGACATCCTCACCTATGAGACCGAGCTTCTTGAGGGCGGCCAGCCGTTCGTCGCGCAGCACCGAGGGCCCTGCATCGTAGCGGCCCCTGTACCGCTCACGGTCTTCTTTGCTGCACTGCAGCGGCCAGTGCGGCGCCGAGAAGGGCAGGTAGGCGAAAAAGGGCTTCTCTTTCTGTTCGTCGGTCCGCTCTTTGAAATAGCGCACTAGGTTGCTGGCATAATACTCGGACGAGTAGAAGCCTGTGTCGTACTCGTTGCCCTGGTTGGCCTCGAACACTTTGCGCTTGCCGTCTTCGACGTACAGGACAGGGATGCGTGTAAAAAAGTCCATGGGCTTTTCGAATTGCGGCTCGAAGCCGAAATGGTTCGTGCAGCCGGGCAACAGAGCAAAGGAGCGGTCAAACCCGCGCTGCGAGGGGCCGTTTTCGGGTTTGAGGCCCAAGTGCCACTTGCCGGACATGAAGGTCGTGTAGCCGGCATCCTGGAGCAGTTCGGGCAGCGCGGCGACGTCGTGGTTGAGGTAGCCCTCGTGGCCGCGCTTGTTCCAGCGCTCAAAGTCGTTGGACCGCTGTTCGCTCATAACACCGACGCCGGCCAAGTGGTTGTCGGTGCCGGACAGGAGCATCGACCGCGTGGGCGAACATGCTGCCGCGGCGTGGACTGGCAAGTCAGAGAAAGGAGTTATAGAAAAAGAGTACAAGAGTATAGAAGTGTAGACTCACAGTCTGTGAATTGAATGCCTTCACGGGCAATGCGGTCGATGTTGGGCGTGCGGATTTCGGAGCCAAAGCAACCCACGTCCGAGTAGCCAAGGTCTGTTCAGGGAGAGAGAGGGAAAGTGTGTAAGTGACTGTTGACAAGACAAGGCTGGGTGTCCCACCAAGAGCCAATAGGACAGGGACCTCCCGGCACACTTACCATCTGCTACAATGAGCAGGAAATTGGGCCGTTTTGTTGTCATTGTAAAGTGGTCTTTTGACAGGAAAGTGTGTGTGTGTGTAAGTTTGGTGTGCTTGCGTGGATACGACAAAAAATTGTCTTTGATAATGCAAGCTGCAGATGACGACTTCGAGGAGAGGGGAGGAGATATCAAAACAACGACCGAGCTGAGTATGTTGACCAAGCTTCTCCGATTTGGAGAAGTCAAAATTCAAAAAATAAAATAAAAATTGGAGTAAGGGCTCCTCCCAGAAATGATGTGATCGAGCTCGTTTGTCTCTAAATGGGTGCATTGTCGTATAAAAGCAGGCCTGCCCGACTCTCGTCCGCGATGGGCCCCCGGTCGAGTCCAATGTCTCGCCCGATGCCATCGGTTTTGTCCTGTTGGCGCAAGGCACTCAGCCGACTTCACGGTCGAGTGTTGATGAGTACCCCACTTTCTCGCTTAAAGTGGAGACGCCGCGCGGAGTTGTCTTCTTTCAATGTCCCATTCATTCACTTCTCACGCCCGCCAAACCGGGGCAAAGCCTTGCAAAACTTGTAAAGCAGTCGTTGGCGCCTCTCACCTCATTCACATGATGGATGTTGTCATCGATAAGAGAGGGTCTTCTATGGGTCCGTAGATGGGGCCAAACAAAGTCTGGGGACCTGGGGAGCTTTTGGGAATCTTTTGTTCGTCTTTTGTTCATTTTCGTGCAGGTTTGTTTGACTCCATTGTTGCCGGGATATTGGCTTGAATCACTGCTTAACGGAAAAAAAATTGCTTTGACAATGAAGGCTGATTTATTGAATTCACTCAGCCGTAGTTGTCGGCCCAGTCTTGGGAGTATTGTTGTGGCGTTTTTGTCGGTTTCTTGCGGCTTCACTTTCGAGAAGAAAAGCCAAGACTGGACTGAAAGGTGAAGCCAAGCGAATTGCCGAAGCCGTAATTCTGGTGCTCCTCTCTGGAACGGTCAGTTGGAGCGTGTCAGTGGTGTCAGTGGGTAGCGACTGCTAAATTAGGAAAGTTTTGGGCGGAGGCAGGTCCCAAGGCTACACCGCCTTATTCTGCCGCATTCACTTATCGTCTATCTAATCTCTTATCGTCTCTGAAAATGTACGAAAACGGTCCCCAAAACAACCAGCTAAACTGGGCCTCAGTAACAGAGCTCCAAAACAAACACACTCTGCACTGAGCTTTCCCCATCGACAACGACAACCCATCCGCACGTCGACTCTTTGCATTTGCATCATTCCCAACAAACGATAATACGCATTTACCCCGAATCATGGCCGACCAACCGCAGGGTAGAAAGCCCAATAACCGCCGCCCGAGACATCGTGGCCGTGGAGGAGGAGGAGGTGGTGGTGGAAATGGTGGAGGAAATGGCGGTGGTGAGGACGGTGGCAACGATGGCGGCCGTGGTGGACGCCGTGGAGGTCGTGGTGGTGGCCGCAACGGCGGACCCCGCAATGCTCCCCCTCAAAACCAGAACCAAATTCAGGGCGACGATGGCGATGTTGCTATGGCCGACGCCGTCAACACGCTGCGGCCCTTTCCCCCTCCTCCGGGCGGGGGCAATTCTGGGGTCTCGTCCAACAATATCTCGGGTGTGGCCACGCCCATGCTCAGCGAGGCTGTCCCCTCCGATACGCCCCGCTTCACCGACATCAACGCCAACGGCATTGTTGTCGACCCCATCCTGATCGACACCATCACCAACGACCTCAAGTTTGAGCACATGATGCCCGTTCAGGCCGCTACGCTCCACGATCTGCTTCCGCCTAAGCGTCTGGACGGTCTGGTGCAGGCCAAGACGGGTACGGGCAAGACCATTGCCTTTTTGCTGCCGGCCATCCAGACCATGCTCAACAAGCAAAAGGAACTGGGCAAGGCCCGCGGTGGTCCCTCGACCCGCCAGAACAACCACATCTCGCTGCTCGTCATGGCGCCCACGCGCGAGCTGGCCATGCAGATTGCCAAGGAGGCCAAGAACCTGCTGCAGCGGATGCCCGACTACCATGTGTGCATTGCCGTCGGCGGCACAAACAAGGACCGTGAAGAGAAACAGATCCTGGGTGGGTGTGATATTCTGGTGTCCACCCCGGGCCGCATGCTGGACCACGTGTCGGGCACACCGGCGGTCAAGGACGCCCTGGCCCACCTGGACACGCTGGTGCTTGACGAGGCCGACCGGCTGCTGGACATGGGCTTCTTGCCTGCTCTCAAGAGCATTGTGGCCTGTCTCCCCAACAAGATCTCCACCAAACGCCAGGGTATGCTGTTCTCGGCCACGGTGCCCTCGCACGTTGCCCAGGTCGCCAGTCTTGTTCTGAGCCCCGGCTACCGCTCCATCTCGACCATCCCCAAGGGCGAGGCATCGACACACGCCCGTGTGACGCAGCTGCTCGTGGAGGTCCCGACGTTTGCCGACCTGGCCCCGGCTCTGATTGGTGCCATCCGCCGCGAAGAGCAACAGCTTGTCTCTCAAGGTGCCGGTGGTACCTTCAAAGCCATTGTCTTTGCCCAGACCGCGGCACTCGCCGACTTTTACGGCTATCTGCTCGCAAATCTGTCGGACATGCCGCCCTCCTGGACCCTGCACGCCCGCCACGCCCAGTCCAAGCGCACCAACGTCACCAATGCCTTCCGCGGTGCCGCAACTGGTATTCTAGTGGCTACCGACGTCGTCGCCCGCGGCATGGACTTCCCGGCCGTCACCACCGTGTATCAGGTCGGCCTACCCATGGATAAAGAATCGTACATTCACCGTCTCGGTCGGACGGCGCGTGGCGCCGCAGGCTCGGATCCGTCCAAACAGGGCGGCCCCGATTCCGGTACATCCGGTACTGAATCTGGCCGCGGCGTGTTTTTGGTGGCCAGCATCGAGGCCTACTTCCCTACTCGCGTCCTGCGGGAAATCAACTTTGTGCGCACCGAGCCGGACCTGTCGTCGACCGAACAGCTGGGTCCCATCATTGACCGCATGGAAGAGAGCATGGTCGGCAAGACCTACCAGGCCTGGTTGGGCTACTACAATGGCCACATGAAGGGTCTGCACTGGGACAAGGCGCTGCTGGTGGCGGCCGCCAATGAGTTTGCCCGTGACGGTCTGCACACCGTGAGCACACCGGCCATCCAAAAGTCGACGGTCGGCAAGATGGGTCTGCGGGGTACACCGGGACTGGTTGTTGTGGCCGATGCGCCGCGGCCGCATAGGGGCGGTGGCGGTGGCGGACGCGGCGGCGGCGGCGGTGGTGGAGGCCGTGGTGGTCGTCGTTAAGACAAACAACGTTGACTGCTTTTTTTTTGCTTTTGACTTGGAGGAGAATACCGATACCAAAGTTTTTTGTTTTTAGTATAGACCAAAAAGACTAAAAAGGGCAATGGAAAGAAACAGGGGAAAAGAAAAAGCATGGGAAAGGGTATGGGATTAGAGGACACGACTTGGTTTTGTTTTTGTTTTTCAAACAAGGGCTCTAGACGGACGGTCTTGCGTTTTATTTTTGTTTGTCCTTTTTTATATATTTGTCTTCTCTTTTTCATTCACACATAATTTACATGTTCGCCGATTCCTCTTCACTCTTCATCCATTCATACCAAAATCAAACATGGCCATGTCTTTGAGAGGGGCCACGTACTGCGGTCCTTCGGCCGTCAAATCGAGTAGTTGTGAGAGCTGACAGTTAGCAGTGTCCACTGTCTTCAAAAGGAACAGAAAAAAAACTTACCAGGTCAGCATCCGACACGTCCAAGTTCAAACCGGTGAGGTTCAATGTGTCGGGGACGTCGGGTTCCAGTGTAAAGAGGCCAGGTCCAAGTTGTCCGCCTGGTGCGCCTTGGCCGCTAGGGACCGGAACAGCAGCTCCGTGGTGGTCGATCCCCGTGCCTAAGCTGCTGTGGCTCGTCCCGCCCACCAGGCTGTCCATCGGCCCCATGTCCCGGTTCCGCAGCTCGACTAGCCGCTGCCGCCATCCCACGAGCAGCGGATTTTCCGTGGCGTCTTCATCGGCCACGCCGACAACAGTATTGTTGTCCATCGCATTTGGGGTGGCCGCCCGAAAGGCAATCATCTTTTCTTCGGCTTTGGCCCGTACTTCCAGCAGCCACTGCAGGTTGCGGGCCACCCACGGGTACGGCACCGTCGGCTGGATGGCCGAGTAGACGGCAATAATGGCATTCAAGTCGCTGCGGGCCTGTTCGACCAGTGGACCGCCAGGGTTGGCAATGCACAGCGTGGCCATAATGACCGCGCCGGAAAAGGCATGGTTCCAGAAGAACCAGTGCCGCGTCGAGATGCGGGGGAAGAGGGCGTGCAGGGACAACAGGTTGGCAATCAGCATGCGGCTGCGCTCGACGACGGCCAGAAAGGCTTCGGCATAGGGCGAGGATGCGAGTGACGACGAAGAGGGTGCGGTCGGGTCGGCGGCTGGACCGGCGGCGGCGGCGGCTTTGACGGCACGGATAAAGTACGGACGGAACATGGATAGCAACAGAGACGAAGTGCAGTCAATCAGATCGTGCGACTGGAACACGAGCCGCAAGTCACGCGTCGGTGGTGGCGTATCCGCCTCGACCTCGGCCTGGGTGGCATACCGCGAGGCCATGAACTGGAGGGCGGCACGATTTCTCAAATGAAAGGGAACCTGACGCTCAAGGGCCAGGACTTTGTCGCCAATGGCACGCATGCGGCTGTAGTCGGAGCGGATCTTGAGGCTTTCTTGCAGGGCTTCCTGGGCCAGCATGGAGATTAAACAGCGCTGCTTCAAAAACCGCACGACGGGGTCTTTTGCAGTAGAGACTGCTGCTGGTACTGGAGGAGGCCTCGCCATCGCTGGCGGAACAACATCTTCCTCCTCCATATCGTCCGGCAGCTTCGTGTCAAACATGTCCGTGTGCAGCCCACTCGGCCGGTCCCAGTTGCACGAGATCAAAATGTCCGTGCTGTACGTCTCCCAAAAGGTACGCCGCCGGTTGTTCAGGTCCTTTTGGGAAAGCCCCCAGCTCTCGCCGTCGCGGTGGAGACCCATGGCCAGGATGATGCGCATGGCCATGCCGCGGATCTGCCAAGACATGTCGGGCATGCCGACGTAGGCGGTGTACTTGGCCATCAGACTCAGGGTCTGGACGGTCGTCAAAGAGTTGTTTACCAAAAACTTGCCGGCCACCAGGCACTGCTGTGACAGACGGTAAAACGCCATTGAGGCCGGATCGTCGGGAGCGAGCTCCATGTTTGTGAGCGAACCGAGGGCAAGGACAATGTACAAGAGGGCAAGAAGCTGAACGGCCATGCTCGGATGCTGTGGCTGGGGGACGACACCCGAAGCGCCGACGCCTGCTGCCGAGACGCCGCCATCGACGTCCAGACCGTACAGCCACCGCAGAATCGCCAGCAGGTCGTCTTCCAGAATAGGCGAGCCGTTCCAGGCAATGTACCGGTGGAAGCAAGTCACCAGGTGCAGACTCTCTTCTTTGGGTGGCAGCTGGGCCCACAGACTTGCAAAGTCGGCGCCAGTACCACTCCCACTGTTACTGCTCTGCACCTGTGGCGCCCTCTGATTGCTCCCACCCTGAAAGGGAAACGCTTCCGGCGGGTAGTGTCGTGACGGCGACGCCGGCCGTGTCTCGGGCTGCTCTTTGGTTTCGTCCCGCAGCCACTGGAAACTCGCCGACTGGCCAATGAACTTGGACCGGCCATCGGCATTGACCACCAGCGTGCCCACGCCGGCTGCTTCGCGAGTTGCGTCGGTGGGTGTTGAGGGGAAGGATGGTGGCGCTGGAGGGCCAGTATTGTCGGGCTGTGGTGGTGGTGGCTGTTGTTGACGCAATGCCGTCGGTGATGTACCAATCAGACTCGATATTGACGGTCCAACCGACAAGGCAGACCGTCCGGGTGTTAAGCCGGCGCGGCCATGCTCGGAGCCGGCACGATCTCCATTCTGGCTACCTCCACCACTCCCGTCTCCTCCATCGTCACACGGCGGCCACAGCTGTGACCGCTCCATCTGCGACACCCGCGACCGGATGCTGCGCATGCTGCCGAGGGTGTGCTGCGGACAGATGTGCGCACACCCGCGCTTGGTGCAATTGCTACAGGGGACTGACAGGTCAGCGATGTTTCTTGACTGAGATGCTCATGATGATGAAAACTCACCTTGCCGGTCGCATCGTATTTTTAAGCGTCGACATTCTGATAGTGTTAGTGGTTTTTGATAAAGGATGAGAGGTAAAGCAATGAAATAGGAAGAAATAACAAAATGGAATCAAACAGGGCAAGAAACAAAACAAAAAAGAGACCAGAAGGTTGCTCTTCACTCACCCGCACAGTTGAGAATCGGCCGTGGCCGCTTGACGGGCCGCCGTTGCTGCGGGCCGGGTCCACCGTCGCCCGGTATTGGTGCATCGGTTTGCATTCTCGGTGAGCCGACGGACGTACTGTATGCAAATACGATGCACACCGACGATCATGTAGAAAAATGAAGGAAGAAGAAAAGCATGCTGGTGGTCAGTGAGAAGCTGTGTACTTAGTGACCGGCTAGCATGCATCGCGACATTCTGTGGGGAAATCACGTGTGGGTCTGTTCTCTCTTGGTGAGTGTGGAGGGTCGCGCCTTCCCCAGACTTTTTTTGTTAGTGACATCTGCAAGTGGTGATAATTGATTGAGTAAAAGGAAACAAGGGTAAAGAAAAGGTAAAGTGATGTGTTTACGATTGCACTTGAATGGGTTTTATTTTCTTCAATTCTCAGATATGAAGTTGATCGAAAATATTTCGACCAATATTTTCTTATAATTGTTTCTCGTTTCTGGAATATGTTTTAAAAAGAAAAAAGAAAACAGAAAGCCTACAAGAAAAGCTTAGAACAGAGAAACAAACCAAATTAAATCAGAGCAGTTACAAAGTTAAAATGTACAAATATTTTCTTATTGCATGAATTTCTTCACTTTTTAAATTCACTTTAAGCAATTGTACCAATGTTCATTCGACTTTTTCAATTTGAGTCATTTGATTTCGATATCTCTGTGTAATGACTGCCAACTAGTCACAGTTTTGAGTTTCCAACTGAAATCCTCTTCTATCCACAACATATCTACGCCACAGTCTCGTGCTCGTCGACCTTGCCGTCCTCGAGCTCGTTCTTGTGATCCTTGTTGTTGAGCGTGGCGGCGACCTGGCTGGTCATGACGGACTCGACGCGGGGCAGGAAGAGGGAAGTGATAATGGCGATGCCGGTAAAGGCAATGGTAACGAGGAAAACAGTGCGGTAGGCATCGACGTTGGCCTGCTTGTAGGCATTGGTGCCGGCGGTGGTAATGTCGGTCGTCAGACCGGCGACGCCGAGTAATCGCCCGAGGTCAAAGCGGCAATGAAAGCGGCCACACTCGAAGCGGGCAGACCGGCGGCCTCGAGGGCGGGGGGCACCTGGGCAGCAACGGTGCTGGCCAGACGGTTGTTGAGCACGACGGTGTAAATGGTGGAAGCGATGCTGACAATGAGGAAACGGACGGAACCCGCGAGACCGCCAGCCGAGCCCAGCTCCTGCTGGTTGTTGATGGACAGGGTAATCATGGTAATGGCGAGAGACTCGGCCCAGCCCACAAAGAAGACACCCAGAGTCATAATGGTCGACGAGCGGGCCTTGCTGTCGACGGTGCTGGTGGCCATGCTGCCGAAGAAGATGCCACTCAGGATGAGGGTGATGGTGCACTGCAGCTTGTAGTGCTTGATGTACTTGGCGGCCAAGCCACCAAAGACCTGGCCGGCAATAATGCCGAGACCAACAAGACTGGAAAGCCAGCCGTTGACGGTGCTGTTGCCGTCGGCATACAAAACACCGACCATGGAGGGCCAGATGAGGGCCAGAGCGTAGTACATGGAGGCGCCAAGGCCCGAGACAACCACGGCGGCAGACCAGCGCTTGTTGCGGAAGTACTCGACCTGGATCAGGGGCTCCTTGAGGTCCATGAACGTCTCCCAGAAGCCGAGAGCAATGAGACCCACGGCACCAGCGACAAGAGTACCAATGACATAGCCCGACTTCCAGGGGTAGACAGAGCCGCCCCAGGACAGGCCCAGGACAAAGATGAGCAGGCCGCCCAGGTAGAGAACGGTGCCAATGTAGTCAAAGTGCTTGACAAAGGCCATCTTGCTGGCGTTGCGGTGCTTCTGCTCAAACGTGGGCGGATGGTAAAACAGCACCCAGCACAGCAGGCCGAGACCGTTGACGCCGATCAGCAGATAATAAACACCGCGCCAGCTGACACTCGGGTACTTGCTGAGGAAAGTCTGGCCCAACACGGGGGCCACACCGGAACCGGGGATGCAAAAGAAGTAGAGGAGACCGTTGCCTGCGAAGCGGTACTTCATCGGCACAATCTCGCCCATAACGTAGTAGTACGACAACTGGGCCGAGGCCCCGATACCGATAATGGTGCTGCCCGCAATGAGCGCGCCGACACTCTGGGCCGTGGCGGCCACGATGCTGCCCACCAGACCAAACACGGCACCACCCACAAACACCCACCGGCGACCGAAAATGTCCGAGACGCGGCCGATAATCGTCAGGAAAACCGCAGACGTCAGCGTATACGTCAGCGAGACCCAAGTAATGTTGGCACTGGGGCCCAAGTCGTTGTTGATTTCTGTCAGGATGGGCGCCGCGTAACCGAAACCGGCGACACCGGCCCACAGACCCAGGGCCATGGCGGCCATGGAGCCGATAAAGAAGCTGCTGCGGAAGTAGCCAGGCTTGAGGTGGTGCGCGTCGGTCTCGAAGCCGCCAATGGCGAGCTCCTCGTGGCTCGAGTGGCCATGAGCCGTGTTGTCAATGTCGTCCGTCTTTTCGACGGCGACGGGGTGATGACCGGCCATGATGAGGAGAGGGGGAAGTGTGTCGATGATGATGTTGTTGTTTTCGAGAAATCTTTGGGGTTGGAGATGTTGGAGATGAAGCGTTGGAGACCTTGGAGAAAGGGGGATGATGGGCAGTGTCCCGTTCTTATGGAATGCACGAGTCAAACCGGTGCAGAAGGCAAGACAGGAAAAGAAAAAGGCAGCGATGAGGGGGTGACCCGTTTCCACGTGGGAGAAAAAAACAGGAACAAGAAAAGAAGCACCTCCGAGAACAAGAGGCACTGGCTTTCTGGGAAGAACTGCCGATCTCTTGGCTTATGTAGTCTCTGTCTCCAAGACACCGACGTGCTCCAAGACACTTCCAAAGACAGTATCAAGGTCTAGACTTTCGGGAGACGTTACCCCAAATGCACCCACGAGTGTGTGATGCGAAGAGGACCCTGTCACACGAATCATGAGAGCGTTTGTGACTGCTTCTCCGACTGACTTTGCTTGATTCTGTGGCTGTCATCTTTTCCTTCCTTTGCAAAAGACTGTCTCGCTTGTCTTGGAACGGAATACGGCCGTGCCTGGCTTGCATGGTGCATGGCTGGCAAAGGAGGGGGACACTGATGTTGCTGGAGGCACATGAGGCGGTCGAGGATAGTGGTGAACGTCACTTGGGATGGTCACCGCTGTTATCCTTCGGCCCACAATGGCCAAATGAAATCCAGCCTCTCACAAGGCCTGGAAATAAGGAACTGTCATTTTCCTGGGGAACTGCTAAGTGTCCGGCGGGGAGTGGAGGTAAACCTGGAGAGCACCCAGTAAAATCTGGAGTATTCTCGAGGCTCTGGGGCTCTGCTTCTGGGGAAGTAGACGTTAGTAAGACGCAAAGAGCAAAAAGGAGGACAAACAAGGATTAACAGCTGCTTGCAAGGCTCGCAAGGATAACAGTTGCCGCAAAGGATGCAGGCGATGTGGAAACAGCCCACATCTGTGCTGTCTTTTCGTGTTATTTCTGCTGTTTTGTTTGGCTGCTCCTTTCTGCTGTTTCTGGGGAGGGCCGATCATCCCCGGACTATCCCACAATTCCCACACTCTAGAGATACTCCGAGCTGGGGGAACAATGGAGCAGAATGGAGCAAATATGGAGAAGATCCTTATCCCCCAGAGCCCGGGGAATGGTCAAGGCGCCTGAGGGAAAGCTCCGTTTAAACTCATTCAAAAATGTCTGCATTGACTCTATCTGACGCTGGCAAAACAGACGAAGGACAGACGGCAAAAGGGCAAAGAGGCAAAGGATCAAAAAGACTAAAATCACAAGGTGCCAGTGGCTGCCAAACGGTGTCAGTTTCTCCATCTGGCTGGTCTTCGTCGGCGTCGTCGTAAACCCGGGAGTTGGTGAGTTAGTGAACTGGGGAGTGGGTGTGCTGGACTGCAACGTAGTGATTCATCGCACTTGGACGATGCGGGGAAGATGGGGGTTGGAAAAGTCGAGACGGCTTTGCGGGTGGCTGTTTTGTGGAGGAGGTGGAGGAGAGAAGGGCGAGGGAAAGTTGGTGACAATGGGGGAAAAGGAAGAAAAAAGAAAGTCGCCAGGAAGTTGACTCGTTAGTGGCCAGATTGTGCAGTAAGGAGGCCGCTATGGCTGCGCTAATGACGCGGGCTCTGCCGGGGGGCTGTATCCCCGTGGAAGGAAGAAAGGAGAAGGAAAATAAGAGGATGAAGGCGACCAATGACGAATACGGAAAATGGATGCCAGGTCGACGAAAAAAAAACAAAAAAAAACATAACGAGATTGACATTGAGGAACGATAGCTGTTCCTTCGAGTATCTTGGCAGAGGTAAGGCTTCTTGAGCACTGGCCTGGGCTAAAACGACAGTAAAGTATTGGAACAAGAAAAAACTGAATCGAATATCAAAACCTGACGAGGTGCAACCAATGGGTAGCTCGAGCTGAAAGACATACAAAATATGGATGGAAACTGACTCTACAGTGAGTACAACTTCATAAATTACAGAAGAAGATCTAACGCATAATTCGAGGCCTGAGAGGTTGGATGTCCAATTTCCAGACGAGATCCATGACATTGCCGCATGAGAGAAATCGCAGTCTACTTTGGAGTGTCATGTGAGCGAGGGTGAACACACAACAGAGAAGAAACATGAATAGAACAAGAGTAAAGTCTCCTTGAGTTGAATTGCACGTAACAGAGTATTTTGAAGATTCTGTGTAGCCAGCACCATTACACAGAAAACTTTGCTCAATAATTGGATGATTAGAAAATGTACAGGTGAATCTCAGAGCAAATGACACGAACGAGCAGAAGCAGAAGCAGAAGTGAGGAGGAGCGTACAAACAAAACATAAACAAAAGCTGACACAATATGTAAGGTCTTGCTGACAGTTGGCAGAGAGAAAGGTGAAAGCAGTTGCGTCTTTTTGAAAGTAAACTAAAGATAAGTAAAAGAAACCACAAAGGCAAAAATAAACTGCAGAATAAAGTGACGACAGTGATACAAACAAAAGATGAAGTGGCAGTGATGGAGATGACAAGTCTGTACTGAAAGCATTGTGAGAATCTACAAAAACCTCGACTTGAGACGAAACACGCAACTCTCTTGATGACAACGTCATATGAAGTGTAAGAGATTTATGAGACGAAAGAGAGGAGTTATGAAAATAACCGTTTGCAGACGACTTGAAGGACGACTGAAGAAAGTCTCACGATATAGAAAAAGCCCAAGAGCAGTCAGACTGACATTGTGATGAAACGAGCAATTTATCCACATCGATAAAATATATATTATTTGATCTCTGAAATAAGCAGCCGTTTGCACCGTCAGACTGTGTTTGAAGATGACTGCTCCTTCCTGGTCTTGACAAACGACCGTTTGCAACTACCTCTCCGTCACCACTCAGAGTCACTGACTGCTGGCCCCAGGATTTGTATAAATAGCTGGCTCCTCCCACATCCTTTTGCACCACTCCTCTCTCTCTCTCTCTCTCTCTCTCTCTTTTCTTATTATCTCTTTTACCAGATCACATTTCGCTTCATGTCTTCGTCATAATAGCAATACCTTCTATCCTTTCTACCAGCAGATGTTATATATCAACAACTTTGGCCAACACAAGGCCCAATCCGTGGAAAGCCTGACATTTTCATGACTGACCCATTTGCTTCTGTATATTGTCTTGCCACTCATTAGCTGACAAGAGACATATCCGAGATAATTCATGAAATCTCTTCTGGCTGGCACTACACGACGTACTCGCTCAACTTTGATGGCACTCAACACCAGCTCGTTACTTCTTGACATGGGGCTGAGAAGTCGACGACTGCATCACTTCTGCCTTTGTCACCAAGGTGCAGTATATGGGAAATCTGGATATGGACAAGGAGACTCCATATTCAGAGGCTGTCATCGAGAAACTCTGGGGTGTTACTTGCCGCGCAACAAGTTTCCGGCAGCTCTCGACCAAATATCCCTTTTATCCTCGAGAGCGGCTCACCTGGCAATCACAACCTGGTTGGCGCGGTGGCCGTCGGATGAGAGGAAACCTCGCTCGTTCTGCATAGACCGTGCTTGGAACATGGCCTTGCCTTGAACACGGCAAACTTCGACAGTTCTCCACTTCTTGTGATGAGAAGCTCCCACATTATATATCTTCTTGCCACAGGCCGTACGTCTAGCCGCACACCTGAGGGCACCACAACTGATGGCGACCAGAGTCCCTACAAACGCCATTCCCAACATTGCCGACATTGCTTCGAGTCTAGTAAACAGGCTACATTGTCATTTCAGCTTGTCCGTCATGTACACAAGATACGCGACTGTCAGACTCGTCCTAGAAAAGGGAGTCGAGCAATTGATGAAGTACACCTGCTTGCAAGACCTCGCTCTTCAAACTTGCCGACTCACAAGTGAGCACGGCAATGGCAACCTACCAACTACGCATGGCACAGAAGCAGCCGAGAGACACAGAGGCAGACAAGTGTCCTTATCCAAGAGCTCATCACTCGCTCTGAGAAAGTAAAGATTTGCTAAAGAATTTCTGTTCTCGTTATTCTTTCTCGAAAACAACTGAACGGTCTCGTTTTACTGTTGGACTAGCAGAGGTCTTATTCTTGACAGGGAAACTTCTACGGCTCAGTCTGCCAATGACACAGATCACCGAGACGCCATTGTCAAACGTCCAACAACACTTGCCATCGTGTACCTCTGCGTGTAGGGTAAAATCGCAAACTCAGACCTTGAGCATGAAAGGACACAGTTCCTCACATTTTTTCATCTAGTGAACTCCTGAGTCTTGCCCAGTAATGTTGAGTACTAGCCATATTGATACCTTTCAAATCGTTCCCCAATACAAAGATCTAGGAGACCACTGCATCACGTAGAGACTTTCTCGACACGAAGGAGCTAGCCAACACATTGTATGATGATAACAACTGCTGGACTTGCAAGCGGCTTGACAAGTTGATCGCAGTAGTCGACAACCAAACTGCCTTGATACTCACCTTGCTCACACATCGTGGTGTGCGCATAGTTGCTGAAGCCAACATCACAACCACACGCTCTTGCTACGTCACATATAATACCTCCTTGCGTTCAGTAAATGGGAATCTCCGAGACATACAAGAGTCTTACATCTTCACCGCGGGGAAAAAAATGCTTTCCTGCTGAAGAGAGGCTATCAGAATAGCTTTGGGAGGCACGAAGAGCAGATTGTCTTATCAACGTTGGCAGTTTGCAGCTGGGTTGACTGCGGAGGATGAACCCGACGTGGCCGAGTTTACCACCTACTGGTCCATCACTTACCATGCCATTCACACAAGGAGAAAGTGGACACCATATCGGCTTCTGCTTCAAACGTTCTTGACCCAAGTGTGCGTCGTGGATATCAAATTGCCGCCAACACAACACGATTATGTTTTACCGTAAAGGTTGCATAAAGGACACCAACGCTGTACAGAGCCGAAACATCGACCAAATGTAGGAAACCATCCGATCCAAACAGAACTTTATTTTTTCATCAAAGAAATCAACATTCGACCGGGCTTGAATGATAACTCGCAGCTAGCTATCCATATGCTCTGTCGAGTACTTCTACAGCTGACAAGGGAGTGGTAGAGCCTGGAGCGAAAATCCCATGTGCTTGGTGGACCTACACTAAGGGAGGCTTCTTGTTCAAGAACACTGCCATAGCACTCATCTAACGCCCGCAGCAATCGTACACAAGGTCCCAGGCAGAGTCGACTGACAAGATCCTCTCGTTCACTGTTCTACTCATATATTGCCCTCATCGTCATAATCGAGCCGGCAGTCTCTGTTCAAGCAGACTCGGGAGTTTTATTGTCACCGGAGAGTCCCATCATGACACATTGCGGATGCCGGAGCTTAATTCAACGAGAACGTTACCGCGGCCGTCAAGAGTTTCAATCTGATTATTCGACAGCAGGCCGGGAGGCCCAACTAAAAGTAGACGAGCCGACGTCATCCCGTCTCCCAGACCCAATTTCCCGGCGGGAGCAGAACATGGCAAAAGTGTTGTTGGTAAAAGCGACAAGTTCACATTTCGCCAAATCATAACCACACTTTTCCTGGTCCTTTCAGGAAACATTAAAATCCCGAAATGGACATCGAATTGCTGACCTCATCGAAACAAAATGGTGACAAGAGAGTACGCAGCGATCCAGAGACTAGGATATGTCTGCAGCAACTGACAGGAAAGTGCAAAAATTAAGGCCATATCTCTAAAGAAGACCTCACAAGGATTTATGCTGCCGGTTCTTGAGCATCTTTACGCCAATCTATCCCCCTCAAACAATATCGCGGCAAACATGAACTATGGAATACTGCATTGCGGACATACAGAAGAAACGACATTCACCAGAGCAAGTCGAAGACGGCATGTTTGCAGAGCGACCTTCAATAAGTCAGCTTTGAGTTAGGCCACCCAAGCACTGGAGTATCTTTTGCTTGAGATTGAGGTTCCTTTCCAACAAATTCACGAGTAGCGAGCAAACTACGGTCACTGGCTTTTCGGATAACGCCTCGGTACTATGTGAAAGATAAGCTCGTGTAGAAGATGTGTTCATCGACCATCATGCGACATCGTTCCCAAACATGATTTCCTAACAAAAATGCACGATGTTCGGTGTGTTTGAAGAAAAACAACCCGTCGGCCAAACGGGTATATCTTACAGACTTGGAGCCAGTCAAGCCGGTATGAGCCCGGCGACAACGACTTGCCATTTATGCAATGGCAGAGTACTCCGTATGCGATTGACCTAAACTTGGTAATGCGCTTATGAGGCAAGAAAGTCCGTCTGAGACATAAGTACCATACCTGCAGTGTTTCTCGGGCTTCACCTTTGCAACACTTCCACATAAAGGAGATTCGCCAAGCTCCCACCGACCAGGTATATGGCCTGGTCACCATTGGTGAGGAAGTTGAGTCCTGGGAATGAGAGGAGCTCTCTACAGCCAAGATAACACAACTGGCAGTATCAAAATGACCAAGCCCAGAACAACTCGTGCACCAGGTGTTCGCGGAATGTTCTTTAATTTGTCACTACATGGACAAGTTGCCGTTTCCTTCATACGTTTAACAGCATTCAGAGTGCTTACAGAGCGATGTCTACCGGCCCCAGACTTCAATTATGTCACATACGCTGACGGGAGAACAACCTTCAAACAGCTATATGAGCTCACTGAGCCGCTACTTGCGCTCAGAACGTCTTTTGAAGTCTTCCCATACGACCAAAATAAGCATGGATATTGCACAGACGGGACAATTCTACTGTTCTCATTTTTTCATTACTTACCGAGCGAGAAACTTACAAAAACATGAGGCGGAAAAAAAAAATCCCACAATGCTGCATAAAACAAGAGCACATTCCATGATCAAAGACTGTACAGACCAAAGTTTAAGGTTTTTCGAAGAGAATAAATCTGAGTTGCTTTCAGCAAAGCCCAGAATGAGAACAATAAAGCTCAGGGGCGAGATCATGACTGAGTTCTCAGAGCTTGAAACTGACGCTCGGCACAATTGCGTCCCGCTTTGGACATGAGCGCTTGTGAGATGGACGGTATATATCAAGTTTAATGTGAGGTTTGTCTGTCCTATTTCCATTCTAACATCTTGTCTAGGTTTATACCGGACTTATAACGGCAGCAGAAATGTTGGTTGTCACAGCATCCAGGTGGTGGTTGTGTCAACAAAATCCGTCTCATTTATATGATGAACCATCCGATGGACTAAATGTTTGAGGAAAGAAACACGATATCGTTTCAACAACGCCAGGGATCTTTTTCATACTCGTACCTGTGTATTGCAGTGTATTCACACCGGACGATCGACGCATTCCACTACGGCTCATCCACCACACAGCAGTGCTGCGTCTTTTGATAAAGCATAAGTGGTTTGACAGAGGATCCTTATGTTCGTATGACCGACAAGAAACGTTTTTGACGGCAACAATTTCAATTTATGAAAGAGGCTATTCACAGAGGCAAGATGGAGCATGAGAATCTGTCAAACCATAGCCATACCATGTTATCAAGAATAAAGAAACGTTTGGTAACACTACCACATACCATCAAAGGTAGTACCAACGACGTCATTTAGCCGTGACTATGAGTCTGACCCATGCTTTTGATGTGAACGTCTCATCTTTTTGAAGAGAAAAAATCTCCAAAAGAAGTTATGTGTCCGTGGCAGGACAGCGTCGTTTTTCATCAATTGCATGCTCAGATGTGCTGTGCGCAAGGTCCATTAAGAGTTTAGAACAGAGGACGTCCACAACCAACAGAGGGTAATTGCAGGCCGTCGACAAGTTGCAGGAAGTCGTTACAACCTCCCCTTTAACGAAGCGATCACCGTACATGAAGATATACAACACACACAGCCGCTTCTCTGGTGCAAATTTCATCTCCTGAAAAATGTACTTCATTTTCTTCATGGAAAACCCAGACATCTCGTATCTTCGAGTCTACGGCTGCAAAGCTTCTGCACAGCGTGGCCATCGCGACCGTTTTATCGTGGATGTCTATGTTGAAGGTTTTACGAATAACGCCAAACGACGCCGAGTTTTATCATCAAACAAGCCTTTACTTCCTCTCGAGTAGTCATCGACCAAGTCAAATGCTACTAGGAAATTGAAAAACCCGCTGGACAACGTACCATCCCAATCATGTTGATCACATTTCAAGCCGAAAAATGCTGATAGCACGTAAACAATTTTCAATGCATACAACCTGCTTAGCAACACAGCTGATAAGATGTAAGGATGTCTATATATGGCTACCTTGGCACAGTAAGCCATTCCACCATTAGTATGCCAAACGTGCAGAGACCCTTACGCAGAAGTGTTTCCAAGTCTCCGTGATCGCCTCACCTTCAAGCCTTCTCATCTGCGGCCACTACTAGGAGCTTTGATTGCAAAGCGGTACTTCAAACAACGACGCTCCGTGAGTAAACACATCACGCTCAGCGCAGTTTTTGCGACGGTCCTGCTTTGTATCTTCGCAGTACAAAAGACAATTTGCTCCGATAACTGGGCAAACTCACAGATGAAAGGAATTGTACAGAGCTGGCAACACCACAAGTTCAAGTCGACACTTTACGCATTGCTACTAGATGAGTCAGGATGAAGACCATCCCCCACCAAATCTCCACAGTCGCATTTTTTGGTTCACATCAAAGACTCATGTCTTTTTTTCTTCTCAAAACTGTTAATCTTAAACTTCGGGACCGGATAAAAAAGACACACAACGTTCGAGTCATGACGGACTGAGTAAACAGCCCAGCAATATTGTCGACGAATACGCTATCACACGACGTGCCATGAAGTTGCCCCGCGGAATAGTCACCGGCATCGACTGGATGCTCAAACAGACCATCCACAGGGCCTGGAAAACGAATGGTCTGAGAGGCTGCCTCGACAAACTATACCTAGCAACTGGGAGATATCTTCTTTTACGGCTCAATCTACCGCCATCTGACATGGCGTTTGAGCTTCACCGACCGGCCAAAGCACACTTGATACGCGACCAGGCTACTGAGATCAAATATTCCACTCGCTCGAATTCCATTCCACAGTGATCACATCAGATCAAGTAAAATGCAAGACGGCAACATGAGTTCGATTTTCAACTGTTGACCCTCAGTCGAAATGGAAGGGAAAGCATGTTACGATCTGCAGGCAAAACCGGCATAATGCAAACAAACCGACTGGAAAACACATTATGTGCAAGCTGATAAGCCACAACTTGCCACCATACTCTAAACAAGAATTGGACATGTTCCTGGGCAAGGCTGGCGCCTCTTACTGAGTACTCCCCCAGACTCACCTTTAAATCGGCGCCCCCCATACTCAAACCGTCTTGATCCCCGACCCGGACTCGGGGAAGGAGGACGTTCAGTACGAGTAAGGACAGACAGGTATGACTTAGAGGAGGACAACGGCGATACCAAGGATAGTTTCCGCGTAATCTTTACATCACACTACGTCATGTTTTTTTTTGGGGGGGGGGGGGGGAGACGTAGTTGGTCTAACTTGGCGCTTAACGAGAATTTTCTATAAGGGGACGAAGTTAAAGAGTTTCTGAGCTGTTGAATGGCCAGAGTACTGCCGAACCATTCACATCGAACATGCAGGACTCTTGATTCTCGCCATGAAAACACGGGAACTGGGTTGATGTCGACATGAAATGGTGGCCAGAAGGGCCCATAACAGGCCCATCAAGCTGTGATACTTTTTTCAACAAGAGATATCCCAACATGAGAACTGGTAAGCTCAACGGACTCTTCGTTAGGCTATGATGGCAACCTGTTCGAAGGCAAGGGGAAGGATTCTTTTCACAGCTACCTCTCCATACAGTGGTGTTTGCTTCAGTCGTGTCTATCTAGACTACGGCGCAGACCGCCCAGGGCTCTGAAGCTGTACCATCGACACAAGTCCACTTCTGGTCACTCTCAATATTTCTTGTGATGTTGTCAACAGCAGTACTAAAGTTTGGTTGGTATGTTTGACTTGGCCAAAGCTTCCTTTCCTTAATATGTGACCGGCACATACCGCTACATTGCGATGGGCATCTGACGGAAGAAACTTGACGATGAATTCGTTCCAAAGAAAATCACTCTGCATATATTATTGCTGTCGATTCGTCTCGGGTGATGGGGTTTGTGTCTCGAGTGAAGGCCCACAAACGAGGTGGGCTAGTGAAAGAATCCACGTCGGGAGATGCGGCGAGAATGGTTTACTTCCACTTGTGTGAACCGAAATATGGGTCTGTTACTCTTTTCATGGCAACGGGTGGACTAGGGAGGATATACCAGACGAAGACGGTGGTGTTTTATTTTCTATCTTTCTAGATAATCTTGTTTTTTATTATGCTTTTTTTTCTCAAGTAGCATCTAGATAGAAGAAAAGAAATTTATGAAGTCCTTTCAAGTAAATTAAGTAAACAAATTGTAGACGTAGATTGCTTTGTAATGTTTTGCATTCATGTTACAGCTATTATTGACAAGTGACTATTACACAAAGCACATGGCCATTCTCATCTCCCTTCTCCCTCTTCTTTTGTCTTTTTCTCCCCCTATGCGGTCGCCGCCTGCACATCCGTCACGGTGTACGTGGCACAGTTCGTGCCCGTCGTGTCAATTGTCAGCTGGGCCAGGCTGTCGTGGCCGCTGGCACAGACGGCGCCGTCGGTGGTGCGCAGCTCACCGGCCGCGTTAAACACAACAGCCTGGGCACCCGCACAATCGACGGCCTTGAAGTCGGTACCGTTGAAACCAACACAGGCCTGGACGCCTGCACCCGACAAGTCGGGACGGAAGTCAGCAGTAAAGGTGCGCTGGACGCGGAGGACGTTTTGGCCGCCAATGGTGTCGGGGGTCATTTGGCGGTCGCTGGAGGTGTCGACACAGGCGGCGTCGACAATTTCACCTGAGCGAGGAGCGAGTGTTAGTGAGTGTTCAACAGAAAGCAACGAGCGGAGCGAGTTGTCAGGAGATGGTGGCTACGAGCGCAGCGAGAAAGGGGGAAAAAAGGCGAGTGAAGCGAGGACAATAAAGACTTACCGTTGTTGCGGAAGGTGAGGCACTCGTTGCCGGGAACACCGTTGACCTCAAAGAGGACGACGGTCTGGCCGTTGGCAATGGAGTTGGTGTCGGCGGCGGCGGCGACGTTGGCGGTGGCGGCCGAAGTCGAAGCAGCCGCAGCAGCAGCCACCGACGTGGCCGAAGCGGCAGCGGCAACGGCCGTCTTGGTGTGCTTGGTCTTCTTGCCGGCGTGGTGACGAGGCTCAATGGCGACGGCGGAGGCGGTGGCCGCAATAGCGAGGATCTGGAGGAACTTCATGTTGGCGAAAAGGAGAGAATAAAAAGTGAATAAAAGAGAGTCTGAAAAGATGGAGAAAAGAATGTACAAAACAAGCAAAGAATGAAAAGGGACCAGCCAAATGAAAAGAATGAAGAAGCGAATGAAGAGAAAAGGAAATCAAAGAGGCTATCCGCAAAAGGAGGGACGGCATCGTTATTTTATATCATCGTGAAGTTTGCTGACTCTACATTGTTGACAAGGATGACTACCCCTAACCCTGAGTCCTGGCTACAACCCTGCCTGCCATGCTCAAAGCCGCCTCGACATAAGACGAAGAGTTGACAAGCGACGTTTGACAGTGGTGGCCGCCAGGATGCAGCCAGGAGCTTGGGATGTTACCGTAGCTTGGATGCTGGAGAAAAGAAAGGTAAAAGAGAAGACAGGAGGTGACGATGGATGAGGATGGATTTGGGTTTCGGGACCCGCCGGGGTGGATGCGGACCAGATTCCAGGTCTTGTCAGGGCATTGTACGTCGTAGGTGGCATTTAATTGTAACTTCTAGCGAAGTTTAGAGACTCTTCAGCACCCGCACGGAGGTGTTCGCCCAAACATCGTCTCTTCTCGAGAACCCCTGTCAGACCCAACAACCAGAAACCGACCCCTGTCAGCGACGACGCATCCTCCGACACATCACACACATCACCCTCATTCTCTGTGCGTTTGGACGTAACTCAAAGTTGCTACAAAAAGCGCATCGTCGTCCATCGTGAGCACATCCTCACATCCTCCGCAAAGCCTGACCGGGTTTGACCATGGTTTTGTGTCGAGGATCTTCACCGACGTCGCTCTCTTCCCTTTTCTGCCGTCGTCCCTTCTTGCCAGGCGCGTGCTGAAGAGGCATCAACCCAATGACGAAACATATCGCAGTAACGCCAAGGCGTATCGACTTTGACAAGGCTATTGAATATTGAATAAAGGAACTGCGGGCCTTTATGCCTACGAGATACTCCGTACGACGTGCTGACAGAAAAATGACCTCTAGAGTCTGAGACCGACTCGACAAATGAATACTACTCTGTGGAGTAAAAAGTACGGAGTAGAGGGCGCTTCGATTTCTTTTAATGGCCTTTCTTCTCTATCCACATATTTGTTCTTTCTTGTATGCATGCGACAGTTTCTCGAAAAATTGCATCGTTTCCTCTCACTTGCTTGCTAACATATAGACAAATTACCATCACTCATCTCACATCACTCATCTCGCATTACACCTCACGGCATAACCTGACTTTGTACACGAGCACACCTCTTCCTACAGCGTCTTCTTCGGCAACGGCACGATCCCCACCTGCCGCCGTAAACCATTCGACTTCCATCGTGGTTCATTTCTGGCTGGTGGCGGCGGTGCCGCATTCTGCTGCGTTGCCCACTGCCGCAGACACCAGAGACCGATCAACGCGTCCCTCTTTTGCCGCGTAAGCGAGGCCGTCACCACCAAACGAGGGAGCTCGCCTCCTTCTCTACCCTCATACTCCATCGCCACATCGCCTACTGGCCGGTTATCGCCTTGCCGTCTCGCCTCCACCCATTTGCACGCTGCGCCCTGGACGCGCCGCACCTCCCACAACGGTGCACCGCCCGGTCGACCGAACCGCGACGGCGGCCGCACTACACCCGTCTCCTCGTCAACGGCAAACGGCAGCGCCGTCCAGTGGTCCGATGTCGTCTTGAACCCGAGGCTACCCATTTTTCTGGAAGGCCCGGCCGTCGGCTGCAGAAAGTAAAAGTCCAAAAGCACCGCCGACGGACCAGACTCCCCGAAATCGGCCCCCGTGAAGGAGAAGCAGTGGTTCAGGTTGTACATGAGTCGCGGCTTGAATTGCGTCGGGTCGGCGACCTTGGGCTCCATCCGGGAGAGCTCGATCCAGTTGGTCCGTGGCTGGAGCTGTTCCGTCAGTTTCCAGTCGAGCTTGTACAAGGGTGTCTTTTGGGCGTCGGCAGCAGCGTAGATGACGGTGCTATCAAGAATGTAAACGGCCGGCGGCAGCACATCTTCGGGGAGGTAGCGACGGCTAGTACCATCGTCGACATCGAGCATCGAGCGGAGGGGCTGTGGAGGAGGAGGAGGAGGGGCCGCCGCCTTTTCTGGCGGCGGTGGTGGTGCTGGAGGCACACCCGTAGACGAACTGGCTGCTGCTTCATCGTATCCCGGCAGCTCCGACGGTCCGGGGTCGACTGAGTAGGACGGTAGGGCCTCGTCATCCTCGGGCTGTTGGGCGCGTGACCCTTCTGCTGGCGGTGCGCCCATAATGTCGTTTGGTCGGTCGTAAAGTAAAGGTTGAAAATGGAAAAAGTCAACAGCAATGGTTGTTAATGACGCGTTGCTGTCTTTAAATCACCCTCGTGCTACCGGGCTGTCGTCGCTTGTGCTTTGAAGCAGGCGTGAGGCGCAGCGGAAGACATCGGAAGCGAGACGGTGGGTGGTGTGTTGGAAAAAATGGCGATGTCGTCCAAATGGGGGAATGCTCCGGAAAGGCTCTCAGAGGGGCTCTCCCGGTCGATGTTGATGGTTGCCCGAGATGTGGCTTAGGCTTAGAGCCAGTGCTCTCCCCGCACGCTTTAATACGTCAAGATGATAAGCTTAAACTTTTGTGGTAAAGTGTGTCTGGTTTCTTTGCATTTCTCTTTACACTTGGCTTCTCGCGGCCGAGCCAAGACAGCACAAAAGCAGTTGGGGTGGCTTGGAGCTTGGGGCTTGGCTGACAAAAACATAATGTAACGGCTGTTGCGGCACTGTTTCTTTCGACAGTTTTGAGATGTTTTCTTGATGATAAGCACGTGTCAATATCGAATTTCTCGTATTTTTTTTCTTCTTCTTCTATTCTAATGTTATTATTTTTTCTTTGCTTATTTTCTGTCTAAAGTAAACGAGTAGATATTTTCAAGTGAATATTTGGCATCGTGAGATGCACAAAACAATTCCATCAAAAAGACAGAAACTTGATGCAAGGGCGAACACCTTCTGTGACGATCACCTGGGATCTTGAGGACAATCGTCATAATGAGTTTTTAGTTCAGCCCATCAGACCAGCAGTGAAATATTCACAACTGCCACGAGCTTGTCAAAAGGCGTACACGATCAAGTTGTATTCATGGATTTAATTGTGAAATACAAACTTGAATCAGGACATAAAATCAAACATATCTCTTCAAAATTCATGTCGTAGCCAATCGAGGGTCGACGTCCTTTTAATTGATTTCAATTGATTTTCACTTTCGGCTATCTTTAATCAAAGATCACCCAACCCAGCAGCAAGGGAGTAAGGGAGACAACTAAAGCGAAGTGAGAGCTACGACTGAAACTATGACCGACCAGAAGGAAAATAGAAAACCAGCAAAAGTTCTAGAGAGAAATGCATGTCTTGGATGATCATTTTTTGGACACCGAGAACGATCAGCGATGCAGATGTCTCTGATGTTTCTGGTGTTTCCTTGGGCTCGATTTCTCTGTCCCTGGTTGTCCCTTCTCCAACTGCCGTGGCTGCATGCCACGACGGCGAGCAACGACAAGCCCGATTTTGTGTTGGCCCAGCGCCTGCTCGACGGCGGTGTCGGTCTCCACCCATGCGAAGAGCACGCCGAGACAGCAGGGCAGTTCCGTTTAGTGTTCAGCCAGGAAAGGAGGACTCTCGAGGAGGGTTTGAGAAGACTCACTACAGTGTTGAAGGCAATCGACCAGGAACGTGCAGCTTGAAGTTTGAGTTTGAAGTAAAATGGAATTCCAGTAAATTTGAAAAAAGAAGAATAGAACAACTACTCAGGGTGTAGTCAACCAAGAGTTACGTACTACAAACCTCTCCAGTCCAAGCAATTTTGTACCAAAACCAACAGGCGAAACTATGTACAAGCGCGATGCGAAGAGCATCGCAGGCACCAGTGGTTTGTCGTCATCGTTCCCAGTCGTCATCGTCGTCATCTCTGAGCCTCATCTCTTGTCACTTCTTGTCTCAGTGTCCTCCCACCGTCGTCCCGTTGTCAATGTGTTGTCGGCCTTTGGCCGTCATTGTTGACCACCCACTGCTGATCACCATCGTCGCTCCGGTCTTTGGCCGTCACGTTTCGACCTCGTCGTCCCGGCCTTTCGGCCGTCACGCCTTGGTTGATTTACAGGTTCTTGGTGGCCCAGCCCAGAGTAGGCGAGCTGCCACCGTTGAAGACAACAAAGGCAGACTTGAGGGCAACATCGCCAAAGATGTTGATGCCAATGTCGGAGCTGTCCTGCAGACCACCGAAGCAGGTCGAAGAGCCAGTCGACACGGGGCCGTAGTTGAGGTAGTTGGCGGGGATGGTGATGCGGGCAGAGCCGACACCGAAAGTAAAGGTGGGCAGGGTCGCGCTGCAGGGGAAGACGTAGCCACCGTAGGTGTTGGAGTTGGAGGAGCCGGAGACCTTGGCGTAGTAAGCCTTGACAATCGACAGGGGCAGGTACAGCAGGGTGGTGCCGGTGTCAGCAATGCCGGAGAGCGAGCTGGACGAGAAGGAGCCGGAGCCAATGGCATAGCCCGACGAGGTCCAGGTCCAGTAGCCCGGGTTGGTGTTGACGGGGACATAGGTGATGGAGCCGGTGTAGAGCGACGAGTTGATGAAGCCAAAGTCGTAGGTGCCGGGGGCGTTGTGCTTCAGGTCGGCCGTAAACAGGGGCGAGTCGAGCTGGCTCACGGCGTTGTCAAAGAAGGTGTTGACGGCCTTGGGGGAGGCGGTGTTGAGGCTGTCGAAGCCCAGACCGATGAGACCGTCGGTGGACGAGTCGGACGTAAAGGTGTCTGACACTTTCTCGGCCAGCTCGACAGCCTGGCCGGTGACGCTGACGCCGCCAACGGAGACGGTGTCGGCGTAGATGTTGCCGCTCGACGAGCTGCCGTCACCATAGCTGATAGACCAGGTGTAGCCCGACTGCAGCTTGGAGGTGCTGCTCTTGGCCGGATTGTAGACGGTCTGGCCGTTGACCTCGCTGGAGGGGGTCTCGCTCGAGAAGACCCAGAGGTCGGACGAGCCCGTGTCCAGGTCGAGCTGCAGGACCTGCGGCGGGGTGCCGATGCTCACGGGGATGGTGTAGGCGTCATCGAGCGAGTCGATGGGCGTGGCGACGGCAACACCCTCGGAGCGCTTGGTGATGAGACCGGTGCGCTCGACGGCGGCCTGGAGCGAGGCCGGGATGGGGACGCCAAACTTGAGGTAGGTCTTGTAGACGGAGACAGCGCCGTTGAAGGAGTAGTTGGGGTTGCGGACCTGGTGCAGCGTCGAGGACGAAGCGGTACCGATCTTGGGGCCGGCGGGGACGGCAGCAGCCAGGCCGGCCAAGCTGGCGGCGGCAAGGAGGTGGGTGAGGGGAGCCATGTCGACGGTGGTGGTGACGATGGTGAGGAATGCAAGATTAGCTTGGAAGAGGGAGTATTTGAACTTATACGTTCAAAATAAGGTTGATGAGCAGGGCAAGTGCAGACGATCAAGGGAGAGTCCGAGACAAGGGACTTTTAAAGTGAAAGTGAGACTGGAGAAGAAGTGATGAGAGCTGGCGATCTGGATCTCAGACAAGAAAGCGAAGAAAGGGAAGAGCGGGACCCGTCTTTTATGTTCGTCGGGAGGCCGCCAGGAAGAGAAGAGATGATCGATGTGATTGTCGAGGTAGTAGTCGAGATGGCAGTCAGTGTCGTCCGTAGTCTTTGCCTATCTTGCTCACCTTCAGTCGTCTTGTCCCAGCTTCCGGGTCGAGATGAGGAACAACAAAGAGAAGATGTCGCGAGACGACAACAGACAAGCATCATGCAAGAATGCAAGCATGCAAGCATGCAAGCATCAGGCACCAGACCAAAGCCAGCCAACCACCACGGCAGTCGAAGCTTTGCCAAGAAAGGAAGGTTTGGTAGTCGAAGCTTTGTCGGCCGTAGTCTCTTCTCTCCCCTTTTCCTTAGTTTTCTCCCTCCTTACGAACCCCTGTTGGGGGCCATGGTCACCGGCTATCGCAACATGACGATCCCCAGCACGAAATCGGTCGAAAGAGGAAGCTTCCCCAGCTGCAGAGAAGGAGGACGAGAGCAAGCCTGGTGGCCTGCAGGCCGACTAGGGTGCACCCAGCTGGTCGTCCCTGATCATCGCGACGGTCGGTACGATGGTAGGGCAGGCGGGCCAAGACCGGGCGCGTATTGGCGACGAGATAGGCAGTTGGTCAATGATGTGCAAGGCAAGTGCGTGCAAGTGTGTGCAAGTGTGTGCAAGTGTGTGCAAGTGCAAAGACGAGCTGCAGATGTGCAGATGTGCAAGGCCACCACGACATCTCCGACACAGCTTTCTGGTCTTTCTCTCTCCTCTCATCTCCCGTGGACCAGTGATAACGGAGATGGGGCGCGGGCGAGAAGCTGGCCCCCTGGTTTGTCTTCATTGTGGACTGTAGACGACCGGGCTGAAGACAACTAAAGGCGACACTAAAAAAGTGATGAGCGGCAGATGGCCGATGGCCCTGGGATGGAAGAGGGTCACATTGAAGAGTCTCAATACTACCTTCCCCCAGAACACATAACGATCAGCGCGATCCCCCCTTCCCCCTCAGAGATTAGCCTTGTGCTTGTTTCTTTGGATAGTGTCTGGGAGTCTGGCTAGTCTGGGTAGTGCTCACCTGTGCACACACTTTGCAAAAGCATGTGCCGGTCCTTGGCGGTTGGTGTGCCTGGTTCCTGAGAGATTTAGGGTTGAGAATGTTTTATCGTAAAAGGACGGATAAGATGGAAAGATGCAGAGATTCGTTTCTGTGTGGGCGCCCAAAAAAAGGAGGTGGGATTCAGTCGACAGTTGTGGAAGGAACGAAGGCGAAGCCAAGAGGAAGGTGCGACAACACTTGCTCACTCGGTTGTGGGAAAGAACGAACCACGGCTGCGAATTGCACCTTCCCCCCTCATCCTCAGACCTTCCTGCAATTCCCTTTCCACCAGGCCCTACTCCCTGGTTCCCTTGTAGGGTCGCGGGCGGCAGTGCTTGTGGTTGTTGTCAATGCCAGAGCACAGGAAGCAGGCGCCAGCGTGAAGCGTGCGACCGCCCGCGCCTGCCCTTTGCCCTTTGTTGTCAAGGACCTGCCATATCAGGCATTAGTGGCGGAAGCCAGAGACGCCAGCAGGCACCTGTGACTGCCAGTGACTGTTAGCAACTGCCAGATATCCGATTTCCCAGATTTTGGGCTGATTTGGGGGCGGGCGGGAGTGGAAATAGGGGGTAGCCACAGCGGGCTGGCCAATGAACAGTGAGTGTAATTACAGCTGTAAATAGGGCAAAATAGCATGAATAGGGGACAGAATGGGGACAATTGCTGGCCTGTTCGCCCTCGGCCGGGATCAGGTCTCAAAGACGGGCCGGCCCCTGTAAGAAAGAGTAAATGCCCCGTGCTTTCCAGGCGATGCAGCATGCAAGATCCCCCACTTTGTGCTGCCGATAAAGAACGAAATGGAGACAAAGACAACAGAGATAGACTGCTGACCGCTTACCGATACAGATACGGAGTACAGATACTGAGTAGAGATATTGAGTAGAGGTACATCGTGCGGCACATGCCTCGGCCCAGATTGACTCTCCCTACAAGGAGAACTCCTCTTTCACGACGTCGTATCTTATCGGCATGCCTCTCTGCAGAGTACTAGCTTTACTGGCAGTTGCCGTGCTAGAGTGACTTCAAAGTCGCTTTTCAAAAAGCTGAGAGACCGTTCTGAGAGCAACTCTGGACTGCAACGCTGGACTGCCACCTCGTACAGCCTCAACACTACCTCGTGCTTTTTTTACACTCTTTCACCTTCTTCTTCCACTTGCATGGCGATTCGGCCGACGGCAATGTGTCCAGGTCGAAAATGAAATGGCGACTTTGACCCATTGCCTGACGTAAAACAGGTTTTGTGGTTCTTTTTTTCCTTCTTCCTCTTCCCTTCTCTTCCTCGAGAGGCATCAATCGCCACAACATCCGGCCACTCGGCCTGACTGGAGTCTCGATGGAGACCTGCATGGAGACCTGGCTTCCTGAATGGAAGCCTGATGGAGGCCTGGATGCATCCTGGATAAGCTTCTTCGTCCTCCCGTCCCTGGGCCCTGCTCATCACCGCCACTCACACGCCTTGTGATGGACAACGGAGAAAGACTGCAACGTCGTTGGGCAGATGGACAGAGGGCCAGATGTGATGGACAGAAGATGTGCAGCAGGGTAAGGCACGCCACAACCTTAAACACCTCCCCAATCAGGAAGCCCGCCGAAAAGAGCAGGACCTATGAATAATTCTACATGCAGCCAATGGTACGACAAAAGGACAAAGGACAAAAGGACAAGCGAAAGCCAACCAAACAAATGCATCCTGTTTTCATGTTTCGCTTATGTCTCGACATATCTCGACATGTTCGTGATCGTATTTGTTTATCTCGTGAGCCGTTATCATGTGCGCCATTCGACGGATCCGTTTGCAAGCCTGACAAGCCGTCCAATCCGTGCAATCCGCGATCCGTGCAATCCGGACTTTGTAAATACCACGCATGCATTTTCCCTTATGACCTTCCATAATAGTTGAGATCGGTTCGCGTAGGATTCGAAAGTCGGGCCAACCCCGGGACCGTTTGCCTTGTACTGTCTCTCGTTTGCATTTTTTTTTCTTTTTTGGTCTGTCAACTTCGGGGTCTGTTGTCTTTGCCCCTCTCATGTGCGTGCTCCTCCCGAGTTCATCTCAAACAAAGAACATCAACAATGATCGACACCAGTAGTACTTTCAGACGCCCGGCGCCAGCTACCCGACTAGAAACTCGCCCGACTACGCTGTATTATTCCCAGCTTCCTTTGATACTTGCCAAGGAGATGCAAGCAAGAAAAATGCCCAAACGAGCTCCGTGATGCGCGAGTCTGTTCAGCCCCTATAAGACATAAGGACAGAAGGTGGACTGTTTACTCCGATAACACGCAGAGTACGGCCCGACCTTGCATATCCTCCCTCTCTCCGCATGCACGATACACTCTCATAAAATAACGAACTTCTCCATTGAGCCTCGCCCTGAACGCTTGGCAAGGAGGAACGATGAGGAACAAGGCGACAAGGAAGCAAATAGAAGCTTAAACCACGGCAGCTTCCGTGCTGGAATTGATCAACCCCGCAACGACCCAAGAAAAGAAGGTAGAAGGTCGGATGTTCGGGCATATTGAGGAGATAACCATTAGATAAACAAACTCTTAGTAAGATACTTGTACTCACAGTGGGATATTGACATCGTCGCCAAGATGATGTAATGCGTTTGTGTAAGTAAGACGAAGCGGGCGAGCGGACCCTAAATGCCCGCTGTTGAAATAGAGTTGGGAACCGGTGAGATGTGGCTGGGATAGCTCGGGTGCCTTGATATCCGTGATTGTCTCGGAGTGGCTTGCCTTGTTCGTCAGTAGACGTAGAAATCACACAATCACAATAGACCGCGCACTATTCACTATTTACCTCGGCCTGCCTCTATATTTCCTGCTATATACGTTGTGTGTGTATTCTACCTTCCTGTTCTGAAAATAGAGTCAAGAGATTAGCCGATGATGCTTAATCAGGTCTGCCAACTGCCTCATTCTCCCACATATAGGATTTCGAACTCTGTCGTGTCATATCCCTCTTTTTAATCCGTTGTCACTTCTTTTTAATCTTTTCAACATTCGCTCGTCCGTCCCATGTTCTCATGACATCTACTCACCTTACCCTCTGTCACCACACACTGCATCTTGGCTTTATCCACTATAAAGACTGGCACACTGTCAGTTCAAATGAACGAACCAAATGACACGACATCCTAGCCAAAATGCCGCTTTTCCGGTGCTTCATGATGGGAAGTGGCATACAGTATCTGCCTTTTGATTCTTGCATCTGCTGTGGTGCCTCAATGTTAACTGCCTAGGCAATGCCGGTCCGCCCATACACATTTGGCGATGGCGAGCGTGGCATGGAGAGCCAACTTGTTATGTAAAATCAAATCTTTCTCGCTGTTCTTGCCTTCACCGCTGCCGGGGATAACTGCCTTGCCGTGGGATAATTGTCCGCAACTGCCGATGTAATTGCCTCGCTTCGTGGCATTTTCATACGTAAATATAAAGAGAGAGGACCCATGACGGTCCGGGAGAAGCCTAAGTTAAGGTTGACAATGTTCCATTGCTTATAACCTTTTTAAACTTTTAAACAACAAACCAGAAGCGTGCACCCGTAAACTCTGTTTCCAATAAGCCTATTGGCTGCCAACATCATATACTCAGAACATCATCCCAAGTCTTGCCACGCGGGGATGTATATGCGAGTCTATTCATCCCTCAATTTCGTTCGTTTATATTGGCGAGTCCGGGGTACATTATCCGCGATGCAGTCTCGACCAACAAAGTTATATATTGGACTTGTTTAAAGTTGTTTTCTGATATTTTGTGCTCATCTATAGTACCGTCCCATCCATCCGCTCATCTAAACATGGAAGTTTTGCAAAGTGAGGCGGCTCCCACTGTGGGAGTCGTCCAGAAATATAAGGTGACTGTGTCCCGATGATTTTGGTGCTCCTTCTACGATCCTTTTTGGAACCAACACACACAATCGCCATGCTGTCCCTGATGAAAACAGTAGCCTTGACGGCCGTCCTGGCCAGCACGGCCATCGGTGCCACGATACCCACATTCACACAAACCCAGATCGACTCCGGTGAGGCCATCCGCCAACTGGGCAAGATTGCCTACGACACTGCCATGGCTCGTGCAGCAAAAGCCACGACTGGCTGTACCGCCGACAAAGTCAAGATCCGCAAGGAGTGGTAAGCCACCTCCCTTCAACACTCTCTCCGTCTATTTGGATACACGCTCACCTCCAGGCGCAACATGACCATGGACGACCGCCGCGGCTACCAGGAAGCCATCCAGTGTTTGATGCAGAAGCCTTCGCGGTACAATCTCCCCGGCCCCAAGACGCTGTGGGACGACTACGGCGTCCTCCACTACTATCAGACACCCTATGTTCACGACGACGCCACGTTTCTGTTGTGGCACCGGCACTACAACTGGGTCTTGGAGCAGGATCTCCTGACTCATTGCGGCTATAACGGCACGTTCCCGTACTGGGAGTGGGGTCTGGACTGTGGAAATTTGGACAAGTCGCCGGTGTTTGACGGTTCCGAGTACTCGCTGGGTGGCAACGGCGAGTTCATCAAGAACCACCGGGCGGCCATTGGTGGCGCCAAACCGGGCACAGGCGGCGGGTGTGTCAAGAAGGGTCCGTTCTCCAACTTTACCGTCAACATTGGTCCCTCCGAAGCCATGGATCCGCTAGCCTACAACCCGCGCTGCCTCAAACGCGACCTCAACGACGACGTCTGCCGCAAGTGGGCTTCCCTCCGCAACGCGACGGAGTTGATCCTCTACACATCGACGATTGGTGTTTTTCAGAGCGCATCCCAGGGCGAAGGTGTCCGCGGTGACGGCGGCAAGACGTTTGGCACGGGTGTCCACAGCGGCGGGCATTATTCGATCAGCGGCGACCCGGGCAGTGACTTCCACTTCTCCGCCTTGGAGCCCGGCTTCTACCATCATCATGCCAATCTGGACCGCCTCCACTTCATCTGGCAGAATCTCAACTGGGAGGCCCGCCAGACCATCTCGGGCACCAACACCATGTACAACATGCCGCCATCAGCGAATGCCGTACTGACCGACAACATGGGCTTTGAGCCGCTACACCGCAACATTACCATCCAGGCGGCCATGGACACGGTGGGCGGGACGCCGCTGTGCTTTGTCTACGAGCCGTGGTAAAAAGGCGTCGCGGGTAGGGGTAGGATGGTTAGGTAGGGAAAACATCCCCTGCAATTTCGAGTCTTGAAGATAGGAATAAAAATGTGTGCAAGCAGTAATCGTGTTCTGGTATTTTTCCGTTTGGGGATATCTAAAACGCTATGAAAGAGTGCTACAAAAAGACCAAAAAAAAAGAGGAGAAAAAAATGAAAGCAAGGCAAAAAAAACATGTCTTTCTTCTCCTCGATCTTTTATCTCAGCTCACGCAGGTCGTCACTGCCACTGAGTGATCCCGTGTTGCGCCGACTTGCGGCATCGCCCGTCTGCAAGAACAGATCCCGCTGGATCATGATGCCGTGGTGGCTGCTGGCGTCCTCGTCGTCGAGCACTTCCCATGCACCGCCGCCGTGGCTCCGGCTGTTGTTGTGCGACGTGCTGTTGCCGTTGCCGTTGCTTTTTGTGGCCCAGTGGTCCTGGGTGCGGGAGGCCGAGACGGTGGCCGAGAATTGGCCACGCTTGGAGGCCGGGTAGAGGGTGGACAACGTCTGAAGGGGCGTGTCGAGGGTCTTCTTGGGCCCGCCGCTGCCACCTACCGTGATGACGCCGTCCGCTTCCGAGATATGGCCCGACTTGTTGGAGGAGCCGTAGTAGTTGGAAAAGAGCTTGCGCATAGAGGGGAGACACGCCGCAAACATGCCGACACCCTCTTCGAGCATGGACCACATGGCAATGTAGCCCTGGTAGTACAGAGCGTCCTCGGCGATAAGGTAGTGCTTGAAGAAGGGGACGCGGACAATCGTAAAGATGCCGGCCGAGACACCGACCGACAAGACAGCGACGAGCGACCACTTGCGGCGGGGGTTCATGTTGAGGCCGCGGATCAAAAAGAAGGGAACAAGGGCGCAGGTGAAGTCGGCGACGATGGCGATGGCGGTAAAAAGGTACGACAGATCAAGGAGGGGCACGTTGGAGCCACAGGTGCCCATGCCGGTCCAGCTGGCCGAGATGGGCTTGCAGTGGACGAGTGCCGCCACAAGACCAGCCAGAGCGTTGAACGTCGAGCCACCGACAACAAACCACAGTGGGATCCGGTAGTAGAGCGACGGTGTCAGACGCATAATCTGCACGGCAATGGCGCTCTTGATCAAGGGGATGCTGATGACATACGGAATCTGCCACCACAACAGCAGCTCGGCACCGCGGACCATGTAGAGCGTGCTTGTCTTCAAGGGTAAGTCGGCATCCCGAGTTCCCAGACCATAGTAACAGCCCAGGATGGCATAGACAGTGGCCACGAGATAACATATGTAGCCTGCCGAGGCCAGCATGTCGTCGACACCAAACGCTCGTGCCAAGATGGTTCTCGAGTAGATTCGAAGCACAATGGCGATTGTGTTGATGGCGATGAGGGCGACGAGTGTGCCGATGACTGCCTTGGCCAGGCCGACGGGGTGCAATGCCGGGACGGTGTACACCAGCGCCATCAGCTGATCGTAGGTCATATCGGTAGACATTTTGCCTGTCGAGACCGAAGGTCGAGGCTGCAAGAAAATCGAAGACTTTATGTTCGACAATGAGATCGAAGGAAGTCAAAGAAGTCGAATCGAGAATGGCCAGGCGAGGATCCGTCAGAATAAAGTTGAGGCCATAAGACGATATGCGAGAGAGCAAGTGGAAGAACGGAATGGACGAATGGAAAGGATAGACAAAAGAGAAGCAGATCGAAAAGAAGAGGCGACAAGAAGCTTATATCATGTCGAGTCAGATGCATGCATGTCCGCGAGTCCCCCAGGTTCGGTTGTCAAGGTTCCAAGTAGTCAAACAGCAAAGTTCTCCAGTCGACCACGTTCTCGGGAGTTGATTTTCATGTGTTGACTCTGCCGGCTCGCATCCGGGTGCCGGCAGTGGAACAAGGGGAAGAAGGGGCAGAGAAAAGTACTCCGTACAAAAAAGAAAAGGAGAAAAAAAAATGAGTAAAGAAGATGAAAAGATGAACTGAACAAGGGAACGAACAAGGCCAAATAGGAGAAGCGTAACATACGAACCAGACGACCGTCGCAGAATTAGAAGATCTTTTCTTGAAAAGGCAGTCTGTTGCACAGGAGTTTTTGATCCGTCAACTCTTTTGCCTCGTCTTTTGTTTTCTCGTTTTTCCACCTTTCCACAACAACTGTGCCGACAGATACCAAGAAGGAGGCCAGGATCAAGGACTCTGGGATACAAAGAGAAAGAAAACCAAGAAAATGGTTACGTGGACACCCGAAATCTCGAAGCAACTGCTCCGTCGTCTCTCGTAATAGTGCCTTGAGTGCCTCACAAATCCTTGTCCCTTTTTCCTGTCCTTTTTTTTGTGGCTTGCGCTTGTGGGTTTGGGCTGCAGGCGTTACATGCAAGGAGGGCCATTGTGGTCGAGAAGCGCTGATCTTTAGGGGGCTCTAATTGCTTTTTCTTGTATTTTGCCTGCGTTTTCTACGAAGTAATACTCAGTATTGCGTCTTTACTTCGTATTTCGTACGGAGTACTCGTGTTTGCTTTTCTTTTGCTTTTTCTTTTCTGCAGGGGCTTCAAGAACATGTCCAGGGGACAACGAGGGAGTGTCCAGGGCATGTCCATAGCAGTGGAATTTCTTTTTCCTAGTGAAGTTGTCCGCCCACGATTCTCTTTCTTATTCCCGCGATTATTTATATCTTTGTCAACTTGGTCGACAACTCCCTTGTCAATTCCTTTGTCGACTTTTGCCTGCCCATTGTCCACATTGTCCAAATTGTCCACAGCGTGGCATGCGAGACGGGGCAGGCGAGCCAAGACGCCGGGCTCGATTCCACCTTTGCACAGTCTTTTGCATCTTTTTGGACTCTCCAGGGTGCCATTGAGTGTTGATCTTGGTTTCCTTCTTTCGTTTTTGAAACGACATCTCTTTTTTTTTATCAACCAATTCGCCATTCCAACGGATCGTCATCGCTCCTCCCAAAGACAGTAAACCACTCGTGGCGGGTCTGCACAAGGCCTCGCCCCGGCGAACCTTGTCTGCAAAACACCAAAGACAAAATGGAAAAAGGAGGCCGACAAATCTGAGTCGGGAAAACGAGCGTGGCGTGGACGTGAGGTAGTATCGGACAACAGTGGTGGGTTGTGAAGTGGTGGAAAGGAGACAGGGAAGGCGAGAACGAGGACTTTTACAAGACAGTGAGTGTCGAAAGATTCAAAAGTACGGAGTACCTCGTACATGAAATGTGCGTAAAAGTTCACTTTGATGGTTTTGGCAAGAACAGAGGTTGGAAACCCAACAAAGAAACAAATAATGCTTCAATTCCCAGAGCCTCGTGGTGAGCACTACGAAGAACTCCATACAAAAGATCGTGGGGAGCCGTCAAAGTGTCAGAGTCAGAGTTACAACAGATTTGGTCGCAGTCACAGTGGCAGTGGCAGTCAACAGAAGAAAAGTCTCCAAAATATGTGTGCCACTATCTGTGCCTCGCGTCCGTGCCATTCGGCAAACGGCAGTATCTTGCGCGGACAAACACGATTCATTGTGAGGGCAAAAAAGAAAGAAAAACGGACAAGTCATTTTGATCCAGTGTTTCGGACCCGGCTTGGGGCGAGGGCACCCTGGCAGGCATGGTTGGAAAACAATTTCATTGTTAATTGTCGTCGACTCTCCCAATTGAAAACTCTGTAATGCTCTTTCCATTCAATCTCGGCCATGTCCGCTGAGAGAATGCCTCGTCTTTTTACACAGTACGAAGTGCGTTCTCGTCTTTTGTTGGAATCCTTCTCACTTTCTTTTCCGTTGAAATACGACGTCGCACAAAAGGACTTCCTAGGCGAACGACCGTTACGACATGTCGTTTTGACGTTTTCTTGGAAGTCCAACGTCGAGTCTTTTCTTCTTTTCTTTGTTCTCTTTTCATCTGCCATTTCTCCTGCTGCCGTTGGTTTAGTTTACCGTTTTCGAGCGTGGGTAGCGTGAATGAGAGTGTCCGGGGCCGAGCCGTAATTGCGATCGACGGCTACATACAGGGGTCCGTGAGCTCTGGCCTAACAAAACGCAGCAAGATCCCAGCAAGACCCAGTGTTCCCCAGGTCCCATTGCATGACTAGCGAGCGTTAGCCAACTGCAGGTTGAACTGTTGTTTCGACATCTGGATTTTCTTTTCTTTTCCGAGGAAGTCGTTTGTCTTTGTTCTCGACTCCTGTTATGTACTTTCTAAAAGTCTCTGAACCTCAACGGCCTTGCTAGTCTTTTTCACATCTTCACACGTGCGGGAACCGTAACGGAAAAGCTGTTGATGGTGTCCAACACAACGCAAATGTAAATAAAACACACCCGACAACGGCTCCGTCTCAATGTCCGCGTTTGTCTTTTTTTTTTCCAAGACCTCTCCTCCGCCTCGCCTGCCCCTCTGCCCCTCTTCTGACCCCGACGAGGTTCCATCCACGAAACGCCATCCCACTCATCCCACCTGCACCACCTGCACGAAAAGGGGCAGCCCCGTTCCCATACCCTGCACTTAGTAGTCTTTGCCAACGCTATCTCTTCACGTTCCTTGCATTTTGTCTGCATTACCATTCGCCAGATTCTGCACTTTCATGGCACTGTCCAGCACTGTCTTCTCCGTTGCTCCATTCCTTGCGAGGGCAAGACCAGCAAGGCAAGCCAACGAGGCAAAGCGTCGGCTGTTGCAACACTATTTTTTGTTAGTTTCCCCCTGGTGTGGTGGCCTTGGTATTCCTTGGTGTTGTCCGTCCTTCTGCAACGGGGCGCACAGCCGTTGTAAACTGGATACTTTCCAGTGGAGACCGGACCGGCAGCTTTCCTCCTTGTGTTTTTCTTGTGTTTTTCCGGTTGCACTCGTACCGGATACTTCATTCGCGTACGCACGTCACCACATAATGGCTGTTGCAAAGTATTTCTACTCCCTACAATGACACAATGAGTGTGGACACAAAGATATGGAAGAGCCTTCTATCCTTATGCTCGTTGCCTTCGTCGCACTGCATTTTTCTTGCATCTTGACAGCGGCAATCCTTAAGGAAGGCCACAACCGACAGAAGCACAGAAATGAAAGATGTGGAAAGCAGGCGCTCATCCGCCTCCTTTTGATTCCAGTATCCTTGACCATCGGATGTGGGTTGATAGCTCTTCTCTTCTTCTGGCAATCCATTTGCAGAGCACAAAATAAAAGTAAGTTTATTCCATAGAAACGTGCACATTAAACGTGCGGATAAACGTGGACAGAAAAGTAAGCCTATCAGACAGGATGTAATATTGCAGTAACCCAGGTCCCCAGCCAGGTGCCAGGTCCAGAACCCAGGACAGCCTCCTTATTTTCGTACCTCTCTTATTTTATTTCCAATCAATGAGAGGGCATATATATGCAACCCGGTATTCGTGCATGTGTCTGTTGGTACCTTGCGAGCTTTGGAGCTTTGGAGCTTTTGCTTTTTTGTTTTCTTTTCTTGTGCCTTTTCATTGCCCCCCAAATCCCATCCGGACTCCAAAGTCCAGATTTCTTTTGTTTTCTTTTTCCTTCTTCTTCCTGCTTCCCAGACAAGCTTGATTCCAGAACTCTGGTTCGGCACATACTGGTCTCGGAAAAAAGACGATCTTTGGCGTTCCTATCCCCAACACCGACCAACGTCATCGAGCACCCCAGCTTCTCTCTTTGACCAACATCCTCCCGCCGTCCGTTCACCCGTCATGAGCAACATTCAGTGTGCAGCCTTTGCGGCCGTGGGCACGCTGTCTGTCCCCCGTCTCGGTGGCTTCAGCTTCTCGTCCTGGACAGGCACTGCTTCGACGTTTGTCGGCCTCTTTGTCGTCGCCTGGGTTCTGTCGACGGCCTACAACGTCCTCATCTACCCACACTATGTCTCGCCCTACCGCCACTTGCCGGGCCCCAAGGGCGGCCACTGGTTCCTGGGCCACTTCCCCGGGTTCTTTAAGCAAAAGTACCCATGGTCAATCTACGTCGATTGGGTCCGCGAGTTCCCCGGCGTCCCCGTCATCCGCTACCTCACGATTGCCAACAACGAGGTGCTGGTGCCGCTGACGCCTGAGGGCATGAAGGAGTGCCTGCAGACGCGCTGCTACGAGTTCAAGAAGACGGAGCAGTGGCTGCGCATGGTGCTGGACTTTGCAGGCTGGGGCATCGTGACTTTCTCGGGTGCTGCCCACCGCGCGTCCCGCCGCATGTTGAGCAAGCCCTTCCAGCTGGCCAACATCCGCAAGCTGGAGCCCATCTTTACGCAAAAGGCACTGGAGATGTGCACGGTCATGGACGCCGCGTGCTCCGAGAAGGGCGAGAAGGGCCAGAAGACGGGTGTTATCGACGCCATTGAGCTCATGGCCAAGACGACGCTCGACATTATGGGTCTGGCCGCTCTGGGCCGTGAGCTGTCCCACCTGCAGTCGGTCCATACTGAAGAGAAGGGTGCCGAGAAAAAGGCCAGCTCTGGCTACGATTTCCACGATGCGTACCAGTGCATTGTCTCGCCCAGCATGACCGGCAAGATTCTCCTGTTTGCCTCGGGCTACCTCAACGTCCGCTGGCTGCCTCTGCAGGCCAATCGCGAGTTCAAGCGTGCCACCTCGTTCCTCAACAACACTCTCCTCCAGCTCATCCGCCAGCGCACGGCCGAGGTTCATGCTTCGATGCGCGCCGGCACCCACGAAGTCAAGGACTCGCGCGATATTCTGACGTTTATTGCTGAAGAGTCTCTCCCTGGCAGCGGCGGTGCCGCCGAGGGCATTACGGAAGACGAGTTTGTCGGCAACTTGCTGCAAATTATGGTCGCCGGCCACGAGACGTCCGCTACCGTCCTGACCTGGTCCGCCTACATCTTTGCCACCGACCATGCCATCCAGGACCGCGTCCGTGCCGAGATCAACGCTCTTCTGGCCGTCAACCCCAACCCTACTTATGCCGAACTCGAGTCCCACAGCATGCAGTACACCGACAACCTGCTCAAGGAAGTCAATCGTGTCTTCTCGCCTGCTGCCGTCACCTACCGTGAGGCCGCCCAGGACCTTGTGTACCAGGGCATCCCTCTCCGCAAGGGCACTGTCCTTGATGTCATCCCCGCCGTCACCCACATGGACCCCCAGATCTGGGGTGACTCCGTCGATAAGTTTGACCCGTCTCGCTGGGAGGCCGACCGTCTGACCCAACCCAGGCCGACCCGTATGTCTTTGCCGGCTTCAGCAACGGTCCCCGCATCTGTCTCGGCAAGTCCTTTGCCTGGCTGGAAATGAAGCTTGTGCTCGTCCACATGGTCCCCAAGTTCCGCTTCCTGGCCGTCGACCGTCCCTTTGAGATTGAGTCGCCTGGCCTGGCCACCCGGCCCTCGGAGATGCAGCTGCGCATTGAGAAGATTGAGTAAGAGAGGAGGAGGATGAGGGTGCCTTGAGTCTGGTATTTTATTCTTTTTTTATGTAACCTAGCCAGCTAAATAAATAAACAATGCTGCCAAATTGTGCTTGGAATACGGAGTAAATATGCAAGATATCGTCACAATGAATTCTGCGGAGATATGAATTAAAATATGCTATTATTTCCTACTAGAGTTATTTAAAGGCGTGACGGTTTTCTCGTGTCATTTAATGTTGATCTGATTTTTTGATTTTTTTTTTTAAAAAAAAAAATGTTTTGATTATTATTATTTCTAGAAAATAAAAATAAAATAAAAATAGTAATAGAGATGCCATTACAACAACAGTCCTTTGAGGTTAAGTTGACGTTGATGAGTCTTTTTACATATCATAAAGTCAAAGAAGTATGTTGTCAAGACGCATGCTGTTATCAAGCTTCTTCCATTGTCGATTAGTCAAGCAGGCCAGCCATTTACCACAACCTCGCTTGCCCGCCCGCTTACACGATCCGATATTCGTATGTCATACTCCTCTAATCTTTTTTTGACATTACCTGCAGTGTTCAAAACCATATAGGTTGATTTCCACTTTCCACTGTACTTACGCTTATATAAGTCGACTTACACGATGTTTCGTGCGATGTTTAGGTGACTTTCCTCTTTCGGAAGGACCGGTCCGATCAAGACGATGTCCCGATATCAACAACACTTGACAGAAAACAAAAGTTTTGATGTTGATGAACCTCTCATGAAGGAATAAGGGAGTCCTTGAATGACATATTTATATTAGCGACGCAGTTTTCAGTCTCCATCGTCGCCGTCACCATATTCCTCCGAGTCAATTCCGGCAACCGTCAAGTTTAAGTGGAGAACCAACATCCGAAAGTCCAATGAAAGAATCAAATTCCACTAAACCTGAGTACCCCAAAAGCCCCGTAGCGCTGTAGGTGGCTGTAAGTCAATGTCTCCGGATGTAGGTTGTGCTGCCGAACCGAAAACTGCGGGGATATCCCGTCGAAGTTCGGGAACTACGAAAGATGTGACATTATTTTTCTCATTCTGTCGTGAGATTTGATTTTGTTCTCTTACATCCTCATACACACCATTTGTTCCTCTCCTCCTAAACCAACATGTCCTTCCAGCATTTCAACGTCCCCCGCGTGGTCTTTGGCCGCGGTACCCTGGCCAAGCTGCCCGAAGAGGCGGCGCTGCTCGGCGGCAAGGGAGCGAAGGCATTCTTGCTCTCGACACCCCAGCAAACGGACCAGCTCGACACGATCAAGAAGCTGCTGGCGGGCAGCGATGTGAGCGTTGCGGGTGCTTTTACTGAGGCGACCATGCACACGCCGGTGGGCATCACGGACAAGGCCTTGGCAGCGTTGGAGGCGACTGGCTCGACTACCGCCGCCTCTGGTACTGTTCTTGTGTCTATCGGCGGCGGCAGCACGATCGGTCTCGGCAAGGCCATGAGCATCCGCACCGGTCTCGCTCACATCTGCATCCCCACGTCCTACGCCGGCAGCGAAATGACGCCCATTCTGGGCGAGACGGCCGACGGCCGCAAGTCGACGCGCAGCGACCCGCGCATCTTGCCGCGGACTGTACTGTACGACGTCGACCTGACCGGCACGCTTCCTCGTACGATGCGCGCCACCAGCGGCATCAACGCGCTGGCTCACGCTGTCGAGGCGCTCTACACGCAGAACGCGAGCCCCGTCGTGTCGGCCATGGCCGGTGAGGCCATCCGCTCGCTGGCCGTTTCGCTGCCCAAGCTGGCCGAGGACGTTACTGGTGAGAAATCAGCTGAGCGCCTCAAGGCCGAGGAAGACGCCCTGTACGGCGCCTGGCTCTGCGGCATGTGCCTGGGCAACGTCAGTATGTCCATCCACCACAAGCTGTGCCACGTCCTGGGTGGCTCCTTCAACCTGCCGCACGGCGAGACACACACGGCCGTTCTTCCCCACAGCTTGTCGTATGTTGCGCCGCGAATTGGTGGCGTGATGGAGAAGCTGGCCGACATTTTGCCGGAGAGCGACGGCGATGCCATGAAGGGCCTGAACGGGCTGCTCTCTAAGCTGCCCGTCAAGCTGGCACTCCGTGACTACGGCTTCAAAGAGGAGGACATTGACAAGGCGGCCGACATTGCGCTGAGCCAGCCCTACTGGAGCCCGCGGCCGCTGGAGCGGGAGGCCATTCGGGAGGTCATTCGCCGCATTTGGGCGGGTGAGCCGGCGCGGGCTGATCTGTGAGTTGGAATGACGGACACTAAAGAAATGGGTGAAGACTTTCGGGAATTTGCGAAAAGAAATAGTAATCAAATAGAAGCAATTAATTGCATGCATATTCTTACTGCTTTGAAAAGTTTCATAAATGATAAAGAGTCCAAGTCTTTGTTTGAATTAACGCGATTCTAAATGCCAACAACACAACTAATCCATCCATCTACTACGGCACTGCCGTCTTTCAGGCGGTCAACACCGATTCCTACACCACCCAGATCATCCTGAAAACGTGCATCCTTGTAAAGTCTGAATTTGAAATGTACAGAACAGAATGAGAAAATATTTTGCAGTATGTTGGCCACAGCAGTTCGTAACAAGCCTCCACATTCTCCGCATCGGAGTGACGGACTTGTGGATTTCGCGGGGTAGCTTCGAAGCAAGTAGCCGACCTACTTTCAAACGGCTACTTCGCCGAGGCGATATGTAGACTTGGGTGGGAACAATCGAATGATGAGACGGTCATGTCGTCCTTCGTCTTTTTTTCCCAGGTAGAATATTCGAATCATCAGTGTAGTGAACTCCTTTCCACGTTATTCGACCGTCTTTCGTCCTCATCTAGCCCTCCATGCTCACCAACCCGACGCGGCGCGCCGTAGGTTATCGGCCGTTGCGCCGACACACGGCCTTCTTCTCCGCGCGCCAAGCATCATCTTCTTCATCTCCCACCCGCACACAAAAACTTGCCTCCTGGAGCGCCGGCTTGCGCTACGATGACCTCCCGTCAGTTGTCGTCTCCAAGACCAAAGACTTCTTCCTCGACTGGTGTGCCTGTGCCATTGGCGGCCGGCACCATCCCGCAGTGCAGGCCATTGATTTTTTCGCCAAAGAGATGGGCCCGACAAACGGACCGGCCGAGCTGTTGCACCGCCCTGGGGGCACGTCTGCAGCTTTTGCTGCCCTCGTGAACGGTGCCGCCTCCCACGTTGTCGAGCAAGACGATTTGCACAACAGCAGCATGGTGCACCCAGCAACAGTCGTCTTTCCGGCAGCCTTGGCGGTCGCCCAGGCTACAGGGGCCAACGGAAAGGATCTCATCACAGCCTCTGTCGCCGGCTATGATGTTGCCTGCCGCATCGGCGCCTTCCTTGGTCCCAGCCACTACGCCAATTTCCACACGACGGCCACAGCGGGTATCTACGGAGCGGCTGCTGCTTCTGCCCACTTGCTCAAGCTGGACGCCGCTCAAACACTGTCGGCACTCGGCACAGCGGGTACACAGGCCGCTGGTCTGTGGCAGTTCTTGGTCGACGCCACGCACGGCAAGCAGGTCCACACGGCCAAGGCTGGGTTTGATGGCGTGTTGGCGGCGTACACGGCCAAGGCCGGACTGCTTGGGACGGCAGACGTTTTAGAGGGGGTCAACGGCATGGCTGTGTCCATGGTTCCTGGTAAATCGTCTCCCGGGGCTCTGGACGCCAACCTCGGCGGCGAGTACAGCATCACCGAGTCGAGTTTCAAGTGGCATGCGTCGTGCCGGCACACACATGGATCGGCAGATGGCTTACTGCAGTTGATGAAGGAGCACCATCTGACAGCTGCCGACATTGAGAAGGTGGACTGCCACGTGTATGCGGCAGCACTCGACGTGCTGGGCCGCACCGTAGGTGCCCCGCAAACCATCCACCAGAGCAAGTTTAGCATGGGCTTTGTGTTGGCCGTGGCGGCACACCGCGGTCGGGCGACCGTCCTTGACTTCACCGAGGAGGCATTGTCAGACCAGGAACTGAACGCCTTCCGCCAGCGTGTCAACATGATTTTGGACCCGGAGATCGAAGCTGCGTTCCCCGAGAAGTGGCAGGCCCGAGTCGTCGTCACGGCCAAATCGGGCAAGGTGTACGAGCAGTTTGTCGAGTCGGCCAAGGGCGATCCAGACCAGCACCTCACACAGGAAGAGCTCGAAGAAAAGTCACGGCGGATTGCTGAGTATGCCGGAGTCAAGGACATGGCCGCCTTGGAAAAAACGTTTGCACGGGTGTGGAAGTTGGAGAAGGAGAAAGACCTGACAGGGTTCACGATCGTGTAGATACAAAGACAAACATAGTGTAGTAAAGACATTGTTTTTGAACAAAAACGAAAATTGATGAATATTATGTAAATGGTATGATAAACGGCAACTCTATCCGTAGAGTGTAAATGATGTGTGCTCTCCGAGCATGGTATATTTCTTCCTCTGCAACCGTTGGATATCATTCTTCCTCTTTTCTCCTCCTTCCCTTGATGCTATTATCTCAATTCAGCTCCCTTCGCTTGCTGTAGTGAACATGACGGGATATCTATCGCCCGTCATGGAAGAGTTGCTGAAGACACTCGCTCGCTAATCGCTCGCTCGAGTGTTTCTTTACTCAATGGTAGTGGCCGGCAGCACACCCCCGTTCGGGTTGCCGGCAGCGCTGTTGACATGCTCGGCCTGTGCCTCCATGTCGGTACCGGCCGCCTTGCGGATCTTGGCAATCTCCTTGGCGGGAGGTGCCACCCACTTGGCGCTCTTGCGGGGGTTGACGCGCTCTAGGTACATAGTGTCAATCTCCTCGAGGGTGCGGCCCTGCGACTCCATGACGAAGAAGTAGACAATCAGGCCGCCAATGACGTTGGTGCCGGCAAAGACATAACCGTAGCGGAAGTCGATGGCGCCCGTGATGAAGGGCGTGAAGAAGGCCAACAAAAAGTTCCACAGCCAGTTGGAGGCGGTGGACAGAGCCATACCCTGGGCACGGTAGCGCGAGGGGAACAACTCGGCCATGATGGTCCAGATCATGGGGCCCCAGGTGGTGGCGAAGCCCAGAATGAAGAAGCAGGCGAAGACAATGAGGGCGACACCGGCCGGGCGGGTCTCCTGGGGGACCTTGCGGTTGAGGGCAAAGTGGCCGACTGAGGCAAAGATGAGGAAGCAGATAAACATCCAGATGCTGCCCGTAATCAGCGAGCGGCGACGACCAAAGTGCTCGACAAGGTAGAGACCGATGAAGGTGACGAGGAAGTTGATGGTGTTGAGGATGATCTGGGTGATGTAGGAATCGATGTTGACTGCCTCAAAGATGGTCGTTCCGTAGTAGAAAAAAGTAGTTGGCACCCGTCAGCTGCTGGAACATCTGGAGACCGACACCGAGCAGGATGCGGTAGGCCATGCGCGGGGCGCGCCACATCTTGACGAATTCCTGGACGGCGTTGCCAGTCTTGACAGCCTCCTCGGCGCGCAGCTTGGTCTCAATCTCCTCAATCTGTGTGACAATCGACCAGTGGTTGGCCGGGGCGCCGTAGACATTGCACAGAGTCTCGCGGGCACGGTCGTAGTGGCCGCGGAGTAGTCGTAGCGGGGGGTCTCGGGGAAGAAGAGGATACCGATGCCCAGAACCAGGGCAAAGACCCAGCCCAGGCCGATGATGATGCGCCACGAAGCAGAGCTGCTGGACAGGTGCGAGACCGTGCCGTAGTTAAAGGTGGCAGCCAAGAAGATGCCGAGAGTGATGAAAAGCTGGTACGTGCAGACCATGGCACCGCGAATCCATGGAGGAGCCGTCTCGGCCTGGTACATGGGGACGAGCAGCGACAGAGCGCCAATGCCCAGACCCGTCACCCAACGGCCCATCATGACCTGGATCCACGAGTGGCTGGCGGAAATCTGGATAACGAAGCCAACAGAGATGATGAGAGTCCAGAAAGAGATGCTGTACTTGCGGCCGACGCGGTCGGCAATGGGAGCGGCAATCAGGGCACCAATGAGGGTACCAATGGACAGGAGACCAACAATCAGACCGGAGCGGACGTTGCTAAAGTAGTACTCGTTCTTGTCGTTGAGCTGGCCAAAGCGCTGGAGGTAGTCGGGCATCTCCAGGAAACCCGAGATCTGGCCGGTATCATAGCCGAAAAGAAGGCCGCCCATCGACACAAAGACGGCAATGAAGAGCGACTTGACCGTGATGCGCCTGAGAGGGGAGTAGTCAAGAGCGTCCGAGGGGGGCGCGTTGCGGTCCCATTTTTCTGATGTCGGGTTGTGCTTGTCAAACAAGACGGTCATAGAGACCCAATTGGACAACATGGTGGCGGTTTTTGCACAATGGCAGGTTGTGAGTGTAAGTGTGATGTCAAAATAAAGGTGAATAAGGTTTTTAGGGGTCTTGATGTAAATAGAAGGAACAAGCTGTAAAGAAGCTGTAAGCGGAAGGAGCGATGGCAATGCCAACAAAATGCTGATGTTGCGGAAAGAGCTCTTTTGAGAGGGAGCAAAACAAGAAGGAGCGAACAACAGGACAGGTGCTGAGTCTATATATACGACAAAGCGTAAGGGGAATTGCAAAGACTGAAAAGGGAAAGGAAGGGCAGAAACAAGAAAATCGAGCCAACAAAACCGACCACAAACGAAACGGCTCTTACACCAATTCACACTCTACGTCAGGATACTCGCATCGTCGCGCTGCCAGGACGGTGCGACGGCAGTCCGGCCTTGTGGACTTAGTCAGGGTGATTTTGTGGAGAATTTGCATACCAGAGCGGGTGACTTACAGCGATTTTTAGCGGTTGCAGTGTGTAGTGCAGTGTGGTGACTTACAGGCCGCGGCCTAGATTTACAGCTACTTACGAGCTTCACACACTTAGACACACTACTGCGTATACACGACGGCTTCTTCGGTAGTGGACCCCCTGGCATGGGTATGGGGCGTGACCTGCGTTTTTGGTGCGATTTTGGTTTATTTTCTGATCTTCCAATGTTTGGTCATGGCAGGGAAGGTGCTGGCTGTGTGAATCGGGCCGCATCTGGTCAGGTGCCGGGAAGGCTCTTCTTCCTTGTATAGTACACTGGCGAGAGGCGAGGTTTGGAAGGCTATATGCTCTGATGTTGTAGGAGAGGATCTCGAAAAGGCCTTCGAAATACGTTTTGGAATCGTCAACCAAGCTCTTACAGTTTTTACATTGTTAATTATGCGGATTACACTTGTCCCAGATGTATCATCTCGACTTTGTCGTCCACCTTCCCCTTCTTCTCATGGAACTCCGGGGTCTGGGGGACGAGAGGCGAGAGTAAGACAACACATGGAGAGGAATGGCGGAGATGCATATGGTGAGAATACGAAAAGCATGGAGAGGACTTGGAGAGGACTTGGAGCGCCCATGGAGAGAGGCAATGGAGAACACGGAGGCAAATCCAAAAGCACGGAGATGATAATGGGCTCGAATGGATGGCGATGGCCACAAAAAAAGAGAGAAAATGGGAAAGGTGAGAAAGATGGGCATAAAGATGGATAACAATGGATAAAGATGGAGCCGCGACACGCAAAACTGGAGACGCGCCGATGCACGACCCAAGAAACGGACCGAATTTGGAGATGCTGGAGATGGTGAGAAAAATAAGGATGAGGCGAAAGAACAGGACGAAGAAGACGAAGAAGATGTACGAGACGGAGAATTCGACAAAAAAAAAAGGAAAAAAAAATGGGACAAAATGGAGAACGGTGTCTAGGGGTAGTCGATGTTCGAAAGGGCGATGCTATTGTGAAAAAAGGGCAAAACTCTGCACCTGATTCCAAATTAGACTCAGGCTCAGGTACCAGATTAGAGGTATCTCGACCTGTGGCGGTGTTCTGTCAGCGGGGGCCTGTTGGAAAACAACGTGAAGAGAGGGGCTCGAGGGGTCATTGAAGTGTCACGAGCCGTTTGGTTTTGATTTGTGCATTCTACTGAGTAAATTCAGGATTCAGGATTGTCGAGCCTTGTCTTTCCGTCTTGTTTTGATTTTCTGGGCTGTCGTCGTCGACGACGTAAGTCGAATGTCACGCTGTTTGTGGTGTTCTAAACCTTGCCCCCTGCGCTTGCACCGTTCGGGGCGTCGGGTGTCGGGCTTGCATCGGGAATTTAGGATCATTGGCCAATGACGGCAGTCGTGGCAACTCCACTTTCAGTGTAGACACGCAAAAAAAAGACCAAAAAAAAAGTGAACGACGTCAAGATGACCAAGCCAACGGGGGGCCCAATCCAAATAGCCAATTAGGGAGAAAAAGCTTGGACTTGGACATGTAAATTTGTCGAACACAACAAGATCGTGGTCGAAAGCTGTCCCACACGGACTAACGAAATAGGACGACAAACGGCAAGCCACCGACGTAAGCTGTCAAGTTGCCAGTCCTGGGTTGTGGTAGTTTCTGTAGTTTTGTTGTTTTGTGTGCATCCACTGCCAGTTGTGACCGTTTCCGGCCGAGCCGGCGTTTGACGTAGTAGTGAAAAGCGAAGAGCGAACTCTCGTCCACTGAAGGAGCGAACACGAGACAGGCTGCCTTTTTTTACAACGTACTATCCCTTATGTACTTTCTTTTTTGCAACGCCAGTTTTTATAGTGGGCTTCTTTGTTTTCAATTCCCTTGAAATAGTCATTGCAAAGTCCCTGTGACCCTTTGGCCGCTATTGCTTTCCGAGAAACGGGGCAGGATGTAGACTACGGCACTGTAACAAACTACGGGTAAACTTCGACAGGACAAGGGTCAAGGTTACGGCGTTCAGCGAAGCAGACTACGAGAGTTGAGGGCGTGACAAGCAGAAATTGATGGGAATGAAGAGCGAAAAGCGAGAGAAGAAAACTGGGGACCAAATCATTCCACTGCGGCGCCGTAGCTCTTCAGCGACGAAAGCGTGTAATACACAAACACACGGAATGTCACTTGTCTTAGACAAGGGAGCACGGCTGCTGTCGAGCCTTTTGGTTGAGAACTTGTCTTTGATCTTATTTTCCCTTATTTTGCGTTGTCTGATCTTTATTTTTGCTGTCTAGGCCAGCCCCGATCGCCACCATCAGACAGCGATCGGCACTTTCTCCTTTTCTTTTTTCCGTCTGTCTCTTCTTTCTTCTTTATCTTCTCTTTTTTCTTTCGAGGTACTGTGGGCCTAGCCGTTTTCGGTGAAAACTCTGGTGTAAGTCTCTGTAAGGTCGCCCGTTGTACTCCGTAGCATGTAAGTGCCAGGGGCGCTGAGGCAGAAAACGGGCGAGGTGGGGTCTCGCTCGCTTCATTGGTTGACAAACAGTTTGACAGAAAATGACCATGAGTTGACAAAATGCGCTGTAAACTCGAACGATGGCAAGTATGAGAATTGAAAGAAATGGAACAATGGGCAAGTGGGAAAGGTAAGCCAGACGGACAAACTACTCCGTATACAGCTGTGCCAGAAAAAGCAACGTGGTTAAGGGGAACAGAGACATGACAGACAGTGGCTTCAGCCTTTCAATACGACAAAAGACAGCCAGACAACGGCGCGGCCCATACGCCATCAAGCCTCGAGGCTTATACCACGAGGCTGAACAGACACAATAGACGTCACAACACAATATGTTGGACCTTTTGCATGTACCCTGAAATAGAGCATCACATTGATTACATCTAGTTGGTGGTTTATCTCATAGTTGACTTTATTTGCTCTCCCTGAATTTAAAAACACTTTGAAGATTTTTCTCTTTCACGTTTTGATATTTACGCCTCGACCGAGGACTCATACGGGTTACAAGGCTCATTTGTTCTCACTATTTTCCCCTTTTCCCGACTATTTTCTTCATCATTCTTACACCTCTTTGTAATCCGGGGCTCTCTGGGGTAGTCCCTACAAGAAATGAGACGACGTCGACGTCGACACTAACACGGACTGAGGACAGGGACATATGTGAAGACAGTATGCAGCATCTCCAGCCGGGTCACGGCACGGCTCCAGACCGGAACTGTCATGACTCCCCTTATAATTATTTTTATGTTCTTTCAGAATTTGGGGCATTGGAGAAAAGTTGGAGTATTGGAGAAAGTACGGGCCATAGGATGTAGACGGAGACATAAAAATTACCGGGCGTACGCGTTTACCCGTTGTATGTACGATGCGATCGACCTTGCCTTACCTTCCCGATTTGAACAATACCGCCGACTCGGTGCTTATTGTCTAGATCCAGCATCTGGAATCATGACAACAACGTGCAACAATAATCGGAAAAAAAATCGACGGTGAGGATGAAGAGTTTTTCATGAGAAGAGAGTCATATGCAGAATTCGTTTGATTTACAAGAAATAATGTACATGCACGGAAGACAGTCTGTCCGAGGCCTCCACGAACCCAGGCTCTCTTTCTTTCTTTGCTCGCTTCACTCGTTTTTAATCTTCCTCACTTCGTTCGTCTCTATTTCTCGCTCGCCTGGTTACTGCTCTACATTCTCTTTCTGCTTCGTCCAGGCCTCGGCCCGTCTCTGCATCGCGGACCCGTGCCGCGCCGTCGCCAGCGTCAACACACCACCAAGAACACACGCCCCAACAGAAATGGTGGCGGCCCAGCCAACACCAATCTTGTTGATGAGCAGCAAAATAGAAGCACTGCCTCCCGCACCAAAGATGTACTGCACAAAGTACTTGCCGGCCATGACTTCACTCTTGTGGCCCGGAATGACTTCAGCCGAGTACGTGTTGAGGGCATTGTAGCCAATCATGATGCCAACACCGGCTAGGAACGCAGCAATGACGGGCAGAGCCAGTCCGCCAACCTCCTTCTGTAGGGACCACCCGAAGAGCAGCATACCGGCGGGCGTCACCAGCCAGAAGCCGTAGAGGCCGCTGTTGAGCCGATCCTGCGCCAAGCGAGTACCACCCCGACGGGCCGTCTCGCGGACCATGACATAGTCAGAGAGCCGGCCACCTCCAATCGAGCCGCAGATAAAGCCGGCACCGGGTGCCAGGTAGAAGAGGCCCGACACGAGCGGCGTATTCAAGTGGAAGCGCTTGTCGATGAGGTCGCCCGAGGGGGTCAACAGCGAGTACATGGTCCACGACAGCAGACCGCAGGCAATGTCGGTCAGGGCAATGTTGGGGTAGGCCAGGAACCGGAGGATGCGCAATGGGTTGTATCGCATGAGCAGGGCACGCTTGCCAATGCGCATTTGCGGTGGGCGGCCCAGGCGGGCCAAGCGGGCAGCGGTGGCGGTGGTCGCTCCTCTCCTACCATTGGTGGTCGTTGTTCCCGTACCAGTGGCAGTGGCATTGGTAACGACCGGCGGCGCCGCAACGGGTGACGGTGCCCTCGGCAGACAGAAGAAGGCCGAGAGCAGTCCGGCTGCCGCCATGGCCGCTTGCAGCAAGAAGACGAACCGCCAGCTGCCGTAGGTCACGATAATACCACCGAAACAAGGGCCCAGGGCCGGTCCGGCAATGGTGCCGACCTGGAAAAAGCCGACGGCCGTGCCGCGGTACTGCGGATCGAAAATGTCCACCAAGTAGGCCTGGCCGGCGACCATAAAGTACGATGCCTCGAAACCGACCAATATCCGTAAAGTGGTGAAGGCGGCCATGTTGGGTGCAAAGACAATACCAATTGAAAAGGCTGTGAAGATGACAACAGACGCCAAATACGCAAACCGGCGGCCGAATGCTTCTTGGAGCGGGACCCAGAGGAAAGATGCCAGGCCCATGGCCAGGAGCATGCCGGCATTGGTAATGGTAATTGCTTCCACAGAGGTGCCGTAGGCGGTCGCAATCTCGGGGATGGCCGGAAGTAAAGAGGTGGTTGAGAAGGTGGCGGCCAGGGTCATCCAGCTGACTGTTGCCAATATCAATACTTTGCGGGAGGTCGGCACGTTGGCGGCAGTCAATGTTGTCGTGACGGCCGTCAAAACCGCCACATCGTCGTCAATGTCCGACGGCGGACTGCTGTCGTCAAAGACGTGGCTGGTGCCGTCATTGTCTGTAGAATGAATGCTCGAATGGGTAAGGCCCAGGCTCTGAGCCGGTGGTAAAGGTATTGTTGAGGCATCGACGGGGTCGAGCGTGTCCATTGGCACCGCCTCCGTAAGTGTTGATGTGGCCATGTCGGCGGTTTGAGAGAGGTGTTGCCTATGTGTAGGAGCAATTCATTGCATTGAATATGCCAGTCATAGAATTCAATTGAAATTCAAATGTCTAAATAGCCAAAGTAAATAGAACAATGTCAAACTGCCATTGTGACTCTTCGTCGAGAGCCTGCTTCCCCCGAATGGCCGATACAGGAAGACGCTGTCAAGTCGGTCGTCCAACGACAGCTCTTGTCCGGCTATTGCACAGAGTTCGAATCGCCGCGAGCCGGAAGCGCATTACGGGTGCGGAGGTGTCCCTGGAAACGCTTTCCGTATTAGTGTCCAAAGTCCACCACAGATGCCAGTCACTCAGAGTGTGACTCGATTTTTTCCCCTTTGGGGTCCACTAAAACACAGCACAGACGGCCAAAACGGACAAACGGCCATACGCCGGCCATGAATTTTCAAGGATGCAAAAATTGGCAAGTCTCGAGACTCGTTTAAATGGCCTCCAATTGGCACAAAATATTCATTTGACAATCGAGACAAGTTGCTACTTCAATGCCCAAGTTGTATTACTGCTGAATGAACTGCGGATTCCCGGTCGATCGTACTGACAGCAGTTGGTTTCGACCATCTTGGCAAGGGAGAGTCCAAGAGTCCGTCAAAAAAGCTGTGAGTAAGGCAGGGAGCCATGTGCCACTGTCAAAAATAGTCTAGACTGTCGCAGTCGACGGTCAATAGGATAGTCTCCATGTTTGGGTCGAGTAATAGATGAGTTTAACTGTCATTTTTTTGGTGCCCTTTCGAGTTCAAAGTAACATCGAAGGCCCTGCATAGGATTTCATGAAGTCTGTTCATCTTCCCTTTGTGTCCACTACAATCTTTCTAGAAACGAGGGAACCTACTGAGCCACTCTTTTGTCGAAATCCCCTGAAAAATGCCGCGGTATTGCTAGACCGAAAACGGCAGCTACCTGGGCCAGAACACTCCGAAGCCGCAAATAAGAGAAGATGACCAAAAAAATATTTGTAGTGTGACGTAGGCGGCTGCATTGGTACTGTAGAAGCTGGTCGCAACGAGCAGAGATTGGTTTGAAGGTATCAGCAGACGGCAGTCTTTGACGAGGCTGCCGTTGAAAGTCAACTGATATCAGATCACGATATCGTGTCCGCCAAGTCTCATTACTGCCCGCCAATCTCACATCAGCTCTCATTTCAACAAACTTCCTTCACATACAGCTATCTATGTATACTAAAATGCTTGTATCAGTGTCATACAGACAGCTTCCACTTTCTGATTCGCCCGTCTTGGGCCGCCCGGGCCGCTACCGAGCCTCGCAAAACGTTTTTACTCTATTTTTGTTTGGATTCATTATTTCTTCATGCCACTCTCTTCCAGCATCTCAATTCGATCTAGTCCATTTCAACATGTTATCTCCCAAGACATGGTGGTTAAAAAGTATCAAAGTGAGGCCTCTCAGAGTGCCGTGCCAGGGCTTTGTCGATCATGATGACTAAGATAACCAATGACGTAATGACGTACGAACCAACCACCACGACCACATCTCAGCTGAAAGCTGAAAGCTGAACAAATCTTTGCTTCGTTTCAACACTTGCACAATTCACGATACACTCAAGCATTCTCCAGCTTCTTCACTTCCAGCACAATGGCACCCACTACTCCCACAAACAACGAATCCTCAGCACCGACCCGTGCCGTTGAGATGAACAGCGACAACGTCAACACACAATCAATCGAGCTCAAGCAGCCTGCCGTCTCGCAGCCCATGAGTAGGTGCAATGAACTACAGTTGTATGGTCAGCTCTGCCACCTTATGCACTCCTTACTAACCTTTTTGCCCTTGGACAGACACACAAGCTCCGCACGACGACAGCCAGCAAGTGACGATGCGCGGCGGCAGAAGCCAAGCGTGCCCCGGCCGCTTCTGCTTCATTATTCCCTGCCCAATCCCTTGCGATTTCTGTATCTTCTAGACGACTTTCTAGGCGATTGTCCGGACCGACGACAAAATCACCCGCTGTTACATCATGACCGAGAGCCGAGTGCGGTACACTAGAAATACAAGTTAGAAACTTTGTTGGGAGGCTTATCAGGAGTTTATTAGGAAGGCTGTACATTGAGCGGTGTGGGCCACGTACTCACGAATAGGCCACGGTTATTTACATTTGGTAATTGAGAATTGAACTGCAGGCGCTGTTTACACGATATTAGAAAGAATTGCAAGCAATCTCCCAATGCCAAATGTTGGTGAAAAAACTGTTGAAATCATTCAGACAGGCTCAGTTTACACTCGTCCTCTGGCCATATGCCAGGCCGCCGCTTTGGGCACTGACGCAGACAAGAGGGAAGTCTGTCTGCACGTTTTCAGCCCCCAAACCCCGCTGCTCTTTTTGCAGCTGACATGGGCAGAGGTAAACATGATTTTGTCTTTGAGCATCGTCGGCCGTAAACACTACAGGATAATGTACATCCATCATGGCAACACAAGAATCAAATGCGTCGTCAAATGTTCCAACACAAGTGCTGCCAATACCTCCAAGTATTTTCAAGGATGTCCCTCCAAGGCAGCAACTACCACCCGACATTTTACACCAATTCTCAGCTGCCGTCGAGGAAGATGACTTGGAATCTTTCACAAATTTGCTTGACAAGCATTTCCCGGACCGGTCGCAGGATCTGCCAGTCGACTATCGCATCTATGAATTGAACCCAGTCGCATGCGAGGCAGCCAGCAACGACCGTGCCGCCATGGTCGCCGCTCTGCTGGAGTACCCGTTCCGCCGTTTAGGGTTCATGGCCACGGCAGCTGTTGATGCGAAAGCCAATAATGCCCTCTCAGCTCTGTTGGACAAGGGCTGGGATATCAATGAAGTCCGCGGTGCCACAGGGCTAACGCTGCTGGCCTACACCGTCCCAAACCGCGAGATGACGCTGTGGCTGATAGACCACGGCGCGGACCCCAACCAGCGGCCAGTCATTGATACCACGGCCATGTCCATGGCAGCACTGCGTGCACCAACAAGCCTTATCCGCGAATTACTCGACAACTATGGCGGTGACATCCATCACGGGCAACTTTTGCATTTCGCCCTGGAGCGCGAGTCGACAACCGGAGACATTATCGAGGTCCTTGGTTTGCTGCTGGAACGTGGCGCTGTCCTCAACCGCACAATGTATGCAGACGATGCAGCCTCACTGAATATGTACTGCTTTGTCGACCACGGCACACCGCTGCACAAGGCCGCCGCAAAGGGCAACGTTGAAATTGTGCAGTACCTTTTGTCACAGGGTGCCGACACGAGCATATTGAGCAGCAAGGGCAAGACGGCCCTTGCGTGGGCAGAGGCGGCCGGGCATGACGACGTCGCTGCGATACTGCAGTCGCCAGACCAGAATGAATTGTCAAGCTCGGCGGGGTTGTTGGCTCAATTGCCAAAGATTGATGTGTACGAATTGATGATATGGATGACCTCTGCTATTTTCTGTTTGCTGCTTGTTGTTAGCTGTACTTATTTTGATAAGGGAAATTGATCTTGTGATTTCAAACTGAATATTCGTTCTATTTTAATGTCCTTTCACAACATCAGAGTAACATTTTGATTGAGCCCAAACCAAACTTCTCGCTGTATTGGATTATGTCTTTCAGAACGACTGCAGTCCTTTATTTGACTTCCTTTAATTGATATGCTTTTTTTTGGTTTCGTTTAATCACTCAAATGTGCACATGGTTCGACTTTGTCTCGATGGTAAACCATTGCCAGACTTTCATTCCCAATCCTGACCTGGCCATTCATGTACTCCACAATTTCAAACAAGAACAACGCCTCAAGAGCCTCTTTTCCTCTTTTCCCGATAGATTGGACACGACATGCTACAGGAATCGAAATGGACTACCGTTGATTGGACAAAGTTGACCTTTGTCGTCGCTGTTCCTCCACACTTTTCATATGGTCAGCGCACCTTGATGGTCTGCCTCCAGGAACGGCCAACACGCGATTCGTCCATTCCGACTCCAGTCAACACGCTACTCTCCGGCCTACAAGGGACTTACAAGGGCACCTGCCTGGCATTTATTAGGTTTTTCTGGGGAGAGTATCATATAAATGTTTTCCGACGACGCAAAAAACGTGTGCATATTCAGGGCCACTCTCACGGAAAAGAAAGGTTGAAAAATCAAAGAGGTCCAACAACCTTGATGGACAGATATCGATGGCACGTCGATGGCACAATGAGACTATGCTGTATGTTGTCCCGTAGATGCGATGAGTGAACAACGAGAAAAACTGCGAAGAAAGAGAGCTGTTTATATAAAAGGAAGACGACACAAAAAAGAAAAAATCATAAATGGCCATCTCTTGGCTCCTTTTCGGTTTTCAAATGTGAATAAACAGTCTGACCTCTTGACCTCCTGACCTTTTTATTGTTTTTCTAGAGAGTCCTTGTCCTCTTTCGATTTGTTCTAAATTTTCAAATCAAATCAAACCATCCCCTGGCACGACATTATCATATACCATACAATCACCACACACACATCATGGCCAGAACGTCCAGCAAGCGGCCTGGCTCGGGCTCGTCCAAGTCGCCCAAGAAGAAGTCGGCCACTGATTTCCAACCCAAGGCTCCCTTGCCCGTTACTCTTCTGTCCGGCTTCCTGGGCAGCGGCAAGACCACTCTCCTTCAAAATGTCTTGAAGACCAACCACGGCCTCAAGATTGCCGTCATCGTCAACGACATTGGTGCCATCAATGTCGACGCCTCTCTCATCAAGAGCAGCACAATCACGCAGTCCAAGGAGAAGGTCATTGCCCTCCAGAACGGCTGCATCTGCTGCACCCTGCGTGGTGATTTGCTCGAAGAGCTCGTGCGGTTGTCGGCCCTGCAGCAATTTGACTATGTCCTGGTCGAGAGTAGCGGCATCAGCGAACCCGAGCAGGTGGCTGAGACGTTTGATGCACGGCTGGCCGATACGATGGCCATGGTCGCCGACGGGCCGGACGCTCTCGACGCAGGGGTGCGCAAAGCACTCAAAGCAATGTATGTACCCAATCCTTGTTAATGCGCCACGCGCACATTCATCTACTAACTCCTGGCAGCAAAAAAAGCCGGCGGTCTTGACCGTTTCGCCCGCCTCGACACGACCGTCACCGTCATTGACGCCTTTACCATTTTCCACGACTTTGACACGGACGACATGCTGTCGAGCCGGCGCGACGATGTGCAAGAGGAGGATGAGCGGACGGTGTCGGACCTCATGGTCGACCAGATTGAGTTTGCCGATGTGATTGTGCTCAACAAGGTGGACCTGGTGGACGCGCCCACCAAGGAGAGGATTTTAGGTCTCATCAAGCGACTCAACCACCGCGCCAAGGTCATACAGACCAACTATGGCCGCATCGACAACATGAAAGAAATTTTGAATACGGGGCTGTTCAATTTGGAGCGTGCCCAGACGGGTTATGGCTGGCTCCAGGACCTGCACGCCATGACGGTTCGGCAGGTCAATGGCAAGAATGTTGTCACGCCGAAACCCGAGACGGAAGAGTACGACGTGCAAAATTTTGTCTACACGCGGCGTCGGCCCTTCCACCCGCGGCGACTGTACACGCTGTTGTACGACAAGTTTATCCTACAGATGGAGCACCCCGACGAAGACGAAGACGAAGAGGGAGGAAGGGATGGCGATGTCTGTGAAATGGACATTGACGGCAACGGTAGCGAGGGTGATAGTGAGGACAGTATGTTGGCTGATGCACCAGAAGACTCACCCAAAGCAGGAGAAGACGAAGACGAAGACAAAGAATGGGGCGGCATCGACGACGCTCCGCCCGAGAACAGCGTCATTCTCGCCAACAAGCGTGCCTCTCCACTGTTCCGCCGTCTTTTCCGCTCCAAGGGTGAGTTCTTCTTGGCAACCCGCCCGCAGCAGGCTGGCGAGTGGTCCCAGGCCGGTGCCATGCTGACTCTCCGCGGCGGCCGGCCCTGGTTCGCGACGCTGCCGCCCGAGGAGTACTTGACGGGCGATGCCGAGGTCGACCGCCTTGTCCAGTTTGACCTCAAGCAGGGCGGCGAGTGGGGTGACCGCCGGCAGGAGCTGGTGTTTATTGGCGAAAAGCTTGATGTGCCGGCTCTTAAGGCGGCCTTGGATGCTTGTCTGCTGGACGACGAAGAGATGAGCCAGTGGGAGATGCTGATGCGCAAGGCCGAGCTGGACAAGGATCATGACGATAATGTCGAGGTCGATGACGACGACGAGGACAGTGACATGGACAACCACAGCAAGGATACCAAGCCTCGAAAAGAGAGAGACTGGAGGAGGCACTCCAGGACCTATTTGAAGATGGCTTCCCGACTGGCCGGCGCCGGATGAGGTTCTCACCATGGACCACGAGGGTCACAACCACAAGTAATGGCGGGTGTAAAAGCACATTTGCTTGGCGTCGCCGTTTGTCCTTTGTCCTTTGTATTTTGTCTTTGGAAGTGGCGGTATCTTGTCGTCGCCCAGGCCATTGACGTCCTTCAAGCCTTCAAGTATTCGAGGACTTCGCCGCCTGCTAATTGTAAATGCCTGTGTTGTCTTTGGGGGCAAACTCACCAATGGCTTTTCTTTTGTATCTCGATGGCGTCATGATATTCTTTTGATAGTTCTTGTAAGATACTTGTGGGCGAGGCCTGTTGTTTACTGTCGTTTGGAGAATGCCAAAGGCAAAGCCGTTGCCTTTGGCTCTGGCGTGCGTGGAGGCCAACGATCGTGTCCTTCATGTCCACCATCATAGACATGATTTTTTGATTTTCTGATCTTCTGACTTTGTGATTTCTGACTGTTTGACACCGTCGAGTCTCGTTAAAATCGCCGCTCGGGACAGCGTCGCAGGCATTGCTGGCGAAAGACTTTGAATTGTTTGTGTATCTTGCAGCGCCTGTTACTCGGGGTGGCGTGTCGTATGTCAATCCTGCACTTCCATGAAATGCGTAGTATGTTTGTATCATTCAAAGTCTCGACTGGTCAGAGCGGGGGGAGCGATTTCTTCTTGTTTTGATCGTTCTTGCAAAAATAGCGAGGGTGCTGTTACGCCATGCTAACCGAACAGGAAGGAACCACCAGGTGTCAAATGTCAGAAGAAAGGATTGGTCGGGGCAAAATTATGGCCTGAGGATGCTATGCAGAAAACCGCTAATTAGAGGGTTGATACCTCAATTTAACAGGTAATTTCCCCAAATAATCAACCACACAAAGCCCGTTCTAAAGTAGCAGGAACTCATCTGACAACCATCAGGAAGGTCGACTCGTGCACACATCCACCCTCTTGGGCGCCGCACCTTCCCGCCGGGATGGTATGCGCAACAACATGCACGAATATAAAATGTAGAGATAATCTTGCACGAATCGGTCGCCTTGCAATGTACAGTGCTGCCTGGCAGAGAACAAGTACTCAGGCTTTGAATCGAAAACGAAGACGAAATCGAAAATGGCGACACAAGACAACCACGGTCCGGATGGCCTCAACGGCCTCAATGTCGACACCGCCGTCGACGCTGACGCCGACCCTGGCTTGGCCCTCAGGGAGGCATTCAGAACAATGCGTTGGGAGCATCGACATCCAGCCGGCAAGGAGGCATACGAGTTTTTGCGAACTCAGTTACCGGCCCTCATGTCAGAGAAATACACCCATTACCACAAAATGGTAGACTATGGGAATCTCGCCCTCATGCATGAAGTTATCGAGGCCGACGATGTTCCGGCTATGCGCGACCTGATCCGCATGGAGCCGGACCTGATCAAGTCGGATTGGGACGGAGAAGTGCTGTGCCCGCCGATGGTGTTGGCCGCGCGGCTAGGCCGGCACGCTATCCTGGATGTCATGATGAAGCACCGGGCTACGCTCCCACCCAAGATGCGCGTTATTATCCCAGAGTACCGGAACGACGACCGCTATGTTCGATGGGGCTCGCCGCTGACAACGGCCTGTGCATGGGGCCGCCTCGACACAGTGCGCTTCTTACTCCAGGGCATGCCCGATACGGACATCAACGAGGTGGCCCTCAACGGCTTGACACCACTGTTGGCCGCCGTCCAGGCCGAAATCGGTCCGTCTGAGGAAAAAGCGCGCGTTGAGCTGATTCGTTTCTTGCTCGAGTGTGGCGCCGACATCCACGCCGCTCGCCAAGAATATGATTACATATTGCCAGACAAGACTTCTGGAAAGGGATTCGACGAAAACGGCAATGAATGTCCGATTGGGTGGCGGACACGTCCCGGCGGGATCGGCAACGCACTGGCTCTGGCGTTGAGGTCCGGCCGCACAGCTCCCGGCGTCGTCGCGGTGCTCGTCGAGGCCGGCGTGAGGGTGTATGAGGGCTACTTGGATAGAGTCTCTACCATCGATAAACCAGATGAAGACAGCCGTTTTCGCCGTGCCAAGGTCTATATTTCACCCATTGCTGTCGGTGCAAAAAGCCACAATGTCGACGGCGTGAAGGCGCTCTTGGCGCTCTTCCCCGACGACCACACCCGCCTCCTGGCCACGATAGATGTAGTCCTTCTGCCCCAGGTGCCTCAGCCTCCAACGCCGCTGCGCGATCCAGATGACGACGTCCCAGACAACGAGGTCGCCGTCCTGCTGCCCCTTCATGCGGCGGCAATGGGCACGGTTCGTCCCCCAGCACCAACGCTGGATTCCATCACGGACGAATGGAAAACAGCCGTGGACATGGTGCGGCTGCTCACCGCCGACAATGCCATTTGCGCGGCCACCATCAATGCCCGCTACCGCGGACACTACACTCCGCTGCACTTGGCCACAGGGTTCCATCAAATGCCACTGATGCTGGCACTGATTGAGCGTGGCGCTGATATCGAGGCTCTGCCCCGCCACAATGGCCCCGGACTTATCCTGTCCATGTTCTCGTCCGTCTCCCGCAACTCCTACTGCAGCCATGTGCGGTATGAAGCGTCGCCCTGGTTTGCCGCCGAAATGGACGCATCCTTCGACGTCATGGGCATGCTCAAGCAGCTTCTCGCACGATACAGGCCAACGGGCAAGGATGCACAGCTCGATGCGCAAAACGCAGCCACCCGTCTCGCCCTCGTCAATGAGGCCGACGCCAGGAACGGCAACACGGCGCTCCACTTTACCATGGCTTATCGCATGCATCGGTCGACCGCTGCGCTGCTGGCCTTTGGTGCGCGGGCCAATGCTGTCAACCACGCGGGACAGGTGCCGTCCGCACCACCACCTGGAGAAAAGCCGTCGTTTTAGCTCATGTTGAGCTCAATAAGGACATTCTCGATTAGATTTTTTCGGGCGGTATACGTCGTCGAGGTCGTATTGAGTTTTTATTGGCGTATTCGCGTTTGTGCGTATGTGTATCTCTTTGGAGCTGTCGTTTTTCTTGGGCCTTTTTGCTCTTGGGCTTTTTTTTTCTTGGTTCTGAATGGCACCGTGCAGCTTGCTGTTCATTATGTTTATTTTAAGGTTTCTGCCTAAACCGAATGCATCAGAGGCACAGTGGATTGAACCTGCCACTGGCTGCCAGCACACGGCGCCATACCGCTTTCACGGCAGCGTTGCGATGGTCGAAACAACCAAGAAGGACGGCCAAATGCACCTACTGAGCATCTGCAGACGAGAGACTGCAACTATCTTGTCAGCCTCACCTGTGGGCGGCGGCACGCGGATGTCTGGCGAATTGGAAGTGGGTGCAGGTGGGGGAGGCGAGCAGATACGAACTTCAGACAGGAGACGAGGGGCGGAGAGAACAGGAGAAAGGTGAGGGCAGAAAAGAAGGGGGGGTACAATACCAAAAACCGGCGGACTGTTTTATGTTTTACTCTTTAAAAGTGTTTATTATTTTACTGATATAATTTGATATTTACTTTGATGGTATGGAGAACTCTGAGCCTGTTCCAACCCTTCCCTGGCAGGCGCATAACACTCTAAATGGGAAAGAAGCAACCACCACCGCATATAGCGGCGACGTCGGGGGGGGGTAAAGGTAGTGAGGGGTGCTGTTATCGTGGGAGTACCGTCGAGGGCGGTAGGCATCGCACGGGGGGCTGGGGGGGTGGAGGGAGCAGTTCCCACGGCCGTGCGGTTCCGCTTAGTCGGGGACTGCCGGAGGCCGTCAGGCCGTGGAGCGCTGCGGTCGGGGGTCCGGGGGAGAGGGCTGCTGGCTAGCACGGAGCTGCTAGCCGTCGGAGGGCGTGTTCTTTTCGCAGGAGCCGCCGGAGGCGGGAGTGGCGCGGTTGGGCCTCTGGCTCGCGCGGCGGCACGCTGCGCCCGGAGGGCAACAGCAGGCATGCCGGCGGGTGGACGGCGAGGGAGGGGGGTTATTTATTTATTTGTTTGTTTATTCTAACAAGAATTGAAAAATGGGTTTTTTTTTTTTTTTTTTGTTGTTGTTTGTTCTTATTATTTTGTATTAAAATAAATAAAATGCAATTATACGATGTTTTTTTGAGCTATTTATGTTTAAAGTATTGAGAGGGTTTTCTCAAAATTAAAAAAAAAAAAAGGTCAACCGAGAACCAAAACACATTTGACAAAACATCTTCAGAACAATGATCTACAATTTTAACACGGATTGCATACCAACATATCAAAATTAAGTTAGCAGCTACCTCTCATACTAATCAATTGGCGATATGGGCTTGACAATTAACAATAAATGTGCCGTGCGTTGTTAACCTCCGATGCAGTCTGGTTCGTTAATTAATTCATATCGAACATCAATTTGCCGTTCTCTAATCAAGTCCCTGCAGTTCGCAATTTTATCTAAACTGCTTGGGGTCTCATGACCTGAACGCGCGTCGTCGTGTTAACTTGGTGATACTCAAGAAGCCAAGTCAATTCGTTGTCGAAGCGTTTGCCCACTGTTACTCAGCCTCGTACAGAGAACGTGTATCACCCTCGTATTGCCAAGCCATGTTCTAGTCGTATGACAATCTGCGTTTTCTTTCACTTTGCGCTCCCTCTTCAATTGTCGACCACCCTCGTGTGTTGTGTGGCACCGCCCCAGAGTGGCGAGAGATGGGCGCAGAAAGATGCCAAGCACCAGCAGCCTCGCCGGCGGTGTTGTCTTAGTCGGCCGTTGCATGGTAAAAGCTCGGCATCTTGGCCATACGCACGTGGGCACGTGATAAGCGACTGGAGTTTCAAGACAATCTTCAACTCATGTTATCTTGACATCAGTGACAGCATCAAAGGGTCATCTCGCAGCGCAAGAGTCATGATGAACTCAGACAATCAAGTATGTGTATCCGCCAGGTTGGAAAGAGATTGGCGGCTAAGCCGGCATCCCGGGATTGCATCCAAGATGCATTTTACGACGGATATGGAAAAAACACCCACATCCCATAAATAGATGACAGACGAAATACAACCTTGACAACGTCGACAACGCCAAACTTCCCTGATTTTCTGGCGTTGGCAGCTTTGGCGTTTGTTTATCTCCCACATCTGTAAATTGCATCTCCGTTTTGCGTCTGTTCTTGCATGTGCCCTTCCCTATCTCATGCACTTTTTGCCTCTCATTTCCGTTTCCTCCTTTTCTTTTTTGCCTCTCGCGTCGCCTTGCCGTTTTGCGACTTGTCAAGCGCCACACACCAAACATAGTGAAACCACACTTGCTGAGGTAAATGCAATGAACAGCTAGCTTGTGGACCAGCTTGAGTTGAAAAAGAAGCAAGAAAGAGAAAGCCAGTCGTCACACATACGCGGAGAACGAGAGAGCCAAACAGTACGACATACGACAGTGATGACCAGCGACCACCAAAACGCCGCCAACGCCAACGCAGGAAAGCCAAAACGGTCAGGACACAGCCCCACCTGGAATGGCACTCTACAGCTGGGAAAACTGCACAGTTGCATCATTGATTTGGCTTTGGCTGAGAGGGGTGTGTGGCTGTCTGCCGGCGCTGGCGCCGTCTCTATCCGTGAAGAGAGAAAGCAGAAAAAGGAAAAGAAAACAAAGGCACCTGAGGCCCCCTCTCCCGTAATGCCACTGCTGCGGCTGTCCAATCGCTGGAGAGATAATGATTTCTTTATTTCCATTTTTTCTTCGTTTTTTCTGAGAGCCGCTGAACAGCTGAAAGAACAGCGATAAACGAAAACGACCGCCTAGTCGCCTAAAAGAGTATCACTCCAGCGCCTGAAAGAGTATCGCTCCAGTGGGTTATCGGTCAGGTGGGTGCGGTGTCAAGTCTAGGCCTTGGGCACTCTTGCCGTTGGCTGAAGGGGGGCAAAAAACTGTCTGTAATGTATCTTACAGGCGCGTGACAGGCCTGTGGAAAGAACATGACAGATGGCCGTTGTGGAGCGTTCTGGGTTTTCGGGCCCTACAAAGGTCAAAGTCGCACAGAGCTCTGCAGAGCAATTAAGAGAGAGAAAGAAAAACAAAGGACGATTTCCCCATTGTATGTGTACGAGTACTTCCTTAATGTACACAAAGAAAAAGCCACACTTTAAAATGCCCTGGATTTTGTTAAAAGATCAACAAGCCAGATTAAAGAAAGAAAGATCACGCAAATGACCAAGTCTCACGCATCGGCCACGTCTGCTCTGTGGCGTGTGCACGTTTGTATGTCTGCATGTCTATGCATATCGATGCTCCTTGTGAAACGAGACGAGAGATTAGACAGAAAAAAGAAAAAGAAAGAGAGTGAAGAAGAGAAAAAGCACGCATGCGTCATACACAGTACTGCCCGACCTGCACCGACCGGTTTTGCCTATTCTGGTGTAGGTACCTTACCTCGCAGTTCAGATACGAGAGATACCTCGACACCTCCTGCCCGGCTCACGGCTTTGGCCCCAAGTCGTGGCTGCCGCGCGCCAGCGCCAGCGAGCGATCTCCACGCCTCCTTCCGAAACGACAAAATTACCTGTGACGTAAATGGTCCAGCGCCACAGCAAGGAAGGAGGATGCAACTGGAGTTCAGAGAGGGAAGGAACAGTCGGAGAAAAAAAAAAGGCCAAGGAGACAAGAGACGAGGAAAAGAAAAGAGGAAATTTTCTTCTGGAACGACGATCTGGAAGGACGACATGAAACGCCGCAGCCACAATTCACGCATAAATCTGCTTGAACAACGAAAAAAGGTGAGAACATTGGTCAAGGACGAAAAACGCGGCGACAAGATTCGTACGCACGAGCCACTCTGCAGGAGAAGACCGCACCAAAGAAGTCGTCTTACTCTTCTCACAGGCGGCCATTCCGAGTAGGAGATGTACGTTCTCAGGAAGATACATCTAGGCAGGTGCTCTTTCCTGCAGAGGGACAAAGTATCCTGCGTTGCTTCAATTCACCGTTCGTTCTTTCCCAAGTGAGCTGTAAGGCAAGCTCGATCGGTCGTATGCGGAAGCTACAGCCGACAATTTGTTCCTGGTCCTGAAACGGCGTGAGAAAGTTTGAAAAGCAGATACCGTTCCCGCCGAAATCAATGCACCAAAACCGACTACCGTCCGTACTGTACTGCGTCGTGCCCAGTAGCACTTTCTCGTCGAGACCGTCTCGTCATATTCGAGCCTTCCCATTTGCTTGGGTTCGTGGCTCGGCAGGCGTGACGCCACATTCTCTTTGAATGACTGACGGTCAGTTATCTGTCAATGAGCCAACAGCCAACAGCCAACAGCCAACAGCTAACAGCCAACAGCCAACAGGCCAAAGGCAAAAGGCAAAAGTCAAAGTCACTTACAAGTATGCGATAACGAGGGAAGCGGTAGGCATACCCGAATCTTGAATTTGAACCTTGAACCTCACGTCTGAGCCGCAGATCTAGACATCCCATCTGAGACCTGCTGCCCTTGATCTCAATCGTGTCTGACTCGTGCACGCGTGGCTTTTGGCAGTCGCAGACAGTCACATTCACAGTCACGGACTCATTCAGCAGGGGCGCACCTTCCCTCGCCAAGTCCCTTTTTCGAATATTTTCTTCTTCTTTCTTTTCCCCTTCAAATGTTCTTGTCACGTCCACTGCGCCTTCCTTTTGTTGTCGCCTCGTAATAAATGAACAGACACGGCAGTAGCTTCCGGGCACAAAAGTCCGGGCACCGTTTCCAAGGAAAGAGCAAAGAGCAAACAGCAAACCCAAAGAGGCCAAAGAGATACGCGGCTGCTGCGCCCGGCCGCAGTATGTTAAAAGTTTTTGGAATTGATGAATCCTGTAATCTGCAATCTGTACGGAATATTCCGTACATCGAAAGCAATCTGCTACAAATCTACTGCGTACACAGTACACACCAATTTGCTGCAATCCGGGGTCAATCTTTGGAATCGATTTTACTGCTTCTGGGCGCTAGGTTTGGCTCACACCCGCTGTAGGTTGTAGGGAGTGCTGTACGACGTACAGCCCCAAAATCCACTAACATCGTCCGCCAATTCGTCCTCGCCGTTTTCTCCTGTCAGGCGCCAGGGCCCCAAGCCGCGCTTACCCCTTTCGGGCAACATAGATCAGTCATCGCCCGCAAAAAGCAGTAACAACGATTCCAATTGCGTCGCTCCTTCCCATGTGTAGTAACCCTCTCCACGCCGTTCTCGCCGTTCCTTCCCCTGCCTGTCAGTCACCCTCGCGTTGCTCGCGGAACGTTTGGAAAGAGCAAACGTCCGTAAAAAAGATGGTACCTGACCGGCACTGCAAAAAAGTACCTAAAGAGATGTGTTCCTGCCGTTCTTACTCTTGTTATTTTTACCTATTGCTGCCTGCCTGGACGAAAGACGACGCTGGAGTAGTATTCTTTTCTTTTGTTGTCATTTTTTTCTTTGATTTCTTTGGCTCAGTCACTCGGGGGCCTTTTCGAGATTCGTTTGGCATCTATTCTCTATTCTTTTCACTCTTTTTCTTCTTTTTTTCTTTGGATTTAATCTGACCCGATCCTCGCTCGCCTTACCCTTCACTCTTTCCTTTTGTGATTCCTTTACTATTTTGCACAGCCGATTGCACCTTCCCGCCCACCACTGCAACCCGCGTTGCCATCCTCGCTCTTTCATGGTTGCACTTTCTTCTAATATAAAGAAAACCCCCTCTTTCCCAGTTCCCGCCACTTGGTGAACCCCAACCTTATTCCACCCGGATCTCCTCGAAACCATCGTCCTCCTCTTTTCTCCTTCTCCTTGGACCTCGCCTTCTCTCCTCTCTCCTCTCCTTCGACCTTGTCCGACTTATCCTTTCGCCCTACCCTTCTCGGCCCCTCAATTGGCTCTCATTGGCCGAAGCAGTATCCGTGCTGTTGATCCATTTTCTCCGCTTTAGTGCCTCGCTCTCACACAACAGCGCCTTCGCTCTCCTCCGACCGACCGCCTTGTTTCGACTTTCACTTCAAAAACACACGAAGCAAGCCACACCAACGGCACTCTATCCACCGCTGACCGACGCAGACGCGGACGCCAACGCCCGACCACCCCTCTCTTGGCTTCTTTGTTGTCCATCTGACATCAGCGTCCGTTCTCCGACCGTCTCTTGTTTTCAGTTGTTCTGTTCTCAATACGGCAATCTCCACACCATAACACCCATAACGCCCGCAACAGAAAACGCTATTATTACCTCCTGATCTCCACATCGCACTCGACCGATCATTACACATACACATACACATACATATTGTTCGACCTGCATCTTCCCTGTCAAACAGGGCCCGCCTCGCATTGTTGCCGCTTCTTGCGCCTTGCTTCAACTCTTCCTTCCAAAAAGCCTTTGCTTTGCGGCCGATACTTGCTGAATCCGGACCGTCTCAACCAACGAACCAGCATCCATCAGCATCCACCGGCATCCAATAACGACCCCTGTTATGATTCACCTCGACACATTTGTGCAAAGGTAAGTGGTTTTTCTGTCCGTCTTTTTGGGTTCTGTGGTCTTATTGTCTATTTTGTCTTTTTTGTCTGTTGTTTTCTTTGGTTGCCCCTGCACCCGTGCCCGTATCTGCGGCAATCCTCATCCTTCTTCACACTGGGCCCTCCTCCCTCCTTATCCCCCGCTCCTGGCCCTATCATGGGATCGTCGCGGAGTAGTATTACCCTTTGCATCTCAAAGGGCAAAGGGCCTCTGCACTTGTCCGTTGCTGTCGGCCGGTACCCTCGTGTCCCCTTTCCCTTGTTCGTATTAAGTGATCGACCATGAGAATAGAAAACAAGGGTTGTGGGAGTAAAATGTTAGGAGATGTCGCATCTCGATCTCGTCCGGTGTCCCTCCCTCCCTCCCTCTTGTTTCCCTGTGTTTTCTTGATCTTTTTCTTTTCTTTACAACTCGTCGTCAGCCTTACCTTTTTGCCTCTTTGACTTTTCCAACTTCCTTCTTTGTTTCCTTCTTTACACCCGCCCTCCCCTAGCCTTATCATCGACTTGTCACCACTTTCGACTTTTGACAACTCCTCGCATTCCAACCTGACCACGTCGCCGTCTACCCGGCTGCCGTGCACATTCCTCTCGTCCCTCTCTCTCTCCTCACCTACACCGTCTTTCGCTGTTACATGCAGATTGCAGATGGGAGTTCCCCCTCTTTTGCTTTGCACTGCTTATTGCTTCGGCGTCATTCAAAACAACCCTGTCGTTTTCTTCCTCTCTTTTCTTTTGTGCGGCCAGTAGCGTTTTCGAGCGTCAGCTACTCCACCCTGGTCGCCCAAAATTTGGAGCGATGTCATCGGCCACAAGACATGGTGAAGTGGAGGGCCTGCTGGTCTCGACCGCCTCAAATCTGCAAGGCAATTGTTTGTTTTCCCTGTTTCCCCGCCCTGGTTTGGTTCTCAACTACCCATACCCAACTAGTACCTAAAGCCAGCTACCCACATCCACCCAAACCGCTATGTCAATACATGACGACATAAAACCAATCGCACTTCCTATTTTTACTTCAGCCACCTTTTCCCAGTTTCCCCTTTCCCCTTTCCCCTTTCCCCAGTAACATTTCCCCTGATCGGTTTTTTTTTTCTTCTTTTGAACGGTTTTAATTTGTTTTTACCCGACTCTCGTTTCCTTGGCTTTTATTTGGCTGCCTTTTTTTCTTTCCTCTTCTTGGTTGTCTTTTGCTTTATCTTAGTGCTGCTCGCTCTCTCGCGTCCCACTCGCTCTCTTTTTTTTCATACAAAGAAAATGCACCACCCAGGTCCGGCTTAGAGCGACCCGTCACTGACCCAAAATGCCGCCACCCACAGCAGATTTCCGACATAATCCCGTCAGTGGAAGCACGCCCACCACAACTACAGATACAAGCACAGTCACAAGCACAGTCACAAGCAACAGTGGCCAGCAACAACTACGGCGTGTACAGTCAAGGGCCGTCCATGGTACGATTTACTACACTCCGAGAACTGCCCAAGAACGCCGACAACCCCCAGCTCCGACCTTTCCGACACCTCACATCCGGGCTCGCCAACGCCGTCCCCACACAATCCACATCGTCTCATATCCTCCTGGCTACATCCCGTCTGAATTGAGAAGTCTTTTGGCGCCCGGCTACGTTAAGAAGACGACCGCCCCACCGCCACTTCGCCGCAAGAGGACAGTCCAGGATATTTCTTCGTCTTCTGGTCAAGCCATTGTCAAGAGACGCAGCAATAACAGCAATAGCAACCTCCGCCACACCGCATCACGGCAGTCGACACTTGCACCATCACAACAAACATCGACACGGGCACGTGTGCTTGAGAAACTTCTCGCCGCATTCTCTGCACAGCCGACTCGCTCCAAGTCGCCAACCTCGCAACAAGCGACCGAGACAACTGACTCGACTGAAGCGCCCATCGCAATTGCCCGGACCAACTCCAGCACTACATCAGCACGGCCCAACAGCTTTTTGAGCCTCAACCAGCAGCTGCCGATATCACGATCTCACACCCAGGACAGCACCCAGGACCAAACGCAGGACAACAACACCCAGGATACCCAGGACTCCCAGGACAACTCCCCGGCACTTCTTGCCATTGCAGCATCGTCTGCCTCCTCTAGTGAACCACCGAGAGATACTTCTCGTCCTTGTGGGACACAAAACGGTATGCCTGGTGTGATAAAACGACGGTTCTCCTCCGAACCCGAGACGGAGAGAACTATGGTGCTAGTTCGGGCGAGTGACCAAGCTGACTTTCCCTCCATAGCTGATCTTGAAGAGTGGCGCCAGAGACGACTGCGCGCACCAGTCAACCTCTTCTCGCGAATTCCCGACGACAGTGAACCGAACGGCGCACAAGTACAGGCAATGCTTGCACAACAGACAATGATCGCGCATCAGCAACATAACGGCAGCCACCGCAACAGCTTCATGTCTGTTCGGTCGGTCAAGAACATTATGACGTCATCCGTCTCCGAAGTGATGGAGAAGCCCATCGCGGCCGCCGGTGGCATGTCCTTTGACATTGAGCTCGCCGAGCCGCACCTTTTCCTCTACGGCTTCGACCACCATGCCAACCGCAACGAGCACCGTCGCGGACAAAGTACACCTGCAATCTTGCGTGGTAAGTTGCGACTCAACGTCACAAAAAACGTCAAGATCCGCGCCATCGCCATCAAGTTGCAGGCCAAGGGCCGCACAGAATGGCCCGAGGGTCTGCCGCCATTGAAGGTCGACAACTTTGAGGAGGTGTCCATCCGCACCAGTAACCAGACCTTTTTCAATGCCATGCACAGCGCGTGGTCAACACCCTATGGCAACAACTGCCGCTACAAGTTGAAGAACGAATCCGCCGATTCCTCACTCGCGGCCGCGCTCAGCAAATTTAGTCACGGCGGCGCCGACTCGAACCCCCACCTCTTGACACCCGGCATGTCTGCGCGCGACATCAAGCGTCTGTCGCTGCAACAAGTGCAGGCGCGCAGTTTCGGCAAGGATGACTCGCCAAACGTCCAGGCCACACAGGCCAAGGGCTACAAGGTCTTCTACCCGGGTACCTACGAGTTCAACTTCGACTTCCCCATCGACCACCACCAGCTCGAGACGATCAACCTGCCCTATGGCTCCGTCAAGTGGTGGCTCGAAGGTTGCATTGAGCGTCCTGGCGCATTCAAGCCCAACCTTCACGGCACCAAGGAGGTCAACATTGTCCGTGTGCCTGACCAAATGTCGCTCGAGACCGTCGAGCCCATCTCCATCACCCGCCAGTGGGAAGACCAGCTCTTTTACGATATCGTCATCTCGGGCAAATCGTTCCCCATCGGTGGCACCATCCCCATCGCTTTCAAGCTCACGCCGCTCGCCAAGGTACAGCTGCACAAGATCAAGGTCATCATCTCCGAGTCTTCCGAGTACTGGACGACCAACCGCCGCGTCACACGCAAAGACCCTGGCCAGAAGGTCGTGGTCTTTGAAAAGACCGCCGGCCGGCCTGTCGATCCCAAGTACACTGGTTGCGACATCCGCTTCACGTCTGGCGGCGAGTTGGACGACCCTCAGCGCGCAGAGGCCCGCCGTACTGCCCTTCGCCGGCGCGAAGCGGAGGCACGCCGCACCGGGCAGCCCGCTGAACCCCTCCCCGATAGCAGCTTCAACCTTTTGGGCGATCTGGATCTCGGTCTCGAGAGCTACTGGGGCTCGACTGAGCTCGAAATGAATGTCAAGCTGCCCACCTGCAAGGAGATGGCCCTTGACCCCAAACGCCGCATCCACCCGGCCAGCAGCTGGCGCCAGGCCACTGTCTACCACTGGATCAAGGTTGTCCTCCGCATTTCCAAGCTTGACCCCGATGACCCGACGGGCACCCGCCGCCGCCACTTTGAGATCAGCATCGACTCTCCCTTCACGATCCTCAACTGCCTGGCCACCAAGGACAACACGGCACTGCCTCAATACAACCGCCGGGATATGTCGTTTGCCGACTGCTGTACGGGCTCGACCTGCGGCTGCCCCGATGCCACCGTGGACCCGAATTTCTCACCCGCAGTCACGAACACCTCCAGTCCTACGGGGTCTGACGCGATGAGCGTTGCCTCGGACATGCACTTGCCCATGCCGCCCCAGGCCGCCCACCTGCACTCAGGCACGCACGGTATGCAGCCCTCCATGTCATCGACGAGACCTTCGGTGTCGTCGAGCGACAACCTCTCAGTCGACACACCACCTACGAGCATTGGTGCTAGTCAGACGTCTCTACCCCTGTCGCATATGAGCTCCACCCACACTGCGCAGACCGACCAGGAGCCGTACGAGAGCCCTCGGCCCATCCACCTGATGCGCATTCCTTCGTACGCACCGCCGGCCTTTGACGCAGACGATTCCCCGCCTCTGGCGGCTGATTTCATGACGCCGCCACCCAACTACGACATGATTGTGGGCACGCCCAGTGTCGACGGTCTTGCCGACTACTTTTCGCGCCTGGCCAACTACGACGACGACAACCAAGATGGCAGTAACACCGCCAACATCCGTCTCGACGACGACTCGGACAGCGACGGCGATTTGCCTGCGCGCATTACCTCGCGCGGCGGTCGCGTCAATGTGCCACATCCGCGTACGCCTGGTGGCCTGCACCGCGCGCCCAGCCGGAGTATGGACATCCAGCGGCCGATGGTGCCGTTCAACCTTCACATGTCGAACCATGCCGTCCGCCAGGCCGCCGAGTAGAGCTTGGCCGAGCTGGAGTGTGACAGCAGTAACGCCCTGAATGAAAAGCATCCGCACAGCCGGGTGCAGCAACTTGCATTGAATACATTGTATGCGGCGTTTTGTGTTCCAGTTTGCTATTGATACCATTTGGAGACACTTCCCACACGGGATACCTTTCTTCTTTCCTTCTTTCTTATTCTTCTTTTTCTTTCCTTTTTACTTACGTTTGAGCTACGACGATTTTGCATTTTTATCTTGTACTCACGGCGTTCATCTTCATGGGGTCAATCTTTTCTGGGAAGTATCAGGACACATCCACAAAGGCGTGCATATACAAAAAAAAAAACGATACTTGACATCATTACCATTTCCCTTACATATTAGCGAGGAGTTAGAACCACGGGCAACTTTATGACAATTAAAACATTTCTTTCGTACAACAGTTCCATTCTTACACAATTTCACAAGTCGTGTTGAACTATGGACGATATCTAGAGGCAAGTGTGTATCCTATGACGGAGATAAAGCATGCAAAACAGGTAAAGTGACAAAACCAGGCAAAATCTTGACCATTCTTGTGTCAACGCACAACCAGCACTACAGCCACCACCATCATGCCATAACCAAGTCCAGACCAAATCCGACCTCGCAAAACCCCACCATACACTGTCAGACTACTTGCACTACCCGCCACCGGCCGGATCTGAATGTGCCACTGACACCCGCCCTGGCCCTGGCACGCATAGTACGTCGTCGCGTACCAACCGGGTGGTGCACTCGTCCACGCCGCAGCCGCACCGGGCGGTGGACCACCCTCACCGTACGGCGGCAATGTGATGGCCGGGTTCTCGACAACAATGGTCTTGTCGGGCGACAGCACGATCGTGGCGGAACCACCAACCACGACGCCGCCGGGAGGAGGACCGCCGGCTGCGGCAGGGGGTGCCACAACGGGAGGAGCGGCCGCAGGCGGTCCACCGTGTGGTGGTGGTGACGGTGCTGGAACAGCCGGCGCTACACCTGGCGTCCACGTCGGCGTATTGGGTGCCGGTCCTGGCGGTGGAGCTGGCGGCGGAGCAGGAGCTGGACTCGGCTGCTGGGCCCAGGCCGTTGTTGGAGGTGCTGCTGGAGAAGCCGCCACAGGTGGAGGCGGTGCTGGAACGGGCGTTGGTGCGTAGTTGACAACACTGGGCTGGCCGTTGGGTTCCCATGTGGTGTATGGTTCCGGGATGGGATTTGGCTCTGCATTCGCGTTCAGATCGGGAAGCCGTGGGAGGAGGATGTTGTTTGTCTGTGCGCTGAGTGCGCTTTGTGAGACTGAGAGGGCCGGGCCGACAAAGGTGGTGGCTACCTGCAAGAACGTGGGTATCAACATTGTCGACTGTGCGGTTATTCTCGGTGTGCTCCCGTGAAGATTTTCTTTCGTGATCGACGTGAAGGTTTGAGAGATGAAGACGACGAGATGCAATGGAGAAGGCAAAATGTTCGATGAGAACACGATATTTTGTTTACAATTCACACGCACTTGTTTTATGAGTCCAACGATTCGCTCCCCAGCCATTATTATTTTGCTATACCAAAGCCTAGCCACTTCACCAAGAAAGAACACTCATGCTTTGCATTGGCAGTCATTTTATCCCAGTTTACCCTGTCCAGTAGCTGAGTGATTTCTCCATTTTGCATGTAAACAATGGTGGCGGGGGATATGATCACGTCGATAGTATCATTGAAAAGATATTTGGATAGTGGCTGGTTTACAAAACAAATGATGTCAATGTTTACTTTTGTTGTACTGAACCTGGTTGCGATGGCGATGTTTTTGTGCTATTCGACAAGGGCGGGAAAATTGTGCTGGATAAATGCGAACCAAACCACGACAAGACCAAAGCCAGCCACAGTGGCTGGCAGCGCAGTATTTTCTGTGCCGCTTATTTGCTCCTATCTTGACAATAAAAGAGGGTGAGAATTTTTTTTTTTTTTTAAAAAAAGAAATTGAATGAGAATTGAACGATTTCGTAGTCTAGGTACGTTGTATTTCTAGGCACACAGTTTCTTTGGGTGGCCATCTACGAAATAGATCTCGGTAACGGCGACAGACAAATCGTGGGCCTCGGTCCTCGCTATTTTGATCGCACACACACTTCATCAAGGGACGGTTCCTGGCTGCGCAGTCATTCCGCCGTTTCAATGTCACACGATGACATCGACTGGGTCGCCTCATAGACACGGCCTGCACGGCCGTTATCGACCCTCTTTCGTCTTTTCTCTTTCCAGCCGTACTTCTGCATTGCATCCATCTGCGGCGCTGCTTTGCGCACGGAGTTTTTCAGTCCCAGATTTAGGGACAAGAAACCAAGAGCCAAAAAACGATGCAACATACGACATACGAGACATGTTCTAGACACAAGACTGCAGACTGCAGACTGTGCGCTTGCATCTGTTCAGATGTCACTCCCAAGCCTTATGTCTCCGCTGAAAAGGGGAAATACAAGTAGGAGGGAAAAAAGAAAAAAAGAAATCTTCAACGGCCCAGTCTCACTTTTGACAGCTGTAGCGTCCCTGGGTGAGACGAGTGACATCTTGAACCGTTCTGACAGGAGAGACAGCCAGGTACCTTTCCTTGGCGCCACAACGTTGCTCCAGAGTCAGAGGGTGTATGGTGTTTGTATGGTATTTGACTGCAGCAATTGTGGCTTGTTGTTGAAGAAAAGGGCCTTTACCTAAGGCAAGCCGCTCATGTCCGACTCTGCCAAGAGGGTTGTATCCCATTTCTGATCAGTAATGACAAGCAATCCTTTGCAGAAAATCGCCGACAACGAAAAGACCAGGAAAGGCCAGGAAAGGACAAGTCCGGACCAGCCAAGAGAGCGACAACTCATTCTTTCGTCACGTGTTGAAGTTGCAGCTCTGTCGTTGTTTTCAAAGTCTGTCGTCAGCTCCCTGGACGGGGTTGCAGCCCGCGCCCCGGCGACCATTTTGCTGTACCAAAATAAAAACGGTCGCCGACTCTCGTTGGGCTGAGCTTGCAAGGGCGTGGTCCTTTTTCTTTCTCCCCAGTGGCTCCCAGAAACTGCCCTGACTGGATCCACCCAGATCGCCGGCGACCATTTTTAACCTTTCCTGGAGCCATTTTTGTCATGTATTCAGGTATTCTCCCCACCCACACCCCCCTCCCTTTCCCAATCTTCCCTCGTTCCTCTTCCCCGACTTGCCTTGCCCGGGCACTAACGACTAACACGCGAGCTGGCCGCCGCAGTGGGTGTTATGCATTGTTCTTCTTTTTGCTCTTTACGTTTCGAGTCATGTACCTTTTTTCTCCGTAGACCACGACGTCGGCGATTATTTTAGAGAGGAGAAAAGAGAAAAAGGGCTGCGGCCATCATCTGCCGGGAAGGATTTCGCTGTCCATCTCCCTTTCTCCCTGACTCTCCCTATCTTGTCGACGGCGCGCGGCTTCTTTATCTTTTATCTTTCAACTAAAAGGCGGTTCTTTTATCAAAACAACGGCTGTCGGACGGCCCATTTGGCAAAAAGAGACGTTAATCTGGTCTTTTCGACGGCCCGCGAGTCTCCATTAATACCCAGTACTACCGCTCGTAACGCTGTTAATTCTTTTAATTCTCTTGTTTCTTTATTTGTAACCGTAGCCGTAACGAGGGGCCGCCTCGACGCCACACAATGCAAGTCCGTTGTCGTATCCCGCGAGGGTATGCCTGATACAAGTATGCATACGCAAAAGAAGAAGAGAGAGGGAGGCCCAGTCTGACGGCACACAGCATGCATTCCTACATTCACACATTCCCGCATTCCACACTCCCACACTCTTTGCTCATACATCCCATACATCCAACAAGTCCCACCGAGCCGCTGCATAGGCTGTCGGGACCGGGGGGCTGAAGTCTGCAGTCCTTCTTTGGTTTCTGGGATCTGTTTTTCTTTTATGGTTTAATCGACCACTTTCCTATCCTGGAACGTCGGCGAGGACGTTGTACAAGAAAAATGCAAGCCCGACAGGAAAGGAGTAGAGAAAGAAGGAGAATTAAAAATCAGCCGTTCTGTCCGGAGGAGTGCCGAGGAATGAGATGGCCGTCGTCTCGAGAATGTAGAATCTCCTTTAAATAAGCCGTTGTCCATCTTCTCTTTTTGTGACTTCTGGCTATTTTGTTTGATCTCCATCTCCGCCATCAGCCAAATATTACAACCAGGCTTTTCACTCACCATTTCATATTCTGTTTCTTCTTCCACTATCGCTTCAAAAACCAGTTCGGTCGCATAATACCCTTACCTCCCATTCACGATGTCGACCAACGACGATATCGAACTCAATGCGGTCCCCACGGCCCACCTCGTCAACGATGTTGTCGACAATTTCTCGTGGCGCGACGTCCGTGTCGTCGTCAAGGACCGCCAGACACACGCACCGCTCTCGATTCTGGCCGACACCATGGGCATCGTCCACGCCGGCGAGATGCTGGCTCTAATGGGCCCCAGCGGCTCCGGAAAGACGACGCTCCTCAACGCTCTCGCCCACCGTCCCGCCGCGGCCGGTGCCACCACCACAGGTCTCGTCATGGCCAACGGCGAACAGGCCTCTGCCTCGATTCTCCGCGACGTCTCGGCCTATGTCGAGCAAGAAGACGCCCTGATTGGCAGCATTACGGTCCGCGAGACCATGATCTTTGCTGCCCGTCTGGCCCTGCCCAGTTCTGTGTCTCGCAAAGAAGCATTGCGTCGTGTTGACGACTTGATTGCCAGTTTCGGTCTGCAGGCCCAGGCACACACCATTGTGGGCACGCCCATCAAGAAGGGTCTGAGTGGTGGCCAGAAGAAGCGTCTAGGTGTAGCCAGCCGTCTTGTCACCAGCCCCAACATCCTGTTCTTGGACGAGCCCACCAGCGGTCTCGACTCGGCTTTGAGTGGTGAAGTCATCCGCTACATCAAGGAGATTGCCCGCCGCAACCACTTGGTTGTCATTGCCTCCATCCACCAGCCATCGACCACCACCTTCCGTCTGTTTGACAAGCTGGCCCTGCTGTCGGGTGGCCGCATGTGCTATTTCGGCTCTGTCGACGCCGCCCCGGCCTACTTTGACCGCATCGGCTACCCCATGGAGCCCGCCACCAACCCGGCTGAGCACCTGCTGGATCTCATCAACATTGATCTCGACCGCAACGGCGAAGTCCGTGCCCGCACCCAAAACGTCATTGACATGTGGGCCGCCTCGCCCGAGCGGAAGCAGCTCGATGCCTCCATTGACGCTGCCATCCATGCCCCTGCCAGCCGGTCCAGCTTGTCCAAGCTCCAGCTGCCACGCCCGCCCATCTGGAGCGGTCCCCTCACCCTCCTGCACCGCGCCTGGATCAAGTCGTACCGCGACGTCGTCGCCTATGCCATCCGTGTCGTCATGTACTTGGGGCTGGGCATCCTGATGGGCACTGTCTTTTTGCGGCTGTCCACCGACCAGGACGCCATCCAGCCGCGCATCAATGCCATCTTTTTCGGTGGTGCCTTTATGTCCTTTATGGCCGTCGCCTATGTGCCCGCCTTCCTCGAGGACCTGCACACGTTCCGGAGCGAACGCGCCAACGGTCTCGTTGGTCCCCTGGCCTTTTTGGGTGCCAACTTTGTCATTGGCCTGCCCTTTTTGTTTCTGATTTCGGTGGTGTTTTCGACCGTCGCCTACTGGCTCTCCAACTTCCGCCCCGATGGCGCCGCCTTCCTCAAGTGGATTTTGTGGCTGTTCTTGGACTTGTTGGCCGCCGAGTCCCTTGTTGTGCTGGTGGCCAGCATCTTCCCGGTCTTTGTCGTTGCCCTCGCCGTCGCTGCTTTCGCCAATGGTCTGTGGATGGCCGTCGGCGGGTTTCTCGTGCCCATGCCTCTGCTCAATGTCTTTTGGAAGTACGTCTTCCACTACATTGACTACCAGGCCTACGTCTTCCAGGGCATGATGGTCAATGAGTTTGGCTCGCGCAACTTCCAGTGCGACACGGCCAGTGACGGCTCGTACCAGTGCATGTACCCGGGCGCGCTCAACGCCGAGGGCACCATCGAGGGTACCGACGTGCTCAAGGCCTTTAATATTCAGACGGACCGCGTCGGCGAGTGGATCGGCATTTCGATCGGTATCATTGCTGGTTACCGGCTGTTGGCCTTCCTGGTGCTGCGTTTTCTGAGACGGTAGACGGTGGCGAGAGAGAGAGAGAGTTGGACTGCAGATAACACGTGCTTTATTCCAAAATGTATAAATAGTAATAGGTATCCAAGAGAGAAAAAAATCTCATAAACAAATAGACGGCGCGCCGGACTGAAGAGGAAGGGCGATAAATGAAAGCAAGACAATAGTATCAGGGGGAAAAAAAAGAACATTCAAAACAAACTCAAAACAAATCCAAAAATGTGATATCCAAAAGCAAACAGAAAAAGAACAAGAAAAAATAGACCGAGCACCATACCCATATCCATAAAACACCAGAACAAAAACACAAGTAGTTTCCAAAAAAGCATCATGGTCGTCCGTAACGACTTTTGTCATCTGTCGCTGGGTCGGGGACTACTCATCCTCCAGCAGCTCGTACCATTCGGGCGTCTCCTTGATCAGACTCCACATGTACTTTTCCAGCCGCACCGCACATTTGTTGTACACCGTCGTCGAGTCGTTGTACTGCCGGCAGTTGTTGATCACCAGCTTCAGGTCCTCCACCAAGTCTTTTGGTGTGGCGTACGCGTCCCGCTCCAGCTTCTCTTCCATCGTCGACAAGTCCATTGGCGAGGTAATGACATTGTAGTAGTCCGGCACCTCGTCGCGGTTTACGGGCGTCAAGAACGGCCAGGCCTGCTTGTGGTTCTGGATCTGGTACAGGAACCGGCGCAACTCGTTGAAGTGAGGACCATGGCGGGGAACGCGGCCCAGGGCGTCCATGTCGGGCGACCAGCCGGTGGCCTGGATGGCGGGGATCGACAAAGGGTCGATGGGTTCGAGCTCTTCGCCAGACTCGGCGGCGGCGGCCCACTGTGCTGGCGGCGAGTGCACAACGTGGCTCTTGCTCAGCGGTCGAATCTTGGCGCGGATCGTCTCCTTTTGTTTTAACAAAAGTCGGCCAACCTCAAGGTAGCGCACCCGCGGCACCATGCTGCACTGCATCAGCGTACCGCCCTCGTAATCCTTGATGTAGCCCATCCACAGCGGCTTGTCGAGCGTGATCTCCTTTGTGAATCCTTGTTTCTGGAAGTAGCCTGTCGCGTAGTTGTCGGCGTACGTCAAGAAATGCATAACGGGCGATGTCGCCTTGACATAGTCCTTTAGGTGGGCCATCATGTGCGCGCCATAGCCCTTGACCTGCTGGTCCGACGACACGGCGCAAAACACAATCTCGGCAAACTTGCGCTCGTTGAAGGGGCGGATGGCAATCCCGCCAATCACTTCCAGTGGGTGCCGCACAATCGCCAGCGAGACGTGTGTCCGGTCGTACACCAGCCGTGCAATGTAGTCCTTGGGCATCTTGGGCAGCTGCTTCTGGAACAAATTCTTGAGGCCTGTCAGGATAATCATACTCTCGCGCGCATTGTCGTTGTTGACCACCTTGAACTGGATCTCTCCGTTGCGTTCCTCGACGACGGCGGGCTATTTACTGTTAGCGGTGACGATGCTGGCAATGTCTCTGTTGCGTACTTTGGCTCACCTTCTCTGGAAACGGGATCCGCGCCGGCATGGCTGGCTTGGCTGGTGCTGCCTCTGCCTCTGCCTTTGCCTCTGCCTTGGCTTCTCCGTTTTCTTTTGCTTCTGTAGCATCGCCCTCCGTGCTGCCAGCCTCTTCTTTGACGACCGTCCCTGTTTCTGCTGTTCCTGCTGTTTCTGCTGTTGCTGTATCGCCATCCTCGGCCTTGCCTCCGCCCTCGTTGTCCTCCCCTGCCGCCGGCGAGTGCGAGCTCTTTAAACGCTTCGTCTCGGTCGCCGTTTCTGGTTCGTCCGAGGCCGCTCGCTTGGCCACCCGCACGGCTGTCGGTCCCGAGGCCGACGCCGACTCGCTCTCCACCACCTGTGTTTCCGTCGTCATATTGGCGGTGTCGATGCCTGTGTTGTCGTCAGAGATCGGGCGTCGTCGGTCCCCGTGTTCCCTACTTCAGTGGAGGCCAAGCGCACTCGGAGGCCTAATTAGCGCCAGGGCCCGCGGGCGTGTGGGGACCGGGGAGTTTGAGATGCGCTGCTGCAGGTGAAAGAACGTGCAAAGGGTGAAGCGGTGCACGCTGGTCGGATAAAGTGTCGGGTGTCGGGTCGCGGTTCATCAAAAGATGTAACGAAAGAAAGCGACCTCGTGCCGGACGAATCGTCGGTGTTGTCGTTGTCGCTGTTGTTTCTTGCGCGCGCGATAGTGGTCGTGCGTTGGCTGGATTTGGACGAATGCGCATCAGATTGGGGTGGATCGGAGTCGCAAACGAGCATCAGGGGGGTCGCGTCAAAAAAGTGTGGGCCACAGCTTATGTAAGTTGATGTTATGTGTCCACTTTTAAGTGCATATCCACAAAATGCACTTATCCAACAGTTACAAGTACGAAGTACATGCTTCCTTCCCTTTTCGTCATTGCGTGCTTCCTCTTTCCTTTTCTGCTACTTCCATTTGTTTAGTCGGCGATACTTCTGTTTTTCGTCTTGTCTTCTTCTTCTTCTTCTACTTCTTTTCTTCCTTCTCGTTTTCGTGCTTTTTTATGCCCACGACCCCTTTTTGATCGATTTTCCATCTGCAAGCCCGGGGATCAGCGGTGCACGCCGCATTCGACTACTTTCAGCACTTCCCTCTTCCCTGCATCATCGCGGCACGTGGGCCAAGCCACTCGCTGACTTTCCCTGCACGCTTCTCTGATTGACCAGACGAGCCCTCTTTCCAGCGACCGACGGCACGAAAAGAAGGAAAGGCCAAGAAATTCGGACATCTCGCCTCTCGACAATTTATTTACACAAATTGCTTCTGACAATGGGCACCACATGAGTGTTCTCGTCTGTTGATAAAAGGCGGTCTTCCTGTACAAGAAAGAGAAACCATTTCGGACACTCGTTTGTCTTCACCACCACGAAACCTCCAAAAATGAAGTCTGCTGTTCTTTTGTCTGCCCTCGGCCTTGCTGCCTCGGCCGCTGCCGCGTCGGGCCCTACAGTCTACCTCATCCGCCACGGCGAGAAGCCCGACTCAGGCAACGGCCTCAGCGCCCAGGGTCTGCAGCGCGCCCAGTGCCTGCGCACCGTCTTTGGCGCCTCGAGCAGCTACAACATTGGCTACATCATGGCCCAGCAGCCGAAGTCGGGTGAGCCACCCTTCCTCTAACAGAACAATTTGAATAGTGCTGACCGTATAGATGGCAAACGCCAGCGCCCGTTGGACACGGTGCAGCCGTTGGCCACCGACCTCGGCCTGACCGTCGACACCTCGTGCGACCGCGACGACGAGAGCTGCGTCAAGGACGTGATTGACGGCTATTCGGGTAGCGGCAACATCTTGCTCTGCTGGGAGCACGACGAGCTGACCAACATTGCCGAGAAGCTGGGCGCCAGCAACGTCGAGGACTACCCGGACGACAGCTTCAACCTGATCTGGACCGACCCCTATGACTACTCCAAGATTACGAGCATCACGTCGGAGAACTGCCCCGGTCTGGATGACTAGGTGCCCACGGGCCATTGGACTTCAGGATGACATGCAAACTCCCGAAAGGGCCGTGTGCATCCAACATGAACGACAAAGGAGAAGTGTACAGGACCTCGTGAAGACGGGGCCACCTGTCACTTGCCTGCCAGTTGCCTTGCCTTCTCTTAGTACATATCTACGAATACATATTTTATTCTGTCTTTTGCCATTTATGACCCCGAACAACCTCGCTCCCCTGCATTGCCGTTGCCGTTAGTGCTGTGTACCGTTGCGTTCCTTTCGCCTGCCGTGGCTCACATGTCACGGCTTTTGCTGTATATGCAGGCGTGAATGTACCGGTGTCGTCCCGTGATGGTGTATTTTTTACTGTGTACTTTATTTTATTCTCCTTTTTTTCGGTACATTTCCATACTGTTCGCCATTTTTCTTTGGTTCATTGAGACCCTTTACTCACGTTCTATCGTTCTTTCATTCCCAGCCCGCAATAGAGCCTTTGCCAAGCCGTATACGTAGGTAAACACCTGCTCACATACGGCGACAGGCTCCTCCCAATAATGGGCGCCATTGAGAACACTGATGGCTCGTCCGAATCTTGGCATTGGCCTGCTTTTACCTTTCCCACCACTTTACATCAGGTCATATGACAGTTCCGCTTCGGAGGAGCCGCATAGGCAAGAGGTCGAGGGCAGTTTCCATCTTTGGTGAAGCCACGATGAGAGAACAGGAAAATGGAAGGTGCGAACGGCCAATAACGGCGGCCAGAGCGTTCTCGGCAGGTACAAGACCTCGTGAATGCCGTTCGCCGCATACTCCTTCTCTTATGAGAGGCTCTCGCATGCGCACGAGTTCACTTCTTTCTTCAGGAAGGTGCGTCCCACCAGGCTTCTCCTGACCTCTCGCCATTTTACTCCATTTCCGGCGCCCCTTCCTATCTTCCGCGGCCGCCATCCTGCGTATTTCTATTTGGTTTCTTCATTCTACTTCACTGCCTCTGCACAAACGCCGCTCGCATGCGCTTCATCCTCAATGCCACGGCAGTTTTAACGCATGGTTGCCGCTCGGCACGACGGACAGCTGCGTCCTGTAAATTGCACGTGTGACGCACGCCGGCCACGGAGACGGATGTCCACGTCGTCTCCTCTCCTTTACGTGATTTTTTGGAAAGCTTTCTATTGTCATTTCGCCTTCGTCAACCATTACCCATCGTTCTTTCCTTCCTTTCATCTTAATACGGCGCTAATGGGAGAGGTCCCTCGCTCCTTCCTTCTTCAACATAACGGGAAGAGGACTCTTTCTATCACGCGAGAAGACCTGTCACACAAGAAAAAGGTCGTCGCCCGTCATGGTCCGGTCTCGCCGGCAGGAACGGAGAAGGGCGTATTGAGGAAAGAGCAAAGGGCTTTGCTCTTGCCATTATATGTGGTTGTTGCGGCCATCCTCTTTCTCAGTTTTTGCCTTCCGTCCCAACCCCCCTTTTCTCTCCTTTTCCCCCAGAAAATCTCAACGTCAAAGTGCTCACGCGACACCTTGCTCTTTTCTTCACACAGCCGTACAACCGACACCATGACCTCCCCCTCGGAACCACATAGCAGCGTCTTCTCGCACATCAACGGCTCGACCGCCGACCTCCTCGACCGCCTCGCCGTCGCCGAGATCTGCAAAGGATGGCCCGTGTACCGCGACGCGTCCGAGTGGCAGAACTTTCGCTCCCTCTTTGCCCCGAAAGCCAAAGTTTGGACAAGTAGGTCCTCCGTGCTCTATTCAATCTTATTGTCCGCCACTAACAGTGTAGCCTGGTCCGGTCCTCTCGACATTGACGCGTTCATCAATGTCTCCAAAGAAGGCAAGGCCAAGGGCGTCTTCATCCAGCACCGGGAGTGCGGCACACTTGTCGAGCTGGGCCCAGAGGCCCCGGGGAAAGGCTTTGATGTCGAAGGCGGTGCTTTTGAGGCCAATGGCCACGGCGACAGCCACGGCGACGGCCACGCCAACGGCTCGGCCAACGGCTCCTCCCACGGAAAAAGCACTCGCCGTGCTGTCGGCAAGATGAAGGCCACCATCACGCAACGCTTCGTCAACCCGGACGACGGCGTCGAGTACGATGTCGACTGCGACTGTCGCTTCATCTTTTTTGTGGAAAAAGTGAACAACAACTGGCGCACCGTGTTTGTCAAGCTGTTTTACGAAAAAGACAAGATTGTCCCGCCGACGGCCACTCGGCGCCCAAGCTGACGGCCGAAGAGCTCAAATACATGAAGGAGTCGCTGCCCCAAGGATACCGCTACCTGGGCGTGATGCAGCGCCGGCTGGGCTACGCGATTGACGAGAAGCTGCCGACGCCGCGCAACGAGGGGTGGGAGGCCATGTACACGGCAATGGAGTCGTGGCTGGTGGGTGGGAAGGCGGTGCTCTAAGGAAGAGAGGATGAAGAACGCCATGTCTTTGATCGACAGTTGCTGTACTTCGTACGAAAAAGTATACTCTTTGCTTTTTGGAACGCAGTGTATCTGTACTCTAGGTAGCATATAGGTAGTTATGGTGCAGTACGTAGTAAGGTCAAATAGGTAGCAAAAGGCGTAAAAAAAGGTGGGCGAGGATGCTTTCGAGGCAAGGAAATAGAAAACTAGGTAGTGGAAGAATGAAAAGTTGTATTTCAGGTCCACAACGCCAGACGCTCAGTGTGAAAAGACAAAATGAAATGAATAATGTAGGGCCCGCCGGAGTTTGCTCGACGGCTGGGGCGTATGTATCGTAAAAATAATAAAAGTATGTACAGCAAGTGCTCCGACCAGTCGGGAAAGGATATCTAGAGAAAAGGTAAAGTGAAAACAATAGAAGGGAAAGAGTCTACTTCTTCCGTCCTCCACACTCGCAGGAGCCTTCCTTTTTGATGCCCCAGTACATCAGCAGGCCCATACTGATGACAATCGTGGCGACTATTCTGTTAGTATTGAACAAGTGATATCAGCGTGTGTGAACATGAGACATACCAACTGCCACAACTTCGGCAATGTGGTTGTCTGTGCCTCGCCGCAGGATAACATGGCCGATGCTGTGCAGGTTGCGGGAGACAACGGCCAAGTCGGCATTCACGCCCGGCGGAGGGCATTGACATCGATGACAATCGGAATGGCGGGCATTTTGGATGTTTTCAAAGTTGGAGATGAGCTGGAGGGAACAAAATGAGACGGTGATGGAGTCAACCGTCTGTATTAATGATGATATATATGTATTTGATGATGGACTTCGGGTATCGTGGTAAATCGAATAAAAGAATCTCAAGAATCAAGATCAAGGAGTGGAAGTCGAGGCCGGCTCTAATGTGTCGATTAGGTTGAATTGCTAGGTAAAGGAGTGATGAAGAAGAGAATGAAGAAAAGAATGAGAAATAAAAGATCGAAAAATTCAAATCAGATTAGAAGTACTCCGTACGTCGTAAACGTGAAAAAAGACAGTAGTAGAAGTCCAAGAAAACAGAGACCGAACCAAGTATTTGGCGGGTGGTGTAGACTTCATATGAGATGCTCGGAGAGGAAGACAACCCCGTTTTCGTCAGAGGGCATTGGCACAGTCCATAAAGGGGTGACGAATAGACTTTTCACGATAATGCATTCAGCTTCACATTTCCATATTTGTTTTTGGTATTGATTCTTTATCTCCTTTATTCCCCATTACAACGTGACGACCAGGGTCGAGCAGGAAGTGGACAAGGGCAGTCGCAGATGTGGCCAGACGGTCGACCCTTGTCCAGTTTCAGTGAAGATGTTGAATGAAAAAGAGACGTGAAAATGGAAGAGAGTGTCGACGTGGACGACGAGAAGGACGAAAACGACGACGACAACCGTCTTGATCGCCAGCCGACCAGAAACCAAAACCAAAGAATGCACACCCCGGCCAGCGATCCCCGGCAGACGAGACGAGCAAGATTCACAAAAATACACACAAAAAGAGCACACAGACCAACGAGTGGTTCGATATCGAGGCTATGGAGTTGCATTTTGGTAGGATTGGGAGACGTTCTGGTAAGAGATCCTGAGGAGGAGTGGGTCCGGCGGCTGCCGTTGCGGGTGTTTCGACGTGGGCCGTTGCCTCGCTGTTTTGTGACATTTGGGGGGGCTTCTGGAGACGTTCTGGTGCTTTTTAGGGGTGGACGTCGTACATTTTCAGGTGATTCTGGGCTGAGGCCAGCCCGCCACGAGCCAGGTCTTGTCTGGAATTGACAGGGGTTACAGTGTGTCCTGTGTGTGCTACTCCGTACTCCGTACGTCGTACAGTGTGTTCATTTAATTCTCCGTGTCTCCTTTCTGTGTATTTTCCTTGTCCGCGTCATCGTGACGGCCAATGGTACCAAAAACTGCTCCCAAAAATAAAACGTGCATAACAGTGCCAAGAAAAAGGGGAGGGCGACAACGAAGACGACAAAAAGGACTGAAAGGACGAAACAAACAAGAATTTGACTGGGCAGCTGGGCATCTCTAGGCAATCTGGGCAATCTGGGCAGGAGAATGTTATCTACGATATATTACGGAGTAGATCTGTCGCACACAAAACTGACACATTGGCAGAGCCCCTTTCTTCATGGGAAAGACTGAACAGAAGAACGAATTCGATGCTGCCAGCTTGCTTGGCAAAAGGTTGAAGATGCAAATAAATACATTTTGTTGTTCATCCGTACTTCACTGATTCGTTTACGAACTTTTCTGTCTGTACGGAATAGGTGAATTAAATTGTAAGAAAAAGGATAAAGAAATAAAGAAAAGCATATAAATTTCTAATTTTATTTGAATATGTTTTCGAATAAAAGACTGCCAAAAAAATCTAGAACTCTTGGCCATAAAAGTAGAGCCTCGAAAACAACCCTGAAAATAATAACCATAATTCGCCTGACGCCTTATCTTGTACTGTCTTGTCCTACCAGATCCTGTGTTGCCTTACGACAGCCTGCTGCATTGCATCCTTGTTCTGTCATTCCTTGTCACTGTTGCAGTCTTCTTCTTCCCATGCCATCTCCTTTCATCCCGTTGTCACTTTTGCCACCATCCTTCATTTTTCTGTACTACAACGTTGACATGTTGTCATCCCCCTTCATTTACCGTAAACTTGTATCCTTCCCTCGTCACCTCGCCTGTTGTAGAGCTCTCCTCTGCAAGGCCGAGCAATAGACCATCACGGCCAACAGATGCAGCGCGGCCAGCACAAATGGCAGTACCCAACTGAATCTTTGGAGGTCGTCATTTGGGAATGCGATACCACAGTTGGCGAGGGTGGGTGAGTTGCTGTCGTCGTCGTTGTCGTCGTTGCTGTCTGCCACTGTACACGACCAAAACATGCCGTGGGTAATCAGCCAGATCCAGCTAAAGAAGAGGAGGACAGCACTGGTGACGTCGCCGAGGGCAATCCACGCAAGGCGGGCTTGGGGTAGACGGCATCGGCGAATTGGTGTTTGGGAAGAACTGTCGTTGTCGCCGGATGAGGATGAAGGCGCTGGAAGAGTGGATAACGTAAATACCTCTGCTGCGTCCGTCATCAAGGCCACTGTCGTCCCGACGTAGGCGATGGGATTCGTGGCATGGTCGTACCAGTAAACGACACTCAGGTAGGTGAGTACACTGAGAGTTGCCACTTCGAGGGCCAAGGCCAAAATTCGGAGTGCGAGCTGGGCGGACTCGTACGACGGAGCGACACGGACGCGGCGGGTCATCTGAGAAGAGAGGGAAAAAATAAGGCGAGGAAGGCTACGTCGTAAATGTCCGTGGGTAGATCAGACGGAGTCTCTCCGCCGCCTACATTGTGGTAGTGAAGCTATCGGGCTACGTCGTCTGTGTCTGTGACCAAGATAGTGATGATCGTCGGAATATGTAAAGTCTACAAGAACAAAAATAACAAAACAAAAAAAAAAAAAAACAAGAAACGTCTACAGAATTCAAGTTGAAATTTAAAGTAATCAAAGTGCGATGCTTGTGCCTGGCCCTTTGTCTACGGGTTTAAAAGTCAAAAGAAGGAAAGTTAAAGTGCCCGAGCCGTCGCGGTCAACATCCAACAGACGGTCTAGATTTCTTTTCGTAGAATGCCCAGAAAAGTTCCCTTCTACTATTTGAGTTTACCCATAGTGGTCTTCAGTCGGGGTATTCTGCAGGTCGGGGAATTTATTCAAACAAAGTTTCCACATTAGCCGGGACAACGGGACAATTCACAACGATTATTTTCGTGAACATTATTCGCGAATAAAAGTGCAATTTTTGCGTATGTACTTTGTTTTGTTGGGGGCTGTCCCATATATACAGAATGTGGTGAGAAAAAGAAAAAGAAAAAGGAAAGTAAATGGATGGATAAAAAATGTTGTCGTCGACAACAAAAGAAGAAACATCATGTCATGTTCAAGATCGACTCCCCGCAGTCTGTAAGCCAGCTGCGCTGGCTACCAGCTCAACCACTCACTCACTCACTTCGCTCGTGAGTTCATCGCTTAAGCATACACCTCCAGCTCGGCAAACTGCACGCGGTAGCCGCTCTCACCGCCAACACCGCTCAGCTCCGTGGCCGTCAGGCGCACATAGCGGACACTGGCCGTCTCAAAAGTGATGACCTCACCATGGCCGGCCTTAATGCTGGCGCCGTAGCTGGGCTGCGACGACAGCGTGGGTCCAGGTGGTGCCGTCCGTGGAGCCGGCAATCTCAAAGGCGACGGGGAAACCCGTGCCGGCAGCCGTAGTAATATCGCTGCGGGGGTGCAGGACGACCTTACCGATAGACTGGCTGCTGCCGAAGGTCGACCTGGACCCACTCGGTGGCCGAGGCAGAGTCGTGCGACACGGACGACCAGCCGTTGCTGGTGGAGTCGCCAACGGACGTTGCCGTCCGTCAGGTAGGCGGTGCCCCAGCCGCCACCGGCAGCGGACTTGTCGTTGGACGAAGCCGAGACAACCTTGTTGAGGGCGAAAGTTGGTGGAGCTGGTGTCGCCACCGGAAGCACCGGCGGGGGTCTGGTAGATGGCCGGGGAGCCCCACTGGGTCCAGCCGTAGTAGTCGTTGCCCGTGGTACTCAAAGTGAAAGTGACAGTCTGGCCGGCCCAGGCAGTGATGTCGGCCATGACGGGCATCCAGTGCTTCCAGGTCCAGTAGGTGGGCGGGATCACAATACCGTTGCCCAGCAGAAGAGAGTCGCTGTTGATGGCAGCCTGGAACGTGGCCGTGCCGCCACCAGAGCCGGCGCCGTCCTTGATGCCAATGGCGGCGTAGAAGTTGAGACGCTGGCCGTCCGAGACAGCAGGGAGGTCGATCGAGTAGGTAATGACACCACCGACAGCCTCGTAGACGGTCTTGACGGCAACACCGCCAGACGAGCCGTTGGCCGCGACGTGGTTGTCCGGGCCGGACTCGGTGGCATCGGAGAAGCTGTCGTACAGATCAAAGACCTTGTTGCCCGGGTTCCAGCCAGGGGGCTGCTGGGGACGGGCCGTGTTGGCGTAGGCACTCAAGAAGGCGTTGATGTTATCGCCCCCAAGTATCGCCCGTGGTCGGCGAGTCGAACAGCGAGTACTGGTCCTTGGCCGTGACGTTCTCAAAAGCGTTGGGGCACAGGATCTTGGCACCGTCGCTCCAGAGCGTGGTCAGGGTGTCGTAGCTAAACGTGTTGTCGGTGCTCAGAGGGTTCAGCTCAAAGAGACCAAAGTTATTGGTACCGTCGGCACGCAGGGGGGTATCAATGCTCTGGAAGTCCAGGGGCGCACGGCCGTAGCAGTGTAGCCACCGGCACCCGAGGCCAGCCGTGGCGGTTGTCAAGATCGTCACCAAAGCCGTTAGTAGTCAAGCTCGGGCGTCTGGTGGCCGTAAACCATGTTTGCGCGGGATACCGGCCTCGACGATCCAGCTGGTCTCGTCCGAGGTCGTGTGCACAATCGCCTGCACACGCCAGCGCTGCCACTCCTCCGAGAACGGATCGCCCTCGGTGATGGGGGCCGGTGGGGTCACGGCGTCCCACGAGGCAAAGGACTGGCCCGTGGCCGTGTTGAAGTCGTCCACCGACGCAAAAGCGGGCACGCGGCCCTGGCCAAAGTAGGCACCACCGGCACCGTACAGGCCCGTATTCTGCATCCACTCCTTCCACTCCTGGATGACCAGCGGGTTGTAGTCGGCGGCGTTGTTGGCATACAGCGTCTCCGAGTCCAGCGAGATGCGGCAAAGAGCGTCGGGTTCTCCGCAGCCCACGCAGCAATCGTACTCATCGACGCCTGCAGGTTACGCTGCTTGTACGACCGGTAGTAGGCGTTGTACCGCGAGAACGAAAAGTAGTTGGAGCCAAAGTCGTGGCCGTACAGCGAGTCACCCGCACTGTTCAACATCGTCGTGTTCGGCTGGGCGGCAATCTGGTCCAGCAGCGCATCGTTCCAGCCGCCGTCCGAGTTGCTTGTGCAGCAGTCGGCCCAGCGGCCGTTGTTGGCATGCACAAGAATGGGCAGATCCAGGTCGACAGCCAGGCCCAGGACATAGTTGAGGTTCGTGGGGTCAAAGGTGTAGTTGTTGGCCGCCGACGAGACGTCACGGCTCAAGCACCATGACGAGAAGGAGAAGCCCAGCTTGGTGTTGGCACCGCCGAGGCCCAGCATCGACTTCATGCCATTGAGAATGGCCAGGTCGTTGGTGCGGCTGTCGTTGGCCAGCGCACCTTCGTAGATGGGCAGGATGTAGGTAATGTCCTCCGTGTCCGTGCCCCAGGCGGCAGCGAGCCGGCCGGCAGCCACGAGGGCGAGCCACTTGTAAGTGACCATTTTTATCGAAAGGGAGGGAAAAAAAATCAAAAGAAGGATAAGGTCAAAAGAAGAGATGAGAGAAGGATGAGGATGGAAAAAAAAAAAAAAAGAAGTTGATCATTCAGGAGTACGTACCGCCGTCTTTTATACTACATCCTGGCCGGTCGTCCATCATGGAAAAAGATGGAGAGAAATGGGGAAGATGGACAGAAGATGGGGAAGAGAAGGAGCAATCCTTCCTGCGTGGGAGCGACGATCCCTGCCTGACGTCGTTTTCTCGTTTTCTCGTCTTTCTCGTCTCCTCTTCTCGTCAGTCCTCCCCTCACGAACCATGGTGTGTTTCTTTCCCCTCATCACGATGCAGGGACCGAAATAACACAACTGCAGAGCTTGGAAGCAACCTGGTCAACCGGAGTCTGGGCATTCTGGGCAGGAAACATCCTTGCATTCTTTTCTTCTATCATTCTGTCATTCTGCATCTTATTCAGCTGGTGAAGCAGTCTAATGTGTTTTGGCGTACAGTAGTCACGATTAGTCGAGAAAAAAACGACTTTCTCAACTTCTTTCCCTGCTGTTGTCGACAACTCTACGCATCAAAAGCCTCTTTGGGAGTGTAGTCAACAATAATACTCACAAAAGCGTCATTAGCTGTACCTCCTTCCCCGACTACTTGGGCATATCGTCTTTAGGTCATTTTTTGAATCTTGTTGGGGGCCAAAATCAAGGCAGTTTCAACAGTCTACCGCTTGTCCCGCTGCCTTTCCCGCTGCTTGGCCCGACGTGCAGACAAAAAAGACGTGCAAGCGGGGTGAACCACAAATTACACGAGACGAACACAAGTTCGGCCATAAACTGGAGACCCCACAAACGCCCTCGGCCGCTCCCCGACTTCTCCATGTTTTGAGTGACATTTTTGGGTGACATTGTGGTTGGGATGGAGGGTGGTGGCGTTTGCTGACGATCCCTCGTGGGCACAAGGAATTGTTCAGTGAGAGAGTGCGTGCATTGCATCGATGATCACAAAGAACATACTCAGTCTGCATCTCGCTCTGCTTTTGTGCGAGACCATGTTGAGGACATGGCCAGGCCTGCAAAGGCATGCACTTTCTCCACTACACCTGCATTGTGATCGTCATGAGACGGGAGCTTCTGGGATGGCTTGATTGTTCTTTTTTTTTCTTTTTTTTTTCTATTATTTATTTTAAATTTACTGAGTATGTTCGAATCCATGTGCTACTTTGAGCTTCGTACTTTTTGAATCATGACTGACCCACAGCGAGATTCGTCGAAAAACTGCTAACGACAGCCAGTACTGAGTAGCCCCTTCAAGTTTGAAGTCTGAAAAAAGACAGGACGAGACACTCTTTGAGAACGGAGTGTAGAGTGATAGCATATTTAATAGAGAAAAATGTCACAAGAATAGGACCTGATTTCTTATTCTTGATCGGACATTGCCATGTTCGTAAACTGTGGGCAACCGAGTCTGTGATCATGGACGGCGTGGAGGGCTGGCAGTCTTTTGCCTCTGTGGAGAAGACCATGCCATGTGGAAAAAAAAGAAACGAGAGACAGGGAAGGAAAAGAGGTACAGAGAAAGAATAGAAGGACAGACAGAAAACAAGACGAAGAAAAGATCAAAGACAGGGAACAAGAATGAGGGGGACAGGAAGGGCTACTGTAGTGTCGGTGCATCTGTTCCCGAGAACTTGGGAGAGAAGAAAAGACCATGCAACTACAGTTGGTCACAGTGTGTTTTGGTGTCGCTATTGTTGCTTTCTTCAGGTAGCTGTTATTTGTTTAGACTTAATTTGAGTGCATCCTTGAGCATCCTGACAATCCTTGGTGTGCTGAGGATCCTTCATCCTTTGAATTACTACTGTTGGTGCTGCTCAGCCATACTCGCCCTGTCGCCATACTCTCACCCTCAATGTTAGGCTCAGCTGCTGTACTGGGAAGACAGCACGTTGTGATTTGGGGCAATCCACTACGACTCACACCGCACTCAAGCTTTTGGTCGATCATTGCCCAATGCTACGCTGGTCTGGCAACCAGTGGCAGGCATCAAGTGGCTTTCTTGGTGCATTTCTCGTGCGTCTTTCGTGCGCTGCTGGCGCCTCTGTAGTGCCATTCTCGTCCCTTGATATCCCAGATCCTCGAGTGTTGTTGTGTTATTTCGCTGCCAGTTGTGACGAAACAATGGTACAATGTACATGGAATGAATACGGACAGACGGGCAGCCGGCAAAGGATGGGGCAGGGGCAAAGACAACATCGACATGGAAGACGTGACGAGAGGCGAAGACAAAAGCTAAAAGCCAAAAGAAAAAAAGAAAAAAGAAAGGGGAAACATGGAGAAGGGCAACATGGAGATCATGGGGATGGTGTGGGGAGGGAGAAGGGATGTGCGAGTCAAGACGTACGAAAATAAAAGCGAAGAAAAAAAAGAAAAAAAATAGAAATCACACGATGTTGACAACACGAGACAAAGAAAAAGAAAAGAATACGATTGGAGAATCAAAGTTAGAGTAGTGGTTCTTGCAGAGCCTCCACAACGACCTGCCAATACCCACAACCCACAGTCTCCAGCCCGCACAATTTTGCATGCATGTGCTCCTGGAAGAGCCCCATCATCTCCATATTCAACAGTCGACGGCAAGAGAGTGGGATGTCAAACGCGCGTTTGCTCGTTCAAACTTGTCGTAACTCGACCAGTCGGCCTCTTTTCCACTCTGTCCCACAAACTCAATTCTGTTTTTTCCACATCTTTGTCTCCATCTCGCCCACAAGCCTTCTCCATCTGCCTCCATCACCCCTCGTCTCGCCATCTCGCAGTTATTCTTGTCCTTCAACGGTATCTTTGCCAGTCTTTGTTTAGGCTCGGACACCCACGCCGCCACCGTTACAAGGTATCATCGGGCCACTTGATTCTCGCCTCTGTCCGTCGCAGCCGTCTTGGGCCGTAGTAGTGCAGCCGTACGGGCAAAACCCACACACACTCCCACCTTTTTGTTTACTTGTTTCTTTCGTCCTCCTCTCCATTATCTCCCACACATTCCCCAGGCTCGCATTGACTCCCTGCGGGCTCCTCCGCACCACAGACACATTCAACTACACATGGTGAACGGGGAAAGCATGTGTGAATGTTGTGATAGTACGACGTAAACTGAAGGTACTGACTGAATACTCGTATCTTTGCTTTCTACTCCTTCTATTGTGTGCTCCTCAAGTCGGCACAGCATCCCCCCCCCCCCCCCCCCTTCAAGGACTTGGAGGTTGGCCATTGGAAGGAATACCGGCGTACTTTCAGAGGAATAGTCGGCAGAAAACCAGAAAGCTAGAAAGCCAGAGGGCCAGAAAAGCTTGCGTACGACGACTTTTGTTAGTGCCTTTCTCTTTCTCTTTTTCTTTCCCTTTTTTCATTCCCTCATCCTCCATCCTTCTCCCCATACCCCAACATGGGCCAGGGCAAACAAGGGAAACCAGGGCACGACTAGCTCCAGTCCCAATCCACATCGTTCACACCTGTCAAATGAAAGACAAGCACTAAGACCGGGTTACTAGGACCCAATCACAAACCTAACACAGACCAGACTAAAAAAGTAAATACTGAGTGAGTACTAAGAAATCTTTCGAAACAAGAGAGAAAGAAAAAAAAAAAAGCAAAGAAACAGAACTTGTGCCAGTAGGATTGTGGATCTAGTTCGGGGTAATACAAAAGCGAGCGTGCATGATTGTGGAGAGAGACTGTTGTTGAGAGGGGGAAAGGGAGGTAGAAGTGAGTTTTGGCGACTGGGGAAGAAGCCGTGAAGATGGGGGAATGGGGAATGGGGAGAAGGGGAGACAAGGGGAAAAGGAAAAGGAAAAGGAGAGGCAAGACAATGGAAGAGGATCTGGAGACCAGAGACGCGCAGTAAACATTGACTGAGGACCGAGTACAGAGTACGGTGACCCTCGACCAATTGCCACGAGACTCAGACAACAACCCCGGACGAAGGACCACACGGAGTAGACTATCTCTCGAGACTATCCTCAATCCATCCTTTGTTCTTGTCCCCATCGTCGACGAGCAAACATTATAAGCACCGGACCAGCCTCGCGATCGACAGACGTTTTTTCTTTCTTTCTCATCATCCTCTCTCGACTCTCGACATCCTCTCTTCTCGACAAGTCCTTCCTTCTTCTTTTTTTTCTTTTCATTATCATTTTCTCACTCCTTATACCTCTATATTTTGTTATTGAATACTTTCCATACTTGTTATACTTGTCGTCAAGATGAAGCCCAGAGCCCGCCTCCTTTTGTGCGTGTTCGCCATCGCCCTTGGCGGTGCCATTGTCGGTATCGACACCGGTCTGATCGCCACGACCATCAACCAGGATACCTTCAACACGTACATGTTCCCGCCAGGCACGACCAATGCCTCCTCGCTACTCGGTGCCATCGTCTCGCTCGGTAATGCCGGCAACGTTATTGGCTCTCTGATTCTCGGTTTCTCTCTCGAAAAGCTCGGCCGCAAGAACACGGTCGCCGTCGCTACTTTCTTCACGATTATCGGTGCTGTCATGCAGACGGCCGCCAATGGCGTCGCGCTCATGATTGTCGGCCGTCTCGTGGCCGGTATTGCTGTTGGTATGCTCAATGGTGGCCTGCCCGTCTATATTTCGGAGCTGGCTGTCGCCTCGGAACGTGGCCGTCTGGTCGGTATCTTTGGTCTGATGATTGCCCTGGGCTTCTGCGTTGCCAACTGGATCGGCTACGCCTGCTCGTACGCCACGGGCAACACCTCGTGGCGTCTGGAGCTGGCCATGCAGATCCCCGTGGCGGTTGTCCTGCTGGTGCTCACCTTCTGGATCCCCGAGTCCCCCCGCTGGCTGGCCGAGAAGGAGCGCTTCGAGGACTTCCAGGCCACGCTGCGCCGCCTGTACGGCGACCAGGACGAGGGTGCTCTGGCCCGCACCGCCGTTGAGATCCGCGAGCAGATTGCCTTTGAGAACTCGACCCGTACCAACACGGGCTTTGGCCACGCCCTTCTCGAGCTGTTCAATAAAAAGAACATTCGCCGCACGGCCATTGCCACGGCTGTCTTGCAGGTCGGTGTTCTCTCGGGCTCGCTGGCTATCCAGAACTACCAGTCTCTGCTCTACAGCGCGCTCGGCTACACGGGCAGGCGCTCGCTGCTCATCTCGGGTCTCTATGGCCTCATGGGTGTCGCCGGTCAGCTCATCAACCTGGCTGGTGTTTCGGATCGCTGGTCGCGTGTCAAGACCATGTGGATCGGCTGTGCCATTCTGGCCTGCATGCTGGCCATTCTGACGGCCCTGTCTGCCGAGTACGGTGACGGCCAGAATGCCAACGGTGCCCGCGCCGGTGTTGCCGCCATCTTTTTGTACTCGGCCATCTACGCCGTCTTCTTCAACTCGACTCTGTTTACGATTGCAGCCGAGATGTTCCCCCTGCATCTGCGCGGCTACGGTGTCGGCTTCTCCGTCATGTGCCAGGGTATCTCTTCGATTTGGCTGTCCCAGATCACGCCCTATGCTTTCGATGCCATTGACTGGAAGTACTACTTTGTCTTTATTGGTTGCCTGATTGGCCTCGGCATCTTCTACTTCTTCTTCCTTCAGGAGACCAACCAGGTCTCGCTTGAGCAGATTGCTGGCCGCTACGGTGACGAGACCGTCACGGTCGACAAGGCCCACATGGAGCAGGTTGAGCTCGGCGAGGCTCCCGTTGCTGGTGACGAGAAGACTGTCAACCGCACCGAGGTTGCCGAGTAAGACTGTTACTATGCAACGAGTTTTGTCTGGAGGGCGGAGACAGATGTTTGTTGATAAAATTTATCGACACTCTGTCTGGCGAGTTTCTTTTCTTCGTTGTCGGGCACTTTCCATATAGAGAGACCGAATAGTCTTGCGACTCGGTCATTTGGTGATAGTTGCATAAAACGACACATACTCTTGTTTTCATAAATAAAACTAGTATATAATACAGCAAAGCATAATACACCGGCGTTGGACTGTCAATTGTGAGCAAAATCTTGAACATTGTGACCTGTGAGATATGCACACAAAACAGGTTTGTTCCTTCCTCTTCCTTCCCCAAAATTGTGCCGAGGGTCCCCGGAGGGTTTCTCGGAGACCCTTTTGGGTCTGGTGGGCGTCCTGTATGTCGTTGAAAGTGAGTTGGCCGTGGCCTGTGACGGCCGATCCTATCCGTTTTAGTCGTTCTTAGTGCGTGGGGCAGGAGGATGGGGCGCTGCAACGCTGTGGGGATTTCTTTGCGTTTTCTCTGCGTTATGTTTCCTTTTTCCTCTTCTTTCCTTTGTGTTTGGCGCGGACACTGGTCCGACGCACTCTTTACCTTTTTACCTTCTTTGGCGGCCATTTTCCGCGGATAATGCCAGCCGCTTGGTTCTAGAGTGGGGACAGGCGACTTGGCGTTCACAGTAAAAGACGGAGAGAATCCGAATGCCACTCTGCGGCGGCCGAAATGCAGAAAAGCAAGAAGACAAGACGTTACGACTGGCCACCATCGACATAACGAGCGTTGCACGAAGAGATGCAGAATGCTACAGAACAGACACGGGCAGAGTCAGACTACAGTTGAAGCATGCAAGAATTGACGACATCAACGCATGGGGTGAATCAGTGAACAATTGACGACCACTGACTGTGTGGAGTTTTTGTCGTGTTCTCACTCCTCGACTTGACCTCCTTGTTTTGTCGCCAGTTATGCCTATTTCGGAAGTCTCCGCACTTCTCGCCGCCGTCGGGGAACAGCGCCAGTCCGACTGGATCGATGGTCCGTCTCTTTTGTTCTTGATGGGGATGCACAAAATTTAGAGCTAAAGTTGTTCTTCTTTTGTGTCTTTTTGTTGCATTACAGCATACACTGCACTTGCAACACAGTAGTCATCTTGCTTCTTTCTTTCTTGCATTTTCTCCCTTGGCCGTCACTAACAACTCCACACGGCTACTGACGAGCCCGTGGATAACGGAGAGTCTTCTGTCCATTGGTTAGTGCCAAAGGCGGCTAACCGCTGCTAGGCCCTTGCTCGCCGTTCCGTGACTGTTCCTCTTCCTGGAGGAGCTTGCGAGCAGTTGGAGTCAATGGTGTACTGAGTAGTAGTTGTGGCTCGCCCTGTTTTATTCTCTGCTATTTTTGAGAGAGAGACCAACCATGTCCTTTTTCTACATTCGACAGTGCGATTCAACAGTGTGACCTGCAGAACCCTCCAACGTCTCCTTTCTCTCCCGGGTCACTCTCCCCCAAGTTGCCGAATCCTTCTCCTAATGTTACTCGGTTCTCGCGACAGTCGTTCACGAGTTACAGCGAGGGCGAGCCTTGTATTTCAAACTGGTCTAGACTTGGGGACACTGCCGCAGTGTGGCCGGCTCGCGTAATACCTAGTAGGCTTGTGATCGTCGATTGGGGTCGACTGGGGTGTGAAGTTGGTGTGTGTGTACGTCTCGCTTGATTGTATACCGAGTGCTCCCTGGTGTTCTCGCCATCAGATCGAGCCTGTGAACATCCTTGTTTCCACACACTTCTGACATCTCTTCCACTCAACCACTACTATATCCTCGGATCAGTTCATCTCGGTATTGACGTCCTCCTACCTCTCGGTCTTTATCGCGGCGAGTATCGTTGGCTGCCTTTTAGTCTCGTGGCATGTTCGTGTCGTCTTCGCGACAGTCCGTCTCAGGCTTCATCTGACCTTTATCGCGGTCTCTGGGACATTGTTGACCGAGCTTGCTGTGCCAGCTATCCAGACGTCAGCGCCTGCCCTTTGATTTTGACAGTCGACCACATCCCTTCATATAACGCTGATCCTTTGAGGCGACGAGCCCCTTGCAATAGTCGTTGTACCGAGTATATGCCATACACCTACTTGTGCAGTGCAAAGTACCACCGTCGTCGACTGTCTAACCGCCTTGGGACATCCCACTTCGACTATCAACAGCGTCACTATCGTCACTATCGTCACTGACGACAATACACATAGCCGACATTACTTGAACAACATATCGATACAAGCACAGACACAGAAAGACACATTACAAGCCCCGATAGAGAAAAAGAGACAAAAAAGTCGCCGACCAAGATGACCCCCGAATGGGATCTCTTCCCGGCGTCGCGGACGGCCTTCTCCGCATCAACCTTCCAGGCGCCCGGCAAAGAGTACCGTGCACCCCACTGTGGTCATGGAACAACAAGCTGACCGCAGCCAGAGCTCCTGCAGCAAATCGACGAGCTCAAGGCCATGGGTTTTCGGTGGCTTCCACATGCACACGCGTGTCGGTTTAGATGTCGAGTACCTGGGCCCCGAGTTTATGCGGCTTGTGCGGGCGTGGTGTCGACTATGCAAGAACAATGAGATGTATGCATGGCTGTACGATGAGGACCGGTGGCCGTTCGGGGTTCGCGGGCGGCAAGATTACGGAAGACAACGAGTCGTTCCGGTGCCGCCACTTGTTGATTACACCATGGGCGTACGGCGACCCGTCGCACCCAGGTTTTTTGGGCACGCCGCGCAGCAACTCGGCCGAGGCACGGCGGAGCGAGCTGGGCCAGCTGTTGGCGCGGTATGCCATCCAGCTGGACGAGGATGGCTATCTGGTGGCGAGCAGACTGCTGAAGGAAAACGAGAAACGTCGCTGCTGATGAACAGCTGTGGTATGTCTACGAGGAGACCAATGCGCCGTCCGAGTGGTTCAACGGCAGCCACTATGTCGACACGCTCAACCCCGAGGCGATGCGTGCGTTTGTGGCCACGACGCACGAGACGTACAAATCGGCTGTGGGCGACGAATTTGGCAAGACGGTCCCGGCCATCTTTACAGATGAGCCGCAGTTTGCCATGAAGAAGCGACTGGCACACGCAGACGGCAAGGCCGATGTGTTCTTGCCGTGGACCGGCGATCTGGCTGCGTCGTACCAAAAGCAGTACGGCAGCGACCTGTTTGAGAGCCTGCCCGAGATTGTCTGGGATACCCGCAACGCCTCCAAGACGCGCTACAACTTCCACGACCATGTCTGCGAGCGCTTTGCCACGGCCTTTACCGACTTGATTGCCTCGTGGTGCATCGAGAACGGCATTGGCCTAACGGGCCACATGATGTACGAGGCCGAGCTGTCGACGCCAAACAGGCTCTGTCGGCGAGGCCATGCGCTGCTACCGCCGCATGCAGCTGCCGGGCATCGATATGCTGTGTGACGCCCGCGAGTACACGACGGCCAAGCAGGCGCAGTCCGTTTCGCGGCAGTATGGCCGCTGTGGTGTCATTTCCGAGATTTACGGTGTCACCAACTGGACTTTTGATTTCAACGGCCACAAGGGCTCGGGCGACTGGCAGGCGGCGCTCGGCGTCAATGTCCGCTGCCCCCATCTGGCCTGGTACTCCATGGCCGGCGAGGCCAAGCGCGACTACCCGGCGGCCATTGGCTACCAGAGCCCCTGGTTCCAGGACTACAAGAAGGTCGAGGACCACTTTGCCCGTGTGCACTATGCATTGGCAAGAGGCACGCCGGCCGTGAGGGTTGCTGTGGTGCACCCCATCGAGAGCTTCTGGCTGGCCTACGGACCCAACGACACCTCGGCCGCCTCCAAGGAGCAGGAGCAGCGGTTCAACGATTTGACGGACTGGCTGTGCCACGGTCTGGTCGATTTTGATTTCCTGTCGGAGTCGCTGCTGCTCGACCAGCCGGTGACGGCCTCGGACAAGAAACTGCACTTTGGCCATGGCCACTACGATGTCGTTGTCGTTCCTGCGCTGCATACCATCCGCTCGACAACCTTAAAAGCGCTCGAGGCGCTGCTGGCCAACGGCGGCAAGGTTGTTGTGGCCGGCTCGTCCCCGTCTCTTGTGGACTGTGTGCCCACATCCAAGGCCGTTGATACTCTAAAGTCGGCAGCCCATGTGCCCTTTAGCAAGACTGACATTCTGAGCGAGCTCGAGGGTGTGCGTGAACTGCGGGCCACGCTCACTCGCAGCGGCGGTGCTGCCGACTCGCTGCTGTACCAGATGCGCGAGGACGGCGATGACCGCTATGTCTTCATCTGCAACACCGACCGCCAGTACCTGCGTGATACGCAGATCGACTTGCGAGGCGACTGGGACGTCACTGTCCTGGACACCATGACGGGCCATGTTCTTGCTCTCAACAGCACGACGCCTCGCCATACGCAGGGCGCCCTGTGGACATCCTTCCCCTTTTACTTTGACGGCTGTGGCTCGGTCTTGCTGCGTCTCCAGCCCAAGTCGGCCCCTCCGAAGTCCCGGCTGACCTTGTCGCTTTCGACCGTCCTGAATGGCACGTCGCCGGCGAGCTTGCTCTCAAGAAGGTCACCCTCAACGAACCCAATGTCTTGTTGCTCGACATGGCCCGCTACCGTCTGGACGACGAGTCCGCGTGGTCCGACCACACCGAAGAGATTCTGCGGACAGACAACATTGCGCGCAAACGTGTTGGTCTCCCGCTCCGCCAGGACAACCTGGCCCAGCCTACCGCACGCCGCCGCGCACGTTGCCCACTGAGCACACCATTCACGTGCGCTTCGAGTTTGATTCCATCCTGTCCGCACCCGTCACCGATGCCCAGATTGCCCTCGAGGGTCTCGAGACAGCCACCATCACTCTCGACGGCCAAAACGTCCCCAACACCAAGACGGGCTGGTGGGTCGAACCGTTTCATCGAGACCGCCGCCCTCCCCTGTCTTAAAAAGTGGCAAGCACGTCCTCGACATCTCCTATCCCTTTGACGTTCGCACCAATGTCGAGCGCGTCTATGTCCTAGGCTCGTTCGGTGTCGACCTCCGCGGCCGCGATGCTACCGTCGTCGACCTCCAGCTCGACCGCTTCCGGGTCGGCGACTGGACCTGCCAGCAGCTGCCCTTTTACGCCGGCGACGTCACCTACGAGTTTGCCGCCGCGCCGGGCAAGAACCGGACGGCCGTGCAGGTCCCGCGCTTCTCGGCGCCCGTCTTGCGAGTGGACGTCAACAACAAGGACCATGGCCTCATCGCCTTCCCGCCGTACATTGTCGACTTGGGCAACGTCTCTCCCTCGGAAGAGGTGACCGTCTCTCTCACGGCCGTCGGCAACCGCAACAATGCCTTTGGTGCTCTACACCTGCCCGACGGCCTGACACAGTGGTACGGCCCAGACAGCTTTCGCACCAACGCCGACAACTGGACCTACGAGTACAACCTGCAGAAGATGGGTGTGCTGGCCGCGCCGCGTCTCTTGACCGCCGACAAGGAGCAGGCTTCGACCACCTGGGATGCCGGCAGTGTCACCCAGGATCTGTGGTTCCACTAGGATTTTGGTACAGAAAACTGAATATCAATACATGTACTTAGTTGATCAAAAATAAATTGTAAAGAAAGAAAGTAAACAAATCAAATGACTAAAGCTTTGTTCTACGTTAAGTATTAGTTGGCAATGTAAACCCGTGATTCATCGTCTTTCTCAATTTTCTGTGTAGAGACATCATCTCACGCACGATCTGTAGGTGGAGGTTTCATAAATATAAATGATGGACTAAGCCAACTTTACAAATTGTAAATCAACAAACCGCGTGTTTACTCTGTGGGCTTTGATCATGGTGTTGTACCAATATTTGTTTTGCAGATTTTGCTATCAAAGAAGTACAGGTTTCGTTTGTTTGTTCGTTTCTTTCCTTTTACCTTATCTTACATTTATTTGTTAAGGGTTTTGTTTATTCGATATATGTACAATTTTCTTCTTCTTTTTTATTTTTTACGAAAAACTGGAACATGAATTCCAAAACAATCATGTTAGAAAAGTAGCAATATGTGAACAAAATACAATAAATTCACGCGTCCTGTTTGAAATAACATATACGTGAAGAGTGTCTTTATTTTATTGTTTGATTTTTTTTTCTTTTTCAAACCCATATGCTGTTGTGTTGTGCTTGCATTGGTTTTGAGGCTTTGACGCAAACGCATTCCGTCTTGTATCTGTATGCAAGCGTCATCTCTTTACATAAGCCACCTTTAAAAAAAAAGTCCGGCTAAGAAAATAATGACATAACACCTAACATTGCAATTAAGGACTACACATATTGTTCAATACAAGTAAGAAAGAAATCTTCACGGTAATGCGAAGCGAAAGCGAGCTCAGACTCAAAGCCTCGGAACGACCACGGAAAGCCGGCTCTCTGGTTCTTCGTAGGTTGTTGTCGACATCGTGCCCACTTTTGCCCTAACCCAAAAGCAGGCACCGACCGTATGGAGACGACGTCGCACACCCACCAAAGTATTGTCTTGGCAGACGACAAGCGCACATACACGTCGTAAAGCTCAAAGAAAATGCGTGGGAGACTCTCGAGGGCGTGGTCTCTTTAGTAACACTCTGCCAAGCCATTGCTCTGCCAAGCCGTCAGTTGTCGACGATTGCCCACGTTCCTGACCAAGCCTCCAAGACCGCCTCCCAAGACGGCGCGCCGGAAAGCCGCCACCACACACGCAAGACATGCGCGTGTACCAAAAGCTTAAGCACGCCTCCCGTCAATACGGGCGTTTCTTGGGTGTTTTGTGTTCCTGTGTGCAAATGTGTATGTAGATAACAGTGTCTTGTATCCAAAACATCAGTCGACAAGAACAGAGGGAGAGGGATAGTCCCTTCATATGAACATCCATTTTCTCTGGCATATTCATCCTCTTCAACGTTGATCTCCATCTCCAACAAAGAGAGACAACGACTCAAGGAGCGGCCCTGTATTTTAGCTAGTTTCTACTGGAGAAGTGACAACGTGCAACAGGGAACTGAAGAGAAACGTGGTCTTGCATTCTTGACCTAACGACAGTCAACTTTATTTTCTTTCCCATTGTTTAATTTTCCTTTTCTCTACAGTACATTGGTGATGACCTTTTCCAGCAATTCGGTTGGCTGATTTGCTGTCTTCTTGCAGGCGGAGGACACGCTCCGCAGGATATCCTACAACCTACGACCTACAACAGGCACGACATCCGCCAGCTTAAGCTAGTGTTATGTGCTATTCCCATTTGCTGGTGGTGTGAAGAGCATAGCGGCATCAACGAAGAAAAAAGCAATCCTTGCCGTCAGTGCTTCCATTAAGCTTATTCCCAGATTTTGTCTTTCTCTCCTGCTCTTCTTGTCTTTCTTAATCTTCATCTTCTCCTGTCTCTTGTCTGCGTATCGGTCTTTCGCTCGCCCGCTTGGGCCGTTAGCCCAATGGGGCATGTGGAAAGGGTTACCCCTGTCGTTCTCTTTTGTTTAGGTGGATTTTTACTGGTAGCTTCCTTGACAAGGCCCCCCACGTGCGCCATCAAACGGCATCGAGCGGTCCTGTTGGTCAATTCTTGTCTTGACAAAATAGAGAATCAGAGAGAGGGCCCCACTCCACGTGTAAGTGATCGCCTTTGTTGATTGCTGGAATGCGCAGGTGCGGGAAGGGCGTGCGGGAGGCTGTATCTTATTTTTCTGTGGTGTCCCTGTATTTTTCTGGTCTTTTCTGGGTCGACCTTCTTAGACTTTCTTTAGACCAGGCACGACGACATCCAAAGATACTGACCGAACGCCACAAACGGGCAGGTGCAAAGTGGATCTGGTAGAAGAACCACGGAAGAAACCAGAGAAAAACGATGTGGAAAACGAGAAAACGAGCCAGTCAACGGCCACGAAAAGAACGACAAACGGGAAAGGACAACAAAAGACGAGAAGAGACGACAAAAAGGACCCATCGCAGCACCAGGAACCGGGATGCTTATTTTGGTGGTGGTGGCGGTGGGTGGGTAGTGGTTGCAAACGGGTGCAGTCTTTCGTCTTTCGTCTTTCGTCTTGTCTTCGCCTCTAGTCCTTCCACTACAGATGCACACGAAATGAGAAAGCGAAGAAACCCACGATGTAGAGTAAGAGTACAGACAGTCGACAGCCGATGCTCCACCGAATCACAACGCTGCCCACGTTTTCTTATTCTGTGCCTGTCTACCTGTCTTTCATGGTCTCCCAGAATCAACCCTGGTCAACGGCAGACTCGGTGCCGTACGAGTGATGGCTTCCTCTGTTCTCTCATACGCGTACTTTCTCGATGTCCACTCACTCTTTCCACTGTCCGCACTTGACCACTGTCTTCCCAGATGCCCACGCTTCTTCTCCATCTCCACGACCATGTCGTGTACACCTTCAACCCACACCCCCGTCCACCTCCCCACCAAGGATTTGGTGGATGAAAGTGCATGGCCATTGTGGATTTGCAGACTGCAAGCATGGATGCACCACATGGGTTTCCATGGGTCTGTACCTGGGTCTCGTAGGTTTCAGGTTCATAAACTGGTGATCGCCAGTGTTCCCTTTATTTTTGGGTCCCTTTTCTCTTTCTTCTCCTTTTCTTGATTTTCTTTTTCCTTTTTTTTCCCACCCAACCTCGCCGATCATACGATCATAGGGCTCGTTTTTGTGCTTTTCGCTCGTCAGTCACTCGTTTTGCACGTCCATTCCCCCGACAATGAAGTCCTCTGCGCAGTTCTCGGCCCTGGCCGGTGCTGTTTTGCTCGCAGCCTCGGGCCATGCCGCTCCCACGGTCGACACCACCTACCCCTACACGGGCCCCGATGTGCCCGTCGGCGACTGGGTCGACAACGGCGTCAACGGCAATGGCAAGGGTTTCCCGCGTCTTGTTGAGCCCCCTGCGGTCACGCCCGGCTCGGCCAACCCGACCAACAACGTCAACGTCATCTCGCTGGCTTATGTTCCTGGCGGCATCAACATCCACTACCAGACGCCCTTTGGTCTCGGTGAAGCCCCCGCTGTCGCCTGGGGCACCAGCGCCTCATCTCTGACCAACACGGCCACAGGTGCCTCGCACAGCTACGACCGTACCCCGCCCTGCTCGATGGTGGCGGCCGTGACGCCAGTGCTCGCAGTTCTTCCACGAGGTGCAGATCTCCGGCCTCAAGGCGGACACGACCTACTACTACCAGATCCCCGCGGCCAACGGCACCACTGCCTCGGATATCCTGCAGTTCACGACCGCCCGTGCTGCCGGTGACAACAAGCCGTTTACCGTCGCTGTGCTCAACGACATGGGCTACACCAACGCCCAGGGCACGTATGCCCAGCTCAAGTCGCTGACCGATGACGGCACGCTCGCCTTCGCCTGGCACGGTGGTGATATCTCGTACGCCGACGACTGGTACTCGGGCATCCTGCCCTGCGAGGACGACTGGCCGGTGTGCTACAACGGCACTTCGTCGTCCCTCCCGCCTGGTGAGGACCCCGGCAATGCCTACGATACGCCCCTCCCCGCTGGCGAGATTGCCAACCAGGGCGGTCCCAACGGCGGTGACATGAGTGTCTTGTACGAGAGCAACTGGGATCTGTGGCAGCAGTGGCTGCAGGGTGTCGCCGGCAAGGTGCCCTACATGGTCATGCCGGCAACCACGAGGCTGCTTGTGCCGAGTTTGACGGCCCCAACAACGAGCTGACTGCCTACTTGGTGGACGGCGAGACCAACTCGACTGCTTCCAAGACGGGCCTCAACTACTTTAGCTGCCCCGCCGACGCAGCGCAACTTCACGGCGTACCAGCACCGTTTCCGTATGCCCGGTGCCGAGTCTGGTGGCGTCGGCAACATGTGGTACTCGTTTGACTATGGTCTGGCCCATTTCATTTCTCTGGATGGTGAGACCGATTACGCCAACAGCCCCGAGTGGCCTTTTATCCGTGACACCGCCGGTGTCGCCGAAGAGCCCAAGGAGAGCGTCACCTACATTACCGACTCGGGCCCCTTTGGCTTCATTGAGAACAACGCCTACAAGACCACCTCGGCCTACGAGCAGTACCAGTGGCTGGTCAACGACCTGAAGAACGTCGACCGCACCAAGACGCCCTGGGTCTTTGTCATGTCCCACCGTCCCATGTACTCCTCGGGCTATTCGTCGTACCAGCTCTACATCCGTGAAGCCTTTGAGGCTGTCCTGCTCGAGTACGGCGTCGATGCCTACTTTGCCGGCCACATCCACTGGTACGAGCGTCTCTTCCCGCTCGCCGCTAATGGTGTCATTGACTCCGAGTCCATCATCAACAACAACACCTACTACGCCAACAACGGCAAGTCCATTACGCACATTGTCAACGGCATGGCCGGCAACATCGAGTCACACTCTACTCTGTCGTCGTCGGAGACGATCGAGGACATGACGGCCGTTCTCGACACCACCCACTACGGCTTCACCCGTCTGGATATCCACAACTCGTCCGTTGTCACGTTTGAGTTTGTGCTCGGCCAGTGCTTCCGCCGTCTCCAGCAGTGCTTCCGTTTCCGGCTCTGCTTCCGGCTCTGCTTCCGCTTCTGCTTCTGCCGCCTCCTCTTCCCACGCCAGCACTTCAGCTCCCGCCTCGGTCGCCTCGTCTGCGCCCCGTCTCCACTGCCTCGGACATTTCTTCCGAGGACTGCAGCGCCACTTCGAGGAGGGCTCGTCGTCGAGCGCCTCTGCTTCGTCGTCGTCGGCTTCTTCGGTGGCTTCCGTCTCGTCTGTCCCCAGCTCTGTGTCGGCCTCAGCCTCGGCCTCGGCCAGTGCCTCCGCTTCTGCTTCTGGCAGTGCTTCTGCCTCTGCCTCCGCCTCTGGCAGCACCTCCAACTCGGTCGTCATTCTCCCGTCTCTGGCTCGGCCTCTGGCTCGGTGTCCGCCAGCGCCTCTGTCCCCGCGTCCGTCTCCGCTTCGGCTTCTCCTTCTTCGATTGCTGATTGCGAGACTTCTTCCACCAGCGTTCCGTCTCTGCTTCTGGCAGTGCCTCTGTCCCTGCCTCTGTGTCGGGTTCTGCATCTACCTCTGGCTCGGTTTCTCCCTCTTCCATCGCTGACTGCGAGACTTCTTCCGTCTCTGGTTCTGCTTCTGCTTCCGCCTCGGCCAGCGGCTCCGCTTCTGTCCCGGCCTCAGTCTCTGGCAGTGCCTCCGCCTCGGCTTCGCCGTCGTCGATTGCCGACTGCGAGACATCGTCTGTCTCTGGTTCGGGCTTCTGTCTCGGGCAGCGCCAGCCCAGCGGCTCTGCCTCTGCTTCGGTTTCTGGCTCGGCTATTGTCTCGGCTGCCTCGTCGTCTGTTTCGCCCTCTTCCATTGCTGACTGCGAGACCTCGTCGATCAGCGGTTCGGGTTCTGCCAGCGCTTCGGCCTCTGTCGGTACTTCGGGCTCCGTCTCTGCTTCTGCTTCCGTCCCCGCCTCCGTCTCTGGCAGCGCCTCTGCTTCCGCGTCTCCCTCGTCGATTGCCGACTGTGAGACTTCCTCCGTCAGTGGTTCGTCTGCGGCCTCGGCCTCGGCCAGTGTTGGTGCCAGCGGCAGCATGAGCGGCTCTGCTTCTGCCAGCGCTTCCGTCTCTGGCTCTGCCATTGTCTCCGCTGCCTCGTCTTCTGTCTCGCCCTCTTCAATTGCCGACTGCGAGACGTCGTCTGTTAGCGGCTCGGTCTCTGCCTCTGCTTCCAGCTCTGGCCCTGCCTCCGTGTCGGCCTCCGTCTCTGCCTCGGCCTCTTCCGTACCTTCGGGCTCTGCCTCTGTTGGTCCCTCGGGCTCCGGTGTCTCCTCTGGTGTGAGCTCTGTTCCCTCGGGCTCCGCCTCTGTCAGTGCCTCTGGCTCGAGCTCTGCCCTGCTTCGGCTTCGTCCTCCAACGGCGCCGGCGCTGGTGCCGGCTCGGGTGCCACCACCACGACTGAGGTCGTCACGGCCTACACCACCTACTGCCCTGGCGCGACCACCTTTACTCAGGGCTCGCACACCTACACTGTCTCGAGCGCCACGACGCTCACAATTACTGACTGCCCCTGCACCCTGACCCACACCATCTCGCCCGCCTCGAGCTCGACTCCCGTCGTTGGTGGTGGTAGCGGCAGTGGCAGTGGCAGCGGTTAGCGGCTCTGGCTCTGGCTCTGGCTCTGCCTCTGCTTCCGGCTCTGGTGTTCCCTCGGGCTCGTCGTCTGGCTGTTGGTTTCCGGTTCGGGCTCTGCTCGGCCAGTGGCTCTGGCTCGGTAGCGGTTCTGGCTCCGGTTCTGGTTCCGGTTCTGGTTCTGGCTCTGCTCTGACACCACTGCTGCCGCCGGCACTACTCCTGCTGCTGGCACCACTCCTGCCGGCAGCACCCCGCCGCCGCTGCCACCTCCACCCAGGGCGCTGCCTCGCCTTCGTCGTCTGGCTCCACTGTTGTCACCAGCAGCGGCATCCAGAACCAGGCCTCGACTCTGGTCGCGTCGATCGGCGCTCTCCTTGTCGCTGTTCGTCTGCTGCTGTAAGCTGTGGACCAAAAGTGGTGATGGTAGATGTGTGATTGTATAATTTCTTTGTGTTCTTTTATCCTTTTTACGCGTTGTTTTCTTTACTTCATTCCCTCGGGCCCTCTTTATTTGCCATTTTTCCTCTTCATACAAGATAGTGTCATTCTGCAAACCGACACTGCCAGAGGTCTTTCTCTAAAATAATAACTTATTGATTAATACAAAATACGACATACATATAAAGTTAAATAAATTACAAATAATAAAATAAAATAAAAACGCGGCTTTTTAATTATTTGATGATATGATGGTTTAACTTTTCTACGGAGTTTACAACAAGTGAATGCCCACTACCAAAAATCAAGCAAGATAGCAAGGGTATGTACCATGAACACTTCAATAGTGGCACAATCGTCCACCTAAAAATAGAAATCAAGTCAGCCATCCTTCAAATTAACATCGTATCTTGTCGACTCGTGGTTTGATTTTGTGTTTTTTGTTGTCCTGCTAGAACAGGCCCCTTTTCGGCGACTTATTCCTTCCTAAACGGGATTACACTGAAAGGACGATTACATAATACTCGCACTGAAAGATAGCACAACGTGCAACAAACGAAGCGAAACAAGATACTCCCACATCTTTTGAATTTCCTTAATCTCCATCTTCAGTGGCTGTTTTCGATCATTTTATTTTTTTATTTTTTATCATCAATTGTGCAAGATTTCTTCGTTGACACTGCCCTGTTCTTTGTTGCCTCCTTGCCTCACGTGACACGGATTGGCGATGGTAGCATCTAGAATCGCTGAAACGCGCCGGGAGCGCCTAGGCGACAGTGGGCGGGCGCGGCGCGGACGGTGCCTGAAAGCTGACTAATTTCAGGGGAAGCCACAGCGCTCAACCAACGAAATCGATAACAACGACGTCAATCGCACCTGCCGTGACAGCGCCTGCTTTTTGTTCGCGACTTTCATTCTCAATTTCCCTTTACATTTCCACTTCCTTTTTTACCCCCCCTTCTTCCTACTTTCTTCCTCTCTCCTCTTACCTCACCTCATCCTTACTTCACGTCACCCGTCTCCCCTCACCATGAACGTCCAACTCTTGGTCTACGATCTGTCACAGGGCCTCGCCCGCCAAATGTCCATGGGCTTTCTGGGGTTCCAGCTCGACGCCATCTACCACACTTCGATTGAGCTCAACGGCCGCGAATATGTTTACGACGGCGGCATCCTCGCCATTCAGCCTTATTCGTCGCATCTCGGCCATCCCTTTGAGAAAGTGCCTCTGGGCACGACGACGCGCACCATGGCCGCCATTGAAGCGCACCTGGACACGCTGCGCCCACGGTTTACAGCCGCCGCCTACGACCTGTTCCGGCACAACTGTAACAACTTTACCGACACTTTTGCGCACTTTTTGGTCGGCCACGGCATCCCGGCGCATATTACGGGCATGCCGGACCGGGTGCTGGCGACACCCATGGGCCGCATGCTGCTGCCGCAGCTGATGCAGAGCGGTATGACGGGCGGCAATCGGGGTGCAAATGGTGGCGGATCGTTGTTGGGTCTGCAAGAGACGGCACAGCCAGCAGCACCGACGCCAGCAGTTCCAAGCACCAACGGCCGGCCCACCCACCGTCATCATAGCCTGAGACTTCCCTCGTTCAGCAACGTCGACACCACGCGGCCGTTCTGTTTAGCAAAGTTCCACCACTCGACAAGCTGCTCAGCAAACTGGGTGACGAATTGGCCGCACAGCCGGCCGTACGCGACTTGAAAGTGTACCTCGAGGGCAAGGCTGCCAACACCAAGTCAGTCAGCACGCCCGACCTTGCGAGTCTTGGCAAGTTTGTCCACGAGTCTGTGACAAGCCTGCCTCGCGCCACGCTCTTTGCCGCTGTCGACCTGTTCCGCTGCAGCTTGGCCGATGTGCGCGTCAGTGCCTTTTTCGCCGACGAGGCCGACCATACGACCGCTCTGAGTGTTGTCAATGTTGTCAACAGTGAAGACTCACCCTACGCCCTCCGTCTTGTCACTTTGCAAATGGCCTGCAACCTGTTTGGCGCACCGGCAGCAGCAGCGCAGTCTTTATTGGCCGACGCTACCCTCCGAGCTGCTCTTGTCCAGCTGGTCTCTGCCAGTTTTCTGGACGACGCCCATGTCAGTGCCCGGTCGGCTGCGGCCTCGCTGCTGTTCAACTTTGCCATCACAGCCAGAAAGTCGAAGAGCTCGACGGCCCTCCCTGCCGACGACCAGGTCGAGCTGGCCGCTTCCGTCGTCGAGGCCATTGGACAGGAAGAGGCATCGGCTGGTGCCTTACAGGGCATGCTGGCCGCGCTGGGCCATCTGGTGTACGAGGCGCCGCTGGACGGTGAACTGGCGGATCTGCTGCGGGTACTGGATGCCGCTGGCGTTGTTGCGTCAAAAGCCAGGCAGTTCCCAGAGGAGCCGCTGATTGCAGAAGTCGGGGCAGAGTTGCTGGGTAAAGGTCTGCTGGCATGATGACCTGTGGTGGATGGAGAAGCTGGATACACCGACAAACTAGAATAGATACACTTTAGACAGCCTAAGAACGAATGTTATGAATGATGATCACCTTACATTACATCTATCAAATCTACAATACGAGAGAGAAACAGTAATATCACTAGATATGATGTTAGCCCAAAGCGATAATAATAGTCATAGTAAATCAAAATAAAATAAAAAATAAAAATATATTTTACTGGGTATCCAACGGCTACTGATCCAAGCCTCCAGCTCGAACTCCTGGTATAAATTCGACTTCTTCATCCCCCCCCCCCCTTCTCTCTCTCTCTACAAGTTATTCACTCATGCTCGCTTCTGTCTCGTTTCTGGGCACGGCCGCTCACTGTTGTGCTGTCTTTGCCGGTGCCTCTCTCTTGCGGCGGACGAGGTAGCTGGATGGTTAGTAAACGAACAAATAGAGTACGGAGCTATATGGATGACTTACACAACAAGGGCAATACCGCCGACAATCAATGGGACACCCGCACCCACAGTCACACCAATGACAATGTGTTCTTGTGTCTGTGTCAGGTGCACACCACCAATGGTGAGGCCGGGGTGTGCTTGTCGGCGATGCCGTCGACGATGAGTGGGACGACGACGACGACGTCGAGGTCACTGGCGGCACATACGACACGGGTGTGCCCGAGACCGACAGCACCATGGACTTGACATTGTCGCCAAACGTGGCCAGCTTGGTAATAGCCGCTGTGGCTGTCGGTGCCGGATACGTTGCCTCAAACCCTGTCGCGGCGTCCACCGTCAGAGTGGTCGTGCTGGTGGCCGTCGTGACGGCGGTGGTCTGCAGCGAGGCAGGGCAGTTGATCAATCCCGGAGACCGGCAGGCAATGGCCGTGTAGACAAACTTGGAGCTGACAACAGTGGTCTCTCTTGATTCTGAAGATGTGGTGGGGATGCAGTAATGGCAGCCCTCCTGCCCACTTTCGTCGTGGCTGCTTTTGTTGATGTGGCAGTCGTCGGTGTTGTCGGCGACGACGACTTACCGCCCACGCACTGGGTGACTGTCGTGTAGTACACGGGCAGCATCGTCTCCGGTTGCACACCCCAAGACAAGAAATCGCCAATCTCGAGGGAGGCACCGGCCGAAGCGCCAATGTCAAAGCCAAAGATGCCCTCGACGAAAACGTCGCCATCGCAGTTGTCGGTAGGCAGGTCGACGTTGCTGACACTCTCATTGGCTGTGGTGTTGTCACTACCCGTAATGGCCGAGCCGGCCGCCACGCTGATGGTCAGGTTGGCCACGTCGGCATAGGCAATCGTCTCGACACCGGCACTGTATGTTGCCAATTTCACGCCGTCCACGTCAAACCCGTCCGACGACAGCACAATTCCGGCGTGCACACCGATGCGCAAGATGGCCTGAAGAGAAACAGAGGCGCTGTTGACCGTCACGGGCAGAAACTCAAACGAGCCGCCGCGGCACTCAATCTCGGAGACATTGCGGCCGAAAAGGTCGACAGTCAAGGTCAATCCTTCATCCATGCGCAGATGGAAGCCACTTTCGAGTTCCAGGCTGCCATTGGCACTCAAGATGAGGTCGGCCGTCAGGACAATACCCAGCTCCAGGTCGTTGCCCTCCTTGATGCCAATGGGCGACTCGGACGTGAACAGGTTCAGCGTGTAGGTGGCAGTTCCAGACACCGTCATTTGTGTCTGCACAAACAGGTCGAGTTCACCGAGCGTCAGGGCAAACTGGTATTCGGGGACGGCCACCAGATCACTCAGACCAAAATCAACGTCGACCGTGGGCCGTGTAATGTTCTTAAAAATGGTCTCAAAGGTATTGATACTGGGCACTTTGTCAAAAAGGGCCTCGGTCGTGTTCTTGACAATCTGCTCGACGTCATCCAGGACCGTGTCGGTAATGTTGACGACATCACTGGCAAAGGTATGGGCAATGGTCGACAGGTTGAGCGTTGTGTGGTTGGACTGGATGACCGTCAGCTCGGTTGTCAGCTGGCCGGTGATGTCGATTTCCTCGTCGCCAATGGCGATGGCACTGTACTGTTAGTTGGCTGGATGATAATATGGAGACCGAAAAGGGACCTCACCCATCAAACAGGGTCGCCCCAGTAAAACTCTTGTTGATGGCTGTGCTGTTCTTTGTCGTGTTTGTCGAACCTCTCACTACGAGAGCAGTGGAGTCAACATCCGTATCTGCGCTCCGAGAAAGAAGGCCTGCCGAGGCCAAGGGGACCAGCCCGCTAGCCAAAAGAAAAAAAGGAGGGTATCTTGAAAATTGCATTGTAAACAAAAAAAAAAAAAAAAAAATCGAGATAAGTTATGAGAGGCAAGAGAGAGTTAGAGAGAGGATGGTCAAGACCTGCCTTGATGTCTACATCTCAAACCAAAATCAAGAGGGAATCCGGGGACCACTTGCCATATTTATAAAGATCTACGACTTCCTCTTCCAAGTGCTCCTCCAGCTCCATCGCAGAACATCAAGACCATGGAGCTGCGGGTTCATAAGAAAAAAAAGGAGGAGGCGAACGAAGGAAGACAGGACTTGACTAACAAGCTTATCCAAGTCGCCTGGGGTATCAAGAGCCTGGGGCTCGAGCCCATCCATCGTTGGTGTGGCTTGGAAGACGAGACGAGGATTGGGACGAGGATGCAGAAAGCTGAGCCTGCGTGCGTGCCATGTGTCTGTCTATCTTGGTCCATGTCTGTTGGGTGTCTCTTTTCTTTTCTTTTTTTTATTTGCCCCGTTCTTTCCCCTCTCCTCTTCTTCATTTAGAGTTATGATAGACAACGTGGGAAGACAGGGCCAAGACAAGACTAAGCAGAGGAGAAACGAGAAACGAGAAAACGGCTGAACGGCATCATCCCTGTTCGACAGCTTCCCCTGCGTCACACCCATCAACAAAATAGACCTGCAGTAGCTTTCCGGTGCACAACAACACAAGAGCTGGGCTGACAGTTTGTCTTGGCTTGTGTGGGTGGTGGGGGACAGAACAGAAAAAGAAAAGAAAAGAAAAAGAAAAAGAGGAGAGGAAACGAAACAAGACGGAGAAGGGGTTCCCACTCGAAGGAGCGAGGGTTCGAATGGTGAGAAATAGAAATCAAAATAGAACTAACACGCACAACAAGGCTGTCCCTTCAGGATCCGCATCGCTGTCGATCCCAGGGTCCTGGTACCCTGTCAAACTGTGGGATGGCAGACCCTGTACGTCGTACGGAGTACTCCGTATGCTCGAACAGTCGCAGCGGGCATTTTCCTTTCTCGGTCCCTTTTCCGTACGTCTACTCCGTACTCCGTATCGCGGTTGCATTCTCTTCGCCTTCTTTTCTTCTTTTTCGTTTCACATGCTGCAAGTAACGCATCGTTCTTGAGATGTTCATTTTCGTCTCCTCCTCGCCGCCTTTCTCGCGGTCAGCCTTGTCAACTTTTCTCTAATTCTGGTCCAAAACACGAAAACTGCGGGAAACACATTCTCATTGCAACCCAACATTGCAACAGGACACCAACAGAGCAGAACGGAGCATCGCCTGTTTCCGTTTCAGTCCGCAGCCAGCTCCCACCTTGTGTATGCAGGCTGAAATGAGAATTTTGGCCCCCAAAAGACAGGGTAAACTTGAGTCGAGAAACGACAAAGTTATCGACAGCCAACGAATGGGCAGAAAAGGGGGCATTGCTCGCTTGTTATCTTTTTATGAATCAAAACTGCACAAAACAGCGTATCAACTTCCCTTCACCCAGCCTTGTAGATCCTACGGCTCGGCCGAGAATGCAGATATCGCTTAACCAACAAAAGCGAACAGTGCGTCGAATTGTGTGTAGAATAGCGTGTTCAGTGTCCAATGTTTACTGTAAATTGATATGCAAAATGACTGAAGAAACCCGCGAGAAAGACAACCAAAAACAACCCGTAGAAAAACAAACGAAACTGCACAAGACAAAACATAAACCAAGACAAAAAGGTAAACAAACACTCGAAGGTCGATCCGCCGGTGGTAGTGCACTCGGGGTACGATACTGCTCTCAAGAGGACTCTGTCGAATGCGAAATCCCCACAAATTCCCTCAGCCTCAATTTGTTAGGCCTTGTCGCGGGCAGCGCTCCGCCCGCACCAAAATAGCAGTCAGCAAGTGCGGCCCCCCACACTCACGCACATCGGCAGCACACACGCAGCAGAGTTGCATTCGGCCTCCCACCCCAATTTGGCCTCGTGTGTCCCAACCAAGAGCGTTCTTGTCTTTTGTGTACGTTCATGTTCATGCCCCGACCGAGATGCCCCGCTGGACGGCGGGCGCTTTCGTCTTCTTGGATGTAGACGCCGCCGCCGCCGTTGCCGCCGCCGCCGGCTTTTCATCGGCGGCCGTCTTCGTCTTCTCGTCCGTTCCAAACTGATCGCGCCCCGTGGCAAACACTTTGTCGAAATCGTACTCGAACCAGCGGATCTGGGGGTCGAGCCCGGCAAACTTCCACACACCGTCGACCTTGCGGTACCAGTGTTGGTTGGCGGAGTGGGCGTGGCCCTTGACGGCGACGGTTGTGAGGGAAGCGTCCGTGTAGACTTGGTGAGGGACGCGCAGCTGGTGGTAGCCAATGACTTCGGTGTCGGAGACACGTTCCCAGCGGGAGGCGCCGAAGAAGTGTTGTGTTCTGAGCAAAGGGTTGCCCAGGACGTTAGGGTCGGAGATCATGGCAATGTATTCGTCGGCGGGCATGGCTTCCCAGAGTTTGTTGAGGAAGGAGCGGTAGTCAATCTGCAGCGAAGCGAGCAAGCATCAGCGAGTGAGCGAGAGAGGAGAAGACGAACCGCAAGCGAAGCGAGGAAAGAAAGAAGGAGAAGCGAGCAAAGCGAGGACCAAAAAAAAAAAACTTACACGGAGGGTGGGCGCGATACACCGGCGCAGACGGTCCCAGTCTTTGGAGTCGTAGCTGTCGGCCCACTCGTAGGCGGCGGACAGGAGGCCGAGGTAGTCTTCAAAGGAGATGTCGGTGGCGGGCGCGGGCTTGGGCGCGGCCGTCAGAGACGACGTGACGGAGCTAAAGTTGACGCCCATTGTGGTGGTGGTGGTCGAGTTCGTCGATACGTGTTGTCCGATAGTAAGGTGTCGTCGATATTGGGTTGGTCTGTGTCGTCAATGTCGATGTAGTTCGTCGATCAAGTATACAAGTATATACGTCACACAGCAAGTCCATCACTTGAAAGGAAACACCATCTCTTTCCCCAAGACGGGAGAGGCTCGACATCACTTTATATCAGATGGCACGTCCACCGACACAAAGAGAGTGCACTGCACTGCAAGAGCACGCACCCTCCTCCGGCCTTTCCCATGGAGGAGCCCGAGTGTCTGGTCACACCTCCAATGAACGGGCGGCTAGAAATCAAGCAGAAATGTAAGAGAGGAAAGGGCAGGCGAGGGGCGGGATGTTGTGAACTGTAAAACAGGCATGCACTGCAGGACATTGTTCTCGAGAGTAAGGGTGTCGTGTACAGCTGTGGTGACCCCAGAAGGCAAGAGCAAATAAAGCCAACGTACTGCTGTTACAGCTAGAATGGACTACATTCATGCTGGCCCTTTCCAACAGTGCTTTGTGTTGTAGATTCCGCTGACCATTCCTGGTCCGGACGGATGTCTTCCACTGGGAGGCTGTCGTGACTAGAGAGACTGACGCCTGCTATTGGCCCGGCCAAGAGAATGCGGGACAGAAAACGTGGCCAACACGATAAATTGGAGGAGTTCACGCAGTACCAGAAAGAATATCAGAAAGAATAGTGGTCTTTGTTGGTGGTCGCATATTAAGCCAGGGCCCGCCACCGGAGTCCGGAGAGCGGAGTGGGGATGTGCGGGCGGTTCGCTAGGCTGAGAACGTGTGTGACGCTGAAGCGTGGGCTTTTGCATGGGTTGTGTGGGATGCAGCACAAAACTGCAGGCGGGTAAATAGCAGACTGCAGTCACCTCGTGGGGACCAACCAGGCAAGTCCTTTGCGGCTCTTCTTGTTGAGCTATCTATCGAGAAGAGGCCTGCGAATAACGAAAATGTCAGGATCCAGATCGAAGAAATTGCGAAATAACTCAGCCTGTGGTGTCAGGTCGAATCTTACCTACTGAGTAGAAAACACGAAAAACAGCATCCTTTTTATCGTGCGACAAGGTCGTTCTTTGTCTTCAATTGAGTCCGTAATATTTGAGAAGAGCTTGCAAGAGAATTATCGGCCCATGACGCTGCACTCTATCACCGACAAGGCTGAAAATAAAAGGACGGAAGCAACTGTGGTTTGTTGATGCCAGTTGATGCAAAGGCGGCAGAATGAAGCCAACCAGGAGCTTCGAGATCTCCCAAGCATTGCTTCCCAAAGTAAGAGTGGGTCCACTTGGAGCTCTGAGCGGAAAGGCGGTCAGACCCGGCAGAAACCTTCCCAAACTTGAGAGCGGTCAGCATCGGCAGTATGTGCTCTAGGCGGTCAGTACATTTTTTGCACGCTCGCACGGACCACGTTAATCTCAGTAGCTCCTTCCGCCACTCTCTCTCAGACTATTTAAGAGACGGTGCCCCCCTTCCATTTCTAAATTTCTCTTTCTCTTCTTTTTTTTTCTTCATACTTACCTTGTTCGATGTGTCGGGTGATCAAGAAGACCTGGCCATAGGGTGGGAAGCCTGCATTGCACACCGTGGCGCTACCCGTCTTGGTTTGTCCTTCGGGGCCGACCCGGGCGTAATTTTTGCTTTATCCCTCTTTTTTTTCATTGTGAACGCTCGCTTTATGCAGTGTCATGAGGAAGAATTTCAGGAAGGTGTGTTAAAACGTGCCGGAGGCACGACGCCGTCGTAATGTTGGTCATTATCGTAAGTACGTACGTATGCTGTCTATCTACTGCTATGGCTCCCACTCGCTGTCGCTGTCAATGACAATAGCCGTCTCCTTGTCCTCGCCCCTGGCTGCTGCTGCCTGAACTCGATCAAGCTTCTGCTGACAATTCGCGATGCGCGCTGTCGCCTGGCTCTTGCTGGACCGTGGATGTCGCGATGTTGTTTGTGCTGCTGTTGTCGAAGTCTTTTGGACGCGACTGCCAGCAACCCTGCCGGTGTTGTCCTTTCTACCTCTCCTCGCTGCCGGCTGCTGCGTCCTTGGTGATGCGATGCTTGCTCCTTTGCCGCTTCGTCGATTACGACCTTTCGAACTCTTCTGATCTGTGACCACGCCATCACTCCCCCCTCGTCGTCGTCCTCGTCCTCCTCCTCGTTGTCGTCCTCCTCACTGTCACTCGACTCGTCCATGCTCTCTTCAGAACCTTCCATTGGCCCTTTCCCGGAAGCTGGCCCAGCCTGTCGTCCAGTCTGTTCACTGGCAGCTTCCCTCCTGCCCACTCTTGCTCAATCGCATCGACGCGTCCCAACGTCGCCAGCCGTGCCTCGGCGCGTCGTAGTCGCTGTGCTCGGCCATCGCGCCGCTTCCCCTTGTTCTTCTTCTTCGTCGTCCTCTTCCCACCGCCGTCGGCGGCCCTCAAGATCTTCTCGTAGTCCGTCCACCGATGCCGGATGTGTGCCCGCACTGCCAACCGCACTCGTGCCGCTTCATCCAACGTGCCCGTCCGCGCCACTCTCCTTTCATGCTTCTTGAGGGCATGCTGCACAATCTCAGGGACCGTGTCGGCCGGCACCTTGGGATAGTGTTCCAGCAAACCTTTGCGAAAGGTGGCCGCCAGAGCTGCATCCCGTTTTGCCGTCGCGTCCTGCCGGGCGGCACGTGTAGATTGCTCGGCCGCCCGGACCGCCTGCACGATCGTGGTTGGACAGCGCAGGCCCAGCACTTTCTTGTGCAGCGTCACAACATACACCGTCTGTCCGGCCTCGTGTGTCTTGCGGCGGCAGTTGCCCGTCACGTAGATGTTGCCCTTGGGGACAAAGCTGTAATGGGGCGGCACGGGCGTCCGCGGGTGGACGGCGACTTCCTTGTCATCGAGCATTGTGGGAGAGAGGAGAGTCGTAGAGGGAGGTTCGGGTTGTCGTTTTCGTAGCTGTGACGCGTCAAGATGATGCTGTCACTTCTCGAGCGAGATCGAGCTCGGCTTCGGCTTCAGCGGGTAGGGAGGAAGGCTCGGTAGCAGTCGTCATTGTCGGCAGTGCAGTCAGTATCATGCATTGTGTCCGCTGTCGTCTGTCGTCTGTCGTCTGTCGTCTTTGTCTAGGGATTGCCCAAACCGGCGTTGTGTTGTTTGCTCGTCTTTGCTGGCCGGAAGTCTTTGTTGGAGGGCTGTACAAATCGACAGCATCGCGTTTTTAGTGGTTGTGGGCGCTAACGTCATAGAACGCGCTGAAGCAACTTTGCACCACCAAACAACCACTCACCTCCCACATGATGTGTGAAACGAATTGAATGCTTCCTACACGTTGTAGAATTCTCATATGATTCTTTCAATGAGCTTGTTACTATAGACAATTTAATGTCTGTCATATACTTTTGTTTTGGACAGATTGTGACTTATTTTCACTGTTGTTGTCAATATTTTTTTCAAAAATATTACCTCCAACATTTCGTATAAAACGTAAAATATTTACCTCACAGCAAAACCCAAAAAGTAAGAAAAAATAATCTGAATAGTAAAAAATACAGGTAAAACGGAGCCTAGTTTAGAAAAATGAATTAACCCAAGTTGTAAACCTATAGAACGCCAGTCATAAAAGACGTTACGATGGCGTGTAAAGACCAGACAAGGCCGTAGATGCTTCACCAGTTTCGGACAGACATCATGGCATTTGATAATCATTTCTACTGCAACTGACAGATGTTTTCAACAGAAAACAAATTGTTTTTTATCACCCACATGGGAGCGGTGACGCCGTTTTATCTCCGTGTACACACACATCACTGCACCTCGACCACCGTACTCACCTTTCGTCTTGACAACGAGCCTTATCCGACAGCAAGTCCAGCCAGGTTGTCAAGAGATGTCACGATATTGAAGAGTCACTGATGTGTAAATAAACCTGACCACTCCATGGTAGTCATGTCTCTCGGAAAAAGTATAAATAGGCGGCATCTTCTCCTCTGAGAATTTGGGGTTTATGGTCTTCATACAAACACACATACCTTGCTCGCAATCTACCCAGACAGCTCCAACTTCACTTTCACTTGCACCATCACTTTCACGAGACGCAAAGCTCTTTCATCACCAAAGATGCTGCCGTTCTTCACCAAACTTTTCACCGCCCTTGGCGTGCTTCTTCACATCACGCCCTCCACTGCAGCAATCTCCACTGCCTGTACCGACATTTGTCTGGACAAGAACGACCCCAACATTCTGGTCACCCGGTGCTCCTACACCCAAACCTCCTTTGCTGAGCCCTACAGGTGGAGCGAGTCAGACCTCAACAAGCTGTTTGCGTACCGAGCACCATACATTATCTACCAGGAGGAGTGAGTGCCCTTCCCCTTCAGAATGGACAAGAAACATCACTAACAAAACAGTGGAAACTTCTCTGTAGATAACTTTCCGTGCGGTGAGTGCTCTTTGGCGGGCACTTCTCTGTCCTGCAAGTGCTCCGCCGGATGGGCCAACCTGGGGATAGGTGAGTCTGACCACTTGAGCTTCATCTACTTCATGCTATCATTACTGACCTTGGCTTTAGACTCCACACTCTACGACATCAACGGCGTCGTGTGTTACGGGGAAAGATTCGGGCCTATTTGCGGCACGGACACGACGCGGACTTGTTAATTCTTTAAATGATACTACCTGCCCGTCATGAGGGTTGAGAGCAGTGTTGGGACGAGCTTCCTCCTACACGTGATGGCATAGAGAAGTTTTGAGGCTTCGAATGAAGGATATCTGCGGCTTCTATGGCAGCACATTACCAGAGGAAAGTAATGGTTCTTTTCCCCATTTCTGGCTTTCTGGTTTCTATTTCATGGGCTTAGATTTGTCTTGATTTGTCATACCTGAATCTTTCCAACATTGCCCGACGAGTATTTGATGACACGCAATTACGGGCCTTCAACAACACCACGAGTGTTGATAGTATGTGGCGATAGAAAGTAATATCTGTGCCCTTAAGCCGCCTTGACATCAAGGTAGCCCTCGAGATACCTACATCTGACGTAGTTGAGCATGTCCAGCCGACTTCGAGGCGCTCTCGTTGAGACCGGCCTCCTATGCAACACGAGCAACGGATATCATTGAAAAAACAACAACAACATATTGTTTACAATCGCACGTGGTTCAAGCATCGTTGGAAGACGCCAAAGATGAAAATTGGCAACTGTACATTGTGCTTCCAATAAGAAGGCCACGGACGATGAAAACGTGTACGGCGAGCTTACAGTTACAGATGGCAAAAGACATCGGCAAGCCGGAACGACACATACTGCAATTGCTGTGGCAGCCGGTCGTGATGCACTTGGGCAAATTCGCGCACATTGTACACCCAACATTGCTTCACTTGCAGTTTTATTTTATCTTTCTTTTGTTTCTTCTTTTCCTGGGATCTATGCTCTCACCCGTCCTCGGATGAGGTTGCCATGGGCTTTGCTGGTGCCACGCTTTCATAATATTTTCTCGATGCAACGCTGCACAGCATCTGCCGCCGACCCAGACATGCGGGACGAGAACGAGAATGCGGTCAGCTTTCAGCTGAAAATAAAATAAAAATAAAAATAAAATAAAATAAAAATACTGCACGGTTCTCGCGATGATTCACTGCATGGAGAACAATGTCAACATCGTATTTGATAGCCATGATGACAATTGAGACAAAGGGACGACGTCCGATGACAAACAACTTGGGGGAAGCCGTCTGTTGGTTGATGATTGAAAAAAGGGGGGGAGAGGATTTAATCGCAGAAAGCAGATGGATACTCCGTACAGCTGCAAAAGAAACTAGAAACAGGGACACCCCTGGACATTTGCGGCGCTGGGCGGACTTGGTTGTGCGCTAGCGCAGGCGAGAAGATTGGGATTTCCGAGCTCTCGCACTGGTCAGAATAATGAAAATAAAAGAACAACGGCTGTCGGCAGCGAGGGGGCGTTTCCCGCCTGCGCTATCCTTCAGGCGGGAAACGCCCTGCATGTGTCCACTGTCAGGTCTCTTTTTGGTGCTATTAGGGCCATTCATAGCGTCATTTTTACGAGAAAACGAGAAAAGTAGAGAAGCCCATCGCCTCGGCTGCTCTTTCCCCTCAGACCCGATCCCAATCCTCCCAATTGAAGCTTTTCATATTGTCCGATGTTCTTTCTTTCCTTACGTGTTTTCTCCCTTCTCTCCTTCCTAATTTTCTTGTCAAATGTCCACCGTTCCTTCTCTTCTACCTTTTGGTTTTCTTGTTTACTCTTTCCTTGGATAGCTCTTTCCCCATCTTGGGTTGCATGAGAGATATACGGCGTATATCGAAGCTTTACACAAAAACTCCAAAAAATACTGGGTCCTCAGACCCCCTCTTTTCCCATTCCAACAACAAACACAGGCGCACCGCACGAAAATAGCAAAGCCGCGCCGAGGTGCGCACCACAAAAGACTTACATAGTTCCGCCGCCAATTTCGACGCGCGTGCGCCCAGTTTAGTTTATTAGTTTAGCAGCTGGCTCGCTTTCATTCGTTTCTTTTTCTTACTCCTCAATTCCCAAGTCGAAGTGTGCAAAGCGCGCTGTGACGACATCTCGACAACGACTCTCAACTGCCAGCAGCCGCGTCTGCTTTGCGACCAACGACCAATCGCTACTCACGAAAACCTGTTTTTGCACACGACGACAACAACCACCACCAGCACGTTCACATCAACCCACTCGCCGCCGCCCGCCATGGCTGCGAGGGGAAAGCCGCTCGGCTTCCGCGCCGACATGGTGATTGAAGAAGCGGCCAACGAGACGAGCCGGAACAACAGCCGGCGCAACAGCGTGGCCAGCAGCATCAGCAGTGGTGGCAGCAGCTCCGACAGCAGCAGCGACGCCGAGAACGACAACACCACGAGAACCGAACAAGTCTACGAGCCATTGGCGACGGGCGGTGGAAGCCGGGCTCGCGCCGGCACTGGTTCTGGTTCTCGGACCGGCGGCGGCGGCGATGCCAGCTCCGACGCCGGCAGTCCTGGCGTCAGCGGCAGTGCCGACGCTGACAACGACTCGGCCGCTCCCTACAACGCAAGGCGCATGCCGACGACCGCGACCGCCGCGACGGTCCCCGACGAACTTGCACCACACACCGAAGAGGAAGAAGAAGCGATTGCGCCGCCGAAGAAGTCGATCTTGGAACGCCTGGGCCTCGACGTGCCGACGCTCACGCTCATGTTCAAGGGCTCTCTGCCACCCACCATCGGCGTAGCCATCTACCAGTCCACCGGCTTCTCCCAGCAATTCAGCACCCTCGGCTACCTCGTCGCCATTGTCAGCGTCATGACTCCCGCCGTCATGCCCCGCGGCAAGTTTATTCAAACAGTGTCTCTCAACGTGCTGTCCATCAGCTTTGGTGCTGCACTCGCTCTTCTTGTCCTCTACTCGGGTGTCCAGGCCCGCGCACACACCTCCGGTCCTCTGACACCCGCTGAACTCGCCGCCTACCAGGCCACCGGCCGCCCACCCTACAACTCGAGCCAGTCGGCCGTCTGTGCTATTTGGCTCGTGTTCAGCATCTGGCTTATCAACATGATCCGCGCCAAACTGCCCACCATGAACCTGCCGTCCATTGTCTTTTCCATCTTGATCAACGTCTGCTGCACGTCCGGCCCGCAGCTCATCAACATGACCCAGGCCATGGCCCTCGTCAAGCAGATTTATACGGCCATGCTGACGGCCATGGCGCTGTCGACCGGTGTCTCGCTGCTCATCTTCCCCATATCGAGTCGCAAGATCTTGATGGCCCAGACGGCCGGCGGCATTGGACTGCTGCGTAAGGCTGTGGTTCTCCAGGGTGCCTACCTGCGAGGGCTGGAGCGCGAAGACATGTACGCCCTGGTGACAGTCGAGACGGCCGTCGGCGACCTGGGCCCGGCCGCCGAAAACGAGCGCAAGCAAGAGAAACTGCGCCGCAAATGGCTGCACCACAAATCGAAACCCGCCGACGTGCCCCCACCCCTCACCAAAGAAGAGCAAGCTGCCCAGGCCCTGCGCGCCACCATCACGGCTATGCGCGAGCTCTCCGGAAAGATGCAGCAAGAAGTTCGTTTCGCCAAGCGTGATGCCGCCTTTGGCAAGCTGACCGCCCACGACTTGGGCGAGATTGTCAAGCTGATGCGCGGCATCTTCATTCCCGTCACCGGCATGAGCACCATTATGGACATTTTCCGGCGCACGGCCGAGAACCGCGGGTGGAATGCCGCCGACGAAGAAGAAAAATCGGAAGAGGCCATTGCCAAGGAAAAGGAGCGCCGTGTCTGGAACGAGGTCATGAAGCAGCTGCACGAGCCCTTTACACTGCTGTCCGAAGCCATTGACGAGGGTCTCGAGCACGCTGGTCTGCAGCTCGGTCTCCTACCAAAGACTAAAGAGCAAAAGGCCCGCGACAAGGAGGCCCGCAAGCTGCGCAAAGCTGAGAAGGCACGCAAAGCCACCGAGAAGGCCAGTGGTGTCAAGACTGGTGCCGCCGCCGATGGAGATGCAGGTGTCTCGCCCTCAGCCTCCAACGGGTCCAGCGACAAAAGTAGCAACGGCCCCAAGGATGGGGTTGTTGCACAAGAAGCATCTGCCTCTTCCTCTCCACCTACTGCTGGCGGCGGCGACGACTCCGACGTCGAGGCTTCTGCTGGCGTGATCAAACCGGGCGACGAAGGTTTTGCCGACATTATCAGCGACAAGGTCAAGATTTTCTACAATACCCGCAGCGAGATCCTGCGCATCTGGGCCAAGGAGCGCGGCCTTATGGACGGTGCCGTGCCGCCACTTGCCAAGGACGGGTCGGGCGGTATCGATCCCGTGTTTATCGCCCACGAGCAGCGCCAGTCCCAGCTTTATATACTCCTGTACATGGAGCAGCTGATGATTGCCACGGGCGAGGCTGTTCAAGACTTTGTCGAATACGCCGACAAGAAGGTTGCTGACGGCACCATGGACAAGACGCGCTTCCTGTTCCCGACGCTGCGCCGCATCCGCAAGTGGGGCATTAGCGTCTTCAGCGACAAGGACACGACCACCGACGAGACCGAAGATGTTTTGAAGCCCAACTTCAATGTTGTCTTTATGGGCGACAGCTTCAACACCAAAAAGGACCCGGAACACCTGCCCCCGGCCAACGCATGGCAGCGCTTTGGTAACGGCCTGCGCCTGGTGTCGCGGTTCCTGGGGTCGGCTGAGTCGGCCTTTGGTCTGCGCGTCGCCTGTGCCACTATGACCGTCGCCATTGTCTGCTATTTGAAGGTGACACAGCACTTTTTCCAAGAGCAACGGCTGGTCTGGGCCATGATTATTATTGCTATTGGCATGTCGCAGACCTCGGGCCAGTCCATCTTTGGCTTTTTCTGTCGTGTCGGCGGCAGTGCCCTGGCCATGACCCTCTCGTTTATCATCTGGTACATTGCCGGCCAAAAGACGCCCGCTATCATCGTGTTTCTTTGGTTGTTTATCTTTTGCCAGTACTACTTTTTTTTAAAGTATCCCCGCTTTATTGCGGCGAGCATGATTACCATTATTACACAAGTCTTGATCATTGGCTACGAACTCCAGGTGCGCAAGATTGGTCTCGCCAAAGCCGAGTCGACAGGCCAGCGCTACTACCCGACGTACGAACTGGCGCCCTACCGCCTGGCGACTGTGGCTGGCGGCAGTGCCGTCGCCTTCTTCTGGACCATCTTCCCCAAACCGGTCACGGACCGCGCGTGGCTGCGTCGCGATTTGAGCGCGACACTGTACTTGCTGGCCAACTATTTCAGTGTCATCAATGAGACACTCAAGTCCACCATGCACGAGACCGGCGGCAACCCCGACGTCCCCGGCACGCCCGCCCACCGTCTCATGAAAGTGCGCCAGAAACTGTTCAGCAAGCTCATGCTGCTGCTGCCGTCCCTGCAGATGCACTCGTCGTGGCAAAAGTGGGAGCCCACGATTGGTGGCGCTTTCCCCCGCGCCGCCTACGAGGACATTATCTTGCGGTCGGGCCGGATTCTCAACTACCTGACACTCATCTCGTACACCGTCACATGGAAGCCACGCCACGCCCCCGGTCTGGTGGACGACGCCTGGCTCAAGGCCCTGTCGGAGTTGATCCGTAGTATTGGTCCTACGCACTATACCATCCTGTCGACACTTGCTCTCCTGTCCAACTCGCTGCTGTCGGGCCAGTCTCTGCCGCCGTACATTCCGCTGCCCCGGCCGTACGAGCTGACAAGACACCTGTTGACCTTGAAGAAGGCGGAGCCTGCAGCTGCTGGTGGTGGCGGCGGTAACGACGTTCCTAAGCGGAGTCCCAGCTCGGCCACGACTGTTGGGTCGACGACGGGTGCATCTCCCACTGCTGGAGGAGGTGCTGCTGCAACCGGCGGCGCCAAACAGCCGCCCCGTCGCCGCAACAGCGTCTGGGGTAAGACCAGCTGGCGGCCGGAGGCGGGCAGCGCCGTTGTCGATTCTGGGACAGGGACAGGCGGCATGTACGAACGCCAGACTGAGGAAGAAGCCGTCGAAACCAACGTACCCCGCCGCCACCGCCGCAGCACCGCCGCCAGCAGCCGCCACCGGCCCACCATCTGGCGGGATGTCACCGACAATGAGATGTCGACGGCCACCGGTCTGACCGAACTGACACGCATCGCCACCGGCACTGCCGCCCACCTCGGTAGTGTGCTCGATGCCCGCAATATGGAGCAGCACGGCTACACCGAGTTTGCTGTCCTGCAAGTGTGCAGCACGCTGGTCTGTGACGATCTGGAGGGCATGATCCAGGCGGTCAGTGGGCTGGTGGGTGTGGTCGATTTCAGTTTCCGCATGGACGAGAGCAACGAGAGTTTGGACGAGGAGGCGGCCGAAAATGAAAAGGAAAAGGGCAAAGGGAAGAAGGAGCAGTAAAAAGAGAGAGCACGAGTGAGCGAAGCGAACGAGTGTGATGAACTGTTTGGATAGGAGAAACGTGCAATAGGATACTGTTGGATAGCTGTAAAAATCGATACCAATTTGTTTTGTTCAATATTGCTCACTTACAATTTTGTCTTCACTTCTTTCGCTGTGCAATGAATACCACGTAGAATGTGTGGTGCGTCACGGCGTGAATGACGCTGAGGCTCCGTGTGGGGTCGTGCCTGCTTGCTTGGCGGGTTCGTTGTTGCTGCAGTTTCCTTGTGACGCGATGTAAACACGAACTGGTTCGAAAGGAAAGAGCGATGCAAACACGCCTTCCTGTTTCATGAACTGGATGGTGCCCGTGTGACTACGTAAAATTTCAATACTCCACAGGCTCAAATCGTCGTAAATTGCAAACGACCACCTTTACAACACACGGTTTGCTCAGCCTCATTCAGCGAGTGCGGGGGTCTGACAACACCCTGCAGCCGCCTACAATCGCGAATTCAGCCTTTCCTCTCCGACTGTACGGAGTAAACACTCACGACACACAAATCACACACACACACACGATGGTTTTACTACGCACGACACGACTTGCGGCCACGTTTCGGCAGGCTGCAAGACCGATACCAACTCCTTTCACGGCCTCAAACACGTCCCGCCGTTTCGTCGCCACCAAGGCCCACCTCAAGGCCTCCGCCAATTGGATCACCTACGCGACCGTCGCCGGCGCCGCGGCCGTGCCCGCCACACTATGGATCCTGAGCGACACGACTAGCGAGACCGGCAAGACGCTGAGCAGCGCGCCAGACCTCGAAAAGGACGAAGGGCATGGCGGCACGTTGAGAGGGCCCACGCCTAAAGAGGTCACTGTTCTTTTGAACGAAGGTGCCTTCACGGTGCCCGTGAACTCGGCTGTGCGTGGCATTGCCCGCTACGACGGCATGCAGCTCGCGTCCAATGGCCCGTGTGAAGACTACTTTACGCACGGCACGTTTGCCGCGCCCGGCTCCCATTGCACGGCGGGGAAGGGCAGCAGCAGTGGGCAAGATGGAAAGTGGGCCGCCTGGGCGTCTTTGACGGCCATGCCGGCTGGCAGACGGCCGAGCTGCTGAGCCGGACACTTGTCCCCACGGTGCGTGACAGTTTGAAGGCCGCAGCAGCGTCACCCTCACCATCGGTCCTCAAAAGCGAGGCCGTCGTCCAGCGAGCCATCACCCGCGCCTTTGTCGATCTGGACAACTCGATTATCAACACGGCCGCCGAGATCGCCCAGCTGCCCGACGGTAGCATCCACTCCAGCTGGGCCTTGTGGCCCTTGAGCATGGCCGACAAAATCAAGACGCTGATGCCCGCCTGGGCCGGCTCGTGTGCGCTGTTGTCGCTCTACGACCCGTCCACGCGCAATCTGCACGTCGCCTGCACGGGCGACTCGCGTGCCATCCTGGGCCGCAAGAAGAAGACATTCGCCCCAGAAGACAAGAATGCGGTGTGGGAGACGGTCCCGCTGTCGGTCGACCAGGCCGGCACTAACCTGGACGAAGTGGCCCGGCTCAACGCCGAGCACCCCGGCGAGGAAGAAACGCTCGTCCGGGACGGCCGCGTGCTGGGCATCATGGTGTCCCGTGCCTTTGGCGATTGCCGCTGGAAATGGCCCATGGAGCTGCAAGAGACGTTGTACAAGCGCTACTCGGGCGCGGGTCCTCTGCAGCCGCCCCGCTACCAGGTCAAGACGCCGCCCTACCTGACGGCCGAGCCCGTTGTGACGACCACCCACCTTCCGGAAGACCAGCCGGCGTTTATGATTATTGCGTCCGACGGTCTGTGGGATCTGCTGTCGAGCGAGCAGGCCGTGGAACTCGTGGCCCAGTGGCTGGCCAAGTCTGGGCCGGGTATCGCGACTTCCACTCCCTCAAAGAGGCCGGCCAGGCTCAGTCGCGAGTTTGACGCAGTACGCCACACCACCGTGCAGGACAGCAATGCAGCCGTGCACTTGGTACGCAATGCTCTCGGCGGCCGGGACGAGGCGACCTTGGCGGCACGGCTGACGTACAGCTCGCCGTTTTCGCGTAACATCCGGGACGACATTACCGTGCAGGTCGTATTTTTCAACATGGGCAAGGGCGGTCTGCCAAAGGCGTGAGGGTCGGCCGGAACATTGGAAATTGGAAGGAGGCAATGTTTTTTTTTTTTTTTTTTTTTGACGGTTGTCAGTTTTTTGCAGCGTTTCTTTTAGCAAGTCCAGAACACAATTAGCGAGTTCAACGCCGATGTTTTTCTTGCAAAATTATTTTATCATTCTTGTTCTTCCTTTTGGTCATTGCTTGTCCTTTGTGTTGCGTTACTTCCACCCCTCACAGGAGGAATCCCGACCCTGTCCGCACCCTGTTGCACCCTGTCTTGGACTCGTCATGTTTTGGTACGTTGGGCGGCGTTTGAGGCGCATTCCCTTTGTCTGGCGAGTCCAGGTGCTGACGCAAGTCGCACGTTTTGACGTTTGACAGGCGCACGCGAGCACCAGAAACGACAGGCTAGGAAGAAACCCCCGGTCCACTAAGAGCTTCAGAACGCGCGTCCTCTTGCGATGGTTGCAGCGTCGACAGTTGTACTCCGTACAGTGTAGACGGTTGTAATCAATTGAGAGAAAAGAAAAGAAATAGAACAGGAAAATGTGAATAACAAGTGTTCAATTCTGTCATTTAATTTTCTGCAACTATTTTGTCTTCTTTCCCCCATTTGGCATCAATATTCACTTCACCAAGATCGATCGACCCGCATCTCGGCAATTGGATCACCAAAAATCAACACTTGGGCCCGAAACGCCAAGACGGCACCAACCGATCACGACCCAAGACCCAAGACTAATACGGCACGAAATTAAACAAGAGATCGAAACAACCACCCACGCACGATAGTCACGATATGCCATCAACATGACCAAACTGGCTTGGATGCGGCCACGGCCGCACGTGTCTCGACGGACAACAGCCGTGCTGCGGTGTGTAATTGCCGCCGCTCTGTTTGTGGCCATGGTGCTGCTGCATGGATCGAATGTTCCCAGAGACGCTGCACATATGGTCGAGTGGGCGATGGGGGTGATCAATGGGACGAAGACGAATGTATTTCAAAATACACAGTATGCATCATTGAACGACAACGACAACACACCTCGCACAGGCAGGGCTAACCGATCTGCCCTCGCCGACATGGTGATGCACCTCCTCGAACGATTCCCACCCTCGGGCATCCAGCCAGACTGGGGCACTGACCGGTTCGACAGCCCAGAATGGCACTGGGGCGAGCCAGAACCAGAACCGGCCAATGCAACCGATCTCTTGCGGCTGAGTGATCACGAGCTCACAAAGATGAAGCGGGCACACATGGGGTTCGTTGGGGCGCTGCACAACCGGCTGCCGAGATATGTTCCTCATCGGTACGAAGAGGTCATGGACGATAAGAATGTCGCGCAGAGTGACGAACCCCGCCGTGGCATTGTCACTGTCGGAGGCGGCAAATACTTTGTAATTCTGGCAGTGTCGCTTCGTTTCCTGAGACGATCGGGCACGACGCTGCCTGTCGAAGTGTTTGTAACGGAAAACGAGTATGAGCACGACGTATGCGAAGACGTCTTGCCCAAACTCAATGCTGTGTGCCGTGTCTACCCAAAGCTGGTTGACGCCAATGGCAACGAGAAGAAACTAGACGGCTTCCAGCTGAAAGCGTTTGCCATGCTTTTCTCGTCGTTTGACGAGCTTCTGTTTCTTGACGCTGACAACACGGCCATGCGGGATGTCTCTCCATTATTTGATTCGGCACCCTTTAAGACCACAGGACTGGTCACCTGGCCCGACTTTTGGCAGACAACGGTGTCGCCGCTGTACTACGAGATCTCCTCCAAGGATTTGTTCAATCCAACACCGGCACCACTGCCCATTATGGGCCGCCCATCCACCGAGTCTGGCCAGATGCTGGTCGACAAAACTCGCCACTGGAAGACGCTGTTACTGGCCGCCTACTACAACTACTATGGCAGAGCATTTTACTACCGTCTGCTCAACCAGGGCGGCACCGGAATGGGCGACAAGGAGACGTTCTTGCCCGCCGCCGCCGTGTTTGGCCTGCCGGCTTACCAGGTGCACATCCCCGTCGAGAAAGTCGGCCACCGGTTTGAGAATGACGGGACCGGGTCCAGAGTGATGATACAACACGACGCTGGCGACGACTGGCAAGTCACGGCCGCCATCACCAAGGACATTGCCAATGGCGGTGCACCGCCGGCCAACGAAGACGAATGGAAGGCGCTGTACAAAGATGTCCGACCACTCTTCCTTCATCTGAGCTGGCCCAAATGGGATCCTACAAACTTGCTGGGCCATGTCAGCAAGTGGTCCGACATGACCATGGGTATTGATGGGCGACCCGAGCCGGCATTCCACCATCCACCCGAATTGGCTGCGCGCATCAAGGGCACAGAACGCATGCTGTGGGAAGAGGCGCGATGGGTGGTGTGCCTTCGCGATAACAAAAACGAACACGTCTTTGGCCACTACCGCAACAACATGCAGGCTGACCGGGCCTGTGAGCGGCTCCAGGGACACTTTGCCAACGTTCTGGACGGCGATACCGGAAAGATGATTGGGCTGGGACCGGAGGATGTGCTGTATCCGGCAGTGGACGAGGTGAAGGACGAGGTGGAGGCAGACAGTGAATCAGAAGGACAGTCGTCGTGATGGTTTTGAATTTGGCGTTTGGAGCTGGCACGGTGTTGCCGTTTTTGGTTGTTGTTTTGTTTTTCAATTTTCATAGTCTCGGCGTTCAGGTTGGGAAAGGATGGGCAATATTGGTAAACAACCCAAAAGGGAAAAATATTCAAACAAGTATCCAGCCCTTCAGTTGATGGCAGCTCGCGTCGTTTCGCGTCAAGCACACAGACACATGCAGACATTAATCATGACCATCTGCCATTGTCCACAAGGCGTCGAGACGGTGTTCCAATACGACACCGGCAGTTGTCAATTCGTCTCCTGGCGTGCCTTGGGCCTTTCGAAAGAGTCAAGACAAGAACGACACGAGGTCACCGAATCCTCGCGCCGAACCCTGGACTTGGCTTGCTGTTGACCAGTTAGTTCAAGCTGCATCCAAAAAAGGGGATTCCATACTCGTGGATCGCGTGGTGACCTTGGCCGTCTTGGTCCTCGTGGTTTTATGCTTTCATTGCCAATCTGGACAGTAGCCGTGCATGTCGAGAAAGTCAGGCATGTTGGACGTGTCAGCCGTGCAGGCTAAGTGCAAGCCAAGTTCAGGTCATGCCAGCCGTGCTCGTAGAGTCGTTCAAACAAGAGTGGGTACTGATGTGTGTTGATGTTGACGTTCGGAAGTCGATTTCGGTAGTCATTGGTAGGATCTTGTCCATTGTCAAAAGGTAAAAAAAAGCTGAAGTTTCCGTATAACCTCGGTGAAAGAAAACTCAAAAGTCGGACAGACGAGAAGACAATTCGGAGCCGACTGCCATTCAACTCGTACGACGAAAACGTGGTGTCCACGCGGGTGATATAGGCCTTTTCTTCTCGTGTGTACTTTTGATGGTCGTATGGTGCAAGCCATAGTCAGAGATAATCAGGCTGTAGACAATGTGGATAGAGATCGAGACCAGGCTCGGCCAGGCTCGGCGAGGCTCGACCAGGTTGTGGCAACAATTCATCAAGGAGTCAGATGGTCCCGGAGACGAGGTCATCGTATCTCTCCAGCTGATTGCTCGTGTCCGTCTCCGTCCATTTGGTGTTCACTCCGTACAAAATAGCTGACTGCGTTTATTGTGGTACTCGCTTAATCTTCGGCAAAGAAAACCAAGGTTGAGATATGCGGAGTAATAGAGACAAGGGATGGAGTCAAGGTATGGAGAAGAACCTCTTGACGGGCATGCCGTCAACTGTCAGCTGCTGTTTCTGGACAATGGTCAATGCAAGTGTTGTGGTTAGCAACAGGAGGAACATAGCAAGGCCGCGCCATACCGAGCCTTTGCAATGAGCACGTAACGAGCAGTTCGTTTTGATCTTATGGTCTCGTGGTCAAGGTCGTGTGGTCTCGTCTCCGTTATTGCCCTTGTGCCACGAAACGAGGACAACTTATAACTTAATACGGAATACCCCATAGTTAAAACACCGTATAGCCGCGTCTTGGCCGTGACAAAACATTGCGTATGCGAATAGGCTACTCTAGGCGTACTTCATACTATTATTCTTCCTGTGTCCGTCTGATATCGACGTTAGTTTTTGTCATTGCCGGGGCGAATGGGGTCACCTTATTCCGGGGAAGGCTCTACTGCCGACGATGTGTAGGTGCAGCCCGGCTGAAGTCTGTGCTTCACACACACACCTCTCAGCTGTCAGCCAGGCCATCACACGTTGTGACTGTGAATGGCCAGCTGGGAGTCAAAACAAGGTGGACGAGCCACGCGCCACAGAAGTTCGGCTCTAGCTCACGGGTAGGCCCACGAGACGAAATGACCGCGAGGCGAGGCATGTTCCTTCACGATGGGAAGAACACATACAAAAGTGGCCCCCCCTTTTCTATATTTCTCGGCTCTTATGGTGATTTATTTTGTCTTGGCCCTACAAGGAGCTAGCAGTTCTTTATGGACGGCGTGGACAGACTGCCCTTGCACATTAAACAAAGCCTTGCACTATTGTTGCCACTAGTAAAATATGCCGAAGTTCTATTGCTACAGCTCTGCATTCACATCGTTCGTGCCCGCGTTGTTGTAAACTACGGAGTTGGATAAGATTGGGATTGGATTTACATTGGCTGTGGCAGGATTCGGCAATGAAAACACGCCATGGATGTTCCGCGAGTTAACTTCAGTTTCTGGAAGTTTTCTCAAACTAGGAGAATTCAAACCAAGTTGATTTGCATAGTTGTTTCGGAACGGAAGCGATGATTCAAGCTCATTTTAGAACTTGTCCTGCAGACAGGATTGTCATTGGATATGCACAAAATTTTGACATTGACATCTGTAGACAAAGAAAAGAAAAGATTAGAAAACGTGGCTCTTTAACGATCTGCTCGTACGGTCAAGGTGGTTCTTCCTTCTCTTCTTGTTCAATTGGATACTTTCTACTTTGTCAGGGCACATGACTCGTGGTTTCGGGGTTGCCACTGAAAGTATTGGCACCAGTTTTTGGTTAAAACAACGGCACACGCCAACTTCCTCCACAAACCCAAATTGAACCGGCAGGCAAATCATCCCCAGCCTTGGGTCCTTAGGTTTTGGGGCAAATTCAAAAAAGTAAAAGCGCCATATGCCCACGTGAGGCAGACCTGAAAAGACGGGGCGGGCTCCATCTCTCGTCTGTCGTTTGTCGTCCATCGCCGTTCAATTGAGCTTCCTTCTCGTCTCGTCTCTCTCATATGACCTCAGGCCATCTGCCGTCTCGTCTTCTGCCTCGTGTTGTGTGCCTCGTTACCTTCTTCCCTTGTTGCCTTTTGCTGTCGCGCGTCGAGGCTTCCCCGCGTCCTTGGTTTCTGTTCGGGCTAGTGCTTGTCTGCCGGGACTACTCTTTTCCCTGTTGGGCCCATGTGGTAGTTCTGCCGTCCATCCTTCTCCTCGAAGAACCCGTCGAGCCCGTCCATCATTCAGTCGTCCCCGTGGTCCCCCGTAGGCCCCCGTGAGCACACCCCGTAGGGCCCCGGACCCCAGTACGTTCGAGGTTTCCCCTAAAGCTCTGTCCATCTCGTAGGATTCTTTTCTGGAAAAAGTGAGAAGAAAGAAGAAAAAGGCTCGTTCTGTTCAAGGTTTCCAAGGGTGGTCCACTCTCCTCATTGGCCACGAGGTGCTTGTCGGCCCCAGTCGGCCCCAGTTCTAGACCCAGAAAAAATAGAGCAAAAAAGAGAAAAACACACGAAAAGATGAGAACCAGTGGTGCCGCGAGACGACACTAGCGGCAGTCATTTTTCACCGTTTTTGGGGATGGGATGGTCTGGGGTGAATTTGGGGTCAATCCAGTGGAGAGACAGATTCTCAATGGTGCCTTTTCTGCGCCTCTTTGATGCACACCATTCTGCTTGGCACGGAGCCGGAGTGCCCCGAGACGCGACCCTTTTCTGTCTCTTGTCTGTCAAAGGGCTGCCACACTGTCGGAATTGGGGAAGAGCTACGAAACTATGTGCTGAACTATGCTCCAGACTATGCACGAAACAAGCAAAGAGCAGACAAACAAGTAGCAAAAGGGAGTCGAGGCAGTCGACCGCCACAGCAAAAGCTGCCCAAAGCCCACTGCAAAGAGGCAAAGCGGTACGAGGTCTCTCCTCTCTCCCCAGACACTCCGGTCGAGGGCGTCGTCTCGTCGTCACGATCTGTGGATTCCCCTCATTCCTTGTTTCTTCTCTTCGTATCCCCCTGTCCTCCGCACGTTACCCATCCATCGACTCCATTTTCTGTCGACGACCCCGAGGCGACAACCTCGTCAACGGGCACACACACCTTCCCAGAACAGACCACCACAGACCCATCGCGTGGACAGCTCGCGTTTGTCTGTGTCTTCGTGCTGCATGCAGTCCTGGAGGCCCATAGTTTTACCCCAGTCCGGGTTCCTTTATTCTACGACGGGGGGTAGTTCAAGTTAAGAGGAAGTGTGAGGGATCGCGTCGGAGCCGTTCTGGGGCATCCCGCAGATTTGTCTCTGTGTCTTGTGCCTGTGTCCCTGTTTCCTTTTGATCGCATTATATAACTACTCGTCGTCTCCTCCGACTTCGAAAAGAAAGTCTCAGATCATCACTCTCATCGACACTCTTCTTTCGGCGTCTTTCTTTCTTCAGCCTTTCATCTTCTTCCACCTCAACACACACCATGTCCGCAACACACAAGAACGAGAACGCCGAGGTCGAGTACGGCGACCGCACCTCGATCGACCAGAAGACAGGCAACATGGCCGTCGAGGGCTATGTGCCCGGCACCGACGAAGAGAAGCGCCTTGTGCGCAAGATCGACCTGTACCTGCTGCCGACCATCTGGCTGATGTACCTTTTGTCCTATGTTGATCGTACCAAGTGAGCCCCCCCCGAGCAATCCAATATCATATGCATCGCAGCATGCATCGCATCGTAACAATCTCTAACGGTGCGTAGCATCGGCAACGCCAAGATCGCCGGCATGGCCACCGACCTCGACCTCGACTCCAGCCGCTACTCCATCGCCCTCGTCGTCTTCTTTGTGTCCTACGTCGTCTTTGAGATCCCGCTCAACATGATCCTGGCCAGGACCCGCCCCTCCGTCATGCTGCCCACCATCATGTTCCTCTGGGGTTGCCTGACCATTGGCATGGCCTGGGTCCCCAACTACAAGGGCCTGATTGGTTTCCGTTTCGCTGTCGGTGTCTTTGAGGCCGGCTTCGCGCCCGGTGTCCTGATGCTGCTGTCCTCGTGGTACAAGAAGGCTGAGCAGAGCCGTCGTTTCGCCGTTTATATCTCGGCCGCGATTCTGTCGGGTGCCTTTGGTGGTCTGCTTGGTGGCGCTATCACCGATGGTCTCGACGGTGCCCATGGTATTGCTGGCTGGCGCTGGCTGTTTATTGTTGAGGGTGCCGCCACCGCTGGCTGGTCCGCCATTGCCTTTTTCATTCTGCCCGATTTCCCCTCGACCACCAAGTGGCTCAGCCCCCGCGAACGCGAGCTGGCCCAGCTGCGTCTGCAGAGCGACCACGCTGCCCGCACCGAGGACAATGCCGGCTTCGGGCACTGGGCCGCGCTCAAGCAGTGCATTATTACCTGGCGCGTCTGGCTCTTTGTCGTTGGCTACATGGCCATTGTCGGTTCGTCGACCCTCTCGTACTTTTACCCGACTCTCGTGGCTGGTCTTGGTTACACCGCCGACATGGCCCAGTACATGACCATTCCGATTTACGCTGCCGCTTTCGTCTGCAACGCCATCACCGGTATCTGCGCCGACCGCGTCCCCCGCTGGCGTGCCGTGATCCTGGTGGGTTGGATGGCCGTCGCCATGGTCTGCGCCATTATTACCACGGCCGTCTACAACTTCCGCGGCCGCTATGCGTTGTTGGTCGTCATGGCCTCGGCTCTCTGGTCCGCCAACGGTCTGGCTCTGTCGTATGCTTCTTCCAGCTTCTCGACCATGCCCCTCGAGGTCAAGGCCATTGCCCTGGCTCTGGTCAACGCCATGGGCAACCTGGCCCAGATCTACGGTGCCTATCTGTTCCCCTCGACCGATGCGCCCAAGTACATTATGGGCTTTGGTGTCATCAGCGGCCTCTGCTTTACGGGTCTGGCTGCCTATGCCTTGCTGCACTTTTTCATGCGCAAGCAGTCCGGCGTGTAAGGAAGGAGCTTGGATAGAAAAATGACTGGAAAGGAGAGGCCTGATTGGCAACATTTAAGCTAGTATCTAAAACGCAAATAATGAAACAAAACTTGTATATCTATCAAACATTGTGCACATACGCAAGAATAACAAAAATGGAAGAAAGAAATCAATTGTAAACTGTTCTTCTACTAATATTAACCAACGACACAAAGTCGTATTTATTTCCTGACATCCCCGGGGGTATCCACAAACATATACACCGACAAGACAACATACACTGACAAGACAACAGCGGCCGTTTAATGGAAACGGTTCTTGTCCTTCTGCACATCGTTCTCCAAGAAGACCTCGACTGTTTTGGTTAGCAGGGCTCGACAGTATGGTATAATGGAGAGAGTGATACGTACTCTTGTTGTTCATCTTGGGACCAATGTCGTTGGACAGTGCACAGCAGATCGTGCCAATCACACCAAACGCAATCGACACCAGACAGACCGTGCGCAAGCCCACCACGTATGTCTGCTGGAAAGCAGCGCCGGCTGCCTCGAGAATGGCCGTCGTGATGCCGGGATCTCGGCTGCCGTGCCGGCACCAATGGCCGTAATCAGCTCCGTGGCCATGGTCGAGTTGGCACCGGCAGCCATGGCCGCCTGTGGGATCAGTGTCTTGGCCTGGTGGCCCTGGACATTGGACAGAATCGCCAGATAAATGGACGACGACAGGGCACCGCCGGTCCAGCGAGCCACACCGGCCAGGGCACCCGAGATACCGAGCTCGGTCTGGGGGACACCAAACTGGATCCAGGTAATGGACAGCGTCTGGGCCCAGCCATAGGCACCCTGGGCAATGAACGTAAACACCATAATCATGGCCATGTTGTTGGGCTTGGCCAGGGCCAGCAGCGCACCAAAGAGCGTCATAATACCAAAGACGGCCGTGTACTGGATCTTCCAGTGGCCAATCTTGATACCAAAGAACCAGAGCAGCATCGACCCTGTGATGAGACCAAGGGCCTGAGGCAGAGTCAGCTGGCACTGGTACGACACGCTCGAATTGGCGTCGGTCCAGAACACGTTGATCATGGTCGGGTAGACTATGTTGACCGAGTAGAAGAACATGTTGACAATCATGCCCGAAATAAAGGGGAACAGGAACTCGCGGCCCTTGTCCTGTGCAAACACCTTGGGCGGCGCCAGCGGCTGCTTGAGGTTGCCAAAGTGTTCCCACAGGGCAAAGATGACAGTCACACCAAAGCCGCTGACAAGAAGACCAATGACGATGGGGTCCGAGGCCGGGATAATGGTCGTGTAGATGACACCAGTCAGGACGAGCGTGGCACCAATCGTAAACAGAGCCGCACCGAGGTAGTCCAGCTGCCTGACGGCCTCGTGCCAGGGAATACCTCTGGGGTGCTTCGGCGGGTGATAGAGCCAAATCAACAGCGAGAAAGAGATACCGACCAGGATGGCAGGCGTGTAGAACATCCACCGCCAGCGCTCGGCGCCCTCCGTGATGGAATAACGACCGACAATGGGACCGAACAGCACAGCGACCCAGGTGCTCGAGTCGGCAATCAGGATACCAATGTGACGGATGCGGTTGGGCAGCAGCTCTGGCAGAGCAAAAGCGGCCAATTGACACAAGCCAGCACCGACACCAATGAGGGCCGAGCCGGCAATGATAGCTTCCGTGTTCTTGGCGGAACCGATGACAATATAACCGATAAAAACAGAGACGTTGCCACTGATGATAAACCAGCGACGACCAAACAGATCCGAATTGCCGCCGAAAAGCATAAACGAGATGGCCGTGCACATGGTGTAGACCGTCGTCCACCACGCCGAGTTGGCCGAGTTGCCGAGTTGTGTGGCGATGAACGTCTGCGCCGCGCTAAGCGACGTGACCATCCAGAAAGAGAGACCGTACGAGCAGGAGAGGACCTAGCCAGTCAGTATGCGTAGCAGGCAGGGCGGATGAGCAGTATAGCTTGATCTGTTAGGGGGGGAGCACTCACTGTCACGACAATCCACGTTTTAAAGGTGACGACGTCGTCGTCGCGAGCTTCGTTGGGGACACCGCCGACGGGCTGCACGTCGACAGGCTGGGAGGTGTTTTCGACATCCGGGCCGCTGCTGTGATCGGCCCGCTCGGCCATTTCGACCTGCGTCTTTTCCTCCATGGTGGGAGGCAGTAGGGGGGTTGTCGTTTATGTGTGGGTGTATTGATAAAGGAAAGTAGAAATAAAAGAAAAGGGAAGGGCGAGCGGCTGCTCTTATAGAAAAGGAAAGCAGGCAATGGAAGCTACCAGGTGAAAGAGACCCTACTGAAAAGAAAGAAAATAAAAAATAAAAACAGAAAGGATCCGGGGTAAGGATGGGGGATTTAAATATAAAATAAAAACAAAAAGGAAAAAAAGGAAACGGACAAATTAGTACGAGGTGAGAGGAGGGCCTGGGTCTTGGGTCTCTTTGGTCTTAGGAAACAAGCTGGGGTCCGGGGTATGGTCCAAGAATCCCAAGACTTGCCAGGGCGAGGATCGGGGGGGTGGAGAGGATTGAGCTAGAGAGGGCGTGGAGGGGGGCAAGAGGTGTCAAAGGAAATCTGCAGCCGTCCCGCCGTCTTGGGACTGGACTAATCGATACTCTCGACCTTGCTGCCGTTTTATTTACACAGCATTTGGATTTATTGTTTTATCTCTACTCTTAGCTTCTTCTCGTCACGTTTTCCGAAGGGGATCACTCGCATCGAGGCCCAAGATAGGGCTGTGTGGAGAGAATGCTGGGCAATAGATGGAAGGAGGCGTGGCAGGACGATGATCCCTTGCATTTTGACAGATGTCCCCTGGCTGATCAAAAGACAAAATAAAAGGAAGGACGTGGGACAGTGAGACAATCAAGTTAGAGTCATGCGAGGGCCATATGGCAACAGATGGAGGGTGACGGATGGTCGGGGTCGTGGATGGAGGATGACAGGCTTGCAGGATGGGCAGGGCGGCGATGATTGTGCACTACGAGATATTGGGCACCAGAGACCAAAGACCAGAGTAGATCATCGGCGCGGATGCTCGCTCCTCCTCGCCGCCGTGTCAACGTCTCCTCTTTCCCCATACGCCACTAAGCACCACCCCGGATCTTGTGGGCTTGCGTTGGCTTTCTCCTTCGTATCTTTACCCTCTCTCGTCTCTCAAAAAGGGAGCTTGAAAAGCCACAGTTTGCCTCCTCCTTCTCGGGGAAGCTTCTCCACAGTCTAGGCCCGCATCCTCCGGTCGCTTGTCTCCATATCTTTCTGCTCCATTTATATGTTCAAGGACACTGTGACCGCTGGTCATTTGTTTGCTTTCTTCTTCTTCTGGAGATAGGGACTGCGTCTTTTTTGCGCCCTTGGTCCACAATGACGATGGCAGTGCAGGTGGTGTAGCATGTGATGATCAGAGCTTGTGTACAGTATGTTTAAAGCGACCTGTGAGAAAGATAGAAGGGCGTTTGTGCAAAGTAACGGCCATCAACGCAGTGAAACCAGGGGGCTCTGTGGTTGAGTCAGTGGTGGTGCTTGCCTGGCTGTCCTGTTCCTCAATGTGTACAGAGTACTGTCTTGGTATTATTCCACATAGGATTGTCGTCGTTTCAGACGGGCTCTCCCCTCAAAAAGCTTCTTTCAAAGCCACCGTTTTTTGTTGTGTGTTTCTGTGCAGATAAAATTTTGGAGTATCGGAGTATCGTAGTATCGGATGCCAGGAGGGGAGACAGGAACTAGACGCAAAAAGGTAAGAAATGGAGAGGAAGGAAGAGGGGAAGAGGAGAAGAGGAGAAAAAGGGTGGAGGGAATGCGGCTTATGGGCTTGTGGGTGACCAAGCACCCTCGCTCCCGGGTGACCTTAACCACCACGCAATGTGACGAACAACATCGAGTATTTTGTGGCCTCAGCATGTCGTCTGCCTGGCTGGCCACTGGCCATACATACTTCTTCTCGAGACATTGTACTAGGATTGTCTGCTTTGTGGAGCGCCGCCGCCTCCACAAGGAAAGTGGGCAACAGATCCGGGGAAAGCTTCAAAGGCGAGGCGAGAGCGAAGAAGAATAGCAAAAAAGTGCAAAAAAGTGCGGTCGTGGGACTTGGAGACTGGGGTAAAGTGGACAGCTCCACGTTTGCACTCAATCCTGCAGCTAATGACACGCTCCTACGACGTAAGATAGAACCATACCAATCTCGAATGGGGAAATTGTCGCCGCCTGCGTCACAGCTGGGTCCTTCATTTTTTCAGGGAGAATCGTGGAGAAAAAACCACGAGTTGTCCACCTGGAGTTCTGATCTCTTGCTATGGTAAGGGAAGTAATCACATTGATTTGAATTCGTGAATGGTGGCCAAATTTGCGTGATATCTTGAATTTTTTTAAAGCGTGTTGTGTGGTGCTTATGTTGACATTTCAACACGTGTAGAAATCTCAAATATTGTCTTTGATTCAATGTGAGACGCCGAATCATCGGCCATGGGCTAAAAAGCTACTGAAGAAAGGCATGCTGAGAAAAAGGGTGTCGTGACATGGTAAAAAGGCAAGGCGGTTGCTGGTAGGATACAATGGAAGGTACTTCTCGTATGGGCAAACAAAGGCGGTAGGAATAAGTCACTATCAAACAAAGAGCCGGCCCCTAAAACAGGGAACTATCACTCGGTCGGTCCTGCCCTACTTTTGTTTTCCAGTTCTCAACGATGCAAGTTCCCCTTCTGGGAAGTGCCGCTAACGGGTATCGATATACACCGAATACACCCAAATACGAATAAGAAAAGGAAAGAACGAGGGGCAAGGGATAACAAGAAAGGAAACAGACAAGAATAAGGAAAAGGGAAAAGGGGAAGGGGACGGTCCTTCCGTGCTCCAGCGCAAGATAAGCAATAACGCCCAGAGGCCGTTCCTTCCTGTCAAATGGTCTACGACCCCCGTGGGGTAAAAAGACGGTGGGCGCTTTGGCCCGCCATTTCACTCGAAATATTGTTTGCTGCCCAATGTGCAGTGCCTTTTTACAGAGTAATCTGGTCTTGGCGCTCCAGTAATGGCCCACTTTCAAAACGGACACCAAAAAAGATGAAGACGGATTGCAAAGAGCGGAGAGTTTGTGGAGATGGAGAGGAAGAGGGAGTTGTGACCTGCTGGGCAACTGGGGAAAGGGCGGCCGAGCGTGGAGAAGACGACCGTGAAAGGCAAAGTGGAGAAGGCGGATTGAGACATCTCATTGGCCGCCTTGGTCTTATTGGAACAACATAAAGGACAAGGCACACGGTAATTCTTACCCGGAAAATGAGGAGAACGTCAGAAAAGTTCGGAGTATCTTGAAAGATGGTGTGCAAAAGACTCCGAGAAGCCTGTAAACTGCAATGGAGCGATTCATTGCTTGCGGCTTTGTCTACTCAGCGGCTTTCACTGGGAGGATGGACTCCTGTCACACTATATCCCGGCACCCAATTTACGCGAGTAAGCGAACGGCAGCTTGTTTCTATTTTATGTATTCTTTTGCACTACGTACGTTATGGGTGATGTTCGCATGGTCGCGTGGGAAGCGCGTGCAGTTCGCATACAGACAACACAGCTGCATTAATAGAAAAGAAGAAAGCAAATGAGAGTGAGTGTCTCGACACATGTAGAAATGATCGGTGGAGGCCGAGATGCATTTGTGCATTTTCAACCTTACGGAAGCCGGGTACAAATCCAACACAATAAATGAAGCTATGCACATAATGTAAACGGATATGCTAACCCAAGCGATAGCAAAGGACAGCGTCCAAGATCTTTGATAGCGAGTTGGGTCGGAATGATCGAGAGTTGGAGATGAACTCGCCGCCCATCAGCTGAAATAAATGTGCTCGCAACACGACTACGGCTGAGATGATGGCCTCAAGATAGATTGTACCTCGAGACACACTGCCGTCCAAATAAGGAACTCAATATCGTAAGCAAACAAAATGAAGGAGGGCTGAGGCCTGTGGCCCTGGGTCTAGACCGGCCTGGCTTTCCCGGATACTCCTCCCCGACTCTCTCTTGTCTCGAATGGACAATCTCCAATAGACCGACTGAACAAATGTGTGACTTGGAGTGTGTTCAGGTGTGGGATAGGTTTTTGGCGAGTTTCTTTCATTGACTTGCCGAGCCTCCTCTTTCTCAATGAGCCTCCAAACATGCCCTCCTCACGAACTATTTCTGCGGCTGTCGTTTGCCTTTCGCGCAGGTCTACTTGGATAGAGTGGCGAGTCATTGGTAGCCACCGTGCTTGGGTCAGATGTTGCTGATGCGCACTTCGACTGTCACGTCCCTTGGTTGTCGTCGGGATGGAAGTCGCCGTTGGGACGAAAGTCATCGTCTGAGCGAAGACCATTGTCCCAATCATCCTGGAGAAACTCAGGATCGCCTGCAGCACCAGACATGATGGCAATACGCATGCACGCCCACTGGAGATCGATCAAGGCCTTCATCTTTGCAGCGTCCACCATTGTGCGAAGCACAAACGAGAAACAGTCGCCCGTTTCCACCAACCGACTCGTCCGAATGTTCGTCGCACCGATCACCGACCCGGCAGCGCCATAGCACTCAACCTTCTTCCACTCGCGTACCCATGTCTCGCTGTCGTCTTTCCGAAAGCAGCTCCGTCCACGCCTGTACACGGCGGCGCGCCTGCACCGGCAGCTCCAGCAGCCATTGTAACTGCAGCGTCACCTTGGCATGAGCGCCGACGTCCACAAGAGTGTTATCTCCGTTCATTCTCTCTTTCTCGACTTCCTCCGCCCGTACAACATCCACCCAGCGCAAGGCAAAATAGCCCTTGGATCAATATCTGCAGAGTCCGGCTCAGACACAGCATATTCCATGGGTGGTCGGTGCAGCCCGGCTCCCCAACTATACAGTGACCCTGATTGCTTGCAAAGAGGTAAGCAACGTCGAGGATCGTACAGAGACGGTTTACGCCCTTTTCGGTGTTGTTGGCTGCAAAGGAGAAGATGTGGCAGACTGGCAGACATCAGGGTTGCCCAGGCCCGTGACCAGGCAGGTATTGTTGTGGTGGGCTCGACACACGTTGGCGACAGAAGTCTGAGGCCGGGCCTGACCAGGTATCGATATTGTTGTTGTTGTTGTTGTCGACACCCAGCGGTTTTCATGACTGTATGATTGTTAGTAGCTGTCATATGGTCTTTTGGTCATCTGGTCTTTTGGGGGACATACAGACTCGGACGAGGGTCCCGACATTGTGTGAAAGGTGCTCAACGGACAAGGGGTCGTTTTGCAAATTTTGGCACAGAATACCCATGTCGCTTAGCGACAGGCTGAACACGACACTCGGTGTAAACGAGGATGTTCTGAAGGTAATGCGGCACCGCGTATATTCAGTCATTGCCTCAGTTGACTCTCGGACAAACAACAGCCGCTCCTCCATCTCGGCTTCATTGATCTATGACCACATACCTAATAACATACATGGTCCAATATATCGGATTCAAGTTCGGCAATACATGTGATTTGGTATTTGTGTCTTTCATTTTATTTTCTTGGACTTGTACGGTTCATAGCTGTTGACAGAGTATCTTCATTCACTAGGCGGTAGGCACTTTGCTCTCAATGTGCGTACCCCAAAAGCCCACTCAAAGTGATGATCTCGATGCCATCTCAAAACCGCTTGTATTCCGAAATGAAAACAAGATAAATAATGAAAGTATTATCGTGATTGGTTTACTCGGGGTTATTTTATCAAAACTTTTATGAATAAAATCGATATCGAGCTTTCCAGTTTCATTTTTTAATGTTTATGTTTTTAAAAAAAGAGTACTTTCATTGATCTTTTACACAACCTCTTTCTATTATCTCACGTAAAATCTCATGACTTATTTGAAACATGGTTAACTCATAAAAAATCTGCCAATCTTATTTATGTACACTAATCACTTCACATATCTTTTTGAATTTCCATCCTTTACTCGTAGTGGTTTGCCACCTTGAGGCCCTTGAAGACAAAGTCGGTGCCGGCCCGCTTGTCAATGACGGTCTTGTTGTGCACATCCTTGACACGCGCACGCACGTACTCGGTGCCCGACACAACCTCGCTCGTGTCGGCCTTGTCCTCCTCCGTCAGCAGACCCAACCGCTCCAGCAGCGGTGACGGCACGGGCTTCATGGGCGTGTGGTCACCGGGGCGGCTAAAGTAGAGCAGACCGAGACGGGGGATTTCCATCTGGTCCTTGGGCGGCGTGACAACGCGGTGGATGGTGGACTTGATAAAGCCCTTTGTGAGGAACGTGAGCGTGTCGGCGGCGTTGCAGGTGATGCCGCCGTCGACGGGGCGGACGTACTTCCAGTCGCCCTCGGGGGTGCGGATCTGGAGGCCGGCGACGTGCTGTGAGAAGAGGAGGGTGAGGGAGCCAAAGTCGGTGTGGCCGCCCTTGGAGTAGGCCTGGGCACGGTCCCACTCGTCCTGGGTGCGGACGTTGTAGATCATGTAGCGGAGGTGGTCGTCGGACACACGGTCGTAGTCGTGGGCGTCGGCCAGGTAGTTCTCGTCGGGCAGTTCGAGACGATGGCGATCAACACGAAAAGCTTGCGGACGACCTTTTCCCAGACGTCGCGGTGGAACTTGGCAATCTCGTCGTAGTGGGCCTCGACGAGGGCGTGGCGGCCAACACTGTCCCACTCGGGGATGGCCTTGGGGATGTTGAGCTAGACATGGAGCGTCAGCGACATGTCGTCAAGGTGTAAGTTCATTTGAATTTTAGGGACACGGGGGCCTACCATTTCAATGTTCTCTTTGACACCGGTGTCGCCGATCCAGCGCGAGTTCTCCCGGTAGCCGAAGTACTCGCCGTCGGCAAAGTTGCACGGGAACCGGCGCTTTTCCTCAAGCGGCTCCTTGAAGAAGGTGTTGCCAATGCTAAACTGGCGAAGCACACGCTCGTCGTCGATGCCCGTGTTCACCACGGACCAGAAACCCACACGGCTAATGGCATCGTACAGGTCGTGGGCCAGCTCTTCCTTGCCGCCGGGCTCCTCAAACTTGCTCAGGTCAATCTTGGGCAGGTCGGCCCACTCGAGCTGCTCCTTGGTCACGGCCGGACGGCTCCAGGGCTTGACAAGGACGGGTGTCTCGGGGCGGCAGCAGCTGCCGGTGTGTCGATTGCGCTGGGAGCCATTGTGTGTGTGGAAAGTAGTATGGGAGTGAAGATGAAAAAAAGTGTTGATGGAAAACTGCCAAGTGGATGTGGCTTCAGATTCTACCCCGTCCGTGCTTTTCTTTTTCAGCAGCGAGGAAGTACGACTAAATAAGGAACGATGGCGTGCCTCGGAGGGTTCTCGATGTTGTCGACGCTGTTTTACGAGGCTGTGTTTGGAGATGGGAAGCTAACTCTAAAGATGCATGGAAACTACGCGGACAGTAAAACAGCAAAGACAATAAGATGACAGCATCGGGCTCTACGGCATGGATTTAGCTGCCATTTTGAATTGGTCCGCAGGCAAGCAAGCTTCTCTGGATAATATGAATGTCCAGCACGTTTTGTGACGTTTTGACGTTGTTTTGGTCGGACCCGGCACGCGGGGAGGCATAGCTTCTTTAAACTGTCCGGACCGGGTAGCCAGCGCCGCCGTGATTGGCCGGGTGGGGCCCCGTTAGCGTTAACGTGCTTGCATCCCCATACAACGCCATTCTGGTGATCGTTGACGTGATGAAGTGTGGAGCTCATCAGACGTGAAGGAAGATGAGATTTCAAGAAAAAGCAGAAAAAAACAGAGAAATCAAAAAAATAATAATAATAATAGGTAAACATGGAGAAGATGTGGTCAAGGTCCATTCACTCTGCCTATTGTTTTTCTTTCTACAGCTGACCACGAGACGGACGGTACCACAATCTGTCACAATGGTCACAATCTGCAGCTATACGCCACAGGAAAATTTCACTGCTTAATGTTTATTGCGTCTTCTTCATCTCATCATCCATCCATTTGTTGTTGGCGATCTTTTTGGCACGGCGTATCTTATCTATCCTGCCATTGGCGATATAGATTGCGCTAGAACGCAGCCCATTTCACGGATAGAATCATCTCAGTCTCATAAGATTGCTTCATATGAAGTCATTTAATCCATCTTTTGATAAAAAATATCATGGAGGTTTATCATGGAGCTTTTATATTGGACCAAGCCAAGCTTCCTGGTCAGCGCCGTGTCCGACAAGCTCAACTCCATCTTAGTTTCAGCACGAGTCAGGCCGATTTTCAGCCACCCGTCACGATCTAGGCACGGTAATTCTTTGCCGTACAATCATGAAGCAAATAAATCTAGTTTCAATCCTCTATCGCCTCTTTTATTCTTGCTTTGGACTCACCGTGTTGCCGTACCGGTCTGTCCACCCCACTTCAGGCGGTTCTGGTAGCAGTAGGTTGAAAAGGCGTGCTCAAATCGATGTAACAGATCGGCACTGGTGAGCAAATCCTTGTCCACTTGGCTCTAGACCCCCCCGACAATTTCCTCTTTAGGCCACTCTGCCTACGCTTTCTTGCCTGGTTCTCGCAAGAATCTGCTGCACTTAATGTGTGCCATCCAGAGGCTGAATCACGCAAGGCTGAAGGAATGTCTAGCCACGCATCTTGACGGGGCCCTTTAAGTATTTTAAGTCTCTTATGGAGCACAACGATAAGATAACCACCAAAAACAGCACATTAAAACCGTCCGCTTAACCCTCCGCATAATGGTCCGCAAAAAAGGTCCGAGTCATGGGCAAGAATGGTCCGCGCATGACCACGATCTAATTGGCCAGATATTGTGTCCCTCAACAGCTTTGGATACGTACAACAGCTGTCGTACAAGATGGTCTAGTCTTGGCCAAGAAAAAAAATAAGAAAAAGAGAACGACATACGAAAAACGTGGTTGAAGGATCGCATGAACTGACAGCCCTACCACGAGTCTTATATTGCCAATCACCCGTCTCCTCTTCTTTGGATGGCAGTTGATTTTCCAAGACAGATCATCTCACCTTTCTTTTCGACTTCAACACACACCAACAATGGCTGAAGATTTGTCAGAAAAGAAGTTTGGCGGCGTGGTCGGCGAAGAACCCGTCGTCTTTACGGCCTCATCGTCGTCTGACGACAATGGTGTGGCCGAGCGTGCTGCCTCCGACATCGAAGTCGATCCGGCCTTTGCCAAGGCCGCCATCCGCAAGGTCGACTACTGGCTCGTCGGTTTCTACTCGCTCGTCTACGTTTTCCGGGTCATTGACTCGGCCAACTATTCGAACGCCGCCATTATCAACTTGGAGTCGGGCACCGGCATCAAGGCCGAGCTTAACCTCAACGCATCACAGTGGGCCTGGACGCTGTCCATATTTTCCTACAGCTACCTGATCTTTTGAGCCGTCCAACACGTTGTTGCTCAAGATCTTCAAGCCCTCACGCTGGATGTTCTGTCTCATCTTCTTCTGGGGCGCCGCAGCCTGCTCATCGGCGGCCGCCCAAAACTTTGGTGGCATGATGGGTGCCCGCTTCGCTATTGGCGCCGCCGAGGCTGGCTTCTATCCCGCCGTGCTGTACCACATGGCCTTTTGGTACAAGCCGTCTGAGCTGCCGAAACGCATTGCCTTTTTCTACTCGGTCGGTCAGCTGTCGAGTGCCTTGTCCGGTCTGCTGGCCTATGCCGTCAGCTTTATGGACGGTCTCCAGGGAATCTCGGGATGGCGCTGGCTCTTCATTATCGAAGGACTGCCGGCCATTGTACTGGCCTTTATTGCCCTCTTTTGGCTGCCCGATTACCCTGAGTCGGCCAAGTTCCTCAACGAAAGGGAGCGCCAGTACTTGAGCGCCCGCATGGACAAGCGGGCACCGACGGGCTGGGGCAAGAACTGGGACTGGGCGTCTCTCAAAAAACTGTTCAAGGACCCGACGTTCTACACGTTCAATGTCTACTGGATTGGCCACGGCATTGGTGGTTTCGGTATCAGCTATGCCCTGCCGACGGTCATCTACCAGCTGGGCTTCACCTCCACCACCAACTCGCAGCTGATGAATATTGTGAGTACACGCCTTGTCTTGAATTCTTTTTTCTTTTGTTTTTTGTTGTTGTTTTTATCTAACAATGTCCGCAGCCACCTTACGTTGCCACCTTCATCTTCCTCAATATCATCGGTATCCTCCTCCAAAAGAAAATTATCCGCCCCTGGACCACGGCTGTTGGTAGTAAGTGTCCTCCTTCAAGACATATTGTCAAACACAGCACCCACGAACGAATCCCACTAACATATGCCAGTCGCCTCCACAATTATTGTTTGCTACATCATCCTCTTTACCGTCTCCAACTCTGTCGTCAAGTATATCTTCTTGATAGTCGCCATCTCGTGTACTGGCTCTGCCTACCCTGTCATCTGGCCCGAACGCATGCGCGCTCTAGAGGGTACTGTCTCGTCGGGTGTCGGCATTGGCTTCACCAATGCCATGGCCCAGTTCAGCGGCATTGCTGGTCCCCATATCTACAGCACCGTCTTTGGCCCGTCGTACCATGTTTCGTACGGCATCTGCCTTATCTTCTTGGTCGTCGACATTATTGCCCTGTTGCTGTCGTGGTACTTTGTGCACCGCAAGGACAAGAGGGTGGCTGCTCTGGTGGCCAACGAGGCAGAGACGGAGGAGGCACCCAAGGTGGCAGTAGTATGAACTAAATGTGAAGTTGAAAACGAGAATAGCGTGAATGAGGGAGAAGACATGTTTTTGGGTTACAAAATAGAAAGCGTAGTATTTTTAACGTTTACAAGAGAAGTCTCCTACTTTACTGTATCCCATCGCGGTACGTGCATGTATCGTTCTACCGTGCCTTCTTTAAAATAAGATCAACACGCAGTTTCAAAAAACAAACTTATCAAGATACATACGTCTGTTTATATCAACTTTATGGAAGGAAAACTGTAAGGAGAAAAAGAATAGAGCGGTTAAAGCCCTTCGATTTTGAGTGACCTTGGCTATGCCAGCATGTGCCAGATTGGCTGTGTGTCGTGACAGAGCACGTGGTATCAAAGTAGAATGTAAAACGACCCGACACGGTTTGACAAGCAATACAGTAGGACTGGGGCGACTGGCGCCAAGAGTTCGCACGGACATGAGAGAACAAGCTACCGTGGACTTCGCCTCGCAGCCTATTGTAACTGAGCACAAATGGGCCTCGTCCCTTTGACAGTCATAATGAATGTCTGTGTCTGGTATCAAAATTTTATGATTTGCTGATCCTGAGAATCTCCTCAACGGACGTAAATCTTAAGCTTATTCCAAATCGGAGGTTCCCCTGGTTGTGGGAGGGGAAAAAAAGGATCGCATTGTGTCCATCACTGTCAAACAGCCTCGGTCGAAATATATTGCTTTTTTACCTGTCGGGCCCAGCTCTTTCTTGATGTTCTTTTTTTCTCTAGCAAAGCGTCTGTCGCCGATGATCAAATACTACGTGCTCTGCATAGTGTTGGGATTTTACTGGCTCGATGCGATTGGCGGCTCGAGGCTGTGGATAGGCAGCACGGAGTTTATCAACCCCAGACGAGTTTCGAACCGGGGTCCCATGCGATGTGCTTAACGCCACGGAGTACCAAATAAGCAACCCCTGGGCGAGTAAGATGTCCGGCACTCGCGACTCCACGAGGCTTGGCCAAGCGTATTCATACTAACCATTTACTTCGTAGGCACGGGCTGGTCGAATAGAGCACTCTTTTACTTGTTAGGGCATCAAAACGGTGTCAGGCTGCTTTCCAGAACATGCCAGATCCAAAGCGCCCGATTGGCTCGCCACAGAGGTCGTATATATTCAATCTCCTGTTTCACGACGCCCCTCTCCATATTTTGACGTTGGCGTTTAGACAGGCTCAGCCTCAGTCTCAGTAGCAAGAGAAATAGCGATGCTTGTCACAGGTGATCCCCCCTACCAAGCGAAACAGGTGTATGTGGCATGCTTACGGAGTATGTTCGTGACTTTTACCAAATATGATCACTGTGCCGAGGCTCGTAGCTTTTTTTTCTTCTTTTTTTTTCCTTCTCTCTTGATACTCTTCATACAAAAAGAGACATGTCGTATTCATCTTATCCGGATACATAAAGGTTGTGATGCGCTCAATGGTTTTTCTCCTGACAGTCCCATCTGAAGTCCCCATCAGTCCATCCGAAAGACAAGATTCCAAACCTTGCAGGTCAACGTCAACAATCATCTCCAAAGCATCACAATGAAGACGGGTCTCTTCTTCTCCGCTCTGTTCACATCGGGTGCGCTGGCAGCACCACTTGTCGAGCTCGAATCGGATGCCGCCCTTGTTTCCAAACGGCAGACGAACTTTTTGTCCCTGGTGGAAAAAGTTCTTCCCCACCGATGTGTCCCTCAACAATACTAGCACACGCCGAGACTAAGGTCATCACGACAGCTGGATCTGCCCTGGCCAAAGCGGCCGGGCATCACCACCACTCAAAAACGACGTCGGTTCGGGCGCAGCATGCTCCAGATATGACCATTGTCTTTGCTCGCGGCACAACCGAGCCGGGCACGGTGGGTGTCCTCGCTGGTCCGCCCTTCTTTGATGCTGTGAAAGCACAGCTCGGGTCCGGCACCACCCTTTCTGTGCAGGGCGTCGACTACCCGGCCGACATCCCCGGCTTCTTGGAAGGTGGTGACAAAGCAGGAAGTCAGACTATGTAAGCCTCCCAGCCGCTCTCTTTACTCAGTATGTACTCCATACAGTCGTGTCACTCACTAACATATACAATTAGGGCCAACGACGTCTCTGCAGCATTGGCCGCATGCCCCGACACCAAGCTTTGTCATGGCTGGCTACTCGCAAGGTGGACAGCTTGTTCACAACGCGGCCAAGCTTCTTCCCGCAGCGACGATGGCCCAAAGTCAACTCCGTGGTCATCTTTGGCGATCCGGACGATGGCGAGGCCGTGACGGGTGTCTCTGCCGCCCAGACCAAGGTGATCTGCCATGCGGGTGACAACATCTGCCAGCATGGCGACCTCATTCTGCTTCCTCACCTGACATATTCCCAGGACGCTGCCACCGCTGCCCAGTTTGTTTGTGGCTGCTGCCAGTTAAGCTGGAGAAGCTCGGTGTTTATGACGGATTTTCTTTATTTATTCCAATTTTTTTTTTTTTTTGGTTTGTAGGCTTTGGTGTATTTTCGTTTCATCATATGAGCTGGTCTATTACTTTTGTACTTTTAACTTTCGTAAAATTTGAACTGGATTCAACCGCAATGTTTTTTACTCACTGCAAAGGTGGAGGGACTCATTGGGAACCATTGGAACTCTCGAGGTTGTATCAGCCAATCGTGTCATGGATACCAGTATATCTGCTGTGTCATATTCAGCATGGAGGATAATGACCATATTCAGTCCATCTAAACTCCGATGAAGCGCAGTTAATAAGTACCTCTCAAGAGAGTATATCTTGCTATGTGAGTATTGTTCTCAAGATTATCGTTTTAGGAGAACAGCTCGGCAACAACTCGTCTGCTCTTACTACCAACATTCATTTCACGCTCATTGCATCACAATAAACGTTGTTATACCAACCGAATAACCTCACCGCCTCCCCTACAAATCGCGACCCGACTTTGGGGTGCACTAGTTCGTTTACCAGATAATGCAAGAACTGTTTATTAACGCTTATGTAGGACACGCCGTCGCCCTCGTCGACGCTTTTAGTAATCGCCGAGAAAATTACCCAGTAAAACCCGCCCAAGACGCTTTTTTCGCGCATCCGCGGCTGCATAAGCTAGTCCAACTTTAACTAACGGCAACTTTTAGTGCCAGCAAATACAAGAACAGCGAGGATGCCCGCGAGCTGCGCGAGGCTATAGTCCTTTGCGAGAATATAGTTAAGCTTTTACGGGCGACTAAGTGGCCTGACTTGAAAGAGGTGGAAACATGTTGGCATTTTATAATGACTATTATACGGTGATGATCTCGGCGACAACGAAAACGAAACACGTCCATACAGATCGCATATTAATCTTAATCTTAATGCTAATGTTAATTATATTTTAGAGGAAAGGTGTGGAAATTGCGGAACCCAGTGTGGCTCTCGGTACACCTACCACACTGGGAATCCAGAACACCCTTTCGCTTTTGTTTTTCTTACTGTAACTGTTTTTTCTGGCCACGTTTTGTGTTTTCTTCATATAAAACAGAGACCAAGATCAGCCGGTGACTTCTAGCGCGTCTTCTTCGTGTATTAGCAACGAGACTACACATGCTACCTAAGGCTACGAGTATTACGTCTACTTTCCATCTAAAAATTGGCGAGTTAGCAGTTGACGAAACTGTTGCAAGGCTGATGCGATGAAAATATTTCTGTTTTAGGGTCTGTTTGCTGATTGAATGTAGGATGTGGTACCAGACCTGCGGGGCCATAACCCCGCTTTTTGGTGTCATGCGATTCGTCATCGAAGAAATACGAGCACCCGATTCGCCAGAAAGCAACGCACAACACATGAGTAATTTAGTTTGTTTTTACGCGGACACATGACCAGAGCCTCGCCTTGAACCTACCACACGACACGTGTTATAGTGTCAAAAATAGAAAAGGGCCTAAATATATATAAACTCTTTCTTTTCTGGCCTTTATCTATCCTTTTCAACTTTGTGCATTGTTATCATACAAAGAGTTCCGTCCCGAAAAAAAACCGAACGGCACCGCCCCATCAACTGCAAACATACGACAAACCCGTTCAAAATGACGATACAAGCAGCCATCATGGCCGATGACGACAGCAGCATTGCCGGCACGGAGTTCACGACGAATTCGACAGCTGTGTCAGTGGCATCCGAGCCATTCGACTTTAACAGCCCTCTCTACCGTCCCATCCCAGTCCCAGCGACTGTGGTTCCATACAGCGATGATGCCACCAAGACCACAACCGAAAACAGAGCCCGACGAGGCAGAACACTACAGATTGTCGAAGAAAACAGGACCAGTGCGCAAGGTCCACCGCCGCCTGCCGCCCTGCACGAGGCCGTGCTGTCCTGACGACCGCGCTCGAGACGCTCATCACCCGATGCAGCGGCCTCCCGGTCCCAGAAGCCGCGGCGGCGTGCCGTATCTACAATGCCAACAACGGCTATACCAGCCTGATGAGCGAGAACAGAAGTCACCGGACCGTCGTTCTGCGGCGGAAAAAGGAGGCGGAAAAGGGCCATCAACGGGCGATGAATGCTTGTGAATATGCGCCACGCGCTGCTGGTGCTGACGGAAAGGAGCGGCCACGACGGTCCGCATGGCAATGGAGACGCGCAATCTGGCAGTCTCGCAGGGCCTTCTACTGCCTCTTTCGGTCCTGGGGGACGAGATGAGCGAGATGAACCAGAATTAACGAGACAAAAAACACCGAACGCGACATTTTCTGGCGTTTCTGCAGCGCGGCCCAAAAGACTTGACTAAACAACCAGGATTCTGCTCCGGCTGTGTCGGTCCATTACAGAGAACAGATACCCGTTGGAGTGCATCATGGAGCTTGCTTGGAACAACATCTATACGTTCTTCGGCATAATGTCGGCCGTGGGAGATGAAGGCCCGCGTAGCAGTGGGCTGCCGTACGAGCTACGCGAGGCCGCAAACTGCTCCCGATCGGCAACTAATGCCATCACGACAGCGGTCAACAACAAGAAGAACAGCAAGGAAAACGAAGACGCTGCTAGAGAGGCCATCAATCACATGGTCACCCGGCTCATTACTCTAGCTGTCAAGGACACAGCCTCCCACGCTGAAGGTCTGCCAAGACAGCGATGAAAATCATACAGTGGCAACGGCCGTTCCGGGGCGTCGTCTCCCAACTGACACTGTGGGCCACCGGACGGACGAAGGGGACGCAGGCCCCAGGACGACGACGACGAAATGTTATGGCAGGCACTGGCGGCCTGTGAGCAGGCAGTTGCAGCTTCTGAGGCAGCAATACGGCCCTTTATAAGTAAGGCGCGACTAGCTTAAGTGACTGTACAGTTTGAAGAGAAAAAATAAGTTGGAGAAGAAGGAGCGATCGATCAAAGAGCACAGAGATTGAGATAGGAAGGAGCAATAGGCGGGCCAACCATGGGAATCATGGGACATCAAAAACGCATTCGTGACTTATTTACACGTATTCCGTCCGACCTTCAGCCACGACGATTCCAGCCTCGACACCCCGACCTCCCAATCGCACCACAACAACCGCCTCCCTCCTCAACCTTGTTCCCGGCCGACCCCTTCTGCCAAGATGGCTACTTTCTCGTATGTAATATTAGGTGGCTTGTGCTCAGTGACAGGTCCGGGTTGGAGCCTCAGTGCGCAATATACAGCTAATATTTAATGGTCATAACAGTTAACTTATATTTATCACCGCGACTTACACGACAATCCCGTGCAAAAACGTTTCATCTCATATTTGATTTACCGCTACTTTTACACGACAATTCCGCACAAAACGTTTCATCCCATATTGTCAACTAACATGAACAAAACAGCGAGAACGTTGGCTTTGTCGTCAGAGTCTCCGTGGCCCATGAATACAAGTGTTGATGTTGCGTTGTCAGAGACGTTGTCCAGCTGAAGAAGCTCTCGTACGTAGTCGATGCCTAGTTGCCCTGGCATCTGTTGTTGCGGGTTGTGTTGTGAAAACACGTCGTCGTCTTGATTTGGTGTGTCTTCATCCGCCGAGCCCGTCCCATCAAAAATTACACCGTCAAACTCCGTCTCGTCTTCAACATCTGCTACAGCGTCAATCTCATCTTCAATCTCTTGTTGAAACGGCAGCCAGCCACTCATCCCGACAAAGCCGCCAATCGGCTGCTCCAACGCCAAAAGACAGATAAGAGCCATTGCACACACCCGGCTCAGCCAGCCGAGCACAATGTTTTCCCTCGGAATGCCAGCGTCGCACTCGTGCTCGATGAGGGCCAAAATCTCGGCAAACGACTCGCGCAGCCCCGGAAGCTGCTTTTCGTTGCGGTCGGACCGATCGTCGAGTGAGGCAACGTCGAACCACTGCGTTAGCATGGCCCGGCCGAACGCCGTCGCGCGCCGGCGCCGCGCTGTGGGGAAGACAAACTTGGCTCCCGGGAACCGCGCAGGGAGGCCAAGGCCATCCGAGCCGACCCCTGTCTCCAGAATTGCACGGCCGAATTTCTCGCCATTAGAGCCCAGGCCGTGAAGGAGGATAAACGTGTGGGTGTGGCGTGTAGTGGGCTCGACAACAAATGGCGCGGGTGCGGGAGCACGCCGGCCCGATGCTGGCTGTGTCCCCGCGGTGTCGAAGTAGAGAAAGTAAAGCAACAGATAGATTTCGCACAAAAGACGAATATAATTTGTTGATCTGTTATAAAAACGATTCACGCATGCACTAGATAGAAAATGAACATACATACATAAAGGCGTCAATGTGATATGTGAATGTGTGAAATTATCCAGTCGATGGCATCCCAGAATTCCATCAATCAACGTCGGCTCCCTCTCCCATCAACAAGACATTTGTTAACGTGAAACGACCGGTCTGCACAGTCTTATTGGCCAGCGCCAAGAGCTACCCGGGCTTTGCTCATACGACGTACTCGAGGACAACGATCTAAAAGATACGGCCTTCCCTTCTGGGTGTTTGTGCTAGTCGAAATAGACTTACGTTGGAGCTTTCGTTTCTTATCTGTTATCCCCCACAATATCCGCAGCACAGAAGCACAGTAAGGAGTACACAGTCGAGACAGTACGGCAGAATCTCAGGAAATCTGCAGTGTGCTAAGTGAAAAACGCGGCGGGGAAAAAGATGTGCAGGCTAATGCAGGCCGCGCCACCCGGCCGAGCCGGCCGTGCATCAACTCCGCATGTGGGTTTTTTAAAGTGTCTTTTGCTAGGTGTGTCTTCTGTCTTGGCTCCAACACGCCCATGCCCCCGCAGTTGATGAATGGCAGAATTGAAGGGCAAAGCAAAGGGCAAAAGGAGGTTAGGAGAAAGGTTGAAATTGTTCAATCACAGAGTTAGTCCAAAGCACATTTTGACTTGAACAAAAAGTACGAGGTGATACGTCGTACTGAGGGAGACAATTCTCCGCTTCTTGGCCACCATCTTTTAATCTTTTGCTGTCTTTTTTATCAATCACGGAAAGCAATGCAAATTCTTGCCCAGTCACGCCTGTTCGTGTCTGCACGTCTGCACGTCTGCAGGCTGAAGTAGCATTTTGCAGTACTTTCGTACTTCTTTCTCCCGTTTTATCACACTGACTAGCTCGATCGAGCGGACGTTAGACATTGAACGTTGAACGGGGCCGTTAGATGGACGGACGGACTACGCCCTGCCCCGTTTCTTTTCCCTGGCTTTCTGCAGCTCTTCTCCAGGTTTCTTTCTCCAGCTTTCCCCAGACTCTACACGCAAGTATAAAAATAAACATCTGCCGGGGTACGCAACAAGGAGCAAGCAACAGATTCCTTAGTATATGCGGGCTAGTGTGGACATTCTCCTGTTATCATGTCATATTTTGTCCAACGTTCTTGTTTTTTTATTGTATTTTACGCAAACATGCTACAAGGCCACGCGGTGAATGTGCAGAATAGACGACGGATAGCCCAGCAAGGCAGCTTCCATGAGAAGCAGCTTTCCCCGCGTTTAAATTCCTCGCAACTTGATACTCGCAAAGTGTTATTATCCGTCTACGCTATCCACTCTCTTCACGACTCGTCACTTTTTGTCACTCCTGAATTGCGGTTCCGCAAGATACGACGTGCATAAAATGTCAGAAAAAGAGGAGAACGACACGACACAACACAACACAACGACGACAAGAAAGGAAAGCAAGAAGTGAGATGCTAACACGGTCCGAACATGGTTGAAAATGCCACCATACGAAGCTATACACAGAGCTCAAGCTATGGTACGACTAGAGCTTTCCCCATTTTCCTCCACTCCGTCTCTCCACTTTTGTCTACTCGTGGTCATCTGCCGTCGCGTTTCTGTCGGCGTCGAGGTCGACACGATCCTGCAACACTCAATGCGAGCTGCAGGCTGCAGATTAAAACGGCCGCGTCTGTTGGTTCCTGTGCTTTCTGTTGCTTCATGGTGTGGTTAAAAGTCGATCCTGACGTTACACCTGCAGGAAAGAGGGGAAAGTAAGACAACATGGACCACCAAAAAAAGAAGGACAATCCGGGGCAACCATGAACAGGCCTCGCCAACAATGATCAGCCTTGGTCGACCTTGGCCGACCTCTGGCCAGCTCTAGACGCACTTCCTTCACACCATCTCGCCAGGTCCTTGGCGCGTCCGGGCGGCCGGACAGGATGAAACTCGGGCATCGCTCGGTATCCGGCGTTGAGACGGCGACGAATGCGGTAGTCAACAAACATCTCTTTCTGTTTGAGAAGATCAATTGATCAAAACAACCCTGATCTCACCTCTTGCTCGTCCTTGTTCAAACAAAACCATGCTCCTCGAGCTCGTTGAACTCCTCGACCTCCTCTTTTTGAGGTCATTTTCTCTCCTCCCCGCGTTTCGTTTCGTCTCCTTTCTCGTGCATCGGCACGACTCAGCCGGACGTGCATGTTGGATGCTTGATCGTTTGCATATCAATGGTCAATGATGAATGCTCAAGATGAAGTTGGCCACCGATGGTATCCGGTAGATATGTTTTGTGTATTGGCATTACCATTTCTGTTTGACCCCCGCATCTGCGTGCCGTCCGGTGGAAATGTATCTTTTTGCGTCCGGACTACGGCCGTGGGATGTGTAGATGGTAGTGGACAACGGTGTATTGACACTTGGTTCTGTACCTCGTTTCCCCTCTTTCTCCTTGTTTATCGGTCTCCTTTCTTCCTTGGCTCTCCTCCGCCTCTATTCGTCTCCTTGTCTCCTCGTCTCCTGCTCCTTCTCATCCGCATCAAGGTCAGTGTGCATTCTCATGACAACAAGAAACGTGTCAAAAAAAGGACCATGGAGATACGCCGGGCGGTACAATGTTCATCTGGAAACGCGGGGAAGCTGTCGAGGAGGAGGTGGTCAGCATAACTTGCAGCTTTGCAAAAGCATGGCCACAACGGCCAAGGTCTCACAGTCCTCTCTCTCGCTCTATGCTAAGGTCGATGTCCGACTTTGACAGCCAACATCAAACATCTGTACAAGTGTAAATTGTGTATAAATAAGTCCCGTTGTCCTGTGAGACACCTCGACTGTTTCTTTTATTTTTTTCTTTCCACCTTCATAGCAGGCTGTCTGGCCTTGCCTCACTCTTAAACGCACCCTTTTATTATTTTGCTTACTTTCCCTTCCCCACCGTCATCATGAGTCTTCCCGACGAGTTTGACATCATTGTCTGCGGCGGCGGCAGCTGTGGCTGTGTCGTGGCCGGCCGCCTTGCCAACCTCGACCACAACCTCAAGGTGTTGCTGATTGAGGCCGGCGAGAGCAACCTCAACAACCCGTGGGTATTCCGCCCCGGCATCTACCCGCGCAACATGAAGCTTGACTCCAAGACGGCTTCGTTTTACGAGTCTCGCCCGTCCAAGTGGCTTGCTGGCCGCAAGGCCGTTGTGCCCTGTGCCCATATTCTGGGTGGCGGCTCGTCCATCAACTTCATGATGTACACGCGTGCCTCGGCCTCGGACTATGACGATTTTCAGGCCAAGGGTTGGACCACCGAAGAGCTGATCCCGCTCATGAAGAAGCACGAGACGTACCAGCGGGCCTCGCACAACCGTGACATTCATGGCTTCGAGGGCCCCATCAAGGTCTCCTTTGGCAACCACACGTACCCCATCAAGGATGATTTCCTCAGAGCATCGGAGTCGCAGGGGATCCCTACCGTGGACGATCTCCAGGACCTGGTGACGGGCCACGGTGCCGAGCACTGGCTTAAAGTGGATCAACCGCGACACGGGCCGCCGCAGCGACAGTGCCCACGCGTACATCCACGCCACCCGTGCTGTCCACTCCAACTTGTACCTGGTCTGCAACACCAAGGTCGACAAGATTATCATCGACGACACGGGCCGTGCTGTCGGTGTGCAGACGGTGCCGACCAAGTCGGTGAATCCGGCCGGTGTCCAACCGCGCATCTTCAAGGCCCGCAAGCAGATTGTTGTTTCGGGCGGCACGCTGTCGTCGCCGCTGATCCTGCAGCGCTCTGGTATCGGTGACCCGGCTAAGCTCAAGGCGGTGGGTGTCGAGCCTAAGGTCGACCTGCCCGGTGTCGGCCTTAACTTCCAGGACCACTACCTTACGTTCAGTGTGTTCCGGGCCAAGCCGGATGTGGACACCTTTGACGACTTTGTCCGTGGCGACCCCGAGCTTCAGAAGAGTATGTATCCACCCTCTGTATTCATATGAATTATGTGTCATGTGTCAACACTTGCTAACGCTCGTGTCTTTTTGTGCAGAGGTCTTTGATGAGTGGAACCTCAAGGGCACGGGCCCGCTGGCCACCAACGGCATCGACGCCGGCGTCAAGATCCGCCCCACTCCGGAGGAACTCAAGCAGATGGAGGCCTGGCCGACGCCGCACTTCAAGGACGGCTGGGAGTCGTACTTCAAAGACAAGCCCGTGATGCACTACTCGGTCATTGCCGGCTGGTTCGGCGACCACATGCTCATGCCCCCCGGCAAGTTCTTCACCATGTTCCACTTCCTAGAGTACCCCTTCTCCCGTGGCAGCACCCACATCACCAGCAAGGACCCGTATGCCGTTCCGGACTTTGACTGCGGCTTTATGAACGACGAGCGCGACATGGCACCCATGGTCTGGGCTACATCAAGTCACGCGAGACGGCCCGCCGCATGGACGCGTATGCCGGTGAAGTCGAGGGCATGCACCCATTCTTCGACTACGACTCGCCGGCCCGCTGCCACGACTTGGACCTGGCCACCACCAAGCAGTATGCCTTGCCGGGCAACTTGACGGCCGGTATTGGTCACGGCAGCTGGTCGTCTCCGCTGGCCCCGGCTGAGAAGCTGCCCAATGCGTCGACTCTGTCATCCAACCGTGTCGAACTCCGTGACGATCTGCCGTATGCCTCCAAGGACATTGAGGCCGTCGAGGAGTGGGTCAAGCGCCACGTCGAGAGCACCTGGCACTCGCTGGGTACGTGCTCGATGGCACCGCGCGAGGGCAACAGCATTGTCAAGCACGGTGTGTTGGACGAGCGCCTGAACGTCCACGGCGTCAAGGGACTCAAGGTGGCCGATCTGTCCATCTGCCCCGACAATGTCGGCTGCAACACGTACTCGACTGCCTTGCTGATCGGTGAGAAGGCGGCCGTGCTTGTCGCTGAGGATCTTGGCTACTCGGGCGACGCTCTGGAGATGAAGGTGCCGACGTACCATGCTCCGGCGAGACCCGCCTGAGCTACCGTCTCTAAGTCAGTTAAGAGGTGGATGATGACGATTGATGTTCTATTTGTTCGCTGTTGGTATTTCGTAGTCGTTTCCTGTCGATTGTATGTATTTTGTCCAAATTGACGGATTGTTGATCTTATTATTTCCGATGCGCTGTATTCGTTGACATGAAACTGTATATGTTGGGATCGAATTGTGAATATGTTCCCTAGTATCTTTTCATTAACGTGTACCTGGTCCCGTGTCGTCGTCGTTGCTTTCGTCCAAAGTATATGGGGGCCCATTGTCATCCCATTCGCCGTTTTGTTCATCCCATGGCTGGCCGTTGTCTGATTGTTGATACTCCGCCCAATCCTCGGACTCGTATTCAATTTCTTCTTGATACTCCTGTACATCTTTCTCTGTGAGGTTGGCAAACCCCGCCATGGATGCGTTCTGAACGAGGATCCATCTGATCTCCAGTAAATCCACCGAAGGCAGTTCTCCGGGGTCGTTGGCCGTGATAGTAAACACGTCGCCAGACTCGATCGGTATACCGCTTGCTCGGTGAGCCACGTGGTTGCTGTCACTCCCGTCGCATTTGATGCTTTCCATCCCATGTTCGAGAATATCCCGCGGCTTGTATGGTCCTCTGGGCAGCCAGTAAAACTGCACCCGCACAGAGTGCGTTGCCACCGCCTCATCCGAAGTGGTCAGCGGCTTCAGACCAAAGCATGCGTCGTTCCAGAGTGGGCTCAGGATGCGGTTGAGGCACAGTCGGTTGCGTGGCGACTCAGTGATCGTTTCTTCGGCAAGGATGCTGGTCCATCGTTTTGCATCGGTTTGTGGCCAAAGATTGGTGAGCTTGGTGATGCTTTTGAGTGCTGCACCGCTTGCAGCAGATGTAGGGAATATGTGTGCAGCCTCGGGGAGTGCCAGTCCCGTGAGGAGGCACTTTCCCTTGTCACGGGCGAGTGCAGGTATGACTGGGTCGATGCTCACACGCTGGCGTTTCGCAGGAGGTGGGTTTGGGCTTGGGCTCGTTGTGGTCGTGGGTGCGATGGCAGGGTCTGTTGCTGTTCTTTTGGGATGCCTGCCTAGAACTGTATCTCGGATTAGTCGTCATCCCCCATGACATATTGGAACTCCGGTTGAGAAAACGTACACCACAGTATGGCCTCGTACGGATTCTTGGTGATTGTGTCGTAAGTTCCCTCATCCTTGTAGGTGATGACTTGGTGAGACATGTCCTTGAGGGAGGAAACTGGCGCGACGCAGAAAAGGCTGATATCGATTGCCGTGGGTTCGTAGTCACTTTGGAAAATCTTGCGGCAAACAGCCGTCCAGTCGTTCAACAACTGCTTCCTCTCGTCGAGGTCGGCTAAAAAACCTCTTTTGGGGATTCATGCGCTACCGGCCAGTCTTTTCCAATCGCCTTCAGCATGGCGGTGAGTCGGGCAGCGTCGGAGTCAGAGTTGCCCATGTCGAGAAGCCGCTCAAAGGCCTTGAGCGCCTGAACCTAGTCCTCCGTCCGGTCTGTCGTGCGTGGCATCGTGCTGTTGAAGTGAAGTTGTGGTGTGGTGTGTTGATGGAGAGGATGGGAAGTAAAAGAAAAGTCCAAACGAAAAACGCGACAAGCACAACAAAAATGGAAAAGGCACAAAAGCCAAAAAAAAAAAAAAAACCAGAACTCAAAAAAAAGGAAGGAGCGTATAATACAAACGAAAAGGGAAAGAGCGACCTGTTGGAGCACATCACGTGTTCAGCCCTGCTGAGTAAGAAAGTCGTCAGCTCGTTAGGGTTCACCACATCATCACGACCAGGGATGTACTGCCAAAAGGGGCAAAAAGACAACACTGCGGCCATCCTGTTGAACGAGACAAAAAGATAGAACAAAAAGAAATCCGACAAGAAGCGACAAAAAAGACAAAAAGATGATGAGAGTGGGACTTGAACCCACGCGGATTGCTCCATAGGAACCTTAATCCTACGCCATAACCAACTCGGCCATCTCACCGTATTACATAATAATTTTTGTCATTTTTCCACAATTTGTACAGCGCCGATGGTCCATGGTTGATGATGTGGAGAGCACGATCGAGCTGAATCTCCCGTCGAGCAAGCGTGCTTTTACAGTACACAGTGTTCATCAGTTCAGGCCTCCTTTCTTTTGGGTTTTGCGTTTTCGGTTCATCTACAAAATGTATTGGCGGTAGATCTCTGTTTAAAGTTGAAGGATCTGTAAGTGAAGAAAATTTTCAAAGCACATTTCAAATTTATTTTAAAAACAACAATATTGACTTTGAATGCTGTGGTTATCTTGTGCCCCCCCAAAAAAAAGAAAAAGAAAAAAAAAACAGCAAAGCAAAACAATTCATAAATTAAAGCATTTTTTTTTTAAAAAAAAAAGAATAAAGTAAAACAGAAAAGAGACACAATAGACGACAAGAGAAAATAACAAAGTACACAAAACAACATGTACGACGAATTGTGGGCATTCCGTGAGAGTGATGTGAATGGCCGGATGTTCACCTCAAAAAGTTCAGCCTCAGCCTGGTCTTGGCGTGAAATGGCGAAATGGGAGTGAGACGTACTGTGCAGATACAGTAAAATACACAGTGCACACTGTACTAGCTCCTCCAAAGACTGCCAATGAGGGGACCGGTCGACGGCGGGATCCGTAGCTTTGTGGTGGTTCTTGGCGCAGGCTCACTGGCTCTCTTTGGGCCTAGGGACGTCTGCCTATCGAAAACACCGTAAATCCGCTGAACCGCAAATGGAAAGTGGAAGGCGCAAACCGCAGACCGCGAAAAGGCTGAGCAGCAAGCGCATCCGGTCGCAAAGCACACTCTAGTCGCAACACCGACATCGCACACAAAGTGACGCGATCACGACACGACGACACACAACGACACACACAGTCTCATACAGCGCAATTGACTGACCGCATGTGACAGTGACGCACACATGTCGACGATGCAGCCGCGCATATCCCAGCGCCAGTCTCTGGCCTGTCGGGGTGAGTTTCCCGTTTCCGGAGGGGCGATAAGATGATTGTGAGCGTCGCTGACAGTGGTAGAATGCACGCGATCCAAGCGCAAATGCAGCAAGGACATTCCGTGTGCGCGGTGCCGCCGGCTGGGTCTGGACTGCAGCCGCGAGGTGGTGCGGCTGCGGCGGGTGATTAGCCAGAACGGGCGGGAGATTGCCTTTTTGGACTCGTTGCGGGCGGAGCTGGAGGGGACGGCCGGACAACAAGGGGGCCACCCGAGTTCGGCAGCGGCCCAGCGGGTGAACCGCGTCCTCCAGCGACTGACGGACCGTGTACAGTTCTTGCAGTCCGGCCAAGCGGCGACGAACAGCAACGACGACGGAGGGGGATTGGCAGGTCTTTCGGGGATGTCAGGGACGGGGTCACCCGAATCGCCACACGGACACGCAGGGGATGCACCAAGGTCACATCCTGGCCCCGGCCAAAAGTCCCGCTCGCCATCACCATCCGCCTCATCCCAGGACATGCAGGACTCGCTGATTGTCACAGCGCTCGAGCACGTTGCATGGGGCCGCAACACGGGCAGTTGCTATCCGCACCGCCGCTGCGCATGCCAGTACAACACGAACGGACCGACACACTACTACTCGCAACAGATCCTGTACTCGCCCGTGGCGGCACGCGTTGTGCGGGACAATCTGCCCAGTCGTGACCGAGCCGAGGCCATGGTGCGCTTTCACTTGAGGCACGTGGCCTGGCATCACAGCTGTCTGCATGCACCGACGTTCCTGGCGCAGTGTACACGGTTCTGGACGACAGGCGAGACAGAACACCCCCAATGGCTGGCTCTCTATCTGGCAGTACTTTCGACGACACATTTCTGTTTGCTGCACAGTCCCAAATACGGAACGGCACCGGCGTTTGGCGCCACAGCGACATCCCCACCTCTAGCTGTCGACCCCAGCGATCCCCAGTCGGCTCAGTCTCTGTTTCAAGCGATGCTGGATGTGCTGCACGAGTGCCAGTTTTTGCAGAATGTGTCCCTCTTTGCCGTCCAAGCCATTGTTATATCTACTGAAGTGGCACACAATCTGGGACTGAGCCAGCTCAATGCTACATTGTTGGCGGCAGCAGTGCGTATCGCCGAGTGTCTGGGCGTGCACAAGATTGCCGATGAACCTTCGAAAAGACCAGTCGACGTCCCGGACCCGTCGGGTGTCTTTGCCGTCGAGCGCCGCGAACGCGAGATTGGCCGCCGCGTGTGGCTGCAAATGGTCGTCCAGGACCACTTTGCCATGCCCTTCACGGATGCCTACGGAATCCATCCCCAGCAGTATGCCACAGGTCTGCCGCGGAACTGCGACGATGCCGAGCCACAAGAAGGGGACAATCGGGATGGACTCGTCGAACAACCGGACAATTTACCGTCAATCAGCAGCTATAATATCGTACTGAGCACACTGGCTCGCCTCGTCCAGAACTGGCCGACGGACTCGGACCGCTACGGGCACGCAAACCGCTGAACGAACAGTACGACCACATCCTGGCCATGGACCACAAGATGCGACAGGTCGTGCGGGCCATCCCACCCTTTTTCCTGCGGCAAGACCCGGTCCTCGAGGCACAAGTGCCCTGGCTCGGCATTGCCCGCCAGAGTATGGCCATTACGGCCGCCGAAAAGATTATCATGGTCCACCGCCCGTTTCTGTTTCGCTCGTTCCAGTCGCCGCCCAAGGGCACCACGTCCGCATCACAACCGCCGCCCTACATCCACACCCGCCGTACCTGTGTATCGGCCGCCATGACCATCTTGCGCGAACACCGTAACATCACCGAAGCCGGCGACATGTCCTTGTGGACCCACACGGCGTTTTGCATCACTGCAGCCTTGTTGCTATCATTTGAAGTGCTGTGCAGTAAGGACGTGGACGCTGACGACGCCGTGCGTGAACAGCAGGCCACCTACCGCAGTGCCATCCAGTATGCCCGCGAGTACCTGTCGGGACGACTGCACGACGTTTTGGCCCAGCGTGGCGTGCTTCTGATCGACTCGCTCTTCCCCGGCGGGCCCTCGAGTGAAGCTGTCACGCCGTCCGCCGCCTCGACCAAAGAGAACGGTGGTAGTGGCAGCAGCATTCGTTTTGACGACGTCGTCTCCGCCTTTACGGCCGGCTGGGCCATGTTCGGCATCCACTCGGATCTGCACCGCGGCGGGACCACGGGCAGTGTGGGGCATTCAGGGAGTGTCGGCAGTGGGCCGGGCAGTCTGGGTGTGCCGTCGCCCGGTATGGTGGGAAGATACGGCGGTGGACCGTCAGGCCCGCCTCCCCAAGCACCTCAGGGGCCTCCGCAGATCCTTCCGCCGCTCCCACCACAGCCGTACGTCCCCGGCGTCGGTGTTCTCCAGGGTATGGGCATGCAGGGTGTGCACACCCAAGACTACGGTCATCACAGCCAGCAGCACCAACAACACCCACAGCAAGGGCATCCACAAGGACAGTATCCAGACACAATGTCTCCCAACCTCGAAGACTTTGATGCCTGGTTCCAGCACATCTTTGCCACGGGGCATGCCACGACGTTTGAGTAGGAGGAGAAGAAGAAAGGAAACGGAAAATGGTGTACGAGTAGATGAACATAGTACGAGCGAAGAAAACCGGCAATAGACTAACGACTTGACGAGTATTTCTCTTTTTTGGATATTTTCAGCGTTTTGCTTCCACTTTTACTTTGTTTCCACACGACACGTGAATACATGAATACACGTATCTGCTTCTATTTGCGTCGTTTACGTCTCGTCGTCTACTCTTCTGGCGGTCGTCTCCACTCACCCTTCAACTGCCACTTCTCTTCGTTTGATTTTTATGTCGCAAGACTTTATCCATGCACACAGGGAAGACACTCTCCTTTGGTCGACAGTTTTCTTTTTCTCTTTTCGATCTCTCTTTTTATTTCTTCAGTCTTCACTTGATAGTCCCTCGTGCCCCGGCTCTGTCGAGCTGTAATTCAGACCAGTTGATTGGACAATTACTCCCTACTTCCCCCACTCTTCTCTAGCCTCACCCATCTCTCCCAAAAAAGACCCCAACACGGACCCCTGCACGTTGTCCGACTCCACTTTTGAACATCAGGAACCATCAAGAGCATCGCATGGCCGCACGTGGTCGTCGACAGCGAAGAAATCGAGTGCAGATCACTTTTTTGTCATCAGTTCTCCTGCAGTTTCTACCCCAGCACACCGGCAGCCCGGCCAGCCCAGAAACAGACACCGAGAGTTTTTGTGTGTCTTTTTGGTCGTCTTTCCTGGCTGTTAGTGCTCTTTACGCGACGCTCGTCTCTTCTTTTCGTCCCTTCTTTCGTCCTGTCTTCCATTGCGGACAACCAATATATGCACCTCGAAATAAGCAAGGGACAACACGACGCCCACACACACACACGACCACCCTTTCAGAGAGAGAAGAGATGGCCCACAATGGCTACCGAGACTACGTCGTACTGAGTATGCCCAATATTGTTTCCATTATCCCCGTCCTTTTTCTCTCTCTGTTTTTCTCTCCCACCACACCTGCAAGGCTAGGCTGAGGGAAATGATGCACACTTTGCGGCGACGCCACTGGTGTGCTACCCACCCCAGTAGTCAGGAACGTGCTCCAAGAAGGACCCGTCAAAAGAACGAAAAGAAACCAAAGAAATCAAAATGGAGTCGTCTAGTGTGGGGGACCATGAAAGAAGAAGAAAAACGACATGATCAAGCTTCGACCATACGGCCAAGAATGTCCACGAACGACCAAGGACGCCCCATTCGTCCCAAGAAAGCTTGCGCAGCTTGACTAGGATCTGCCTGGGATGGACGTTGACTGCGCGCTCGGGCAAAAGCTTGGCAGAGCCGTGTTCCGAGATGTTTGACGCGACGCTCCGCTCTCGCTCTCACCCACGAGGACACTATATTAAGACTCGATGACCGTGTCGATCCTTCACGTTGTCTTCCTTCTTGTCTCTCTTTTCTCTTCAACGGATCTGCTGTATCCATTCGTCACTCGTTTCTTCTGCTTCTTTCTCATTTTGTTGATCGTCAGATCATTCTCGTCACTCTTTCTCTTCCTTTTTATTCTTTTTAATTTATCCGCCTGCTACGCATCGTCATGCGCTTCACCACTCTTCTCCTGGCCTTTGCCGGCCAGGCGACGGCCAGTGTCGTCATCGCCAACTCGTCCGTCACCAGCCAGGTCCGCGTGGCCTACCACGGCGAGGACGGCATGGTTGTCAGCTGGAACACCTTCAAGCAGCTCAGCAACCCCACCGTTCTTTATGGTTTGACCGCCGACAGCATGACTGAGTCGGCGTCCAGCGACGTGTCGGTGACCTACCCCACCTCGCTGACCTACAACAACCACGTCTGGATCGACGGTCTGCTGCCCGACACCACCTACTACTACCAGCCCCAGGACCTGCTTGCCAACGAGACGGTCTACGGTCCTTACACCTTTAAGACGGCCCGGCCGGCCGGCGATCACACGCCGTACTCGATTGCCTTTGTGTGCGATCTGGGCACCATGGGCTCCGGCACGCTCGGTCTGACCGACATTCCCAACAGCAAGACGGACGCCAACGAGGTTTTGAAGCCCGGTGAGCAGACCACTATTGACTCGCTGGTCGCTTCCCTGGACACCTATGATTTCCTGGTGCACCCCGGTGATCTGGCCTACTCGGACTACTGGCTCAAGGAGGAGCTCGCTGGCTACATTAACGCCACCATCGAGGAGGGCCCGGCCATCTACGAGACGATTCTCAACGAGTTTTACGACGAGATGGAGGCCATTTCCGCTTTCCGTCCCTACATGATTGGCGTCGGCAACCACGAGGCCGACTGCGACAATGGCGGCTCCGGCTCCTACACGGGCTCCATCTGTGTCGAGGGCCAGACCAACTTTACCGGTGTCCGCAACCACTTCCGCATGCCCTCAGACGTGTCCGGTGGTGTCGGCAACTTTTGGTACTCTTTTGACTACGGCATGGTCCACTATGTCTACTTCAACACCGAGACGGATCTCGGCAACGGTCTGCTGAACGACGAGCAGGCCCCGCTCCTGGCCGGTCCCTTTGGCAGCTACCCCAACGAACAGGTCGACTGGCTCGAGGCCGACCTGGCTGCTGTCGACCGCTGCGCCACGCCCTGGGTCGTCGCCCTGGGTCACCGCCCCTGGTTTACCTCGGGCGACAACTGCCCCAACTGCTCGGTCGCCTTCTCGCAAATGTTTGAGAACCACGGTGTCGATCTGGTCCTGCAGGGCCACTTCCACGTCTACGAGCGCAACGTTCCGGTGTACACCAACGGCACCATCGACCCCAACGGCTACAACAACCCGTCCACCCTTGGTACCTGATCAACGGCATTGCTGGCCACTGGGGCGGCATGGACGTCTTTACCGAGCCCGTCGAGGACTTCCAGGTCTTTGGTCTGTCCGACGCCGACGCCACCTACGGCTGGTCGCGTCTGCACTTCTTCAACAAGACGCATCTGCAGCACGAGTTTGTCGCCAGCAATAACAACAGTGTGCTGGACACGACCATTCTCTACAAGGAGCATGTCTGCCTGTCGCAGTCGTCGTCTTCGTCGTCCTCTGCTGCTGCTTCATCGACCAGCGCTTCGTCTGCCTCGGCCAGCGGCATTGTCAGCGCTTCGGCTAGCAGCGTGAGTGCCTCCGCTTCGGCTTCCGTCAGCGGCTCTGCCAGCAAGTCTGCCTCTGGCTCGGCTTCCGCCTCTGCCTCTGGTGTCGTGTCGGGCTCGGCCTCCGCTTCTGCTTCTGCTTCCGGCTCGGCCTCTGCCACTGTCTCGCCTTCGTCGATTGCCGACTGCGAGACGACCTCTGTCTCTGGCTCTGCTACCGGCTCTGCATCTGCTTCGGCCAGCGGTTCCGCCGTTGTCTCTGGCTCGGCCACCAAGTCGGGCTCGGCCACTGGCTCTGCTACCGTCTCGGGCTCGGCTGTTGTCTCCGGCTCTGCCTCCGCCACCTCGTCTTCCTCGTACACCACCTCCACTGTCCTCTCCACCACCACCTACACCATCACTTCTTGCGCGCCCACCGTCACCAACTGCCCTGTCGGTCACGTCACGACCGAGGTCGTCACTCTGCTGACCACTTGGTGCCCTGAGGCGACGGAGACTGGTTCTGGCAGCGGTTCTGGCAGCGGTAACGGCAGCGGCAACGGCAGCGGCGCCCCGTCGACTACCAAGGCCGGCACCACTAGCGTGGCCAAGACCACCCAGCCCGGCGGTCTGCCGTCATCGGTGCCCACCGGCGGCTACACGAACTCGACCGGTAGCGGCAGCGGCTCATCGTCTGGTTCCGGCTCTGGCTCCAGCTCGGGCTCGGGCTCTTCTTCCGGCTCGGGCTCGTCGTCCGGTTCCGGCTCTTCCTCCGGCAGCGGTTCTAGCAGTGGTTCGTCGTCTGGCAGTGGTAGCGGCTCCGGCTCGTCGTCTGGCTCCGGCTCCGGCTCTAGCAACAGCACCACTGGTGGTGGCAGCACGGTCGTCACTGCTGGCTCGTCCAACATTGCCGCCAGCGCTGTCTCGGTCCTGCTGGCCGTCATGGTCGGTGCTGTTGCTCTGCTGTGAAGAGCATAAAAAGTACAAAATGTTAGATTTCGAGTAGCATAATAGGATATATAGGTGTTGTAATTATAATTTACAAATATGCCCTTGAACTAGTGGTATTGAAAATTTGTTTGTGTACTGAATCATTTGTGTTGACAAAACATTGTTATGGCTCTTCACCCCGCCATAATGTTGACCTACGAGATACCAATAACAAACAGCAACCGCTGCCCGACCTGCTGGTTCTCGTGCCGGACTATGATTGTGGCAATGAAGAACACCAAAAAACCAGGCCGGACGCTCGATACATACGATGTTGGCATCAATCAATGGGCGTTCAAGACGTTGTGAAAAAAAAAAAAAAAAAAAGCGAGAATCGCAGCTTATATATTCCGAGCTCCGCGAGGCTGAAGGAGGACTTGAGTTAATTAGAGAAGAACGGCATATGTTCGAAGTTAGAAAAATGAGGCTGCACCAATTAAGATGGAGAAAATGTGGACCATGACAGAGACCCCAACAATGACGAAAGAGGCGTCAAATGGCGTGCAAGAGCGACATGTGGCTTACAGGATTGAGTGCAGCGGAGACGAGTATGACAGAGCAAGAAAAGACTCCAATGCATGGGTAGAGCTTGTTTGGCTGTTACATATAACTACGGTACCAATCCAATGGAGAATCATTGTACGGCTTATTTTGTGTGAAATAACATTTCTGATGCGACATAAAGTTGGGGTCGAAAATTGGAGATGGTCAACGCAAATGAAGACGCCATTACAGTGCCGATTGTGTCTATCGACTACTGACGATTGTTATTATTTCCGCCTCCCACGCGCATTTCTGACTGTTGAAGTTATTGCTTATCTGTGTTTTCGATAGTTTAGATAGCAACTGCAGTGGGACTGCGTTTTGTTTCCCTTTCAAAGCTAAATATTTCATAAAAATGTACAAGAAAGACAAGCCTTCCTACCGGTCTTGGCCTCCGGCAGTGGCGTTTTCTGTCATTTCTTGGCTTTGCAAAATCAAACAGGAATTACTATGAAAGGAAGTATCTTTTCAAATCCTCGGCGCCGATACGGCCATTTGCATCAAGACTGTTTTGCTGAAGTCCCATTTGGGGGCGGTCAATTGCTAAACCAGCGTCGATAATGGGCAATGCAGAATGTACACAAGACGCAATCCGTTGACGGAGTCCTGTCATGGCGCGTTCCGTCAGGATATGCATACGGGAGCATGGCCAGGGCCCGCAAATCAGGGAGGAGAGCCCTCCTAAAGACCGGGGCACGCCTGCAAAAGAGAAGATCGGCACAATCAAGGTTGGAAATCGACAAACAGAAGAACGAAACAAACCAATCGCATGCGGTTGCACAACGTGGGGATTCTTGTGCTTTCGGATCTCGTCGTTGACATCGGTCAGTGCAAAACTGGGGTGGATGCTGTTTTGTAGTTTCTGTGGCCTTTTCTGCGGTTCGACAGCACCCCGGAACGGCGATGTGATTTGGCGGGCCAATGATACCATCGGCGCTGGTGCAACCTCGAGCGTGGGAGACGTCAAAATAGACAGAAAAAACAGAGAAAACATACAAAATCTCACATAAAACGACACACAATAGCTACACCCAAACAACACTATCAGATATCGCCATCGCACCCGCGCATACGATGTAGATTGAATACTTCTGCTGGATGGCGAGCTTTCGAGTGAGAGTTCAGACGGGGAGATCGGAGGATAAACAACCGACCATGCATTGAATATCAATTGCTGATCAATTCAAAGATGTAATCCTCTAATGCTTGAAGACCTGGGAGATGTACATAAGGAGGACGATCCCAGATCTATTTACTTCCAATAAAGTTTTTGAAGCACCACCGAACAGCCCTCCAGGGGACCAACATATATTGCCAGACAGACAGCTTGAGGTCCACCCTCTTCACACAAACCATGTCTACATCGCTTGCGCGTCCCATCGACTGGGACAAGCCCAAGAGCAATGTCACCGTCATCGCCACGTCTGCGTCGTCAACGTCGCTCGACACGGCATCCATCCCGCCGCTCGGTGATCCGGCCAAGGAACGCCGTTTCTGGTGGCAGCGCCGCAAAGGCGGCGACTACGACCCGGACGCCATTGCCACGCTGCCCAGTGTCTTTGACGACCCGGACACAGCCGACAAGTACCAGCCGCCGCCGCACTGGGAGAACGTTAAGCGATTTGATCCCTCGGCCCGCTGGACCTGGGGCGAAGAGTACAAGCTGCTGCGCAAGATTGATCTGCGCATCATGAGCTTTACGTGCATCATGTTTATTGCCCTGGAGCTCGACCGGTCCAACCTGGGACAGGCCCTATCGGATGACTTTCTGACTGACCTAGGCTTGACGACGAATGGTGAGCACTCTCCCGTAATATATACACGTTAGGCACCCTCACCACTCGCACACTTGCTGACGCTCATGATTGTCACGCAGATTACAACCTCGGCACGACTGTCCGGCTCATCTCTTTCCTCTCTGCTGAGATCCCTTCACAGCTCGTGTCCAAGTGGATGGGCCCGGACCGCTGGATCCCGACGCAAATGTGTCTGTGGAGTATCGTGGCCGGCTCGCAGTTTTGGCTGAAAGGTAGAGCTTCTTTCCTCGCCACGCGTGCTCTCCTTGGTATCCTCCAGGGCGGATTTATTCCCGACGTCATTCTGTACCTCTCCTACTTTTACAAGCACTCCGAGCTGGCTCTACGTCTCTCCTGGTTCTGGGGCATGGACACGGCCGGTGAGATCTTGGCCGATATTCTGGCCTTTGGCATCCTGCACTTGCGTGGTGTCCACGGTCTGGCAGGTTGGCGTTGGCTGTTCTTGATTGAAGGCATCATTACGCTCGTGGCAGGCCTCTTTGCGTTCCTGCTGATGCCTGCCGGTCCTTGCCAGACCGCTAGCTGGTTCCGTGGTAAAAACGGATGGTTTACACCGCGCGAAGAAACCATCATAGTGAACCGCATCTTGCGAGACGATCCGTCCAAGAGCGGGATGCACAATCGAGAGCCGGTGACGCCCAAACTGTTGTGGAAGAGTCTGTGCGATTTTGACTTGTGGTATGTTCCGATTCTTTCATTGCTTCAACCGTTCACCACTAACGAACAGGCCCCTCTACATCATCGGCATGTTGTTTGAAATTCCAACGAGTCCACCTGGCAGCTACCTGACCCTATCACTTCGTGGTCTCGGCTTTTCTACGTTTGAAGTAAACCTTCTCGCCATTCCGTTGAACGTGCTATCTAGTATGTCACACACTTCTCCTCTTGCATTTCTGCTACGCATGCTGACTGTCAGTTATCACAATGTTCTTGTTGTCCGCCTTCTCGGAATGGTCCGGCCAGCTCACCCTGGCCGCCGTCATCCCGCAATTCTGGGCCCTGCCCTTCCTCATCTGGCTCGAAGTCGCCTACACCAGCACCAGCAACAAATGGGTCGTCTATGTCGTCATGACTCTGTTCTTGTCACAGCCCTATGCCCATCCCATCCAGGTCGCCTGGAACAGCCGCAACTCCAATGCCGTCCGCTCGCGCACAGTCTCTGCCGCCGCCTACAATATGTTTGTGCAGCTGTCGGGCATTATCAGCGCCCAAATCTACCGGTCAGACGACTCGCCGCTGTATCGCCGCGGCAACAAAGCCTTGCTCGGCATCTTGGCGCTCAATGTTGTCGTCTACTCCTCGGCAAAACTCTACTACGTCAAACGCAACCAGTACCGTGACCGCATTTGGAACGCCATGTCGGAAGAAGAACGGCTGCACTACCTGGCGACGACCACCGACGAGGGCAACAAGCGGCTGGACTTTAGGTTCGCTCACTGATTTAGAGCTGCTACAATGAGGAAGATGGGGCATCTGTCTATGTTTGTTTTAGTTTCAGTTGAGGCATTCAGAAAAGAAAACTTAGTTCGGTGCCTGTTGGTACAGCCAGAAGCAAACAACGAGGCATCGCAGCAAGAGGTAGGCGAATTTCAAAAGCGCACTTGAGGAAGCATTCAACTGGCGCCTCGGGCTCGGTCTGCGCCGCGACGGGTCTTCAATAGAGAAAGAGGAAGGTAAGCCAGACCCGGTATGGACGCCCGTGATGTCTCAGCATAGACACGCTGTGTTAACCGAGTGAAAATACATGGTGCGATACATTACGGCAATCCATTTTTATGGCAGCAGCACATGCAAGGCAGTTTAAGCATCTATGAATACAGCTTGCATTCTTATTTTTATTTTATTTATTTTTATTTCTTGGAAGATGGACCGTTTTGTTTTTCATCCCTTTACCAGAGCCACCTTATTTCTTATTGGGGGAGGGGATCACCATAATCTACACCCTCACAAAACCAGTCTCGTTAACACCCGCATACTTGCGGTAGGCCTTTTGGCGCCGTACCGCTCGTCATGGTGCACTGCCACATCAGACGCTTCTTGGCCTCGTCCACCTCGGCCTCCTTTTGGTACTGTGCCAGCTGGCCCGTAATGCTGTGCATCACACCGCGGTTGTGGAACACCACCAGGTCGCCCTCTTGCCACCGGTGTGCATAGATATGGCCGGCCTGCCAGATGCGGCGCTGCATCGCGTAGACAGTCGCCCGGACCTGCTCGACATCGTCCATGACTGTCAAAGTGCCAGTGGTGGGGTCGCGCGTTGTCAGCTTGTACACACAGCAGCCGTGGACTTGCAAGAAAGGGCGGTCGCTGCCAGGATTGCGCCAGACCATCTACTCAGGGGTTAGTAAACAATAATGCCATGGGGAAGTGCATATCTGCCTCTTCACAGGGGTGACTTACCGGATGCTCTGCCACTTTGTCCCACTGCCACTCGGACATATCTTCCGCTTTAGTCTCCCGTCCCATGGTCGGAATCGTCATGCCGTCCTCCGTCGCCTTGCAGTGCCGGATGTACTCGTACGCTTGCGGGGCATACGTCACCGTCGTGTTGAGCGCAAACTCCTGCTGCTCGGGTGTCAACAGCTCAAACGCCCGCGCGCCCGAAAAGAAGGCCGTGGCACCCGCCGCAATCTGCTCTTCACGGCCATCTGGGAACGACAGCTTCTGGTCCGGCAGCTGGGGCACCTGGACCGCATGCAAAACCGTCACCTCACCGGGCAGCCGCTCGTAAAACGGCGTGTCCATGTGCCACCGGTAGGGACGGGTATATCCCTCGGCCAGTTTTTCGGCCGACAACGGTTGTTCGTGGAACGTCGTGTGGTCTAAATGCACCACCTCGAGCTCCGGGATGCCCTTGTAGTCTTTGAACGTGCCGCTGCCGATGATGCCCACCTGCGGCGCACACGGCAAGCGGCCGGCCTTGTATGCGGACAAAATGTTGCGCGGGTCGCTCACAGCCTTTTCGCCGGCCGAGTGAATGTCCGACGCGGTCGGGTCAAAGATGCGCGTGAGAGCGGGCAGCGTAGTCGGGTCGATGCCCGTCTGGTTGCGCAGCACAATCACCTGGTTCTCAAACAGGGCCTGGCGCAGCGTGTCCTTGTCGGCCTCTGTCAAAGTGGCCAGATCCAGGACAGGCGGGCCACTGGCAGGCAAGTGCACCTCGGCGCCAATGGACGACTCGCGACGAATGTCCGCCGGTAGCGGCTCGAACCAGAGACCGGACTCGTTGCGGCTGGGCATTGTTGGTGGGTGGGAAGAAGATAGAGAAAAAGAAGAAGTGATGAAGTGATGGATACGAGATGATGAGAGAAGAGTGAGATGGTGCTGTGCGTTGTGAGACTAGAAATCACTGGGCCGTTTCTTCCCCAAAGAGACTGGGGATCTTGTCGTCTAAATACTCCGTGTCCGTCTGCTGCGTCTCCGTCGGTGTCAACAAATACGAAGAAAGATGTTTGTGGTATGTGGTTGTAATGCGGGCAAGCAGACTAGACTGCCCCGCGCTTACACCGGCTGATCACTATGCATTTGTTCTTTTGCTTTATTCGTGTTACAACGTCCGCGCGTACGACCCAGTGTCTCCAGAGAAATAAACAGGATAGAAACACCACGGAGACACTCTACACGCAGCGGGTGAGTCGGGTGGCTATCGCACTGCATACAACGCCGTGTAATTGCGGGCGGGCCAATTCTGCTCATCCGCACTAGTACTTGTGGGTGCACCAAAACAATGAGGACAACAGACAAATTTGTGTCAGAAAAACACGTATTTGTTGTAAATTGTTGATTAATTTTCGTTCTTTGCTTGTTGTCCTTTCTAATTCTTTGTGTTTTTGTTATGTCTATTTTTCCTGTGAATTTTTGTGACTGTTTTGGAACTTTTATTGAAATATTTATTTAAGTCCACCAATTTCCAAGTATTCCAATTTTCTTCTTTACAATTATTCTCTTCCGAAATTCTCCTCAAAAGCATTCCAGTTTACAGCAATTTTAAATTTCCAAAATTTCCCCGTCACTCTAATAAAGGAAAAAAAAAGAAAATCTTCTCCCATTATTATCCATCATCATACTGTACACAATATGGGCTCTGTCGGCATCGAGGTCAACCCCATCTCTAAGCCGTTTGATGGCTCCGACATTGATTTTGGTGCACAGATCACCGGCATCAACGTCGAGAACTTGGATGGTAAGTCCTGACACCATTCTCTAGATAGCCAGTTTCCTGCTAACCTTTCAGACCACTCCTTCGAAATCATCCGCTCGGCACTCTATGAGCACAGCGTCGTCGTCCTCAAGAACCAGGGCGGCCTCTCGTCTGCCGCCCAGTTCGAGCTGACGCGCCGCTTCGACCCAGCCGCCTCGGGCCTCTACAGCCACGGCAAGAACATTGACAAGCGCAGCGTGTTGCACAAGGACTTGACCACTGTGCCCAGTCTGCCCCAAGTGCAAGTCATTGGCCATGGCCATGTGCCAGAGTACGAAGGGCTGACCAACCTCAACCTGACGCACCCGCATCACCGCACCTTCCACAAGCACCCCATCCCTCTGGAGGAAGACCATGATTTCACCCACTTCTATAGGTGGCACATTGACTCGGCCATGTACGCACTGGACCCACCCAAAGTGACGTCGCTGTTTGCCGCGCGCGTGCCCCAGGGTCGCCGCCAGACAGTCCGCTATGACGACGGCACGGGCGACGAGCTGGACGTGCCGCTGGGCACGACGGCCTTTATCAGTGGGTACCGCATGTACGATCTGCTGGCCGACGAAGACAAGGCCTGGGTGCGTGATAGCTGGGTCGAGTATGCAGCCCACCCGTACATCTGGATGAGCCAGTGCAAGGCGCGGTCCAACGGCCTGGGGCTTTTTTCGGACGGTCTGGAGTTGCCCTCGGAAAAGCTGCCGCCCGTCGAGGACGACAAAGTGCGGCGCTACCCGATGGTGTGGAAGAACCCGGAGACGGGCAAGCTGGCGCTGATGGTGTACCCGACACCCGTGCGCAAGATCACCAAGGGTGACGGCACTGTGGTCGATGACCTCAAAGAAGTCAGAGAGACGTTGTACCGCTTGCAGAGACCGGCCATTAGCCCGCAGTTTGTGTACCCGCACGACTGGGCCGAAGGAGACCTGGTGCTGTTCCACAACCACGGCGTGATGCATTCGATTGTGGGTGCGTTCGCCGACGGTGAGGTGCGGTTGTTCCGGCAGTGCAACATGGCCGCCAGTGAGCCTCCAAAGGGGCCGTAGTGAGAAAATAAGAAACAAGACATTGTAGATTCAATACGCACAATATTAGTACAAAATAATACAAAATTTCCACCCATATTTTATTCGTTCCTACTCCCTCCCCAGTGCCCTCTTGTAGGCTGAGAGAGCGGCATCCCGTGCCTGCTTGTGATCAACAATGGGCTCTGGATAGCCAGCTTCCCTTGCCTTTTCCCTGGCGCCCTTGCTGTGTGGCTCGTGGATGGCCGTGTTGCTCTCAATGTTCCGCAGTTCTGGCACCCAATGCCGGATGTACACGCCCTCCGGGTCAAACCGTTCGCTCTGCCGGTATGGGTTGAACACACGGAAATACGGCTGTGGGTCCACACCGACACTTGCCGAGAAACCCCAGCCTCCGATATTACTCGCCACATCGCCGTCCACCAGGTGCCGCATGAACCACTGCTCACCGCGCCGCCAGTCCAACAGTAGATCTTTGGACAAAAAGGAAGCCACCACCATCCGGCTCCGGTTGTGCATCCACCCCTCGTGCAGCAGCTGCCGCATCGCCGCATCAACAAACGGATAGCCTGTGCGACCGGCCGTCCACGCCTCGAACTTGGCATCGTCGTCGTCGACGGCCCATTCGAGGTTCGAGTAGGCCGGCTTGAATGGTTTGTTCATAGCAATGTGCGGCCAGCCGACCATGACGTGCTTGTAAAAGTCGCGCCAAGCGACCTCGCTGACCCAGACCCGGAAGCCATCGCTGCCGCCGTCGAGAGAGGAGGCGTTGGCACGGTCGCTGGCGGTATGGACGACAGTGCGGGCACTGATGGTGCCAGTCGCCAGGTAGGGTGAGATAGCGGATGTTGCTCCAGCCGAAGGGATGTCGCGGTTTCTGGAGTAGTCGCGCATGCGGTCATCGCAGAAACGCTCAAGACGGGCCGTGGCTTCTGCTTCGCCAGCAGGCCACAATTCGCGGAAACGAGTGGCCTCTTCGTCGCTCTCCAGCTTCTTCCCTTCGGGCGCCGCAGGGATGGAACACTGAAACAGTGCCTTGGGCAAATCTTTGCGAATCTTGTCGGAAACCTTGTCTGGCGCATCCACCAAGTCAATCACATCCTCGTGGTCGTGAATGTACTTCTTAAAAGCGCGAAACCATGGCGTGTACACCGCATACGTGCGTCCACTGCCGCTGATCAATTGACCAGGTGGGACGACACAGCTATCGTGCACGACCGTCACCGACTTGCCCTCGGACGCGCCCAGCCTCAACAAACGCGTCTCCCGCCGCAGCTCGTCCGGCTCGTATTCCAGATTCGCAAACAAGTGCTTCGAGCCCCACTCGTCCATCTTGTCCAGAATGCGCCGCGGCACCTGCCGGCGATCGTCTACCGTCTCGATCCACAGAGGGATGTTGAGCTTGGCCAGATCCTTCTTGAGCACCTCGAGTGTACGCAGCACCAAGTCCACGCGTACTGGCGCCGTATTGTGTGCCTCCCAGTCTTGCGGGCTGACCACGTACAGGCCAATGAGAGGCACGCCGTTCTCGCTTGCAAGCTCGGCCGCCTGGTGGAGGGCGCGGTTGTCGTGGACGCGCAGGTCGGACTTGAAGTAGTGCACGACGGGCTTTTGGCGGAGGGAGCACCAACGCGGGCCATTTCAGACGCGGTCTCTTCAATGGCTGCGTCCAGTGCCTGCATCGGCGTCGTCAATTCGCCGTCTGCGTACGCCTGCGCGCGCGCCATCGACATTTCCGCCGGGTAGTATTGTCGAAGGATGACGCCATTTTGTTCGCCAACAGAAGATTGAGGATGAGGTTGGGTCAGGGGGTTTGTCGAGGAGGAGGAGGAGGAGTTGGCTGTTCTTGCTATTTTGGTCGTCTTTGCCTTCTTGGCGCTCTTTCCGTTTTGTCCGTGGCCGTTTGTGATGCCACCGTTTTGGGAAGGACCAGCCCCACCAGTAGACGAGGCGCTGCTGCTGGACGCGGCGCGCTTTGGTCGGGGCATGTTGGGTAGTGCAGTGAATGGGGCAATCGAGGTGTAAACGGTGGGTAGGAGCTGTGGGCGTCGAAGAATCATTCGAAATGCAATTGACATGAGTGTAGACGACGTGTGTTGATGAAAACGATAGGTAAAAGGAGAGAAGAGGATTGATATACAAAAGAATTGTGCAACGCGCCTTCCTTTTACTGATTGAAATGTTAGCGGCAGGAGGCTGAAAAGCTGAAAGCTGAAGGCCGAAAGAGCTATCCCTCGATGCCCCGATCGCACCTGCCCGCCCTATGATCGGGACGACGTCAAAAAGCTACAGAGATCGATCGACCACAATCGGGCGCTAAACCATGGTGGGATCTAGGCTGTGCGACGGCCTTACAGTGGCCTTGTAACGGGCTCTAGCGTGGGGGATATTAGTGGGCAGCCGCCGAGTCAACCGTTCCGCTACGACCACACCTTGTGCCAATGCCGGATACAACTTTAATTTGTTCTTAACGACGTGAAGTTTCCCATCTGTGAATGGCATATCGATTAACGGCAGCGTGTCTTAGTGGTAGAATCGAAAAGTGTTGAAATTGGGTCCGAATGAAATCGTCGAAACTGTGTATTGTGGCGTTGAATTGTGGCCGCCCATCGCAGTTTCCCATTTCAGTACTCAGTTCGCTCCTTCCCCTGTTTGTCGTCATGGGAGTTTTGTTTACAACCCCTTCCAATCGATGGCAGAATTTTCTTAGTCTTTCCGTCCTCTTCATTATTTTCTTCTCAACATCAACAACGGCTCTCACGATCATCAAAATACCCCCATCATTATCAACATCACTACTTAGCAGCATCATCTTTGTCTCCGATCGATCCAACGCCGCTGAATCCGCAAAGAATTGTCCAGCCACCCGCCACGCCCTCGACGCCAGCCTATCTACACAACATCTCCATTGAAATGGCCGACGAAGAGGACACCTGGTGTGAACTGGGAGAGATCAGATATATGGTCCCCAGATATGGCGCACCCACTGCCGCGTCTGACCCAGGCCCGTCTACCAAGCATGTTGAGACGCCGGACAACACTCCCGCCCATGGCGTTCGAGCCGAGCATAATGGGACACCCAATACTGAAGCGAACACGACTCCCTCCGCAGTCGAGTCCGTGACGGTGATGGGTGACGGGATCGCAAATCACGACCGTGTCGACAACGCGGTCGTTACTGGCGTTGAAGCCGCAGCATGTGAGTAGTAGGCGAGTCTGGCTTTGAATATTATGACATGAAACTATGAAAGAATCTGACAAAATAAATCCGTTACAGATGGGAGCCACGGCCAGAGCCGATCTACCGGAAGCCAGCCTGCAGAGAAACAGTCTGTCAAAAGCCAGTCAGCCGAAAGCCAGCCAGCCGAAAGCCATCCAGCTCAGGACGACAACAACAAGAATAGCAGTGGCAACTTGAAGATGGACATACCGCTCAACACGGTTTATGACGAGCCTAGCGCTTACTACGAAGCGGCAATGTACGAGCTTAGCACGATGCACAAGGATCGAACCAAACCTGATCGCGTATGGGAATGCTACAACGAAATCAATGGAAAGATCGGCCAACACATGGATCAAGAAATTATCTAGGCGATGGTCTTCCACCGTATAATTCGGAGCAGCGTATTATGTCGCGACGCCCAATTGGGCGACTCTGGCTTACCGCTTCAATTGTTGCCCAAAGCTGCTTCGTATGGCTTCATTGCCAGCCAATTCCGACCGGATCCAGCATCTCGAAGAACTCGTTTTTGGCACCGCAATTACCAAAAACACATGCAATCTAATTCTCCGCTACAATGAAACCATTGACATCCTTCACAATTCTGTCAAATCAAAGCTCTATACCAAACTGGCTTGGACACTCGCCGTCCTCGAGTTGCACCAGGCCTTGGGCCGGTGCCTGCGTGAAGAAGTCGAGCTTGATCCTAGCCAAAGAAAGATCAGTACCAACGATATCCTGGAGGCACATACCAAGCTAGAAGTGTCTACACGTACCTATTTGGAATCACTTTGCGCCGTCGAGGATAATTTTTACTTTCTTGTTGGGAGCTGTGTTGACGATGTCCGAATGCACCGCTTGAAGCTTGGCGGCCTGGCCACGCTCAACGACTGCCTTAGTTCCCGCATCCAGTGCAGTGCAACATGCCACACGCAAGCATTCAAAGCGGGACCTCCCTTGGCCATGCAAGCCTTAGTGGAGTCCGGCTACTACCGCGACCACGCAGTTACACAGAGCGGCGATGATGTACTGCCGCTCAAGATGTGGTGCGTCATCAGCGGTGCCGAGTACGATGCTACACTCATCCACACCTATTTCTTTGTGAGCCCATGCATCTTACAGGCACAGGCCAAGCAGCTTTTCGGGGCCGGTTCTTCCCACACATTCAGCAACGAAAATGCCATTACAGTCCATGTTGCCTACGCAGAAATGCTGAATGCCGGCAATCTGAGCATTATGCCTGTACAGGAAGACAAGGACGGGCATTTTCAATTGATGGTCCTTGATGACAGTGGAACGACGACGGAACACCTTCAACGCTTCGGCGACCTCCGGGTAAAAGCCGAGAACCTCCACGAGACCCGACTCACATTCCGCACCGACCTCCGGCCAAAGTACGAGTACGTTGTTTTCCGGTACGCAATGGACCTCTTGCGGTACAAAACAAGGGCTACCACGAGCCTCACTTTACCTGATGGCGCCATACAACCTTGGTTAGGCTCGCTTCCCAATGGAATGGGGCTCATGCTCGCTTTATCCCATTACATCGGCTGCATCAGCCTCAAGGAAGCATTCGCCTTCTGGGCCCTTCCTGATGAAAACTATACCTACAACTGGGTACGGGATGATACTCGATGCCACGCCCACATGATCTGGCTGGCCCTGTTGCTCGATCGCAAGGCCGCCGTGGATTCACCTCGTTTTGTTCCGGGGGAACCAGTGACTGATAGCGGAGAAAAGAAGTCCGATGATGGCGGAGATGCGAAGGCAGGTCTGGACGAGAAAGACAAGTCAGATTCAGAAGACGACGACTACGGAATGAAGAGCAAAAAGAAGAAGAAGAAGAAGTCCAAGTCCAAGAGCAAAAAGGAAGAGGAAAGATCTGCCGCGGAGGAGGACGGCAAGAAGAGCAAGAAGAAGAAGGCGAAGGAGGAGGAAGAGGAAAAGAAGGACAAGGTGGAGGGAAGAGGGAGTCCAAATCCAAGGATGCAAAGACAGCTTTCGCCATGGACGAGGACGACAAGACCGTCGAGGGCGGCCAGGAGGCACTATCGCAACAGCAAGACGAGCAACAACAATCCGAGCATCAAGCTGCCAAAGCTGATGGTGGCCAGGTCCTCGATACGCCTCCAGAGTCTGAGTCGCTGGATGAGAGGCCGACGGTCGAGTACTGTGCCGAATTGATGCAGGAAATGGATGTTGGCATCGCCGCATTATCCACCCGTCTTGTCGATTTGCAAGGCACAAAATCCGCAAGCAGTTAAGGAAACGAGTATGCTGCGGACGCTCAGCTTTGCAAGATGAAGAGATGGGGAGAGACGGAAGAGATGGACAAGAAGGATCTTGCTGCTTTGTTTGACTGCATTTGGCACCCGCTGTTGAGCTCGTCATGGGCGACAGTGAAGAGCTGGGCGAAAGATTTGGGGGAGCACAGAACGCTGGTAGTTGCACCAAGCAACAAAGAAGCGTAGTGCTCTGGTGTCCATAGAAAAGCGTGTATACAAATAGAGAATATCGTTTACGGGATTGAACATCGTATTCCTTGGAAGGGGTAGTTTTGATTCCAAAGTGCCGGCAGGGGCTCGTTTGTTGCCTGCGGGGTCAGTGCCGGTGTTAGTGGTCTTTCTTGGCCCAACTCAACGTTAATGCTTGAAAGGTACCAGTACATCCCGTGAGACTGTGGCAGTGATCTCAAGCATGGAATCACAGCGTGGGAGCTGCCTTGAGTCGGGCTCCTATCTGTCTACGAAGACCTTGAGTAGGTAGGCTCGTGTGTTTAGATGCAAACCTACAAAAGTAGATAAATCACCTTCAATAAATCTGATAAGCTGCCACTGTACAACAGACAAATCCAAGAATCAACATCATACACCACACTTGAATAACGACCACCTTCAATATGGCCTCGCCCCAGTACGACAGTATCGTCATCGGTGCTGGCCTGAGCGGCATCACTGCTTTGTGGAAGACCGCCACGCAACTCGGCCACAAGACCGTCTGCCTCGAAGCAGGCAGCGATGTCGGTGGTGTGTGGCACTGGAACCGCTACCCGGGCGCCCGCACCGACAGCGAGGGCACCGTCTACAGCCTCAACTTTGCACCCGAACTCAAGGAGCTGTGGAACTTTCGAGAAAAGTTTCCTTCCCAGGCAGCCATCCAGCAGTACATGGCCAGCATCGTCGACCACTTTGATCTACGGAAGCACATTCAGTTCAACACCTATGTCACGGCATGCCACTACGACGACTCCAGAAACGTATGGAAAGTTACGACGAAAGACGGCCAGACACTCACTGCCCGCTACGTGATTTCGGCTTCCGGTCCGCTGTCAGTAGCCAAGAAAGTGCCCTTTGCCGGCATCGACTCGTTCCAGGGTGAATGGTACCAGACGTCGTCGTGGCCCGAGGGAAAGACGGCCGCCGATTTCAAGGGTAAACGTGTGGCCATTATCGGCACGGGCGCCTCAGGCGTCCAGCTCGTGCCCAAACTGGCCGCCGTCGCCAGCCAGCTTTTTGTTGTGCAGCGCACACCCAACTATGTCGTCCCCGCACGCAACGCTACCTTTGACGAAGAGGAGACCGCTGACTTGCGGTCACGCTTTTGATGAGACCTGGCAGCTCGCCCACGGCAACGAGTTTGGTGTGGCCATGAGACCTACAGGAAAAACCTGGGAGAACATGGGCGGCGACGACACAAAAATCCGCCAGATGCTCGACAAGGGCTGGGAAGCCGGCGGGTTCCATGTGCCGTTTGAAAACTTTGACGATGTCTTTATGCGGCCCGAGTCGAACCAGGTGGCCTCGGACTACATCCGCAACAAGATCCGGGCGATTGTCGTCGATCCCCAAGTGGCCGAAAAGCTGGTGCCCACGTATCCCTTTTTGGCCGAACGCCCGCCGGCGGGCCACGGCTACTATGAGACGTACAACCGGCCCAATGTGACGCTGGTGGACGTTTCTGGCGAGGGCGGCGGCATCGACGTGTACGACAAAGGTGTCCGGTCTTTGGCGACAAACGAAGAGTACGAGGTCGATGTGATCTTGTTTGCTCTCGGCTTTGATGCCGGCACGGGCGCTCTGGCGGCCATTGACGTTCGCGGTTCCCAAGGTGTCTCCCTTAAAGACACCTGGGGCGCCGCCAGCCGCGACAGACTGCAGACGTTTGCCGGTGTGCTGACACCGGGGTTCCCCAACCTGTTCATGGTCTGCGGTCCGCACGTGCCGTTTGGGAACATGCCCATCGTCATTGAAGATGCCGTCAAGTGGATTGGGCAGTGTTTGGTGCACATGAAGAACAATGGTTTCGGTAGAGTGGACGCGCAGAAGGAAGTGGCTGCTGCCTACACGGCCGAGCTGCACGGCATCTTTGACATGGCGTTCTTCGGAGCCGCGGCCAAGGAGCACGGCGCATGGTTTGCCGGGAGCAACATTCCTGGCAAAGCAGGGCAGGCCTTGTTTTATTTTGGTGGACTGTCTGGGTGGCGGCGATGGCTGGACGCGGAGACCAAGGACGATGCATGGAAGAGTCTGACGTTTGCAAAGGCGTAGTCGACGTTGTTGGGGTGTGTTTGTGTCGGTAGTTAAAGACTGTCGTGAATGAATGTGAAGAAACGAAAATACCTGACCCAGCGTCGTATTATCAGATGAGATGAAGATGTGACTTTTGGTGGAGGGTGTCGTGTGTCTGGGCGTGGTGGGTTGGGGGAACAGGGGAAATGGTGGTGTCGTCGGGAAGGAACGACCAGCAAGGAAAGTGGGCAGCGAAAATCGCCTAATTTATCAGTACGCGTCACCCTGCGTGGGCGGTCTCCACCAGCCCTTTCAAGGCGGGCATCCACCGCCGTCCACTAAGATCGCTAAGATCGCTAGCACCACTGAGCTTCAACACACAAGAGACACACAACCACACAACGTAACACCGAGTACCCGGCCTTGCACATCCCCGCTTGCACACGCCTGCATACGACGGTTGTGCGTAGCCAAGAGTGCGTGGCTTTGTGTCGAACGAACTTGTCTCGATTGATGCAGCCGTTTAAAACGAAGTCGGAATGCCCAAAATGACACCATCAATGCACACGTTTGTGCCATTGCCAGCATTGCCAGCATTGACCGCATTGCCAGAACGGGCATGAAAACCGACGACATGACTCGATTACCATTCTTCAGTGTGCTGGCAACCTTGGTCTTAGCATTCGTTTCTACGCAGGTCGTGGCCGACACGGCCTTCAACACCGACCTCAATGCATACCAAGAGGGCGCTCTCGGCACAGAGCCGAACCAGACGTTTTACTCGGCACCCCTTGTCGTCGGTCCACGATACCAGATCAACACCTTCGTCCCCCAAAAGATCGATGCCTCGACCGACAGTGCGTACATGTTCATGGCCGGCAAGTTCCCCGGCGTGGGCTGGGGACCGAGCATTGTGTCGTCCAAAGACTTGAGCCTCGTGTGGGCAGACCAGCATTACGGCGGTCTGGCCCAAGCAACCAACACGTACATGTTCCGTGGCGAGCGTGTGCTCGTGGTCTTTGTCGACGACGCTGTCCGCATCATCTCGCAGGAGTACAAAGAACTCTATGCCGTCAAACCCGTCGGCAACTTTAGTCAGTGGCACCCCGACTCGCACGAGGCCGGACTGACAGCCGACGATACCGTGCTCACAATAGTGTGTCCCAACTGGGAGACGGACATGACCGCCGTCGGCGGCCCAGACGACGGCATCTTGGCCAACTGTTTGGTGCAAGAAATCGACCCAACGACCAACGAGCTGCTCTTTGAATGGACAACACTCGACTACTTTAATGTGACCGACAGCGTCTGGGACTACCACGGCGAAGGTGTCTGGGACTTTGCGCACATGAACAGCGTCGAGAAGACACCCGACGGCAATTTTCTGATTAGCTACCGGCACTTGAGCGCGATTGTGCTGGTCGACGGCAAAACCAACGAGGTCATCTGGGTCATGGGCGGGAAGCGCAACCAGTTTACGGACATTACAAAGCAAAAGACGGGCAAGGACAGGTCCGCCCTGTTTGGCTGGCAGCACTATCCCAGGTTGACAGGCACAAACCGCTTCACCTTCTTCGACAACCACCGCCTCGACAATGGATACTGCTGGCCCGGGTCGGGTGTCTGCTCGCGCGGACTGGAGGTGGAGTTTGACCCCGTGGCCAAGACCGTGTGGCTGCTCGAGGAATGGCCACATCCACAAGGACTCGTGTCAGCTTCCCGCGGCAGCACCCAACGCACGTCGGCCGGCAACGTCTTGATCGCCTGGGGCCAGAACCCGGGGTTTGTCGAGTACACGGCGGGCGGCGAGCTGGCCATGGACATCCAGCGTGGCCAGATCTTGACGATTGACCACGGCATTGAGCCGATTGTGGCGTACCGTGTGGCCAAGGGAGCCTGGGTGGGCAAGCCGACGTGGGGCCCCAACGTTTCCTGCATCACGACAGCAAGCGACTCGACATCGAGCGGAGCGAGGACACAAAAGACAGTCTACGTGTCCTGGAACGGCGCAACGGAGGTGGACAAGTACGTGCTGCTGTCGGCGGATACGGTCGACAAGCTGGACGGCGCCGATGCCGTCGTGGCCCAGTCACCTCGTAACGGCTTCGAGACGGCCTTTTCTGTTGTCGGCTACACACTCAAAAAGTACGCGCGGGTGGCGGCACTCGACGTCCACGGCGTCATTCTAGGATCGACGCCGGCCGTGGACACGGCGACGGGCAAGCTGACCGACCTCGACTATGCCGTCACCACTGTCTTTGCCGCCGGCGCCAAATCGGTGACAGGCGTGCCCTCGTCCGTGTCGGCCGTCGTCCCGGCCGGCACCCACGCCACCAAACCGCCGCCTGTTGTCGCCCGACCACCGTCCAAAGACAAGAAAATCGCCATCATTTTAGGGAGTGTCGGTGCAGGACTGGTCGTTTTGGCTGTTCTCGCATTTGTTGCCTTCAAATGGTACGTCCGCCGGCGGGCGCGGCAACAGATTGAGGCCGCATCACAGCAGCAAATCCACCCGGGAAGAGGTGACGACGGTGCCGGTGAAGGACTGTTGGCCGCCGCCGCAGCCGACGAGTACGGCCTCGACAGTTTTGCTCTGCGCAACTCGACTGACTCGGAGGAATCCGAGGCGTACAAAGATAAATAGTCTTCTTTCGTGCGTTCGGGAACGGAACTGTCGTGTTTTCTTTTGTGTTTCGTTCATCGCACTTTGTATTTCTGTTGTGGCCCAAAATAGACTGGTATTTCATTACATCCTACATTCTTTGTGATCGGCCATTTGTCGAAATAAACGTGGCAGACTTGGTGTTGTCTGTTTGTGTCGTCTGTTTATCGTTATGTTTGCTGTGATGGTGTTTACCTAATTTCGTTTGTTCGTGCCCAAAATGTGCCTGAGGATCGGGCAACAGAACGCTACTGTCATGCACTGGCCTGCAGTGAAGTTGCAGTGGAGTTGCAGCGCGTTATGCTGGCCCGCGAAAAGTAAACAAAATTTCAGAAATTTTTACTGAAAGTACCTCTGTACCCTCTGTAATGTCTGGGCAAGGCTTGGGGCAGACCACTTGGAGACCACTAAAAATTTCGAGAAATGCACCACGATAGACGAAAAACAGGGGATTTTGTGGAACCGCCCGGGGGTTTCGGGGGATCGTGGTGGCAGTGCAAGCGAAGACAAAAGGTAAAAAGGGGGAGACTGCAGGGAAACTGCAGGCAAGCGCAGAAAAGCGCAAGGAAGTCAGGGACAAGGTGGATGTTTGTTTCGAGCGTGGGCCGTGCCTGCCAATCAAGACACGCGCTGGACGCCTCCCAAAAAGGGATAGCGGGCACAGGAGAAGCAGGAGCGACAAAAGAGTGGGGCCACCGCCAATCCGGGACCAAGAATCAAAGGAAATCCGGGAAGGAGAGGGAAAGAAGGTGGGAACGGTAACCACAACAGGCAAGAACCAGGAACAAGAAGAAAAAAGCACGCTCGCACAGCAGGGAAGGCACGAGCCAGCGTCCAGGGCACAACAGGAAGGCACGAAGGCCTGGACCAGTGCGTTTGGAGCCCTCTGGAGCCTCTGGAGATTGGGCATCTCCTTCTCGTATCGCTGTCTGTCTATTTTCGTCCTTTCTCGACTTTTTTGGTGCCATTCGTTCATTTGATCTCCCTTTGCTCCATTCCTTGCTTTTTGTCTCTCTTTGTCTTTCGTGTCTCTGTCACTCTTTTCTTTCTTCCTTCACTTTTCATCTTCGACTCTTTCGTTTCCTCATCTTTTTCGAGGCCGACACTCTTTTTTGTTTCTTCAGTCATTCATTCACTTTTTTGTTTTTCTTCCCTCTTTTTCCATCCTCCGTCCATCCACGCTCCTTTTCGACGACGACGCGTCTTCCATTCCTTTGATCACCAAACCCGACTTTCGACTTCTCGACCACTCCTCCCGACAACCTCACACCTCCCAAAATGCGTGCCACCGGTTACCTCGCCGCCAGCGCCCTGGCTTCGGTCGTCTCGGCCCAGAACTACCTTGGCTTCAGCACCGGCTCGACCAAGATCGACGGCTCCGTCAAGGTCCAGGCCGACTACGAGGCCGAGTTCACGGCTGCCCAGAAGCTCGTCGGCGCCCCCGGCATCTTCAACGCCGCCCGTCTCTACACCAACATCCAGGGCGGCTCGACCACCGACCCCATCGAGGCCTTTGCGGCGGCCATTGCCACCAACACCAGCCTGCTGCTCGGTATCTGGTGCTCGGGCACCACCACGATTGAGCCGGAGCTGACGGCTCTGCAGGCCGGCCTGACCAAGTACGGCAGCAAGCTGGCTGATCTGGTCATTGGCATCTCGATCGGTTCCGAGGACTTGTACCGTAACTCGGTCACGGGTGTCGAGAACAAGGCCGGTGTCGGTGCCAACCCGGATGTTCTGGTCGGTTTCATCGACGACTACAAGAAGGCTTTCGCCTCGACCGCCCTCAAGGACGTCCCCGTCGGCCACGTCGATACCTGGAACGTGTTTCCCAACGCCACCAACAAGCCCGTCATTGACGCCGTTGACTGGATCGGTCTTGACGAGTACCCCTACTACCAGACCGGCCAGGACAACACCATTGAGAACGCCGCCAACCTCTTCTCGCTGCCCTGAACGCCGCCAAGGCCGCCGTCGGCGACAAGCCTGTGTGGATCACCGAGACCGGCTGGCCCTACACCGGCATGACCTGGGACCAGGGTGTCCCCAGCGTCGCCAACGCCAAGACCTACTGGGACACCGTCGGCTGCGACATGCTGTTCAACAAGGTCCCCACCTTCTGGTACGATCTGACTGACGACAACGCCGGCAACAACGAGAGCTTCGCCATTACCGACAACCTGTCCACCAAGGCCCGCTTCAACCTGACCTGCCCTGCTTCGTCCACTGTCTCGTCCAGCAGCGGCGCCGCCTCGGCCACCGTCACCAAGTCGGGCTCGGGCAACGGCAGCACCAAGACCACCGGCGCTGCCACGACCGCCACCACGGGCACCAAGTCCGGTGGCTCCGCTGGCAGCGGCTCGTCCGCTTCGGGCTCGGGCTCGGCTGCCTCTGCCTCGGGCACTGGCGCTGTCACCACCAACGGTGCCTCGTCCGTCCTGAACCTGTCGATTGGCTCCATCATTGGTGTCGTCGCCTTTGCCTGCATGCTGTAAGCGATCACAGGTCGCTTCAGTTTGTAGACGGCTACTTTCTTGACTGGTCACGGAAGTTGACCTTTTTGGTCTTTTTGGTCTTTTGAATATCTTGGTCTTGTTGGATCTAATTTGATCTACCGTACATCTCTTTGCATACACTCCTTCTGAGTTTTTCCTTTCTTGTCTCTCCTTTGCTTTTTTTCACACTTAGACACATCATGGGACAGTGCGTCAACGTCGTAATTACAAAATACAACAAAAAGAAGGGTGGCTTGCTGTCCGCTTGTCTTCTTTCTTTTTTTGGCATATTCTCTTCACAATAGACGGAATGGATTTTTTTGATAAAACAAACTGTGCTCGTTTACATTAACGATATTGTCATGTCTTGGTCTTGTGTCGTATCCTGTTGCCGCTCGATCCTCCCGTTCTTAGATGTTTGGACGTACCGCGGCTGTAGCCGCCGACCATCGTAAAAAAAAAAAAAAAAATATGGCCGTGGGGGTTGCATTCATTGTCTTTTGCAAACAGTTGCAACGGCAGACTCGACAATTGCCTAACATGGTACTGCGCCTGCGCACGGGTAGATGTCGGCAACTTCCTCATTGTTGCGCTCCATGCGCTCGAATCAGATCAAAGAGTTTGGTTGTCGTTGCGCGCGCCTCTGGGGGCCGTCTTTATGTTGCCATGTCGCCATGTCGCCATGTCGTGACGTTCTGGCTTCTCCTTTTTTTCTCCTAGACTGGTTGCGGCCCGCAACGTGCATTGCCTTAGCGGCCGTTGGTGGTCTGGTCGTGGTCGCGGTCGTGGCCCCCAAATTCGGCGGCAACGATGACCACCCCCGTCCATCAAAGGCCACCCGGCAGGCGACCAATTGTGTTTTGTGTTGATTGTACGAGGCAGGCTCTTCAATGTCGAGATACACTTTTGTTAACATGTTTGGTTCTTGGCGCCTTGCATCCCTTTATCTCGACTACAGACGGCTCGAACCGCCGACAGTACCATACATGGTCCCATGATTGTGTATTTTTGTCTTCATAGTTGTCAATGGTGCATTTGAGCATCGACACCAGACGACTCTGTACTCCGTAGTAGTCTCTACTCTACCACACTTGGATCTGGCGCGTGGCGCGCAATCTATTCTTGTTTTATCGACTGAGACGTTTTTTACTGCATTTGCTGATCTACGACCCGATAATCTGACGGCCAGGGTGATCTCAAAAGTGGACACCCAACGTCACAAACTGACCACTGACTATTACGGAGTACGGAGTACAGATAGAACAAATGATTCCTAAACAGCGTAAGATGCAGGCTGTACCGAATCGAACAGCAAGGAACACAAGTAAGAGTACGACGTAAGTAACATGGTCTCGAAAATGATGACAAAATTGATGACCAAATGACCAAAAAATGATGAGCAGTCAGCAAGAAAGTAAGAAAAGCAAAGAGTTCCCGAACAGGGTCGTGCGAATGCGAATTGCGATGAAATCCGGTTGTTTGAAGAGTAGAGACGGCGGTACGGTTGCTTTTTTCTATTTATTTAATGTTTCATCCCATTCGTACAATCATTCAAATATTTATTATTTACAAACAAGTCTCGTTCTTTACCCTTTTTGCGTTCTTCCTCGTTTCACTCCTTTTCATACCCTGTTCCTTAACATGTTGTACTTTGTTCTACTTACAGCCTTCATTGTTGTTGCTTCTGCGAAAGTTTGTGAATATTTGTTCGCCAATCTGTTTTTGGACTTGGTGGCAGTTGCCTTCTTTTGATTTGATTTCGTCTTTTACTTTTTTTTTTTTTCCTTTTCTTTTTCTTTTTCTTTTTTTTTCTTTTCTCTTTTTTTTTTTCTTCTTTTTTCAAAAACTTTGTTTTTAAAATTGCTTTACACACATCCTTTTCCTTCCTTTTTCGAGATTACCTCGAGTACTTTGTTATCTTCTTCACAGCGCCCAAGTCGACAATATCACAACGATCCTCGCCTCAGGACCTCCGCCATTACTGTCACTTGTAACATCCATGCGCCGCCGTCTTCTTTCCGTCTTGCTTGCATTTCTGGTTACGCTGGTCGTCTACCTCTTCATCTTGTACGACACTGCCAATGGTTTGTGCTCGACATGCCTACCCGACTGGCCACTTCGACGACCATCCTCATCCAAATCGACATTCCCTCCTGAGCCGTTGACAATACCCGAGCTCGACAACCTAACAGTACAAACACCGGGCCATGATGCCGACTACTGCCGCCAGCACTTCTCGGGCGACTACCTGTCAGGCCTCCGCGACCATCAGATCCAGTACTGCGAGGGCAACGAGAACGGTCCCGCAACGTCCAAGCTTACCTGTTTTCACGGCTACATCCGTGACGACAACCATGCCGACTCGTTTTGTGTTGGGTCGGGTGCAATCTGGGATTCGACAAAACAAAAGTTTCGGCTGGACTGTCCCGTCCAAAGAACACCCAGTGTCAACGAGACGGCTCGGGGTCTGATCCCCTTTGCGGACCTGGCGCCGTACTGGTTTGATACAGGCCCAAAGCGCATCTTTGAAGGGTTTGTGTCGATGACGGGCGGGGATACCGATACCGATGCCGACGACGACAAAACCGGAGAAACGCCGCCATCGTTTGTCCTACTTGTCAAACGAGAAGGCGCCGGCAACTTGTGGCACTGCCTGATGGAGATTTGGTCCATGACAATGACCTTTGACGTTTTGCGGATGGCCAGACAGGAGGAGACGGGCGAACCGTTTTACACGACGCCCTTTGATATGGACAACACGCATGTTGTCATCTTGGACGACCACGGACCAGGGCCGACCATGGACCTTTGGCGGTTTTTTTCTAAGCACCCAATCGTTACTCTCAAGGACATGACGAAAGATCCGGCCAAACTACCGTCTCCCCTCCGCGATAACTCGTTGTCGACCAACATTGTCGTCCCCCTCCCCGGTGGCAGTAACCCACTCTGGCACAATGACTGGATCGTGCGGGACTGCCAGCCGAGTGATGCACCTCTCCTACACCTGTTTGTCCAGCGTGTGTTTGCACACTTTGATGTGCCCTTGTTGGCGGGACCAAAGACGGACAAAGATGGGAAGGAGCCAGTTGTCGTTACATTTATTGACAGAAAAGGGACAAGACGACTACTCAACAACGTGCCCCTCCTTGAAGCTCTCCGCCAAAAATTTCCGTCAGACAGCATTGTCATCCAGTCCGTGGACATGGCCACTCTCAGTCTGCCCGACCAGTTGAGGCTGGTCCAGGATACAGACGTCCTCGTCGGCGTCCACGGCGCGGGACTGACGCACACCATGTTTATGCGTCATGGAGCAGGCATCGTCGTGGAAATTCAGCCGGAAGGACTGACGTACAAAGGCTTCCGCAATCTGGCCGCTATGACAGGGCACCAATACTTTAGTGCGGAGGCGGAGATGGCTGCTCAGGGGGAGGAAACTGAGGACGGGAAACTAACTAATTCAAAAGAATCAAAACCGACCACACGGAGGAAGAGAAATGACCCTCCAAGACAGTGGCAGGCATCCAATGTCCGCATGGAGGAGGACCGTTTCTTGGAGTTAATGGATGTGGCTATCAAGTCAATTTACAATGAAGGATTGAGAAACCAGCATGTCATTCGGTAGGATAAAGTAGTTCTCAATATTAAGTACACCGAGAATGTATCCGCCCTGGCGATACTCAGTGTCCTCGAAAAACTCAGGCGTCAAGAGGTCCGGCCTCAACTTGAAAAACTCGTGGGCAGCAGCAACGTCACCGTGTACAACGGTCAGACGCAAGTGCTCGCCGCGGCCCCAGAATTTGCCCATGGGCGTATCTGGATCCATGACCGTTGCATATTGTGGTGCACACAGGGCCGGATAGTTGACAGGATCCCGTGGAATCGGCGGTGGTCCGTTGTAGTAGACGATGTCTGGTGTAGACGTCGATGTTGCCTTTGATGTTGATTTTGATGTCGACGTTTTGTTGATGTTGATGTGGACATATCACTTTGTCAGTAGTATTGAGTCCATTTCATTCGACTTCTTAAAGCCTCGCGGATGGGCAGTTATTTACGATTTCAACTCACCCTCAAAAGAACGGAGTATTGTGGCATTGAAGCTGGCCTCATTATCGATGCTGTTGTTGTTGGGGCCGTAAAATTAAGATTGCAATTGTTGGCCTCAGTGCGGGGTGAAAGACCAAAGTGAAGCGCCATTGAAGCTAGCTGTACGTGGATGATTCAACGGCCGTTGAGATGCAACCGTGGATGTCAACACAACACCAGCCACAGTTCATTTATCTTGACAGTTTGTAAATTTGCGTGTTGTGCAACTTGTGACGTACTTGTATTCTGTATCACAAGATGTCAACTTTGACACCATAATGTTGATATCACAATGATGAATTCTTGCTCATACGCACTCTTTTCGAAAGTGTGGACGACCCCTGTTGACCGCCGTCTTGGCACTGCCAATCTTTTTTTGACGGTTTGGCAAAGTCTCGATTTGAATACGCAAAGTTCTCCAAAATTACTCCGTATCTTTGACTGGATCAAGAGATGGCGTGGTTCTCCACTGAAGTTGATGTCTTGGCAGACGAAAAACGAGCAGAAAAGAGCAGAAAGTGCTTGAAAAAAACAGTGGACATTTATCGCAAATCTTCCAGACACAGCGGGCAACAGTGGACATGACGGGAAAATGCAGCAGGTGCAGGCAACATATGGCCGATCGAGTCGAGACTGTTCGAATGATTTTCGTAGATGTTGACAAAGTGCGCGATGCTAATGTGGCGATGTTGAAGACGAAGAATATTGTTGAAGATGTGAATTGCTCTGTATTCTATGCAATGCATGAAAAGGCTACAAATGACAAAGGGAAGAAAAAGAAGAAGATATCAAGAAGAAGAAGAAGAAGAAGAATAAATCCAGCGAGAAAAAAAAAAAAAAGACAAAGGAAACAAAAACGGGTAAAAAGAAGAGAAGAAAAACAAAAACATAAAAAATAAATGAACCCTAGTAGATAAACGCCCTATCCGTGTATTACTCCTTTCCGCCCCCTTTCCAACGATGGTATTACAATTACTTTCCCTCTTTCTCCTTTTGTGTCGAGCCTACTTGGGCGCTGCCGCCTTGGTCTTCTGCTGCAGCTCGACAAAGCTGTACCACGCCGCACCGGCCAACGACACCAGCATGCCCACGCCATTCAAGAAGCCAATTGTGACATTGAAGAAGACGATGCCCAACAGCACTGTCAAGCACTGCTTGACGTTGCCGCAGACCGTCATCGTCAACGCACCGGCGGCCTTGTTAGCCGTAAAGGACGACACATTAAGGGCAAACGCCAGGACGCCGTTGCCCAACAGGGCCAAAGCCATGCTGAGCGGGGAATCGCCGACAGCGCGGGCGACGACACGGACAGCAACGGCAGCGGCTCCACCGACAGCTGGGGCGGCGGCTGCAGCAGCGTCAGAAGCGACAGCGGCAGCAGCGGGGGCGCCTGCTGCACCGGCAATGGCGCCCGACAGTTCGCCGCTGATCCAAGCAATCAGCAGCGCCTGGAAGAAGGCGAGCGGGGACATGCGCATCAGCGTCTCCATGGGCGAGAGTTTCAGGGAGCCGGTCATGATGCGGTTGTGGCAATGGTTTTGGCGACGGCGAGGGCGACGCCCAGGAACGTGAGGAGGAAGCCGGCCAGAGTAAAGTAGTACTCGCCGTACGTGGTCATGCCGACGCCGAGAACGATGGGGATTAGCGAGAGGTAGGTCTCGGTGGAGTAGGCGCGGCCAAACAGCAGGCGGTAGGCGGCGACGGTGATGACGGGGGTCGTCGAGCGGGCGATCTGGTGGAACGGGACGGAGACCATGGCCCTGGGCGAGCGTTAGTAAGAAAAGATGCCGCCGGAGGCGCAAGAAAGAAGGAGAGGAGGTGATATGCTGCGTGCAACTTACAAAGAGACATTGGAAATGGCAATGTTGACGGTGAACAGCACACTGAAAGCCAACAGCGTCATCTCCTCGTTCCAGTCGAGCTGTGTGCGGGTGATGGTGCCGCGCATCCTCAAGATGTAGCAGCCAATGGAGGCCGAGCCCGTGTGCAGCGCCGTCAACAGCCACGGATGCGGGAACTTGCCGAGAATCAGCTTGTTGTAGATGGTGAGGGCGACATTGCACAAAAAGTAAAAAGCCGAGCTGGGTCAGCTTTGCGCGCGTCGAGATGGTGTCTTCGACCGACGGTACTGTGCCGTCGGCGCCGGCGGCGAGGATGCCGTCTTTGAGCGAGTCTTTGCTTTCAAGCTGTCTCTCAAGATCGAGGTCCTCTGGGTCGTGCTGTGGCACGAGCTGGTGTGTTGACGGCATCGTGGGAGGTGTGGAAAGAAGAAGCGTCGTCGGTATCGTGAGGTGAGAGGGAAAGGGTTGGAGATTCGAGGTTCGACGATGTACGAGCACGAGCACTGATACGGAGTACTCTGTACTTTTGGTATGTCGAAAGTAGGTGTAGAGTACTTGTCTTGTCGTAGATTCGTATGTGCCGTAGAATGCAATCTATTTCGACCTTTCTTACTTCTTCTTTGGGAACAGTACTTTTTCGCGTTTTCTTAATTTTTTCGCGCCCCCTTTTCACGATAGTTGGGCACCGCGGTGCTTATATTGGGGCTGCAGAAAGAAAGCAGTAAAAAAAAAGGTAAGACGCTGGGGGTGAGAGAGGGGGGATCTTTCCCGTTACGGGTAGTGCGGATACGACGGGTCTCGTTTGTGTGTGTTTTTGTACGGTGTTTTTACGTTTTGATGATATTACTGTCGACTCCTCCTTCCTTTCCTCTTTTCCGTCGTCTCCTCCACCCCTCCCACCGTAAACTCGTAATTTTGGGGCTGCATTCCTGCAAACGAGCAGTTGGTGGCCGGTGCTCTTAGCTAATGCTCGCCGGTTTTGTCTTTTGGTGTGTCTTTGCCTGTCTTTGGTGTTTCTTTTTGGCGTGCTGTTTCTGGGCCTTTGGTCTTGGCCAGACGTCTGGGTCTTGTCCTCCTGGTTGGTCTTGCGTTCTGGCTCGCTCTGACTTGGCTTGGCATAGATATGCATAATAAGGATTTGGGTTATTTGGGGGGAGTGAAGACACTGCAAAAGCCCAAAAAAACGAAAAGGGCAAGGAAGGACAAGGGACGACCACAAAAACCACCAAACAGCGACAGGGGGGTATGCGTTCAGGCGGGTATTACGAGGACAGGGGTGTACTGTGGAATATGAGGGACATGAGGGACATGAGGGACATTCGGGGGAATAGGATTGGCAAGACAGGGAGTGAAAGTGGGAAAGAGAGAAAGACAGGGAATAACAAACTGTGAGAATTTGGCTGGGCGTTGAACGGCAGAACAGTTTTTTCTGGAGTATTCCTCATTTTTAGGCAGTGCTCACGCTGTCCGTAAGTTCGTATTTCCTGCAGGTTGTGTGTGCTCTTTCCTGGTTCTTGGTCCTTCTTGTTGTTTGCATACGAGGTCGACAGCACACCAAAAATACAAACACGAGCCGCTGACGAGGAAATGATATGCACCACCAGCCTCCGTCCTTTGTTCTTTGTCCCCTACCTGTAACCCCTGTTCCCTTATTTCATCCCCCCCCTTTTGGTCTTTCGTCTGGTGACAAGGATTACAACGCCGCGTTGTAATGGCATGTCTGCCAAGCGTCTACGCCCTACGCGTGCAAAAAAAGAGACATGGGCTTAAAAAGCAAGGAACATCAGTCCCTCGCAGTTATGGAATACAATACAATACAATATATTACAATAAAAAGACCATTGGGGACCTGGACGCATTGCTTTCGGGGCTTGTCTGGAATGAATTTGCATGCGGAAGACGGGTCGAGGTACTTACTGTAGTCAGGTACTTTGTATCTTTTTAGGGGATCACTGGTGAGAGGGTACTTTCAATCTGTGCTGACCAGCATGTCTCACCCCTTTTTTGATTTTGACTTTTTCGACTTTCCGTTTTCTTCCCCTTTCCCCTTAGCTCCCTCTTGGCAAAGTCTTGGCTGATCTCAGTATCCATCAGTCCCCATCGGCAAGAGTACGAAGTATTAGCCCAAGCTTAGGCAGTCGCCATCGTTCTTTTCTTCTCTTCTCATCTGCCCGCAGCACACAGACCATGCACAAACGGCGGGAACTTGCTCGTTTGCAACTAGATCGGAAGCTTGTCAACTAACTGTACTCCGTACTCCGTATTACTGAACTAAGTAGGCTTAACTGTGGCGGATGCGTGCGGCGATTGAGGCGAATCTGCTGTCAAATCCCTTTCCTCCTTTTTGCCTGGCACTTACTTATCTTTCACCTAACCTGTCTTGGGACACCTTTTTGTTCTTTTTGTTTGTTCCTTGTTCTCCTGTCAAGTTTTCGTTCCATCATTCGTTTTCTGGGGCGTTGCTTAGTCTCACGGTCGTTTCTTTCTTCTCCTTTCCCTTTTGACGTCGCGTCGTCTACGTTCACGTCCACCGTCTTTCGCTTATCTTCTTGTCACTCTTTTGTCACTCTTTACGATCTTCCCTTCTTTTTTTCCTCACTTTTCCAAGATATCCCCCCCCCCCCCAACACGACCTCACGATGCGCTCCCCGGCAATCTTCCAGCGCCTCGTCATCTTTGCGTTTGTCGGCACGCTGCTGGTGGCCTTGACGGTCTACCAGCGCGACCGTCTCGCGGCCGGTGTCGGCAACGTTGTCGACACAGTCAAGACGACGGCCGCCACGGCCAAAGAGAACCTGCCGGCGATCCCCTTTGTCGATAACAACAGCGGCCCGGGCAAGACCGCGCCCAAGGACAAGTACATTTCTGTGTGTCTGGCCGTCAAGGACCAGCGTCTGGACTTGCCCGAGTTCTTGCGCCACCACTACTACAACATGGGCGTCGGCCACTTCTTCATTATGGACGACGGCACGAGCCCGCCGCTCTCGGAGATGAGCGAGGAGGAACTCACGATCCCGCGCGACGCCGTCGAGTTTTCACTACTTCCGCCCCGACCAGCACGTCCGCTGGATGCAGTACACCATGTACAACACCTGCAACATGATTGCCAAGAACCACACGAGCGTCAACACGACCTGGATGGCCTTTATCGATGCCCCCGGCGAGCACTCCCTCCGAGAAATCCTGGAAGACTTTGACCGCATCGAGGCCATTGGCGGCGTCGCCCCCAACTGGCGCGTCCACACCTCGGGCGGCCATTTGACACGCCAGCCGTCCGTTATCTCGGCCTACACCGAGTGCATCTACGACGACCCGGCGCACAACGGCAACGGCACCAACAACCGGCACGTCAAGTCGATTGTCAAGATCAAGCACATGATCCAGCCGCGCGACCCGCACTCGTTTATTCTGACACCGGGGCACATTACCGTTGGCGAGAACGGCGACAAAGTCAATTCGTTCCTCAGAACACCCATCACGCGCGACAAGCTGGCGATCCACCACTATGCCGTCAAGAGCAAGGGCGAGTATGAAGAGAAGATGAGCCGCGGCAGCGCCATGTCCAACCACAAGGGCTGGGAAGTATGGAATAAGTACGAGAACATGCCCCACGAGCAGTGTCAGGAGATGTTGCGGTGGGCGAACACATAGCGAGAGCGAGAGCCCGAAGGGCTCGAGCTTGAGCGGAAGTGCTTAACGATGCGAAGGGAGGACACGAAAGAATGCCACGATTAAGAGTAATACATAATACCAGCGATTTGATTCTTTTTTTTTAGCGAACATGAATACACTTTTTACACTGTACCTTGCATCTCACTACTTGCTCTACTGAATCACTTGACTGAATGCCGTGGTCGATGCAACCCCTGCCCAGTTTGCCTTTCCGTTTTTTTTCTTTTCGTAGGTTTCCCCGTTTGGTTTTCATCCCTTCTTTTGACTTTGGACCAACAGCCCGGTGATTCGGTGCTGTGAAACCGGGTCTCTGGGATTTTTTTCTTCTGGTCTCTAATTAAGTTTTAATGAGGGGACAAACAGGGAATGGTGCCCTACGAGGAGACCGCAAAGAATGGCACTTCATTTATTTCCCCTGCCGTTCCCTGCCGTTTCTTGCCGTTTCTTGGGTTGATTGCCCGTTGATTGCGAGCGGCCTACCACAGGAAGACAGGAGTCGAAAGGAGTGGAGGATGCTGTGCGTGGCAAGGAGGTGCAGGAATGCGCGAGGGAAGCGGGAGTGGGGGTGGTTGCTGTCAGACGGATTCTGATTTTGGGTATGCTTGCTGGCCTTGCATTGATTGCTTCCTTCTGCCCCCTTTCTTCGTTTGTCGACTACTGAGTACGAAGTACACAACATATGCCGCTCCTTTTGTCTCTGTTTGTCTCCTTGGTTTTCCCCATTCCCCGGCAATCGTTCGAGATCGATATGAAGACTGACTCTGTGGCTTTTTTGTTCTTCTTTATTTTCATCGTGGCGTTGAAAACACACTTGCAACTGTACCAGCGATCGTGGAAGTAAATGGCTCGCCCTATCACCACTGCCTTTTTTTTCTACCCACACAGTTCTGTGGTATATGTGCCTCTTTAATGGCTCTTTCTACCTCTCTAACACCTCTTATCTCCTATTTAACCCCTTTTGTGGCGTTCGGCCGTTCCTGACTCTGCCTCTTATGGCGTATGGCATCCGACGTCGACGTCGAGCGCCGTGTTAACTCGTGTCGCCTGTCTTGTCGTGTCCCTGACGCGGGGTTTCAGGTATTCAAGTATGGAGTAATTGCTTCAGCACTTCACCTCGTCCACGGAATACTCCGTTGTGCCAGGGAATCGGTCCTCGACGATCCTTGACTCTTGTTATTCACCAAAATGGAAAACCCGGCAAAAATCGACAAAGGACGAAATGATGAAATCGAAAAAAGTAGAAAAGTACGACGTACGGAGTATGTCGACAGAAGAAAAAAAGGGGCAGGGGCTAAAAATGACAGGGATCCGTCTGCTCAAAGACCTTTCTGTAAGAGGCTCTTCGATGGCAAATTGCGGTGGGGCACGCGACAAGAGCAGACGAACAGACGAACCGACGGTGATGGGCCGCTTCACTTTTAGCGATGGCTAGTGATGGGTCTGGAAGCTCGCCAAAGCTGCTTTTCTCAGTGAGTGACTTGCTGTGACTTGCAGTGACTGGAGCGCGTCGCGAAATTGGATGAACCGCTCCTGGCTCATGCCCGGCGTCGAATGGCCGAACTGTTTCCCCCTGTTGGCCGCTACCACTGCTGGGGCGGGTACTTTAGTGCGTCGAAATCTTGGCTTTTTTATTATTGTGGGAATAACATGATGTTTAAAGGGTGGACCAGTAAAGGACAGAAGAGGATCAATGCTTTTCCACGCGTGTTTGGGCGCGTGCTGTTGGCTTCTGTAGTCGAGGTGCGCTATTTGGTCGTGCTCAAAACTGCTCTTGAAAACATCGCTGTCAAAAGGACCCCAGGAACCCAACCGGTGAACAGAAGACAACCATCAACCTCGTATCCATGTTTTGCCCGATCGTTGTCGGTGTTGTAGCTGCTGGAACACAAGACCAAACAACCTTGGACAACTTTTAACGTGGGACAAAGCCCAGTGTGAAAGAAAGGTGGTGTGCGCCAAGATAAGCCCAGCAGTACGACGTACGTCGTGTCCACAGACGCCCAGGGGGAAAAAAAAACGCGAGCAGTACGAATTAAAAAGGGGCCCCCCATTCCCCCATTTTTGACGGCGCTTATTACGAGCATGACCGACCGCAGCACGTCGCCATTGCCATCGGACATTCACAAGGGGTCACGTCCGCTGCCGGCAACCGCAGTCGCAATGTCGTACTCCGTACTCCGTACTCGTATGTTGGCGTATGTACATACACAGTATGCTCGTATGCTGTGCATTTTGGGCCGGCTGTGTCTATGCGGTCCCGGAGGCTCACTGTATTACGAGTCTCTCGCTCGCTGTCCCTTACCTTGGACGAGTTGGACTTCCCCCACCCCACGGAATCTGCAACCGAAAACAGCTTCCTGTTCCGTCAGCAACAAGTGACACAGCGACACAAGTGTCAGACCTGTCAGATTCAGGACTGTTGTAAGATAATACCGTTGTGCGGCCGTAACGCCACACAGCACTAAATACGTTTTACAGGTCATGTCAGGCTCGTCTGGGTACGGCATATTCTCGTATCGGAGGTGCTACACTGCCTGGCTGCACTGACGGCCAGGAATGCAACAGGAATGTCAACATGTCAGAAAATGTCTCACGTGAGCCTGGTAACAGCGAAAAAAAGCAAGGTTTTTGTAGCCGAAGGCATGCAACTACGGAGAATCAGAGGAGTATGGAGTAAAGATAGCAAGGTGAATCTCGATTAGTGACAAGAAGGGATAAGAAGAGGGATGCCCACAGGACCGTTTGCAGTGAAACTGATGGCGTCATTTCAATTTTGGCGGGTGAAGGTGAATCTACATTTTGCCAGAAACGGTCTTAATGTTCAATGTCCAACGTCCAGCGTCCAATGTCCAACGGCCAGCGTCCAACGGCCAACATCAAACGTCGCCGTCTGACGGTGACAATGAAATCGCGGGCCGTTCCACTTCAACAAAGATCAATGTATTTTCAATGTATTTTCAATCTATTCTCTACCGGTAAACTCTACCCATTTTGGCACCAAGCTACCTCACTCAGCCTTACCGCATCAGTAAATCCTAGCAATAAACCGTTGTGCCTTCTAGACCCTCCAGCATCCTTTGACGTTAATGCTTATCCTGCCTTGTTCAAGGCCATGTTATTTTACTTGTTTGAAAAGCAATAGAGCAATATCGTGACATAATGTTGATATTAAAAAAAGACTTAAGGGAAAGAACAGGGATGGCCTGCACAGCAGGTCAACAACAGCCGTTGCCGTTGTCAGCCTCTTTTTGCTGGATGTGGACATCAAGAGTTACACACGTAGCGGCTTCGCGAAACGACGCACCACATGCACAACAGGCACCACAACGGCCAGTGTTTCGTCTTGGACGACCTGGCCGACATCCGACTGGCGAGACTGTAGCACGTTGTCGCGACTCTCCGTGTCGACGTCCTGCTTGTCACTGACGCTGCCGTCCTCCCGGTCGTAGACATTGTCCCAGTCAGGGACTGGGTTTTCTTCAATGTCCTCGGCGCTGTCTTCAATGTCATCTCCAATATCGTCCCTCCTCGTCAGAGGCACTGCCTTCCCCGTCTTGGCCTCTTGGGCGGCCACAATGCTCGCCCACGGAATCGTCAGGTACGCAGCAAACTCTTTCTCGGAGGCATACTCGGACGTCTTTTTGAGTTTGTCGTACTCGGCCGTCACGTCCACAAAAGTCCCCGTGATGCCCGTCGTGTCAATCGTGTACACGTAGCCCTTGCTGCCGGCATTTTTGCGTGCTTCACTAATATCGCTTGACGTCGTAATGTACGAGTCCTGCGAAGGGTCCTTGAGCGTGCCCTCGATGTGCTGGATCACCATGTCGCCCGGGCCCAGCTTGTGTGTGGCTTTGTTGCTTTTGAAGCCGCCAGCGGCCTTGATGATAGCTGGTTGCGGGTATCACCGCGGTACAGAGTGTGCGGGATGGTGGCCACAGCGCTGGCCACCAGCCATGCCAGGAGGCTGGTGACAAAGAAAGAAATGTTGTGCATCGTGATAGTGAAACTTATTTTGCAGAGGCCGGGAGAAATATTCAAGAAAAGATTAAAAGCAAGGATCGATGGTGTGGTCAATGTGGGAGTGTTCTGTTTGATGTCCTGTCTTCATGATATCTCATCTACACTGTCAACGATCCAGCTCTTCCACTTTCTTGTTGTTTGCTGAAGTTGGGTCCCCTGTTTCCTTAACTCGGACGGGCCATGTTAAATTCTAAATTCTCATCCGAAGGCCAAATGAGGCACATGCACATAGCACACCATCCTGTCGTAGAGAGTGGTAAAGTACGAGCCAAGATCGTCAAGATCCGAGGTCACTGCACACTTTTGGGCAGGGTCTCCCGTCTTGAGTGACGACATCGTGGTAGAATCCATAATGTGACCGTTCAAAGATTTCAAAACAAAAACGCAATGTGCACAAAATATATATCGTCAATTTCTGATGTCGACAACGACGACAAATTTAAGCTTAAGACGGGGGGGAAGTAAAATTGACCGGCTGTTGAAGACTTGCCAGGCACACAACGACGACTACTGCAGCCTAGATCCTCGTGCATGTTTTGAGCCCCGCCTGCTGCAACCCAGGCTGCTTTTCAGCTGTGAGATGTGGACAACCAATCAGACCGTGATACCCCACGTCCATAAGAGTTGCATTGCATGTTTGAATTCATATTTTTTGAATCTATCTTCCTTGGAGACCGCGCAACAGCTCGTGTCGCGACGTTCTGTACAATTTACGACTTGCAGGCAATATATAAGGTGCGGCACATCCCTTCGTCGTCGCTACTAGCTCACATTCACACTTGTGTGCTTGCACTCGCCCGCCATCCCCCAATCCCGCCATTTATTACCATAAGAACCCGGGACTGGAGGTGCTCAAACCGCCCGCTGCGTTCTCAAATTATCCAGCCAAATGACAAGTGAACAGGTCGTATAGAGCACGAGAGCACAAGCCCTGAACCGTGCTCTTGGCTTTACGAGCCCCGCTCAATAACGACGATCACTCTTGAACGAAAATCTTCACGGACCACCCATGGCGGGCAACATGGAAGAGCCCATGTCGGCCGCCTGGGGACTCGTCCTGAGCGATTCTGACTGGGACAAGTTGCGTGTTGGGCTCCGAGCCCGCGACATGGACGACCGGTGGCTCTACAATGTGGACGACATCGATATCTCGGGCGTCATCACAATACACATCCAGCGGAGCTGGACAGGCATCGAGATATATGCCATTCATGTCAAGCCACGACAGACACAAGAACAAAACGAAGAGCACGACGAACCAACACGAATTATTGCCATTACGTGGGAACAGAACAAGAATGGCATTCTCATCACAGAAGAGCAGGCCAAGATCGAGGTCACAATTTTGACGCGGGATCTGTTGAAATGCGACCTAGACCAGCTGCCATATTACGACATAGATCTCATGTGGAATCACCCGGGCATGAGTATAAGAAAAAACATCAACGAAAGTCATGTCAATGATGCGAATACAAGCGATGATGATTCTGAGGACAGTTCATGAATAAAAATAAAATATATAGCCATACACGGACTTTGTTTATTATTAAAATTGCTGCCACAATTTGCGAATTTTGTAAAAGGTTATTTTTATACCGTTTGCAATTAATTGGTTGTTGATTTCATTTTTAATTTTTTTGTCCATCATTTTTTTTTCTGCTTATTTTTTCGCTGCTTCCTTTTAATTCGCTCATCACAGCAGCTACTATATGTCAGTCTATTTAACGAGTATCGATTTAATGAAGAAGGATTGCTACTAGCCAACACCAATATTGTATATTGCTTAGATCGTAACATATTGTCAGTGATATTTTGACAATACTCAGTATGGCCTCTTGGGCCTCTTCCTGTATTGTATGCCTTCCACTGATCCATCTCACACCTTTAGAATCTTGCTTATGGATATACACAGCATATCCATTCTGCTTTTCAGCTTCTACGTCCAGCTTCATTTTCGGACTGTGTATGCATTTCTTTTGTGTGCTGTGGAATCTCTTGCCAAACCTTTGTCCCATAAGTAAAATAAGTATGAAACAGTTCCTTTCATATTTGGATAGCTTTTAGCCATTCTTTGAGGCATTCTAGTCAAATTCTAAAATATAGGTCTACCGGATTCGATGGGGCTAAAAATAACCATAAAGGCATAAAAAAGGCATAAAGGCCTTTCACCCAGGCTTCAGAGGTCTTTCACATCTCTTTCATGAAATAATACCTTTGATCTATTGTTATCGTCACTGCGTGAATGCACATAAACCTTTCGGTTACTTTTTAGGTTTCTTTATTTACGCACGCCTGTATTTGGCGGTTTCGGCTCTGTTGTTTTTAGCGACTGAATTCAAATTTCATTGCTTGATGGCTTTCTATATATAGCAAGCAAGGATATTTGTCGTTGGGATGAAACTAAGATCTCACGACATATTCAATCAAACTTCACTTCTACAGCTACACCAACAAAAAGAAGTAACCGACACCAGTGGCCGTCCCTAGGAATGCAACCGAAACCCCTTTCCAATGGCTTCAGCAGGTAAACTAGACGAAGATGACTACTATGCTATCCTCGGAATCAAGCTCAATGCTAAGGTATGCGAGATCAAAGCCGCCTACAAAGAACAAGCGTTGAAGTGGCATCCCGACAAAAACAAATCTTCACCCGAATCAACCCGGCGCTTTCAGATGGTAGCCTTCCCCCTCCCCACTTCTAGTTCTAGTTTTGAGCTTTATACTGAAAACTCTATCTTACAGATATCTTGCGCCTTCACCACGCTCAAGGACGCGACTCGCCGCAATTACTACGACAGATCGGTGTACCCAAAAATACTCGCCCGTCAAGAGAGAGCGCGCAAGGCAAAGGAAGCAACTGATGCGGGGCGGGAACGAACGACAAGATCAAAAACTTGGCAGCAGCAGCAGCAGCAACAGCAGCAGCAGCGACAACAACAACAACAACAACAACAGTATTCGCAAAAGCAGACCCCAAAGCCCAACTGGTACCAGTGGCCACCACCGCCACAACAACCACCACCTGGACCTCAACCAAAGCCACAAACCGCACGGCCTGATTCAAACAAGCGACAGCACGAAGATACGGCTCAGAATCCGAACAAGAAGCCGAAAACCGACATGCCTTTCCCATCACAACAGAAAGCCGGCGGCCAGCCACCTCCCAAGACAAAAGCTGGTGAGTTTCCAGCCATGGCGAACGACCCTGAACGGTACCAGGAGGTGTTGGCGAAGCTCAAAATCCTGAAAGCCGACGTGTTAAGTGCTGTTCAGGTGACGGATAGCGCGAGACGGTTGCTGAACAAGCTTAAAGACGATGCAGGTATTGGACTGTGTGACTCGTTTTCAAGTGGTTGGGCTAACCACTCCGCTTTCATTGGAAAAGCTGAAAATCGCCACAGGCTGTGCACTGTGCACGAAGGCATTCGGGAGCTCTATCTGGGTCAACTACGGGAGGCTCTCGGGGACGAGAAGGTTAAGATGGAGAAATACTCTTCATACTTTAAGGAAGAATCAGAGTTTTTGCAGAAGCACGAGATGTACAAGGACTTTCTATCGAAGATGATGTGAAAGTAAGAAAGGTGTTTGGCCGACAGTGGGTGGGGGAGGAAGGCCGTATCATTACCATAGATTTTGATTTACCGCTGCATTAAGTTCTTACAAATATATTGGAAATTGATTCCAATCATACATTGACTAAATGCCACTGACGATTTCCAAGTGTGGTACTGGAATGGTGACAGCTTGAAACCCACTAATTTCATACGTAGCTTGTGCTGTACATTCCCAAAAATAAAAGGAGCAACCCATAATTATGTAAAACAAACCGCAGAAAGAAAGATCAAAATGTTGCAAATCAACCCAAGTCTAACACGTGTTATTGTGGCTAGTGCTTCAATAGAAAGTGGTTGTGCCTTTATTTGGTCAGCTTGACGTGCAATTTTATCGAAGCCAGGTATGTTTCTTTGATTCTACGCCGTCGCCATCTGCCATGATCTGGGGAAACAAACCATTTTCCATTTTCCCATTGGATATTACAAGACTACAAGTATATATCGCTATGTGTATTACACGTTACGTGGGGTTTAGAGGTAATGTACGTATTATAACCTGATTATTATTGGCTTTTGGTTACGAAGAGTTAAAGGTCAACATGACTCTTATTTGCACGCCAAAGCCTTGTTTCAGTCACACAGCTGCAGCCTTATATGACGTACATTATATTTTAAATTGCTGAACTCTGATTTTGTGCCCTTCCCGACGACCATATTTTTCTTTATATAAAAGAAAAAATAACCCATACTCGAGTTTCTCTTGATCTGAACCTTGCCAACAAAAGACACCCAACAACGTTCTCCCCTCTCCGACACAAAACAACCTCATAACACGATGCCTTTCAATATATACAACAAAAGCACCGCCGGAATGACTTCAGCATTCGTCCCCGCCGACGACGACTACTATGGCATCCTCCAGATTAGCCAGCATGCCTGCAAACAAGTCATCAAGGCAGCCTATAAAGCGTTGGCCTTGACGAAGCACCCGGATCAAATTGTGGATTCGCCAAATGCCACAAAAGAGTTCCAGCTGGTGGGTTACAACTCAAGAAAGAGGATGCGGCGCGTGAGAAGTACGCCTTGTACCTGCGCGAAAAAGAAGGGCTAATACAAAGTTTTGACGTTTTTCTTCAAAAAACTGGTGGGCTTTTTTTCGTTTGATTTTCATATCTTATTTAACTCATTTTTTATTTATAAATCTCTATTTATTCGCAGACCCAACACTTCTCAAAAACATTTTCAAAACGATTTATGACAAATGAAATCACATCACTGTTCGTCGTCGCCTTCAAGAACAATCTCGTGGCCGCTGCCTTCGTAGATCCAGAGGGCTGAGACACATCCAACGACAGACAATGCCGCTACACCACACCACCCAGCCGCCACGACGCCGTGCTCTAGACCCCAACCGTACCACCAGCCACCGACAACGGGACCCACAGTCCGGAAGCCAGCCGACACGCTCTGGCCCAGACCGTGCATCGTGCCCAGCACACTCGGATGCGGACTGCAGTTGTTGAGCAGGATGATGCTCGCCGGAAGAGTGAATGTGCGGGCCGTCACTTGGAGTAGGAGGACGATAATGATGCCGGCCCAGACTAAAAAGCCACCGGCGGGTAGTGGTGGCAGTGTTGTCGATGGCACGACAGCCAGCAAGGGTGCGGCAAAGTAGGCCAGTGGGAAACCGACCAGGAACCAGCGGAACGACCGCAGGGTGCCGAGACGGGCACTGATGGGCGGATACAAGGTGAGCTGGAGCAACATGCCGAGGACGCCCAGGAACGACGTGGCGACACCGACGCGCGAGGCGGGCATTCCCAGACCGTGGGCCGAGGCTAAGCCGTTCTCGACGCGAGGCGTCGACAAAAACAAGGACCAGACGTTGGCAAACGCGCCGAGGTGGAAGTCGTAGAGGGCAATAGTAACGAGAGTGAGGACCACGTTGCGTGTCCAAATGCGAGAAAATGGCAGTGTCGACCGTGACACGGGACGTTTTTTGCGACGGTGTTGACGAGGGTGTTGGCGACAGAGGCTGGAGGACGACAGGTTCAGTAGATAGCGAGGCCGGCTCAGCCATCTGGACGGGAGCATACCCTTTGGAGGAGGGCGAGCGAAGGACGATTTGCCGAATGCGGGAGGCAATCGCCAGCCCAATGTCGTTCTTGCCGCGCCGTTCTTTGGAAGTCTGTATGGTTAGTGAAGGTGCACAATATTTTCAAAAGGTTTCAAGTGCTCACCTCTTCAAGGAAGAAAAAGACAACAATGGCCGTCACGCCCAGTGCCACCGCATTTAATACACTCGGCAAGGCATACGGGTAGGCCCGGATCCAGTCGAAGCCAAAGATGGCACCCTCGCCAAAGAAGCCGGGCAGACTTGTCGGAGCATCCGCCAAAAAGCCACCCATCACTGGTCCAATCATGTTGGCCAGGTTGAAGCTCATGGGCAGAATCAGGAAAGCCCGCGACTGGTATTTCTTGTCGACGATAATCTCCGAAATCATGGTCCGGATAATACCAACGGTGCCGTTGATGCCGCCGCCTACAATACGCCAAAAGGCCGCCCACGCGAAAGTCGTGGCGTATCCGTAGCCAATGCACGACACGGCCGTGCCTGCCAAGCCGATAATGAGCACGGGCTTCCGGCCACACCACGGTGCATCGGCTGCCTTGCCCCACAGAATGGCCGTCAGGACTTGAGCTCCCGTAAAACAACCCTGCAACAGACCGGCCTGGGTCGAGACGGCAACATCACTCGTGTCGCCCGAGGCCATCGACTTGAGCTGGTAAAAGACGTACGCCTGGAGCGAGGCGACCTGCAAAAAGTCGACAAAGCGGCACAGGAAAAGGATGGCCAACTGGCCCTTTCGTGGGAGGGAACTCCATGAGACTGGGCCGGCTTTCTTTGGTGGTGGCGGTGGTTGTTGCATTTCTTTCTCGGCATCCTCATCGAGCAGCCGCCGGGCCAGCGGCGACGGACTCATACTGTTTTGTCGTAGGAAAGGCATGTCGTGTGCTGTTTTGATGCTCAAAATGGGTTTCTTGGGAAAAGACGGCCAAAGAGGTCGTCCACAAGTAAATAAAACCAGTGACAAGATAAAACGGCCATTTCGGATGAAGCCAAGGCCCGACGAGGTGAGGAGATAATGATAATCTTCAGCCACGACAAGACGACTCTCCTTACCCTACCCTTTCCATGACCAAGTGCACACACGTCTCTCCCTCTGGCCGGATAGCCTGCCGTCTTGGGAGGGAACAGGTACGTACGCACTCCACACAATGGCGGGGGCCATTACGTGTAAGTCGTCGGTGGGTGGGTCCTGTTGGTGGTGTTAGCGGCAACAAGTGGGCATGGCCACGGGTGCGTCCTCCCCCTGAATTCAGAATACCCAACCCACTCTGCCAATCTGCCACTTTTGACTTTTCCCACTTTCTTTCCGTGTACGCGACTCGCCAGCAGCGGATCAGATAACCTGACTCGTGCATGTCTGTGTGTAGCGTGCAGCGTGCGTAACGACGTACTTCTTCATCTGAAGAGACGCGTTCCAAGTATTTTTGGAATGATCTCAGGCAAGGGAACGCGTTTCAGATACTTCAGACAGAAAGGCTTGATTCATTCAAAGAGATTGGTAAACAATGCTAGGAATTAAAACGGTATCTAACAAGAAACGACAAGAAACAAAGAGATAGCAATAAATAAATAAAAATACAGCGGAATATGTACAGACGCCACGCACGCTCCTTTTTGTCCCTGGCTTCCAAACGACGACTCTTCTAGTGCCTTGGCACACTGCAACCCCCCTCACAGGAACTCCCAAGACTGAAGAAGACAGGAAATCAAGAAAAAGCCAAGACACGTCTCTTGTAGACGTCTCCTGTCACTCCTTCCCACTTTTTTTGATAAGACTCCACTCCTCCACTCCCACGCACACACACACAACTTCATTTGTCAATCCGCTGTGCTTTCGTGCGAGCCGACAGCCGGACACGGTCCATGGCATAGTAAACGGCCGAGTTGAGCACAGAGATGCCGCCCACTAACAGCAAAAGCGACGGGCCTGTTGAGTGGCCCTCGACGCCGTTCTTGTGACTGTTGTTGTTGGTGACGCCCCAAACAGACGATGACCGCAACAGTAGGGCACACACCCAAACGGCTGCACCCACCAGCAGCCACCGCAGAGCCACATTCAGCATCTGCATCCGGTTCCGCCGCCGTGACCGCGACACAAACGTCGCGCTCTCGTTGACGTTGGGGAACGGCTGGTCGGCCGGCGGCACCGCATCTCCCAAAAACCGGCACAACGGCTCCCAGCCCTGGCTGACCCGGAACTCGAGCAGCCGTTCTGGCGGCACCATCTTGCGCACTTTGTCGTAGTGCTCCTCGTAAATCTGCTTGCCCCGTGTCGGGAATTTACCCTCGAAAAAGGTATCGAAAAACTTGCGCAGCATCGGCTGGTACATGCCCGCCGCCCAGCTCACTTTGCCCAGCCACGCCAGCTCTGGGTCCATGGCGCGCCAGTACACCGTCTTGAGCGTCGAGGCGTGCCAGCTGTGCACGTCTCTTGTGGTCAGCACAACCTTGGCGTCCGGGTAGGCCGCAATCAGCTCTTCCGCAAATGCCACGGCCGGCCAGTCGCACACGGCCTGGCACCGGCCCAGCAGCTTGTCCCAGTCTTTGCGCTCAAAGGGTTTGCCGACGCCGTCGTACTTGGCCCGCAGAGCGTCCATCCACAGCAGGGCGTCCGGTGGGTTCTCAATGGAGCAGCTCATCATGTGGTAGGTGTCGACATAACCAAGCTGTGTCATGGCCTCGCGCATGGAGGCCGTGCCCGTGCGGCCGAGGCCGAGCAGAAGCACCTTCATGGGCACTTTGCGTGTGCATTCCCGTCGGTCAATGTCGGTGTCGCTGGTAAAGATGTCCGTTGCCGGCTTGGGCGTGTATGTGTCGGCGTATGCCATGATGTGTGGTGGTGTGGTGGTGTGTTGGTAAAAAAAAAACAGAATGGAGAATGGTCGGCTAGAGGATAATGTCGAGAACAAGCAAAGAAGTGTTGATAAATATGTACAGACGAAGAGAAGTATGGTACAGGTGGGCGACTGAAAGGAAAATGAAACGTAAGAAAACAAACAACAGTCGAAGATGAAAAGTTAAAGATTCAAAGATATAAATGTAAATAAAAATAAAAAAGAACAAGAAAAAGAGTTACAGGAGACATAAATCCACACGCTATCGTATTTGCTAAGTTAATTTAAATGGAAATTGTACTTTTGCTACATTTATCTCGGGTATCTCCCTCCCACACATTCGGATCAACAACACGCAACGTTGGTGACGACCGCAAAACCGGGCTGGGGTTGTCCTGTCCTTTCTTTCTTCTCGCCTCGCTCTCGCGTACTTCGTACAAAGTACAATATCTCTCCTTTATCTCCCTAGTCTGCCCTGGCCTCCACATCAAAAATCTTTCAAAGTACGCTGTAGACGTACGACATACGTAACGACAATTTCTGTACAATGGACAAGCAAAATTAAACTGCTCACAACCACTGTGTACATTCTCCATTCTCCATTCTCCGACTCTCCCCATGTCCCCTTTCCCACGCCAGTTTGGTGGCTAGCGCAGGGGATGAATGAAAGAATGAAAGACAAGTCGTCAAGGGAGGGCTTGCAAAGACGTTGAATGGCAGAATGGGTTGCGGCTAGCGGGGATCCATATCCGCCAGGCCAAGGCGGCCCCATAAACCAACACCAAACAGCCATACAAAGAACACCAATCGATCTCCATAGCGGAGCCCCCTGCCCGCCCCAACCATGGACGGCTGACGTGTCCCACGCGCACCAGCTCCGAAAAGACGAAGAGAAAAAAATGACCCTGTTTTCACTCTTTTCATGAAACCCACCTTTCGTCCCTTTCTCACATCATTTTCCACCCTTTCTCACAGCCTTGTCTGTTTCTGGAATGGAACAAGCGACGAGGACGAGACGACGTCGACGTCGACAAAGTGGCTTCCATGATCACCCCACCAGCCTGGCCTTGTCATCCAGCGTGGCTGACTCGCTACGTAACAATGTTTGCGTGCGACTCGCACACATGTCGCGTGTTTGAGGTTTTCGATGTTTTACGATCCCCCATCTCCCAGACATACGGAAATAGAAACCACATGGGTCAATCTTCAGTAGCGTTTTTATTACTTGGTACGTTAAGGGCGGGTGGGGTTTTTTTTTTTTTTTCCTAGGAACAGATATGGGCATAAAACCTCATACATATTTTTGTACTGTTCATCGAGTTTGAGTAAATGATGAAGATGTACGACAACTATAAGGTCTGTGAATGAGAAACATCACAACCACACTCTTTGTTTATTTATTGACCCTTTTTACGTGTATATTTTCCATTAAGAGTTCCGAATTACGAGGAGAAAATATAGTTTAATATTTTGTGAGCATGTGCTAAAGAACAATTTTTAAAAAACAATAATAAAGAAGCCTTTAAGAAAAAGGAAACAGAAAAGGACGAAATAAAATATAATATGAGCTTTACTCGAATGCGTACTAAGGTTTTTTATTATTCAAAAAACACCACAGCGCGTGTAGATTTATCATTTATATTATCCCACTTGGGTTGTCCATATGCCATGTATCGTACGCCGACAGAAAATAATTGATAGTATTAACCGCAAACTTCGATGCTTCTTCAGTCGCATTTTCCTACCCCGGAGCCCATAACCAAATTAAATTGTATCTTCCGTTGACCTTCCACCGCTGCCTGAAGGACAGTCCCCTTGCAGTGACACTGTCCGCTCCTTATTCTTTATAATACGCCCTTGGCCTTGGAGTAGTAGAGAAAGTCTCTCGTTGTTTTGGTGTAAATAGGTAACTCGTCCTAGTTGTTTGTCGTGATGACCATCAATCAGATCCTGCAGAAGAGACTTGCAGTGCGCTCAACATGGATATGTAGTAGTGAAACCCGGAGTGCCGCAACCCTGCATATCATTGAAGGAGAATACAGAGGCACTGCAGCGTGAGGTCGTTGGCTTTGCGTGTAGTCGAGAATTGCTTCAAGTGAGCAAAAATTCGCCCTTCAAAAGAATGAGCGATATATAAGGCTTCTGCCGTGGACACGTCTATCGGCTCGCCGACGTTGTCTAAACGAAAATTTTCTCCTTATTTTCTCTTTGTCCAAGGCCTCCTATTAATTAATTATTATCATCATCACCCCCTTGGATTTTAAATTCCGACTGTCGTTTCTTTTTCCTATTTCTTATACTTTTTTGCTCCGGGGACATGACGGCCGGCTGGGTGTTATTGTATCTTAATATGGTGTATACTTTTTGGGGGGAGCCGTTGACAATAGATAGGTGTCCTGGGCCAAAGGTGGAACACGGTCGTTCCTCACCATAACCGAAAAGAAGCCCACACACCAGAACACCGCGAATGAAGCTGTGTGGCTTGTATGACGGAGTTATTTTGACCACGCCATCGAGGCACGGAGTGTAGGCGAAGTAATGGCCTTGTATAATGAAACCATGAAAATTTAAGTTATAAAGCCATATAGGGCGGATCGGGGGCAGCCTCGTCGGACCGGCTTGCTCAAAGGCCAACTTTCGGATGCCGTGCGGCGAGACGTTGTAGTGAATGCGTGTCGGGGTGTTCGCTGGTAGGCTACAGATGTGGTAGTACCACCACCTGTGGTCGGTGGAGCCCTGCTCCAAGAGCGGCAGACCGGACCCGAGCACCATGTCGCGTCCCTTGTTTGCCCGAAAAATAAGACCGATCTGGTGATCCCCGTCGCCTCGCCGGGAAAATACGTCGACAACGCACTCGCCGACCACCAATGGTAAATAGACCCATAAACCCTCGTCGTGCAGACGGTCATGGTGGCGACAAAAAGACAGTTCTTCACCATGGCACGATATTGACCTCTTACTACCAACATTTACAAAGTGTTAGCCTGTCAAATACTCCGTACCCCAAATTTGTTGAGGAGAAGACACCGGAATACTCGCACGTACCGGCGGTGAATGTGGTGCCCGGTTAGGACTGGGACCGGGATAGCCGGCACCGAGTTGTTGCATCGTAGGATATCCATGAGTCGTACTCCAAGTCGCTGGACATACCTGCTCTGGCTTTTTGTCGATACCTCTACGTGGCGTTTGCGGTTGTGAAGCAGTACCGCCAGGACGAGAACAAGGATATTGACATCGGATTTATTTTATTTTATTGGAGGAAAGGCAGAGCCCCTCACCAAAAGAGCCACTTATGTACACTCACTGACTAAGTCATCCATGTCGCCGAAAAAAAAAAAAAAAAAAAAAAAGCAGGCAATGGCCCAATCGCCAACATTTCATAACGTGGGTATTGCGATCCGTTATCACCTTCCCATCTCTGGCCAGCCCTTTCTGCCCGTAGCAAGTATTGCTTTGAGAACATCCGTCCAGAACTGAACGTGGCCCTCAGTCAAGTCAAACACGGTCTCGTCGGCTTCACCTTCTACAGACCATGTACCGTCGCGGCCGAGTAGGTTGAGCACATGGCTGCCGGCTGCATACTGTTTCCACGAGGGTGGCGGTTGACCTGATGTAAACGCCAACAGCTGGTCAGCAAATGACTCGGCCATACGGCGGTCTGTTTCGTTCAGACTTTTGTGTAAGAAAATGGGAAGAATGTCGGCTGTATGTGTGACTGGCCAATGGTCGGGCCAGTGGGCGGTCTTGTAGTCGAAAACATAGCGGTAGACTTTTGGCGTGTTTTCGTTTTTGGGCTTCGACTTCAAGAAGGATTGTGCAAAGAAGATGCCCGGCGTGTTGTACTTGCAATGACCTTCAAAGGCCATGACTCGTCTGTTGTGTGTTGGTACATTGAGTTCTTCATCAGGCGTGTACCATGAAAAGGAGTTGTCGCTGTTGTTGTTGTTGTTGTCGGCGTATATTTGCGCTGCCCGTTGCCGAAGATCGTCTACGGGTGGTATGCGGCTGCTTATCGTTCTATTAAAGTCGTGTACTTTATTGTTCGCCAGGATGACGGCTTCACGGAGCCAGGGCTGTCAAGGATTAGCCAGATGTTGATGAGAAGTGTACCCACCAATATTAATCATCAATCAAATATTCTGGAAATGCACACCTCATTCTCGCATGTCCCCATAATGACGAAATTCAACGCCGGATTCCACAGCTCAGGCCGGAATGCTGTCTCGCGTGGATCGGCCTGGATGGTGATGTCGTCCCATGTTGGCCGGAATGCGGCATTCATGGACCATGTTGACTCGACCAGTCGATCGACGGGCACAGCTCGAAGGTCATCAACAACGGCGGACGAGTTTCCGTTTGCGTCGACGCCCAGTTTCTCACAGATATTGTCAAACGCTCTCTGTGCCTCCTCTGCTCGCTGCAGCTGGATGGACATACACGTTGACGACGACAGAATGACGCGCGACACGTCAACGTAGAGCTGTGGCACCGTCATCAAGTGGTGTATTGTGCCGGCGCCGGCCGACTCGCCGATGGCCGTCAGCTGCCGCGGATCACCACCAAAGTGCTGAATGTTATCCCGCAGCCAGTCAAATGCACACTTGCAGTCGAGCAGGCCGAGGTTTCCCGTCGACGATCCTGTCGACGCGACCAGCTGCCGGCTGTGGAGAAAGCCCAGGACCCCCACGCGGTAGTTGATTGTCACCACGGTGACCGGGCTGCCAATCTCGATACTTCTCCGCACCAGCTCTGTTCCGTCGTAGGCGTCTACCGATGCAGAGCCGACCTGGTATGCACCGCCGTAGACCCATATCAGGACGGGAAGTCCTTTTGCCGGTGTTGCTGTCTCTCTTGATTCTTCTGTCTTCGTTCCGGGTGTATATATATTCAAGTTCAAACACTGGAACTCATCCTCCGTCTCTGCACGGTGTGGGAATGGCGAGCCCGTTCCGAACATGGGAACACCGGCAACTTGGACGGTTGGGCCCTTGATCTGTGGACAGCCCGGGCCAAACTTGGTGCAGTCTCGTGTGCTACCCATGGCTTTGTTGATGTCTGTATCTGCGGCGCTGCCCACCGGTAGGGAATGTCGGCGTATGGCACATTGAGGCACTTGATGATGCCGGATTCGCGTCCGGATTCTCGTCCAGATTCTCGTAACGTTGATGAAGGAGCGCGAGCCTCTATCGACTCCCACCCTGCGAGGACGGATCCCAGCGACGTGTTGACGCGAACGACATTGCTGTCGTTTGGTGGTGGACTTGTCTGATCAGATGCCATCTCGTGGGCCGTGATAGTTTCGTGGTAATCTCGTGGTAATCTCGCGGCGGTTATGAATCCAGACTGAAATTAGCATGATTGGAATAGTCACAAGCCGAGAAGAACATCCAATAATTCATAGTCCCCATTCATGCATCCACACGACACACAGGGCGTGTCTTTTGCTGTGCCTCCGGAATACGGAGTATTGCTGACAGCCGTGATGGTGGAATCCTCGGTTGGAGTCGTGTTTCCCAGATGCTAGGCGAAGAGGAAGACGATAGCGGATGAGCTAAAAGACGTCACCATGAGAATTTTGAAAGGAAACAATCGAGCCGTGGGAGCAGAAGACGAGTCAATGCTTTAAAAAGGAGCGGCAGCCTTGCTTCTGAATAATTGAGCTACTGAGCACTGACTTCTCAGGCTTGAGCAATGCGTGGAAAGCGTCGTGCAAAGTACGACGTATGCATTTGGGGAAGGGGGGCGCTGTTGCTGCCTTTGCAGCCCTTCCCCTGTGCTGTTTGTCTCGCTTCTTGACTTCGGGCCTTGATTTTCCGCACTTGGGGACGTGCAAAGTGCGAGGTGCGAAGTGCGCTTTCGTTTCGGAAGACGCCACTCTTCCGCCCTGCCAGTTGCCAAAACAAACGGAGTAATTGTGGAGCGTCTAGTTTGAACCTAGACTAGCGAGCACGAGGCGGCTGTCATTCTCCTCTTCAGTATTCTGTCATTCTCTCACTATTTCCGCATTGTCGTCGGCCTGGCCTCTGCTGTCATTTGTTTCAGTCCTTTTTCTTTGCATCTTGCGATTTATAGATCATCTGACAGATCTTATTCCCTAATTTTCTGTGTTATTGCACAATCTTCACGACGATTCCTTCAGCCCTATTTTATTTTGCTCGCTGCTCGCTGCTTCGGTATACCGAGCCGAACCTGTTCTCTTCTAAAATAGTAATGGCATCTCTTCTTCACATATGAGCGGCATCCCATGATCTGTTGTTTACGTTGTCTTTTACTTGAGTGATCCGCGGAAAAATATAAAGCGTTGACTGCCGTGGCTTTGTTTACTTGTCATCTATTTCCCTACCTGTTTTCAATACAGCAGTGGCTGACACTGGGCATGATTGCACATGAATCATTTTCAAAGTAACATGTTGTGTAGACATGCTCTACGGAAGAATAGCCAAAGAAGAAAAGAAAAGCAAAGAAAAGAGAACAAAAAGTAGCGATGATGAAGTTGTTCATAGGAGACTTTGCTCATTTTATGGTCTTCTTTAATACATATATGCTCCCATAGGCAGTGAGAATGGCATCACAGATGATAAGCACAACACAAGGCCCACGACACACATCACTTCCCATGGAAACAAAAGTGCCGTGGAACAGCACAAACACAGCTGATTAGACCACTTGGCAGCGCGTCACACCATGAGACTGGCTCGACTGTGCGCGACTGGCAACATGCACCCGTGCGCTTTCTGTCTTTTTTGTCCCCGCAAGACGAATCCACTGTCACTCTTTAGGGGGCCCCCGTGGGGAAACTTATCTCAAAGTGGTAAAAGGCTGTTGTATGAGGGGAAATTTGGAGAAATGGAGGGAAAAAAGGGAAGAAAAGAAAGACGAAGAAAAAGCCTTGATTTTCAACTCAACACGCGAGGCTCTCAAGATAAAAAGCATCCAGGGTCCTCGTCGGTCGATGATGAACAGAAAGCAAAACAGCAGTAGCAGCAGCAGCGATCAAATCCAGCACCTGTTGCAATCCGTTGTCACTCTCTGATTTCATTCTCTTCACTCTCCTTACTCTCCTTTTTTTTGCGTGTCTTTTTCTTTGATTGTATCGCTTCACTCGACAACCGTCGCCTCTCAGGATGGCCACCAAGTCTTACCTCGGCCTACGCGGCCACAAGCTGCACATTGCGACCGTCGTCCTCATTGTGCTGCCCAGTTTCATCCTCTTTGGTATGGCCGGCGGTGTGATGGGCGGCATCGCCGGTCTTCCGTCATTTATCCAGCAGTTCCCATCGGCCTACGACGTCACCAGCGGCACCGCCGCGCAAAACTCACACACGGCCAGCGTCAAGGGCATTGTGACCGGCTGCTACGACCTGGGCGCCGTCGTCGGATCCATGATGTGCATTGCCTACTCGGACAAGATTGGCCGGCTCAAGACGCTGGCGGTGGGTCTGCTGGTGTCGATTGCCGGTTTCACGGTGGAAGCCTCGTCGTTTTCCGTGGGCCAGTTTGTCGTCGGCCGGCTGTTGGTCGGTGTGGCTGTCGGTACGATTAGTGCCGTCGTCCCCGTGTGGCAGTCGGAGTGTGCAGCCACGGCCCACCGCGGCACACTGGTCATTGTCGAGGGTCTGTCCATCAGTGCAGGCATTACGCTGTCGGAATGGGTGGACCTGGGCTTTTCGTTCATCACGTCCGAGTCCAAGAGCTACCTGCAGTGGCGGATCCCTCTGATTGTGCCCGTCATCTTTGCACTCTTTGTCCTGCCTCTGCTCTTTTTCATGCCCGAATCCCCGCGCTGGCTGGTCAAGATGGGCCGCGTCGACGAGGCGCGACAGATGCTCGAGGCGTTTGCCGGCGACGAAGAAGCCGACGGTACTTCTCCCTCGGTCGACGAGATTCTGCGCGGCATCGAGGCCTCCCTGACTCTGACCCAAGGCTCACTCAAGGACGTTTTCCACAACGGCGAAGAGCGCGTCTTCCATCGTGCCGCGCTCGCCTGCACAGTCCAGGTCTTCCAACAGTTCTGCGGCATCAGTGGAGTGATTTTCTACACGTCCACCGTCTTTGAGCGCCTCGGCTTTGAAGGCGTCAATGTCCACTACATGAGCTGCGGCTTGACCTCGTTTCAGACGTTGGCTTCGATTGTGCCCATCTTTTTGATTGAGCGTCTCGGCCGGCGCACGCTCCTCATGTCGGCCGGTATTGGTCTCTCTATCAGTTGTGCCGTCGTGGCGGGTACGGGCGATTTGACGGGCAACGGCAAGATTGCCGCCGTCGTGGCCTTTTTCGTGTACCAGTTCTTCTACCCCTTTGGCTTCCTGGGTCAGACGTTTTTGTATGCCAGTGAGGTCTCCCCGCTCCACTACCGCGTTCCCATTACGGCCACCGCCAACGCTACCCAATGGCTCTGCCAGTTTATCGTGGCACAAATCACGCCCGTTGGCACCGCTGGCATTGGCAACAAGTTTTACATTGTCTTTGCCGTGCTCAACGCGTCGTTTGTCCCCATTGTCTACTTCTTCTTCCCCGAGACCAAGGGCCGTAGCCTCGAGGATATTGATATTATTTTCCGCCACACCAACAGCATTTTCGACGCTGTGTCGGTTGCCAAGAACATGACCCAAGAGGAGGTCCGCCAGGAAGAAGAAGTCATGGCCGTCGTCGGTGGTGCCAAGAGACTGGAGGCTGGTGAAGTCGGTGAGGTGGAGGCTGCCGAGACGGTGGCGTAGATGGCGAGGATAGTGTTATCGAAAAGTGCCAGAATGGGCCAGTCTTCTGAAGCACGGCTAATATAAATAACTGCCACCTTAGTTAAATATTGATGGGGCAAATACCGCTATTTATGCTCCTAAAGAGAGGTAAACAATACAGTTTTGCTTTGAATCTATTACAGCCTCCTGAAAGCACACCGGCGGAGCTGGCCCATCAAAGGCTGGTGGACTTTTAGAGTGACTGAGTGAGACTCCTGTAAACTTATACTCGAAGGAAAACATGTTCCTTTGTCTTTCTTTCTTGTTTATTTTTTTTTCTTCCCCTTTTCTTCAAAACAACAGGAAGGAAAATCAGTACGAGATAAAGCAAATTAATTATGTTGTCACGTATACAGTCCCAGATTGAGTAATTGAGTAAATCTGGGGCTCGAGAGAAAAATCAGTCAATGAACAAATGGTGATTATTTTTTGAAGGGTACATGGCAAAGAGATTCCAGAAGCGTCCGCTAAATATTTCCGCTGGCCGAAGAAAATGCACTGGTAGCGAGGAGAAGCAACAAACTATCTACGCACTGGGTTTAGAGCCGATGTATGTCGATGATAATCTGGGAAAGCTCCCTGCCGAAGAATGAGAAGGGATTAAGATACTTGTATCCACCCCTTTGCTTGGCCATCACCTTGAACACTCTCCGCATACCATCATGACTAGCCAGCTTAATGGCAGAATGCACATCGTACGTTGATGTTAGACCAAGTACACAGGCTACAATGGATGCTGCCGCCGGTGTCGCATAGCTCGTTCCAGACTTTCGTGGCAACGTTGCATTTTCAGCACCCGAGACCGGCCAGGTGCTGCCAATGTTTTCACCAACGACACTGAAATAGGCGCTACTTGTGTTGTCTTTGTCGGCCTCTGGGTTGAATTTGAACGGAATACCATAACTGTCCGTTGAATGTATGCAGAACACCTCATGACACCAAGCCGGATAGGTTATGCCGTGGTTTCCCCCGTCGTTGGGTGCTGCAGCAAAAACTAGGACGTTGGCATTCAGTGCCGCTTGCAACTCTTTGTCGATAGATGGCATTGTGTCATCAAACCCCAGAGATAGGTTGATGATACTGCAGTTCCATTCATGAAGTGCAGTATGTATGGCCTTATTAATAAAAAAAAAAATAGGTTAGCAACAATGATACTTGGACATGCTTCGTACTGGACTATGAGCGGAAGGGACTCTCTCGACTGACCTTGCCGATATTCTCCGTCGATCGCTTCTTCCACAGCATCCAAGATGCACTTGGCGTGTCTCAACAGCTCGTCGACTTCTGGTGATTCGATGGGGTCAAAAGCTAGCCGCGGGGGGTATGCAGCTATTCGCAACATCGAAAGTTGTATTCGGTCCTCCACACAAAGCCGCGCCTCGTCATCGAGCGTCTTTGCAACACGCCGGATGTTTTCCAGTACGGTCTGCAGGAGTGCTAGCGTCGAATCGCCGGTACGGACCGAGCCGGGAAGGCACGATGTGGGGCAGGCCATGTTGATTCGGAGACAGCTGGTGATGTATCTCTGTGTGGTTCTGACTTCATCCTCGTGACGCCTTTGTGGGATTTAGATGCAAGGACTTAAATCATCGTGGAATAATTCGACGAGAGTCTTGTTTAATTTCTACCCGATGCTCCGCCTCAGCCTCATTTTCAGGCTGACTGATGCTGAAGAGAAAAGCGGTCAATGTCGACAAAATAAACTGCAACAAGTCGTGGCTCATGAGCGCGTAATCTGGTCCTGTGACTGGTCAATATCCCCATAAGGTTGCATACTAACATGATTGACTTGCCAGATGCACGGAAGACGACCGTTGGTTTCGGCGGGGCTCGCTATGCGCCATCTCGTAATAAAAGCTCCCGTTTGCCGACGGTGGAAACTTGGCAGTGATTGATTGTGCACAAGAAGCAAGCGGGTAAACCGGTAATCGTGCTGAACCTCTACTTTGAAGATGCTGTTAGATCCATGCCTCTGGATCAGATGGAGCGCGCAAAACTTGACACTAATTAGTGTCTAGGACATGTCAAGCTCCAATCTGACATAGGTAGCAGTGCAGTGTTGCAGTGGCTAAAATACACAACGACAACCTTATGAGTCCCACAGTAGTCGCATACGTAAGGGCTAAAATACACAACGACAACCTTATGAGTCCCACAGTAGTCGCATACGTAAGGGGTGAACATACGGAACTATGGACCGTCGTCGATTTTTTGCAAGGAAATTCGATATACGGGTGCCGAGCATTGAAGTACTTACAGCTCTTGAACTTATTTCAGACAAAAATGGTTATTTCACAACTAGCTGCTTGGTTGGATGCATATTAAAACCCGAACCGTTGTCATATATCTAGTTTATGATAAGATGGGGAATATGTGGCTCGGGGTCCGAATATACATCATACAGACACGATAAGCAAAGCCGTTCGCCCTGAATAATGACTGCGGCGTGCCCTTTGCTTTGCTGGACAAGAATTGATGCTGCTGCAAGTCGGGCTGCCCAGTTGTTCGCGGCCCGGAACACAGCGGCACACGGGGGTGGATCGAGAAACTCTTCCCAATTGTCGATGGACACCACGTCCTCCGTATTCTCAGACTGCGAAGCACGACAATTCTGACCGCATAAGAATGTCTCAACGACGTCTGGGTAGTGTTTGACCATGTCAAGCACATCGATGTCTGCAACCCATTTGCCATTGTCTTGCACCGATACGACCGATTCGACAATAAATATGCCTTGGTCTATGGCACCGGTATCTGCCCAGTCGAGCGGCATTTTCCATGTCGTAAAGGACAGGTGCAAGGAAGTCCCACTGAAGCTGTCCTTGCCGATGCCATCAAATGGTTGATGGGCCACGAGCTCCGGGTTGTGGCTCACGGCGCGGATCCGGGGATCGATGGGCGAGACCATCAGCACCATGCCGGGCTTACCGACATTGCCAATCAGATGGGATATTTTCTTGGCCGCTATTAAACCTGGGTCCGAGAGCATGACGCTGGCGACGAAGATGGAATCTTCAGCGCACAGTGCAAGAACTTGGTTCATTTGGTCGGCGTCAATGTCGAGATAGCCAGACTCACACATGGCGACACAGGAAAACGTTTCAGCTAGACTCATGTCGTCCAGGACGGACACCACCGGCATTGTAGCCGCATCTTTTATGCCCTTGACACCTTGAAAAAGTCTTGATGACCATTTTGATTTCAAAATGTCCTGGTCGAGGACGCGAACTGACACGGTGGCGGCTTTGAAGTCGTGATAGATATGGGTGATCAACTCCAGGGCGCGTAGCGACTTGAGCCACTCGGGTGCTGAATTGCAAGTGCGGCTCATCAGTCGAAAGCAGCCGGTCATATCGTGAAGGTCGGGTGGACGGGTGGTTTGGCCCCGGAAAGGAGTGATCTCAAGACCTCGATCGACATGCTCCTCGACCCGCGTTTCCTCATCCATTGGCGCTTTCCGCTTAAGTCCAGAAGCGTAAATCTTGTCCCGTGAGGTGTGACTGGATATATGCTGTAGTTTGATTTTGTCAGCAAAACGTGTATCAACCCATTATATACCGTATCATAATCAAGATAGCACAACTGACCTTGACGGACTCCAGCAAGTACTGGACTACCCTATATGGGAACGCGTTCTGTCTAAGCCAAGAGACGCCATAATCCGGCGACACCGCATTCTCCGCAGCCTGTACCCGCTGTTTCAAGGACACCGATCCTACAGACTTGTATTTGCCCGATACGACCCAAAGCTGGAACTTGATGCCATGTAGTCGAAACGAATCGAGAAACTCAAGCTGGACTGATTCAGTAGCACCGAATAAAGCCGGTGGGTGGAACCAAAGATATCGTACGTCACGTCTTTCACCATGTCGGATAAAGTCGTGTTTGGAGTGAACAATGTGGCAATGTTCTCCATTTCCCTGGATATCTAGCCGCCTTTGTCCGATAATGGAGTTTCTGCCATGTTGCACGATCACGTCAGGGCGAAGCCAACGGACATTTGCTATTTCAGAGGTACCTCCGCCGGTAGATACGGCACTGCCTGGAAGCCCAAGATGGCCCTCTATTGGGCGATGGTAGCCCATTCATAGTAGGTCACTTCGTGGTCCAGGTTGCCTGCATAGGATACCACGGCCTCGTTGGGCTTCAAGTTGAGATGAGAAGCAATTCCTCGCAGGTATTCGATACCACAATCGATCTCTGAGCTCATGGAAAACGACGACATGACGTAAGGGTTGCGAAGCCCAAAAAAAGGAGTGTACATGGCACTGGAGTCGTTTCCCAAGAACTGTTTGGCCCGTCGCCATCCATATTGAATCAAGCCTCCATCGTTTAGCACGTTTTTGTTGTTTGTGGTGTTGTCTGCCCGGACGGAGGATGCCGCTTCACAGAGTCGAAGAAGCCACGAAAGCTCGGCGCAGTCCGCCTTCGTGCTTCGACCCAAGATATTGCCGAGCACCTGGAACCACGCGACGGCATCATCGAACTTGGTGTATGAGACCCCCCACTGCCGGAAGATGACGCCCAGGGCGGCAACCCAAAGCTTTTGGGCTGGCACACGATCCTGGCTGTTATCGCTTCGGACAATGACAGGGTCCCCATAGTAGCGGAAATGGGACAAGGAGAGGGACCATTGGGTGATGTTGTCGTCCGGACCTTTATATTCCAGGCCGATGCTCAGCCTGCCAGATTTTGGGAAAAGTTCGTCAGAGAACGGGATATTTCTGGCCTTGTCCTGAAATACGAGCATGTCCGGAAACAGGTGCCAGGATGATATGGCAACCAGCACGGCCCGTGTGCTAGCCTCTTGTGGGACGTTGCTAAGAAGCTTTTCCAGCATCTCCATAGACCGGGTCCAGTTCATAGTCACCCGTTCAAAGGTGGACCCAGCAGACCAGTATGGGATGGATAGGTTCTTGGTAATGAGCTGAAGCTGCGTTGCCCGTGCTATCGTTGCCGCGTCCGCTCTCCTCAGCCAGGCGCGGACGCTAGCATCCCAGCTGGCCAGATCGGACCTGCTGATGTCTTGCTTCAAAGCCGCCATTGAATACGGATGCACGATCTTGTTCTCGTCAACTTGGGCCAAGACTTGTTTTTTGCGTTCTTCAATGAGCTCTACCCAGATCGATGTGGCTGTTTTCGCATCCCATACCCGGGCCAACATGCATGCCAAGAAGAGCATGCTGATGGAGGCCGGCCCTGATGTGGCAGCAGCCCAGATCGAGGTACAGTCCGCGCCCACAAAATCACGGAAGGGACCGTCGTTCTTTGTCCCTTCTGGGTTGATGCCAGGATGGGAAAGAATTTTGGAGACACGGGTGCCGTATGCTCGATGAAGCTTCGGGATGTCGGGGAGCATGTCGTAGAACAAGAACCCGAGCTGGCAAGCAATGGAGTGGAGTGCACCATTTTCGGCTTCTTGCTTTCGTTTGATTGTCAAGGCTGACCCAATCTTACTGTACTCAGGGAATGGGTCACAGCGAATCAATGTGAAATCAAAGTTGACATTTACGAGTGCGAGCGTGTTTTCATTGGTGGCAGAGACAATCGAGTTGGACAATTTTCCCAGGGATGCCATGGCGATAATTGTAAGTTGATGAATTTTGATAGAAGCAAAAGCGAGCCAAGATGTATGAAAATAGAAAGAGGATTTCTGGATGTGAAAGAAATAATCGAAAAGTGGTAATTAAAGTCCGGTGGCTGAGTTCGCACTATAAATGTCGTTGTCGTCTTGATGGCGATTTCGAAATAACGATTATTTGAAAAACAGCAAAGTTAACATGAAATTGGGCTCAACATATGTCTGCCTTGTCTTGGCTACCACAAGGCCAGCTGTACTTCACCCACCTTCATGGTGGAGAACATATACACATTGTATCAAAAGTGCAAAAACCAGCAACACCATGCTGCGCAGGGCGGGTGCGTGGAACGTTGCTGGCCAATCATCACATTCTTTATCGTTGACCGCTCTTTCAAGCTCAGAATATTGTTCTGAGCATGACCGTCCTCGGGGGAAATACGGAATCAGTATACCGGACTTGCACGTAGCCATCTGCAGCCTTTCGTCAATGTATGTTTGGCAGCACAGCAACGGTCATATCTCTATGCAGTGGCTTGGTGAGATTATCAAGTTCTCGTCTCGGTGGATTCAGCCTCGTTGCACCTAGACCGCTTTAGGCAACCATCGGTAAGAACCTAGGCGCGTGGCAGCTGCAATCTTCAGTGGCCCCAAAGCTGGCCAGTATTGGCGTTTTCTTGGAGAAACTCAACAGTCCAGCATATCCAAAACAGGACCCCATATTCTGGTACTGAAAGGCCCAGATGTGAAACTGCTGCTTTAATTAATCACAAAGATACCTATGCTTCGCCTACATAGTCTCAAATCAAGTACTGTTTTAAGTCCACCACGGCTAGTTCCCTGTCCAGCGTTGTGACGCCTTTACTCGCACTTTCCTCGAGTTTTCTCGACACGAAGGAGTCCAGTACTTCTTGCTGCTGTTCAGTCAACAACGAAATGCGGACTTTGTGATCTTGGTCCTCGTTTGGTCCCAAAATATCTCGTCGAGGTGTTTCCACCACATGAAGTCAAACGCCCACGACCGTCTTGCTGCATAGTGGCGCATCCACGCTTGCTTGTCCAGCTTGAGAGCATACGTTCTGAAAGGAGTGAGCTGCCTTGTTGCACAGGTGGCTTCTTCGCCTCGACTCTCTTGAGGGCACGCAAGAATGTCTGCAGCCGTGGCTCATACATCTCGAGCCAGCCATTCATACCGCCGAGTGGCCAACTCTCGGGCTCTTCAATCAACAGCCACCAGGGCGGGCAGCTGCTAAACGACCGGGTGCAGCGTAGGCAAACTCCCAATCAATAACACCGACTATGTTGTCATCTTTGTCGAGTAAAATGTTGGCGGGCCGGAGATCTTCAGAATAAAGAGAAAACTCTGTGTTGCCACCGGTTGAGAAACGGCCTTCCTTGGCTACTCGTCGAAAGAGTTGCCTCGCAACGTATTTGTCTCGTGCGTCGTCGGCATCATCAACAACGTCACGCTGCTGGAAGATGGGTTGTGCCATGTGTATGTTAGCGAGCTCCCAGAACCAGGCGTCTGGCCGTGTCGTAGGTTGTCTCGGGCGAGGGCAAGACTCCTTCCGAGGGCATGTTTGTATGGATGACGACGTCAATCATGTTTGCCAGCAGGGGTCTGCCTTTCACGTCGACGTGGCCGGTCGATTCGTCCTGGACAAGAGAGCCAATTCGAGGAAACTTCAGCGAGTCCAGCTGGATAAGAACATCGGAAACCTGCTCAAAGATGTGATCCAGCCTCTTCTCGTCCACGTCCGGGTCAAGAATGGGCCGTTTCCCTGGAGGACGATTCGGATCCATCAAGGCTCGTGACATGTTCTGATGGTGGTCGATGTACTCCATGATAATGAAAGGACCAAGACCGAGTGGATTTTCAGCAGCCATGCCATAGTGGTAGATGTGCGGGACAGGAATGGTTGTGTTTGGCTTTGAATGTAGCGCATTGTCGCGACCTCGTACCGAACCTTTTCGTCCGGGAAAGGAACGGCATCTGGACACTGTTAGTGAGAAGATAAGACGATATAAATCGTATTGTTCGCTGACCTTTGATTGGGATGCGCATAATGACGGACGAGTCATCCTTATATTGAAGACGGTACGCGATATTGTAGCCACCCTTCAAAGCAATGTGCATCAGGTCCGCCTCACCAGGCCGGTGTTGAAGGATAAATTTCGCGACAGCCCGATAGATATCGCTGGTTTTCACTGTCTTCAACCACTCGTCGATGCGATCATCCAGGTTTTCCCATATCAGGTCGTCCTTGTCGGCACATATGAGCCTCGGTTTTGAGGGCATCTTGAGATTCGCGGAAAATCGTGGGCTGTGTGGAGATGCGAGTTACGTGGTAAAATGTTGGAAAGGTAGACAGTAATGCTCGAGGTACTCACTCGGATTTTCTTCACTTTGCCTCTGTTCATAACATAATGGACTCGGGTTCACGATAATGAAACAAGTTGGGAAATTGCTCTTGGAAGCATGCTGTCTTTACCAAACAGGGCGCGTAAGTCAGGGCGGTGAGCGGTGGTGAAACAAAGCCTGACAGTCTGGCGCTTACGGCGTCCCATGTGCACAGTTCAGCTCATTGCCACAAAACAATGTTTGAACCAGGCTTTCCCTTCCACCGTGCACGTCTGTCGTCTTCTTTCTTATACAAAAAGGAATATTATGATGCTTCAGTTTTTATGCTCGCTTTGCTTGAATACAATAAATGTGGAAAAGTACTGTTAGAAAGGGGTTATTTCTAATTTATTGAAAAAAAAAAAAAAACCTTCACTTAATACCAGATGTGAAATTTATATTAAATAGACAGTATCATTTTGTTTTTATTACATAAAGTTGATGCCGACTCGCGGTTCTCAGGCAGGCGGCGTAGCCGAGCCAGGGACCTTGTGGCTGCCACGTGGTTGTCTCTTTCGATCATGTAGTGATCGGTAGCGGGGGACCTCCGACAGTACGATCATGCCGCGGAGAAGGATTAGAGGACAGGCAAGCTGTACAGCAGTTGTGATACGGTAGCACCCTTGCCATTCCGATCCTTCATCGTATTGTTGACAATTGACGCGAGCACGAGACTGATGGTAATGAACTCGTCGTAAGTGAAAGTTGGTTTGAGCCGCATTCCTACCCAAGAACGCCAGACGTCGGGCGTTCTTAAGCGCTCGTTTAGTGTGCATTTGGTGGCGTATTCCTTCTTCTCCCGCTTATTTAAGCTCTTGTTCTAAATGCATTAATTGAATCCAGGCTGTTATATCGGCCGAACCAATTTTTTTTTCGCAGTTTAAACTTTAAACTGGGGACAAAGAGTGCGTCTGGACTATTCAGTCAAAAAAACAATGTTGTCCATACAGTAAACTACACATATGGCCTTACTTTTTCGAGCACGTCTGACATTCAAACGCTTCAATAAAAAATGTGTTCACTTAAAGTGTATTCTGACCGAGTTCCGGCGTGTTCCGATGAGCACGTGAGGTTGCAAAGCCAACGGTGCTTATTTTATTCCGTCGGAGGTCTATGTGGAATCCAGACTCCCCACGCCTGTCCGTGAGAGACCCGCTAGCAGAATTTTCGGTGGCCCATTCATGGCTTTCACGTTTTTCAAAAGTGGATTGAGTTTTTGAGATTGTTGATAAAGAAAGTTGTCAGCAAGGCGGGTGAGCAAGGCTGCAAATCCCACGTTGAACGGGCACTCTCACAGATCAAGAAGCTTAATTTCGTTGCGTACGGGCGAGATCCTATGCTGATCCGTTTATCTTTTGATCTTTTGATACAGGAGTCTGAGTTTGGAATCACGTGCGAAGTTTGCAGCACGACATCCTGACAAAATGGCGGCCTTTGACACGCCGGATTCCTATCTCTACAGCCAAGAAGCCAAGAAGCCAAGATGCCAAGGAGAGGGCCAAGAGGAGCCAAGCAGCGGGCCAAGACTCCGCGATAAGAAATTTTTGTGATGGAGATGACACAGAGAGGTCAGCAGATAAAAAGGAGGAGGTGCCTGGCAATTTAAAAATGCATCGATGAACTGTTGCTTGCCGTCTTTTGGATATTGTTGGTTTTCTTGGACCGTGTCAGTCGATCTTGTCAGCTTGGCTGTCTTCTCGCAAAAGTCTCGTCTCGATTGTATTCTCTTGTTTCAGTTCAGCTCCTTGTACCGCCAGACGATATGGGTTGGGTACACACCGTCAATTCCAAGGTCGCGGCCAGTCCGGTCGGCCGTTGGTTCCGCCTCGAGGGATCTGGCCATGTGAGTATATATACTCTTTTCATAATGCGTACACAAGCCCGTACGTATACCTGCACAAACTAACACAGCCACAGCCCAAAGCACGGCCCAACTCCTACTTCCTTACCGAGATCCGCGCCGGCCTGGCAGCCTTCTTCGCCATGGCATACATCATCGCCGTGAACGCGTCGGTGGTGTCGGACTCGGGCGGCAACTGCGTGTGCACGGACGCCGAGGACCCGTCCTGCTCGACCAACACGGCTTATGCGCTGTGCGTCAACGAAATCAAGCGCGATCTGGTGACGTCGACGGCCGCCATCTCTGCGCTCACCTCGTTCTGCATGGGCCTGTTTGCGAACCTGCCTGTGTCACTGGCGCCCGGTATGGGCCTCAACGCTTATTTTGCCTACACCGTTGTCGGTTACCACGGCACGGGCTCGGTGCCGTACGAGGTGGCGCTGACGGCCATCTTTGTCGAAGGCTTCATCTTCTTTGCCTTGGCCCTATTTGGCATGCGTCAGTGGCTCGCCCGTGCCATCCCGACGTCGCTTAAGCTGGCCACCAGTGCCGGCATCGGCCTGTTTTTGACCCTCATCGGCCTCACGTACAGCGAGGGTCTCGGCATCACGGTGGGCGCCCAGGCCACGCCACTGGAGCTGGCGGGTTGCCCCAAGTCGATGCTGGACCCGGAAACTGGTGCATGCCCCGACTCGTACAAGATGCGCAACCCGGCCATGTGGGTGGGCATCTTTGCTGTGGCATCTTCACAGTGATCTTGATGATGTATCGCGTCAAGGGCGCCATCATTGCCGGCATCGCGCTGGTCAGCATTGCCTCGTGGCCGCGCACGTCGGCCATCACCTACTTCCCCTACACGCCCGAGGGCGACGACCTCTTCGACTTTTTCAAAAAGGTCGTTAGCTTCCACCCCATCCAGAACATTCTGAACGTGCAAAAGTGGGACGTCTCGGCGTACGGCAGCCAGTTTGGCCTCGCCCTCATTACCTTTTTGTATGTCGACATCCTCGACTGCACGGGTACGCTGTTCTCCATGGCCCGCTTCGCCGACATGATCGACCCCGTCACCCAGGACTTTGAGGGCTCGTCTGTCGCCTACATGGTTGACGCCCTCGGCATCTCCATCGGCTCGCTCATGGGCAACTCCCCGTCACCGCTTTTATCGAGTCCGGTGCCGGCATAAGCGAGGGCGGAAAGACTGGTTTGACTTCTATAACCACGGGCCTCTGCTTCTTTATTGCCGTCTTCTTCGCCCCCATCTTTGCATCTATCCCGCCCTGGGCCACCGGTTCTGTGCTGATTCTTGTCGGTTCCATGATGATCAAGGCCGTTGTCGAAATCAACTGGACCTACATGGGCGACGCCATCCCCGCCTTCTTGTGCATCGTCATTATGCCCTTCACCTACTCCATCGCCAATGGTTTGATTGCCGGCGTCTGCAGCTACATTGCCATCAACACCACCATCTGGCTCATCGAGAAGATCTCCGGTGGCCGTATCGTGCCCGCCGACAAGGCCAAGAAGGATCCGTGGACGTACCGCATCCCCGGCGGCTTCTTTCCCGCCCTGGCTCGTGCGCGTGGCCAAGGGTAAAAAGCACTTTTGGCGCGAAGATCCGCCGTCGGTGATTGGTGGACAAGACGAGCATGGACAGGACGGGAAGAGCGCCGAGACGGTGCAGGAGGGCGTGGTGCAGGAGGGCGTGGTTGTTAGCGATAAGGCGTAGGCATAGATTGATGGCATTCCTTATGTTTCATTTTCTTTGTTGACATTCTGCGGTAGATAAAGTATGAACATCGTGTATAGGTGCTGTCTCAAAAGAAGCGTAGCAATAGCAATTCAGCTGACATACATGTGCGAGAAACACGAAGAGCCACATGAATTAATAGCGATGAATAGGTTTTGTCATAAACAGGACAAATAACAGAAATGATGATGCCTAAATACTGAATATAATCTGAAATGCAAGCTGAACTATCGACCAAATACAAATTGGTATCTGATAAATAATAGACAACAGGGGAGTTTTTTTTTTTTTAAAGAAATGAATTAAACTGTAACAGCGATGACAGCAATTACATTTATTCCAACACAACTCAAACAGCCGCCCGAAGTTTGCGGTAGCTATGGGTGGTCGGCGCCTTGGACGGCTTGTGGATGCGGACAGCCCACAAAAAGTAGTCCTCGAGCGGCAGCAGGTTGAGTAGAACTCCGTTTGTGTTCCAGGCGATGCCGCAGATGATGGCGCCCGCGACAGCATCAAGGACAAAGTGGTTGGCCGTGGCAATGATGGCCACCAGAATCGTGGCCGGGTAGATGAGGGCACCGAGAACGACCAGCACACGTTGAAGAGAAGGACGCCGAGATGATCGGCTGTTCATATCAGTATCCGAGCTTAACGGCATCGTTGCAATCGTCAAGCCAATCAGGAAGGAGTAGCCAAAGTGCAGCGACGGCATGGCGGCATACTGGTTGCAAAACTTGTTGGTGGTCCAGACGCTGCTTTCGCCCGTGGCGGAGTGCACGGTATCGACAAACCCGAAATCTAGTCCCTCCGTATCGGGTCCGCTCGCAAGACTCGGGTCGCTCAACAGGCGCGGCGGCATGCACGGCCAGGCGGTAAAGATAATAAAAGCCAGCAGGTTGCACATGGCCATGGTGCGGCGGCGTTTTTCGTAGAGGTCGGGGTGGTAGCTGTCAAGCACAGTGCGCCAGCGGGTCGGGGAGACGCCCGATGTTCTGGCCGTTTGCATCTGGCGTTGCGGGCGGGTGGTCGTCAGGTAATAAAGAACGATCAAGAACAGAATGGTGCCGGGAATGTGAATAAACGAATAGATGCGGTTGATCCAGTGCATAAGCGTCGGGCTCTGAATAAAGTATTGCTGGATGGGTACTTCGACAAAGATGTGGAGGCTCATTTCCAGATGGACGAGCTGCAGAGCATGGCGGCGAGCCGCTTCTACGACCGACTCATCAATAATAACCAAAGCCGAAAAGGCACGGCCGAGTTGGTACACCCAGTAGATCAAAGCCCAGTACCAGGCCTCGACCAGAAAAGGAAATTTGCGGAGGACACGACTCAGCAGGCGGTCCTTGAAGATTTCCGTATTGGGCGATGCCACTCTGTATTTCAGGTGCCAGAAACGGAGTGTGCGGTAGTGCTTGTTAGGATCGAGAGGTGTCTCATCAAAGGCGGTTGTTGAAGAGGAGGTGGAGGAGGATGTCGAAGATGGGCGGAGTTTGTGCAGCTGCCAGGACTCGGGTCCGGCCATCACAATGCCCTCATCATCGGTGCGGCTTGCTTCTGCTTCAACATCGTCGTTATCGCCGTAGGGTGACCGGTTGCGTGGCGCTGGTGACCGGTTGTTGGGCAAGCTCCAGCTGCTGTTGTTGTCGTCACTGTTGTTGTTTGGAGAAAGGAAGAAACGGGCGTGAGTGTCGCGGTTGAGCAGAGTACCGCCACTCAACAGCCCCAAGATCACACCGACCTCAACAAAGGGGCCGAGAACCATGATGGGCAAATATGTAAGGGGGATGTAATGGGTGATGGACGGTGGAGGTATGAGTCAAGACAGCAAAATCAAAACTAGAGAGTAACACGAAACGGATCTGATAAATCAATGGCTCGAAAGAAGCTTAAAAGTAACGGGATGTCAAAGGTTAAACAGACAGAAAATGGCAGGCGACACGAGGAAGAGACGTGCACCCGGATGCACCGAAAGAGGAAAAACGAAAGAATGTACTAGGAGATTGCCGAGGGAGCGGCGGCATGATATGGAGTTGATGTACCCAAAATGTATCGAGGCCGCGGGAAGGCAAGTAATGGTCAAATTTAAAAAAATGCATTAATCATTATCTACAGGACAACAAGAAAAAAAAAAGGCGTGGACATCATCTTGACAGGTATCCGTACACGCGACACATGTCCAAGAAAGGTATCCATTTATCCATCGACACGCATATGTTCCTTGTAGATGGCACAAAATATTTCCGACGGTGACTTTGTGTGTACCAACGTACGAGGTCTTAGTCGGCATCGTCGGCTCATCTTAGTCACTTACGCGGAGATGTTGAGAAGTACAAACACACATGGTGAGGCTACATCAAACAGAAACGGAAAAGCCCACAATACACTTACAAAAAAGGCTCCGGCAGTCCACAAGACCAGTTTCCATTTCCAGTGGATGCTTGTATACATCAGTGTCGTTTTGGCCTTTTCCCCAGCGTTCACTAACGATGCCGGGTAACGTCAGTAGAACGGATACGTCGGAAGTGACATCTCCACCAATGGCTCTTTTTGGTGTAATAGACTATAGCATAGAACATTGATGGACAGCAGCCAGAAAAAAAATTACAAGTGCTATGCCAAGCCCGTATCAACGATGATGCTACGAGAAGGCCAAGAAGACAGTCGACGCAGACATCGACGATGCCGACGGACTTGGATGCTGCAAGTCCACGTCGTCGTACTCCTTTCTGCAATACATACGCGTAAATTTGCTCAACCTTGATACTGCATGCTTTTTTATGTTTCTCTTTTCCTAGTTTGTCTTCGTCTTTTCGGCCTGAACGTCGTCTCCGTGGTCCGTCGGGAAGGAATGGTGTGGGAGTGGGGCTCTGTATCCAACCCAGAAAGCAAAAAGCGTGGTGTTAGTGGTGACCCCACCGAGCCCACCCATAAAAAATCAGTGGGTTGGGGCTGTTTCGTCCAAACACAATACAGTAAGAGTGCGTCGTATTGAAGGTCGCATATGACATACAAAACAGACCACCCTTTGTTGGTCGGTGCCGCGTCAATAAAAAGTCGGACCTGGAAAGAGGCCGCGTACCGTGCATCCATAAAAAAAGTGAAGCGAGCCGCAGAGAGACGCACGCGAGCAAGGGTCAGGATATGGCCTAGCGCACAAGCAAAACGAGGCTCCGGATGAGGGTTCACAGAAAGCACCAACAACGCACGGGAAAACGCAAAAACAGGAAAGGATTTTCAAGGCGGGTTTAATGGGGAGCAGGCGTGGGTATCAGCGTGGATATCGTAGATCTGATCCCCGGTGGTGATTGGTGGGAGCTTTCTCTTTAGCGTAGTAACGCGAGCCTATGCGAGTCTATGCGAGGTTAGGTTAGCTATATTATGGTATTTGATGACGACGCCCTCCCTGATTATTTAGGACGATGAACAGGGAAGAGATTGGTTACTTATACATTAAAGCGAGAAAGCGTTGTTAAGGCCGCCACTTTTATTTGGCGCGGGTCGCCGCTTTTAGCGGTCGTTGTACTGATAGTGAGGGGTTCGTTTGTTATCATGCGCATGCGGATCGCCTGGATGGACGGCAGCACGTCCGGGTGGTGCATGTAGCGGAAGATGGCAATGACGCTGCGCAGCGGCTCGGGCCAGAGCTCTTCGCCGGGACCGCAGGTGACGGACCCCTTGAGGTTCTTCTCGGGGTCGTCCATGTTGGCGAGGTTGGTGCGGGAGCCGTCGGGGTTGACTTTGAAGAGGCTGCCCTTGAGGTTGTCGAGGCCGGCCTCAAGCAGGCGGAAGGGCGCGCGGTTGGTGAGGGAGCCCATGACCTCAAAGAGGCGCTCGTTGATGTTCGAGGGCGCGTTGGGTGAGATTTAGACGGACCATTGGGTGTACCGTAGTTTGTCCGCCGTGTCCATCAATGAAAAACCAGGCCACCGATATGATCACAATCTTGGCACTTTTTCTTTGAGAGCGGTGGAATAACGACGCGAAGTCCGTGTAGGAGCCGTGCAGTAGGATCGAACCTGGCATGCGCTCTATTCAGCCCTTCTTGGCGATTTCCTGTTCCCCTTGCACAATTTCCATTCGATCCGAGATCTGAACACCACGTACTTGAAGTCTGTTATTAGCTACAGTCCCCCTGCCAAGTCGCAGTGGTGGGACGCGCATCAATGGCCCGGAAAGGCTCGGACTCTCGCCAGACCATAACGACCACATGACACCACTCCACTCCGTCCTCTGTACTTTCGTACTCGCAAATTCAGACTTCGCTTGAATTTGGTTCTCATCATCTAAGTCTCACAAAACGGCCATGTTTACTTTTCCGTCGTTCTTTGATGACGTCGTTTCCTAGGCATCTCCTTTTTCTCACTAAACAACGGAACAGTATCAGAAACCCGATGCTTCCATCCCGTATCGTGCGTGAGACCGATTCGACTAATCTCAGGTCAGCCTTTCGCATACTTTCTCCTCGTTGTTTGTTCCCCCACAAATCCTTCGAAAATTACCTTTGTGTAAGACGGAGTATTCCACACTCCATTTTTATTTGTATGGAACACGACCGAGGCTCGGTCAATCTTACACTCCGACGGACACCTCTGTTTTACTTGCGGCATTGTGTATTTCCCGAAATAGAATAATCGTAAAGGATGACAGCCATGACAGTCGTGACAACCATCAGTCAGCCAGGGAGCACGAGTGTGGGGCAACAACGTCGTATACTCCGTATGTGTATGACAAGCTTCAAAGTATTGCACGAGACATGTGTAACAATGGGGTATGTGCAAGACAATAAATACTCCTGTTGACGACCTTTGAGGATAAAAGAGATTTTGTTATCATAAATGATTAATTTACAGTTGTTTTCACTACTTTTTTATGCAATGTTTCATTGGCAGAGATGGTACGCGGTTTAATGTTCAATGGACTACTTTTTTATAATTTTAAATTGTGACGGCTTTTTTTCCAGAAGAAAAAAAAAAAAAAGGATAGAAGGGAGTACACAAATTTGAAACAAATACAGAAGGTTCTTTTTAAAAACATTTTAGTAGACATGAACAGAAATATGAAATAAAAGAATTTATGTTGTTTTCTTGGACGAGATGCGAGATAACTCGAAATCCGATCACCAAAGGATATCACGTGATAGACACATCCGCGAGATTCGCGCAAGGGAAATAATTCACGAGTTTATTTGAATTGAGCCTCCAGCTGCAGGTTCTGCCTTTGGTGGTCTACCAATGAGGTGCCAGAGCACAGGCAGACGAGGGTCTGTGCCGGCTGCCTCTCTGTCGACCGGGCGAAAGTGCAGAAATGCGAGGTTCAGCCCCCAATGCTGCCTACGTCGATATTGGGTACATATTGGAGGGGGAGGATTGACAATGTCGCCTGAACTCGTCACGATTGCCAAGAACATACATCGAGTCAAAAATATCCGACTGCAAAGAAAAGAAAAAAACATGGCCAACCGGTACAAAACCTACCACCTTTCGCCGACGTGGGACTTCGCACCCGACGGCCCGCTGGCGCTCGGGTCGGTCTTGTCGAATGTCAAGCGGCCGGTCCCGCCGCTAACGATTGGCACTGTCGGGTCGACGACGGCATCCACCTCAATGACGACGACGACCGCCAAGATCTCTTCTACGACCAAGACCAACTACACCTACACTACCTCTTCGAAAAGTCTACTTCTGGCGAGCTTTCTGTCTCGTTTCTGTCATCCATCTTCGGCGTCGGGCCGGGTGGCAGCTTGGACCATGACCGTGACTCGTCAGTTCTGTTTTCGTTTGCAAGACTCGACACGCAAGAGTGGTACCCGTCGACAGAAGAGCTCGCGTCGCTTGTGCGCCAACCGACCGTGTTGCAGTACCTGCGCGCTCTGCGCAAATGGGTGCCGAAAGAGGCGTATGTTGTGACTGGAGTCAAGATTGCCTACGGTGCGTACGCCAAAACCACAAAGATGCGGCATGTCAAGACGGGCCTCGAGGTCGACCTAGACCCGGGAGCATTTGCTGGCGTGTCGGATATCGTGACACTGGGACCCAAGTTCAAGTATGGCGTGAAAAAGGAAAAGAACATTGAGTGGTCGACGGGTGCCACAGGCGAAGGAGAACAAGACACAGGGTTCGTGTTTGCGTACAAGGTGCAAAGGGTGACGCTGAAGAAGCTGGCCAAGAAGGACGACGAGTATGGCGTTACGGCACATGAGGAGTACTCGAGCGGTGCGATGTTGGGCGTGGATGACTATGTTGCCCCGGAAGCCGCTCAGTTCGAGATTGACAACGTGGACACGGACGAGACTGACGAGACGAATGAGACGGCCGTGCTGGTCGAAGCTGGTGACGGGAGCGAGAGCTTCTGGCTCGTGGGGATTTGAAACCATGAGAGCACCGATACAGGCGAGAGAGTTAGTGAGATGAGGGCGGAAAATATTTTTATTGTGTCTATTTTATATAGCTATGATTTCCCAGCTTCTGATAATATAAGCTTGTATTTATCCTAAGAGATAATATGAAGTCCGTTTACAAGTTCGTAGCTCCATGTCCAGCCTTTACTCGACAATCCACTTGAGCAGCTGGTGCTTGGCCGTGAAGCCGCGCGCCTTCTTGCCAAAGATGTACATGGGAATCGTTGTCAGCGTCACACCGACTGTGATGCCGCCAATAACGAAGAAACAGTCACGCACGCCCTGGACAGCAATCCAGTCGTTGGCGTAAAAGGTCATGCCAAAGGCAAACATGTTCTTGATAAAGTTCATGGCGGCAAAGGCCTCGGCGGCCTGCTGACGGTGGCTGTCGGCCACATAAGCAACAACACCCGTGGTGCCGAGCTGGACACCGAAATTGATGAGGCCCATGCAGACGATAATGGGAATGGCCCAGGTGTCCTGGTTGTACAGCGACTGGCCCAGGCAAAGAAGCCGGTGGCCGTGAAGAGCAGATAGGTGACCATGATGGGCAGGCGGAACTCGGCTCAAAGGTGCCGCCGTTCTTGCGGGACATGAACTTGACGACGCCGTCAATGGCCGGGCCGGCGACACCGGTGGCGAGTAGCGTGGCGACAAAGGACGAGACATTGGTGGCGCCGACAGAGCTGACGGAAAAGTTGTAGGGCGGAGCCGAGAAGATTTGCGAGAGAGTAATGCTGATGAGCACGAGCCAGGAGATGCAGGTGGTGAACAACAGTGTGGCCCACAGGACAATGGGCGAAGCAAGCATGAAGAAGGGCTGGAGGAGCGTGCGCCAGAACGAGACCTTGTCCCAGTAGCCGCTATAGGGCATGAGAGTCTGGACAAAGGTCTGCGGGACGTCGCTGCTACCGTCATTGGCGGCGCGAGCAGCGGCAGAGTTGGATTCAGCTCCCGCGGCAGCATCATCGCGGTGCTCAAAGGCAGCGCCCTTTTCGCGGGCACCATCGACCTCGACACGGTGGGTGCCGCCGTCAATGTTGAGAGCGCCTGTGCGGTGGAACGCCGACTCGGGCATAAACAAAAACGTTAACAGCGTCTGCAGCACAAAAGCACCGCCCATGGCATTCAGGCAGACGCGGTACGAGCTGTACTGGATCACGGCACCGGCAATGGGCGACGCCAGATTGATGCCGCCCAGCACACCCAAATTAAAAATGGCCGTCCGGTAACCACGCTCGTGCACAAACCAAATGTCGGCAATCGATGCAGGCACCAGTGCTTCCATGGGCGCCATACAAAGACCAGTAATGGCACGGGCAGCCGACAGCGACCCAAAACTCTTGGCCGCGGCGGCCCAGAAGCAGCCGACAAACAGACCAACCGAGGAAATCAAGTAAACAGGGCGCTTGCCGATCTTGACGGCCAGCGTATTGAAGACGATACTGCCGAGCGCAATGGCGGCAATACATGAGCCGTTGACGCCGAGCGTGAAGCGAGACAGCGGCACATTGAGATCTGCGGCGAGAGGCACAAAGGCCGACGTCAGCAAAGGACCGACGGCACCGACGCAGCCACAGCCATAGGCAATGGCGACGGTAAACATCTCCTTCTTCCAACGGGGCCAGTTGTAAGGATCGTTGGGTGACTCGGATGGCTGCGGCACGAGGACGGTGTTGCCCGAGGGATCGTGCTTGAGCAGCGTGGGGTCGATGCCGGCCGCGATTTCGGCGTCGGAGCGGCCCAGCTCGCTCAGGGGCGACGTGCCGGGCACATGCTCGAGCTTGCGGTATTCCAATATACCCAAAGGCATGATGGAGAGGGAGGTGAGTTGAAGATGTGAGAAAGGTTGGGTTGTCGGGAGGAAAAGAAAGGGGGGAAAAGAAAATTGCTGTATTCTCGACTTGATTGTCTCTGAAGATTTGAGAAAAAAATGTCTCGGGAGGTTTTTCGTCTACCCCAAACTTTATGTAGATCCCAGGTGGCAACAGACTTTCTCTACGTTTTTTACGTGTCTCTCCTCACCGTTGCATCGCCTTCATCGGAGCCATTGGAGGGCCAGAAGGATGCAGAACAAACATAACAATTCTCGCTAAACAGGACCTAATCAGGGAATACCAAAAAGTAAACCGAAAGGACTAAAAGCCACGCTTCATTGTTGGGTTGGGTCCATTTGTCTTCTTTGACTCGTTTGGAATTGACGATGACTTGGCCAAGGCAAAGCGGGCGATGGTCGGCCACTCAGACACCCTTGAATGATCATGATGAACCGGAATAGACCATGACTCAAGTCTTACAGATCGTTGTGGCTTTGCGGGGAAACCAGACCAAAATCAAAGCGGAGGAAAAGAAAAAGGGAAAGGACAAAATAAAAGAGGGAAAAAAGAAGAAAAAAGTAGACAAATGCACAGACAACAGAGTTACTGACTCTCAAGCAGCCAGTCGAGTGGCTCCAAATGAATCAAAGATGGAGTAGTGCTGTGGAGATGGACATCGTTTGACCTGGGGGGAGGGGGAAGCGGCTGGGCGTTCTGGAGGGAAACTGGAGAAACTGGAGTCGTCTCGAGGCGTTTGTGGGGTTTCTCCGCACAAAGGTGAGTTGCCATGGCTTGCATGGGGTCTCCATCATGGAAAATATCTTCCGTTTTGATAGCTGAAGTTCTTTTACTCGAATCGTTGTCAAGGATGGTTGGAAAAGGAGGGTGCATTGGCGGTTGACAAATGGATGACATTCACATTGGCGTCCCTTGGATTCATCTTATATCGCGCAAATCATTGTCGTCCTGGACAAGTTTCTTGAGTTTCACGAGGTGCGTGGCGTCCACGTTGCTATTTAGTCTCCCTTACAAAAACGGAGGGATGTGGTTTTAGGGTTCGGCATATGCAGCCGAAGACGACTATTCCCCGCTAACGCCCGCACCTTGCCGGCAGCGTCCCGGCAGTCATGCTCATGGTTCCTTCTCCTCCTCTCGTGCCTCTTTCCATCAATGGTTCCCCAACAATCGTCGTGGTTAGCATTTTGCCAAGTCTGTCATGTGTTCATGCGCGCACGCAGATTTCTCGGTATCTTTCCGCACTTCGTTTCCTGGGTGCTGATAATTGGAGTTACATACGTAAAGCACCACACCACGCAATTGGCCAACGTGATTGTCAACAACCGTTCCTGCTGTTCCTGCTGATCCTGTTCCTGATAATCTGTGTTGATTAACGACGAGAAAGGGAGAGCTGAAAACAAGACAAAGGGCACGGATCAGAGGCAATTTCCAGCCAATCTCTGCAAAACACAACTCCGTACGACATTTGACGCTCACATCACAATGACGGCCATTCCGTTTTCACAAAAGACCCTGGACTCTCTGTCGGGCAAGGTGGTCGTGCTGACAGGGGGCGCCCAAGGTGTTGGCGAAGCTACAGTGCAGCTGGCCTACAATGCCGGTGCACACGTCTTTTTCGGCGACTGGGCCGACGACAAAGGCCGAGCCGTCGAGTCGGCCGTCAAGGCGAGCAATGCTGACAAAAAGAGCGCCGGATCGGTGACGTTCCACAAAGTCGACGTCCGCGAGTATGCCTCCCAGCTGGCACTCTTTGATGCAGCCTTTAACGCCCACGGCCGTGTCGACGTCGCCATTTCGTGTGCCGCCGTGTCCGAGCCGCCCGGCTTCTTTGAGCCTGAAAACCTCGACCTCGAGAGTGTGAAGCAGGTCTGTTAATCTCGAATAAACGTCAATTTATTTTACGTCAATATTAGTACTCACACGCGGCTGTTAGGAGCCCACCGAGCTGCGCTCCCGTCTCGATATCAACCTGACCAGCGTCCTCATGTTCAGCCGCATGGCGTTGGCCTACATGAAGGCCTCCCCAAAAGACGACGGCACCTCCCGCTCCATCGTCCTCGTCTCCTCCATTGCCGGCATCACCGAAGCGCCTGGTCTCTTTGCCTACTCGACGGCCAAACACGGCGTCATTGGCCTTATGCGTGCCCTCCGGCCCTACACCCCGCTTCGGTATGGTGTGCGTGTCAACGCCATCTGCCCCTGGGCCACGGATACCCAGCTGCTGGCCGGCGTCAAGGACAAATGGGTCCAAGAGAAGCTGCCACTCAACCAGCCGGCCGACGTGGCCGGTATGATTTTGCAGTGTGCCGCCGATCCGTCGCTCAATGGCAGGTCGGTCTTTGTTGCTGGCGGTAAGGGCATCGATACAGAAGAGGGCTACGACAGGACGCAAGGGCAGTGGATGGGCGAGCAGCTGGCAGAGGAGTGGAACCGCGGTCAGCACGTTCTTGGTCTGGTGAGTTTACATGATCTCTTCTATTCTACTTGGTTCCCTTCGAGTCTATATGACGTGCTACTAACGAAAAGTGATAGGGCGATGGATGGACAAATTAACGTCTTGATAGGCCTGACATAGATATATTGCTTGGAGACCAGGTAAGTAAATAGATAGGGAATATGCCACTGTAAAAGATATCAGTCGGAGTGTTAATGAAACAATAATGAAGATTTTGAATTAATAACCGACAGGGTATTCTAGTTTTTAGCAGACTGAATCACTTATATCCATATTTGGTATACTTATTCGCGGGCAACAGCATTCATATGAGCTACGTCACTAAAATTACCAGTTCACCTCCATTTAAACATCTGACTCTCTTTCCCTTCTTGATGGCTGTCCCTGTTGTCTCTGCCGCCTCCCTGTCTGAGATGTTTAATTCTGCTGTAGGCTCCTCTACTGTTGAGATTTTATCCGCTGTGTTCTCCGTGTTTTGTGCTATGGGCTGCATTGCCGTCGAGCTCTCTCCCATCTCCGCCAACGAATTGGCCATGGCCTGCTCAAACTCTTGCCTTTCTGTGGCCTCGCGAATTTGTGTTCGATTGGCGACTTCCGTCATCAGCTGTTTTTGCTTCTTCTCTTTTCGTTTGTAGTGCAGGACGCAGCCACCACACGCCGCAAAGAAAGAAAACACGAGCAGTGGTATTCCAATGACAAAGAAATAAAACCAAGAGCTGTCGCCCTTGACCGCTGGACACGACTCGTTTATGCCTGAGATATTGGTTCCCGGCACCCATGACACCAGGGCGGTCGTCTGGCACGGAACCGGCGGCGGGTATGGCGACATGGACAGTGCATCTTTCTTCTCCCACGACACGATATAGGCCAGATGGTACTGCATGAGCTCTGTTGAGGTTGGGAAAAGCCCTGTGTAGGGATTGTTGTCGGCTGATGTCGCTTTTGTGTCATCGTCGGTTGTTGTTATTGTTCCCGCCGCCACTGCCACCTCTGTTGGCTGCATGTAGCGGGCACAGAAGCTTGGGACCGGCGTGGCGTCATAGTCAATCGACAAATCCGAAATGATGCCGTAATACACGAAGCCGCTGGAGCAGCAGTAGGCCGTCGACACAGTCTTATGCGTGTCGGCCGACCAGGCCCCGAGATTGTAGGCCGTCCACGACTCTGGACACACGCCGGGGCTGTATGTGTAGCGGTCTTCTTTCGCTACGGCGGCCCACCCGAACGGTTCGCATGTTGCATAGCCCGGCCGGGCGGTATCGGAGATTTCCAGGTAAGCGCTCACAAAGCGACTGGAGTAGGACTCATAGTAGAGTGTCGACGTGGCTGTGAAACTGCCCGTGCATTCTGATGGCTGTACATATGGCGTTGTAAGGGCACGAAGGTTGGTGTTTGCTGTCATTGTGTTGAACGATATAGGTGAAGATGAAGATAAGGATGAAATCGCCCCCGGCGATGGAGAATTTATGGACGCTGTCTAGCTTGTTGATGCTAGTTTGGTCGCCATTGCTGATGCAAGAGTTGATTTTGCATTGTCGGAGTTGCAGTGGCGGAACCTTATTCTATTTTGAATCAGAGGATTTCAGCAACTTCTACATTCACACAGTTGGTGTAAGGTGACAGGGTCCTTCGCTTATGATTCAACCTTCAAACCAACAGACATATTTTGTACATTAACCGGGATTCCTACACCTGAGCGGCTGCCAGCCGCCTTGTCGCCCAGATTCGGTAACCAACCCGGGAAAATTACCTTGCCGCACGAGCGGGATCTACTGCGTAAAGCAGTTGTGTAAATTAGAAACGCCTATATTGGACTCATATATGATGATTGCCAATAACAACATTGCTATTAATTAAACGCGTCTCTTGTGGGACAGCACACAAGAACGAAAAGCAACATGGGACATCACGGTGTAAGATGTTACGGAAGGACATGAAGAAGACGATACGGCTTCCGGGGTCGATAGTCTTTAGATCGGAACGAGAATCCGGCACCACCATCTACACTTTCACACACTAAGATACGTTTCCGTTACCATTAATTTCTACATCCTGTTTAGGTTTAGTTCGTGTCCCCGTAGCCACAGGCCACATCACTACTTAACAGTAGATAGGAGAGGGGAAACTCGAACACTTTGTCCACTTGTCCTACGGTCTACCAGACCAGTTTGATTGTCGAATGTAATGCGACGTAATTATGCCACAAATTTATGATAAGACCCAAGCCGAGGCACAGTGGCAATGTGTGTCGCGATGAATTGATCAGAATGTTGCTCTTATCCACAGACCGACACGACCACAGCCTAACGTGACGACATCACCAGACAGCATCGCCAGACATCCACCACTGACGTCTTCACTTTGGCACAAATCTACAGCCTGTACGACGTAACGGTCTAGTCTGCCGCGGGTCACCATCATACTGCCATGGAGACCAAAACGACAGAAAAGACCAAAAAGGTCATTACATTTGCGTGCGACGCCTGCCGCGACGGGAAACGAAAGGTAGTTTTCCCTAGATAAAGGCCTTGCCGTGCAGAGAGTTAGAGACTAACAATCTGTGTCCAGTGTGACGCAGAGAAACCACAGTGCGCTCGGTGTGCGCGACAAGGCAAGCTGTGCGTCTACATGACTGAAGAAAAGCCCAAGAGGTCAGTCCGTTTGCTCTTCGTTTTTTTCGGTCTCGTTTCTTTTCTTTTTCTTTTCATTCATCGTGCCCCTCCTCACGCCTCATGACACAGACGCAAGTACTGGGACGAAGAGTACGTGCACAGTCTTGAAAATCAGGTCAAGACACTTCTGGCCGCTCTCGAGGCGAGCTCGACGACAGCAGCGAAGCCATCTGTCCCCTCGGTGCCTCAGACGGTCCCGGACATCCTGGCTGTCTCAGCAATTCCAGCAACCCCAACGAGCACTTTGCCCGTACCCGCACCGCACGATGGATCGGCGTCGGTAGAAGACCGGTCGATCACGGCGATGGAAGAGCTCAGCGTGATGATGTGGCGGACCAACATTGGCGATGGCGTGACGATTATCAACGACGACACGACAGCATCAGGATCCCGCCGGGTGGACAGCAGCGAGCCGGCGTGGTCTGATGTTAAGGATAGAGAGAAGGCTGGAGACGAGCCAGTCGAGCCGCCGACAAAAATTGTCGAGTATTGCCAGGACCAATCACTGATACACGAACTGGCAGACCTGTTTCTTGACAATATTAATAGTGAGCACCAGCTCACGCGCTACACGTCGAGCGACTTTTTAGTGGGATACCCTCAAAATCAAAGCCTCGGGCACACCCTTCTGCACAGCGCCATGCTGGCCACGGGTGCCGTGTTCTCGGGCCGGCCCGACGCCGCCGACGTGGGTGAAGCTTTTGCGCGTTTTGCCGAGTCGCTCGTCTTCAGCTGCTTCCGCAGCAATCTGACTGCAAAAAGCCAGGGCGTGGCCGTACTCCAGGGGCTGTGCATCCTATCGTGGCGGTCGCTGGCGTTGGGGAGGGACCATTTCGGGTGGACATTCATCTCCATGGCGGCCGGGCTGTGTGTGCACCTGCAGCTACACGTGCTGGCACTCGACGAGTGTGCAGCGCGCGCGTGGCAGCCGCAAGACGCCGAGGTGCGTGTCTTTTGGACGTTTTATTTGATTGACCGTACGGCCATTTCGATTTTGGGGCGCAACTGCGTGCTGCCGTGGCGCCGTGTCAATGTGCCGCGCTTTGACGATACCCTCAATCTTCTGGGTGCGACGGATGCGCAGGTCTCGTTTACCTGGCAGTGCCGGCTGTGGTTCCTGCACGACGAGCACATGGACCAAATCTTTGCCAGCAACTTTGACTCTATGCCAGCGAGCCAACAAGTCCACCTCCTGGTCTCGACCCACGAGGCTTTGAATGGCTTCTTTCATGCACGCGATCGCCGCCTCGACCTGCAGGGCCGTGCCACCAGCCGGCACGTGCTCTTTTTCCACATGGCCTACCAAATGGCGCTTCTCATTACCCTGCCGCCCTTTTTGCGATGCTTTGCCAGGCCGGGTGCATCACACAGAGAGTCCGGCACAGGGGCAGACTGCACACTCCTCATCCTGCGCTCTTTGACCAGTGCCGCCACCGCCATGGTCCGCCTGGTGCGCATGTACCGCGATGCCCACCCCGATCGCTGGGCGCGCGCCAACCCCGTGATTATCCATCACCTACTGAGTGCCGCCATTGTGCACATGATGAACGCCACCAGCCAGTCGTCGCCCTCTCTCAAATCTAGCAGCACGGTTTGGCTGCGTGTCTGCATGGAGATGCTCGGCCAGCTGCGGAAGCCGTGGCCGGTCCGCGCCAACAAGACCATTTACGTGATCCGGGTACTGGCTGAGCGGTGGCGCGTTCTCGGCGCTCTGCCCGTGCAGTTCAGCAGCAAGGTGGGCGCCGGGACCAGTGACGCAGCGTTGCCACCGTCGTCGTCGTTGTCGCCGTCAACTGCCCCGCTCGAGGTGCCATTGTCGTCCAACAAAATTGATACGTTCCCGGACTTTGACCTGGTCGGCCACGAGGCGCTCGACTTTGGAGCTGATTTTGGCGCTGACTTTGGCGTCAACTTTGGCGTCGACTTTGATTTTGGCGTCGGCAACCACCAGCGGTTTGACGATAATCTGTCGCTAGATACCGCGGCGCAGTGGCACACCGGTGATAACGCAATGCCCGTCCACTTCGATCACTTTTGACATTGCCTCGTGAGACGACGTGTGGAAAGTCGACAATGTCATCACAATGGATCACAATATACCACGATATATCATATTAACGATACTAATAGCGGGCAATGCTTCGCCGTGGTTTTCACTAAAAAAGACTATGCTACATAAACACCCTTCGATCCATCAATCCGTCAGTCTATCCAGACAAAGCACGCGAGCACAAAGACAAGCATGCACTCACAACGATTCGGGCACGCTGGTTTCGGCGGTTGGCTCGTCCACGGACGCCTTAATCTTGCTCTTGCTGTTGCGCACGGTCGCCTTGACGTCCCCGTCGGTGCTGAGCCACAGGAGGTCGGGCCGGCTGTAGTGGCCGGTGCAATGCGCAAACATGCGGATGCGCGTAATCTCGTCCATGTCGATGTCGGCATAGACAATGCCCTCCGTCATCGGGTCGAGCGGTGCCGTCAGCCGCCGACCGTCAGGACCGAAAACGGCCGAGCTGCCACCACCGCGCGCATTCATAATGATGCCCTGTGCGGTATTTTGGGCCGCAACTCCCGCCTCCGTAATCATGGCCGTGCAGTGCAGCACAAATGTCGACCCCTCAATAGCATACGTCTGCGACAGCGCGTGGCAGCCCTCGGCGGACATGCTCCAGAGCCCGGGGCTGTCGGGGATGTGCGGGGTCAGGCTCGGCCACGCACTGACGTGGATGTGCTCGCCCTGGGCCATGGTGTTGAACTTGAGCAGCGGCTGGATGTGCTCCCAGCAGCAAAGCTGCCCGACGCGCCCAAACTGTAGGCTGGCCACCGCCTGCAGGCACTGCCCCGAAGCGTCGCCGAAAATGGTGCGCTCCATGTGCGTCGGCTTCATCTTGCGGCGGTGCACCTTGATCTCGCCGTCGGCGCCAATCAGCACCTGGGCAATGTACACCGAGTCGTCCCCGTTGTTCTCGGAAAAGCCCAGTGACACTGCAATCTTGTTGTCCAGCGCAGCCTGCTGGATCGTCTCCATCTCGGGCGAGTCAACGCGCAGCGAGTTCTTGATGTAGCGCACATTGAGGTCAAAGTCCACCAGACGGGACCAGATCCAGCATGGGTAGCCAGGAATGAAACACTCGGGGAAGGCAATGAGCTGCGCCTTGTTCTCGGCGGCTTCCTGGATGAGCTTGACGACCTTAGCAACAGAGCCGGCAAGGTCGAACCAGACGGGCTCGGCCTGTGTGACGGCGACGCGGACAGTGGAGGAGGCCGACATGTCGAGTTCCGTGTGGAGGTGTTTTGTGTGTTTGTGTTGAATTGTGTGTTTTGTGCTGTGATTGTTTCTATTCGGAGTTCTTGATTTATTCAAAGAGTAAAGAAAGGGATGATTTTAAATATAAATTGAGGGCTCGCAATCTACAAATAAACAAATAAAGAGAACGAGAGACCCCCACATTTGTATTCTTATGCATACAGCTCCCATACCCCAGTATTATCATTCTCTGGCACAATGTCAACAGAGAACCACGTGGACTAAGATACCGCCGACACTATCGCTGCGGAGGTGACCCTCCCGCACGCAGCGCTAGTTCCGATCCTAGTTCCGATCCCGAGACTGACACTGACACTGCCACTGACACTGACACTAGGACCTCATCTGCGGAGGAATTACGTCCGCATGGATTGCCCATTACCCCAGACAGACTACCACAGGCAATTACACAGCAAGACAGCATAATACTGTATTGTCGTTGTCGGGCACTGCACGTCTGCCATCGGGTCCTGAACTGCAATAATCCGTCACGCGGCGACGCCACCAACAGGCGCACCTCCAGTGACAGTCTGGTCTCCCCCACCATCCCGACCGTCCCACCATTCCGTATTCCGTGGATCCGCAGCAATATGAATTACACATCTGTACAACCATTCCGGGGCTTGTGTGGTCAAGAACGAATCATATCATCACTGTTGTCACTGTTGTCACTGTCACTATCACTATCACTGCCATCACTCTATCGCTGCGGACATCTGCCGACCGCATGGGAAGACAAAGGCATTGGCCCTGCAAATCACAGCTGCCTGATATGGCAGGCAATCAGGAGTGGTCTGGGGCATACACGTGTATGCAAGCGCGGCTCAGCGAATTGTCTGGGCACAGCAACATGTCTGGCTCGATGGTGTGACTCGATGTGAGGATGCGAGGAGCAGTGAGGCTCTGCTACGGAGACTTGACCAATATATATTGTCATGATCACAGCTGTCATTGTCGTCGCAGTCCTAGTCGTGGTTTTTTTTTGTGCCGATATCCTTTTTTTTTCCCTTTTCTGTCATCACCCAAGTCGCCCACAATGCTCGAGACGGCCATCCCTGAGCACCTCCGCACGGAGCGGACGATGCCCACAAGCACACCTCCCAACTATGATCCCCCCTTCCCCGCCTACATGGCGCGCTATCCCGAGAGTGCCAAAGACCTCGTCATCGCCGTCATCGGTGTCCAACACGAGGACGGAGCAGACCAGGCCGGCATGGAGGCGTCCGTCGAGACAATCAACTCGTTCGTCACGTCAGCTGCAGTGCCCACCAGTGCTCGGCCGCGGTACCACGAGCGCGCGTCATCCGTTGACGAGCGCGGCTTCCACAACACAGCGTACATTTCTTATTGGCCCAGTCGCAGTGATTTCGACGCGTGGTCCACGGCCAGTGGGTTCGAAGCGTGGTGGCAGAGCCTCGATCCTGTGACGGAAGTACACGGCTGGTTCCTCGAGGTGTTTTTCCCGACCATGGACCGGCTCGAGACGGTCTTTTCTAACAACGACGTGCCCGAAGGCGCGGCGCACATGCGCGTTGGCGTCAGTGGACCTATCCAGGAGCACGTATACTGGGGCAGCATGCGTGACCGACTGGCGGTGGCCCAGACGGACGAGCTCAGGGGGGAAACGTGGCAGCAGCCATCAGCTGGGGCGGCCAGCAGAGGAGACCCAGGCGATTCATCCCACCAGCGCGTGTGTGTCCCCGGCCGGCCGAACCTTGCCGTCATCCGCTCGGGCCAGGACTGGTCGGACACGCCGCCCGAGGAGCGCACACTGTACACCGCTACAATGCACCCGACCCTGGTCAAGGGCATGGACTTTTTGCGAGACCATGGCGACGAAGTCGGCTGCTACAGCTGCCGCTTTATGAGTGCGGAGCCCAACGAGAACAACGAGAAGGACGGCGACGGAAGCGACCACACGTTTGGCTTGGCTTACTTTGACGAGCTGGCGTCCCTAGAAAACTGGAGCAAGCATCACCCAACCCACCTCGCCATCTTTGGCGGCTTTCTCGCATACGCCAGGACGCTCAAGAACAACATTGGCCTGCGCCTCTTCCACGAGGTGCTCGTCTTGACGCCCGAGCAGCAGCGGTTTGAGTACGTCAACTGCCGCGCCGGTACGGGCATGCTCAAGTCGCTGTGAGGAGCGATGGAGAAGACGTGGGACGCCGAGTTACAGGGCGTTTTGCTGAAATGTATTACATTTGTTGTTTTATTATCATCTAATTGCTTCTGTTGTAGAAGAAAATTGTGAAAGAAGATGACAAAAAGCCTGGGTGCAAGTGGAGCGAATTCTATCGTGCAACTTTACTCCGTACGACAAGCTTATGCTTTGGTCGCGACGTATGGCGGAGGCGGCTCGGCAGGTCCCTCAGAAGGTATTTCTGCTAAAGAGATGCCGACCGATTGCTCATACTGCTGTTGCGCCGTATATCTTCGCATCGTCTCTGCTGTGCCTGCGTCGCTGCCCGCAGCTTCACCCGCTTCTTCTTCCAGCTGTGACGGAAGCAAAGGATGGAGCAGCATGATATTAGTGCGACGGCAATGATTGGAGCGCCAATCATGCCAAAGTAAAGCAAGGATGCATAGCTGTGGTTGACACCTTTGCCCACGCCCTCGACGAGTGGACAGTCGGTGTTTATGGGCGCATTGCTGGTCGTCGGGACATAGGTGCCAAATATGTAGGTTCCGCTGGTGCCAGTCTGCGAAGTCCAGACATCGGCACCATCGCCTTGTCGGTAGGTGGCGTCGCCCGTCTGCAGGAGCTGGCCTGGTATCCACGACGCGAGACTGTATGTGCACGGCACTGGTGGTGGCTGTGGTGACATATGTTTGGTGTCGCTGGCCTGCCACTGGACACTGTAGGGAAGGTGCATTTCCAGCAACACAGAAGCTGTCGCTGTCGTTTCAATACCGCCGGTGGATGTTGCCTCTGGTGCAGTCGTTTGCGATCCCACTGGCACTTGTCGATAGCAGCCCGGGCCGTGGTAGCCGCTGACGGGTCCCGGATAGACGGTGTAATATGGTCCGCCGTCATTGTTGTGTGTTTGGTAAGCACTCGTACTCTGTGTCTGGTAAGGATAAACAAAAGAGAGTGTGAAGCCGCTCGAGCAGCAGTATGCACTCGATATTGTTGTCAAGTACTGCGTCGTCGTCGCACTCAAATCGTAGGCGGTCCATGATTGCGGGCAGACGCCGGGGCTAAAGACGAAGCGTTTGTCGGGAGCGACTGTATCCCACCCAGGCGGCTGACAAGTTGTGAATTGCGGATTCAGTGTGTCTGATATTGCCAGTGTGACGTGTGTCGTGTCGGATTTTGTCGAGTTGTAGTAAAGGTACGATGTCGTTGAGAATTGGCCGGTGCAGCTCGGTGGTTGAGCAAAGGCCGTTCTCATTTGTCGTAGGGTGGTGTTTGTGGCGACTGTGTTGACAGACGCTGACAGCAGCGTTGCTGACGCCAACGAGGATGTCGTCCATGTCGACGTAGGAGTTGTAATGAGCGAAGTGCCCGTTCCGCCACTCATGTTGAATTTGACAATGGTCGTGTATGGGAATAGTCCCACGTAATATTCATATCGAAAGCTAGGGAAAGATGCCCTTCTTATGTCAGGGTGGGAAAGCTCCCTGTCAATGCAGTCTGAGACCAGTTACGGTTATTTTAAGGACCGAACTACTAAATATTTGTGTCGCATTCTACGCGACGCAATGAGATCCTTGTTTAGCAGCTAGACCGGGGTTCTGGCCTCATTAAGTCGTACCTTACTGTGTATCTGTCGGGCGTTGGTCTGCAGGAATCATACTGAAATCACACTGAAAAAAGCGGCAATAACACGCCGCAAACAATACGAAGCTGCAGCAGCCGGTGTGTAGTAATTACGGAGTACGTATGCACAGCCACAGAGACTTTGGACGCGCAGTTCAATTTGGTGACAGTTTGGGGAGCTTGGCCTCGAAACCGTAACAAGATCTAACTGCAAATGTTATCGGCCATCTTGGCATGTGCCAATCAACGTCGTATTTCCACATCCCACAAACGGACAAAAAGCATGCAACGCAGCAGAGAACCGTATTCATGTACAAAGTAAGAAAACAAATTGCGGACGAATTTTTGCCGTGCATTTATTGCTTTGTACAAGGCTCTTCTCTGTGTGGACGTTTGAGTTTGATGACGTTAGATTTGTGTCTCCATTAGATGTTTACTTAAAAAGGGGCTAGAAATGAGTCAAATCCATTTAGACCAATTTATCTACAATCTTAACTGCGTCTCACAGAGTCGCTGAAAAAAAAAAGACATAAATCAAAATGAGATCAATAGCAACAGCATAGTTTCAGACACATAATGCGGTGTTACATGCAAAGACTTACACGATTTCGGTCACGTGTATGTTTCTTGTGTATCACGTATCTCATGCCGTTTGCTACTTCTTCACTTTGTAATTATTGACATTTACTGTCGACATCAATAAACGATTTGGAAAGCTGATGTAAACCGTTCCTCCTGAATAGCAACAATGTCATCTGTCGGTCACATTCACGACACATTCACGAAACATCTTCCACACAAACCGCCACCATGATTTCAGCACCCCCCGAGCTCTTTCTGAGAGGTCTGAGCCGCGTTCCATGAGCAATAGCAGTACATCGATACGACAGATTTATCAAACTATGCCTACCGTACATAGTAGGCAATGACTACTTATACTGTTTTCCAGCTTCTTTGAAGGACAGTGCGACATATCATAAATTGACAAAATTGCAAGTGGGTGGACTTTCTCATCGTGGAGTTTATAAATGTGATATATAGGAACGGACATAGAAAATGACAGGCGGAATTTTAGACGGTGAGTGTCTGACCGCCTATCCCAAAATGCCGTTGCTCTCAGATATGTGAAATGTGACTGCTCCGGTGAGCTCCGGTAAAAGCTCCGACGGCAAGCCCGGTCATTATCACAGGATTGGCCAACGCATATCTGACTTTACTGGTGTCTGGCTGGGTATGTAGAGCCAAAAGATTGTTTTAGTTGTTGACATCAATATATAAACTCAGCACGTATCCTACCAAGAGCGCTCTGGTCATTGCAATCAAACACACTCGGCTCAGCATTACTCTCGACTCTATCCAGACCATCACCAATAGCGCTCATCATGAAATTACGCTCCATCCCGGCAGACGATGACTACTATCTCATCCTCCAAGTCGACCCCCATGCACACGGCTGGGTAATTGGCAGTGCCTACCAAACCCTCATGTCATTGGCCGTTTCTGATACCGACCAATTCTCGGAAGACGTACGCAGGGTATGTTAATTTTGGTATTCCTATGTAGATTGTCCGACATCTGGTACAACTAACTGATGTATCTACGTTGTATGGTCCAGCTCACGCAAGCGTTCACGGTACTGTCCGACGATGCCACGCGCAAACAGTACGACCGCGATGTTTACCCGGCTGTCCTGCGTCTACGTGAGATGTTGCAGGCCCCTGCAGGGGTAGACAATATGGTAATTTCGTCAGACAGCGAAGAAAGTGATGAAGACGAACAGGACAGCAGGGAAAAACACGATGCAGGAGTCATGACCAACTTTTACAACAGAAAGAGGCCCACAAAGTTTGAGCCGGTCGAGTACAACAACGTGAAACTTGCGCTCACCAACATGGTATCGGCCATTCACAAGAAGATCAAGGAGGTGGAAGAGACTTTCCAAGAGCTTGTCACTGTCCTCAAGTCACCATTCTACGCGAGCCATAGGTAGGAGCCCACATCGTCGCTACGAAAAACTTGCCCGCCAAGCCAAGGCACGGTTGGACTGTGTCACTTCACTCAAGCGCATTCGTCTTGTGAACAAGCTGCACGGGCTGCTGGAACAAGAGTCGGCTATGCTAGACGACCATTGCGACTATTTCAAGGATAATGGAAGAAAGCTCAGGTTACCTGCCAAGATGGAGAATCGCAGCTTGTGGGTAGGCATGGGTTATGAGTGAAAAGCGTTCTAGCGCCTCATTCTTTTGCGTCACAGAGGAGGGGAAGGGGGCTTGGGTTCCGATGCATTTGTACTTGATTAAAGCAAGATACTAGTTTTTTCTTATCATTTCACTTTTCTCTGCCATCTATGACTGTTGGAACCTTTACGCTGCTCGCTTAATCCACGTTTACCTCGCCTTATCAATTTGCATGGAAAATCTGATACCTTCATTTGTATTATGCCTCGCGCGCTTGTTTACCATCCTACACAACGGGTGAGCGTGAACAAGAGATGTGACCACTTCTTTCTAGTTTGTAGGTAAGTTGGTAGTTTTGAATTGTGTCTGATATCTGATATTTGACATATGACTAGTCTAATGATACAATGAACTACAGGGTAGACCTCATCAATGATGGCGGTGAAAATCAGACCGTATTTTCACACAAGAATTAAAAATGTGTGCAACTATTTCCAAGTGTCTAAACTTTTTGTCCGGCCTGTCTTGCGTATATAAATCGACCAGATCTCACCAATTGCACATCTGTACATCTTCTTTATCAAGCACATAAGCTCAAAGCATCCCAACGAACACATTTGCAAAACCCGACAGTCACAAACGAATGTCATGGAACACATCGTCACACCGGCAAACGATGACGATTACCAACATGATGAATCTTCGAAAAACAATTCTCCACAGAACGATGCTCCAAAAGATGAAACTGCGAAAGATCAAGCCGTGGAAGACGCATCTCTTGAAGTTAAAACTACGAAACGCAAAGTTCCGAGCCCAAAAGATGATGTTGACGATTTATGCGAGCCATTCAGTCAAATTACGTGTATGTGTCTTGCATCGTCTCCGGAAATCTATTATACAGACGACACTTCTTCCACCCAACCAACTACCGGACAAAAGCGCAAGGCCGAGACGCCAGGCTACGACGAGGTCCGTTTAAACCTCACCACGATGCGATATGGACTGTACAAAATGGCCAACGAGGTCAATGACACGCTTAACGAACTGGCCGCAGTCTATCGACCAAACGACGCTGAGTATCTTAAAAAAAGAGGCTACTATCTTCTTGAGTACGATGACCTCAGAGAGGGGATATTTTTGCAGAGAATCGATTGCATAATCACGACAACTTAAAATCGCGGCCGTCTAGTCCAAACTTTCCAAGAAATGGCTAAGAAGGAAACGCAAATGCTTGAGAAGTACTGCAAGTACTTCAAGGACCACGAGGAGACATTGAAGAGCCCGCCAAAGATTTCCAAACAAGAAGTCTTGGAGAAAATGGCGTGGGATAGACGCCCCCTCTTCTACAGGGTCTGACAGAGACTCTTGTCGATGACCAGGGGAAGCGAAACGAGCACCTTGCGTACCTTGGGAAGCGAGCAGCTCATCCTCTTGCAGGCAACGAAAACCTGGCACATATTGATGATTCTTCTTCTTTGGGTTTTCTGGGGAGAAGCTCAGTTTGTATGTTACAGTCACGTGGGGGAAAAGGGCAAGAGGAGATGTGGGAAATTGGTAGAGAAAAGAGACAAATCGGGAAGGAACGATCGAGGTCTCAACTTGGCGATATTATGTCAGCACCTTCCTTTTACAAGCAATTGATAGCAACACAATTTCTTGTTCTCTGGGCAATCCAAAACTTCCACATTCCAAAAATGAAAACACGTTTTATCATGGCAATCTGGCCTAGTTTGCTGCTCGTCGATTGCTTCTGCGCCCGACAACCCATCACGACAAACACAAGCAACACATCCCCACCAAACATCGCGACCGACGACAAGCACAATGGAGTACATTCCAATCCCCACCGAGGACGACTATTATGGCATCCTTCAGGTGTCTCCCTTTGCCTGCAAGGAAGTCATTAAGGCTGCCTACAAAGCTCTCGCGTTGCTACGTCACCCCGACCAGAACCGTGACGACGACGGCGATGCGACTCGGCAGTTCCAGCTGGTTTGTTTACTTTCTCACTTTCCCCTCAAATCAAGATCAAGAAGCTAACAAGGTTTTTTTACCCCTCTTCCAGTTGAATGAAGCCCATGAATGTCTCACCGACGATCTCAAACGACAGTTTTACGACCAAGATGTCTACCCCGGCGTACGGCAACAGCAAGAGCAGGCGTGGCATGCCGCGCCGCCGCCTTTTACGTTCCCCGACCCACCACAAGCACCGCAGCCATGGTCGAGGCCTCGCAGACCTCCTCCGCCGCAGCCTGATTTTCAGTTTCCACCTGGACCCCGACCAAGACAACCGCCGACCGCAAACACGGTGCCGAGGCCCCATCAGCCGCAGCATCAACATCATCAGCAGCAGTCACAGTCGCAGTCGCAGTCGCAAGGAACGTCGTCCCGTCAAGGGACACCCCATAAGCAGAGACCACCGCCGCCACGGCAGTCATCGTGGCAGGAGTCCTTCTACAGTCCACCGCGGTTCCAACAAAACTTCTCTCAAAACTTCCACCCACAATACCGACCACCTCCCTCCCCTGACCCGCCAGATGGCCTCTTCCAGAAGCTGAAGACTTACAACTCCGACATCAAAAAATTAAACAATATGCGACGGATGCTGGCCGACAAGATGAACGAAGCAGGATGGGCCCACAACAGCTTTCTGAGTCTCCAACCACCAATCTTCCAGCTCTTCAACCCCGGAAAACATGCTCCCCGTGATTGCCACCTCCACGAAACGACAATCCGGTGGGCCAGACAACGAGCCCATTCGGAGGACATGTACGAACGAATCTGGATGCTCAACCAGATGCTAAAGATTGAGGAGGAGGAAGCAGCTTTGCTGGCAGACTACTCTGATTTCTACTACGAGAGAGAGGGAACGCTGCGCTCGTGTGAGGTGATGAGAGATACCTACCTGGGTCCGAAGACTGGACCGCCGCCTCCGCCTCCAACCCAACCAGAGGCCGGCTATTTTTCTCAAAGCTACCCACCGGACGGGTGGCTATAGGTGTGGTGATTTAACATTCTGGTCTTGCATGGAAGAGTTTACATCTACAGGAAGAGATGGCCAAAGTATAACATACACAACGACATCCAAGTGTTGCTATGAGTCTCTTTTTATGTAAACTTTTTGTGCTCACATGTATGTCGATAAAACTATAACAATTCAAATAAAATGAAATCAGTCCAGCAAAGACTCGTCTTGGCGTTAATTTTTATTAAAGTATATTGTAATATGATGTCCCGTATGGGAACGTTGCAACGATTTGCTGCCACCTTGACATACCACAATTGCCACTCAGTACATGGACAACGAGTTGGCCATGCTGGCCGTCCACACCGGAATGTAGTCGGTCACGGCATTGCCGCTGATGGACACCAACAAATTCTTGTAAACAAACAGACTCAGGTGGATGTTGCCAAAGACCTTGATGTCCGCGTTGGCAATTACTCTTTCGGGCTTGTTGGCCTCGCCGTTGACAGTCGCATTGTTAACCGTCTTGACATTGACATCCTTGCCCGCCCAGCCCGTGGGCAAGACCAACATTGCAAGGCGCGCATCCAGGGCGTCAATGGCGTTGGAGCGCCGTCGGCTCCAGGAAACTCGGTAATCTTGAACGACACATAGGTACCCGTCTTCGAGGAGTCGTTGTCGACGATGCCCAGGGCCTGGGTCTCGTTCGAAACAGAACCGTCGGCATTCTTGACTTCCGGCAGGCCCTTGACGAGGCGCGTGGCCGGATCGAGGACAAGGCCTTTGGAGGTGTCGGTGTTGTCCAGGATGGGTTGGAGGACGTTATTGATGGCAAAGGACGCATTGAAAGGCTGGCCAGACACAGTTGTGTTGTTAAAGACCGTATGGAGGGTGGCAAGCGCGAGCTTCATATCCTCAGGGTGGTCGTTGCCGCGCTCTTTCAACAGGTCGGACAGCGTAAAGCCAGACTCGGGCGTGGTGTCTCGCGTGGCACGCAGGGAGCCGTTGACACCGACGGCGTGCTTGTCTGTTGTGCCCGAACCCGAAAAGAGCAGTTCCTGCCCGTCGTGGAGCGCGCATTGGGTCATGTAGTCGTCGTACGTCAAGTTGCCAGCGACGGGACCCGCACAGGCGTCGACAATCACGGCGTTGGGGCGGTAGTACTCGGCCGACGTCGGCGAGATGGAGATGAAGACGTGGCTGCGGAAGGGTGTGCGCCGGTCGTCCATCTTGTCTTGCAAAAATTTGATGCTCAGGTCGGTCTCAAAGAACGGATTATTGCACATGCCCCAGCCCACCAGGTCCGCATTAATGTAACCAAAGGGCCGCCGGATCTCCCATGCCAGCCGGCCGTTGTGCATCCCCAGACTCAGTGCTGTTTCGACAATGGCCGCCTGGTCGAAACAGTTGACCGTCGTCAACCACTGGTTGTTTTCTTGGAAGCGGTCGTAAGCATCCAGCCACTCATCCAGGTTGAATTCACCACCACCCTCGTTGATAAACGACGGTGCACCGTTCCACACCTGGTACCGCAGCCAGTGCTGGGTCGAGTCAGGCCGAAGCACACCGGGCGTGCCCTTGGGATCCTGCTTGCCGTGGCACACATTGGCCACCCACTCGATCCACTGCAGCTCGGTGGTGAGGCCCGTCGTTAAGGACGTGGGGATAAACAGCCGCAGCAGATCGAGTGGGATGCCGTCCTTGGTAAAGTAGTCAGGCAGGATCTTGTAGATGCCATAGGCTTCGATGGGGATGGACTGCGCCGTTGGCAGCGGGTCGGTGCCCACGGCCGTCGCCAGCAGAAACGCGACGTCTTGGTCGACCGACCAGGCCATGGTAGACTCCGTTGTTGTCCACCCTGTAGGCTTAGGCCGGTTGAACACAAAGGGGAAATCGACCACAGAGTCGGAGACAAGCTGGCCCTGAGTCGAGCTGACCACAACGCCCTTGGGGCTGCTGTCGTTTTGCACAACGAGCGAGCAGTCGGACCAGTTGACCTCCGCGGGGATTTGGACGCGGACAGTAATGGTGAACCCATCTTCGCTGCCAAACGTAAATGCACGTGAAGCAGCTTTGCCGGTGAGCGAGTTGTTTTCCCAGACTGTCACCGTGCCAGAAGCGGCTGCCATGCGGTCGTCCGACTTTTCATCTTCCGGGGCAACGAAGAATGCATCGCTGCCCGTCACAGTGTAGCTCAGAATATGATAATCAGACATGGTGGGGAGAGGCTTGTAAGATAGATTAAAATGAAAAGCGCGGATTGAACTCAGATACGGACTGAAAGTGAACTGATCAAGTAGATGGAGAATTGTTTTGGATTTGTTGGATTGAATCTTTTAAATTGCTACATAATAGAGAGTATGCCATCTAGTTATATATAACTTCTCTCGTGACTTCTTCCATGACTTGAAATGGAGACATTGAGGAAAGAGGCAGCCTTGTTGAAGAGCAGGAACAGTACTCTCTGTACGTTGAGCTCCGCAAACGGTTGCGGCTGTGGTTGTGATCTATTGGGGGCCAGACCAAACTCTGTACATCCCAGCAGCGGCCAGGCCCGACCCTTCCAGTATTATGTCCTGAATGGGCCTAAAATACCAATATGGGGAAACGCAAAAGAGCAAAAAGGCCTCTCAAAAGACTCAAAAGGGTTCCCCAGAAAGAACGTGGCGGTTCTTCAGCTTGCCGCTAGAGCTGTACGGGACTCAGCCGCTGCTCGGCAGGAACTTTGTAAGAGCGTTTCTGCTGCAATTGGCGGCGCAGCATTGCCCTGTAGGGCTAGAAAGACGCACGAGGTGCAGGAGGGCTGCCCATATACATACCAATATCTGATGTATCACTGGAAAAAGTTGAGATATGTCTTGTCAGGGTCTAGATTTCCACATGGCGTTTGGCATTATGTTGCTTCACTTCATCCTTCCTGGAGAAGAAGGCAAGCTGGGCAGAGGAATTGACAAATGTGGAAGAAAAGTGCGGGAAAGAGGTTCGATAGCTTTATGTTCAGGTATCGGTTTTAGTAAAGAAGCAATCACATGAGAAAAGCAGGACGTGAACTTGTTGACAAAAGCAACACCAAGGCCACTCTTCTTGTATGATATGTTTCTGTGTTTTTTTGACAGTGTTGCATGTTGCTTGTACTTTGTCACATTTGGCGGGGTGGAGTGTTTATCGCACAATGGACACAAACCATTCCAAGTCTCTCAATTCTTGCCATGTGTCCTAGGATTATCCTCGTGCATTTCAACCTCCATGTCGTTCCAGATTTGACTGTGTGTTTTTTTTTTCTCTTTTTCCTTATCAATGTTTTTCATTTCATATTTTCTTTTAGTTGTTATACAGCGTCTTTTTTTGCCGCCGCCTCCCCCCCCCCCTTCAAAAAAAATAAAATGACAAGGGAGCCAGCATAATATTAATCAGGTAAGTTCATGACAACTGAAGCCAAATGTGATCTGAAGTTGCTTGGTGTTAGTTACATAAGCTGAACAAACAATTCCGTTTCGCCTCACCGGATTTTGACGGTGTGCAACATCCCGGCCAGCACTTGGCTTACACTTGTACACGCAGAAACACTTTGAATTTAGTTCGATCGAAGTATCCATAGAAATATTCGATCGAAGTATCCATAGAAATACTCCGTACTCATAGGTGGAGTGGAGGGAAGCGCGGTTCAAATTGCAACAAAGCTGATAGATAACACGGCGTTTTCTGCTTGCTTTTATGATTCCGGTCGTCCATGTTCATGGGATGCAGGCTGGCAGGGTACGGGCAGGTGGTTGTAAAAGGCTACTATTTCCCCGCAATCTAATCGTTCCTTGCAAAGATAGCAGCCTACGGAGTTACACAGTAAAGCACATCATATTCATTCCTTGTCATCAATTAAAATATCTTTCATTTACATCTCCTTTTTCTCCCTCGTTTTCCGTTTTTATTTGTGTGGAGATGTGTGGAGAGGGGCATACGTACCACTGGTGACGGCCCCGGCGCTACAACAAAGTGCACCAAATCAACAAAAATCCACGCTACCCACGGCCGCTGTGATGCACCACAGACTTGACCAGGTTTTTGGACTGTGTAAGTCGCAGTAGTCAAAGTACGCGTCAGCCACGGCACGCACACCCGGCCGGTCTTCTTCGTCTCAACTTTCAGGTCAAAATTGCCATCGACAGGGCAAGCCACACAAAGAAACAAGGGTGTAACGTGTAACGTACGTCGTACTTCGTACTCGTTGCAGTACTCCATACTTTGTACTCTTTACTCCACAGCTCATGACAGATGGGTTGGCCGTCGCACTTTTTGACTCTTTCCAATCTTCCGAGTGTTTGGCCCATGACGTCGGAGAACGGGTAGACGGCTTGCCGATACAGCATTGGACCTTGACCAGGTTCTGTACACAGTAGAAATTAAAGAAAGAGTGTGCCTGCCGGGAGGGAGTTGCCGAACCAGAGAGGAGAAAGAAAGGACCCCGACCTGGCTCCCATGGGTTGGGTGTGCTCCCATGGGTTGGGTGTAAAGACACATGGCTACGATGTAAATGAATTTGATCTCTTTTTTTTTACATCTTTGTTTCACATCGCCAAGTCGACAAAATGAAGTTACGGTGGTTGGTCCTTTTCATGCAGACCCTCGGCCAGGTGCCACGGTCGACAGCATCTCCCACAACAACACCGTCATCCTCACCATCATCGACCGGTCCATTCCTCGGCACGCCTGATGGTGCCTTTTGGTACGACTGGGGTTGGTACGGCCTGCACCCGGAGCAGCACTACGAGTCCTTTGGCGCATCACCGCCTCGACCATACCTACTACAACACGATGAGCGGTGTTCATCTACTACCAAGGACGATACAGACGGACAAGATCTCCTTTTTATGGCACCCCGCGGCTTGGCCGTCACGACGCCCGGTCCGATCATCTATGACACCACCGGCCACCTGGTCTGGATGGACACCCGCTGGGGCGAGGCCATGGACGTCAAAGTACAGCGGTACAATGGCGAAGACTACCTGACGTTCTGGCACGGCACCGACAATGGCACGTTCGGCCAGGGCCAGTACTACATGCTGAATGCGTCGTACGATGTGGTCCGGACGGTCAAGCCAGCGCCAACGGCCGACGGTACCCAGCTGTTGGGCGACCTGCACGACTTTGTCATTACCGAGGCCGGCACGGCTTTGATGACCATCTACCAAACGCGGCCGGCCCAGGACATGACAGCAAAGTACGGCATCGAGTCTGGCTGGATCTTTGACAGCCTGTTCCAGGAAGTGGACCTTGCTACGGGCGAGCTCGTCTTCCAGTGGCGCGCATCCGAGCACTTTGCCGTGCAGGACACGTTCGCGCCCCTCAAACGAGGATTCGGAAAACACGCCGCCAAAGCCTTTGATTTCTTCCACATCAACAGCGTCGCCAAGATGCCCAACAGCAACGGCGACTACATTGTGTCCTCGCGGTACATGTGTGCCGTCATCTGTGTCAGCGGCACCACGGGTGACGTGCTGTGGCAGCTCGGTGGGCGCAACAATTCATTCAAGGACCTGTCCGACGGCCAGGCGACCAATCTGCACTGGCAGCACCACGCCGCGTGGCACGAAGAGACGCAGGTGCTGACGGTGTTTAACAATGGCGCGTACGACAGTCTCAAGACGGCCGAGTACAGCCGCGGGATGCGTGTCCGCCTTGACTTGAACAGCACGCCGCCCACAGCCGAACTCGTCCAGGCGTATATTAATCCGCAAAAGCTGCTGGCCCAGTCCCAGGGTTCCGTCCAGCTTGCTGTCGGCCACAGACACGGTGCTTGTCGGCTGGGGCCACGTTCCTGCATACACGGAGTTTGACAGCACGACCGGTGCGGCGTTGTGCGACGTCCACCTGTGCCCACTCGGCTTCGCGGCTCTGGGCTGGTGCAAGAACTACCGCACAGCCAAGCACCATTGGGTAGGCAAGCCGTCGACGCTGCCGAGCATTGCCATGCGGCCGGCTGAGAAGGCCGTGTATGTCAGCTGGAACGGCGCGACCGAGGTGCACAGCTGGCAGTTGCAGACAAGGGCAGGGGGTGACAAGACTGAGTTTGTGAACCACGGCCCGTCTGTCGTCAAGGACGACTTTGAGGCCGGTCTCGATGTCCCAACTTCGGCCAAGACGGTGCGTGTCGCTGCTCTCGACCGAAGCGGCAAAGTGCTGGCCTACTCGGAAGCTGTGTCGACCACTGACTCGACGGTCGTGGCCGCCATGGCTGCGCCACCACCAAAAGAGACTTTGCGCGGTCACCTCTTGCGCTTGGCTTCGTACATTACACTGGGTGTGGTTGGAGGATGTGTCCTGGCGTACCTTGTGCTCGTCCGCTACCGGGCAGTCACCTTTGCTCAAGCCCGTCGCATCGTTGCGCCTGTCATCGCTTCTGTTAACCGGGTCCTGCCATTGCGGAGGAACTACCGGTACGAGGCACTGCCGACGGCGACACCCGCCATGGTGGAGATGCCAATGGACAGGCTGTCGGAAAGAGAAAGAGGAAGAGAGAGAGAAAGAGGATGAAGCTCGACGGGTGGTTGGATGCTGGATGTTGAACGAGGGGATTGTCGACATCGACTCTAAGGTCATGAGTTGAGCAGACTGACAAAACTGACAAAAGGATCGGCGGTCGCGATGGATGCGAGGCTGGGCCACAGTTCGTGTTGGTCGTGTCTTCCGTCAGATACACCGCGTTCTCCGTTGTCCGGCCTCTTTTCTCCGTTCTAGTGCTGTACCTTGAGATGAAATGCCTCGTTTTTTTTGTCATTTGATTTCCTTTTTTCTGGAGTTCTGGTTTTTGCATCTCCGACGGAAATTCCCGTTTGCTGTATTTCGTAAAATATTGCAGGTCAAAAGACACTATCGATCGTCGTCCGTGAGCCAATTCTCTTCTTTTGCTCCTAGTTTCGCGTGTTGTTGTGTGTCGTTGTGTGCCGTTTTCCGTGTATTTGGTGTTGCATACAAACTGGGTATGAGTCTATTTGCAAGCGCGGAAATGTGTTGGACTGGACTTGGAATCATGTGGCCAGTTTGGGCCCTTTGGCGCGCTCTGTTTTCTTGTCTCTTTTGGGCAGTCGCGAATGCACAGAAGGGACTTTCCGCGACTTCGTCAAGTTCGTGTTGGACATTACAGGAAAGATTAGGCGCTGCGCCCGTGGCGGAGCAAAGTGGCTTGTGGTTTTTGGCGGGCGACGGCGGGAGATAGCGGGTGTCTTTTAGTGGGCTTTCGTCGAAATTCCAGATCGTTTTAGTGGTCTTTTGGTGGCCGTCCAGCGGTCCCGACAATGGCCGATTCGCCGACACAGTTGCACCTTCCCTATTCTGTCGCCCAAGCTTCCCAACGCCCTGCACCTTCCCTGCACCTGCTGGTGCACCTGCCCGCATTTTGCCTTTCGCCTCCACGCCAGCATGCTTGCATGCATCGCGCCTTCCTTCCGCCTCCCGGCACTGACAGATCCGCTTGTCTTTGTGTCTTTTGGTCGTGTTTGAGCGAGTTCCCCTTGCTGTTCGCCCGTCTTTCCCCCTTGTCTCGACCCAAATGGCTGGCAAACGACGTAATGGTTCTCACTCGGGTCCCCACCAGCCGTTAAGTCTTAATTTCTATGATCATCCTTCTCCGCTACTTGTGAGCTTGTCTCCTTGTAGCGAAAGACGGGCCGCTCTTTTGCCCTGTCTTGGTGTCTTGGCTGTGGCTCTGTTCAAATAGCAAAATTCAAATAAGAAGAAGAAAGAAAAAGGCCTTACCGCTCTGCCCCGACAAAAACTTTGTATCGATCGTACCTTCCTGTTTTCTTCTGGAATTGTTCTTTGTTGCCGTTTCTTCCTTCTGTCCCTGGCTACTATCTGTCTTTTGTCTTTCGCCCCTTCCTCAACTGGCCACATTTGCGACTTCGCCTCGTTGCGACTTCCCGTGTTTGTCGACCTGCGACATTTAAGGGAAGCGCCGCCCAGGTCGTTCTTACCCCGCGTCCACAGTCCCAACTCTCTGTCTGTCCTCCCAGGCTCTCGTCCCTGCCAAGTCATTTAGAGCTGCGACCGCCCACACCTTGCACTCTTGGCTTTTGACGGTTCCCTTCTCTACGCATTTTAATCAACGTCATCCCTCAATCCACATCAATCACCAACCACCACCATGGCAGCACAGTGGCTACCGAAGCTGCGCCAGCTGCTGCCGCTCGACGACAGCGAGCTCACACAGATCATTGAGTACACGGCCAAGCTGCCGGCCGACAAAGACGACGAAGCCAAAGCGCATCTTGAGGGATTGCTGGGCGACTCGCCCGATGCGACGGCCTTCATCGCCGAGTTTGTGAAGCACCGCAGCGATGTGGCCGCCGTGCCACCACAGTCACAGACACAAACGAATGGCACATCATCAACAGACAACGGTGGCCCGCCGACGTATGCGCCGCCACCAGGGCCGCCTCCAGGACGCGCACCGGCCACCCACCCCAACGGATCTGCTCATGCTCCTGCTCATGTTCCCACAAACAGCGGCGCTCCTCCAAGCGGCCCCAACCCTGACAACGCGCCGCCACCGTCTTACTATGCGCCCCCAGGCTCATCGATGCCCATCGCGTCGTCCAGCAACAACAACGTCTTTGGCTTCACCAACCGCCACACCAACGCCATCATCCAGGCCAGCAACATCCGCGCGCGCGACGAGCAGGAGATGCAGAACGCTTTGCAGAACCTGCAGTTTGAGTACCGCATCTACAACCCGGAAATCGAGCCCGAACACGAGTCCGACTACTACTGCAACTGCTCCATCCACCAGTTTATGCGCCGCAAGATGAACCGTCTGGGCGTCCAGCGCATGTGGAGCGATGCCGTCATGTACCCGGGCGAGCGCTTCTACTCCAATGTGTCTCTGACGCCCACGCTCTTCAGTAGTAACCCGTACTACCTGCGGTGTGGCTCGCCCTTTGGCTACGGCTTGTCGCGGAGTTTCAACAGCTCGTACCTCTGGGGCCCGCCGCGGCCCTCGGCCTATGCACACATGGCCTGGACGCAGAGCACAATCAGCCTGTCGAACCAGCTGAACCGCGAGGCGCAAGCCAAGGTGGACAACAAGGAGCCGGCGACCAGCATCTGGGAAGTCGTACCCAACATGGCACTACTTACAATTGAGGAGAAGCCCTCAAAGAGCGGGAAGAGTGAAAAGGGTGAAAAGGGTGACTACAAGGGCGACACCAAGGACTCAAAGGACGGCAAAGATGAGAAGAGGCTGTCAAAGGCCGGCCCTAGTGGTACGCCCGCCAAAATCGGCCGGTTCGCCAGTATCAAGAAGAGCCTGGGCATGAAGTCGTCGGAGGAAAAGGCCTTTGAGTTTGCACAGTCCCTGCGCACATCCATTCTCGCCGAAGAAGCCGGTCGCTGGCCCGACAATGCCCATCGCCAGCTCGTGGCCAACTACCAGGAGAAGGTCGGCATGGCCAAGCACATTGCGGACCTGCGCGCCCGCAAGCCCATCCAGTATCTGCACCTGCTGAGAGCCGGCTACTTTGAGCCCATCCCCGTCGCATGGGCCACTCAAGCATCCAACCCGCTCAAGTTCTCTGTGGAAGCCCGTGAGGGCTGGCGCGGTATCACGCCCGCATGGCGCGGCTACGAAGACCTGGCCGAAGAACGTCTGTACTGGGTGCTCAACCACCGCGAAGGCAGTGTCGGCATGCGCATGAAACCCGACTTTATCTCGGAAATGGACATGGCCCAGCGCCGCATGGCCAACGCCGTCGAGCCGCCGCCCATGTACTTTTCACCCGACGACACGTGTATGCGGCTGCACACGACGACGGATACGGGCTACTCCAAGCAGGTGATGCCCACTCCCTTTAGAGCCTATGACCGTCCCGAGACACCCAACGACGACTCCATGATCCTGCTCGATGTCAGTGGATCCATGGACTTTGACCCTGTCCGGCCCATATACGACCGTTACCTCATCACGGGGTACGCTCGCTCGACCCAACCAAAGAACAAGGACGTCGCCAAGTCTATTATCCGGCGGTTCACTGATGCTCTGGCGCACCACGACCACCAGACTTTGGGTTACGACTTGGTCACGTTTGCCAACCGCGCCACCTACATTGGCGCCATCCACCATCGCAACTTTGACGACATGTGGCGTAGTGTCCGGTCGGCGGCGGCACGCGGGTCATGACGGGCTGGCAGAAAGTCAAGGAGCTGCACTTCCAAAAGCACCGCGAATCGGCCATCCACCATCCTGTGTACGGGTGGCAGGCGGGCCCACAGACGCCCATCCTTCGTCTCTTGTTGTTTTTGGATGGTGAAGCAACCGACATGGACGAGTTTGAGCTCGACCTGCTGGGTCTGTCGTGGGCCCACGTCACCATCTTCTTGATTGGCGTCGACAACTGCCCGCACCACCACCGCCACGCCAACGAGCTGCAGCGCATCAGCGACGTCAACCACCACGTCTCCTTTGTCGACGCGCAAGGCAACTGCCCGAGCGGTTTGTGACGCACGAGCTGCTGAAGCGGCACTTGGGCTATGATATTTCGCTGCAAGAGTTTGAAACAGATGGAGACGCTGCCCGCCTACACGGAGGTGTGAAGGGAAAAGGGAGCACCTGATATATAGATGCGGTCGGCTCCTATGTTGGATAATATGTTTGTACTTTGTATCATGTCTATTTTTTTTTTTTGGCTCGTCTTTCTTAAGCTATTCTGTCTCTTGTTTTGTCGTTTCTATCTTCGATACTCCTTTTGTTAAGCGTTTGTTTTGATACCAGATATTTGTACCATAATACGAGGTTTCTTTCTATCCGTCATGCCACTTGCCCTTTTTCCAATACTAATCATCGCTAACAACCGCCTTGCACCACCACTACAGGCTCGAAATCCCACCATGGGCTCGGGAAAAGACGACGGACCCCCTAGTCATGGACTGGTATTCAGTGAAGACGACACAAATGAGCGGCAAGCAGGTAAACAACGCAACCCAGAAGGCAAGTAAGCGTATTAATAGACTTTTAAGGTAGTATTCGACCAGAAAAGGATCAGCTTCAAATAATATTTAAGTTTAAAGTATTGTTTTTTCTTTTTTTTTTTAAAAAAAAAAGATTATTAAAACAATGGGCATTTGTAAATATTTATTAACAAGCAGAAAAAAAAAAAGCACATCGTGTAACAGAAATTGATCAACAGAAGAGACGATTGAAATTAATAGTTTGTACAGAAATACAGGACGAAGAGATTATCCAAAATGTCAACAAAAAAAAGGTTGTCTGAAAAGACAAAAAAACTGCCCGCACATGGGATTGAACCATGGACCTTAGCATCTCGCACAATGACTGCCGCGCTAGTCGGCAATACAAGTGATACGCTCTACCACTGAGCTATACGGGCGCTTGCTTGGTATGTTGATACCTGCTGCGGGAATTAACGGGGCATATATGAGGTGGAGACATGTCATCAGCACCATAATAGTCAGACCCACTCTGTATCTCTCTCAGCTGTGAGCGTTCTCCCAATCAACGCTCACAAACTCATGCATACGTTCTCTTTTCACTTCATCAATTGTACCATTTCACTTTCGTTATCGATTCACTATCCCTCCCACACCTTCTCGTACCGAGTTTCATGGCCGGCTGGGCTGCCGACAGCCTTTATCGTCGTTGCCTTACCCATAATCCTCCTCCTCTCTCACGGTTCATGCATTCAGGCACTTCAGCCTTCTTTCGTCTCTCGTCTCTCTCTCTTTATTGCCCACCTGTACTCCGTATGTCTGCGACACAATCTGGTACCGTCTTATCCGTCCGCCTCTTCCGCCCTTTCCCGCCATTTTTATCCCGGTGCATATCGTATGAGCTTGATTGAGGAGGCTCTGGCGCTTTTTGTCTTCCTCCTTCGTGCTCCTCCTCCCATAACGACAACTGCCCATCGCACAGACAATGATGCACATTGTGAAGAGGAGTGCAAACACGCTCGTAGGTAAATCCACAGGGCTTCCAAACAGAAAAATAAGACACTCAAAGCTGCAATCCACGGTTATTGCATTGATGATTACTGGCCACGGAAGGCCCCACCGGCATCCACTGGACAGCACTTTGTGTCGAGGATCCGGAATCGACAGGCGATGGCCGTAGAGAGGAAGTCGTTCATGCGAACACACAGAGGACAGTAAACAGAATGGGGGCAGCGTAGTACATGCATTCTTTTGGGAATGTTTTTATTGTCAAATATTTTCCCCGTTTCTCATGTGTTTCCTCTTGGTAATTCCCCGTTTTTATCTTCATGAAAAGACAACAAAAGCAATACAAATATTCACTTTACCTTCTTCTTTCTTTTCTTTTCTTTTTTTTTTTTTTTTTTTTTTTTTTTTTAAAAAAAAAAGTACAAAGGAAATAAAATAAAACAAGCTTGATTGAGAAAGAAAACCACAGCCATAATAGCAGAAGTCTATCGTGACACTGCATATTGATCTTGGCCAGTGCTGGGCAGGCTGACAGGCGTTTCACCGGTGGTCTTTGCTGTGGCCTACGATACTAAATACAGCACCAAGTCAAACATGTCGTCTCCTGTACTCCGTATCTATCGTGGGACCTGACTGTGGGACAAAATAACACTGCCAACAGTACGGATGAGGAAGCACGGGTCACGGTCAGTTCTTGCTTCGTCGCTCCTGTTTACTTGGCGAGTTTGTCGACAAGAACTGACAGCCAGTAAACAAACCAAGAAGACTAAGAATAGTCCAAGAGAGACAAAACAAACCAAGACTCTTTCCAAGAACGTCCAAGAAGACCAAGACTCCAAGAACGGCCAGACGCGGGCGGCCGTTGGATATTAATATCGATTGTCAAGGAGAGAAGAAGGAACAGGAACAAGAAGGTTCCGTGCTGACGGTGTAGGCCCAGGAGGCTGACCTTTTACGGACGGGCCAAGTGTGACCCGAACGCCCTGCAGTGAGACGCCAATGTTCTTGGAGGCTCTCTCGTAGTCTCGTCGAGGCTGTCGGCAGCAGCGCCATTTATGTTCTGCGATGCCTCACAGTACTCAGAGTACGACGTACTCCGTACTATCAGTATTGAGTACGTCGTAGAGACCCTGTGTCCCCCACCGCAACGCCGCCGACGCCATGTTTGATCTTCGCCAAGACCCGCTGTCTGGACTGTCGCAGGGTCCCGGCGCAGTATTCTTAGTCTCTTTTTTGTTGTTACTGTTGCTGCTGTTGATGACCCCTTGTGTACTTTTGGGGGCGGTTTCAGCCAAGAGGGATAATAGTGGGCCTCCGCCACGTTCGCCCACGACCACCTTCACCTCTCATCTCTCTCGATCTTTCTCTATTGCCCTCTTTTATCTCTTCTCCAAAGGAGCGATCCCATAGGATCAGATCTATCATTGATCCCGAAATCATAAATCTTGAATCTCGAATTCATTTTAGCCTCGCGATGCACGAAAGACTGTGTAGGGAAAGCGGCTGTTTATCATCGAGGCGGCTGCAAAGAAGGACGCTTGTAGCCGCTTGAATACTGTCTGCCTTCTTTTGATTAAACCGCTGTTGTGTTTATGCCTTTCGGTATTTCGTCCCTCAAGATCAAACCTTATTCACTTTAAGATGGCAGATGGCAGGACATGTAGGAAATAGTATGAAAAGAGATAAGAGGAAAGTATGAGAGAAAGTAGATGCTGCATTCAGACGACGACCAGTATGTGCACTTTCTCTTTTCTTTCAACCTCTCCTCCCGCAGCAGCCAAGAACAGTCTCATCGATTGCTCGGCAATCTTGGCTGTGTGGTTTGTTCTTTTTTTGTCACTCTTTCCGTCACGCCCTCTTCCATTCTATCTTTGGTATCGTGAGAAACAAAGTGCACGTCGTAAACCTCCGTAAACACAACCTAAGAAAGTGACCCAGACCCAAACAAAGAGACAAAGTGACGTTTGTCAAACACGAGGTTGCACTCAGCTGTCTGCTGGGTCGCAAATGCTTCTAAACAGCGCCTTTTGAAGTGGAACACATTGATTGGAGGGGAGTCACTTACTTTGCTGGTAGAAGCGCACATATGAGGCCGCACAAAGCGGCCTGTAATATCGTGAGCCTGACCCCCTGAACAGCCGCAAACGCCCAAAACACCAAAACAGCAAAAAACACCACAATGCCCAAACGCCTGGGCGGGTTGTCCCCACACTTGGCGGGCAGGCCCTGTCGACAGGCCTCTTCCCTCCTTCTCTCTCCTCTTTCTCCTGCGGGTCGTCCATTTTGCGGCGGCGTCTTCTGCGACCGTCTGCCCCCTTCCTTTTCTCTGAGGGCAATTGCATGGCGTTTCGGGTTCCTTCCTTTGCGGCGTCGTCCTTTCTCTCTCTGCTCTCTTGGCTGCTTGGCCCAGCCATTGTCCAGACCTTGACCCCTGTCTTTCTGTCTACTTTTACTCTACTCTACGTCTTGAGTTCGTGTCTCAGCAATTGAAGGAGAGGACCCTGGGCGAAGTTCAGGCGGTGTCTGTCTGTGTCGTCCTTTCTCTCTCTCTCTCTCCTTCTCTTCTCGTGTCTTTTCGTCTTTTGTCTCTCGTGTGTCTCTTTTTTCTTTTGCTTCACTTTCCTTTTCTCTCTGTCTCTCTTATCGTCTCTTTATTTCCTTTTTGTTTATTTCTCTTTCTTTCTCTCCTCCACCCCCTTCTCTTCCTGTACTCCCTCGACGAGAGTACACTTCTTCTTTTCTCATATCCTCCCGCTGGTCGTCGTCTTTTCTGTTACTCACTTTCTTGCTCTTCACTTCTTGTTGTATAACTTTTGATTTTTGTTCTCTTTTTTAATTCATTTCTCACGACCGACATCGACTTCAATCGATCCGACCGTATCTTTGTCCTTGTTCTCGCCATCGTTAAGCAGCTAGCTGCTCTTCCATTCGTTCTTCCGTTCTTTTTCTTCTCGTTCGATTTCGATCTGTTCAGCGTCCTTATTAGTCTTTTCGATCTCAGCGATATCGCCTTTTTCTTTCGTCTTTCTTTCGTCGGCGACCTTTTCTTTAGCGAGCGCGTTCGACACAGCGGCATCTCTTCTTCTCGTCTTCGATTTCAGTTTTCTTCAGTTTTTTTCTCCGTCCGATCGTCCGCCCATGCAGTCGAGATAACCAGCACTCTTCTTTCTTCTTCCGTCCACTTTGTGGACATTTTCATCCCACCGTCCCACGACCATGGCGTTACGATCGTGTGCTGTGGTTCTGGGTGCGGTGTCTTCGGTGATGGGTGCCGTCGTGGATCCGTCCGTTGTGAGTGCCGTCAGCGCTTTCTCGTTAGCATTACCATCTGTAGTGGCCGTGTCCACCGTCTCTGCCGTCTCAGCGGCTGCCGCCGCTTCGTCAACCGTCGCCGACATGCAAGACGGCTGCATTCACTTCCAAATCGTGCACTCGACCAACACACAGCATTTCGCCAAACGGGCCGTCGAGCTATCCCTGGCCAACCGCTCGGACGTGGCCTACTACGCCAAACTCGATTTTGGCAACCCGCCACAGGCCCAATACGTGCAGCTCGACACGGGCTCGTTTGAGCTGTGGGTCAACCCGACGTGCAGTGCAGCGGGCGGGCTGTCGACGGGCGATACCAGCTTCTGTCAGGCTGTGGGCCACTTTGACACGTCGTCCTCCACAACGTTTACGTCGCTGGACGTGGGCAAGCAGCTGCGGTACGGCATCGGGTCGGCCAACATTACGTACGCCAAGGACGATATCAGTCTGCCCGGCACCTCGTCGGTGTTGTCGCAAGTCCAGTTTGGCGTGGCGACGGCGACGACGGACGAGTTTTCGGGCATTCTGGGGATTGGTTATGGTCTGGGTCTGACGACACGGTACCCCAACTTTGTGGACGAGCTGGCCCTGCAGAATGTGACCAAAGTGAAAGCCTTTTCGCTGGCTTTGGGCAGCAAGTCTGAGCAAGAGGGCGTCATTGTCTTTGGCGGTGTCGACACCTCGAAATTTGCCGGCACGCTGGAGAAGTTGCCCATCACGCCGGCCAAGTTCTCGCCGGACGGCGTGCCCCGGTACTGGGTCAACATGACTTCGTTGGGGCTAACGAGCACGGGCGGTGCCGTCAAGACGTATCCCAACAGCAAGCTCCAAGTGTTTTTGGATAGTGGTTCCACCTTGACGCTGCTGCCCACCGACCTGGCCAACAGCATCGCCGCCGACTTTGGCGCCACCACGGCCAACTCGGACGGGTTTTACTCGGTAGACTGCAGCCTGGCAGCCACCACGGGCGGCAGTCTCGATTTTACGTTTGGCGGGACGACGGTGCGTGTGCCGTATAGCGAGTTGATCCGGCAGTCGGGCAGTGCTTGTATGCTGGGGCTGCAGGCGAGCACCGACTTTGTTTTGTTGGGCGATACCTTTCTCAGGTCGGCATATGGTAGGCTCCCCTCCCAAGTATTCTGATTGTTTTGCTCGTTGACGTGTACTGACCTTGTTGCCACGCATAGTTGTGATTGATCAAACCGACAATGTCGTCTGGATGGCGCAGTACACCAACTGCGGCTCGACCCCTGCCGCTTTGGCTTCAGCCGCGTCCCTCTCGACACTCACAGGCGTCTGCACGACCTCCAACAGCCTCGACGTCTCCTCGGGCGCCTCTGCTTCGGCATCGACCTCGACAGCTGCCTCGACGGCCACCACGAAACCAGCAACGGCAGCATCGACGGCCAAACCGGCCACGACGTCTTCGTCGACAGCATCGACATCGTCGGGTGCAACAACGAGTGCAACGACGTCGGGATCGACAAGAACGTCCTTGTCCAGTGATTGGTTGATGTCTGCTGCCGTCTCTGGTTCTTTGATGGCGGCCTTGCTGGGCAGTTCTCTGCTGGATTGGGTATGATCAGGGGAAGATGTGTAGAGAAACGAAGACAAAGATAGAGATGGATACAACCAACTGTACATATACACATATTGCTACTTATACAGGCATATTTACAGGCATTTACTTGACGACGAGACGTAGATGGAAGGAAAGCGCAGGGCGTGAGTTGAGGTTGATGTCTGACAAATGCAGACAAATGCAACACAAGCTGCACTAACACCAAGCTACAGGCTATCGGGCTGAGAGTTAGCGCTGTTAATGGTGTCATTGCATTGACCTTCCTTCTTTTTCTCTCTCTCTTTTTTTTCTTTTCTTTCTCTTTCTTTCTTTTTTTCTTTTACTCCGTAATCCTTCATCCATTTACATACTTGTCTTGCTTTCATTTTATTCCGCCTCATTCAGCTTCAGCTTCTCACATCATTCCCACCACTCACCATGTCTACAGCAGACCGACCTCGCCGCCGCCGTCAGAGCAAAGCCTGCACTCGCTGTCGGAAAAGGAAGATTAGAGTGAGTACTCTCCACTCCATCGTATTCTCTTGTCGTTTCTTCATTTGCTAACAAGACGCTCGCTTTGCCAGTGCGACTTCTCGTACCCGGCCTGTGGTGCTTGTGTTGCCGCCTCGACTCCATGTGTTGGTTTTGACTCGATCCACGGCGTCGAGAAGCCGAGAAGCATCATTTCTCATCTCGAAGAAGAAGTGACCAGGCTGGAAAGGGAGCTCAAAGAGAAGAAGGAAGCAGGCCGGGACGAAAGAGATGGGACAGCAACAGCCAAAGCAGTCGTTGACAGACTCACGACTCGACTGGCAACAGCGACTGTCTCGCCAGCGGGAACGACGACGTCCACTTCTACAGTAATGTTACCCCTGACGTCGAGTGTCTTCTTTGTTGGCTCGCCGGCACCGCATCTGCACAAAGCGACGGCTTGGGACGAGACGAGGCTGCCAAACGTAGGTGGAGGTGGACGACGTTCACCGTCGTCAACTCTTGCTGGGAACCCATTGACGACGCCTCCCTCGTCCACACCGACTTCGGCTACGCCTCAGTCGGCTACGACTCCGTCGTCAGCCGTCCCCATCTCGTCCATCCCTCGCCACGTCGCCGTCATCATGCTCAAACACTACTGCGAGATTTATCGTCCACAGTATCCGGCCGTCGAAGAGCAAGATTTGCTGGCAGCGTTTGACCGCGTCTACGACAAGTCGCCGACTGCGACAAAAAAGGCCACCGACTTTGACGTCTTTTGCGTTCACATTACATTGGCCATCAGCACGACGACGCTCATGTACCGCGATGCAGGGCGAGCCGCCACAGCCACCGCCGGCTTCTGGGCCACGGCCGTCTCCCATCTCGATGCGCTCGATAAAAGCGCGCAGGCGCATCCCTGGCAGCGCGTCCAAGCTCTGCAGTTGCTCGCCCACTACGGCTTCCTCAACCCCAAGGACGTCGACTGTGTGCGGTGCACGGCTGCCGCCTTGAGACTATGTGTCCAGCTGGGCGTGCACCATGAGCTGCCGGCGGACGAGCGAGACAGAGTCGACCCGAAAGTCTTGGACATCCGCCGGCGGCTGTTCTGGCATTGTCTGTCACTCGACCTGGCGGCCAATGGTACACGCTGCCGGCCGGGCAGTTTGCGGGCCCACGACTTTACGGCCAAGATGCCGGCGACTCTAGGAGTGGCGTCACCGACAGCACACGTCTGGGCATTGAGGCAAATGGAGGGTGAGGTCCTCGATACTCTGTACTATCCGTCTGCAACGAAAACACCCGACGACGCCGCCCTCGACTCCTGGCACGCGTCCATCCGTACCCGCTTGGCCGCCTGGCACCAGGCCACTCGCCAGAGCGTCGCCCTCGCCGAGACCTTGGAGTTTGCTGAGATTCATTTCCATATGCAGCGATTGAGGTTAAGCCGACCGTCGCCACGCCGGCCGTGCCCGACGTTGACAGAACAGAGCGAATGTCTAGCGGCCGCTGTGGCTGTCCTGCGCGCGTTTGATGTGATTGCCCGGTTGGGCAAGTTGTTTTACATTTGGCATGCGGCGCACTGTGTTGTGGAGGCGGCGACGTGTTTGTGTGCGACTATGCTCACCGTGATGAGTCCGAGCGAGGCGAGGACAACAACGAGCGAAGCGAGGAGCCAAAGAGAGGAAGTTGTATCGGTGTCTGACGTGCCCATCCTGACCCGTCACCTCAAAACATTCCCCGGCATCCTGTGGAAGATGGCCCGACGGTGGCCGGCGGTGGCCCACCACGCTTCTGCTTTGGAGTCAATCTCACAGGCCGTGGTGGACAAGCTACAGTTGTGGGCGGCAAACACGGAGGCCGACCTGACAGAAGGCACGGCCGCCCTTAAACAAAAACTCAAGGACATGTCGCTCTTTTCGCCGTTTCCAGAAGAGCCTACGGTTGACGCGAACAACACTGTCGACGACACCCCTACAGACATCAACATGACGGCACCGTTTGATGCCAACTGGGCACTACCTCCACTCTCACCAAACGATGTCTTGGGTGTGTCGACAGTATCAACAACGTCTACCATGGTTGATCCAGGCACGACAACAGGGTTTACTGGCGACGACTCGGTCCTCGACTGGGACTTTGCTGGTGTTGGCTTTGAAGAAATCTTTGCGGCACTCATCCAGGCGAACCAAAGCCAGACCGAGGGAGAGGGAGAGGGAGGGCTAACAAGTGCACCAGACGACATGCTGGCCTAGTTGGGGTTGGTCGAGACATCGGTAGCGGCGGGTGTTGAACTCTTAAGTGTAAGACGGCGTTTAGCTCGCGTGTGGTCAACGACGCCCGCGAATCTCCGTCTGCAACGCTAGCTTGATATCAACAGGCACGACAAGCCGGGACAGAACAACAAAGGAATGAATTAATGACATGATAGTAACTTAATGACAAGCACGTATCTGTCCTGTCCATAGTGAGCTTTAAAGAATCAGAGCTTTAAAGAACCAGAGCTATATCGCCCTCCAGGTATCATCTTTAGCATTGATCGTATCTCCAGTGTATATCCAGTAGACTCAGGAGGATATCTGGTCTGATGTCTAGGATATCCTCCATATCTACACTGTTTAATAGATGAAAGTGCCAGATGAAACAAACGCATCACTCACTGATAAGTTGCAGGTGTAAACAATACACCCAGTGCCACTCTTTACCTTTACCACTCGTTCGGCTCCTTTTGAGACGGATTTATGCGAGACTCTGGGACCATACTGTAGGCCATCCAAGCGACACGCCAACTCATATCCAGCACCACCCTACACGATCCTATACGACCCAAGACGACCCAAGAACATTCTCCCCCCCTGCATCCACGATCGATAGTCTGTCTTCCCCGCGTTTGTGGAGAGAGACGAGAGGCGAGTCAAACAAGAATCAGTGGGTCTATCTGGCGTGTTGTTGATATTGCCTTGATACTGGTAGCAGGGTATCAGAGCTGCAATCTGGTCAACCACTTGATAACTGAGTTGGCAGTGTTGTTCTCCAAGACGGCTATATGCAAACATCCTTTCAGATAGGCCACTTCCTTTGTTGTCTTTGATACTTCTGTTATTTGAATACAAGAGGCTGTGATCGTCCTTGCATTCCTTTCTTCTGCCCTTCACGTCTTCATCTCTCCTTCATCTCTTCTTTTAATTTGATTCCGCAGCATTCATCCTATCATCCTTTTCTCTCTTTACTTACTCAACCTACCTGCTACGCCCCTACGCACCGACATCATGAAGCTCCCTTACTTCCCACCTCTTCGCCTCCACTCGCCGTTCTGGCAGAATGTCCTGATGGGCGCCATTGTCGGTCTCACGGCCGGCCTCTACCAGTCTCTGACGTCGTTGGGCGCCGGTGGCTTGCGTGCCAACTCGGCCCATACGGTCGAAGTGGTCAACGCCACGCTCTGTGCCACCTGGTTTGCCGCTTCCTTGGTGTCCGGCACCGTCCTCAACCTGGTCGGCCCCTCGTGGACGGCGGCTCTCGGTGTTTTTGGCTATGCCTTTTATGTCGCCGGGCTCTGGTACTTTGACGCCACGGGCCAGGCATGGTTCCCCATCGTCGGCGGCGTCCTGATTGGTATATCCGCCGGGCTCATCTTTGTGGTGATGGGCGCCATCGCCATGTCCTACTCGGAAGAAGACGAGCGCGGGTCGTACATTACCATTTCCCAAAACCTGCAGGCCCTTGGAGCAGCTGTGGCCGGGTTTATCGACCTGATGATCAACAAGAACCGCGCCTCAGCCGATGGCGTGCCCATTGCCGTGTACATTATTGTGCTGGCTTTTATGGGCGTGGGTGCCGCCCTCTCGTTTTTCTTGCAGCCGCCGGCCAAAGTGACGCGGGAAGACGGCACGCCAGTGGCTTCGACGGCCATGCAGGGCCGGACGGTCCGTCAAGAACTCAAGGCCAGCTGGGACGCCATCAAGAACTGGGACTTGCTGTTGATGATCCCTGCTTTCCTGCCCAGCGAGTGTTTTTTAGTCTATGGCGGATCGGCCAATGCCTTTCGGAACAACCTGCGCACACGGACGCTGCTGTCGTTTGTGGCTGTTGTCCTGCAGATGCCGGCGGCCTATGGACTCAAACTGGTCCTGGACCACGCGGCATGGAAGCGCCGCACCCGTGCTCTTGTTGGACTGGGGCTGGTCGGCACGCCTCTGATTGCCGCCTGGATCTGGCAAATGGTCGAGGTCCGGCACTACGACCGCGCTGTACCGACCCCGGCCGATGCCCTGGTGGACTGGACCGACCCTGGGTTTGTCTCGGACTTTTTCTTGTTTACCCTGACCTGGGTCGCCTCCATCCTGTTCCAGTACATTATCCTGTATTTCCTGTCATGCATGACCAACAGCCCCCGCAAAGCCGCCAACTATGCCGGCGTCTACCGCAGTTTTCTGGCGGCTGGCGAGGCCATTGTCTTTGGTATCGACTCGGCCGGCGTTTCCTTTCTCAACATGGCGGCTGTCCTGTTTGCCTTTTACACAGCCGGTGTGTTAATCTTCTTGTACCTAGCACTGTTCCACATCACCGAGACACAGTACTTTACGGGCGAAGACGATGTTGTCATCCCGCAGCATGTGCTGGAGGCGCACGAAGTGGCCGGGGAGGGTGTGGATGAAGAGACCAAGGCAGTTGAGGCTGAAGGAAGTGTCAAGGCGTGAATGGATGGCATAGCTAAATAGAGTTCAGTGATCGTGACTATTCAACTGGCTTGCATCTAGAATAGCTTGATTAAATTACACAGTCCGTCGTCAGGTCACCCCTCTACAAAACCGTCCCCTTCACCTGCTTCTTGTCCACACTGTAGTTCTTCCACACCGCAATCGCCGGGAAAAAGAGAACGGCAATGGCCGTCGCCGTGATGCACTCGTACTTTTGGCTCGTCGCCCAGGCAAGGTCAATGGCCGTGCGTGTCTCGCTGCCCACCGGATAGTGCAGTTGGGCCGTCGAGCCGCCCAGGTACAGTCCCAAAACATCACTGTAGGCCATATCAGGCAACGCCTTTTGGAGAGCAGACGGAAACGTACTCTGGTACACGGCTGCCGCCACCGCATTACCGAGTGCACCACCCAGGCTCGAAAACAAACCTAACAAAGCAATCACAATCGGCACGCCCTCGCGGTCGGCCGCCGCCATGACGGCCATCTCGTCCCCCAAAATCAGTGTACCCGTCCCAACCGCCAGAAAGATCTGGCACATAATGAGGTAGCCCAGGGGCGCCTCGGATCCGCGAAAGTGTACCATCAGGCCGGCGCCCAGGACCACGAGGGGTGTCCCAAAGTAGAGGCAGGCCCTCTTGAAGTGGCGCGTCTGCCGGATCCAGAAGCCGAACACGACGCACCAAATGGTCGTGCCCACGCCGTTGATTTGAGCCAGGTAGCCGGTGCGTGTCACATCCAAATCATAGACGACCTGGATGTAGTAGTAAAAGTACTGGTCCCAGGTATAGAAGTTAAAAAAGAGGACGGCGGCCACAACGCAGGCGCCCAAGACAGTGCGGCTGCGCAGAAGCTGCCACTGCAAAAAGGGCGCGCCCGTCTTGCGGGGCAGACCGTACCGCTCCCAGGCCGCAAAGACGGGGAACAATAAGATACCGACGACCAGCATGGCAATGAAAGTTGGCGAGCTGTATTGCGATGTAACGCCGTTGGACTGCAGGCTAAAGGGCAGCAATACCAGCACGAAAGCGGCCATCAACAAGAGAGCGCCCACGAGGTCAAACATCACCATGTAGTGCACCACGGATTGCCACACAGAGCGGCCGGACGACGCTTCTTTGACAAAGAGACCTTGAGCTTCCGCCCGCCGCTGGAATATCTTCAGGACGACCGCCAACGGTGCACAAGTCACCGGCACAATCACGGCAAAACTGCCGTATGCCCACCGCCAGTTGGTCACCGAGGGCGACGTCACGAAAGCGTTGGCCGCCAGCGGGCCCACAAACGCCGTGCAGATCGTCGGCGCGCCCGTCAAGGCATACGCAAACGCCCGGTTCTGAAGGCCGACCGTGTCCGCCACAAAGATGGTCAAGACAAAATTGGTAGCCGTGTAGCCGACCCAATAAAAGGTGTAGCCGGCCGCATAGCTGGCTGGACCTTGACAGGCGGCCATCAGCACAAGGCCCAGCGTGTACACACCAACACACACCAAGAACCCTTCGGCCCGGCCCCAGAGATTCAAGGTCTTGGCAATGGGAAGCTGCAGCACGCCCGACACGACAGCGCTCAGAATGTAGGCCTGAGCGATCTGTGGTGCCGACGCAAAGTCGGCGTAGGCATAGTAGACGACGTTGTTGCTGATGGACGCCTGGAGGGCGACCACAAAAAAGAGCAGCCAGACCCAGATGTATACGCAAAAGGCTGTGGTTTTGGACCACACAAGAGCAGCGGCCTCGGCCTTTTGGACGCCGTGGGGGCAGAGGCAGTGACGACATCGGGGTTGGCGACGACTTCCTTTTCGTTTTGTTGTTCGAGGCTGAGACGGGGAGACGAGGAGACGGTGTTAGTGTTGTCGATCGTGTTGATGTCAACGACAGCTGTTGTAACAGTGGCGGTCTCTTTTTCTGTCATACTGACTGTCGAAGGCGATGTATGTTGTTTACTGTGTAAGCTTGTCAAACACGGCCTGTCAAACATGGTTTGTAAGACATAACGACTGTCCTTTTGTAGACGTGCTTGTCATCTCGTGATTTGATTGCCTGCCGGACATCGGCTGTACCGGTCTTATGAGCATGTTTATTTCTTATTTTCAACGACAGCTCTGGCCATCCATATCCATGAATCGAGCAGAAGTGGATCGTATTGGTGGTCGTCGTCCGAAAACGTCTGGAAGTGAGCACATTTGCGCACAATCGTGATTTGTGATTTCGTCGGTTGGGATGCTGCATGTAACGCTTAGCGTGGGATTCGTGGTGACGGGAAGCTGGGAGATGATAAGTGAGAATGCGGAAATGAGTGAATAAAAAAGAGGAGAACAAAGTTGTCTGCTTGGGAAAAAAACTGATCGAGGTAGTTTGGGCAATTGAAGCAGTCGAAAAAGGAACTCATTGTAAACATTCGACGAGGATGGAAGCAGCCAGAAATGAATGTATGAGAAAGCATGAGAAACGGTCTTGGGTATCATAAAGTCTATGGTTCGTGGGACAAACCAAAAAATAAAAGATAAAAAGAAGCAAAAAAACGAAGGGTCAGGGAAACTAATCCAAATAGAATTCCAAAGAAGACAACACGGGCTGATGGTCGCCATCCATAATCAATCCTCATCTGATCCAAACGGTAGTCCACCCCAGCTTGGAGCGGTCTCTCCTCTGGTCTTTCCTTCGTTGTCGGCTGCCTTCTTCGTCTCCCAATTCTTCTGTTGTTGTATCTTCTGCGCTGCCGCCATTGCTGCTGCAGCCGCGGCCGATGCTGCCGACCGGTTCCGCACCGCGTTCCTCGCTACATGCTCGTCCCGAATCGCCTGCTCCACCTGCTCGCCGCGCCATGTGCGGCCCTGCAGGTGCCGCAAACACAACTGGTTTCCGCCGTCGGGGTAGTACAGCCAGCAGGCCCAGCGGTGCCAGGCCGCCGGATCACGTTTCATTTGGGCTCGCGCGCGCTGGCCAATGTGGTCTTCGATAAAGTCGCCACGGCCGAGGGCGAGCCGGGAGGCAAAGACGCGGCGGAGGTAGTGCTCGCGGTGTGCAATGTGTGTTTTGTCGTGCCAGAAAAAGAGGGGTGTTAACGGCAGGCTGTGTCCGGAACTGTATCCGGAACTGTATCCGGAGCTGTGTCCGTAGCTAAAGGCGGAGGAGACAGCGGAGGACGCAGCATCTCCGGTAGTGTCACTCGAGACGTCACTCGAGCCGGAGGCGAGGACAGACAAATCTGGCGAGATGGTTGATGATGACGAAGCTGACGACGTCGTCGGAACGTCCCGTTTAAACGCAGATGTCAACGCTCTCAGCGTCGGAAACCCTAGGGCATGAGCCGACCCAGCATACCGCAGCATCCTCACCGACGGCAGACAAATGTAGCGGATAGCGACAGGCAGCGAAGGGTCGAGAGCCGACGTATGTTCTGGGATGGGATACGACGATGGTGTGCCCGGTGTTGACGTGCTGGGCGTGGGCGGGTCTGACTCCGACATATCGTACAGCTCCATGGCCGGTGTCGAGTCTTCGCCCAAAACGTCGGCCAACCCCCCACCTCCGTCTTCGACAGCCTGCTCGGCCGTCCTCATCGCATCCAGCATTGCCGCCAATGGAATGTCGGCCGACAGCGTCCAGTCGTGCTGCTGGACCCAGACATAGGGAGTCGTCGCCGCCCGGACGGCTGTGCGTACGGCCAGACCGAAGCCCAATCGCTGTGTCGGCTCGACAAACGAGATACGCCCGCCGGCCGTCTTTGTCGTCGTGAATGGAACAGAATTGTCTGCAATCATGGGCGAGCCATACTCTGCAAAGCCTTGCTCTGTCTCTGTCTCAACTGTTTTCTCGACCGCTGTCTCCCTACAGTCGTTGGTCCACGTCTCCTGGACAAGCTGCTTGACATTCGCCTTGTAGGCGTCGTAGTTAGCGGCCTCGACGGGCGTGACCCAGCCCTTTTTGAGCCGCAGCTGGGGTCCGATGTGGTCGTAGGTGTCAAAGACGACAATGACGGAACAGGACAGCAAAGCCGGGCAGTGGGCGCGGAACGATGCCAAGACTGCGGCGACGAGGTCGGTTGACGGTGCCGACGGTGTGGGTGAAGTCGTCAGGATGATGGTCAACAGACTGGATATCGCTTGGCGTGGAGGCGGTGATGATGATGTTGAACGTATTGGTGGTGGAAGAGGCGAGGCTGAAGGTGCGGTAGAAGCAGGGCTGGCTGCGCTTGCAGAGCTCCCATCCGTCGCCTCCGTTGCCATCTTCTCAAAGACAGAGACAACAGCACTCGAATTAAACGAGCTGGCACTGTCCTGTGACGTTGTCGTTACGATTAAGGCTGTCGTTCTTGATGCCGTTTCAGAGTGGAGCTCGGATGTTCGAGATTTTTTCGACGAGGCTACACAAGCGCCTAAAATGGGAAGATCGCGCCCTCTCGCGGCGCCATTTCTTGTCAGCACGCCTAATTGCACATCTGTACAACACGATAAAACAGCAATACATAATGGATTGATGATGTTGCATGAGTCAATAAACAATCAAAGAATTAAGCGGAATTGAATGTTCACATAATTCGATAAAATGATACACTCAAAGCCAGTAAATTTGATGAGTCTGTGAAGGGAGTTTGGCGTACGGTATGTGAAAATAGGGCTCAAAACTTGCACAGCCTTGTGACATCTCTCCATCTCTGACCGTCACTCATCTCATGGCATCTCACCTCACGATCACCACATTGATTGTAAACAGTTTTGATATGAAAGTTTAGAAGTTTGCTCGGGTCCAATAGATATCTTTACATAACAGGGTCTAATTTCTGTCTCACAGAAGGCAACATGATGCGCATAACTTTCATAAAGCAATTCTTATGCCAGGTGAATCGTAAGGAGCATTTCACATCTCAATCTCATCACAAGGCTTACATGCATGCGGTCTTTTTTTACTCAAAGCCGCACAATGACTGCAGCCTTATTTGTCTGACACCTTACAAGGGTCGACAGAATGCAAGATCCTTCCTGATCTCTGCTTACGGTCCTTCTCTTTGAAACGGCAAACCATTGGCAGTCGGCACTCCAGCTGGGCCTATCTCCCAGTCAAAACACCGTGATTCGGGTTTGCTCGTTCCACGAATCAAGTTCCGTACCAGCCATAGAATTGAGAACGGGATCCCAGTCGCGAGCTGTCTGTCAGCTGTGATGATGCAGGTACAATATCTCTGTCGTCAGAGTATCGAAGCCGGAATATCACGAAAACTGCCAAGAAGGATATCCGAGGTCATGACAATGGACAGAGGCAAATGGACTTTCGTTTCTCCCATTGCTGACCGTGGACTCTGGAAAATGTATCTGCCGTGGTTGTGGCTTGCCCTACTTATCTCCCTTTGCCTCAGTTCTCGTCTGTCTCTCCCTTTGTCACCGGACCCACGATGAAGAATTATGGATACTTTGATGTGCAGAACAACAACTCCGAAAGCGCCGTCTCTCCCCGGGCTTGACCCCGGTTTCCCGCGAAGATTGGCCCGTAGCAATGGAGCTCCTAGGGTGCAGCTTGCGATGGAGCTCACGATGGAGCATCAACAGACCCAGTTTCGACCGGCCCGAAAGAGGAAAAAGAGATGAAAAGAGACGAAAACGAGGCAAATTCGGACAATATGTAGGAGTACATCATGTTACAACTCAAAGAAAAATCAAGAACGTTGCATCGCTGTTGGGCTAGATTCAAGGTCTCAAAGGTCCAAGACTTGCATTCTCCACGACTCCAAAGAATCCAAGACTTTTTCATTTTCGCCACCCCGTTAAACTGTGGAGGGAAAACGAAACTACGAAGCCGGCGCCGGCCACTTTCATTTTCGTCTCGTTCTGTCCCCATTTCTCGCCTTTGATTTCCTCGCTGAAATTTTTGTAACCTCGCTAAAACGAATGAAAATGAAATAAAACAAGACGAAGCTTCGCTTAATTGCCCGTTTACGCCCGCCATCTCCATTTTAATGTCAGTCCCCATCCCTTTCACGCTATGCTCTTTCTCGCCCTATGTCCCCCATACACGGACTCACTTCGAGACGAGGGTGAACTGGAGTGCTGTGGCAAGGGGCAAAGAGAGCTGCACGGATTCGGAATTAGACCCGATGTTGACGCTGTTGACGTTGTTGACGGGTGATTGAGACAAGAAAGAACGGAAACCGTTATAACGTAAACGGAATACTCGAGACGCTTGAGAACGCTTGACGACGATCTAGGTTCCCAAAAGGGCGAAAACCTACGAATAGGGGCTCGAGAGAATAAGCCAAGACGTTGCAGGGCCGCAGGGTCAAGTCGAGTGGCTTAGTGGCTGTTAACAAAAGAAGTGTGGGAGGGTGTCGAGGGTGTGTAAACAGCACTGTGCTCGAACAACTTCACGATGCGACTGGATGACTTCTTTTGGACAATCAAAAAAAGAAGAATTCAGGGTCTGCCAAGTAGAATCAGGAAAATTCGGGCAGGCAAACATGAAAAGAAAAAGAAATCGTGAAAACTGGTGAAAACCAGGGAACTCATATGCATTGAAGATTGCTTTCCAACTTGGGATGGGACGATTTGACGAAAATTGTTGACAGAGTCGCCACCCAAGGCGATATTGTGGCTTGCAGCCAACAAGCAACGCTTCTTTCGGAAGGAGAAACTGTGTGGCATGCACAATGAATCTGCCTGTTTCACGACACTCGATTGGTCAAACCGCTGCCTCTTGGTGGTGTGGACTACATTTAATGCTGTTCCTTTTTTCCCTCTTGTTCCTTTTGTTGCCGATTAAACGCTTTGCCTCTGAGCCTCTGCAAACCGTCGAATTCCACGATGTGACTCGCTGCACTGTACCTGTTATCACTCTACTCGGCGCTGTCGAAAGCTGTTCCGCCTCTGGTTCGACCTGTTGCCTCTCCTCCCTTGCTCTGGGTCTGTCCGTGGCCCAGACACTTGGGACCAACTGCTCCGTAAAGGAGGGTATCGATGTTGTTTCTCCAACACAAAGAAATGAAATGCATCTAACCATGGAAAGCCTCTTCCGATGGGATTTGCCGTCAGGCCACGAGCCAACTATGAGCTATTGGAGTTCATGCTCATGATCTCTACCACAGGACGGTCTCCTTCTTCGTCTTGACTGCCGGCTCTGTGCCGGTCACCGGAGAGAGCCGAGGGTTTCTCTGGCCGAGTAGAAATAGCTTGGCAACAAACAGCTGCCGAGCCCGGACATTGTTCATCTCTGGCTTATGCCTCCCTGCACGCCTACACGCCTCCGTCTGTCTATACGCGTGTTGCTACATGATGCTGCTACTGACTCTTGTTCCAGTACTCCATCTCGTCGGAGAAACGTGGTCGATGTTTCAGTCGTTGCCTTTTCAAACTTTGTCAGCATCCTCCCTGGCTCTCTACACAGTACCTGCCCGAGCTGCCCTCTCCCCGTCCAATCTTGCATCTGCCGACGACCCATCTTGCTAGGTACCCGCTTCGCTGCCAGGGACTGTAACCGTTACTGTAGTTCCGTCGTAGCCCACGGCGCCAAATGTAAATCATTTGCAAGCGAGGTGCTTAATGGATGGCTGGAGTGGGAAAAGGGGGACAACAAAGGAAGTGTAGGGGAGGCGCAATAGGACCGGAGCACGCAAGCCGGTCCCCCGTTAACGGTGTTTTCCGTTGCGACATTTACATGTAAGAGGCTCAAGATGGTCGCCCACGTGGACATCCAGCGGCGATGTACTCTCTACTTTGCTCGTGGTAGTCTTTACTCAAGTTCACGATACTTGGCTTGCCTTTGTTCTGGTCGATGTGGAGATGCTGTATCATTTCTCTCGCTTAAATTGTGGGCATCAACTCGTAAGAGGAAGTCAGCACGTCAAAGCAAAAGGCAAAAGCAAAAAGCAAAATCAAAAGTCTCTAGGTTCTGTTCAGCTCGTCTACTGGGTACAGGCTTGGGAGACGGATTTTGATATTCCGTCCAGACATTGACTGAGATGCATGGCCGAGTTATTTTCCGTCTTCTGTCCGGTTTTTCCGGTCAATGTTGAGATGAGAATGCACAGATACTTTGACGATCATGAAGCTTTGCAGCATCTGTGTATCTATTTTGTTGTTATTCTGTAGTACATGTCAAGCTATTTGTTTGATTTTATCTGGTTGTCTATGTTCAATTTCATGCACGTTACCTTAGATATTCTTTGATGTTTTTATTTATTTTGTGTTTATTTTATTTCCTCTATTTTTTTCTTCTTCGTCTTTTTTTATTTATTCTTTTTATTATTATTTTTTTTCTTAAAAAAAAAGAGCCCCTACAAGAATATTTATTGAACAAAGTACTATTAAAAAGTAAATAACTGATAAATTTTATCAGGTTTATCAAACGTATAAATGTCGAATAAAATGGACGCGTTGACAAAATATTAGGACCATATAACGCATTGGATCGAATGCTCATATCTTGTATTGTTGATATTTCATCTCACCCAGATGTTGGGCGATGTCTTACACCGGCTTCTAGTACCGCATCGGGACGTATGGTGTGAGATGTGAAATATTGGATATGGAGCCCGTAGACTCATGAGTGAAGAGCCTCAATCGAGTGCAAGACAAAGACCATATGCGGCATCCCACTCTGTGATATTGTCAGCATCCTCTCGACATACCCTTGGAGGGTGCAGTGACGCAGATCACAGATCTGCCGCCGTTCACCCCATTGATATGCTGCATGGTGAGAATATGCCGTTGATATAGCAAGGCAATAAGTGAACGAATTATCGAAATGTGACAGTCAGATGCCCAACAAAAAACTACAAAAAAAGAATACAAAAAAACAAGGCTTTTGATCTGCATCGCATCACGCAGAGCACACAGGGCAGAAGAACATGGCATGCATGGGGCACATCACAGTTCCATCCGGACTGTTTAGTTCCTAGCCTGATGTGCAGGCCAACGGAGTTTTCCGTAGGAGCTCGTCGCACGTCTTGTTGTTTTCCGTATTGCTTCTTCTGGAAGTCTTTCCTGATCAAACCAGACACCGCTACTTTTTTGTTGTAAGACATTATTCACGTTTTTTTCTTCTCTCCCTCAGCTGAGAGACGTCAACTGCAAGGGGCTATTCTCGGAGAAACAGCAACAGAAACGGTGCGGAAAACCCGTCACATGTCGCCCTGTAATGTGGGGAGTTTGTGGTCTTGTCTGAAGCCTGGCTTTTGCCGACGCATCCCTTTTTCTTCATGGCTTCATGGTTCTGGGAAACTTGACCAGGGCTTGGCGCAGCGCTTCATCCTGCAGGCTTCTTGCATGGCATGGAGGCAGGTCAGACAAGAAAAGAGAAGAAGAAACAAATTATGGGGTAGCTTGTCTTGTCTCTTGTCTTACAAGTACGACGTGTTGAGTGTGTCTTTTACCCCAGACTCCCATGGAACTACTGTCGTAGGGGTTAGGGGCTGAGGATCACAGTGCAAGCGGGCGCTGCACGACGAGGAAATGGAAAAAAAGGGAAGAAAGCAGCACAAAAGAAGGAAGCAGCTATTGAGGACGCCCCTGTCCCTTCTGAATGCGACGTCAGCTTTCTTTTGCGTCGAAAAGAAAGTTGTATTTCCGGGGAAAGGCAAGCAAGGCACACAGGCAGCACAAGCTCTCTCTTGGAAGAACCTCGGCGTTTTCAGGATGCACTCTCCAAATAGCTCTCACAGCTCTCTCTCATGCTTGCTTCATGGCCCCGACATGCGGACATGCAGATTTGTGCAGATGTGCATGCAGATACTCCGAAAAGAAAGAGAGTGAGAGAGAGAGAGAGAGACGGACCAGAAAAGACCAGAAAAGCAGATGGCAACCTTGCTCCATACCATCCACACCCAACACCACCTACCCCAGATGGAGAAGAAGCAGAAAGTAGCATAAGACTGTCTGTGTACACAACCAACACGAGCGACCTTGCACCCGACCCCAGAAGCAGCCTAGACCCAACCAAATTATGAAAGCATCAGGGAGATGAGATTTGTCTTTTGTTGTATGATAGAAAGACAAGGCATGACAAAATAGGAAATAAAAAACAACTTGGCCCCTGCTTTTCGATTGTCTTGTTGTGCAGGTTCGAAGGCTTGGACCTTTTTTCTTTTTTGGTCCCTGAGACGTACGCTTTTTGGGGTGTGGTCTTTCTTTGCCTGATCCAGGCATAGTCGAGCTTGTTCGCTGGCCTTTCATTTTACAGTGTACACAGTATGGCGTAGGCGACCTGTCCTGACCTGGTCACTGCACTCCGCACCAAATAAAAGGAAAAGACGGGAGACGAGTCAACGCTACGGGCAACGGAGAACGAAGTACGAAATACGTCGTAGACTGGCAGACAGACTCGAGTCAAATGGACAGAGGCCAAAAAGGCTGGGACGGGTGCACAGGCCGTAGATGACGCCGTGCGACACGCCGTCTTGATCAGTAGTCTCGTTTGTTCCATAAGTTAGGGGGCTCGTTCCTTGAACGAAAACGAAACAGAGCGCCCTGAATGGTAGCGAGATCCGTCAGATAGCCTGAGCGGCAGCTTTTATTGCCTCTTTCGTCCATATTCTTCTTTCTTCCTTTCTTTCTCTCCGCCTTCTGCTTCGCTTTCCTTTCATCTGAAAATGCCGATCTCTAACTGCAACGAGAAAGGGAACCGAGGCTAAACTCCCCTGGGTCAAAATCGGTTTCCCCAAAAAATCATGTATCTTTCACCCTGCGCCATGGAAATCTCCATGCGAAACAGGAAAACCCCCAGACGCAGAAATAGGGCAAAAGGGCACTTCTGGACTAGATTTTGTTCTGTCTTTTTTTTTTATGCCTTTGCGTGTTCTGGACCTGCTGGGCGCAGGTAGCCGGCGTTGAAAAAATGGGGGGATAAGGATAGCTGGAGAAAACATGTGGAAGAAAGGCATTTTACACAAAGAATATTCAACACGCAGAGAGACGGATACGAGGGAAAGAAAGGGAAAAAACAGAAAGTCCATAAAAAAAAACAGGAAGAGGAGAAAATACAAGAACGCCACTGGCCGTCTTCTTTTGGTGACGAGATAAAGGAAAGAAGCACAAAACGAAGAAAAAGAAAAAAAAGCCCAACGTTTCGACTGGCGTCGTGGGGGCTGGACTGGTCTTCCCCACAAAATGGAACAAGGTGCGGAAAGAAAGACGCAGTCCAACACAGACCAACGCAACGAACATCACCATCTCAGACCAAAATGGCTGATCAACGAAGCCTAACGCGGGCAGGCACAGTAGTGCGCTTGCTTTGCTCTTTGCTCGTTGTTCGTCGTATAGCCGCCTGTCGTTTTGGCTTGGCTTTCGCTCTTGGGGCTGGTCGGTCGCCTGCAGAAAACGAGGAATACGCAGATGTGCCTATCCTATCGTAGCCCGTTGGCTTGTTTGCCTGTTGGCTTCGCACTGTACGAGAATATTGAGAATATGCAGCCGCCTGGTAGCCTCGACTGGGTCTGGCCCTGTTTGGCCTTGGGGGCTGCTGCAGGTCTCTCCAACTTTTCCCTGTGACTCCAAGTTTCTTACCTCTTTCTGCCTACCGCCGTTTCTCCTTTGTCGACTTGCGTCCCCTTCGTTTTTCTTTTTGGGTTTTTTACTCTCCGTATACGGAGAACGATGGCGGCGAAACGGGTGAACTAACACCGTTCCTGGTGCCGCCCGGCGTGCTGCCAATGCCGCTTGGCTTTTTGCTTCTTCCTCTTCTTATCGTAGTAGGACGTCTCCAAAGGGGAAACTGTCATCCCTTTCTTCATGGCGGCGGATTCCGGCATCCTGTTGGAGGCAAGGCTTTTTTCTTTTTCTTTTTCTTTTCTTTTTCATTTTCATAGTAGGGTGTACAGTGTACAATGTCAATATTGCTTGGACAAATAGCCTGTGACGAGGTTAGCTTGTTGTTAATGCTCATAATCTGCCCTCTTACTTCCGCAAATAAGGGCACTCTTCAACCTACCTCCGGGTCGGTAGTGCTGCGCGGTAGATCGTGCCCGAAGATGCGGGAAGTAATGCCCCGAAGGCAACCTCCTGTTTGCATGCACCTACCGGCCACCTGACAGAAGTATCATGATTCAATATCATGCAACCGAGATGTACCCCCGAGGAAAACAGCGCACAATTTGGGACCGCATTCGTCACCGGAACCAGGCAACTCGGTTCCGTGAACGGTAGAAACAGAATCACACTGGGCAAGGAAAATAAAAGCCTGTCGGGGTACGTCTGCCCCGGTGCCCGTGTCATGATTTTTAGATCTTTGCTCAGCCTATTGCATGCTTGCTGGAGACAAGCCAAGATTGCATTCTCCACAAACTGAATCGTGGGATCCTCTTTCACCTGCGCCTCGAGTGGTTGTCGGAGTCTTTTTTACTTCTTCCTTTTTGGCTTCTTGATCCTCTTCTTCGACTTCTTTTTTCTTCTTTCAGTGCGTTTATTTTGGGCAAGATCCATGGCGCAAAAGGAGACTCTGGGGGCAGTGGAGCTTGGGGTGTGGGCTTCGCAATGAATAATTTTCTCCATAAAACAGATCATGAGTGGAGTGAGCAGAGCACGCTACGGCGCACACATCGCAGAAGCTCATTGGACGGCTTCATCTTTGCTTCATCCGTGGAAGCTCTCCGTAGCGTGTTCTCCACGATAATATGGAGATATGGGGTTGGAAGTCTGGAAGTCTCACGGTCTGCCCCAGTGAATTAAAACTCAGTCGCCTTGATGATGGAGAGAGATTTGGCGTGGCCGAGGTCCATCGCTTCTCTGTAGTGCTGATTGCAAACGTGTTAGCAGCTTTCACCAACAGCCAATCACACACGGCACCATTTGAAATAGTCCGCTTTTCTTTGCCATTTTCTTACCCATGGCCAGGCTTTATTGCTCGACCTTCTGTCTTCTTTTGTGGTTGCAATGCTGCCGACCCAAAAAAAGAAATTCGATGGTAGAGAAGCAGTTTAGAAAACCGGCCTGGGGTTGTAATATTGTACTGTAAAAGCGACGGGGTTTGCCATATTTCCCCCCCCTGGGCAGCAACAGACTGGTCTGTGAATGAATACGGCGGTCAAAGGTCAAGCTAAAGAAGCAAGGAAAATCAAAAGCACGGTGTGGACCAGCATCAGACATACCGAGAAACAGGGTCCCCACCTTGTGTTGGAAGACGTGGACGTGGGCCTTTTGGGGGCAGCGAATATCGGACGTCGAGTTGCCTTAAACGCTTGCGCATCGTGACGATTACGACCGAGAGCGCACACTTTATCCCATTGCGCTACTGGAACGCCCTGTAGTAGACCCCATGCTGGGCAATTGCACATCTTCATAGCTCGTATGCAGCTGGCGTTTGCTCTGTTGGTGGCCAGGTCAGACGAAGGATCTCGATGGCCCTACTGCAGAGCAAGCGACGGCGTTGACGAGGAAGACGGTCGGAAGTAAAGAAGCGCATCTTTAGTGTGAGATGGAAAAAAGAAACCCCAAGCTACTGAAATTGTTTGAGACTTTGAGTGCTTTCGTCTTGGGAACGCCCTTCTGGTCAGTGCGTCGATTGTCTGCCGACTGGTTGGTGATTTGAATTCTTGACAATTGCCAGACCCGGCCCTTCCCCCTATTTACCAATCTCTCGGGCTTCCAGCCACATGCGATTGGGCAGTGAGATGAACCTAATTTTGACCTGGCAAGGTGCGGCCAGGGCCAGCCTGGGCCTCTTTTGGGGATCGAAGGACGCACAGGACGCGCCTCGTGGGGTGCCAGGCTCTTCAATATCCATGCTTTCCAGTGCACGGTGCAGATATCAGTCCATCAGAACTGTTGTCAAGACTCAGTCTTTCATCTCAAGCAGACAACGTTTTCATATCCAGCAAACAATAGCGCCATTGAATTAAGTTGGCGATGGAGCCTCTTGGATATTGCCAAGAAAATCGTCCGAGGCCGCCCGGCTATTTTCCTGATTCGGTACTTCCGACGAAAGACGGCCGTCCCGTAGAAAAGACTTGTGTCTCTTAACTGAAGGAGGACGACCTCGGTCTTAAGCCAAGAGAAAAGAACATAAAATCTGCCCATCGCGGTATTCCCGGCGTATCTTGCTCTCTCGTGCACACGATGGACGACCCTTGAAAAAAAAGAAAAGAAAAAGAAAAGGACAGTCGACTCGTTCTGGTTGGGTGGCTCGGTGGCTGGCTGCACATCTCAACACAGTACGACGTAGGCTGAAGAGGATTGAGGAAAAGAAAAGACAAAATGTCTCTGATGGAGGGTCGATCAGCACTACCACTGGTGTGTCCTTGTTCTAACAATTTGTGGAAAGTCTGGGGAAAAAACGACAGGGGTCCATCGTCCTTTCTGTCTTGCACACACTCGAAGCACTTCTGGGCAACATTGCCTGGCTGGCCTGGCCGCTTGTTTCGGCTTCTCGGCGGCCTAGCCTTCAAATAAAAGTGTCCCAAAGTGCTCCAACGGCACTCAAGTGCATCCAAAGTGCCCCACGGTATCAACAGCGACTGGCCGAGCCAGGCGGACGGAGCAATGACGCTATGCTGCTAGCCCGGTGTTGGTGGCACACAGGCGATGGGGGAAGGTGTCTCCTCGAGTGTCTTGGGTGTCTTTCAAGTCCCTGTAGGCCTTTCGTGTTTCGTCTATGCATATTGAGGAATGGAAAAGAGGAACCCATGACCACTTTCCCAGCCTGCCTCGCCTGCCTCCTGTTTGGATAAAGCGGCCCCCTGTTTTGAGGATGGCCTCGTAGATAGTCTTGCATGGCATTTGCATTTGTTGGGGGTGCTCCGTGAGGTCAGTCTCTGAGCTAATAAACGAGGACTTGTTTTGGAGAGGTGCATCGAACCGTGATAAGTCAATGGTACCCATTGGTGTTGAATTGCATCTAAAGTTTTGACTGTTAGATCTTTTGTGCACAAAACATATTTGCAACGAACACCAAGAATTTCGGAGTTATGTTTGTATCTTACCAACTTGCCTGCTTGCCTGCCAGAGAAGCGGATTGGAAATTTCAGCCAAGACCAGTGGTGCCTTGACTTTGTCTCGAACTAACCCGTATGGACCTTCCAAAAAAAGGCTTTTCCTGAGGCATTCTTCGGCCTCAGCAGCTGCAAATTCAGTGATCGAAGCATGTGGCAAGTGCATTCCTTTGCTGCAATGCAAGGAGCAGCCTCAAACATGTGTGTGGCTGTGGGGGAGATGCAACCGCCCAGTACTTTGAAATCTACAGCACCAGGCAGATGTAGCCGAATTGTGGCATGTTAGAGGAGAAAGAAAACAGAAAAGCAACATGAGACCAAGCTGCAAGACGACCGCATGTAAACAAAATCGCTCGGAAAGAACGAGTCTAGACAAGGCGATGAGATGCAGTGCCACACATACACAGTAGTGTACTCTTTTCCTGCCCTGCAGATGTATTCTACAACTGAAGCAAAAGGTACCGTCGCTATGCAAGTGGTCGTGCCCGTATGTCTCGGCGGTTCGGTGTCAGGTTGACGGCACCTCTTAAGGTTATATGGAGGCGGGACTTGGCCTGAATATGGGACGAAAGTGCAGATGTAGGGAAGCGGGATGAAATAGAGGCAGAAGTTGAGACCAAAGTGGTGTTCCCTAGACGAGACGATGCAGTTATTAGCATACAGCAAGAACTGAGATCATAGGTGCCTTGGATAAATGCCATTATTGCTGCGTATATGAAATCAAGAATATGAAAGAGCACATACCTTTCGGGGGTAAGAACTGCCAAGCTGTTTGCACTCTAAAAGTACTCAGATGGCCCGTTGGTAGGCCATAGCTGTCGAAGCTCTGCCTTTCGAGCTGGCACTTGTTGCCGTCGACCGTCAATCAAATGTTTTATGCCGCTTGTAAAGTGACCTTTGTCTCTTCCTATTATCGCTTTTCGGCGCCTGTTTCGGCCACGATTCTGGGACCGCCAGAACAGATCTTTTAGTGCTCTTGATACCACCGAAAAAACGTAGCGCAGCGTAGCCGCTTGCAACCCATTGGATGCCATTGGCTCGATGTCGGGCAACTGCCAGCACCAACCAAGAACTTTTTTGATCGTCATCCTTCACGTTGGTGTACTTTCCTATGTTGAAGGTGCCCGTTGTCCGCCAATGGTAGCTGCAGCTAGAGCTAGCCGTTCAGTCCTTCATCCTGTTTTCTGCCTTTGGGCCATCATTTCGTGAGTCAATAACAAGTCGAAGAACAGTGTGCCTGCTTGAGGCCTGCCAGCTTGCCTGGACCGCCAATGGTCGATCACGGAAACGACTGGCTTGGTTTAAAATCCGGGGAAAGCTCTGTCCACCACACTCGCTCGACCACCACCACATGTCCTGCCGGCACTCACCTCTCGACACTTTGTGACTTGTCTGCCTTTCTTCGTCTGTTTCTCACAGGAGCAGAAAAATAAAGGAATGGCCCATGTCACCCTATGTGGGAGGGTCTGTCGGAGCACTGACCAGGTTCGTCATTGGCCCGGCCGGCGACTGTCCATTGCGGTGGGCCATGTTTTGTGAGTGGGAAGGGGTTTGTGTGGCTTGTGTGGGAAGATGGGCCTCGTCTTTTGGGGGATCTGGGGCGCGAGCTCCGTGTTCTATTCGTTATCTGGCCAGACCGGATGGACTTTCTGGAGCCTTTTGTTGTCAGATTGACAGACAGACAAAGACTTCGTACAGAACCCCAGAAGAGCGTGTATTAAAAGGAGAGATTATCAGAGAAAACAACAAAAACGACATAAGTTACGAATACGAGTATCAAGGGAAAGAGCGGTTTGCACAAAAGAGTACTCCGTACGTTCGTACCTGCCCCAAACAAAAGGCGACTTGCGGTACTACCTACTTTTCTTGTGCCATTCTGGGTCGCTCTTGCCCGTTGGACACGAAAGTAAGAAAATTGGAGAAAAAAGGGGCAAGCGCGCTTTTCTTTTGAACGGGAAGGAAAGAGCAAGTGAGGCCCTGAGTCTATGAGCGACCCCCAGTCTCCGCCGTCATTTCCCCAAAAATGGCTGGAATGGTGGGGTCGTTTACACGTATTGGCAATACTTTTCTTGCCGGTGCTCTGTGCGGCGCCGAAAGTTGGAGAGTGTTGTCATCAGAGGGAGAAAATGGGAAAGAGCGAATGATGGTCGGCGGCAACAGGGAAGGTACAAACGATCGCACATGTACCTTCTCATCAGGGCAAGACGGTGTCCATCAAGAAAACGACAAAGTCCCTGATCGTCCTTGTTAGCAGATACAAGCGCAAAAGTCGCACCTGGTTGTCCGAACAGTTTGAAGAGATGTGCATTGGCACAGTACGACTGAAGAAGACAACTCCGTCCAGACAGCTAGACCTGACTCGCAGAAAGGGTTCACACCAACTTTGTTGATCCCAGCTTTGTCGCCATGTTCCTTTTTTACATCTTTTCTGTTTTGTTCGGTGGCCCCCTTTTTAATTGCTTTCTTTCTTCCCGCCTGCCGACTACAGGTCAGGTGGCTTTCGGCTGGGGCACAATCTCGACGGGTAGGCAGGTTGAAAAAGGGACGAAGAGGTGCAGATTGGAGAGGACTGCATCTAAATAGATAAATAGATTGCTGGAGGCCACTCAATATAGACGTGTATGTATATCAGCATGGACATGAAATGTCAATACACAACAGAAGCTGCACGCAATATTCCAGAGGCGAACTAGAAGCAAGAAAGCCAAGGGAAGGGATACAACTTTCATCCAAAGGGGAAACGATGCCCCTGTCTCGCGTGGGAAATGGCCCGGGAGGCAACAAAAAATATATTGGACAGATGGTACAACGAGAGCGGTCAAAAGTGAAGCTTATGGATCGAGGTTTGGCCGTTGAGGCTGATTATGAAGACGGATGTCGTCCGTCCGTTTTGGAAACTAAGCCGTTACGACCTGGCTAGTATAACCTGCATGTGTGTTTCTGCATACACCTTCGCCCTCTCATATCTACGGTTGTTTCGAGCATCGTGAATGTTGTCGGAAACCATAGACAGCCAATATCTGGAGCTTTGAAATTGGAACGCATAAAACGCACAGTTCTCAGCTGCCGTTCTATCGTTGCTTCAGTGTTTCCAAGTGTAAAGAGCCCTGATCCCTGACCGGTGCAAGCAATGATGTGCCCGCAGGCCCACTGCGGCTGGGCTCGTTGGTCCCACTCCTCCAAAACACTCAAGTTTGTGCAGCCTCATGACGGAAGGTGCACAGATACTCAGTACAGTTGCAACGGGATGTCCTTGAATCATGTAGGATACGTCGAATATTGTCGTGAAATATGGCTGTGATGCCTGTTTTTCTAGAGCCTGAGACAGGGCGTTGCAACTTTGGTGTCCCAAAGAACTGGACAAATTTCCCCGAGTTGCACAGAGCACGAACTCACGGATGTCTCTTGTCTTGTCTTGTTTTTTGCAGTATCTATCATTTAACGGCTGCCCCTCAACGTTGAATGTGCCACGGCGTGATTCAGGAAGCGACAAGACACGAGATACTTCTCTTTGTTAGGGAGAGTCTGTCGGAAGGGCCGCCCGCGTCCCAATGGATCTGCGTGGCAGCACGGCATGCAACAGATGTACTGGCGTGACGATGGGTTCTGCGAGAAAAGTGCATAGCAGGCAACTCGCAAAAGAGAGTGGAAGATGCCGTCAAGTCGTATCACCTTGTGCCCAGTCTATTGTCTTTCTTTCGCTCCCGTCTCGCGGAATTTACAGCCCTTTCCGGCAAGCACCGTGCTGTCTTCTGGCCCTGACCGACCACGGTACACATACGACTCTATGTAGAAGCCTTTCCCCCCTGTTCGGGATGTCTTTTGTGGCAACGGGCCGTGGTTGGATGTTCACCGGCCGGGATGCACGTTCTGTCCGAGGAAGGAGATACGTAGGAGGGAGGGGGAAAAAAAAAGGAAAAAAAAAAAGACATGCAGGGCCAGGCCGTGTTCTCCCTCAAAAAAAGAAAGCAGTCGAAAAACAATTAAAACGACACAGACCATAGTAAAAAGGTTCGGTTAGCGTATCGCGGGTGACTTTCGTCTGGGGTCGTTTTTTGAAGGTGGTGTGGATGAAAGACAAGGGGCGCTTGCAGACGGGTCAGCCCAGACTTGCCCAGCCAGCCTGCCTGCCTGTCTGCCTGCCAGTCGCGAGCTCTTTCTTCCTGCAGTTGCGGCAAGAGCGACCTGCATTTCGTTCTTGCCGTCCTGTTCAAACCCGGCACGATGCATCATGAAGCTCAGAGGAGCTCTTTCAAGGGCAAGAGAAATGATAATGAAAGGACAATAAGAGGCGTAGCAAATGAGGTTGCAGGCGACGACGACTCCTCTTCGTGCAGGGTGCAGAGATGCAGAGGTGCAGAGTCGCATCCACTGGTGCACACAGCCAGTTTGGGTTGTTTCACTGAAATGCACTGTGCCCACCCCAACAGCCTGCCTTATTGTTCTCCAGCGGCTCAACGGAAGCCCGCCAGTGCACCGAACTGCCCTAGCCGTTCTTTCTTTCTTTCTTTCTTTTTTTTTGTCGCCTTGTTGTTTGCCGTTCATCTGTTGGATATATTAATAGAAGAGGCAACAGAAAGTATATACGGCACAGTAAACCAAATATTGTATGTCATTGTGAGGGTCAAGAAGCCGAGGAAGGAGCATTGGTAGGCAGGGCTGTCTGATTGATAAGACATGGCAGGTGCGCTATTATTGCAGCGCAACTTGGCAGGAGCTTGCCTGCAACGGGTTGTTCTTTCTCTACTCCGTACCTGGAGATAACACGATGGAATTCGTACACATACTTGCAGACTGTGCTTCACGAAGGAAATGTCTGGCTTTGGCAAGCAAGAATACCTGTCACCTTGCTGCGTTCGGATGTAACTTAAGACGCGGGTTAAGATGCAGCGATGCAGCGAGCGGATTATGCAATTCGACAGTCTCTTGATGTTGCACCCTGCAGGCTCCATTGGCAAATCGAACCACGGGACCATGGTTGCGAGGCGTGATGGAGGGAAGAATCGACGAAGAAAGGATAACTGACAAAGTTGGAAAGAGAGAGACATGGAACAAAGGAATGGCAGTCGCAGAGCAAATTGCTGAATAAAGAGTTTCGTAGATGAAAGAGAATAACGAAAACAACGAGAAGTAGGTGAGAGGTCAATCTATTTTGTTCGAGAATCACAAGAAACACTTTGCAAGCACAATAAACAGGCAATCTGGGGGACGAAGGCGGCAAGCAACACGGGAAGATTCTTACAAGATGTGCTGCATAGAGAGAACAGGAACAAACGGCCAGCCGCTTCTCGAAAGATGTAGCAAGTGCAGGGCCGCAGTAGCAGGCTACATGGGATAAATGGCACACAATTGGCCTCGACATTGACAAAGCTATCTTGCATGTCGAGGCTGGCAAAAGAGCCACAAACTGTTCACTCTTTACGATATATCAGTGGATAGACGAGGCTTGTCTTGTTTACTTTGACGAGAGACAAGGCTGGCAGCGTTGTCCCTTGAGAATTGAAGTCGAGGGTCCCTTACTCGGCATAATGTAGGATCGACGAAACATGGCATACGACGGAGCATAAGAATGATAAAGTACGCCCTCGCAGAAAATCACGTCAGAGCTCAGAGCTCAGACTCGGCCGCCCACCTTATCCCGAGGAGAATAAATACTTAAACACTTAATAAACCTCTTAATCCGAATGAACAGACGGGGCGGGATGACGAGCCAATCGATGGCGGGGAGGCATGCAGAAAATAGATTGCGGTGCCTGGTTGATCTGCCCTCTCAAGAGCCAGCGGGTCGTGCGTTGGCCCTGCCGTCCTCTGTCAAAAATAGCTGCATACCACTTGTTTGGTGACTTGTATGTGCTTGTATGCGGTTCTTGATCTTGCTCGTGGATTGGATTAAGAGACTCTCCTACTTGATATCACGGATATCAGTCTAGGCAAGGCCACGGCTAGGCCCAGGACCCGAGCTTGATTGCGATAATACGTCTACTATGCGCCGCCAAAGTGCACTTAGTTGGCAGTAAGGCCAACACTCTGCCATCTATTGTTTCCTTTCGTGTAGCGTCTCTTGCGTCCGTTCATCTGACGTTGACACGACAGCACAAGAAAAGAGGCTCTGTGCGGCCTCAACAGCACGTAGTTGGCAAGAACAACCCACATTTTCCCGCCACTGCACTTTTTCGTCCTTTCCTCGTCGTGTTCTGGAAACTAGTGACCCGCAAATAAAAGACAACGAATGATACTAAACATATGCACCAGAATAAGACGCCCTCAACTGACACCGAACTGACTCCGTTAATACGTCGTCATACGTCCATCCTCCAAGCCCTTGCCCTTTGACGGACCCATCTCGTGGCTGCGTGGGAGCTTGGGAACGCAACCGCATGCTCGCGCTAGGCTCTTTGAAAAGAAAATGACGGGCGCCAACCAACGTGGCGAGCAAAAAGGAACAAGGAACAGAACATACGAAGAGAACGAAGCAAGCGCAAAGGAACAAACAGAAGGCGCGAACGGGCGAGACTAACCTCAAAGACGAGAAAAATAAAAAAAAAGACCGTTTTCCCCAGGAAGGAAAGGAAATACGGATCAAAAGACCTGGGTGATTCCGCGCCAGGGCTTCCTCCAAGACACCAACCAATGGCCCCAATGTGCCCCCAGAAACCGCTAGGCCGTTTTGGGACAATTGACCCTGTCATGTGTCCCTAAAATTCGACTGGGGGGAAAGGCGCGCCGGGGGTGGAACAAACGTGCAAGAGAGAGAGAGACGAGAAAGGGAAAAACAAGGGCAAAATAAAGAAAGCCATGATTAAAATAAGATGGAAAATCATTGCACCTCTTGCCTATGTAGCCGGGGCCTCGCTCCTTCCCCTTTTCCACCATCGTTACCCCGGGGGGAAAGGGGAATGGGAAAGAGCCCGGCGCGCGGTGCTGGCGGTGGCACGTTCTGGGTCACTTTTTGGGGGCAGGCTCCATCCTTCCATCGCTCCTTGTCGTGATTTTGTGCAGAATTAAAACGCCGCCAGGGCCGCCAAGGCCCATCCTTTTTTGGAAGTTGCGACTCTCCCCACACCAGCGCCTGCAGGAGTCTACTTGCCTATGTACTTCCCCAAGATGGTACTTTTCTTATTTATCTTTTCTTTCACGGACTATGATTCTCTTCTGTATCGCTATCTTGGTTTGGCTCTCTTGGTCGCCTCTGTCCTGTTCTTTTCTTCTTTCGCCTCCTTCACCTCGCTGTCGGCTGCGAGGTGCTGTCGGCTGCCCATATTGCTGGGTGTGCACTCCTTCCGCGTTTTAATGTCGTTCCTTTCCCGTAAAATCCGTGGTCGTGGCGCTAGCAGCTCTCTTGTCTCTCTTTGCTTGTGGCCTTTTAGTCTCGCGTTCTTCTACCCCATAATTATGGGCTCCGTGCAGACCCCGGTCCGCTCGCACTGTACTGATTCTTGACTTCGTACGACGTACGTTCTTTCCGTTCAATTCCTTCCCAGTGTGTTAATCGTAAAAGGCAAGCGACAGAGCCGGCGAAAAGAAGTCAGGGAAGGCAAGAGTCAGCCTCAGTACGGAGTATTACTCCGTACTACTTGGTATTTTAGCAAGGCACAGCGCCGCCCGCCGTTTCTTCGGATAGCTGTTGCGACTGTCCCAAGTCTAATTAGTCTTGAGTCGGTATGCTCTCCAAGGGGGCAAAGAAAAGAAGAAAAGAAGAAACCACAACGGTGATGGACCGGTTGGCCGAGAGGCCCGTAATGTGTCCCGTGTATCCCGTACGCCGGGGGCAATCAACAGCGTACTTCTGTCGTTTCTGCACTTTTGCACTTCTGCACCTTGGCCGGTTTCAAGTACAAGTACGTCGTACGGAGTACTCCGTTACGGCATAAGTCGAGCTGCAGAACGAGCTGCAGAAAAAAGAGCTGCATGCCCAGACAGCACCCAGAATTTGAAATCCGATGGAACGTCTTGGTTTGGCTGCACTGCAGCTGCTGTGGGCGGCATGGCCAGTCCTTTCCTTTGCTCCTTCTCTTTTGAAATCATTAGCCTTTTGCTCCTTCGCGGCCTTCTCGCGCTCTTGCGTGTTTCCCCAGCACAAACCCTTGCATGATCCATGCAAAGTATGCATCTTATGTAGCATGCACGCAGCACGCCGCCAGCACGCAGCACGATTAGAGCACCCACAAAACCACAAACACAATCCCACCCACGCTCCACGCACCACCCATGCTTTCTTTACTTTCTTGAGTTTCTTTTCTTTGGTCGTCTTTTGGGTCCCACACCTGCAAATAAAATAATTGGAGCCCCAGCTCACAGCCCTGTTCGCTCACTGGCCAATTGGCCCACCTGCATGTCAGGTTCGGCCAATGAGAGCGCTTCTGCGTGAACTCCGTATGGGAAAGTGGGCAGGGTCGAAGGAAAGAGGAAACGACGCTGCACATTTTTCTCCCGCCGTTCTTTCCTTCTCTCCTGCTCTTCTGTTGTTGATTCTTTCCTGGTTTGCTCGTGCTGATGGAGCTTTCCTCAAATGAACAGGGACTCTGCAGTAGCGTGGGCGCTCGTTTTGCGTTTGGCTTTGTGTTGTGTTGCTCGCAGTCTCTCTGCCACAGTAGAACAGAACAACAGGAATCGTCGTGCTTGTTCGCTCTCGGCATGCAGACAAGAGAAAGTCAAAAAGCCAGCTGCTGGACCAGCTCGGCTGGGCTCATTCACTTCTGGCAAGTGCACTTCGATTCAATACTATCTTCCCCCATAATATTGACGCCTTCCTCTCGTCGTAATTGTCTCTTTCCTCTTTCCCCAAACGTCGAGCGGCGCCCCCTTGGTCGTACCTTCCGTTCCGTCGTGGCCAGACTGCCCGGCCCATCGCTCTTTCCCAAGCTCTCCCATTGCAGTTAGCAAAAGTCTGGAGAGATCGCACCTTGCTCCACCCATTCGAGTTCGAGTCCCAAAGATGGACACACGAACCACATGAAATGCACGCACCACATTTTGCATTCACACACACACACACACACAGGCCACAGGCACACTGCAGCGCCCTTCTGCCCCTGGTTGCATCCAGGCGTGTGTGTGTGAGTGCCTCAAGTGCGTCCGGATATCAATGTGCCCCGTTCCTCGTAGCGTCTGCTGTTAATGCCAACTGGAGCCCACTATGGACTGGACTCGAGCCAGGGGTTTCTTTCTTTCCTCCTTCCTCGTTCGCTCCATCCTCCTGTCGCTCTTGCCAGTTGAGCCTTTTCCTCTTTCCTGTCTAGCCTGCCACTTGTACCGGTGACCTCTCCGTCAATGCCCGCGCTTCCCCACACTGTGCTCTTGGGGAAGGAGCGATGGACGGCGGCTCTGGTTTCTGGCGGTCCTCACAGGCGCCTGTTCTTTCATTCCCAGTACTCTGATTTGCCTCTTTCCTCTGCTGGTCGGACGACGCAACCCTAAACAATGTACTCCATACTTCTCTCACAGTACAGTACCACATTTCTCCAGAGTCGAGTCCCACACGCCCCCTTTCTCTTTCCACCCCATACTCCGTTCTCTTTTCTCTCTGTTAGCTTCCCCAACTAGGCCCCAGCGACCCTAAGCCGAGAAGAACCTCGCGCTGCCATACAACGGGGGGCGGGTTGGCACCTGGGGACAACCCTAGTACCGTTCGAGACCAGAGCGAGAGCGCCAGAAAGGTACGAGTGCGCCGGGGGCGGAAGCGTGGGCTACTACGGAGTACTACAGTACAGAGTACCCTTCACCATAATCTCTCTCGAGACCTAGTGGTCCTGCTGTTTTTTTTTTCTTTTCGTTCTTTACTGCCAGTCGCACCTCTCGGCTTGTTTCTGTCTTTTTTCCTACCCTCCGTTTGTTCTTGCCTTCTTTTCTTTCCTTCCACACTTCCTTCCTCACCTTGTTTCTTGTTGACAACATCGCCAGGGAAATTCTGTTTCCTTTACTTCTTTCTCTCTTTTTAATCTTCCTAGTTGTCTTCACTCTTCGTATCTCCTTTCTTTAGCACAGATTCCCCAACACTCGGCCAGTATTACGCCTTGAGTCATTCTGGTGCACCGCAATTCGGAGCGGCCCCCTTCCTTACCCCAAAACCCGTCGATAACAACGCAATCGAGCCTCATCGCACGGCAAAACGACCACTCCATTCGCATTTACTCGCATCATTCGCCTCTTCTCAATTCTCCTGGTTATTATTATTCTTGGATCGTTATTCGCAACATCGGATCATCGAATACCCATTCGCCCACAGCAACAATCGTGCGCGCGCATCTTTATCAGAAGTTTCTCACAACCTCATCCTTCAATCATCACATTTCATGGCCCGCCATCCGTCTACTTTCATTCTACCACACGCGGCCGCCTCCTTTTCTTTCTTTTGTTAATTTCTGAACCGGACTCGTTCTCTTTTCCCTACAACAACGGAATCGTCTCTCTTTTTCTTGAGGACACGCTCGTCGACGACCTTCTTTTCGCCCAACACCCTTCCCTCCCAAGTTTCCGGCTGTGAACCCTTCGTCTTAACCGCTCAATCCACGCCTTCTGTCTTCCGCCCCGCCACCACAACCGACATTATGACTACCATGATCGGACACGACGATCTGGGGCTCGACCTGTCCTTCAGCCCGCTTGGAAACGACATGGCTCTCTCTCCATCTACGCCATTAGATGCTGGCGCAATAAACGACGATGCGGGTACGTGATTCTTCCATCTGCCTTTATGCTTACCAACCGACCTCCAAATCGCTCTTTTTGCGCCTTGCTTTTTTGCTCTTCATCCGTGCATCCTCTTTTTTTCTTTCTGTTTTAGGTCGACCACCACAGACGAAGCCGTTCGTTACTGACCCGGGAACTATTAACCAGGCCCAACAATCACAGTGAACACAAGGGTTCCGGCAGCAGGTTCAGCCTCGGCAAAAGCACCGGGAGCTACACCTACCACTGCCACAGCAGCGCAGTTTCCGGCACCAAAGACGGATAAGCCGCGGCCGCATGTTTGCACGACATGCCAGCGGTCCTTTGCGCGGTTGGAGCACCTGAAGCGCCATGAACGGTCCCACACCAAGGAGAAGCCGTTTGAGTGTGACCAGTGCACAAGATGTTTTGCGCGGCGAGATCTGCTCCTGCGGCACCAGCAGAAGCTGCACCAGGCTACGACTGCACCGCTCGGCCACGAAACCGGCGAGAGAGCACGACCGGAGTGACCCCCAGCCGTGCGCGTAAGAGCAGCATGGCGAGCACGAATGGCTCTGGCTCTGTAGCCTCTACTCTTCTCGGCGGTGCGAACGGCGTGAATGGCGCGCAGCAAGCAACCAGATGCGGCCCCGTGCCAACACCATTAGCCACCTGGATGCCTCACAACAGATGCACTTTATGGGCGGCAGCGGACCTGCTAACGCTGCCCTTGCAAGAGGCATGCCGCCTGGTGTCCATTCTCGGCACCCCAGTCTGGCAGGTCTCCCAATGCACGGTATGGAGCAGATTCCCATGCAGGCATCTGCCTTTGCCAGTGGTATGTCGTCGGCCATGGGCCACCGTGGGATGAGCCACGGTCTGCCAAGACTCGACACGCACGGCCTCAACAACCTGGATCTCTCGGGTGGTATGCGCACGGCACCGCTGAACAACACTGCCATGTTCAACTCCGACTTCGATTTCGGCACATCTTCATATGGCCACAGCGCATCAGGCACGACCATCAACCCCAGTGCCCTACAGTACAGTGACTCGCCCCATTCCGCCAACCTTGACCCAACATCTATCTACGACCGCATGGGTGGCTACAGCGACATGCATCAGACTCGGGACAGCTTCAGCTGGCTGACCGGCCTGACCCACCCCAACGGCTTTTCCTCTGCCATCGACGAGAACGCCGTGGATGGTTCCTCGCCGTCTGCAATCAGCACTGGCAGCCAGAGCGGGATCAGCGATGTCATGCTGGACGGGTCGAACCACTTGAACCTCAACGGAGCTCACGCCGTCACAATGGCCCCTCCTGTTTCCTCCGCATCACACACACTGCCCGCTACAACTATGTCTATGTGGTCGACAAACGGCAACATGGTCCACCAGCCGTTGAACCAGAACAATTTCTCCCTGGACTTTGGTGCCACAACCTCTTTCTCGGACCTACTGAGCGGCCTGCCGTTGTCGCCGAATGGACTCCATAACATCCACACTCCTTTGACGGCAACAAGCACTGCTCCGCCGAACACCGACACCTACTTCTCTGCCACCCCTCCGTCGTCCCTGACTGCTGCCAGCCCGTCGATGATGTCGTCTCTGAATCACGCTACTTTTACCCAGGCCTTGAGCCTTAACGGAGGCACGGCCCCGGAAACGCCCAATTCTATGAATGGCAGCAATAGTGTCAGCAGCAACGGCCCGAACCACCGCCTCCTCCAGGCTTCGTTAAACACCAGCTCACCAGTGTCTACTATTACAGATGCAACAAGGCTGGCTATCGTAAACGCTCTCAACTCAGCAGGATCCCAGACCTCCCCCTTTGGAATGCGCAAATACTCCTTTAACGGATCCGCCACCGCCCCAGGACTCGCCGGAACCCCCGAACAATCCGTCCCATCCACCTTGGATCTCCAGAAATACGTCGGCGCCTACCTCCGTTACTTCCAACCGCACTTCCCCTTCCTCCACGTTCCGACCATTTCCTTCGATGTCCCGACCAACGCCTCCTCTTCGTCCTCCCAGTACCACCGTGGCAGCTACGGCTCCAACGCCGTCGGCGGCAGCGGCTGCCTGATCCTGTCCATGGCCGCTATCGGTGCCCTTTACGAACTCGAACACGATCAGTCTCGCCTCCTCTTCACCATGGCCAAGCGCATGATTCAGCTGTATCTTGACGAACGGCGCAAGGCCAATGTCCGCAAGGCCGACTTCCGGCGGACGCCCAACGGCGATGGCCAGATGCAACAGCAGAACGACGGTTCGTCGGACACGCCTGTGTGGCTCGTGCAGGCCATGCTTCTGAACGTGATTTACGGTCACAACGGCTCGGACAAGCGTGCTGGTGAGATTGCTGCGACCCATTGTGCCGCACTCGTTAGCCTGGCGCAGGGAGCCGAGCTCCTGCAGCCTACTCGTGTTGAGCCTCTGGCCGATGAGTTCGATCTCACCATGGGTGACGGAATTGAGCCGAGCAACCTCTGGAACATTGACGATAGTTCTTCCACGGCCACCGCCAAGGCAGTCAAGGAGGAGGCACAGTGGCTCCGGTGGAAGGCAATGGAGGAGCGCAAGCGCACGCTATATGCCATCTTCGTTTTCTCGAGCCTTCTGGTGTCATCTTACAACCACACACCGGCCCTCACCAACTCGGAGATCATGCTCGACCTGCCCTGTGACGAGGAATTCTTCTCGGCGTCTACCTGTGCCGAATTTATGGCCAAGGGCGGCATTGCAGCAGCCAACCACAACCGTATGACCTTCCACGAGGCTCTTGGGGATCTGCTCCGTGCCAGCGAGAAGCAAATGCGCCGCGGTAGTGTGAACCCTGACGGCAGCAGCGCAGGCGACTCCCAGGACGAGCTTAAGCCGAGCACCTTTGGCTGCTTCATCCTGATCAATGCACTGCACAACTACATTTGGGAGACACGCCAACGCCATCATAATAAGGTTTGGACAAACGAGGAGACGGAGAAGATGCACCGCCACATCGAGCCTGCCCTGGAGGCCTGGCACCGTGCCTGGACGAACAATAACAACCGCAACTCGAGCAACAATGTCGACTTGACCGACCTTTCGTCGGGATCTGGCATGGATCCCATTTCGGTGGACTCTGTCCCTTTGTTGGACCTGGCCTACGTGCGCCTCTTTGTCAATCTGGCACGTTCCAAGGAAAAGTTCTGGCAGCGCAACTGGGATGGTCTTGCCGAGGAGCTTTGCCACGGCCGCGAAATTGTCCAACACGCCGAGCAGTCGCCTGCATCGAACTCCGAGTCCGTTCTGACCGATCCATCCTCCGACCTCTCTGGCCACGGATCGTCCGTTTTTATCGATTCGCCCGCGACACAGCTCTCGGCCTCGCCCGACTTTGGCTCAGGCAAGTTCGCCGGCTCTGTCGGTCAGCAGCAACAACAGCAGCAACAACAGCAGCCTCAATCGACCCGGACCACCTCGCGCCGCGAGAAACACCTTCGCAAGGCTGCCCATTATGCTGTCGAATCGCTGTCGATGACGAACAAGGTCGGCTACACGCTGGCAGATTTTGCGAATCGCGAACTGCCGCTGCAGTCGGCACTGTGTGTCTTTGACTGTGCGCAGGTGCTGGCCGAATGGGTTGCGACTCTTCAGGACCGTGTTGGTCGGTACCTCGGTGTCATGGACCAGGACGTGGACTTGAACCAGGTGCCTGCGATCATGCTCCTCGAGGAGGAGGACCTCAAGTTGCTCGCCAAGATCAAGGAGGTGCTGAGTGCGGCAGAGATGACCATGAACATGGACATTGTCAACGGCACGAGCAATGCGGTTGCCGGCATTTCGACACGCATGGCTCGCGCATGCAAATGGGCGAGCAGATTGGCTATGGTGCCAAGATCCTGAGTGTCACTGCGTACACGCTAGGTAAGGCGTCCGTCTGGCCAGTCACCCACCTGATGGCCGAGTGTCTTGAGAACCATGCCAGCCACATGCGCGCACGCGCCGAGAAGTCTGTTTTGGCTTGCGACTAAACGGAGACGATGATCACGACATTGCACATTTCAATATACGGGGAACAACTACGAAATCTTGCGAGTGTTTACTTTACGACCCTTTTGCATACGCGATTTTTTCTTCTTTTGTTACTTTTACGGTACATACTTTCTCTTGATACCGGCATATCTTTTATGGCTTCGACGACTTGAGCCACGCTCTAAGCGGGTGCCATTCAACATTCGTTCACCAATCTCTTTTTCAAGGAGAATCTACGGCCATTTTTTGGAGGGATATTTCGCGACGACGCTCGCTCGACTCTACGAAATTATACCAGCGGCGGTTTATCTCTGCATCGTTTTTTGTACTTGTTTATAACTGTTTTCTGAAGGGATATTTTTCTGTTTGGTTTTTGTTTTCAACTCTTCACTTTTTCTTGGTCTTTGTTTTTGGTATTTTGGTTTTTATTTGAGAATCTTTTTTCTCTTGTTGTAAAAATAAAATGGGCGACAGCGGCAGGCCAAAATGGAAACCTGCGTGGGGCTGTGCTTGTGTTTGTTGTGGTGTTGGGACGAGATGAGGCAACAAAAGACGAGGAAAAGAGTCTTGCTGGCTTTCTCGAAGAAACGAGACCAGAGATTGAATTCTTGTGTCTGGGCCTGCTTGCGAATACCCTCCGTTACGATGGACGTGTTATATATCATATATCATTATGAAATTCTAGAGTTAGAAACGCTTCTTTTGAAAATGGGTGTGCCAATATGCCATTTGTGCTGTGATCAATCGTAGTAACATTCATGCAATCCGGAGAAGAGGAGCGATACGGAGAAGGAGGATTACACAGTAATAAAGAGGAGAGGATTGGCGCTACTGCTTTTTAGGTAGGTACAGGCGATGACGGTGTGGGTAGCGACTGCCGATAAGAAAGAGAAACGCTGCGGGGATGCGCCTTCCAAGTCGAGTCGGGCTACGGAATGCAGAGTCTAGATCTCCGCACTCTTTGTTCTCTCCTCTTTTACGACGTACTCTACTCCGTGCTCCGTACTTCAATCAATTTGAATACGGACGACGACCGCCAACAGCCGACATGCCACCTGCCGCACAACATCGCCGCTCCCGCGCGGGCTGCCACCGCTGCCGGCAGCAGCACAAACGCTGCGATCAGCACAAGCCGGCGTGCACGCGGTGCCAGCAAGCCGGACTGGCCAGTGGCTGCAGCTACGAACTCAACATCAAATGGGGCGGGCGGGCGTTTCCCAAGATGATGGGGAGCTATGCAGGGCGGGTGCAGCGATTGAGCAATGGCGACGACAGCGACCGCAATAGCAGTACTGTTGAGGGCAGCGGCGGGTTCGTGTACATTGCACAGCCGCCTACAGCGACAGCAGCAAAAACAACAGCACGGAGGCCCCGGCAAGAACATCAAGAACGACAAGAACGGCCACGAACGCCGGTTCAACAGCGATATCAACAACCTCAAACCCCATATTCACAGCCGCCACCTTTGCCAGTTGAACCACCGATAGAGGAGCCCATCGAAGAGCTGGCTATGGACGACGACGACCCAGTTGAGATGATCTTCTCCGAACCAAACGACATCACGACGATATCAAGGCGGCCACAACCACCAACATCTTCGTCGTTTCTGTTCCCCACGGAGTTTCCGGCGAGCATCGACATTCCCGAACTGTCACCCTACAATTTGTCGCCGATGCACCGCTTTCTGTTCCACCACTACATGCACGAGACCATCCGACTTACCGCACCCAGCGACTACGCCCGCACCGAAATCTGCCGTCTTGTCGTGCCCATGTCGTTCCGCCATCCTTGCCTGTTGTATGCCGTCCTGGCGTTTGGTGCACGCCACATTCATTCCCTCGGCGGCTTTCCCGTGGGCTTTTCTGGCGACCGCCTGATTATGGAGCTCGAAGACGAAAGCATGCGGCATCTACGGCAACAGCTGTCGGACGGCCAGAGCCTGCACCAGCATGCATCCGTGGCCCTGGCCACGACACGCACGTTGTGCCAGTCACAAATCTTTGCCACGGATCACTCCTGGCGAACCCATCTAGAGGGCGCGCGAGCGATCTTGCAGGCTGTCGGCGAAGCAAAAAAGACGTCGCCATCCACGACTACATCAGCATCGCAACCAGCATCTGATCTCGATTTGTTTCTGGCCAGCTGGTACGACAACGTGGAGGCACAAGCTGCACTGACACCGTTAGGCTTACGACGGGGTCAGCTGGAGATGGCGAGTACACGGCGGAACAGTGTGTTGCCGCAGACGAACAAGAATAGTGAAGACTTCTATTTTGACGTCTTTGGTGGTGTGGCGTCCGATGTGCCCGACCTGTTTCGAGAAGTGGGTGCACTCGTGATGGAGAAGCGACGGTCGATCAAGAGGGAGCAGCGGAGGGTGCAGGTGGTTAATGAAGGTGAAGACGACGGTGATGGAGACGACGAAAACGACGACGAAGACAGTGCGATCCTATCTGCCGACGACATTGCCCGCGAGGCCGAAGCCCTCATCCAGGCGATCCATGCCCGACTCCAGAGAGATGCCGTGGGCAACACTTTGCGCCGACTGCAGGGGGACGACCATTTTTCTCGATCACTGTCCCAAGATGCGATGCACGACTACGCTCTGAGCAATGCGGGCTTCCTGCACACGGCTTTACTCTACATCCACGGTGCCGTCCAGGGTTTGCCGCCAACCGCACCTTGTATCCAACACTCGGTCCAGCAAATCTTGTGGGCGTCGGACAATATGCAGTCCGCTTCGGCACCTTTGTCCCCGCGTGTACTCATGGCCACACCTTTGTTCTCTGCTGGACTATGGGCACTTCCCGATGCCCAAGTGGCGATCCAACAATCGTTTGCCGCCATGGGAACCTGGATGCGGACACCACACAACCGACGGTCAGTCGCACTTCTAGCACACGTCTGGAGAAAGACAGCAGCCAGCCCAGAAGCACACCACGATGTGTTGACGTACCTGGAAGAGATGGAGAACTCCGAGTTTCTTCCCTACTGAGAAGTACAACATACATTTACAATGACTTGACGAATACAAAATGAACAATATATACCATGATACTATTTATTTGCAATAATACACAACTATTTACTTTTTTGGACACGTCCATTCTCTACACAACCTCCTTGGTGACCTCCCGCGGAATAAACTTGAGCAGACACGACTGGTCTTTGGCCGTGACGAGATGATCTGGTCCGACATGGACATGTCTGGAAACGGCTTGCCGTCCACCGTAGCGGCCAGCACCGTCTGGAACTGGCTGTAGACATCCCGCAGTAGCAGCTTCATCTCGGCCATGGCCAAGTGCCGCCCCAGACAGCCACGCCCGCCATTAGAAAAGGCAAAGAACCGGCGGTTCATCTCCGCGTCCATTTCTGTGGAAGTACCCAGCCACCGCTCCGGGTCGAACGTGTCCGGCTGCGGGAACACCGTCTCATCAAAACGGTGCATCGTGTACGGCTGGCAACTGACAATCGTGCCAGCAGGCAACCACGTCCCGTCGACTTCACGACCGCCAGCAGGCACGTACCGGGGCAGGCTCATAGGGATCGAGGGGAACATGCGCAGACCTTCCTTGAGGACAGCCTGGAGGTAGGGCAGCGTGTCGTACGAAGCCGGAGACGAGTCCATGAGCTCGTGGTACAGCCGCTCCTGCACCTCCTGGCATTCGGGGAGGGACAGCTGCCACATGAGCCAGCACAGCACATCGCCCGTCGTCTCGATACCGGCGGCCATGTGGTCCATGCACTCGGCGGCCATTTGCATGCGCGTAAGCTTGAGGGCCGGGTCCTGCAGGCGGGCCAGCAAAGTGAAGTTGGCGGCGGGGGCAACACTCTCAGTCTTGACTTTCAAGTCACCCTCTCCTCCCACACGGTTGTCGTCCGCGGCAGCCAACGACGCATCCACCGCATCCAGCACAATTTGTTTGGCCCGCGGGATGGACCGCTGCGGCGGCAGCAGTCCCAGCAGGTCGGCCACTTTTTCCAAAGGACGGTTGTAGTACTCCAGCAGCCGCCGGCTCAGCGAGTTGTCAAACGACACCTCGCGCATAATCGCCTCGTCCGCGTCGTCCCGCAGCGCATTGCTCCCGTGCGGGTGGAACAAGTGGTGCGTCACGCCATCAAACGCATAACTGTGAAGGGCAATGTAGGTGTCAAGAACCTGGCCGGGGGCTGTCTTCACAAGACTAGTAAACCGGCTGGCCCGCTCACGGATGCCCTGCAGGGCCTCCTCCTTGACCACATTCGAGTTTGCATACCGGTCCGCCAGGATCCGCCGCCGCCGGCTGTGTGTCTGCTTGTCCAGCGTCGAGAACATGGTGGGCGTCCCGTACTGCCGGAACAGATGGTAAAACTCCGTCTTGTCGTAGCCGCTGCCTTGGCTCATATAGATTTCTTTGAGGGCGGGCAGCGATGCAAAAGCGACCTCGTTGGGCGCGAGGCGCACGACGCTGCCATACTGGCGGTGCAGTTGGTGAACATAAGCGGTGCGCTGGCCACGGAACTCGTGGTACTTGAGCGGAAGGGAGGACAGCAGGTTGAAGCGGGGGCCGGGCACGGCGGCATCTTTCGACACCAGGCGGCGGATGTAACTGACAACGGTGGCGAGGATCACCGCGCCGAGCAGCAGGGGATGGAAAGGAGGGCCATGTCGAGGGCAGGTTGAGGGTGGGTGCTCTCTCAGCAATGTCTTGGGAGGTTTTTGGGAGATACTTGGAAGGTAATCTTGGTTGATCTTGAGATTATCTTTTGAGCACAATAATTTTAATATCAGATTGACTGTGATGGAGATATTGAATTCACTCGACTTCTCTTTTTCTTTATCATCGAGTGTAACGCCCGGCAAAGAGTGTTTAAATCTTTGATTTATTGAGAGGGGGATGCAACCCTCGGCGTTCGGGATCTTTTGATGATATCGCTTGATTTCTTGGGTCTCGGGTTCTTTTCTCATGAGGATGATTCAGAAACAAACGACGTAAGAGCATAGACGACTCGAGTTAGGAAGAGGGGACAAGAGGGGCAAGAGGGGATGAGATACGACGACATTGTTCGCCTACGAAGTAGAGATATGCATTGATATGCCTTGGGTCTGCCCAGGTTTGCACTAACAACATGCAGAGTTACTAAAAGGGAATCTTGAACCGCCTTGTCGTGCGGGGAGAAATGGAGGGCGATGGATATCGATGGAGTTCGATGGAGGTTGCCGTCGGTGGTCCACCATTTTGTTCAGACCTTATCGCGGTTGAACGTGGTTTACTGTGGAGCAGCGTCGTTTAACGTGGTCATCCCAGATTCCTCCACTTTTGTTGGGCAGTCTTGAGTGGTACTTTTTGACTGACACGGCGAGATAAAGATGATAACGACACAGTCCCAGGGAGTACGAAACACGTACTACACCCAGTCCTCACAACGACACAACAGCGATAAGAGCCGGTGATGAGTCGCATAAATGCCCACTTTTGGTCTAAGGCCGGTTTGCTGCGGAGAAATGAGAAAAAGAAAAAGAGAGAGAAGGAAGAGACAAGGAAGCCAAGGGGAATAAACATGGCCGACGCCGATCGGAGCAAAAAAAAGAGGACATTAAAGAGAGGCTAAACCCAAAAGAGAATGTAATCGCGACAAAGAAGAGGGGACCACTTACAAGGAGAACGGCAGAGAGAAGGGAGAGAACGCCTCGAACGCCTAGAAGGACCCCAGACGGCGCCAAACAACGCCATCCAGAATTCGCCCTCCAATGTGACGATGCTTATCACGGCCCCATGCAGGCCCGGACCATGGCCCACCGCTTCTATGACTTTACTCTGTACTTTTGCCATCCTTTCTGCCCACCTTCTCTTTCCTCCCTCCAATACGGCACTTGTCTGATTTCAACGTCCGTGCACGTTGCCTGCCGAGATATGGAAATGGAATGAGATGGGATAGGGAAGCGAGATACAAGACACAACCGACAAGACAGAACGATGAGGAATACATCGACATCGGACACAACATAAATGCGCCGTCTCCTCCTCGGAAGATTGTCATCGACCATCTCATCTACATTCATATTGTCTCTTTCCTTTTCACTCTTCCTCATCATGGAAAAATCAAATATCGTCGAACCCTCTATCGAGGAAAAGATGCCTGTCTCCGGCTCGGACAAGGCTGGCTCAACTGTTGGTGTTGGCGGCATCACTTCCATTACCAACACCAATGCCACCAACAATTTGGCCACCCGCCTCGACCCGGTCGGCAACCCTCTGTCGCCCACCCCGACCAGCGACCCCTCGACCCTCTCAACTGGCCGCTCTGGCGCAAGTACGTCTGCATCGCCATTGCCTGTTATTCTTATTTTCTCATGACCTACTTGACGACCGCGCCCATCCCGTCGTTTTTCCTGCTGGAAGACCAGTTCAACGCCACCTACAGCCAGACCAACTGGACGTTTGCCATCTCGGCCTTTGGCCTGATTTTCGGTCCGCTGCTGTCCGGCGGCCTGGCCGACATTTATGGCCGCCGCATCTGCATGATTGTCACGACATCGGTGACGCTCCTGGCGACGGGCTGCACATCCATCCACGGCCAGAGTCTGAGCGCGTACATGTTTGAGCGGTTCTTGCAAGGGCTTGGTGCCGGTTCGGCCTGTAACTTGGGTCTCAGTATTATCAACGACGTCTCCTTCCAGCACGAGCGCGGCCAGCGTGTTGGTCTGTGGGCCATTTCGGCCAACACAGGCACCTTTTTGGGCGGCGTTTTGGGCGGCTTTTTGGTCTCGATTGACCAGTACTGGGTTGCCTACCAAGTGACAATTTCCTATGCGGCGCTGTGGCTGATGACTGTCTTTGTGCTCCCTGAGACACTGTACCCGCGTCGGCAGATGCTCAACGTCGAGTTTGGCCCGGCGGCCGGCAGCAGCGTCGAAGCTCCGTCACCGCGAACGAGCAAACTGCCCTTTTTCGTGAGTCTTAGCCCTCCCTTCGTTTGTTTTTTTACTCCCTTCGCCTACTAACCTTGTTGCTTCGCATCCGCAGAACGTCCACAAAATCGCCGGCTTGACCTACCCCAAAATCTACTCCCCCTGGGTCGTCGTCTTCCGCCTCTGGTCCTACCCAACCATTGTCCTCAGCATCATGGCCTACGTCTTCTTCCAGTACTGGTGGATCATCTCGCTGATGACCATTGAGCCCCTGGCCTACGAAAACAAATCTCCGCAGGTCCAGGGCCTCCTGTTCCTCGGCTTTGTCGTCGGTATTGTCTTTGCCGAAGTCGTCTGTTCTGGTCACGCCAGCGATAAGTTGGTGCTGTATCTCATCAAACGCTCCCCGACCGGCGAACGCACCCCCGAAATGCGTCTGTGGCTCGGCTATCCGGCCGCCGTTCTGTCCGCCATTGGCTGCGGTCTCTGGGGTCTTTCGGTAGACCGCGAGTGGCACTGGATGCTCGGCCAGCTGACGTTTTTCCTGTATGCCGTCGGCCTCCAGGTCGGCAACACCGTCGTCACCACCTACATGGTCGACAACTATCCCACCTACGCCAACGAACTCTCCATCTTCTACTCGTGCATCATTAACATGTCCGCCTTTTTGGTTCCCTGGTTCATCTATGCCTGGGTCGAGTTCAACGGCTACACCTGGTGCTTTGCCATCCAGGGCATCCTGTGTGTCCTTGTCATCCCGGCCTATGCTCTCCTCCAAAAGTACGGCGCTCAGTGGCGCAAGCCGGCCAACTTTGGCGTCTATAACGAGGATGAGTACGACCCGACCATTACCGTGGCGGGTGTGTAAATCAACGTCAGTATATAATCTAGTGTTGGACTTATACACGCCTGCCTTGTACAATGAGCGAGCGAGACTTCGTTTCAATTTTCTTTTGTTTTTATTAGTTTCATAATTTATTTTATCCGATTTTACTTCATTCCGCTTGATTTTCTAAAATTTATATTGCAATATAAGTTTTTGACCGTGCTCTGAAATTATCTCGATGTATATTCATTAATGTAAGTCAAGAAACAAATCAAAACATACTTCGCACGCTTTAGTCTTCAGTTCCTATAATTATTTTCATCCCTATTATCGTCACGCCGTACATCGGATGCATCTCGTCGTTTTTGATCCATTTCCAACTCAATTCTTACATCTTGGAGTGACAAGCGAAACTGCCGTTATCTGCTTAAGAGTAGCAGCTATGAGCTAATGGCACAGGATAATTGTGGGGTCGTGCCCACTGCAGATACCAGTGCAGATAAGGAAAGTGCCGTTATTTCGTCGACTAACACAATGACTCGTGGGCGGAGGCGAGCGCGTATACATTCCCAATTCGGTAATGTATGAGATGTCTCCACATAACCGTCTCCAGCAACTCCTCACCAACTCCGCCTGATAGCTTCTACTCCGCGTTTTGATGATTTGCTTTACGTTTACAACAGTCACCTGCATGGTCCATCTCGCCAAGTGTCGTTTAGTGCTGTTTCGGGCGACATACGGATATATCAGATTATACCAGATTTGACTGTACAAACCATCCGACGACTGTCAACAATCAAATCATCTTCCATACCAATCTATCATCTCATCCCACTTCATCCAATAATCATCCTCACAATGCCCGCCCGCCTCTCAACCCGCATCTCCATCCGCTGGGGCGACGATGCGGCGTCCGAACCGACCGAGACACTCGTCATGAGCGTCGGCGGCTATTTCATGGACCTGCGAGTGAACAAGGCCGACAACACGGTCGACTGGGCGTTCGCCGGCACACGCGACATTGTCGCCCGCGACCCAAAACTGCACTGCCGCTGGCACCACATTATCGACTCACACAATACCTTTGCACCCGATGAGGGGCTCTTCACAGACCTGCCCAACGGCGACAGTCTCGAGACGGGAAGCATGGCGTGCACAGAAAGGGGTGGTGCCGTGACAGACTATGAAGAAGTGTGGCGGGCGTTGCCAACGGAGGGCCTGCGGGCATGGATATTGAAGAGACAAGATGCCGAGACGAGCAATATTTTCTTTTTGGGGCGCGTTGGCAGCGAGTATTTTGCCATGGTGCAGAAGGAAGGTGGAGGACCGTTGACTGTTCAGCGAGAAGTTTTGGAGGGAAACAAATGGGTGGTCAAGTACCGATCAGGAGATGCAACTCTACCGTCATTGACGAAGGAAGGGCTGTCTGCACTTTCAAATGAGGCGACATGGGAGGAGGGGGACGAGGTCGATATTCTGGGTGAAGTGTACACAGTCTGTGCAACAGAGGCGAGTTCATGACGAGCAATCCTAGAGCAATCTAATGTTACTGTATATAGCTACATATAATCTAATACTACTTCTCACTCACAACTGCCACTCAATGACTGGGATATCCTTCTCGCACGGCCGGCCAATCGACACTCTTCCTTGACCGGTCGTCAATTCCATCAGGATCGTGCACAGCGTCACCATCCGCTCCATGCCCACAGCACCAGGAGGACGACTGCGGCAGATGGCGTACGGTGCACCTTCCAGGTCAGAGAGGCGGTTGCGCAGTGATTCGAAGGAGACCGGCTCCTTGTTGGCAGCATCCTCTTTTGTCAATTTCTGCATCCGTGCCAGACGGGCAAAAGAGTTGTCTGCCGGGTGGTCCACCAGTCGGGCAGGCCGACCACCAGCCGCTGTACCGTACAGATGGTTGGTATGGGCGACGAAACCGGGACCATTGCCACCTTCTGTCGTTGCACCAATCCGAGCATGGCCGTACGGCGAGCACTCCATATCGGCATGTTTGCCTGACTTGTCGGCGAGCATCAGGTTGATGCAGCTGGCCACGCTGAACTCGTCCAGAATCGCAAGGGCATCATCAAACGAAGTGGCATACTGCAACAGCCGCCGCGACATGACGTGCACAGGCAAGTGACGGTCCTCCGTGCCCTGTGCGCCGGACCGGATGGCATTCATGCACAAACCAAACCCTGCACTGTTCATCCCAATCTTGCCCACGATGCCGGCCTCGCCCAAAAACACGAGGCGGTCAACGCCGTCCTCGGGCGTGATATCAAAAGACACCATACCCTCGTGCAGCTCTTCCAGCCAGTCCCAGTTTTGGGCCAGAAAGACCTTTGTCTTGGCGTCATCCTCACCAGTAGGCGTTGTCACCTGCGACAACGACGTACACCCATCCGTGTAGTTGGTCAGCGCAATCTCGCTGCGCACATTGAGTGTCAACACGTCGTCGCGTGTCAGTCCACCGCCACCGACAGCGCTGGCATGGCTGACACCGTCGGCAATGCCTTGCATTTCTTCCAAGATGGCAGGGTAGATGCGCTGCAGACGACCCGCAAACTGGTCGACAGCACGAGTGCGCGCTTCTGCCCAAGTAATACCCACCGTCTCGTCGAAAAAGGCAGTGTAGGTTGCCACATTTTTGTGCACTTGAGCGGCGACGGCCGTGCCGTGAGCGAGGCCGATCTGGTACGGCGTTCCCGTGCAGCGGACGGTCTTGACATTGAGAGGAGGAGACATGGTGCGGAGAGAGAGTGTCGAAAGATTTTTGAGTGAAATATTTTTGTTGAAAGGATTATGAGGAGAGATGTGAAAACATTGATCAGGCTGTCTCTACTTTCAATATGTACACCTACGTATTCAAGAACGGACCAATACAAAAACATCGGCACTTATATCTGAACAGTGACGGGCCAAGACCGGCAAACACTATCCAAGCTCGCGTAAATCCGTCTTCTTGGAGAAGCAATAAGCCTCCCGAGGCCGACAATAGCAGAGTATCCCACTCACGTGTAAGTTGATAAAACTCGTGTTGGTAATCAAATTTGAGCATATGTGGTTGCATATCCAGAAAACCATATTCACAATAGGCATCGTTACTGTGATCACATACTCGTAAACAAACGAAAGAAACAGGAAATGAATGCACAAACTTCCATATCAAAGATCTGGTTTTCTGTAATTAAAAAAATCACTGAATTGTGATCGAAAACTGAGCTGAAGGGATTGCTAATATTTATTTTGCAAGGTAAACTCATTGGATGCTGCCTTACGGTTTACTCTACAGAGAGTTCAAGAACTCCAGCACCACTTTCTGGAATTTGACGGGCTCATCAGCCGCCGGGTTGTGCCCGCTCTCTTCAAAGATGACCAACTGCCCGTTTTTGTACCTCGCGCACAATCTCCTCGCTGAACGCCACAGGCGTCACAATATCGTGCCGGCCGACCATAATGAGGGCCGGCGCCTGGATCTCGTGCAGTCGGTCCCGTACATAAAACTGCGGCATGTTCTGGCTAAAGGCCCAGTTTTGCGCCGCCGAGTTGTACAGTGGCTTCTCGCTGCCGTCGCCTTCGAGTGGGGCAGGGGCGGCCTTGTTGGCCGGCAGTGCAATACGGCCCTGTTCTCTGTCGTGCTTGGCAACCAGCTCGTCGGGCGGCGCGTACACTGACAGAATTTCGCCGATGCTGGCCTCAAAGTCGGCATCGTTTTGTAGGCGGCCGGACCACAGCCGGATCTGGCGCTCCACATCGACTTTACCGGCCACGCGCGGAGACGTCACAACACGCGCAAGAGCACCCATCGGTGCCGCTCGGCCATCGGTCCATGTATCGCGAATCACCAAGGCACGGAGTCTGTCGCCGTGGGCGAGAGCGTAGTCTAGCGCAACGAAGCCACCGTAAGAGTGGCCAGCGAGAACAAACGTCTCGGCGCCACCGGCCCATTCTCTCAATGCTTCAATGTCGCGGATCCAGCGTGCATGCGTGTACGGCGGCGTCTGGTCGGAGGCGCCACTGCCGCGGGCATCGTAGGCAATCACACGGTAGTGCGGTGCGAGAAACGAAAAAGTGGCCTCGGAGTCACGGTGGGAAATGAGACCGGGCGCGCCATGCAAAGCAATGAGGAGCGGCTTGACTGTGTTGGTAATGGGTCCACCCAGGACCTTGACAAACAGCCGGGCACCGTCGTCCATTGGGACCATGGTTGTGGTTGTGGTGGTGGAAGTCATTGTGATGATTGCGTGTGGGATCGTTTGAGATGTTGTTTGCTGCGTTTTAAGTTGATATTGTTTGATTGTTGGGAAGCTTCATGATGGGCCCATGCTTCTCTTGCATGTTTAAATACAGATGTTGTGTTAAGCTATGTGTGGCAAGCACATTCGTGATGGATCTTGGTCTCGCGAAAGATCTTGGATGCTGGAGCAGATGACAAATGAGATGGAAAAAGAAGGAGGGGGAAAAATGAAGAGAAAAAAAAGAAGAAGAAAAAAAAAGAGAAAAAAGGGTAGATACTTCTCTCTTTGCAAATGACCAAACAGCAAAGTACTGAAGTCGGTGGCCGACCTTGGAAGATTACCAACTGTTGTCCGTCTACTTTGCCAAAGTCAACGTCCTCGACCGCAATGTGTACGTAATATGCTCGTGTTTGTCATGATGGAGGGGACTGTCATGGAGTCGGCAAGTGAATATGGCAGGAAGAAAGAGAAGGCGATGTCGATTGTCTCGCTTATCTGCGTCGATGTTGGGGATTGCCTAGTGTGGAAGGCACGGCGCTAGGTTAAGTGCGCTGTGGGAGGGAATGAGCACCCAGCATACATCAAAACCGGGGAAGGTGGAGACCGGACATTGGCGGCCGCACCTTCTTTGTTGTCGCTGAACCCCGACTTCCTTCCTTTTCTCAACTCCAACTTTTGTCAGCAGCAAACAAGTCGGCAAACCACATCGACAGACTCGTCGTTCCACGGGCACCACACCCTCTAATATGCATCCCCTCTCCACATGGACATGACCGAGTCGACGCTGGCCCTGTCCTCGCTTGCCTCCGGCACTGTCGACCACCACCACCACCACCTCCTCCTCTCACAATGACCGCCCACAGGTCTGCACCCGCTGCCGCAAAAGGCGTATCCGCGTACGTTTTTTTGTCCCCTTGTCCTCGCTCCGCTCGCAGACAGCTACTAACTCAGGCGCTTCCACGCGCTCGCTCTACGTCTAGTGCGATCTCCAACTCCCCGCCTGCAAAAACTGCCGCCTCGCCGACGTCGAGTGCTTCTTCTGGGACAATGCCTTGGGCCAAGAGGTGCCCTGCAGCTACCTGTACTCGCTGCGTCAGCGTGTGGCCGGCCTGAAGCGTGACCTGGAGGCTGTCAAGGCGCGGCAGCAACAAAGGTCATCCACAGCGTCAGGCTCAGTGTCCACCATCTCGCCGTCCACGCTCGACTTAGAGGGTGCTGCCCTGTCCGCCCTGGCGGACCTTTCGCAGGGGCTGCAGTGTCGAGGGGCATGGTCACCTTCTGTTCGTCAGAAAGAAGCAGAGGCAGAGAGGGCCGGGGACTACCATTTGCGGCGAGTAACGCCGCTTGTGGCTGACGGCAATGACGTTGGTGATGATGGAACTCCGTCGACCATCCCCTCACAGACAACGTACCTCGGACCAGGCAGTGCTGCCCGCTTAGCGGAGACGACGCTGCATGCTGCCGTCGACTGGCACGCGGCCAAAGGTGTTCCGTTGCCGCCGTCACTGCAGGAACGTGATACGGTAGATGACGCTCTCCAAAGTGTTCCCTTGTCATTGTCTTCCCACACGAGAAAGGGAATGCTGGGAGCAGGAACGTCGACAACTAACTCGCCGCCACCACTCACCATCCTCCACGACCCTCGAAAAGAAGCTGAACTGCACACCCTCGTCCCCCTCGCTACTCAGCGAGCCCTTCTTGAACACTATTCGGCTGTCTGTGGTGTCACCTCGCCATGTTATGACAGCCTGCTGCCCGCCGAGCAAGAAGCTGCTCTGCTCCAGCGTGCCGGTAGTGGCAGTGATAATCCGCTCAAATGGGCCAGTGCAAACCGTGGCACGGCAGGTGCCTATGCCACAACCGTCGTCTTTGCTGTGGCGACGGCCTTGGCTGCCAGAGACCTCAAGATTGGTGGTGACGGTGGCCGTATGGCAGCCCTGGCTTCACGGTTCCGAGATGACGTGCAAGCCCTGGTTGGCGTCGAGGCCATGAAAGGACCACAGGACAACACGGACAGTGAACATCCTCTTAACAGCCTCGAGAGGACGCGCTGGACAGCTACAGCGCTGGCCACACTGGTCTTGTGTGAGATGATCCAGCCTGCCACTGGCCAGATGTGGGATTTGCTGGGCGCTGCTATCAGCGTCCTGAATGACCTAAGAGAAGGATACTATTTGAGGCACCGTGCACCAGAAACGGATGCCGACTTTGTGCGGTTGGAACGGACGGTGCTGCGCATGGAGGCTCGCACATCACTTCACTTTCGACGGCCGTCGCCATTCTGTGACCGCTATCTTTTTGGACCGGCCAGCTTTAGTGGTGCGAGCAATGACATCGAGTGGCAGCAGCTGCTGGCAACGTCTTTTACGCCGGCATCGTCCGTTGTGGTTGATGATCTTGTCGTATTGCGGAGTGTTCTTCTGATTAGACAACAATTAGAGTTGAGACAACCGCCACCAGAGCACGTCCTCGAGAGCTTTTTACCAGTTCCTCTCCAGGTTCTTGAGGTGCCACCTCTGACTCGCGCAAGGCTGGCTGACACGACATCACCCTTGATGTCCGTCCAGTCTGCAACTCTCTACATCGCTTTGTACCCTGCTGGCATTTCTCCAAACGCCATATTGAAGGGAGACACGGTATCGCCTCCATCTCGCCTGTTTCATCTCTCTGCTGCAGCAGCTTGTGTTCTTCTCAACGAGTTCACCCGCCAAAATCCTCGACACAGAATCGTCAGTCTGTGGATGTCTGCTGAACGCATCATTGAAGCGGGCATCGTCTGGGTTCTCTATGTGCTGGCTCAACAACAACATCAACCACTGGATGTCGGTATAGCCATGCGGCCAATCCTACAAGTCTCGGCGCTACTGTCGTCGTTTGCTTCCCGGTGGAGAACAGGCACAGCACATGTTGAAGCATGGGAAACGCTTGTTGAGCTGATGTGGGGAATACTTGGTTGAGAAACTCTATCTAGAAATCTACTCTATCTATTTCTTCTCCGTCACACGAATGACATAATGGCCATCTTCCTGAACAAGTTCAATAGCTGCACCATACGCTTGCGACATGCTCCGCACACGCGCCACCAATACATTGGCATCTTCTTCTGTGGCATAGATGGGTTCACCATCTGCCTCCACGGTCACCGGGATCATGACACAACTGGTGAGGCTCAACTTATCGCCTCCCTTTGTGTCAGCCCACTCCAGCCGTGCCAGTGACCCAATGTTCGACAGCGTCTTTTGCAGACTCACCCACTCGTACGGCGGGTACGTCCTGAACGTCTCGTCGGGCGTCACAATGTCATTGCTGAAAATAAAATTGCCCAGACTGTAAAAGATGGGTGCCCCCGGTAGAATTCAACACCTTGCACGACATGTGGGTGGTGCCCGACAATGACGGACGCGCCGGCGTCCACCATGGCCTTGGCCAAGGGGCGCTGGTACTGTGCAATCTCGTCCTGCGTTGCCGCCACCCAACCGTACGGCACACCCCAGTGGATTCCAACGACGACGGCCGAGACACCGGGATGGGCGGCTGCCTTCTTGATGGTGTCCAGCAAGACAGCCTCGTCGGCGGCGTACGTCTGCGTCTCCACAAACGGCGCCATCCCGGGCGACTCGTCCATTGACACAGTGTCCACCACGTACTTGGTAAAGACGCGCACGCCTGCCAGGCCAGGCCGCGACCGACCGGCACCGCTGCCGTTCGGTAGAGTGGTGGTGACACCGATGAAGGCGACACCCTTCTTTACGACAGGCTCGAACGCTTCCACCACATTCTCTCCGCCGCCGACATGGGCAATACCAACGCCATCCAGTGCACTGAGTGTCGTCCGCAATCCACCGACACCATAGTCCATGCCGTGGTTGTTGGCGACCGTCACCACATCGAGTCCCAGCTCTTGGAGAACAGTGGCATGGCAGGGTCGGTGTGCAGAGCAATCAGTTTCTCGGCTCCATAGGTGTCCTTGTTGTCAACATTGAGAGGGGACGCAAACGGCATCTCCAGGTTGACAAAGTTGGTGTCGGCCGTGTGCAGTTCCTTGTAGACTGGATTGCTGCCAACAGACCGGTGCAGCGGGCCGTTGATGACGACGTCGCCGCCGACGACGACAGAGAGAGGCATTACTGAAGTAGTTGGGATGAAAATAATATGGTGGTTGGAAAATTGTTGGTTTCGTAGTTAGCGTAGTCAAGAATTGAATCCAACCATATTTACTGGTTTGCCTTTGTCCTTGTATTATCATGATTATTATTAACAAGATTGTTGAAAGACGTTGACTCTACGAGCAATCCTGAGAAACTTCCTCGGTATTGACAGCCACGGCGATGAGCGAGATCATGTCTGAGGACAGATTGTGAGCCGGGTCACGGCTGCTCGGCTTCACAATAATACGACACAGTATTACGAAGGTTCCCCTCAAAATACTAAGTAAAAAAAATCAATTTTCGGATGCAATCCGTGCCAGTGGGTGGACACTGGTGGTGCGGGTTTACGCGCGCGTCAGAGTGGTGCAACTAGGGATGGGAGCCGATGCAACCAACACTCACGACTAGCACCGTGAAACGTGAGGGGAACTGCAGAAGCTCATCAACAGCTTCGGCAAATGAAATGAGCTGCACAGCATGAGCTTTACTCTGGGGAAAAGCTCGTTCTCTTGCAAGAAGGGTAGGTTGAGTGTCCGAGGTAAAGACACACAAGGTAAGATGCGGAGTGAAAGAAGCTTTCAAATAAAGAAAACAGAACTTGGATTAGAAAGCGACTCATCTGATGTTCAACAAATATCAACAATAAATACGTCTTCGTTTTATTGAGTTTTTTTTTCATTCAAACTGTCTCACACATTATTTACAACAACAGCAAAACACAGTATAACCTCAACTACCCCTTACAGCTCGCCACTTCCACCGCCACCATGTCCGCCCACTACACCGTCCACACGTCCACCCTCTTCGATCCCAAGAAGAAGCAGTTTGTGTCGGACGTGTCCATCACCGTCGACCCTGTGTCAGGCAACATTATCAAAGTCGAACAGCGTGTTCCCGGCTCCCTGGGGGATGTTGTCCCGGAGGGCGATGTCGACCTCCGCGGCAAAGTGGCCATGCCCGGTTTGGTCGACGCCCACGCCCACATTTTCTTGCACAGCTACGACGAACGGCCCTCGCTTAACCAGAAACGCGACGAAAGCAATGCCGAGCGCATCCTGAGAGCGGCCCAGCACTGCCGCACTGCGCTGTTGGCCGGCTACACGACCTACCGCGACCTCAGCTCCGAGTCCATGGGCGAGGCCGATGCCCAGATCAGGGATTGTGTCAACCGCGGCCTCATTCCGGGTCCACGCCTCTTTGTCGCCACGCGCGCTCTGGCCAGCACCGGCTCCTACGAGTTGAGAACCGAAAACCATGCCAACGGTGTCTGCTACCCGCGCGGCGGTGAAGCTGTCGACGGTGTTGACGAGGCACGCAAAGCCGTCCGGCGTCGTCTGGCGGCCGGTGCCGATGTCATCAAGTTTTTCGCCGACTATCGCAGACGCATCATGCGGTACCCGCCCGCACAGCAGCACCCCTATGTGGTCAGTGCGACCCACCCGCCGGCCGACCCGAACCCGGACATTGTGGTCTTTGCACAGGAAGAAATGGACGCCATTGTGCGGGAGGCGACGCTCGGCCGAGCGCCGGTGGCCTGCCATGTGGGCACCATTGAAGGTGCGCAAATGGCCGTTGCGGCGGGTGTGCACACCATTGAGCACGCTTATTATGCCGACGAGGCCCTCTTTAAGCAAATGATTGCCAAGGGATGTATGTTCGTGCCAACGCTGGCCGTCTGTGAACGCCTGCATGCCAAACGCTTTTCCGAGATTCTTGCGCAGACCAAGCTGGCGTACAGTTTGGGTGTCCGCCTGGCTGTTGGCGGCGACACCGGCACGTACCCGCACGGCCAAAATGCCCGTGAAATTGAGTTGATGATTGAGGGTTGCGGTATTCCTCTGGAAGACGTGCTGGAGGCGTGCACGGTCGGCGGCTGGGAAGCCTGTGGCGGTGACTTGTGCGGCGTGCCCTTTGGGTGGCTGGCCGAGGGGGTCAGAGCGGACCTGATTGCGTTGCCGACCGATCCCCGCGAAGACACCAAGGCCTTCCGCCGTGTGGACTTTGTCATGAAGGATGGCGTTGTGTGGAAGAAGGATGGCAAGGGTGTCAACATGTACAAGGATGACCATACATGGGTGGGCTGTTAAATACTACATTTACGGAAAGAAAGAAATAAGGCACAATATACTGGAAAGAAAGTGTGGGTTCATAGAGTTTTATTCAATTTCAAAAATCAACGAAGTAAGGAAACCAACGCGAAGTTACTACTTTTACGCCCGCTTGGGCAACCACGTGTTTAACGTGTCCATGGAAACACGAAGTGAGCACTGGCTCACTTCTTCTTTGACTGGCAGGTCACGCACTGGCTCTGGGATTGGGAGCCGGAAAGGATGGTGCCACACCCAGGGCACTTCCAGGTCCCGTTGGCCTGGGCCTGGTCGACAAAGGTGGTGGAGATTTCCTTGTACTGCATCTTGAAGTTTGGTCGAAAAAGGGTGAAGTTTTTGGATGCTTGTTAGTGTTTCTTTAGCAAAGTGTTGAGCTGGAGTCTTGGTGATTTGGTTGTTTGCTTGTATTGAGAAAGGATAGAGAATAAAAAGTCAAATCGGCAAGAAAGGAGAAGAAAAGGCGTCCTTTTATACTTTTTCTAAACGGCGATGAAGCCAAAGTAATCTCCTAGTCAAGGCCTTACGATTTGATGCTGGTATACCACAGTTAGATCACGAATGCGTCAAGTCATGGCATTGAGGTAGTACAAATGGCGTACAAACAGGAAGTCACCACAATGCAGCACAAAATGAAGCAAGCAAAGATGTCCAATGCCAGTTCACTTATGGTATCAAGTGTGCACATGCAGGCCATCCTACAGCCTTGGCATCGACTCCCTTTTCGTTTTCTCTAAGACAAAATTGCTTTCATGGCGTCGGTGTCGGCTTTGGTGGGGCCCAGGTCGATCTTGGGACGCCCTTGATGGTAATGAGTTCAGTGTCGAAAACTGCACTGTTAGTGATGATAAAACATGAAGAAGGTGTACGAGAAGTGACCTACCCAACGTTGAGTTCCCTGGAATGGGGCCGACCGCGTCCAGGCCATAGCCGTACTCGGGCGGGATCGTGAGTTTCCTGTTGGTCAGCAGTGATCTCACAGTATTTTCTATTTTTTAAATAAATAGTTTCAAAATCGCGTGAACTCACCTCTTCTCGCCAACACACATGTCCGTGAGTCCCATGTCCCAGCCTTGAATCACTTCGCCAGCACCCAGTGTGAAGGTAAACGTCTCGCCAGGGGCGGCTGTCCGTTAGCAGTGATCTAAAGCAGAATAAGAATCATTGCAGCGACCTACTCGACTCAACCTTTGTCCCATCCAGCAGACTGAGGGCATAGGTCATGGAGATGACATCGTCTTTGCGTGTTTTGCGATCGCACGTCACTTTGTGCGTGACTTCAATGGTGATGCCGTCGTTGGCGGTGGCGATCGAGGTGGCGGCAGCCCACGCTGTCGAAACCGATGACAAGGTGAGCAGGAAGGCGCTGAACTTCATGATGGCAATTGCTTTACAAATATAGAAGCCCAAAATATCGTAAAAGACCAAGTTAGTGAGCTACCAAAGAGAAAAAGAAGAAGAAGGTTAGAAAAATTTCCGCAACTCGAACCAATCCGTCCAGATCCTATGCTTCATCTCACCTGGCTGCTGCATGGCTATTTGCAGCGGCTGGATACCGTCCGGTCTAGACAAGGCCACTTTAGGAAATAACTCTATCTCATTACCCGTTGCAACTCGTGCTGCCGCCTCGAATTGTGTGCATGCAGAAATGGAATGCAAGGAAATATAAATAGACATAATGGCACAGAAAGATGGGATGAAAATTGTGGATAGCAGCACAACCATAAATTCGGACGATTTTCAATTCATCCACCAAGCATTTTGGTGACTTGGAAGTTCTTTTTTGTGCCAGACTTCCCCGTCGTTTGGGTCCATCTTGTCTTGTCTTGTTGTCACACAAGAAACGGCAAACGGCATCCAACAAGCAAACAAGCAAACAAGCAAACGGACAACCACAGCTACAGGACCCCAAAGACAAGACAAGTGCAAACGGGCGACGTGGCGGTCGATCAAACAATACTACCCAGAAAACTAGGTACATAAAGACGACTGGAAAGAATTTCTTCTTCATTTTTCAGATGTTGTATTCTCTCTTTCTTTCTCTTCTCTATTTTCTGGCATTTCAGTCCAAATATGGCAACCCCTTCTCTCTTTCCTCCGCAAGTTTTTTCTTCCCCATGATTCACTTCATTTCACTCTTCTTCTTTTTTTATTCAATTTCCTTTTCAGGTGAATTTTGTGTATTCAACTTTATTTTTCTCTTCGTTCATTTTGCGTCGCGAATTCACCAAACTGTAAAACAGCTATGTTGAGTCATGTGACTGGGCCCTCTCTTTGCCAGACTTAATAAACTGTCTTTAGCGAGAAATCTCCCACAATTCTAACTGTAAAAGGCACAGTGCCAGAGTGGTTAATGGGTGAGACTTGAATTTCCCACAATTCAATCCTATCTCATGGCTTCGGCCGCGCATGTTCGAACCATGCCTGTGTCGTTTCTTTTTTGATTTTTTTTGCAAGTTTTCTGTGATCAGAAATGAGGCCTTAGAGTGAGCAGTATTTCTTTTTGTACGTAGAAACTGCATCTTGATTTTTTACCCGTCCAAAATCAGCACATACAACCCAAGTGAACAGCATCTTCATCTCTGGCGAGATCGCTGTATTCTTGGTGAATGTTGCACTAACTTTCCCGTATAAGTGCCAAAAATGGAAAAGAAATACAACGACACATCGAAAGACATACTCTCATCTCATGTCCTTATTCTATCGCCCCATCCGCCTTTTATCTCATGCTCTCTTCATCCTATACATTTTCCCATCCCATATCCTCTTTCTTCCCAGGCTCTTAATGTTTTCTTTAGACTTAGTATTAGAGTCAGAAAGGAGAATCATATAAGGGTAGAAAAGGAACGACCGTGGCTAAACTAGTTTATTGTCTCTGAAAGAAAAGACAAGGTCAAGTAAATAAACGAACGCCACCCAAACGGTTAAACTCCAAAATTCGGCCGGCGTGTCCCCGCTTCCCCATATTCGACAGCAATAATAACGAAGACAGCATGTCGGGTAATATGGGCACGGAACATAACAAAAAACAACGAAAGAAAACGATGATACTATTTCTGGAATTGCCTGGCAGTTGGACACGATCTGCCGGTGATGGTGCCCCCCAGCTCAATGGAGCTATTGTCTATTACACGACTCGTCTGCCATTTTGCCATACTAGCCGTCTCTCATTAAAGCTCTTTTCTCCTCACACCTCACACATACCATTGGCACTTTTCTGTCCCTCCCCTTGTCTGCCTCCATTCTTTCTCTTCTCCTTTTCTCCCTTTTTTCCCCTCAATCATCACCAACATTGTCCAGACGCCAATCCACAGTTTCCACTCCTCATACTCACAATGATCGCCTCTTCCTTTGTCGCCCTCGTGCTGGCCTCGGCCGCCACGACGGGCCTTGCTGCTCCTGCCGACGTCCCTGCTGGCTACAAGACTGTCTACATCACCTCGGACGTCAACGCCAAGTTTGTCGTCCAGCCGAAGGCCGCCAAAGCCGGGTCGGCCGTCGTCGTCCAGACACTGACCAGCAAGCCCGAGCAGCAGTGGTATGTCAAGGACGGTGCGGGCGCGGGCACGAGCAAGATTCAGCTGGCGGGGACGACGCTGTGCTTGGATGCAGGTGCGAAGAGTAAGTTTCATCGCCGACCACCGCCGCGGAGCGGTGGTGACAGCTCCCCACAACTCTCCCCCACCCGGCTGACGCCACCGCGTATGATTTGACCTGCTAACAAGGGGATGCAGCCAACTGGAAAGACATGGCCAACCTGGTCATCAACGACTGTGCCGACACGGCCGACGGCCAGAACTGGACATCAAGGCCGACGGGCGCATTGCCGTCGCGGCCTCGAGCCCACAGGAGTGCATCGACCTGCAGTACATGCGCGCGACGGCCAACAATCCTGTGGGCCTGTACGCGTGCGCGGGCCTGAACAATGCGGGCGCGGGCGACAAGGGCATCAACTGGCCGCTGGTTGCTGCGACATAAAAGAGAAGCAAGGAAAGTTAGCCCAGATGATCAGTCGATCAGTTGAATTGTGGTGGAATTGAGACGGATGGACTGATTCTTGGAGGAACCAGAAGACGGAAGACGTGCCTCTCTGTTGTATCAAAGCCGAGAAAAAAGTAATGGCAAGACAAGAATAAAACCAGAACCTCTCTCTACTGGGGAAAGCTTACATTGACCGATATTTTTTGTTGATTGTCCTTCTTCCTACCTGTGCACGTCGGCCAGTCTGGACCGGTTGTCGTCACAGACCCGCACATACTCAAGCAAAAGCCGTCATATGTAGAGCATCATGTCCTCCGGCCCGCAGCCACTTCTCGGCCCAAAAAGGCCCAATCATGGCAATTTTTTGGCTTTGTTATCGTAGCCCTGGCGCTCGCTAGTTCGAGGCCTGGAGAAGTAGTCTAGGAGGCTGTAAATATCTATTTGTTTCGATATTTTTCGGTGGTAGTAGACCTTTTTAGACGTCAATCCTGCTTTGAAGTGACTGTTTCTGACGTAACCAGACGACGGACAGTTCCAACAGTTATTTCATCTTACCGCCTCCGCCATTGTTGTTTTTTGAAACAGTATTTATTGGGACTAAAGTTGCAGAGATCCTACAGGTAGTAAGGTAATCAAGGATACAGTGAGTAGTAAAGTCGACGGGTAAGAAAATTGAGACGAAACAGAAGTAAAAATAAAGAAGGCTCCACTGGCCGTTCGCACGATCCGGCACAGGAAGGAAAGAGTTGCCGGCACCAGGCATCACGGTCGGTCTTTCCCGCTGAGGAGGACAGCCTCCGGAAAGGAAGGGGCTTCCATCTCTTGTCTAAAGGAGGCAAGACCGTGCCTGCGTTTGTTGTCAAAGGAGAAAACATCGTAAATCTCCTCAGAAATGATCCAAGATACTCTCACCCAATTGTGAGAATATTTGAAGCAAAGTACTCCGTAGCTATTTTGAATATCGTCGACCGGTGATGGTTGCCTTGAGGTTGTTTATGAACATAGGCATTGTCACCAGCTGCGGTAGATACTGCCTGCACTTACACAGTATTAGTGGAGTTACAGGCAGCCACCCCACCAATGACTAATCGCCGCATCATTTTGGTTGGCCAGTCGCACCTTCTGTCCTTGCATCCAGACGCGACGCGACGAGCCCGCCTTAATGGCCGGGAACAGAAAACGACCAAAAAATACATCAAGACTCCAAATCGACCAAAACGCACCAAAAACGACTTGACGAGACTTGACGATCGACGACTACGAGAACACCCAAACGACATACGACGAACTGCACACGACACTCGAGACCACGATACACCTCCCTCGCCGTTCACAACACCCTCCTTTTATCTGCCGCCGTCCCATGTCTCGCCCTGCCAGCCGGCGGTCCTGTCCATGGAATCTGCGCCGTTTACAGGCGTCGTCCTCTGCTGCACCAGCATTCCCGTCGACCTGAGGGTAAATCCATGCAGATGCGTGAATCCAAAGCGTTTTGATCTGTCCTAACACTAACATCGCCCTCCCCTTTCTCTCCAGACCGACCTCGCCAACAAGGTCACCGAGCTCGGCGGCATCCACAAAAAACGACCTGACCCACGAAGTCACGCATCTGATCGTCGGCGACTACAACACCCCAAGTACCGCCATGTCGCCCGCGACCGCCCGGATATCAAGGCCATGTGTGCCGGCTGGGTCGACGCCGTGAGAGACCCCTGGACACGCGACGCACCCATCGACTTTCCCGCTCTTGAGGCCGCCTGGCGGCTGAAGACGTTTGAAGTGCACGGCGGCCTGCCTGGCGTCGACGACGACGAGCCCGAAGACGGTGCCACTAATGAGAATGGAGGAGAACAAAGAGAACAGAATGGTGACGGGCCGGGCGAGGGCGGATCGTTGTCCAAACGCGGCCGGCTGTTGTGCTCCGTGACGGGCTTCGAGGAAGAGGACCGGCAGGCCGTCATTGCCCTCATTGTCAACAACGGCGGCGTGTACAGCGGGGATCTGACGCGTGCTGTGACACATTTGATTGTCAACAAGCCCGAGGGCAAGAAATACAACGCGGCCCTGCACTGGAACATCCGGACAGTGGCCATTGAGTGGCTGCACGACAGCGTGTCGCGCGGCATGATTTTGGACGAGACCAAATACGATCCACGACTTCCACCACACGAACGTGGCAAAGATGCCTGGGTGCGCAACCACGCCGAGCGGACAGCATCCATTCTCGGAAAGCGCCTGCGGGATGCTGCTGCAGCAGCGGCGGCCGAAAAAGCAAAGCGGCCAACGGAAACTGCGCAAGACGACGAGCCAAAAGCTGTCCGTACAGCGTGACGACCTCTGGGGCGATATTTTGGGGAAGCCAGCACAACCATCACCCGCCCCTGAACCCGCAGCAGCAGCGCCCGAAGCAGCAGCGACGGTATCAAGGAAAAGCAACACCCCAGCGCCCGAGTCCTCTAAACCGATAAACGGTGCTGCTGCCGAAGCACAAAAGCCAGCACAAAGAGCATCAGCACCGCCAGCCGATACACCAGATGGCGGGGTGCTCTCTACATCCATATTTTGCATCCACGGCTTCAGCCAAGAACGAACAGACGTTTTGGCCGGCGCTGTGGCGACCATGGGCGGTTCCATTGCCACCTCTCTTGAACAAATGGCCATATTAGCAACAAGGCGGCCAGGAGCACCACCACTCTATCAGCACGTCATTGTGCCGCAAGAGGAGCGTCCCGAGCTACATCCAGCCGTGGCCGATAATGTTCTCCTCGTCACAGAATTCTTTATTGAGCGGTGCCTGCACAAGAAGCAGTATGCAATCAGCGGCGGGCCGTCGATAACGCTAGCACAACAGCCCAGCCCGGGTACCATTGGCCGCCCTTTTCCTGTGTTCCCCATTCCGGGCTTCGATGCTCTGTCCGTCTGCTCGTCGGGCTTCACGGGTGTCGACCTCAACCAAATTGACAAGACGGTCCGCCAGCTCGGCGCCAAGTACGAAGAGCGGTTCACGGCGCAGTGCTCCGTGCTTGTTGTGACATCACTGCCTGCCGTCCGCAAACAGAAGCTTGAGCTGGCCCTTTCGTGGAAGGTACCTGTTGTCGATGACAAATGGCTAAGTGCCTGCATTGCGTCAGGCACGCTGGTCCCGGTTGGCGCCTACCTCTTTCCGCAGCTGCGACAGAACCCGGGCAGTCTCAACGGCCCAGCGGTTCGGCCACCCACGGCTGCCAAACCATCAAACGATCTCGAACCGACCATGGCCCTTACTGTCCCGACTCTTGTTGTTGCTAGTCCACGAACACTACACGTAGCTGCTCAACAGAATGACGACAGCAAGGCAAAGAACAAAAACGCCAACGGCAAAGAGACGGACCTGGACCTGACTGCTCCTTATGAAACAGCGCCGTCACGTCAGGACGTCAACCCGCAAACATCGTCGGCCGCCGCTTCGGCCGTACAACGGCCACATGTCAACAACCCCTTCCGCGACGACTCTGAATCCCCTCCATCCCAGCGACCTTCCAGTGTTGCGGTACCACCCGAACCAGTCCCAGCACCACCACAACTCCAGCAACAACAGCCAAAGCCCCGGCAGCCATTTAACCGTGTACTCAGCGAAATTGCTGACTCGGCCGCGGGCGATTCTTCCGACGGCCTCGTCGATAGTGACGATGGAGGAGGCGCCAGTGGAAGCACCAAGGTTTCGCCGCTCAAACAGCTGCGTCAGCAACGACTACAGCAGCAGCAGCAGCAACAACAACAATCAAAACCATTGAAGTCTGCATCTACATCTAGTACAATGAAGCGCAGCTCAACCACCACTGCCGCACCGACAACGACAACGCCAACTACATCGACAACGACAGCCTCTACTGCAAAGCCCATCCAGCGGCCCGTGCTCAGCCGCGTGCTCAGCGACGTGCTCAACGACGGCCTCAGTCACCACCATAAACCGGCCATCCCCATTGGCATCTCCATTGGCGACCTCATGAAGGACACGGGCGCGCCCGCCAAACCGCTGCCGGCTCTCCAGCAGCAGCAGCAGCCCAACCAACAAGCCCTACAACATCTGCAACAGCCGCATCAACAACAGCACCTACAAAAGAACTCGCCTTTTGGCCGTTCCCACAGCAGTGTGTCGGGCATGTCTGTGCCCGAGAATGACGGACCGGCGTCAAGTGCCGCTGCCTCTGCCGCTGCCGACACCTCGGACATGATGCCGCCCACGCAGATCCAGGTACAGTACCTCGATCCCGAGGCCGAGCGGATGCGCGAGCAGCTGATGCGCAAGATCCGGGGTGGTGCAGAGCCTACCGAGGCGGCATCGGAAAGAGGAGGGCCGGTGGGACTGGGCGACGAGAACGCTGCATTACGTGCAGGGACAGCGGAAGAGGCACTCGCCGAAGCACGGCATCATGTGCGGCGGAGCAGCCGTTTACGTTGAGGCAGGTCTCGATAATGTAGGCAACCAAAAAGTTGCTATTATTATTCTATTTTTTGAAATAATTTAGATTAAAACTCGATTCAAAGTGTCAGATATCAAGTGAGACGGCATTCAAACGTTTTCGTTAATAAAAATAACATGCTGGTTTGTTTTCACGTTCTGGCGATCGTACCTTCCTTGCCTGCTTGTATTGTGGTGACTGCATCTTGGTTGTACCTGCCGGGCGAGTCATATCTCGGCGTTATGCTCGTGCCAGCTCCTCGGCTGTTCCTGCCCTCGTTATGCTCATCTTGATGCCCCGGTGCGCCTTCCGTTGTGCCTATCATCGTACCTGCCTTTGCTGAGTGAAAATGTGTCTACCAGCCAGTCAAACCTACCTTCCCCATTCGCTCCTCCCATAAACAGCATGCCGCTGAGTCGTTCTTGCTGCCATATAGACCAACACAGCCTCTCCTTCCCGTTCGAGACTTCGTTTTGAGCCGCGCCTTGTGACATTGCCGACCTTTTTCTCCTTTACGGAGTTTCTGAGAGTGCGGAATTTCCATCCTTTCATCTTCGCCCAATTCGCGTCTCCAAAAACACAGACTAACAGCAAGCCATCCCATTTGGGTGACCGGCTCTACGGCAAATGTTTTGACTTCTTCCTCCTTCTTATGATTCGGTCTAGAGCCTCTAATTCCGAGAGGCTGGCTCCGCCCCGAGAAGCAGATGCTTTCGTCCAACGGAAAGAGCACAAGGGGGTGGGATGGCTTTCACTTCTGACCGAGCAAGGGAAACGACAATGCTGAATACAGCCCCAGAAATGGGAAGGTGAGAACGAAGAAACACATGCACCGAAGAAGAAAAGAAGCCAAAAGGAACAAGGGCGCAGGGAACAACGCTGCAACCCGCTGCACGCCGCTGCAGCAAAGCGCTCCAGCCCGCACTGGTCCGCTGCAGCCCGCAGTCCGCCTGCGATCCAGCCCCAAATGCACGTCACAGCTCAGGCGGGCAACGGCCAGACCCAGCGAATCAATGTGAGAATGTCCAGCAAGGGCGGAATCGTTCGCAGAAATATCGGCAGCTAAAGCACCGCGCGCATCAAAGACTGAGCGTTCGAGCAAGGGGCCCTGTATGGCTCCTTGGGGGCCCAGAACTATGCTGCTTCGCCCAGGCCGGGCCAGTCCAGGACTCGTCTGGGTCGTTCTGGTCCTCGAGAACGGCCAGTTTCAGAAGCTTCTTCGATCCTACCGTGCAGCATCATATCTCCCCGAAACCCCCCTCTCCAAGGCCAGACCTGCAGACCAACTGGAGAGACTCGTGGTGGCGCAGCCAGGTTTTGGGCTTCAAGTATTGGGCCAAGTACTTACTCCGTATTGGAGAGCTGGGCACGAAAACCACGAAAACAAGGTCCTGTGTTGACTCTGGAGAGATGAGGTGGCGAATACGCATCCAACCTCAGCCAAACGGAAGATTGGAACTCAGGCCTTAGGCTTGGCTGACCTGCAGCCCGCCTCTCAACATCAATATCGCCAAAGTTCCGTTCTGTAATTATATGCAGCTAACGGCGCACACGACGGGGATGACCACACCCTTTTTCTACAGCCGACAGGCAATACTCTGGTATTTCCACCACTTTCCCTCACCACAAACAGTGTTCATGACCAATCAGCCTCTGTAAACACTTGCTAACGCACCTCGCAGCACACACTCTCATTGGACAGCCCTGTCTCTCGAAACGAAATCGCAAAAAAAAAAAAAAAAAAAAAAAAGGGTGTCTTCTGCTCTGTATTAACACAGGGAAACGCCTCACGAACCAGTTGCCGGCGCTCGCACGCAAGACGTCACTACCAGGCCGAGCAGGCCCACCTGGCGTTGTGCACCACCACGAACACAAAGCCAACCGAACGTGAGAAAACTTACACCCAGACCCCTGTTCGTTGCACGTTTCCCCCGCTTCGCGCTCAAAGTTGCTGCCGTCACTCACTGGGAAGCCTTGGGGCCACTTGGACGCTAACGAGACACACGCCAAAATCAAAATCTCGTCCAGAACACTTTGCCAAGTCCTCCTAGAAGCCCTTCCCAGTGCCTCGCGAGGCAGAGCCTCATTCTCTGGTCACCAGACTCATCTTTGCAACCCGGACACTTCTCTAGTCTTTGTGCCTTTTAAGTCGGGGCCTGCAAATGTGTGTGCCCCCCCTCGGTTCTGTCGCTGTTATCAAGACAAGAGCACGGCAGTTGGCGACCGGACCGGCCCAGGAGAGGGGAAACATAATCCAAACAGAGTAGGGCTCGCTGGGTTGTGCTTCTTCCTCTTCTTCTAGCTGGTGGGGCTGCGAGGTCATATCTATGTCTTCATCGCTCGCTGCTACCCGCCGAGGCTGTCTTTGCTGTCTTGCTGCCCTGTCTCTCGGCGGCACGTTGGCACACCCCTCCTGCCCTCCTCCCGGGTAAACGCATGCAGCATCCAGCGGTTCCTTTTGCTTCTTTTTTTCAACACCGAAAGGCAAGAATTAGAAAAGGGGTTGGTAGTGGTCCCAGCCAGGCTTCCAACCAGTTGCAGTTGCAGTCAGTCGTCTCGCTCCAGTATCCGCTCTGGAATGGATTTAGGGAGATATTGCGGCAGGCTACGACGTACGGAAGGTATTACGACAAACACGAGCGTTTCGGCCTCCACTGTGCTGGTGACGCTGGCCTCGCTCCTTTGCGACGCTGCTATTACTACATCTTTTGGCGGGACATTGCTGTGACATCTGGCGTTTATTTGTCTCGTTTTTCTTGGATCAAATATTGCTCGACGCGCCGGAGTCGCACCCACGCTTTTTTCGACAGCCCTGGTATTGAAAACGACTCTATCGTCCCGCCTTGCTCATGCTCATCGCTCGCATTTTCTGTCCATATGTTCTCCAAATTCTGACGCTGTTTCATCTCTTTTCTGACATTCATTAAATCACCACATCACCACCGCCATATGCATCTCAACATTTTACGCCCAGCCTGGCCGACGCATTTTGCAGAGTACTTTCACTATCTATCACCTCGTACACTCATTTTCGCCTCGTCTTTTTGTCTCGCCTCGCCTCGACGGTCCAGTGATTTTCAGCGCCGTGCGCAACTCGACACAAAAGCCAAATAAATAGGATACAGAAACGACGTATGTCGTATCAGACAACGCAATAAACACAATAAATCCCACGGTCCACCCTGGCCGTCGCCCAAACCGAGACCGATCGTCACCCTCCACTGCCAAGTCTTGACGTTGTTTGTCGCCGCCACCCGCCATTAACATTAATCATCTTGTGTGTGTTTTTTTACTGTTTCTTTCTCCTTCCCTGCCTCGCCCACTCTTCAGTTCCGATCCGTGCTGTCATTTTTCTGTTCAATTTCATCTCATCCTTCCATCTCATTGGAACAAATCGCATTAGGCCGCCAGCCTGGTTGCAAAGACTCTTTGATCGGCCCTCTTTTTTTCACAGCCACACTCCCTGACTCCTCCTCGTGTACTGGACTTCTGGAGCACGGAGTCGTCGTGAGATATCTTTTTCTTGATTGCCAGCCTGCCTGAGCCTGCTTGCCCACCACCACCACACACACGTTTTCACAGCCCCGCAGCCCAGTGAGTCTATCGAGGCCCAGCTGAGAACAAGGCCCCCAGGCTCCCAAAGAACAAGCAAAGAAATTCCCAACACGTGTAACGTCACGACTCAAAACTCTCTACTCCGTATGGTCACGGCGATACTAGCCGATCTCGTTCGTCGTTGGGTTGGTACTACTGTTTCGGCCTGTTCTCTTGTCGTCTGAAAGGGACCCCGGATCCTTTTCCAGCTTTCCACCATCGAATCCTCGAACCCACCCCTTACCTCGCGTCGGTCGCACTTTGCTTGCTTCTCCGCGTCTGCCTTCTGCCTCCTGTCCTCTTTCCAGCTCCCCCTCCTCCTGTCGCCCGAGAGAAAACGCCCACCAAAACGCCCAGTTCACAAGCTGTCCGGTCTTTCTCTAGTCTACTGTGATCTGTGAGAGAGGCAGTATTTCTCAGCAAGGCCACCAACCTTGAGCCGAACACAGAGCCGCATCTCTTTATCTCTTAGTTCTCCTCCTTCCAGGACATGACGGCTGGCAGAACTAGCAACGCCGCTGCTGTCGAAGCCATAGATGCCCAAGCTAGGTCGCTCTATCGCCGCCTTCGCGACACTGGCCCGAGCCACGCTGGCCTTGCTCGAGCTACCCGATCCCTGCATGCTGTGCTTAAAGACCTCCGCACCGAAGCCCGCAACCAGGACAGTCTGCTCAACACCTCGTCGCCCATCTACTCTGCCGACGCCACGCGCGACCTGCTGCCCCTCCTCGACGAAAGTGATATAACTCTCAAAGAAGTCGCCGCTGCTTTTGATCTTGGAGGATCAAACAACAACAGTGCAAGCAGTCTAAGTGCCGATACGGACAGGGACGCCGTCGCCGCCAATACGAGTACCAAGGCATCCACTCTTTCGTCTAATATCGCCACCACTACTGCCGCTGCTACGTCTGCTATTTCTGTACACCACCTGCCTGGAGAAAAAGAAAATGTAAGCCCTGAAACTGAAACGGAAAACGACACTTTGTTTGCGCTTGCTCGCAGCAAAATCGAAGACCACACAACAAATTTTATTGCATTTCTCGACTCTGTCACTTTGCGCAACCCACCAGATTCAGAGACAACAGAAAAAACAACAGAAAAGCACTCGGCACCACCGTATCCACCACCCTATCGACCGCCCTCGATCTCGCCTATGCCGCCAGAGGACGAGGGTCTCGACACAATCAAAGACCGGGTCGACGCCATTGCGATTCGGCTGTCACAACAGGATTTAGTCGCGACGTCCCAGTTTGGCACGGCCTCTGTGGACGAGCTGTGGCAAGTTTTTTATAGCGAACTCATATACGAAGGGTTCTCCACTGAAGCTCTTTCATCCCATCAAGTAAGATCAAGTCCAAGTCGTCCAGCATCGACATCTTTCGTGACCTTTCACCCTTTCACGCTTTTACAACCTATTTATACCAAACCGGAAAACATGAATTAACACACGCAAAGGAGGTTCTTCGAGCATATATCCGTGACCTTAACTCAAAGGTTTCTTTCAGGGGGGCGGTGTTCTACCATCACAGCTCCCCGCCCAGGACACTCTGCAACTTCTTCCACCTTATATGGTGCCGGGCCCATCACCATCGACACCGTTGCAGCGACCGAGACTGGACGAGAGCAGTCCCAAGGAGGTTGTGCAACCTTTTGAGTTTGAGAGTAACGAGAAGTACCACCACTCGGTCAAGGAAAACCGACTGATTGCCCTGCCTCGACACGACTACATCCCCTACCGGCCTGCACCTACATCTGAACCTACATCTGCACCCACATCTGCTCCTGCACCGACGACCGCAACCATGCCTCAGTACCAGGACCAAAACGCATCCGCACCCAAGTCGGACGACCGACAGCTCGTCCTCTCTCCCACCACCTTGGCTGCGCGAGCAAGCACGCCTCGCACCATGCCTGTACCCCTCGTCTCAAACTCACCTCCCTCATCACCGTCGGCTGAGGACTATCCGACGCCGTCTTCGTCGGATTCTGACTCGGACAATGGCTACCACAAGGACTTTTGTCTCATGTCGACGAGGGAGCTGTTGGCTATCGATTGGCGTGCACAAGAGAGGTTTGCTGCCGCGTGGGTGTGACGTACCTCTACCCACAGCTCCTACAAGGCGGAAGTGCTTCCGCCTCTTCCTCGCCGTCGCCGCGCTGGTGCGCCGCCTCTACCGCCCAAATTCCTGAACCGAGCCGGCGCAACAGATATGAAATCTCGCCAACCGCCGCCGCTCTTCTTCGCCAAGACACATGGCAGGACCATCTCAGCCGTCCCGCCCCAAATTCATCGTCCTCCTCGCTGGGAACCAGACCCATCCAGATACCCTCGCAAAGCTCATCCCACCTACCACTCCCTTCTGCACACCACCACCATCATCATCATCACCCTTCACACTCTTCATCCAACCTCCTTTCGTCCCTTCTCCTGCCGACCAGCAGCTACAGCACCTCCGCTCCCGAAGCACCTACCGACCCGTCGACTGCCGCCTTTGGCATCGTCATCCCAGCCAGCGCCGCCAAAGACAAAGCTGCTGCCACACGGCGCAGCAGCAGTACATGCTCAGCCTGGGCCTCGCACCGACTCCAAGGCAACGTCATTCCGCCCGACGCCATCTGGAACGTATCAGCCGCCGTTCGTCTCGCCCGAGGTGCTCGAAAAGGCCGGCGTCCGCTACGAAGCACGGCCCACATTTGTCGCCGTCTTGGGCATGCTGGACAAGAAGACCATTGCCGAGTATGCACGGCAGAGCGCCGAAGCCCGGCGGTCGCGGTACTCGTCGGCCAGAGCACGGGCCAGCTGCCCCGCAACAGCCCTCCTGACGGGCCCTCTCGTCTGCAGAGGAGGCAGTCCATGCCGGATGTTAGTAACGGCAATGGCAATGGCAACGGCAACGCCCCTGGCCCTAACACTACAAAAGCCAGCACGTTTCCCCTGGACAGAGACAGGAGTACAGGCCGGACCGACGACGGTGACCGTGGTCCCTCGGTGTATCCATTCATTGTGTCGCCACCAGCGACCGATGTCAACGGGGGTCTTGGCCACGGCCAGAAGGGCGACGGTTCCGACTCCCAGCCGAAGTCCATCCTCAAGAACAAGAACACGAACCAGGTCCGCTTCAAGCACGGTAAACTGGTCGAGGTGGACCCGACGGTGCCGAGTCGTCCTCTCGCGACAACCGTGACAAGCACCACGGCAGCCACCACAGCCACGGTTCCCACGGCCATCACAGTCGCCATCGTGACCACAGCCGGCATCGCGACTCGTCGCGGCATCATGACCGTGACAGAGACAGAGACCACGACCGCGATCGGGACCGGGATAGAGATCACAGCCGGAACCACTCTGATGACGAGCGCAGCCGGCGGCGTGACGATCGTGATCGTGAGCGGGACCGCAATCGTGATCGAGATCATGATAACCGCGACCGCGACCGGGACCGTGACCGGGCTCGTGACAAAGAGGACCGCGACAAAGACTACGACGCACGACGGCGGCGGCGACCCGATGACCGCAGCCGTGACCGCAGTGACGACTCGTCTCGCGACAGGGACCGCGATCGTGACAGAAACCGCGACAAAGACCGTGACCGCAACCTCCACAGTCAACGCTCATACCGTGATCTCTCTTCTCGCAGCCGGGATGGTCGTGACGGGCGTGACTCTCGTGACCGCGACCGTGACCGCGACTCCCGCGATCGTGACGGCCGTGACCGTGAAGGCGGCCGCAAGCGGTTCCGCGATACACTCAATGCGGCCGGTATTGGCGGTGCTGCCGGCAGTCTGTTCTCGGTCCTCACTGAGGCCGCGTCTGGCTTTTAATGCCTTTCCCCAATCAACCACCTCTTTTCCTTTGTTTTTGCAACTTTTTTTTTGTCATTATTATTTCTATTGTCACGATCAGATGATTTACACTCTTATATTTTCTATTTTGTTATTACTTCTTCTATTTTGGATGTCTTCATTTCTTATTCTGTCTTCTCTTCTTATTTTGTAGTTTGGACAATATCTTTGTTTTTGGGCTGAGAATTTCTCCAGCAGTGTTTTATGAAATACGATACCTATGACTTTGTCTTCTATCTTCCTTAATTTTTGTTTTCCGGTCTTTCTTGGTCTTTTTTACTTCTAATTTGTGGTTATGATTGATGATGTCTTACGACGACGATGGGGAGTTCCTGTTGCAACGATATGCGATATACCTTAAGCAGATACATAATATTATACATGCAGCGTTTTGTTTTGTTTACATAATTTTCATCGTTTTCACCAGTGGCAAAGCATTACCAGTCGCTCCTTCCATTTATGTGTACTGTCGCTCCTTCCTCAAAAGTACGCGTTGTCATGAAAATTGCAGATATAACATTGTGCAAACCCTCTCGCCCCTCAAGCACATCTTCTTTCATTCACTCTTCTCCAACCTGCACCTCCTCCCACGAAGTCGAGACATCGGCCTCGCCATACAGATTCGCATTCGTCTGCCTCAGTGCCTTCAAACTCGACTCCGCGTCGTCTCCTGTGACAAGATCAACAACAACTCGATCACCGGCAACATGTCCACCGCGAACACGACGACGACGGCCACGGCCACCGGCCTTACCGACAGCATCGAGGCCAACCTGCTTCTCATTGCCGAAGCCGTCCAGAAGATGGACAAGGAGAAGAAGACACGGACCGACGCGGTTGACAGATCCCACGTCATAATCATGCTATTTTGTTATTTTTCATATTGTTCTTCATCGCGTACCTGGTCTACCAGGGTATTGAGGACATCAAGAACAAAATGGACAAGAAGGACAAGAAGGACAAGAAGGGCAAGAGAGACAACGGCAATACGGACAACAGCAGAACGAGAAGAAACTTCACCGCATTGCGTCTCGACCTCAACATCAAGACGGAGTGCAGTGGTGGACATGTGTGCTCTGCCAGACACCATGGACACTACTACGTCCCACCTTATGCCGTTCCACCGGAATACCAGCCCCGGCACCAAAGCACACCCCACCACGAAGGTACATATTAGGCCGTTCTTGGTCTGAAACGGCATGATTCTTCCATTGATACGGGAAGAGGAGGGACACAAGGATCGCAAATGGGAAAATATGGGTGCCATATTGTCTTACAGATGGATGCCAGATGGGACGTGTCACAAACAGGACAGGGTGAGGAACAAAGGAGAATCACGAGAATATCAACAGTTAAGGCGAAAGACTACAGATGGTATGAAGGTATAAAACTTGGTATGATGGAAAAGTGTACCATAAATATGAACAAATGCTATTTTAATGTCACCCGATGTGCGGGTTTAACTGGTCCGATATTACAAACAAACAAAACAAAATGAAAAAAAAAAAACTCCCAATGAAAACCCACCCTATCGTCCTCCTTTTTTCTCCCATCTTAAAAGACAATCCGCTCCAGAGTGTAGGCACCGACCTTCTTGCTTGTCAGGTGACCAAGCTCACGCTTTGTCCGCTTGATAATCTCGCCCGAACCGCTGACCACCTTGGTCGGCGCCACGTCCGTGTGCCGTGTCAGGCCCGTCGGCGCCCGCAGACCCAGCGGCAGGCCACTAACGACAGACGCCGAGGTCGGAGCGGCCACGGTCTGGGGCCGGACCTTACTTTCTTCACCTTGTGAGTTCTTCGAGAGAATGGCCGCCTTGGCGGCCATCTTCTCAACACCCATGCCGTAGCGGACAGTCTCACCCACGAGACCGCGCAGGTACAAGGCCTCCTGGACACCCTCGAGGGCGGCCGAGACTTGCCACTTGAGGAGCGCAAAGAAGTCGCCGGCAGCAGCGGCCGTCGGGTCGGCATTGGCGTTGACGTTGGAGGTGGTCAGGGCCAGCTCGCGGCTGTTAGTCGCGGCCGGGGCAATACCTGAGGCAGCGACCTCCTCGTCGTTGATCAGCCACTCGCCAGGCCGAACAGCGTCAATGCAGCGGCACAGCAGGTCGGCAATGAGGCGAATGCTGTAATTCAAGGGGGTCGTATCAGCAGCCGCCGCACCGGCGGCAGCACCAGTCTTGGCCTCGTCCATGTCCATATAACGGGTGGCCCAGCCCTGGTCGACCATTTGCTTGCGCAGCACCTCAATGAGGGCGCGGATCTCGTCGGTGCGGAAGATGCGGCGCAGACCTTGGACGGTGGCCATGGCCGGGCAGCTGCCGAGCTTGCCGATGGCAATGTCCAAAGCCAGGTCGCGGGGGTCGTTTTTCGACGTGCTGCAAAAAGTATTCGGCCAAATGAAGCTGCTGGTCGAGCTGGTCAAGCTCGCGTTCCGGCTTGTCGTCACTCTCCTCCTCGTCGGCGTCGGCGTCGGCGGTCTGCGGCTTCGCTTCTAGCTTTGTCTCCGGCTTGTCCACGAGCTCAAGGCTGCGCATGAGCAACAGGGTCGCGCTGAGCAGCTCAGTCGCGCCCAGCTTGGTCTCGTACAGCCAGCGCAGCAGCAGGTCCAGAGAAGGATCGACCTGGGCCAGCACAACGGGCAGGGACTCGCCGAGCAGCTGGTCGTCCTCGTCGACATCTCTCAAAAAACTCGCGCAGGGCCGAGCGGGTGTTGGCGACAGAAAGGTGGCCCGCATCAACCAGGTAGTTGAGAATGTCGCTCGAGGGGACCTTGCAGCGCAGGCGAAGACGGCCACCGGTCTGCTCCTCCTTAATGGTGAAGATGCGGCTGATGGCGTAGATGACCCAGCGGCGGTCGGTGAGGGGGTATTTGACGTGGTGTGTCGAGGAAGGAGAAGAAGATGTAGGAGGGGAGGCGTGGCCGTTCGTCGTGCCGTTTGTCGTTCCATTCGTAAGACCGTTCGTCGTCGTCGCAGCAGCAGCAGCAGTCTCGTCGGCACCATCCTGTGTCTCGTCCATAGCATCAACACCAGCCGTGTCCAGAGGCCGCTGCCAGCGCCAGTCGCTGACGGTCTGGATACCGAGCTTCTCAGCCAGCAGGTCGTCAAACGCAGACACATCCTCGGCCTCGATCAGAGCGTCAGCGCTCTTGGCATCCTCGTTGAACTGCGTCAGGTAGCTGGCCGACATGGTACCAGGAAGATACTTCTTGGGCAGGGGATCGTCGCTAGTTGTTGTCTTGGTGTCGGCAAGCGACGACGAAGCGCCACGGCCAATCGAGTCAATCAGCAGACCATCCGCACGACGCTTCTTGCTGCGTGTGCGCGGAGGCTCCAGCTGGACGGCCACGAGGTTGGAGTCGAGCAGAGCCACGGCCAGCTCGAGCTGCGGGAAGAAGGAAACAAACGAGCAGGCGCTGGTATCTGTTCCCGATGAAGACGACTTGACGGAAGCCTGGACGTCGAGCGTGGTCGAGGCCTGCAGAGACTTGAAGAGGGGGTTGTAGACAGAGAAAGACGTCGGGGTAGCGGCCAGAATGCTCGACTTGGACAGGCGCAAGAAGGAGGTGACACCGGGGATGGCGATGCTGCTGACGACACGAGGCACGCTACGGGTCAGGTCGTATGACAGCACACTCTCGCCCTCCAGGGCGAACAAAGAACCCGACAGGATGTCCAGGCGGTAGGTGGGGTGGTCGTTTTCGCAGTCTCAGTGGCAGTCGAAGGAGCAGGAAGGCGAATGTAGTGGGCTTGGACGAGAACGTCACGGTCGGCGTCGGCAGACAGAATGTGCAGGTAGCGAGCTGCAGCCGTAGCAGCACCACCAGACTGACGACCCGCAGTCACCGTCGTAATCACAAACAGGACGTCCGGGTTGAACCCGCCGCTGGCCTCGGCGTCGATCTTTTGCGAGAAGAAACCGGACAGATAGTCGCCCAGGCCAAGACCCTTGATGACATCCGAAGCCAGGCCCGTCTGCACAAACTCGACACGCACGTTGGAGCCGCGCGGGACGGGATCCTGTGACAGCGTGGCCACCGACGCCTTGTACTTTTCTTTCAGGGTCTCGCCGTCAAAGCAGGTCACCTGGCCGTCGCGGTCGATGGCGAGAAGGTCGACAGCCGGCGATGTTGAAGCAGCTGTGCTCTCTGCCGCCTTTTCTGGCAGAGACAGTGTGTGCAGAGCAACGATATCACCCGTACGGCCCAGGCTGACCGTCACCGACTCGGACGCTGTTGCACCGGCGGCCTCCACCGTATCTTTGAAGAGCGACAGCTTCCGTGCCGGCTCGCGGGTCGCAATGTATGTGTAACGGGCCACAGTGGCATCTTTGCTGGCCGACGAACGGAGGCGGACAGAGCAGGGGCACAGGAGAACTTGGCTTTGCGGCGGGACGGGGTAGGATGTGATGAGGCGAGAGGAGGCGATCTAAAACGAGGAGGTCAGTAAGTCAACAAAACAACAACAGAGAAAGGACGAAAGAGGACTTACATCGTAAATGTTGGCAGACTCGCCGTCGATGCCGACGACCACTTCGGCCCGTCTGCGCTTCTTCACGCCTGGCCGCTGGCCGTACACCTCGCCAACAACGCTCTTGCCGTCGACCTGGGCCAGCGATCGTGGGAGGCTGGCCAGCACATAGGGCTTTTGGATGTGGAAGTTGGAGGCCATTGTTGAAGTTGGGTCGAGAAAGAAAGCAAAAAAAGAAAAGGAAAAGGAAGAAAAGAAAAGAAGCGAAGTAAAGAGGACCAACACAAATCAGGCGTCGAGAGAGCCTGAGTATTGTATGTCGTGCTGGTGCTTTGTCTCTTGTCTTGTCGTCCACTGCGCAGAGTGAAGAAACTGGCGCGCGGTGAAAAGCTTCGGATTGGACTGGCAGAAAAAAAAAGTTGTCTATCATAGAAAAAAAAGTTGAGAGGTCGTTAGCGGCCCGCAAAAGTCGGCGTCGCTAGCGCCAAATTGGACGGTACATCTACTGGATAGCACTGTGTACTACGCACGGTCTAGGCACGTGCCTTCGCCTGCCTACTTGGATTTCCTAGACCCACTGTACGCGCTCTGGCGCTTTACACGCTCCGCCATTCGCGCCTTCCCTCAACGCGTCTTTTGCTTGCTAAATGGGTCTCACTCCAAGAAAGGGCAAAGGGCAGCTACGTCCCACCACGACTGCCATACAGGGAATCGAGAACAGAGCAAAACTTCCAGAGCAACGACTCTTGCTTTCACTCTTGGACGGAAACAATACACAATTGCCAGCAACATCTACAAAACACACATTTTACAGTCAATCCATCCACCCAACTACGCATACCAACATTGCTACGAATAGACTACGACATACACTTTCAATATACGACTACACCTCCAGAGAACGACACCAGACATCGACAACGCCCATGCGGAAACCAGCATCATAAACCACCCATTGGAACGAAACAGCTGGCAGAGACTTGACGGACGGTGAGGTTAGTTTCGGACTCTTTCTCCTATTTTCTAACCTTATTGGAGAGCTTTGCGAAACTCTGGGCAGCATCTAACAACCTCGCCCAGATCTATGTCGTCTGCCGCTGTTGTCATCATGGCCAGCGAGCCGCCGGGGGGCGGCCAGCAGAAGAAGCTGCATCCGCTTTTTGCGCCGTCAAAACCGAGTAGGAACGAGGAGGAAACGAGTGTGACGAGTGGCCAGAGCATTCCTCAGCAGCAGTCCGTACCGCAGCAAACTGTGCCTCAACAAACGTTCCAGCAGACGACTCTCACACCACAGCCGAACCCGACACAAAATAGCCCTCTACCGACCTTCCACAGCCATCTCCTCTGCCGGGAGTCGATGCCGTTCCATTACAATCTCCACAGCAGCCTCCAACTGTGCCTGCAGCTGCTCTTCTAGCACCGGGTGTCGAGATTACACCAACACAGCCAGCCGCGCCTGTCCAGATGAACGCATTCGAGAAGCTCCAGCAGCCAAAGCGGAAACCAGAGGCCAACCCAACAATCGACGAACCTTCTTCCGCTGAAGCAAACCCACCAGCCTCCGAGCCTAAGAAGCGCGGACGGCCACCTAAGAAGCGGAAATCGTCGCCGCCTCCGCCTCTGCCAGCAGCACAAAGCAGCACGGGCATCCCACCAGTCCATGCCACCGAAACCCTCTCTCGTTTCATTCCGAATCACAGTAATGGCGAGACTCTGATCGGGGCGAGCCCCTCCGTCGTGTCAAGCACAGCTGCCAGCACACCATCCCAAGAGACAACAGCAACAACACAGACACCTCCGACAACAGAGCAGCCAAAACGCCTCCTGCAGTTTAACCCAAAAACAGGAACCATTGGCTCTCCACCAAAACCCAAGGAAAAGGAAACACCACTCGCCAAGTCTGGCCGGCCTAAGAGGAAGTCCGGCGCTGCAAGCAACACTCCGCCGCCACTCACCGTCCCCTATCCAAAACAAGACGAGGAGTCTAGAGCCCGCATCTGCAGCTTGATTGACTCTATATTGAGTGGGAACCATAGAGTTTTTCCTTTGCCTACTCCTGCCCCGGATTCTGCAAAGGGGAAGAAGGGCCAGAAAGCAGCAAAGGCCGCGGCCGCGACTGCTGCTCCTGTCGCCAAACAACAGCCGGCTGTCACTGCTGCCACCCCTGCCACCCTTGTCACCCTTAAGCCGGCGACCACGGCATCGGTCCCTTCAAAAAGCACACACCCATTCTTCACAGGCGGCCTTGCTAAGTCGTCTGCCGCCAAAGATAAAGATGCTTCCTCAAATACGTCTGCCACTGCTAAGTCGTCGGCTGGTGGGAACGCTACAAGCTACTACACCTCGACTCCCTGCTCGCCCAAGCGGCGCGGTGGTCCCCAGCAGGCGTCTGGGTTTAAGATGCCACAATTCGGTGCCAAGAACGGCATGCTGCGGGTGCCTGGTGCCTGCCACCCGGCCTGGCCGTGGAAAGGAACGTCACACGTCCACCCGGAAGAAGACGTCGACAAAGTGACGACAGCCCGATCTGCCGCTGCTTCCTACACTGCCGCAACTCCCCTGCCACACAGAAAGCGAAAGGGTAACGCCGTTGATATCCGCAAAGAGGAGCTGATTCTAGAGCAAAAGCTGCAGGGCCTGAGTATCAGTTCGGTCATCCAGGATATCCGCAACGCCAACTCGGACGAGTTTGCACCTCCACCACCCGAGCTCCGTCTCCCAACAAAGCACATCGAGAGCGGCCAGAAACTGCGGGCTCGTATTGCACCACAGCTGCGCACAGCCCACCCGGGCCTTCAGCCTCTCTTTGATTCCATTGCAACGACACTCTCTGCCTTTGACCAGCACGACTGCGAGTCGTTGAGCTGGGCGCAAAAGTACGCTCCATCCTGTGCCATGGAGATCCTGCAAGCCGGAAAGGAGCCGGTCATTCTCAAGGACTGGCTGGAGGCTCTCAAGGTCGTCGCTGTCGATACGGGGTCGGGTGAGTCTGGTGAACCCAAAGCGGCGGCGGCGGCTGCGGCTGCCAAGGGCCGGACAAAGCGACGTCGTAAGAAGAACAAGCTCGACGGCTTCATTGTCTCTAGTGACGACGAAGACGACGACGGTGAGACATCCGACAACGAGGCCGACTGGTCGGCCAGCGGCCGCTACGGTCTCGTCAAAAATACCGTCGTCCGTGCAGGCAGCCTGCTTGACAAAGCCGGCCGTGCGGGTGCTAGGCTCACCAACGCCGTTGTCATCAGCGGGCCCCACGGATGCGGCAAATCGGCCGCAGTCTATGCCGTCGCCAAAGAACTGGGCTTTGAGGTCTTTGAAATCAACGCAAGCAGCCGCCGCAGCGGCAAAGACGTGATTGACCGCATTGGCGACATGACCAGAAACCATCTCGTCCAGCACAAGAACAAGAAGCAGCCCAAACTAGCGGCGATGGCGGTGTCGGCAGTCGTGGCCACTGCCAGCGAGGAATCCCCCATGCTAGTCGACGACTATGACCCGGACCTCGAGGATGCTGATGGAGATCCCGACCCCGACTATCCGATGGCTGATGTCGAGACCACACCAGCGCCTCCCACAAAGAAGCAACCGACTATGAGTTCATTCTTCAAGTCGATGTCCACTAGCGCAGAGAAGTCGGCGGCGACGACGACGACAACAGCCACCGAGGGCAAGTCCAGTCAGAAGCAGTCACTGATTTTGCTCGAGGAAGCCGACCTGCTCTACGAGGAGGACAAGCAGTTCTGGGCCACGGTCATGGGCCTCATCGTCCAGTCAAAGCGACCGTTTGTCATCACCTGCAACGACGAGACTCTGATTCCACTGCACACTCTGCGCCTGCACGCCATTCTCCGCTTCATGCCTCCACCTGCCGACGTGGCTATCGACCGTCTCCTCATGATTGCCGCCTGCGAAGGCCACGCTCTTCAGCGCAAGGCTGTCGAGTCTCTGTATGAAGTGCGTAACCACGACTTCCGGGCCTCGCTGGCCGATCTCCAGTTCTGGTGCCAGATTAGTGTGGGCGACCGGCGCGGCGGCTTCGACTGGTTCTACCAGCGCTGGCCACAAGGCATCGACCGTGACGAGAACCAACACATCAAGCGCGTCGTCAGCGAGAACACATACCAGGAGGGCATGGGCTGGTTGAACAACGACTCGGGCGTCAGCGCCAACAAGGTCGCTATCACTGTCGGTAGCAACAGTAGTGGCAACGCCAATGTGGAGGACAGCTTAGTGCAGCAGGCTTGGAACGACTGGCAGCTCGATATGGGCCAGTGGCAGGACTCGCTTAAGTTGTCGTCGTGGTCGACGAAGCTACCATGCGAACAAGACAGCCAACGGCGGCCGCTCCTGGCGTCGTATATCACGTTCGCCGAATCCATGAGCGATGCCGACCTCGTTTCGTCCATGGTGTTTGCTACAGGGAACAAGCTGCCCCTCGATGCAACACAACCTGAGCTCCCTACAAGGCCCACGAAGACTACATTTTGGGCCAGCAGCTGCTCGAACGGACCACGCCCGCCTACGAGCTCGACGATCTGCGCCTGCCCATGGCCACGGCCATGCGCTGTACAGCCAAGCAAATTCTGCGTAGCAGTGTCAAAGAAGAAGCAGCCGCGAGCGCCCACCTCAGCCCCCTCGAAGAACCGGCCGTCATGTCGGCCATCCTCAAGGAACACGCTCAACAGCCCGAGGGACTCGTGCCCAGCCAAACACCGTCCATCCGGCGCATCGACCTGTCACTGGCCTTTGACCCTATTGCTGTCCCGACTAGTGCGCCCAGCAGTGGCCTGTACACGGCCTTTTATGCGTCGACAGCGTCCGCAGCTAACGCCTCATCGTCGTCTTCTTCGCGTCGCACCTCGACCCTTCCGTCTTTGACCGCAACATGGAACCCATTGCCGTGGACGTCGCTCCCTTTGTGCGCGGCATCATTGCCCATGAAAGCCGGCTCAAGAGGGAGCGCCAAAAGCTCAACTCGTTCTTGTCCGAGGCAAATACACCCGCGGCGTCTTCAACAGCAGGCGCATCGGCAGGCGCATCGGCAGGATCCAACACGTCCGATAGCGATACTGCCGTGGTGGCCGCATCCGCCCGTCGCAGGCATAACCGGCCACCGGCCAAACGCATGCGCACCACCCGCACCGCCATGTCCGCTCTCGAAGGTGGCTCCAGGAGTGTTGCTTCGTACCGCAGAGAGCGCTGGTTCGACGGTGCCGATATCAACCCGGCGCTCGTCATGCGGACCGGCGGCGAGGGCTGGGATCTTGTTGTGGAAGGAGTGCTGGCGGAGCTCAACGAACAGGCCGCCGCCGCCGACGCACGCGATGCCGCCATTGCAGCCCAGGAAGCACAGGCGGCAGCGGAGGCACAAGCACAGGCACTAGCTCAGGCGCAAGCTCAGGCACAAGCTTTAGGACCGACACTAGCACCGGCTTCACCTGCACCACGATCTGGACCTCCAGGCCCCTCGTACCATACATTCCAAGTTTCAGTCCCAGCTCCGGCTCTGGCTCCGGCTCTGGCTCCGGCTCCAGTTCCATCTCCATCTCCACCTTGGGCTCCAGCACTAGCACCAGCAGACACACCAGCACAGACAACTCTTTCGATACCTCCGATGGCCGTGTTCAATGCAGCGCCGCCGTCCTTCACCGTCCCGGCTTTCGATTCGAGCCTGCAAAATATGGTTAGCTCGGCTCCTTTCCCAACAACGACAACCAGCCAGGGCCAGGCTTCAGCACAAGCTCCAGCTCCATCACAAGTACAAGCTCCGGCACAAGCTCCAGCGCAAGCACCGGTGCCCCAACAGGAGCAAGGCGGGGAGGCACAGCAGCAGTAGCAGCCGCAACAGCCACCTCCCTTTCCTCAACAGGCTGATATGGGGTGTGATTTTGATTTGCCAAATCCAGATTTCCCGGCATTCGCACTGGACCCTGGACGGTTTGCGATACTCGACATCTGGGCCGGGCAGCACATTGCAAACGCTGTCTTGAAGTCTGGGGTTCTTTGGGGAGGGTTTTGCTGGATAGCGCTTGAACCGCCGCCACCTCCGCCGCCGCCTCCAACACCGCCCCCGCCTCCGCCGCCTCCGACACCACCTCCAGTTTCGCCTCCACCGTCTCCTCCTTCCCCGCAATATTCATACCCGCCGCCTCAGCAGTTTCCAATAGATTCTTCGACCCGACCATTTTCTTTACGTCCCATCTCGAATGAAGACTATGAAGACTATGAAGAGCGGATGCGTTCCCGCTTTCTTGGAGACAGGGGCCAATATATACCCGAGGCAGACATATTCGAGCGAGACACAGACGACGCGTATCCGGTGGAGTTTCTTCCTAATCCAGAGTACGATTGGTGAGAGCAATAATAGCAACATCAACAATACCAATAACAACAATGAGAACGACAGCATACATAGGCATACGTCTCATACGTCAGCATCCAACTAGCATACAAACAGCATGTGTATATTTTATTCAGACGAAACAGCAGTCCCTTTTATTCACGGCGCAAAAAGGGAAAAGGAAATGGACAGGGAAATAGCATGAAATAACAGAAATTAAGCTGATAAATATCAATATCAATAAACCAAACAAACGCCGCCTAGATGTGATGTGAAAATGTTAAAAAAGAATGGCAAAAAAAGAAACAGCAAAAAAGAGGGGTATCTAACTGCATCCCGTGTCCATCCATGAGCTTAAAAGGCCAATCTCTCAGTTTTCCTCCTCTTTTCCTCGCTCAGCAATAATCATACACGCCTCCCACATCTCTTACACGCCCGACTTGAGCCTCGACGTCTTCACCTCATAGTCCCGGTCCCGCCGCTGCCGCTCACGCGCTTCACGCTTCCGCTCCAGCAAGTCCACTTCTCTCAAGTGCTGTTCCCGCACTTTGGCCGCCGCCGCCCGCTCCAGTGCATCCTGCTGCTTCTCTCGCGCCACCCGCTCCTGCTCGTCCAGCTCGCGCATCAACTTCGAGCGCGGGTTCTGTCGGGCCAGACGAGGCTGAAGCTGAAGGGCGGCTGCTGCTGCCACCCAAGGGTCTGGAACTGCTACCACTGTACGACTCCAGCGGCGGCAGGTCTCCGCCAGACGTACCACCTCTATAGCTTCCGCTGTAGTTCCCATTGGTAGCACTCCCGCCACTGCCACCGGCCTCCAGACTGTCCATCCGCGACCGGATGGCCGCCTTGTCGTGCAGCCGCATACTATCCCAGTCACGCTGTCTCTCCTCCTTTTCGCGCAAAGCCTGTGCACGGTCGCGGTCAATTTCCTCTTGGCGGGCACGCATGCGGGCCTCTTCGGCGGCCTCAGCACCCAAGCGAGTTGTCCGAGGACCCGAGGTGGTGCTGTGCCGGACGGTATCACCGTCGCTGTCGCTGCCACTGCCGCTGCCGCTGCCACTTCCACTATGGCTGCCGCTCAAAGCACTCCGCTCATCATCGTACCCATGGCTGTACAGACTGCGTGTGCCCCGTGACCGGCTGCCGTCGTCGCTGTAGTCGTCTCTGTCTCTTCCACGACCGCGACTATCGTCACTATCGCTGTCGTCGTCACCACCGTAACTCTTGCGGCTCTGGCTGCGGTAGCTCTTGTACGACAGGTAGTCGCGCCCATTGCTGGCACCGCCCTCGCTCGACGGCCGTAGCCCAACTCACTGTCGGACCCGCCATCGCTCATGGGTGTCGTGTTGCTCGACGATGGGGGTGCACCACCGCGACGAGTGGTGTGACCAGCGAGTGGCGGGCTGGGCACGTAGGCACTGTACTGCCGGCCGCCGTCGCGGCTGCGACTACGGCTGCGGCTGAGACTATCAGAGTCAGAGTCAGAACCGGAAACAGAGCGAGTACCGGTACCACTACGGGTGCTGCCTGTGACGCTGCTCCTAAGGCTGCCACGGCTGCGGTAGTCTCTTCCACCTCTAAAACTGCCGGCACCCCCTACACTACCACGAGCCCGCTCGCCATTCTGGTAGCGGTCACGCAACGAAGAGTTGTCGGATGGGCGAGAGGAGTAGTCACCGGACAAGAAGGAGGAGGCACCGGCGCCACCAGTTGCTGCGGCTGCGGCCGCGGCTGCACGTGCACGACGAGATGGCCGGGCTCGGGAGTGGCCGCTGTCGTCGTCGGGGTAGCCGCCAGCAGGAGGACGGCGTCTACCGCCCCCTCCATCTCCACCAATGGGTGGAGGAGAAGGAGCAGTGTAGGGCGAAGAACGGCCACTGGGGCTGCCCAGACTGCCACGACTACCTCTGCTGCGAGCATCTTCGTCATTGTAGTTGATGCCCGTATAGTACATGCGCTTGGGGCCGTTCCGTAGGGTGCAGGACCAGGGACAGGGCTGTCGCGCCTGCAGCAGCACCAGCAACGCCGACAGCGCCCTTGGCAAGACGACTTGTACCACGGCGATCGCGAGCGCCCTTGTCAGTGACATCACTATCGCTGTTGCTGTCGTCGTCGTCACTGACCCCATTCTCGTCGACTGACCGATGTCCCTGCCGCGTTGTGGGCGGCGACGAGACGATACCGCTGCTACCACTGCACTGATATCCGAGCGACGATGACGAGGTGCTCCGGCTGCACCCGTCATGTACTCTGCCTTCTCGTAGGCCACACCGGGCGCCATGGCCGAGGGCCGTGCCGGTGTCTTGGGGTAGACGTGCAGACCGCCTGTGTCGTCTGCGTCGTCGTAGTCGTTGTAGGCTGCATTGCCCTTGGATGGTTTCCATGCATGTTTCTGCCATGGCGGGGGTTGTGTGATGATGGGCACGTCTCCGAGTCCGAGTCGGCCAGGCTGTCGGCCAAAACTGTCATCCGCGGCCGAGACAGTGACGACAGAGAACGTCTGTGGGGCGGTTACTCTGCTGGTGGAGGAGGCGAAATCTTCAACGCGGTGGGGGTGGTTGCTGTGCCTGTCGCAGGGGTTGTTTTGTTTTGGCTGCGGACGTTGTTTTCCTGCGCCGTCTGCCGTCGTCGTCCACTTCAACAACAATCTCGTCTTCCTTCGGTCCGACGAGGCTTCAGGACAACCGGTGTAGGTGCACGGACACTGCCGTCTTCCATGGGCGGCGCGAGACGCGTCAGGCGGCGGCGGCGGCTGTGGTCGACTGCGTGGGGCGACCGGTCTTGGCCGCAAGGTCTCGGTCCGACGTGGAGGCGGAGCGGCATCGTCGAAACGAGTCGGCCAGGTCGTCTTCTTTTAGTCCACCACCACCACTCACCTTTGCTTGTAAACTCTCAGGTGTCCGGCCATCGCTGCGGCTCGGAACACGGCCATGGCCGCCACGGCCGTAAATTAGGGACTTCTGAGTCTGAGTAGTCTGGAGAGTAGTCGTGACCACCGACTCCACGTCCACCACCACCTCGCGGTGCACCTCCCCGACCGCCATCCTCTCCAAGTGGCATCGAGTACGAATTAGGCTCTGGCTGGCGGAGTGGACCGTCGACTGTGTGCACGGTCGAGTAGCGGTTGAGACGAGCAGGCGGCGGGATGTGGCCATCATCGTAGCCGTCGTCATAAGCGTCGTCGCGGCGTCCATCGCGTCGGTCACGATCCCGTCGGCCCATGGACACGGCTGCGACGCCGGCACCAGCAGCCAGAGCAGCTGTAGCAGCTGCAGCCGCATTGGATGCACCATCCGTCCGGCGGTAGTGACTGCGGCTGGCCTGGCCGTTAGGATCTCGGGTATCAAACTCAATCGGCACCTCCACCACTCAGTCGCGTCCGGCGAGCACGTTGACGTTCGGCACGGTCGTCGAGAGGGCCACCACCACTCAAGCCACCCAGGTTGGCATTGGAATGGTCAAGCATAACGTTGCCGTTGCCGTGGGAGTAAAGGGATGAGCGAGGGTCGCGGGTATCACCGCGGCTGTCTCTCGGGTCACGATATTCACGAGAATCGCGTGGGTCTCGCATTTCTCTCGAATCTCTCGGGTCACGAGGCATATCCCGCACATCCCGCTCCCGCATACTGCCTTCCCGCCCCGTTTGGCCGTCGTCTCCGCAGCGGGCCATCTTCGTCGGCCGCCATGGCCACGGCAGCACCTGTAGCGAGTGTCGCTGCTGCGGCCGCGCCCATGGTCGAAGCGTCCCATGTCGCCCGTCTGTTGGATTTGACGAAAGATTGCCGTTCTGGCGTGCACGCCGCTCGCGCAGGTAGCGGAAATTGTCGTCGGGGTCGTTGGCGCTGTTGAGTTCGCTGGGGTCGTAGTGGATGTCGCGGGAGTCACGGAGGTCGCGCATATCCCGAGAGCCACGGGGGTCGATAGTATCTTCACGGAACGTGACGCCTCTCGCCATGCGAGGCACAGGCGGCCCACCCTCCTCCAAGCCAGGTCCAGGCTCACGCACACTCCGACGGCGGTCGATGAACTCCGAATCATACTTTTCATCGATGTCGCCGGGCATGCTGCGGCGAAGCCCGCCACGAGGCCGTGGCGGCTCGTCCATCATGTCCCGCGGCATATCTCGAGACGGACCACGCTCACGCTCACGGTCGCCCTCACGCATCCTTTGCCGTGGCACTTGGCGGTCACTGTACCGCCGGTCGTCACCACCGCCCATGGACCGGTCACTGATACGCTCGATGCGGCGCGAGTTGCGAGGCGCGAGTCCCGCATGCCGTCCATACCACGGTCACGACCATCACGACCATCGCGCTCCCGTGGCGGTTTATGGTCATGGTGCTTGTGCACTTTCTTCGTGAATCTCCCAGGCCTCCTTCTCGCCATACGTCACACCCTTGGGCCACATGCGGTCGATGCACAGCGTGGCAGCGGCCACCGCGCCCAAAAACAAAAGAGATGTCTTCCAGGGTGAGGAGGTAATGCGTTGGACATGGCGTCCAGATCATCGTGGACTCTGCTGTCTCTGTTGTCTCTGTTGTCCCGCCGGTCGCGGTCGTCTCTTCGGTCACGGTCGTCACGTCGGTCCCGTCTGTCCCTTCGATCGCGCCGGTCACGGTGGTCGTACACGTCTTCTTCGTTGTCAGTCCCTTCAGCGTGGTCTCGGCGGCGGCCACTGCTATGGTGCGGCACGATTGCACCGCTCTCGCCCAACAGAGGCGACTGTGACGAGCGGGGTGGCGTGTTGCCGCGGCGGCGACGGCGGCGAGCGTTGTTGCTGTTGTTGCGAGGAGGAGAGGGGGAGGCGTCGGTCAAGGACGGTGTGCGGGAGGGCGGTGAGGAGACGGGAGAGGGAGAATGAGGCGGGGCGGGTTCGCTGTTGTTGTTGTTGCTGGCCGGGTTGCTTTTCGGGGCGCTGTCGACAGGCGCTTCACTCGGAGGCGGCCGGTTCCTGTTGAGGTTCAGCTTTTTGGCGCGCCGGCCGATGGGTGGTGGCGGCATGCGACCGGCGTCTGCGCCGTCGGCCGGGGTGGTGGTGGTGGTGGTGGAGGAGGACTAGAAGCAGACGGTGCTGCCGCGGGGGGTGGAGGAGGAGGAGGAGAAGGTTGTGATGCTGCTGCCGCCGGCCGTGCGTCTGGTGCAGGCTCGCGACGGCGTGTTCGGCCCTGGTTTGCGGCCTGGCTCGGTGGCTGTTTCGCCGCCGGTGGAGGGGAGGGGGAGGGTGTGGTTCGTCATGGCTGCCGTTGCTGCTACTGTCGGAGTCACTGTCGCTGTGGTCGGTCGGTGTGGTCAGTGTGGTCTGTGTGATCGGTGTGGTCTGTATGGTCGGTGTGGTCGCCGGGTGGTGTGGCTTTCCCTTGCCCGCGGGACCAGCGCCGCCGCCGGGTGGTGGTTTGCGATTCATGGCTGCGGCTGTTTACAAGTGCGCCATGCGCCCATGGAGTTGTAGGTGGTAGGTGGAGGGAGAGGTTGAGGTCGAAGAGGAGTAGGAAGGGAAGATCGAAAAGGAGAAGGCGGAGGCTGGTTGGTCGCGTTGCGCGCTGTGAGGGAAGGAGCGATCGGATGAAAGTAGTTGGTCGACGTCGGTGTCGCGCACGTGATGTTGTAAACAAGGAAAGGATGTTGTAAATGTAGAAACAAAAGTGAGAAAGAAAAGAGCAACGAAAATGCGAAATGCGAATAAAGGAAGAGGGTATCGAGAACAGTGGAAATCCGAAACAGTCGCTCAAGTGTCGCCTGTCAAAAAGAGGCCAAGGAGTTGCACAGCAAGCGCACAGAGTTAAAGTGGTAAAGTGTAAAGTGGTAAGAGGCGCGGCGCGCCCTCCTTCCTTCCCTTCTCAAAAGAGGCAGGCTGGAAAGCCCACTATTTTTCAATTTAATGGGCCTGGCCAGTCTCCAGTCAAACACAGGACCCAGTTGAGGGCGCCTGCATCCTCTGATCCTGGCAGCCTAGCAGTCCAGGAAAAGAAGGAGGGGACCCTGACCGCCTACGGCAAAGAAAGGAACGGGAACAAGAACGAGTGGCAGGGAAGGAACAGAAGAGGAGGGAAAGGGAAAACGGGAAAGAGCCAAAAGGGGGGTCCACCTTGTCGCAGGTTGAAGGACCCTGTCTTTGGCTTTTGCACTCTTCAAAGAGACTACGGTAGACAGGGGTGGTGTCGTGGGATAAATGTGGTGTGTGAGGCTGAGGCCAAAAGGAGGGAACCTGAGGTAGCCCAGCCGCGCGTTTGTCTCTCACTGAGAGCAGTCGCTTTTTTTTGTCCGAAAATAAACTGCACGTCTTGGTCGGACGGAGTATGGTGTGTTTTGCATGTTTCTGCAGCGCTGCAGAAAGACAGAAAAGACACACAGCCTTGGTCGCGGCCGCCAATAGGCAGACCGGGCTCTCTTCTCTTTCCTTCCGCTTCTTCTCCATCCATTTCGCCCATTCCGCATTCATCTCTTCCGATAGATCACGTGCATTATATTGCCAGCAGGTAGATGCAGCCTGCAGACTGCAGACTGTGACCACTTTAATGCAGGTGAAAAAGAGGGGATTCTGGCAAGCCAGTGTGGTTTTGGTTGTTGTCTCCCTTTCTCGTCTTCTCCTCCAACGTGGTATTGACGGGAACGGCCAGCTTGGATCGCCCGCTGGCACGCTCGCACGCTTGAAACAACAGCGGGACTTGCCGCACCTTACCGCCACTAACAGCGGTCTAACGCCTGTCTACGAAGTAACGCCCGTCCTAACAGCGAACGGCGGTCTTGGAAGAACCAAAGAGGCTCCATTCAGGAACAAAAGAATATCCAAATGCCATGTGCTTCCCCTTTTTCATGTCAACAAATCATTCCAATATCAGCTCGTAACTCATCATACTCCGTAAAACCGTCCAAAATATCTCAATGTCATCCCAACCCGACCAGTTACGGGAGATATCTACAAAAGTCGCTCGCTCATCGTAACTCATCATCTCATTAAATCATCATAAATCATCATGGACTTATCCACGTTCATACACAAAGAATATCACGCCTCCGCCTTTTGGTCGGCCGCCTCCCCAATCCCATAGGTCTTGGCTGCCCACGCGGCAAACCCGTCCTTTAGACTACTCGCAAAGTCGGCATGGTATCGCTCGGCACTCGGCAGGTAAATCACTCGCCCGTCCCGCCAGTGCACCCATTTGTGTGCCGAAACGCCCTCGGGCGCCTGCAACAACCCGCCCGCCAGGTCAATCGTCCAGCTATCGCCACGGTCTGTCCGTCGAAACAAAACAGTGGCACCGCAGACACCGCAAAATGCCCGCAGTGCCTTGTCGGACGACACGTGCGGTGTCAGCGTGCCCACCTTGAAATCCAGCGGGACAGGCGGATCAAACGCGGCGACCGGCAGCTCGACCCAGCCGACGACGTGTGCACCGTCCACCAGGCGGCAGTCGTCACAAGCATCGAGGCAGCCGATCCACCGGTCGGGAAACTCGGACGACAGGCGGAGGCCGCTCGTCTTTGCGATTTCTTCGAGGTTAGGCGTATCGGCAGGCCGTTTGATACGAAAAGAAACACCACCACAGTGGCAAGCCGCCTTCAACACTTCACGCCCCTCCGCATCATACTCGGGCGTCGTGGGCGAGTACGGTTTGGCCGTGTCGGGCGGGTAGAATGCATCGCCTGGCTTTGGGTTCCATTTCGAGAGAGTCCGGTTGCCCAAACGGGGCAGCCACTCATGGAAACCCGACGGTGCAGAGTCCGTCATGGCGTGTGTGCGCAACGAGAACGCTTGACCAGGCGAACCATCGTCGTGCAGACCAGCCTCAAAGAGCGACGACGACACCCGCCACCCGGCATTCTCTGGTGTCGTCTGCGTCTCCCTGTCAAAATCGTCGTCCCCGATATGCGCGCCGCACGTTTTGCAAAAGTAGCGTGTCGCCATGGCCGTGGCATGCCGGTAGCCTGTCGTGCTTTTCTCTAGCGAGGACGGCGCGACAAACTGAGGGACAACCCCGCCGGCAGCGGCGCATGGAAGCATGTGTAGGAGCCATGGGTCAGGCGGCAGACGGAGCAGTGGCACAAGTGCACGCCGAGCGGGAGAGACGTAACGGGGACGGTGATGGTGAAGTGGACAGCCTTGCAGAAGCACTGAGCTGTGAGCGTGCGAGTCGACGAAGTCGACGTTGTCGCTGTCAAAGATGCCTCGGATGCCATCGGTCTTTCGGGTTGGTGCGGATTTGGTCGGAAAAGGGTTGAGTTGAGAACGGTCCGAAGATCGTGTAAGTTGAAAGGTGACGCGGCGCTATTTTACCCCACAGTTGCAGTCGCTCGCTGGCGCTGGGTGCAAGCGTTCGCGTTAATGCGTCGAAGCGCTGGCGAAGTGGAAATACTAGCCCAGAAGCCGTAGTTACAGTGGTGCAGCGCAGTAGACAGCGGCTCTAGTGGACGCTAACCTCTGTGCCTGAACGACGAAACGGCGACACTACTGTGTATTACAACGCCGACAATTACCACCGTTTCCCAGCGTTTACCACCAGTTACCACTGATTGCCAGGCCTGCCTCAGGCCGTAACTGACGTCACGGCGAGTCTGGACCGTTTTAGAGGCTGCAAACTCAGCACCTTTTCCCAACCTTACGCCTTTGAGCCCCCCCCTTTGTGCACGCTCCGTTCGAGTCCGTTGAGCCCCTCTCAGCCTCTGGCAAGAGACCCTCTGACAAGTTCAGCCCATTTCTCTCGGCATCCCTTACGGCGAAAAACGCTCGACCCAGTCGTTTTTGTCCTCTCAAAAACGCGACCCCCCAACTCAACTCCCGTTTGCACTTGCTACCATGCCGCCACTGCTGCAACGTCCAATCCTCCTGCGATCCCTGCTCTCGACCTCTGTGACTTCTCTTTCGTCTTCAACTGCACCTGCTGCCCGTCGCAACTTTGCTCGCTTTGCTCCTCTCGCTGCCCCCAAGAGTTCGTCTTCTTCGTCGTCTTCGTCGTCTCCCTCGAAAGTCTTCTCCTCGTCCTCCCCCACCACCGTCTCTTCCAACTTCTCGACCTCCCACGGACACCGCGCCCTTGGAACAAAATGGCCGCCGAAGACGTCTCCAAGTACCTCCAGCAGTCGCACGAGCGCGTCTTTGAGAGCAACCGTGCCTGGGCTGCCCAGAAAACGGCCGAGGACCCCACGTTTTTTGACAAGCTCGCCGCCGGCCAGACCCCGAGTACCTCTGGATCGGCTGCAGCGACTCCCGCATCCCTGCCGAGCAGATTACCGGCCTGGGGCCCGGCGAGGCCTTTGTCCACCGCAACATTGCCAACCTCGTGTGCAACATTGACGTCAATGTCATGGCCGTCGTCAACTATGCCGTCGAGCACCTGCACGTCAAGCACATTGTCGTCTGCGGCCACTACGGCTGCGGCGGCATCAAAGCGGCCATGACGCCCAAGGACTTGGGACTCCTGAACCGTGGCTGCGCAATATCCGCGACGTCTACCGCCTGCACGAGGCCGAGCTCGATGCCATCAAGGACGAGGCCGCGCGCTACAACCGCCTGGTCGAGCTCAATGTCGTGGAGCAGTGCCGCAACATCATCAAGACGGCGGCCGTGCAAAAGTCGTATGCCAAGAACGGCTTCCCTATTGTGCACGGCTGGGTCTTTGACTTCCACGACGGTCTGCTCAAGGACCTGAATGTCGATTTCAAGAAGATTCTCGCCGACATCCAGAAGATCTACAACCTGACGGAGTAAGAGTTGCGAGCCACTCATTTTGGATATGGAAAAGACTGGAGACATATAGGTAGCTACGAGGAAGATGACGGTGAATGATATCAAGATTGAACGTTGAAACACAAAATGCCCATATCTCTCGTGAAGATGCTCACAAGCCTTCTGCTCACTCATCAAAATTCTGTTATCGTGTGAGCAATATCTTGGGGTGCAAAACTTTTGGGCCAATGCGAATTAGCGCGAACCGCCGATCTTGTCCTGAATTTCAGAAGAAAAAAGAAAAAAAATCGGCTATTCAACTGTCTTGTGCCACGTCCGGAATACCGTTATTGGTCGTCAGTTATCGTTGCATAAAAGAGAAGGACAATAAAAAGTACGAAGGGATAGCACTATTAAACACAACTGCCTACGGAGTAGTCCTTCCTCACTTGTCGCAACAACTTCCAACAAGAGGAAAGAGCTCTCAACGCGGTTGAGCCGTCCCAACAAAGCTGTCAAAGCTACTCCTGACAAGCCTTAACACCTGATTGGCCAGTTCCGTCCCTGGTCCTTAAACAGTCTTAACTTTTAGTTAACACTGTACTGTGCACTGTCCACCCTCCAACTGTGGCTGAATGCTCGCGCCACACTTTCCAGGCGCCTGCCGTTTGGACTAGGGCGGTGGGCAAAAGGCAAGCACCGGCCACCGCTGGGCCAGCAACGCGACAGCTCCTGTTTGCCTGGCTAGCAACTGCAGACAGCAAGAGCTTCTTCTCATTTGGTGATCCAGCCCACGTCGTCACCTTCTCACTTCAGCCTTCCGCCTTTCCATCACCAGCTGCCAATTCCCACATTTACGTCGCCCAACGCAGCACAATACAAAACACTCTTTTGCATTTCGAGTCGACTCGCATTTACGACCGTCCACTCTCTTCTTCTCGACCTATCCTCTCCTCTTCCTCGACTCTCCCACATTCTCCATCCAAACCTTCACAATGGTAGGCCAACCCTCGAGCTTGATGACGACCAATCCATACTGACACCCCCTCTAGACCTCCATAGGAACCGGCTACGATCTCGCCAACTCCATCTTTTCCCCGACGGCCGCAACTTCCAGGTCGAATACGCCAACAAGGCCGTCGAAAATGGCGGCACCTCCATCGGCATCCGCTGCCGCGACGGTGTTGTCCTGGCGGTCGAAAAGATTGTCGGCTCCAAGCTGCTGAAGCCGGGTGCCAACCGCCGCATTGCCACCGTCGACCGTCACTTGGGTGTGGCTTTTTCGGGCATGACCCCCGACGGCCGTCATCTGGTCGATCGCGCCCGCGACGAGGCCCGCAACTGGCGCGAGACGTTCAAGGCGCCCATTGCCACGAGCGAGCTGGCCTCGCGCGTCGGCGGCTTCCTGCAGGCGTACACGCTCTATCAGTCGGTCCGGCCCTTTGGCGTCACGGCCATCCTGGCAGGGTTCGACAGCGACAAGGACCAGCCCGTGGACGGCGAGGTCGGCTCCGGGCCCAAGGTCGGTGCCGGTGGCCGCAACCTCAAGAAGAAGCATGGCGGCCCTGCACTCTACATGCTCGAGCCCTCGGGTCTGTACTGGGGCTACTACGGCGCCGCCACCGGAAAGGGTCGTCAGGCCGCCAAGGCCGAACTCGAGAAGCTAGACCTGGCCATTGACGAGAGCACGGGCGAGGGCGGTATTTCGCTGGAGCAGGGTGTCAAGGAGGCGGCACGGATCATCTATGTGGCACACGACGACAACAAGGACAAGGAGTTTGAGCTGGAGATGACATGGATCAGCACGGTCGAGGGCCCCACGGGCGGCCGCCACGTCGAGGTGCCGCGGGCGCTGCGGCAGGAGGCGGAGCGTCTGGCAAGAAGAGTCTGGAGGGCGACGACGACGAAGACGACAAGAAGGAGGACGATGACAAGATGGAGGAGGATGATGATGATGAGTAGGCCGACGGAATTGAATGATAGAGGAGTTTTTCTTTTTTGTATTAGGCACAAATGACACGCATTTCATGGATACAGAGAAGGTGCATGACAGAGAAACGTTTGTTGCTAAAGGTGGAAATGTATTATAGCATGCAGCGCCAGATATAAAAAGCGGCTGCTTCCGTTGTCTTTTTTTTCGTACGGCGAATCTCATGTGCATCTCGCGGTTGTGATGAACGGTATATCGTGATACGCCTTCTTTTGATTACTATGAATTGACTTGGTATGCTCAATGTCCAAATAAGATGATATAGATTACAGAAAATGCAGGTCTACTATGAAACACGCTTTTGATGCCTATGCCTTTTGCCTTCACCTTCACCTTAACCTTCTCGTCTATGCACTGCTCCCTCTCGCCGCGTTCTGGCACCAATTGTACCAGTCGGTAAACAGCGAGGTCCGCACGCTCCAGCCGTCCAGCACCCACCGGTCCTGTGTCGAGCGGTAGACATCCGCAACACGCTGGTACGCGGCAGTACGCTCGTCACTTCCGGCGGCTGTGGCGGCCCACAGTGTGGATGCAATCGCCAGGCTGGCCGTCGACACAGCAGCAGCGAAAGCGCGGCTCTCCGTCTTGTCGTTGGCGGCCACGTGCAGCTCTTCCAGGATAGCGGCGGCGTCGTCGAGGTCGACAGTTGTCGACGATGTCTCAGCAGAAGAGGACCGGCCCTTCTTTAACTGCTTCGGTACTTCCTGCACGATCCGCGCCGCCTTTTGGGCGAGAGCCGGCTCCTTGGTGTCGCGGACGAGCACAACCAGCGGCAACAGCAGACGGAACAGCAGCAGCAAGTTGGTTGAGCTGTCGGACGGCGCCTTCTTGACGTACGTCTCGACCAGGTCCAAGACGCGGTGCTTGAACCCAACGACACGCTTGCGGGCCTCGTCGCGCTCCTTTTTGTGGGAGTCGGTCTTGTTGCGGATTAGCGCCAAGTGGCCGGCGAGGTGGTCGTCGAGGCGCAGCATGGCATCGTCGCTCATGTCGGACTCGTTATCGCTGTCGTCGTCCTCCTCCTTTTTGGCATCCTCCTTATCATCACCCTCCTCCAACAGAATTCCACCATAAGTCTTGCGGAGAGCAGCCTCGAGGGAATCGTCGGCCGCATCGTCGGCCTTCTTGCCGTTAGCCTTGCCCTTGGGCTTGGCCTCCTCCTCATCATCATCCTCATCCGAGTCAGACTCGTCGCTATCATCACTGTCCTCCTCCTCGTCGCTCGACTTGACACCCTCGGCAAGAGCAGTGACGTCGCCGTCGGCATCCATGTCCATCATGACGACACTGTTGTCGTCATCATCGTCGTCGTCATCACCCTCACCATCCTCATCACCACTGTCCTCTTCCTCGTCTTCACCCTCCTGGTTAAACAGCGTGCGGTATCCCGACGTGTTCTCCTCGGCCGCCAGTACGTCCGTCAAGTTGTCCAGCGCCTCGGCCGACATGAACGGCGTAAACGCCTCAAAGACCTGCAGAGAAGTCTGGCGCGTCAGCTGGGACGACTCGGCCAACAAAGCCAGCAGGACTTCAGTCAAAACCTGGCCAATATCAGGCTCGCCAAGCTCGTGGTCCTCTTCCTCTTCGTCAGAGTTAACCTCCGCCTTCTTCGACTTCTTGCCCTTCTTCGTCTCCTCTTTGGACTCCTTCTCCTTCTTTCCGCCACTGCGCGCCAGAGCCGCCGTCAGCTTGTCACCGCACGCCTGGATGTCGTCGAGCACCTCAATCGCGTCGGCCCGCGGCTCATGGTAGAGCTGGAGCAGAGACACGGCCAGCAGGACGGCCAAACCCTGGCGGGCACGCGAGGCAGCAGCGGCATCGCTCTTCTTCTTGGACACCTTAGTAGGAGCGTCGAAAGCAGCAGACAACTGCTTGAGCTGCTGGCGCGCCGCCAGAACACGCTCCTTGATCTCGCCCGTCATGTCGACACCAACCGACTCGGGCTCAATGGCACGGACCGTCCGGCAGAACGAGGCAAAGTCGTCGGGGCGCTTGAGTAGGGCACCGGCAGCCGACAGCAACGATTTGCGGGCAGCCGCCAGGGTCTTTTCGTTGAGTTCGGGGTAAGCATCGGCCACCGGGATCGTCGCAGCCGACTTGGACTTTTTCTTCTTCTTGTCGCCGTTCGTGGCCTCCGTCGTTCTGGCCGCAACAGCGGTACCCGCAGCAGGATAGGCCAGCTCGGCCAGCGCTTGGAAGGCAATGCTGCTGACCGAAGCCTCGCCAGTTTGGCTCGCGGCAGCAGCGGTCTCGGCACCAGCACGGCTCACCAGACGGAAGAGGTACTCAGCATAAATGCGGAACGGCTTCTGGTCGCTGTTGGCGTCGGGCGCCTGCAGCGCACCGCTGCGCAGCAAACGCACAACCTCGTCGATGCTCTCGCTGTCGGCAAACCGCAGAATCTTCTCGACGGGCCGGGTGCCGTCGCCAGTGCCCTTGACGCGCTCGTCAAACTCGTAGACGCCGTGCGACTGCGGGCGCTGCCCAGCAAACAGGCCAGGACAGGCGCCAGAATGCGCGGGTTCTCCTCGACCTGGCGCTCAATAACCTTGAGGACCTGGACGGCAGCACGGTGCAAGCGGGGTGTCGGGTTGGACGCCTGGTTCATCAAGCAGGCCATCAGGTTGTTGCTAAACAAGCTGGGACGGACGGCCGCCTCGACGTCGCTAGCATTGGTCGCCTTGTCGGCCATGGCCGTGCACAGGGCCAGCGCCTTTTGGAACACCTTGAAGCCCGTGAGCTTTTGATGGTCCGAGGCGCCCTTGGCAAAGTAGACCTGGTCAACAACGGCGACCCAGAAGGCGTCAAAGCGTTTGGCCGCGCCGCCGACAAGCAGCTCGCCCAGCAGCAGGTCCCAGACAAAGTGCAGCTGTGCCGAAGCGTTGCCCTGCTTCGTCTTGGGTCCCGCCTCATCGTCGCTGCCGCTGTTTTTCAGGACAGCAACCACGTCCTTGTGCGAACCGGGTGCCAGCGGGCTGGTCCACGGCGCTGGCAGGGCCATCTCGGGGAACCGGGCCAGTGCGGCCAGCCATATGCCCAGACCCTCGGGTGTCTTGGCCAGGCTGCTGCTGCTGCCATCGCCACCAGTGGCATCGTTCGCCACCGTCTGCAGCGTCGCCGTGACGATGGCTTCGTCCGGCAAACGGCCGCGAGCAATCGCCTGCACAACCACAAAGCACGCCTGCGACCGCAGCCACACCTTCTTGTGGCCCAGCTGCAGCAGACGTTCCAACAGCGAGTCCCAGAAGCTCACGCGGCCATTGTCGCCGGGGCCAAACAGAATACCAGACTCGACAAAGCTTTGGAGACCAAACAGCAGGCCCCAGTAGTGGTCCCGCTCTTCCTGGCCGGGCAGGTTGGCCGCCGGCTTCGTCTTTTCCAGCAACAGGTCCAGAAGTTTGTCAAATGTCAGGTTGGGGTAAGCCGCGGCATAGTCCTTCTTTTTCGCTTCGGCCGTCTTCGTAATGTCTTCGCCCTTGCGTCCAAACAGCTGGCCCAGCAGCTCCGACAGGACATAGCTGAACCCAACACGGGACGCCTCGCTGCCGCTCGCAAGTCCGCGCAGCAACCGGCGCTCCAGGTGACGCAGCAGCACGGCCTCTGATACAGACTCAGACTCGGTCTCGCTGCCGCCCAGAAGAGCCGACACAATCACATCCGCCGCTCGGATCCGGTCCTCGACATCGGCACTGCCCAGCAGCTTGTACAGCCGCCGCTCGCGGTCGTGGTCGGCGCGCGACAGGTCCGACGCAAACAACGTCTTGTTGCTAAGAAGTGTCTCCTTCTCTTCGGGGCTCTCGCCAGGTGCAAACGTCACAGGCAGGACACCCGTCGTCTGCTGGTTCTCGGCATCGCTGTCGTCGATATCGACAATTCGGGCTCGCTTGTTGTTGTTCGCATTCTGGCCGTTGGCCTTGCCAGACCGCTTCCTCTTGCCCATTGTGTGTTCGAAGGGATATTCGGGGGTACGTAGGGATGTTTTCGTGGAGATGACACGAATTAGTTGAGTTCTTGTCGTCGTTTTTCTTGTCGATTGACTTTTTTTTCGTCTTGACTTTACTGCAAAAGCTCCAGCGCTGGCAGGGCAGGCGCGATGCCGCTAAAATTTATTTTTTGGACGGGCAGAAAAATTTCGGCGGTCAACTACAGAAATGGCTTCGGGTGAAAGAAGTGTGGGTCACCGCCTTCCTCATATGGATGCTAACTGTCAATATGAGACGTCCACATCTCATCTTCATCAACAGGAGTGTATGTTGTGTTCATTTTCATCTGGCTAAAATGCACTTCCATTCGTACGTGTATGTTTTTTATTTTGATAAAAATAAGGGCTTGGTCCTGATTGCTTTTGTTCTTTTAAGGTCAGTCTTTCGTAAGATATATTTAAAAAGTAGATGAAATTGCAATTAAAAATGAAAACAAAATAACATAAAAACAAATAAAAACGCAACGCAAAAATGTATAAAAATAAACGTTGACTCTTTTTTGCGAGGCTTTTATCCTACCCTTTCTATATAATAGAGACATGCGTATTTTCATCCATATCCTATGTTGTGGTATTATTCTCAATCTCATACGTTTATCTCACAGACCCAAGATAATCAGACAGAAGGGTCCACAAAATGCTTTTTTAAATTCTTGCTTTTCCATCTCATCTAGTAGCTATGGCCCGTGAAAAAGTACGCAAAAAGAAATGTATATAAAGGCAAACCCGTGCCCATGCAATGTAAACATGCGCAAAGCATTGACAAAGCAATGATGTAACAAGACAAAAAAAACATCCAACTCCAACCCTACACTCGTCACGACTACTTCCTCTTCCGTGCTTGCCGCTCCCGCTCGTAGGCATTCGCCTCGCGGCCCTCGGAGCCCTGGATCTCCGCCACCAGTCGCTTGTACTTCTTCTCGTACGCGGCGTCCTTGGCCTTCTTCATCTTGAGCTTCTCGCGCTGCATAAAGTGGGCGTCCTTGCGCAGCTCGCGCAGAGCACCCTTGCGCTCGCGTTTGAACTCGGCCTGCAGCTTGGCGGCCTCGGCACGTTCGCGGTTGGGGTCGTAGTGCTTGTCCGGGTCGAACTCGTCTTCGAAGCGCGGGACAAAGGTGCGGATGGCCAGCGGGCGGTGGTGGTGCAGTTCGAGTGGGCGACGCGACAAGTGGGCGAGACGCTGGGTGGCGTCAATCTGGGCGGCCAGGCGGTCGACTTCCTTGTTGAGCGGTGCGGGCAGCTGGCTGCGGCAGATCTTGGTGGTGCGCAGATGACTCAAAACGACGCGGCAGGGCTCGAGCGTTTCAAAGAGGGACGCCTTTCCGGTCCAGAGGTTGGTGGCGGCGTCATTGAGCAGAGCGAGGGCGGTGCCGAACAGAGCGACCTTGAGCTCGTTTGAGTCCTCCATCGACCGAACGTCGGAGATCCGCAGCTTGCGAATCTTCTTGAGAGACTGGGCCTTCTCGATGCGCACACCACGAGCGGGCGTGTGCACAGGGAAGTGGCCCGTGGCCGGGTTGGCCAGGCTGTCCGAGCCGATAGGTGCGAGCGCCAGCAGCGTGTTGAGGACGTAGTTGACCATCTCCGGCACGTAGCGCTTGGACAGGCGCTGGTACTGGCACAGGAGTGTGCACACGTACAGACCCGTGGCGTAGTCGGCGAGCGAGCGCGGCGGTGCCTGTTCGAGGTAGCGGCCCATAGCGAGCATGGCCGGTGTGATGACCTGGTGGAAGTGGTCGGATGTAGGGAACACAGAACCAGCTGCCGTCAAGATGGCGAGGTCGCCGCTGTTGAGTGCGATGGCACGGCTGCTCTTGGACTTCTTGGTGTCGTCTCCACCGGAAGAAATACCCTCCATGGCGGCAAGGTGCGTCCGGAAGGCAACGGCGACCTCGATGGGCACCGTCTTGGCAAGCGAGTGGATGTGGCGGACGAGGCTCTCGATGGTGGCGTATGGCGGCTCCTCACCGTTGGCCAGGTAGGCAATGTGTTCGACGAGGGCGGCGGCAAAGTGGCCGAGACGGTCCTTGTTGCCGTGGTCCAGCTTCGGGTGGTAGAGTGCACGGATACGCTGGACAACGGTCGGCAGCTTGGCGACGGGCACATCCTCCAGGACGGCCAGCAGCTCCGTGTGCGTCTGTGGACAAGGGAAGGTGTAGGGCACGCCGTCGTCGTCGCGGCCCTTGGTGGCTGTCGAGGGCAGCTTGCCGGCGTTGGCAAAGACGGCGTTCTTCTTCTCGTCTTCGGTCAGAAGGCCGCGAATGAACTCGTCCTCTTCCTCCTCATTGTCCTCAGCACCGCTATTTTTGTCGTCGTCGTCGTCACCACTCTCGTCCTCATCGCTCTCGTCGACATCGACATCGGACCCGCTGTAGACCAGGTCGTCGTCAATCAGGAAATCGTCCTCGTCGTCAAAGCCCAGCTCGGCCGCCGTGTGCTTGGTCTTGATGCCCTGGCCCAGGTTGAACTCATCCTCCTCGTAGTCTTCGCGGATAAACTGCAGAGCCGGGCCATCCTCCACCTGGTCCTTGTCGGCCTTGCCCTTCTTGTTCTTTTTGGTGCCCTCATCGCTCTCGTCGTCGCTGCCGTTGCCGCCCTCGTTGTAGCCAATCTCGCCATTCATGCGCCGCAACCGGCTCTCTTCCAGCTTCTTCAGGTGGGCCGACTGCTCTGCGGCCACCTCTTCCTCCGTCTTGGTGCGCGTCGACGGCTCCGCCTTCTTGTCCTGGATCAGCTGCCGCAACCGCACATCGTACGTCTTGTCAAAGGCGTCCTTGTCAAAGGGGGCACCGATGATGGGCGCCACGGCGGTGCCCTGGGCCGTTGCCTTCACAGGTTTTGTGGACAGCAGCGTCTGCAGTTCGGGCAGCATCTTGTCGAGCTCGGCACGCACGTCGTCGTCGTTCTCCTTTGTCAGCTGGCGCTCGTACTTGTAGTACTTGGACTTGGCAATGACCTCCTCCATGACTTCCTTTTTGCTCTTTTTGCGGCCAGGCTCGCCATCTTCCGCAGTAGGGCCGTCCTCCTTGTCGCCAAACAACTCGTCGTGCATGCGCTTGAGCTGCTTCTTCTTGTACGCGCGCTCCGGGTCTTCGTCCTCGTCGTCGCTACCCGCAAGATCGTCCTCGTCAAAGTCGTCCTTCAAGTTGTCGCCACCTTGGTCGTCCTCGACTTCGTCGATATCGAAATTCCGGCGTCCGCGCAAATCGCCCAGCGTCAGGCTCTTGCCCATGTGTGTCAGGCCGCCGTCCGCAGCACCAAAGAAGCTGTCGTCACCCTCCTCCAAGTCAAAGATGGCACCCTTCTTCTGGTGAATGCGCTGCTTTTCGAACGTGAATCTTTCGAGGGCACGCTCCTCGGGTGTCATATTCGGATCGCCCTCGCCCAGTCGTCGATCCAGAATACCGCCGACCTTGTTCCGCCGCTGCATGTCGAGCAACAGAGTGGCCCGCCGCTTCTCTTCACCCCTCGACAGCGACACCGTCGGCCGGCCCTTGATCCCGCGCAGACTCTCGGGCACCTGCGCCGACTTGAGGCTCGTCACGGGGAACTTGGGGCCACGTGCATTCATCTTGAACTGGAACGGGTTGAACTGCTCGCGGATCGTCTCGAGAGCCGCCGATTTCTTGAGGCGCTTGTCGCCGTTGCTGGTCGTTCCATGGCCGCGGCCCGCTGCCTGGTTGGCCCGGGCCTCTTCGGCGGCCTGTTTCTTTTGCTTCTTGGACTTTTGCGGGCCAATGATGCCCTGGTCGAGCAGCGAGGCCTTGAGCCTCTTGAGCTGCGAGCCTGCCATGGTGGCGTGTAGATCCCGAGGATCGGAAAGTCTGTCGAGAGCCTTTTGTCGTGTGGCAGGCAAAGGGAGGGAGTGTCGGGTCGGAAGTGGTGTCTCGTCGTCGAGCGATTGACCGTAGAGACGTTGACCGTTGGACGTTTGAGACGTTGAGGAGACGACGGATTTTGCTGCTCTCTCTGCGAAAGAAGACCCAGAAACTTTTTTAGTGGGGCCATACAGACAACTTTTTTACTTGGGCTTATCTTATCATCCATTTGCAGCGGCAGAATGAAAGCGGTCAAGGCGGTCAGCATGGGCAGAATGGCCCTAAAGCTACAGGGACCTCTAGTGCTCCACAGCGCATTCATAGCTGTTTCGTCTGCTGGAGCTCTCTTAAGCTACATCCACCTCACTCCATCATCATCATCATCACATCGGTTTATCACTTTGGTCCATCTCGACGGACCACCACCACCACCGCCCACAATGGCGTGGTACTCATTCATACGCGATGATCGCCTCATCGGCATCGGCGTGATGGCCGCTGCCTCTGTCGGCCTTTTCGTCGGCGTCCGCGCCGTCATGCAGCCCTACCACAACTCTACCGTCGTCTACCCTTTGATGCCCAAAACCCAATATATTACCCAGGACACCGAAGACTCCCTGTCCGCCGACACCCTCAACTCTCTTCTTGACCACTACAACTTCTCTATCCGCGAAACCGCCGCCAAAATCGTCTGCGACCGCGCCATTAACGACGACGCCACCCTCAGCCATTTGCTCTGGGGCATGGGCCGGCCAGCCTACGACGAACGCATGATGAGCTTGAGGGCGCTGTCGATGCTCACAGACCAGACGACCATGCACCGGCTCAACAGCAAAGAGGCGTTTGGCGCGTTTGTCAAGTGCCTTGAGCAGTGCATGGCGACCAACCTTAAAGAAGGATCGGGCGTCGACGGTATTAGTTCTGAAGGCACTCTGATTGACGACATCTACTTTGACGATTACTATTTGAGGGACTACTCGGAAAAGCTGTGCCTCATGTTTTTGGCCCAGCTCACCGACAAGTACGACATTGACTTGCTGGTCCGCGTCGGGTTCGTGGACCGATGGCTGGCGAAGCAGCGCTGGGGTGCCACACCCGGTGCGCGCATCGACAACTTTGCCCAGTTTGTGCGCCACCGGGATAACCGCGTGGCTGATATCTGCCGCCGGCTTAAGGAGACCACTCTGGGCCGCAGTGCCCTGCGGAAATCGGGTTTGCTCGATCCGACACCGACCCCGCGGAGAGGCCAGCGGTCCCACCACCACAAACAGTTGGAGCTGCTACAACTGCAACTGCCGCCGTCACCCTTGGATGCACCGCTCCGGCTTGACCTGCGGTCGTCGTCTACACTGACAAACGGAAACAGCGATGCATCGTCGTCGGCACTGCCGCGCGGCATGGAGGCCGTCGAGGTCGCCACCGAAAACACCGCCAGGGATGCAGACGCCGACGGCGAGGCTGTCATGGCGGCGACTGCGTCTATGCTGGGCAGCATCCGGACCGTTCTGAATGCGCTGGATGTGCTGGGCGATCAAAACTCAGCACCAGAGGCTGCTGAAGGTGCTGCCGGCGCTGACAACAACGACAACAACAATAACAGCACACGCCAGCCGCGCCCACCCAGCCAGAGCTCCCGTGAAGAGCAGCGTATCCGGCGCCAACACCGCGAGGCGATGGTGCTCAACGACGGAACACGGCCGCTGCGCCGCGACGACATTTTCGAGCGGGAGAGTGAGTGAAGGAGATCGACGCTATGGCATTTGTCATGGTATATCACACACTCAACTCGGCTCGACGGGGGACTGTGCAAGACCGAGCCGACAAGTCGCGATAACACACGATCATAACTACGCCCGACTGCACACTCACAGCAGCCGGCTGCACATCATGACACGACTTGTCATGTGCTCTCGCGAGAGTTTGCCGTTTCGGCCTCCGAATGACTGTTCGACGACTGCATCCAACGCGCAGAAGAAAGACGCGACGTTGAAGACATGCCGTGCCCGCCACAGCTTTTATGAAGTTGACTGCAATATCCCGCCACTCGCTATATTGCAAACCGGTTTGAATATCTGAATATTCATCTATTCACATATTCACATATTCCGTACACATAATCCCTCCTGGCAATTGTGCCTTGCCGAGCCGCGTTGTGTGCCCAAGCGCGGGATGACCAGCCGCAGAGCCTGGCTTCAGCACATGTCTTTTACCGGGAAAAGAAAGACGCGTTGTCAAACGCGTGCCGTCCTTTTTTGCAAATGCGGCTCAGAAGCAGAAGCGAGCGGCCATACGAGTACTTTTGTACTTTCGTACTTCTGTACTTCTGTACTTCTGTACACACCCTGGTCAACTATCTCAACGCGACGGGGGGTTCGAGGCAAAGTGGCTGCGGGTGTATTCTTCGCGCCACGTGGAGAAGGAACAGGGCAGAGAGATGGTCGGAACGCGACAGGATAATAGTAGATATTTCTTGTAATGAATAACGACATGGATCTTGAGCGAGAGATGTTCAGACGAGATTTTGTCGGCACACACAACCCCCAACCTCTTTGACAACTCTTTTCGGCCCATTTTCATAATGGCGATCAGCATGGGTTTATGCGGGGAGCCGGAAGACAACACGAACATTGGATCTATGAACAGAAAATAGAAAGACAATCAAGAAAAAGAAAGTTATTCAATATGAATAAAACAGCTATTGGATACCATTACTCTAGCAGAGACATTCTTGAATCTTGAAATAAACCGAACGGGAAAAAGCAAAGACAGTAATCGGAGTCAGTCGTAAAAAGAAACGAAAACGGGCACTTATTTCGGCGGTTCGCTGAAATGGAATTATGAACAGATGGGATGAAAATAGGCCGCCTGAAAGAAACGGTTGTCAGAGCGGCGGGACAGTTGAGAGAGAAGATTAGAATATGAGAAAATCCACAATTATCAATTTCAATGTTGTGATGCTCGAGCACACGGGATGAATGAGACACTGAAGAGATGAAGGCGAGACGAAGAGAAACGAGAAGAAGTTCGACAAGAATTCGAAAAGAAGTCGACAAAAAAGAGGCGATTGCAATCAAAATTGATTGAATATTGTTCGTATTGTCGTTTGTTTACTTTGATGTTTATATTTTGGTTGTCGTCGTCTTGGTGATTTGTGGCGGTAAATGCAGTAAAATAGAGTAAATACAGCAAAGTTCTGTCATTGGAGCGGTCAGCAGAACACGAAACGGCGCCTGCGGCACCAGCCTGCAGCAGCGTGCAGGACATATGCAGGTCGCCTACAGAAGTGTGCAGAAGTGTGCAGATGATGGCAACAAGGTCCCTCCTTGCAGACAGGAAGACGCTCTTTTGGGTCTTTTGGGTCTGACAGCGGAACAGACCAAGTTCTCGACGGGAACAAACTGCAGCTAGCCCGACCAGCCAGCCTCCTTGCAGTCTGACAACAACGCAAGAGCTCCTCACCTCCTCTTGCCTGTTGAGAAAAAGAGACGGCGACCGCTCTTGCCTCTTGAGAGAAAAAGACGACGGCCGCTCCTGCCCTCTCCTCATTTCCTGACAGCCGAGATGGAGGTGGCAGTGATGGAACTCTACTCCTCCGTGCAGGAGCGAACTAGCACCGACACCACAAACGCACCGTTGCTAGCCCGGTTCATCTTCCTGTCCCTGCATCTGACAAACCCTGACTTGCTCTCTATGCTCTTTGCCGTATTCGTGCTATTCGCGCGCAAACCCCCAATCCCGCAATCCCACTGCGTGAGATTTGAGATTTCGTGGGGTTCTTGCTCTGTCTCAGTCCAGGCGAAGAGGGAAGGCGCTGGTGGCAATCTGAGGCAAAGAAGAAGGCGCACTCTGGCTCTCTCCCAAGAGAGGCAATTGCACCTCGCGCACTTGCCCTACGTACTCGTACATACTTCGTGCCTGCCATACAGACTCACCTCTTGCCCATCTTGCCCATCTCTCCCAAATTGCAGTCCGCCACTTTGTGTCTCTCTTCTTTTATTGGCATCTGAATATCACCGGTTTCAAGCCCGACCTGTCCGACCCGACCTGCATCTCACATCTCCCCATCTCACGCTTCGCACGCCCTCGCCAGCGCATCGTCTCGGCCCCTGGCAATGTAAACAAACAGAACAAACACAAGGACACCGCCCAATTGGACAGCATTACAGCCAAAACTGCGCATGTCCGCATGGCCATTGAGACGCAAATATCGCCTTTTTTCGTTTCTTGCGTTTCTTTCGTTCTCCGCCAGTTCCACAAAACTGGGCGCCTGCAGCTGCAACTCCGCCGCACTGCATCGACGCTGCAGCATGACGAGGTATGAACGCTCCAGAGCTTCAGAGGATGCCTCCTTGATGACCCCAAACAATTGTTTGCCTGCCCATCTTCCCAAACGGTTGTCTATATGCCTTGTCCATCTTGTCTATCCTTCCAACTTTCCTTTTGCGATTTCTTATCCTATGTGCCTTGCTCTGCCGCCCCGGAAAAAGAAACATATACCCTGATACCCACGTCGTTTCTCTGCCGCTTTTCTCGTTCGTGTCCCGGATAGAAAACGGCTCGAGCTGCACTTCGTCTGATCCTCTGTCTTTGTTTCTGTCCTGTCCCTCAGTTTCTGTCTTCCTGTCTCTGCTTTTGTTCTCTCATCACCTCCTCTTGTCACCTCTCTCATCACATCTTCTGCCCTCGTCCTTGTCAATGTCTGTTCTCTCCCGTCCCTCCACCCTACTTTTGTTCTTTGCTTCTTTACTTCTTTTGCACATCTAGATATACCCTCCCACACCCCTTTTCTTGCATCAGTCCTTTCTTTTTTCTCCTTTTTCTTTGTGTTGCCCAATTGTCTCTTGCATCTCGTCTTCTTTCTTGCATATTTTTGTTCTTTTCCGGCATCTCTTCAACCTGCACACCCTCTTCCTCGCACCGTTCCTACGACCTACCCTCCTTTATTTCTAGTGGTGCACAGCATTCTTGTTCCTTTATTTTCTCTGTCCTTGTTTTTGTTTTGTTTCTACGCCTCACTCTCCTTCATTGTTTCTTTTTGTCTCCTCCCCTGATTCTGTCTTTGCCACATCCTCTCTGTCCCATACATCTTGATTAACACACGGCCTCTCAACTATCAACCTCAGACACACAATCGACGACAACACAACCAACAGAACAAGTAACGACACAACCAACGACACAACCAACAAGACACATCACAAACACTCTTCGTCCTTCCTCCACCGCCTCGCTCTCAGACCTGGTTCGCTGTGGGTCGCTCCCTGGCTTGTCCTACCCGCCCCTCTGCCCCCAACGGCCTGGCTCCCCTGGACAATCGACCGCCAATCCCGCCTTCCCACCCATCCCAACCTGCCAAAATCCACCGTCATCTGCCGCTGAACATCCACCCACATCCAAGCCCATCCGCCTATCCCACGCCTATCCTTCGCCGGTCCTTGCCTTTCCTGGCTGCTGGGAGAGACACCGCTAAGGCACGCTACAGGGGCTGCACCCACTGACGCCCACTGGACTTCGCTGAATTTGGCTGAATTTGGGTCACCTCCAGGTCAAGCATCCCAATCCGACTCAGTTTCGACTTCTGGTTCTCCTCTGTTCCACCCATTTCGGTCATTTCGATTTTGCTCTTCTTTCTGTTCTCCCCTTCCCACCCCTGCTCATTGGCCGACCACCACTCGGACGCCCACCGGCTGGGAAATAGGGTGCCACCAGAACCCAGAAAAAGAAAGAAAAGGAAAGCCAGAAAGGCCAGAAGAGGACAAAGCCCAAAACAACGACCGCGCCAGGGGCTAGTTTCCCCTTTCCCCCCTAAGATTGCACTAAAATTGCGGACGCCAGGCCCCGAACGGCTGCCCGTCGCTCTTTCCCTCTTGTTGGGCTCAGCTCTGCCCTATCGGCTCGGGTTCCTTGGTCCCTTTTGCCTGGCGTTTTATTTTCCGGTTTATTTTTGCGCCAAGTTTAATTCGCTTAATTCGCCACTTGGGCGCCAGCACCACACCAAAACGACGCCATGTCGCTCACAACAACAACCACGACGCTGTCGCCAACCACGGCCACCGTCACCACCACCATTTCCGCCAACCGCCCACCGCCGTCGCAATCTCTGTCTTCCTCCTTTTCCTCGACAACAAAAACACTCCCGCGATCGCTACGTAAACGCCTTCCCACGCCTTTTTCCAACAACACATCGTCTAATTCTGCATCATCTTCCTCAACACGCGCCGGCCGCGGCCTCGCTTCCTCCCTTTCCACGCCCAATCTTAGCTCGCTTTTTGCTTCCCACGCGCGCCGCGCCCCCGGCAGCCAGGGTGTTCCCCCGTTGCCGTCGCTACCCCACCAGCCGTCGGTGCCGCTGCCGCTGCCCTTGTTGACGCGCAAGGCTTCGCTGGCTGCTTTAACGTCTTCGTCCTTGGCTACCATTCCTGATGCGACCGAGTCCTATGCCTTTGACACGCTGAACGAGTTTACTTCTGCGAACCAAATCAGCAACAACAGCATCAACACACATACCAACGCGCCTGCCACCATGGCTCCCCTCACACCCGGGCGCTTCGCGTCCTCCATGGCGTCCTACTCAGGCCGCGCCTACCAGCGACGAACTCGTTGTCGTCGGCGACCCCGTCGATGTGCCTGGCGGTATGCACGGCACGGTGCGCTTCGTCGGCTCCGTCGCAGGCCGTAAGGGCGTCTTCGCCGGTGTCGAGCTACACCCGGATTTTGCCGCGCGCGGCAAAGAACAGCGGCGACGTCGACGGCGTGTCCTACTTCAACACAAACATCCCGGGTGCCGGCATCTTCCTACCCCTTAACAAGGCCGTTCGTCGTGATGCTTCGCCCTCTTCTTTCCCCATGACGCCCACCGCAGCCAACAGCAACGGCACCGGTCTCAAACTCGGCAACCAGAACTCCACAAACTTCACACCGCCCACGCCCTCTCTCCCCAAGTTCAGCCAGTCCGTCAGCGGCGGGCCTATCCCGCGCGCACCCAGCCCACAACACGGCAACCGTCGGCCACCACGCACATCTCTACCACGGCCCGACTCACCCGTGCGCCGTCTGCAGATGACACCCGCGCCAGGGTCCAACGGTCCGCGGCCATCCCTCTCTGCCACGACGCCAGGACCCAAATCGTCCACAACAACAGCAGCCCCCGGTCGCTTTGGTAGCCCGACACAGACCAGCAAGTTCTCCCAGAGTATGCGCGCACCGGCAACGGGTGGCATGGGCGACCCCAGCAAACGCGGTACGGGCCTGGGTATGTTCCGTGGCGGCGCAAACGATCGCAAGGCCAGCATCGGTCCACGGAGCGCGTCAGCTCTTGGCGGTTCATCCAATTATGGTGATGACGACAACGCCACACCGACAAACAACGGTCGCATTGGCCGTACAACTGGCAGCAATGCCGGCAGTGCCAACGGCAGCATCGGCTCAGCCTCTTCGTTCAGTGGACAGCAACGCGGTATAGGCCGCCCACCGTCGCGCACCGCCGGCCACATGAAAAACGGCAGCATTGCCACAGCCACCACCCTCGCCAACAGCAGCAGCGGCAACAACGATGAAGAAGTCGAGCGTCTCAAGTCAGAACTGCAAGACCGCGAGCGCCAGCTCAAAGACCAAGCCAGCACCCTCGCCGACATGGAGAGCAGTCTGACCGAGCTGCAAGGGCTGATTGAAAGCTCGGACGGTCCCTTGGGACCCAACGGTGGTCTTCCCAATGGCGGTCTGTCCAACGGTGGACCGCCGCCACCCGGTGCCGACGGCATCGACGGCGACGACAAGGACGTTGCACAGATGCGTGCTTTGTTGCGCGAGAAGAACGACAAGATTGCCATGCTGACGGCCGAGTTCGATGCCCACCGTGCCGATTTCCGCAGCACCATTGACACGCTGGAGATGGCGAGTACCGAGACGGAGCGCGTCTACGAAAAGAAGATTGAAGAGATGATGCAGGAGAACCAGGAGCTCGAGAGCCGGCTGGCCGATGTCGATGCCGTCGCGCAGCAGCTCAAGCAGCTCGAAGAGCTGGTGCAAGAACTGGAGGAGGGGCTCGAGGATGCACGGCGTGGCGAGGCCGAGGCCCGTGGTGAAGTCGAGTTTTTGCGGGGCGAGGTCGAGCGCACACGGACCGAGCTGCGGCGTGAGCGCGAGAAGGCGGCCATGATGGTTGCCAATGGGGCCTCGAATCCAGGAAGTGGCAATGGTGTCGGCCCCGGCACATTGGTGAGGGGCAACTCCACCTCGTCCAACCCGTCCAAGGATCTCGAGCAAAAGGACGACGAGATCCGCGGCCTCAAGGCCATCATCCACTCGCTAAGCCAGAACGCCGGCGTCAACGATATGCCCAACGGGTCTCCCTCAAACAACGGTAACGGCGGCAAAAACACCAACGGTAGCGGCGGCCACCGCCGTGGCGAGTCCATCAACGAGCGCTTGGCTCGTGAGACGCTCGAGCGGGAGGTCGCCGACCTGCGCGCTCTGCTCGACAACAAGTCGAGCCGCGAAATGGAAAATGGAGCGCGAAATTGAGCAGCTGCGCGTGACCAGCAATGGTAATGGTGCGTCGAATGTCGGTGCCCACCGCACAAGCGCCATGACCGTTGGCAGCCGCTCGTCTCTGCGCGACTCCCGTGGCACGGTCGTTCTCGCCCGCGATTTCCGCGATTCTCTCAACGGAGGCGGACTCACCGCCAACGGCAGCAACAACACTCTGTCTGCACACAACCACTCCCGCAGTAACTCCAACCCGCGCGCCGGCAACCGCTCGCCCGACCAGGCCCGCAAACTGCCGCACCACTCGCGCGGGCCCACGCTGGACACCATGCCCGAGAGCGACGCCTACTCGTCCGTCACAGAGTCGAGCACCCTGTGGTGCGAGATTTGCGAGACCAACGGCCACGATATCCTGACGTGCACCAACATGTTTGGATCGGCGGCAGGTGGCAACAGTGGGGCGCCACCCACGACGGAAGCGCCCGCTCCTCTTGACACACGCACCGGCAAGGACGTCGTCCGTGCTGCCTTTGCGCCCGAGCCCATGGCACCGATTGTGCCCCTCAAGGTCAATGTCAACACTGCCAGTGCTCCACCTCCGCCCGAGGTCAAGATCCTGCCGAACCCCATGGAGTCCGGGCCGGTCGCTGGTAAAGAGAGCGGTGTCGTGGATGCGGGCAAGTGGTGTGCGTTGTGCGAGCGGGACGGCCATGATAGTGTGGACTGTCCTTTTGAGGATGCTTTCTGAGGGCTCTGAGTGCGAGTAGAAGGCGAGCGCGAAAAGTGCTTTCTCAGTGAAGGCGCGCAGCGCCTTCCACTCTACCACTCGTCACCATCTCTTCTATTATCTTGTCTTCTCTTCTCATCCACGTTATACTTACAACTACATCATCTTAATATTCTACGAGAACAACGAGATTCAAACAAAAAAAGGGGCCATACACAACAAACACGGGAGGACAGGGCACGAAGCATCATTAGATGGGAATATAGGAGGGTACACTCGCATATTTTGGGATGGAAAAGATCTTGGGGACGAAATGTTTTCTTGTACTGTTTTTCTTTGTAATTTTTGGCATGTCTGCTCTCTTCTCTTTTGCTTTTTGTCTTTTCCCATCTTGGCACACATTCTTGGAAGGGAACTGGTGCATTCACTGCGATGATACCACACAACACACACTACGCATATTTCTTGACAACTCCTCCCTTTTTCAGTTTTTGATACGTTTTTGATGTTTAATATCTTGACATACTTTTGACAAAACTTGACGTATTTTTTGAAGTTTTGATACTTGCGTGAAATACTTTCACACAACTTTGTTTTTGATGATTGCTGACAACTTTTGCTCTTTTCTCTGGGCCGCCTCCTCCGGTGGTCTTCTTACACTTTCTTCTCTACCACGCATCTCTTTTGGTATTTTTGACACTTTTGTAAAATCGCGCTGATGAATGCCTGTTTTCAACGGTCGAAGTTGCTTTACTCTTTTTTGACAGTGTCTTTCGCCATTTCGTTTTTGTGTACCCTTTTTCTCCAGTCGTACTTTTGACATTTGAGTCATTTTTCGTGGCGTTTCCCTTTTTTGACACTTTTGACACTTCTGCAACGATAAACTTTCGGCGGATAATCTTGGGTTTTGACGTTCAACAAGACAAGTCTATTTTTCTCGATCAAAAGCTGCTTTCAACTTGACCGTTGTCAAACTTGTTTTCAAGTTGACGATGCTCTACGACGTACTCAAGTTCTTATTGGTGTCTCTCACCCACTTTCCCTAGTCGCAGGCTCACATTGTAATTTGCATGAAAAACACCCCTATTTATTTCCCTCCTTGGCATTGTCCATCCTTTATCCCTCGCCCACACGAAATCCTCCCTCCTAGCATCCTAACAATAGGCTCCTTCCTTTCTTATTCTTATCGGCTGCAGATTCCGATCGCACGATGTCCTGTTCCAATTTTAAAATTCATATCCAATGCAGAGAGCCTTTCGTCTCCCAAACTAACAGAAAAGGAAAGCCAAGGGGGTCACTCGACCAGGCCCTCTTTTGCTGCTCTGCATATCTGCATGCCTGAATCTCCAACTCCTCTCCAATCTCCATCATCCGCAGCCCCCCCCCCCCCCCCATCTGGGTCATCTAGGCCGTCTAAGCTCCAATGTGTTCAATGCTCATCCCAGTTCGCGACCCACTCAGACTACCCCTATTTTCACGTCTTTCCCCTGCCATTCGTCTACCATTCGCCTCTTCCCCTTTCCCTTCCGTTCAAATTTCACGATGGTTCAAAAAATAAAAATAACAAAAAAAAGGTTAAAATGAAACCCAGAAAGAAAACGAGAAAATCAGAAAATACAGCACCCCTTAGCGCCCGTTCCATTTCTGCTTTTTTCTGCAACTGGTCTGAAAAGAGCATAGTCTACCATTTACTGGATCCCTGGTGAGCCCTATCTGGGTCTCTTTGATCCCCCTGATGTCTTTGGTTTCTCTCTGTCTGCCCTTCCTGGGGGAGAGAGGGTCTCCATTGCAAATTACGCGTACGCGTGTTTTTGTCTCTCTCCTATTGCTGGACAGTGGACGGTCAAGACGACTTTCCCGTATTCCGTAGACTCCGTATGGAGAAGTCGTTGTTCGTTCACCTAACCCTGAACATTGCACTTCGTACCCTCCATTACCTTTTCCCGCCTTTTGGCTTTTGGCTTCCTTTTCTTTCCTTTTTGCTGATTGTGTGTCGTGTGCGTTCTCTGGCGTCATACCCTCTTCGACCGCTTGGTACGACAACACAACGACAACGACGACGACAAAAGTACTACGAATTACCACGACACTCCTTTACTCCTCTACTTTTTGTCTCCCTCTTATGGACACCTTTGCTGGCCGGACCTTTGAATTTGCGGACAACACGCCCAACGACGACGACGACAACGACGACGATATATACCTGCAGAATAACAACAGGGTGAACGGCAACACACTTCTACACAGGCACAGCAGCGGCGGACACGGACTCGACACCGACGACAACTCCCGGCCGGTGATGGCCCACAGCCGTGCCTTTTCGGCAGCAAACGATGTCCGTGTTGGTGGTGGAATTGGTATAGGGGGTGGTGATAGTAGACAGGGCGTCGTGAATGGAGGCGGCACTGTCCGCCGCATTCTACGCTTCTTTGTACGAACACTGAGCCGCGGCGGCCATGGCAGCTACCGCGAGCTGTCGATGCGGTCCATGCCGGCGTGGTCGTCGATGGCAGCGAGCCACTGACGCCGATGGTGGACGGTTTTGATTTTAACGACACCGACGCGGAGGCGGACGAAGTGGCCACAACCTGTATGGACTCGTTCCGGCAAATGGTCATGTCGTCGTGGCTCAACGCCTTGTTGGTGTTTGTGCCCATTGGCATCGTCACGTACCTGACGCACATGAGCCCGATTGCCGTGTTTGCGACGAATGCGATTGCCGTTATCCCACTTTCGTCCTTACTCACGGCAGCGACCGAAAGAGTGGCTGCAGATGCCGGTGACACTGTGGGCGCTCTCCTCAACATTAGCCTGGGCAACCTTGTTGAACTCATTCTCTTTATTGTCGCCCTCGTCAACAACCAGGTGCGCGTCGTGCAGGCGTCCATTCTGGGCTCGATTCTTGTCAACTCGCTCTTAATTCTCGGCACAGCCTTGTTGGCGACCGGCCTCACCGACAGCGAGCCCGTGTACAACACAGCCGAGACACAGCTGCTGAGCTGTCTGCTATTTGCGTCCGTCTTTGTGTTTCTGATGCCCACAGCCTTTGGGTACACCTTTGACCACACAAAACAAGCCAGCAAGGCCACACTGCAGATGAGCCGTGTGTCGTCGTTGATGGTGCTGTTGATTTACCTGCTGTACTTTGTGCACGAGCTGCGGGCGCGGCCGATTGCCGCCAACAAGCATGGCAATGACCAAACAGAAAGCAGTGACGACAGCGACGCGTCCGACAGCGAGCGCGGTCTCTCGACACCGACAACACCAATCACACCGACGGCAGCTTCTACTACAGCGACAGCCTCGTCGGCCCCCGTCGTTCTCGTCTCCAGCTCACAACCCGAGTGCCAGCAAGTCGCCTCGGCCTCGGGTGTCGTTATCAACAGCGCCGTCGTCCCACAGCCGCGCTCGGTCCGCTTTGCCGATGTGGCGTCAAATCGCAACGCCCCAAATAAGCCTACCTCTTCGTCGTCGTCGTCGTCAATACACGGTATCGAGATGGACCGCATGGACGACTTTGACGCCACACCCTCTCGACCGTACCCGCACGCCCACACACGCATGCACTCCCATTCACACTCGCGGTCCGTGTCGGTCGAGAGCATGCGCGCCGGCGCCTCCCGCCGCAGTCGTGCTTCATCCCTATCGGGCGGTCCTGGTGCAGTTGGCAGTGGCGGTATTGGCGGTGTGTCCCCTTCAGTCGGCCAGGGCGGGTTCACGGCCATCTCGGGGCCCGGTCTCATGCGGTCAGGTATCACCGCTCTCCAGATTATGAGAGACAACCAGCAGCAGCAGCAGCAGCAACAACAACAAGCCCAGGCTCAGCGTGTCAGTCTCGAAAGCAGCGGCAGCGCCTCTGACCGGGCCAACCTCTTGATGCTGGGAGGCGGTGGCCAGCCCCATCTTCACCACGGCTCTCCCACCCTCGGCGGCCACGGCAAACGTCCCCGCGGCGAGTTCATGATGGCCGTGCTGGTGTTGATTGTCGCCTCCGCCCTCATGTCTGTCAATGCCGAGTTTCTCGTGGACACCATTGACGACGTCACCCACCAGGGCCATTTGTCGGAATCCGTCATCGGCCTCATTATCCTGCCCATTGTCGGCAACATTGCCGAGTACGTCACCGTTGTTTCGGTGGCCATGCGCGACAAGCTCGACCTCGCCATTTCCGTCGCCATTGGCTCGTCCATCCAGATTGCTTTGTGCGTCACGCCGCTCACTGTCGGCGCCGGCTGGATCCTGAACCGCAATCTGTCCTTGACATTTAGCTTTTTCGAAATGGCCGCCCTCGTCGGCACGGCTTTGTTGGTGGGTCTGCTGGTCTCGAGCAACGGCGACGGCAAGCTGCGGACGTGTGGTCTGAAGGGTGCCCTCATGTGTGCCTGCTATGTGATTATTGGGTAGGTCCTCGTTCCCCTTCTTTTTTCGTATGATTTCGTATGATCCATTCCCCTGCTAACAGTCCAGCCTCGGTGCTTACCTGTCGCCGAATGCCACGCCCAAATAGGCACGAGGTTCCAGGGGTGCTCCTCTTTTTCTAATACATGATTTCCAATGTTCTTTTTCTCTCATATTACACCGTTCAATCATTCACTTCTATTTTTCTTTTTCTTCTTCATATCTTCTTCGTTCTACTTCGTTTCATTTTTTCTTCTTTCATATTTGCATGCACATTCATTCTACATCTTACATTACATCTTTACTACATACTTACACTTTGTTTTCTTTCATTTTCATCTTCTCTACTTTTACATCTTACCTCTCTGTATATATCGGGTTTGGGTGGTTCTTGGCTAGCCTTTTCTTTTTTTTCCTTTTGTCCTTTATGCCTTTTGCATGGTAGGCGCAAGCATTCATCATCTCAGCATTTCTTGCTCTATTGAATCATTATTGTTAATTTTACTCTAATCGTTCTGCATTTTTACTTGTCGTATGTGTTTCATTCTCAGCCGTCTCCTTGTGCTCTATCCCTCTGTGTCCAAAAACGTTGCTCTTTATGTCCATGCAAAGTCTTTTTCTTATATAAGCAAAAAGAAAAAGAAGAAGAAAAAAGTAGAAGAGACAAAAAAAAAAAAAAAAAAAAAGGAAGAGAAACTCTCCTCAAGATACTCTTTGCGTCGGCCGGGAATCGAACCCGGGGCCTGTCGATGGCAACGACAGATTTTACCACTAAACCACCGACGCTGTTGAGCTCTGCTTGGTGGCTGCTTGTGGAGATTTGTGGTGGGTTGTGAGGTTTTTGAATGGGACGTAAAAGGAAGTAAAAGGGTGGAGAGAGTGACGATAGTCTTTTTGGTGGATGTTTTCCGTTGAGCGCTTGTAAGTGGCGCTAGCGTTGCTCTTGCTGTGTGGATAGCGGGGTTGGCAGAAGTCTGTCTTAATTGTACATGCTCGAGTCGCGCCTGCCTTTACAAGCTCCAACGTCACTCAAGGCAGTCGCGGCTCAAACTTCCATCTCATCTCATCTCAACCCGTTCAACAACACACACAACTGCACACACAACTGCACACACCACCATGGCCGACGACGAGGAAGATGACTACATGACCATGACGTTTGGCGAGGAGGAGGACACGACGAAAAAGAACAAGCACAGCAAAACAAAGCATGCCGGCGAGACGTCTCTTCAACGGCGTATCCGTCTGGAGCGCCAAGGCCGCGAGCGAGGCCACATTCCGTCCAAAGCCGAGCTGGCCAAGGCGGCCGAGGCTGAGAGAGAAGCAGCACTGAGTCGGTCGTTGTTCGACGGGCCAAAGAAGGTGTCGTCGTCAACAGCGGCGCCGACGTCAAAATGGCCCACACCACCTCCACCGGCAGCTGTACCACCCAAACCCGTCAGCAAGGGCTTCGCCATGATGGCCAAGATGGGATTTGTGGCGGGCAGTCGCTGGGGAAGAAGAGGGAAGATAGTAAAGAGGCAGGCAAAGAGGGCGACAAAAGCACAGCGGACGACCAGCCAATAACAGAGCCGATCCGGATCCAGGTCAAACGTGATCGAGCGGGCATTGGCGCTGAAGAGGAACGCAAAGAGAGAGAAAAGGAACGGCAAGAAATGGACGGAGGGGGGACGGCCCAAGACAAAACGGCTCCGATTAGACGATATGGACCCAATGGAGTATCGCGACCGACTGCGGCAAGAACGCGAGGCTGGACGGCTAGAGCGACAGATCCATGCAGCTCAGGTTGTTGCTGAGAGGATGGCCAGAGGGATGAAGAGGAGGAGGAGGATGGCTCCCAAAAAGACGAGATGCCATTGTCCGAGGTCAACGTCTTGTGGCGTGGCCTCGTCAAGGAACGGCGCGCCAAAGAGCACGAACGCGAACAGCGGATCAAGGCGCAGAGACTTCTTGACGACCGGTTACGAAGCATGGTGCACGGCGACAAGGAGAAGACGAACTACGCTGCTTTTGAACAGGACGGCAGCGACGACGATGACGACAAGAATGACCAGATTGCACGAGGGAAGACGGACAAGTTGTCCTACTTGAAGGGAGGCATGAACAAGTCGATTCCCGTCGACGGCGAGGACGACGAGGAGGATGACGACGAAAATGCTACGAAAGAAGAGGTCGACGAAGAACTGGACGAATTCAACGCTCTCGAGCCACAGGAACGCCTCCAGCAGGTCGTTGACTGGATGCGCCAGAACCGCCGCTACTGCTTCTGGTGCAAATTTAAGTATCCCGACGACGACCTCGAAGGATGTCCCGGGCCGACCGAAGAAGATCACGACTAGGAAGAACTACGATTAATGAAAATAAAATACTGTGAACATGCGGACAGTGTTGAATAGAGTATGATTCATGAGAGTGTCGTAAATGTCTATGTAAATGGTTTTCCTTAATGCCTTTCCCATATGCTCCTTACAATGCATGCCATAGCCTTTCTATCTTACATATTTTCTCACACCAAGCTGGTCAATGGCCGACTCGCACATCTCCGCAAACGCCTCGTCCGGTACGCCCTTGCTCTTGATCCGGTAGACATGCGCCACCACGGCCGACAAGTCATCGCTGAGGTCGGCAGCCGTGCCCGCATGCAGCTTGTTGCTGCTGCTGTTGTTGTTCTTGTCGTCACCGCCAAACCAGCCGTGCACCTTCAGCTCGCGCTGCCGCACATCCACCAACAGCGTCTCCACCGCCTCGCTGGCCATAAACACACGGTGCCGTGCCAGCGGCGTGTCCCGGTCAATCGTCGACGTCTCCGCTACCAGCTCGACCGCCAGATTGTCCGTCATGCGGAACCGGTCCTTTCCTTTCTTGTTGGGTTTTCCATCCTGGTCACGGCTGCGCAGGAGCGGGCGCATCACACGCAGCATCACACACAACCCGACATAGTCGCCCGTCTTGCGGAACGAGTGCAGGATGATACGCCCCAGCGCCTGGAAGAACATGGTTGTGCGCTGTTCCTGTGCGCCGCGGTCCGTTTCGGGCACGTGCGAGTAGGCCGACGTCTCCGACTTGAACGCGACGGGGCCAGCTTGACCATCTCGGCCACCAGCTGGCGGCAGTCGGCGCCGGCGACGCGCCGGTCGTCGTCCTCCATGTTGCGGAAGACGGTGCGGTGCACGGCCAGCGATTTGAACAGCACCAAAAACGTGTGGGCATTCGGCTGGATCTGCTGCGGGCCCAGCACGAGGTCGCGGTAGAGCGCACGCGCCTCGTCGGACCGGCCTTCGTGCACATACGACTCGAGCAACTGGTTCATCATGAAGGCGTCGGACGTGGCCATCTCACAAGCCCGGAAGGCGTCCCACAGCCGCTCGAGCTGGACCAGTTGGCTGCGGTTCTTGTAGTTGTCGGCCATTAGGAGGAATGTCTCCATGGAGGCGCGGGGCACAAACGTCAAGTCGGCATCCTGGGTGGACGCAGCCGCCGAAGCAGCCACCGCCTCGCCCTGCGTAAATCCGCCGACGCGCAGCTTGAGCGGCCACTCCATCTGCCGCTCGCGCCGCCGCAGGTCCACAAACAGCCGGCGCGACTCAATCATGCGCCACGCGAGCACGTCCGCACGCTCTTGGTTGGCCGCCGAGCCCGACCGCAGCCAGGCACCCAGCAGACCATTGACCTGCACCGCCGCCGTCATGACGCCACGGGCCTGCATAAAGTGCAGCACCCGGTACGCACCATCCAAATCGCCCGCGCCAATCAACCGTTTCAGCCACTTGCCAAAGAAGAAGTGGTTGGCCACGGCCGAAGGCAGTGCCTTGGGCCGGTTGCGGTGCTGTTGAAGTTGCTGCTGGTGCACGTCCAGCGCGCCCGAGAACATCATGTCGACAAAGACGTCAAAGGCGTACTCGGTGTGGTTGGCCGTCAGGAAACACGAGACGACCTCATCGTAGTCTTCAATCTGCATGCCGTCCTTTTCATATTTTTCCACTAGGTCACGCAGACGGCGGTACACGGCCCACGCCTTGTCTTTGTTGTCGTTGGCGGCGGCATGGCGGATCAGGCCAAACAGGACACGCGGGTCGCCGTGTCTCTTGTCGCCGCGGCGAGAGGCCGACTTTTTGGATTAGCTGCTGGAGGTCGTCACTGAACAGCCGGTCGGCCGCGCGTTCGGCCCTCTCTAAGTCGCCGTTCTGCGAGAGCATCCGTACACCGAGCTCCCAGTAGTCGACGGCCGTGGACGGACGAACACCAAGGGTGGCAGCACCCCGGCGCCAGTTTTCCAGGGCGGCCGCCGGCCAGCCCTCGATGAACATGGCCTCCATTGCCAGCAGTTGTTGGGCGTCGGTCAGGGGCACACCGGCTGCCTGCATGTCTTTTGCGAGGTAGTAAATGTGCGACATGCGCCGCGGGTTGCGCACACCCTTGTCGTCTTTCCACCCCAGTACTGTCCACAGACAGTTCCACACTGCGGGCGGCACATTCGACCACGACTCCGCCAGGCCCGTCCGTGCCGCGCCGTACCGGCTCCACAGTGCCGTGATAATCTTGGTGTCCACCACGCCGCCGCTGGGTGTCCGGTTCTTGTTCTCGAGCCGCCGCGCCGCCGGTCGCAGCACATTGTTCAAGTTTCGAATGTGCCGACGTGCGTTCATCGTCATGCCCGTGTCGTCAATCTTGACCTTGGCTGCCCAGCCCTCTTCTTTTTGTTGTTGTGACCTCCCATCCGCCGCGTCCGCAAACGACTGCAGCTCTTCCTCCCGCTCCACCTCCCGAATCATGTCGTACTTGCGCCGCAACATCCGCACCGTCCGCCGCCGCGTGGGGCCGCCCCGCTGCTCCAGGTTCTTGGCCATCTGCGACGTCTCCCGCAACCGCGCCTCCAGCTCTTCCAGGTCGCGCTCGGCCTCATCGCCAATCGAGCTCGTGTTGCTCACAAACTTCAGGGAGCCGTCCTCTTGCTGGTCAAAGAAGCGCACCGTGACATCCTCGTCACGGCCAAACTGGTTGGTCGGGTCGGGCCGGTAGTTGTCGAGGTCGAGGTCGTCGAGTGTCGGGATCTTGAATTTGGGTTCTTTTGGTGCGGGCGGTACGGGCATGGCCTTGTATGGGGAGGTGTTTGTCGGATGTCTTGCAGAAGACGCTGGGCCTGTAGCCCTCCTTGGCCGGGCGCGGACGGTTGACGCCTGTCGTGTGAGTGTGCGGACAGCCAGCGTCGTCGAGGATGTGCTCGTGTTCGTAGGTATTGTCGTCGCAGTTGAAGCCGTCGCCCATGGCGGCCGTGCTGGTCGTTGCTGCGTCGCTCGCAGGCTGACCAGACACGACCGGCAGACAAATGGGCTCCGCGTGCTCATGTCGGTAAAGAATGAGCTTGTCGGCCTCATCGTGGATGCATTGGGTTGTGAGGGAGGTGGTTGTTGTTTTCAAGACAGGACGACGACGTCTGTCTGGCCTAGCAAAATCGGAGCTAACGGCAGACGTCAATTTTTCTAAACTTTTTGCAAAACAGCCCACTGCCTGGCCTTATCAGCGCGCTCGTCCACTGTAGATTCCTTTTAGCAGGGTCCGATAAGAGTTTTAGCGGATGAGCTGCCGCTACAGGGTACTTTTTTTTATATAGGTCACGTGCAGCTAATACAACGGCCATCATATTCAGGCTCCATATTTACGTTCACTTCTCAACCAATCGTATAACAGCATTGCACCGCACCTTCCTCCAATATGGGCAGACGACGATGCTATCGAGCAACAGGAAAGAGCGATGTGATCTTGCTTCGCTCTTGCCTTTTCTTGGTTCTAGAGATAGTACAATGGCAAAGACCCAAAAATTGACCCCTTTTCCAGAATTTCCCCCTGACTTTCTTTCCTTCCCCATCCTCGTTCTTTTCCAAAAATACCTGTGCACATCTACACTGCGCGCTACCGTCACATCCATCACAGCTAACACTATTGACGATGGAGACCACCGACTCGGCTACCTCGGCATCTTGTCTGATAGCCTTTTCTACCTCCTTGTCATCTTTGGGTGAGTAGGCCCAGTTCCTTATTCTGGTCTTTAGGTCTTTAGGTAAACAAGATTGTTATCTAAACGATTAGCTGCATCATCTATATCATCCAATATACCGCCCAAAAAACCTCACAGAAGATCCTGCTTAGTACATGTGCTCCCTGTGATCCCTGTGATCCCTGTTAGTTGTGACTCTGGCTATTCCATCGCGAGCCTACACAGCCACAGAGCCTTTTTCTCGGCCGCCAACTTACAGTTTGAGAGGCAAGCTGAAATTATAAAACACTAAGTAAAAAGACGAGAATTGAAAGTAAGACAAGCAAGAAAAGGGTGAAAGGTCTGGCCGTTTAGAATGCGATAAAGGTAGGGGAAAAGGAGGGAAAACGAAATGTTATTAAGAAAAATTTAAACGGGTTATATTTATTTACGTTTACTGTTACGATCATGGCCCCCACGGGGCCTCACTAACGGACCAGGATAATACAGCCGACCCTTAACAAGAACCGGGGTTACGTTCGCCTTGTTTTGGTCCTGTTTTGTTACTTTGAAGATGTCGATCGTGTAGCCGAGGGAAGTAGTGGAGCCGGACTCGACAGAAGTAAGTACTTCGAAATATCTCCTTTGAGGGCAAGCACACCTACTAATCTAGAAAAACATCTAGCTCAATTATGATTCAAACAACCTGTATTTAGCGTATCGAGTGAGGGAAGGCCGAGACTGCTTCGTCACAGCTCATACCCCGGCCAGTGCCACAGCGCTGTGAGGACTCGCTCCTAGCCATCCAGCCTTAAAAGCGAGAAGCCTCCACTTCTTGTCGTTGTTGAAGATTTAGGGCCCTGTTGTTTTGGTCAGACAGTGTTGGCCGCTTTGCCAACCCAGCGAGTCCCGTCGTAGGGTCCTATCGTGAATAATGGTGTGGATAATATTTGTTTTGGTTTTTTTTATACCCCTTACGTCCCATCATACGGTCTTTGCGATTTTGGCGACCACGAACACAAACTCAAAGATCTCCAAACACGGCTCCTCCTCCTCTCCTGATAACAATGAGCACCAGTGCGTTCGGATGAAAGATACGTTGGTGCGCTCGGCAGTGTTGGCGTTGTCGGTGTCGCTAGGATGGTACAAAATCGGCTGTACCGCAGCGACGCCTTTTTTAAAATAAAAATAAAAATATGGATTTCGAAATGGGATTCCATATCAGCCAGAGGGCTCAAGGCGAGACCCTAGAACAGACCAATCCCATGTACATTGGGTGGTCAGTCTCTTATACATGGGATGGTCCGTCTCATGTACAAGGGATGGTCAGAGGAGGCTCTGAACAGGGATCGGTGGACTCGCCTGGTCTTCGACGGCCGGTCCCTTGAGGACTACCACAGAATCCGGGCGCTATACAACTTGGCGCCGTACCCTGAGCGTCCCCCGAGCAAGACCTGGTCGGCTCTTCGCTGCGCCAGAAAGCTCTACAAGAACCTTTGTGACGAGGATCAACTACCTGTTCCCGGCAAAGAAGATCTTGACAAAAGGGCGAAGAAGTTTAATAAGACGCTATTTGACTCGAACGCGCCAAGCACAAACTTTTCGCGTTTTACCCGGATCGCAAGATTCAAATATTACAGAAGCCTACGCGACTTAGAGTATGTGTTGTTCCTTTTTTTGTCTCCTTTACTTGTCCTTTACTCGTCCTAACAGTTCAGTGCCAACACATCCCCCACCGCACTTGGTGCGACCATAAAATTTGTGGTCGGCGAATCGGCCGAGCAATTAAGAAGATTCCCGGTGTGAGACGGGCAGGAGAAAGAGTGCTCCCCTAGAAGAGGACCCTGTTTTCCCGGTGCCTGGTGCCAGTTGCCTGTGCTGTCCCTGGCCTTGAGATAGCCATGTTGCACCTTTTTGTCCATTTCGTCCGTTCTGTCTGTCTTGTCTTATTTTATTCGCATGGAAAATTCGACGGAGCATATCCTTGAGGGACTCGAGATGAAATGATAAGATAATAAACTTTGTCAAGCTGGTCATCAATCGAAATGTGGTTGAGAAATTTTGACGTATCAATCAAGTCTCCTGTCAGTCGTGCCTCCGTGTACATTACTCTTCTCGGTTTCGTCTCTCATCTGATTCACTCATTCTCTTATTTTTGCTTTATCCTGCAAAAGGACCTAACTGGGCATTCTTCTTGATATTTTTTTTTTTTAAATCGTTCTTTTTTGTCTCCCAAATGTTTTTTTTTTAAAAAAAAGAGAAAAAAAGGAAAATGGACAATTCATTTCCTCTGAATATTCTAGTAGTTTGTTTCCATTTCTAAACCCGACTTATAAATCGCAGAAAGCCTCCGGATGCCAGAAGAGGATGAGAGAGAAAGAAACGATGGGCCAGTTGAATTGGTGGTAACACTGGACGCTTATCGGTGTAGCGAAAGACCGATAAGGACTTTTTAGTGGAGCCAACCGTCTAAGTGCACACCGCCTTTGGCAGAATTGACTTTTTGGTGACGATTTCCAGGCTGTCTGCTTATCGCCGTTTTTTTTTTTTTTTTCTACTGCAAGGCTCTCGACGACACTCCATGTATTGCCTGCACGACAACACACATTACGCATAACGACCTCACGAACCATTCTCGAATCACTTTTCTACCCCTCGACACCTCCTCCCACCTCGCCATGGCGGGCCCTTCCGGTTCCGACTTTGTGCGTTTTACCGGCCACCGGTTCCTTGCCCAGCGTCTTCTCTTGGCCACTTTGACCGGCCGCCCTGTCCACATTTCCGGCATCCGCAGCTCGTCACCGACACATCCTGGTCTTGCGCCCCACGAGGTGTCGCTACTGCGCCTCTTTGACGCAGTCACGAACGGCAGCGCCTTCCAGATTTCCTATACCGGTACCACAATCACGTTCCACCCGGGTCTCATTACGGGCACCGTCGCCGGCGCCGGTGCAACCGATGACGATGTGATTGAGCACCATGTGCCCGCGGGCTGCACACGCGGCATTACCTACTTCTTACTGCCCATGGCCCTGCTGGCACCCTTCTCTAAGGCACACGTCAACATTCGCTTTTCGGGCCCCGGTGTCATTACCTCGGCCACCGATACGGGTGATATCTCGGCAGACGCCTTCCGGCTTGCTATTCTGCCGCTCTACGGTCTGTTCGGTATTCCGCCTGCCCGCATCGAGCTCAACATCCGCCAGCGCAGCTGCCCCGGCAGCGGCGACCGCCGCGGCAATGGTGTCGTCGAACTGCGTTTCGCCAGCCAGGTCCGCCTGCCCAAGACGTTGCACCTGCACCGCGGCGCCGGTCGTATCAAGCGCATCGGTGGTGTCGCCTACAGCGTCGGCGTCTCGGCATCCAACAACAAGCGCATGATCCATGCCGCGCGTGGTGTCCTGAATACCCTGACGGGCGAAATCAAGATTGCCGAGGCCCCGCCGAGCAAGGACGACGGCAGCGGCGAGAAGCCGGGCATTGGTTTCGGTCTGTGCCTGGTGGCCGAGTCGAATATCAATGGCGTCGTGTACTCGGCCGACGTCGTGAGCCCGGCTGCGGGTGGTGTTTTGGCGGAAGACATTGGCACACAGTGTGCGCACCGTCTGCTGGAGTCGATTGCGCAGGGTGGATGTGTAAGCTGGACGGCGGCACCGACTGTCCTCACACTGATGGCCATGGGCTCCGAGGATGTGGGCCGTCTGCGGGTGAGCCGGGACGTTGTGGTGGCCGAGGAGGTGATGGGTCTGGCACGGGACCTCAAGGCCTTTGGTGCCAGCAGCTGGGGTCTGCGGCAGGCGGAGGACGACCTGGTGGGTGGCGGCAGTGGTGACAGCGATGAAGACGAGGGCGATGCGCAAAGCAAGCACGACGTGCTGGTGTCTATAAAGGGCACGGGTCTGGGCAATGTTGGCCGGAAAGTGGCGTAGACGGGATGAGTGTAATAAAAAGGAGTGAAGACGAAGAAGACGAAGAGGGACGGCGTTCAGGATTTGCATTGTATATATTGGGACTTTGGAATACCAAAAAAGAAAGAAAAGCATTTAATTATACACGTGCCCATTTACTCCAAACATGCAATTGTGAACCCGGTTTAAAACTATAGGCAACAGAAAAGATACGTGAAAAGGAATATGAAAAAAGAAGGGCGACCCCCTGCAAATGCTCATTAGTTCATGAAAAATGCCAACTGTGTATTCTTCCCCAGTTATAGTGGTCGTGTCTGTCCGGCAGTCTGGACAGTACCAGCCGCTCGCGCGCGCGTTCGCCGTTGTGCTGCCAGCCGCGCCAGCGTCACTGCATAACCAATCGACTGAAGGGATTGTGCTGCCGCCGCGCCGCCCTCCCTCTCCTGCATCGCCTGCCGTATTGCGTGGATAATGTAAAAGTCGCCAATGTTGGTGCCTGAACTCAGAGCGTCGAGGGCATTGTCGGCCGCCTCTTCTGGACTGGCCGCACCTGAGAGCCCGCCAAGATCAATGTTGCGAAGTCGCTCGTCTTCGTCTGGTTCGTTGTTGGCAGGTGGTGTTGGCGCTGCTGATGAGCTTGCACGGTCTCTTGGTGCAGCACCGCGTTCTGCGGCGTCTTGCTGTTGTATTGTTGGGGCTGCTGTGGCCGTCGCCGCCGTCGCAGCCGTCGCCGTGTTGGCCGCTGTAGATGCTACCGCAGGAGTCGTCCCGCCGGCTCGTGTGGCCGTTGATGCAGCCGCGCCTGCTGACCGGATCGGCGACACCAGCCGCCGCAGCTTTTCTCGTTCGGTGTGTATCGCCAGCATCAAGCACTGTACCACCAAGACAACAAGGTCGAGCAGGACCAGGCCCAGGGAGGACGTCGGCGCCTTTTGGCCGATAAAGTCAATCATCATGCCGCCGTGCAGGTAGCCCCGGTTGGCCTCGGAGGCCCGCGGGAGTGCGCCCAGCGAGTGCGCCAGTAGACACAGCAGGCTGGGCCCGAAAATGGCAAAGACGTGTGGTTTGCGGGCGTCGAGGGGGATGACAAAGTCTTCGGATTTCGGGGAGAGGAAAAAAGAGTGCGGCGCCGCGCGGACAATGAAGCGAAAGAAGGAGCAGCTGAAGGTCAGTATGCGTAGCAAAGAGGATGGTCACCAGAGAAGAACCTACTCCATGTAGTACAGAGTGCACAGCTCGGCAAAGACAATCATGTCGAGCTGGCTCATCATGTCAGTGTAGAAGCCGAGCTTCTTTTTGAGCCCTTCGCGCACTTTGCCGACGACGGCGCTGGAGGAGGAGCGGGCGCCGTCGCGCGATCGTGTGGCCGTGTTGGCTCGACTGCGCCGGGTGCGGGTAGAGCTTCGAGGGCGGCCAGCGCCGGCGCCAGCATCGTTACTGTTCATGCTGTAGAGGAGAGGGTAGAGGAGGTATCGGATGGAGGAGGAGAAGAACAAGGCGAAAGGGGTCGCCTTGAATGGGTCGAGGCCAGCGAGGCTGCCGAACGGCACGCTACCTCATGTTTCGGGGTGTGTTCGTTGTATGGCGATGCGGATATGGCAAAAGAATACTGGAGTGCGATCAATCGGGGCCGGCAAGTAGGGCGAAGCTGAGAATATTGCGTGAAGTCGTACAATGAAATGTCGTGATAAGATGTCGACGCGGCTGCAAGAATAGGAAATGGCAATTACGAGACGGTGATGTTACCAAAAGAGCAAGTGCTACAGGGTGTCTGAGTGGGCTGCGCCTGCCATGCGGAGAGCTTCTGTTGAGCTGTTACGAATACACCAGACACTTGGAGCGCCGTCGTAAGACCACAGCGGCCTGGACTGGGCCCCGACTGGGCCGCTGACTGGAGTCCTCCGTGCCTTCCAATTGCAGTAATTTACAGCATGATCCGCAAAGCTACAGGGGGAGCCCACTAACCACATGTCAGTGCAGGCCGTTGTTCGTCGCATTGCAGTACAGGGAAGGGGTCGGCCGGAAAAACAGTAACCCGTACGACCCTGGCTGCAGCCTTTGTCTGTCCCTGCAAACGGCCAGCAACTTGGGCCTGGCCTAGCCTGACTCGCCTGGACAGAGAGACAGCCGCGGGGTGAGTGGTGGAGCCCAGCCGTTCATTGTGTCGATTTTTGGCTTTTGGCTGATGGCGGGCTGTCTCGAAAATCAACGGCCATCTTCCCCCGTCTGAGTCACTCTGTTTGGACAGCCTCGTCGACGACAACCAGACAGCCCAACGACTGTACAGCAATTCACCTGGCTATTCCTTAGTGACGGAAAGCGACACTGCTGCTTTTTATACCGATTTCCTTCCCAACAAACCCCTCCAATTCCCTCTTTCTGCGCCAATATCAACCCCACCATGGCGAGCGCAAAGGACGACTTGACGACGGCGGTGCTCCGTGCCCTCGAAAATGTCGACTCGCTGGTCACAAACGAGGCCTTCCCGAATGAAAAGACAATCGACATCAAGGCCGCGCTCGACCGGTTACGGTCCCGCTCCATGCTGGCCTACGAGACCCTCGAACGCGACGAGTACCTGCTCGAGCCCGAGGGCGAGCAGATTGCCGCCAACGGCTCGCACGAGGCGCGTGTCTTTGAGGCTCTGCGCCAAGCTGTCGAGGGCCTGAGTGTGGCCGACCTGGAGAAGGCCGTGGGCGACAAGCAGGTCACAAAGCTGGGCCAGGGCAAGGCCTTCCGCGAGAAGTGGATTGCCAAGACGAGCGACGGCAAGTTCAAGGCCGTGGCCACGGATATTACCGACACCACGCGGCAGCAGCTGCAGGCCATCCAGAAGGACCACACATGCCCAGACGCCAAGGTCATTGCCGAACTGCGCAAGCGCAAGCTTGTGCGCCTGCAAAAGGTCATCAACTTCCGCGTGCGCAAGGCCGAGAAGTTTGCGCTCGAGATGGTGCGCGAGGAGACGGACCTGACGGCCGACATGCTGGCCTCGGGCGCCTGGAAGACGGCCACCTTCAAGCCGTACAACTTTGATGCGCTGGGCGCCGACCAGAACGCCGGCGCACTGCACCCTCTCAACAAGGTCCGCCACGAGTTCCGCCAAATCTTCTTTGAGATGGGTTTCGAGGAGATGCCGACGGACAAGTTTGTCGAATCGGGTTTCTGGAACTTTGACACGCTGTTTGTGCCGCAGCAGCACCCGGCGCGCGATCTGCAAGATACTTTCTATATCTCGGACCCCGCCCGCGCCGACCCGCCGCGCGCCACCGATGCCGACGACAAGAAGGACTACAAGCAGTACTGGGACAATGTGCGCCAGGTGCACGAGACGGGCAAGTACGACTCCATTGGCTACCGCTACCCATGGTCGCCCGAGGAGAGTTTGAAGCTGGTCCTGCGCACGCACACCACCGCTATTTCCTCGGCCATGCTGCACCGCCTGGCCGCCAAGAAGGGCCCCGACGGCCGGCCACCACCGGCACGCTACTTTTCGATTGACCGTGTCTTCCGCAACGAGTCGGTCGATGCGACACACTTGGCCGAGTTCCACCAGGTCGAGGGCGTGATTGCCGACTACGGTCTGACGCTGGGTGGTCTGATGGAGTTTATGGAAATCTTCTTTGGCAAGATGGGTCTCGAGGACCTCAAGTTCAAGCCGGCATACAACCCCTACACCGAGCCTAGCATGGAGATCTTCAGCTACCACAAGGGTCTGGGCAAGCTGGTGGAGATTGGCAACAGCGGCATGTTCCGGCCAGAGATGCTCGAGGCCATGGGCCTGCCGCGGGACATGCGCGTGTACGGCTGGGGCTTGAGTCTGGAGCGGCCGACAATGATCAAGTACGGCATCTCCAACATCCGCGAGCTGCTGGGCCACAAGGTCGACCTCAACTTCATCAAGAAGAACCCGGCCGTGCGGTTGGACAAGGATTAGGGGGAGACGGGAGGTTGAATTATATGGTTACGAATCAAAACAAAATAAAAGGAAGAAAACATGGCAAGACAAAAAAGAACGGATCTGTAAAGACGGGGTTCTACCGGTAGACTATTGTATTGAGTTCATTTATGTTGAGTAGCGAAGGCAATCATTCAAACGTGCATTGACCTGTGGGTATGTGTGAATGAGTTGGTGTGACTCTATGAGAGTGTTGATGTTGGTACGTGACTCATCGAAGTGCACGGTGCACATCAAGTCATTGATCTCGATGAAAGCAAATACCGTCACTTTCCGGGGTTCATCCTATGGGCTTTTGATTTTACGAGCTCTACGACGTGTCCTATATGTGGATTCAGGTCGTCGGCAGATTTTGTTTTCTTTCTGTTGGCTCTGTTTTAGGGTCTTTGATGTTGTTTGGCCTATTTGTTTTCTTTTTTCTTTTTTTTCTTCTTTTCTTTTTCTTTTCTTTTTCTTTTACTTTATTTTCATAACATAATAATTTTGCTTTCCCCGACTGTCCGAATACGGCGTTTGTTTGACCTCGTTGGCTGGTTGGGTTACAGCGAGGCCAGCCCTGGCACGGACTTGCACAATATTTCGGTCCTATTTCTCCATTACCACATGGGATTTGCAAATTTCCCATGCGCCTTATAGGCAAAAAACGATGGGAAACCGGTCAAGATCGGAAGCACACGACTCGCATCCATTTTTTTGTGGTCGCTTCCAACACATCACGGAACAGCAGTGAATCATTTTCTGTGCCAGTCAATTTACTTGCCAGTTGCGTAGACATACCTGACATGTGCAGTCTTTTGAAAAAGCACGTATTTTCATTTTTGTGATCACAATGGCTTCAAATTCTTTATGCCTCGTGGCACACCTGAACCAAAAAGTCAGGTACATTTACTTCTGCCACCACGCGGCTATATCGCGCTCCTACGTCGGAGTCTTCCACGAGGAACGCCGAATTTTTTCAGGCACTGGGCGGTTGCCGTCGCTTTAGACTGGTTTGGGAGCCTTTTGATCGCTCTACTTCCTTTCTCTCCTTTCGCTCATCTTTTTCACTCTGTTTTTTCTCTGGCTTCGCTCTTTCCCGCTTCTTTGATAGCACTGGCGGGATTGGAGCTCCACAGACCAATCACGTAGCCGAATTCGTCGGTGGGGAACGAAAAAAATTGTGTAGCCCCAAAATTTTGGACTTTCGACAGGGGAAACTAGGGAAAGAGCGAACGACAACGGGCGCCGTGAAGAAAAGAAAGAACGGACAGAAAAAAAAAGAGAAAAAGACGACGACGAATTGGGTCTGGCTCTTATCTTATCATGGGCTTCCCCCGCCAATGGAGAGAAAATGGGAAAATATAGCGACCCTCCTCTCAACAAGTGCTATTTTGAATGACTCTTTTTTTCTCGACTCCCCTTCTTTTCTTCCTCTCCTCCCCTCTTCCGTCTCTTGTCTCTTCTTGGATTTTCTTTCTCTAGAAGACAAGGCTAGACGGCGGACATACTATCGCGACATTCATTAAGCTTTTTTTGTCTTATTCATTTTTTTTGTCTTTTCTTTTTTCTTTATCTTTCCCCGCCTACCCCCTTATACCCCCTCACCACGATGATGTCGGCCGTGTCCCTGGCGGGCCGAGCTCCGTCTCGCCTGCTCCGGCATGGTCGATGCCTCCCGACGACCGTCCCTTCGACCCGCACGGCCCGCGTTCTCGGTCAGCGCCCAGGCCCAGCTGCAGCAGGCCATGTCCAGCCAGCGCCCTACGGCCACGCAGCCCAAGACGCTCAAGACGCTCAACAGCTACCTCAACACGCGCCGCACGCTGACGCAGTCGACCAAGCGCGCTGCCACGGCCGTCGACTCGGCCGTCACCGAGTCCGTGCACAACCCCAAGGCGTACATGCAGAGCGGCGTCGTCAAGCCGCGGGAACACGTCGATGTCAAGAAGGTGCTGGTGATTGGCAGTGGCGGTCTTGCCATTGGCCAGGCCGGCGAGTTTGACTACTCGGGTGGTCAGGCGCTCAAGGCGCTCAAGGAGGCCGGCGTGTCGTCGGTGCTCATCAACCCCAACATCGCCACGATCCAGACCAACCACTCGCTCGCCGACGAGGTGTACTACCTGCCGGTGACGCCCGAGTACGTCAGCTATGTCATTGAACGCGAGAAGCCCGACGGTATTTTCCTGTCGTTTGGTGGCCAGACGGCCCTCAACCTCGGTGTCGAGATGGAGCGCCGCGGCCTCTTCAAGAAGTACGGTGTGCGTGTTCTGGGCACGAGTGTCCGCACACTCGAGCTGTCCGAGGACCGTGACTTATTTGCCCGCGCCCTCGACGAGATCAACATCCCCATTGCCAAGTCGATTGCTGTCAGCACCGTCGATGAGGCGCTCGATGCCGCCAACAAGATTGGCTACCCCATCATCGTCCGCGCTGCCTACGCTCTGGGCGGTCTGGGTTCCGGTTTCGCCAACAACGAGGAGGAGCTGCGCAACATGTCGGCCCGCTCGCTGACGCTGTCTCCCAGATTTTGGTGGAGAAGTCCCTCAAGGGCTGGAAGGAGCTCGAGTACGAGGTCGTCCGTGACGCCAACAACAACTGCATTACCGTCTGCAACATGGAGAACTTTGACCCCCTCGGTATCCACACGGGTGACTCGATTGTCGTTGCGCCCTCCCAGACGCTCAGCGACGAGGAGTACCACATGCTGCGGTCCGCCGCTATCAAGATTGTGCGCCACCTGGGTGTCGTCGGCGAGTGCAACGTGCAGTACGCCCTGCAGCCCGACGGCCTCGACTACCGTGTCATTGAGGTCAATGCCCGTCTGTCGCGTTCGTCTGCTCTGGCCTCCAAGGCGACTGGCTACCCCCTGGCCTACACGGCCGCCAAGATTGGTCTCGGCCACAGCCTGCCCGAGCTGCCCAATGCCGTCACCAAGACCACCACGGCCAACTTTGAGCCCTCGCTCGACTACATTGTCACCAAGATTCCCCGCTGGGATCTGTCCAAGTTCCAGCACGTCAAGCGCGACATTGGCAGCGCCATGAAGTCTGTCGGTGAGGTCATGGCCATTGGCCGGACCTTTGAGGAGTCGTTCCAAAAGGCCATCCGCCAGGTCGACCCCCGCTTTGTCGGCTTCCAGGGCGACAAGTTTGACGACCTCGACTTTGAGCTCCAGAACCCTACCGATCGCCGCTGGCTCGCCGTCGGCCAGGCCATGCTCCACGAGAACTACTCAGTCCAAAAGGTGCACGACCTCACCAAGATCGACAAGTGGTTCCTCTACAAGCTCCAGAACATTGTCGACTGCACCCGCGAGCTCCAGGCCATTGGCAGCCTCGGCGGCCTCAAGCGCGAGCTCTTGACGAAAGCTAAGAAGATGGGCTTCTCCGATCGCCAGATTGCGAGTGCACTCGGCAGCACCGAAGACGAGGTCCGCGCCGTCCGTCGCCAGTTCGGCATCCGCCCCTGGGTCAAGAAGATTGATACTCTGGCCGCCGAGTTCCCTGCCAACACCAACTATCTGTACACCACCTACAACGCCAGCACCCACGACATTACCTTTGACGACAAGGGCACCATCGTCCTCGGCAGCGGTGTCTACCGTATCGGCTCGTCTGTCGAGTTTGATTGGTGCTCCGTCAGCGCTGCCCGCGCCCTCCGTGCCATGGGCAAGAAGACCGTTATGATCAACGTAAGTCTACGGGCGGGTGTGCCACTACCGAAAAATGGTGGCATGCTCGCCTTGTTTCCCCAGTAAACCCTGTTTACGTCCATTCGTTCGTCCTTTTGTTCGCACCTTCCATCCGGTCTTGTCTGGTCGCCGTTCCTTACCCCGTCCCATCGCACCTGCCTCACCTTCCATCCCAATCCTAGGCCCACTAGTGTATTTTGAAGTGGACCCAAGCGGATCCCCTTCCACTTACACCATCACCAACTCCAAACACCTTCATCTTCATCGATATCACCTCCTATGCACTTTAAACACTTCCTTTCACCTTCTACAACGTTTTAAACATGAATAAAGCTGCTAACACCCATTTTAGAATAACCCCGAGACATGTAGCACCGATAGTGATGAGGCGGATAGATTGTATTTCGATGAGAGCAGCTACGAGCGTGTGATGGACATCTACGAGCTGGAGAACGCGAGCGACGTTGTTGTGTCTGTGGGTGGCCAGCTTCCCCAGAACATTGCTCTTCGCCTGCAGGAGACGGGTGGCGCCAAGGTTCTTGGTACCGACCCCAAGAACATCGACAAGGCCGAGGACCGTCAGAAGTTCTCCAACATTCTCGACAACATTGGCGTTGACCAGCCTGCTTGGAAGGAGCTGACTTCGTCGCTGAAGCTGCCAAGTTCGCCGAGGATGTCGGCTACCCCGTTCTCGTCCGTCCCAGTTACGTCCTTTCTGGTGCGCTATGACTGTCATCCACAGCCAGGAGGACCTCAAGGACAAGCTCGAGGCTGCTTCCAACGTCTCGCCCGACCACCCCGTCGTCATCAGCAAGTTCATTGAGGGTGCCCAGGAGATTGATGTCGATGGTGTTGCGTCCAAGGGTGAGCTCATTCTGCACGCCGTTAGCGAGCACATTGAGCAGGCTGGTGTCCACTCTGGTGATGCCTCCATGATCCTGCCCCCCGTCTCGCTCGACGATACCACGATGGACCGTGTCAAGGAGATTGCCCAGAAGGTTGCTGCTGCTCTTGAGATCACTGGCCCCTTCAACATGCAGATTATCAAGGCCGAAGACCCTGAGGGTGGCCTGCCGATGCTCAAGGTCATTGAGTGCAACCTGCGTGCCTCGCGTTCGTTCCCCTTCGTCAGCAAGGTTCTCGGTACCAACTTCATCAACGCTGCCACCCACGCTCTTGTCGGCGAGGACGTCCCCGCCCCCGTTGATCTGATGAAGATCAAGCGCGACTACGTCGCCACCAAGGTCCCCAGTTCTCGTGGACCCGTCTGGCCGGTGCCGATCCCTTCCTGGGCGTCGAGATGTCCAGCACTGGCGAGATGGCCTGCTTCGGCAAGGACCTGATTGAGGCCTACTGGGCGTCGGCACAGTCGGCGATGAACTTCCGTGTCCCCGAAATTGGCGAGGGTCTGCTGTTTGGCGGTGAGACTAGCAAGGATTGGCTGGCCAAGGTGATCAACTTTGTTGGCCCCATGGGCTACAAGCTGTATGCTGCTGAGCAGCACGTCAAGGAGTTCCTCGAGGCCGAGAGCAAGACGCCCATTGACGTCCAGGTCATTGAGTTCCCCACCGAGGACAAGCGCCAGCTGCGTGAGGTCTTTGCCAAGTACGACATCCGCGGTGTCTTCAACCTGGCCAAGGCCCGTGGCAAGACCACCCAGGACGTCGACTACGTCATGCGCCGCAACGCCGTTGATTTCGGCGTGCCTCTGTTTATGGAGCCCCAGGTAAGTTTCCACTCTACATATCAGGCATTCTCTAACTACCTTTCTTGACATCCACTAACACATGCACACAGACTGCCATCCTGTTCGCTCAGTGCCTGAGCGAGAAGCTGCCTCGTGCTGAAGGTACGCCCTCCGAGGTCCGCCGGTGGTCCGACTTCATTGGCGGCAAGCCGCTGTAAACGTGCCGCCGTGCACAGACGGGACAGTCCAAAAACTTCTTTGCAGGCGTTTGGGGGTTCATTTGATACAAAAATACAAAAAGAAATGGAACACGGAAGGGGAGGCAACTAAAAAAAAAGTTTCATAGGGGAGCATCAGGGGTAGATTGGAAGGGAATAGCAGGCAGGAGAAAAAAGACTGGAGAAAAAAAGCAACGAGGCGTTGCTTGTCTTTTTCATCCTTGTCCTGTTTGGGTAGTTTATGGTTTTTCTTGTCTTGCGTGGATCTTCGGTATTTGCTCGTTCTTACATTTTGTTAGCATTGTTCATTTTCTGTAAACTGCGGTTACGTTGCGTATAGTTTCCTCTTCCACACATTAATGCCACTCTACGTCTATATTGCCATGCGTTGTGTTTCCTGTGTGCGTGTGTGCGTATGTTCGGTGATGTGGGGCTTTTTTTGCATCGATGCCGTGATGGTCACTTCATGTATTATACGCAGTCTTTGTGGCATCTTTTAATTGCAATTTGTACTTATATTCTGATTGGCCAGGCACATCTCTGGCATTCCCGTTGTCCTATCTCGCATAATATAAATACGGACCAGTCCCGTTTCCATCCATCCATCCATTCGTGAAGTCTGCACTGTTCTCTGCCACTGCTCGTTTCTCGTCGCATCTTTCCCCTCCACCACCTGACCAACTCCAGGCCTCTACTTTCGCCCAACCTCTCTACTTGCGTCCTGAACCCGCACCTCCACCTGCAAACGGCTTGTTGTCGGCCTCTGGCTGCGACGGCAGTCTTCGCAAAGACGAATCCGCGACGTCGGTTGAGGAGGCACCCGCGGCGCTGCTCTTCGTGGCGGGGTTGGCAGGGGTCGCACTATTTGACGGCGTGGGCGCGGGCGTTGTCGCGGGCGTCGTGCGCATGTTTGGGTGCGTCGCGTTTAGCCTAACGGCAGCAAATCGTTTAGCAAGTGGTTCGCCAGAGTCCGCATCACGGTTGGAAGTAGAAGTGGTGTTGGCAGCAGAGGAAGAAGGAGCACGAGAAAGAGGAGGGGAGGACTAGGAGGAGCAGAGTTGGAGGAAGAAGAGGCACGAGGAAAGCCAGCAAAACCACGAAGAACATCGTCCATTGGCGGTGTAGTCGTAGGCGCAGATGTCAACGCAGATACAGACGCAGACGCAGAAGACGAGTTTCGAGGAAACCCGGCAAAGCCACGCAGCACATCGTCCATGGGCGACTTGGACGCAGACTCAGACGCAGACTCAGACGCAGACATGGACGAAAGAGAAGGGCCACCACTACTCCCAACCGCGCTGTTGTCAACACCCTTCCCCTTATCCCGCACTCTCGAACTTCCACTGCGAGCAATGCGTCTCTTTTCGATGTCTTCTTTTGTTTTTGTGCTTCTTTGCGTGGTGCCAAGGTATTGGATGTCTCCTGTGTCTCCGTCGTCTCCAACATCATCTGCACCCCCCATGTTCACATTCTTCTCCTCTCTGTCCTGTCGGGGTCGCTTGGGTATTCGCTCACCGGCAGATTGCAGGATCATCAACAGCGTCTGCCAGCCGGGTGTGGACTGCAGCTGGAACGTGTCGGCAAGGTCGTGTTGCGTCGCAACGCGGCAAAGGAGAGATTCTTCGTCCTACATAGTGTTAGAAACAAGTAAAGCAAGGGAAAAAAACGTATCTACGCATGGGCCTACCTTTGACAGGACGTCCATCTTGTGGAGGGCGCACAAGAGGTGAAAGTTGGAGACGTGCAGGTCCTTGGTGTTGGTCTTGCCCGACTTGGCCTGCAGCATACGCGCCACCGCCGAGTGCTCCTGGCTCTCGCCAATGTACTCGCGGTTCTCGATGGGGAAGCCCAGGTCTGTAAACACGGGCTTGGCCTCTTGCGGGAAGCCGTGCGTCAGAGTGACAAACAGATACTCGACGGGGAACGCGGGCTTGGCGTTCTCCTGGACGTTGGCGCCGTACTCGTTGATGTGGCGGTAAAAGACTTCGGGAATATACCGCGTGCGGCTGACGGATCCGTCGTCCTCCTCCTCGTCGCGCACGAGCATCGACTCGGGCTCAGCGGACGGCTCGACAATATCGGCACGCACCATCTCGACAGCCTCGTTGGACATTTGGTAGGCAGAAATGCCAATCTGGCCCTCGTCGTTGCCAGAGATGACACAGGTCACAAAGTTGGAGCCAAAGCGGCCCGTGTCGCTCCACTTGGTCGGCTTGGGGTGCTGGGCCTGCAGCCGGGCGGCAAAGATGACCTCGAGCGACGACAAAAAGTAAGAGTCGGCGTGACGCTTGCAGACCACGGAGCCATCGCCAGCGCCCGCATCAAGCAGATCCGTCCAGATGACGCCGACCCGCTCGAGGCCGCACAGCTTGGCCACAGCGTCGACCTCCTGCTCGTTCTCCCAGGGGTTGAGCGAGACACCGTCGCTCTCATCGACCTGTGGCGGCTCGTAGATGACTTCGACAACCGCCTTGGTGCCCAGCGGGACCACCTCGTACTGCTCGTAGCGCCCATAAAGGTAACCCAGGCGCTGGCCGCCGCCCTTGCGCCATGCGTCAATAAACGAGTCCACAACAGCAGGCGACGCAAACTCGACGTGGTCGATGCACCGGAACGTCTGCGGCTGCAGCGATATGGCGCTCGGCTGGCACTTGCTGCAGATACCCTCGGGCCACTGGGCGTGTCCCGAGGGACAGTTGGGCCGCACGCGGAAGAAGGGCTCAACCAGCGGCGGGATGAAAGACGCACCAAGCTCCGGCTTGTTCTTTTCCGAGTTGATCTTGCGCAAGTACGAGTGGAAGGAGAGGTACTTGATCTTGTGCTCGTCGAGGTAGCCCGCGTTGAAGGGGTCGAGCGGCTGGCAGTAGTCGCACATGCCCTTGGCGCCGTGGCGGCACATCTTGGGGTCGCGTTTCCGCGGGATCTTGCCGTCAAGCTTGTCGAGCTGGTCGTCGAGCTTGGACTGCTTGACTGTCTCCCAAGGGTTCTTTATGCGAGCGGCCATGGCCGAGATGGAGGCTGTTGTTGAGCCACCAGCGGCGTTGGCATTTGTGGGAGGGGTCGATGGGACGGTCCTCGGCGGGCAGGACGGGCTGGCCATTGAGGCGGTTCGAGGAGGCGGATATCGCTTGGGGTTTGGCAGAGGATGCGGCGCCGTTCGAGTGGCCGTTGGAATCGTCTTCCTTGTGCTTGTATTCTAAAAAGACCAAATCACCGTGGCTGCAAGACAAAGACTCCGTGTTAGCTGAGGTCGGCATCATCCTCCAGTATGTTCAGCCGAAGAGTACGCACCCTAAGCCGGTCTGGCTGATGGGCACATTGGCCACATCGGCCACCTTCCGCTTTTCACCCTTGTTTGTCGGGTTGTTGGATATCGTAATCGTCTTGGGGTCGACGGTAGATGGGAGTTGAGGCAGTACCTAAGCAGTTAGCAGAGCTCGCGCTGACATTTCTTGATGACCTTGACTCGGTCTATTAACACCACAACGACAACAACATACCTTGAGCATGATACTGCCAAATGTGTCGTCCTTATCGGCCTCCTGACGGATCATGCCGTCGGGGCCCCGAAAGCGGAGCAACATCGCGGCGGTTGGGGTGAACCAAGCTCTGTGTTGCATGCAAGGTGACGAGTTTGTGGGTTTCGACTGGACTCGAGCTGTTTGGTGGGGAGAGTTGGGCAGAGCTGGGCAGAAGTTGTTTCTGTCGAGATTTGAGAGATGTAGGGAGTCAAAAAAGGGAAGGTCGAGAGATAAGAGGTCAGAAACAAGAAAGGGAAGTTGTCAAGTGAAGGTCGTGAATTTTGTCAGGAAGGAGCTGTGGACAGTGATTAATATCAGCAAATCGTCATACCCGTCATTGCCTGAAGCTCGAACTGAACTGTAATGGGAAAGTGCCACTGCCGCCCACACACCGCACTTGTCCCTCTTTCCTTCTGTTTCCAACTGTGACGAAAGGCGGAAGGCAGGAAGGTAGCAAGGTGGCGGGCTGTGGCGGTCGGTGCTGTGGCGCGTGCTTAATAAACAAACTGGCCAATCACAGCACAGGATATAAAGGGTCAAAGGGTTCAAGGCTCGCGTTAGAACTTAGCTGTCCTTTTGCGCCAGGGGGCTCTTTCCAGTTTCGCGGACTGGGCAAGGGCCACCTGTATCGGAATTTCTTTTGTTTGCTGAACGCAGTTAAATCGCCAACAACATCCAACTTGACTCCGAACTCTCTCCTCGACTCAGTAACGAGCGCACACAGCTGACGCACCAACTCCGGTCATACTCTTGTTTTCTTCTCTTTTCATTCTTCGTCGCTCTTTTAAGTTCTTCTTTTCCCTACCTTTCTATTCTACTGCGTGTTTTTATCGTCCTCATCTCGACCTTCCTTTTCATCACGACAGACGAAACGATTGAAATAAAGCCGAATCCAACAAGAAAGACACACAACCAACCGCCACGATGGTTTCCTTTGCCGTCGACTGGCAGGGCCTTATCCTGCCCGGCGCCTACCTTCTTGTTCTCAGCGGCACCTTCGCCGCCTTCTCAACCATCTACCGCCGGCGCAAGGCCGCCCAGAGCGCCAACCTCAGCCCCTGGTTCCCGCCGCACCTCCAGCGCAACGTCTACCTGTCTCTGCTGCACATGGAGCCCGAGGCCGGTGCTTCGTCCGAAAAATCTGAAAAGCCTACAAAAGTCCCCGACCCGATCCTCCGCGCCGCTCTCCTGCGCCGCGCCGTCGAAGACATCCACCGCATCATCCAGATCCGCACGGGCAAACAGGCCTGCCAGTCGCTGCTGCAGCGCGGCAGCGTTGGCGACGACCTGTGGCAGCGGTTTCTGAGAGCTGAAAAGGAAATGGAGGACGAGCTGCGCGATGTGGTGATGGAGGCCAACGCGCTGGTGCCCAACTGGGGCCAAATCATCTTCCAGACGGCCAACGCGATTGCCGCCAACGAGATGCTGCGGACGAAGCTGGATGCGGTGCAGGACAAGGCAGCGGCCGAGAAGGCATGGTGGGAGAAGCGGAAGGCGACTCTGGGTGAGGCGGCCACCACTACCACTACTTCTTCGTCTGTGACCGAGGAAAAGACCGCTCCCTCTTCGCCGACGGCCACGAGCAAGACGTCCGAGGATGATACGGTTCTGGTCGACACACCTGCTGCTGCACCCTCCCCAGCTGCTCCCATCGCTGAGGCAGCACGGCCATCCACACCGGCCTCGACGACATCGACACCGAGCGGCAAGAAGAAGAAGGGCAAGAAATAGAGTTCCAAGCCCAAGACCAAATCTCGCCGGTGAAAAGGAGAAGAGGAAGAGGGGAAAGCGAAGCGAAGAGACCGCGCTGTATACTAGCTACGATGTGAGGAAGTACAGATGAAAAGCAGAGAAACGATGGGCGACATCGAAGGGTCGCGAGCACCGACTTGTTTTGCTAGACCACGGCGTATGGCGCACACACACGGGATACTTCTGTCTTTTCGTTTTATCATACGTTATTACTCGCGTTATTAATGGAAACTATTCTCAACCAACTTGCTGGTATTTCGACAGCTGTATTACGTGAAAATTTTAAACTCACGAGAAGCATAGGAAATGTGGACGGTTTTGATAAATGAAGCCTTTTGATTGTAATTGTATAAAATGGGAAACGCCAAGCTGGATTTTAGAAATACTGGTTTATAAACAAAGAAACCCATTTGCGGCCAGAGGCTGTGTTGCCATACATACGTCGCTCGCAAGAGTGGAAATGCGCACAAAGAAAATGTATGGGAAAGGGACAGAAGCATAAAAATATATATATGAAAGAAACATAAACGCTAAAAGGCCAAAAACACCAAAAACCGGAGCATGAGAAACAGACGAAAGCAGAATATTAGATGGGGAGAAAGAGAAAGGAGAAGAGGATGCGAAGAGAAGAGGATGCGCAGCATCGCCTAGCCTCAGTAGTGACCCGTCTTGCGGCGCATCATCTCATCGCCGGCCATGGCTGCGAGGCGCGCCCGCTGGGCGTTCTCGACAACATCTTCCATGGTGATGGGTTTTGAGTCCTGCTCCTCGTAGTGGCTCTCGTCGTGTTTGTAGCGGTAGTCGTCCATGTCCGTGTCCACGACCGTGTCGCCGTCCATGTCGGTATCATCATGGACGACAGTACTGGCGACGGAAAGAATATCGCCTTTGGCAAAGATCTCGGAAATCCTGCGCATACTGCAGGGCATGCAGATCGACTCGTCGTCCCAGGACAAATTACATTTGCCGCGGCAGGTCTGTCTATTGGCAGAGCGGCCCGAGCGGCTACGGCGATGCGTCGACCGTTGTGGTGTCTGGCAGCCCCGCAGGCCGATGAAGCGGCCAAACTTGCGGCGCTTGTCTTCGAGAGTCAGGCCGGTCCGCGGCCAGTTGACGGGGCACGGGTAGTACGCGGAGTACCTCGACGGCGTGCGCTGGTGGTAGAAGCTGGCCATGGCCTCGAGCTGGTCGTCGGTGAGCAGCCAGAACTGGAGGATGTTGCGAGGGAAATTGGGGTGGGGCTGCATCGTGTCCACGTTGACAAGCCATTCGAGCTTCTGGGTCATGTGTTGCAGCTTGGACTCGAGGGCCGGGCGGCGGGCGATGCGGCGGGCAGCGAGAGAAGACATTATGATGGTTTGGGTAAAAGAAGTGACTAGTCTTTTTTCTGTTTTGCGTATTCTGTTCTTGGTGGCCGATGGCGATGATGAGGGTGGGCAGCTACCGTGTAGGGCAACTGGCAAGGGAAAGGGGAGAACCAGAAAATAGGGGGTAGAGAAGGCTGCTTGCTGATGGAAGGTGGCATTGCAAAGACGAAGGGAAGTAGTTCAGACCGTGATGAGCTTGGGGGAAGGCCATCCTAAATACCAGACAGGACAAAAGAAAAGGGCGAACAAAAGAGCCCATTTTGGTGGTCCCTGCGATAGCAATATGCGGAGGTCTCTTCTGATGCTGTTTCGTTTGTTTGCCATTTTGTGTTGTGCTTTGTCGTCGAGATAAAGAAAGTCGAGGTGCGAGAAAGGCTGCACGAAAAGCTGCAGACCGTATTGGGTTGACCCTGTCCGTGAAGCAGAGTTGCGCCTCGCTCGTTGTTTTGAAAAGAAAGAACAGAGTAAAGAGTCGAGAGACATCAAAGACAGCTCCTGAGTCGGTCTCGAAACAATAAGATGCCGATGGGACTCTTTATGAACATGGCTTTTCTCTAATATTTCTTTGTTTTGTTTCTTTCAAGGTCGTCGCCAAAGAAGGTCAAAGGTGCCGCAGAAAGAAAGTCGTTCAGTGACGACAAAAGCCAAAAAAAAAAAAAAGCATCAAAGAAATTCGAATCCTATTGTTTGTCTTTCTCTCTGAACCTCCTCTTACAACCACTTAATTTTGGCGACATGGTCGACCTTGCGTCGTGTCGGCTTGATGTAGCCCAACGTCTTCATCTCAGACAGACCCTGGTAAAATTGGACGAGGTTCCGCCGCTCTTGTGTGTCTTCTTCAGCTTCTTCGCCGCCCTCGGCTGCATTGTCGCCATTGTTCTCTGCAGCCGCAACTTCTTTGTTGTCTTTGGGTCCATTGCCGCTGTCCGAGACGGCATTCTGGAAAGCCTCCCACAGATCGGCCACATTGATCAGTGGGCCTGCGTCGAGGTACAGCTGGTAGAGAATGGCTGTCGCGGGAAGTGTTGGCCGAATACTGCCTTTTTCTTCGTCGTCCTTTTTGCTTGACTTCTTCTTCTTCTTAGCCGGTGCGCCTGTCCCGGCACAGCACTCACATGCAAGGTAGTCGTGCGGCCGTGCAAGAGCGCGCTCAACCACCAAACCGGGCGAGGGATAAAGACGTCTCGGTAGGGCGCCTGCGCATTATACAGCCACACCTCCTGCAACCAGAGACGACCTGCTGGCGATGGCGAAGGCGACGCCAACGAAGATGGAGCAGCAGCAGCACGACTAACGGTTGCCGGCTCGACGTCAACAACACCAGCGACAGCTGCAGTAGTAGCGTCAACGAGTTCCGAGAACGCTTCGTCCTCCTCTGTCAGAAGCATTGAGTCACGGCTCAGCTGGACCTTTTGGGCAACGACTGTGGTGCGTAGGACTTTGCTCTGAGCAGTGTACTTGCTACGCAGCTGGGGCGGGCCGCCACCACCGCCAGGACTGGACGGACCGCTACCGGCAGCCTTAATGCTCATGATACGGCTCCTAGCACGGTTGGCATGGCTGGCCTCGAGCTTTTTCTGAAGCTCCTCGATTTGGTCTGCAATCTTGGTCAGGTTGGCAGACAATGCCGTCCAGTTTGTCTCGTAGGGATCACTTCCTTCGGTCGGCTCGGTAATGGTCTCTGGTGGTGCTTCCAGTGCAAGTTCTGCATCACCGGCCTGAACCGTCAGGACGAGTCGCCGGATCAGAGCAACTAGCTCCACAGATGACATACGACGGATGGCAGTTGTCATGATAGCAGCCAGTGATGTGTCATCGTCTTCAAGCGTAAAAGCATCTTCGTTGGCACCGCGCTGGTCTTCAAGAGCAGTAATGTAAAGCTCCGTGAAAGACTGGCCAGGAAAAACTCCACTAGCTGCAGCAAGCTGTACAGAACGTGCTATCCGCTGGTTCCACCGACGCTGGTACTGCAACTGGTTGGCGACGGCTGTGCGGAGATATTGTTGTTGGTCTGGCGTATCGCCGAGCAGCTGCTTGGCCGCTTCGATATCACCATCAGCAACAAGAGCCTCAACATGTCGGCGGAATGAGGGCAACTGGCGGGCGGCCGTGAGGTAGTCTGCATTCTGGAGAAACATATCCTGCGTCGTTGTATCATCACTGTCTCCGATATCTCGCAAGAAGACGCTAAGCGGGTTGGCGTAAAAGTAGCACATATAGGCGTACTGAGTTTATTAGTAGAATATTCATGAGCATGTTGTAGATAGAAGATGCGAAACATACCTTCAACGAGTTGACAAACACGGACACACCCGTCACCTGCTCGTCTTGCCGCTCAGCGAGACTCCGCAAAAGTGATGGACCAATACGGAGCGGCACATCGGCGGCTGCTACAGCGCGGCGCACAAGACGATCCAAGACAGCCGACGAGGGCGCAACATCGAACTGGGCTGCCGTCAGACGGTGTGCAGCCTGCTTAGGTAACCGCGCCTGGAAAAGATCGACAGAGGTGGCCACACCAAACAGCAACACAAAGGGGATGCGGTCCAGCCATGAGTGCAAAAAACTGAGCAGATCCGCTAGCAGAGAAGCATCAAAAGCCTCGCTGTCCTCGAAGGCGACAACGATGCGTGATGTCGACTGGTTGCTGATGGCCGCCGCAACGGCCTCGAGGTCGTAAGCAAGGTACTTGCTGCCGTTGTGGGCGACGACGTCGTCTTCGTCGGCTTCGCCGCCGTCAACGCCGTTTCCCGAAGATGGTCCGGCCGAGGCAACCTGTACAATTGTCTTGAGGGCGGCACGCAGATTTGGTGCTTCGGCCGCACGAAGACGGACCATGCGGCGGACACACCGGTCCTTATCTTTAGCACCCTTGTCGCTATTGAGAGTCTTCTCGCTCTCTGTCAGCGAGTTTGACAACTGCCGGAACAGAAGCATGTCCGTCGTCGCGGCAGGCCCGAGAATAACAAACGCAGCCGGGAGTTTGGTTCTGTTTTGTTAGGTCTGCACTTCATCCGTACGTTTTCATTGAGTGTGGCTATGGGACTTACTGGATCGGCTTCTCAACAAAGTCCATCACGGCACTCAGCGTCGCTTGATTAGAGCGTTGCAGAACAGTCTATACTGTTAGTTGGAAGACTTTGAGATATTGAAGACGGCTGCAACTGAACGTACCTGGATCCGGTCGTCGAGCTTGGTCCACAGTGAGTTGAACAGCTGCTTCCGACGGGCAACCGCTTCTGGTGCTTCTTTTCCTTGGAGTAATGGCGGGAAAGCTGCCAGAGCATTGCCGTCGTCGTCGTGGTCTTCCTGATCGTCCTCCTGGGCATCGTCACCATCACCGCCCTTGGACTTGCCCTTGGCCGTCCGCCGCTTCTTGGACTTGGGCGTCCGGTCATTTGTCCGGCCGTGCTTTCGGTTCCCGCGAAATGCTGACGGCGACACTGTTGCACCTCCGTTGACGCCATTGTTGGCTTCATCGTCGTCATCGTCAGACGGATTGAAAATGTAGGCGACCTGAGGACGTTAGCCGTGCTCTTTTCAGAGGCAAAGAGTGAATACTGGCCTACCTTGTGGACAATACTTGTCTCCGCTTCATCTCCTGCAGGGGCAGCCATTTTAAATGAATTGTGAGCTGGATGATTGAGATGCTGTCGTCTCAAGTGAGAGAGACGACGTTGTCAATCGTGAAGCCGTATGGAGTAAACAGCTGTAAAGAGGGTCACGTGGCAGTATCCACCCCTGAAAGCTGTTTCTCGCCAAAAAGCGCGTCGCGCGTCGAAGGAAAGAGCTTAAGAAAAAGTGGGTCGCTTCATATCGAACAGGAGAACTCCCAGGTCTTGGGAGGAAAGAACGGCTTGTGGTTTGACCTCTACGAAATGCCAAGTTCACAACCGTAAAACTCTATAATTATCCTGTGAATTATCAGAGCCTATTATCAATAATAATAATAAAGTTCTAGGTTTGTTTGTTTTTAACTGGTAGAGTCTATGGAAATGTCAATTAAAGAATTGCTTCCGTCTCATTTCTGAGCTTTAACGAAGCCATATGTCAACATACCATTAACAAGGAAAGGGAAGTCATGAAAAGCTTCTTCTTGTGCTGTAAATATTTCCCATATCACTGCCCGTCGACTCTTGTATATATAGAATGTGAAATATATTTGTTTTGCTTTTTTCGATCTTATAACATCTCGTCCCAGCTTCCCGTTCCTCTCAAAACAACAGAGTAAACGGCAGCCGAGCAATGGACAATTCTATCCACGCCTCTTTTTTGCATCCCGAGCCCTCCATCCCGGTCGACGAAACAAAAACTTAGAGCCCAATCCATCCCAAATAGCATAACAAAAACAAGTAAACACTAAGAAAAAGGAGACAACGAATACACAAAGAAAGTACACAAACAAGTAGTGAACCAATGGCCACTCAAAAATAGCAAAATGTCAAGAACCAAAAGACGACAATCCGAATAGTAGATACTAGAGTAGGAAAAAGGAGATATAAAGATGAATTTGCAAAAGACCAAAACTCAAGGAGAAAGACTGCACCAAAGCGTAACACACGACGTGCAAAAATAGTAACAAAATAACAAGAACCTTACCAGAATACCAAAAAGAACATATAAAGACAACATCAGGAAAGTGTGGCGTAGACTATAGGAAACAAAGGACAAAGGGAAAGAGAGTGTGGCAACAGCCTATCGACATCAAACTGGTAGCAAACACTATGCTGACGCCTCAACAGCAGCAGGCTAGAAGCAGAATGTTAGCTAAAGGAAACCAATAAACATACGCAATTCCAAGAGTTTTAACGCACCTCCTTGGGCTTGTCGTTGTCGGCGGGTTCTGAGCCGGCCTTGTCGCTCTTCTCCTCCTTCTTGTCGTCGTCCTTCTTGACACCGTTAGACTTGGCCTCGCCGTTGGCCGCAGCCGGGGCACCGTCGGCGGCAGGCTCGGCCGCCAGCAGCTTGTTCCACTTCTCAAGCAGGGCCTGAGACCGCGGCTTGAACTTGAACTCGTCCTCGCGCGGGATGGTGCCAATCTTGAGAATGGCCTTGAGCACCTTGTTGATTTTCGTCTCGCGGATAACGCCAACCTCCAGGTCGGGGAAGCCCTCGAGCTTCGTCAGGTAGTCGGACACAGTCTTCATCTCCTCCTCCTTGGGCTCCTGGTCGCGCGTCAATAAGCCCTTCTGGATCTTGTGCCGCAGGAAGAGCACTTCCTTGGCCTTGCGCTTCCGGCGCTCCTCAGGGTCGAGCTCGGGCTCAGCGGGTGCGGCAACCTCCTTGGACTTGCTGACGGCCGAGGCCTTGGAGGTCTGCTTGGCCTTGTTGGACGATGAGGGCGTGCCGTTGCTCTTGGGCGTCCCCGACGAGGTGATCTTGATCTTGGGCTTCTTCACCGAGTCGGATCGCTGCGGTGTCCGGGCGTCCTCCTCGGCCTTGCGCTTCTTGCTCTTCTTGGACGCGGTCGTGGGCTGGTCGTCGTCGTCCTCGGGCACGTCGAGCATGTCGACGTCCTCCTTGGCGGCCTTCTTGGACTTCTTGGGCGTGGACGCAGCGAGGCGCTTCGCCTCCGCGGCCTGGCGCTTGGCCTCCTCGGCCTCTTCGCGCTCCTCCTGGAACTGGCGCAGCAGGTCCTTGAAGTAGCTCAGTGGGTTGCTCTCGGAGGCGAGCTGGTGGGCCTTCTGGAGGTCCTTGCGCATCTTGTCGTTGATGGCCGACAGGGCCTTTTCGGGGTCGAGGTCGATCATGTCGGTGTTGGGCACCCAGCCGCTGGAGGAAGAGAAAAGTTAGTCATTATTGGCCAAATTGAAAATCATTCAGAATCCTCGCCGGCACTTACAATTCGTTTGTGAAGAGGTACATGACGGGAATGTGCGGTCGTGAGCACGCTTGCCGCCATCGGCATAGTCCTCGCGGTAGGTGCCGTCGGCGCGGGCGGCCGTCACAGGGCGCGTCTTGATCAGCGATTCGGGCAGCATCTCCTCGTCGCAGATGACGGCGGGCCACGCCGGGTAGCCCTTGAGCTTGACAAAGTAGTGGTCGCCGGGCTGCGCGTCCAGGTGGACTATCCGGGCCTTGGAGCCCTTGCGGTTCAGCTTCTGGCCGACCGACTTGCGACGCGCCAATGACGTGGGCGCCTTTGCAGGCTTGGACGGCGTCGCGCTCGCATCGTCTGCAGGCGCGTCCTCTTTCTTCTCCTCCTTGTTGGCGACATCCTCCTCCTTCTTCTCGGCGTCATCACGCGTCTCGGCTGCATCCTCCTTCACGTCGCCGGCCTCCTTCGCAGGGGCAGCAGCAGCATCCTTGACCTCAGCCGCCGGCGAGGCCGGGGCCTTGTCTTCCTTTGCAGCTTCGGCCATTGCGCTGTCGGTCGGGTCGGTAGGTGATGCCTTGGGTGGCTGGTTGTTCTTGTTCTTGTTTTGGTCTTCAGTAGTCTCTGAAGGTGATGCGTCTGCTGGAGCTAGAAACGCGCGCAATGATGGAATTGATGGTTAGCGATAGGGTTTCGATTTGTCCAACACCAGCAATGGATGCAAACAATAACAAAAATGCGATTGTGATGGTGATGGTTTTGGGTGTTGTTGATGGAAGCAAGTACCAGGAAGATGTTGTTGGGGTTGTGTCTATTTTTTGTGGCTGCGTTGCCTTTTCGCGTGACGTGGGGAAAAGGAAATGGGCGCGTGCTGCTAAGAGAGGAAGGGAGAGGAGACAAGAGAGGGAAGGAAGGAAAGAGAAAAAAAGGCAGAAAAGGGAAAGAGAGAAACAGGGCGCGGAAAGAGGCAAGTTTAGTAGGGGGTTAGAAAGGCAGAAGGAGCGAGCAAGGCGCGCCAGTCAGAGCACTTTCAGGAAGGGGGGGTGCTGCTTTGCTGCTGGTGGAGAGTGGAGAGCAATTGAATGGGGAAGGAGCGACAAGGCAGAGAAAAAGAACGTGAGGGAGAGACAGTGAGAGACAGCAGAGAAACAGCAGAGAAATAGCAGCCAAAAAAGAGAAACGCGGCGAGAGCGAGAGAGAAGAACGAGCGAGCGAGGACACGGAAAAGGGACAGGCGGGATTGCGATTGAGTGGAGCACAGCCGCCAGCCAGAAGAGCAGAAGAGCACCAAGAAAAACAAAGAAGGCGGAACGACCAGGGGTTAAGGGAAGGCGCTCGGCGGTAGTGGTGGTGTGGATTGCTCCTGCTCTGCTGGCGGCGCGCACACGCACGTTCGCACGCAGGGTGGTATTATTTTTAAATGCAAATAAAATAGCAAAAATCGCAACCTGGTCTCGCTGGGCAAAGAAAGCAAGAACGCAGCTTGTCCAATCAAGCAATACCTTTGTCGGAGGAAGGATCCTCAGCAGAAGCGGAAGGTGCAGTGGTCTTGTCAGAGCTCACCGGCGCAGACAGTTCAGCATCGTCGGCGACGAGCACATTGATTTTCTCAGGCTTTTCGACCGTTTCGGTCTTTTCAGCGGAATCGTCAACGGCTTTTTCGACGGTCGGGATGACCTTTTCGGCCGCATTGTTGGTGGCTGAAGCTTGAGTCAGCTTCTCAGGTACGGCGGCGTCGGCCATGGTGGCAGGAAGGAGCAGTTGGTCGCGGAACGTAAAATGGGAAAGAAGGAGTAGTCGAAGCAGTTTCGGCAGGATGCGGCGGTCACTCGATATGTCTCCTCGTTGCTGAGACAAAAGGAAATATCGCTGAGTATTCTGGGCGCTTTTCGTTCTGGCTGTTACGGAAGATCGGACGCTGTGATGGCCGTCTAAGAGCTCAGGCGCACACCGCAATGTGGATATAACAGGCGGGGGCGGTTCGAGGGAGCTCAATGAGAGCTCTGAAGTGACAATTGGTGATGGGATGGGACAGTGTGGTCGATGCTCGATGAGAGATGCTAAGGTGCAATGATGCGAGATGACAAGAATACAAAAAGGCATCAAGGTGTGTTGCGAAAGCAAATAATGGGATCTCTACTTTTTGCCGCCTCCAGGTCACGTTATTTCTACGGCGATGACGGCTGCACGGCGTACGGGGGTATGGCGTTGGTTGCTCCTTCCCTCGCCTTTCTCGGTTCGATTCCTCTCTCGCTGCTGACTTTGCCGTTGCGGAGAGGGGGTAATAGTGGATGGATCGACCAGAAAAACAAGCAGGCGCGATCGGGGGAACTTGGCCCTTCGGGTTTTCCATCTCATTCTCTCTTTGTCGTTGGTGTTATTGAGGGAAGGAGCAGAGGAAAGGTGGTTGTCAACCGCCCTGTTTCTCCGGATTGGTCCGTGCGTCACCAACTACATAGCTCTAGCCAATCAGAGCGCGGCGCATTGGAAGCAAGTCTCACAACGTCCGCCAGCCACCTCTTTTTTTTTGGCGAGCAGCTGTTTGGCATTGCGCAAAGCCAGGGACGTCGGAAGCTGGATCGCATATTTGTTGGGACGGACAATATGGCGATATAAAAGAAAAGCGAATAAATTATAACATATAATAGCCATATACAAAAATAAAAAAAACTCCGTAATATACACCGCCTCAAAAAACGCAGTCATAATCCCTTTGTAGCTTTTGTATGGAGTAGCCGTAGTTTGTCTCCCACCCTCTCTACTCACTCCCGCTCTCCTCCTCGCTGTCCTCGTCCATGCCCTCGGCGACATTGACCGTAAATTCGGGGTCCTGGTCCACGCCCACGTAGCTGTCGCTCATCAGGTACAGTTTGAACGTGTGCTTGCCGGGCTCGTCGGGCAGGCGCGCCTTGATGCGCAGGTTGAGCGGCTTGCGGCCAACAGTCACGTAGCGGATACCAATGACGGTCTTGGTGCTCTCTTCGCCGACAATGAGCCACCAGCCACTGGTGCGGTCGCCAGGGAAGAAGGGCGCATGCACCGAGTTGTCAAACTCTTCTTCGTCATCGCTGTTCTTCTCTTCGTCTTCGTCGTCGTCCTCCTCCTCACGCGCCAGCTGCACCTTCAGGAACATGTCGGTGCCGGTCTCGAGCTGGTCCTCGTCTTCGACAGAAAAGTCGAGCGACATGTCTGGGTACTTGTCGTTGGTAAAGTGCGCAGCCTCGACGAGCTGAGACTGGGTCAAACCCAAATCCTTGACAAGCTTGCTGTACTGCTTGTTCTCGTCGGGGTTCATCTTGTCGATGAAGTCGAATACATCCTTGATACTGGAGATAGTTAGTATTTTCGAAAACAAGTTTATAGAGTAGGGCGAGAGGGGAAACTTACCCATACTTGGCCGCCACTTTGATGACCTCGGGGGTAAAGTGCGGGATCTGCTTGAGCGGGCTGTCACGGTCCCACATGGCCTGCACGACCATCTGCATCATCTCAATGGCCTGGAGCGCGTTGAGGTGGCCCTCGTCGACCAGCAAGTTGGCGGCGGCGCTCAGCAGACTCGGCGCTTTGCGCACAACCACCTCCTGGTCCTTGGCCAGGTCAATGGGCAGCTGCATGCGTGAAAAGTGTGCCTGAAGCAGCACAAAGGCCTTGAAGGAGGGCGCATTGTAGTCCACCTCGCTATCCGCGGAGGCAGAGGCCATCTTGACGGGCACACGATCATAAATACGGCGCAGCAGACCCTCTTCGTGGCGGCGGGTCTGGATCGTCTCAAACTCAGCAGCAGCCGTGACAATCTCCAGGATGCCCTTGAGCTTGGTGCGCGCTGTGAGCGACAAGAGCAGCGTCTGCATGGTAATGTACGACAGGTTGTAGTGGGAAGCGACGAGTGCACCATTGGTCGGCGTCACGGTGCCTTCGTCCTCATCAATCGTAATCAGCCTGGTCTCGCTGAGCTCGCGCAGCGTCTCCTCTACAAGCTCGGTCATGAACTGGCCCAGGGCATCGTCGGAGCGCGACGGCAAGCTGTAGTAGCTGGGGTTGGCAAACAGGCGGCGGTACAGGTACGTGGTCGAGATCCACTCGAGGGCGCCGTCACCCGACGTAATGGTCTTGGTGCTGACCTCGGTCATGAAGGCGTCGGCCAGGTTGTCGTGCAGCAGAGACTCCACGGGCAGCGCCTCGTTCAAGAACTTCTTGTAGTAGTCGCGCTTGACGGCGGGGACCATGAGGACGCCACGGCTGCGGCCACCGGCCTCGCGCGCCGGCTTGAGCGACTTGCCAAACATTTGCAGGACCTCGCTAACGGGATAGTCGACGTAGCGGTGCTCGCGGCCGTCAAAGAACTGTGTGCCCATGACAACCACGAGGTGCGCTGTGCAGTCGAGCTCCCAGCAGACGTCGCGCGACGCAATGAGCACCTGGATAGCGCCGTTAACAAACAGGTGGCGCACGATGCGCTTGTCGGTGTCGCTCAGCGCCTCGTGGTAGTAGCCAATGCCGTGGGACAGCGCTTCACGCAGAGCCGCCTCTTGCACCTTTTCGAGCAGCGGGACCATCTGTGCCGGGTCGACGTGCAGGAAGCGGTCCTCGTCGTCGTCGGCGACACAGGCCAGCAGCAGATCGCGCGCCGTGGCCCGTGTCTGCTTGCGGCTCGGCACGAAGACCAGGGCCGGTTGGGCGGCTGACAGCTGCGTGATGGCCAGGTAGGTCGGCTTGGCCATGGCGAGCATCAGCGAGGGAAAATGCGGCACCGAGTACGACTGCAGGTGCAGCTCGAGCGGAACCGGGCGGACCTGGGGGCTAAAGTTGTAGATGTCGTGCTTGGTGGCGCCGATCCAGCTGCCCATCTCGCGGACGTTGGCTAGCGAGACACTGAGGCCAACAATGCGCAAGGGAGGGGTCTTAGACTGCAGCTGATCGCGGATGTGTGCCATACGCGAGACGAGCAGCTCGTACTGGTAGCCCTGGGCGGCGGCACTGCCAATCATGTGCAGGTCGTCGGCAATAAACAAGCGGACGGACTGCACAAGCTTCTGGCGCTGCCAACGGCGGGCCAAGGTGTCCCATTGGGCGTGTGTTGCCAAAATCAGGTCACCCTTCTGCAGCAGCTTCAGATCGTTGGTTGCCTCGCCGTCAGCTTGACGACAACACGGCCACCGCCGCGCAACTTGTCGAAGCGGTGCTCCCAGTGACGGAACTGCACATCTACGAGCTCCTGGAGCGGGGCGACATAGACGGCACGCACGTCCTCGACATCGTCGGCGTCCTTGCCGGCCTGCTGCTGGCGCTGCAGGTGCTGGCCCCACAGGCGCAGCAGGGCAAACTCAGCACAGACGGTCTTGCCGCTACCCGTCGACGAGGCGACGAGCACGTTCTGGTCGGTGGCGTACAGGGAGTTGAACGTCTGGGTCTGAATGCGGTTGAAAGTGGGCCACTCGGGATACAGGGCCATGTGGTCCTTGGTCTTGAGGGCGGACACAGGCAGGGGCTGGAGGTCCAACAGCTCGGTGTGCGGCTGGAACTTGTCCGGCAGCAGCAGCTTCTGGAAGGGCACGGCCAGACGGGTCTCGGCGTGCATCCAGCGGTCGGAGATGACGGAGACAAAGTAGTTGGGCGGCATGGGGTCCGTGATGGGGACCGTAAACTCAACGACGTGCTCGTTGTTTTCGGACTGGGCAAACTCCTTGCGCAGCAGGAACTGGTCGTGGTACAGAATGTCTTCGCCGTCCGAGTCCTCGACGATGATCCAGAAGCTTTCCGAGGTACCATGCACCTCGTCGTCCCACTCAAAGTTGGGCGTAATCGTCAGACTAACGTGCATCATGGACCGTGTAATGGGCAGGACCTGGGCCTGTAGCTGCAGACGCGGGAACTTGGCGACAAGACGACACACAGTGGTGCCGGCCTTGGGGAGACCGAGCAGCTCGCCCATGCGCGGCGGGTCGAGGTCAAAGTAGCTCTTCCAGGGCACGTCAATGCGCTCGGCCTTTTGCACAATTTCGCGGGGGCAGTTGGCAAACTGGCGCAGTGGCGACATGGTGGGCCACATGCGCTTCTCGGCCATCTTGCAGAGATCGAGCGCGGTCTTGGCCACGCTGGCCCAGCCCTTCTTGAGGGTAATCTCGAAGACAGCTCGCAAGATACGGCCGGCGGACTGCGTGACATAGACCATGTCGGCCATAAGAGCAAGGCCATCGAGGCGGAGACGAGAAATGTAGGCCTGCAGCAGCACATTGATCTTGGAGTGCGGCTCCTCGATGCTTTCCTTGACGGGATGGGCACACGGCCGAGCAGCTTGGCCAGCTCCAGCTTTTCCTCCTGGCGCACAGGGATGTACTTGAACTCGCCGCTGAGCGCAAAGATGCGGAACATCTCAATAGTCGAGATGGACGGCTGGATCAAGTTGTTGTACGTCTCCATGGAGCTGTGCGTGATGTAGTAGTGCGAGGCAATGCGGCCCAGCTCCGTCGCTTGCAGACGGCCCGTCTTCTCATCGTATTTGGCCAGACTGGACTTGCGCAGTACGAGGGCGGCCGAGTGCACGAGATCAACACGTTTCTGTTCCAGTGCCTCGTCATCCTCGTACTCGGCGCCGACCTGGTACAGACCGGGTGACCGCAGCATACGCACAAACAGGTAGGTATAGCCAAGCCACTCAACAGCCTCGTCACGCGAGCGCACATTGCCCAGCACGATTTCGGCATTCAGGTTGTCCACCAGGCGGCTGACCAGCTGACTTTCGATGGGCAACTGCTGGTTGAGCAGCGACAGGTAGTAGGGCAGCTCGTTCTGCGTTGTGATAATGATACCCTCGCCGTACGTGTCGAATTGCGGACGACCGGCACGACCGAGCATCTGCAGCACATCCTGCGGGCTCAGCTCGACCCAACTGCCCTTCTCGGGCGAGTAGACTTGCGTGCCCTTGATGATGACGGTATGCGCGGGCAGGTTGACACCCCAGGCCAGCGTGGCCGTGCAGCACAGCACCTGGATAGCACCCTGGGCAAAGAGGTCTTCGACATCGGTACGATCGGCGCGGCTCATGCCGGCGTGGTGGATACCGAAACCGTACGGCAGCAGGTCTTTCAAGTCCTTGTCGCTGGCTTGCTCGGCAGCTTCCTGCAGAATCTCGCGGGAGCCGGCATCGTGCTTCAGGATCTGGTTGATCGTCTCGAGCTCGAGAGCCTTGTCGCGGATATGGCGCGCCGTCTTGGCCGTGTCCTTGCGCGAGTGCACAAAGATGAGCATCTGGTTGCGGTTCTTGCCGACATGCTCAAGAACCTTGGTGTAGGTAATGTCGTTCATGGTCTTGAGCTGCTTGATGGGCTTGCGGTCGGTGACACCAATAAACTCCTGGCGCAGCGGGCAGGGGCGGTAGGTGCCGTCAAAGTGGAAGAGGCCCGTCTTAACGTCGACGCGCAAAAAGCTGGCGACATCGCGGTAGTTGGGCAGAGTGGCCGACAAACCGACCAGACGCACAGGCTCGCCGGTCTGCTCAGTCTTGCGCAGCGTGCGGCTGACAATGCTCTCGAGAACGGGGCCACGGTCGTCGTGCAGCAAGTGGATCTCGTCGATAATAATGAGGCGCACAAGGTTGGTGTACGACAGATCAGTAGCCTTGCGCGTGATAACATCCCACTTCTCGGGCGTGGTCACAATAATCTGGGTCTCGGCGATCTGCTGCTTCGTGAGCTGGCGATCACCCGTCAGCTCGCTGACGCGGATGCCAAAGGGCTCGAGACGCTTGCCAAAGTTGCCGACCTGCTCCTGGACCAGGGCCTTGAGCGGGGCAATATACACAATCTTGAACGAGTCGAGGTCGATCTCGCCCGTCTCCGGGTCGCGGTGGTTGTGGATGGCACGCAGGATGGTCAGCATGGCGACGTTGGTCTTGCCGGAACCCGTGGGCGCACAGATCAGCATATTGCCGTCGTCCTGGAAAGCAGACGGGTAGCAGCGGCTCTGGATGCGGTTGAGTGTTTTGGCTGTACTGAAGGGGCCGCGAGCCCAGGCGGGCATGTCCGTGATCGGGATATTGGTGTCCTTGGGGTCGTTGCGCTTCTTGGCGGCGGCACGTGGATCTCCTCGTAGCCCTTAAAGGCACGCTTGGTCGAGCCGTCGGGTAGCGAGACACGCGGGTTGGTCATCAGATGGTTGCCTTGCTCAAAGACAAGGTTCTCGAGGTTGATGGTGCGGCGCGGCTGCAGACCACCGACGAGCTGGCCCTCCTTGCCCTCCTCGGTCTTGGCAGCTTTGCCGGCAGCACCGTCGGTACCCGCGAGCGCGTTGTTGCTATCGACGTCCATCTTGATCTCCATCTTGCCCTTCTTGCCGGCCGCGGCATCGTCGCCGCTCGTCTTGCCCTGCAGCTCGTTCAAAATCCACCGCAGACCCTCAGAGGCCATCTCGCGTTCGATCGTTGCACGCTCTTCGTCGTTCTCGGCGCGGGCGAGTTTGGTCAGCCAGACAATCTTTTCGCGGTTGTCAATCAGCTTTTGTGTGACCTCGGGGTGCTCGTAGTCGAACAGCTCCATCATCTCGTTCTCGATCTCGTGCAGGGGCTTCTCGCTGCCTTCGGGCTCGTCTGGCTCGCCCGACAGAATGTGCAGCGCCTGTGTCGTCTTGTCGTGCTGGATGTGGGCGTCCGGGTACAGCCGGCCGATTTGGCGCTGCAGCCAGTACGCGTCAATGTCGCGCGCAGGCACGAACGTCTCGTCCTTGACCTTGCCCTCCTTGCGGCCGCTGCGGCTTGGGGCGGCACCAGATGCAGACGGGTCGATGATCATGGCATCGCCCTCAACAAAGCCGAGCTCCTCCTCGTCGCGGTCGACGCCGGCCCCGCCTGCATTGGCCTCTTCCGCCATGCCCGGGTGGTCGTCGGCCTCGCCTTGTTCGTCGTCGTCGTCTTCGTCTTCAGACGAAACGTCACGCACTTCGTTCAGCAAAGCATCCTCGTCCTCGTCTTCCTCTTCAAAATCGACGGCGACGCCCTGGCGCTCGTCAATCTCTTCGTCGTCGTTGGCGCCCGCGTCGGCCATCTCGGCATCGTCATCGTCGCCCTGCTCGTCGTAGTCGGTAATCTTTTTGCCCAGATTCACCAGCTCGTTGAACTCTTTGGCGCTCAGGCTCTCGCCCAGGATGTCGTCAATCTCCTTTTTCTTGTCGAAATCCTTGAGGTCGTCGTCTTTCAGGTACTCGAGCACAGCGTCGGCGGCACTGCGTACAATCTCGTGCGAGACATCACCCAGTGTGCGCGCCACCAGCGACAGAATCAGCTCAAACGTGCCGCGTGTTGCACTCGTCCGTGGCCGGTAGCGCAGGCCTTCCACCAGCAAATCAGCGCCGGCCAGAATGGATGTGCCGCGCATACCTCCTCCTGCCTGGCCAGCGCCGCCCTGGCGCTTGCGCTGCTCGCGCTGCAGCACGGCCTCGCCTTCGCGGAAGTCGCCGCGCTTCACGTCGGGCATGGCCGAGTTCTTTTTTGTCTTTGGTGCGGCTTCGCGGGCGATGCGCGAGCCCATGTCCTGCACCTGCAGACGGCCAGCCATAGACTCTGGGTCTCCGGTGGGCTCGTCCTTCCTCCGAGAGACAAAGCGGCGGTCCGCCTGGAGGACCAGGTTGGACATGGCCGCGTATTTGTACTGCGAGACATCGCGGTCGTAGTTTGCGTTCGACATCGCGACGGTAGTGTGGGGGGTGGTGGGTGGGTAGGGTGTATAGTAGAAGTAGGTAGGTTCGTTATGTCGAAGACAATGGCATCACAGAGGATGCGGTCCGCGGTTTGTCAAAGGTCCGTCGGGTGTTGTGTCGTCCTCAAATCGGAGAACAAGAAATCGCAATGCAAACAAACACGAGCCTCTCCCAGGCCGTTCCCAGCACGCGTTGTATCCCGCGTCGATGCCGTCCAATTCGGGTTCCAGACCGCTCGTAAGAAGATGAAAATGCGTAAAATGTATATCGTATGCCGTCTCAGGGTGTGGTGTCGTCGAGACGTGGGTGTATTCAAACGCGCATTGGCGAGGGAGGGGGAAAAGTGGTGATGTTTTTGCTCTTTCGCCTTTTTAGCCCTTGCTGCCTACGAGCCTGCTAAAAATTTCAAAAACAAAGAGGAAGGCGTGAAAGCGACCAGCAAAGGCAAGAGCAACCGGAATTAAACTAATTGCAAAATAAAATGGTTAATTCACTTGTTGGCGCTAGCGGCAGTCCACTTAGCCCCGCCACCAGGAGCTCCAGCAGGCACGGCGCCTATTGGCTGAAGCTTTCAGGGGTCAACACCGCTGTAACTGTAAGGTGCGAGGGTGCATCTTGAACGTCAACGCGTTCCTGGATATCAACAAACTTCAAGGCAACTTTGTTTGGTCGAAATGGTCGCACCACAACAGCACATACGACCATGAGTACACCCTCCGACACGGCACAGAGCATACAGGCGGCGCTCGAGCCGTTTGTGCGCCCCCGCGAGGATGTGGCGCATATCCGGCGCGTTCTTCGAGCGCATTTGGCGGCCAGCCTCAAGAGCGACGACGATGCATTGGACGGCAGTCTGGCCCTGGTGGATCTCGACTGGGACACGGCACCGCTGCCCGAGGCACGGGGACTGCAGAGGGCGTACCTGAAAGCACTACAGGCCAACCTGGAAGCACGGCGAGAATTTGATCAGCGGGTGGCGGCGGCGGCCGAGACAGCAGCAACAGCATCAACATCGTCAACGGCCGCCGGACCCGATGCAGGCGGTCAGGATGCATTATCTGCCAACAGTATCGGCATTCTCCAGGATCACCTGACGACAGTCAAACTGGGCCGCAAGCGGGACCGGATCCAGGTGGTCAACCGATACCTCGATGCACTGGGCGAACGACCCGTGGCAGTGGCCGCTGGTGAAGACTATCTGCACCCAGAGTTTATCTATGGAGACGCCACGACAACACTGCCGTCAGTACCAAAGGCGGTTGTGGACGGACTGGCCGAAGACGAGACGGAGCGGGCGGCAGCCGCGGCAGGCCAAAAGACTGAGGCTACCGCCTCTACGGATGGAACAAAACCGATGGTGGCAGCCGATCTCGAACGACTGGTGCACAGCTCGAAAAGTCGGCATTACGAGCACAACTCATATTACGACAAGAAGAGAAGCGGCTGGCAGCTGCCAAGGAACGGTCAGATCGGAGGACGGCATCACCATCGGCAGCGGCCAAACTACAGGCCCTCGAAGTGGCACGAACCGAGCTGATTGCATGGATGGAGACGGAGCTGAGCAATGCCGGCGACGATCCCGACGAAGAGGACGAAGAGGCAGCCGAGTCGTCAAAACAGCTTCGCCAAAGTCTGCTGAATGGGCACGAGGTTGTCGGCGGTATGGGCGGCATCGGCAGCAGCGGCAAGAAGATCCAGCTGGAAGACAAGCTGGATGATATCCGGGACAAGTACAATCAGTATGTCGAAGCACGGCGTGCTCTGGTGGCCACAGTCGGAACGATGTCTCCCAATGATGAGATGTCGACAAAGACGGTTGCTCCAAATCCTCTGTTTGCCAATATGCCACAGCTTCAGCCTATGGGCGGGGAGAGACCAGCAGCTCCTACTACACCAACAACACCTACGGCAGCAAGGACAGCAACACCACAATCGCCGGCACAAAAGACCGGAGTATCTGGTGCAGAGAAGGCGGCTGCACTCGGCAACCTGTTGCTGGCACCGTATCTTGAGCGGTTGCTTACTGTGGCCCGTGAACAAAAGTCGGATATTGCACACAAGGCATACTACAATGTGCTCCTCGCCAAGCGCCTCAAGGATACGTGCCAGATGCTCGACCACTTGGCCGACGAGAGCCAGCTTCTGCCACGGTTTGGAGCGTCAAAAAGTGGAAGTGCTGGAGGAGCAGGCGGCGGTGCAGCTCTCCTTCGCAAGAAGGGAATGCTGGCACCAGCACAGGGGGCTTCAAGTACGGCGGAAGGGACCAGTCAACGCGTTGCAGCATGGACGAATGCGGCAGAGTCAGCCAAGATTGCCACATTCGAGGCTGTCTTTGAGAAGGTCGAAGAGGGCCAGGTGGCATTAGAAGGCGCCACACAGTCTCTCGTCGAAGCCGAACAGCTCATGGGACGGAAACCTGAGGGTGAGGACGACGACGACGACAAACAGGCAGTAAACAGAAAGCCTGGCACGAAGCAAAAGCCAAAAACAAAGGGCGACATCTGGGCCTCTTAAACGGCGAGCTGGCCTTCTCAAGAGTGATAGTCGACGGTAAATGATACCATGGAGTAAACACGGAGTGCATAGCAGGAATAGTCACGATCATGATATGATGAAAATGGATATGAAAAATCAAATGCAAATAGACTCATCAAAACGAAAGAAAAAAAAAACCATGCCATGTCGTTTTGAATCCATGCTATACAACGCAAGCAAATAAAAGACAGTTGCACCTAATCCCTACACCTTTTCACATTGTAATAACTCCCACCCATATCATTCGCATCATGCCTCCCCATAATGGCTGAAATCCGCAGAGACAAGTCCAGGATCGACAGATGCTCGTCGGCACCGTCCACCAACCGCTTGTCCACCTCTGAAAAGACCAGCATAATCCGGTTCTTCTGTGCGTCCGGCACCGTCTCGTCGTACACCAGCGACTGGTACAGCTGCGACACGACCTGGCCCGCACTCCAGCCATCAGCCACTAAGTCCTCGACCACCTGCGCCACTGGCTTGTACGTCGCGCCCGTACCGGCGCTCTTCTTTGATGGGCGGATCGCCGTCACCAGGCTGTCGATCGTGGTGTCGGGGATGACGCCTGCAATGTCCTCGACAATCTGGACTGTCACGAGCGGTGTCGTCGGCACATTGACCAGCGTGTCGCCGTCCACATCGTCAACATCCATGCTATCAACATCGGGTGCCGGTGCCGCAGCCGTCTTCGCCTTCTTCTTCTTGTCGTTACCCCCAGGCACCTGCACCGCCCCCACCAGCCGCGCCGCACTCTGCAGGTACGTAATTGCCTTGCGCAAATCGCCTTCGCTGCACCGGATCAGCGCGTCCACCGCACCCTCGGCCAGCGGCACGCCCTCTTCGGCCGCAATGTGCTCGAGGCGGGCACGCGCGTTGCCCTGGTCCAGGCTCTTGAAGCGGAACTTGCTGCACCGACTGGCCAGCGGGTCAATGATGCGCGTGACGTAGTTGCAGATGAGGCAAAACCGCGTAATCTTGCTGTACGTCTCCATGGTGCGCCGCAGCGCGCTCTGGGCGTCCTGGGTCATGGAGTCGGCCTCGTCCAAAATAATCAGCTTGAAGGGTGGGCAAGGGTAGCGGGACTTGTAGCCGGGCGGTGGGTTGGTGAGCTGCATGCGGGCAAAGTCCTTGACTTTCTCGCGGACAATGGAGATGCCGCGCTCGTCGGAGGCGTTGAGTTCGAGGACGCGGGACTTTATGAATTCGGGGCCGTAGAGTTCCTTGGCGAGGGCGAGGATGGTGGACGTCTTGCCCGTACCGGGGGGGCCGTAGAACAGCATGTGGGGGAGCTAAAGAGCGCGGCAGTTAGCACTCGTCCAAAAAGCATCGTGAAGACCCTCTTAACTCACATTGGATGCTTGCAGTGTCCGCTGCAAAACGGTGACGGTGTGGTCCTGGGCAGTCACGTCGCTGAGCGACTTTGGCCGGCTGGGAGGGTTAGTCAGTCTTCCCCTGTATACATCTTCATCGTGTCTGTCCATCCCCCACTCACTATTTCTCAACCCATGGCTGTGCACGCGGCGTCTCGGTCGTCTGCTTGTCGTTCTTGTTCGCGGCGCCGTTGGCAGCCGCCTGCTTCCGCGCCTTGAGATCGAAGAAGCTGGCCATTGGTGTGGGAGGGTTTTTTTGTGATGTTTGGGTGTGCTTTGGTTCAAAAATAGCTTGGCCGGATGTTGTCGTGGAGTCGTTGTATATCAATCGTCTTATGTCGTCGTACAATGAGGCTGAGGCTGGAAGGAAGCTCGTGAGAAAACCACAGCAAAAAGCACTTAACGCGTCGCGGCGACGCGCCAGGAGCACCCAGCAAAATGGAGGGCAAGTGGGGCCAGCAGGCACCATTAGGTGGCGATAGACAATATACTAGCAATTTTGCTATATACACTGTATTGCTCCTGATCACCCTAAACAGTGTCGCTCATATGTTGCTACGTAACAATTGAACGTCCCGTACGTCGTACTCATAGTATCAGACCACATAAAAGTCTTGCAAGTCAAATGAAGGTTTTATGAGGCTGTTTGTTTGAACTGCTGCTCTACAACATATACTGCTGGTTTGGGCAGCTCAACATCACTAATTATGAGAGTTACAGTGGTGCAGTCACTGGGAGCGCTGCCGGAAGCTGGTAAGCGGGGCCGGCTATGCCTGGTCCACCACAGCTGAATTTCTCAGTTTAAGCCTCGGTCGTAGTTTTTTCCGGGGAGTACAGCCAACGTCGCCTGCGCGCCCAAATTGGGTCAAACGCCACCTGCTCTTTCCCCCAAAAGAATGACCTAATCCCCGAAGGCAAGAGCGACTCACGCGCAGGCAGAAGGAAACACAGTGAGAGGAAGGGGCGATCGAAAGTACTCCGAACAGGCCTGGCCACCTTGATTTGGCGATCCCTTTTCGCTTCGAGATCGAAAACAATTCGGGCCATACTCAATAACGATATCGCCACTGTTGTTTTCAGGCTCGCGATCTGTTGCTGTCTCTCATTGATACTGCATTGCATTTCCTCTCTTTCATTCTCTATTCATTCTCTGTCGCTCGACCCACACCCACTCCGCCGCAATCTTTACTCTTCGATCCTCCTCCCTCTCTTTCCCCTCGAATTCCCATTCTCTCATTTTCCGGCGTCAACTTCGACACTCGACGAATACTCGACGACACCTCCCTGAACACGCATCTCGCCCATCGAATCGCATTCCCCAGCCTCTCCGGAATGAGCCGCTAACCGGTATCCCATACGCTCCGGCGCACCTGATTGTCGGCACACCGAACCTTTTCCCTCCCTCTTTTTCCGTTGGGGACGGACCCCCTAATCCGAAATCCGATCCCCTATCGTCCTCGGCCCACGATGGACTTCGACACACCCTCACAGACGCAGCTGGCGAACCCGCCACCACAAAATGGCGAGGCTGCGGCTGCATCGTCCTCCTCCCCCTCGGCCGCCGCCGATGTGGCCAAGAACCTCGAGCCGGACACGTGCCGCATCTGCCGAAGCGAAGGCACTCCCTCCGAACCTCTCTTCTATCCATGCAAATGCAGCGGCAGCATAAAGTATGTCCACCAGGACTGCCTCATGGAATGGCTGTCACACTCGCAAAAGAAGCACTGCGAGCTGTGCAAGACGTCCTTCCGCTTCACCAAGCTGTACTCGCCAACGATGCCAAAACAGCTGCCGTTCTTCGTCTTTATACACCACCTCGCCAAATACTTTTTGCGCAACATTTTGGTCTGGCTGCGCGTGCTGCTGGTGGCCTTTGTGTGGCTGGCGCTGCTGCCGGCACTGACACGGTGGGAGTGGTCCTTCTTCTTCTGGGTCAGCGAGGAAGGTCTGGTGCCGACACCACCTCTCAAAGCCTTGGCCGAGGCCGGCTTCAATGCCTCGGCAGCAAAAGCAGCAGCCTCCGCAGCATCGGCATCATTGACAGTCGCATCATCGTAATCCTCATCCTCCGGCATCCATGGTGGGACCGTCTGGTGTCGACAGTCTCCTCGGCCTCGTCGCCAATGCCAACAACGAGTCAACAACAGCCTCTACTGCGCCGGCTGGTGTCTACGGCAGCGTCCTCGACAGCAACCAGACCTCGCTCTTTTCGGTCCTCTTCAATCTCGTCTGGGCGTCCGTCGGCACGCCCGAGATCGCGTCCATGCTCTCCGCCGACAACGACACCGCGGGGCTGTCAACACGGGGCCGCCGACGCTGCTTAGCGATGTCGCCTTCTTTCGCAATATGACCCGATGGGGCTGGTTCAACAGGTCGTTCATTTTCGCTCTGGAGGGCCAGTTTATCACGTTCCTGGTCATTATTTGCTTCATCCTGATCATTCTGGTCAGGGACTATGTCCTGCAGCAGCAGCCAGAGATTAACATGCGCGCGGCCTTTAACGCGGGCGGTGATGAAGGCATGGGGGGCGTCGACGAACTTGCTGCCGGTATACCCGGTGTGCCCAATGATGCAGGCCAAGCACCCGGCCCGCGTCCTCCCAGAGGACCCCGTGGTCAGCACCGCCACCACCACCACCGTCATCACCACGATCATGACCATCCCCACGACCATGACCACGACCATGAACATCACGGCCCCGACGGCGCTGGATATGAACCCGGCGGATCCAACTCAGAGTGGGAGACGGACTCGGACGTGGATGTGGAGGTGGAGATTGACGCCGCCGAGCTCCTGCGGCCACATGTGCAGGGCCCGGCACGCAACGGCCTGCAGTTTGGCCCCATCTTCGACGACGACTATGCACGCGGCCCGCCCGTGCCTGATACCCCTGCAAACCGCGAGGAGAGCGAATCTTCGTCGTCGTCTTCGTCCTCGGCAGATACGGATACAAACGAGGCAACAGTCGCTTCTTCTTCTGCTAATAACAACAACAACAACAACAACAACAACCGCACGGCTGCTCTGCCCAACTTTGACCGCAATTTCCCTCTCCCTAGTGAAGGCGGGGCAACGGTCCAGGAGTACATGAACATCTACCGCCGCGCTGACGGTGACCAGCGGCGCATCCTAGAAATTGCTCGCGAAGAGAATCTTGAGGAACACCTACAGTACTGGCTGCGTGTGATGCAGAATGTGGCCGAACGGCGGCAGTCGGACCGTGGCAGCACGGCCAGCACCATCAGCACCGCAGCTGCCGACGAGGATGACCAGAGTAACCCAAGACGGCCAAGCGATGCGCCGCCGCGATTATGGAACGAGCTGGTCCAGATGCCAGACACTGCCACCACAGAGATGGCAAGATCAAGCAGCAAGGGGAAGCAGCGGGCCGACCTGCCTTCTCCCGCTAATAACAACAACGGCGAGGCATCCAGCAGCACCCCAATCACCGAGTTCGAGTACGGTTTGCGGCACGCGCCAACACCGACGGCCCCAGCGGTCCACCACGGATCAACCCTCTTGCTAACAACAACTGGTCCTTTGGGCCCGTGCCGCCACGCAAACGTTCACACCCGAGTTCATCCAGCCGCTCTATGGCGACTCTGCCGAGCGTCTCGATGGCGTGCCTGTTCTGGGTGACGCCCCTCCTTACCAGGGAGTGACGGAGCCTCGGGAAGGCGATCTGCGCCTGGATGGTGAACAGAGACGCCGGTCCATATCATCGGACGGTGGCATGACTCGCATTGCCGAAGAGACTGCTGCCGCCGGCTCATCGTCCACAGACACGTCGGGCATCGTGCCCACTCCCCCGAGTACCGCTCGAGCCACAGAAACGAAACGAGACGGCAACAATCCCGCAAACTGGCAACTGGGCCGACCTTGTGCGCATCCCCATGGAAGACGAGACCAACTGGGCCGACATCGCCGAGGGTGACGCCACAGACTTTGAGGATCTGCCACCTGTCAACGCCAATGTCAACAACAACAACGGCGACGACGACGGCGAAGTCGATGAAAACGAAATTGTTGCACCACACGGACGGCCTACTCGCGGTGCTGGTCCTCGCCGTATCCCTCCTCCTCCTCCAGTTCCCCGGCAGATGCCGCAGCAGCAGCAGCAGCCGCCGCTGCGAACCGTGAAGCACCGGCGCCCCCAGACAGCCTCCTCGGTGAAGTCGCCAACTTTATGTGGCGTGACCTCGATGACATCGACCCGGCTGATCTACCGCCCATTCTGCCAGACGTGGAAGACGAAGACCACCTCGAAATTCTAAACGACGATGACGAGGCGGCGGTTCCTCTGGACGAGCAGGACCGCGAGGCGTTTGAGGCGGCGGCTGCGGCTGCAGCGGCGGCCAACATGGAAGCCGAAGCCATTGAAGACGCCGAGGACCTCGAGGGCGTTATGGAGCTCCTCGGCATGCGCGGCCCCATTGCCGGCCTGTTCCAGAATGTCATTTTCTGCGGATTCTTGGTTACTGTCAGCCTGCTGGTCGGCATCTTTATGCCCTACAACGTCGGCCGTCTGAGTATTTGGCTCGTCGCCAACCCAATGCGGCCTATCATGATGCTTTTCAGCTTGGCCAAGCTGCTCCAGGATATGGCAGCCCTTGCCCTCGGCAGTGCCGCCTACTTTACGCTCCGCGTCTTGGAAATTATTGGATACGGGGCCCAGCACTCGGCCCAGCTGCTGTTCGGCAACGTCCGGCCCTACAGCGAGTGCATTGCGCCGTCCCTGGCTACCACGTGGGATCTCTGTGCCACCTCGGCGGCGCGCGTCATTGACAACTTCAACATCGACCCTCCGTTTCTGTCGACGGGCGAGATCCGCAACTTCTCGTCCATCAGCCACGAGGCGCTCATTTGCATCAAGGCCAATATTGGCGCTGTGGCCACGGGCGTCGGACGTGGGATTGTCATGATTACGACGGGCCAGTTCTTGTCCCATGGCACCGAGGCCCTCGAGTTTGTCAAAAGCGGCGGCTCTGCTGCCTGGGAGCTAGTCAAGTCGCTCCCTGCTGTGCTGTCCAACCCGGGCTCCTGGGTCATCACGCTCGACTCCATGGACCCTGTCCAGGTCAACCCGGCGCTTGCGTACTGGGGCGGCATTGACCGCAGCCTGGCCATCCTGTTCGGCTACGCGACCATGTGTCTGATTGCCGGTCTGTACTTGCATCGTGGCTCGCCGTTCAGCAGCGGTGCAACCGTGCAGGAGTGGGAGGCATCGTTGATTGACGGTCTCAACCAGGCCAGTGGTGTTCTCAAAGTAATTCTGATCATCGGTATCGAGATGCTCGTCTTCCCGCTCTATTGCGGCCTCCTCCTTGACGTGGCTTTGCTTCCACTCTTCGAGAAGACGACGCTCGTCTCGCGGCTGCAGTTCTCCATCGACTACCCGCTGACGTCCATCTTTGTGCACTGGTTCGTGGGCACGGGGTACATGTTCCACTTTGCCCTCTTTGTCAGCATGTGCCGCAAGATTATGCGCAAGGGCGTCCTGTACTTTATCCGCGACCCGGACGACCCGGAATTCCACCCCGTGCGCGACGTCCTCGAACGCAGCGTCACGACACAGCTCCGCAAGATATTGTTTTCGGCATTTGTGTATGGCGCACTCGTCATCATCTGCCTGGGCGGTGTCGTCTGGGGCCTGGCCTATGCCGGCCCGGAAATCCTGCGATCCACTACTCGTCCAACGAGCCCGTTCTCGAGTTTCCCATTGACCTGTTGTTTTACAATTTCCTGATGCCCCTGGCCATCAAGTTTTTCAAGCCCAGCGACGGTCTGCACAGTATGTACACCTGGTGGTTCCGCAAGTCGGCACGCGGTCTGCGCATCACCTGGTTCCTGTTTGGCGAGCGCCGCATCGACGAAGAGGGTGCCCTGGCTCTTGCACCCGACTCGGAGGACCAGCAGAACCGCCTCTGGTTGACAAAGCAGTTCCTCGAGTACGACGAGGTCAGCAACAAGGTCGTGCCCATGTCGACCATGAGCGCCCAGCAGGCCGCGGGCATCTACGAGGACATTGACCTCAACTCCAACGCCATCCCCGCCCGCAGCCCGCGCGACAACAAACTGATCCGCCGCCGCAAACCAGACGACATCAGCATGCTCTACTTTGGCATCAACAAGCGCAGCCTCATCGAGTCGGGCCAGCTCGTTCCGGACGGCAAGTTTGTGCGCGCGCCGGCGTCAGACCAGGTCAAGATCCCCAAGAACAAGGACGTCTTTTTGGAAGTCACAGACGAGGCCACGCTGCGCCGTGAACTGGGTCATCCTCCCAAGAAGATTGTGATCCACGGTCCCGACAGCACAACGATTGAGGCCGTCGCTGCCGCCGCTCTGGCTGCCACCGAGAAGAGAGAACAAAATCGGCCCAAAGACATCTACCACGGCAAGCAGTACGAGCTGGTATATATCCCGCCGTACTTTAGAGTGCGCATATTCTTGTTTATTGCCTCCATCTGGATGTTTGCCGCCGTCACAGGGGTTTCTTTCACGATTATTCCCTTGCTCTTTGGCCGCCGCCTGTTCCGCCTCTTGCTGCCCGACGATGTGCGCACCAACGATATCTATGCCTTCAGCATCGGCATCTACGTGCTCGGATCGGCGTCCTATTTCGTGTTTCACGCGCGCTCGATTCTCGCCAACGCGTGGGCCGCCGTCAAGCGCAGACTCTCGGCCGCATCCATTCGCAGCGCCGCCCTCAAAACTCTGCACTTCGTCCAGCGCGTCGCCAAGCTCGCCTACGCCTACTTCTTTATTTTGATTGTGTTTCCGCTGCTGGCTACGGCCTTTGTCGAGCTCTACCTGCTGATCCCACTACACACATACATGTACCCGCCCGGCTCGTTCCGTACGCCTACAGGCGTCAGCAGCGGCAATGGCAGCAGTGCCGAGTCCCACCACAACATCCGCATCATCCAGTCCTGGACGTTGGGTCTGCTCTACCTCAAGGTCAGTGCCCGTACCATCACGTCCTGGTACCCCGAGGCACGTTTGACGTCGGCGATCCGCGCGGTCCTGCGCCGCGGCAATCTGGACCCGGATGTGCGGCTGTTGACCGCGCCTTTGTCGTCCCCGGCCTCGTGCTGGGCCTGGCTGCTCTCTTTATGCCCAAGGTACTCGCCGACGGCTTTGTGGCCGCCGCGACCTCCCTCGAAATCAAGGACGAGGTCGCGCCCCGCCTCCTGCAGTTCTTTTTGCCCAAGACGGTTCCTGCACCGACCGTGGCCGACATGTGTCTCGTGTACCGCCTGAGTTATCCCTTTGTGGCCCTCTTTGGTCTCGGTATCTGGTCTCTTTGGGGCATGGTTGGCGTCTACGCTTCGTGGAAGCTGCGCATCCGGGACGAGGCCTACCTGATTGGCGAGCGGCTGCACAATTTCGGCGTGACGAGTGTGCCGCAGCCGGGTGGTCGTCGGGGTGCAGTCCGGCGTGTATGAGGCGTGCATAGAAAATAAGATGTAAACATGAAAGCCAGGATAGGCCGTAATATTTTGTTACTTGTCTTTTTTTTCTTTTTTTTATTGCTTCCTTTATTTCATAGGAACGGCTGTTCCATGGCAGGCGGGCGTTTTTGTTTGTATTCTTTGATTCAGTACATTAATTATCACGAGAACGACAGCAACATTTAATGTCTTTTTTCATAAACATTACAAAGTACGACAATAACATATTTTAAATGCGAATTAGCTTTGAAAAAGAAACTATGCAAAACGGCTGGAGTATCGTAAAGTAGATGATAGTAAAAAATCAACAAAAAGAAAGAAAAAAAAAAGAAGAAAAAAAGTAAACAGAATCCACATCCGCTCAGAATGCCCTAGCACCCTCTATCCAGACGCCAAAACGAAGTAAACAAAAGAAAAGATCAAAGGAGTATATGGACATGTTTTCCGCAGTCTGTCCTTACACCGCCGCCGGCTGTATGCTCTGCGGGTTGCGGAACACCTGCTTCGGATCCCACTTTGCTTTCAATACCTCCAGCTCCGGCAGGTTGGTCATGTAATACTCGGACTGTGCTTGGGATGATGACAGCGCCGGGTCGACGTAGCCCGAGTATGTGCCGACGGTTGTGGTGTTACCGCCCGGCAGCAGGTTGAGGAGTGTCGTGTGGAAGTTGGTCAGGAACGCGCGCGTGGTCGTTGACAATGTCAACAAGTCGATGGCGTACGACTGGTAAAACATGACTTTGTCTCTGTGAGCGAAAGCCGTGGCGTTTTGTGCCACATCGGCGACGGCACCACCGCTGGCATCAAAAATGATGAACCACAGCAGAGTTCCCTTGTTGGCCGCCTTGACATAGGTAAAGAGATCGACAACAGCCGCCGGTTCCAGCAGGTCCTCTTCACGGAAACCCAACGATTTGCTGTAAAAGTTGGTCTGCGTGTTGCTCAAGTACAAAGCCTCGTTCTCGGCATCTTGCGTCAGCGAGGCCAGCCAGTCGTTGACGACGTACGTGCCGTTGCCGTTTTGCGGGAGGCGGGCAGGGATGCCAGAGGCGATCCACTCGTCGGCGGTGCCATAGAAAGTGCCCGTGATAATGGCGCCCAAGGGTACAGAACAAACTCGGTGCCGAACCGCCGGTCCAGGGTCGGGTCACCTACAACGGCCTGCCATGTCGAGTACACTTTGGCGAGGTCGGCTGCACTCCCAAATGAAAATCAAACGAGTACTGAACGACACTGCCCGGTGCTGGGTGTGTGCGCATGACAAACTCGGTGACGATACCAAAACTGGAGCCGGCACCGCGAATGGCAAAGAACAGGTCCGTATTCTCCGTGGCACTGGCTCTAACAAGAGTGCCGTTGGCCGTCACAACTTCGGCCTCGACGACGTGGTCGAGACACGTTCCCCACATGCGCGACATGGGACCCAATCCGCCGACCGTAGCATGTCCGCCCAGCCCGACACCGGGGCAGACGCCGTGAGCAAACGCACGGTTTCCGTTATCGACCAACTGGGTAGTGACGTCACCGAGCGTGGCGCCGGGGCCGATGGTGGCCTGCCAGGTCGCATTGTCCATGCTGAACTGGTTGAGCCCGCTCAAATCGATGGCGAGGTCGGCCGGGCTGACACTACCTCCTAAACCAAAGTTGGCATACGAATGCCCGCCCGACTTGGCCTGGACGGACACACCATTGGACACGGCGCATGTCACAAAGGCAGCGACGTCGGCGGCCGACTGGGGACGGACGACGGCAGCGGGTGTCACGTCAATGGCCAAGTTGTACGGTTTGACCCATTCGAGCTGGTAGAGCAGGTCGGACGGGTAGCCCACACAGCCCGAGCGGCCGTTGCAGACATTGTTGAGACATGTCTGTAGTGCCGATGGTGTACTTTGAGAATGGCCCATTTTAGAAGCAACAAAAGAAGACCGAAGAGAAGGCTTGTAGAGGAAATGGTTTATGTGGTCGGTGTCGAGGTAAAAGTTGGCGGCGTTGGCGATGGAGGCGAGCGGCAGACAGACGCAGGCCGGGATGAGAGAGTAGAGTACATGAGTAGGCGTGGTGTGGGCGAGGACACCGACAACCTGCTGGACGATTCTCATATATATTATATAGATGACGGAGGCGAGAAAAGGTGCAAACAAAAATAAGTAAAACCGCTTCCCCGGACGGGAGGGCGTACTGCGTTCCTACGCTGTAGGTCGTATTGGGGCAATCGCACTGCGGGCACGGCAGGGAAATTGACAGGGAATCGATAAGGCAATGACAGGGCACAGCAGGTAGCCAAGAGTCAAAAGACAGGGGAATAACACCAGTCTCCCCAATATGGGACGACGAACAAGCCGCAGGAGGATAGTAAACGTGAGGTCGGCGGCAAAACAAGGGGGCAGAGTGTTAGCGAACAAGCCGTGCAACCAAACAAAGTGCAGAAGAGCATATGCAGGCAGTAGGCTAAGGGCATTAGGGTATTGACAGAGAGAAAGAAGAGCACAGAACCGGGAAGACGAAACAATGATCTCATTTCATAACAGGGGCTTAAGGATTCTGGGAGAGCCAAGAAGAGGCAATGGCTGGCTCTAATATACTGTGATGACGGAAACATTGAAATGAAAGAGCATCGTGAAGCAGCCACTCAGAACAGACGGAGGCACTTGGGTGAAAAGCATCAGACGATAAAGAAGTAGACAAAAAGCAGAAAAAAGACGGGATATCGACAAAAGCAGACGCATCGTTAAGCATTGCGTCAAACTGCCAGCCGTCAGCCTTCAGCCCTGTGGATGCCAACAGGTGAGCGGGACTGCAGAAGAATGCCGGCATCGCCGTGTGGATGAAGCGTGAATGGGGTTTGTCGAGGACCCTGAGCATCGGTTTCATATATGGCTGCATTCTGGAGGCCACTATCTCCAGCCATCAAGAGCTGGATATGCCCCAAAAAAGCGAAGTGAAGGCTCGTTGGAGGGTAGTCAAGGATGACTGCATGGACGAGGCGACGAGCTTAAAGGTAAACAAACAAGAGCGGTTGAGTGTGGCGTCGCCCTTTACCCGTTCTGGACAGGACATTTAAACATCGTGAGAACAGTTGAGCCTATTGAACGGTGTGGTTAGATATTGACAGGCAGAATATTACAAGAACTAAAACAGCTTTATGAGCGCCACAACGTCCCAATATCGACTCGCGCAGTGAGGAAAGTGAGAAAGAGGGGAGGTAGCAACAGAGAAAGACTGCTGTTTGACAAAATACGATAAGAAAGAAAAAAAGAAAAAGATACAAAAAGGTGTGGGAAAAGGAACAAAAGCAGGAAAAGACAAAAACGACAACGCATATGTGATGGCCGACACGAGGCAGTGCTTGCAATTTTGTCCACTCACAGAAGAACAGAAAAGAGGCATCCTCTCAATTCAGGCTTTTTTAATGGAAGCCTACAGGCGACGACGTGTTGAGCTCGTTGACAGTTGTCGCTGTCGTATTATTGCCATTCTCGGATAGTGCCAGGGGCGAACTTCTCATGTAAGTTGACTGCAAGCTCACAAACAAGCGGCCTCTCTTGTTCTTGTCAAATTGTCGAATTCCTGTTTAACGACGTTAACAAACGCGGAGAATAAAGACGAAATGACACGACAAGTCGGCTCTGACCAACGAGAAGCCGTTGCGTGTTGATGCGCAGCGTTGAAGAACAAAAAACCCTGTTCCACAGCCTGGACAGGGGTGTTTCCCGGTCCGTCATAGGGCGAAACAGCAGCATGGCGAACAGGTCCTTTTCTCGATCGTGGTTGGCTGGCTGGTAGATTGACCAAGAAAAAGAGGAAAAGGGAACGAAAACAACAGCACACGATTGGTGAATCGGTGCGTCTCGCCAGTCTATCGGTTGAGTGACGTCTCTCAATGAGGAGTTGAGAATGGAAGCGAGAATATGTTTGACGTTTGGCGTTTTCCCACGTTGTTGAGTGGTTGTTGAGTGGCTGGTAATTAGTCGAAATGAATCTAAAGAAAACATTTCGATGGTGATACAGGTGGGTAAGGAGAAAAGGAAGAAAGGAGAGAGAAAGGAGAGACAGTCTCAGTGACACAAAGGGGTCTTGGGGTACGAAATATAGAAAACAGAATGAAAGCCCCTGGTGATGGTGGATGGATCAATGTATGACTTTTGACGAAGGAATCTTTGAGTGTAGCTTCCCTTGAATAATATCAATAAAAATGTGAAATGTTGGTTATCAAAAAGGCGTATAAAGTCAATCGCCAAAAATATTGTCCATAAAGGCACTAAATAAATTGCTCAAAAAATATATGCCGAAATAAAAATATAGCTCAAGATCACACCAAAAATTCAACAACCGCTTAACCCTCGTACTCGGCCTTGGCCGCCTTCATGTCGTCTTGCCATGCCGAGTATATCGACTTGGCAAACTCGTCGTCGCCGAGCACCTTGAGCGATGTCGCCGCCATACCGCAACCGCAGGCCACTGCCCGCTGGAAGGCATCCTCTGTGCCCGCGGCACCCGTGAAACCGGGTGTGTGGTTACCGGCACCAGGCGGCGCATCAATACCGAAAGCGCCGTGGAAGCCGGGGCACTCGTAGCAAACATTGCCATGTCCGTCGAGCCGGCCATAAAGTCCGAGGGCGTGCTGTACAGCACAGTGCCCTTGGCATCGAGTCCACATAGGCGTGGCACAGACCGGGCGACGAACGCAGATCCGCATAGGTGTTGATGGGCACGTACTCGACCGTGCAGCCCGTGGCCGTGGCGGCTCCCTCGAAGCAGTTCTTGACACGGCGCCAGAGCGCCTCGGCGTGCGACAAAGTGTCACTACGAACATAGTAGTCGACGGCAGTGTGGGCGGTGTGACGTTGGGGCGGTTGCCGGCTTCGCGGAAGATGCCGTGGATGCGCTCGTGGGGGTGGATCTGCTGGCGCAGCATGGAGATGCCGTTGTAGGACAGGCAGACAGCGTCTAGAGCGTTGACACCGGCCCAGGGAGCCATGGCGGCATGGGCCTCGCGGCCCTTGAAGTAGACAGAGTACTTGACGCACGCAAGCATGCGCACGTAGGCGACCTCGCGGACACCGGCAGCGGCGGCCTTGGCCAGGGCGGCACCCATACCGCCGGCGGCATCGTTTCCGCCCATGGCGCCAGCTGCCGCAGCAAGAGAACCTGCCGAGGGGGCGGGGTGCACCATCAGACACGCCGCGACGTCCTTGTAGGCGCCCGCCTTGATTAGCTTAATCTTGCCTCCACCGCCCTCCTCGGCCGGCGTACCCAGCAGCTGCACGCGACCGGGCGTGCCGGCCTTCTTGAGAGCGGCCACGGCACCGAGGAACGCCGCAAACGACGCCGTTGCAATCAGGTTATGTCCGCAGGCGTGGCCGACACCCGGGAGAGCATCGTACTCGGCGTTGAAGACGACAAGCCGGCCGCCCTCGCCGTATTCTGCGAGGAATGATGTGGGGACGCCGTAGGCGTGGGGTGTGACCTTGAAGCCGAGCTTTGTGAGGACCTCGACAAAGTGGTCGTGGGCCTTGACTTCTTCGTAGGCGAGTTCGGGGTTGGCGTGGATCTGTTGAGAGAAGCTGTTAGCATGGTTGTCTATCATAGGGTGTAAAGTAGGGTCGACGTACGAAAGAGTTCATCTCCGACAGGACGGGCAGCTGGGCCTCGATGGCCGCCGTGGAGACCTCAGCAGAGAGAGCCATTTTGAGAAGGAGTGAGGGGGGTGGTTGGAGCTTGAAGAAAGAAGGTGCGATGAAGGGGTATCAAGATAATGGGAAAGCGCAACCGATGAATTAATGTCACGACGTTGGAAGGTGCGTTTGGATATAAAACAGAATTAAAAATGGAAGGAGCAGGAACAAAGGCAAGAGCAAGTCAGGGCAGGTACAAGAAAGGTTTCGCGATGGTCTTCGTTCACTACTTATACTCCTCTCTAGATCGTCTTGTTCCTGTCACCAGCATGTGGAGATTTCCGAGAACGACAGTTTGTCGCCTCTTCTGTTCCCCCTCTTCTGTCTTCTGTACGTATTCTCCCTCGCCATTGCCATCCGATGCGATTAGTCCCACTAGCCGACCGGCTGAGACACTTGTCGAGCGCCCATCGTCGATAATACGTCCCAAAACGGCAATTGCGACTGACAAGCCTTGGCCCCAAAGACTTTCAGACTTTTACGACACGCCATACAAAAACCAGCCGTCGACACTGGCTCGATGGAAAAAATGGCAAATCTAGACTTGGAGATCAATTGTAGAGGATTTCATATTCGAAAACATCGCAGAAAAATCTACAATATTCTTGACAGCATCCGCGTTCAATTTGACGTCGTGACGTAGTTCTGCGGCTCTGTACGTGTACCACGCTTGTCTACTCCAGCACATGTCGTCGCCTATCGGCGAATCTGGCCACTGAGAGTGAGCGCTTTTGGGGGGGTCCTTGAGGGGAACCTTTAGCGGGTCCAGGCCCTTACTTTTTCCCTTCGCCAAGTTTGCGACCCGCACCACGAGCGCAAAACGTGGGGACCTCGTCAAGCTTGTGCGAGGCTATGAGTAAGAGACCTTAATACAGATCGCGCGCGCAAAATGACATGGCCTGACAGCCTGAGCGTTCGCGACTCTTGCATTGCTATTTTGGGTGTATTGGCACTCTAGTGGTAGCCCTGGATGGTGCCGCCGTCTTTGTCCAAGGCTGCCAGTCAAACTCATTTTTGCGTGGAATGTACGACTCTCTGGCCGGATTGAGATTGTGAGACAACCTGATAGTCCAGATAGTCCAGGCACCGTACGCGTATCATGGGCCCTGGAATGGAGGGATGCTGCTCACAAAATTCTCCGGGACAATCGAAACTGTGCTAGTTCGTCTACAGGTTCTGAATCTGGACCGGGCCTGGTCTGGCGTGGCCCGTGGCCCGTGGCTGTCATGCTGTGATGCTCTTTTTTTCTGTGTTTTTGTCCGGTTGAAAGAGTGAGGATTTACTGCAACTGTTATCTCTGCAAGTATGAAGTACAAATTGTTACTGCATTGTGTAGACGTGCCTGAAGTAGCTGTGAGTTAGATTTTGATTTGCGCGCCGTTCCCAAGGGCCCTTTCTATATAAATTTTGTACACTGTCGTAGCCTCGTGACATGTGAGAGTACCACATATAAGATGGAAAGATGGTACAAGAGAAGCCGGTTTATATGGTTGTTTTTATAATGGATCGCTCCGAGAGATGAAGTATCAAACCAAAAAAGATGAAGGCCGTTATCCAAAACAACGCCGCTATTAACAAAGAAAAAAAGATGAACATAGAAAAGAAGCAGAATATAGAAGAAATCTATGAAGATATTGTGTTCATACAACGACTACAACCGTGCCAGCTTGCGCGTGGCTAAGGCACCGATGACGGCAAAAATGGCACCGATAAATAGTGTCACAGCAATCGCGTTCGGGCCGTCCGTGCTGTGGTGCTCGGACGGGTGTGCGTCCGTCGCCAGCTCGGGGCTCTTGCCCGGCTCCAGCACGGCAAACACAAACGCGCTCAGCAGGTTGCCCAGCAGCTGTGGCAGCGTCGTGTAAATGTTAAGGATACCAAAGTAGATGCCGCTCAGCTCGCCCGTCGACACAGCCGCCGGGTCGTTGCTGCTGCTGCCGCTCCCACTGTGCTCGAGCAGCCGGGGCGAGGGCGAATCCCGCTTGCCGTGTTTGCTATCGGCGGCCGACATGGCGCCCAAGGGGATGGACACGGGAGGCGATGCGTTGGATGGCCGGCGGTTCATGGGCTTGCTGCTGCTGGCAGCGGGCGCACCGCCCGTCAGCTTGTTAACCTCGACGCCCAGCAGTGCCGTAGGCGCCCAGGTCACGACTGTCCAGGGAATACCACAGAGCGTCACGAGCACCGTGGCAAACCGGAAGCTCTTGGCAAACGGTGCCATGAACATGGAGCACGCAAACATCAAGTGTCCGCATGTCCAGACCGTCAGCAGCTCCGGCCGCGACTTGTCGATGAGCTCGACAAAGCGGGCAATGCTGGCGGGCGGGCGTTTGGTGAACGAGTCCGTGTAGGGGCTGCGCACAAACAGCGGCAAAATCGCCGAGGCCAGCACCGTCATGGCCGAGTACGTCGTCAGCGCATAGCTGCCAATGCGGCCCATCTCACCCACGACGTCCGTCGACGCCGCACCCTCGGCGCATCGTACCGGAAGTACGTCTCGCCGACCCATGTGCTGCTGTACACGACAAAGGGGAACCAGCCAATCCAGCCCCAGAAGACGGCCCAGCAGATCGCCTGGATCCGCGGCGGGAGTGTGAGGAGGGTGGACCAGATCTGCCGGAAGATCTTGGTCAGCTTGGCCGTGACGCCGTCGGCCGCGCTGTTCGGCCCGCCTAGTGCCGACTTGAGGAGCACGCGCTCTGTCACCGCCCAACAGGTAATGCCAACAGTCACCAAGATGCTGAGTGCAGCTACGCTGCTCAACTTCTTAAACTGCGTGTCGCCGTACGCCGGGCCCAGTATTTTGACCAGGTCAATGGCGCCCGCTGCGTATCCCACTAGGTGGCCAAACGCCGCCATGCGACTGGCCCATGCAGCACCATCCTGCTGCTTCTCGAGAGGGAGGGTGTCGACGAGGAGACTGCGGTTGCACGACATGACGGCATTGATGGCAAAATCGGTCACGTAGAGGGCGAGCACGGCGAGGCAGATGACGACCATGCGGTGGGCGGTGGGCGGGGAAACAGAGTCGGGATGACGCCGTGGCTGTCGTCAAGGCCGAGGAAGAAGGAAACGATTTCGCGGGTGAAGCTAAGTGTGAGCAGGCCGACCACCACAATGATCGAGCCAATGGCCATGAACGGCCTCCGCCGGCCCCATTTTGCCGTCGACTGGTCGGACACGACACCAATGACCGGCTGGACGATCAGGCCCGATAATGGGCCTGCCAGCCAGATCATAGATGCCTGGCCTTTTGTCAAGCCGAGCGAGAGGAGGTATGGTGTGCAGTCTGTCATGTTAGGGGAGATAATAAATCAACGTGGGGGCGTGGGAACATACATGTCATCTCAACGCCCAGGTAAAGGCGATGCCCATGCTCGCCGACGTCAGCAGCATCATCCGCGTCGTCTCCGTCGCGCCCTTGACGGACGGCTGACCGGACCAGCTTGCCATGGTGTCGGGAGTGCGGCCTACGCCAAAGAACAAATGGGAGTGGCCGTGGAGTTCGGGGCTCGGTGTGCGGTCGCGTTTCTCGTCGTCGAAGTCAGTCACCGAAAGATAGTCGTAATCTTCGCGTTCGCTGATCGTGATGAAGCTATCGTCTGCGTCGTCGTCGTCGTCGACAAGGTAGTGGTGCTGGCTGATGCCTAGAGGGTCAAACTGTCTGTCTTCGTCCTGGCTGTTGCGCTCCTTGAAGCCCGCCGATGGCAGTCCGTTGGTGCTGTTCTTGCTGCTGCTGCTCTTGTGGCCCACGACAGCCTTCCACCAAAGCGGTGTATTGGTCGACTCCCGGAGGTCGTGGCTTCGGGCAGAAACCAGGGAAAGAATGCGGGTTTCCGCTTCATGCAGCCGTTCGTTGTTATCCCTAGTATTCTATCTTGGTCCGTGTTAGTCTAGCCCTTGATCCAATTCTTGTCCAGGCGATCGATTGTATTCGTATGAAGTGCACGCGACAGTCGAGAAGGAGAGGGTAGGAGGGCCGAGTCTCGAGGATAGGATCAAAGTCGAGGCGCGAGGTCGAGGAGGTACGTCGTAGTCGCGCGGTAGTTGGTGCCGTGAGTAAGAATCGGTCGAGGTCCGGCGCGCCTCCTATCGCGTTTGTCGGCATCACGTCTCCCAATCGCTCTTTCTGACCGGTAGTGTCGTTTCTCTGCTCTTTCCCAAGCCTCTGCTGCCTCTCTCGTGCTGCTCCTTCCCTCGTGTGCTTCCGATCGTGTTTCAATTGCTATCGTGGGCTGCACCTACCTAATCTGTTCGTTTCGATAAAGGAGTGGTTTCGCTGAAAAAGGAAGTTGCTCCTCGCTGTATGAATGATGTCGCTTCTAAGAACAGAAAGTCCGAAAAAAGAAAAGAAGGAGAAGAAAGGAAAGGAAGAAAACGAAACCGCCCCAGAGAATGCAAAACGGGATGAAGGAAAAGGGGATGCAAAAGAAAGGAGCTTCGTGTACAACGAAACAGAAACAAAAATGGCAGTTCTGTTACCAGGTTTTCTCGGGTTTCCCTATCCCTTGACCCCTGATAAATTGCAAATTAAGCCCAGGCGATGATGGGCCCGAGATGGGGGTTTGGGCAGTTTGGGAAGTCGCAAAAGGCCACAGTGTTCAGGGGGTGTGCAGCAGATTTACAGTGCGGCTTCGCGTGAGGAAGGCGCGACGCAATTCAAATGTGGGGCTTTTCTCTCTCTCTTTCTCCCCTTTGTGCTGCACTTGCTAGTGCACCGCTACAGAGGAGAAAGGGAGGTGACGTCGCCTGTACCAAGACTACACGGTCTGCACCCAATAGCCCGGCTGCGCTGATCGCGCTTTCCACTTATTTGCGACACTACACGAATACGTACGAATACGGATTTACACAGCAAGAGCGATGGGGTTTTTTTAGGTGATCGAGGTGATGCCCAGGAGACGGCGCCTTCTAAAATAAGAGACTTACGACGAAAATACGTATTCGCTGCGGGGAGGACTATTTGCTATGCAGATGCACTTCGTATTGTCGTTACCAACAAGAAAGCTGAGAGGCTGAACACTTAAGACAAGGCATGTATCTGTCTGACTTTGCAGCATGTCAGATATAAGTCAGATTCTCGCGCTGGTCGCACATGTGGGATATGTACACACAGCCTCCTGGTCTTTTCTCGTCTAATATTAAGTCGCACAAAAGGGGCAGGGAGTAAATTGTCGCCGTCTTAAAAGGCGAAGGAAGTAACGACTGTCTTTTTTGAGGAAATGGAAAGAGTCATCATCACAACTGTCCACTCTTGCCGTGACTTGCGATGAGACGGAGCAGCAACCGCCGAGTCGTTCCTACCCTGCACGGCTTGGCCTCCTGGACTTGGAGCGGCAGGCACGATGGGACGGTTGCGTGACGCGGGGGACGTGGCGGCCACGCCTCAAGCCTTATGAAGACAGAAAAGACCAGACGAAAGGCCCAACATGCGCAAAGACCAGGACTGTCAAGAAAGGACACAAAGGGGACCTCGTTGGGCCTGGCTTAGCGACAACGGCGGGCATTGAAGAGCGAGCCAACGAGCGACAGGAGCCAATGCGCGTGCTGGGAAAGTCCGATCTAGGAACTTGGGGGCCCTGAGGAAACGGCACTAAGAAGAAAAAAATGGAGGAAAGCGCGGGCGAGGCGGGACAGAACAACCAAAAAAAAATCAATAAAATCGTCAAAGAAAAATACGGCTACCCATTGACGTCGAGTCATTTTCTAAAAATACGGAGTTGAGCATCGTCCTTCTCTGCCTTCTTCCCCCTCACCCATCCCGTCCCACCACGAACCAGGAAACCAGCAGATTGCAATTTATATCTGGTCGTCCTCATTCCCCTTGTCGCATTGTGTCCCCGTCTACCCCGCCAATACAGCATTTACTTTACTCAGAGTAATTACTACATCGTCAACTTGCATATAAACCCAACGTCGAATCTCTCTCCCAACGAACCGCGCAACGGCCGATCCACCCATTTCACGTCTGCTTCGAGCTTCGTCTGATTCGGAGCACCTCTCTTCACCTCTACCTCCTCCATTGACGCTCAACCAGCGTCGCACACATCTCCAGCCACAGCCATGGATTTGGTTCACTCGTGAGTCACGGACGATGTGCAGTCTCGAGGCTGGCTGCCAGCATGCTAACAGTTGCCAGATTGGGCGGGCGTCTGCTCTTTGCCATTCCCAAGAGTAAGTATTATCCCGCCTACTTTGTATCTACTACCCAACTGTCACTAACAACAAAAAACAGAGGGCCGTCTCCAACTTGCCGCACTCGACCTGCTGAGCGGCGCCGACATCCAGTTCCGCCGCGAGAACCGCCTCGACATTGCCCTTGTCAAGAACCTCCCGATTGCGCTCGTTTTCTTGCCGGCCGCGGATATCCCGACGTTTGTGGGCGAGGGCCAGTGCGACCTGGGCATCACGGGTTTCGACCAGGTCCAGGAGCACGATGCCGGTGTGCGCCAGGCGGCCCACGCACGGACGCTGTCGGGCGATATCGACCTCACAGACGCGGCGGCGGCTGCCGGTGCCGACTCACCAACATCCTCGAAGCCCAAGGGCTGCGAGACAGTCATGGAGCTGGGTTTCGGTGCGTGCAAGCTGCAGGTGCAGGTGCCCGAGAAGGGCAGCTACGTCGAGCCCAAGGACCTGGTCGGCAAGAACATTGGTACCAGCTTTGTGCACCTGGCCGAGGAATACTTTGCCAAGCTCGAGCAGGAGGCCGACGGTCCCGCCGTGACGCCGCGCAAGCTGCGCACCAAGATTATCGAGCTCAGCGGCAGTGTCGAGGCCGCCTGCGCTCTCGGTGTGGCTGACGGCATTGTCGATCTCGTCGAGTCGGGCGAGACGATGCGCGCAGCCGGTCTCAAGGCCATTGACACCGTGGTCGACTCGTCGGCCATTCTCATCAAGTCCAAGGCGCCCAGCAACCCGGAGCTGGTGGAGCTGATTGCGTCGCGCATTGGCGGTGTGATTACGGCGCAAAAAGTTTGTTCTGTGCCAGTACAACATCCCGCGCGACCGGCTGCACGATGCTACTGCCATTACACCCGGCAAGCGGGCGCCGACGGTGACAACGCTGGACGAGGCGAGCTGGGTGGCGGTGAGCGCGATGGTGGAGAAGAAGAAGATTGCGACGGTGATGGACAACCTGGTCAAGGTGGGCGCGACGGACATTCTCGTGCTGGCCATCCAGAACACGCGCAACAGCTAGGAACCTCCCGTTGTGCGATGCAATGAGGGAAGGAAGAGAAAGCCCTTGCGTTGACGAAGTGAGCGATGAACGAGTAAGAAAAGAATATAGAACGACACAAAAAAGACATAAATTCAAAATAGCACCAAATGAGTATGGATACGGGACTGTTTCGCTGGAATGGCTATAAAAAACAGATGGAGTGGGCATGCGTTTTTGGCATTTTTTTATATCACGTTTGGCGCTCAAGTTGGTACAGAATAAAAAAGCATAAATATCACAAAAAGCATAAATATCACAAAAATCATGAAAATCATGAAAATCAACAGGTGGTTTCGAAATATTAATGCATTGCTCATTGCCATCTTCTATGTACTCATTTCGGATATACCAGGTACGGATACCTAGCTTACGTGTGCCAGATGATGACACGGCCGTCAACACCGCTCGCTGCAATTTGTTAGCATCTTGACATGGAAATAAATCATAATACTTATTATAGACGAAGTACTCACAGGAAAACTTGGCCACACCGCTAGCCGACGACTCAAACGGCCGGATCGTGTTGATGGTGTTCTGGTGCGTCGTCTTGAGCTGCGTGTCGTTCTTGGTCCGGCCCATCAGGTCCATCTGCCGGAACATGTTGAGCGCCGACTCTTCACGGTCGCCGCCACCCAAGCCGGGACGGCCGCCCTTGGCCTCGAGCGAGCCCACCAGCTGCCAACCCTGCTCACCGCCCTGGAAGCGGAAGGCCTCGCAGTCGTAGCCCGCAGCAATGATTTCGGTTTCGCCGTTCCAGAAGATGGACGTGAAAGGCAGCAGCTGCGTGGGGATGCTCAACACAGCCTTGGGCGGCTGGTCGGCGGCGCTCGGGTACACCACAGTGATGCTGCTGTCATGAGCCGCAAACGCGAGGGCGTCACCACTGGGCGAAAAGGCCACGGCGTGCACCCAGCCGGCGGCGTTGTTCAGGTACTCGCCACAGACCGTGTTGAAGGGCAGACGCTCGCCCCAGGCGCTGGGCTCCGGGCGAGTGTCGGTGCCCTTGAGGAAGGACGAAAAGACACGGGCGTGGGCGTCGGTCGAGCCGGCGGCCAGGAGCACCGAATTGGGGTGCCAGGCGACACTCGTGATGGTGCTGCGAATGGGCTTGCGCAGGTGCTTGGAGACCCACCAGTCGTTCTCCTGCTCAAAGTAGCAGACGGCAATGACGCGGTCACCCGAGCCGACGGCAAACTTCTCCTCGGAGGGCGACCAGCGGGCAACGGTGGCGGCGCGGTTGATGCGCAGCAGGACCAGAGTGGGCTTGTAGCCCGTCGGCGAGGGTTCCCAGACCAAAGCGTTGCGGTCCTGCGAGCAGGTCACGATGCGACCGCTGTTGGGGGCAATGTCGACGCTGGTCACCGTCTTGTCGTGGCCTTGAGCTCGTCCTTGAGCTTGAAGGCGTTGCCGACGCGGCCATAGAGGTCGATGGAGGTGTCGCGGGCGACAGCCAGAGTTTGGCGATCAGCCGAGAAGGAGTGGTCGGCGATGGGATGGTGGAAGAGGTGGTGGACTTCGGAGCGGCCATTGTAGCGGTGGGGGCAAGAAGAATCGGTGAGAATGGTTTATATTCCGTTGGTGGTAGTCCCAAGTGTGATAGGAGTAGCTCTCTACTATCACGACGCTGGGTTGGTGGAAAGAGAAGTGGTGGTGTTGGTGATGTTTGTGAAAGAATGAGGAAAGAGAGACGTTCGGAATGGCTGGAAGCTGGGATGCGCCGTAACTGCCTTACTATTGCGTAGGCGGCACTCAATCAAGCTGTGGAATACGACGACACTGGTGTGGGGCGCCCTGGAAGGAGGGGCAGTTAGGTGCGGTTTGCTGCGCCGACTGCGCCTGCCATTTCTGTTGGAACTTGGAAGTGATAGCGCGCTTGACGGCCTTACATAATCACGAATAAAAGAAATTTGAAATTTAATAGCAAAAATCGCCCGGTACCTCAACCTCAAAGCGCTCCAAAAGGCTGCAAAGCAAGCAAAAACGACGTTTTTCATAAACGACGCGAAATCGACAGCACGCATCACAGCCCGTCCACGACGTCTACCCCTGTTCATCGACGGCTATACACCCTTCTCTCGACGAAAAAAAGCATCGCAGCTTTACTTCTACACCGTTCGACGCCAATTGACGTCTCATCACTCCTCCCTCCCTATCACAATGTCGACCACGGTCTCGTCGCGTGGCCCTCCACCAGGCGCACCGCCAGGCAAAGCTGCTGCCGTGCCCCCCAACCAGACGTAAGTACACCCGCGGTGGATAGATGCTATGCCTGAAATCATGCTAACAGCCCAGCCTCTACGTTCACAACCTCCCCTCGGCCAAGATAAAAAAGGACGACCTGCGGACCGCTCTCTACCTCTTGTTCTCGACCTACGGCACCGTCCTCGACGTTGTCGCTCTCCGGACCATGAAGATGCGCGGCCAAGCACACATTGTCTTCCGGGACGTGCAGGCGGCAACACAGGCCATGCGGTCGCTTGAGGGTTTTGCGTTTTTCGGTCACGAGCTCAAGATCTCGTATGCCAAGTCAAAATCTAATGTCGTGGCACGGCTCGACGGAACGTTCCAGCTGCCGTCGGCGGCGCAGACAGTGGAGGTGACGGATCTGCAGCAGAGCATCTTTAACGCGCCCGCACCAGGAGCGGCCACAACCTCTATCCCAGCAGCGGCTGCACCATCCACAGTAGCTACGGCTGCAAACGGCGCACCAGCAACTTCTGAAGCGGTACGCGGCCAGAAGCGTACACGCGACGAGGAGGAAGAGGAAGAGGAGGAGGAGTCGGACGACAGCGATGTGGCCATGGAGGAGGACAGTGACGATGAGTAGGGGGCAACATGTCAAGTTGATTTTCCTTGACAGGATCTCGAAAGGATACACGGAAAAAATGATACCCTATTTCTCGTGGTTTTTGAGTGTGGCATTTCGTCATATTAAGGGACGTCAATGGCCATAAGGGCCGGGGTATATCATTACAAAACTCGGTAGCTCTGTCTCGCTGAGCCGAGATACAGGCAGAACTCGACACAGCACACAGCACACAGCACATAATGACCTCATGGCAGGGCCATCTCTTTCGGCACCCAGAGGCCGACACAGCCGCCCACCAGGCCTAGCCAGACCATGAGGTAGCTTTTCTTGGTGCAGCTGAAGCCCGTCATGGCCTCGCCAAGGAGGCAAGGGTGGACAAAAAAGGACGGGACACCAGTGATTGGGTGGTACTATTTTCAGCAGAAGGAAATATTAGCATATATTGTTGGCAGGCGTTAGGCGTATAAAATAGGACACTTCTTTTTTTCTCTCTCTCTCTCTCTCTCTTGCTTCTCTTTGCTCGGCGTTACTTTGCCTCGCCGCTCTCAGAAGATGACTTACATCTGCAGATATCCCGCCCACACTGCCCATGGCTCGCAGCCGGTCCTGGAACTGCTCAGGTACAAGATGCCGGAACACCGTGTCGATGCTCAGTGGGGATTCCCCGTTGGGCAGGCCGTGCAACGAAAACCAGAGGCAGGGTGCCCGATAGGTAGGGTGCAGATGCACCTCATATGTGACGTAGCCGTAATTGACCATCGATGTTGTTGGTGCTTTTGTGAGTGCCGCCTCATCGGCGTCTTCTGCCATTGCCATGGCTTCGTCACCGTCGATGCCGTCATCGGCATTATCTCCAAACGAGAACTGTCCTAAAACACCCGCCAGTTCATCATCCGCTGCACTCTGCTCGAGTGGCCGCGTGATCTGCAGGTACGTCGTCGAGTCGCTATCAGAAAAAAAGGACGTGTTAAAGGCTGTGCAAACGGACACCCGCCACCTTCTTCGCAAAGGACCCAGTGTGGCCTGCCGGTAGATGCGGTCAAAGTTGTGGCAGACCTCGTTGAACTCGTCGTGGGCGAGGAACGGGTAGTCGCGAAAGTCGTCGTCGTGGGCTGATATGGAGGAGGCGGAAGAAGGCGTGGCTGTCATGTTGGTGGCCTGTGGTGCTGGTGCTGCCATGGCTGGCGGGGTTTTGTGAGATGTGGTAGAGGCTATGACGACTGCATGCCGTGGAGGAGGCAGAGAGGATGAGAGGGATGTAAAGCCGTGAATACGTTCAAGAATGACGAGTCTGGTGAATTGACAAAGGGAACAATGTAAACAGTGAAAGGGCTTTGTGTTGTACGACGGATGTTGTATCAGGAAAGATGTTGGGTGCTTGGATTAGGCTCCGTGATTTAGCGTTGCCGTTTTGCCTCTTCAGCGAGGCTTTTGGTGGGGGACAAGGCTACTATCAAATCGCCACTTTCACTACGGTCGTCTCATCATTGATAACTCACACACATCACAATATGATTATATAACGCGAAAATCAAGTGTTTTCAAACATAGACTCACGCAAGTTTTATACTCCGAAATTCTACTTCAAAAGCTTTTATTTGATTATAGAAAAAAGGCAAAAAAAACTACCAGCGCCGTGGATAGAATAGAAAACGCCGCGCCCTCTGTCTATCCAAATCAGATTGGGGTGACCAAGATTTAGGATTTCGAGACAGGAGCAATGAAAAAGAGACAAAAAGGAAAGCGACAATGTTAAGAAAAAGGAAAAGGCAAAGAACTATTAAGTGAAAACAAGACAAGACAGGAACGCAAAAAACCAGAGGAGCCACCCAATTATAGACAGTTTTTGAATATGTACAAACTTTTATCGTCCCCTTTTTTCTGATTCCATCAAACTTCTACTGCTCCTCCTCCTCCACATCAATCAGGTTCTTGTCCTGGTACGCCTTCTTGGCCACCTTGGCCAGCGTATCGTAGTCGCCGCTCATGTCGCACATGGACCGGAACACACCGTCCTTGTTCTTCATCAGCTCCCACGGATGGCCGTACTCGACCAGTGTACCGCGGTCCAGCACCAGCACCTTGTCGTAATCGGCAATCGTCTGCAGACGGTGCGCGATCGTGACAATCGTCGACGTCAGCTCGCGCAGCGTCTCTTGGATCTTGGAGTCGGTGGCATAGTCGATGGAGGCAGTGGCCTCGTCCATCAACAGGATCGACGAGTTCTTGAGCAGCGCGCGCGCAAGACACAGCAGCTGACGCTGGCCCTGCGACAGGTTCGAGCCGGACTCGGTCACGGCCGACGACAGGTCCAAGAAGACATTCTTGTTGGTGGCGGTCGGCGAGGGAGGGGCCGTTGCGTCTGCGTCTGAAGAGGTGGCAGCCACCGTCTCCGTGGCCGTGTTGGGCGTCGGCGTCGTGGCGCGAGGGCTCGACGGGATCGACTCGTTGGGGCCAATCAGCTGCACGCGGCGGAGGGCAGCAAAGATCTGCTCGTCCGTGAAGGTGTTGAAGGGGTCCAGGTTGGTGCGGATGGTACCCATAAACAGCGTCGGCTCTTGGGGCACAATCGTAATCGACTCGCGCAGGTCGCGCAGGCCAATCATGCCAATGTCCATGCCGTCAATCAGGATCTTGCCCGTCTCGGCCTCAAGAGCACGGAATAGAGCTAAAGCCAGCGAACTCTTACCGGCACCAGTGCGGCCAACAATGCCGACCTTCTCATGGGGAGCAATACGGAAGGTCAGGTTGCGCAGCACAGGTCCAGCTCGGCGCGGTACCGGGTGGTGTAGTCAATGAACTCAACGGAACCCTGGCTGGGCCAGTTGGCAGGCGGCGGTTCTCGTCAACAACAGCGGGCGCCTCCTGCTCGACGTCGAGGTACTCCTTGATCCGCTCCACCGAGTTCATGTTCTGCTCGTTCATAGCGTACAGGCGCACAAGCCACAGAATGTTCTCGGCAAAGCCAATAGCGTAACTGAGAGAGATACCGGCCGAGCCAGCATCAATGGTGCCGAGGCTCAGAATGACAAAGACACCGGCGAAGAAAGAGACAAAGTCACCCAGAAGATCCGTGCGGAATGCGAGCCAGCGGTTAGCAGCCCACAGGTAGATGAAGGGGCGGAGCTGCGAGTTGATGCGCGATAGGTTGTCACGCACAAAGCGGCGCTCGTCACCATAGGCACGGATGGTGGTGACACCCGAAAGTGTCTCACCGAACTGCTGGAACAGAGGGCTGCGCTGGACCGACTCGAGGCGCTTCAGGTCACGCGACGCACCGAGGTAGAACTTGCCCAGCAGCACGTAGAGAGCAGTAATGAAGATACCGGCGACCAGGAAGCCAGGGGTGATGGAAGCGATCAGCACAATAGTAATGCAGATGGCAAGAGCACACGTCATGACGCTAATGGCCACGGGAGCCACCTCCTGGTCAACAGCCTCAAGATCCTTGCTGAAGCGGTTCATCATCTGGCCGAGCGGGGTGACGTCGAAGAACTTGAAGCGGGCGAAAGACACTGAGTGCATCAGGCGGTTGTGCAGCTTCCACGAGGCAGTCAGCGAACCGAAGAAGATCCACAGGTCACGGATGAATGCGAAGACGGCGCCGATCAGGCCGATAGCAGCCAGGACCGTGATGTAGTAGTGCGCGTTGACCTCGGGCTTCATGACAGCCTCGAGGGCCGAGTTGGCCTGGAAGACGGTCGAGTTCTTGGGGACCCACTGCTGACCGACAGAGGTGATGTGGCTGACAGTGTTGGGCGAGAACACGTGCGAGAGCGAGCGGGAGAACAGAGTGGTCTGGCCACTGACAGAGCCGGCAGCGAACGAACCGAGAGTCGAGTTGACGCGCGAAGCCATAGCGGTGGCCTCCTCGGTGTACTGGTTGGCCCACTCCTTGATCCACAGGTTGGAGGCGACGAGAGAGAACTGCTGGGACGAGAAGACGCAGACGGCAACGACCCAGAACCACCACGGGCCCATGGAACCAAGGTACAGCTTCATAACCGGCCACTTGACGGCGCCAGTAGCCTTGGTCTCCTCGAGGGCATCCTGCTTCTTGGTGGCTTTCTTGGCCTTCTTGGCGGCACCGTTGCCACCGCTGGGCAGAGAAGGATCCGCAGCACCGCCATTGTCAATGAGAGTAGCACCGTCGCCGTTCTCAGCCTCATCACCGACGCTCGAGGGAACACGAGATGGGATGCGCGAGATATCGGCGGCGCCAGTGGCAGACTTGTGCAGAACTTCCTCGCCGAGCACGCCGGAGGCAATGACCTCCTGGGATGGGCCCTGGTTGGTGATGCGGCCGTTGTTCATAACGATGACAAAGTCGGAGAAGGGGACACAGAGCGAGATGTTGTGCGTGACCAGGATGCAAGTACGGTTGCGCATGAGCGGGCCGCGGATACAGTTGTTGAAGATCCACTGGGCAGTGTGCGAGTCGACGGCGCTCAGGCAGTCGTCCAGAAGCAGGTGGCGGGAGTTGGAGTACAGGGCACGGGCAAGCGAGATGCGCTGCTTCTGGCCACCAGACAGGGTAATGCCCTTCTCGCCGACCAGAGTCTCGTCACCGTTGTCCAGGGTCTCATGGAGATCACGCTCCAGGGCGCAAGCCACAATAACGTCGCGGTAGCGCTGCTCATCAAAGGGAGACGAGAAGAGGATGTTCTCCTTGATGGAAGCGTTGACAAGCCATGCCTGCTGGGCGACGTAGGCACACGTCTCAGCCAGGTTGGTCTCGGGGTCGGGGCGCACATCCTCACGGCTGCGGCCGCCAGGGAAGTAAACCTTGCCATTGATGAGGGTCATCTCGCCGAGCAGAGCCATGAGCAGAGAGGTCTTGCCGGAACCAGTTGGGCCAGTAATGACGTTGAGCTTGCCGATCTGGAAGTCGACATCGAGATCAAGCAGGCGGAAAGCCATGGAACCGTCCTCGGCGATGACGTCCTTGCCACCCCAGATGAAGCTGGCGTTCTTGCGGAAACCAATGACGCGCTCGCCGGTGGCCTCGTCGATGTTGTCCAGACCAAGCTGGTCAAACTTTTCAGTCTCCTCCTCAACGAGGAACTCCTCAATACGGTCAATGGAGACCTGGGACTCCTGAACGTGGGCAATCATGTCACCAAGCTGGTCGAGAGGGTAGCGCAGAAGCATGAACAGGGAAATAGCTGTGAAGGCGACAGACGGGTACAGGGGCTTCTTCTCGACAATGGTGTAGATCAGGAAGCAGCAGAAGGTGATCAGGATGGGAACCGTGTTCCAGACTGCGACGGCGCAAGCCCAGATAATGTAACGCTTGCGAAGGGCCAGCAGCTCGGCGCGACGCTTCTCATCGACAATGTTGCCGAAGCGGAGTTCCCAAGCGAAGTACTTGACGATGCGGATGTTCTGGAGGATCTCGTTGGTGGCGTGAATGCGCTTGTCGGTAGCGGCCATGATCTTTTTCTGGGTCGAGTGGAAAGCCTTGGCGAAGCCAATGTTGACGGGCAGGAGCAGAGCCATGATGACGAAGCCAGGGACGGCACTTAGGCCCATGACGCGGTACAGCAGATAGATGGAGACGAGGAGCTGAGTAGGGGCAGAAGCGACAAGGAAGTGGAGGTAGGCAGTGACCTCAGACACCTTGAAGCTGTCAACGGACATGAGGTTGATGATGGTACCAATGTTGGCCTGCTCGTCAGAAGCCTCGCCCTCCTTCTTAGCGTCGGCACCGGAAGCAGCAGCGCCATTTGCGACACCACCGGTTGCAGCGTTCTGGTCGGCCTTCTTTTTGAGGCCGAGCTTGCGCTTGATCGAGGCAACCCAGCCGGTCTCCTTGGAAGCAGCCTCGGCCTTGGCAGCAGCCTTGTCGGCTTTGTCACCAAGAACGGTGTCGTTGCCAGCAGCGGCCTTGCGACGCAGAGCCTTGGCGTAAATCTCACCAACAAGAATGGCGCGGATGTTGATGCAGATCTTGCGGCCGACCCAAAGGGCCTGGTTGTCGCCAAAGGAGCGGATCAAGTCGGAAATGGGCAGGAGGATGACGTAGAGCCACAGAACGTTGCGGGGAGCGTAGTCGGGGTGCTCAACGTACTCGAGGATGGCCTTGAGCAGCATGGTCGGAGCGAAAGTGAAGATACCGGACATGATGGCCCAGCCGGTCTGGACAAGCAGCTCGCGCTTAAAGTACAACAGCAGGTGGACGCTGAGAGACAGGGTCTTCTTGACCTTGCGGTAGCGGGCCAGAACGGCACCGGCCTTGTCCTTAGGATCCAGGTTCCAGATGCGCTCCATCTCCAGAGGCTCCTTGTAGCCCTCCCACATAATGCGGTCGACCCAGGTGAAGGTGAAGTCAGAGAGAATCGAGGCGAGGCCCTCGCGCGACGGCGGCAGACCATCCTCCCACTCCAGAAGAGCGGTCTTGTTGCCCTTGCGGGTGGTAATAGCCAGGACGAAGAGTAGAGACGTCAAGGAGAACTCGACAATAACGAGAATCTTGGCGAGGTGCGAGGTCGGGTTGACGAGGACAGAGCGGAAGATGACGAGCGAAAAGAGCCACTGGACAGAGTAGATGATGGCGGTGTGGTTCCACAGGTTGGGGATCTGCCACTGGGACTTGCCGTTGACGCTGGCGATCAGGCGCAGGTTGACAAAGAGAGCAGCGTACAGCCAGGTGACGAGGCCGACAATGGCCGCGGCGTGGCCCTTGGAAGCAGGCGCATCGCCGTCGGTTTCGTGTCCAGAAAAGCCGCCCTTGGCGAGAGCAATGACGTTCACGGCAATAAGGCCGGCAATGGCAAGCTCCTCGACGATGATCGAGAGAGCCCGGCCAGTCGGGCGGTCGGCCTGGACAATGGAGCCCCTGGTGGTGGTGCGTGCGAGGGCGATGGGGCCACCACCGATCAGGAGGCCGTCATCGGCGTCGTCGTCGTTGTTGTTGTCGTCGTCGTCATCGTCGGCCACAGCAGTGCTGCTGCGGTTAGCAGAAGCGCCGTTGCTCTCGTCGTCGCTGTCGAGCGGGCTGGGAACGGGAAGCTCAGTGCGGCCGGCGGCAGAAGACTGGCTGTCGAGTCTCTGGCGCAGACCCTGGTAGCCGAGACCGGACTGGCGCTGCTTGCGTTTTAATTTGCCGACGCGGCGGATGGTCTGGAAGGCGGCAACAAGGAAAGAAAGGGAAAGGACGATGATCGGGAGGTAAGTCTTGAGGTAGCTTCAAAATGTTTAGCAATTGTGGACAAAGAGGTGCGCATGTGAAAGAAAAGCTCCAACAACACAAGCAGCACAATTCAAAACAAGCATCGAACAAAAATTAACTTACTCGCGCTGGAAGCAGACGGTGAAATCGTCAACGCGCCATATCGGCCAGGAGCATGACGCAACGGCGGCCATGCTGGAAAACCCCCACGCTGGTTTCGAGTTGCTCAGGTGGTGTAGCTGAGCTGGGGGTGAATTTGGAGAACTCGAGCAATTGGCGTCAATGAGGGGAGATAGTCAAGACGTCGAGGAGAAAATGACGACGAGACGAAGGGGAAGGGGAAGGGGAAAAAAGAAAGGAAGAGAAACGAAACAGAAAAAAGGGAAGAGGAAGAGGAGAGGGGAAAGGGAAGAAGGGGGAAAGGAAAAAGAGAGGAAAGGCGGAAAGAAAAACAGTCCAGCAAGAGCAACGTGACAATCAATTCTAAGAGATAAAGACGTAAGAAAAAAAATAGAACAGGCAAAAAAGTAGGAGGGAAAAAGCAGGTGAAAGGGAATTGGTAGAAGTGTTTTTTGCCGGCCAAGCTTAATAATGACCGCCTTTCAGTGTAGTTTTGCCCTTAATCTGCCCTTGTTTTGCGTGCTGGGATCGCGCGGCGTCCACTGTAAAGCCGCGACTGGCCAGCCAAGTATACAAGCGCCGTTGCGGTCAAAAGAGGACCGATGTGTCCGCCGAAGGGGGGTGTGCGTCGAGGAACGCGCGCTAGGATGGCGTCGCTAGTTCAGGGCCGTGGAGAAGGTGAGGCGAACAGGCATGGTTGATGGCTGCAAAAAAATGTTGGAGATATGTCGAGATTGGGAGGAGGAATAAAATAAGAAGAAAAGGGGGGAAGGGAAGATAAGGAAACAGCAGGAGTAAGAGAAGAGGGAAAGAGTCAAGAGGAGGGCAACAAAAAGTGAAGGAGCGAAGGAAAGGGAAGCAGTACGTAGGGAAAGAGCAGTGCCAAGGGAGGCAAGGTGAAATATGAGGACAAGATGTCGACAGCAAGGCAGCGAGTAAACGAAAAGGGCAACTACGACGGTGTTACAGAGAGTCTGCACAAGCTTGACAGCTTACAGTACGGAGTACATATGTGTACAGTAACAATGAGCTTGCATCTGGAGCATGCGAGCAAAAGCGCCGAAACAGGAAAGAATCGGGTTGAGAAGGCTGCCAGATTCAGAGACACAAGCGACATCAGACTCAGACCGCAGAAGAAAAGAAAACAGTGAGCGAGTGAGCGGACAAGGCAGGTGGGTGGGGTGTCTTGCACAGGGTGGCTCCTGCTGCGGATCACTGTTGCGGGCGCGTCTGCACGCGCAAAAGAGGCGCATCTCTCAGTTGGGAAGGCGCAACGGGACAAGGCCCCAGGGGTCGCCCCAGTGCACGCCAGTGAGGGGAGTTAGCAGGGTAGGCCGGCTTTAGACTGGCATTTTAGGCTATCAAAGCCGTCCTAGCGCCGCCGACGCATTTTGCGGTGAAAGAAACGAGGAAGAAACCAGAAAGTTTCTCAAGTCAGTAAGAGCGCGCCGGCGACACCTACAGCAAAGAGTCCAGGCAATTCAGGGTAGGCAATTCAGGGTAGGCAAGTCATCGATGAGCGACGGGGTCCCTCGGCGGTGGTGAATTTTCACGTTTTGTAAGTACGTCTCTTCGGTCTTCTGTTATTCTTGTACTCCGTAATTCTTGTTCTATTTCTCGAGCCTTGGCTGAAGCTATCTGCCTCCTTTGGGATGGATGGCGCGCCGTGGAAGGTGGAACCACCTCCTTCCTTTTCTCCTTCCCTCGTTTGCTCTTTCCCATCTTGTTTCCCCCGCCCCAGGCCCAGAATTAATGAGATGAACATGCCTTGGAAGCTCCCTTGCACTAGATTTCGGTGCGAAGCTCGGAGCCTTTGTGATGGTGATGCTCTTGTTATGTTTACTACCTTTCAGGTCGTGCAATGTTTACAGTTACTTTCTCGAAACCTAATACCGCAGGCTGCCATTTACAAGACAAAACCAGCGAGAAGTTGCCTGACGATGGCATTGAACATGAGGAACCAACAAGCACGAAAGCCAGTGAAAAGTTGTTGCCTGAGCACCTCATCGCACCGTCGCAATGGCAAGGCACCGGCGCCAGAAAGACAAGGCAGCCGTGGGTAGTCAGTCGGCGTCCGCCCGGTCAAGTCACCGCCGACAAAGGGGGTGATCTTTTGTCGGATCAGATAACTCTGTGAATGCTGAAAGGCCACTAGGATACGTTTTCTAATTTTTCTTGGTTGCCACATTTGCCTGCACACTGAGCTCCTTCCCATTTCGACACAGTCGCAAGTCCCAGACGCAAATGCACCCCGCCGCCCCTTGTCACTAAAAGTGTCACTAAACTAAACTGTCACGCTTGTGTGCAGCCGTTTTTCGCTTCCTCCAAGATTTTCCTAGAACTCGAGGTTTTCTGGGGTTTTTTTTATTTTATTCTGCGCCGCGGCAATGGTCCCTGCGTGTTCAGAAATACGCGGAGTTTCAACGTCTCTTAACACTGCCCGTATTACTCATTTTTGCACGCCGAGATGGAAGAGAGTTCAGCCGTGTTTACTGAAGATTGTGCTGTATGTGTGCAGTGTGCATCGCTCTTGCCAATTCGCAATTCTGCCGCTCCTGCCCCCAACGGTATGTAAGTGAGATGCTGCATGGTAGCGCCCCGCTTTCGGCAGGCCTGATGAAGAAGGAACGAGGGACAGAGGAGGTTGGAAAACAGAAAGGCACCGACAGGGGAGGTGCGAGCCAGAGCGAGAGAAAGAGGAGAGAGGAGAAGAGGAGGAAAGAGCTTCATACGAAGCAACAAAAGAGGGGGAAGGACCAGAAGCTTTGTCCATGTCTCCATAGCTCGTCTCCTCGTCTGATGAAAAAGGCACGAAGGCCGCGTCGGCGCATCAATAGGGCGGATTTCTATCCTATCTGTGCTATCAGTTGTTCCCAATCCGAGCCAATCCCCTCACCAAATCTCCCAAAATCGACCAAGGGAAAGGCCGCGACAAGCCATATGGCGATCCCAACGGCCCAAGCTCCCCTGTTTTTCGTTATCAATCTCTTCGCTTTAACAAGGCAAAGGGCGCCATGACGACTGCAAATACGACTTCGACACGCCCTTTTCCGTTTGTTTTTTGGTGTCTTCATGTCCTTTACCCGTATCTCACAACGGCAAGCGGCGGCCAGAAAGAAAGGCGATGGTCGGCCGAGTAGGATACGAGGGAAACGGAGAGCCAGGACCGGGTACGGAGTGCTGCGTTGCGGCTCACTGCGCATGGCTCGCCTGGGTTTCTGTTGCTGTGACTTTTTCTACTTTTTCTACTTTTTCTGCTTGTGTTGTTGAGCCTCGCTGGCTGCTCTGCACGGCTACCAAGGGCCGCTTCCGTCCATGGAACAAGCTTTCTGATATGTGGCGTCGACGACGACAACAAATTGACAAACTGGTCTTTACTACGAGCCTGGCAACTTGATAGCTCACAGCTCTGGCCCAACATTATCACGCCAGGCTCAAACAAGGGCATTGTTCAAATTTGACGTCCCCAGTTGGCGCAGCTTTACCATGTCTCACTTTCCCACCTGTCCCTTGTTTGCTTCCGGCAGACAGGTGCACTGTGGAGAAGAAGCTGTCCAGGCGATCCTCACTGGCATGCCGTCCAGCATTCCAATGTCCAATACGTCCTATCGGTTGCTATATCAGACAGTCGACTGTCGTAGGCGAATGGCAGCGAGTGGGAAAGAACTCGACAAAAAGAATAGCCATATGTGCCGGACTGTGTACGTCGTAAGGAGAAGAGAGAATGGAGAAAAGCATGCAGAATTGCACAAAAGGCACCCCTCTTTTTTCGTGCATGCAGTCCATATGCAGAGGCATGCAAGCTCTGCAGCATGGGGTCTTTTAGCATATCACCTGCAGCACCTGCAGCTCGCCTCTCAATGTCGAGAAGGGGGCAAAATAATACTCAAAAATAAGTGCCAAGGTGCAGTTGGCCCGGGCTTCCACATCCTGTGCTCCCCTGCGAAGCACTACCACACACAAAACTCTACACAAAATAGACCACCGAGACCACCCTCGACCACATTTGGGCGGAGTTGATGCTAGAAAGGGGGTATGGGGCGGAGGGGAGTCATCGGCCGGGATAGAAATGACACATGGGCCGCCATTTTGATCTCGTTATTTTTTCTGGCAAGCTTGAACGAGGTATGTATTTATGGAGAACCGATGCCCCGTACCGAATTTATGAGAGTATGAACACTTGTCGACCTTTGTTGTCCTTGTCGGACCTTGTCCGCTTCCCTCCCATGGGCGCTTGAGGCGATAACGATAATTGTTGGCATCCTTCAACGAAGCTCCAGAGCATCTGATAACTCCCGGCCCTAAAAATGGCCTTCTCCGGCAGGAACGTCTCCGGCAGGATTCAACTTCTTTACTTATTGGCTGGAATAGAGCAGATTTCCTCTTCGAGGCAATTTTATTGTTCACATTAGCGTTCCACCCAAAAACGTTGTGCCATGTCTACCCGCAGTTGTTTGTGCACGATGTACGATGTACGAATGCACGACGGAGTTTGGTAGCCTTCAGAATCCCGACTGCAACTTGTGTGTGTCCCGTCTCCCGACTTCCGTCGTCCGGCTTCGGCCTTGTGTCAAATGGCTGTCTGGCTCTTCAGTTCTCTGGTTCTCAGGTTTCTCACCGCTGCTGCCCCGTGCCTTGGCGGTCCTGTGAGTCAAACTCGGCATCCGCCCCTCTCCTTGTTCTGTACTCTACGTCGTATACCGCATACCGTACAATAGCACATTGTCCTGCAGCCTTCCTCGTGGCATCTTTCTGTTCTGTGTGTAATTGTGCAGCCAAGAAAGTCAGCCAACAGTCAACATTCAGCCAACCGCTGCAACCGCGAGGTAAGCATGCCATACAATCCTCTGAAAATAAAGTGTTCAATATTAAATAATACTACGTACAGCATTTAGAGTATATTGTCTTCTTCTCTTGCGTCCTCTCCTTTTCGCCTATCACGCCTCCCTCAATTATCTTGATAAATTGTCGACTTTAGCTTGGCATCAAAAAAAAACTTGCCGCCCTTGCTGACCATTGCTTGCATCTACAAGAACTTTTGTTGCTTGTCGAAATGTTTTCTTCTTGCCCTTCCGTCTATTTTTTCTTCCCTTTGCTTCTTTCGTTCTATTGCAGTCGTCCCTAGTTTCGACCTCCCGTCACTTTATCAGGTCATTGGGACCCCATATTGGCATGTGCAGATCTCTCTCCATCTCTCCCAGCACCAGGAGAGACAAATCGTAGATCATTTGCGTGCATCCTGGCATCGTGCATCCAACCAACTTGTTTGCTTTTTCTTTTTGCTCCACCTTCTCTTCCCCACAGGATTTGCAAACAAAAAAGTCTCGATTACTTCTGTTCGTCCTTCTGTGCCACCCACCACTTTTGTACAACGAAGAAGCATGGCTGATTGACGCAAACCCACGAGAACAAAATCAATGACGAGGAAAGAGTCGAGTACAGTGCGCGTCGTATGGACGTCTCAAGCCATACTCGGAAAGAAAAATAGAGGCTGCACAGGCAGACCTGAAATCACACAACCACGTAAACAAAATAAAGCAACGAGAACACCTGAAAGAAATCATCGTACGTCGTATATCCAAGTTCTTTGCAAAAGGGCATAATTCGTTCAGCCCTTGCGTAATTCGTCATCAAATCCCAAAAGAATAGAAAGGTCCAAAAGAAGATGGAGATAGTGCAAGGAATGGCCCGGGCCAGTGGAATGGGAAGCGAAATGGTGTCTCAGATGCATACGGAAGACGGAAGACGGTACTTTTCCACCTTGACAGCCTTTTGACAGCAAAAGGTGGGTTGGCTGAAACTTAGCTGGACAGCAGGAGATCGCCCTTTGAAAGGGCGTGTACTTTAAGCGAAGAGATAGATAGAAAAAAAATTAAGCAAGGTGAAGAAGAGGTCCAGAAATAAAGAGTTTGCCTGACGCAAGCAGGAGGGAAAGAAGTTGGACAAATGAGATCTACTCTTACCGAGGAAGCGAGCACTCACCGAAACGAGGGATACAGCTCCAAGGTGGAGGAAGTAAGGTGAGTAGTTTAGTAATATCACAGATTACATACAGCCTACAGTGAGATCACGATCGTGCCTTATTACGATGAAAGATTGAACAAAAAAAATTAAAGTCGATTCTTTTTTTTATAAACACAGTTATAGAAAGCCCTTTTTCCTAAACAATACAATTGAAAGACCAAGAAAAAGAAACACAAAAAAATACAAAGAAAATAGTCGAGAGAAAAGAAGAACTCCTCGTCCGAAATAGTACCGGTAAACGAGTCCCTTTTTTTCTTACATATTTCTTCACTTTCTTTCCTCTTTAAACCAGTTTGATAACGCTGGTTGGTGTCCTTCTGTAACACAGAAGGCGCATGAACTTCCCCTAGCACCTCCGAGTTAAGCCTCTCGGAAGCACCTAATGATCATTCTCTGGAGAAATGCTCGGGTGTACAAAGTGCGTCACCCAAGCTATTTCCCGAGATACAGTCGCCACTAAAACGCGACGATGAAGTTGGCAATGGTGTCAACGTGCATGAGTCTAAATTTAACCCATGACAGCGCCCATGCCGGACAGGTCGCCCTCCTTGGCGGCAATCTCAAAGTAACCGTAGATGATGGTGACGGCAAGAAGGGTACCGGTACCCGAGCCAAGAGCACCCATGAGGTCGCTGGCAACGGACAGAGCACCAATGCAGGCACCACCGAAAGCGGCGGCAGTGGGGATGATGCGCTTGAGCTCCTTGTACATGCTCTGGTCACGGTGGCCGGCCATAACGAGACCCTGGTCCTTGAGCTGCTTAGCGACGTCGCGGGGGCTGGCACCGGACACCTCGATCCAGGTCTTGGAGAAGATGGCGCAGGCAGTGAGCATGTAGGCAATGTAGACGACGGTGTGGATAGGGTCCAGAAGAGCGTCCTTGAAGTTAAGCGGGGGCGACATGTAGTAGACGAGACCCGAGGTGGCCGAGAGCTGGGCAGTGCCGTCCTTGGCCTCCCAGACACCAAAGAGCTGGACCAGCAGGTTCTCGGAGAAGCGCGAGTAGAGCATCTGCGAGATCAAGAAGATGTTGGAGGACAGAGCAGACTGCAGCATGATGGGCATGTTGGAGGTGTAGAAGAGGCGGATGGGGTACGAGCCGCGGGCACCACGCTGGCGCGAGGACTTGACGGGGATCTCGACGCGGAAGCCCTGCAGGTAAATGACAGCGGCGAAGATGGCAAGGGTAGCCAGCAGGTTCATGACGTTGGGCAGGTTCTGGCGGTAGAAAGCCTCCTGCAGAGCACGCTGCTTGTTGGGCCAGGTGAGGAGCAGGTGGAAGAGGGCAATGACGGCACCCTCGTACTCGGGGCCACGGCCGGTGTTAACGCTGGTAGGCGAGAAGGCCTTCCAGACAATGTTCTCACAGATGCCAGTGGCAATGAACAGCGAGATACCGCTGCCGAGGCCGTAGCCCTTCTGCAGAAGCTCATCGAGAAGAATAACAATCATGCCAGCGGTGACGAGCTGCAGGATAAGCAGGCAGACGATACCAGCACCGAGCTCCGAGGGAGGGCCGTAGAGACCGGTGAAGACGTAGACGGTGGCAGTGCCAATGGACAGGATGACGGCAAAGAGCTTCTGGGCGCTCTGGTACAGCTCGCGGTCCGACTTGAAGTCGAGGTTGACGTCGATCATGTGGGTGCCGGCAAGCAGCTGGAAGACCATGCCGGAGGAGATGATGGGGGTGATACCCAGCTCCATCAGCGTACCACGGTTGGAGGCCATCATCATGCGCAGCCAGTACAGCGGGTCGGAGGTGTCGGACGAGACGATGCCGTACAGGGGCATCTGGCTCATGATCAGGAAGACGAGGAGCGTCAGACCAGTCCACATGAGCTTCTGGTTGAAGGGGATCTTGGTTTCCGGCTGCTGGACCTCGGGGAGGAACGGCACGAACGGCTTGACGAGGTCGAGGAATCGTACTGGAGATGGGGGAAGAAGACCTGGTTAGCTTGAAGCTCTGAAAGACGTGGAGGATACGAGATGGACGTCGATGGAGGTTGACGACTGTCGATGGAGTTCGATGGATGCCGATGCTCTTAATGGCGCATGGCGCGACTGAGGGCCCCTTTCTCGCGACGGATGTCGGATTTGAGGGTCGAGTTCGAGGTCGATGATGCCCGAATTCGATGCCATTGATGCCAAATCGACGATCGCGAGATGCGCATCCAGCTTTTCCATCCATCTCCATCTCGAGTTTCCATCAACCTGCGAAGCCGCGCGACATCTCGAAAGCTACTTACAGCTGCTCATCTTGACGGTATTTGTATCGATAACGCCCTGAGTGGCTTGTTGTGTCGAGAATGAAAACGGGTTGGGAAAAGGAGTGACGAAGAAAAAGGGAAACCGGCACGAAAAGAAAGGAACGAAGAAAAGAAAAAGAAAGAAATAGAAGAGTTGCCGAGTTGCAGCACGCCCTTCTCCTATTAAACAATTAGACGAGAAAGGGGGGGATAGAGTTTCACGAAGAGAAGAGAAGAAGAGAGGAAAGGGGAAAAGAGAAGGGGAAGAAGTGGAAAGGGGAAAAGGGAGAGGTGTTCACAGTGTGGATGCGAATTGAGTGGAGGATTGAAAGGACACGACAGAAGTCTATTCAGAGTGGACAGAAAAGGGGTGGTGCACTGAAGCTGGTGGAATATGGGAGAAAAAACCCCAACATTAGCGCAGGAGCGCGATAGCTCCCAATGGCACAGCGCGCACAAACGCACAGCTGCGAGTGATCTGGCTTCAATTGGCGTACCCTGGCCTTGTCCCAACCACCCAAATCGCAGAGAGCAATCTGGCCTCCGTCCCGTTTGTGTGGAGATGCACGTGACACGCCATGCAAGCCCCCCGTCGCTAGCCCCGTCCAACAGCCCCTGAGCCCCAAGCTTCGACGCGACTTCCCGATGCGGACTAGGGCCATAGTTTAATTCTCCACCTTTTGGACTCCAATGATTATTCTCTTAAACGAGACCAACCAGTCTTCAACGTTTGCTTAAGTGCATATCCAAACCTGGGCAAGGCTCTGCCTCTCATAAGGCTCTAACAAGCTCTTACGAGGTTCTCACCCACCACGAAAAACAGCCCAGACCCATGTCACGGTACAGCCTTGCCGATTTTTATCTCTCTTGCCCATGAGCGGCAGTCTCATACACCGCTTCCGCCAATTTACTCGACATGCACTGGCCATGACATCGTCGACGTCTGCAATGACTCGCCCAACCGAGCCGCTGGTCGTCGTCCTCGGCTCGACAGGAACTGGAAAGTCTGATGTAAGTCGCCGTGCGCTCTCATATATTTTGTGCCTCCTGCTTTTTTTCTTATTTAGCTCACCCGCTGACCGTCTAGCTCGCCGTCGAGTTGGCTTGCCGGTTTAATGGCGAAATCATCAACGCCGATGCCATGCAAATGTACCGTGGCCTGCCGGTGACGACCAACAAGATCTCGGTCGAGGAACAGCGGGGCATCCCACACCACCTGCTGGGCACTATCGGTCTGCAGGAGCCGACATGGAACGTTGACCGTTTTAAGCGGGAGGCTTCACAGATCATCCAGGAGATCCGCAGCCGGGGACGACTGCCGATTGTTGTTGGTGGATCGCAGTACTACACGGACGGTCTGCTATTCGAGGACCACCTTGTTGAAAACACAGCCGATGGTGAGGACGCTGATGGTATCATAGGAGAGGATGGAGAAAAGGATGGATCGCTTGCGGACAACAGCAAACAGTTCCCCATCCTCAATGAATCAGCAGAGACTCTGCATGCCGAGCTCACAAAGGTCGACCCCGTCATGGCTGCAAGATGGCACCCCAATGACCGTCGCAAGATCCGCCGGTCACTCGAAATTTTCCTGACGACAGGCCGGCGAGCATCAGACATATATGCCGAGCAAAGGATGCGGCGAGAAGAGAGAGAAAAGGAGAGAAAAGAGGCAACCGCTGCAGCAGCAGAAGGAAAGCCCTGGCAGTCTCTTTTGTTGTGGGTATATGCCAAACCAGACATACTCAACACTCGCCTCGACTCTCGCATCGACACCATGATTGAACGTGGGCTCGAGCAAGAAACCAACGAAATGTACGATATGCTTCAAGAAAGTGAGGCTCGTGGTGTTCCCGTTGACCGCACGAGAGGCATCTGGCAGTCCATTGGCTTTAAAGAGATGGAGCCCTATGTGATGGCTCAGAGACAACAAGTTCCCGCCGACACCGCTATGGAAGACACGACCATCCCCGACATTGCAAAGCTTCGCGAGACGGGCCTTGATGGCATCAAGTTTGGCACCCGCCGCTACGCCCGCTACCAGCTGCGCTGGATCAAACACAAGACGATTCCCTATCTGGCCGACGTTCGTGCCCTCGACAGCCTGTATCTGTTGGACAGCACCGACAAGTCGCAGTGGCAACAGAATGTCGCCGGGACGGGTGTTGATCTCACAGAAACTTTTCTTACGGCGGTACTCTTCCCAGCCCCGTCGACGTCTCAGAGACAGCCCGCGAGGTGCTCACGTCGACGATCGCTGCCAGCCGCGGCACGCTCAACGATGCACCCGAGAAGATGGCCGCCCAACGACAAACGTGTGCCATTTGCCATGTGACGCTACAGACGGAGGACCAGTGGAACAAGCACCTGCGCAGTTCACGGCACCGGCGGGTGGTGCAGAAGCAGAAGCGGCGTGCGCTGGTTCCTGCCCAGAAAGTGCCTGTTCCGGCCGTTCTCGATGAAACACCACCAGCTGAAGGCTCGACTGAGCCTGACAGTGTACCAGAACTGACCCATGAGTCTACTGTTTTCTACTGTGGACGAGGCCCCGACGCAAGCGGATGATGACCAGCCCATGCACCATCAGCCATGACCTCAAGCAAATGTTATATGATGCATGGCTTATAGGCTTGAATTTTACATCTTTTTTATTGTTATTTTTTCTTCTTCTTTTGGAAATGTACATAGACGACATGAAATTCATATACCCCTCCTCAACTTTTCTCTTTTTTTTTCCATTTAAAAGAAACAAATATTCAAACAAAATCAAACTGATATCTTTTGATGCACCTTTTGCCATTTTTTGTCATATTTTTTTTCTTGTTTTACACTTTGTTCCCTCTCATGCGTACTCCTACGCAGAGATCTGGCTCTTCACCCACTTCTCCAAACCACCCCGTGCAATAATCTCCTGCACGTTCGGCGGCAGCTCACCGACCGACTGGCTCCACGTCTCGCCGCCAGGGCCTTCGGTAACAGTCACCTTACTGCGGCGCACATCCCAGACAATCGTCCAGCCGGTGCGGCGCGTCAGCTTGGCGGCATCGCTGCCCGGCTCCGACTTGAAGGCCTCGCGCAGACGCTCGACCAAGCGGGGCACCTCAAGACCCATCAGCGCATTGTTGATGCTGTTGCGGCTAAAGATGTTGCCGAAGCTGCCCGAAACAACCATGGGGATCTTCTTGGCCAGGATGGCGGTGGCGGCCTGCTCGCGGGACGAGCCACAGCCAAAGTTGAAGCCAGACACCAGGATATCGCCGGCCTTGGCAATGTTGCGGAACTCCTTGTCGTAGTTCTCCATGCAGACCTCGGCCATGGTTTCGACGGAAACATTGTCCTGGTAGGTGTACTTGCCCGGGTAGATACCGTCGGTGTTGATGTTGTCGGCGTCACAAAAAACAATCTCGCCCTCGACGCGCTCGGGGAAGCCCTCGAGGATCTCAGTCAGAGACTCGCCGGCCTGCTCGGCATCGATCTCGGCGGCAGCGCTCTCCGTGACGGCGGCCGACGTGGTCTCTGAGGGATGAAACACCTTCTCGGCACCCTTGACCAGCGTCTCGGCCTCGGCCAGGAGCTTGTCGAGCGCATCCTCAATAGACAGCGCGCGGTCCTGCTCAAAGTTGCCGTTGCCCTCGCCGATAATGACCTTCTCGACGCCCTCGGGCTTCTCGTAGACACCCGGGCCCGAGATAATACCGCTCAGGGCACTGGCGGCTACGACCTCGGGCTGGCCAGGTAGGCCTTGGCGTCGGTAGATCCCATGCGGCCCTTAAAGTTACGGTTGCTGGCGCTGATACCGACCTCGCCGGGCTCCAGCAGACCAGTCCCAAGACCGATGCAGGGTCCGCAGCCGGCAGGCAGAGCCTGTGCGCCGGCGTCCAGCAGAATCTGCCAGTCACCGCTCTCCTCGGCAATCTTCTGCTCTGGGATCGAGGCGGCGGCAATGTAAAAGTTGACGCCCTCAGCAATGCGGGGCGTGGGCTGGCCCTCGACGGTGGCGTTGCGGAAGACCTGGGCGGCAGCAGCGAGATCGGAGGCGCGGGAGTTGGTGCACGACACGAGGTAGGCGCGGTCGACCTTGATGTTCTGAGCCTCGAGATCCTTGACGGGGGTGGCGATCTTGACCGAGTTGGGCCGGCGACAAAGGGCGAGAGCGTGGACAGGTTGAGGTAGAGCGACTTGGTGTACTTGGCACCCGGGTCGGCCTGCAGCTGGTTCTCGACGAGGTTGTCAATGTTCTCGTGGGTGAAACGGGCGTTGCCGGCAAAGTTGGGGTCGGTGCTCTTGAGGTAGGCATTGGTGGTGGCCTTGGCGCGCATCCAGCGCTCAAGAACAGAGTCGATGGGGAACAGGCCCGTCAGCGCACCCACTCAGTGGTCATGTTGGCAATCGTCAGGCGGTCGTCGACAGGGATGCTCTGCAGCGTCTGCTCGGTACCCGTGAACTCAATGGCGTGGTTCAGGACATCGTCCTTGTTGAACAGACCGCACAGGGCCACAATCACGTCCTTGCGGTAACACCAGCGGGCAGCAGACCCGTCAGCGTAACCTTGGTAATGGGAGGGATTTGCCACCAGGTACGGCCCGTGGCCCAGATACTGGCAGCATCGGTGCGCACCATGGCCGTGCCCAGGCAGCCCACGCCGCCGTACATATTGCTGTGCGAGTCGGAGGCGACCGTCATAGTACCGGGCCAGGCATAGCCCTCCTCGACCATGATCTGGTGGCCAATACCACGGCCGGGCGGGTAGAAATCGATGCCGTGGGTCTTGGCAAACTCCTCGATCTGGCGGTACTTTTTGAGGTTGCTCTCGGTCTTGTTCTGGACGTCGTGGTCGATGGTGCAGACGACCTGGCGGTTGTCGTGGATCTCCGAGGCGCCAATGGACATGAACTTGAGGGCAACGGGCCACGAGTTGTCGTGAGTCATGCAGTGGTGCGGCTGCAGGGTGACATAGTCGCCTGACTTGACTTCTTGCCGGCGGGCAGGCCGATTGAGTAGCGCTGCACAATCTTTTCGGTCAGGGTCTGGGGCGTCGAGGGATGGCGCTGGCGACGGTCTCAATGGACGCGGGGCTGGCTTGGCGTGCGCGCGTACTGGTCGAGAAGGTGTTGAGGCGAGCATATGATGCTGCCAGGGGCGGATCGACAGCAAAAAGGAGGAGGTGGTGGTGGTAGTGGTCGCAGAGGCGGCAGAGAATCGAGACATCCGGCCGGTGCGAAGGGATGTGCTGCAAGCAGCGCCGGCAGCAGCCGACGATAGTCGTAATCTCTGTGGGCGCATGTTAGAAAAGGCCGCGCCGTGTTTTTTTTTTAAAAAAAGGGAACGCATGTGCAGAACTTACAGGAAGCATGGCTGTGGCTATGGACAATCGTCAATGCCGTGGACACGAGAATTGGTGACGTGAAGTAACAACAAGCCGGTGACTCCTTCCTATTTCTTTTTGAACTTTTTTCGAGTTTTGCCCTTCCAATGGCGTATGGCAAAATTTAGCGGGGTTCCGCTTTCGGTCCCGGTTCCCCATGGTCGTGCCTGCCGATTTCAAAAACTGTTGGCGTAAGTAATTGAAAAAGGACCGCTGGCATTGGCTGAGAGTCAGGTGCCGCGACCCACTATCGCATGGTTCAGTGCCTGGCAAGTCTACGACGTAGGTAGAGGTAGGGCAGGCACGACCCCTCGCACGCCAGACTTACACTCTGCATAACTACACTCAATCTTCGTGTACAAGGATGAAAAGGCAGGCGGGTTTTAACACTGCGAATGTGTATTCATTTTTTACGTCATCTACAAGTCGAATATGATGCCTAGTATGACAGGCTTTGCGAACCTGGTCTTTTTTAGGCTATTTGCCAGTCGTGACGGCAAGGCCCGGAGCCTCGTGTAATTTCCATCCAATGTTGCAGTACGGAATCCACGGAATAGCTCCGTATGGCAAGGCACGATAGAAGTTTAATTTACTTTCATAAAAGGGGGTCGTAGCCTGGCATTCTCTTGTGTTCCATCACGTCTAGGCTGCAGCAGATTTACTTCGGCTTTTCAGTTTTGTTGAGGAATATTGGCCGTCAAGTTTCCCGAGTAGGAAATAAACTGTCAGGGTATGCGTGACTGTGGAGTTTGCACGTTTGAGTAAGTGCTAGGTTGGTACGTTGTATTATGAAATAATTTTCTCGTGTGCGATTTGTTTTGTATTGTTTTGAACTTATATCATTTTCACATATTTATTTTGGCACGAGCAAAAAAACCCCAATATTCTCATTTTCATTATCATTTGAACACATAAATTTACAAAAAAAAAAAATTACAATATTTTCATGAAAAACACAGCGCCACCTTAATACTATTTCATACCCAGCTCTGCAGATGTTTGTGGCCAACGTGAGCACTTTTTTAAGCTTGATCCTCTTATTCAACACTCAAAAGCTACAGCTTGCTGGATGCCTTTCAAATGTCGGTGTCTCGCGCGCCGTCCAGTTGGTGATCGGGATCGCCACTTTGCACTCGCCCGACATTTCGGCGCTACAAAACGCTGGCGTCAGCTACTACTGAGTAGATCCGAGGGCGAATGATCAGTGCTGATGAATGCGCATGCGTTCATGCGTTCCGTCTCTTGTCCACCGCAACAACATGCTTGTTGTCGTTTACAAGCCATTCAGAAGCCCTGAAGTTTCTGTTTTATGCCCCGCCATATGCAGACCCGTGCAGTGTGACGACATAACTGGTATTTTTATTTGAGTTGGTCTTCAGCGTTATCCATCCCTTTCGTTCTTGTTGCGCCAAAGCGTCAGTTTACGGACGTCTACATCCCAAAGGAATTGACCAGCCCTACGAAAGATACGATACCAACTACTCGTACGTACAGACATGATTCTGTGCGTTTTTGCTGACGCCACTTTGCCTGCCGACAGGTAGCAAGGAGCCCGCCAAGGATGAACGAGGGATCGGGTACGGTGCAAGCGAAACTGCTGCCTGAGGGTAATAAATTGAATTCTTACCAAAGAATAGCGAGACGTAAGATCCAAAGTAAGAAGCAAACTGCGACACCAATAAGCTTGCCAGACAAAGCGGAGACCAGGCCGGAAGTAACCTCCGAGAACAAGGGCAGACAAGCTCTCAGGGTGTACTCCGTAAGAAGTCAAGCTATCGGAGCCCTTTTTCTTCAGATGGATAGCAAGGCCAGTCAGTGGCAGTGATATTGTGATGTTCAAAATGGGCAGAAGATGGTCGAAGTTGAGAGAAGCTTCACAAAGTAAGACGAGAACCAGCAATAAGGGGAAAGGCCACGGGAAAGAAAAGCGCGATGCAGGGGGCACATATATGCATACATACGTCGTACTATGAACTTCGTACGCCTTCCAAACAGGACCAACATAACCACACAAGCTTCGAAACGAAATTATCAGATCGTACATTGTACTGAGTGTCTAGACATACACAGCTGTTTTGGTCCGGACTGTTCGGACGAGTATGTGTAGTTTAGAGAACATGAACATGAATGGCAAATGCCAGGCTACGTCCTTTTGCAATCGTTGCCGCTTAGAACGCGGCAAGCTATCGCGATCGGGAGAGTTTTGGGTCGACTTTTTTTGGGCCTTTGGAAACTTTTGTATATGGTCACGTGGCCACTTACTGTTAGTGCCCCGCCATACGGGGTCACGGAGAGATCTGCTTCCCGACTGCTATTTGGCACCATAAGCCTTGCACCGCCGAAAACTTGAGGGAAAGGCACCTGTCCAGTGCTTGAAGTGCTTCATTTCAGTGGTCGCAGAGAAGAGTCACCGGCTGGACAAGTCTCACGTAATTATCGCTGCCGCGCATCTTGGGTAGAGAATACGTGGCAAGTCAAGTTTTGTCATTGAGGACTCTTATGTAAAGATATGGGAAAACGGGATATTTCCACTGCTGGGGTAAGCAACAGCCTTTTTGGGATCCGCGCGGAGTCGCCAACGCTGGTATAGTGTAATGCAAGCCAGCCTTGGGGAACAGGGAATCGCCAGAAAGAGCAGTGACGACTGCACAGGGTCAGGGTTGGGCTGGGAGCCAGATAAAGTACCTGCGAGCCGTTGGAGAAGGAAGGAACTATCCAACGACAACAGCTGCTCGCCAAAAGGGTCCAAGAAGACTTAAGTGAAAAAGAGGAAGGAGAGATCCAGGTGTTCCAGGCACCAGGCAGCACATGTGACATAAATCGAACTATCCGCGCTGTATTACGGGGGAGTACTGCGCTCGGTCTGCTCGCTGTTGCGTATTCGTTATGGTACTCCCGTACTCGTACTCTGGATGCGCTTTTCTTTCTTCTTCTCTGCCAAGTGGGCAGGGCGCGACCTAAAGTACCTTTTTTTCTTCTTTTGCTCTCCTTTTTTCGTTCTCTCCATGCTTCTTTTTCTCAGGTCTGGGCCTTTGAGTCGCTCTTGCCTCATTCAAATAATTTACGGGCGCCGTTCCTTCTCCAACTACTAATTTGCTGCCTCACTTTTGTCATTCTGTCCCATTCGTGCCTTTCGTCCTAATCGTTTCTTCTCGCCTTCGCTCTACCTCTTGCCAACTTTTTAGTATTCAGAGATCCCTTTTTGCCGCCAACGCCCCTCCCCTCGTGCCTTCCCCACCTGACGGCGGGACGGACGGTCGGTCCTTTATTCTAGAGCATCTTGGATTTTTTTACCATTTTTATTTCCTGCACTCTTGCATTCCGGCTTCATTCCCTTGCATAAAATTTACAAAATCCATATCGCATTTGGCGCGTCAACTTTCTGTATCCTCTCTTGACACTCCCGTCTTAATCCAAGTGACCCCAACGACCACGAATCCTCCACGCAGGGACAACAACGTTTTTCCACACCTGCGACAGCCCCAAACGACAAAACTACAACCTTGACATCCACCAAAAAGGCAACAAAGCACAAAATCGACGACGCAACGACGCACAGGAATCAACTGAAAGCTTATCTGCCTCAGTCCCACCACCTCAAGACCTTTTCCACCGTCTACGAGGGGGTGAGCAACACACAGCCCCTAACCGTACCCCTTTCATCCTCGTCTCACGCGCGCCTCTTCCCCTCATTCTTATTCCAATCCGACCTTCAACGCTTTCGCTTACGGTCTCTCTCTCAACGCATCTTCACTTGTCGCTTTCCTCCCGCCCACCCGGCGCCTCGACAAACCTCGCCACCCTTTTTGTCGACCGGCATTGCCGCCATGCGTCCTCATCTACTCCCGGCCCCTCCCGCCGGAAGCCATTCATACGGCGGCCCGAAGCCGGCGCGCACCTCGCATTTGCGTTCTCTGCCAACCCGCCAAAACCCGTGGACCGCACGTTTCCATGCGCCCAACTGCAACCAAGGGGAGTTCATCCCGGTTGGTTTTGGTATTTCGTCTGGTCGCTGTCGTCACCCTTTTCCCCGGCATTCCGAAGTTCGACCGGATTAGCCAGTAATATGCCGAGGCTGAGGGAAGGATGTTGATATCAGCCACTTTTTGGTCCCTCTCTTATGCCATTATCTCTTCACATCGCAGATGACTGACATATTGTGGACTTAAAGGCCAACGTATCATGTACACCTCCACACCCGCCCGGAGAAGAGCGCCGGAGGCCGAACCAGGACCTGCAGGAGCGCCTCGCCCGTGCGAAAGCTGTCAAAGGGTCTTTACTCGAGGCAAACCCGACGATGAGTCTGGCGGGTGCTAGCGGATGGGCATGGTTCCCCCTTGGCGTGGACCTCACAAAATATCTTTGGCCACGAGTCCCGCGCATACAAGTGGAAGTCCGCCAGGCAACGACTGAAATTGTCGAGGACGATGGCGGGCGTCCGCTTTGTTCGACTCGTTTATATGCTTGAGCACAATCCACGAAGAGCTGCGCGCCATGCGCGAGATTATCGACAGCGAGGAGAACGAAGACACGACGCCCGATACGACGACAGCGACGCCCGACGACAATTCCGACTTGATCCTGCTGGGCGGCATGCACGGAGCGGGTGGCGGGCCATTGACGGTGGGCCGCCGTGGCGGCTACGCTTGAAGAGCTGCAGCCGTCGCCGGCGCACATTTTCCGGTTGTGGCAGATCTTTTTGGAGCGTGTCAACCCGCTCACCAAGATTGTGCATGTGCCGACACTGCAGCCATACCTGGTTCGACGCTACAAGCGGCTCGCCCAATTGTGCCGCCGAGTGTCAAGACGCTGCTGTTTGCCATTTATACGCTGTCGACCGTGTCCATGGACAACCCGACGAGTGTCTCAACATGCTGGGCTACTCGCGCGAGACGGCCCTGCAGCGCTTCTCTAATGGTGTGCGCCTGTCTCTCATCAAGACCAACTTTATGAAGTCGTACGATCTGGAGACGCTGCAGGCGCTGGTCATCTACTTGGTGAGTCGAACCCGTGAATATATACAACACTTCTTGCTGTATGCGACATCTGCTAACCGACTCCAGATCTCTCTACAAGGACGGTTATAACCGGCACGCTGCATGGATTCTGAACGGCAATCGTGCTGCGCATTGCGCAAAAGATGGGCTTGCACCGCGACGGCGAGGTTTTGGGTCTCAGCCCCTTTGAGACGGAGATTCGTCGCCGTGTGTGGTGGCAGATTATGATGGTGACGCCAAGTATGCGCTCATGTCCGGTCTCAGTCATTCAATGATGCCCGCGTCTGGGACACAAAGGAACCCAAGAATGTCAACGACGCCGATCTCTTCCCCGCCGCCACCGAATCCGTGCAGGACCGCGAGGGCCCCACCGAGATGATTATGGTTATGGTGTTCAACCGTCTTGCCCGCTTTTTGGTTGAGACGCCCGGTGTCGAGCCATGATTTTGCTGTCCGACCACGAGGCTTTCCGCGGCCCCAACGGTCCTTCCAGCCAGCAGATTGAAATGTATCGCGTGCTGATTGCCAACTTGGCCACGAGCCTGCTCGAGATTACGGACAAGTTTTGCGACCCGACCGCGGGACCCCTGCACGAGATGGCCCTCGAAGTCAAGGCCGAAGTCCTCCAAAAGCTGGAGCACATGCTGCTGCCGGCCAAGGAGCGCGAGTTTAGTGACGAGGTCAAGACGCCCGCCGACAATGTTTTCCAGGTGGCCGTGGAGGCGACAACGCACGACAACGAGCTTAAGATGAAGGCCAAGAACAATCTGTTTGCCTGGTTCTCCCGTCTCTACTTCCAGGACAACATGTTTATGTTTATTGTCGGCCAGCTGTGCATCCGCACGACGGGCAAGTTGGTCGAGAAAGCATGGATCGCCGTCGAGACGACGTACGACAACTACCCGGATCTCTACGATGTGACACAGCGTGTCTACTACCAGATTGCGAGCTACGTCTTGCGGGCCTGGCGCACCCGTGTCGGTGTTTTGCGGGCGCGCTCCAGCCTCACGGGCTTGCCGGTTGAGGTGCCCGAATTCATCACCAAGCTGCGGTCCATGATGCCGGTACAGGACGAGACAGCCTCGACAACGTCCATGTCCATGGGCGGTGGTGGACCAGCGACGGCGGCGTCAATTCAGAGCGAGGGCTCATCGTCGGCGTCGCTGTCCATGATGTCCGGCCTGGGGGCGTCAACTCGGCGCCGTCAGTGCCGTCGACGGGGCCGGCAACGGGCCCGGACTCCTCGATCCCGGGTGGTTGCTGCCGGCTTCAACGCCATGAACGGCGTGTCCGTCCCTTCGTCGTCTGACACCTAGTCCCTTCGATCGACGAGCTCTCCCTGCTGGGCGAGGACAAGTCGATGCTGCCGACGACCAACGACCAGGTGCTGGACCAGCTGCTGTCGCAGCCGTACATGGACCCGAACAACATTGACTGGGACATGTGGGGCAGCATCATGCCGACGGGCTCGGTGGTGACGCCGTTTGACACCTTCAACGGCATGCCCAATACGCAGTGGTAGCTGTGCAGTTGTGCCCTGTCCCTTCTTGTTCTCGTCCTTTCCCGGCATCAGCTTTGGCGTTTCCTTCATACCCTCATTCTTTCGGCTTTATCGCCTTTTTGGTTTCTTTTGCTTCTTGTTTTTACTCGGGTTATGCTTTCACGTTTTCGGTTTATATTGGTTGGCGTCCTCTTATGATTCTCTCCTCTCCCCACGGACCTGGTATTTCTTGATACGTTTTTTTATTGGTTTTTTTTTTTTTTTTCTTTTTTCGTTATAGAATTGGGCAAAAGGAATCGGTATCACAAACATATATGCTGCGATCATATGGCGGATCTAATACGGAAGAATATTTGATATGGTGTTTTTATGGAGGGTGCCTGATGAGTGGTGAAAGAGGGAAAGAGAAAAGGGGTTGTTAGAGTTAGGATCAGCATCGCATCATCATAGATAGAAACGCCCTCTCCCCTTTTTCTATTATATTTCCTCTTTCGCCTTTTAAGGCAGGAGGGTAATTAGAGTGTAACATTATATAAAAAACGACCTTTTACGAACACAATCATTTTCTGAGAAGCACTGGCCTGTATTTCAAACAAATGACCATAGCTCGTCATGTGTATTTGATTAATTTTCCTGTGACGTGACGGATATATTTGACGGCCATCACCTTGGACTTTGAAACTGCTGATTTTTAAGAGTTTTCTTTTCCGTCGAATTATCGATATACCACCAACCGAGTTATATCAACGGCATATTTAAACCTCCACATATTAGCTGATTGTTACTTTTTTATCGCAAATTTATTTCCTGAGCAAAAATATTATTCAATGTTTGCCACTGTACGACGTACAATGGGAATTTTTCACCGGTTTGAATATTCCACGGGGTTTATTGGCAAAGGTTGACAGTTGACGGACTTACGAGACATTACGCCGGCCGGGTTGTTTGTGACCCTGGTGCTTCCAGCAGCCAACAGGAACTGCTCCTTCAGACCAGATTAGGCCTAACAGTGCCAGCCGTCTACCAGCTATTACCATCAAACAAGAGAGAGGCTCAAGCCCGGGGAAAAAATAACCGACTCACCGGCCACTTGCCCAATTTGGAGTTCTTTGTAAGAAGTGTTTCGTTTATTCTTTTTTTTTTGTACAAATCTGAAGCAGCATCTACCATTGCTTCGGCTACTTTAATAAGAGTACCCCGTAAGTTTACACCATTGACGAGCATGCTGAGAAAATCCATACCCATGCATATGGAAACGGATTGAAAAATGAAAAAGAGGTGGAAAACACTCCACCCCCAACAACGGCCTCAAAACGGAGGATATCCGGACGAGTCAGACGGAGTACGGGACGAGAGGGCAGCCTAATACAGACAACATGCGACATACTCTCCATTTTCGCAAAGCACCCCTACATTTTGTCTTGCGCTCGGGGGGGGGGGGGGACGGCATTGGAACTCCTGGGCCTACCGAATCCCGTTGCCCGTTGCCCGTTGGACCGCTGTCTTACGGAGTATGGTGAACGAAACGAAACCTTGCAAGGCCGAGGGTTGAGATTAGGCCAGGCAGGCAAACAACTGCAGATTTGACAAAGGCTTCCTTTCCCGTGCAAATACTTTGATCAAACCCGGACTCGGCAAATTGGCCAAGAGTTTTCTGGTCGGACTCAACACCGCCCGAGCATTGGCGTTTAAGAGCCCAACGCAGGTACAAACGAGCACGTTTCTACTGGCCGCGTATCTTCCTCCCTTTTCTGGCCCCCATATTTCCCGGGCCCGAGGATTGTCTGTTTTGGGATAAACGTCGGCCGTTTCTGATTTTTATACACAGGGATTTTTTTTCAAGATGTTTCTGCACCGTGCTTCTCGCTTGTCCTAGGAGTATTATGTCCCCGAAAAAAAAGAGTAAAACGGTGCAGCCAAGACGCGGGAACAATAGCTGACGGCGGCGAGGGAGTCACAGTTGGGAGCTTCATAGGTCCTAAGGCCGTCTCAAGTTGAAGGATAGAAAACGTGCATCGAGACGGGACAAAATATAAAGAAGATGGAACAAAAAAAAAGACGGAAAGACCAGACGGGCTGTAAGGCGGCCCAACACCGACAACAGACAGTTGGGAACTCGTAGTCGGGATGGGGATGAATGCTGCAGTGGTACGGAGTATTGCTGTTTTTTTTGCTGGGCTGTTGGCACAATCTCGTGTGATAGTCGGGACCGACCAAGTCCCGACGTTGAGGCTAGAAGGCCCAAACCACTCCCAAAAGACGGCATGTCGGCCACTAAAGCAAACTCCGACCGACATTTTTGGGCTAGGCCCTGGCTCCATGGTAAAGAAAGAGAAAAACAAGCAAACGAGCTCCTTGGTCGTGTTTTGGCGCCGTCTTTTTTTGCTTTTTCTTGTCAGAAGCTTGTTCCACTGGGAAGTTCCTTTCCCAAGACAGCACGCGCGTGTTCACACCCCTACCAAAGACGAAAAAGTCTCCGGGTCGGCGAACAAAACGACAGAAAAACAGAAAAGAAAAACTTTGATACGATAGAAACGAAGGAAACTCGCAGAAGCAGATGGGAAAGAAGCGGAAGAAAAAGAAGAAACCAGGGACCCCTAGCTTTTGCAAAACAGGGAAATCCGGTTTCTGGTTCGTTGCACTTGTCCCGATCACGATAATCAGATCGAACTTTCTTACATCGGGGCAGCAGTGAACGTGACCTCATTCTTTCTCTTCTCTCTCTCTCTCTCTCTCTCTCTCTCTCTTTACTGTGCTAGCCTAGAGGCCTATCGATTGCGCGTCTATTCATAAGTGAATGTACGGAGTACTTATGATAATGCGCACTGAATGTAAGAAGTAAGAAGTAATACTGACGCGTCCCGGACATGGATCAGTAAGAATAGGCGTCGACAAAATGAGGTTAGGTCTTCTGTCGAGTCACTCCGCCCATTATCTTCTTTTCTCGCCTCCTCCCTTTCTTGACAAAAGGAGACATGTCGAGCCCCATCACAAATGCCAACGCCCAATAAAACCAGCTGCAAAGGCCCAAAGCACGTTACCAGTAAACGAGATTTCCAATCGTGAAGCGGCGTGACATTGTAACATTAGCCTTCTCCATACCAAGAGGGAGGGCCCCTGTCTGTTTTTACTGTTACTTTCCCCAAAATATCAGCAGAGGCTTCCAAGATGGACTCCACCTTGAGAGAACCTGCCGGCCGGCGTCCACTGGAACCCGGCTATTTCATCCATTTTGTCCCCTCTTTTGTCCTCGTTTCGCGCTCTTGTCCCTGCGCTAACAGACCTCCTCCTATTTTCACTCTTTCAACTCCACTGAAAGAAATACTTTTACTCTTCTTCAAATTACACCCTATTTCCTTGTCCCGGGGATTGTACCTAGAAATCGACCGACGGCGTTCTAGAGTTCAGGAGATAAGAAACAAGCATTTCTTGTCGACGTCCAGAGCTGTCCAGGCGCGGTCTTTTTTCTTGGGGGCCTTGTGGCTGTTAAAATGCTGACAAAATAAGACGACGTCAAGTGAAGGGCTGTGACAACTGGCAGAGTCTCGACAACTAGTGAACAGAACACGGCCGACGAAACTTGCCGTTTTCAAGAGTGAACATAATTGCCTGCCTATTTATGCCCAGCTTTTTACATTTACGATCGACGCCGGGATCGTGTGCAGACAACGTTATTCAGTACTGCGTACACAGAGTAAGAAAGGGGACTTCTTTACGGAGTAGGTGTACAATAAGACGACCATGCAAATACGGACTGTTCTTTCCCCCGAGCTGACTGAACATGGCCTACTCAGTGCAAAAATGACACGGCGTGATTCACACACTGCTATTCTCTGTATTCTGCCAGGCAGTCAGGCCTCTCTCAGCTCCTTCACAGTTGTGCCCCTCCTCCCTTCTATTGATCATTCCTTCTCTTTTTCCCGTTCTTTCCCTCTGTTGGGAGGGGGCGTGTGACTCGCGCCTCTCCGAAGGGAAGGAACGTGTGTGATGTGTGGTGTGTGGTGTGCGGAGTTGTGTGTGTGGGTTTGGCGACAGCGCTAGCTTCGCTCGTGGGAAGGAGCAGTGGGTGTGTGCACCTCAAATGTTCTTTCCTTTCTGTTCTTTTTTGTTTGACTGTTCGTTCTTTCTTTCGCAGGCAATCCTGGCCCGATGCCAAGCTTTTGTCGTCGTCGTACCTTCCCCCCCCCCAAATTCACTTTTTGTCAGATATGCCTGGGTTGCTCTTGCACTTCAGACAACTCCTGCAAGGCAACAGCTATTCGGCCCTCGATGATTCTTTCCTTACCTGTATCTGCCTCGTAATTCTTGTACACAATGCTCCGTAAGCTTTTGCACAAACGCAATGCAATACCATAGTAATTCGTAGCAATTCGTTGCAATGTTCGTATATCGTATTGACTCCGATCTACCTGCTCCAAAAGGTCATCCCCATGTTCTCAATTCCCCTCCATGTTGCACGGATTTTGGAGCTCTTGACTCCGGGTGTCAACTCGGGGGTAATATGCACCGGGTTTTAAGGCATTTATGGCCTTTTTGGCGGTCTTTCGGTGGTCCTTTTTACTGCTTTTGCTCTTTTTTTCTTCGTTCTTTCTTTTTGCTCCTCTAGCGGCCTTTGGGTCTACACCAGAAGAGGAAAGAAAGACGAAGTTTACGGGCCTTAACAGTAGACCAAGCGGGCAAGCGAGCGGGCAGGAGCGGCCGCGCGCGTTCATTTTTTTCTTTCTTTTCTCTCTGCTATTACTACTCCACGACGCAACCCTTATTTTGGGAAAGAGGTAAAAAAATATAAAGAATCGTTCGGACACCTCTTTCTTGATTTGGTCACACCCTTTTTGCTTTTTTTTGCCTCTCTCTATTCTTTTCTAATTGTCACCATCTCTCTTCTTTCTATCCCTTTCCTTTCCCCTCTTTCTACAGCTAGCAGTAGCTTTGTGTCTGTTGTTCCCATCACCAACATACTCGCTCAAAACAAACAATACTACGCACCAAGTGTACCAGCAGACCGGATTCTCTTTCTCTTTTACTTCTTCGATTATCAACCACAATTGTCGTTCTTTTTTCTACCGGTCGCACAACGCCTCTCCGAACGTCTCACGACATATAAACAAACAAACGAATCATACACCTATCTAACTATAACGTTGCCCGCCATGCCTTTACCGTTCCGCAAGGCCAAGCCGGCCGAGACTGCGGTCGCAGAGCCGACCCCGGAAGTCACAGCAGCAGACGCAGCAGGCCACTACGCAACCGACGAGAAAGCCAACAACGACCCCGACAGCATTGACGAAAAGCACGGCCGCAACGACGACGACGAGAACGAAGAGACCGGCGCCAACCTGGCCCAAGTCAACACGACGGCCACCGAGGACATCGAATACCCTCCGGTCTCAAGCTGGGTCTGCTGTTGGCCTCCGTCTTCATCAGCATGTTCCTCGTCGCTCTCGACCGTCTGATTATCGCCACGGCCATCCCCCAGATCACCGACGACTTCCACTCCGTCGAGGACATTGGCTGGTACGGCAGTGCCTACCTGCTGGCCACCTGTGCCTTCCAGCTCATGTTTGGCAAGGGCTACATGTTCTACAGCATCAAGACTGTCTTCTTGACGGCTGTCGGTCTCTTTGAGATTGGCTCGGCCGTCTGCGGTGCTGCTCCCTCGTCTGTCGCGTTTATTATCGGTCGTGCCATCGCTGGTATCGGTGCTGCGGTATCTTTTCGGGTGTGATTATCATCATCGTCTACGCCGTTCCCTTGCACAAGCGCCCGCTCTACCAGGGCATGTTTGGTGCCGTCTTCGGTCTCGCATCGGTCATCGGTCCCCTGCTGGGCGGCGCTTTCACCACCAAGGTCACCTGGCGCTGGTGCTTCTACATTAACCTCCCGCTCGGCGGCGTCGCTATGGTCTTTATCTTTTTCCTGCTCAAGATCCCCGACCGTGACACCACCAAGATCCCCACCAAAGAGAAGCTCAAGCAACTCGACGGTCTCGGTACCTTCTTCTTCATCCCCGGCTGCGTCTGCCTTTTGCTCGCCCTCGAGTGGGGTGGAGCCACCTACGCCTGGAGCAACGGCCGCATTATTGCTCTGTTGACCCTCGCCGCTGTTCTCCTTCTTGGTTTTGTGCTGGTCCAGGTCTTTATGCCCAACACCGCCACTGTCCCGCCTCGCATTTTCGTCCAGCGCAGTATCATGGCCGGTGTCTACTCGACCCTCTGTGTTGGTGCCCAGATGATGATCTTCATCTACTACCTGCCCATCTGGTTCCAGGCCATTCAGGGTGTTTCTGCTGTCCAGTCTGGTATCCGCACTCTTCCCCTCGTGTTGGGCATGGTCGTCGCCTCTATTGGGTCGGGTGTCGCCATCTCCCGCGTCGGCTACTACACCCCCTTTATGATTACGGGCGTCGTCTTCATGTCCATTGGTGCCGGTCTCTTGACCACGCTTCAGGTCGATACCGGCTCGTCCAAGTGGATTGGTTACCAGTTCATCTTTGGCTGGGGCATGGGTCTCACTTTCCAGACCCCCAACCTGGCTGCCCAGACCGTCCTGCCCCGCCGCGACGTTCCCATCGGCACCTCCCTCATGTTCTTCAGCCAGCTTCTTGGTGGTGCCATCTTCATCAGTGTCGGCCAGAACATTCTGGATGCCCAGCTCATCAAGCGTCTCTCTGGCATCCCCGGTCTTGATGCCGCTTCGATTCTCAACAGCGGTGCCACTTCTCTCACGGACCTGCCCGACAGCATCAAGCCTGCTGTCCTCTCGGCCTACAACGAGTCTCTCCGCAAGGTTTTCCAGGTCGGCCTCATCATGGTCTGCCTGACCATCTTTGGTGCCCTGTCCATTGAGTGGCGTAGTGTCAAGAAGAACATGCCGCCCAAGGGTGCTGCTGCCGAGGGCCAGGCCGAGGAGGGTGCTGCCACCGCTACGAAGGAGGGTGCTGCCGCTCCTGTTGCTGCCGAAGGCGACGCTACTGCTGCTGCTGCCGCTGCCAACACTTCTTCCTCGGACACCGAGTCCGTTGAGGAAGCCACTGTCCACTCGGCACCGCTTGCCACAGATAGCGACGAGAAGGCGGCGCCGACAGCTCCTGCCGCCGTTGAGCCCACTGTCAACAAGGAGGAGAAGCTGTAAAGAATTTGACTTTCGTTACGACTGAACGGCCTTACTCTCTTTCCTTCACACTCACTATTTTTTCTTACATCTACTCCCACTACTCACATCTACTCTTCCTATCGAGATACCCCACTCTTGTACAAAGATCTAATTTTTCTGGCTTTTTTTTTCTGTTCTGGTTTTCTTGTCATAAAGGCATACGCTATATTTGGTGGAAATACTTTAATATCTGGTCCTGATAGAGGGCATACTTGGATTTCCTTTTTTTATTCTTCTTCTTTTTTATTTTATTTTATTTTTTAGCATTTAATCCGGCGTTTCGAGATAGGTTTTGATTTTATAAATAATATAAAAAAAAGGAAAATCATTCAAATCATAATTCTAGTACTCAAATGAGACTGTCACATAAATCAACAAACACATAAAGCAAAGTCACGGATCGAGACATTTTTGGATATTGATACCCAGCGGTCATACTTGTGTGACCCGGACTCCTTTTCATTTGTTGAATCTTGAAGAAGAAAAAAGTAAAAAGTAAAGACTTCCCCTAGTTTGCCCATCACTCCGTAACAAAGAAGACAAGATGGAAGGAATCGGATCATAACGATTACAAGTAGAGTTGAGCGCAACAAAAAACAGACAAAAACAAAAACAAAACCAAAAAAAAAAAAAAAATGAAAGAATCCCATTTGCCGATTTCTAAACCGAGTGAAGTAATGCCTTTTTCGTTTGTAATAGAACAGGGTAGCAGGAAAGAGACACACAAAAAAAAGAATCAAGTAGCAACCGAAATGACCTAAAAGAACCTAACGACCTGACGACCCCAACGACCGTTGCAAATGTTGTGTGTTGAAATAACAAAGACGGACCAGAACAAAAAAGATGAGATAATGATATGAGCCGAAAAAGAAAAAGGATAAAAAAAAAGTCGTTCGTCGAGTGAGAGGGAGAGAGGAAAGGTAAATAGTACACGGAAGTTGTGAATAAAGAAGGGAGAAAGAATATTATGTCCTATTATTTGTTGTTTCGGGAGGATTGGGTATAATGTAAGTGGTAAGAGATAAGAGGGAAAAAAGACAAGACTGTGTGATGATGCTGGTGCAATTAGTTGAGGAAACCCTTGCAGGCCGTCGTGCCACAGAGACAGGGCACACGGTCCTCTGGGTTGTCCTCGGGCTCGAACTTGTAGTCGTACGTCAACTCTTCGTCTAGACACAGTTAGTAAATAATCATGTTAAAAATCAGCGCGGGAGAACTTGACTCACTCTGTGCAATGTCGCGCAGGGCATAGATGACAATGCGCTTGCTGCCCTCCACCTTGATAATCTTGGCCGTGCAGTTGGGCATGCAGCTGTGGTTGATGAACCGCGCAATGCCGCCCTTCTTCGTCGCGTCAATAACCGTCGCGTCGTCAATCCGGAACAGGTAGCTGCTGCCAATGCCCGCCCGAATGTACGCCCGCTCCCGGATCGTTGCCACCGACTGCCGCACCTCCTGGCCCACGTACTCAATGATCATGTCGTCCTTGGGAATGCTCTCCATCGCATACAGACCCCAGTTGTGGATCGCCGACCGCGCAAATTTCACCGTCTTCTTGCGCTTCTTAAGCTGGTTGAACCGCAGCACATCCGAGTCCTGGCCCAGCGTCCGCTTCTGGTCGTTGAGGTCGGCAATGTAGCGCCGCTGGTTGACACGGTTCGCACGCGAGCTGCCCCGTGACGCTGACGTCTCCGTGGCCACCTTGGCTGCCGTCATGGCTGCCGCTTTGCCGGCCTTGCCTGCGCGGGCCTCGCGCTCCTCGCGCGCTTTCTTGACTTTTAGGTGGTGTGGCAGGTACTTTGACTTCTCCGAGTTCTTGATCTTCTTGACACCTTCGGTACGCGCGCTGCCGGTCGAGTTGGGCACGTAGTAGCCTTCGATGCGGGGCCGGCCAAGAGATTCCTTGATGGCAGCCGCCGCGGCTGCAGCTGCTGCAGCAGAGGCCGCAGCAGACGTGCTGTTGCCCTTCTCGGCCATGGCCGCATCAATGATGCTCTGCTCGTCGGCGTTGAGCTGCGTGACACGCTCGTGCTTCCATAGGAACATCTCAAAGTCGCTGATGGCCGTGGCCGTGGCCGTGGTCTTGGCCTTGCTGCTGTCGGTTGTCTTGGCGGACGATGACAAACTACTGAGAAGGTTGCCATACTTGCGTGAGAGCCGTTCGGTGTCGGGCAGATCGGCCTTGTGCAGGTTAAGCGTGCGCAGGATATCGAGGGAGGGGCGGAAGTCCGAAGGTGTAGTGAGAGACCGAGTAAGCGTCTCGCCATAGATAGCCGGGTCCAGGGCACGTCTCGTATCGACAAAGTTGGCAATCTCCTGGGGTGTTCTGCCCACTTTGGGAGGCGGAGCGACGACGGGGGGCGGAGCAGGTGCTTTGGCGGCCTTGGCCTTGGGTTTGGCCACCGGAGCAGTCACGGGCACCTCCTTCTTGACGACGGGCACAGGCTCTGGTGTCTGAGAGACCTTCTTGACAGGCTTGACCTCGCGGATGCTAGGCGGTGCCACCTTCTGGTCCTCCTCGTCGACCTGCTCACGCTGGGCCTTGCGCTCCTCAAAGATCTGCTTCTTGGTCTTCTTAGTAGACTTCTTGCTGACCAGCTTCTTCTTCTTGTCGGCCTCGTCGGATACAGTGGGCACGGGCGTCGAGGATTTCTTGGTCCGCTGGGAAGTTTCATCGTCGATAATCATGTCATCGGTCTTGGTAGGAGCGACAACGTCGCCCTGGAGCTTGGTCTCGACAGCACCGATAGAGATGCCGAACAGTTCCTCGTCGTTGCGCTTCTGCCGCTTGAGGGCCGCCTCCATCTGCAGGTCGAGCTTGCGCTTCTTGGCCGGGGCCCTGGTCGTTGTCGTTGTCGCAGCTGTATTCACTGTCGTTGCGGGCGTGGCCGCCGATTCTGACTCAGCAGGTGTGGCGGAGAAGCTAGCTTCCGTCATTGAGTCCTCGTCGCGACCGGTCCATGGAGCGAGCGTCTTCTTGAGCGCACGTCCCTCAGCATCGGTATCGTCGTCGTCCTCATCGTCCTGCACATCGCGCTCGACCTCGGAGGCGCGTGACTCGGGCTCTTCGGTATCACGACCGCCAACCGAGAATCGGTTGTCAGTCTCGTCCTCCGACTCGTCATCACTATCGTCCTTGAGACGGTAGTGCAGCGAGCGGAACGCACTGCGCGAAGATGAGTCCTGGGTACGCTGCCGAGCAAACGGATCGAATCGCCCCTCCTTACGGACTGCAGCCAGCTTCTTGGCGCCCTTGGCCTTGCGGATGCGCGGCAGGGCAGCCACGTCGAGACGGCCGGTGCGCCGTTCGATCGGATCGGCGCGCGAGTTGGGTGTGCTGATGGGCGATGGCTTCTTGCGGCGCTCGCCGGCGTCGTTTTCGTCAGAGATGATCGCAGAGACCCTCGCACCGCCAATGTTGTGGCGGCGCCGTTTGGCGTCGTGGTTGGCTGGGTCGAGATAGTTGAACAGCAGCGGTGCTGCAACGTCGGCACGGATGTGGCGGATAAGATGTTCGACCAGCTCGAGGCGGACAGTCTCGACAGCGGCCGTCACTGGGTCAAAGTTCTTGGCGCGCTGTTTCTTCTCCTCCTCGAGATCGGCCTCTTCGTCCTTGCGCGCCTGTGCCTTTTCATCGCGTAACAGTTCCTCCTCCGTCTTCTCGGCGGCAGCTGGACTACGGCTGCGCCGGTGTTTCGAGCCGGAGGTGGAGCTGGGTGCCCCCGGGTGCGAGGCTCCAGTGGTAGAGCCAGCCTTGTCCTCTTGGCTGCCGCCAGCGTAGCCGCGAGCATACAGCTTCATGACGAGCTCGTAGGTGAAGAAGGCTGTATGGTTGGCTGTCTGAAAGCAGCGTTCAGCGTCGGCTCTGCCCGCACCGGTGTCGTGAAAGACGACAAAGTAACCAGAAAGATCGGCACGGATCTCCTTAAAGTGCTGCATCTTAAGCCTGCGGCGCATGTGCGCAATCGTCTGGAAGACTACCGGAACGTGGTCACAGCTGATGAAGATGAATGGCGTATGTTGCAGACGTGGTGCAATCGGCTGCTTCTCGATGCATTGGCCGGGAGGGCCGTCGGGTATCGTCGCTGCCGATGCCGGTGCAATAACTGCAGGGCCTCTAGGCACCTGAACACCCGGAATTGCGCCGACCATACTGGCCTTCGGGCCGCCAACGCCACTAGCAACTGCAGCAGTACCGACGCCGACGCCAGCGCCAGCGCCGGTGGCAGCGGCAAGTGCTCCTGGTGCCTGCTGCATCCTAAGCGCAGCTGGACCACGGGGCGCAGTTGGTGGTGGTCGCAGGTTGGCCGGTCCACTCAGAGCACGGGGCGCGACCGGTATTCGTGCCGCTTTGGCCTTCATTTCCCGCTCCTTATCCTTCCGCAGGGTGGTCTCCATAAGACGACTGCTCTTGCGTCCATCGGGATCGTACTCGACACGGACAGGGATACCCTCCACTCGTGAACCATTCAGCTGGCGCACAGCCCGTCGTGCAGCGTCAATGGCCGACACAGGCACAGGCCGTGACCGGTTGGGCTTTGTGTCACGGTAACGGAACGTACCGAAACCAAGGTAGCTACCAGTTTCCGGGTGCATCTTGTTGCTACTCTCGGCGATATCGCCAAACGAGGCGAACATGGCAATGATCTTGGAAAAGGGCACAAGCGGGTTGAAGCCGGACACGACTACTTGTGTGGGCGGGCCGGGGCCGAGCGACGTCCGGGGATCGTAGACATAGGGCTTCAGATCGTACGGGGTATGGCGCAAACGGGCGCGGGCGAGGTGGAAATCGACGTTAATGTAGTTGAGTCGACCGCCTTTGGCAAGGCGGGGGTCCGCGGGCGGAGTGTCATCTTCCTATACGAATGAAAAACATGTATTAGCACATCACTCTTTTGATCTTTCTTTTTTTGCGCTTTTTTCAACTTTGAAGATGACACTCCCAACCCGCGGACCCTTTCCACACTCTTTTACTTTTTACAGAAAAAGATTTCCTCCTCTTGCGGTCCACTCTCCTTGTATATCTCATATGTATGTGTGTATATGTGTATATGTACCCTGGAGAGGGGTGGCTTTTGGCTTCTCAGGTCTGGATGAGACCGTCAAAAAGGGTCGGTTGTGGCTGGGAGTGTCGTCTTCGAGCAGCGTATGACAGGAAGGATAAGGTAGAGATATTTGTTCGCTTTGGCATACTAACGAGTACTGTGCGTACTGCGTAAAGCATTCTGCCTCTTTTTTTTTCTTTGTGTTCTGCGTTCACTTCACACAATATATTGCATATATCGCCATACATTGCGTGATGTGAGTAAAATAAAAACTTACTGAACCAAATTCTTTGAGAACATGCTTCCCTCGTCGTTTGAGGTCGAGGCTCGAGACTGCGTTCTTGTCGTCGGGCAGTTGTGGATCATAGACACAGGCGATGCCCTGCACACGTCGGTGTGGGTCTCGAGCGGGAACGCGGTCGGCGAGGATGGCTTGCAGGTCGTTGGAGGAAGCGAGAGTGAGGCCGTTGGCCATCACGCGGTCGGAAGAGGATGAGTAGGAGGGGTGAGATTGTAGTTGTGATGGCGGAGGGGGTGGTGGTGGTGGAGGTGGCTGTTGCTGCTGCTGTTGCTGGCTGCTGGAATATGATGGAGAATGGTCGGCAGTGAGTGGCGTTAGATAACTGGCACCGTTGCTGCTGCTTGTGGATGGCGGATTTGATGCGGACACGCCTGCGCGCGCCGCGGCGGATGATAATGAGGGCATCGACGATGATATTGATGACGATGTTGCCACGGCGGTGGAGAGTCCCTCACCTGGCAGCGATTCCTCGTCGTCTGCTGATGATGGTTTGGCGGATGGCGCGATGTGGCTGTCGCGTGGGCCGGGCGACCCGGTGGTGCCGCGCTGTTTGCTGGACGCCCGCTCGCGCTCGAAAGCGGTTGCGCGGTCCCGCGCCGCTCTGGGCGCGGCTGGGAAGAACTGCGCAAAGCCAGCACCGGATGCGGGAGGCATCGCGGCTAGGCGCTGCGGACGAGGGATGAGGGATTAAGGGGGAGGGAGAGAGGGGAGAGGGCAGGATGTGCGATTTAGCGATCTCCCCGCGGTCTTCTCATCATATCTCGTCGCGATGAATGAAGAGGTTAAAATGAGGCATGAGTTGGATGAAACGATGGCACGCGACGGTGCGACGGGCGCAATGATGATGGTTGCGTCGATTCGTTGTGAGAAGAGAGGTAGCGTGTGGCGACAGAGAACTGGAGGCTCAAAAAGCCAGAGTGCGGGCGCGTGCGCGTGAGCGAGGTAGAGGAGGGAGAGAGCGTGGGCTGGGATGAGGTGAGAATCGATAGATTCGAGGCGAAGCGCGCGAAGAAACGTCGATGGATGAGGAAGAAGAGTCAGAGGCGCGATGGGGGGAGCAGAGAGGAAAAGGTAAAAGGAAGATGAGGGGATGAGAACGATTGAAAGAGACAAGAAAGAAAGTGAGTAAGGGCGTGAGAGTTGGCGGCGGCCGAGCCAGGGAAAATCGCGTCGCTGGTCTCTTTTTTGGCCGTGTCTAATTGAGGTTTTCGCCCTCCTTGCTTTTTGGGCTGTCTTTTTTTCTACCCTTTTTACCCTTTGTCGCAGTTTTTTGGGGTTTGGCCGTTGGTTCGAGCTGCGTTGGTGGTCCCTTTTTCGCTGGCGTGAGCTGGCTCGGAGCCTGGTTCGCTGGCGGAGACGCGCTTGTGGTAAAAGGGGGTACAATCAGGCGGGAGTGTCGCGACGTCTGTCGAACGGCGGGAAAAGGGAAAAGGAGAATGAAGAGGAGTGAAATTGTCGTGAAGGAAACAGGCTGAGATGACGGAAGGGAAATGGGGGAAAAGGTGAAAAACAGACGACGGTCGTCGTTGCGGAAGGCGCGTGCCTCGTTGTTACCTTCTGAGCCTTCTTTTCTCTATTTCTGTGCTTTGGAGGCAGGAGGAGGCGGGAGAATTGACCTTTGTGGCAGGGGCGTCACTATGTGGAGGAAAGAGCGAACAATGGGATGGCTCAAAGTATCGGTGACGCATAAAAACCTATTGAAGGGTACTTTGTGGCACGGGACACGCGACAGGGGTAGAGTCAAAAAGAGATTTGCTGGGAAGGCGCGAAGTATTACAGGCAGGCGCTGTGAATCGCTGCTGGCGCGCAAAAAGCGGTCAGGCCTCTACAGTGCGCCGCGTGCTACTTTAATTGATATTTTGACAGCAGATACAGTGCTAAACACTGTTTACACGGTACAGTTTTACAGTAATACTGCATTGATGTAGTGACGGCATTTCTTCAGGGTGCCAAACAGCTTACTTCATAAAGACAAAAGCGCTGCTTGTATTTCTAATTACAATATGATAAATGAAGGTAAATGAGGACCCCGTTTTCTCAATGGTTCCTCTATAACGGCACCAATCAAACAGGCTGCCCTAACTACAAGCGTCTCAAATTGTAGCAGCCTAAGAAAATAGATAAAAACCAAAGCAAAGGTTGGCAAACAAGACGGAGGAAGCCAAAAGAAAGCCAAAAGAACATTGATCCCAGGGTACGTGCGTGTATGTTTGCGTCTTGAAAGGAATGGAGGTATAGTGTAACCGAACGCCTGGCCATGAAATCGAACGAGTGAAAGGAAGAACGTGAAAGGAAAAGTGTAGAAGCGAACGGCTGGATCAGAACTTGATGTCCATCTGGAAGTCGTCGTCCAGATCTTCATTCACAAACGTTCCAGCACCACCCAGGTTATCGTTCTCGTCGTCCTGCACATCGAAGATGGACAGGAAGGCCGGCGATCTTGGTGCAACAGATGGGCCCTCCGAGTTGTCGTTGAGTAGGTCGCTGAGGCTGGTCTGCTTCTGGAGGGTGCGAGGAGCCGGGGTCGCAGCAAGAGAGCAGCTTCGGGCTCGGTCGCAACAGGAGCTACACGGCGGACCGTCGAAGGTTGCGCTGTGGAGCGAATAGTCGACGACGCAGGTGCACGGGGTGCAGGAGCACCGTTGCCGCGGACCATGGACAGAGCAGTCCGGCCTTTGTTGTAGCCAAGCGTAGTACGCGAGGCAGTCTCAGCAACAGGGTGGTGGACGTTGGTGCTCTTTGGCCGCAGAGGGAGGGCGGATGTGGCTGTCCGTGGCTTGCGCAGAGGCAGGCCAGACAGGAGAGAAGACGAGATTGACGAAGCAGCCGACGCGTTGGTGTTGGTCTGCGCGACCTTCTTCTGCAGAGCATTGGCTGTTCCGAGAGGCTTGTTCGTCTTGGAAGACAGTGCCAGGGCGGAGGCAGCCTTGCGAGAGGCAATCGTAGCTGGCGGTGGTGCAGGAGCAGGCGTCTTTGCCTGCTGTTGCTGCTTGCGCTTGTTGGCAAAGAGATCCTTGCTCGCTGGCACATCACCGATGGACCAGTCGAATGCGTCAATGTCCTCCTGCACGAGAATATCCAGCTTCTCAAACGCCCGGCGCTGCTGCTCGGCAAACGCTTTCTCGCGCAGTGGCACACCATCCGTCTCGTCGACGGGTTGTAGTAGTGGTCGTAGACGCCGCGCAGGCGGTTTTGAGGCTGGAAGGCGGCGAACGTAAGCACGCCTCAGGGAACACGTCCGACTCGTAAGGCCGAGGAGCCACAGGCGGCGGTGCGTACTCAATATCCTCCTCATGGCTTTCCTTGTTGTTGCTGCTGCTACTGGACTGGGCACCTCCATCGCTCAACACCGACAACTTAGACGAGTTGACGCGTGGTGTCGCTGCCTTTTGCCGGCGCGGGCCGACCGTCTTCTGTTGCTGCTGTGACTGCTCAATCTCCCGGACAATATCCTTGACACCGCCGACCCGGCTCTTCTGCTGCTGCATGTGGTTCTGCTGCGTCATTTGTGCTTTGGCGTTTGTCGTCTTGTTGCCCAGGGGCGCTCGAGCTGTCCGCGGTTCTGTTCTCGTCAGTCTTTAGTCCATCTTCCGTATCCCTCCTCTATGAGGGCAACACACCTAACGGCGTCACCAGGCTGGCTTTGCCCTTGCCGACTGTCCGAATGTTCTCGTTTCCGCCATTTTGCCGTCCACGAAGGACACTCTTGCCGTCGTTCAGGGGCACCTTCATAGGCGTGTTGAAGCTCTTGCCGCCCGGCGTCTTTGGACCCAGCGCATGGTTCTTTCCAGCGGCGCCACCGACGCTGTGGCCGAACAGGCGGTTCTCCTGATCGCGTGCGGCGAGCATTGTTGTTGAACGACTCCCGTGTCTGTGTGACCGATTCGTGCTTATTTCTGTCGATTTCAATCGATTTGTTGATGCTTTGGATTCGGATGTCGCAAATTGGTCGTGGAATCGCTGCCGCTCGATAAATTGAGAAAATTTCGATCGTTTTGGCTGGCTTTCGATGGTATTAATAGGATGGCGAGATGATTACTTTGTCGTCGTCAACGTGTGCTCATTTCTCGCCGTGCTTTTGTTGTTGTGTCTCGAAGTGGACGAGCTTCTCACGAATGCTGAATGTTTATTTCGGGTTAGTCTATGGACCTGGACGTTGGTGGGGCAACCGGGAAGCCAGTTTTGTGTGGTGCCTACTGCTTCCTTGCGAAAGTACGACGTAATACTCAGTAGCTCGGCAGCGACGGCCGTAGCGACCCCTGTCCTGTCCCAGTCCCCTAGAATTCTGCCGCCTAGCCCGCCCCCTCAGGGCGCCCGTTGCTTCCTTCCAGTTCCAACCCTCCACCAAGCTCTCCCCAACGACGTGTATCTGACCTGAAACCTGGCCAATTCAGGCTCCTGCCAATGCAAAGCACAGAAGGTGTCTGGGCCTGTGCCGCGAACGTGCATGCAACCACTTGCTCTTTCCCTCCCACGATCAAAACGACAACCCCACCTTCCCATTCGTTGCGCTCTGTCATTCTGTCCCTCCTTTCTGTCTCGCCGGTCGTTGTTTCCTAGGACAACCTTCCGTCATATGGAAGGAGAGAAGAACGAGGCAAGAGATACGAAGCGCTTTCCGTAGGCAACGCGTAGAACTGTTTATCACTTGCCTTCTTGCTTATTGCCCCTCCTTCCTGCTGATCAGACAACACGCATCGACCTCCATCCCTCCTTCTATTCTAGAATACTCCTTGCTTGTTGCCTTCGCTCTTCGCTGCTCCCCTCCATCTCGCTTCTCCGCAACAGGGCAACAGCAGAAAAAAGACCAAGGCCCTGCTTCCCGCCCAAAACTGGCGGCCCTGCACTAACAACTCCGTAGTCATACACTATTTGCGGTCAGCCAGGCCCAGAAAAGGAGGGGCCGTTTTTGATTCGCACCTGCCCAAACCACCGCCCCCATTTCCCATTTCCCCTTTTAATCCCTTGAAATAGATTCGTTTACCTTTTCTATTTCTTTTCCCCTTCCCTCCTTTCCCCTTTCTTTCCTTTTGCTCTTCTTGTGTTGACCTGTCTCAACTTTGATATCCACAATCTACAACTCTTCTACAACATCTCGAGCCTTATCCTCCAAACGCGCAACGAAAACCAACCTTCCCTCCCACCCCGCCACCACCCCTCCACAAAACATCACCATGGATCGCATTAAGGAGGTCAGTCCAGTTTGCCCCGCTTCCAAGCTTTACCGTTGAACGACTGTCATCTGTTGTCTGGTCCCGGTTGTTCGGGCTCGTGTCTGAATGTTTGGTCTTGTCTTGTTGGGCGCGTGTGTTGCCTTGTTCACTGCTGGAATGCGTGCTGTGTTTGGGAGGGCTAGCTCGTCACCCGGGAGAGATCCGAGGAGCCCAAGGAGCACAGCGACCCAACGAAGATCACGGGCGAGACCGACCGGCCGACGGACCGTAGACCGCATGCCAGACTGCAGGTCGAACACAAATACACACGCATATGTGACGAACAGCACGCTAAACATAGATGCTTTCCCCTACTACAGAAGATGAACCAGCTCCGCCTGGAGTCGGAGTCTGCCGCCGCCGAGGCTGCCGAGCTCAAGGCCAAGGTCAAGGAGCTCGAGCAGGAGAACCTGACCAAGGAGCAGGAGGTCACATCGCTGTCGCACAAGAACAGCTTGCTGGAGGAGGAGGTCGCCAAGCTCGAGGCGACCATTGCCGACTTCAAGAAGGCGGCCGACGAGGGTCTGCAGCACGGCACGCAGAACGAGACGCTGACGCGCCGGCTGCAGCTGCTCGAGGAGGAGGCTGAGCAGGCCGACAAGACGCTCCGCGAGACCAACGAGAAGTATGTTACTGCCCGCCGGAGATTCCGGAACCCGGCATCTCCATCAACCAATACCCCTACTGCCTTTCTTCAGCATGTCGACAAATTTCCATTATCAACAAAAGGTGATTCTCTTTTATTTGCTATTTACTAACTACTTTCTTCTCTTCCTCCCCCCACGATAGACTTCGGCAGACTGACGTCAAGGCCGGCCACTTCGAGCGGAAAGTGCAAGCACTGGAGAGCGACCGCGACCAGTGGGAGCAGAAGTACGAGGACATGGCCAAGAAGTACCAGACGGTGCAGAAGGAGCTGGAGGACTTCCAGGCCGAGATTGGTGCGATCTAAGGCGAGAAAGCACGACGAGAATGACGACAACATCGAGGAGGAGGAAAACATTGTCCATAGCAGAAGCGTTGACGGACGGCACGAGGAGCCAGAACGAAGACGTCAGAGAGACGGGAAAGAAACGAAAGAAGGGCGGCACATATCTTGGGTTTCCGGGGCCGTGTTTTTGTACGCTCAGCCAGCTTTGTTGCTGCACGATCACTTTTTTATACATCCACCAAATACCGCATTCCATTTTTGTTTCTTGTTGGCCGCTGCACTCGCTGTTATAGAATGTTATACCGTAAAAATGTAAAGAAAATGCCATTTTGTCGTTGCGGTTCGTATCGATTGTCTATATTGCAGTCCGTTTTTAACCAATGCGCCCAGTGTCTCTTCTGTCCAGCCTGTCATCCACTTAGAATGACCCGTACTTCTTCCCCTTCTTGTTCTTGGCTCGGGACAGCGCCCGTTCCGTCTTGCTCTCGTACCGGAACTGTTTCTTCTTGGTCTTCTTTGGCCACTCCTTCTTCTTTTTCTGGTCCTTGTCGTCTTCTGTCGCGGCCTCGCCCTTCTTGTACTTTTTCTTCTTTTGTGTCGTGCCGTCGCCTTCGCCGCCCTCGTCGTCGCTGTCCGCTTCGCTCTCTTCGCTGTCACTCGTGTGTCGTCCTGACAATGCGTGCATGCCCTCCGGTCAATATCAACCGCCTCGACCGTCACGGTTGTGTATTTTTCCTCGTCAATGTACTCCTCCTCGTGGTCGACAAACTCCGGCACAGCCGGTTTTTTGGACTCGGCATTCTCGTCTTCGTCCTCGATGCCCGCCCATTCGTCCTCGTCTTCCTCCTCATCCGTCACCTCCTCGCCGCCCGCCAGCCGTGCTTGCCGCAGGGCCTCGTTGACTTGCCGCACGTGCTCCTCGACATCCTTTTGCCGTTGTTCTTTCAGCTGGGGAGAAGTTAGTTACGTGTCTTCCACTCTCGTCCCTCGGGGGATCCCTCTGGGGGTCGTGGGGGACTCACCTCCTTGCGAAAGGCAATCTTCTCTTGGCGGGCTTTCTCTGTGGCAATCTCTTGTGCCTGCTTCTGGCGCTGCACCTTGCGCTTGTGGAAGCCCGTAAGGTAGTCGGAGCGGGCGCTGTCGTCAAAGTTGATTTCTTCAATGGCAAAGTCGGCCTTTCTCTTCTTGCGCGGCGGGACCGCGAGCGGGTTCTTCTTTTCACGGGGTCGTGTGATGAACATTGTGTCGGCTGTCGTCTTCTCGTGTGGTTTGAGACAAGAAAAGTCGGGTGTGGGTGGGAGAAGTTGGTAGAATCGACGTCGTCAAATGTTGTAGTGTCGTTAAAGTTGCACAGCGATTTTGCAGAAAAAACTGTTATCGGGCAGTACAAACCATGGCGATAAAGGTACTTTGGCCTGCGCCCAGATTGTTCGTCTCCTGATGTACTGTACTCGCCGATAAGGATGCCATTACGCTCCCTGTGCATAAAGATTGGTAGCGGATTGGCCGCTGGAACCAGCGGCCTGGACGCGCTAAAACTACGTTATTGCTTCGCCCCTGCCAGCAAGCTCCCTTTACGGTCTGCTATCGCATAACGGGGAAAGCATCACACCTGCCACAAGCTAGGCTCCCAGCCAATTTTCCCTCATCTAAACGACGTACCTCTCCCAGTTTCAACCCCCCTCGACGCAACCACCATCCACGGGGACTCGCCGCATCGCGATTGCATCTCGACCGTACCTCTGACTCTTATCTCCTTCCGAATCCATTAATACACATCTAGCGAGGACCCAGCCATGCGTGCTTCCATCCTCGCCGGCCTCCTGGCCGCAGGCACTGCCCACGCCTTTTCCGACTCCTCTCCCTTCCTCCTCTTCTCGACGGCCGAGTGAGTCCCCGTCTACGATGCATCTGATGATTGCAGCCCACTCCCCTTCATGACCATCGCTAACAGTGCAGCCTCCCCGTCGAACCATCCACCAGCCAGCTCCAGACCAGCGCGCGCGTCCTCGCCTCAGCCAAGTCGCTGCTCGCCGACTGTCCCACGACCAAGTACCTGCTCGTCTCCCAGCCCAACGCCCATGCCAGCGATCTCTACTCGCCACCCGCCTGCGAGGCCCACCGCCTGCGCCGCGCTCTGTCTTCCTCTGCAGTCAAGGGCCGCTTCACTGTGTCCGAGGTCGTTGCTCCGGCCGACAAGTCCAACAACCTGACGCTCGACGCGTTCAGCGCGCACATCAAGGCGTCGTGCGGTGCCGCTGCTGATGTTGCGGTGAGCGAGCTGTCCTTGCCGGCTCTGCCCCTGGCCCCGACGTGCCAGGAGCGTGCCGAGGCGATGGGTGACAACGACTATGTGCTGGGCAATGCTCTCGATGATGCCCTGGCGCTGGGTGATGTGACGGTCGTGTACTTCTCGAACGGCAACGCCGCCGCCCACGGCAGCGGCTACGAGGCCACGTTCGAGGACCCGGCGCAGGTGCCGATCAAGAAGCGTCTGGCCGAGCACCATCAGCACAGCAATGTGCGTCGCCAAGCTGCGCCCGCGGCCTCGGACAATCCCCAGCACGACACCCGCGACACCCGCGGTCTCTTTGAGAAATACCAGTTTTTTACGCCCGGCATCTTTATGAGCCTGATTGTCTTCTTTATCCTGCTGACGATCCTGTACGTGGGTCTGTCGGCGGTGGCCAGTCTCAAGGTGCCGTACGGTGCTTTTGACAAGGATATGGGTCCGTCTGCGCAGAAGAAGCAGCAGTAGGCTGTTTTGTACTGCATTGGGTTATCAGACGTAGAGGAGACGGAAGAGCTGTTAGACGGGACGTTGTCCGCGTGTATCATCATCCATTTTTCTCTTCTTTCTATAAATGTGGCCAGGTGGGAGTTTTTATTGGGTTTTCATATTTTCTTTTCCTTTTGTCTTTTTGCTTGTCGTCAGTCACCCTTAGGGTGTAGCCCCGTCATGTCACTCTGAAGAGTATTTTACTCCAGATGTAATCATTGCATATAGTTTTTCCATCTTATCACATTTCATCCAGTACTGCACTCAACCTTTATGTGTCGTGAAAAAAAAAGTATCGTTTGATATATGCCACACTTTGGCCTGCTCGCCATGAATATCGTCTAGACAAGAAACGAACGTGAAATAAAGAAAAGCAAACAGAATCTAACCCATTTTAAGTCCCCAAACGCCGTATGCAAGAAGAAGAAAAGACTGTCATCACAATTCTGCCCTTATACAAGGTGGCTCGGCAGTAAAAAGTTGGCAATGCCCTCCCGCACACCGTACTCGTGGCCGCAGTTGCCGCACACCAGCTTGCCCTCCACAATCTCCGTCTCGACCAGGATATTGTGCAGCTCTGCCAGCAGCTTGTCGTCGGATGCCAGGGCCTCGTCCGTCGGCGCCTCTTCGGGGAGTGGGGGGAAGCCGAGCTGCACTGTTAGCGGTGGTCATGACAGTAGGGTGAAAGTATGTTACTTACTTCCACGAGAGTCGTCCTTAGAGCCGGCCAGTCGAGGCGCTTGACGATCGTGGTGAGGAAGGGCTTGTTCAGCTCGAGGTCGTCGTGGGCGAGCTCGGCGTCGCGGGGGTGCAAGGGAAACGAGGCCGAGGTGGCCTTGCAGGCCTTGACAGCGCACGTCATAAAGTTGAGACTGAGAATCTTCATTTTGGGGGAGTTGTGTGAAATTTTTGTGATTTTCCGAGATTATTGTAGAGTCGGAACGAGTGGGTATATAAAAAAAAGCACAAGGCTATCGCCGTGAAGGTGAAAAAAAGTTTACATGAAGATTTTAGTTGCAAAAGCGGGGTCACGTGCAGCGACCATAGTGGCGGCGAGCATATGAACAAAATCGCCAAATCAATTGAAGATGGCATTCGAAGTCAATTGAACGACATGTGCTGCAATCAATAGGATTTATTTCTTAATCGCTTTAGATTTGATAAATTGCTAGATACTTGCTTGTTACACTTCCCTCAATATCCTGGTGACTGCCATCTACGACAGCACCTTCTCGTAGCCAACATCCTCCTTTTTCGAGTTCTTGCGACGGGTCACCTTCACCCAGACGGCTACGGCCGTGATAATGACGCCGAACAGGAGACCCTTTTGGACAACCGACCACTCAGCCGAGCTGGAGGAAGCCGAGAACGGGTTGCCGCCAGTCTTGGCCGGGGTGCCGGGGGCCACAGGGTCCTCCTTCTCGTGCTCAACACCATCAGCCCAACCAGCCGAGCCGTATTCCGCTGCTGGTGACAAGAATGTTAGCGGGCTGTTGTGCGTCGAGGATACACCAATAAAAGAAAGGGGGAGAAAAGAGCAAAACAAAAAACAAAAAAAAGGAAAGGGCACGTTGTCAAGGTGGGAGGTCATTCTCTTTCTGGTAGTTCTGTCTCTTTCTCTTTCTGTGGGATATGTACTTTTTTCTTTCAATTGTCGGCCTGGGGTTGCACCTTTTTGTATACGTGCCCTTGTCTTCTTCTTTTTTTAATGTGTTCTTCTTTCTCTACAGTTCCACGTGAATACCTTCTTCGGGCACGGGGAGCTCGCCGCTCTCGGTGATCTTGACGGCCTCCGTGGGACGGTCCTGGGCGCCCTTCTTGACGTTCTGGATCTTGTCGACAATGTCGTAGCCCTCGAGCACCTCGCCAAAGACGACGTGGCGGCCGTCGAGCCAGCTGGTAATGGCCGTGGTGATGAAGAACTGCGAGCCGTTGGTGTCCTTGCCGGCGTTGGCCATGGACAGCAGACCCTTCTTGGTGTGCTTGAGCTTAAAGTTCTCGTCCTTGAAGCGGTCGCCGTAAATCGACTTGCCGCCGGTGCCGTCGCCCTTGGTGAAGTCGCCGCCCTGGATCATGAAATCCTTAATGACGCGGTGGAAGTTGGAGCCGGCGTAGCCAAAGCCCTTCTCGCCAGTAGCCAGAGCGCGGAAGTTCTCCGTGGTCTCAGGGACGGTCTTGCCGTAGAGGCCCATGACGATGCGGCCGAGATGCTCGTCGCCATGAGAAATGTCAAAGTAGACCTTGTGGGTGATCTTGGGGCCCTTGGCGGCCTCGGCGGTCTGGACAAACAGAACGAGGCCGAGGCCGATAATGAGGGCCGCGGAGGCGAGGAGTCGCCGGGGGTTGAACATGGTCGCGGAGGCGTTGTATGCGATGGTGACGGTAGTCAATGTAAGGAACCACGTAGGAATGGGTTTGAGCTGCAACATTGGATGGAAGAGGAGAGAAAAGGAAGGAGGGAAAGAGATGGGACAAGAGAAGGGAGGTAGAAAAGGGAGAGGAAGGGAAGAAAGGGGAGAGGGGTTGGCTGGCGACTCTAACTGGCCAGGTCAGCCTCTTTCCTTGGGTGGAAGCTACGTTTCAAAGTGGAAGGAACGTGCTTGCCCTTGCAGTGCTCCTGCCACAACGAACCAGAGTGCTCCTGCCACAACGAACCAGAGTGCGTGTCGCCCAGCACCCACGCCGCGTGCCTCCAGTCGCCCATGTGGGCGCTGTGGCACCGAAAACGGTTTAGCGCATTTGGCGCTGCTTCTGCCGGAAACTCAGCATAAATTGGCCGATTTTGGTGGTCTTCACTCTGGACTTGGGTTGCTTCAGATTGACACCAGACGAAGCAAAAGGACAGATTGGATGCTAGACTAAGTGTGCAAACTGCATACAGCAATACAGATGACAGGGGAGAAAAAAAATACAATAAACTTCGATGCCCTCTGTGGCCCTTATCTTCGCTGTATCTTACCCCATGTTTTGGTTCTCGCTGTAGTTACAGCACAACAGGCCCTATTTTGGTTCGCTGTTGGGGGCCTTTTCACTGATTGATAGGGAGAGATGAGTTGATTCGTCAGCCTAATTTTAACAGCCTGTGGCAGCGTGCGTAGTTCGTTCTTCCAGTGGCTGTTTGGGGAAGGTATTACAGGCACAAGCTGAGGAAGAATGCAGTGGCAAAGGCAGACTTGGATGGCGTCACGCAGTTTCGCTTTCGCAATTCTACAAGGGCGAGGCGAATGACTCTTTTTTACGCTTTTACTGGCGGAAACGGAAGCTGTAACGACTCGGCAGCAAAGCAATGTCGCCCTCGGCGCCCCGAACGCATGCATGCCTCGTTTTTATCAGATGCCGTCTCGTGTTCCTGTCTCAGTGTGATTCAATCCGATAAAGTTTAAAAGGTCGATTTGTTTCTATTCTTTTGCCATTCAGTCTCTTGATAAATGGGAAAATATTGGTACAGGAAGAGTGGAATAGGGTGGTTCTTTGTGAGGGTGTTCGTTAAGACGAGAGTAAAGAAAAAGGCATGAGTAAAGATATGGGAATCCAAAAGAAGATAAGAAAGATGAAAAGACATGTCATATGTACTGAAGTGAGAAAATAAGGAGAAACCGTAAGCAACGAGACCAGTTTTCCTGAACCCTCTCCTCCTCCTTAAGGATGAGAAGAGAGAGCTCCAAGTTTTCCATTTGTGAGAATAAAGATCAAAAAAAGGAGAAGAACAAGAAGAAACGTGAGTCCCTACATGTTGAAAGGGATAAGCCGCAATGAAAAAAGAAACTGTGACATGAACATGAAAACGCCGTGAAAAGAAGCAAAAATGAGAAGAATGAACAGATGCAACAACCCCGGAATACACTCCCCGCCCTGTCCCAGGGTAACAAGATAAACGCCTCCTTTTTGTGTGTGTTTTGTATGTTTTGTGTGTATGTGTTGGTTTTTTATCCCCGACTCACCCGAAGGATGGCAGAGGGGGGATTGCGACGCCCGACGGCGATGACCGAGTCGCTCAGACGGACGTTTTGAAGGTTATCTTTTTTTGTTTTTGTTTTTCTTCTTTTTATAATTTTCGCCGTCGATTCGGATGGGTATTCTTCGCGCCGTCGTCGTCGTCATTTTGTCGATTTATCGAGTTTTTGAGTTCTCGTCACTTAAGCGTGGGCAGCGGCCTGCTGCGGTGCAGCATGTGCGTCGGCCAGGGTCTTGCCGGTGCCGCTCAGGCTGGTCTCGGGGCGCTTGCTGCGGTAGTCGGCAACGGCAGCCTTGATGGCATCCTCGGCGAGCATAGAGCAATGCACTGCGTGGTGGTTAGTGACGGGGTCCTACAGCTGGGTTGGGTATGTTAGGGAGGGGTTGGGAGTATCAAACTCACTCTTTACGGGAGGCAGGCACAGCTCCGAGGCGATTTCCGAGTTCTTGATGGCGACAGCGTCGTCCACTACAGGTGGTTAGCAGAAGAAACAGATTGATAAGCGCAGAGAGGGCCGGTACATACGGGTCTTGCCATGGACGAGGGTGGTCAGGTAGCTGGAGGAGGCAATGGCGGAGCCGCAGCCGAACGTCTTGAACTTGGCCTCGACAATCTTGTTGGTGACGGGGTCGACGCGGATATCGAGCTTCATGACATCGCCGCAGGCCGGGGCGCCGACCAGGCCCGAGCCGACCGAGGGTCCTTGCGGTCGAGAGAGCCAACATTACGGGGACGAGAGTAGTGGTCGATCAGTGGAGAGACGAAACAAAGTAAAAGTTAGTACAGATGAAAGAGGAGAGCGAGAGGAACAAAATGGTATAAATATTGAGGAGTGGAACGGCCAAAATGGTGTCGATATCAAGTTTGGCGTTGGGGTGCACCAATTTAGGTGGGCGCTGGGGAGAAGACTGGACCTCGGTCGCAGGATCGCAGCCGCAGTAGGAGTAGGATACAGTGAATGCAGTGAGGTACTTATCTTTCTCGTGGTAGAAGCGGCGCGCGCTCGGGACGGTCGCAGCCGGGGCAGCAATCAGCGACGGCCGGGTGGCAGCACGCAGAGCAGTTCTGGTCGAAGCCGAAGCGGCGACAGTGGACGCAGCAGCGAGCGTGCGCGTCAGGGCGGTGCGGGCAGTGAACATTGTGTCGGTTGTTGATGAAGTCGAAATAAGGAAGGATTTCGGTTATCGTAATCGAGTTATCGTGAGATCGTGGGAATGTCGAACAGAAAAAGTCGAGATGCGATTGTTGTTTGGATTTGAAAAGAAAGGAAAGCAAGCTCGGAGAAGAGTCAAAGAGAGAAAGAGATAATGTCGGCGGAACAGGACGTTGGATTACCAAAGAAACAAGAATGACGGCGGAGAGGGTGGCAGAGAAAGAAGGGGAGGCGAAAAAAAAGTTGTGTGTGTGAGCGACCAAAAGGGACGCCAAAAGCAAGAGGAGCGCCAGAAAGGAAAATGCCAGGCCGAAGTACGGTCCCAGTGAGCCAGTTCGCAGCTTTGGGGGAAGGTGTGGATAGGCTCCAGAGGCTCCAGTTGGCTGCTAGGGAGCGGCGGGGGCGAGTATCGGCCAATAGGAACAGAGCAGAAAGAGAGAAAAGACACGCTTTCCCGCTTTCGGCTATCAATCTCTCTCTCCAACAAGGGAAGGAGCAACCCGTGAAAAAAAGTTTCGGGGCGGCGATAGCAAGGAGGTATGCAGGTCACGACTATGGAGTATCTCACAGGCGATCGCACAGGGCGTATCAATCAGATTACAGAGGGGAACTCGCGGGAGCACAGGGAGTGACGTTTTAGCGGGGAATCCTCGCTCGGATATAACTGCAACGCAACGCTGAATCTTCGGAGCCGCGGGTTTTCCATACAAATCTGCTTAAGAATCTGCTCTGCCAGGACACTCTTACCTACTCTGACTCTTTGCTTCCAAGGGATTTGACTTGGCGGTCTCGGCGGTCTTTACAGTCTGCTTTACAGTGTCCGACAGGCAAAAAGTTGCACTTCTAGGCCTTCTAGATTTGGCTGGAGTTAAAATACGACCGCACAACCATCGAAAATACCGAATCCCGATAAACGGAATGCATTCGCATCCGGTATGACGCAAAAGAGATGCATTTTATGGGGACGAGGCGAAGATGTGCAGGCGAGTAAACAGGCGAATGAACATTGGCGAGAGAAAAAAATGAGAAAGAGTATAGATTGATACATTTCATTGAGAGCCCTTGATTGAAAGATATGGTGATGGCTGTAGCGAAGCTCGGTTTATCAACCTTGTTCATTCCATCCTCGATCGTGTGTTGAGCCTCCGGAAATTATGCTTCCTAGCCGCCTTTATCGACATCTTCCGTGCAGTTGCAGCTTGCCGTTCTCGCTCAGACTCGTCGCTGTCTTCAATGTCGTCCTCACCGCCGTCCCAGTCGGGGATCGCACGGATATTGACCCGGTTTGCCTCGAATAATCCGTCCTCGTGAACAGCGGCTTCGGGCTGGCTCTCGATATGAGCTGTCTTGCTGCCCTTCGGCGCGACGGAGGTGCATTCCACCTGTGGCGACTCGGGCTCGTGAGCGCTGTGGTCAACGGCCGGATGAAGCAAATTGAAACGAATGGGCATGCCTTTGGGAGTTGACTCTCGCTCGATTACTTGATCAACTTCGTCGTCGACTTCTCCTTGCTCAGCATCTTCGTGGTCGGAGCTCTCTCGATCGACATCCTCTGGGTTGGAACAGTGTTGCCCAATATCCCCTTCACCAGACGATTCTTCCTCAACGACCACCTCAGATACACGTGAGCCTGGCTGGCGACTTTCGGGTGTCTGTTCAATCTCAGGCGTTTGCCGAATACTCTGCGGGGTGCTTTCTCTGGCGGGAGACGACGGGACGGCAATGAAGGGACTGCTCTGTACGGAATATGGTCTTCTCGGCTCAGTGGGTGACAGGATGGCAAGCCCATCGTCCTCGAACCGCTGCTGTTCCATTTCTGATAGTGTCCCTGACACTACAGACCGTCTGCCAGTTGAAGCAAATGACGGTGTCGTGATTCTGTTGCTATGACTGGGCGAGCTTGGCTGTACGCCGACCAAGTATGGACTTGTCTCCTCTAATATTGGCCTTTGCGGCAGGGAATGGTACACGCTACTTGGTGGTCGGTCGTGTGAATGTGGGATGTGATGGTTTGGAACAGCATGGCTCTGAGCCGAAGGCGGTTCGAACCCGAAAGAAGATGACGAGGCCGGGGCAAGAACATACGGAGAGTGTTCGCTGTTGGTATTACCAGAGTGCCTGATTCTCGGCGGTTCCAGGAAGCTCTCTCTGCCCGTCGCGACTGGGGAGGCACGGCCTTTCCCCTTGTCTATGCTTGCTGCGGAATACAGCTGACTCGGAGTTCGTGATGATGTGGCCTGCCCATACTCATACACTTTCTTCACACTGTATGCGTCCGAAAGTGGGAGCCTCTGGCTCATACGGTGTTGTGACAATCGCGACCGCTGAGATGGCTGAGGTGGCGGATACGAAGGTCGTCCCTCTCCCCATCCCCATACGGGCTCCTCTTTGTTGTACTGGGGGAATTGGATCTCAAGTGGTCTGGCTGCTGCTGCGAGTTTCTTGACTCCCGTCCAGTCGTCCATCTCCAAGAATTTTTGTCTCTTTTGGCGGAGCGCATCTTCGTGTGATAAATTGGTTACCGCCGATCTTGCTGTTTGCCATTTGTTGCCGCTTTTCGTTTCCCAAGCACAACAGCGGAGGAACGTCTGGGAACTGCTGGCCGTTGAGGTACAGGCGGCCCGTCGTCGTCGTCGTCGCCGTCGTTGTTGTTATCCGATCCGGTAATCCAGTGGATTTGGTTCTGTTGATATTGCGGCACTCTTGTCCTTGGGACAATGTATTCGGCCGCATACTCGGTATGATCCGTCCGCAGCCTGTTCTCCGGCTCCGGTTGCGGCCTTATGCAGTCCGTGCTGCCCCATGTGTACTCTCGCTGCGATTGTGGAAATGGGTCGTAGATGTTGTTGTCGTTCGATATGTTACTCGTTGTGTGCCCGTAATCGTCGCCATTGGTAAAACTGTTGCTTCCAAAATTGTTTCCGTAGTTGTTTGCGCCGTACCAGCTCATGCTATATGTAGTAGAACGGAACAGGAGGCCGTATAAGTCGTTGTCTATTGTCCGAAAGCCGTTGTCGGTGTTGCTGGCAATTGGCGGCATTATACGGAGTAATACATCAAGAATCAACAGAGCTACGTAAGATAGACTTCAAAGGGGGCTTCAAAAGTCCTAACAATGTTCATACAGAGTTACGAATTATTAAGGAAAGAGCATACTGCAATGCCTTCCCTGTGCTGTTGTCGTCAACAACTGTTTACATGGATGCATTTCCCGAAAAGGAATGTACGGCCCGAAAAGGGAAGTTCGTTCCAGGTGGACAAGTGCAGCAGGTGCAATGGTGGCATCGTTAATTGTCCGTCTTCGCCCCTACCCCACCTTCCTCATCAACCAACGGGCACCTGGACCGGACCTGGCCACCGAGATAGCATGGTATAGTAAGGGGAGAGCATCGATAGCTCTTTTCCACCCAGAACGCTTATTTGCGGCTGCGGCCTTCTTTTTAATCTTCAACAACATCCACATCTTTCCTACTTCCCACATTCTCCTCCATAACGATGCAAACCGGGGTCCTTCGAGTATCGTCCCGCACTGCTATATCCCTGACTGCACGCCTATCTCGCTCTACACTTGCCTGCCGACCAACAACTCCGTTCTTCGGGCTCATATCTTCGCCTCGCTTCCGTACATCTACTTTGGCCACACACTTTCTCCGCCCCTTCCACTCGACACCCGCCACCATGACAACCACAAAGACCCCGCCTTCCTTGTTGCCGGGCTCGGCCCTCCTGCGCAAAAACCTCAAGATTGCCTGCATCCAGCTGGCCAGCGGCGCCGACAAGGCCGCCAAACCTGGCCCACGCGCGCGACAAGGTGCTGGAGGCGGCCAAGACGGGCGCCGGACTCGTCGTGCTGCCCGAGTGCTTCAACTCGCCGTACGGCTGTGACTATTTCCCGTCGTACGCGGAGCCGCTGTTGCCGTCGCCGCCGACGGCCGAGGCCAGCCCGAGTTTCCATGCATTGTCAGCCATGGCCAAAGAGGCCGGCGTTTATCTGGTCGGCGGATCGATCCCCGAGTCTGTTAAGGTGAAGGACACAAAGGACGGCAAGGACGGCGAGGACGGCAAGACGTACTACAACACCTCGCTTACGTTTGGCCCCGACGGCACGCTGCTGGCGACGCACCGCAAGGTGCACCTGTTTGACATTGACATCCCCGGCAAGATTACGTTCCGCGAGTCGGAAGTTCTGTCGCCCGGCAACAAGGTCACGATTGTGGACCTGCCCGAGTACGGCAAGATTGCCATTGCCATTTGTTACGACATCCGGTTTCCCGAGCTGGCGATGGTGGCTGCGCGTCAGGGCTGTTTTGCCCTCATCTACCCGGGCGCCTTCAACACGACAACAGGTCCACTGCACTGGCGGCTCCAAGGCCAGGCGCGGGCCATGGACAACCAGGTGTACGTGGCGCTGTGCAGTCCTGCCCGCGACATGAATGCATCATACCACGCTTGGGGCCACAGCCTGGTGGTGGACCCGATGGCGCAGGTGCTGGTGGAGGCCGAGGAGTCCGAAACGATTGTGACGGCGGACCTGGACGCGGCGGCCATTGAGTCGACACGCAGTGGTATCCCGCTGCGGCACCAGCGGCGGTTTGACGTATACCCAGACGTCAGCGCCGGCAAGGTGCGGTACGAGGAGTAGACAAGATGATTACGAGATGATGATACAAAATATAGCACACAATTCACATATACACAACCCTTTGTCTGGAAATTGTTTGAACCTCATTCCCATTTTTAGATTTCCCTTTTAGATATTCCCTTGTCGGGAAATATTCAGAATGCAGCGCAAAGTAAACAAAAGAAAAAATAAATAAAAAGCATAGCCAGAATTTCCAAATACGACTTGCTTTACAACGCATTAAAATACCAATGACCTCATGAAATATGCATGATTCTCCAAACCCAACCCTCCAACTTTGCGGCTGGCTACGCTTACTGCAGAGCCTTGGCGGCAAAGCCGGCAGGATGAAGCTGGCCTTGTGGATCTCGGCGTTGTAGTACTTGCACTTCTGGTCCTCCTCCTCGGCGGTCCACTTGCGCAGGGGCACCTTGACGTTGGCGTTGGGGTCCTTGCTGCAGACCATGAAGCCAATCTGGCCCGACGGGTAGGTGGGGATCGTGGTGTAGGCGTACTCGGCGACGGCAAAGACCTCCTTGCAGTCCTGCTTGAGCTTGGTGATGAGGGGCAGGTGCAGCCACTGGTTCTCGGCTGTGTTTTGGGAGTAAAGTTAGCGGATATGCGTGGGTCACAGAATACGGGGAGGAACGTACAACCTTGGGTTGTGATAACGCCGCCCTCGCGCAGGGCGCTGTGCAGCAACTCAAAGTACGACTTCTTGAACAGGCTCTCGGCGGGCCGTCGGGGTCCGAGGAGTCGGTGATGATGACGTCAAACTCGTTCTTGTAGTCGTCGAGGAACTTGAAGCCGTCGCCGACGTGGACCTTGACCTTGGGTGGTCGAAGCCAGCAGCCATGCCGGGCAGGTACTGCTTCGACAGGCGGATGACGGCCTCGTCAATGTCGCACAGGATGGCCTCCTCGACGCAGTCGTGCTTGACGACCTCGCGCAGGACACCACCGTCACCGCCACCAATGACCAGCACCTTCTTGGGGTTGGGGTGCGAGTTCATGGCCAGGTGGGTGATCATTTCCTGGTAGGAAAACTCGTCGCGCTCGGTGCACTGGATGACGTTGTCGAGGACCAGGACGGTGCCGTAGTCGGTGGACTCGAAGATGAGCACATCCTGGTACTTGCTCTTCTCGTGGTGGAGGACCTTCTTGACGCGCAGGGTCATGGCCTGGCCGGGCCACATCTCGGAGATCTCGCGGAACCAGCCATCTGAACGGAAAATGTCAGCATCGATTTGTTCGGTGACAATGCCCGTGGGCGCAAATTTAGGTAGTATCCTCTGAGTGCATTGGCTCGCGCGCTTTATTGCGGGTGAACAAAAAAAAAGAGGGGCAGATCGTGTAGTGCGATAAGCGATAAGAGATAAAAAATTTGGTGGAGGGGCAGCTGGGGGAGAAAAAGCTTTGCGACGCGCATGTGGGATGCGATGTGTGTGCACGGCATGCCAACAATGCAAAGGAAACATGGGGAAATACAATGAAGCGAGTGGTGCAAAGGTAATTGGGAGCACAGAATTCTGCCATCGATCAGATGTTTCTCTAGAAAGATAGCAATCGAAAGGAGAACACTATCAACCGGAAAGGAGAGGTGATGGCATAGTGAAGGGGACGTGGTAGACGACGTGAGGACGCGCTCAGAGCTCAGGAAAGACGAGTTTGATACCGTTTTGGACTCTCTTTAAAGATGAAGCATCACCAAATTAGAAAGCAAAAAGGGGGCATCGTCAAGTTGGGCAGCGAAAACGGCCGCGGAATGGAGACTGCACTCAGAAGGACACGGGACGGGTTGAGTTCGAATCTTACCCTTGATGGTCTCGTGGACAATGTCGGACATTTTGACGGTGGAAGAAAAGTGTCGTCGAAAAAGAGAGGTGGTTGTCGGTGTTGGGAGAAGAGGTCGAAATTGGAGTTGACAATGACGATGACGAGAAAAGGAAGGAACAACAGTAGCAGCAAAGCTCGGGGGGAGTGGACGGGTCTGGCTTTTTAAAGCAGGAGTGACTTGTTGTAGTAGTTGTGGGAGGAGCGACCGTTGTTTGCTACACATTGCTCTCAGTAACACCTCTCTTTTTTTGTTACCTACTTTTTTGGGATTTTAAAAGTGGGGTGTTACGAAAGATGGGGGAACTCAGAAGTCACTGAGCAGGGACGTTAAGGCAAAAAGTGAGGGAAGGAGACAAAAAGTGACGCGGAAGAGTTTTTTTTCGCGCTGTTTTTTTTGCTGTTGTTCGCTCCTTCTCGTTTCGCCCAATGGGCCCGATCTCTCCCACGCGGGCGGCCCCTATCTAGCTCTACCCAAGCTCCTTTCTTTCTTTTCTTCTCTCTTTATCCCTTCTCAGAAAAAATGAGGTCACTCCCTTCTTCTTTTAGGCGCTAACACAGTTGGCAGACAAACACGAAAAAAACTGCACCTGCCGCGGGTGAGGGTGGTCCCTTCCTCGAAGGTTTTAATGGGTCTTTCCCGTTGCCATTTTTTACAGAATTTTGCCTCTTGTCTCTTGCCTTCCCTTTTTTGTTGTGAAGCAAGTATCCCAATCGGGCAAGTACACACGACCCTCCATCGTGCTTCTAATTACTTTTTTTTTCTTCACCGTCGCTCTCATATCACGATGTGAACTACAGAAAAGAGGGGATTCGAAGATAATTTCCATTTCCAGTATTTATCTACGATGGTAATTTCGTAACGCGATATACAGATATTTACTTTCATTTTGAAATAGTCTGCATTCACCAGGAATGTATGTCACATCGTGGAGTCTATCGACAATAAATGCCTTTTCTGACAGTTAAAGAGGGTAAAATGACGAACAACGAGTGCAGAGCGTCAAAGTTCTGGAAAGACAGTCTAGGGAAGAGCGAGAAATAGCAGGCCGAGAAGCCGTAAACGAAAGGGGGTATAATCGATTGTATACATCTCTATCCGTGTGGGAAAAAATCAAAGGAAATATATGAGAAGAGAGAGTCAAGTCGACACGGAGATCAACTAAAGTAGACGGTATCAAAACTCGTCGTCTGGTATAATATACATTCTAGGACAAAGGAAAAAGAAAACATGATGTGAAAGTGATAATAAATATAAAAGAAACCATTGGTATATCCGCCTCTCTGTTTGCTTTTGTGACTTGGGTTGTTTCGGCCTTTTTTTTTTTGGTTGTTGATGTGTTTTGATTTCGGTGTTGATGTTGTTTGTGGTTGCTGCGTATGTGTGGCTGTAGCTTGAATCTTTGACAAAGGAAATGGACAGGAAAGAAATCCAGAAAAAAAGAAGGGCAAGCAAATTGCATCATGACTTCGTCAGGCAGTCTTCCATATATCTCCTCCTCTTACTTTTTTGTCCCCTAGTTGTCACCGTTGGGCCCCATCTTGGACCCGATATAGGCACCGACAGCACCGCTGACAGCACCGACGACACCAGCAATGTTGGGGCTCGCCGACCGGGTATTAGCAATGGACGACGACACCGACGACGCTGGCATCAGAAAACTCTGGTCGATCCGGGCAATCCACTCCATCTTGTCGCGCTCGCTGCGTGCGGCAAACAGCCACGTGTTGTCCGTTCCATAGATGGCAAACACGCCAGCCTGGAGCCGGTCGCTGAGGCGCTGAAGACCGGGCCGGGGCTTGGGGCCACCAACATGGGCGACATTGCCTCCGCTGCCGGTCCAGATAGTCGAGATCATGCGGCCTGAGGATGTTCTGCGGTGGCCGGCCTGGTACGACGTGGTGCTCTTGGAGGCCGGGGTGGGCGGCAGTGAGGAGGGCGGCGAAGAGAAGCCGTTGGCGGAGCCGTTGCCGTTCGTGCCGTTTGTGCGGTGGCTCTCGGCCTCGCTGGCCGTGTCGTCGCCGTTGTGGCTGCCGCCGCCATTAGCATAGCTGCCATCCTGCGAAGAAATGTCGTTGTGGTCCTGGATATCGAAGCCGTTGTGACGGTAGTCTGGGTGGCGGCTCTCGAGCAGACCTAGGATGCCTGGGTCACTCTCGCAACGGGCGTTGCGCAAGCTGACCAGACCAACCTCGTCACCGTCCGTAACGTTGTGAATATGCAGGTATGGCCGCCGCAGTTCGACGAAGCGCTTGATCCACCGTGTGGCGTCATTGCTGGGCACCAACAGGTAACCGCCCTTCATAACCTTGGGGTTCTTGGGCACGCGGATCACAGTCGAAATGAGGCTGGGTGCTTCGGTCAGGTCAGACGACGATACACCGTCAACAGGTGGCGCGGTGTTCTCAGGGCTGAGTAGCTGTGCCAGAGGGTCTGGGTACTTCTTCCAGAGCTTGAGACTCTTTTGCAGAACCATTTCCTCCGCGTCAGTGTAGCCAGATGGAAGCGGTGCCTGTGTCTCGGGTTCGACCTCAACCTCAGCCTCGGACTCAGCCTTGGCCTCAACTGGTGCCGACTCCTCCTCCGGCACCTTGTCTTCTGCTTCAGTGGTCTCGCCATTGGTGTTGACATCTTCGGACGTTTCGCTAGGCTCTGCCTCGTCAGATTCAACAGATGGCAAGATGGATTCGGCGGGTTCGGTAGCTTCGGTGGGCTCTGCAGGCTCTGCAGGCTGAGCCCTGGGTGTCTCAACGTTGTCTGTATCGGCCTCGGCTTCTGCTTCTGGTGCTACCTCTGGAGCGGCTTCCTTGGTAGGCGTGGCTGGGGCTGCCAAAACCTGCGAGGCTTCAGGCGTATCCCGCAGCAGCTCCTCGATTGATTCCATCTCGCCGTTCCGCTCTCGGGTCTCCTCGTCCACCTCGGCATCACCATTGGCCTCGGGGGCAGTGATACCACTCTCGGCCAGCAGGCGAGTCTCATACTCTGGCGTGAACTTGGGCTCTGGGACGCCAATGCGCTTGAGGGCGTTCTGTGCCGCGCCAATCTCAAGAATCCGCTGCCGCTTCTTGCGCCCGCTAATGTAGTCGCTCACGAGCGTCACACCGCGGGGTGCCCATGCGCCCAGGTTCTCCTCGCCCTTGACGTAGTCGTGCTGGCTGTTCATCCGCCACAAGTCGCCGACGCGTTTGATGGGCGCAGGCCGTGTGGCAATGGTGAACATGGCCGTCGAGGAGCGCACGAAGCGCACAGACTGCCAGAGCGCTGAGAGCATCGATGGTTGCCGCACAAAGGACCGCGACAAGATCTGGCAGCAAAATGTTGTCGAAAACTTCATGGGCTCGGCCAGCTTTTCGGAAGTGATGTCCCACCACACGGTCATTTGGACACGGAACTTGTCGGCGGTGACACGGTCCATGAGCACCGAGTTGTGCTGACTCGAGTCCCACTGGCCCGTCAGGGTGATACTGCGCGTGCCGTTGGCGTTGTTGCGGAACGAGGGCTGCGAGGACAGCTTGAGCGTCAGGTCGGGCGGCGGCACAGCGTTGGGGTCTGGCTGCTTGCCCGATGCGTCCAGCAACTGGATCTTGCCGACGCGCAGCGAGCTCACACCGTCCCATGGCAGCATGTCGCCCGAGCTGTGGGCCACATTAATGGTGATGCGCCGCTGGATACCCTGGTGCAGCTGGAAGGTGCCGGGGTCGAGCTCGTTGAGCTGGGCCACCTCCACTGGCACATAGGCACCCTCCTCGTTCATTTCGAGAATCTGAAGTCGCGAGAGGACATCGTGGCGCTCTTCGGTGAAGAAGTGAGACTCAGCGATCCGTGCTGCTTGGGGACCACTCTCGCGCGTCGGCAACATGGCGTCCCGCATATCGTCCCAGCTAAGGAGCTTGTCGAGGTGCATCGAGGACACCTTGGCAAAGACGGCAACACGGAGCGTGGCATCCTGCGGCCCAGCAATCGGCACACTCATGCTGTGCACACTCTCGAAGCGGATGGGGTCTTCGTCAAAGTCGCTGATCATCTGTGTTGTCGTGATACCATCTTCTTCAGAGATGCCAGGGATGAACAACTGTGCGTGGACTTCGGTGCCCTCGCGTTCGGGGAAACCAACCATCTCGTGCATCACCACGTTGAACTTGAGCATGTTGGGAGGTGCGTGTGCGCTCGACGGCTCCAGCGCAAGCTTCATCATGCCAATGGCGTGGTTGGTGTAAGGCGAGATGACGTCGAGCGAGAAATCTTGGACCCGGGACTCAAAGACAGCCTTGAGGGGCACATCCACGTCGCCGATGAGCGTGTATGCGGGCATATTGGCCTCGACAAAGGGGCTGTCCATGTCGACGTGTTCGCTGTACTCGGGCTGGTCGAGGCACTGGTGAAGGAGGCGCATCTGGCGGATGCGTTCGTAGAGTTTCTCCAAACTCCAAAGACGCACAACGTTATACTTGTAGTCGATTAGACGAACACCGACACAGGGCTTCTGGGCTTGCTCGAGAGCTGGATCCTCGCCCTCTTCCAGGTCGTTGAGAACCATGTCGTAGGACGAAAAGATGGAATGCCCGACATCGACCACAGCAAACTGGAAGAAAACGTTCTCGCCCAGCTCGTGGCTCATGATCTGGGCCTCTTTGAGCGTTGCTGCGTGTTGGAGCACCTCCTCAGCCATCTGGACGTAGTGGCGGCTGCGCCAGTGTTTCGTGACCTTTTTTGCAAGCTCAATCTCCTGTGGCGACAGCTTCGGCTTGGCCTTGGGACGCTTCAGGGGATCCATCTTCTCAATCTTCTCCTCGAATTGCTGCCGCTGTACGTCGAGCTTCTTTTGCATCTCGACCTTGAGTGTCTGGAGTGCGTCGACCATGCGCTCCTTTTCCTTCTTGATCTCCTCGACTTCGACGTTGGCGGCCTCAGCCGTCTTGAGCTGGTCCTGGTATTCTTCTTTCTGCTTTTCGAGCTGAAGCTGCAGCTCTTCGCGCACTTCTCGTAGCTTGTCCTCCACCTCGCCTTGCTTGGGCGTCGATGGCATGGTTAGTGCTGTGTCGAGAGAGAAGTTGTCGATTGTGCCTGTGGACATGTACTTTTCACGGATGGGATACGACGACATCGATTCCATATCCTCGTCGCCCTCGCGGCCCGTCGTCACACGCTCCGCACGTGCCCGCTGGACCTCTTCGAATAGAGTGTTGAGCTCATCGTCGTTCAAGCTAGCGACATTGCGGTCGGTACCGAGAATAGCACCTGCAGCCTCACGTCGAGCAAGCGACCAGTCCGAGTCGCGGCCGCTGCGGAGAATGGCGCTGGTGATTCTGGCCGGCTGTCACTGAACCCTCCAAAGTCAGAACCAGCCTTACTGATTGACCGTTCGTGTCCATGGCCGATACCTCGTGGGCTGGGTGATGGGGACGTGCGGTCTAAACTCTGGAGTTGGCTCGCTGTGATCGACTGGCGCAGCAGGCTCTGTTCTGCCCGGATTTCGGCACGCTCAGCACGCGCCTCCATGGGGTGGTTGAAACGGAAGATGTGGAAGTCGCCGAGAATAACACGGTAACCGGAATGCAATTGTTTCGGTTCGGTGATGCGTTTGCCGTTGACCATGACAGCGCGTCCGGCATGGGCACCACCGTGACTGTACCGTCTGGTGCATTTTCAAAGGTACAGTGCTCTGTCAGGATACGAGAACCGTTTAGTTGGATATTAGCTTGGTGTTCGGTTGTCGAGTCCACGTTGCCGACGGTGGTCGTGCCTGGCTTCAAATTGTACACTAGACATTCGGCGAGCAGCGGGTCGTCTGACAAATTGACCAAATGGGGCATCTTCTTGGGTGTGCTGAGACCGATAAAGCCCTTCTCGATGCTGATACCGAGCTCCTCGAGAGCCGCCTCACGCTCTTTGTGAATCTCCTCGGTCTTGGCCAGCTTCTGCTCCCATGTTTGGTTGAGATCGGTCAACAGCTTCTCGCTCTGGCTAAGCTGTTCGGCAATTTCGGCTTTGGAGACTCGTTTGACGGAGCCATCTGATTGTGTGATGCTGACGATCTGTTTCTCCAGAGGTGTGCCTTCTGCATACACTTCGTCTGGTGGTACATTCGCACCGCCTGCACCTCCAGAGCCTCCACCGCCCAGTTTGCTTCGTAGCAAGGCGAGTTCCTCTTTGAGCTCGCGGATCATCCGTGCATTGGCGTCTTCGTTGATCACGGCGTGGTTCTTAATGCGCTTGGCTGAGTCGGCATACCGGAGGGTACTGAGGGTTTCGTCGTAGTTGATGTCGGCAGGACTGATGGCCGCAATCATGGCCGTCATACTGTTGCCGCCCAGCGAGTCCTTGAGCAGCCATGTCAGGACACTGTCACGGTAGGGGACCTGTGTGGCTGCGCCGCCCTTTTTCTTCTTGCCCGTCGACAGGTCGGCAAGGGCCGCAATGACACGACCGAGTGTCGACAGCGAACGGTTGATTTCGGCACCTTCTTTTAACCGTGCGCCGGTGGCACCTGTGGATGTTGCTCTCTCGGAACCAGCCAAATCGACCAGACTGATCTTGGCGACCTTCTCCATCTCCATCTTGGTCTCGGTGTCAAATTTCTTCTGTGTCAACATCAGGGTGAACACGGCGTGACTTCGACTGGAGGTTTCGTTCATGTTTGTTGCCGCCACGGTTCTCGCCTTGTTGCCTTCGTCCATGAGGTGTTCGATTTCTTGGAAGCTGCCGACGACCAGCTTGGCCAAATCCTCGACGTAGGGGCCCGTAGACGGATGCTCGCGGACCTTGAGGTTGCCCTTGGTGGCGGGGTTCAGCAGATCGCGGACACGCTCGTTGTAGATTTCGAGGTAGGAGACTTCAACGGTGCATTTCAGAGTCGGGTCGGACTGCATCTCGCCGATCCGCTTGAACATGTCCTGGCAAATCTGGGGGATGATACCAATCTCCTTGCCGTAACCCATCATTGAATAGGATTTACCAGAACCAGTCTGGCCATAGGCGAAAATACAGTTGTTGTAACCCTGGAAGGCATTGTCGAGCAGTGGCAGGCCCAGATCCTCGTGCAGGTTAGACTGGCCGGCGTAGTTCGGGTCGTCCTTGTTGAAACTCCAGTAGGACCGGTCAAAGGCGAAGACTTTCTGTGACGTATCTTTGTTTCCTTTTGCTGGGCCGGCGTGGTCTGGTGGCGGTGTGAGAACGGTCTGATTGTCGCGCATTTCCACAATGCACGCGGCATTGCGGTCCATTTCTGAAGGAGAGCACACATGTCAGTATCAGCTGTCGCAACGGCACTGCGCAGCACATCCAGAAATCAAAGAGAGGCCAGAAAAGAAACATACCTCGTCCATTGAAAGGACGTACACGGACCACGACCTTGATGTTGCCGCCGGCACCGGCGGGAGCCCCTGGAGCCATGATGGGCGGGTTGTGTGTGTGGTTTATCGGGGTATAAAACGAGTGTGGTTGTATGTGTTGTTCAAATCGAAAAGAAAAAGGAGCGTATCGTCGACTAGGTCGCGGTTTACGTAGTCGGCGGTGTGTGGGAGATGCGAGTTGGAGGAGACCCCACTAGTAATATGACTGCGACCTCAAAAGGTTTGGGCTTCACGGTCGCGCACCGATTCTCCTTGTCACAGAAACAGAACAAGGGGAGAGAAACGAGTGCGACCCGCTACACGTCAACAAAGAGAGAGCGCAGCTGGCAGTGACAGTCCCGGCACGGTAGAAGAGCAGGGAGCGGCCGGTGGCTGCAGCACATAGTTCTCTCTCTGGGACGCGGTGGCCAAGCTCCGCGTGGCAGAAACGACGGAGCGCAGGTTGTAACCGAGGCAGAAGCGAAAGGAGGCGATACAGACCGTAGGCAAGATGTCGTCGAAGAGCTCGGGCACACTCAGTCGCGGGTGCCGCCGTTGAGAGTCGCGGTATGCGCAGTCGTCGATTTAGTCACGGTTGAGGCGACCAGGCGCATGAACGCGCGCAGCTGTTTGCGAAATGCCCGGCTCCCGCCGCCTGTGTTACCCAAGGTTGGTACCTTTGCTAGTCGCGTCGCAAATGGGCCGCTGCGTGCCGGCTTTCTCGTAGTTTAGGGTGACGTCTGTCAGCGCCGGCGCAGATATGGATTTCGGGAAGGTTTGTCGTCGTTTTCGTTTTTGTGTCGTTGGAAAAGGAAAATGTTGAGGGAAAAGAACAAATCCGAAAAGGCAAGAGAAAGGACACGCAGACGGTATATGCTACAGGCAGGCAAACCCCCTGTAAGTGCGTGCCCCCTTTAGGTCGTTATCCGAGTCGTGAAGTCGTTGCGTTGGTCGTCGTTTTTCGTCTTTTGTCGCGTTTTTGGATGCAAAAGTGAGATGTAAGTTGGTGATTATGTTAAAAAAAAAAAAAGGAGAAGGAGGGGAATCGAAATATCCAAAAAGAGATGCCGCAGGTCACAAGAGTATGGCGAGGCAGGTACGACACAGTTATTCACGAGATGAGGAAAAAGGGAAGGCAGAACCCAGGCACGCCAGTGTGAGCAGAGCATGTGTGTGGCTTGCTAATTAGCACCAAGATTTTGGGTTGACAGGCAGGTGCGGCCCAGAAAAACGTCCCAAAAATCCAAAATGACGAGGTGCCCCGTGCCTTCCCGCGTCAACAAAAATAAAAATCGATCAACTCATTTATTTTTCTTTGGCTGGGCTGCGACGCGGTGCGCGCCTTCCGGTTACGTTGGGTGCGCGTGTCTGGGTGTCTGGGTGTCTGGTGTGTTGGTGTGGGTGGGAAATAGAAGGAACGAAGGGACCAAAAAGAAGGGAAAGAATGAAGTGGAGCCCCAAGGCCCAAGGGGAAAGGAGGGGACGAGACCGCACTTGGCTGTGATCCCATTGGCTGGGGAAGGAATAGGCTTCGTCATAACAGCGCAGGGAAATTACTCTGCCAGGGTTGGAAAAGGCACAGAAAACGGTTTCCCCCCTCTGCTGCACTGTTGAGCTTTTTCTTCGAGTACGAGGACACTCTTGCAGACGGACGGTTCCTGCTTTGAATGTCGCATTTTTGAGTCCTCTTATTTATTTACTATTTTTCACGTGGCATTTTCGTTCGAAAGCAGTTGAAGGCAACGCAACACACAAGTGGCATTCGTTGTTTATTCACTACTCCGTATTTATTCACTATTTATTCCATGTGATACTTCATGTTCCTGAGTTGTCCTTCTGAATACGCGTGATTTCTGCCTAAGCAGTGTTCTGTGAGCACAGGCGCACGGGACTGCCAGCATAAACCACTTTGATTGCCTCGTTTCCTTTAGCTGGGGTCTTTTTCCCAGCAGGCTAGGCCTACTTTCCTATCTCGGCAAGTCTGATGGCATCAACTAAGACTTACAGCCTCGGAGACTGCTTTCAGAGTCAGACAATATCCTACACTCAATATTCACTCTACAGTATCATATGCTCAGGGCCATGGATTTGTCGCTCAGTTAGAAAAGAATTGAAAAGATATAAAAATAACAGTCAAGTAAAGACCGCGCAGGCCTTTAGGTCATAAGGCATTTTTAGACATGTAAATTCGTCATCAAAATAGAAAGACAGGGAGACAAAGGAAATAATGTAAAAGGCAAAAGCAAAAAGCAAAGCGGTATTCCCATTTCTGTTCGGTTCGCAAAGACGCAAAGACGCAAAGACGCAAGACGCAAGACGCAAAGGCGGCCCGTCATCATTTTTTAAAAGTCCCAGAAGTCACTGGCCTGCGCGGCCTTGTTTGGCTTCTTACCCGGCACTGCGGGCGAGGCCTCGTCCTCGCCGCCAAAGCTCCAGGTGCGGCCCCCTTTATTACCACCCATGCCGTCGCCGCCAATCTGGATACCGCGTTGGTCGCCGCCTTTACCGGACACGTGGGTTCCAGGGATCGACGAGATGTTCTCTTTTTGCGCGCCCTCCTTGGCGTCGAAGTCGGCGCCCCAGTGCGACTCCATCATCTGGACCGCCTTCTTGCGGTCGTCGCTGATCTCATGCGGCTCAGCAGCATCCTCGGCCGTCTTTGGCTGCTCGTCGGCCATGACGAAGTGGGCCTCAAAGATCTTGGATCGGTCCTTCAGGTTCGTAATGTTGCCAGAGCACGAGCCGGGCCAGGCGTCGGGGCGGTGCCATCCTCCTTGTAAAGGTTGTTCTTGTACAGGCCGAGGCCGTCATTATGGCCGGCGCCACGGGGCTTGGCAGCAGCGCGGGGCTCACCAGACGGCTCGCCGTCGTCCTGGAACTCAAAGTGTGTCTCGGCATCGCGGCGAGGCTTCAGCTGCACAGGTTTTCCGGGAAGCAGCAGAGGGTGTCTCGGGAAACTCGTCGTTCTCAATGCCAAAGTGGCGCACCTCCTGGCCACGGGTCGCCCGCGGAGGCGGCTTCGCAGGCGTCGCAAAGTCCTCAAAGGACCACTGGCTGTTGTGCTTCGTTCTGGGAGCGCATCAAAACGCCGTGCCGGCCTTTGGGGCATCCTGCGGGTCGGAACCGTCGGCAAAGTCGAAGTGGTTGTAGCGTTTGGGGTTGGGGCGGTAGAAGCGTTGGCCCTCGGGGAGTTAGCATCGATAGCGGCGGCGGCGGCTTCGTCGGCCTCAAAGAGGCGCACAGGCTGATAGTTCTTGTTGGAGCCGGCCTTGGCGCAATCGACTTTGTGGGTGACCGCGACCGGCGCGGCTGGCGACGCTACGGCCTCTGCTCGGCGAGTCGCCAATAGCGTCACCCTCCTCGTCTTCGTCGTCCTCGTCACCCAGAATCTCGTTGAACGACCGCTGCTGCGGGCGACGGCCAGCGTAGGGAGACACGACGGCATTAGCGGCGGCCTCCTCGTCGGGCGGGTTGTCGTTGAGAATGTCGGTCACGTCGCGCTGCTTGGGGCGCACGCCTGCATAGGGCGAAACGACGGCAGCAGGCAGAGTCTCCAGCTGTTCCCGGGAGACGAAGAGCTCGAGCGAGGCGTGAGGGTCGCGCAGAGCAGAGTTGCCGCGCGGGCGGACGGGCAGAGCAGTGTTGGCACCGCCAGCAGCAGCGCCACCGGGTTGGCTGGAACCGACCGCAGAAATTGCCGTGGTGATCAGCTTGACCTGCTCAGAACCATCGCTAATGGGCCAGTTGCGTCCGGACTTGCCAATCACGTCAATCTGCTTGAGAAGTGCGCCCTGGTCCCAGGACTGGCGGATTTGTGCAATCTTGCCGTCGGCATCGAACGAAACAAAGTGGGTCTAGGGAAGAGACAACGATTTCTCTGGTTAGCTTTCTCGAACGCGTCACGCCAAAGGATGAGACCAGCAGGAGGTCGAGTGAGGGGAAGATAGCGGCGAGCGTGTAACCGCGAGGTTTTTCTTTTGACTTGTCACATACAACTGGCAGGTAGACCTTGCGGTCAGACAGGAAGTTGTCGTCGAGCCGTGGCAGGTATGGGCCGCCGTTGGTAATGAACTCCAGAGCTGTGTCGATCTCGAGGGCCAGACCGTTTGCCGACTCCACGGCGCTGAGGACGGCCTCCTTGTTCTTCTTGAGCTGCTTGCGCAGAGTGCCAAAGTGCTTAATGATCTCGGTGCTGCCGTGGACGATGGTCGAAGTCGTAATGTAGTACAGAGACGCGTCGGCCGTCAGGTTGGCCGAGTTCGGGGCGCCCAGGAACTGCTGGTAAGCAGCTTGGAGAGCCATGGTGAATGAGACGCGCGGGGGCTTGTTGAACAAGATTGAGACTGCTATGCGAGAGCGTAGTCGATCGAGGAAGCGAGTTGCGGGGGTTGTAGATGTCGATTTGAGAAATAAGACAACAAAAAGAGGCTGTTGTTGTTGTTGTATGTTGTGAGGAGGTTAAGAAGGAAGGAAGGAGCGAAGCAGAACTCGTCTGATGTTTTTAATGCGGAAGGCGCGAAGGGCAGTCGGCAGACAAGGAGCAAGGTAGGGAGGAGCAGAGAAAAACAACGAGCAGGGAGGGTATGGGAAAGGGAAAGAGTATGGAAGGAAAAGAAGAATGGGACGGAAAGAGCGAAGGGACGAAATAGGAAAATAAGAGAAAAGGAAGGAGGAACGGGGGGCCAGGACCAGGACTGGCAACAGCTGCAGTGTGTACTTGCGCTAGGCAGGGGGTATGGAGTCTCGTCGTTCTTGTCTACTTCACACTGGTGAGCATCCGTGATAAAAATACGGAGGAGGAAGGTGCGGAGGCCAGGCGTGTGTTTGTTTTGCTGGCTGTTTGTTATTACGGGCCAGGCCAATGTGGTGGAGGGAAAGAGGGGAGGGGTCCTGTCAAAGGAAAGAGCCCCCTGCCCCTTAAAGACCGGCGCCTTGCACTTGCCTTTTCCAAAGCATTTGCATCCTTGGGACGTGTCTCTCCTTCCCGACGTGTATTTTTTGCTATTTTGCTTGCTAACTCGCGTTTTTTATCCCACATTTTCTCTTTTTCCTGCATCTCCCTTTGCTTCTACTAGTCGACAACAACGATGCATGGGTGTGGATTCAGCGCAATCAGAGCAAGCATATGCATGCATGTGGTGCCTGCATGAAGAGCTTGGCCCATACATGGCCACTAGCAGTGCTAGCCAGGGCGACTTGTTTACATGACAACCTGCCATTCCACAGCAAAAGAGCAAAAAAAGCCGGCAGCAAGACACCACGAAGACAGCACCAAGACAAATAAGACAAACACGCTCGACACGATCGCCCTCTGCTAAATGCTCGGCGCCGGCAAAAGACGCATCGCGACCCAAGCACCAAGCAAGGTCAAATCCACACGGACGGCTTTCCACATGGTCGATCCATCGGCCAGGCAGCTGCATATCGGACTGCGCGATTGGCTCCGTCTCGGTCAAATTTTGGCAAAAGAGGGAGGCAACACAGCGCGACTGTTTACTTTCAGGTTTTGCCCTCTGGCTGGCTCCCTTTGCCGTCAACCCTCAACTCAAACCATCCCATCCCATCTCGATGTCTTCTAGATGCACCCTTCCAAAGAGATCGACCTCCAGGATCGCAAAACAACAACAAACGTTCGACCGTTCAAAGTCTTCAAGAGGTCTTACGTGGCTGTGTTATTGCCCAGGGGTTCGTCTGCCCTAGACTGGGGGATGCTGGCTCTGACTGCCCCGAATTGCTCCTTTTTCACGACAAAAGGAGAACAGCAAAAAGGGAAAAACGGCTCTTCTCAGCAGCCAGGATGGCGAAACTGCCCCTCCTCGGATACCACGTCCCCCTCTTTTCTGCGTGGCTATTCCTGGCTGTTCCCTGGACCCCCTGTTGAAGAAGAAGGAAAAAAGGCCAGAACAGGCCAAGGTCTGCGTTTCACCTTTTTTTTGCATGGGCGTGCACGTCCCCTGGTCGCGCTGAAAAGGGGAAAAGACTACGTTTCAAAACCGCGACCCACACCAGCCTTGGCCTTCAGGTCTCGATAGTTCACCACTCAACCTTTTCAAAGTCCTCAAAAGCTCTCGGACCGCTCAGTCCATTGGCCTCATTGCTTGGAGACGGTCCGTGACAGTACGAATAAGTAGCTCAATCTCTCCATCTTCTTCGAGAACTGCGATCCATAGACCCCAAGCATTTCCGTCCGTCCTCAACGCGTCCGACAAGCACGAGTAGCGACAAGCACGAGTAGCTTCAGCTGTATTCGACTCAATTCGATCTGGCCAACCCACGATATCCGCATCTATCAAGGCACAGCAGCAGCAATATACAAATCAAATACCGGCCACATCGCACGGAACGCGTGGAGGTATCACCAAGGCATTCCGTACATACGCCACGAAAAGACTTTTCCGAAAGGAGCAGGGAAATGCCCGTCCTCACGAAATCGGTGTCACAGGGCTTTCTGGGCTGAACCGTACCTTTCCCACAGCTCACCCCGTGTGGGCTGAACGACGTGCCGTGCTCCAAGATTGAACGGGCGAGCTCGAGCTTCTTGGAGCTGGCCATGGTCGCCAGCCCGAAGCTATATATGGATGGTCTTCGACCCATTGGATTCAGAAAGGGCCGTGAACCAACGTGTTGGCCTCGGCGTTAATGTGTCCGGTGCCTTGCCATGCATACATTTCCGTTGCTATGCTTTCCACAATGTCTTTTTATGGTTCTGGTATTGCAAGCTGAACCGTATCATGCGCTCGCTTCCGTGCAAGGCTGAGGGCAGTGACTGTAAGTATGAGGCTTTCGCACGAGCCTCATACTTTTGTGACATCATGCCCAGTAATTACTCCGTATGCGTAAACAATATGTCGTAGCATGTAGCTTCGGGGATCTCACGGAACACTGGTATTTAACTACCGAGACGCGCTTTCAGACATGCAGACCGCGTAGCTCTTATGTGTGCACTTTTATTTTCGCGTAGTCAACCCTTGTCGGTTGTATTGAAGGTGTGTTAACTGCTTGCTCGTGCTCAAGGGAAGCACATGAGTGCTGCAGCTGCATCTGGAGTTGCGGTATCGGCCAAAACTCTCGAGCTTGCCTCGGAAGAGAACCTCGGTAGAACACGGATGAGTTCGTGCATGTCTGCAGCCATATGTTTTTCATTTTCACCTGTGAGTTTTCTATCTTGTTGAGAACCTACTCGAAAATGATAATCTGGTTTGCTTGTATTCAGTGCATGCTTCGTCGCATATTGAAATCAATAAATGCCCAATCCCATATTGGGGGCTTTGGCTGGCATCAAATGACGTAACCGAGCTTGGAGCTCAAGCTGTGTCTTTTGATCTCGCAGAGGCACAACATTAACCTCTATTTTTTAACCTCTATGCTTGAAACTCTTTCGGTTTGCAAACTTTCTTTATGATTACTTTATATCACTTTATATTTATTTGTTTTGATTTTGTTTTTTTTTATTTTACTTTTTAAGAAAAAACTGTGTAGGAAATAGTTTTATTTATTCATGTATATATTTTTTTTTCTTTTAAAAAAATCATCAACAATCCTTCCCAGTTTTGTTCCCATTGGGCCGAGGACATCTTCAGCACGGCATTTAACTTCCCATTCCCTCCTCACGGAGCTCGACCTTCTGCAGCTCACTGAGGTCAGCCAACACCTGCATCGTGGTCGTATGTCGCCTTATCAGACGAAACAAATGTGCTTGTGAAATGGGCCCATGATGGCATTTGTGCTACCCCACCAAAATATGGTTGTGCCGGCCAGCCCTGCCTCTCTATTTTTTTGGCGGTTGTGGTGCAAGCTTTTTCGCATTTGTTAGGGGCCCTTTGTTAGCTAGCGCTTTTGGCCCAGGCACTGATTTTCGACAAACAGTTTTCCTGTTTCCAGGTCCGCATGTCATAGTCCGCCCATCCGTTTCTCCAACCTCTCCTCCTCTCCTAGACGTTCCGACGTCAGAGTCAGGGCCAAAAGTAATACGGAGCATTTTGCCTTTGCTCCATAGGAACGATTGCGTCTTTGCCTTTTAACTCCTCCGCACATTGCCTTTTCCCCCATATCGCCGTTAGCGGGCCCTGCTTTATTCTTACTTTTCCTTGCCGTTCATTTTGGCCTCCGTTCCTTCCTCCTCTTCAGTGTCGTGCTGTTCTTTCCATTCTCGCCGGCGGTAACTGTCAGCGGCCAGGCTCGGCCTGCCCTTTCTGGCGGTTTACTCCCTTTACCTCGTTTTTTTTTTTTGCCATCCACAGCCGTGGGACCACGTGAGAGCGACACTGCGCGATAGCGGGAAAAACCAAGAAAACCAAGGAAGGCGCGACCTGAAAAGAGATAATGCAGCTCTGGCCTTCCCTGCCAAAGCTTGTGCTCCGTCACTTCCTCAATACTATTCATTTTTTTCGGCACGCCGGGCTCCTGCCGTTGTCAACCACTTTCTTTCTCTCCCCTTTCACCATTTCTTCACCTTGACAGCTCGTGGAGGTGCTTTTGTCATTTATCGTGCTTGGCTGAGCTGTCTCCGCTTTGCCTTCTCGACCTACTACGTTTTCCCACTTAACCTCTCACTTCCTAGTTCGCTTTCGTTTCCCTCCTACTTCTTCCTTGCTTCTGTGTCTCTCTGGCCCTTTGCTCTTTCCCTCTTTCACAATTGCAGTTGCGCTCTTTCTTTTGCTCTTTCCCTTGCGCCAAAGATTATCGCATCGCGCCTTCCTGCTAAGCAATTTCCCAGCGACGTCAGCATTTTTCTGTTGAAATTTATTTTCGGGGACTTTTACTCTCTCACTCTCTCTTTGCAACCTTTCCCCTCCTTTCCCCCAATCACTTTTCGCCGGCAGTAATAATTTGGTTTCGACCGCGCGAAAACGACCAGCAAGTAACCGCCGCCAAACGCCAAAGCGCCTTTTCGACCTACTTTCGTCGTACAGCTTCCACAGCAAAAAAAAAGCCCACCCACTCACAACCCGGCGATCTCCGAACTTGAGGAGAGCTCGACCACAACTCAACGACTCGACAACTTGACAAGTCGCCCAGGTAGACAACAGTACGGCTGACGACTTCTTTTCCCGCCGCGTATCCTCTCCCTCGACACCACGGACGCCGACGGAGCAGCTTCTGGAGGTGGCGGGTACCTGGGGATAGGGTCTCTTTTTTTCGTTCGGCTTCTCCTTGAGATAAGCGAGGACTTGCGACGACTACAAGCTGAAGAGAGACCGTTGGGACCGCACTGATGTCGGGCGTGCGCCGGAAGGCCGTGCTGCCGGGGAGAATGAGAATGAGAACCATGCAAATGCAGCAACAGCCGATGTGAGCCGCGGAGGTCCTAGCGACAGCCACAGCACAAGCAACAGCAACGGTAGCACCGCAACAGCCAGCTACAACGAATCGCCGCCGCCAATACCGCCGAACTCGACGCCCTTGTCGGCGGCAGGAGGAGCTGTGACACCGGCCGAGCCGTCTGCCGGAGTCAGTGAGGGTACCGGCAGTAGCAGCACAGGCGAGATTGTGACCCCTGCCAGTGCGATAGCAAGCACATCGCCGACTGCGGCCGCGACTGTGGCCAAGACCAGCCCACCCTCACCCTCACCCTCACCCTCACCCTCACCCTCACCCTCAACCTCATCCTCACCTTCTCCGATTCTCTCCGACACCGCCTCTCCCGTCCTAGAACCGATCACAACTTCTTCACCGGCGCCCTCAGTCTCCTCCGAACGCACCGACTCACCCGACCCGGCAACAACACACCCCGCGTCTCATCCGTTTGCTGAGCGCTTTCTGCCTTCGCACGTCGACGCATCCCACGTCATCTCCTCTGCCGCACCGACCTCATTACCAATCGAGCTCCCAGCCATCCGCGCCGAGAACGTCCAGACTCCACCTACCTCCTCCTCCACCTCCGAAGCTCTGTCCTCGTCCTCGTCTGGTGCAGCAGCATCTCCAGGGTCCGCTTCCGGAAGACCAGTCTCGGCCAACGCGGCCAATCTGCAGTTGCTGACACCCTTCCAGCGGTGGACTCTCCGAGCGTCCGAGTCGCAGTTCAATGCCCTGGCGGGCGCCGTGGGTGGCTTCACGTCGGGCGTATTTACGTGCCCACTCGATGTGATCAAGACCAAGCTGCAGGCACAGGGCGGGTTTACAGCACAACAAGCGGCGGCAGCCACATCCACAGCGACAGCAATAGTAGCAGGCCAGAGCCACCACAGATTATACAATGGCCTGGTCGGCACGGCACGAGTCATTTGGCGCGACGAGGGTGTCCGCGGTCTTTATCGTGGTTTGGGGCCGATTATCATGGGGTACCTGCCGACCTGGGCCGTGTGGTTTACCGTGTACAACAAGAGCAAGATTTGGCTGAGTGAGCGGCACCATATCGAGAATACCTTTGTCATCAACTTTTGGTCCTCAGTGGTGGCCGGCGCGAGCAGCACGATTGTGACGAACCCGATCTGGGTGATTAAGACACGGCTCATGTCGCAGATGCCGAGGGGACCGAATGGCGGAAATGGCGCCAACGGAAACGGTGGTGGCGTGGCCACGGCGACTGGCGGCACACCGACTTCCCGCCCAACCTTGTCGACACCCTGGCACTACCGGTCGACGCTCGATGCCGCACGCAAAATGTACACGACGGAGGGCGTGCTGTCCTTTTACTCGGGTCTGACACCGGCGCTGCTGGGTCTGACGCACGTTGCGGTGCAGTTCCCAGCCTACGAGTACTTCAAGACGAAGTTTACGGGCCGTGGGATGGGCGAGTCGCCCGGCGACGGCGAAGCGCCTGCACACTGGCTGGGTGTGCTGTCGGCGACAATTCTATCCAAAGTGCTGGCGAGCAGTCTGACCTACCCGCACGAAGTGATCCGTACACGGCTGCAGACGCAGCGGCGGTCGGCTGCTAAGTCAGCTGCGCAATCTGGAGGCCAATCCGCCGAGACGCCTCGCTACAGAGGCATCGTGACGACGTTCCGGACCATCTTGCGCGAGGAGGGGTGGCGGGCGTTCTATGCCGGCATGGGCACGAACATGATGCGGGCGGTGCCGGCGGCGACGGTGACGATGCTGACGTACGAGTACGTGATGCGGTCGCTAAAGCAGAAACGGCACGACGCACGGCAAGTCTTGGAGGGGCATTAGCGGGCGGGAGTGGTATGACGAACAAAAATAGACATGCATCGCGTTGCTTTTCTTAGTTTACTTTTTCATCTTCTTTGATATCCTGTTCGGATTAGGATGGATATACCAACCGTGTACTATGTTTTTTATCAACTACATTGGGCGGGCCTTTTTTTATAAGTCGTTATTTCCTTTGTCATGTATTCATCATATTGGCTTTTCTTGTCTTGTCTTTTTTCCCCATGCATTTGAGAGCCGAGAAACAAAGGAGGGATGGCCTTTTTCATACATATGTTCATATTCATACTTTATGCCACCATTGTTTTACCAATTCTCGCATTTTCCAGCACGCATAGGAAGCAGATGGTTTCGTACAGCAAAGAAATTGCAATATAAAACGTGTATTCGGGACTATGCCCTCCCTATGTTTATTGGTGTATCTAAAAATTTTGTACCTTTCAACGCTCATATCTCATGCTGCAGTCGTGTACCCCCATCACCAAACGCCCTTTCTTGCTTGCTATCTAGTTCTTCTCATCGCCATCATCGACGTCTGGTGGCGCGTACGGGTGGATCAGCATGTCGCTAAACTTTTCCAGCTTCTCCTTGCCGCGCACCTCCTCGACCAGCAGCGGCATCTTGACGACGTTGAAGTCGTCGTACAGCTCCTCGATCTGGTCCAAATACTTCTTCTGCATGCGCCGGCGGGCGCCGCACTGCTCGCAGTTGCTGCCCTTGCGCGGGTACAGCAGCTGGTTCACGACGATACAGTGGGTATCGATCTGGTAGCTGGCGAGCTCCTGGATCATGCGCTCGGTCTCGTAGAGCGAAAGAAACTCGGGGATGCAGACACAGACAAAAGTGGTCAGGGCATCGTCCTTGAACTGTGTGTTGACCTCGGAAATGGTCTGGCGCAGCGACTCGAGCTGAGCAATCATGCCGGTCAAGCTCTGGCCGTTGGGCAGGGCAGCACCACCTGAACCCATCAGACCATTCAAGAGGGACCGTACTGTTCGGACAGCTGGCTGATCTTTGCGAGAGCCTTTTCGAGGACAGTCGGGAACTGCAGGAAACGCAGCGTGTGGCCTGTCGGCGCCGTATCAAAGACAATCGTCTCGTACGACAGCGACTTGACTTGCTTCAAGACCTCGGCAAAGGACATGGCCTCGTCGATACCCGGGATCGACAGAGCCAGGTCCTGGACCATGGAGTTCATGCCCGCCGCAGGACCCCCCGCGGCGCCGCCACCACCTCCCTGGCCGTCCTCGTTCATCCCGCCAGCATGTCCTGCAGACCCGCGCTGGGGTCAATCTCCATGGCACTCAGGTTGGTGAAGCCGTCAATGAGGCGTGCATCTTTGCCAAACTTTTGCGCAAAGGCATCAGACAAGTTGTGCGCCGGGTCGGTCGAGATCAGCAGCACGCTGCGGCGGACTTTGGCGAGCTGGATGGCCAAGGAGCACGAGGTGGTGGTCTTGCCGACACCGCCCTTGCCGCGACAAAGATCCAGCGGAGGGAGCGCTGGTCGAGGATGGACTGGAGGGTGGGCTCCATGACGTCGTCGTCGTCGAGGTTGACCACGGCGGCCATGATGGAAGGTTGGGTGGGGTTGTTGTGGTTGTTGTGGTGAGGGGTGTTGGAGGGGTTCGAAGGGTGTTGAAGCTGCAAGAGTCGTCTGGGACGTAGTATGGTCTATCGTTGTCGCAATGCACAATGGGCGAAGGTGTAAAGTCGTGGTGAAGCTCAGGACACGGTTTTTGGCGGGGAACGGTTTTGGCGACGGTTTTTGGTCGCCACCTGCAACGTGCAATCGAAACGGCTAGAACCGCAGAGCAACTGGTGCTACGGAGTACTATGTGCATACATTGGAAAAAAGGAGGGGAAGGTGCGATTATGCTACGGCCAAAGATTGGGGGCAGGGGACGCACTAAAATCACTACAAGCACTAACAACTGCATCACTGATCTCAACGCAGCATTCTAGGCTGCCTCAAGTGCATGTTCTCGAAAGAACTTGCTTCTCTTTTTGAGCTCATCTTTTTTCTTGTATTTCTGTAAACACTATAATGGTGTGAAGTGCAACACAAAACCAAATTGTGCTGTCTTTTGGGGACTCTTGCAAAAATACACTCCCATTACGTAGCTCCCTAAGCTCCCCGCTGAAGATTGGTGAGCACTCTGTAATCTGCAGTAATACAGGCAGGCAGGCACAGAGAGATAGCGCGACGTCACCGCCCAGGCTTTTCTGCCGCACTGATCGCACCTTCCTTACATCGGGCCACGACAGTTTCCCTTCTTCTGGATCTTTAATCGACTGTACGACTGTTTTTTGATTTCTTTATTCGACACACACACACACACACACACACACACACACACAGTCGACCATGGCCCCTACCGAAGTACACAACCCGCGCCGTATCCTGGCGGTGGCGCTGGCCGAGTCGCAACAACACCTTGCGCGGGTTATCAAAAGGTGGGATTCCACGATTGTGCTGCTTGAACAATAAGACATTACTAACTTTGTATGTAGACCTCACTGGAGACTACCCTGCTGCTTCTCCCGGAACAGGCGCTCTGGCGGGCACAACACAAGAGCTGGCACTGAAGACGGCCTACTACCGCGCGCAGGTGCCATCTGGCTGGACCTCGTGGGGCAGACCCAGGCGGAGGAGGCAAAGACAGATGAGACGGAGGAGACGAAGACGGACGAGCCAAAGGCGGACGAGCCAAAAGAGGTGAACGGCACCTCAAAGGAGTCGACCGAGACGACAGAGCCAGCCGACACTCCTTCAGTACAGCCCACAAGTGCCGCAGAAGCAGACGAGACCGACGAAGCGGACGACCCCACGACACCAAAGCAATGGGCCGATGCGTTCCTGGCCGACGAAGCAAAAGAAGTGCGAGAGGCTCTCGGCGGTGTTGTGGCCGTCGTGGAAGTACACCCTGCGTCGGCAGCGTCGTCCTCACCATCACGACAGCGCGAACTGGTCGAGCACGTCGGACGGCTCGTCCAGGGATTGGGGATGGTCTACGATTTGGGCGAGGAAGTAAAAGAGGAGGAAGACGAGGACGACCTTGAAGAGTTCCGCGAGCCGTGGGACGGCATTAGTGTTGTTGTGGGTGTCTCGCAAGGCCCCATCGACGAGGACACTTTTGCGGCATGGGACGATGCGTGCAATGCGGCCGGCCTGGAGTTTGTCGCTGTAGCGCCGGGCCAAGAAGCACTCAATGAGTTTGGCGAGAAGACGGGCATTCCGCGACTTCTGGAGGCGTTGGAGGCCAACGATTGGGAACTGGTTGGTGCCGGTGGTGGGGATGACGGCGAGGACGGCCTCTTTGGGTCTTTTCAGGATGTCAGGTTCCCCGGAACAGGATCGGACGACGATGACGGTGAAATCAACTTTGACGACCCAGAGAGTGTTGATTTCGGCTTTGATCGCGATGACTTTGCAGGACTACGGCAGGCCATTTGGCAGCAATCGACGGCGGAGACAGCCGACGACGAGGAAGAAGACAAGGACCAAGCTGCGATCATGGAAAGCATGGTGCGCCGGCTACAAGCGGCCCGGCTGCAGTCGGAGCTGTTGACACCGGCGCAACGTCGTGCTATGGCCGCAAGGGTTGTGGGAGAGGTTATGCGAGAAATTTAGAGGGTGCTCAACAAATCGAATAAATTACTATGTACAAAGCCGTCTATCTAGACACCAGGCCAGCCTCTTGCCAGGCTACAGTCGGGCCTTCGGCAGCCTTTTAGCCGCCTTTTGGCCGTCTACAGCCGCGAGTCCACCTTGTTGTACGGCTTCCACTCATCACCGCCCTGAATCAAATGGTCAAAACTGACCATGACGTGCACCGGCTCTACTAGAAAGTTCTTGTCGTCGCCGTCGACTGCCGCCGCCAGCTCCGGGTCGGTCACGGCACTCATCCAGTCGTCCAGGCTGTCGACCCAGATCTCGGCCACGCCGTCGTAGTCGAGCACAGGGACACCAAACGTGGCTGCCTGCTTGCGATTCTCGGCCGTAACGTGCTGCTGGTTGTAGCGCCGGACCTTTTCGCGGAACGTCTTGTTGCGGAGGGCGGGTGCGACGTGGTTGTTGGCCCAGTAGGCCGAGAAGTATTCTTGGGAGATGTTGGGTAGCTTCTTGAGAAACATGGTGATCTTGACGTACTTGCCGGCGCCGGACGGCGTCGGGCCCTGAAGAGGAAGGGGCATTGTTGAGAGTGGGTGGGAGGAGAGTGGTGAGGTAAGGCGAGAATGTCGATATTCGGTGTAGACGATCGACAGATGTTAAATGCAGCAGCACGTGTATTTATTTTGTGTTGAAGGTGGAAGCTCTCTATTTATTGAAGACGTCTTTCTTGCCCTCTTTTTCATCCTCTTTATTTTCCACCTTTCTGCTTGGTAAGGGAGCTCGCTTCCACCGTATAATTACAAAGTGGGAAGCTGTCCATGGTTGTCATGCAGAAACCCTTGGGACCCTTCCTCCACACTCGAGCATGACACACCCACCGCTTTTGCAGATGGATTTCCCTGTCACCTTCAACGGATGGTCAGAAACGAAGGGGGATAAGACACTCCGGGGAAGACTGAGCCCTGTTTGTCGTCCACACACTCCGGAAAGGCAGCAGGCTAGACGTCGTTGGCGTTCCCGGGTGGGTCATTCCTGACTCGTTAATGGAGGGAGAGGCCATCCAAGACTACAGGAGAATTGCCAGGAGAATCATTGACCTCTGGGATAGCTTTACGCGGTATACGAACGAGCATGAGCGTGCGCCGAGAGGAGAAAGCGGGGACCCCAGAAGCTAGCTGCTTGTAAGTGCAGTTGTGGATGGCCCTGAATGGCGCAAAACGCTTTACTGGAGATGCATTTCCGTCGCTGCTGGAGGGATCTCTTTGCCAACTTTGGCTGGCGTCGCGCTTTCATACTTCCCCATCTTTTGTTCTTGTCTTGGGGTCAAAAAAAGTGTCCATGGGTTCCTAAAAATGAGGCCCCAAGACACCAAAAAAAGGAACTCATGAGCTTTTTTTTTGTAATTCAGTGAATCCCCCGCTTTTTGCTTCTTGCTAGCCTTGCCGAAGCTGCGTATTCAAGCTCCTTTCTTTTGAGTTGAGAAGTGGAGGTCGATGATGATGCAGTTGCCGCTCCCTTGATCGGGGAAACTCTAGAAAGTAAACACGGGGTTGCAAAGACACAATATATAAGTATCCTTGGCGTGTCCGACGTTGTTCTGACTCTTTAGTTTACAACTCGACTTGACAACTCTGAGCATCACCACTTCTGAATAGCCTCACGTGACGACTTACACGACATCCTCTCACAACACCCTCGACAGCTACCTCCACAATGGACACCGGCGACATCAAGGGCCCCGGCCTGCTGTTTGTGCAGTCGCGCATCACCCAGCCCGACGTCATGTCCGAAGAAGTCTTTATGCACTGGTACGACACCGACCACATTGCCGAGGTCATTGAGACGACGGGCGTCGATTCGGCCATCCGCTGGAAGCACGACCAGCTGGAGACGACACCGCTGCCGTACCTGTCCGTGTACCCGCTCGAGGATATTGCCTTTTTGCGGACTGACGAGTTCAAGGCGATTCGCGTCACCAGCGACCTGCTGCCGGGCACCAAGCTGTGCTACGATCTGGCCGCCTTTGACGTCGGCTACTACAACATCGTCCAGGTGGCGGACCCGACCAACAAGGGCAAGGGGCAGGCCAAGTCGCTGGTGACCGAGCAGATTGAGACGGGAGATGCCGCCGGGCTGAACGAGTTCTATAAGAGCGCATACCTGCCCGCCCTCGCCAAGGTCCCGGGTTACCTGCGCACAACCCGCTATGAGCTCAAGTATGCGCGGTCCAACGACCAGTCGCGCCGCTTCAAGGGCCTGTCATCGACGGGTGCGCCGCCGCCGGAGCGTCCCACATGGCTGGCCATCCACGAGTTTTCGACGGATGAGGGCGTTAGTGAGGCCGACTTGGCAAAGGTGCAGGATCAGCGACTGGCTACGATGCCGTCAAGGCTGCCGCCAAAGTCTGGCAGACTGATCTGTACCATTTTGCAAGAGCCACGGTACGGGCGAGCTGTTCCACGGAAGGGAGTTTTTAGAGAGAGAGAGAGAGAGATGCTTGAGAAAATAAATAGTTTGAATATACTTCTTTCATATGTTCATCATGTCTGCGTCCACCACGTACATACAGCCTGCCTGCTACGCACCGGCTTACGCCTTCGGTGCATCCGGCTGCTGGCTCCAGTGCGCACCCTGTACCTCCGGCAGCGACTTGAGGTTGTCGTAAATCTTGGCCAGCGCGGGCACCTCCTTCTCCAAAACCACACCCCACCGCTCCACGGCGTTTTGGACCTGCGGGATCAAGCAAACATCCGCCAGCGTCAGCTGGTTACCGACAGAAAACTTGCCCGGTGGGCCAGCCGCCGTCACCAGCTTCTCGTACGCCACCAGCTCCTTGACACACCAGTCGTGCGCCCACTTGATCTTTTGGTCGCCGTCGGCGCCCAAATCGTTGCCCAGCTTCTCCAGCGTCTGGGCGGCCTGGCGTGGCTGCAGGTCGGCGACAATGACTTCGACGAGGCTGCGCACGAGGGCGCGGTCGGCGGCGCTCTTGGTGAGGAGTGGCGTCGAGTCGGGGAACGCTTCCTCCAAGTACTCGAGGGCGGCCACGGACTGGGTAATGTAGACTGGTCCTGACTTGGAGTCGCTTTCCTCCTCGGCGGCCAACGTCGGCAGCGACTGGTTTGGGTTGATGGCGGCGTAGGCTGCGCCGCGGTGTTCCTTGTTGAAGAAGTCGATAAAAACAGTATTGTATTCAATCTTTTTGACCGCGAGAGCAATCCGCAGCCGTGTCGTGCACGACGACTTGTAGTAGCCGTAGAGTGTGAGCTTCGTCATGGTGGTGGTGGTGGAGGTGATGGAGGTGGGATGTGATGTCACTTGCTGCCAATTGACCTTGAGAGGACGGAAGATATGATGTTTATGTCAATTGGAAAGATGATATTTGGAAAGCCAATGTTTGGAATCACAAGTATAAATATACAGGCAGGTAACTCATGGACAAAGGGGGAAAGAGTGTAAATAATAGAAAATGACGGAAGGTGCCTCCGTGAACACTGAAGAGTAGTCTAGACAAAAGTTGCCAGGATCGGCTTTCTTGCCGTTGCTGCGAAAAGGGAAGGCGCATTTCACGACAAATTCGAGAGCTAAAAACATAGCAATAGCCGCTAAAACCCCGCGAATGAAGACGTCCTAATGACACCATTTAACGCTGGAAAAGAAGCAAGAGCTCTCCCAAGAGTGCACCAGAGTGCACTAACATTGGAACACCAAGGGAAAGACCCGCCCGTTGGAGCGGGGCCGCATGTGCTTGTTGGAGCAGGTTCATGATGGGAAGGAACGAACCAGGACGAGCCGAATTAGTACGGACGCACCTTCCGAGCTTTGCCTCTCACGCCCTGTGGCACCGGCAAGCTGGCCGTTGTAAAAGCATGTGCTTTCAAATAGTTAAAGAAGAAGAGAGAGAAGAAAAGACTGCCAAGCCGAAACGGCGAGAAAACCAACGATAGGCGAAACGGAGGATGCACCCTACATTAGTGATCAGAAGCTGTGATTGCGATACCAAAGACGAAACCCGAAGCCAAAGTCCTATCCCGGTCGGCCGAATCGGGCAGGCACGGGTAAGTACGAGCAGGTGCGACTCACAATGGAATTCGCAATAGATATGCATGTTGTTTCTGATGTTTAAATTTAATGTTTGCTTGTACTTTCTGTTCGTCATGTCGTGAATTTCTTCTGTCTGTAGTAAGGTAGCAACGTAATCAAAGGAGCGCAAGAGAAGCAAAAGTAAACGAGAAGAAGAAGAAGGGGAAAAAAAGTATCGGACAAGGTAAAATAAATATCGGACAAGATTAAAAGAAAGAGACAGAAAAGAGGAACGAGAAAAGAGAGACAAAACTCCTTAGATAGTACCCAAGAGAAGAGGTACTCCTGAATTAGACACCCAAAGGCACAAATGCCGGCCAAACAAAGCGCAGACAAAACATAAACACCGTCTATGACAACCTCTTGACACCTTTTCTCATTACATCTTGTAGTTACAGCTATCGCTACAACTGCAACTGCAGCTGGCACTGCAGTTTACACCTCCTCGGCCGCCACGGCCTCGTACGCGGCACCATCGTTGTTGCGCTTCCGCCGCGCTGTCGCCTCCATCAACCGCGGCGACTCGTACATGTCTGTGTAGTTGACGGCCTGGCCGCCCAGCATGGCACTGCCCGTCTCGCGCTGGCCAAACATGGGCGCCGGGTCGCACCAAAAGTCTTTGCAGTTGGTGACACAGCCGCGCGAGTAGGGGTTCTTGTTGCGGCGTTTGGAGGGGCTGCCCGACGCGGCACCACGGCCCGTCGCCGTCTCAATAAAAGTATCGACACCCAGAATTTTGCTCCACTGCTTGAGGAAGCCGCCGCTGTGGCTGTGGCCATGGCCGCCATGACCTCCATGGGAGTGACCATGTCCGTCGTCGGCGACAGCAGGCTGGCCCGGATTGAGGGGAGCGCCGGTCGACGTGAAAGCCGACTGAAGAGCCGAGACACCGCCGTGGCCGTGACCGTGGGGGTTGACGCCGTACATATTCTCATAGGTGGTCATGGCGCGCGAGACCTGGACGAACTGAACGAACAGCAGCATGGAGACCCAGGACAGCTGGAGCGTGGCCCAAATGGCGACGAGCAGGGTGAAGGCGTCGGCGTTGACGACGGTACAGAGCGAGGCCGACAGCAGAGAGCAGCGGTCGTAGCCGGGCACGGCCGACAGCTCGGCGGCCGCCACAGCACCCGACAGTGCATAGTACACAATAAAGTCAAACGCCACAACACCGACCGTGAGGTTGATCAGGTACAAGAAGAAGTGGCGGTGGTTGTTGACACCGATACAATTGTAGACCCAGGGGCAGTGGTGGTCGTGCTTGGCGACGCAGCGCTGGCAGCGGCGGCAGTGCTTGCTGCGCAAGGGAGTGCGGATCATGCAGGGCACACAAAAGTTGGCCTCGTCAAATTTCCACTGGGCAATGAGGTCGTCGATAACGGCCTTTTGCTCGGCGATGCCGTTGAGCTTGGGCACAAAGCCCGGGTCGGAGGTCATGCAGATGGTGTAGTAGTACGTCGTCAAGGCCAGAGCCACACCAAAGACGAGATTCAACAAATAGTGCGTTGTGACGATGATCTCGCCGGTCGGCTTGAGCGTCGAGGTGGCCGTTGTGTGTGCAGCCACGCGCCATGTCGTCGCGGGCAGCACGCGGAACAGCCAAGTAATGGCGACCAGGAACAGACTGCCGGCAAAGATGCCCGACAGCCAGGGCGTACGCTGCAGCTGGCGCATGTCCGGCGGTGCCTGCTGGACGACCTGCTGGGCGACGGACTGCATGCCGTAGCCGACCAGCAACGACAAAGGGATACCCAGGTAGACGGGCAAACCTGCAAGCAGTGCCACCATGGCCCAAACAATAACAAAGGGCCAAAGGTACAGGAACTTGGTCACAAACCCGCGCTTGTCGGCCACCAGCTGGGCACCACCCGGTATGCTCGACACTAGGGTCAGCACGCTGCCGGCCGCCGGTGTCGTCGGCTGGGCGTCCTCGTCGTAGCCGCACTCCCGCAGCGCCTTGTGCCATGCGGTCGCCGTGTTGAGCTCTTGCGCTGTAATGGCGGGCGTCTTGCCCGTGGCCGTCTTGGCGAAGCGGTCGGACCCGTACTCGAGCAGCTTCTGGATGCAGCCGGGCGAGCCCTTGACGAGCGCCCAATGCAGCGCCGTGAATCCTTGCTCGTCCTGTGCGGAGACGCTGGCGCCCCAGCGCAAGAACAGGTCGACACAGGCCGGGAAGCCCTTGTAGGCGGACCACATGAGGCCCGTGTGGCCAAACCCGTCGAGGACGTCGACGGGGATTCCCTGGTGCAGAAGGAGGACGAGAAGCAGGACGTTGCCGTTAAAGGTCGAGATGTGGAGAGTGTTGTAGCCCTGGGAGTCGGTGATCAAGGGGTCGGCGCCGCGCTGGAGGAGCAGGTGGACGGTGTAGTAGTGGCAGCGCTGGGCGGCCCACTGGAGAGGCGTGGCGACGGACTCGCCGCCCTTTTGGTTGATGGGCGCGCCGTTGTCGAGGAGGAAGGTGCACATGGCATATTGGTTGTTGATGGCAGCCCACTGACTTGTTAGCGATCTTTGAGCGAAGCGAGGAGATCGTGATCAACCACGACGAAGTGGGAAGCGAGCGAAGCGAGGACAGAAAGAGAAAACGAGCGTAGCGAGGACAAGAAAGAACTTACGTGGAGAGGCGTGATGCCCTCGGCGTCGGTGTAGGTGGCATCGAGCTCGCCCTCGGCAAAGAGAGCCTCCATGGCTGGAACATCACCGACACGTGCAATGTGCATGATGTCCTTTTGCTCGTCAGCGGCGGCTGTGGTGCTGGCTGCCGAGCTGCTGCCGCCACCCCCGTTCAAGGAGCCGAGCTCCATTTCGCTGTTCAGTTTGGGCGTGGCGGCGTTGCCCTTGGCTGGCGGCTGTGCCGGTGCTTTTGTGTCGGGCATCTGGAGGAGCGGGAGGGAGGTGTTGAGGGAAATCTGTTGTTAAGTCCAAAGCAGCACCCGTCGAGTCGTCAGTCGGTGGGGGCTCGAATAGGGGAGCTGGCGCGTCAGTGTCGAGATGTCGAAATGTCGATTTGTCAAGATCAAAGTCGAAGTCGAAGTCGAGGCGACGATGATGACGCGGATGGGTTCGAGGGAGAAACGAACGACAAAACGAGATGCGAACAAGTCAGATAAAGAGAACGGGAAACGGGAAACGAGATGGACCCTTGATCAACTTTATTTTCAGCCCTTTTCCTCTTTTTCTGTTTCTCGACTTTTCTCTCCTTTCGCGTGGCTTGGCTGTGCAGTTATTACGCTTTTCTGCAAAGTGCAAGTTCAGCCCGTTGATCCTTGCCTGCTGCCTTTGCCCGTTTGGACGCGCCGTTGAAGTGCCAGAGTGCTTCCTTCGCTCTTTCCCTCCTTGGTGCTGCGCCTTACCAGTCAGCCGTGCGGCGCCGCTATTTTTTCGTAACGGGGTAGGCGGCCCCCTTTTTTAGGTTGTTCCTCATTCTGTAAGGGGTACTTCTATTACTGTACAGATCAATGCGTGCACCAAGTACCCCTATTGTACCTCACACTGAAAGGTGTCTTCTAACACTTTTCTTTTCTTCTCTCCAAAATTGAAGACTGCGCCCAATCGCCAATCAACCGCTCTGCGCCGTGTAGGCCGTCTCTCCAGCGGCTGTTGGCAAAGGCTTTGGTGATTGGCTGGGAACATGGCAGATGGACCTCGTCGCAAAAGTGACAGGTATTCCTCTGAATAAATAGGGGATCCAATGCGAGGAAGGAGACAGGATACCTTCCCCTCGCTCCTTCCCACTGACAGAGCTGACGCCACAGGACAACTGAACGCCACAGTAGACACCCGTAATACTGTGTAGACATGCGACACGCTGTGGCTTCCTGCCTAATTGGGATGGCAGAACTAGACAGGACACGGAGTTGGAGTCTACGTCAAAAAAGGCCCCTGAACGTGTCCTATGGAGCACCGGAAGACGGAAGGCCACAGGGCCTCGACAGGCCACTGTAGAATACCGTAGTGGGGCTCACTTACCACCGTCAGGCCATTCACAAACGCGCAAATCCCGGTGCTTCAACCTCTTAACTCTTTAAAAGTCGCAACGTCCTCCAACATCATTTTCGACAATCGGCAGCTCGACAACCAGCGACCACCTCTCTGTCTTCTTCTTCTCGCCATCTTTGCATTTATTGTTTCTTCTTCCTCTTCTGCGCTTCTCGATACTTCCTCGACACCCTCCCTCACCACCGCCATGGACCTGCACGCCAGCACAAAGGGCGTCTTGGAGTTCCTCCTGACGCCCTCCATACCCGTTGTCGTCCTGGGCTTCGCCGTCGTCCTGCTGTTCCCCATCTTCCTCCACTGGTTCTTGAGTCGGTCGACGGCCTACATTACCCTGCCGTCTGTGCTCGTCGCTGGACCCCCCGGCGCCGGCAAGACCGCCCTCGTCACCCGCCTCGAGCGCCGTGCACCCAAACCCGCCAGCACCTATACGTCCCAAACAACCAACATTGTCGAGCTCGCCGTCAACGAGGACGGCACCTCGAGCTACAAGGACGATCTCGATGCGTCGGGCGCCGTCGCCAAGAAGTTTCTGGTCGTCGACACGCCCGGCCACGGCAAGCTGCGCGGTGCCACCCTCGCTCGCTTGACGACCGCTTCGTCCACGGCTTCGGAAACCAAGATCAAGGCGATCGTCTACATGGTCGACGGCGCCGCGCTCAGCGAGGACGGCGGTCTTGCCGCTGCCGCATCGTACCTCTACGACATCCTGCTGGCCCTCCAGAAGCGCATGGGCGGCACCAACTCCTCGAAAGCACCTCCCGCCATCCCCGTGCTGGTCGCGGCCAACAAGGCGGATCTGTTTACGGCGCTGCCCGCAGCCCTCATCAAGACGCAGTTGGAGGCCGAGCTGGGCCGGATCCGGACGACGCGCAGCAAGGGTCTGCTGAGCAGCAGTGTGGGCGCAGACGATGTGGACAGTGCCACCGAGTCGGACGACTGGCTGGGCGAGTACGCAGCAAGTCCTTTAGCTTTGCGCAGATGCGGGAGTTTGACACGGAAGTGGAGGTGATTGCGGGCAATGTTGTGGGCGCCGAGGGTGCAGGCCCGGGCGTTGACAAGTGGTGGACCTGGATTGCCGGTAAGGTGTAGAGGAGAGCAAGCCAGAGGAGGCGATATGGGGATGAGAAAATTGGTACGATGTTGTGGGGGGAAAGCGTGATATTTTGTCGTTTACTGTTTGCCTTGTTTGAAAAGGAGAGCACATGGAAATTTGGAAGCATGGAATCGACTGTTCCTTGAATTATCATTTTGTTGTAACAACACGAATTACGACTACCACAAAAAATACTTAATAATAATAGAAACCCCATTGTAGAATTAGCAATTTGCCAGAAAATATTATACTAAATTATATCAAATCAAATCCCAAGCAAACGAGCAAAAAAGCAAACCCCGGCCAAATGCCCGAGTACCGAGAAAATCCCTTTCCCCTTTCCCAGAGGAGGAATCTGGAAATGTCTATGCCCTCTAATCCCATGTTGAATATGCACCGTATGACGTCTGGCGTCCGACTGTCTTGTCTGTCTTTCGTAATTTTATTACATCTCGTAATTAATCGGTGTCCGTCGTTTCTCGTACGACACATCTCGGCTCGAGCCTTCCCGGCTCGAGCCTTCCCGGCTCTCCCCATTTCCTCCTCTTTTCTTGTCGTCTACTCGCTCTTCAACTCCTTCATCATCCATGTCAGGAGGTCCACCTTGGTCACAACCGCCACAGGCTTGGCCGTGCGTGCATCTCCGCTGCGCTCCGTCACAATCGCTGCACTGTTCCACTCCAGGAACCGGCTCAGCACCGACAGTGGCGTGTCCATGGTAATCTCGACAAAGCCACGCTTGCCCTTGCGGCGGTCGGCCTTGGTGCCCGAAGCATCAACCAGAATGTCGCGCGGGTCGGTGACGACCTCGTCCAGACGACCGAAATCGAACATGGCCGCGCTGACAGGGCTCGTGGGCGTGATGCGGCCGCGCGACGTGTACGACAGCAGGTTGCCGAGCGTCACCAGACCGGCCAGACGGTCGCCCTTGGGCGTCAGGACAGGCAGCTGGTCAAAGCCCTTGTCGCGCATCGTCTCAATGGCGTCCTTGCACGGGCTGTCGGCGAGCACCGAGGTAACGGGCTTGAGCCGCAGCTGGCGGACCGTGTCGGCGCCGTAGGGGTTGCTTGGCCGGCGCTTCGATGCTGAGGAAAGCTTGTTCTGCTCCTTCTCCTGGTGGCCAGCTCGGCCTCGGCGCCATTGTCCGTGACGGGCAACAGGTCGTTGGCGGCCAGCCAGTCGTCGTCGGCAAACTTGGACAGGTAGCTGCGGATGCTGTCCGGCAGCACGACCACAACGACGTCCTCGGGGCCCAACTCCAGGTCTTTGACGGCGCGGATCATGGCCGCCATGGCGGAACCCGAACTGCCACCGACCAGCAGACCCTCCTCGGCAATCAGGCGCCGTGCCAGCTGGAACGACTCGCGGTCCTCCGTCTTGTACCACTTGTCGACAGTCTGGCGGTCTAGCACATCCGGCACAAAGTCGTAGCCAATGCCCTCCACCTTGTAGGGCGTGTTGCTGCCCTCCTCGTTGAGGCTGGCCGGCTCCGCCAGGATACTGCCAACGGGGTCGGCCGCAATAATCTTGATCTTGGGGTTGTGCTTGTGCAGACCCTTGGCAATGCCTGAGATCGTGCCGCCCGTACCCGCACCTGCCACGACCGCCGTAATCTTGCCGCCTGTCTGCGCCCAAATCTCCTCGGCCGTGCCAAACTCATGCGCCCGCGGGTTGTCCACGTTTGTGTACTGGTCCAGGATGTGGCTGTTGGGGATTTCTTTCTGGAGGCGCCGTGCCACGCCAATGTGCGACTCGGGACTGTCCCATGCGGCTTGCGTCGGCGTACGGATGATGGTGGCTCCGAGGGCGCGCAGCACCGACACCTTCTCGGCGGACATCTTCTCGGGGAGGGTAATAATCGTCTTGTAGCCCTTGACGGCACCAACGAGTGCCAGGCCAATGCCCGTGTTGCCGCTCGTCGGCTCAATCAGCGTGTCGCCCGGCTTGATGCGGCCGCTCTTTTCGGCCTCCTCAATCATGCGCAGCGCAATGCGGTCCTTGACACTGCCGCCGGCATTGAACAGCTCGACCTTGGCGTAGACCTGGGCGGTAATGCCCAGAGACTGGGGGATCTTGTTGAGGCGGACAAGAGGTGTGCCGGTGATCAACTGCAGCACCGAGGCCGTAGTGCGGGCGTCCGCAGGCGCGGCGGGTGTCGTAGACGGCGGGGTAGCCATGATGGGTGTGGGGTGTAGGGAGGATATGGTCGAAATTAAGTTGAAGTTTGCTCTTTCAGAAAGTCGTGGGAAAAAGTGAGAGGAAAGGAGAGAGGGGAGAAGAAGACAAAAAAAGAGAGAGAGAGAGAGAAAGAAAGGGGGGAAAGAGAAAAAAGGAGAGGAATCACGAATAAGGAAAGAGCCAACAGACGTCAGTCTCTGACACAAAAAAAAAACAGTTTGCCGTACGATTGCGCCTTCCCACCATGGAACACACCAACAAAAGGCAAAAGAGCCAAGGAGCTGAGTGACTGCCATGCAGGTGCAACATGCAAGCTGCCCCACTCTTTTACGTTTTCCAGGTGGGGGTTCCGGCCAGGCCTAGCTTCTAGAGCCCATTTTGGCCGCTTTCCAGCATTTTGCAGACCACCTTCCAGGCGTGGACTCGGCCGTGCCTGCCCTACAGGCGTCCCAAGGATTGAAGATTTCTCAGCTTCCTCTCTCAGCGCAGGGCGATCCCGCACGTAGCCGGAGCTAAGCGAGGCGTCCTCTTACACAGTACACGCAGTATCGAAGTATGGGCATCGCCGCGCATTTCCCCCAAGAGACTTTTGAATGACCAATACATTGACATGAAATGCAATCAACCTCACTAAGAAGTGACATATGCTATTTTGGGATAAAGAACGAGCACTTGTTCAACTGCCAATAGTGGCATTGATGGACGTTATTTTGACGACTTCTTTTGTGTTTCTTGTCGAATGTATATTTTATGATGAAAACAGTTCGATGAGAATTCTAACTCAACGAACGTAGGATTTTACTTTTGTGTTACTCTCTCCCTTAAAAGCACCTACAAATGTGATACCGTACATTTATTCATTGGGACTTGTAGATTTTGTTCCCTTACAAAACCATTTTCTCAAAAAACGATGATATCACACCAAAGGCGGGACCACCGAATATCATTATTCATCTTGAATGAGTGAAATTTACGACATTTACATATTCTTCGAACATCTTTTTTATCCTTCTTTGTCATCATATTTTTTTTCTTTTTCTTTCTGAATTTCTGGCAGCTTTGACCGCCGGAAGATGAGGCCGGATAATAGGATGGCTTTGACGTGCCTCTATCCACTGCTATCCCGCGTTTACACTGCCTTTCTATCAGCGCTGAGCTCGGGGCCTTTCTTCCTCCTTTCTGTGTGGTTTATCCGGTGTATATTGAGATAGGGGATTCTTGATATTCTGATATCTCCACTATGCCACAATCACTATGCTTCCGATGCTGATCATCCTCCGTAAACAACAAACGGACATTCGGGTAGCAAGATGCCGAGGAGGTGAGAAAGAGAGGAAGAAGGGCACAGAAGAATTTATGAGAGAGCTATTGACACGAGCAGAGAAATGGAAACCAACAACCACAGGCCGTGCCAACAGGAAGCACATATTTTATTTCTGTTTGTGCAACTTCAGGATGGACATTTACCAAGCCGCGTCCGAGAGCAAGAAGTCGTGATAGAGATAGACGCAATGGGTGCCTCAATTGACGAACAAATCGGGCAGTTGTATGCTCCTGTCTCTTTTGAGTACCTTTCCTCGCTTCGTTATCACGCGAGCACGGTCCGCTGGTGGTTGGTTGTTTGATAGATTTTGTAGACGAGCAACAGGAGGAAAAGGAACAAAAAGGCCGCACCGGCACTCAGTTCAATTCCCCGACTTGGCCGTTATTCTCCTATTGTCTTTTGTGTGCCCTCCATCTTTTTGACGACACTCTTTCTCGTCCCGTTAAAGCCTCATAATCGTGTCCCTATCCCCAAGATTAGCCGCACCGCTCTTGCAGCAAACATTAATATCTTTAAACAGACAATAGTATGGAACATAGTATTGCATCCTATCAACACAGCCATCGACATCTTCCAGAACGGATAACGAAGACTCTCACCTCAAAGCTCTTTACTCCCAACATGCCAAGATGGAAAGATGGCGGCAACGGCCAGGAACCACCGATTGCACAATCTGCATCTACAAGGCACAGATCCATGTCCTACTTGTCTGCCTTCTTTGAGAGAGCTCGACTATTTGGGTAAATTCATGCATGTCCTCTCCAGGACCTGGGAACACGGCAATCTAGAGAGAAGATGTCCCCATAGATGGACAGAATGAGGCTATGGCCGCATGTGAGGGGATAATCAATTCAGATGGCCGGGACGAACAGACCAGAAAACGAAGAAGATGGAGAAGCTGTCCCTCAAAGACAATATTCTCGTCCCCCTCATAAGCGACTCATCTGCCATATCTTGTCTTCTCTCTCTGTCCCACCCCTTTTCTTTTTCTCCCTTTGATTTTCTTTGAGACGAGATGCGCTTGTCGTACCACAGGCAGGCCTCTTGATTTTCTGTCCTCGCTGTCGCTCGTTTGACTTACACTCTTTTGATTATTCCTGTCCACGTCCACCATCATGCATATACCCTCCATTTTGACGGTGCCTCTGCTGGCCGGCGCCGTCTCGGCAGCCGTCGGCGGGCCCGGCAGCCAGGTTGTCCAGCAGGCCGCTGCTGCCAAAAACGCCGAGATCGTCCCCGGCAACTACATTGTCGAGTTCGAGGATGGCCACGACGGCCAAGACTTTTACAACACGATTGCGGCCAATGCGTCGAAAAAGATGGACCTGAATTTCAAGCTGTTCCGCGGTGCGTCGATCCAGTTCCATGCACCCAACGAGACATCGACAGGCGATGCCACGGCGCAGCTCCAGGCCCTTCCCGCCGTCAAGCGCATGTGGCCTGTGCGGCAGTACCGGGTTCCGGAGCACACTCGCCATTGGGTTTCGGACCTGGCGGGCGACAATGACTCGTCCTCTTCTCAACTCAGGCGCGCCGCCGACGATACACTGTCGACACACATTATGACGCAGGTCGACCAGCTGCGGGCCAAGGGCATTACCGGCAAGGGTGTGCGGGTGGCGGTTGTCGATACGGGCGTGGACTACCTGCACCCGGCTTTGGGTGGCTGTTTCGGCCCTGGCTGTCTTGTGAGCTTTGGTTATGACTTGGTCGGCGACAACTATACGGGCACCAACAAGCCTGTGCCCTCGGGCAACCCGCCCATGGACTGCAACGGCCACGGCACGCACGTGTCGGGCATTCTGGCCGCGCAGTCGGGCAGCAACACGTTTGGCGTGACGGGTGCGGCGCCCGGTGTCGAGCTGGGCATGTTTCGCGTCTTTGGGTGTGAGGGCAACGTCAATGACGACGTGCTGATTGCTGCCTTCAACCGCGCCTACGAGGCCGGTGCGGATGTCATTACATCGTCGGTCGGCGGTCCCTCGGGCTGGGTCGACGAGGCCTGGGCGGTGGCGACGTCCCGCATTGTCGCCAATGGTGTGCCATGCACGCTGTCTGCCGGAAACGAAGGCAGCAGCGGCCAGTTTTATGCCTCAGCAGCCGCAGACGGCGAGGGTGTTGTTTCTGTTGCGTCGGTCGACAACGTGGTGTCGCCCACTCTGTTCAGCAAGGCGACCTACGTCGTCAAAGACGCCGCCAGTCCATTAGCCAACACGTCCTTTGGGTACACGGCCGGCAGCCCGGCCAACTGGTCATCTGTCACTCTCCCCTTGTGGGCGGCCACCTATGACACCAACACAACGACCGATCTGTGCGACTCTCTGCCGGCCAAGAATGCCACCAACGACCTGTCTGGCTATATCGTGCTTGTCCGCCGCGGCACTTGCCTGTTTACGATCAAGGCCCAGAATGCTGTCCGTCGTGGCGCCAAGTATGTACTCGTGTACAACAACGAGCCGGGCACCTTGCAGGTCGATGTCAGCTCTGTCCCCGGAATTGCGGGTATGGCCATGGTCACGGCTGACCAGGGCGCCAGTTGGATTGCTGCTCTCGCCCGCAACGAGACGGTCGTCGTCGCCATGACCGATCCCCAGACAGCGCCCAAGGGCCTGACCAATGTCAACAACACCGTGTCTGGCGGCTTCGTGAGCAGCTACAGCAGCTGGGGCCCGACCTTTGACGTCAATGTCAAGCCGCAGTTCTCGGCCCCCGGTGGCCAGATCCTGTCGACGTTTCCCCGTGCCCAGGGCTCGTATGCTGTGCTGTCCGGCACCTCCATGGCTTGCCCCCTTGTGGCTGGCATCTATGCGCTGCTCATCGAGGCCCGCCCCGATCTGCGCACCAACCCGGCCGCTCTGCAGTCGCTGCTGTCCTCGACGGCCCAGCCGAACCTGTACAACGACGGCACTTCGAGGGCTCGCTTGCCTCTGCTGGCACCCGTCCCGCAACAGGGCGGTGGTCTTGTCCAAGTGTACGATGCCGCGTACGCCACGACGCTCCTGAGCGAGAGCAGTCTGTCCTTTAACGACTCGGACCACCATGCCCTGTCGCGCAATTTCACCATTACCAACCGCGGCCACACGTCGGTTGTGTACACCCTGGCCCACGTCCGCGCTGCCACGTCGTACACCTTTTTGGCCAGCACCGACATCCTGCCGGCCCACTACCCGCTGACGCTGCAGGTTGTCGACAGCCCGGCCACCCTCAATTTCAGCACGTCGGACAAGCCCACGGCGAGTGGTGACGGCACCACTATTACCATCCCCGCCGGTCAACGTCGGATCGTGACTGTCTCGGCTGCACCCCCTGTCGGACTCGATGCCGCTCGTCTGCCCGTGTACTCGGGCTACATTGCCATCAATGGGTCTGACGGATCCGGCCTCTCGCTGCCATACCTCGGTGTCGTCGGCAGTATGCGTTCTTTGACGGTCCTCGACTCCGTACAGTCGTACCTCGGCAAAGTGCCCATCGGCAAAGGTGCGCCTGCTGCTGGCGCCGGTGCCCAGCGCATCCCGCCCAACTCGCTCTTTGTCCTGCCGCTGCAGATCAATGCGTCGCACCGCTCAACTTGACCGATGCCCAGCAGGCTGCTCTCCTCAAAGCCAACCAGTCGACTTCGCTCGTCCAGGCCAACCTCAATTTTGTCATGGGTTCGCCGCTGATCCGCGCCGACCTCGTGCCTATCCGGCTCTGTTCCTCTCCGGGTACGAAGGCGCTGCCTCTCCAAGACATCTTGGGCTACAAGACGCTGGGCTCCATCTCGAGTTTCCCTGTCCAGTGGATGTCGCGCGACACCTTCAATGCCACTTGGGACGGCAGCATGGCCGACGGGAGCTATGCGCCACCGGGACTGTACAAGATTGTCTTCCATGCGCTGCACATCTTTGGTGACCCGGACCAGCCAAGCGACTATGACATTGTCGAGAGTGATCCTTTCCGGTTAACGTACTTGCAGGTGCCGTCGACCACGTCAGCAGCAGGCACAGCCACACCCAAGATGCTGCGGCGGCAAGCGGCGGCGTGTCCTTAAGAGATGTATGCAGTAAAGAAGGAGTCAGGCGGTGATAGTGTCGAACTCCTGATTTTGTAGTAAACACGTTCTGTTAGTATTGTCGAACGAGTGTAGAGAGGCGAATCAAAGAAAAGATAATATGAAGAAAGAAACTTGCCTTGTTGAGTATGATTCCGGTCCCCTGCCGTCGGTGGTTGTACATGAATTCATATCTTTCTCGAATGGTAGACTCGGCCATCGCGGGGTGTTGTGTCGTAAATAGAAATGTCATTTTGAATTATTAAATAGGCCGTTATCGTCATGGCCAAACCTCCTTTTTGTTCCCGAAGTTTCGTGGTATCTAAATAATGCGTACAAAAAAGTAGTAGGATTTTAAAGAAAAATAAAACGCAAAAAGATGGCCCAAATATGTTTTCCCACTTTCTGGTTGAGAAGATACCAATTTCCTTCCCTTCCAGTTCCCCAACGCCATGCAAAAAAAAAAGTCAAAATAGAATAAAAAATCAATGAAGATTGCTGACGCGGCCTAACAGAAGAACTTGTACATTTTCTTCCAGCGCGGCCAGTAGAGCTTCTCTTCTTGCTCCTGCGCCACGAGCAGCGGCAAGTTAAACTCGCGCCGACCCGTGTCAATGTCCATGTCGGCCAGCTTGACATACGACGTGCGGTACCAGATCTTGTGCCCGATCCACATGACTAGCACAATCGGCACGGCCAGGTACTCCAAAAAGAAGTTTTGCACGTTGGCCGACACGGTAAACTGGCTGTAGTTGATGGGGAACAGACCGACCCAGAACTGGGCCAACAGGATCAGAACATTCAACAAAAAGCCGACCCACGAGCCGATTGTGCCGGACTGCGCACGGAACGCCAACTCGGTCAGTGTGCGGCCGCGGCGCTGCCAGGCCATGCGGAAACGGATGTGGGCGAGACAAATGCTGCCCCAGGTAAAGACGCTGCTGAGTGCGGAGATAGCGAGCAGCCAGCTCAGAACATCCGATTCTTCGTCAACGTCGGCCAGGTACGACAGGAAACCGAGACTCGAAGCGACCAGAATAGCCACAAGCGGGCGGCCTCTGCGGTCAATATAAGAGAGGAAGCGCGGGGCCTGGCCCTGGTCGGCGAGAGCAGCAAGGGTACGGGAGGAACCGAAGACGGAGGAGTTGCCGACAGATACGACGGCGACCAGAATGACAGAGTTCATGACCGAGGGAAGCACTTGGATGCCGGCGCTTTCAATGGCAATCACAAACGGCGAGGCCGTAGCGTCGGCGATGTTCTTGGTGCCGGGCAGTCGCGGGTTGTCGTAGGGCACAAGCATACCAACGAGTGTGAGGGCGACCACATAAAAGAGTGTGATACGCCAAAACACTTGCTTGATGGCCGTCGGCAGGCTCTTGCGTGGGTTCTGGGTCTCAGCTGCTGCAAGACCCACCAGTTCGGTACCAGCAAAAGCAAACGCAGCGGTGACAAGAACAGAACAAAGACCTTTGAAACCGTTGTTGAACGCGCCAGGATCGCGCCAGTATTTTCCGCCAATGTAGCCTTCGGTTGGGGTGCCGCCAATGTTGATGACGATACCAAGCAAAATGAAGCCGACAATGGCCGTCACCTTGACAATGGCAAAAATAAATTCGGCTTCACCATAGCCTTTGACGCCAAACAAATTGATGCTGATGATAATGACGAGGAAGATGGTGACAAAGATGGCCTTGTTAAGGTGTGGACTCCAGTACGTCACCGTCATCGACGCTGCTATAATCTCCAACGGTAAAACGACGAGCCATTGTAATGCGTAGCTGTGTTGTTAGTGGGGGTCATGACGAAGTTTAACAAGAAGGGGGCACGGCACTTACTTCCAACCCATGGCAAAACCCCAGGAGGGATCGAGGAAGCGCGTTGAAAAGGCCGAGAACGAACCGGCGACGGGAAAGACGACAGCCAGCTCGCCCAGCGCGTGCACAGTGCAGTACAACATGATGCCGATGAATCCATAAGCCAACAGCACGGATGCCGGACCGCCCTGGGACAGCGCCTTGCCAGATGCCACAAAGAGACCAGTTCCAATAGAACCACCAATGGCAATCATCTGAAGATGGCGGCCCTTGAGCTCGCGAGACAGGCCCGAGTGGGCCGTGGCCAAGTTGGCACTCCGCAGGTCGTAGAAGTGATTGCCACGGTTGCGTCCGTTGCGTCCTCCACGGCCACCACCACCGCCCCGCCACCTCCACCGCCACCCTCAAGATCGTCGTCGTCGTCACCGTCGTGTTGTGTGCCGTCGTAGCGCATGTGCTGCATGGGGTATCCGCCGCCTGATGACCTATTACCGCCGGCGCCGTCACCCACACTGCTGCCATAACTACTCCCGACCCGGGCATTAGCAACGGATTCGGGTGTGAAATGCATCGTGGGGTCGCGGCGGAAGGTGTCGATCCATCGCGACACGGCGTTCTTGCGGCGTGTATCGCCCGTGCCGAGGCCAAACGACGGTCGTCTCTCGGAACCGACAAAGGACGAGCCGCCGCCAAACCGGGATCCTCGTATGCTCCGTTCTGGGTCGTCATAGTAGTATCCTGGGTCGTTTGTCATGATGCGACCGATCCGGCCTCCACCACCACCACCACCTCCATTGCCCCCACCAGCTTCGTCCCCTCCTGCACTCGAGGAATTTCGCATGTTGTGGACGTTGCCCGGTTGCAAGCTGTCTTCCTTTATTGTCAAAAAATTCAACTCCAAATCTCGGTCCATGGATGATAGGTACGATTTCTTCCCCATTGGAGCGAGTATGTTCGGTTAAAGAAGAAGGGTTCGTTCGCCGTGTACGTCTCTCGAGAGACGCAAAAAGGGCGGGCACACCGCTCGATCGTTGTGTCGTCTCGGGGGCACCTATGCTTCGTTTGGAAATAGATCATATATCAATTGGTCGCTTGTCGATGCTGTCGCTATGCGCTGTATGTCTTGGCAAGAATTGCCTTCGCTGTCGTCTCGGTCGTTGCTATCGGCGGTGTCGCTACTCGAATGCCGGAAGAGAAATAAATGCAGAAATGTGGTCGGTGGCAATCCACAAGGTCGAGCGAGGTGTTGAACGCCGCAAAGGTCGTTGAGGTCGAGCACCTGGTCGGTGAAAAAGACAATGGGCAATCGAGGTCATATATCGTATATCGGGAGAAGAGGAAGAGACGTTGGAAGGGAAAAGAAACGGGGCGTAATGATAAGAGACAGAACGCCTTCGATGCGCCCTTGATTCGAGCGGCACGGCGCGCTGTGGCTTGTGAAAAGGGAGAGACGTCAAAAGCACAGATGTAATGGTGGTAGCTATCGTGGCGATCTGCGTTTTTTCGCGTTCCTGGGCGATGATTCCCAATTGCTGGTCTGTCTTGTTATCGGGCGGGTTTGCTGACTCGATTTTATGCTGACTTTTTTTGCGGGTTCACGCTGTCGCCATATCGGCCCCCAGCACCATGTCCGAGAGGTGAGGAAGAAAGTCGAGGTGGGCGCGAGACGAGTGGGACGGTGCACTCGTCGATATTCGACGTGTTTGTTGAGGAGAGAGAGAGAGAGAAAGAAGAAATCGAGAATGAGGAGAGAAGAGAGCGAAACAAGAGGCGGGTTAGGAAAGTAGAAGAAAGGGTGGAGAGGAAAGAACGGTTGTGGTAGTGTGCCTCAAAGTGCGAGAACTGGGTCCTTTTGTCAATCTGGGGGCGGGCTCTCCTCGCCTTACTGCTTCAGACAAGGAAAGAACGACAGGGCGACTGATAAACTCATAAAAAGAGGGCAACAACGTGTGCGGGCCTCACTCGCTCCTTTTTCTTAGTGCTTTCGGTGGCCCTGGTTTGTTTTTAGCATCTGCTATTGCTCTTAGCTCGAACGATGATATCCCAGAAACAACACCACTGCCAGAGCGGGAAAGAGCGAAGGAGGCGTTAAACGGGGGGGCCAGGGGAGGGAAGGCGCGCGATAAGGAAAAAAGAGCCAAGCAGAGCGAACCAACAAAGGGCCACGGAAAATCAACGTGGTAGCGAGACAGAACCGGCAAGAACGACCCTATGATAGCGTCAGTCTATTATGCAAGAGGCACGGCAGACCTTTTTCGACGTTTGTTATCTGCAGGAAAAGAGATGAAAAGGCGGACAGCATTGCCAGCTCGAAAGAGTCGCAAATCTGTACGTCGTACTCCGTACGAAAAAAAATAAATAACAAAAGACCTCGAGAGGGGCTGGGGTTGTGACCTGCACGACGTTGTGCTTTCCTACCCATTGGGTTGGATACTCGCTGCAGTTTTACTCCACTTCTGTCGAGGTCCCCTGCCTTGCTGTGCCTTCTTTCCTTCGTGCCTTGTGTGAGTGTGTGAGTGTGCCATCCTCGCACCTTCCTCAGCCTGTCCCAATCCCAGGAAATCGCTCTCATCTCTCGCTTCTCTTCTAGAGCCTTTCCTTTCCCGCTGCACACGGAGTACCGTTACGCTGGCAGTGGGTTCAGGTCAGGCCCCCCTCTGAAATGTTGCCCTTTTCTTTCTTTTTCTGGTCTATATTCGCTATCGTCCGGCAGGAGGAAGGCTCACACTCGCAACGAAAAGGAGGAGCTCTGTCGAGGTAACTCTACGATGTACAAGCACTCCATCCCGTGTGAATGGATCCGGCAAAAGAGACGAAAGGCACTGAACAAATGGAAGATTGCCTCGAAAAAGACCCACTCAAGCTTTTTGAGATGAGAAGACAGTTCTTGAGATAAAAAAACGAGGCGACTTGTGACGACGATAGACGGTAAATAAAAAACAAAAAAGACTCAATTCTCCCGGTTCGCCTCCTCTTTTGTATCTGTGAATTGAAATTTTCGAAGCACCTGCCTCGTTCAGTAAAAGCTTTGACCAGGGGGCTTGGAACTATTCGTATGGCGTAGCGAAAGCGAGAATTCTGTTGATATGTGTACTTTGTGCAGACACCAGGAACCGGAACAGACGAGGGAATAAGAGACTAGGGGAAAACCGTTGCAGCTCGTCAGGCACAAGCTTCGAGGTACGATATACCGCTGTCTTCAACATGCGGTGTGTTTTTTGACGTATGTGCATTTCATTCATCCTTGTGCACTACGTTTTCATTCGAATTTTTGTTTTGTTTTCTTCTACCCTGCCTTGTCTTTCATCTCTTCATATCTTTCCTAGATCTTCATCTCTCCCTACCATATTTACTGCGTACGTAGCCTATTTCTGAAAGTGGAAGGCACAAAGGGCATGAAACAGATACCAAGTAAATGCAGGACGGTATGGGCCAGGCTGTGTAGTGGGCACAAAGGATCTGGGACGAAAAGAACGCACCCAAACATGGTGTATCGGGAAAGGCAGGACTCTACTACAAGGTTTTTGAATAAATAAAGGTACATGACAATGTATTGTTTTGTCTTTCTCTTTTTATTCGAAGCTGTATCAAATAACGCTGTAACCAATAATGTACGTCGTACATGTACGGACAATAGGAATATCCCAGCAATGAAATCACGAAACCACCTCCTCATGCTTTTTTCTTCTTTGCTTCTTTGCTTCTTTGTGTCTTTACTTCTTTTACGTCTCTTTCGTCTGTCTCTTCCTAAAAACAATGCAAAACAATTCACATGAAAACGCCAAATAAAAATAACCCGGCTACTCAAAACAATAATAAGAGGGCAAACAACTATGTGAACCAGTGCCTTGATGCACGACAACGGCGCTCTTCGTCGATCTTTGTCATCACCACGATCTTCGTCTCCTTTATTCATCCTATGCGACAGCCGGTGAGGAAGCGGGCGCGACATAGCCGGCCGGCTTCCGCTTCCAGCCCGTGTAAAAGAGCGGGCCCATGTCGAAGCGTGGGAAAGGGTGCGCCTCGGTGTTGATGACCACTTTGTCAAGGGGCAAGACATCGTTGGGCGAGAACAGCAAGTAAAAGTACTTGAGCGTCTCGGCCAGCCAGAAACTCTCCATGTTGTCGCGGCCCACTGGTGGGATGACGTTGGCGTTGGTCAGACTTGTGAATCCGCCGCCCTCGTCGACGGCCGTGTAGTTCATAAACGACTTGAACATTTCCCAGCCCCACTCGCGGTACATGACATCGCCCGTGATGCGCCACATGTAGAACAGACTCTCGACGGTCTCGGGGCGCTGGAGGTTGTGGCGATCAAGTGGCTTGACCTCGAAATCGTAGCGCCAGGGCGCATCGGGAGTCATGTCGAACTGTGGGGCGGTGTGCGGTGGATGCAGTCGCGGGCAGTGGCGGGTCCGAAATCTTAAAGTGGGTAATCTCGGCGGCAAGACCCGTGGCCATGTACTTGTACATGCCCCAGCAGGTCTGGGTGAGCTCGTGCGCCAGCTTCATGTCGGCGTCGTGGCGGGACGTCCACCACTTTTGCTTGCGCGCTTCGGTCAGAGGGAGACCCTCAGTGGCGGCCAGGGCAATAGTACCCGGCATAAAGCAGACCAGGTGGTCCATCTTGGGCGAGAGCGAGCGAAGGAGACCGTCGGGACGCTCGCCAATAATGGTGTAGTGGTGTTTTTCCGTGTAGGTGACAAGGTGCTTGCGGACAGCCGCCAGAGCCTCCTGCCACATCTCCTGGTAAACGGGCTCCTTCTTGTTAGTCTGTAGGTACTGCTTGATGAGGTATTCGTAGTAGGAGTCGCCACGGCTGCCGAGACGGATATTCTGGCCCATAAACGAGCCCGTCTTGGGGCTGATGAAGATGGGGACAAGACCATCAAAGGCACGGCTGCGCTCGTCGACCACCTCCATGACATGCTCGACCTTGTCCCAGAAGAGCTTCTCGCCGGTCAGCTTGGCCAAGTACTTGAACTCGAGCTGCAGCGTCGTGGCCTCGGCGGTCGACGCAGAACCAGAGTTGTCGTGCGCCGGGATGGCCTCGGACTTGCCAATGTTGACACTCGACCACGGGAGACCCGTAGGGCTGTCAAAGGCGGACAACAGGCGGTCAGCCAGATCTTTGGCCTTTTCAAGGTACAGGTCCTCGCCACCGGTGCTGGAGAGCTGCTTTTCGGTCAAGGGCGCCATATCGGGGTATTCGTTGGACAAGTAGTGGGCAGACAGCAGACCGCCCATCATGCGGATGGTTGTTTCAAACGTGTTGACGTCCTGGTCCTGGTCCCAGGTCAGGGACTTGGACACCCACTCACGGGCGTGCGTCAGGCGGCCCGTCAGGTTCATGAGCATCATGGTGTCGAGCGAGTCGACAATGATCCAGCCCAGGCCCTGTGGCGCCATGAACCGGCCACGCTTCGACTCGGGGTAGAACTCGTCCTGGCCTATCCGTGTGTTAGATGTCTCCTCGAAAACTCCAGATAAAAGGGGGAGTATGCTTACCCCATGCATAACGCTCGTAGGCGTCCCAGCTCAGCTCAAACGCCTCAACCACACGCTCGCGCCGGCTGAGCCAGTCCACCTTGCCGCGCGACTTCTCCTCTTTGCTCGACCAGGTCCATCCGCGCAGCGGCACGCGCTCCCGGTGCTTCTCAAACCACCCGCGGTAGTACAAAAAGGTAAACAGTCCCAGCAAAAGCAGAAGCAGCACGCGTTTCCGCCGGTACCATGCCGGGCGCGCTGCGACGCCGGGTAGCCGTAGGGCTTGTCCTTGTACATGGGCAACGACTGGCGATTCCGGCCGCCGGTTGCCGCGTCCAACAAGTCTCCGGCAGCTCCTATTATTCCTTTATTGCCTGCTGCATTGTTGTTACCAGCGCCTGGTCGTCGAGTCGCTGCAGCCCAGAAATGGTCCTCCGCTTGCCGTTGGGGTCGGTGAACGAAGGCACGTTGCGCGGCACAGAAAACGCCATGTCGTCGTCGATGGAAGTGGTTGTAGTAGCAGAGGAAGCTGCAGCGTTGGCGGCGTTGGCAGCAGCAGTGGCCGCAGTTTCGAGCGCGTTCTCGACGGCACTCTCCACGACCTGCCGGACTTCTTTTCCTTTCTCAAGCGCCTGGGCGCCGGCCTCGATGGCTCGTACACGGAATTCGAGGGCGGCCTGGGTCGCAGTTGCGCGCAGGATGCCGATGGCTGGGTTTCGGTGTAGGCCAAAGGGATCGCGATTGTTCATTGGCGCGTCTGCGCGAGCATTGCCGGCTGGTCGATGAGGGGAGATAGACAAAGAGGAGATGGGGAGACGAGGTCGACGGAAGGGAGGAGTGTCGAAAAGGGAGATGTCGAGGATCTAGAATCTCCGGGCAATAGAAGTAGTCGTAGAGGAACGAGACGTGGCCGGATTCGAGATTGAAATCAAATATGCACGCAGAAAAGACAATTGGTGTGACAGACGATACTTCGTGAAATCAAAAAGAGATGAACAACGGTCCCCCTTGCCCTCTGTACCAAAAAGCTCCAAAAAGAATACGGAGTGACTTGGCGAGGCTTGCCGTCCAAACCGAAGAGGAGCAAATCAGTAGTAGTATATGGAGAAGCAACGTAATGGGCAAGAGGCTAAAAAAAGCCAGTAGTGGATAATAAGACGGCGAATACGCGCGCCCACGAGCTAAGACTGCGATCCAACGGCAGGGAGAGGCTGTCCGGAGAAGGAGAAAAAAAAGAGGAGAAGAAAGGAAGAAGAGATGATTTTAGTAGATAGGCTCAATGGGTTAGGAGAGATGCCCCTTTAGCTTTACGTTGCTCGTTTGCTCCTCCTCTCCCTGCCTCTTTTCGCCTTAATTGGCAAGAGCATATGAGAGCATATGAAATAGACAACAGCTTGCCTTTTCCAGAACAACCTCCGTGCCGTCCGAATGTCCCGGCAGAAGGCGCGACCCTGGCCTGGGGAAGGGGCACACACAGACACACACATGCGGAAAGGACAGCTACGACATAGGCTCTACATAGGGGAGGTCGTGGCCACAAAAGGGAAAGAGGCGCGTTTTCGCTTTCCCCTTTTTACTGCAAGATCTTGGCTGCTCGCTGGCTCTCGTTGGCTCTTGCTGTCTTTGCCTTTGCGCGGGAAGGCGCCAGCCGCTGTGGGCCACAGGGGACAGCACTGCTATTGGACCCGATCTGTCCACTAAATCGGGGCCTGACAACAGCACCCCTACAACGGCCGCGTGGTCACTGCTGTGTATTACGTCGGAGTGTGCTGCAGTGGCTGCACCATGTGGCTGATCAGGCTCTCAGGGTTCCAGGGCACACAGTACACGTGCGAACAGCGTCGGCCCAGCACTGTATGCTGTCACTTTCCTTCACTTTGATGCGCTTCTCCACAAAACCGTGCTGCCCCTCTTTCTGCACCAAGCAACCCAGCTGGCGCGGCTGAGCCCAACACAGACAGCACATTCCTCGTGCGGAGGCCGGAGTCCTCCGCCTTACAACGTCCTTTTGCTGGTGGCACTTGTACCCAAGGACTAGGACTTGGTCGAAAAGTTCTAGATTCTTATTTTCTTTCTTAATACGTCTCTTCCCTCCCTTTCAACTTATCAGCCTCGTTCTCTGTCAACGTCTTTTGTCATCACGGTTTTCTTTGCTTTCTTTTCTTTTCTTTTTCTTATTTCCTCTTGCACATCTTCTCTTTTGACGATCGCCTACCACGTCTTACATCTCGACCCTCCTTCAGCCTCATCTCTTTTTTTCTCGACCAGCATCCTCCACCATGGCAAAGGACCGCATCACCTGCCATATCCTCGACACGGCCCAGGGTAAACCGGCCACCGGCGTCCGTGTCCGCCTCGAGCTCGTCAGCCCTTCGCCGTCGTCGTTCCCGTCTACGACCTCCTCCTCGGCTGCCACCAACGGCGCCTCGGCATCCGCCGCCCCTTTGGAGTCTCCGCCCCACAGCCACCACCACGGTCAGGCCACACAGGTCTTTGAGTCCCAGACCAACGAAGACGGCCGCGTCGCCGTCTGGCTGCCGTACTCGGCGTCCAACGCCTCGGTGACGTCCCGTGTACACACTGGACGACGTGCTGGGCAAAGCCGAGGCCGAGGCCGCAGCATCGGTGGCCGGCGAGGAGACAGTGATCCCTCCCACAACGTGGACGCTGCGGTTCGATACAGATGGGTACTATGGTGCGGGCAAGGCCTTCTTCCCCGAGGTGGCGGTGACGTTCCGGGTGGCGGCGGGGCAGCACTACCATGTGCCGCTGCTGCTGAACCCCTTCTCGTACACAACGTACCGTGGCAGCTAGATCAGAAACAGAAGTATGATCATGATTGTGAGGTGATGAGGGCATTGGGACGTGTTATAGCGTTGTTTGTGCTTTGTAGGACATGGGCAGATTGGTATACGGCTTGTATGATTTTTCATAGCAACATGGCATGTTCATTTTACTGCATCACTTTCGTTCAATTTGCGTACGGTTTTTGTGACAAGCAATAATGTTCATATTCCGCTGTGAAGCGTTTGACATCCTATCCAGTAGGAGGAGCAGTTTTTGATGTGTAAATACAAAAGAAAAGGAGCGATCGTGTGTAGAGCAGCGAATGTGGCGTGCGTGATCGAGAAAATTAATGACAGATAAAAATCCAGTTAACACAAGGAAAAAGAGGAGGAAAACCAAAGGCAGTCGTGAAGCGTCGTTAAAAAAGAGAAAGAGGAGAAAAATGAAAACAACGCCCTTTTGCCTCGCTTTCCAAGAGTTGTTTTTCCAAAACAAAACATGCAATAAAACCCAAATTAAATCCAAAACAAGAAAAACTCCAAGGCGTAACGTAATGTGATGAAGAATAGTTGTTGATCAGGCCGATTGGGCCGCTTGTATGATGGCCGTGCAGCACATCATGCCTGCTAGGTAGCCAAAAAACACCCTCCCGCTTTGTTGTCCCTGTTGTGATTGCGGTGTTTGCGGTGCTTGTGGTGGTGCTGGCTGCCATCGCAGGATCCAGAAACGAACACACTTCTAGTCGTGGTGTCTGAATTTGCGGAATATACTGCCGCCCCGGTGGAATCCACTGTGCGAGGTCGTCGGACGGTTGCTGTTGATGCTGTTGGAACGGCCGAGTGTGCCGTTAAGGCCACCCAGACCATTCAGTTCTCCGTGGGCCGATGTAGAGGGCCGGTTCAGGCTCTCGCCGCCATCCTTGGACATCCGCGAGTCCGTACGCAGAGAATCTGCTGATGATGGGGCTTCTGTCCGCGATGGGATCTCGACTATCGATGCCAGCTCGTTGTAGGCCTGCAACTCGGCAGAGGTCAATTTGCCATGGCTCAGTGTCGTCCGCTTGTTCTTGTGCAGGAAAGTCCGCCGTGACCGGATGTAGACACGGTCAACAGCAATGTCATCGGAGGAAATGCAGGCGTCGGGGCCGGTGTTGGCATCGGGTGCCGCAGGGTAGTGTTGCCGTTGCCGCAGAAAGGCTCGGGAAAACCGGTGTCGTAGTCGCGAGAAGACCGGTTTGAGAGCGTCGGGCTCTTTGGCGGGACAGAGTGCATGATGGCGTCGATACTCATGGTGGACCAACTTTGTGTTCGTGTCTTGGAAGAGAGTCTGCGCATGGTTGTTTAGTATTTAAAAGGTCGTCGAGAAATGAGAAAGCAAGGTCCACTTTTTTCCAATGTTGTCTCCCAAGAGGTCGCAGTGTGAGAAATTTGGTGACAGGGGATGATGGCAAGGGTAAAGGTGGAAATCCAAGAATTTGATGGGGTTTGCAATTTTAAGTGAAGCTCTGTGCTTGGAGCTGCTGGGGATTGGGGGCTTGAAGCCTTTTGTGTGATGGGTGTAACGAGGGAGATATATGCTGAGTCGGAAGGGTAAAGAGAGTAAAACAGAAATAGATGCTGTAGAGGTGTGTGTGTGTGTGCAACAATGAGATTGTGTCAAAATATATGCCAAGACAAGGCCACACAAACTGTCCAACAGTTATGGCGAGCTCCCAGCTTTTAAACGGAACACAGAAAGCACCGCATATAGTGAAGGAGTGGGAAAGGAAGCGAGGAAAGAAAGGGACAAAATAGAAACAAGAGGAGGCGGCGTCAAAGAGACATGTCAAATATCCAGGTGGGCACACTTTGCCGTCAATTTTGCCGGTGTTCCCACAGGAATCGGACCAAAATCACTGTTTGGCTGTGACTTTTGCCCTTGCCGTCTGCCACATGGGAGTCCAGAAGGGTCCAATTCTTCATTGTTTTCAAAGGATTGGACAATCGGTTTCCAATTCGGCAGCTGGCATCTTGCCTGCTAGGTTGAACACGACGCATTGTCTCTTTTCTGTCGTCCTAATTGTTTCCTTTCCTTTGTGACAGGCAGGGTACCAATCAGGAGGCCATGAAAGAGGCTCAGGGGATTCAGGAGTGGGGAGAAGGAAAACAAAGGTAGGGTAGGAGTACAAAGAACGCACGATCGTGCATCGTGCAGACGGGAAATAGATGGATGTAGATGCAGCGTACTCTGAAATGCAAGAACAATAAATAGAAACAATCGCGATAGTTGAAACACCGGGGCAGGCGGGTAACAGAAAAAGAAAACAAAAAAAGGGCAACGCAGGCCTGGAGTGAAGCGGACAACAACAAATCGAGTGGATGAGAGTTGCTCACCTTGAAGTTGAAGAGTAAAAGTCGAAAGGCTGCGCTTTTTTGTTCGATTAAGCGCGCGGTAGGAAACGTATGGTCGTTGTCGTCAAACTGTCTGTATGGGAGACAGGGGTTTGCGGATGACGGGTGCCAAGAGCTGGTGACAGTTCTGGGGCGGTGGTTGTTACAGGTTGCCGGGGCGCGCGGGAAGCTGAGAAAAAAGAAAAGAAGGCCCTTGTTCTAGAAAAGACACAAAGGCGGCTTGAGGTTTTGTCAATATGAAAGGTGAGTCGTGAAAGATGAATAGATCCCAGGGGTACGCTGGCGTTTGTGTTGATATTTCTTGACAAAGAAAATAAAACGCGAAAGGGGAGGCGTTTGTTTTCGTCCACAAAGGGGGCGGCGCCGAGAGTCTTTAATAAAAATAAGAAAGAGGACGGGAGAGGCGAAGAGGCCGTTTATGAGAGTTGCCTATGAACGCGTAGAGAAGACGGGGTACGGAGTTAGAGTGCCGGGAACTGTTGTGTAGTCGAGAGGCGAATATTGGGGGAGGTCTGGAACAAGACAGAACAGTGACACGGTTTGGGCCGGGGTCGTTGGGTGGGCAAGTACGAAATACTTGTACTGAGAGTATGTTGTCGTCGAAGGATAAGAGAATCTCAAGGAGAAAAGGAGAGAAGAAAAGAAGAAAAAAGAGGAAGACGAAAAAGAGAAAAAAATAAGAGACGACGAGAGTACGAGGGGGTCAGGGTGTAGAAAAGGGAGAGGAGGGAATTCTGGAACAGAGTGGACGATCTGGAGGGAATCGGAAGCGGTGTACCGAGTTTCTTAAACAAAAGGCTCATATGAAGTGATTTATTTGAACGAGAGGAAGAATCACAGAAACGGAATGGGGGACAGGGAAAAGAAGGAATTAAGGGAAAAGAAAGTTGTTGCCGCTTCGAGTCTGGGCAAACGCAAGGAAGGTGCAGATGGTGCAGAAGGTGCAGACTGGCTGCATCACTGCAAAGCAACGTAATCCCAACATGCATGGCATGCCGCAGCGAGGCAACACCGCAACAAAGGTGGCTGCTTCCTTCCTTGCGAGCATGGCCTGCCTCCAGCGTACCTGCCTGTATTTTCAGTATTACTCTATTACAGGTATCTCCGGGCTGGGGCAAACACGGCATAAGGCATCTCGGTCGTACCTTCCTCACCAACATCTCGGCCACCGAGCCAGTGCCTCACCCACCTTCCTTCTTCTGGCGGTGGCCCAGACAATAATAGAAAACAGAAGGCACGAAGCAGTGTTCAAATCACCAGCTAACTTTCTCTAGCCTGCTTCTTTTCCAGCTGGCGCTGAGGCCAGCTGCGGCGGTGGTCCCTGCCTCTTCTGGAAAGGTCTTGGCAAAAACCCACTCGTAGGGCGCGAGGTTGTCTTGCCTTCTCTGGCTTTCGGTGATTTTGGTGCATTTTTTGGTGCCTTTTGGTGTGAGAGGCCGGTCTGTTTTCTCTTTTCCCCTTCCTTTGCCTCGTCGGACTTTCCTTGGCATCCGTTGTTTGTTCTTTCCTGATTCAGCAAACTGATCGACTCTCGATCTCCTGCTTTTCGAGCTTTTCCGGCTCTCTTACCGTATTTCCAATGAGGCCGGCAGGTGTGCTCTGTGTCGTGTCGCTCTTTCCTTTATTCTTTCTCTCCTCATTTCTGCGTCGTGCTTGTCGTTCGTCACCTTCCTTTGCTGGGATATGCGGCTTTTTGTCTCATGCATATCACCTTTTCCACTTTGCCAATTCGCAGGATACGACACAAACGGCTCACAGACTGCGACGTACAGGTACTCCGGTACGCTGCAAAGATACAAAACTCAATACCACAGCAAATTCGAGACCCTCGAGACCCATACGATGGCACACATATCCATACTCCTTCGGCGCTGCACGAAAGAGGGACAGGACTGCGCCAGTCGATGCCGGCTGAACGCCTTTCCCCAACGGGGTGAGCGTCAAGGGCGTGCATGGATAAATATTGGTGGAGTGGGCTGGCACCGGCACACTGGACTGGGCAGACAGGCCGCTGGATACCGCTGGATAGGCTCTGGACGAGGCAACGAGATACACTTGCCATGCATCAAGGGCACGAAAGGAAGAAAATAACAGCACTAACCAGCGCCTATGCCCGTACTTTTCCACTTTCTTCTTCGACTCCTCTCGACCTCATTTCATCGTCCCCGCCAAAGGGGCCACAAAGGCAGAGAACTCGGACGAGGCTATTGAGGAAATATTGAGTGGATGTGGTGGGCTCGCCGTACTACTGTGTAGAGGGGACTTTATCTCCTCTGTGGCTCCTCCATGGTAGGGGATCCCTTGTCCTGCCATTATTACGAGTACGAAAAAGTTGCGTAAGTGGCCAAGAAGACCAAGAGACGAAAGGGACCAAAAGACGAGACGTAACTTGAATTCAAGTTTGCGCCGTTGGCCAGTGACGCTTCGGGGTCACGGGGTGTGATGAAGCAATTCGTTTACGCCAGATCTGCCCAGAGTCATGCGAATTGGGGCAAACAACGTCAGGATATCAGCCATCTCTATTTCTGTGTGCTCTGTTTTGAATTTTTGCCGCCTGCGTTCGTCATCGGCATTTGGGCGTGACCCTGCTTTTCCGGGCGTGCCTTCCGCAAGGAAACAATAGGGACTGGAAGGCACGAAGGGAAGGAAGTAGTAGCCACTCGAGCCAGTCAAATCTGGCCATTCCTCCTTCACCTCTCCATCTTGATTCTTCTCCTCCCAAAAATACCCCTGCAACCCCCCCTGTCGCCCTGCCCGGCTCCCGTTTTTTGGTACCGTTGGGAGCTTTTTAACGCCGGGCCAGGCCCAGGCCGAGGCCACAACCGCAGCGAATCGCGCTTTCTCCTCGTCTTTTTAGCGTACGCGAAAGTCCAAGGCCAAAGCCATCGAGAGGCAGCCAGTCCTGCCCTGTCCACCTGCGACTCTAGAGCCCTGCACCGCCTCTCCAACATCATCCCATTGGACGAGCAGGCAACGATATTTCTCCTTTCTTCGATGCTCTCCATCTTCCCGCCCTCGCCGCCTTTTCCATGTCTGTTCAATGCTTTGTAACTGGCGGCAAATGACCAACAAGAACGCGGGCAACTTCGTCAAGAGGCTTGAGCTAGCATCTTGACTTGCTTCAGCCTGTCGAGGGCGCAAACGTCTGAGCCTGTTTTATGGGACGCCTCTCGGCTGTCTCAATTAGACTATCCATCACCAATCATCAGTGTGCACCACAAAGCCATACCGGGGCTCTGGAGTAAGAGACATGGTCGACAGGGAACGCCTTGTACGATGGTTTGTGGAATATTACGGGTGACGCTCTGGCCGTTCTAACCGACTGAGCGACGTGTTGGCTAAGCTTTTTGTTGCTGATTCGTCGTAATACTGAGTTACGATGCCCGTCTCTAGAGGATTAATAACAAGTAGAAGAAGGCCAGAAGGCTTGCAGGTGTCGTGAGTTTCGTAAACGGCATGACAGAACACATATTACAGAGTGCTCAATAATAGGCCGAGACAGAGCACAGGTCTGTGTACAGGTACGCCATGCTCCAAATATTAAGAGTAATGCGAGCACTGTGAGAAGTCAAGAATCAACGGAGAAAGCCCGCCATGCCAATCAAAGAAATCGATCGCCGCGTCTCAGACACATGTGCCGTCATTCTGCAACCCACTGGACCACCCTAGACCAGACATGTCCATTTGTACACATTCTCAGACATTGAATCGCATTTCCCTCGTTTTTCTACCATCCCAGCCTCCATAGCTTGCGAGAAATATTCTATGCACTTCGAACAAGTATTGGAGATTGTGATGCGATGCGGAAGGTCATCGGCGAAGCCGGCGCCAGTGACCCCTCCTGCCCGTTGCGTGCCAAGACCTGAGAACGAGGTTCACGCCGTCCGTTAGAGGCGTAGGGCAGAGCAAACGGTCCTTGAAGAAACATCAATAGCGCGTAGGCGGAGCACTGGGTCCTCTGGTCCGTAAACAATGTGTATTGGGTGGTTCTGGGTGGTTTGAAATGGTTTAAATGGTCTGAACAGCTTCAGGCCCACACCCACTGTTCTAGCTAAGGTACTGGTAGTGTTTCCTGTTTGGGAGACAAGAGTCGAAGAGGGAGTAACGACCTACCGTTTACGCGCGCAAGGGACAGCAAACTATTGATATTTGCAACGGCGCCCTCCCCTTATTTATATTTGGACATTTTCGAACGGCAACGTGCACTTCTCGACCCCTCGTGTCAACAAAACCTGACATGTGAAAACACGGCCTTTCAACTGCCCCATTGTTCTCATCATGGCAATCGTGGCTATCGTGAAATCGAGACATCGTGGCGTTGCCCGGCCCGGAAGAGCTCGAGCTCCTATCTTATCTTTTTGCAACGGGCGGAGCACGGAGCAACACACGAAACCGACCCCTCCCCCCGCCCTGACGTTTCCCCGCGAATTTGATGGGGGCAAGCAATAAGGCCGGCCGGTCTTCAAAACGGTCAAATAAAATCAAAGATTTACAGAAACAATCTTGAAGTTTCAATTGCAATTACAATTGCCATTATAATTGCCACTCCGTAGACCATCTTGTCGTTCTTTCCTCGATTGCTGCCTTCCGGGCGTTGCGTTTGAGTGACGCCGTGGGTTGCGCCTTCCGTGTGAGGACAGAGGAGAGGAACAGCTTCCGAAACGTACCCTTGGTTGCTCACTGTCCGTTCTCCAAAAGGTCCAACGCGCTTTTCCATTTTCGACCCCGCGCAACGGAGTTTCGTAGCAACAGCAGCTGTTTTATCTTTTGTCTTGCTGTATCTGAGCTTGGCGAGTTTGTGAGAATACGAGCAAGCACAAATATTGAGCGATTGAACAGTTGTACCGTCCGAGCGACGATCTCACCTCGTACTTTCTTCTCTTCAAGCTAGAAGCTTCTTACACTTCTGTCCGCGATATCAATTGGAACATAAAGCTCTCGAGAATCTCTCTCCATCTCTCCTTCCTTCGTACGAATTCATTCGTCAACACTCGTCGACAAGTCACAGATCAGCACTCCCTTGCAGAAAGAGCCACCGTGATAGCTTTCGAAAAGGGAAGGACCGACCCGTTCATCGACTGTCTCACATCGCGCAACAGCTCTCCATTTTCACCGCCTCTTCGTCGTTCTTTCCTCTTTCACGAGTTTCACGAGAAACCAAAAACTCAGGTAGCTCCTTCCTCCCGAGTCACATTCCCGATCTACCCCCCTTTTGCGACTCATCCTCTTGCCTTCCGATATCTCCCACCTACGAAGCTACGATCGTCGCATCCTGCATTTCAGCTCATGCCAGACCGAGACACTGACAACTCATCGAGCAGATATACGGAATACGGAGTACTCACAACGGCACTCAGTCCCACAGACAAGCCCAATCACCTCACACACCCCCACAATCACAATGGCCGCACCAACTGCCGCCACGACGGCTGACGACGTGCCCGCCGAGAACACCGATCTCAGCCGTCAATATGACACGCCCATGGGCCTCGCCCACACGACCATGCAGGCCCTCAAGGACCGCATCAAGCTGCACTACGATCTCGCCAGCGACTACTATGTCAGCCTGTGGGGAGAGCACATCCACCACGGCTTACTGGCCCACGGACGAGTCCAAGGCCAAGGAGAGCAAGGAAACGGCTCAGGCCAACCTGATCCGCTTGTTGTTGTCAATCTCGGGTCTCGATAAGGAAGGCGAAACCAAGCCATTGACAGTACTGGACGTCGGCTGCGGTGTCGGCGGCACCTCGCGCTACCTTGCCTCAAACCTGGGTGCGCGCGTCACGGGAATCACCATCTCGACGCGGCAAGTTTGAGCTCGCCACGAAGCTGGCGGAGAAGCTGGCGGAGAAAGCCGAAGGCGAGACCACGCCGACAACCACCACGGCCGACACGGACGGTTTTTTGTCGGTCGGCAAGGGCCAAGTCCGCTTCCTCGAGCTCGATGCTGAAAAGATGGGCGAGTTCTTCAAGGCCGACGCCGACAAGTTTGACGTTGTCTGGATCAGCGAGGCCCTGAGCCACTTCCCCGACAAGGCACTCTTCTTCCGCAATGCCCACCTCGTCCTCAAGCCGGGCGGCAAGCTCGTGCTGGGCCGACTTGGTTCAAGGCCGAGGACCTGGACGAGACCACCTTTTAACAACGACATCAAGCCCATTGAGGACGGTATGCTGCTGCCGCCCATGTGCACCCAGGCCGGCTACGTCAAGCTGGCCACCGATGCCGGACTGAGTGTTCTGTCCGAGCCCAAAGACATTTCCCAGGAATGTCAAGCAGACTTGGTAAGCCGCTCCCCGTGTTGTTATTTATTTAACTTCCGTCACTAACTTGTGTAGGGACCTCTCATGGGCATTGGTGCAGAAGCCGTCGCTGTGGGCTTTCGCGCTGAGCCAGGGCCGCGACGGCATTGCCTTCTTGCAGGGCCTTTCCGGGCTATGCGGCGCGGGTACGCCAACGGCACCTTCCGGTACGCTGTTATGAGTTTTTGAGAAGTAGAGTTAGTGAGCAGGACTCACGGGGATCGGGGCTGTCGATGCTGTCGGGCAAGCCGATGGTTGGCCAGCCTGATTATAACGAACGGGTTAGGCGCACCAAAGATATTCGAATGCCATCGAGTTTATATTCTGTGCACAAGTCCTCTTTCCTTCATTCATAATGTACGCTGCACTCTGTGTGAACAAAAGTTTTGCATCACGTCTGGAGCGAATCGCATCAAGGATAATCCTGATCGCTGACCGCCACAGGCAAGCAACATTAAGCAGACAAACTCAATATGCACAATCTCTGCAGCCAATATGATGTATAATGTTGCAAAACTGTGGCCTAGATGAACCATGCAATGCCAGAGAAAAAGAAATGGCCATGGCGCCATTGTGCAGGGTACTGGGATTATGATAAAGTGTCCTGAGCACATGATAGTGTGTTGCGAGGCTGCGATGCGACTCGCTCGAAGAGTTAATGTGGCCATCTCCTACCTTCGCCCCATATGCAAACGCCACAGCACAGGCCGCCGTTTATTTACCTTTCCCCCCGGATTGGCAACCGGGCCGAGAGAGACCAAGAGACTTTTTTGGCGGCCGCCCTTTCACCTCATGTCTGTGCAAGCATCGTTGCGTGAATTTTGTGCCCTGCATCACACTGCATCGCATCGTCATCCTTCGAGTGTCAAAGCGTTAGCATCGACCTCTCCAAGAAAACAATTTTCCATCAACCAGGTTCATTCCTATGGTGCCATTGAGCCGTCCCAACAAGCATCTGTGTGGCATGTGTGAGAGTGAACCTGCACGCCCGGAAGCCAAATGCTCCTTATCGTGAGGATCGTTGACACTTCTACCCTATTTCTTTTAGCAGTATTTACTTCTTTTTATTCGCTCGTCATATGTTTTTTTAATAGAGGAGTAATAAAATTTGGATGTATTTTTTTCATTCTTTTATTGTGTCAATTCAAATGTTTACAGTTAAAAATAAATAAATAGGAAGTAAATATGTAAATCGAAATAATATTAAAGCACCTAGCGTTCTATTCATCGAGAGATGCTTTCATATATAGATGATATTACACTCAACCCCCTACAATCGACATCACAAATACTGTGAGTAACATGAGTTGATGTCAAGCATTTGGGTCTCTCCGTTTTATTGAGTCCAGTTCTAGGCGCCGATACCGCGAGATAACCAAGACCGGATCAGAGGCCGTTGAATATACTTTCACACGATCACATACATATATGCCCGTGTCGACGCGTGTCTGCACACCCTCTTCACGTGTTCGTGTGATCTCTACGTGGGGGATTGTCATATATATTCATCTTTTCGCTCCCCACTTGCCTCTTCCATGTATCAAATAGCCGCTCAAGGATCGTGTATCAAAACATCAAGATATCATGCTAAGGATGCCAACTCTCTCAGAATGAAGGACCCGAGGATGGCATCATTCATCTGAATTCTACTCTCTGCAACACATGGCCCTTCTCATTTTCACAGTCATCAAGTCCGTGATCAACTCAGGTTGTCATCTGGCACACCTTCTACTGTGTAAGAAATGCAATGTGCGGCTATCTGCACAATTCGGTACTGCCACATGGCACAATAGCCGAAGCATAGCACCCGGCAATCACGAAAGACTTCATATTTTCTTGTCGGGTCCTTTCATCATGCACGTTTCCCAACCAGCTTCGTCTTGATCCGGTTCCGGTCGAAAGGATCCGAGATTTGTGATGCGATCTTGTCTGCAACATGAGAAAACACTGGCGCGGCTTCTAGGCCTCTCTCATCGACCCCTTTGTGCTGTCTATCATTTTCGTCTATCATTGTTGGTATTTTTGTTCTATTTTTCGAGGGGGTTGTTACTTTCTTAGGGTCCGCTGTTGTGGAGGTGAGATGCTGGCCATACTGGTTCGATGCTAGACGATCGACAAAGTACCGGATGGCGGCCCCTGACGTGAGGCGGGAACCAAAATAAATAAACGTCGTTAGAACCCTCCCCTAAAATATCTAGAAGTCACAAAAAAAAACCCCAAAATAAATAAAGGATGACTGTTCCGCACTCTCCTCGTCGTCGCGCGAGACGCTACTTCGTAGGGGCGACGCTGATCATCGCGCGCTGCGTTTCACGTTTGGGCAAAATAAAGGAGAAGAGAGGCTTAGAGGCTACAGAGGCTTTAAGGCTTAGAACAAAAATGGCATTGATGGCAGAAGACGTAACGGCTAATATGGAGTAACGTGGAGTTTGCCATGGATTCCAATGGACTGTCAAGGATTGCAATGGGAACAAGTCCATTGTTTTGTCAACGTTCTTTGAAAGCTTCTGTCTGGCCAATTTTTTCTTCTTCGAAAGGGGCGAGGCCCAACTCGATATCCGCAATGCCGTTCAAACTGCAACTCAAGCCGGATAACCAGGATGTTACTGCTCCATTTCGACCAGGACTTTTTTCATTTTTCATTTTTTCTTTTCATTTCTGTTTTCCCTGCGAGGTTTGCATGCACATCGTCCTCCGTAAATTTTAGGAAGCATGTGAGTAACGCGTATGCTAAACTGTTCTCTCCTGAATGAAAATTTTGTTCAGACCATCTTTCTTTTTCCAAAGGGATCGGCCGGTGTCTTGTGCAAAATCTCGATGCTACGTCGTTTAAGGAGCAGACGCAAAGCTCTCGCCCTCGCTCTTACTTCTGTTCTCCAGTTGCTGGCTCGAACGATGATTGTTTACGCTTTTCAGTGCGGGCATAATGTGTGTGTACTTTGATGTTGGAGGGTCGTATGAGGGATTGGACCCGCGTCTACAATTTTTCTGGTTGACGTCCGTTCGCCAGGCAAGTCACGAATGAGGGGGACAGTGCTCTGCAGTGAGAGCGAGGCACAGCAAAGAAACAGAGAATAAAAAAGACCCTCGATTCCATCTGGCCATTCATCTCGATGCTTTCCTTTTTGCTGTGCCATGCACGTTCGGCCTGTCGCTTGTTTCGAGTGTCCTATTTCGGTTCAGCGGTTATTGTTTCTCCGTCGACGACGCGCATCACTTGTACATATGTACTTTCCCCTCGACGGCTGCATGTGAAAAAACCCGACCCCCCACCACGGATTGGCCGCGTGCGGACAAGGGAGGACGAGCATCTCGACCCTCTCGACGGAGTGACGGCGCGGCCGGACCGGAAAGTCAAAAGAAGCTTGCTTTGCTGGTATGGGAAACGATGTGCGCCGAAACGGAACCAAGGAATCAAAAGAAGGAAGCAAAAAAGAGAGAAAAAAAAAAGCCAATAAAATGGACGGGGTGCATGTTGATAGACAAAAGTTTCTGTGGACCTGCTGGAGACAGGTTGAAGAGATGGAAAAAGGAAGAAAACATGGTAATATGGTCGGCTTTTGAGGTTTCTTTTTTCACATATTTGCTTTTTCGATACACGTATTTTGTGAAATCTTATCCTTTTTGTTCTTCACCATGATACCATGATATGGACATCAGCAAAATCCCCCCCCCCCCCCCCAAAAAAAGCAAAATACATGAAGCGAAAACACATGGCCCGCCTGCCTGCCGGCCCTCTCACCACTCTCATTGCGGCACCCCCTTTTTTCCAGTGCTGGATGGGGTGAGGTTGCGTTCGGGTTCCCGTCCGGCGGAGCCCAAAAAAAGTCCAAAAGGGTGCCAATTCCCGCTAGCTGACGGATTGCTCGCTCTCGTCACAACGACGTCCGCATCCTCCTCCGTCTGCAGAAATGGCAGAAATTCAAAGAAACATTTCAACAACGTGGAAGTATTGAAGTTAGTGACGGTATGGCATGTTCAAGTCCTTTTCTGCCTCTCAACTGCGCGTAACGGTCAGACTTGACGTTATTGAGACTGCTCTTCTTTTCTTTTCAAGTTTTATGCATCGTCTGGGTCAAAGCTTTTGCAACACTAACGACCTTTTCTTCTTCTTCTTTTCTTTCGATGCTACTCTGGCAGGTCTTGGCCTTTTGTGCATACGGCGTCTGGAGAGTCTGCATATCGTCATGCGGTTTGTGCACGCATCCTTTCAAGAGGCCCTCCTCCTCTTGTCCCTTTTCCTTCTTTGGTGCTCTTGATGCGGAGGTGTTGCGCACTGCCCGCCCGTTGCGCAAACTCCACAAATCTGGCCAAATCTGGCATTATTTTTGCATTTGTCTGCTGCAAGTTTGACAGGTCACTGTTGAGAAATTCAACGTTTTATTCCCGCTCTCGTCTTTTGCGACTTTTGCCATTGTCCACCTGTGAGTCCACTGCAAGCCTGCAGGCCTGCAGTCGTATTCAGTAGGTCCCCGCCCTGATAATAAGATCTGCTATGGAAGTTGCCATTTTGGCAGGTGAGACAGGAGGCTGGATGTCCCTTCAATTAACTTTTCGTGCTTCGTACTCGCGATTCAATGATGGCCGAGGTCTTTGCCCTTCTTGAGATGTACTCCGTACCCAGTTTAGTATTCATCATATTCAATTCACAAAGTTTTGTCTGTTTGCTGAGTTGCCCACGCAACAGCTTGCGTTGACCCTCGCTTACTGTGTATGCTGGGTGCATTAGAATTGGATGAGGGCGCAGGGTTATTGAGAGACTGGGTAAATTCACAGACGCCCCGAGGGCCTGAGGGCCTGAGGGACGTTTCCCCACGATGCTGCAGAAATGCAGGTAAACGGCGACCTAGAGAACAAGGTTAATGATGGCAAAAGAAAGCCGATGCCGCGAACACGGTACCGAGACAGTAGTGTCCAATAGTGAAATGCCTGAACCTCGTGGCGAACTCCGTACTCCGTATTCCGTGAACAGTTTCTCTCAAAGTGTCATGACACGGCCACGCCCAGACACCCCCAAAGGGCCCTGATTTTCTCCGCATACTGCAATATTACCCCATAAACATGAGCACTTCTCTCACACCAGTTGCGCACGAGCACACCACAGGTGGTGGACAGAGAGAGGTTCGTGTGCTCTTGCTAGGATCTAGGATGATGGGAAAGAGGCCCTCTTCTCTGTTAAAAGTCAAGCAGCCCAGACACTCCGCATTTTCCTTTCAGAACCACCTCCACTATTACGACAGAGCGGGTTGACCCTTGGCCTACCTTTGCCTTGACCGGTACGGGGCCAGGTATGTTAACTTGCGTGGGACCCTGGCGGTCTGTGGTCTGTGGCGTTGTGCTTTTAGTGTGGTGTGGCAGCCGTTGAACTGGGACGTTGAAGGTAGTATCTTACTCCGTAATACGTCGTACATTATATCTTGTTTTGCAATGCCACGAGGGTCAAGAGAGAAACAAAACGCAACGCGAGCTGGCGAGCCACGAAACTGACAGTACCGTACGACGAAAGTCGAAGCAGCAATACTTTCTTTTTTCTGTTGGCACCCTGCACATACGATTCTGTTTTTCTTGCTATTGTTCGTCGAATGTTACCCTTTGTGAACTGGTGGGATAACAGGATGCTTTTTATCAGACTCAACAATTGTTGATACTGACATGTCGCTTTTTTTCTGCCCTCCGCTATTAGTTTTCATACACAGTACGGAGTACTCACTTCCACACTTCATAACAATATTAAATCCATATGAAATGGCGACAGTACCAAAAATAGCAAAAGCCGGGCTAGTCCGGCCCCAAAGAACCAGAACCAGACCCAGAACTGGAAAATAGGAGGACTTGAGATGCGCCCAGAACCAGATTCTCGACAGCTTTGGGTTCTATTCAGCCTTTTGTGAAGATGCTATTTGACTGTGCCTGGCCAGCGCTGAATTTGTCTACTTTTCATCTCTGTTTAAGCTCGGCAGGAATCATGATTTCAATAGAGAACGTAAAGCTCTTTCAACACCCTTTTGCCACGCTATTTATTTCCCCAGGTCAAAGCTCACCGGTCGCCATTTTCCTTCCGCCTTATTAACTTTGTTTTAGCGGCCGATGTTTACTGGGTAAAAGGCCGTGTCAGTGGCTGAAAAGAGCATGGCGGAGGAGGAGAAACGATACGGAGACACGATAGTTTTGTCGTTCTGGACTGTCCAAGCTCCCCCCCCTTTCTTCCCGCGTGTCTTCAACCAACATTTGTGCTCGAGCGGCTGTAGGTTTGTAGGGTCGCCTTCTTTTGATTTTCCTCGTCTCACCCATCCTCTCGCCAAGGAGCGCCTCACTGAATACCTTTTATCTGTGCAAAATGCGACTGGTCAGAACGTGTAAATCCCTCCGTGTAAAAAAACAAAGTCAGAAGGCGCCAGAAGAGACCAAAAACACCAACGATGCTTGGGGATGCTTGGAAAAACGCCAAAGTAACACACAGACGCAATGGAAAAACACGCTAACATGCAGACTACTGAACTTTGACAGGCTGAACAGTTCGTGAACACACAGACATTTGGGGTTTAGTCTATGATCACTAGTGTCGACGGTATGCCCCGTTTCTTCTTTTGCTTCTGTTGGAAGGGATCATCGGATTGGCCGAAGGCGGACACTCGCTCATGAGGCGTCATGGCGTTGGTATGAAAGGAGAACGAGAAAGAAAGGGACGAAAGAGACATCTTTATTGAAATCCAATAGTTCAGAACAGCATTTGATACTCCGTACTCCGGACAGAGCTCAAGTATACCAGAAATGATGACAGCTTCAACCTTGGTCTTGATATGTTTGATTATCCGAATAAACCAGCCACAGTTGTGTTGTGTTGACTGCTCCATTATGTATGTGTATGTGTACTGCATACGCGTGAAATTACCTGCCAGTCTCATATATCTTGAATATTATCTACAATTTACTTCCTCAACCTCATACGCACTTCTCGCCTCGTGGCATCCCTGCGTGGTCTTTTGTTCCGTTCCGCTTCGTCTGATCTCCACCGCGCCTCTGTAAAGCAAGACGGATGCCCAAACCATGGTTGCCGTGAAGATGATGCCTGTGTTATTGTCATCCAACCTCGCTTTCCCATGCCTATTTTGCCCATTTTACTCTTCTCATTCCCACCACCATCTCTTCACATCTTTTTTTTATCCCCTTCCATCACCAGCCAGTCGCATTGTCGTCCGTCAATCCTTTGGCATTGTCTGTCGGCTTTAATCGCCCACCTCTCACTCGTCTCCCTGACTTCGCAACCCTTCTAGCTATCGTAGCTTTAACGTGGCAATTATTATAAACCTTCTATGCCCAAGCTAACTAAAGCTAATACACATACTCGTAACACTTAGGCATCTCCACCCCGCCAAAACTGGCCTGATTAGACGGGCTAGGGTACTTCAACAGCTCTAGATCCTTACGTCCACTCCATGTGTTTGTCACTTGGCTATGTGTTCTCGCCATGTTGCCTTCTTGTGGCGGCCGCTTATTGTCAAATACGCCGTACGTTGTATTTTTAGGTGCAATGGCCTCGTGCCTTCCTTCTATTTTCTTGTTTTACTGCTTTCTTTTCTCCGTCGATTGGGCCTTCTTTTTCCGGCACTGCAGCCCATGTCTGTCTCGGTCGCTCCTTCTTCTCCCGTCGACCACACCACTACGGAGCACTACTTGCACTGATTACTGCAGCGCCTTTCTTCAACAAGTGAACCCCCTATTTCGTGCTGTGGGTGGAGAAACAACTTACGACGCCTCAAGTCGTAGCTATCATTTGGACCTGTATCCATATTCCTTGTCCACCAATTCGTTATCGCCTTTTTTATGCTTGATTTTTCTTATTCCCATCCTTCGATATCCTCGTGCACTTTATCTTTATTTGTGCATTGCACTTTCAACGGGGTTTTATCTTTGTATTCTCTTTGTTGCCCTCCCTCGCTCTTTCCTTTTCTCTCACCATATCTGATTACTGCCGGCCCCCATCTGGACTCGGCTCCTTCCTCTCTTCGCACGTTTTTCTTGCTTTGTTCGTTCGCTCCTTCCATCTCTGCAGCTGGTCCCCAAATCGCATTCCTTCCATTTTTTCAACCGCAACCCCCTTCTCTCCTTCCTCCCCAATTCTCCGACACGGCCGTTATCCACTTCTTGCCTTTTTGCCCAGTGCCTATCTCCTTCCCGCTCCCCTGTTCCTTCCCTGCTCATACCCTGTCGCCTTTTGCCTTTCGTGCTCTTGCCCTCTCCACTGTCTGTGGCTCTTTCCCTTTCGTTTCCCTTTCGTTTTCCTACAGTAGCTCCTCTGAGCTAGACAGGGGGGTCCCACACGCACTCCCTAGCCCTCTTTCCCACTAGCTCGCCGGGCAAGTTTCGAACGTCGCTGCCCTTTCCCTTGCGCCTTCTGCGTCTTGCCTTTCTCTGCCTTCCCGCTGCGCAAAACCAAGAAAAGCAGAAGAACAAGAGCGCAACAAGCAAAAAGAGGGCAAGAAACCGAAGAATCTCGAGAGCTAACTGTGTATTGCGGCGGCGACCCTCCCGCCTAAAACACACAACCCCATTTCCATAGAATTCATCCCCTACCGCCCGCGGGTCCATCACTGCGAGGGTACTCCGTACACTATCTTTCCATCTGCTTGGGGTTGCTCTTTCCTTTTGCTCACTCACTCTTTTATTTTGGACGTGCCTTCCCATTTCTCATCTCTGGTTCTCTCAATTGTGTTTTGTTTTATTTTCTCCCCCCTCTCACTTCTTCCCGCGGCATTTCAACTTTCTTTCACTTTTCTCTCTCTCTCTCTCTCTTCTCCACTGCACAAATCAGAGACCGGGGAGAGAAACAAGATCGTCGATTGCTATTTTGCTCTTTTTCTCTTTGCAACGTTCTCCTATTTTCAATTCTCTTGCTCTCTCCTTTCTTTTCTTTCTTTTCTTCACCTTTTTATTCCCCGGCTCCGCCCTCCTTTCTCCAGCTCTCCCTCCAGCTCTTCGGTCAACGACCTCTTCCTCAACCGAAACACGAGACGATACATAGACGACAAATCGACAGCGCTTCGTCCTCAAACGACCATCCTTACTAGCCAGCCATACTAGACCGGAGCGGGCGCTTCCCTTCTGCGATAGGCGACGGACTACACGGCGACGATCTGTTTCCCTTCTCGTTCCTCAGCTCCCTTCTCCAGGCAAAGTCAGACAAGCCAGACAACCGTAGCTTGTCCCCGCTGCTGCAGGCCACGCCGCCGTTGTTCCTCGTGGTAGATTTCTAGATTTCTGCTAGTGACGCCTTTTTCTTCTTTGGCCACCACCCCCTTACTCCGGACCTTACTCCGGGGCCTTTCCTAGGGTATTTTTTTTTGGGCTCTTGGATTTTTGGATCCGGAACGGGCGCGCACACTCACACACGCAGCCTTTGTCTTGCCGCATTCCTTTGTCTCGGTCTGCAACTTCCCACCTTTCTCTCTCTCACTCATTCACCTTTTACCTCATTTTCGCCCTCACCCCGAGCTTCCCGACGTTTTTGCGATTGCTGCTCAGAGAGGAATCGCAACCGCATTTTGCGCTTCAACTTGGCACGCAGCTTCCCGCGCTCTGCCATCTTTCTTCCCTCTACCTCAACTGCACAACCACTCAATACAAACCCACACACATCCGCCACAATGTGTTTCGGCAGCCGCAGCAAAGGCGACGAGGATGCCGCCCGGTCACGAGAACTCGACAAGTCCATCCGCGCTGACGAGAAGCGCTTGGCACGAGAGGTTAAGCTTCTGCTGCTTGGTGCCGGTGAATCCGGCAAGTCTACCGTGCTGAAGCAGATGAAGCTCATCTACTCCCAGGGCTTCAGCAAGAACGAGAAGCTTGAGTGGAAGCCCGTTGTCTTCAACAACATTATCCAGTCTTTCCGCCTCATTTACGACGCCATGACCGAGTTCGACATTGAGTTCACCAACCCAGACAACGAGAAGAACATGAAGCACATCCTCGTCGAGTTTGAGCTGGGCGCAAACGACCCGTTACCGAACGACTACCTCGAGCCCATCAAGACGTTGTGGAAGGACGACGGTGTGCGTCGCGCCATTGCAAAGGGCAACGAGTTTGCCCTGCACGACAACCTAGACTAGTGAGTGTGCCCATTCTTCCTTTCCCTACAAGCGCTCCCAGACTAACAATTGCAGCTTCTGTGAGGACCTTGACCGCATTTGGGACCGCACCTACGTCCCCAACGACCAGGACCTGCTGCGCTCGCGTCTGCGGACAACGGGCATCACCGAGACCATTTTCGACCTGGGCCAGCTGACCTACCGTATGTTCGACGTTGGCGGACAGCGTTCTGAGCGCAAGAAGTGGATCCACTGCTTTGAGAACGTCAACTGCCTGCTCTTCCTCGTCGCCATTTCCGGTTACGACCAGTGCCTTGTTGAAGACAAGGACGGCAACCAGATGAACGAAGCCCTGATGCTGTGGGAGTCTATTGCCAACTCACATTGGTTTACCAAGTCGGCCCTCATTCTGTTCCTGAACAAGATGGATCTGTTCAAGGAGAAGCTGCCCAACAGCCCTATTACGGAGCACGGCTTCACCGACTACACTGGTCCGGCTGCCGACCCTAAGCAGGTCAGCAAGTACTTCATGGACAAGTTCCGTGCCCTGAACCGCAACCCGGACAAGGAGATCTACGGCCACTTCACCAATGCCACCGACACAAACCTGCTCAAGATCACAATGGGCTCTGTTCAGGATATGATCATCCAGCGGAACCTCAAGCAGCTCATACTATAAACGGGGACAAAACTCAACAAAACGTCGACCCAAATTTCTATCTCGAATAGCGAGCTTTCTCGATCTTCGAGCGAGCACGACACGATGACCACTACAAATCCCATTAACGACCCGACTCCACCCGCCACGTTTTTTTTTAACCCATACCTCCTTTCTCCCACTCTCATCTCGGCAGCGAATACCCGACCCGCGGATCGCTGTGTCCCCCATTTACATATTACCAACAGACAGAAAAATCCCCTCACCTCTCAAGTGGTGCTCGCCTCTGCCGCCTCTCTCGCTGCTTGCCCGTTCGAGATGCCGCTCATCTATTTGCGACAGATTGGAACGATAGATCTGAGCCCCAACGTAGTTTCCGTTTGGGGTCTCTTCTCGTCTTCTGTATTTTTGTCGCATGGCCACGTGCCTCCCGAAAAGTCTTCGCTTCCATCCCGCCTTCATTTTCCCCCCATTTTTGTGTACATTCTTATTTTCCTTTGTTGCATATTTCGGGTCGTTGATAGAGGGCCTTTTAACGCCGTTACCTATCACATCTTGCAACACGCTCCGTGTGCGAGAGCCCGTTTCTCAGATGATACCTTGATTTCGCGTTTTCTTATTCTTTTGCCCTTATTTTCGTTTCTTTTTGTTGTTTAACAACAGCTCCCATATCAGCTACACCTCGTCGACATACCTCGCCCTCACATCTACAACCATTTTTGGGCTTAGCGACGACATGATTATGATTGTCCTTTTTTACCGTCTCTTTTGATCGTTTTGTTTTTCGTTTTGTTACACAAAGTTTTGGATACATCTACTCTGCATATCTTCCATCTTATCTTCCATCTTTATATAAATTGGCTCTCTTTGGATGCAGAGCCTTTATTTTGAATAAGAAAAAAAAAAATCAAATAATCAGCAATGCTAATTTGAACAAAACATGTGAAAGTGACTTTTTTTTACACCAGCTACAACTAACGTTCTGACCAACAACACCACCAGCAGATCGATCAACCCGGATAGCCACCTTTTTTTTTTGGCGCTGCTGATGGGTGTTGGACCCCCGAAAATAGTAGTTGATAGCCAATCGCAGCACATGGTGGTGGCATCGCATCCTTGTCTGCCATGTGAAATTGAGGTGTGACGAGATTGATTACCTTATTTCTTCCAACGTTCAGCTCAACGGTTGCACAACGGCCTTTTAAAAAGTACCTTTGGGGGCCATCTTTCACTAATTCAAGCAAACAATACTCCGTACCAACAATAGCGACCTACCGAAAGCCACATTCTGCAATCGACCTTATTCATTCTTTTTCAGATCAAGAAATTGGCCTGAGCTTCCGATGCACATAGCCGTTGTCCTCGATGCTCTAGAAGCTGCGCATCCCCTTTTTCTTCTCCAGAAAGAACGCGTTAACCACCATGAAAAATAAGAGTGATCGACTGCCAATTCAGAAAAGCCCTAAGATGGCAGGGGTTTGACGAGGACGATCAAATCTAGAATTTTTGTTTCTATCTGTCTCTCATTTTTTTGCGTCTTTTTTCGTGCGTGTTTGGCGGGAAGGATCACATTCAGTGGGCCTGTGGCCCCTGGATGGCCTGGATGAAAACAGACTCAGGTACGTCGTACTAATGTTCTCCTGATCTCCAGAAAAATTTAAAGATAGAAAGTAGAATAAACCAGAAGTTTGACATGTCATGGAGAAGGATGAAGAAAGAGGCTCTTCGAGACCTTTCAAGGATCGGAGGGTCTCTGTCCGTGTAAGCTGTAAGACAAATACACGGATGCTAAAGTCTGGTTGCACAGTCAAGCCACGCGGGACAGCGTGTGGAACAAACATAAGATGACATCGGACGCAAAATAGAGACTTCTCTTCACCAGACAACTGGTTTTTTTTCTTTCTTTTCTTGTGTGCTTCGTATTCGCACAATTGGCAGACGCAATCCGGCAAACCGGCCGCCAGCCGACGGTCACCTGTTTACCATCCGAGTCTTTGGCTCCGAAAACTTTTGTCCTAAAAAATAAAAAAACCGACCAGCCCTGAAGTGTGGACACCACACCAGCAGGCCCGGGAATATCATCCATGGTGTTTTCTGCGAGAAGCACACCAGACGGAAAAAGAGGACCTTATGTCAAAAGTGAGTTCATAATGGAGTCGAGAATGGAGTTTGAGAGCACTTCAGATGGAGACTCCAAAAAGAGCCCCCGAAAAAGGCCACGCAATGGCCTGCTTAGTTTCCACGTTAAAGGATGTCCACGCATCCTCACATCCCATATCTCCATACACTACATCCTCTTTACTGAGTATGGGGCCATTAGCAGTTCAATAGACACATGCATAACAGCGGAGTGCAAAATGGACACAGAACCGGACCATGCAAACAATTCTGCTTGTCATAGTGACGGAGTTACGGGTGTCTGTACAGCGTCTTATAGACGGAGCTTTCGGTAGCTCACTGATAGCGCATGTTGTTTCTCCTTTTGTATTCTTCGGTTCTACAAATAGGGGGCATCGTACGAGATAAATAGGGAATAAAATAAAAAGGGGCAGCGAAGGAAGCTATCGCAACATTGTTGGATGGGGTACCTGGCGGCTCACAGATCGGCTCCTCTCACCACGTGGCCGATGAGGATAAGTGTTGGCATTAGATTTTATATGAAAACAAAGTCGCTGGACTCGACGACAATATCTTTGCTGGTGTTGATTTAAGTGTGACAAACTAGGGTGCCATATGGTGTGTCACACAGCCTTACGCAGATGCATGATGTAGCTGAGTACTTCCCCGCGAGCCTTACGCTCTGTCTGGAAATCATGGGGTACAAAATGCGGTGCAATGGACATCGTTTATATTAGGATCCCAGAACCAAGACAAGCATTATCGGAGCATCAAATTCATATCTCGCTGCGGCGATGTTTGATGTCGCCGGCGAGGATTCGGATGCGGGTGAATCTTCCTCCCGCGATGTCGCACACTGACAGCACAGCAAGACATGCCTCGAGTCATACGAGTCAGAAATAAAAGCAACACGGCCACTGTATGACATCAAAGGCCATAAAAATACACGTCCATGCATATCGTAATCCTTACAGCCCATAAACATGTGTCTCAAGAGGCCCGGGTAGCCGTCGGAGACTATTGCAGCCGGACTTTTGTGAGGAGGCTGCAGTGATTCGTTGGCCACGGTGTAACGATGCACAAAACACCCGTTGACCGTCTCCGTCGGCTCCGTGAATTGAGCCTTGGAAAACCGTGTTGTCGCCGACCAATCGACTTGTCTCCCGAGCCTTGAGGAAAATTCAAGATGGACAGTCGGCCGGCGACATGCAATCGTCCATGTGGCCGGGAAAAGGTGCTCTTCGCATAGAGACGTGAACCGGCGGCGAGTTTTCGCCCTCATTGATACTAGTATATGGCCAATGAATAAACACACAAACTACTCTCCAAAAGAACTTTCTTGTGCGCACAAAAATAAACAAAGTAGTAAACAACTGACCGCTCTTGAGTCTTCACGGTTCATTGCATGAGAATGAGCGAGGCGAAAGACGAGTAAGCGAGCGCGATACGATAAACGAGAGCGACAAGCACCATACAAACCAGAATTGAGTAAACAACCTGACCGTCTGTAGTCATGCACAGGGACAAGTGACATAATATTGAAGCTTTTTGTACGACGTATTTTTTTTTTTTTTTTTTTTTGGCTTGTCGACCCGTCCCTGGTGACCGATAAACCATGCTGCAAGCCACTGATATCATACCTGGGGCCTGGAGGAGAACTTGTACGGATAAAACAAGGATAGGTGGCTAGCACGCAATATGGTACGGAGGAATAGTACTAAGCAATTATGTCAGGCAGTGTGTAAAGACAGCCTGTCTCCGGAGACATGTTAGTCAACTCTACACTTCAAAAGGACCTTACTTTCGGCGAATGGGGTTTGGTAGTGGAAAACACAGTGAAAAGAAACGCCCCACTAAACCACCAGAAACAAGTTTCCTCTCTGAATAGTTGGGCCAGACTGTGCTCAAAGTAATCGTTATGATCAAATTAAGCCGTACGTAAGTGTTGTGTTGGGTGTACTCAGGAGAATAGAGGGCCGGAGTCTTTTCTGTCGTTGACGCGGGCTTACAAATGGCCGGCCCCGTGTTTACAAGGCTGAAAAAAAGTGTCCGTCCACAGAAGCAACATAAAAACAGTGGCGTCTTCAGCCTTTGGCGTACCATTTAAGCCTAGAATGGCTTAGGTTTTCTGGCTGGTGCCGGCCAAGTGGAGGCAGATCGCAGGAAATCGTGCAAGCCAATTGGCTAGATGTTGTCTTTCAGTGCTTGAATCGTCGATTGCACTACACTTGCGCCATCCAGGAACACAATCGGGCACCTCATGTTGTCCGTATAACCGTATGAATTGACGAATGAGGCTTGAAAGTAGGTGTCTGTTTGGGAAATGTAGGTGCCTATTGTAGGCCACAGGCAAAGCGGCTTTCAAGTTGAGAGCCCACTCTGTTTCCACTTTGCCCATCCTTTAAATAGAGGAAAAGCAACAAGGCTGTGGCCCCTTATGGCTCTCCTCTGACAAATGGCCCGGAGACTTTCTGTTTGTGTACGCAAGTGTTCGGCTTGTGTCTGATGAGGTTTTGGTGTGCTTTTGTACAGGCGACCACGATACTGTAGGTGAATACAGTAAAGAAGGATGCAGTTATGCCAGCGTGTTCAACAACAAGGATCGTGAAGGGGCCAAGGAGTGAAATGTATAAAGGTCGTTGACGAGGACATCTTTTCAAAACATTTTCTCGTCCAGAACAATCAAAATCAAACAATCATCCATCCTCTTCACGATACACAACAACCTCACCTTTTATAACTCAGCTTCCACCCACCGCAATCATGGTCAAAGTCGTCGTCACCGGTGCCAACTCAGGCCTCGCCCTCGAGGTCATTGATGCTCTTGCCGAGGGCAAGCACGAAGTTCTTGCTCTGGCCAGACGTGTGAGTACTCCCGGGAAGCACAACAATTTTACAATTTACAGTGCAGGGTTTTCTAATTAATTATGGTGCTGTCAACAGGACCCTTCTTCGTTCCCCCAACAGGCCGGCGTGACCTGGGCCCAGACGTCCTACAAGGACAAGGACGAGCTGGTCAAGCTGTTCAAGGGCGCCGGTGTAGTCCTCAACTTTATCGTGCTCAACGGCGACCCGGGCAACGAGGTGTCGCTGCGCATCATTGATGCCGTCGTCGAGGCCGGTGTGCCCCGCTACGCTCCTAGCGAGTGGGCGATGTAAGTTACCTTGCGTAGCAGGCAGGCATCATTTTCATATTGCTAACCGTGCACACAGGGGCACCAAGCTCAAGGACGTCATCGACGCCGTGCCGTGGTACCAGGGCAAGCTCGACGTGCAAAAGCACCTGGCCGACCTCAACAAGGACAAGAAGGTCCTCGAGTACACCTTGTTTCAGGTCGGCATGTTCCTCGAGTACGCTGCTTACCCCCGCGCGCTCTCCAAACACGTCCCACCCATGCCCACCATCTGGCAGCTCAACGAAGCCCGTCTCGTCGGCATCAAGGGCCATGAGAACGACCCATCACCGTCACCAGCGTCAAGGACATTGCCAAGATTGTGCGCCGCGCCGTCGAGTACGAGGGCGCGTGGCCAGTCATCGGCGGTATCCAGGGCCAGAACATTTCTCTCCTCGAGTTCAAGGCGGCCGTCGAGAAGAAGCTGGCCGAGGGCAAGGGCCCCGGTATTCTGCCGGCCGGTACTACGCAGCTCAAAGTGGACCTGGCGGACGAGGCCGTCTTGGCCCAGGGCACGCTCGATGTCGAGATGCCCATGATTATGCACCCGTCGATCCCCGAGAACATGCGTGCCGTGTTTCACGCCCCCGCCTGGACAGGCTCGCTGTTGGCGGTCGCGCGCGGTGCATGGAACTCATCCGACGAGTGGAACAAGCTGCTGCCGGACGTCAAGTTCTCGACCATTGACGAGTTTATCGATGCCGTCCTGAAGAACGAGTAGAGTGGATGTCCATAGGAGGGGGCGAGTACGAGTACATAGTTTCACAAATCATCATAGTACGGTGACTTCTCAAAAAAAATTAGCCGTGCAGGGCGCAAATCATGGCAAATTGATATTATTCTGCTTCTCCGCTACATCTTTGCACAGAATTATGTGTACATAGTCATCGAGTTCCTGGCTGCACAGTATTGTATAGATCTCGTATTACTCTCATCGCCGCGGAGAGAGCGGACGAATCCCGTACTCGACCAGACTTTTGCACACAAATGCCGACCGCCATTCTGTTTTTCTGTCTTTCTGCGTTTATTTCCTTCCCTTCCTTTTTACTCAACGCCGCCCTCAGATTTATTTCCGCAGGCCGCTCCCGCTCACAATAGTAGAAAGTACTGCAGTCCTGCACTCCTGATGCACGTCGATACATCGAATGCTACCAACAGACAAGACCGGAAAAAACTGGCGCTTGGTACAATCCGGATAAACCCTGATAAACAGCAGAGATAAATGGCGATTAAACTGCGGCACGCAGAGACGGTCGCAACGGTCGCATATCCTGCCAATAGGAGGACACTCGAAAAGAGGAGAAGGGAAACATCGACCAGGATGAGGCGCATTGCACAAAAAGACAGCAGGCAAGGGGACAAAGAAACGGTAACGTCGAGCAGCCTGGCCAGACTCTGAAGAGCAAGGGACGGCGGCTATTTAAATGGCTCTCGTTGATTGTCGTTGATTGTCGTCGGTTTGTTCGTGCATCTGTTTTATGGGCGCACAGGCATGTTGGGGCAGAACTGGAGCATATTTGGGCATATTGGGGGCGGAAAGACGACTCTGGAGTTCTGAATTTCTGGCCCGTTGGCTAGTTGGTGGTGTCTTGCTGCTATCGACAGGCCGTCTTGCATACGAAGCAGGCATCTCCTGTCTGTCGCGATTTCTGGTATTGTCTGTTGCCTGTTGTCTGTTGCTTCTCGTCCGCGCCTGTTTTTGATTTTCTGCCTCGCATTTTGGCCCAATGGCTCAACCACGCTCTCGACCACGGTCTCGATGGTCGCACAAGACTTCTTCGTAGATATAAGAGTCCATCGAAGGAACACGTCTTGGCGGTTTTGGTTCCTTTTTATTTTTATTTTATTTTTGGTGATCTGTGCCTGTCAGGATCGTAGATTTTGACGCCCAAGTCTGCGCTTAATTTCATCCTTTTATTCTGTGTCTTCCCATCACCAGTCTTGGTTTGCATTGCATTACATCGCATCACCACTTTGTCACACAACTCTCGTCACACAAGACAATTTGGCCCCATCCATCATCTCTTTCGCCATGTATCAATACCCTCAACCAGCCATGTATGTGGAGCCTCCCAAGAAAAGGCCCTTTTCTTGGAGCACCGTCCTCTACATTGGCTTTCGTCTCTTGGCCCTGGCGACCAACATCCCCATTGCCGTCATCGCCGCAAAACTGCTCAGTCGCTGGCCCGCCTACTTCCACAAAGCCGGCGTGCCCCTGGGCGGCGCCATCATTGCCATTGTCGCCGACCTGATGGCCATGGTATTTTTTGCCAAGCGTCAACGGGCCTTTTTGCTCGTCGTCCCGCTGGACCTGCTCGTCGCCATTATGGCCGCCGTCGGCGTGTTCTCGCTGCTGGGTGCCGGCTTCAATAGCAGCGACCTGCCGTTGACGGATGCCCAAGAACAAATGATGTCCAGCTGGACCTTGGACCAAGACCTCGGCGTCATTTTCTCGGGGCTTGTGTGGTGAGTACAGACAACACTTACCATAAAATATAACCTTATATATGGTGCTTTTGACGTTCAGTTTTGCTAACTGCCGAAACAGCGGCGTCCGTGTGTTGTCACTCTTTGTCAACAGCATCTTGTCATGCCTCATCTTTACCCGAAGTCGCCGCCACGAACCCACAACTGTCCAGTCCATCCAGACAACCGAGTTGTACTGAGAGAGAGAGGGGAGAGGAGACGAAAGTAAGAGGAGAACGTATTTTTTTTGTCGGGCTTCTGTCGGGTTGTCGAGTTTTGTGTCGTCCCTTGGTTTTTTTTCGGTCGGAGACTGGCGGTCTTTTTTGACCGTCGCTTGTCTGTCACGGTTAATCTTCGGCAGACATTACGTTTGCATCTTTGTTTTTTGTGGTTTTGTCGTTGTATTTCTCTTCGATTTCTGCTGCTCCCCGCCGTCTTCCGTCGTCGTTTCCCCTCATTTATTTACTTTTTTTCCTTTTTTCTTTTTTACCTTGCGAGATTCGGTCCTTTTTCTTGCATCGGAGGTTTTTTTTTGTTGTTGGTCTAGTCTTGGTCTGGTCTTGGTCTGTCTCGGTCTGTTTTTTTCTTCTACGAGCTTGTTGATATGTCGTGATGCAAGGGTCCTGGACCTCGGCCTAGACATCGCTTGGATATCGCTTGGATAATGCCTCCATAGTCTGGATGTCTGGATGATGCATTTCAAGTCACACTTGTTTTTGGTTTCTTCAGCTTTCGTTTTCGTTTACCGTTTTTGTGCACCTTTTTTTTTGTCAATATCCACGGATTTATCATGATCGTCGTCACCTCGTGGTGGCTATTTCCTGATCCCAGTCGTTACCAATCTGTTCGTCATTCATTGTTCGTCCCTTTTCTGCTCGGCACTTATTGTCGCTTTTCAATCGGTTCTTGTGTCCCGTTTTGTCGATCTCCGTTCGCATGTCCGTGATCATTGCCTGCCGCTGATATCAGCCGTTTCTTCTGCCATGCCTTTCTGCCGTCTTCTTCTGCCGTCTCCACTACCGATCGATTCTTTTGCATCGTAAAAAATCGTGGGGATCCATCTGACCATCTCTGAGATGCCATTCTCGGAGCACATCTCGGCGGCAATTGATGTTGCAGTGCGTGGAAAAGCGTGAATAAATGCGTGGAAATGGGGCTCTGTGCACTCTCTTGCCCCCCCGAAGCTGTCAAGTCGGGTTGTGGAGGTTCGGGAGGGTTGTGAAGGACATAACGACATATGGACAAAGTAGCAGAGTAAAGTGGTGGAAAGCAAGTCGATGTTCTCCGCACCTCCACGCACCTTCCCTCCATCCTTCTCCACGTGCGCCGAAAAAAAAACGAACGTGCTGAGATGGTGACGGCTACACCCACTCAAACCACTCACTGTAAAGCACTGCAAAGCTTAATCCGCCGGTTGTCCTTCTCTCGCTACGCGTATTTGGGCAGCTTGGGGCAACTTGGGCTGGCTGGCCCTCTGCCTTGAAAGGCAAGACATCTCCACTTTTCCTTCTGGTGCTCCTGCCCAAATCGATTCTAGGCCTACAGGCCACCCTACAGCAGCCAACCACACGCTGTTACGTCGTACTATCGCGCATTCCCCTCTTTTTTCTACTCTTGTTTGCTCTTTCCCCCGCAAATGACCCAGACCGGGGTGCGTCACTGTAAGTCAACTTCTTGTCTGCTTTTGGCTACTCTTGGTCGCTCTTGCCCCGTCGGGAGCATCCTACAGGAAGCTTGGAAAGGCGAGAAGGAGCTTCAAGGAAATGGGAAGGAGCGACTTTGGAGCTCCAAAGTCGCTTCAAAGACACTCCAAAGGCACTCCAAAGACACTCCAAAGCACCCAAAGGCAATCAAAGTAAAAGGAGCCCCAAAGGAGCGGCTGGCGGCCGTTGGCGTTCAATTTACTTGCCTATGGTTGACGTGCAATGCAACTGGCTGGTCCAGTAATAATGATCCTATCGACCCAGCAACATCCCAGCCAGCACCAGCCAGCATCCGCCACATCCCAATCAAGGCAATCAACAAAAGAGTGACAACAAACCAAAAGCGGCCGAGGCTTGCGAGCTGGGTTGGGATTGGCAGCTTGATCGCTCTTGCCATCTTTTTCGCGTCCCTGCGTCTTTTTGCGCCTCGTGATTTTTTTTTTGGTCCTTCTCTTTCTTTCCCTCTCTCCAGGAAACAACGGATCTCGGTCTTCTCGGTCGTTCTTTCTATTCTCTTTTTCGCATCTCCTCCGTCGCTCTCTCCTCTTTTTTTACACGATAATCGGCACCACGACTTCCGTATCCAGAAAGCACCCCTCTCTTCCACGCCTTTACTCACGACCGTCCTCCGAGTACGACTGCAGACCGCAACTGCATCGGGCCTTCTCAGTTTGCGCTTCCCACTTGCTTTGCAGTTGCTTCTTGCCTGAACCCTTCTCTCTCGTCTCTTTTCGTCTACCTTTCTGATTGTCCGCTCTTTACTATTTAATGCCCTTGCCCATCTCCACCCCCGCAAAGATATTCAGAGACATTATAGCAGAGACACGCAAGGACAAAGGAAAAGGACGAGCTTCGATCCCCAGACCAGCCAGGACTCTAAAACCTTTAAGCTTCATTTAGGCTCTGCCTGCCTTGTTTTCTCCATTCCCCGTCTTTTCTCTGTGGCCGTCCTTTTATACTCCCAGCATTCCACCCAGCGCCACCACTTACATCCTTTTTCGTGGATCGCGACAATAAACAAAAAACAACAACAACATCGCGACCTCAACAAGCTCAAATTCACAGCAAGTGGTCATTCATACATCATTTGTTTACAATGGCTTCTCCAAGCGAAAAGGCTGCCATCTTCTTGGCTGAGGGGCGGCCCTCGAACGCGACATCTCGCAATGTTGATGACCAGACTGCAGCTTCACCAGAGCCCGACAAGAGCAGTTGACTCATTGGCCTCCGTGCGCAGCTGCCGTTCCTGCGCACGCGTCGTGGCCTTGCCTTTACGGTCCTCTCTGTCCTGCTTCTGATCGGTGGCGGTCTGTCCAGACTTGCGTCCCTGTGCACTCATCACAGCAATGTCAACAATGGCAACAATGCCGGCAGCACCCTTCACAGCCGTTCTATCAACAACCGCGATGACACCACCACTCCTGTCCCGGGTCTCATCACCGACGACTCCTACTTTTACGGCGAATCGCCCCCAGTCTACCCTTCGCCTAACATGACTGGTGTCGGTACGTGGGCTGTTGCCTACAACAAGGCTGTCGCCCTTGTCTCGGCCATGACTCTTGAGGAAAAGGTCAACCTGACGGCTGGCGTCTCCTCCAACACCGGCTGCTCCGGTATGATCCCTGCTGTGCCCCGTCTCAACTTCCCGGCATGTGCCTTAGTGATGCCGGCAACGGTCTGCGCAACACCGACTTTGTGAGCTCCTGGCCCAGCGGTATCCATGTCGGTGCCAGCTGGAACCGCAGCCTGGCCCTGCAGCGTGCCATTGGCATGGCTGGCGAGTTCAAGAAGAAGGGCGTCAACATCATCCTGGGCCCGGTCGTCGGTCCTGCAGGTCGCACTGTGCTCAGCGGCCGCTACTGGGAGGGCATCTCGGTTGACCCTTACCTGGCGGGCGCGCTCGTGTACGAGACCGTCACTGGCACGCAGCAGACGGGTGTGATTACAAGCACCAAGCACTTCATTGGCAACGAGCAGGAAACCGACCGCATGCCGTTGGGCAACGTCTCGTCCATCTCGTCCAACATTGACGACCGCACCATGCACGAGCTGTACCTGTGGCCTTCCAGGACGCCGTCTTTGCTGGGTCTGGCAACATCATGTGCTCCTACAACCGCGTCAACAACTCGTACGGCTGTGCCAACAGCAAGACACTCAACGGCCTGCTCAAGACGGAACTCGGCTTCCAGGGCTTTGTTGTGTCTGACTGGAGCGCCCAGCACACGGGTGTTGCGTCGGCCCTTTCCGGTCTGGATGTCGCCATGCCCAACAGCGTCTACTGGGGCAACAATCTGGTCCAGGCTGTGCAGAACGGCTCCGTATCCGAGTCCCGTGTCACCGACATGGCTACCCGCATCATCGCCTCGTGGTACCAGATGGGCCAGGACACTGACTTCCCCACGCCCGGTATCGGTATGGCCGTTGACCTGACGAAGCCGCACCCGATCGTCGAAGCTCGCGACCCAGCCTTCAAGCAGACACTTTTGGACGGTGCCACTGAGGGCCACGTTCTCCTCAAAAACAGCAACAACTCGCTGCCTCTCAAAGTGCCCAAGTTCTTGTCCGTCTTTGGTTACTCGGCCCGCGCCGCCTCCAGAACGACTATGGAGGCAGTGTGTCGGCCTGGGTCTTTGGTGTTGAGGCCGCCAACATCACTGATGTGCTGGCTGGTTTCATCGGCACTCCCGGCGTTGATCATCTTGCAATTGCGCCCAACGGTACCCTGTTCTCCGGTGGTGGCTCTGGCGCCAACTCACAGACCACCGTCATCTCGCCCTTTGATGCCCTGACCCAGCGCGCCTGGAAAGACGGCACACAGATGTTCTGGGACTTTGATAACCAGAACCCGAGCATCAATGCCGTGTCCGAGGCCTGCATTGTCTTTGGCAACGTCTGGGCCTCTGAGTCGTTTGACCGCCCGGCCATCACCGACGACTACACCGACCAGCTCATTGCCAACGTCGCCAGCGGTTGCAACAACACCATTGTCGTCCTCCACAACGCTGGTGTCCGTGTCGTCGACGCCTGGATCGACCACCCCAACGTGACCGCCCTCATCTTTGCCCACCTGCCCGGCCAGGCTTCGGGTGAGGCGCTTGTCTCGCTGCTGTACGGCGATGCCAACCCGTCGGGAAAGCTCCCTACACCGTCGCCAAGAACGCGTCCGACTATGGCGCAGTCCTCAACCCGGACCTCCCCGAGGGCATCTTTGCCAACTTCCCGCAGGCCAACTTCACCGAGGGTGTCTTTATTGATTACCGCCACTTTGACGCCGCCAACATCACCCCCCGCTACGAGTTTGGCTTTGGCCTGTCGTACACCACCTTTGGCTATGCCAACCTCGACATTCAAAAAGCAACGCCCGTCGACGCCGCTGAGACCAACCTGTTTGCCGAGTACCCGACCGGTGCCGTCCGTGAAGGTGGCCAGGCCGATCTGTGGGACCAGCTCGCCACCGTGACGGCCCAGATTTCCAACACCGGCAGTGTCGAGGGTGCTGAAGTGGCACAGCTGTACATTACGCTGCCCAATGCTGGCCAGAACTCGACCACGGCAGTCGTGCCCGATATCCCTGTGCGCCAGCTCCGCGGCTTCGACAAGACACTGTTGGCCGCCGGCGAGTCCGCGACTGTCACATTCGCTCTGACCCGCCGCGACCTCAGCTACTGGGACGTCGCCGCCCAAAAATGGCACCTGCAGCCCGGCACCTACACTGTGAGTGTCGGCGCGAGCAGCCGCAACCTGCCGCTGACGGGCACCTTTACCATTTAGGAGAGAGGCGAATGTGAGTGGTGGGTGGTGAGCGATGAAAGTGATGCGTGTTGTTGTTGCTATTTTATTGACTTTTAATTTCTTCTCTTGCAACTTTTTGGCGTCCTATGAAACGATGATATGACTGTTTTAGTTGCTTCTACTTTTTTTTTTTCTTTCTTTTTGGTTATTGAGGCCACCATGCCTCTTGCACATACGTTTTGGTTTGTCCTTCTATCGTATATAATTTCAAAGTTAAAATAATGTTATTTGGACGGAAAGTCTCATCGTCAACACAAGAAGAGGACCTGCATGCAATTTCAAGTGAACATTTCGTCTCTACGGTGCACTGCATGCTGCACGCAAACACGGCAGGGACATTGTATTTGCATGTCTGCACAATGCCGTGCCTTTTGCTGTGCTTCAGCGGATAGTATCATTAAGCACACGGTGATCCAGCCAACAGTTTGTCGTGGTTCAGTATGGGGTAGGCGGGAGCCTGCAGGCGGCAGCAAAGGCAAAAAAAAAAAAGAGAGTGGACAACGTTGAGCAATGCAAGCACGATGGGTTGCAGAACGGCAAGATGAGACGAGACAGAGTCGGCAGACGATGCACGACAGAAGGACAAACGAACAAAATTGTGTGGTAGAGGATCGAGGACTGCAACCGCGTCATGCAAACACTCTGGCCATCCTGCTCTTTTTTTGCTGTTCATGCCGTGTTTCTTCGATAGGGCGTCTGGAAGATCCGGATTGTCAGAGTTTTAAAGTGTCTGCATCACGAGGACACAATACTTTGACTCGTTTCTTTGGATGGTCCATCCCCTTTGGGGATTTATCTTATGCATGTTTCTATCGACATCCCCTTCATTTCAATTTCTTTTGGTCTGCACCATCGCCATGTGCTATATCGTATGCTGGTAGAGGTTAGAGGTGCCTCTGTGCGCAACGCCCTGCATTTTGTGTACATCTCTTTTCTACGCTGTGAGTGTGTGCTTTGATCGTCTCCTTTTGCTTCCCCTCACTTTCTGCACATCATATCAGAGCACCTGCATCGTCAACCAAAATGAAAGGCAAAAGTGCAGACGAACCAAAGCAGCAAATGAGCACAAAGGCGTAGAGTAGAAAGTCCGTTCACATGCGTGTGATCTGTTTACACGATAGTTACTTTCCTTTTGTCTTCTTTCACTTCCCCGCACTACTAATCTCGTTTACCGTCGACAGATGTCAAAAACGTCAACGCAAAAAGCAAAGGAAAAGAAAAAAGAAAGCCAAGACTGCAAAGCAACGACAGGATGTTGTGCTCTTGGCTGTTCAATGGACACGGTGATCACCCAAGACGACCAAAAACCTGGGGATCGTCGTAACGCACAAACACACATAATACACACAATCCAGCATCTGAAATTGCAAAGGGTTTTCACGACAATATCTCGTTTCCATCTCTACCTTGCCGGGCTCTTCGGTAATTATTTCTGTCATTCTGTCAGGTCAAGTCGTGTTGTGTCTGTTGGCCTTCTGGTAGTGTCATCGATTTTCTCATATTGCCATCCTCCTACCGGGACTCACCTTGATCGCCGTTTACCTTTTCTTATTACCTTTCAGACTATCTCGTTTTCGTAGCCGAGATTTGTCCAGTGTAGCCCTCCAATGTTGCCCACGTAATGCAATTTGATTCGACTGGTCCTTCTTTCATCCCAACGACGATGTCAATACTCAAATGGTGACAATTCGTCTCGTCTTTTTTTTTTCCGTCTCTCTTCCTCCTCTTCTTTCTGAGATGTGACACCGGTTGTTGCCCTCAACTGGGACAGAATTTGAGATGAAATTGGGGAGAGGGGAAGGTTCCCAGTACGATTGGATCTTAACAGACGGTTGTTAAGGCTGGATTGGGTGTAAATGGGGGTCGTAACAACACCTTTCCAGGAAGCTGGTCCCAGCTGTTCTGTCTGTTGGTGACAGTTCTAGACCGGTTGGCTTCAACCAGCTGTTCCAGCTGTTGGCTGCTGCCCTCTCGCCTAACACCACTAACGTCTAGTGATCGCAACAACTCTAAATCCAACCAGACTCTATGTACTAAGAATGAAGTTTAATGGACAGGACGTTAAGCCTTGTTCCGCTAAAACCTTGTTAACGGTGGGTACTGGAGCACCAATATGATGCCCACCATGTCCACAATGTTCACTAGCAAGGGGACATTGTTAAGGTCCCACAGGCTAGCCACGTTGTTGAGACATTGCCCAGCGAGCCCACTTCACAACAGACTCTGGGCGGCGCACGGAGCGTGGCCGGCGCGCCGCTTGCCATTTCTTAGCTTGTCTCAGCTTTTCTGGCGATTCCTACCCTACCTCTCCATTCCTTGACCTTTTTCTGACCTTGAGAATAGGGGCAGTGGGGGGAAAGGTGCATCTACAAAACCCCGTCATCGTGATCATGCAAAGAAGGGAGCTCCCGAGAAGAGACGAGAGTCCAGACAGGCATCGACTTGCAGTGGCAAATTACTAAAGTCATCGGCGGGTCCATATTTGGGAGTATTCGGAACAAAGCACCTGCATGAACTGCAAAACCGCCGGCGGTCGAGAACAAAACGACATGGAGACATGGAAGCAGAAAGAGGAGACATGGAAGCAGTCCGCCTGCATCCGAGGGGCATCCACAGAGCATCCGCAAAGCATCCGTAAAGGAGCATCTGCGTTTTGGTAAAATCACGAAAAGACGAAAACAGCAAGTGGCCGGATGGCACCCATGCTGTGGAATAATGCCGTACTAAAAGAAAAGGAGGAGATGAACATATGATAGAAAATTACGGAGTACTAGAGAGAGAAAAACAAAAGTAGACAAAATGAGGCCCAAGAGTTGGCCAAAAAAAAAAAAAAGGAAAACCCCACCGTTGGAGTCGACATGAATGTCCATAAGCGATGGTCGGCTCAAAAAAGATCAACGAAGAGACCATCCAGAGAGACTCAGTCGATCACAATGTCTCTTGTTTTCCCTTGTTATCGTGGTTTTGAGCATCGAGGGCTCTTTCGTTTTTTACAGACATGGAGAGTATCGCTCCTTCTCCTTTCGTGCCCAAGCTCGTTCGCTCCTTTTCTTTCATGACATGCACGCAACTGCCTCTGCCCCCAAATATCCTAGAAGTTGGCTAAGCAACGTGCTTGTTGTTATGTAGATTGTAATACGTCGTACTCTTCCTCTGAAGCTGTATCGTGATATGAATCGACAACTTTGTAATCAATATTTTAATTTCATGGAGGAACAATAGGAATAAACTATTTCGGAAGAAAAATAAACGAGAAATCTCTTCCTCATGCTTTTCCCCTCATTATCACAGTACTTCTTTTTATCTTTCACCTTTCTAAACCAAAGTGGAAATCAAAGTAAACGCCAAAACCATTGGGTTAATACGCAAAGACTAACAACCTGGTTCGACAAGGTCAAGGTTTTCTGGCAAGGTGAAGGCCTAGACTGCCTAGACTCGACCTCGCGTAAAGAAACCTATCTTCTCCTTTTTGCCTCTTTGTGATTCCTCTTTGCTAGTTCGTATCTGCAAAAACATGAAGCTTAGACCACGTCAGATCCTCCCGATCCTCCTCCTCGTGGTTAATCCTGGAGATCACAGACGTGAAAGAACGCCCTGACAAGCTGAGAGGCCCCTAAAAGACGCTTTCAGACAGGCATGTCGTTGCTCGCGAGACACGCTACCAGTTGCCCCGTTTATTGGTGAGAACGACAAAAGGACAAGCGAACGTCACGAACGCCGGCTGTATTGCTTTTTTTGGGAAGCTCGCATCCTGCGGACCACATCGGTATTTACTAGCGAACAAAATGTTGAAGAGTTTCTTCCCAAGTGCACTTACTCTCTAAGAGTCCCCATGTACAATCGAACGGTTGCGCACTCTTTTCTGCTCACACTCTTGGAGCTTCTAGAATAAAAGAGGAAAAGCTAAAAGTTAAAACAATGGGCGAGAAGCTAAAAGGATAAAGTGCATAAGAAAAGAAAAGAAGAAAAGGGGAAGCAACCCGAGAGCGCGGATGCCTCGTGGGTTCACGATACTTACGTCGTACTTTGCCACAAACAACGAGAAAAGTCCATACGAGAGTGCAAGAGACTCCTCCTCACTGCGTCCTTGCTCGGACTCTACGCCATGTGTCACCGTCCCGCTGACGGGTCCCTTCCGCTGCCCGACCGTTCCTGTCAAAAAGAAATAAAATAAATAAAGACGAAAAGACGACCAAAAGGAGAGCCAAAGCAACATAACGCTTGGTAGGAGTCGTACGATTTGAACAAGACTGCGCCCTCGAAAACGACTGTGCGCAGGCTGCCATTTCCCTTTTCTCAGTCTCTCTTACTCAGTACAGACTCAGGATGGTATTCACAGAAAGCCTATGCCCCTCTTTCAAGGGAAAATCTCGGTATCGTTTTTTCCTTTGCGAGGCGCACTTCTTCTTGTCAATTGCCAACTGTGACAAGGCTTAAATTCTCACCTGCATCATCCTTTGCGTCAAACGTGAAGAGAGAGAGCCTCATTTCACATTGTGTCGTGTGCGTGCTGATTGTCTCTATTTTTGTCGTCTTACTTGCATATTAGTTACTCAGTAGCTGTCAGAGACCCAAACGTCATGGTCGAAACGATTATCTTGACGTTCGTGATTCCTCCTTGCTCTCTTCTTCCTTTCCTTCCTTTCCTTCCTTTTTGTTCTAGCCTGCTTCTTTTTTTCTCATCCTACTTTTCACCTTCTCCTTTTTTCCTCCTTCGTATCACGTCAACAGGAATCCATCAAAACAGGATGGCTGGGAGGAGAAAGGAAAGAAGAGGAAAAGATCACCAGTTGAGCGAAACAAACTTTTGCCAAGCTTTTGCTCTTACTGTTCACACACTTACTTTTTGGCTGTGTCCTGTCCGCCCCCCCCCCTATTCTCTTACCTGCTATTTTTGGTGATATTCTTCATGTTTCGAGCTTCACATGGCCCCATTGGCCAATAGGAACCTCCAAACGAATAAGGGGAACAGGGATGCAGGGGAAGCAAGGGCTGTACCGTTGTATCGGAGACGGGCTCGCCATTGACGAACCCCTGCTGAAACATGAGGGAAGACCAAGAGAGTCGAAGAAATACGAAAAGAAGAATAAAGACTTTCCGTCATCACTCATCACAGCTGTTTCTTTGACTGTTATCACCAACATCGACAGCCTCCCCCTATCTTCTCAACGGCCGCTAGAGAAAATACTCAGAAGACCCTCATGCAAGACATGTCACTGGCGTAATCGTTAATTTGGTGATGGAAAGAAACTGAAAGCGATGTGATATTGCTCTTCAAAAGCGTAACGGTGCCCCCTTTTATTTCTTTTCCCTCACGAATCGCAGTGTCGTAACTCTCGGGCAGCTCCGGCTGAAATCGAAACCCCGCTCCCTAAAACCCAAATCCAGCCGTTGCAAAAAACCAATCTTCGGATGCCCAGAGCTTGACTTTTTTTGCAGATCCCGACGAGAAAAGGAAAAAAAGACAACAGACGAAACATTTCGTAAACATTTCGTAAACATTTCGTAAAAAAAAAAAACACTAGACTGGAGGAAGAAGGTCAGCTATGGCTTGGCCTACGACGTACTTGGCCTAACATACTCTGTACACAAAAGTACTAGAGGAGTCTGCACGAAGTCGGCGTTGTCCAAACAAGGCTTGGCTTGGTTGCAACTTGCAAAGTGACATGTGGAAGAACAGGAGGTTGTGAAAGATCATGAGTACGAAGTCCGGAAAGATTAAACGAGAGTTGTACAAATACTTTGTACCATACGGCGTACAGAGTACAAGTAAACACTGGAGGAGACTTCCCTGTCCAACCCTCGTCCCTGCAAGCCACATTGCCGGGCTTTTAACAGTGGCGCCGGCGCAGAGTTGCGGTTTTGGGCTCACCGACCAGCAGAAACGCCACTGAAAGAACAAACAAAAGCTCTCAAGAAGTGTCAAAAAGCGCCGAAGAAAGCCAACGTCTCTAACCAGCGTTTCGAAAGCTTCCAAAGAGGGTGTGCTGAAGATCAAATTGTCATGCACATCCACTAAAACGGTGTAAATCGTCCGCAAAACAAAGAGGAGAAATAGGGCCGAGACGGGCGTTCTGGAAGGCATTTCTACGGGCATTTTACGTCTCGTCTACTTTGGTGTCCTCCCCGCCATGTATTGCTATATCTTTCTACGACGTCCTCCGTATGCCTTGTGATGATGCATTAGTGTTGTGGACATACACGGAGCAGAGTAGCCTTATTTGTTTGTTCCTGGTCTGTGAGCGAGGGGTTCGTCAAACAAAAGTAGAGAAACTCGAGGAAACTCATTAAACACAGACACACACGACACGTACTATCGTCGTCAACCTCATTATGCGCCCAAAGAGGTGTAGAGTGGCGATCCCGTCTTTTGCTGCAACCACTTTAACCTTCCGCTGGAGTAATTTAATTGAAGAGAGTGCACACACGTTGGATTGAGACGAACCCCCTCAAAAAGACGGGGAAATCAGGAACAGAAAGGCACAGGGAGAACCAAAAAAGTCTATGCTCGTGCATGCTCGAGCGGCACGATTTAAAGTTCGTGATGCATCTCGCGACACAACTTCCCTTCCCTCTGCAACACGGAGAACAGAAACTAGGACCCTGCGGCAAGCACTGTCGATCCCCGAACCGTTGTTCACGAGGAAGTTGATGAAACAAGATTCAAAAGAGCTTTGAGAAATATATTGTGACACCTTTTTCGGGATGAGAGATATTGTTTTTCATATTCGCTCGTGGAGATGTCCAGGATCTCGCTTGAGCAATCCGGGTGATCGACCGGCATCCAAGCGCATCATAGTGAGCGTCAATATGATTTGAGAGAAATAGTTCCAGCGAAACAAAAAAAAAAAAAAAAAAGACGAAACAAGGACTCGACAAAAACCAAGAGGCGGTGAAGTTGAAACAACGTGATACCAAACGGAAGACCCGAACAAAAAAAAAAGGAAATGCAAGAAACAACGAGATTATGCCGAATGGCTCCATGTTCACTTGTACATACAAGCAAGATCTTGTAATGGGATTGGTCATGGACGCGGGGTTCACCGAGCCATAAAACAACCTATCTGGGATCGAGGAGCAAGAGGGGTAAAGGACAGGATGTGTTTAAAAAGTAGAGGTACAGTGCCGACGCTGGGAACTAAGAATAAAGAAGGGAGGAACCGGTCTGAACGAATCCATGGTTCTTTACACGAGGACCTGCAAGGTTAACTCTCAGAAAAAAAACCAACAAGCAGACCAGACAAGGCCAAAAAGGAGAATAGGAGATTTATTATGAGCCATAAAAGCCAGAAAGGTAAAGAGGAGAAACCCATTACAGCAGACAACGGCATATGGAAATACTACCAATGTCTTTTTTTTTAAAAAAAAAAATCGCCATCACAAGTGCGTGCAGTAGCGGATGAAACAAATACTACAGACCTATAAATGAAACATTTTGTGAGCTTTCATCTCTTGTCCTCTTACCGGTGTGGCCCGTCGATGTGAAGCTTCACGTGGGCGGCAACAATCAGCCACGATGTCCTTCGCTGTATTTCTACTTGTTAACAATACTTTTGTGTCTCGTAACATTGTGCATGGAGCACACTGCCATTGTATGCCGTCATGTGTTGATGAAGGGTGAGAACGAGAACAGAAAATGGACAATGGACCTGTGATGGCTGCTACAGTGCCTTCACTTTACTGTGTGTCCGCATTGCAACACTTGCGCACTGATACTTTTGGGATATCACAGGAGCAGCCAACATACAGAGGACAAGGGACTCTATATGCAGAGCAACTCTGCTCTGCAACCAAAATCCGTTCACTTTCAACACTAACTTTGTGTGTATGTAGTCTTTGCATAAGATACTTGTGAGATTTCGTACTCGGATTTCTGCGGTTCGATCTTGTAAGAGTTCATCTTGCCGTTCATGGGAGCTTCATGTGTGGTTATTATCTTGGCTGCAGAAGAGGAGCTTGTGGACACAATATGAGAGGATGATAACAACAGTGGGCGGGTAATACGTGCTGTTGCTATGCATGATATTGGATTACATGTTGCTATCTTGTTTGTCTGCAAGGTACGATCTTTGTGGACCAGAAGATACATACAATATGCAATCTTATGAGAGACAGGTCAAAATGTGAAATGAGCTTCAGATGAACTGCAACGAAAGGCAATGCGAGTGAAGCTGCTGAGACGACAGTGCACGGCCGTCATTTGTTTTTCTTCTTTTCTTTTTGAAGACCACGACCACGATTATGCCAAAATTGGAAACACGACTGTGAAAACGAGACAATACTGAATAAGTGCCGAAGGAACGCCTGGAGATGTCGCGGTAGACTGTCTTCTCACCGGGCGCCAGCAATTAATTTAAAGGAGACAAAGAAGAGACGGCTTCTCGTTTGTTGTTCGAAAAAAAACAGCATACTGTGTTCGTGAGAAGAGTGTTTGCAAAAAACCTGGTCAAAGGACCTTTCTGTCCTCTCTTACGCGAGAATCATGGATCGCCATCGCAGCCGCAAAAAGCAATATCAAGCCGGGTGCTTAAGCATACAATCAAGGATAAAGGGAGAGAAAATAAAGTGAACAGAGGGTCTGTCCGCCGGCGTTCGGGCAGTTGCCGTCGTGACTCTTGCTGCTTTTTTTCTTCTCCTTTTTTTCTTTTCTGTCTTTCCTTGCTCCTTTACTCAGTACCTGTCAATAGGATATTCAGCGGGGAGCCCTCGAAGTTGACCTTACATCGTCTCTCACATCGCGCCTTTCAATTTATACTTTGTGATAGCTTGCAAACTCCACTGCCACTAGAAAACGGAAGAAGACAGCCAAAGAAGAAAATGAGACACTTGTAGTGGGCACAATGTGGACACTCCTGGGCTCTCTGCTGCACGTTTGGACTAGGATTTTGTTAGTGAGGGCAGGCTGCAGCGGAGGCACTGTGAGACGTATCACAAGCACCTGTAAGGATGTCTGGCAGGAGTCTTTCAGCATCCCCGGTAAAGGCTTGCCGAGTCTACGGCAGCGCCAGGCTTTATTCACATATGCCTTTACATCACTCTTTTTGTTTCTTATTTTTATCCCCTCGGTCTTCTCGTTCTTCTTTCTTTGGTGTCCATTTACGAGAAACGGTTTACTGATTTCTGAGCTGAAGGAGCAGGAGGTCGTAGAAGGAGCAAAAAGAGAGGGGCTGGCGCTGTTTCTTATTTTTAATTTTTCCCTTCGGCTGTGGGCAAAGCGGGTTCGGGCGGGCTGTCCAGTGTCCGCCAAGCCTGGAACAATACGACGCTGCGCCGAAATATTGTGCTACGCTGCTGTTTCCATTCTCGTGGGCCAAAGACACAGTTAACCACACATAATACAGTAAGATGCTGCTAGCTAGGTAAACCATGTGTTTTCTGCCACTGCCTCTTAGCATACTCCGTCGAGGATGGCTCACTGTCAGATACCGTTGTAGAGAAGGAATACCAAGTCCCGCTCGCTTGCATCAGAGTATGCATCAAAGTGTTATGGCTTCGTCAAGGCCGATGGGGAGGACCCTTGAGACTCGCTCGACGAGGGGGTCGCCGGGATATAAAAAAATAACATCTCAACTGTAAGTAAGACCAAATGCAAGATTCCTGCAAGGCGCTCCCGGCGTGCAGGAAGACATCGTGGGTATTGAAGCGACCGTCTTTTGGGTGACTTTTGGGAGACCATTCTGCCTTATGGGGACATCACCAAAAAATGCAGAAACAAGTGCTGCTTGAATAAGCGGGTAAGTAGAAAGCAAAAGTACTCCGTAGACAACCTCAGAGCTTGACCACGGACACACAGACGGCGAATGGAACGCCTAAATAGGAAAGGTGTCCGCCAAACAACGATGCAACTCACTCTCAAAAAGACTGACACACGGACCGCCTGCTCGTCCGGCCGGGCTGTGTCTCGCTTTTGTTGAAGAGAGAGTAACGACGTCCTTTGTCTTTTTTTTTCTTCTTTTTTTTTCACATTGCTGCGTTGATTGCGTTTTTGTCATCTCCAAGGACGTCTCACTTTTACTTCGTGGTCACAACATCGAGGCTATCGGTCTTCAGCTGGACCCTGTCTGTTCTCTATGTCACTCTGCCTCTGTTGCCTTCCACCAGAGGCTTTTTATCAAGATCGTCCCCTCGATAGTAGGTGAATGCCACCCACGTTTTGTAGAGCTTGGTTTTGCAAGGGCAAAGCAGGCCAATAGGTAGCAGTGGATGCACCATTCACAGGGATGCAACTCTGGTTCACTACTGCCGTTTTGTTCCCCTCTCTTTGTCGTTGAGATAACGACCCTGGCTCGTCCCGAGAGGGTTTTTTGTGAGACCGGAAGACCATCCGCTGGCCGAGTGCCGGAGGCCAACCAAGGTGAGGGGAAGGCCAGACCAAAGCAAGCCAATTCAAGGAAGAACATTCATGCAAAATGACCAATGTTCGAAACATATGGCGATAAGACAAGCAAGACAAGGAGCAGAAATCGTGGATGAGAACTGCCGAGTATGCTCCGGCAGCCGAAGGAAAACACTCGATAGATATTGATGAAGAAACGTGGGGAAGGAATATCTTGACACGCTGAATTGGCAAGGAACGATACTCGAAACGGCCTCACGACCTTGACAAGAAGATCAATGAAGGTAGCAGGTACGGGTTGTATTTTTACGCGTTCTTTTTGCCTTTTCGTCCTTTTTACACTGATGTTTGACTTGTGGACGGCAGAGTATCGATTCCGTGAGCTTTGACCTCGCATTTCGTGCTTCTTCGTATGGAGTACTTTGTTTACATATTGCCGCAACGGGAAGTCGCCAGCGGCTAGAAAGGCACGATGTGCGTTCTGTTTGCAGGAAGTGGATAAATGTCTGTTGGGACTTGGGGAATAAGATCAATTATGAGGGCGGGGAAACATGTGATTGTAAGTATGTTGAAAGAGAATCCAAACATCATTAAAATATCATTATTATTTCGTATTAATAAAAAAAAAAGGAAGGATTTTTATTTATTTATTTTTACGACGAATTCTAAATGAATCTTCAGTCAAACACTGAAAAAAATAAACAGCTGTATAAGGCTCAGTAATAACCGTCACAAAACAAGCCTTTTGTGTTATGGCATTGAAGAACAATTTATGCTTGTTTGTTTTCATGTTATTGGCATTGCCACTCGGAAAGGCTCGCCACATTCATGGCATTGAGCCTTCTGCCTGGGCTTTCGTCACGATGATTGTGCTGCGCCTGGCGATCATATTGGACGTTTACGGTCACTGATAATCATTGTCCTTTCCCCCTAAAAGAAGCAAAAGGGATCACCGGCTAGGTTTGGAGCTACACGGGAGGGCCGCTCGCACCATTTCTTACTTATTTCTCGTGCGCTATTGTACCACGAGGGAGAAGCGAGGGGGGCAAATTCTCATCGGTGTAAGTCACTGTCGATCTTTTCTCTCCACAGGTTAGTGCCCCAAAGGGGTGCTGGTTCAGAAAAGAAAAGGCGTCAGGAGAATCACGGCAAACAATACGATAGAGCACAAGACAATGGTAATTCTCCGATCGGAAGAGGCAAACGATCTCCCCATGTCCTTGACATTTCTCAACTCTTGGGCCTTCTGAGCCTAAACTCTAACAATTGCTGGGAAAACAAACAAGAGCAAGAAGAAGTCTGGGACGCAAGATCATGATCAACACATCTCTCTTCTTTGCCTCTGAACGCTTTGGTCTCTTTATGCAATCGCCAGGCTTTTTCATTTCATGCTGCAGTCGACAACCAAATTTTGGTAAAGGACGTGCCCAGATGTACACATTTTTACAGTATGCTTTGTACATGGCGTACGGAGTACTTGTCTTGTTTCTTTTCAAACTTGGTCGAGATGCCCCACAGCCAACCAGACTTGAGAAAAACGTTGTAAAAATACAAACTGAAAACCAGAAGAAGCATCGGCGGCTGTTTCGCTTGCCTGAAAGAGGAAAGGTTTTGCGCTGCTTCAGGACACTCACAAACTCCCACACGCACAAAAAGGGCACAGTCATCAAGTCTGTTCGTATCTCTTCCCAATTCGTAGCATGCTCCGGTTGATGTTCAGAGCTTAGCGGGGGGAGCATCAGTTAAAGGATGGAAGAGGGGCCTAGCCTGCAGCGTCTGTGCCCTACGAGGGACCCTGGAATCCTTGAAGGCCGGCCAGAACTTCAGAAGTAAAGCGGAGAGCAGCCGTTAGGAAGACTACAATCGGTGGGTTTCCTGTTTCTTTTCTGTGTTTCTTTTTCTTTACTCTCCAAAGAGATCGTCGCTGCAGTCAACCGTCATAATCATCCTTCTTGTTTGACCGTTGCAGTCTCAAAATGGACATCCACATTTTGTTGCACTGGTCGTTGCGAGACTCGAGGACTGTTCTCCGCCTCCAAATGTGGAAATACTGCGGACATCGACCGAAAAGAGGCAATGGAGATCAACATTGCTGAGACTTGCATGGCGCTGGTGATGGCACTTATGACGACGAAATGATGCTGAGAGAGTCGAGAGAGCCTCGTGGGTTCTGATTTACGCCCTCCGAGCTTCTCTCACTTCTTCTTGCCTTTCTGTTCTGCCTTTTCTCTGCTCAGCACCGTGCTCACTGTTGTAAGCGAAGGCTTGGCAAGTGTCTCGAGCCTCCTTTTTTTTGTGGTCTCTCGATACAACGCGGCTAAAGTCTCTTTCCTACCTAGCATCTCACGAAATATACCTTCTTGCCGTCAAAAAAACACAGGAATCACTGCCTAAAAAGTACTTTGAGTATCAACAACAAGCAAGCATCAACCCAACAGCGGCCTGCGCCCGCTTGCCTGCATTCCTCCTGCACCGCACGGCAGCGCACAGCATCGTGCTTCATTTTGCTGCACCTTTTGCTGCACTGCCGATGTGTGTTTCTTCTGCACCCCGTAAAAAAGACGGAAGCACTGTCACGGCGGGCGCAAAAAATAGAGAGAAAGAAAAAGGAATAAAAAAAGGGAGGAAGACGCAAAAGAAGGGTGTGTGCTGTGCAGCGTGCACTTGAAGCATAGTTGTTGTTGGGGAGATATCAGAGAACTCAAGAAAATAAGAGACAAAAAGACAGCAAGCCAAGAAGAAAAAAAAGAAAAGAAGGAAAATACCATAAAGAAAGAAAAGAGACGATCAAGAGACGATCGACCGTTGACCGGTTGGCTTTCGAACTGCCAATTCCCCGCAAGTATGTTGAATTGACGTGATTCTGTCGGTGTATCTTTCCTTATTTACTCAGTATATATCTTTGATCTGCCAGTTCACATGGAAGATAGCGGCCGCCTCACAAACACTTCAAAACAAAGTCCGCCCCTACTGCAGGTGGCCCTTTTGGGTGACAGACAGAAAAGGAGCAATTGTTGTCCATTGGTGCAGTATCATCACTTACAAAGTAGAAGTACGACGGCAGGTACGGAGCACACATACAAGCTACGAGCTACAAGGCCATCAGGAAGGAACATCAAACGCCAGGAACGCCAGGAACGACCGAAACAACCGAAAGCGACGGTACAAGTGGGAAGGTATCTTATTACTAGCTCTCCTCCCGTACCTTCCCTGAGCTTCCCACCAACCTCAGTCGCACCTTCCCTCGTAACTCACCCGCCTCGCCCCGCCCCACTATCCCAACAGACCCTGGTCGGGTCGATGCTGCAATCGGCGCAAGCGTGGTTTCAACATGGGGGGAGAGATGGATGGGCGGGGCTTTCTGTTGTCGTGAGGGGGCAGGAGCGATGGAGCACAGCTCCAAGGCAAGGTTAACATAATTTTTTCTTCTTCCTTTTCTGTTTTGTTAGTCCAGCCCCTATTGTCAACAGCAGGGTGGCCAACCCAGGAGAATATCTTGGCTTTTGCTAAGCTTTGTGTCCCTGTTCGTCCTGCTCGCCTATTTTTTTTTCTCTCTGGTTTTTTTTATTGGTCGTGTTCGTAGTGCAAGTGGGAGTAAAAAAGAATTTGTTCTTGGAGGACGTCGAGATATTCACTGAAGGGATCTGATTTAGGGAACACGAAAGGATGAGCGGGAGCTCAATGGGAACTGGAAGAGCTTAAGAAGCCCAAAGGGAAGACACACAGAGCAATTGAGATAATCCGAGGTGTTTTCACCCAAATGTCTATTCTAAGATATTCTGTACTACGACGTACGCATGCTGGCGATGCTTGTATTTCCCGCCAACCCCGTGAACTCACATCTTGGTCTATCCACCAGGGCCCTCCGGTTTGTTTCAATGTCTCTCTTTTGGCCCGTTTGGCCGTTTTGGGCTTCTTTTGCCGCCACTTACACCTCCCTCTATCGTCATATCATGCTGTCTCACTTTTGGGTTGTTCTTGGGACCTGCTTCTTGCGTTGGCGGCTCCATTCCTAGCTTGGAAGCTGGAAGTTGGCAAACGATGGACTGGAAAAGAAGAAACAACCCAAATGAAAGCTTTGATCAACTTGTTAGTTGCTAGTTGCAGTTTCTATTTTTGAATGATTTCTCAGTTGTTAGTTGCTCGTTCTCCAAGTTCTTCTCCATTTCGGCTTCTCGCTTCTCGTTTCTCGCCTCTTTTTCTTAGCAATATTTCTCCTATCTTTCCTTTTCTCCTTTCATCTCCTTACAAGCCTTGTCTGGCGCCGTCTTGATTGTCTTCACATTTTGTTTTTGTTCTCGACACTACTGTGTGCAATAGCTTTATTGTCTCGGTTGTTTTTCCGAGAATTGGGGAAAAGCAAGTATCCGCGTATCCCAAATACGTCGTACACCAAAAAGACAAGACGATCGGTGTTTCTTTTTCTGTATGTTGCACATCGGCAACGGGGCCGCTCTTTTTTGCAACTCATTTTTGCAACTCGCAGTGTAATTTTCCGTTTCGTTTCTGTCCTTTTTTTTTTGCTCAACAATTTTCTTGGACAGAAAACAAAAAGTCTCCCAAAACAAGACAGTAGTTCATGCGGTACGAATCGGCTTCGATCTTGGCCCCCGTCCACTGTCCACTCGGCTGCGATTGCCCGAGTGCTAGGTCCAACGGCCAACGATGATTCTCTGACTTGCCCTGTGCTCTTCTGTTTGCTTTTTTTTTTTTTTTTTTTTTGTGCTGTGACCAAAGCTTCAACTTCGTGGACATGTCCTGTGCGTGAAACAAAACAGGACACGGCAGCCGGAATCCTGCCTGTCTGTCCCCTTGTTTCCACGTTTTCTATCTCGACCATTATGCTTCGTTTGCCGGCTTCTCACTGTCTGCTTCTGTCTTTTTGCTCGCTCCTCTTTCATCCTTTCGGTCTCTGCTTTCACTTTTTTAGAACGATTTGGACATCCTCCTCCTTCTTCCATCCTCGCAGCCGGCAACAACCCGCCGCTTGTAGCCCAACTTGTCGTTCCCAGTGGTCGGAACTTAGGGTCGTACCGCGGATGGGTCTTGTTCTAAGAAAGGGAAAAAGTAACAAGAAGAGAAGGAGAAAAAGTCTTCTTTCCTCGCCAGAGGAAAAAAAAGTGATAACGGGACCTCCGTAAAATCCCTTGTACGTACATACTGGTGAGGAGGAAAAAAGATACTTTCCGCCGCTACGACGCCTGCCCCAAAACACGATGCAACGTCCTGCTACAACGGCACGTTTTTGATTCCACTTGTACTCCTGCATGTATATCTCAGTACACGTTCAACACGTTCTTTTCTGTCTCCTCTATCGCCCCCTTCCTACTCAGTATTCTCATTTTTACTTTACCACAGTACGTGCTTCTTTTTCTGACATTGCTGCGTCGTTTTTGTCTCCAACTCACAGATGCCGTTTCTTTTAAGTCATTAGCGTCGTCAATAAGACAGTTTCGCCTCTTGACGTTATGTTTCTTATATTTACCTTGTTGATAGCGCTGTTTTCAAACCCCAGCAATTGCAGGTGGTCCAGGCCCTTCACCTTTCGCCTCCACTTACATACACCTTTCTCCCAAAGCACAGCCCAAGAACACACAGCACACGCCTAAACTTCCAAGCAATCCAAGCACCCATTCACACCTATGTACGACGTACCCCCGTCCAATCCGGTTCACAAAAAGCCTCCTCCTCTTTGCAACCCTCCCTGTTGCCCCATGCTCTTAATACACTCTATTAAGACAGCACAAGCTGTGAGCTTCCCCAAGAGACGAAAGTGACGGATTGAATAACTGGAAAGAGAGAGCTGTGCTACCTCGTTTCCCCTTTCACAACATTCGTAATAATGACTGTTTGTTCTCCAGCAACTATTCATTATCCATTCTTATCCCCCCCCCCCCCTTTTTTTTTTTGAGTGCATGCCCTTTCGTCTCTTCATCCCTTATTTTGTCTGTCTTGTTACGACGGATGGTGCGTGCTATTCTACATCAGGACAGAACGGGGCATGTACGACGTAGAGGTCCCTCTTTCATCAAAGAAATATTTGCTAAGCGAACTGACTTTGTTATGCCTTCTCACCATTGTCTTTGCTGTTTTGGTCTTTTCGGCCATGTTTGCCTCCCCTTTTCTGCTTTCTGCCGGCTCTTTGGCCCCCCCCCCCACAACTCCTGTCAACGCAGGAGGCATCTGCCCTGTCCGAGAATGATGTAAAAAGGGTTCCAAAAATAATTGTAAAAATTAAAAAAATAGTAGACAATAATACCTGCACCATGCACTCCGTGGCCCCCTTGTCCTCTGCTCTGCACGCCCTTGCCACCCATCTCTCTTCGCCTGCCTTTCCCCTTGTCCTGCTTGCTGCCACCCCTTCATCCTGGCTGCCTTGACCAAAGAAGGCAGGGGAGACGGCTCCTTGGTAGGCCCCCGCCGCACCTAGAACCTCCAGTCTCTGGTCGAGAATAGTAGCCTGGGTCTTTTCCATGCAAGCATAACCCAGTCTTAGTCCAAGTCCATGGGGGGGTATTTGCAGCCTCTTCTTTATTTTTCTCGGAGTCTTCTGGCCACTGACGGTACTATTTCATTAGAAAGTACTAACTCTTCTGTTTCTTGTTCTTATTTATCGTCTTTTATCGACTGCCTTTGGTAAATATATTTTCACCACTGTTTCTCTTTGCCCGCCTTGCTTTTCAGCCTTCTATCATTTTTCGACTGCACATATTACCATCCGCTTGCTCCCCGTCACTGCTCCTCTACTGACACCCACAACCTGACGATCTCCCAAGACTGTCCAGTACCGTTGTTTTCTTCACTGAACCCCCCAGCTTTATTATTTACTGACTGCTTGCCTTTTTGGGGATCCCATCCCCCATCCCTCCCATACACCCATATAATAGAACCCCGATTATATATCCAGAACGTCTTGTCTTCTTCCCGCTTTGGTCCTTTTTCGTATCTCTTTGCTCTCCTTGCTCTCTTTGGTTGCTGCAGCCTTTCTTCTTACGTTCACTTCTTGTTTGCTCGCGGGACCGTCTATTATCATTTAATTGCTGGCCTTTACTCCGTATATATTTTCTCTTTTTATCTTGACCTTTCCCGTTTATATTTGTATCGACTCCCTCCCACACCCTCCCTCCTCCTCTTCGACCTCATCCTCTTCTATTCCGGGGAAAACACAAGCGGCCGGAGCTGCAAGCACTTTATCTCGAGCTCGATCTTTTTTTTCTCTTCTCTTCCCGTGTTGTTCTTTGTTTATTTGTTTCTTTCTTTCTGTCCCTACCTCAGTGTGCTCTTCGTGTTGTGTGTGCCCTTTGCGTTTTGTTCTCTTGTCTGTTTGTCCCGCTTCATTTAGACCATCCCGTTCCAGCCTCCCTTTTGTCCCTTCCGACCCTTTCGACCTCTTTTCTCTCTTCCCGCGTCTATTCAACAGACCCTCAATGGACCATATTGTCCGGTGCATGCTCGATGTCGACTCCAGTGACCACGAACTTGACCTCGAAGACGACCTTGACGCCAGCAACAGCAATATCACGAGCAATATCAACACCAATTTAGACGCCACCCGCAATCACAACAGCAGCCAAAGCCGCAGCCATAGCCGCAACGAAAGCAGAAGCACCAGCAGACACCACGAGCACGGCCGCGGGCCGGCTGCATGTATAGAAAAGGCAGACGCCCCAACAATGGATCAGGTGTGTTCCTTTCCTTCGTATTCTTCACTTCATGTTTATCGCCTCTTGCACACTCCTCGCCCATCATGTCGACAACGATCACGTCCATGGCTACAACAACGCCTTCTTCGTCTCCACGACGATCGCCAAGACGGTCGTCCAAGCTGTCTCCTCGACCAACACCGTCACCCATGCGAGCTTCACCACGAAGACCACCGCCGACATCACCGACACCAACCCCAGCCACACGCACATCGTCTTTTTCACGGCCAAGGCCATCTCTTACTTACATGTCTCTCCTCCAGCAACAGCAGCAGCAGCAGCAGCTGGCAAAACAGCAGGCACCACTGCCTGCCCCGCCCGCCGACGAAAAGGAAAAGGAGAAGCAGCCATATATCTGGCGGATGCACTCCCAAACCGAGCGCAAGTACCAGCTTTTCCCCAAGGACAAGACGCAGCAGCCTGCTGCCGGCAAGTCTATGGACCCTGAGCAAGCGTTTGCTCTTGCCATGGGCAATAAGAACAACAACGACGGAACAGCCGCCGCTTCTACCGGTGCTACCGCCACCACAGCTACTGAAAAGGCCAACCCGGGCCTTCGTGTCCGTATCAAGGAGCACACTCTCATCCGCCGCCGTAAAGTCAGTGTTCCCGAGTTAGGACCATGACTACCGTTCAGGAAGTCGCCATGGATTCTCGTAAGTTGACACCCGGTCGTTCTTTCCAATCTTGTGCATTCAGCCACTCCTTCCAATTTTGTGGCCTGCTATGACCTTCCGTAACCTTCCGTGACCTTCCGTGACCCTTTGGTCGCTCTTTCCTTGCTAACACGTTCCAACAGCCACCATCCCTGGCCGCCCGCCACTGCACGAGCGCTCAATTTCTGCTCCTGGAAACGGCTGGAAGCAGCATCACCTAGTCGAGTGCATGATCCCACAGACCTCGTTCTACGACGACATCCCCGAGCAGAGCGTCTACGTCTCGTACGACAGCGTCCTGAGTAGCAGCCCGCTCGAGGTGCCACGCTGCAATTCGGCCCAGGCTGTCCTCTCGCCTCGGCCGCCGCTTCGGCTGCCAGAGAAGGCAGTGGCTCTCCGGCACCGACGGCCAACATTCCGACTCTCACGACATCCGCTTCTTCGCCCGCCATCAACCTCCGCCAGCCGCTGTCGCCCAAGAGCCTGACGCCCCTCGTCATCCCGCCGCCGCACTCGCACACCCACTCTCACCGCCACCACTACCAGCAGCACCAGGCATCGTCTTCGCTCTCGGGCTCGTCTCTTCGTCCCATGGGCACGGCCACGACGCCACACTCCTCGCAGAGCAGCCGTTTCCGCTCCGGCAGCACGCCTGTCGAGTCGGCTCTGCGTTCGGCACGCTCTGATGAGTCGCCGCGCACTCGCACACCCTTCACGCCTTTCACGCCGCTGTCGGCTGTGTCCAACGCCTCAACGCTGCCTACACCTGTCTCGGCGACCTCGGCTGCATCCACAGCTGTTTCAACCACGACGACTGCCACTATCCAAGCACCGACTGAGTCGTCTCGTGCTTCTCCCAAGCCGTGGGCTGAGGGAAACTATACCGTCTCTACGCCCAAGGATAAGGAGTCTACCGAGACCGCCTCAAAGCCATCTGCCAATGCTGGCAACGTGACGCCTGCTCCAGTTGAGACTGCTGAGCCGCGTAGTGCCCCGTCGCAGGTTGCAACTGTGTCGGCTGCTTCGGCGGCTGCTTCTGCTGCGGCTTCGGCCATCCTCAAGTCCATCCTTCAGCCGCCTCCATTCTGGGCCACCGTCGTGGACAATCCGAATCAGGCAGCATCATGGAGCGTGGCCGTCCGCGGAAGCGGAGCGCCTCGCGTGAGGGTTCGACCTCGGCGGCCATCAACGCCATGGTAGCTGCTGGCATCTCGGTGACGGCCAACACGGGTACGACTGCTGCTCAGGCCCAGTCTGCTGCTTCGGCTGCAGCTACCACCTCCGCTGTCACCACTACTGCTGCCGTCCCTTCGTCGTCCTCCGCCTCCGTGACGGTAGCCACTACCACGATCAAGCGGTCTGCCTCCAAGGCCAGCAAGAGCGCCGAGCGTCGTGCCTTTGAGCTGCTCCCTCGTGGCTACAAGGCATCTGAGGCACCTGCTGTCCTCGGTGCCAACGAAGCCGCTGCCCTTGCCACCAGGCTCTCCAGCAAGCTGCCCGCTTTGAGGTTCTGCGCAAGGAGGACGTCGACAGCCTGTCGCGTGAGCTCCGCAACTTGGACGAGCGCACCGAGTACCTGCGTCGCACCTACACCTCGCTGCGTGCCGGCCGCCGCAACCTGCACGGCCGCATCTGCCAGTACCTCCGCAGCCCCCGTGTTGCCAAATTCAGCCATGACTCTATGCTCAAGCAGGAAGAGGCCCTGGCCGAGCTCGACACGTCCATTGACGACTGGGTCACCAAGCTGGAGCAGGCCGAGAACCGTCGCACGCGTGTGCGCCAGAAGCTGCTGGAGCACGTTGCCGCGGCGGCTACTCTGCCTCTGACGTCGTCACTGGCTGCTGCCGCTGTGGCCGCTGCCGGTCTGGTGCCGTCGACTCCTTCGTCCTCATTGGCCACCAGCCCTTCGGCCAACACGGCCGTCGTCGGTTCCAGCGAGAGCCTGCAGATGGCCATGGGCATCAAGCCGCCCTCGCCGCCGTATGCTGCTGGTGCCTCTGGTTCCGCAGCCGGTGGTGCTCCTGCTCCCCACGGCATGCAGTCCATCTCGACGCCACCACGCAGCCCCACCAAGTCGGGATTCCAGAATGGTGGCACGGCGACTTCGTCTGTGCCGACTATGCATGCATCCATCATCTCCCCTGTGGCTGCCTCGTGTGCTTCACCTTCGCCCCAGCGGCCCATCGTCGCCCAGGTGCCCTCCACCATCCTGGAACAGCCTCTTGTTGAGGAGGCCATGGCTGCTCTGAGCAAGAGCATGGCAGTCCCTAGCACGCCCACCACGCAAACAGCGCCCAGTTCGTCTTCTTCTGGCATCTCTAAAATGGGCAAGCCGTCCCACGCCAGTGTGCTCTCGGCAATCACTGCCTCCCCTCTGTCGCCAGCCAGCACTCTGGCCAGTGTTCGTCGTGACGGCGTCGAGAGTATCCGTGTGTACGCTGGTGACGACGTCTATGCCTTGTTGGCCGATGTCGAGAACCAGATTACGCAGATGGGTGTGCCAGGTGCTGCCGCCGCTCCTGGTATAGCCGCTCCTTCTGCTGCTACCGTCCCCTCTGGCTCCGCTTCTGTCCCGGCCAACAATGCCACGGCGGTCGCCCAGGACTACTTCTCGATCCCCCGCGATGCGGTCCTGTCCGACGAAGAGCGCAAACGTCTGCACCGCGCCCACAGCCAGGAGTTGTTGAACGGCGGCTCCAAGCGCAGCACACCCACCCCGCCCGCCTCGCCCACACGCCCACCCGTCGAGGCCCCCATCAGCCGGCCCGAGTCGCCTGCCGATTCGGTCGAGATCTTTTTGACCAGTGCCGTCTTCCGTCCGGAGCGGAGCATTCTGGCTATTTAAAACCTCCATCTTTATTATGATTTCTTGCGCTCCTTTTGACAACAGCCCTCCCACGTTGCTTATACACGATTTACACCTTTGAAACGGCCGACCCGCATACAATCATTTCAGCTTTCATTCTTTGCGCGCACATACATTGGAAAAGCGTTCCATTTATTTTCTTCTTTTCTACTTCATTTCTTTTTTTCTTCTTTCTTCTTTTTTTCTTTTCTGCATCCAAGCCAGCCGCCTGGCTTTTGATACCCACCTCTTCTCGTCTTTCCTTCACAGCATTTTCAACCGTTTGTTTACATTGTATTTTATCAACTTTTTAGCCCCCCACCTTGAAGCCTTTTTTAACTCTCTCTCTAAACACACTCGACATCCACTTTCCACACAACACAGGACTTTCCCGACCAATCCGACCAACTACAGACTGCGTCACCTCTAAAATCACCATTTTCATTATCACGGCGTTTACTGGGTTATTCTGTCTTTCGCTTTTGATTATGGCTCCTACAAACAGCTAATCCTTTCACTACGTTCCTTGCGTCACTATCCCGTCACCTGTATCATAGCATCCTTTCATCTCTGTGTTTCATCCTGTCTATCACTCTTGTTATCCTTTTTCATAACTGTCATATATACATCATACCCTGATTGCAATAGGGCAATAGGTCAAACGGTGTTTTGCATTTTATCGTCATCTAAGAAACATGTTTTCTTCTACTACTTTAACCAACCCAAAATGGAACCAAAAGAATTCAAGAAATAAACATTCAATATCCATTCCAAAGTCTTTCTACTCCTCTTGATGCTATTGCCACGACTCCGACTCCTGCTTCTTTTGTAGACACGTCACCAACGCCAAAAAAAAAAAAAGAAAAAGAAAAAGAAAGAAAAAAATTCTTCGTACCTCTCGATTTTGTAGTCCATCCTATCTACAACGGACCACTCTCGTAAAGGTCGTAAATCACGTGCGAGAATCTGGTGTAAGACTCTGAACAGGCCCTTTTTGAAAGAGGCTGATGTTGTTGTTGCTGTTGATTCTTCCGTGTCGCGTAAAGTAAATAGCTAATTCGGTGTAAGGTAATATGCCATATTGATTGGAAATAAATAAAAAGAGACCGGGCCCGCTGTGTGCAAATTCTAAGACGCTAAAATACAAATAAAAAGAAAACATAAGACAGACAAGACAAAAGAAATTCCGATACGGAGAGATGCTCAATAGAGACAGAGTCCGCAAGCAACACACACACACAAAAAAAAAGAAGTCAACAAAACAAAGGAAATTGTCTAAACCAAAAAATGACGCTACACGCTGCGCGCTGTGCGACTGTATCGAGTCGCTCCCCTCTTCTCCTGTTTTCGCCGCTTTCACCCACATACACCTCACCAATAGCCACTCTAGGCCATCGAGTTGGAGCTGCCCTGCAGAGGGTAGCTGCTGCTGCCGTAGATGGGCGTGGACTTGGCCCCCTCAATGCCGCGTAGGTCCATGACCTTGCTCGGGTGGTAGACGGCAAAGAGGACGGCAACGGAAAACATGAGCGTGGCGTCAAAGATGTAGATGTAGACCTCGGAGGACTGCAGCGTGCCTGTCGAGCCGCCGGCGTACTCGGCCACACGGAAGATGGACCGGACCATGATCAAGGCCGAGACGGCATACAACACATAGAAGAAGGTTGGACGGCGTGTAGCGAAGCCGGCAATGCGCCGGTGTACGACGACGGTGACAATCATGAATACACCGAAAAACAAAATCTGGATAACGAGACCAGCCAGGATAACGTTCTCGCCGAGGTTGATGGTGCTGGTGGACTTGGCGCTGGCCAACATGCCGCCGCCGCCGCTCTGGACAAGGAACGACAGGACATCACCGAGGACAAAGATCTTGGTGAGCCAGGTGGTGCGGATCGGGGAGTACTGTTCGGCATGGAGGAAACGAATCAAGCGGCCCAGGGTCATGTAGATGGAGGCGGCGAGGAGTGTTGGGCCGAGCAGCAATGTCAAACTCTGCAGGATATAGGGCCCCGTGGTCCAGTTGGGCGACTGGCTGGCGGACATGGCGCGGCCGACATAGCCAAGGGCTTCGACTGAGGGGAGGGGGGGTTGTTAGCGATGTCACTGGACGAGCACACAGGAGAGCGTTGACTTACAAATAAGACCAATGATAAACGGCACAAAGTACCATGTGCGGTGACGGATCATTAAAAAGACATGAGCGAGCGTGGCGACTCCAAACAAGATCAAGAAGATGACGGCTGCTGCTTTGCTCGGGTCATATCGGTAGAACACGAATGTCGAGGCTTCGGTGGTCGAGTTGGACATTGTGGCGGTGGTTGAGGCGAGGATGTGTATAGAAACGAACGTTGTAAAGTAGAGAAAACGAGTGTTGATGGAGGTATTGAGATGTGAAGTTAATGAGCGTGTTGATGTGAATAGATGTTTTTTACTTTTTTTGTTGCAGAGATCAGTGGTCTGGAAAGATCGATTTAATCAAAAAAAGGATGTGGCCGTCTTGTTATATATTTCGGCCGCCCTGTCGACCCATCACGATGACAACAAATGTGGCCCTGGTCCCTTTTGCGTGCACTCCTTACCAGACTTTGGTTCGGGCGTAAAAAACATAAAAATGCGTGACAACGTACCCCTACAAGGAAAGGCGCTTGGAATCCAATATGGCCTCCACGGAGACTTCCGTGCATTGTCCAGTGCCCCTCCTTTCTTCTCCTTACTCTCCCTTTTTGCAGTGTTTATTTCTTTTCTTCACTCCTTTTTAACTGCCTTTTTTTCGGTTACCAAATACTTGGCTGTTGACCCCATCCTACCTTCTGGACATGCATATTCTATTTTTGTTGCCGATTAAGATTTCGCTCTCGGTCTCGCTCGTGGGTAGGGGTGGAGCCATCTACTCAATTGGGCGACACGCGTATTTTGTGGACGGTGATTGGGCGGTTCCTGGACTTATTTCTATTCAGGGGAAGGAAAACCTTCAAAGCTTGAACTCAGTGCCTGGATTGTGGATTGCAGATTACGGACTGCGGACTACGACGTACAGATTTGCGGATTTGCCAGGGCGAACCACGTTGCCGTCCAGGTCTCGTCCTGGTCTTGTCCAGGTCTTGTCAAGGCCTTGTCAAAATACTGTTCAGACTCTTGTTTTGGTCTAGACGCTCTGAAGAAGGAGGCAAGGAGAAGGCAAAGAAAAACCTAAAACAGTGGACTGAGAAGAATTTGGCTGCCTGGACGATTGTGGGCGGCAACAACTGCCATCGGCCAACCCAATCGTCTTCCGAGTAGTCTCGGCTTAAAAGACGACGTGGCTGTCCTGTTTGCCATTATGCAGTCCGTTCTGCTCGACAGATGCACGGCGTCTCTCTCTCGCTCTCGTCAAGAGTGGATGTCAGATTTGTTGACGGGACACCGTTTTGCTGTTTTGTTGTTTCACTGTTTTGAATTTGTTATCCATGAAGTACGTGTTTCTCTCAGCCCCTTGGTTCGCATGTTTCGACTCCATCTCGGTTTCTGTTCGCTTTTCTTCGCATCTTTTCGCATCTTTTCGCAAGTTCGCAAGTTCGCATACTCGCATCCCCACCTCGGTTCTCGGGTTCGGGGCGTGCCAAAAACGCGTGGGGATTGGTAGACGGGCGGCCGCCCGAGCCTGGTCGGGCCCTTTTGAGCCCCGTTTCTTCGGTTTCTGTCTTCTCATCCAATGCATTCCTGTCCACCATCCCCCGTCCCCGTCAAAACTCGACACAGCGCAATCTCCTGTTTATGCATCAGATAAGCTCCCTCCCTCTTCCCACAATCAGCATACGTCGTTTATCTCCCCTCGTGATTGGATGACTGCCAGTCCGACCCGGCCAAAAAAGACAAGACGAGCGCGCCGGCTCCAGAACATCTGGAGCCAGGGGAAATTGCCTGGCGAGCCTAGCCTGGTAAGGTCTGTGGTGTGTCCAAGCCTCGTTTTGTCTCCACTGAATAAGGTTTGCAGAAGAGTTACGCGTATTGTCAACCACAGACCACAGGCGAGGAAGAAAGGTAAATGTACGACGTAAGCCGGGTCAACCTTCACCATCCAAAACAGAAGCAAAAGGACTCGAAAGGTAATCATGGCTCGCCAAAAGAAGCCGTTTTTATGGTGCCACACCAAAAACACCAAAAACTAGCAATGGGTGGCATTCCGGGCGATAGAAAGAATAGCTCGTGTTGTCGACCAACGATCTAAACGAAATGAGCAAGACGCAGAAGAGGGATAGAACAGAAAGTATTGAAAACTAAAGGGGTAATAAAAGGACAATAATGTCTAGAGTCTAAATAAAGAACACTCCCTCGTGTTCCCTTCCGCGTGTTCGAAGCGAGCCCAACAAACGAACCAGAAACAAAAGGCAAACAGATACGTACAGCGACCAAAAATCAGAAACCAGATTCCACAGCGTCTACAACATACCTTGTTGTCAACCCTCCCATCGACTCCCGATCTCCCTATGCATCCCTCACCACGACCGTTTTCCGAACATACAACCCCTCGACTGCCACCTTGACCAAGAACCGCGCCAGACCGCCGACGTGCGCACAGTCACTCATCCCCAGACGGCCACTCCCGCGGCTATCTAGCACTTCCATGTCAGTTGTTTTGCTGGCATCAAACTCCAGCCGTACGGGCCGCACCAGTGTCCACTCCGTCTTTGTGGCCCGAATCTCCTTGTCGACAATGTTGTGGTCCGCTAGCGCGTGCTTGATGTTGGTCCAGCCCATAAAGGCACGGGAGACCCACGGCAGACCGGCCCAAGAGTCGCCGACACCGGCCGTGGAGGTGATGACGAGACGAGAAATGCCGTGAGCCAATAAAACATCCGCTGCAACTTGCGCTGCGTCCGCCAAGAAGCGTGGCGGCGACACTTGCGAGGCAAAGGGGCTGTCGGAGGCGCGCAGGGTGTTCAAAGTGAAAATGCAGGCGTCAATCTTGGTTGTTGTTACCGTGATGGCCTTTTCAACGTCGGCCTTGACAAGGGGAGAACCCTTGACGACAGTCAGACCCTTTCGTGCCGACAACTTGTCCGGGTTGCGAACGAGGGCGACGGCGGTGTGGCCCTGGGCGAGCAGCTCGGTGACGACAAGAAGGCCAGTGCGGCCGGTGGCACCGAGAAGAAGGAAGTGCATTGTATAGGAGAAAGATAGGTATGTTGGCTGGTGCGTTGTGTAGACACTCTTTCAGATGATTGGGTGTTGTGTGGAGATGGCGATGGTCAGAGTATTGTGTCGTCTGAAGATGATGATGGAAGACGGGCAAGAACATCCCTCTCTTCGAGGCCGGGACGACGCATACTTATATTCGAACAGCAGGGGAAAGTTTCTTCACAACGCCCCGCCCGTATCGGCGGCGGCATCGACGATGTCCGGGAACATGTGCCTTTGCGTGTGTGTTTGCGTGTTGGGGGGGCGGATGGTGTTGTAGCCTGTGATTGGTTGGTTCGCTCAATTGTCCCAAAAGGGCAAGACCTCTTCCACTCTGCCTGGCTTTACCATTCACCATTCTTGAGCCCATCCGCATGCACTCGTTCCCCGACGAAACTGGCAATGCTTTGTAATTGCCTGTACTCGGCGTCCACAATTTCCGACTTGTCGTTGTCTTTGTCTGCCTCGACATCCACAGAGCTCAGCAGGACAACCCTCAGAACCTGGTGGAAGAAGCGCAGGAAAAGAATGGACAGCAGTTCAGGCTGTGGTCCTTCGGCCATCTGCTGTTCCCGCTCCAGGCTGGCATGCCATGTAGCGAGTAATTGTAGCAAAGATTCCTTTGCCGACTGTAGGGACTGTGTTGGCGCTCCTGCTTTGACACTCGCCAAAAACGAGACGGTCGACATGGCGTGCCGTGTCAGCTCTGAGCGCAGGTCCGGCGCCAACGGCCGGAACCGACAGCTTGGTCCGCTCTCACTGCCGGTCGTGCTCGCTGGTGTGGAGCCGGCACTCGAGGGAACGCCACGTGAAACATCGGCAAACTTGCACGGCGCCGCAAAGAGTTTAATGACAAAAACATCGAGGGCCGGCAGGTCTTGATTCCGTCCACGGTCACGGTGTTCATACAGGATCCGCAGTCCCTGCACAATGTGTTGGGCCATGGCGGCAAAGTGGCCGCGCACCTGTTCGATGCTGATAAACACTTGGCAGCAGAGAAGGGCGGACCGGACGCTCGGCGCGGGAGCTGTATCGGAGGTTGAAGTAGATAAGTGAGTGGCTAGTCCGCCGAGTGCCAAGCAGTATTGCTGCAGCCCGTAGTCACCGCCGGGCGTGGTGCCGGTGGCAGCTGCATACGAGGACGCGGCAGTCGATAAGTGGGTGGGGTGTTTTGAAATGCCTCCAGCAGACTGTGCCGACGCTTCGAGGTCTGCCCGCAAGGCTCGCAGAGAGGACACTGCATGCCGCACTGCTGGGTCCGTCTGGCTGGCCTGTAGGACTTGGCGGGCCTCTTCAGCACACGCCAGAGTAACAGTGGGAAAGAGTGTTTTGGTGGAGAAGCAGCGCTGGAGGTCATCGATGTCGGTGGCCGTGACGGGACCCGATATCCATTCGGAAGAGGTTCCGTCAGACGATGTCTGGAGAGTTTTGGAGGAAGCAGCCGACTGAACACCCTTTCGGGGCTCACTAGTACTGGCCGTCCAGGCACGAAACGTTGATGAATACCCATCACAGGTACGTCCCGTGGACACACACTTTTGGCATGCCGGGCGGCCTTCATCGCATTTGACTTTGCGAGTCCTACACGGTATTAGCCCATGACCTGATTAAACTTGCAAGCTGTTGTGGACCTACCGGCACGTAGCACAGCCCGTCTTGACCTTGCGGCGCGGGGCGGGCGCCTGGCCAACGCCGTCCATGACAATCTCCATGGTGTCGTTGTGTGGATTGAAGAAAGTTGAGGTCGGGGTCGAAGTCGAGGAGAGCAAAAGTTCCGAACAGGCGAATCAGAGTTGGCGCCCTGGTCAATCGGCGCCTCGCTTTTCCGGGGATCGCGTGGTCGCGTTCAATGGGGCCGCGGCCTTTTTATGGAAGCGGCATGGCGAGATGCATGGGTGAGTCGAGTCATTGAGATGGATCGGCAAGAGGAGAGGGGATGAGGACGAGCGTGAAATCATGGGAGGAGATTGGTAGAGTGAAAGAACAGGGCTGAAGTTCCAGAAGGCTTAGCGTTTGACGATGCAGTGGGAAACAGGCAGGTACGCTAGACTAAATTGGGTGGAAAGAGCGAACGGGCCAATCACTACCCGTCGTGCCTGCCGTTATGGTCTCCACACTTCCTGCCAGAACTTACAGAAGCTCAGACGGTAATTACTGACCTTCGTTCTTTCTTTCAAAACATCCGTCCGCCGACGATGTTTCGATGTCCGACACGAAGCCCGACGGCCGATGGGCAAAGTGCTTGTGTTTTCTGGTTATGTTAACTTTTTGGTATTTAAATCAACTATGCTCAAGGCAATAGAATTTTTCATAAATATTTACTCTTGCAAAACAGTTTCTTCGTTTTTAAATTAAACTGATACCAGGTTTCAAACTCATGTCCAAGCTCATCCCATCAACATCTCGATTCCTGTCGAAATTGACCACAAACTCATATATTCACCAACCATTGATCCCTGGCACCCTCAAAATCAGCACAAAATTATATTCTACTGTCAAAATGCCCCAATTCACTCTCTACGGCGCCCGCGGGTCGACTAACACCGACCGTGTCCGCCTCACCCTCGCCGAGGCTGGCTTCACCGACTACGATCTCGTCTTGCTCAACTTTATGAAGGGCGAGCAAAAGTCGCCAGACAATATAAAGCGTCACCCATGGGGCAAGGTGCCGGCAGTCGAGTTCCCTGACGGCCTCGTCCTCTACGAAAGCCGTGCCATCTGCAAGTTTTTGGCCCAAAAGTACAGCTTCCCTCTCCTGCCCGAGGTGACCGATGTGACAGCGACTGCCCTCTTTGACCAGGCACAGTCCGTCGAGATGCTCTACTTTGCCGACCCGGCGGGCCGTATTGCGTTTGAAAAGATGGCCAAGCGGTTCATAGGCTTGCCGGCGGACGAGGCTGTTGTTGCATCATCGCTCAAAGCAGTCGAGGCATACTTTGATGTGGCCGAGACCATTCTCCAGAAGCAGGAGTACATGGCCGGTGATACATTCAGCCTCATCGACATTTACTACATCCCGTTGATCACACGGCTTTTTTCTGTTGGGTTTGGTGAGTTGTTGTTGGGGGATCGGCCGGCCGTGAAGGCTTGGTGGGGGCGGACCACCAGCCGACGGGCATCCAGGCCATGCTGGAGGCGGACAAAAAGGCAGCGGCAGCAGCGATGGCGGCTAAAAAGTGATAAGTTTATCACAAGGGCACGACTTATTACAGACAGATGTGCATATCAACAGTGTTACAGGGGACTGGACGATGTCCTGTTCGGCGTGGTGTGTTGTAGGAAAAATTGAACAGAATTTCTGGAACTGAGATAGAAGCCTGTCAACAACAATTCCAGTAATTCATTCGCAGATTTTGATTACATCTATTGTATTTCTTCGCTTCTCAAAATTCTGTGGCCTGCCAATTGTGACGTCTTTTTATGTATGTCCAGTTTGTCACGAACACTCAATACGGCATCACAATGGAGGCTATTTAGATACGAACTAAGAAGAAAAAAAGTAAGATCTCAAAACTCATTCCTACGTCATTCGTTATTTTGATATTGTATCATTTCATGGCCCATAGGGAGAATGTGTATATTTGTTAGGATTCTCCAGGTACGCAGAATTGCCAAACTGCACCGTCGTTTCTGGTGGCACTCTCTGTCACTCTTTGATTTTCACGATATTTGACTTTAGCCTCATAACTAGCTTTGCCCCCAACTATCGCCTGCTGTCATTACACAAGAGAAGCGGGACATTATGATTTTTTTTTTTTTTGAAAGCTACGACAGTTTGGGTGGCATTGACGTCATCGTCATGGACGCATGGATGCAGTTATGGTCACGATCATTGCCACGTGCAAAACTGGATAGCCTCAAAATCACAATGAAACATCACAGTGGAAAACAGGTGTATGAACCAATCGGGGTTACCGTCTTTTAAGCTTGCTTTGACGGGGAAAAAGAGAGTGACAAGAGATTGGGTGTCATCGTGTTTTATCGAGGTCGAAGATCATTTCTCTCTCTTGCCTCCTTAGCTTTCTATTTCGTCCATCTTGGCGTTTGAAAGCGGGCGGACTGAGATCTTTTGAGGAATAAACAAGCGGGCAGGCACTCGAATGGACGAATAAACAGACGACAAAAGGAGACGAGCAGAGACGGTCAGAGACGAGCAGCACCGAACACCCCTAGCTGCATCGGAAAACGGTGGCCGTAAGTCAACAAAAGGAAATGACAGACAGGGAAGTCGATTAAGGCGGGCGAGTTGAAACAACAAATATCAAACACTCCTAGCCAATGTGTAGACGTTACGATAACACGGTGTTGAATAACCATTTACAGTACGTTGAGGGCATTTTCACACCAAAATGGATATCGTGGAAGACAAGGCAGGCGGCAGGCACAACGGCGTACGTTTGGTTGACAGGCGTCAAACTCCAGATGGCAACTTTGGATGGTGGTGGTGGTGGCACGCGGCATTTGGTGGCAAGCGCATAATAACATGCGAACTGTTTTGTTTGGGGATTGCCACTTCATCAAAGTCTGCATACACATGACAGCCTCAGCCTCCAGCCGACACCAGGATGTCGGCGAGGATATCGCGTATCGACAAGACAAAGCACGATCAAAAACAATCACACACATTTTTCAGCTCTCAATTCTCAGGGTCTGAACGGCGTTGATCTGTCCAGACGTCTCCAGTGTCTGGTCCCCAAATCTCCAGATATGTCGCATTCTCAGATTTTTCAGGGACCGCGGTTTCCTCGTGGTCCCCCCCTGGACGGCGCTCGGAGGTCCCTGAACGTCCCCTCGTCCCCCTGGTCTAGATGGGATTTAAGCAGTGAACCGCTGTTTGAGAACCTTTAAAAGAATGAATATCATCTCCATTTTTGTTTGCTTTTTGGGTTCTTTTGTCGTTCAGATTATCTGGTCCCTGAAAAGATACGTATCGTTACACGTATATACAGTACGTGGAGAAGAGGAGGAGGAGAGTAATCTGCCTTCTAAAAAGTGACGACGTCGTACTCGTACGAGAAACACCACTTTAGCCGGCGTGTAGCCGGTGGGTAAGGGGTTTTTGACAGAGGTTGATTGTCCGGGAGCCTGTAGCCAATTTTTCTGGGCCGTGGTGTTTCTTGGTGGGCGAGTTGGCTCGTGTCCTCCTTACTTTCCCTCGTTTCCTCGTCTCCTCGTGTCCTTGCCGTGAGTTTTGATGTGTCTGCTGTCGTCATCGGTCAGGGGCAGGAAAAGAGGCAAGGCAAGGAAAGCTCGTGGGTGGAGGTCCCGATGTGGGCTTGGATGTGGATTTCGTGGGCGAAGGTGGGCTTCATTTTGGTGGTGTTGCCATGTTTTCAGCGCTCTTTGAACGTTTCCAGCACACTGGTGTCGTGGTTGTCGCCTTTCAAACCTCTTTTTTTCAACGCCCCTGGCGTCGTTCGCGATGCTCCACTCCCAAGTCCACCCAAGTCCACCCCAAGCCCACTCAAGCCCACCTCTCCACATCCCTCCAGCTCTCCGTCGCATTTGAATTTTCCTCTCTCCCTCCTTGTCTCCTTACGGTGCCACTGTGCCCCTTGCTAACTGTTGGCAGGTATCCATTTTATGCGCTACGACGGGACAGCGCCCCCTAAATTTTTTGCGTTTTGAAGAGACTTTCTGCTCCCTTTTGCTCCGGGCGTCCCTTATGACGTCAGTTCCGAGGCTTTTTCAGTTGGGCGTCGCTGTCTGAGATTTTCAACTGAGCCTTTTTGGTCGGAAGTGCTCCCGTCTCTGTGGGCTTTCCGAATAGCCACTGCAGCCAACAGGAGGTATTGCTCAAGGCAAGTCAAAGGCAATTTAATTGCTTCCTCGACATCCTTTTCACTTTGACTTTCCGCATTGGGTTGATGTTGAGTTGCAGCCAAGAAAGTCGACAGAGAGAGACCAAGAGAGAGAACCAGAAAATTGAACCATGTACAAAGTACTCCGAAGATTCGTAAAAGTGTATGTGTACAACGGAGTGACGTCTAATTTGGGTTTTATTTCTCCAGTTAACACTTGTGCTTGTTGTGGTAGTTGTGCTTTCGCAACGGAATCTGGTATTTTGTCCGTGCTGCCGTCTTTTCCGTCCTTCCGTTCTCCAGTTTCCCCTCGTTATGTGTGCTCATGTGTACTCATGTGCGCTTGAATGCAACCGATCGATACGAAGATGAAGGAACATCGGTCAAGGAATGGAAAAACGCACGGCTGGGGGAGCTGAGGCTGGGCAGCTGAGATGCAGATGCAGGTCAAGAGACAAAAAAACCCAAAAGAAAGAGGCAAAGAGGATCAAGGGAAGAGCGAAACAGACGAGTAAAAGCGCAGTTCTTTCTTCGGAGTGCGCGTTGTATCTGACATGGGGATTGCCCACAAGCGACATGGGTTGCCCTGTAGTTCTGCAATTCTGTTGTTCTGTCGTTTCTCTCCCCACTCTTGAACACACATCTGAACTTGTGTGACCGGGCAAAAAAGGGCAAAAGGCAAAGATCAACAGAAAGTTAAATGGTGATGGAGGGTACATGGTACATTGGTCGACCACCATCTTCGCAAAACCCTGACCCAGAAGGCCACCGAGAGACATCCATGGAGAGAACCAACAGACGACCAGCGAACTCGTGTCAACGCCGGCCGAAAAGAAGAAAGTACTCGACGTTGTGAGTGCCGCCGTACCAGTACTTTTCTGTTAAAAAAAAAAAAGAAGAAAAAGAAACGAAAACACCGCTGTCAATCCAGTTGAAAACCCTTATTTCTCAGTCTTTTTCAGCCTCATCCAATGGAACTCCCTGTTATCGATTAAGTTCTCCTCTTAATTAACTGGAGATGCTTCCGAGAAGGACCACAGAACGACGAGCCGCCACAGAGCCACACTCCACACAACCATCAGGAAACATTTAGCACTTTTACAATTCGATCGACATTGCCATCGACCCTGCAAAGTCCAAAGTCCCTGAGAAAGGAAGGCGGGAAGGCTCAAGCGAACGGAAGGAAGGGAAGGCGGAGATTCTCCGTTGCATTTTTTTTAGTACTCAGTACACAGTATATGCTCTCATGCTTTATTGTGACGGAAAAAGAAAGCAAAGTAAAAGCGCAACCAAGACGTTGAACCTGCACCTGCACCTGCAGATGCAGTTTTCAGTCTGCCAACATCTCCAGCCATATTTCTATTTTTTTTTTTTTGTTGTCTCCAATTGTCTCCAGCGCGTGCCGCGGATACCGAGAGACAAAAGGCAAAGACACCAAACAATAAGTTGACAGGGGACGGGAAATCAACAATCCCGAAGCTAGGACACTTGGTGGTGCGAAATACAAGAACAAGAAACAGTGCACAACACAGACAAAAACGTAACAACACCGACAGCACTTTCATCACCCTTCAATACAGGGAAACGCGCTCCAAAAACACGACATCCAAGACTTTGGGCGGGGCTCCACGTCTTGGCAGTCTGCAACCAGGGCCATGGAAGGAAGGAATACGACGAGGCGATGTCGAAGGACGGACAGAGTCGAGTACTCAGTAGTAGTAGTAAGACACGTCGTACGAAGGTACATATATGGTCAGTGTGTGATTTACGAGTACGACTGTAAGCCTCGCAGGAGTGACTGAAATCATCTCATACTGAACATCCGGCAGGCTGAATCTACACACAATAAGTTGAAAGTCTGGGAGTCAAGTCCACATGGGAGGATGGAGGATCTCTACTCAGAAGAGAGAATTGAAGATGGCAAGACATGACGAGGGATGAGACAAAAAAAGACCATCGGTGAGCTTATTCCCGCTTATTCATTTTTTTCCTCTTTTCTTTTTTAGTGAAGATTTTTGCTTTTCTATGAAAGATTTTCTCTGGCCAAAGAAGAGAATTCTTTTGTTTCTTGTGATGCTCCCTGGTTTAATTGTTCCTTTGTTTCATCTTACGATTTAGCTGCGTTTGCCTTCGACCAAGACTTTTGGTGTCTTTCTGTGCAATTGCCTCCCGCAGGCCTCTCCTTTCTCCTTTGCCTCGTAGGCGCGGTCTCCTAGGGCGGTGAGCGTTGCTTCACGAGGTATTTTACTTGGTTTACACAATTTACAGCGCTCGCAGCACACCCCGTACCGCCTGTCAGCGCAATGGCCGCCAGGCCGCTTAACCCGTTTTGCCCCTCCCCGCTCCGTCTCACACCTACTACTGTGGTACAGACGACAGCCCACTGTATCTCGATGTATCTTACTTATCTTACTTATCTTACAGGGGGCTCAAGCCCAGGCATTGGTGATTGTTGGTCACGCCGAGACAAAAGTGGACGGCCGCAGGAGTGAAATTAGGAGGGCGTTGGGGGACATTAGAGGACATTAGGGGACATTAGGGAACGCTTTAGTGAACGCTTTAGTGAAGGTGCGTTCGGCGCCGCGTCTTGCGGATCCACTTTTATGCACCTCTCATGTTCCTTCCTTTTCAGTGCATTCTTCAAAAAGAAAGAGAAGAGACGCCAGCAGACCGCCAACACTGGAAAGACAGCCACCCGACCGCGACGTTCGCCGTCGGGGCGAACGGCTCAGCCTCTCTTCAGAAGAACAACCTTCTCTTGGCTACAGGCTACAAATTTTGTGTCGGCAGATGACCTGGACCAGTGGTAATACATGTGGTAAGGGACACAATTAGTCGAGTTTTTCGACAGGACATCGGCCACCTCCGACCTCAAGAAGTATCTCACGTGACGCGCCACCCAAAGATTGATGTGGAATTGTTCTTTCCGTTCCTCGTTGTGCTTCTTTTGCTTCTTTTTCTTCTTGCGGCAGGCGCGAACCACCCCTGCATGCATGTCGCTGCAAACTGCCCCATCGGTGCAATTGCCTACAGGAGTACGGAGTACAGGCATCCAAAGCACCCAAATCATTCTTAGTCCTAAGCGCACCTAAATCCTCAAAAGGCGCCGCCACAGCGCCTCAAAATGCACCCAAGATGCACAACAAACATGCGCAGATAGGACAGATAAAAAACATGCGAAGCATGGGACAAGACAGAGAGACAGACATGGAGACATGGAGCATGGGAATGGGCGACATGGGGGGCATGCATATTATCCACTGGGCACCACTTCAGCCAACCAAAAGGCTCCGCTTCCCAGTTTTCCATGATTTCCTTGTTTTTTTTCTTTTTGTCTTTTTCGCTTTCTGTCTTTGAGCCTCGCTCGCTCGCTGGCTCGGTCGCTCCTGCGCTCACTATGGGGCACGGAGAGTACATTCAGGCCTCACTTCTCTATGGAGTAGTGTGCTAGCCTTTCCTCTTTAGTGCGACAAACAAGGCCGGGCCATTGGGCTTTCTCACTTTTTAGGGGCAAGTCCTTGTCGTCTTTTCGTCCTTTGGGGCTTTTTACGACGTTAAGGTCTTGGCAGGCGCACGAGGAATGCAACGACATTGGTCCAATCCATGTTGGAGGAGTGGGTTCAGCCAATAGGAGGAAGGCGCGACCGGGGCGGGTCATTTTTTGGGGGGCAAAGACGGCGGTGCGCCGTGGAGAGACAACGGTACGGTGGTCCTACGGCCTACGGCTACGGTATAGTGGACCACGGTGGTCTACGGTGCACTACGGTGCCTACGGTCGCTACGGTCGCCACTGTAATGGTAGCCTGTAATTGGGTGAGCAGAAAGCCTTTCAGTGTAAGAAGAAAAGCGCGCTACACGAAAAAGGAAAGAAAGAAACACACAACTCGCCCAGTCGCACCTTCTCTCCATACTGCATAGTGCCCTTTCCATAGCCTCTCGCGCCTCTTCTCATAGCCTCTCAACCCAGATGGCAAAGATCCTCGGCGCGGCAGGTGGTCGTGTGCGTTCCCGCTCGCTCTTACCCTATTCTGTCTTATTGTTCCATTTGCCTTCTCTTTTGACTTTTCCGACCTGTCTCGCCTGTCTCTTTGGGGCGTTCCTTGCCATGTCGCTCTTTCCCGTTTTCTTGGTCTTCTGGTATTAATCTTCTTGATCTGCCACCTCTTTCCCATTTCTGTTTTTCCTTCTCGTCTCCTCCTTCTTTTCTTTTTCTCTCTCCCTCTCTCCTTCTCCTTCCCTTTTCCTTTTCATATGTTTTCATTCCTTCCTTTTTAGGTTCAACACCACCACACGACGCCCTCGTCCTTATGTTCTGTTTCCCACGTCGGCAGCCTTGAAACCTAAAGGCTCCTTTACCCTCACCCGTATTATCTATCTTTTTCCTTATCCCCCATTCTCACTTCACCACCATCCCAACACCCGCCAACCTCGTGCTTGCTCCCCCACAATGTCACCTCCCAAGTACGAAGACGACGGCGGGCTTCGTCCAGCTCCCAGCAATGACGAAATTGTGCCCACCTACAGCAACAGCGGCAACGAGACTGACCTCAACGACGGCAAGTACACCAACGAAAAGGTCGGCCAGGTGCCCTCGTCGCCCAACATGGTCGGCGACATCCGCCGCAACTCCAGCGGTGGCTCGTCCGCCGACCGCCTGGTCGAGAACAACAACAACATGCTGCAGCGCCGTCTCAAGAACCGTCAAATCCAGCTTCTGGCCATTGGTGGTTCCATTGGTACTGCGCTTTTCCTGAGCATCGGCAACGGTCTCATCCGCGGTGGCCCCGGCAGTCTTTTCATTGCCTACACCATGTACAGCTGCGTTCTGGGTCTGGTCAACAACTGCATCGCCGAGATGACGGTCTACATGCCGATCAGCGGTGGTTTCATCCGGCTGGCGGGCCACTGGGTAGACGACGCCTGGGGCTTCATGGCCGGTTGGAACTTCTTCCTGTACGAAGCGCTGTTGATTCCGTTTGAAATCTCCGCCTTGTCTGTCGTTTTGAGCTACTGGCGAGACGACATTCCGGCTGCAGCTGTCTGCGCAGCAGCCATTGTCGCCTACATGTGAGTTACACCATTACCCCAGTCTTCTCTCTTCTCTCTTTTCTCTTTTCTCTTGTCGCTGTCCTACTCTTCCTTTGTATCCCTCCTGCTAACTTTGTGTGCAGTCTCCTCAACATCTTCGCGGTCAAGACGTACGGTGAGGCTGAGTTCTGGCTGTCCATCGGCAAGCTGATCCTCATCTTCATTCTGTACTTCTTCACCTTTGTCACCATGGTCGGCGGCAACCCCAAGCACGACGCCTACGGCTTCCGCTACTGGAAGAACCCGGGCTCGTTTGCCGAGTACCTGTCGACTGGCGACATTGGCCGCTTCGAGGGTTTCCTGGCTGCTGTCTGGTCCGCCTCCTTCACCGTTGTCGGCCCCGAGTACATTTCCATGGCTGCTGCCGAGGCCAAGCACCCCCGTGTCTACATCAAGACGGCCTTTAAGACGGTCTTTTGGCGTTTCGGTGCCTTCTTCATCCTGGGCTCGCTCTGCGTCGGTATCGTCGTCGCCTACAACGACCCGCTTCTGTCGGCTGGTGCTGGCTCGGGTACCGCTGCCGGCTCGCCCTACGTCGTCGCCATGACCAACCTCGGCATCAAGGCTTTGCCCGATGTTGTCAACGCCCTGCTGTTCACCAGTATTTTCTCTGCTGGCAACACCTACTGCTACTGTGCCTCGCGCAGTCTGTATGGTCTGGCTCTCGAGGGCCGTGCGCCCCGCATCCTGACCAAGTGCTGGAACGGCAATCCCCTCCTGTGCTTCGGCATTGTCATCTGCTTTGCATTCCTGTCGTTCCTGTCTGTTAACAGCGGCTCCAACGTTGTCTTGACCTGGCTCGTCAACCTGATCACTGCCGGCGGCATCATCAACTACGTTGTCATTACGACCACCTACATCTGCTTCTACCGCGCCATGAAGGTCCAGGGCTTTGACCGCAGCCGCCTGCCCTACATTGGCTGGTTCCAGCCGTACGGCGCCTACATTGGCTTCGTCTGGATGAGCTTCGTTGTTATTTTCTACGGCTACTCCTCGTTCCGCCCTTGGTCGGTCGACAACTTCTTCACCTACTACACGCTCGTCATTCTTGCGCCCATTCTGTTCTGCGGCTGGAAGCTGATTAAGCGCACGCACTGGCTGCGCCCGCACGAGGTCGACCTGGTCTGGGAGACGGCTCAGGTGGCTGCGTACGAGGCGTCGGAGACAGAGCCCGTCATGGGTCTGTGGGAGGAGATTCTGGAGATGGTGCACATCAAGCTGCCCAAGCGCAAGAAGACCGAGGTGTAAATCACCCGTATGGGCAGCCCAAGTTGAATAGGGGTGCGGCTCTCTCGCAGGATAGGAGAGAAGTTTGTATAAAAAGTTTTGAGTTAAGAGGAGGTGGCTACATTTTGCTAGATACCCCATGAGTCAATTTATTATTTTCATAAACAATTTTTTTGTCCTTCTCTATTGTGACGTGATACGTCGTACTGTGAGCTTGATTGTGAGCTTTGCCTGCCTACGGCTTGATCTCGTTCAGTTTTGGCGCGGGCTGCCCTCTGTGCCAGGTGTACTTGCTGCCTGGGTGGTCTGGTGGCAGGTGTGCAGGCGACACTTTGGACGTGTGCTCCGTGTTGCCCAAGAAGACCTCGCGCGCCGTCGTGCCTGGCTTCACATCGTCCAGTTCCCGGAACCTTCCGCGGCGTCTCAGCTCGGGCAGCAGGTACTTGATAAAGTCCTCAAACGAGCCCGGGTTTGTGACGTGCGCCAGATTGAACCCGTCGACGCCGCCCTCGTCCAGCCAGTGCTCCAGCTGGTCGGCCACCTTCTCGGGACCGCCGACAATCTTGATGCCCAGACCGCCCACCGTCAAAAACTCCACAATGGCCCGCTTCGTCCATGGCTTGTTGTCGGTTCCTGGCACTGTCTCTGCCCATCTCGAGATCAAAGACTGGATCCGCGGGTTGTCGTCGGCAAACCGGAAATCCTGGTCGTCGTCGTACTTGCTCATGTCGACACCCGTCCATCCGCCAAACAGAGCGAGGGCTCCCTCGGTGTTGGTGTACGACCGGAAGTCTGCTTCCTTGCGGGCAGCATCTTCGTCGTCCTTGCCGACGATGAGGTGAATACCAGCAATCACCTTGATGTGGTCCGGATGCCGGCCGTGGCCTGCGGCGACAGCCCTGATGTTGTCGGACGTCTTCCGCAACTGCTGCGGCGTCTGTGCACTAATAAAAATGGCCTCGCCGTGCTTGCCGCCAAAGTCGTTGCCGGCCGACGAGGTGCCCGCCTGGAACAAGAAGGGTGTACGCTGGGGCGACGGCGCTACAAAGTGCGGGCCGGGCACCTGGAAATACTTGCCGCTATGAGCAATGCTTTGCACGGCATCGTCTTCAATGTAGATACCTGTTTGGCGGTTGGCCAGGATGGCGTCGTCGCGGAAACTGCCCTCCCACAGCTTGTACAGCACCTCCAAGTACTCATGGGCGCGGGCGTAGCGCTCGTCATGGGGGATCTGCTCATCTAGGCCATGGTTGAGAGCGGCACTGTCCAGGTAGCTCGTGACAATGTTCCATGCGAATCGGCCGTTGGCGTAGTGGTCGACGGTCGATAACCGGCGGGCCAGCGCATAGGGCTTCTCGTAGGTGACGCTGGCGGTGACACCAATAATAAGATTTTTAGTGGCCGCCGCCAGAGCGGGCACGAGGTACATGGGGTCGCTCACGGGGAACTGGGCGCCCGATCCCAGCGCGGGCACAAAGTTGGCCGGTCCACGGTAGACATCGTAAGCGCCGAGGGTGTCGGCGATGAAGATGGCATGAAAGCCGGCGTCGTCCAACAGCTTGGCCAGGTCCGTCCAAAAAGTCAGAGAGTTGTACTCGTCGGTGCGGTTGGTCGGGTGGTTCCAGAGACCTGCGGCCTGGTGGCCCGGGGTGTTCATAACAAAGGCATTAAGGATCATTTGCTTTTTCGGAGCCGACGAAGTGGATGTTGCCGGAGCAGAAGCGGCCCCGTTGGCCGGAGCCTGGTCGGAGGAAAGGATATCAGCCATCGTTGTTTGCGGAAGTAAGCCTAAGAAGGAGAAAGGGTGGACAGTATTTCGACAAAGGTAGATCGGCCGAGCGTGTCGTGATTCATACCTCCCTTTATTGCTTTACGGTGCGTCTGTCGTCATTTATTTTGCCCAATTTGAATTGCGTTTTTTTGGCGACCTGTTTGGCCAGGTAGTATTTCCTCCGAGTCGATCACCATGATGCAAGTTGAAGAAGTAGATGCATCACCAGCAAATACATAATATTCCGTCAAACGCCGTCCACTACGACAAGAAGATCAACATCGTATGCTTCTCGGCACATTTTACGAAAACAGTGGCAGTTGTATTAATGGTGTTTTCTCGAGCATTTCCGCGACTGTGACGTCGATGCAGTACAACGGAGATGTGTTGCTTGCAGTATGGTTGATCGTTCTTTCCGTGTGTGGACAAGACGGGACAAGAGTGGACACTGCATCTTTTGGTCGCTCTGGTGGGATGCGGTGCAGCTTCCTGATTGGTACCAAATATGGTGTAAGCTGGGCACGAAATGGTGAATCGGCTTTAGAGTGTGAGAGGGAAGGAGCGAGGGGCGGCACTTTGAGAGAGTCGGAGCCACTGTACCCTCTCTACCCGGCTTCCGACATTGTGCTGGTTCGGATAGTTGATGGGAAACCGTCCGTCAAGCTCTTCTTATCGTTCTGTCGCTTTCTTTCATATTTGCTGGGTTTTATTGCTCCTTTATGCAAATGAGGGCAGCCTGTATGTGGAATCCTGGCGCCTTGCCTCGCGCCTTCCTCACACCTTTTTCGCACTTTCCGCTCACCTGCCTCTGCTGTTCGCATCCACCCCGACAGACCTTCCTAATCCGGCTAACAGACTGCACTTACACGGTTTGGGTACAATGACACAATTTGGAGTGCATCCTGCGGTCCACTGTAACTGCCTAGAACGCGCGCCAACAGCGCCCTAAAGTGCCCTAAAACGCCCTGTGGGTAGTCCCCGGGTCCCCGTCGTCTGCACGTAATTTAGGGGACCACGTCTATTTTTCTGTCTTTCCCTCCTCCTTCGTCTGCCGAACTACCACGGCACACAGCTCCTTCTGCCATACAGTCGTGCGCCTAGCACAGAATGGTGCAATGGCCTGTAAGTGCTTATCGAGTTTTACTTTGATTTTATTTTTACTTGTCTTCCCGCAGTCGGAGCTCTGATCGTCGTACTTTGCGCGTCCGCAAGCAATATCAGTAAAAAAACCAAGTAAAAGAAAAAGAAGAAAGAAACACGGCCCGCAATCACCACAATATTGAAAAGAAGACGCCGTTCAAGTTGAGCGTCGACTGAGCAAGCTGCCGTTCATTCAAGTCGAAGTTTGCCAAAGTTGAAGCTTGGGCTCCAGCTTCCACCCAATCGAGAACACATCTCATCTTGATTACGCTTGGCAGCTCCATCATTTGTCCATTTCGAATTTGATTTCCTCTCGCTCATACTCAACCAACACCTCTTCACCAGCCAACATTCCACCTTAGTCATCTCAACCTCACTTCCCAACTTCTCATCTTCCCACTCCAACGTCTTATTCACCAGCTTCACATTACAAATCTTCAACATGGGCTCTGTGGACCAGTTGACAGCCCCCCTGGGCGGCGTCCAGCTCGTCGACCGGTTTATTGACGAGCCTCGCCCTTTGCGGGTGGCCGTCGTTGGCGGCGGTCTGTCCGGCATTACAGCTGGCGTCCTCTTGCCGGCCAAAGTCCCCAACATCCAGCTCACCATCTTTGAGAAGAACGACGACCTGTCCGGCACATGGCTGACCAACCGCTACCCCGGTGTCCGCTGTGATATCCCTCGCACGCATACCAGTCGACCTTTGAGCCCAACCCAAAGTGGACCGATGCGTACTCGTACGGCTCCGAGATCCGGGACTACTGGCAGGGCGTGGCCAAGAAGCACAATGTGTACAAATATGTCAAGCTCGGCCAGCGGGTAGACGGCGCCGAGTGGGACCAGAAGGCAGGGGAGTGGACGTTGACGGTCACGAGCGTCAAGGACGAGTCCACGGCATCACACACCTTTGATGTTCTCGTCACCGCCGTCGGCCTGTTTGACAACTGGGCCTTTCCCGACTACCCGGGCCTGGCCGACTACAAGGGCCACTTGCGGCACGCCCAAAACTACGACCCGACCTTTCAGCCCGAGGGCAAGAGAGTGGCTGTTATTGGCAACGGCGCCAGCGGTATCCAGATCGTCACGAATCTGCAAAAGAAGGTGGGCCGGCTAGACCATTATGTGCGCCACCGGACATGGATTGCATCGTCGTTTGCGGCCAGTGGAAACAAGGACATTGAAGCCACCAAAGTCCAGGAGGGCGAGCCGGGCGATGCCGGCGGCGACCCGTTCCACCACGAACGCAAGGCTGGCCCGCAGCTGTACACTGAGAAACAGATTGCCACGCGGGCCAACGATCCAGAAGCTTACCTGGCCTTCCGCAAGGCACTCGAGGTCAAGTACTGGCTGCGATTCGGCACTGTCTTCAAGAACGCCTCGGCCAACGACACTTTGAGAGAACAGTTCACGGCGAGCATGATTGAGCGTGTCCAAAAGAAGCCGGCGCTGCTCAACGACCTGATCCCCGACTTCTCGCCAAACTGCCGCCGCCTGACACCCGGGCCAGGCTACCTCGAGGCTCTCGCAGAAGACAATGTCGACTACGTGCGGACGCCCATCAAACGGTTTACGGCCACAGGCATTGAGACGGAGGATGGTGTCGTGAGAGAAGTCGACGCTATTATCTGTGCCACAGGCGCGGATATCAAAGAGTCCGCCACAGCACCACGATTCCCCATCACCGTCAAAGGTTCCGGCAAAACATTGACCGATGTCTGGCGAGGCCATGGTCATCCCTACACGTACCTGGGCACGGCCACTCCCGGCTTCCCCAACCTGTTCTTTGTGCTGGGCCCCCACGCCTCTGGCCCTTCAGGCACTGTCCCTTACTCGTCCGAGACGCAGATTGCCCACCTGGCCCGCATTCTCAATAAGATTGCCACCGAGGGCATCCGGTCCATTGTCCCCTCCGCCAAAGCTGCTCTCGAGTTTGAGGCCTGGGCCGTCGAGTTCTTCAAGACGACTGTCTACACTGAGTCGTGCCGCTCGTGGTACAATGCCGGCAATCCGGGTGGCTACATTAGCGGTCTGTGGCCCGGCAGCATGGCCCACTTGGCGTTTATCAGGCGGGCACCGCGGTGGGAAGACTACGAGTACTCGTACCTGGGCGACAATGATGAGACGGGCGAGAGCAACCGCTTTGCGTGGTACTTTGGCAACGGCTGGACAAGGAAGGAGACGGACCCGGAGGCGGATCTGGTGTCATATCTGCACATTCCGGGGACGGTGCCTCTGAAAGATCTTCACGATAAGGAATAGACGATGCGTAGCATTTGAATTTGAATAGCATGGACTTACTGGCATGCATAAGAAATAAGAATTTAATCATAAAACAATCTATTTTCTTCTAGTATTTCTTTTTACGTTATTATGCATTTTCTTCATGCAGCAGCAGCAGTCTCCAGTCGAACAACAAGACGGCCGCCACTAATCTCACCCGCCCGCAATCTGTCCAGACCAGCATTCACCCGCTCTAGACCGTCCTCCACGCCAGCAACAACGGGCGGCACCAGCTTCTTGGACGCCAGCAACCGCTCCAGCCACGAAGACAAAGCTTCACCCACGGCAGGCACTTCATGGAAGAGTTTGATGGGCACATTGTGGAAAACGCCGCCAGCCGGAGGTACACCCTTGGGCAGGCCCGTCAAGCCAACCAGATGGCTCTGCGGGACAGTCGACAATTCATCAATCTCCGAAATGGGTGCAGCCGGCACGTTTGTGTTGTTGTTGTTTGTATCCTCACGAGGCGTGGCCGGCGGTGACGGCGGGCTGCTCTTGGGCGTGGTGCTGCCATCCTTTGTCGCAGTAGAAGTGGGCGCACTGCACGCCAGCGCCTTTAGCAGCCATGTAGCCGTGTCGCGGCCGCGGGTGTCAAAGCCAAACCGCAGACGCGAGCCCAGGTTGGCCCTTAGGACGGCAACGGCCCGTTCTGGATCGTGGCTGTCCACCACCAGATCGGGTTGCCAAGGCTCGCCGCCCTCCTTTTGGGCCAGCCGCCAGCCGTGCTTGGCCGTATCCACGACCGCAGCCACTCGAAGACCAGCGAGACGGGCCAGCTGGATGGCCATGTGGGCTGACGTCGACGACGCGCCCCAGATGGCAAGCCAGTCGCCCGGTTGGGCGCGGTCCGCCACCGAAATGCCTGTCAAGCACTCTTCACGAATGTCGGCAGCTAGTACGTCAGGCGGCAGTTGGCGGACGATGGACAACAAGTCGGGGCCGTCTTCCACGTCGCGGAAATCGACGCCCAGGTTGACACCAAGAGCGAGGATGGCGGCTACGAAAGCTACACCGATTGTGGCACCTGCTTCATAGGACAGATGCGGCGGCAGGCGGACCGTGTTGTAGTCCCAAACGACGACGTATTCTTGGTAGGCACCCTTGCGGAGATCGCGGTAGTCGGTCGAGATGGCCAGCACGCGGTCGCCCGTATTGACTCTATTGAGAGAGGCTGTGACAATGTCTGTGGTGTCTTCGGGGACAGCAATCTCTGCCACGTCAATAGAAACAGTGTTCTTTTCTATGACGGGAGCAGATGCATCGTTTGTCAGGAATGTGTGGATCAGAGGGGTGGCCTTGGGTTCGGTGGTTTCTGTAGTCTCCGATGGAATGGGAGAATCTTCGACAATGTTGACGATTGCAACTTCTTGCGTGATTTCAGCAACAGCCGCTTCTGTTTCTGAAGACGTAGGTTGGACCTCTTCGACAGTCTTTGCGATGATATCGGAGGTGAAAGTAATGCTCTCCGGCTGCGTGGCAGTCCATTGTGCAGGACCCTCTGAGGGGAAATCAACAACAGCGCTGGCGATGTTGTCGACGGAAGTGGGTTTTGTGGTTTCCGCTGACTCCTGGGTAGGAGTAGAGACGTCTGTCTCTGGAATAATTGCGGATGGGGTCGTCTCAGCAGTCTCCGTAGTCTCCGTGGCGGTGAGTGTGACTTCCGCCGATGTGATAGTTTCAGTTGAAGCAATCTCTGTTATGTTGGCAGTCGTTCCTGTTGTGATGGTAGTCTCTGACTCTGTGGTGGTCGCCTCCTCAACAGTCTTCGGCCTCAGCCGGACCACTTCGCCGGCACACTCCCGCCCGGCAATATACGGCAGTTCCGGGATGGCAAAGTTGAAGTCGGGAGCCTTCCAGTCTATCGGGTTGAGACCAATGACGGCGGTCCGGACCAAAATCTCGCGGTCGTGATGCAGGTCCGGGACGGCATAGTCGTGCGTCACGTGGTAGGGCTGCCGCGGGCCGTGGAGGAGGAGGACCCTCTGAGAAGGGGGTAACGTGTGTGGGTGTGTTGTGGACATGATGATGTGTGTGGTGATGTGGATGGAGTATCGTCAACGTTGTCGTGTGTCCCGTCCAACCTACGATTCTTGTACGATGCAAGGATGTTGATGGAGGATCAAAGAAGACGGCGTTCAAGTGGATGATAAAAATCAAAAAGAGAAAGTCAATAAAATAAAATAATAAATGCCGCGGGCAAATGCCGTGAACATAGAAAGAACGAAATAAAAGGTTTGTTCTAGTAAAAGGATTTAAGCGTAGAGCATAGAGGGAAAACAACGAGCAAAGCCTGGCCATAAAATAACCAACAAGCGAGGACGGCGGTATTCCAGTAGTTCATACAACTAAAACAGTAAAAGAGCGAAGGAAGGAAAGCCACATACAAAAGCGTACTCGCGTATGCCGTATGCCGATACAGGCAGTCAAGTCGTCAAAATAGAGTCAATGTATTGGTCTTCACAGGAATGGCGCAGCTCGGCCGGCTACGGGTATCCTCCTATGTGCGCTCTACGAACGTTGCGGAGCCTACTGTGACTTTTTTTGTGTTTCGTTTCTTTCCTTTCCGACATGGATCGGCCTGATTGTCCGCTTCGCCATGTTCGCCATATTCGACATCAACGCCATACTGGGGTTTCTATCTATTTTACCCTCTTTCGTCTTCAACCGTCTGCATATCATTGTGAAGATCCACATCATCCTGTCTCATACATGCTTACATATCGAATAAGTCGAGTAAAGTCAAGTAGACAGCAAGAAGGTGAAAAAAGACTGAAACCCCCACGAACGAGTGAAATCTTGGCCTCGCAACGATAAATGGTTGGCTGAAAGACGAGGCGATGTCGATGGCGTATTCTCAACTACTGCAGACGAAGGAGAGATGAAGAAGACTGCAAAGAGGGGCACCGCAAAAAGTCGCCGTATGGTATGGAGGTATGCTCCGTGGTCGTAGGTCCTGCTCGTCCTGTGGTGCTTGTGCTGTGGAAATAAACACCGGCCACCGATGAGCGCTACCGATCAGTGCTACCCTCTTATGAGGCCGAGCTATCTCAAAAGCTCGTCACTCGCCCCGAAGATTGCTCCATCCGGGCCGTAGTATGTAAGTGATGTTAGTGGTGTTAGTGGGTGGAGACTCCGTCGTTGCCTTTACGGGTGGGGTACGTCCCGGTGCGCCATCCAACGCCAGAATGGCGACAATAAGAGTCCAAGAGTGCGTGCTGGAAAACGTCCGAATCCTGCACGCCGTCCTCTGGTTTTTTGACCATTTAGGTACGTCGTACTCACTTCTACCTCGCTTAATCTTGTTTTCTATCGTCTATTTGTCTCCGCGTTCGGCTCGCGAAGCTCGGGTGACTCGCGGATGCACAACTCCTCAAAAGTTCTGTTCATTCTTCAACCTCGTTGCTTTGAATGACCTCAGCAGGACCCTGTTTCTGATCTGTCCGATCTGATAACGATAATCGTACATCCACAGTAGCATGGGCGGTTCTTTGACTCGGTAGATACCAAAGTACACGTGTATTTGGTTTTTGCTCTCTTTTTAGGTGTTTTATTTTTACATTTTGTTTTACGCCTGACTCTTCTGTCGTCGTCGTCTCGGCCGAGAAGGAGGCGTCCAGGTCTGAAATCAAGCCACTCTCGTGTAGTTCGTGTATCGTGTAGGTCGTGAATGTCGTGTACGTGTCGTGTACGTCGCCTCCATCGTGTACATCGCGTATCTTCACATGGGTGCATTGTTAATGTTCTGTAAATGTGTTGTGTTGACAATTCTCAACTTGATTTGTAAATGTAGATTCAGAAGCATCTTTGGCCGTTAAAATAAAATATCAAAAACTAGTCGTAACCCATTATTATGTACTTTTTGTCCCTTTTCTTTTCCTCGCACCTTCGGTGCTCAATATTCGGTCCTCGTCTACTCCGCATCCAGAGGGCACACCGGCGGGTTGTCGTTGACCTGGATACCGCCACGCTTCAGTTCACGGCTGTCCGGGAACGGCAGGGTCCAGCCACCTTCCGTCTCGGGCGTCGACAGCCACAGACGTAGCAGGTGCCGCCGGGGCGCTGGGGCCGGGTAGTCCTTGTAGGCGGTGCGGGCGTGCAGCAGGTGGCAGTTGCTGACAAACTGAATGTCGCCGACCTCCAGGACCATGTGCAGCGCCAGACGCTGGCAGGTATCCTCCAGCACCTTCATGGCGTGCTGCTGGGCATCACTCAAGGGAGGAATGACACCGGCATCGCTAAAGCGAGTCAGGGAGCGGACGTAGTAGGGGTCCCACTTGCTGTAGAGACGGCCCTTTCCGCCAGGCTCCAGATACAAGACGGGCTGCTTGGTGTATTCGTCCTCGCCTTCGGAGACCTCGCCCTTGCGGTCAAAGTACCAGATGGGCTGCGTCAACAGCTCGGCCACGTCGGGGTGTTCGCGCTGCAGCGTGTTCCACACGTTGTGGACGCTCACAATATCGCTCTCGCCACCCTCGAGGGCCCGGTGGACACAGAGCAGACCGACCAGGTCGCCGTCGTCGGCATGGAAGAACTGGCGGGCCGTCGTGCGGTAGATGCGCACACGGTGGATTTGGGATGGATCATCACCAACGTCCTTGACGTGGCCCAGGACATGGCCCCGGCCGTTTTGCGAAACAAAGTACCCCAAATAAGTGCCGAGACCCATGTAAGCCACAGCGTTCTTCTCGGGCGACCAGCGGTCGGCGGGAAAGCCCTTGAACAGAACAAAGCCCTTGCCGTCCACCAGATCACTGCGCACACGAGCCAGCTCTTGTGACAGCAAGGGCAGAGCAAAGTTGTGCTTGGCGATGCCCGTTAGGGGTGTGCCCGAGGCAATGAAGGCGTCAGCCGTGGCGCTCAGCTCAGCAATCTCGGCTTCGGAGAAACGGTGCACCCAGCGGTCCGGCTGGTCCTCGTAGTCTTCCTTGCGCCATACTGTCGGGCCAGTAATCTCTTTCGGGAAGTCAGAGTAGGGCTTGAGCTGATCGTAGAAGGGGTTGTGCTGGCCCGAGGTGCGGATGCCATCGGGGAAGATGGAGCGTGGTGCCTTGTCGTTGCGGCGCTGTTGTGTTTGTTTAACGGTAGGCGTGGGGGTTGTGGAGGGCGAAGTGGCCTCGGCCACGAGAGCACCAGGTGCCATTGTGAGTGTGTGTGTAAAGAAAAAAGAAGCAAAGTGTGGGGGAATGCGTGGGAGAAAACGTGGGAGGAGGTAAAGAGGATGTGGGATAGGTGAGATGGCGTTGTAGTTGAGGCTGAAAGTCGATGTAGTCTCGTTAATATGTGTAAGTGATATCAAGAACAATCTCTAAAGATTGTTTTCAAGAAAGAAGATAAAGTTGATGAAGATGAATATGGAAACAAAACAGCTCCTCATCCAGCAAGCTCAAGACGGATGAGCTTCCTTTATATCTGGCTCCTCTGACTGCTTGCAAAGCAGAAATTAAAATACGTGCTCACTATCGGACTCCCTACCGGATGCTGTCATCTCTCCTTCTGCTCCTTGTTTTACTGTCATTACAGTCATTTTTGCCCGTATTCCACATAGCAGTCGTCAGCAAAAGGGCGACAAATGGCCAACAAATGCCATCTACCGAGACGGCGTTCTGGACGGCGTCCTACTTTTGGTGTCTTTTTGTCTCTTTTTGGTGTATTTTTGGCTGGCCGCTCTTGTCCCGTCTCCATGCTTCCATGCTTCCGCAGTGGTCTTGGCCAGTTCCTCTATCAGTTTATCACTGGATTTTCCCGTTTTTGGCAGTTCTTTTGTCCGCAAACAAGGGCCAGCAGGAGTCATTTCACATTGTTTTGGTGCATCAGACAGAAAAGTGGTGACAAACGAGCGATGTCGACATTGAATGACGTGATTCGCTAAGACGCACTAACACGACGCTACATGGTGACTAAGCGGGGATCCCGCGGGACGCTAGGCCCAAAACACGCCCAGAACGGCCAAGACGACCCCTTCCTCCCCTTTCCACAGTCTTTCCAAGCAACTTTCCACACACTTTCCACACACTTTCCACGCCATTGAACACACGCTTTCACACGGTTTCATTACAAACTTCCCCTCACACGCTTTCTCACGCACTCTCCGAAGGGACCTTGGAGTCGCCGTTTGTCTCTTGCACGGTGACCTCTGCCGTCTTGGCCTCGAGGGGTGCAGGTGCGACCACAGAAGCAGCCTCCACAGGAACGACAACAGGTGCCGTCGCAGTCTCGACCTCCTTGGGTGCCTCGACAGGTGCCTCGACAGGAGCTTCGACTGCTGCAGCTTCGACTGGAGCCTCCACAGCTGTCTCCTTGGGTGCCTCTTTGGGTGCCTCCTTTGCCTCAACGGCGGCCTCAACAGGCACGGGGGTCTCTTCCGTCTTGGTCTCCGCGGCCGTCTCCGTCGGGGCAGCTGCAGTCTCGACAGCAGTGTGAGCAGGAGTCTCAACAGAAGCATCAGCAACGGCCGGCTTGGCTTCAGCCTGGGCCTCAGCAGCTGGCGCTGCCTCGGTCGTACCGTTGGTAGCCTTCGCCTTGGCAGCTGCCTCTCTCTCGGCAATGCCTTTGTACACCAGCGGCAGAATGTACCGGCCATAGTCGACAACATCGTTGTAGTTGTCGTAGCCACGGATCGAAATCAGCTCCGCGCCGAGATCGTGGTAGTCGAGAATGGCATCCGCCAGCGTTTGGGGCGAACCGACCAGCGCCGTCGAGGCACCACGGGCGTTGGTTGCTGTCACCGTCGGGTACCACAGAGCCCGGTCCTGTACATCGCCGCGCTTGGCAATTTCGATCAGACGCTGCGAGCCGACGTTTTTGCGGCTCGCTGTTGTTGGCGGTAAAGTTGGGGAACGACTTGTGGAAGGCGGCCTGGTTGCCGTTCAGTGCGTCCAGTGTGCGGTGTGCCTTGGCCCAAGCCAATTCTTCTGTCTCGGCCAGGATCGGCCGGAACGTCACCCAGATGCGCGGGCGGTCGGTGCGGCCGGCTTTCGCGGCCTCGGCGTAAATCTTGTCAATCTGCTCCTTGGTGTCCTTGAGCGGCTCGCCCCACAGACCAAAAATGTCGGCCAGTGAGCCACCCACCCGGTAGGCCTCGGGGGAAGAGCCACCGACCGAAATAGGGATCGTAGTCTTGCCGTTCGCCGGGCGCACGCGGTTGCTGTAGCCCTTGAACTGGTAATAGGTGCCCTCCCAGTCAAACGGCTCGGCGCTGGCCCATGCCCTTCTCAAAATCTTAATGTACTCCTCCAGGCGGCCGTAGCGCTGCTCCTTGGTCAAAAAGTCACCCTCGCGCGCCTGCTCGACGTCGCTGCCGCCGGCAATGAAATGCACCACGGCCCGGCCGTTGCTCAAACTGGTCGAGTGTGGCCAGCGCCTTGGCCGCCACCGTCGGGTACACCGTGTTGGGCCGCAGGGCAATGATAATCTTGAGGTTTTTGGTGACGGAGGCAATGTAGGCGCCCTGCGTCCACGGATCGAATCCGCCCGCGTCGTAAGGCAGCAGTGTGTACTTGAACCCGTAGTCGTCCAGTGTGCGTGCGTACCGTGTCAGGTAATTGGCGTCGGCCGGCAGGCCCGTCTTGGGCGCCAGCTCATTGTTCTCGTTGGGGAACGTGAGGGAGATGAATTCGGTAGGCATGGTGGGTGGTTGTAGAAAAGTCAGGATAAAATGATAAGAAAGAGTAAGTGAAAGTGTGTGATATCTTATTGAGTAAAACAGATCACGCACATACAACTCTTATATGATGTTGAACGTCCTCCAACTTACATTCCCCCACCCTCCGTGTAAGTCCGTTGGACAGCATGTAAATGGAACCCCCATACTCTTCTCTGTGTAGTGTGGTCGTGTGTGGTTGTAGCTGTCCCACTGTGTATTGGTGTGTACTGATGCAGCAGAACCCCTCTACGCGATGGCGTCAACTACGACTGGCTCGCGTCTTCACAATCGCTGCGATGGTGTCACTTTGTGCTGCCTGCAAATACGCGAGCAGCCGACCACTACATGCATCGCCCAAAGAAATCAAAAAGTCGATTTATAATTCTACCAAAGGAAGCCTTAGAGAAGAGAAAAAAAAGGTCCGAAGCAGGGTGGAGGTGGCTGCACCGATTGCGCGTTGGCGGCAGGCACTTGCATGTCGTTTTGGTCGTGTGTTCAGTTGCATGCGTGAATAACGGTGCTGCAGAATGAGGAGTTTAAGCAGCAACTCGACACGGGGAAAATGAACAAGAATAAACGCAAGCTATCCTTCCCTTAGTGCTGGCGCCATCGTGCCAAGCGCCGGTATCTACAACGACAAATCTGGAGACGACCCTGAACTGTTTGAAAACGACAAAATTCACACCATCCAGCGTCGGCCTCTAGCATGACTCGGAGCTGACTGATGGACGAGAGTGAAGCGGCGGCACGGACAACATTGTTTCCTCCGTCTCTTTCTTTCTTCAGCCGGGTTCAATCTCCGCATGTTACCTTTCACGTTTTGTGAGACAAACTCCGTCTGAAAGCACGCACTTTACTCCTCCATCGCCGCCATCGTCCGCAGGGTGCCACTACCACCAAAGCTTACTATGTTCTTATCCATACCCACATACAATAGTAAGGGCGATTGGTTGATGCAACGAATGAATGGATATATCGCCAGTCCAGAGTTCTATCGCTTGATGATGTAGTATGATTCATTCTTGTCAATTTTTGTAGAATATTTCTTTTCTCAGCAATTGTTACTTTCAAGATACCCGAGGTGAAGACTACTTCTTGTCAAAAAGGCTGTCTTCAAAACTTTCACGCCAGCATGCATTGCCACGGACAGACCGTAGAACGAAATCAGACATTGGAGGACAGCACCGCCGAGAGGGAGTCCATCTCGTTACGAGAACGCTTAACGTCGAACGGCAAGCTGTGAATCTTGAGTTGAGCTGCAGAATTGCTCAAGGTGGGCCACTGCCCATTAATGGAACAGCTTTTCAAGTCTCTGAAGGACGGATGCTTACGTGCTTGCGTACTTTAGCTGATGGCTTCCTTTTTGCTTGATTCATGTCTTACTGCCACGAGACAAGGAAGCCATTTATTGTAAAGATGTAGCCAAGAGATCGCATGAGAATCGACACACTCGTCTCATGGCTGCAACAGAGTCTCATTTGTGGCCATTTTGCCGAGTCGATTTCTACGAATTTCCTGACTCAAGACCCGAGAGTCTGGATCACGGGAATTGGCGGTGTCTAAAGTGTAGAAATGCGTTGACGAAGCTGTTAGTGACGAAAGATTATCCTTCTGGAGGAAGGCGTATCTTATCAGTGTTCTTCTCGCGTTACAGCTATTCTTAATTGACGTCTACGAGAACTTAGCTTTTTGAATAATCCATTTGGAATGGTTTTTGTCTTGTTAAAGTATTTAATATGAAAATATATTCTAAACAAGAAGAAATTTATTAGGAAAAATAACGGAAAAAAAGAACGAGAAAAAAAAAAAACTTGAAATAGATATTTCCGAAAGAAAAGAAAGCTTGAAGGCGAGCAAACAATGACTCTTGGAAAAAAGAAAAAAGAAAAAGGCGAAGAGTAAGAATAGAAGAAGAAAGATGCACGCCCAGTTGATTGCATAAGACATCAGGAGAAAAGTGCCAAACACATCCAGATACGCAAATGCAATTAAGCAGATTTTCCCATTGACATCACCAAGGGTTTGCATCAATCAGCATTCGATCACCATGTACAACACATAGTTCGATTGTTGCACGATGACGTCGTATCCACAAATCATCTGACCAGCACTGCCCTCTTGTTTGGTGATTGTTGCCGCTAAACGCGCCGCAGAAGAAACATACAAAACTCGACAACCCCAACAATCCAGACGAACAAGTTCACCGAGTGAGCCAAGAGGAACAAGTCGAGCAAGTATCTTTGCAGATACGAGAAGGGACGATCACAGAAATGTTGCTTTTTCCCTCACACTGCGCCCGACCAAACGACGAGGCGTTGCGGCCATTTGGCAGGCATTCCGCGGGCTTTCCAGAGGCTTTCTAGAAGGCAGTGTGGAAGGCTTTGAGAATAAGCTTTTTGCACCTTCGCCCCTTCTTTACCTTTTTCCATGTGCTTTGTACCTCTCCAAAAAAGATTATCTCTTGGTTAAGCTTGGATTCTTGGTATTATCTTGGACTTTGTGTTAAGCTTTTGGGGAAAGAGCGACCCATCGAAAAGAAAAAGGTACACCCGTCCGTCTTTTGTTTCTGCGCTTCAGTTCCAAGTCAGCCCCACTTTTTAGACGTCACTTTCTCACACCCACAGCACCCATAGCATCCACATTCCCCCGCTTCAGCCCCCTCGTGCCTTCCAACTCAGTAAAGATTGCCCCAGGCTTCGCCCTAACGCCCGGAACTGACACTCTTCAATACTAAAAAAACGCCCTGTGGTTCTCTGTGATTGGCTGAGCTGCGGGAGGCTGAGCCCGGGTTTGGGGGCAAGTCCGAGGCAAGTTGGTGCATTTGGTCGTATTCTGGTGACTTTTGGTGCATTTTGGTGACTTTCGGGACCACGGCACGCATTTGCAGGTACTGCAGGCAGTCACGACCGACTCGTTATCTGCTCATAAATGGACGAGCAGTCCAAACGGGGGAAAGAGCGATAGAGCAAGCAAGACCAAGACAGAAAGAGGGGCTTCTTCACTTTTATCTCAACAAACCCCAAACTCTTGATTCCAAAGAACTGTCAAACGAAAACAAGAAGACAGCAAAACAAACACCACTTTTAACAACAGCTAAGAAGCGACAACAACAAGCATCGCCAAGAGCAGCGAGCTGAACATCACCCCGCTCTCACCTTTCACAAGTACACCCATCAACACAGCACAACCACACACTCTCACAGCCTCACCATGGCGCCGTGGTCGAGGAAGAAGAGCAGCGCGGCTTCCGACAAGGAGAAGGAAGCTCTCGCCGAGAAGCAGCAGAATGCAGCTCAGAATGGCCAGAACGGCAACGGCAACGGCGCACAGCCGGCCAAGACCTCAGAGGACCTGCCTGCCTACTCGGCCGAAGCACCGGCTCAGCCTGTTCAAGAGCCACCGTCGCAGGCTGACCTCGCGGCCTTGACGTCCATCCTGGCCAACCTCAAGCTGCCGGCCGCGCCGCAACCAATTCCCGCGCAGTCGTCCAACATGAACGACGAGTCCCAGTATCCGTACCCGACACCAGACGAGGCCATTGCGCACCTGCAGTTCTTGAGCGCCGTGCACACGTTGAAGGAAGAGATTGGCTACACGGACGGCATCTTTGGACTCACAGACGCCATGGCGGCTGCACCCGATGATGTTGTCAGCATCCCCCTGAACTTGCCGGACAAGCCGGCCGCACCAGCTACGGCCGAGGATCGGTACCGCGCACGTCTCAGCCAAGTCCGTGAGAAGCGCTGGGCGCTGTACGTCGCCCGCGCCGTCGACCGTTACGAGACCTGGTGGACCGAAGCGACACGCGGCAACTGGCGTTTGACAGAACGCGACATGGAAGTGGCCAACCACGCGCCGTACAGTGCATTCACGGAAGTGCAGCTGCCACAGCATGCTCGCGTCTGGACGGTCGACAACATTCTGCCGCTGGACGTGCTGATGGTGATGCATGCACACATGCTCAATCCGCGCGCGTTCCTCGAGGACTGCATCCGTGCAGGCGCGCGCAGCATCTGGGCAGCGGGTATGCCGTGGGCCGTCATCAGTGCCTGCATCGACCCCGAGCAGAGTACCTTTACAAAAGTGACTGACGAGGCCAAGTCGGCGTGGAAACGCACAACGCTCCGCGCCTGGGACAATATCGACGACAGCGACAAGAAGCTGGTCGTCTGCCCGGCCTGCTACAAGTCGACAACGGCGCCCTGGACCACCTGTGGCGTTTCCGAGGCTGGCGGCAGTCTCAAGGGTACTGGCTACGGCGACGGCGGCGACGGTTTTGAGATCAAGTGCGAATCGTGCCGCTTCACCATTGATCGCAAGGCCCTGGCTGTCGGCAAGTTTGTCATGCACAGCTTGGAGCTGATCCGCGGCGACAAGCCCATGCCCGGCACCATTCTGGATCTCAAGACGGGACGCGCTGATGCCATCCCAATGCGCCTCTCGGCCCTTACGAAGCCCGAGGCACGCACGTTCCCCAACCGTCTCATAAAACGCGGCGGTATCATGGCCGCCATTGTCGGCGGTTCCGGCAACGGCGTGGCCATTGCTCACCAGGCACAGCCCCTGGTCGACCCGGCGGCACCGCCCCGTACGACATCGATGGAGGTGGTGCGCACACGCCTCGAAGAGGTTTTGAGCGACAGCGACAAACTCAAGGCCATCGACGAGTGGTTCGGTCGCTACCGCTACCGCCCGCAACCCGCGGCCCGGCTGGCCATCCGCAAAATGATGAGCCGCTATTGGGACAATGCCAGCATCTTTGCTTTGGATCTGACGGGTGCCGTCCTGCGCCAAGGTATTTTCATTGACAAGATGCAGTCCATTGACTGGCTGCACAGCCCTGCAGCGCGCGCCACCATGGAGCGTGTCTTGGAGAAATACAAGCGCTTCATGGGCCTGCTGGCCGACCACCCGCTGAATGTGTGCGTGCCCACCTTGGACGTCGACTTGGGCTGGCATACGCACCAGCTGAACCCGCCCAGTTACTACCACACCAGCGTCCGCCGTACTCTCGGCAAATTCATCGACCACGACGACAAGATTGATGAGGACAAGCTGCACTTGGCCTTTGAGTATACCAGCAAGGTCTACCAAGAAAAGTACGGCGAAGTCTACAGCGAGTGTACCTGCTGGTACTGTGAAGCCGTCCGCGCGGCCCATGTCTCGAGTGTCGGCTTGAAGCTGGGCCTCTCCAAGCAAGGTGGTGTCGTTGAGAACTTCCACAAATCCGGTGCGGCCGACAACTGCCCGGCGCCCAACCGTGCCGCCCATGTCTCCGCCCACAATGCTGTGTTGTTTGTCGAAAACGACGTCCGCTCCAAAGTCACCCGCCAGATCCGCGCCGCCCAGCTCGCCCGCATCGAGAGCAACTACCAAAAGGCCGTCAAACGCGCCGCCAAGAACGGCCGCAAACTCCCACCCCGCGAAGAGTACTACGACCACTGGGGCTATTCGTATTTCATGTACTCGCCCTTTATCTACCCGCTTTACTTCTCATCGGCTTACTACTATGCTGCCCCCGGCTTCGTGCCCATGGGCGCCGGCGAGTGGGCCAACTGTGCTAGCGGCAGTTGTGGTAGCGGCGGTGTTGCTGCCGGTGCCTGTGGCGGGCCTGGTGGATGCGGCAACTGCGGGTCCATCTCGGGCGGATGTGCAGGTGGAGCCGGTTGCGGCGGCGGCGGTGGAGGCTGCGGAGGAGGTGGTGGTGGATGCGGTGGAGGTGGTGGAGGCGGCTGTGGAGGCGGCGGCGGTGGTGGTTGTGGTGGTGGAGGCTGTTAAGATGTGCGTGAAGCTGAGCAAAGCTGTGATATCCCTGGTTTAATGTATTTTTTCTTATCTTCCCCCCCCCCCCCCCCTTCCCCCCCTTCTTCTAAATTTAAGATTGCAATATCAAAGCACTTGGTATGCATGCAATGGAATATTATTTTAAAAATAGTTTCCAAGTTATTAGAGTGTATAAGCAAAGCGTAACTAAGAGACCAGCAACGATGGCGATGGCTCCAACAAGAACTAGATGAATTTACTTTTCGTGTTGCTCGGCTTCAATGCCTTCTCGCACGAGCGTGCTTCCTGTCAAGACATCCACGTCGTAGATATCGGCACTGGTGTTGTACGTCCGGTGAACACTTTCCGTTACACTCCCATCGCCGCTGGTAGATCCGCTGGCATATTTGTGGCGGGCAGTCCACAGCAGATTCCGGGATCCACACCATACCAGACTAACCACAGACTACAATAGACAGTCAACATCGGAGTGCGTCAAGATAAACAGGGGTGTACATGCCGTATTGTGGGAACCAGAATTACTCCGACCGACAAAGGGATTTTTTTCACTCCGATGCTCCAAAGTAACGGAACCATGATAACGTCGTACCTGAACCAATTTAGAATACCCCAGATGCCAAGATAACGAACGCAGCAATTGGAACCGTTTTTGTATCCTTCCAGTTCCCAAAGAAGACCAGAGAGGGGGCCTCTATCTCCTGGGCGTGCTATCTCTTTGCCATCGTCTGCTCGCTCTTTTTGTCTTTATTTGCTCCTTTCCCTTCTTTCCGTGAGTGACATATTGATGGGACGACGGAGTGGAGTGTTGAAGTCGCCGTAGGCCCAAGTCAAGTGTACTCAGCAATCACGCCGACCTAGCAGTCCCCGGAGTAAAAGGCGGGGAAGGGAGATGGGTTGAGGTCGGATAAGAAAGTGGAGAAAGTGTAGCTGGCAATAACCAAACAAAAAGCAACATCTTCCGTACCCCGGAGTTGTGGGTACAACGTTTTACGGAGTAAACGGCCACGGGGTGAGAGCAACCCCACTCCGATGGGTGGACCATGCCATTGCTTGGTTGAGCTCGGCTGAGCTCAAGCTGGATATAAAGGAGACCTCACAGTCTGACTTGCCGCATATTCATTGTTGCTCCTTCCCCGTGCTCTCCCGTGCTCTCCCGTGCTTCCGTCCTTGGTGCTTTTCTTTTCCACCCAAAAACGTCATGGCTGCTATCTCACGCATTCTGCTCGCCACGAGCCTTTTGCCTGCTCTCTCCTCGGCCATGCCGTCGGGCAGCGGGCCTGGGTCTGGATCCAGACATAAGTCAGATGTCCTCGGCTTCGGAACGCCGCAGTCTGTCGGGATGTTGGCTGCGCCCCTGGATACGATGGTGGCCAACTTGACCAATTTTACACATGCCGCCAACTACGGCTCCCACAGCTACGATGCCGTGCATCCGATCGAGCCCGGTGGCGTCACCATTGTCGGCCGCGAAGGCACAGTGGTCAGCTACTTTGCCTTTGGCAAGCGGAACCTCTATGCCGACGCCAACGGCACCTATCTGCCCAAGCACCTGCAGGAGGACGCCACTCTGGACACGATCTACGACATGGCCAGTCTGACCAAGATGTTCACGACTGTGGCGGTTCTGCGGGCCATGGATGCAGGCCAGATCGAGCTGGCCGCCAAGGTGGCATCCTATGTGCCCAAGTTTGCCGCCAACGGCAAGGAAAACATTACAATCGAGATGCTGTTGACCCACACGAGTGGCTTTGACGCGGACCCGTCGCCGTCTCTCTATTCGGGTGTCTACGCGACCTATGCGGACAAGATCAACGCGGTTGTCACCCAGAACATCATCAACACCCCGGGCAGCACCTACCTCTACTCGGACCTCAACTTCATGAACCTCATGGTCGTGCTCGAGACCGTCACGGGACGCCAGCTCGATGCCCTCGTTGCCGACTTTACTAGCGAGATGGGCATGGCCTCGACGTTCTTCAACCGCGGCAACATTGAGGGCTGGCGCAACCCCTTTTACGGCCGCATGGCCACCGAGGAGTACCAGATTGCGGTTCTCGGTGACGGCGAGCCGCAGCGGCCACAGCCCGTGCGTGGCACCGTCCACGACGAAAAACGCCTGGGCGCTCGGCGGTGTGTCGGGCCACGCAGGCCTCTTCTCCACGGCCGAGGACACGGCCAAGTTCTGCCAGATGATCCTCAACAACGGCACGTACGGCGGGAAGCGGATCCTGTCCCAAGAGAGTGTTGACAATATCTTTACCAACTACAACGCCTACCTGGATAATATCAACGACGACCACGGCCTCGGCTTTGAGCTCGACCAGTACTACACGGCGGGACCGCTTGCGAGTCTGCAGACGGCGTCACACACGGGCTTCACGGGCACCAGCTTGGTCATTGACCGCGGCCACAATGTCTTTTACATCCACATGGCCAACCGCGTCCATCCGTCGCGCTCGTGGAGCAGCAACAATATTGTCCGGGAAACGCTTGGGTACTGGGTGGGAGAGTCTCTGGGCCTCGACCTTGTTGTCCCAGAGTAGGCAGGAGACGGGAGGCGGGAGACGGAGACGGAAATGGAGAGAGTTTTGGACTCTCAACAGAGATGCCGCGGTGCCGGAATGCCTGCCCACATTCATGTTGACGCCGCTCGAACGGTTTCCCTTTGACGACAATACATTTTTTTTTCATCCTTTAATAATAACTGTTAACTCCTCATCATAAATTGTCTAGTTCTTATGTTTTCTTATGCTCTTTTCTCCTTCACGCTTAGTAGAAAATGAAACCTACGCACGATATCACATCCACGATGAAGCTTTCACTTCTACAACTCTTGATCGGCGTTGCCCTTTTTGCCACAATCACCACCGCCTCAGCTTGCAGGACATCAAAACCCGTGTCTTCTTCTTCCACTTTGTCATCATCGATATCCTTCTCGCCGCCACCTTCATCTTCAACGATCTCTTCGATATCATCCCATCAATCTCATCGTCAATTCTGTCTTCGCCATCATCCTCCCCTTCAGCTCCACTTTGTGGCACCACCATTCTCGTGAACGGCGACTTTTCTGCTGGTGCAAAAGGCTGGACAATCGGTGACGGCGGTTCCGTTATGTCTCAAGAAGATTCTGGAACTGACTCTACCGGTACTGAGTTTACTGTTTGCGGGGATTTCTCAACGGGAAATGGCGGCACGCCCAGTCATTTCCAGTCTCTTTTTATAGGTGAGGTCAACATTGGCCAGATCCTGTTCTTGTTCATTACCAGGTGCCCAGTGGCGGCACACTGTACTGTGAAATCTCAGCTGGCGGCGAGACACCTGCCGTGTCGGTCTCACAGACAATTACGAATCCAGACGATGCGAGTCAGTGGTGGTCCTTTTCCAGCAGTGGAATTGACGTGCACAATGACGGGGGCGCCTCCAGCGCGAGCGTTGCTAGCATGGTGGTAGAGAGAGTTTGCTGGATGCAGAAGGATGTGACGGTAGATTTTCAATTTGTTGGAAGCCCTGTAAGCATATTTTTACAGTTCCTTCAGCCACAAATTTAACATTGCCAGTATCGCTTCATACCCATTGGTCCACGAACGTAACGGTTTCATCGTCAATTGAGAAAACGTCGAATTAGAGTCGCCGGAGAACGCCTCGGTAGCATTTTAACCTTAAACCTTGCCGAAAATGTCAACGGTCGAGACCGCACGACAAAGTCCAATTGCTGACAGTCAATGCGACATTCAATATTTGACCCAAAAGGGAAAATCGTGAACGCCGTAAGCTGCTTTGTGGGAAGAAATAAAGAGGCATCTCATCAAAAGGGGGGTTCCCCCCCTGTTCTTTCTTCTACTCTTTTGTGTTCTGTTTTCTCTTGAATGTTTTTGTTCGTCTTCTCCTTCAGCAATGAGAATAATGAAGCCGCCAACACTTACCAGCTTTTTGGCCATTGGCCTCTTCCTCGATCAGACGGCTGCATCTGCTTGTCGCCCCAAAGGCCCATCGTCATCGTCAGTTGTCTCCTCTTCGTCTTCGAGCATCCCTTCATCCTCTTCCTCTCCAGCTCCATCTTCGTCTTCTTCGGTCGTCTCATGGCCGCCTTCTTCGATCATCTCCTCCTCTTCTTCGGTCGTCGCCTCTCCCTCGCCCAGTTCGTCCGCTTGCACGACCAACCTCGTCGGCAATCCTACCTTTGACAACGGCCTTAGTGGCTGGTCCACCGACGGCATCGTCTACAACTTTGGCAGCTGCTCCGACAATGTGCACTCCTGCGCCGACATTATTTCATCGCCCACCATTACCTCGTCCGTCTCGACAAACATTGGCAGCCTGGTGGTCGGCCAGGCCTACACCGTCTCTGCCCAGTACTTTTTGTCGCTCGGCAACTCTGGCACATTGACCTGCTCCATTGGTAGCACGACGCTCTTTAGTGGCTCGACTGTCGGCTCAGAGTGGCAGACACTGATCAGCCCGTATGTTGCCGACGCTGACACGGAGCAGATTTCGTGTGTGTGGGTGGCCGGTGGGTCGTCAACATACACGATTGAGCTTACTGCCGTATCTATTGTGGTGCAGTGTTGAGGGGAAATTATAGATAGGGAGACATGTGTTGGATGACGATGTTGTAGTATTATGGCGATGTGTTTGACGTATCGTATCAACGTGAGAGTATGGGGGTATTTTAAATTGCGGTGTCAATAAGCCAACAGTGTTTGCAATGTACACGATGATATGATTTCCCTAGTATGATCGCTCGTCAATTTGCCATGTATTATCTAGATACACATAGTTACAGGCTGTTACGACGTAGCTTTGGGCTTGCAAGGGTTGACTTTGGCGGGCGAGGAGGAGGCGGCCACGGACGAAGCTCAGGACGACACAGAAGAAGAAGGGCACACATTCGTCTGAACTGGAATTTGCACATTGCCAATGTTCAGCTTACCAATGTTGCTATCCCCACAACGGCGTCAACAGATAGCTGTGCGTCTACCACGGCACCGTCGATTGGTTCTGGTAAGCAACCGGCACGATCGACTGCAAATTAACAAAAATTGTCCTGCAGCTTGGAAAGCCCATGCAAATTGAAGTGTTACCACATAAGCCATGTTGTGCTTGATTCCGTATCACAACAGCCTTATTACGACACAATAACGTTTCTTCCAAGCAAATAAATGTATTGCACCGCTGTTACTGCGTAATTTAGTCCCCTTCCAATGCGAATCTCACCAGCATAGAGTATTGGAGAGTACCACGCGTCTGGCCATGGGCTGTAGTAGTGTAGAAGATGTCCCGGTGGTCACTGTCAATGATTTTCCGCTTTAGTAACACCAGTCTCATTGTGATGGTCCGTCAGATATTCTAACTCTATTTTTATTTCTAATTCTATGAAAAGATTACAGGTGGTTTTGTTGGCTCTGTCTATCTATCAACTGGGGAATAGGGCAATGGCAAGCTTGTTGCCAGTCTCCGAAGCCTGCACGGGTTGGCAAGCTTCGCGGGAGAGGGCGAAGCCGAGGCAGACAAAGACGACGAAGCATATGACGACACCGACGAAGGGCTCGAACCCGTGTCGGACAGCTTCATATCAAAACTGTCCAAGTTGAAATGTGCAAACGACCCTGAGCATCTAAACACAAGGAACAGTGTCTCGCTTGCCGACGCGGGCGTGAATGTCGCCGTCTTGATGTTCGACACCGATGCAAACGCCGATCCATAGTCTGTCGGGGTGTACGAGTTGGCCGTGCCAATGTAGCTGTACCAGATGCCTTGCGAGAATCTGAGGAAACAGGTGCCAGTATTCAAGTCGCCTTCGTTGTACAGAAGCTGAAAATCGACAAAGAGCGCAGTGCTTGGAGTTTTTAAAAGGAAAAGGAATGGGATTCATAGATTCTTTTCGGAAGAAACGACGCCGTTCAAAAACGCAAAAACAGGAACAGAAACAAGCAGACGCGTCCATAACAAAAAGGGAATACGAAATCAATAGTTCACGGGCCCAAGTAAATAAAGGTGGCTTTCAGAACACCAGATCGATTTCCTAATCGGGTAATGTTTTGGTATATATAGGTCGACTCCACTCCCGCATCTTTACCCATCTTTGTTCCAAGAGTCGCTCCTGAATTCGTGGGGCACATTCTGTTGACGGTTGAGATTGATTCTGTCCACCATGGAGGAAATCAGCAAGACGTGCTGCGTACGGGATATTCCGCACGTTGCTTGAGGATGCACACAAGTCAGCGGGCATCACAAGTGTCAATAACCATTTAAAAATATTGGAAACAAACTGGGTGGAAAACTTGTTGAAAGTCTTGTTAAAGAATTTCTAAAGGCGTTTTTTATTATTCGAATAGAAAAATTTGAAACATTCAAAATAAATAATCATTCAAAAATTATGAATTAAACCAAACAAAATAAGTAAAGAAACGTTCATATAACGGCTTCTCTGAACGTTTTTTTTTAACTCTTCTTTAACAGGCCTTCACGATGGAAAACGACGAAAAGTATCCAACGGTTTCCGCGGTAGACCATGACGGGGTCGTCACACCGCACAGAATATTTATCATAGAGGTGGTCGGCGTAAAGTAGTATTTGAAGCTTGGAAAGCCCGATATATCATGATCGGTCAAAACTAGTCCCACGACAAACTCCAGGTACCCGTTGGGGGTCTGCTGCCTTGATATTCTATAAATGAAGATGCTCTAAAAACCCCAAAACATATGTAGTATTTGATGAGATTCAAATCAATTGCAATTTGTACAAGGCTGCAGACATCTGGGGCAGGAGCGGGAGAGGACATAAGATCATAACATCGAGCCCACAAAAAGAATCATGCTCAACATGCCATAGCGATTAAGACTGCCCACCTTCCTCAAATATAAATCTACGTGCTATATATACAGTGCAATCAGCATCGCAATAACCCCTCCTATCTAACAGATCACAGACAGGGACATTCCCGTAATCTCCGCCGTCATCGTTGCAGCACTGTAAAAAGTACAGGTCACGGTCACCGAGTCGGATGCTGCCGTAAATGTCTTTGACATTGTTCTCTGGATTCCCGGCGACGACATATCCAGGGACAGTGTCGGGTATGTGATGGGACTGCCGGTTGAATCGTAGTCCTGGAGGGTACACACAGCATAAGTTGAACCGGAGATGGGCGTGAAGGTGACACTCAAAGTGTACGAGTAGCCAATCCCGAGGCCGTACATTGTCTGTGCAATAGACACCCCGCCACTGGAAACGTAAAGATCAAGGCAAGTAGAGTATTCGTTTTCGCTGGTACAGGCAGATGGAGCCGTGACACTTCCCGAGGTAGTCCAGCCGTAGCTTCCCGAGTAAAAATAAGGGTTGAAGACGTGGTTGACGCCGCAGTCGGCGGGGACGGGTGGAGTAGGTGGTGATGAGGGCACCGGCAAGCCCGAGTGGGACGGAGCTGCCGAAGACGAAGACGATGAGACAACCGAAGAAGACGATGCCGAAGGAGAAGCCGACGATGAGACGACTGACAAGACAGACGAAATGGACGAGACTGACGAGACTGGCGACACTGCCTTCGAAGGTCGACAAATAGATCCGGCCGCTGGAGAAACAACCATGAGGCCAATGGCGACAATATTGGTGAAAGAGGGCTTCATGTTGAGGGCTAAGAAAAGAAGATAAAAAAAATCCGTAAAAAAAGATTGACTGTGGGTATAAAAAGAGAAAGAAAACACTGCGGTGAAAAATGGATAAAGCAAGGAAATATCATGTTTTGAAAAGAGAGGACCGACAAGACTAAATAGTAAAAATGGGATTGTTGTCTTTGGAGCAGAACGTGTCGACTTAAGGAGGTCTATTTTTGCGCTACGCTTGGACGCATACATGGATCCAACGGTTGGACAAATAAGGATGCATTTTTTGCAGCTGAGAGCTCCCACTTAATCTTGGCGAAGCTTAAACAAGCAAAAAGGAGAGTAAATTGTCAAAATACAGTAAAGCCACATGTCAGATATATGGCACTTTTGGCACTGGTGGCTTTTGATAGTGAACTCCACAAAATTTCTACCACGGCAAGGCCACTGGCAATGTGCACCTTTCAAGACAGAGGTGTGTTGGGTACGTTGCCTATGAATATTGATACATGACAATATGTACAAGATAGAGTGGCAAACATCCATCGAACCCTCCATATAAAACGCCAAGAGACCGACTAGCAATGCAGCGAGAGTGACAGCTCGGAAAACTCCATCGAAAAGACCGTCGACGAGTCAATCACACAGCCCAGGTGCATGGTCGCAGCCAACGCCGTGAACGTGCCCGTTGACGTCACCGTGTTTCTTGTGGCCGTGTTTGTCGACAGCGTGATGGGTGGCAGCGAAACATAAACGCCCGTGCTCGGATCGGTGCCACTGGGTCGGCATAAGCTGCCTCCCGATCCCATCAGGAGCTCGTAGGTCGTGCTGAAAGCATATGTGGCGCCAACCATGAGGCCGGGAATGGTCTGGACAAACGAGACGCTGAGAGGACAAATGTATACTACTATATGGTAACATATTCTTCTCCGTGCTAGTTCCAGGTCAAAATGTTTGTCTATCGGGGGAATAGTTGGTATAAACTTGAGCTGATTAAGGCTGTATAACAAAGTAGGAAGGGGACGTAAAAAAAAAAAAAAAGAAAAAAAAAACGAAAACGAAAACAAAGCCAAATCCAAACCGAAACTCAAAACAGCCTGGGTTTTCCCTCCTTTTTAACGAGCAATGCACCGCAGGCCAGCTAGCACATCAATTTCACCTCCACGTCGCTCATCAGTATATATATACTATATATACCATTAGAATCTATGTTCGAAAGTGAGCACGTGATTGTAGTCGCCTCCGCCACGGCCTTGAAAAAGCTGTTAAAGGAGTGCCATGTGCCCTTAGCAGCTGTCCCAAAGGGCACAGTCATGCTTGTCACCATAGGGACGCTGCTGCCAGCCGGTGTGCCTGTGGCCGTACAGATCAGTAAGTCCGTCGTCTGGACAGAAAAGATGTAGTAGTACAGACTGAAGCTGTAGTCCTGGCCCACAGCAGCAGTATCCAAGGTCTGGCTGACGCTCGTTTCATCAGTAACGATGAAAGTTCCACATTCTGTGTGTGGCAAGGGGCAGTCGCTGGTGGCCCAGACGCTGGAAGGGTCGACAGGTGACCAGGCCGAGCTGATCAAAGGGTACGGCAAAGTCGGGTCGTAAAAGTTGGACCCGGCGACAAGCTGGACACCGCAGACTGGAGGGGGTGTTGACGGTGTGGAAGGGACAGACGAAGGCGACGAAACTACCGAGGCAGACGAGGCGGGCTTCGATGGACGGCAATTGGCTGCGAGGACGGGGCTAGCCGCTGCAAGGCCAATTGCCAGCAGGCTGGAAGCAGAGGGATCTTCATGATGATTTCAAGATGAAGAATGAAACGAGCGTGGTGATGTAGTAAATTGTCGTAATGACGAGTGTGAGAAAAGGAGTGTTTTTGAGCTTTTGGAAAAATGGGGGAAAAAAAGGAGTAGAAAAAGAAAATGCAAAAACTGTCGAAGAATGGGAACCGTGGTCAAGATAAAGGAAACACAGGTGGGCCAAAACAGCCGTTTAAACAAGTCGCCCAATAAAAGCACGAAAGGGGAAATGAAAAAGAGAAAACAAAACACCAAGAGACAGAAAATGGCCAACTACCAAAGTCCGTGATCCTTATTTGTTTTTCACAGACGCGGGTCTGCTGGCAGCTGAGTCCCGCGAACTATGCTAAGCTGATTTATTGCCAAACCAATAAGCTACAAAGCTTCGCTACAAAATAGAAACCCTACTCGGATGCTGCATGGAGACAAGCTATTCCTGCAGGGGTTCCCGAATCTTTGGCTGGCCATAACCAATGCACGCCGACCGTGTTCTAATCAGAGCTTGATAATAAACCAGGAAACCTAAACGTTGGACTTTAAGCACCGAGTACACGTTCTGTGCTGGGACACTATTGATAAAGCTTTACTTCTTAAGGTTGTATGTCTCGACTTTCCGCCTCTCCTTTCACGGGCTTAAATGAACGTGCTTACATCGTTTTGCCATCTGTAAAAGTCCATTATCTGTCTGCACGTCCCTTCAGGGCCAGATTGTTAAGTAGACGGAGATTGTCCAAACGAGTCTCATAAGTAGAAAAGAAAAAAGAAAAGAAAAGAGAAAAAAGAAAAGAGAAAAAAGAAAAGAGAAAAAAGAAAAGAGAAAAAAAAAAGAAAAAAGAGGCGTGAAGGGATAACATCATTGCCACACCTACGTCGTACTTCATTCTCCTACTATTCAACCATCACCCACCAGCCACTCGTTAACAGTTCAACTCCACCTGCACGTCGCTAATCATCATGTTGGGTGCGCCGTCCTCGGTGTGCGTAAATGAGCACGTCAACGTCGTTACATCGCCCATGGCCTCGAAGGAGCTCGTGAACGTCAACCATTCTCCAGTCTCGACATAGTGGATCGGCACAGCCATTGTTGTCGTAATGGGCTCTTCACCGTCGGCAGGTGTACTGGTGGCCGTGCAGGTAAGATTGTTCCGTTGATAGACACTCCACACAATGTACTCCATGCTGAATGTGTAGTACTGGCCGACGGCCGTCGTGTCCAAATCCTGACTGAAGGCTGCGTCGCCCGGCATGTTGAAAACAGCACATTCGGTGTTGGGTGCGGGACAGGTGTTGGATGCGCCGACGTCGGGTTCGTCAATCTGCCAGACATTGTGATCGATACCGTTGACTGCCGCATCGTAGAAGTTGGAGTCCTTGACAATGTTGACACCGCACACGGGGGCGGGAGGTGTCACCGAGGGAGAAGGGCTCGATGAAGGAACAGAGGACGAGGAGGGCGTCGGGCTCTTGGACGGCCGACAAGGAGCCGCAGTAGCAGGGCTGACCGCAAGAAGGCCAAGTGCCAGCAGGTTGATGAATGCAGGCACTTTCATGGTTTTGATATGAAAAGAAAAATAAAATGAACGAGTGTAAAGAAGGTTAATACAATGACAGGAGTTTTGTCGGAAAAGGGAGCAGAAAAGCAGGAAGATACAAGTAAGTGAGAGAGCGAGGGAAGAAACACGACTCGGGCGAAACAACCGTTCTAGAACTTAAAATAGGATAAAGTAGCAAAGCCCGATCTCTACGATCTGTTCCTCGAAAACCGTATTCGTACCTGCGGCATACCTGAGATGTCGTGACTTGTATCCATTGGCAGCTGCATAACCTTATTGCCAAGCACGTTAAACTTATTTGCCAAGCCAAAGCTGAAGAGCCTCGATGCAAAATCACACCCAATTCGGACACCCAGCCCGGACGGTTGTCGGAAGACAGTAAGGGGCAGAACTAAACTGGAAAACATATTGGCTTTGTGGGGAAGCTTGCGTGTTGGTCATTGTCTCCACTTACACAGGCTACAGGCACGACTGGGCTTGAGCTGGTCTATATCGCCGGGGTGTCCCGGATGGGAGGAACGGGCCCTATTTCGTGGAAAGTGGGAAATGTTTGTCGATTTTGAACAAGTTCCCGCTGTGCGTTTCAACCTCGAATAGAAAAACTCAATGCAACGGTCGGCCTGTATTCCCCTGATTTTTACGCGCATGGAGTGAGTAAATTTCACTGCTGAAAAAGTCATCAGGAAATTAAGGAGGTGCGATTATACTTTAATATATTGGTATCACTATACTGGAGGTGGATTTTGGGATCAGGCATCAAATTCATCATGAGGATCCTACTAGAATTCTGTCCCAAATACGACTGCACCAAAGGTAACTTACCACAAGGTGCACACACCATTGGAACCTCGCAAGGATTGGGAATCTAGATGCAGGAACAAGTGGTCAAGACAGTCTTGAACCGTGTTAGTGGCCCACTAGTGTTAAAACATATATCCGAAATAGGCAATACGCAATTTTCAAATCTTCTTGGCAGCTAAGCTGCGCCCTGACGATGAATTTTTTCAGATTGTCTGTCTGTGTTCAAAAGGAGAGGATGTTCAGGTCATTTTCTCTTTACACTTTTTTTTTGGATTCCTTAGACGCCATTCCGGTTATAAACTTTCTTCTCTCTTTGTTTCCTCTCTTCCATCCATCAAACAATCCACGACGCCACACTTTACAATGAAAAGCCTCTTACGTATTGTGGCACTGGGCTTGGTGCTTGTGGACGCCAGATTGACCGGCCGTGGAAATACCACTTGGCATCCGTTCCTCGGCCCCGGCATCGCATGATTTCAGAGTGTATTGTGATGAGGAGTTAGAGTACGTCTGCGAATGTGGGCTTGAGCGGTGTCATAGTTGTTCTGCCATTCTAAATACGGGATGCACTGCAGAGTTGGCCAGTTGAAGCGCCGGGGCTTGGTACCGCGGGGCTTGCTACCGCATGTGGTCTAGACGTCAGGTTGCCAAAATAGACGAGACCCACGGAGCTCCACGGTCTAGGTTCTCTTCGTAGAAAGTGGAAATCCGGAAATCGAAGGTATTACGCTTCTCTGCAAAGGCCTACTTTTCCCCAAACTTGTTCTGCGACTTTGCCCCACTCATGTAAGACCTTTATGTTGCCATGAAATCCAGTCTTAGTATTTTGACATCGTATGCCGTCCGGCCGAGAACATTAGGTTGACCTTTGCCGAGTATTGGCATGTGGCTGGCAGGGCGTACCAGCCATTAGTTGCACACTACTCGTGGTCAATCAAGGCACCGCAGTTGTGTGTGGTTATGAATCACAAAAACTAACATTTAAACAATATTGAAAAGAAAAGGGATAATCAGTAAATAAAAAAGAAGCGGTCTTAACTCCTCGTAATGAACCAAAAAGATGTGATGGATCTCGGGATCGAACCGAGTACATACACCGTGTTAAGGCGTCGTCATAACTAACTAGACCAATCGACCTTGTTTCATTGCAACCAATCGCTGACTGGACTGTGGAGTTTGACGGCTATTTTTTGCTGTCTTCTGCCAGGTCCCGCTGACTTATTTCTAGAATTTATCGTTATTGAATAAAATGAACAGATTCTTCCTTCTTTGTTGTAATATTTGTCAACTAGATGCTGAACTTAAAAAAAGTGGTTTGTTGTTTTCCTCTCTCTTTGAAGTATATTGTCACTTTAGTGAAATTATTAGCCGTGAGATTTATCAGACGAGGTTTTTTTTAAATACTTTATTTGAGGAAGAGAAAAAAAAAGAAGAAAAAAAAGGTAATTAATCTCCCTAACTATTGACAGAATTATTTAGACGTTACCTAGTCACCGCTCATAACACATTGGGCATATGATCGGCGAGGGTTGCTGGCACCGAGAGTCCCTGTGACCAGAACAACATCAGCCTCGCCGATATATCTCGGCATCCAAGTTGCCAAGAGAAAAGGGCGGGCATTCAGTGTTGGCGAAGTCATACAATCCTTTTTAGGATGACAATAATAAGCCGCAAGACTGTTTTTAGTATTTTTGAAGCAAATCTGAATATTTGTTTCTTCTGCCGGCTCTGCTATATAAAACAAAGGCGTCAACATGAGCCGTGGTGGCTGGATAACGGTGAGGCGTCTTTGGCGCAAGCCACCTCTGCTGTGCCGATATGCACAGGCAGTGGCGTTCTAGACGTCAGCGTTAGTTTCTTGTCAATATTAGCCATTCTGAACTGACAGGCCCCTTGCGTTGTCCCATTAGTGTAGCTGGACCGTCTTGGCATCCCCCTTCTTCTTTTGATAGAATATTTATATCGCCAAGTAGTACCATGAAGAGTATCCTGTACTGTTCCGTAAATTCTCAGACATATATTTCCTGCCTGTGCTTAATACTAAATTGGATTGCAAAATACAAACGATGTTCAGTTTGTTTTCGCAAAATACCACGTACACTATTTTGTATTCATTTTATGTTCTACATGTCTGCTCTACGATCCCACGCCATCAATGCTTTGCGAGCCTTTTTGAGAGCGCGCGTTATTGCTTACACGGGTTATCATGTCCGTTCAATACGTCGTAGTTTAAAGCCTTTTAAAATGTGGCTGGCTCTGCACCAAGTTTTTTTGAATCGCGCTATGGATAATGACTGGAATGTTGACAACCCCATGGCTGGTGGCACTTATAGAGAACAACCGGCAGTGGAAAATATTGCTAGTGGTGGGTAATAGCTTCTTGTCTTTGGTGGTTCTCTGCAATGGTGAGGAATGTGGCTTTTCACAAGTGCGCCATCTCCATATCCCTTACCCAGTCCCCCCAATTAATCAAAAATTGGTCCCAAATATGTCACTTTTTGAGTCATACGGCACTGACATATAACTGATTGACAGTTCTTCAACATGCGATGAAAGGGAATTGATCGACAATGGTAACCCGGTTTGACGCACAATGAAGACCCTACTACGATTTCTGGCCTTTGGCCTTACCGCTCACACGACCACAGCGTCCCGTTGCAGACTCGGGCCAGCCAACAAATTGGCCGATTCCTCACAGTCCTCACTCTTTTCACTCTCTTCAGTCCCGTCACTTTCGTCACCCTCGTCGTTTGCCGATCTGACCACTACCGAGACGCTCTCCGGTACCACTACGGTCTTTTCGACGAGGACAACCACGATCACTCTGTCCCGAGTGGAATCGTCACAATCTTCCTCATCCGCAGTGCCTACTGGGTTCTCATCATTGCCTGCAACTTCTCTGCAAAATCCATTTTCAACGTCGCGCCCGTCTTCAATACTCGTTCGGCCGTCGTCATCATCACCAACAGTAGCGTCAGCCTCGCCATCATCAGCCTGCAGCACCAACCTTCTCGTCAACGGCGATTTTTCTAGCGATTTAAGCGTGGGCTGGACTACTGCAGGAGACGGCGTCTTTGAGTCGCTGCCCGACGAATGCACGAGTCCGGACGGCAATTGCGCCGATTTTTCAGCTGGCAGTGGCACATCGTCTATTAGCCAAATTCTCACACTCGAAACAGGACAAAATTATACGCTCAGCACAATCTGGTGGCAGCCCAAGCAGACTGGCCCCGGCATTGTTACTTGCGCTGTACCGGGAACAACTCTTAGGCTTGGCTACTTCACGTCGGATTGGGGCACATACACTGGCTCATTTGTGGCTCAGTCTGATTCGGTCGAATTCACGTGCAACATATTGTCAAACTTTACGACGTCGGCGGTGGGATTTTCTGCAATGTCAGTGGTGTTAGCATGCTAAAATTCAGGATCCAATTTTGCGGGACTCGGATTGTCGCTTCTGCACGGGCCGTCGGCAAGTGCCACATGCTCAGCGGGTTCCGTTAGCTTATTTGAATGTCGCATTTTCCCTTTTTGTTCCCTAACGTCTTATTCTCGAGTACATATTGCTTTCACTTTCTCTATCTTCTTTGAAAAACGCCATCGAATATATTTCAGCGTGGATACCATCGCATCTACAAGGATTTGACTAAGGAGCTGTTCTTCTACAAAAGTCAATGCAGTGCAATATACGACACGATGACTAAACACACGATCTTAGTGTAAGACAGAGAGCTCCAGCATTTACGAGTCGCAGGACGTACCATTTTATTCATCTCACGTACCAGGAGTTTTTCGCCGCACAGTATTTTGTCAAACAGCGGACGACAGGAAAAAAACTCAGCTGTCTGAACCTAGGCAACGGACAAGTTACATTCGTCGATGCCCATGACATCATCAGACAATACAAATACGATATGCGCTATAGCATCTTTTGGCAGTTTGTATCCGGTCTACTGGAGCACCGCGATGGCCAAAGCTTCTTTTCTTCTCTTGAGCAGGAGCTCCGTGATATCATGGGCATCGAACACCAGAAGCTCATCGTCCACTGTTTGTCAGAAATTAAGTTTGCGTGGAATATGCCTACTTACAGCCCCATTTGCAGAGCTCTCCACAAATGGATTGTGTACGAGCTTCACCGGTGGAACAAGTCCTCTACACTGGGGAGTCTGCCATTGTTTCCAAAGAGAGTGCAAGACGACATATTGGAGGCTGGCTCCATGTCGACAATAGGCCACTTCAAACGATCATTTGATTTCGACGCTGTCAAAAACACACTGCAAAAGGACAAATCCCAGAGACCGTGCCACTTGGCAATGAATGGGACTTGACGCCTGATAGCTACGACGAGCTTCAGCGACTGCCCTTCCTGCGGAAAGATGTACTTGATGTCATAGAGTAGAGAGTGCACTTTTCGTCCATTATTGATGCGCGTAGGCTGCGCCATGTTCTGGCAGATCACATACCAGATGCATTGCCCTGTTTACTGAGATGCTTTGAGCATCCAGGGCCCGTGTTAGAGCCAATGCTGCTAGGGATTTTATGCAAGTCGCATGGGACGACCACACCATAACAAGTTGGCCAAAGGCCTGCTAGACAAATCTGAAGAAGTACGAAAATGCACGGCTTTGTCTTTGAACCGTCACCTGAAGTCTACTGTGCAGTTGGCAAGCAATATATTTATGAATTTGCTTTCCTACTGGGAGTTCCAACACAACCGCGGCGACATGCAAATACCCAGTTATTGTATTTCTTCGTACTACCCGCTCTCGCCAGCCACAGCATCTGTCTTGGCAAATAAGCTATTCGACCCCAACACGCCATCAGCGACCAGAGACTGGATAGCGCATACCTTTACATGTCAACCAATGGTTCTCTCCGCGCAGCTTATCGACAGTATAGCGGCACGGCGAAAGTTATTACTGACTTCTAAGCCGCCTGTGGATCGACCGGAGAGGAATCTCAATGCCGAAGTTACAATTACCATGTTCAACAAGATCCTCGCAACCCGCCCGTTGCTGTCGGAGGGTACAATTGCGGACCTGGTGGCACAGCTCACTAGCCAAGACGGCCGCATGGCCAGCAACGCCCTCGAGGTTCTCTCCACCAATCAGAATCTTCACTCTAGAAACGACGTTCTCGTCGTAATGGCGACTCTCCTCGACAATGACGACAAATCTCTGGCGGAAAGAGCTGCGTCCGAGATTTCAAAAAGAAGCTCTTTACCAGACGGAGTTATGGATCGAATCCAGCAGTATTATCTGCGCACAGGGGAAGTCTCCAAGTCAGAGGAGAAGCAGGCTGCTCTTCTCAGATTTCTGTTTGCCCTGCCAGAAGAGAAACTGCAAAAGATACCTGAAAAGAACAGGGAAACAGTCCACCTCTTTTTTGAATGCTGCCTATACCTGGGACAGTCGAAGTCGGTGTGTTGGTGTGAGGATGGCACGGACCACTACATGATTGTCGTGGAAGGCACCAAGCGCCGAATCTTAAAGACAGGCCTTCCAATATCACCAGAGGAGATAGCCCAAGAGCTCGGGGTTCCAAGAAGCGAGGGCAACATAACTACCTTGATGAACAAAAACTCAACTCGATACGGGCTTTCAAGGCGCTGAGGCTCTCCTCATGAACCGCACATTCTGTCTTGTCACAGTCTTTACTTTGAAGATAAGTTTTTCCTGGAGTCTATATGTGTCGCGTTCGTGGCTATGACTCTTTCATTTCTGCTTTCAGTATTTTCATGAAAACCGGCGTTATGGTTTTTGGTTTGAATCCGATGTGCGTCTTTTCTTCGTTCTCCAGTACAGTTTTTTACAGCGGGCGTCAGGTGTTTTGGTATGGCTCAGTTGTTCCCTTCGCATACTTTTCTCTCCTTTTGGCTTGGCGCATAGTAGATATGAGTCGAAATGAATAAATCTAGTATACCAACTGAAATTCAACGAAGAGAATAATAACATCAACATTGATCGCCGGCCTAGAACAAGGAACCAAAATCAGGAACAAACCCCACCTTGCCACCAACTTGCGGGGAACTTTTAAGTCCGTGAGACCATCGTTATCCACGCTTATCGGCAACGCGGACGGAAGCGAGCACAGCGTCATTGGAGCTAGGGTATTGGTTGGTGCAAAGAATATGACAGTCATCCGAAGACAAGCTTAGATCTGACGCGGGGTTGAAACAACGTAGACGTTGACTTTTCACAAGGCACGCCTGCATCAAACTTTACGTTGTCAATTGACCCCGGACGGACATCAAGAACCAGCAAGTGAGTCACGGTCCTTTGTGTGGATTCGTTGGGTGCGGAGATTTGCCGATGGCGTCTTCCCCATACTTTCTCCATCCATCTTCCCCAACTTTCCAGCTTTCAACATCAACTCCTAATCAAAGAGTTGACGTCGACTTAACAGCAACTGAACGCCACTGTCATTCAAGCAGACACCATCATTTTCAGCACCATCCAACGCATCATGGCCTCCGCACGCATCAACGGCAAGACGATTGTCATCACCGGCGCGTCCTCCGGCATCGGCCGCAGCACCGCATTCGAGTTTGCCCCGCGTCGCCGGACCCGGCACCACCATCCGTCTCGTCCTGACCGCACGTCGTCTCGATGTCCTGAAGGAGGTCGCTGCTGAGCTTCAAAAGGAGTTTGGTGAGAAGCAGACTGTGCACGTCCTGCCCGTCGTCCTCGACGTCAGCGATCCGGATGCCATTCGCAACTTTGTCCCCTCTCTGCCGGAAGAGTTCCGCGACATCAATATCCTGGTGAACAATGCGTCCGTTCCCCCAACGCCCCGTCCCCTGAACAACTACAATCAAATTGCTAATTCCCCATCCAGAGGCCTTGCCAAGGGCTTTGCCCGCGCTCCGGCCATTGCCGAGGCCGACATGAACGAAATGTTCGCCACCAACGTCACCGGTCTCATCAACATGACCCAGGCCGTGCTGCCTATTTATCAAAGTCGCCCCGACGGCGGCCACGGCGACATTATCAACATTGGCAGCGGTGCCGGTCGCCAGCCGTACGCTGGTGGCGGCATCTACTGTGCCACCAAGGCTGCTCTGCGCTCCTTTTCCGAGAGTCTGCGCATGGAGCTTGTCAACACGCGCATCCGTGTCATCGAAATTGACCCGGGCCAAGTTGAGACCAACTTCTCGGTCATCCGCAACTACGGCGACAAGGCCAAGGCGGATGCCATCTATGCCAATGTCGATCCGCTGACGCCCGAGGACATTGCGGAGGTGATTGTTTTTACGGCCAGCCGTCGCGAGAATGTTGTCATTGCCGATGCCATGATCTTCCCCAGCCACCAGGCTGGCGGCGGTGTCATGTACCGGAAGCCGGCGTAAATGGCTGAAATGTTGACCTGGCCGATGATGTGAGGCCGGTGAAACCTTGCATTAAAACTCACTTGGTTTAGTGATAGAAGCCAATAATTGAGTGTTAGTGATAAAGGCTTCTTAAAGACGATAAATGAAGTATCTCTTAAGCATCTACAGAATTAAATTTTCTCCTTTACTCAACATGTATATTGTATCGTCTCAATTTGAGTGTGCAAACCCACACGGCCACGATGCCCAACACATACATCAAGGGCTAGCTCAAAGCCAAATCAGAATATTAACTATGATGAGAAGGACAACACATGATTTGGGAGTGATGAGACAAAAACCAAGCGTAGATACTCATGTTAAACCATAGCTTTTTTCCCCTCTCCCTCTGTGCCACATATTCAAGATGTATCTCTATGCAACCCTTTATTTATTTATATGTTTCTTAAGGCTGGTTATAATTTTGTGTCATAGAATCATGTATCTTTTATTGTTGTTCGGCCATTTTATATATTTCTGTCACACGTATCTGAGCAAGATTTCTCATGTGTTCTCCTTTTTTTTTTTTTTTTTTTTTAAAAAAAGAAATAAAAACACAAAAACGCTGGATCCAATAAATAATTATCCATTTTAAATTTGATACTCGTAGCAAACTTCTCAATGAAAATTCCTACCTTGTATCATGATATGCGGTACACGTTTGCTGTAATGACCAAAACTCACATAATGTACGTGTTGCTAGCAAATCAATACTGATCGAGCCATCATGCTGATGTTATTAGGTGCATCGCCTTTGGGGAAACAGCGATAATTACGCTAACACAGACAGCCCCTGGCGCGATGTTGGAGGGGCGCGAACCCCTGGAGCGAGCCCCTCAGCCCCTGACAGGCGTCAACTGGAAGGCGGATGGAAACCAGAAGTGGATCTGCAGAAAATTTCGAGAAATATTACATAAGCCATACAAAGTTGAGATTTTCAGCCATTGGCAACGATTGTGCCGCCAAAATTCAGCCCACCACACCAATCAGACACCACAGCCCACCTCTTATCCCACCTGTTTCTCAGTTTCTCACCCACCAGGCGCGTCTAGCCCCTTGCATTTTTAGAGTTTTTTTTTTCTGGTGTCTGGGTGTCCCTTTTTTCTCATTGTACGTCTCACCGTTTTCACCGACTTGGATCTGGACTCTGGACCTCACCTCCTCGCTCCTTCCGCCTTCTCCCCCTCGCTCCTTCCTCGCTCTTCCCTCGTTTCTCCGCCGACATCATCTCGATCGTTGCTGGCCGTTGTTTTTGTCCACCGACTTTTTCTCCGACTCTCTTCTTCCACCCCTTTTCGACTCCCTTTCGACCTCCCCCTCCCCACCTCACCACCACACATTTACCATGGACTCTCCCGGCCACCGCGACGAGCAATCCGGCGCCATTGCCGAAGGCCGCCGCATCTACCTTGGTGTGTACCTTTTCTTTTCTATATTGTGACCATATCAATGGAATGGACGACAGGATACCCTGCTAACCTTTTCTCTTCTCCCCCAGGCAACCTTCTCTACGCCACCAAGCCCAACGAGATCGAGCAGGCCCTCGAGGACCACGGCTTCGGCAACTACGCCCAGATCCACGTCTCCGTCGACCCCGTCAGCGGCCGCAACCCGGGCTTACTGCTTTGTCGACTTCAACGACCGTGAGACCGCCGAGTCGGCTCTGACGTCGCTCGTCGCCACCGTTCGCGGCCGCCCGCTCAAGGTCGGCCCGTGCCAGCCTAAGCAGCAGGGCCAGCGCCGCGACGCGCGTCCGGCCGACCGCTGGGGCTCGTCGCGCGAGGCCAACACCGACTCGCGTACGGGTGATGACCGCCGCTGGGGCGACTGGAAGAAGGGCACCGACGGCCGTAATGGCAGCTACAACAACAACGGTCCCCGCCAATCGCCCGACCACTACAACTCGGTCAACAGCCCCCGCGACGCGCCGCAGGGCAAGCGTCTGTACATTGGCAACCTGGGCCCCATGCAGGACCAGGAACAGAACCAGCAGGAGATTGGCGATTTGCTGCAAGGCTTTGCGCCCACGGCCATTGGCAAGCGCATCACCGCCCGCGACCGCGAGACCAACGAGCCCCGCCCCGGTCAGAACTACTGCTTTGTCGACTTTGCCACGGCCGACGAGGCCCAGCAGGCCATGGAGGCCCTGAACGGCACGCCCTACGGCGACGACGGCAACACGCTGCGGGTGTCGATTGCACGGGGCACGCCCGAGGGCGGCCGGTCAAGGCAGGAGTACCAGCCTCGCGCGGTGACCGCAACAGCGACCGCAACAACGGCGACCGTGATGGCAACAACGGCGGCTACCGCAAGCGGACGACGGCCGAGGATGGCCCGCCGCGTGCGCTTACCGCCAACAGCTGGCGCAGAAAGGAGTAGATGCTGTCTGTAGTGTCCTCCTTTTTGTGATCGTCGTCTATCCTCATCTCTTTCTGTCTTCTCTTCCTCTCTTCCTTCTGACGAATTTCATGTTCTTCTCACGTCTTTTTATGTACGAAAAAAAGGAATGTTTTTTGTTTGACTGAATTCTTTCTTTTCATCTTTTCATCTTTTCATGTTTCCATGTTTCCATGTTTCCATGATGACTGAAACGTTTTCGTATATTCTTCTTTACGTCGAACAACAGCGGCAAAAAACGGCACAACGGCAGCAACCAAAAAGTAATGGGACAAAGGGTCTTTTAGAGTTTCTTTTCTTTTATCAATGCTATCATGTTATCATGTTATCGTTGCATCTTTCGACGTGAATTAAGTATTCGATTTGAGCTTGATGGGATTGTGATGTTACGAGACCAGGACATCGATCTCCTAGGTAATTGCAATGCCATAATACGTTTTAGTTACGTCGCAATGAAGACTGGACAGGCAAATAAAGCATGTCGTAGGAACGTTCGCTGGTGTACTGCGGAGTAGGAATCAGGCTACAACGTCCAACAGCTACACAACGGCTGCAGATCTGGATCCATCCGAATCATGGCAGCCCTCATCGGAGAAATGTATGAATCATAGAACTTCAGATGGGGCTCTTTGCCCAAATCTGGCCAAACGTTCGTTCTCTAGATTAACGGTTGTTAGTACCATCCCTCTGGATATGTACTTTATATCTTCCATCGATTTATTTTCGACTTGCTCGATTCGCAAATGTCGTTTACACCGTGATTCTCGTCATTTGTCTATTAGATCCTTCCATTATCAAGGACAAGGGTCGTACTAATGTAACCGGCTTATGCCTCCACGGAATCAACGTTGGCTTACGAGTAAACTCCGTTCAGAAGCATGTCTCAGTGTAAATTGGGTTCTCACAGCTTCAGGAACGAGAAGTGAGAACTAGCAATAGTAGCGCGTAGCCCCCGACTGTAAGCGGTAGCCGGTCCAGAATGACGGAACCGTTGCAACGGGCACTGCCACGGCAGTCAGCAAGGCTGTGATGGTCTATGATCTTCTCGAAGCTCACCCATCCAATATTTTCCGACAACGACACCAACTCAACAAGTCTCCCTTGTAAACAATCGATAGCCGTCTCTTTTTCCACTTCAGCGGAGATAGAAGTATGTCGTCAACAGCTGGCTTTGAAATCAAAGCGGCGTTAAGCAAAAAGTGGCGCCGAGCTCCCTTTCAAAACAGTGCTTTTACCATTTCGTACTCGCTTCCCACGCGAGCCACGCATGCTTTTCACGATCTCGCCTGTTTTCACCTTCCAAGCAGGGTGTACGCTGGCGTCAGCTATGTCTCGGCGGTTTTTGCTGCCATGCTGCCATCCAGCTGCGCGGTACCTGTCCCATTCCAGTAAAGATTAATGCGCTCTATGCGGTTTCCGCCCACATTTCTTGCAGAAACCATCACCAAATGCGCTCGGCACAGCGCACAGCCGACCCGATTTGTGCAGCCATCACACTCCCAAGACACCGTCATCGTTGTTTGTTATCTCCACTAGTGCAGGTTCAAACAGAAAAATCTGCGCCAACAAGTCTAGACAAAAGAACTACTTCGTAGAGAATATTCCTTTTTTCTTTGCTTTTTCGTCCCAGTCTTTCTTTATCTCCTAGTTTGAACGCATCATCGAGATTTTGCAACCAAAAGAAATCAAGCTCCAAAATCGCCTCCCCGAAACGAAGCAGCTTGGTGGCGCCTTGCTGGTAGGCGGACCTTACGTAGGGCCTCGGCACTCTCAATGTATCCCATGGGATGAGTAAGTTTGGAATTGCTCCGTAAAGCAAAGCTCTACTTGTTTCGCAGACCAACTCTTTTTACCACACCCACCCGTATTTACACTTCCACGGACCATCCTCAACGTGGTCTGAACTGCGGCAATTCCATGCTTTCCTTTTTCTAGAAAAACCAACGCTCCAACAGAACAGCTCCGTCTCGGAACGATAGGACTTAACACTCGATCTGGACAAGCGAAGCTCCCTTTTCAGTAAAACATTCTCTAGCCTCCTCGGCTTCCGTCGTCCGAGCAAGTTTGTAGCTCCAAGGTGCTTTACGTCATGGCCATCGTAGATATAAAAAGGGAGCTCTTGCTGTTCCTCTATTGTCCTTGATTTTGAGCAGTTGTGTGATTCAGACCTATTTTCGATAAACCAACAATCTCGATACTTTTAACAGTCTCGGCAACTACCCACAGACCCAACGATTCTCTCGACAACAACTACACACACTCCACAATATGTCTTCTTCCGACACCAAGTTCGAGGGCTGGCTTGGCCACGACAGCAAAAGTGTCAAGGGTCAGATGAAATGGAGCGAATTTGAGCCCAAGAAGTGGGAAGAGTCCGACGTCGACATCCAGGTCTCGCACTGCGGTATCTGTGGTTCCGATTTGCACACTCTCCAGTCCGGCTGGGGAGAGACCAAGTATCGTGAGTGCCCCCATGCGTAGCAGCCAGGCTAGCTATGCACCCCCACTGCAATATTATTCTCGTCGCTGCGCACCTGCTAACGACACAGCCTGCGTCGTTGGCCATGAAATCGTCGGCAAGGCCGTCCGCGTCGGCAAAGACGTCAAGCACGTCAAGGTCGGCGACCGTGTCGGTGTCGGTGCCCAGGGCCGCTCGTGCCTGCAAAAGGACTGCCCCGAGTGTTCGACAGGTAAGGAGCCCTACTGCTCGCGCGGCAGCGTCGGCACTACAATGGCGTCCACCCCAACGACATTGGCAAGTCGTATGGCGGCTACGCCACCTACAACCGCAGCAACGGCCATTTCGTCTTCAAGATCCCGACGCCCTGAAATCGGAGCACGCGGCACCCATGCTCTGCGGCGGTGTCACTGTCTACTCGCCACTGAAGCGCCACGGTGCCGGCCCCGGCAAGACAGTCGGTATTGTCGGTGTCGGTGGCCTGGGCCACTTCGGTATCATCTTTGCCAAGGCCCTGGGCGCCGATCGCGTTGTTGGCTTGTCAAGAAAAGCCGACAAACGCGAGGATGCCCTGGCCCTCGGTGCTGACGAGTACATTGCCACTTCTGATGACAAGGACTGGTCCACCAAGCACGCCCGCTCCCTGGACCTGATTGTCTCAACCATTTCGTCGAGCAAAATGCCCATGAAGGACTACCTCAAGCTGCTCAAGGTCCACGGCACCTTTGTCCAGGTCGGCATCCCAGATGGCGGCACCCTGCCACCCATTGACGCGTTTACACTGATCGGTGGCGGCATCCAGGTCGGCGGCAACGCCATTGGCTCGCCCAACGAGATCCGCGAGATGTTGCAGCTGGCGGCCGACAAGAACATCAAGCCGTGGGTGCAGGTGCGCCCGCTCAAGGACGCAAATGCGGCCGTTGTGGATATGGCGGACGGAAATGCGCGGTACCGCTACGTCCTGGAGGCATAGACTGTCTGTGGACTGGTGTAGGAAAGGGAAAAAGAAAGAAAAAAAAAAAACAATTATTGGCACAACGGTGTTAGGGTCACGTAGATATGAGAGAACGAGACGATACAATAAAAAACAACAAAAATATTATTTCACGAAAAGAAAATAACAAAAGTCACCAGTGCTGACACACCCTACGGGCACACTTTGACTACGTTGATGCCGAAACACCCAGGATAGCCGTGCCCGTCACCGAGAACACCAGCTGCGACGTAGCCGTCTGAGCCACAAACGTGCTGCTGTACGTCTTCCAACCGCCCGACATGCCGTTGGCCAGATACACATAGTCGGCCACCACCGTGTTCATGCCGTTGTCCGCCACAATCTTACACTCGGCCGTAAATGACGTGGACGACGTGGCAAACATAAAGCTGATGGCATAGGTCGAGCCAATGTCCGAAGTCGCAATGTCCTGCTGCACCGATGCGGCCGGGCCACTGGTGATGTACCGGACACACGAGCCGCTGGGTGCCGAGCAGGTGCCCACCAAGAATTGGACCTGTGTGGCCGAGCTTTGAGTCGACCAGTCAGTGCTGCCGGCAGTGAAATCGCCATTGAGGACGCGGTTCGAACCGGGCTCGCAGACGGGGGCGACAACAGAGGGGGAGGGCGAAGGAGATGAGACAGAGGAAGCCGACGAGGCAGAGGAGGAAGCAGAGGTTGAGGAAGAAGCAGAGGCGGAGGAGGCGGAGGAGATCGACGACACCGACGAGGCCGACGAAACAGACGACACCGGCGGGCTGGGACGGCAGTTGGCGGCCGAGGCCGTGTTGACGGCAAGGCCAATGGCCAGGAGCTGGAGGAAGTTCTTCATTTTTGTTTGTTTAGTAGGGCGAGGCGTGGTGTTCTTGCGAGACGAAAAGAATGGGAAGAAGGAAAAGGCTTTCCAAGGACAATAGAAAAGGAGAAAGAACGACGGCACTTCTTATTGCAAAGATTTGTGCCATAGACCCCTTGGAAAACCAGCCATGAACCCTGTCAGTAGTCGAGTTTTTCAACTTGAGCGTGTCTGTTTTTACAAAAATAAACAAAACCACTGCTGGGCACTGCTACTATCATGCTTAGTTTAACAATAGAACACAGTCCATTTCAACAAATCTCCTATTTTTACGTACGCGTACCTGCCGCTGCAAAGCCTGGAACAAGTCTCAATCTGAGCCTACTGTGTACTACCGCGTAAAAGCGGCCTGGCCAGAACCGATCCACAAAGTTTACTCCATGTTCAACACTATTGGGTCTCCACAACAAGTCTTCTTTCGAATCTAGCTCGGCTGTCTGGCCAGGTTTGCCCACAAAAACGGGAAACCCAGAAACCCGGCGGTATTGTGCACATAAAACACTGGCCTGAAAGTAAAGACAAGAGAACGAATATGACTCTGTGATGGGGGAAAACGGAACAGGATCGTAAGGAGGAATTGGGGACACCGTGAAGTACCAAGAGAATCCCCATCTCACAGACAGATCCCAGCTTCTTTTCATTTTGACTTTCTGCCTGTCCCTTCCTTTCCTGTCTCCCAGAAAAGTCGCCAAGACCGGTTAGATCCGTCGCGCCCCGTGGCACCCACAAACGCCTTCCGCCACCGCGGTCAATTTTTCTTTTTTGTCAATATATGCACGTCGCACTACATTGGGTTAAATGGAAAAACGTTATAAAAAACTGCTGATATTGAATTTGATAGTACTATTTCTTTGAACCCTTTTTGGTTGTTTAAGAGTGTGGAAATTCTAGGCAAGTCAATTTTTCTGGCCTTCTCATTTTGACTTTTGGACAACATGTGCTCATCACCGTGCCCGCATTGTTAGTGTATTCGGTATTGCTCCACTACAGCCACTATATTCACACCAATATTGATCCGATCTAATTAGGAGGCCGCTCTAGTTTGCGGGTCTAAACTTCCGTCTTGCAAGTTTTGATTATTGTGTAAACGTAGAACAGCAAAAGAATTATCATGTGCCCGGCATCCAGCACATGTCTTCAGATACTCGATCTACAGCCAAAGATGCGATATCTTCCTCCTCACCAAATACTCAGTTTGTCAAAAAGCGACAGATACTGAGGAAATTAGAACTATTGGTGTGCCATATCCCGTAGGCCCTGGTGTCATCGAAATCGTAACGTTTTCTGACGGTGCTGCTGCCACAAATGTGCCGGTGTACGAAGTGACGGAAGATACCGAAGGTAGTGTTGAAGATGACAAAGAGACTGAGAGTGACGAGCTGGTGGACGATACAAACGAGACCGAAGTAATGGAAGATGTCGAAGAAGCAAAGCTGGCTGAAGAACTGGAAGAAACAGAATGGGTGGAAGAAGAAGAGCGATCCGCGGAGGAAGAGGATGCGGAGGATGCCGATATCGTTGATGGCGCAGGGGACGATGGAGGAGAAACGGAGGATAATGACGCCAATGAGGCTGGAGTTGAAGAACTGACGCTCGAGACGAAGGAGGCTGAAGAGACTGAAGAAATTGATAAAGAAGAAGACTTTGACCTACTGGGCCGGCAGTTGCCCGCCACAGCCGTGTGTGCGGCAAGGTAAAGTGCTAAGAGGTGCAGTGCGGTCTTCATGTTGATGATGTGAGCTTAAAGAACAAATTCAAGATTGGAATGGAGAAAGCGCAAGAAAATGTTACCGGCTTTACTTTTTTATGGTAAATGGAACCTGAAAGGCTGACCATAACTGAGGAGTCCAGTGCCGATGCCCTTAGAAACCTAATGCTGCAGGTTGTCAAAAAGAAACAATAACGAGCAGCTAGTATCAATGTCGAGTAGCCCTTCCTCCACGATTCCACTGTATCCCTTACTTGTGGAGCTGTGGGCAGGGCCTTTTTCACGATCTAGATGCATGATATGCAGAAGTCAACTTCTATTGTGGTCAAGCGTAGGCTGTCGTGCAGGAGGCTAGCCATACTTGAAGACGAATGAAGGCCTGCGATGTTGTTCTCGACGAGGTACTATGTTTCATGCTTCCGATGTTTTTTTTCGACGTGAGCAGTTTGACAATCGAACACGACATTGTCGAATTTCAGCAGTTCATGCTAAGCAATTGTGCCGTTAAAAGCGTGACGCCAGCGGGCCGAAGCGGGAACCTGGCTTAGCTGCAGCATCGATTGGCGAAACAAAAACACAATGCCAACTTTCAGACCCTGCTTCGCACCGCTGCACGTCTTCTGTTGCAATGCAATACCGAGCAGTTACAATGTCATGTGTATTCGATAACAGTGGACTCAAACAATGTAATCAAACAACAAGCAAGATAGCAATGTGCAGAAATGGCAGAGCCAATCATTTGAGGTCCGGGCCAGACGTGATATGGTCAGCCTCATGTTTTGCTGCGGGGTATCCCATATCCCGTTTGTCGTATCATCACCCTCGTTAGGCATCAGCTTTCCCGCAAAAAAATCGGACTTGCGAGTTCATTCTTTTTTGAAGATACATCAGCATCAACTTCCATCGACAAAATGGCGACTCCTACTGGCCCCAGACAGGGCCGAAAGCGTTCAACGCAAGCAACACAAACAAGCACTTCTCCAGCAATACCCACTGGTCCTTCCAGGGCCGCTCTGCCAGCGCATGCCTGCCGGGCTCTCCACGAAAATGGCGCCGGATGCCAGGTTAATGTCCAAAATGAAGAGCACCTCTACTGCCCAAAGCATCACAAGGAGTACAAGCGCCTCTACAAAGATTACAAGACGATCGAGAAGCAGTACAATGCGATAGAAAATGGGCCCGACAAAATAGCAGCTGGCAGAAAGGATATTGATTTGCGGGAGACGGTCAACCTGCGGTTCTTCAGCTATCCCGGTGCCGACAACCGCACCCATTCTCAGCACATCCTGAGTGTCAAAACAAAGGTCCACCAAATGGTGGAAGACATGGAGAGGAAAGTGGCTGTGGATGTGGAAGAACAAAAGAAAAGAAGAGAGCTCAAGACGCCGCAGAAGAAGAAAAGAAGAAAAAGAAAGAGCAAGACAAAGACGTACGGAGGATGCATAGCGAGGTTATGGAGGAACACATGAGAATATGTGGGGGTCCTCGAACTCGGATGAGTGCTATAACGGCACCAATTTGGGGAGATGGCATCCCGCACAGTACCGGGCATCGCGTGACGACTACTACACCAGAAAGAGGCAATACGGCCAGCTCGTCATCACAAACCAAGCAACTCTCTCTTCCTCCAACAACCGATCCAACGACCACGCTACGAGCACAGCCACTGAGTCTTGCCAGTCGTCGTGAGCGTCTCTACCAGAGTTGGCCCGGTCTAATGGACGCAGACACAATGCGTCTACCAAGCGACAAAGACTTGATTACACGTCTCTTGTTCCGCAAGCTCGTGGCACTGCACGCAAGCGAAACAACGTGGATACGCGCTAAAACCACGTACCGCATTGACCGTTTCTTGCAGGAGTCGTCCGAGGACGAGTTTGTCTCCTACGAACGGACGCTGGGGGAAATTGCAAACCGCACGTGTTATACATTCCACCTTCTCCGCAATGCCGTCTGTGAGTTTTGTGCCGACTCGCCGGACATTACGGCCGAAAGATGTTTTTTGTTGGGTGGTACCGTCTTGGCTTCGGACCGGCGTGACCGGCTTTTGCAGGGACGAATCATGGATGCTGGAAAGCGGAAGATGACGGCGCGTGGCTGGGAGCTGTTGTACACCCACTTTCGCGACATGGTGACATGGCGGGACCTACCCTGGCTGTCTACATGCTATGACGACTTTGTAGCTGCCAAGACGTTGACGGTTTTCGAAGCGTTTGGGGAGAAGGGAGATAACAGCAACAATCAGTTCTCGACCTGGTACTGCCCGTTTGACGATTTGGCGGTGCACAACCGAGTTCATCGTCTATTGTTGAATGGCTTTGTCACCGTCGCCACAAACAGTTTTGGCCAAGATGTTGCAATCGCCAGCCGCGGTCAGGAGATACGTCAGTACATTGTGGGGCGGATGGCTAAGAGCATAGAGAGTCTCCTTTTCATGGCTGCGCTGCGTGAACGGGCAGCAGACCTCGTTTCTTTCTGCTTGGATCACAATGATTTGCAACAAGACGGATTTTTGGACAGCTTGTACAGCAAAGTGCCGATGGACGATCTATGGGTCACACGCCGGCGACTAATTCTCAACCCGACCTTTCAGCCATGGACAGAGGAGGAGACGTTTATCGGTGTGCTCCGAGAAATAAACACGGCGCCAACCATGAATAATCCGCCGTCTATTGCGGTGCCACACGACTACTACGAGCTTGTTATCATGAATCGGTCCGCTCACCCGACACAACATATTGTAGACATGGTGGACAATGTGTTCTCAGCACTTGACGGTAGGAAGTTGACGATGGAGGACCTGAAGCAGAATGCCGTGGCCAAGTATGTGCCCGCCAAGGACACACTACTCTACCATGAGCGTATACGGAGGCTACTGGGGCCTCTGGCACCCCTGACTGACTCGAGAACATGGGCTGTGCCTGGCTTGACGCCAGAGCCCGAATCTACAATGCGGTCACCTCTTCTACCCAAACCACGTGGGACTGCCCTCAGGGGAACGGAAAGGCGGCCAAAGACGAAGTCGTATATGAGCATGATCTGGGATTGTTTGTTTTGCTGATAAGAGCTAGTATTTTGTCGATATGATATATGGGGCCTTCTGGTATATTTTGGCACGTAGGTGTTCAAATAATGGCAAATTGACAAATTTTCCTGTGTACATTCACGGTAGTCACGATATGCCCTCGAAATGGGCCAAGGCTAAGCACATAACCCTTGTATTGAATATGACAGTGGCATATATGGTAAAGAGCAAAAGGAGCAACTCGGAAAAAGAGGGGAAGAGGTCTAGACTGCAACCACGGGTGATGTCTCTGGAACCGAAAAGCTGGGCAGGCTTGGCAAAACCGGTGAGCCTACAGAACGCGTATAAAAAAATGAATTGCTGTGTGATTGTACTGCATATCGTCCCGTCGTTGCATCCCGCCACGTCCAGTGTATTCCGAAGGAGTCAAACTCGTAAAGTTTACCAAGCTTTCTAGTCGTTCAATCGTCCGATTATTTTTAGTTTTGTGATAATGACCGTCGCCAAGCCTCGGATACGTCTTTTGCAGAAGGTGTTGCCATTAACCGGCATAAGAGAGGGTGAATATGTGCCTGTAGTAGGATCAGATAGGATTCCATGACATATGAGAGCCAAAAGGGAGCATTGACAGCAATTGGTTATTATTGGGTTGTAAGATTGTATAAATTCAACAGTAGCTCACTGCTCTTTGCAAGACGTCTAGAGCTCCTTTCTTCTTGCTTGGGTGGATTTCTCCTACAGTGCACACCTCGCACATAGACAAAAAAGATGCGTTCTCAACGTGCCAAACTACTTTTCCTGGCATTACTTGCCTTTGGGAACACCTCGGCTGCCACCGATGACTGCCCTTCTCCACCCGTATCGGCCGGCACCTATGATTATATTGTCGTCGGCTCCGGTCCTGGCGGCGGCATTCTCGGTGTCAATCTGGCCAAGGCGGGCTATTCTGTTCTGATGCTCGAGGCCGGCGGCGACAGCGATCCGCAGAGCAACTATGATCCGGCCACGACATGGGACTTTTTTGCCAAACGCTACCCCGATGACAGTCCCTACGTCGACAAGTATGTCCGGCAGACCTGGCGCACACCCGACAACAACTACTGGGTAGGGTTGAGTGGTGCACCCAACGGATCCGAGCTGCTGGGCACGTACTATCCTCGTGGCGCAACACTCGGCGGTTCCTCAATGATCAATTACATGTGCACGTGGCTGCCGAACGACAGCGACTGGGACTACCACTACGAAGTGACGGGTGACGCGTCGTGGAAGGCTGAGAATATGCACAAGATTTTCCAGCGGATCGAGCACAACAACTATCTGGTAAAGGGTTCCAAGGAGGCTGCTGGGCACGGATTTGACGGCTTCTTCCAGACGGGCATGGACGGACGCATCAACGGTGTGCCGGACCCGACACTGGTGGGCAACAGTGTGATGCACGTCTATGCACACGATTTCAACGTTACGGACCCGCACTACAGCAACATGAGCAATCTTTTGACGCGGGACTCGAACGAGCGCAGCCCCGATCGTGACACCACGCAGAGCGTGTATGGACTTGTGCGGCATGTCTACGCCAACAACACGCGGTACAGCTCGCGGTACTATGTGCAAGAGGAGCTGGCCAACAAGAAGACGAACTTGACGCTGTCGATGCACTCGCTGGCAACCCGGGTCGTGTTTGATCACAAGTCTCCAGGAACTAATGGCGACAAACCACGCGCCACGGCCGTCGAGTTCTCTGTCGGAACAGCCCTGTACAGTGGCGACCGTCGACAAGCCTACGTTCGGTCAACACGGACCTGCAAGGTGGCCAAAGCCCGTCGTGAAGTGATTGTCGCCGGTGGTGCTTTCAACTCGCCGCAGCTGTTGATGCTCAGTGGCGTGGGCCCCGCCGATCAGCTGAAGATGTTCAACATTTCTGTGGTGCACGACCTGCCCGGTGTAGGCCAACATTTGATGGACAACCAGGAGATGCCCATTATAGGCAGCGGCTCGGCCGGCGACGGCGAGGCCACTGTGGCCATGGCCCGTTCGCAGCATGCACCCTATGGCGGCAGTAAAGAGCGAGATGTCTTTTTGATGGGCGGCCAGGACTTTGTCTTTCGCGGCTTCTTTCCTGACAACCAGACCAACACCAATCTTTTGCCGCCCGATCCACCTCTGGCGTACGGTGTAAGCATCGTCAAGGGCTCGACGGGCAAAAAAGGGTACGTCAAGCTGCGCAGTGCCAGTGCTTTTGACGTCCCGAGATCAATTTTAATCTGTACACGGACGGGGCCAACGACGCAGACTTGCTCGCCATGAAGGACATTGTCGCGTGGGTGCGGACGGTCTATGCGCGGACCAACATCACGGCTCTCGAGCCGCCGTGCAAGAACGCTGCCGGGGCTGTCACCAAGACGGGCACCGGAACAGAGACGGGGCCCAATGCATGCTCTGCAGAAGACGAGTTGTGGATCTACCAAAACACCTTTGGCCACCACCCTGTCTCGACGAACCATATCGGTGCCGATGATGACCCGCTAGCTGTGCTGGACAGCAAGTTCCGTGTCCGGGGCGTGGCCAGTCTTCGGGTGGTCGATGCCAGTGTCTTTGCTCGCATTCCGGGTGTATTCCCGGTGGCGCCGACGTTCATCATCAGCCAGAAAGCGTCAGATGATATGCTGGAGGAGTTGAAGGACGGTAAAGCCATTGCGCCATTGGTGTAGATGCATAAAGCCTGTCCCCAAACACACCAAAAAATGTAGTTGCCTAGCTTATTACCAAAGTACGTCGTATCCATCCAGTACATGATAATTGTATGACATCCAATTGAACGGTATTCTTTCGTGTATAATTAACGTGTTGTCCAATTAGGAAAACGAGAATGTCGTGGGGAAAGTGGGTCTTGCCCAGATAACATTGTCTTCCAGGCAACAACGTTTTATGGTGTTTGTTTACTTATCCTACCTTGTTCTTATATCTGACCTTCCCAACATCAGAAACAAACTACAGCACATCTTAAATAGTTTGCACAAAATGGCGCCAGCATACACCATGAAGTCCATGTTTGTCGTCGCGCGATGGCGGCCACTGGCGACTCAGAATCGGAAGCCGGCGAATTCTCGCACACGACGACAAAGTCAACCGGCCCGTTGTCGTCCTTATCAATCACCGCAGACAACACTGCTGGCCAGTCCACCACCAAAAATCAGTCCTGGTCAAGCCCGGTCGCATTCCAAGACGTTTTTCAGGCCGGCAAAAGCAACAGAGATGTCTACAATGCCATCGTCGTTCCATCTTTGCCACACGTCCTCGAAGGCCGGCGCAGCAGTTACTTCGCCTACGGCCACTCTGGCAGCGGCAAAACACATACTGTCATCGGCTATGACAACAGCGAGCCTGGCCTCTGTCTGATGGCAGCACAGGAATTGTTTGACCACATTGCAGCGTGGAACAGCAGGCTGACAGCGGACGAGACCGATAAGAGACTGGGCCTCGGCTTCAGCTTGTTCGAGATGCGCAAGAAATTAGCGTTTGACCTGCTCAACAGCCACAAAGAGTGCCATGTCCGCCAAGGTGCCGACGGCAAGGTGCACATTCGCGGCGAGACAGAGATGCTGGAGGGCGGCAAAGTACGCGTCTGTCCGATTGCGCAAAAGTGCTGCTGGACGTTTGATGCGTTTCAACAGAATATCACAACGGCTCTGGCAGGCCGGTCAGTTGGCTCGTCCAGTGTGCACGACCAGAGCTCGCGGACACACGCCATCCTCGAGCTGGAGATTGTCTGTTCATCCCTCGTGGAAGCCCGCCAAGCAGTTGTCGAGCGACAGTCGGAACTCGTCCCGGTGGGCAAGCTGGCGACAGACATCAAGGTGGAAGAACAGACCAAGGGCGTTGTGGCTCTGCCTGGCGGAGGCTGGGCACCGAATCCGAACTACATAGCCAACCAAGAGCGCATTGATGCTGCCGAGGCTGAGAAGAATAAGTTTGAAGCGCGCGTCACTGCTGCCGAAGAAAAAGTCGAGGCCATCCTCAAGGACCGCTTTGCCCCATGTCTTGGCGGCAAGATGGTGTTTTGTCGATCTCGCTGGGGCCGAATATCACCAAGACAAGTCATCGCCGGCACAGAGACAAGGTACCCTAAAACAAACATCACAAGAACGACAAGAGGGACAGCAAATCAACACAGACCTGTTGGCGTTGAAGGAGGTGATGCGAGCTTGGTCGGCGAACCAGCCCCGGATACCATTTCGATCGTCGACTTTGACAATGGTTCTTCGAGAACACTTTCTCGCCTCCGAGGGCGGACACTCGACCATGATTGTCACTGTGTCTCCATCGAATGATCAGTACGCGGCGACACTTAATTCTTTAAAGTATGGCAGTCTCGTTGGGATTTCCAAGGCATAGGTAGGATGTTACAAAATGAATAAATGGGTGAGGAGATGAAAGGAATATGTCATGATATGCTAAAAAACCCATAATGACTTCTGACGAAGTCGTGAAATGCAACAATCAAACCCAAACAACCTCGCAAAGAGATGCAGGTGCAAGGCAAAATGCCACCAACAGTAAAACAAAACAAAATCCTAAATTGAAAATGCAGATGCAAGATTCAAGATGCAAGATGAAAACGTAATATAAGCCACATGCTCGCGTTAAAACTTCTCCATCAAGTTACGACGGGCAGTCCACATGCGTGCCCGCTTGCCGTAGATGTACATGGGAACCGTGCCCATTAACAAAATGAGTTGGATGACGCCCAGCCAGATAAAGACGGACTTGCTGCCCTTGGACTGCAGCCAGCTGTTAAAGAACAGACTGAACACCAGACCGTGCAGAATGTTCTTAGAAAAGTTGAGGGTGACCAGCGCTTCGCCGGCATACTGGCGGTACGAGTCGACACAAAAGGTAATGGACGTCGTCGAACCCAGCGAGCACCCAAAGGATATAACACCAAAGAAGATGGTCGGCACAATCCACTGGTCCTTGACTTCGACGGACCAGCCGTAGCCCATGAGTCCAATGACAGTGGTGACAGCCACGGGCGCCGCCATGACCAGCCGGAACTCGGGTTCGTACAGGCCACCATTGCGGCGGGACATGGCCCGCACGATAATGTCACTGACTTTGCCAGCAACGGCTGTGCCCAGGACACCGCCAACAAAGGGCGAGATGTAGATGAGACCAGCCGACAAGGCCGAAAAGTTGTACGTCTCAGGCGAGCGGTAGATGACCGACACGGACTCGGACAGGACAATCAGCCAGCCAATGGAGCAGGCATAGACAATTGCCGACCAGAGGACGGCTGGGTAAGCAAACAGGATGAAGGGCCGGAGGGCGACACGGAACCAGTTGTCGTAGTGAAGACGACCGTTCCAGGGGCGGAGCTGCTGGACGAAAGTCTGGGCGGGCTTGTAGCGGAGATCATGGGTGTACTGGCCAAGACCTTCAGGGAGGGCGTCGCCAGTCATGCCTGGCGATGGGGATTCATGCAGATGGCCAGCAAAGTAGCCAGATCCCGTGTCGTCGGTCTCCGAGTAGGCTGGGCTACGAATGTCTGGTGTCTGGGGTGCGTGTGTCTGCTCTGGGATCTGAACACGCGGTGTCTGGCGCACCGGTGTCTGGGGAGCAGCCTTGCCCTCGGTGATGGTCTCGGATTGTCGGTTTGTCTCTTCTTCCGGAACGGAGAACCCAACATGCAGGTTCTGGGTGTCTCTGTGGGGAAGCTGTGGCCGTTGAGGGGCGGGTGTTGTCGGTACTGTTAGTGCCTCCTGTTGCTGATCGTGACGGTGATGGTGGTGGTCGAACAGGTTCAGCTTGGATGTCTTGCGTGACCGAGAGCGGTCCTTTGGTCGAGGGGTTCTGTCCCAAAACGTCTCGGGCACAAAGAAGAAGAGCAAGAAGAAGCAGGACCCAACAATGATGGCCAGGACCCAAAACACCCACCGCCAGCCCTTGCTCTGGATGATAGCCGCACTGGCCAGAGGCGACAAGTTCTTGCCGCCCAACAACAGCAAGGTGTAGATGCCCAAACGATAGGCCCGCTCGTGCAAGAAGAAAATCTCGGCAATGGTCGCCGACGGCAGACACTCGACAGGGCTGACAGCAATGCCCTGAAAGATGCGGCCGATTAGGAGAGACGTAAAGTTGGTGGCAAGGGCGCACCATACGGCCGACAAACTAAACATAATGGATGCCAACAGGTAGACGGGCCGTTTGCCCCAGAGAATGGCTGTCGGTGAAAAGAAGACAGACCCAATACCCAGCCCCATCATGTAGAGCCCTGTAGTCAGGGCCACCTTCTCGGTGGTGACATCAAATGTCTCTGAAATGTTGTTGAAGCCGGCCGCGAGAATGGGCGTCATACCGCCGCCGAGCATACAGTAAAAGCCCAGAGACAAGAGAGCAGCATCGCGTCGCCATGTGGGCCAATTGAGCGGGTCGTTCTTGGACTCTTCGGGCTGCGGCTCCAGAATGATGGCGCCGTCCTTGGTCTTCTTGACTTCCTTGACAGTTCTTGTCGATTGCCGCGACGACCGGCGGCTGCCCAGGCTGGGACGTGTGCGTGTGCGGCTGGGCGGTCGGCTGCGGACGGGCGACTGTGCCGGTAGCGACGAGTGCGATGTTCGGGCGGGTGCATTGCGGAGACCGAGGGGTTCGTTGCGTTTGCCCGTCAAAAGAAGGACGGAGCCTGGGATGTTAGTGGGGGAAAATCTCGTCGAGCATGAAGGAAAACGTACCCGGCACTTCATGTGTCCTGGGATCATTCAGGACGCCCATGCTCCACTTCGTGGGCCGTCCGCGGCCGCCGGCTTCAACGTCGTTGTCGGATGGCGGGTCGACAGCGCCTGTCTTCTTGTTGCGTCCCGACCAGGGCCAACGACCCTTGGGGCTGGCCACCTTCTCGTCTGTCACCTCTCCATTGCTGCTGTTGTTGGCTGTGATGTTGGCGTTGTCTGTGTTGACATGGTCTGTGTTGACGTTCTCTGCGGCGATGGCATTGTCGGTTGTTGCGGTGTCGTTGGACATGTTGGGAATCCGTCGAGTTTGCTGGTAGGGGCAAACCCTATATTCCTGGCCGAGTCGTGGCCTTTAATCGGGAAGCGTCGCTCCTTGTCTATGCGATCTGGTGCAAATAATGTTCGTGTATGCCGAAATGTATCCAGACGAGTCGAGATGAGTCAAAAGCCGTTTGCCGTGTCAAAACGTCGGTATGCGTTGTGTCGTCCCGTGGCTTTTCCAAGGAAATGAGTCCGGTGTTGATGTAACGTCTCAATCTGATGTGATGGGGGAAAGAAAGAAGCAACGCCGAAAGTTGTATGCAAAGAGACTTGCGAAATAAATGCAAAAGGGGATGAAAGCAAAGAAATCTAGACATGCAAAAGAAGAAACATGCCAGTCATAAACAAAGCTCAAAGGAACAGAAGTGCAGTTGTCGAGACGTGGGGGGAAACGCGTTCAACAGAAAGAACCCTTGCAGCCTTGGATCGTTGAACGTTGACAGTTCAGGGTCCCGCGATAAAGAACAAGGACCTTCTTTGCATGTGCTAAAAACGTAGGCTCGTAAGGGATGAAAAGGGCGGTGGGCTGTAGGTAAGCGGTGGGCGGTGGGCGATCCCTGGCTTTGGCTGTTTGCGATGACGAAATCGTGCAGTGGTCGGGCGTCTGGGCGACCCCAGTTTAAGGGAGCTGCAGCAGTCAGTGCAGTCAGATCAGTCAGATGATGGCTCGAAGAAACACAGATCGCCTGCCCAAGATTGGATTCGCCAGAAATGCGCCACAGAATGCACGCGTGATGGGAGAAAGGAACGTGGAGGGGGGAGGATAGGAATAAAGAAGACGACAGGTCGACGTTGAGGAGGAGGGGTTGTTGAGACAATAATAGATATGAAGGGGTTGAGATGAAAGGGAGGAGAAGAAAGCATGGACCTGGCCAGACATGATTTCAAAGGAGGTCAAAGAAGGAGCGAACTCCATGTGGAGGCGCGCGAGGCGCGGTGCTTTACTGCCTGACTGCCTACTACAGCCTTGGCAGGTGCTAACATCCCCGTTAAATACGAGCATGTAGCCCACGTGATGGAGTGCCACTGAAACAATACGATGTTAGGGAGATTGGGTACTTTAAGAAGTGCGCCATAATACGACTCGCCTGCATCACGTCGTAATTACTTATTGCAGAATTACAGGCGGCCAGACCCCTAAAGGCTGCAGTGATCTGGTTCCGGGGGGGCCGGGGCTGGCTAGTCACGCGCAGATCTTTTGATGGCAGCACAACCTGTGATTGGCCCAGATCAATCTGCAAACCGATAACAACTTCCAAGAATGTCGAGATTCACTGCCAGGATTCTCACCACATTCTTGAGTGTCGAGTCAACAACAAACAATATCAAATGGGTAGTAACTGGGAAGGTAGACTTCAACAAGGTTGTTTTCAAAAGATCGACTCATATATATCACAATAATATGGCTCGAGATAAACATCCCGTTGCACATATTGAACATGCAGCACAGATTGTATCATATGCATTCAATATCACGACGATCTGCGGACCCCATCAACGGCAAGAACAATGATCGGATTCTCCCGGCCCAAGCCCTCTACACACAGTAAACTTCTTGCAGCCCGCGTTCTCAACTTGTGAATTATTCTTATTGATTCTTTATTACGTTTTTCTTTTTACTTTTCAATATCTGCAAAGGGAAAAGGAAAAGAAAAGAAAAAAAAAAATCTAATTCTTGATTTTGACATTGCTTTAAATAAATTTAAATTAACAGCACCAAAAAAGAAAAAGAAAGAAAAAAAAAAAAAAAGAGGGCATCAAAAGAATGTAGTGTGAAAAATACCAAAAAAGAAAAAGAAAGAAAGAAAAAAAAAAGAGGGCATCAAAAGAATGTAGTGTGAAAAATACCAAAAAAGAAAAAGAAAGAAAAAAAAAAAAAGAAGAGGGCATCAAAAGAATGTAGTGTGAAAGATGTAGTGTCAACATCATTTCCATATCAAAAATACACATCCAATAAACTTTTACAGATGTAAGATTGATCGATGAGCGTTTGTCATAAACTATGACATTTCAAAGCACCGTGTTACATTGACTCACTCATGTATCTATCACATTATGAGTAAGATGTTCTCAACATTTATTACCCTATTGTTATGTATGGTAAACCAAAACTTGGATACTTCAAGCCACCTCCATATAGGTTCTACATACTAAACAAAGTATATGAAAAGCACCTACAATCTGTCCCGTTACTAGTCTATACCGCACATCGTCCAACATGTATTAGACTCAACTACTTCATCTCGGGTGTCACATCAACAGTCGCCATCTTGCTGTCGGGGAGGTGAGGCTCGGAGGTGTTCTCTGAGCTAGCCTCGATACCCTCGGGAACGCCCGTGATTGCCGCCTCGGCCGCCATCTCACGCTCCTCCGCTGACACCGCCGATGGATCCAGAGGGCAATGGGCGGCGACAGCAGACACGTCGCCAGAGATGCCGAGTATCCCTTGACAAAGTTGGGCACGTCGGTCACGGGGAACAGGGCAATGTTGAACCAGGCAATGGTGACGTTGGAGCCGTACATCATGGCGTACAGCGTAATGGACCGCAGTTGATCATCGTCACGACACACTTCGTTGGCCCACGAAAAGTTGACAGCTTGACCAATGAAACCCATACCGGCCAGGTACCAAGCAAAGAACTTGCCAGCCACTGGAAGCGAGGGCACCAGCAGCATGATGCAGGGGATGCCCGCACAAAATGCCATGACAATGTTGACCCACCAGCGGGAGCGCGTGTAGTCGGTCCACAGGGCAAAGATGCAGGTCGAGGCGATGGTGACAGCCGTCGTGCCCAGCGGGTAGTAGTTGATCTGCGGGACGGTGTACTTGCCCGTCCACTTCATCCACAGCGACTGCGGGCTGTAGAGACCGGCCCACTCCATGTTGGTGTTGAAACAGAACTGGAGCGTGAAAGCCCAGAAGCGCCAGTCACGCAGGACTCTCTGAAAGACGCCCCAAGTGAGCTGGGTGGGCTTGTGTGGCGGCAGGCGAGACACGGCGAGCTGCTTCTCCTCTTCCGAGAGGTACCAGCGGTTGCACTGCGCAGGCATGCCGGGGAACGTCAGGAAGCCAAAGACGACGACGGGAGCGCTCATCAAAGCGTTGATAACCATCAACCAGCGCCAGCCACTGAGGCCGGCTTTACCGTTGAGACTGGTGTAGATGGCGCCCTGCATGAAGCCAGCAAAGAGGCCGCCAACGTTTTGGGCAGCCGTCAGCAGACAGGCACGCTTGCCGAGCTCCGAAGGCTTGTACCAGGCACCAAGGACATAGTGGCCGCCGGCAAAGGAGACGGCCTCAAAGATGGCCATGAAGAAGCGGAGCAGCTCGACTTCCCAGACACTGTGAACAAATGCATTGCCCAGGTTGAACATTGTCCAGCAGAGGGCACAGAATGGGAACCAGAAGGAAAGGGGAATCTTGTGAGAGGAAACAATGATGGACTGAGGAAGACCTCCGACGATGTAGCCAACTACCATTGCGAAGCACCAAGGTTAGTATGTGTGAGAGAGACATCGCGACTGGAGATTGGTAGCTCACTTTTGAAGATGGTCAAGGTCAGGTTGTAGTCAACGCCCTTGAAGCCTAGCTCCTCCTTCATGCCCGAGACATAGGCATTGGTCAGGTTCTGACGGTCGAGATAGTTGATAAACTGCGACAGGCACAGGTACGACAGGATAAAGCCGTCGATCTTGAAAAGAAGGCTTCTTTCAGCCTTGGAAGTCGGCTTGTCACCAATGAAGAAGCGGCGTGTCTCGTGGAGGAAACCCATTGTAGCAGATGTCGTTGTTGGTGATGCTTGGGAATTTGATGATTATTCTCTTCACGAGATTTATTAGAGTACATCTACGGAGTATAAGCTGTATATATCCACGACAGAGTAAGACATATGTAGCGTTTCGCCGACCTCGTTCGGATCTCCATGTGGCAGCTATCAGATACGACCATATCTCTCTTCTTATGGCCGGTATCCTGGATAACATTTGATAGGGTCTATTGACCTGCAGGGGCAAGTTCACCATCGTCTTTCTGAGGACCGCTTTGCCGTGTGATGGCAGCATCGACTTTGATACTACTTTGACTAAACCGTCAACGACCATGTCCGACAACCGGCCGAGTCGCTTGGCACGGTCAACAAGCACCCCGGTGATAACGGGAATGGCCGATTGAAGCTTAAAGACGAGAGCAAAAGTGGCTGGAGGTGGTAGAAAGAGCTTCGCTTGTCGAAGCCAAGACTTTCCAGATTTTAGTGATTGTCGCTGCAGGAGAGCCTCAAGATGAACTCTTTGTAAAAGTAGAATATCACGACACGAGGATGCAGGAAATGCAGGAAAGACTCAAGATTGAGCCACCACGATAGCAAGAGACACGGATGGTGAAGTTGCGTCCCGAGATGATCGGCGGAGTCGAAGATAAGAAGGCCATGGAAGTCATATCTTATCGCTTACACGGTGTGATTAGACGGGCAGTTGTCGGACATTCCGAACGGTCGTTGCTGGCTGCTCCCGTGTTAGTCGCTTTTTGGCTGCCAAGAACTCCACACGGCCAACGGCCAGATGCGACGGCCAACAATGTTTGCTATTGTCACCGAACATACCAGGAAGAACAGAAACAGGCCAACCAGGTGCAGGCTAATTGCTACAGAATTGACAAACTCACGGCCAATCCCGTTCTACGGCCGACAACGGCGACTTCACAAGTTAGAACTGCGGGGATCTTGTCATTTTTACGAGAAACACGTCTCGAAGCGCGTCGAGGGGTTGACCTACATCGGAGGGAGCTCTCGTCCTTGCTTCCTATACAAGTTGTCGTCATATCGCACTAAAGGTATTCAAAGATTCTCTAAAGAAATAAAAAAGGGCATACGATCGACAGGAACACAGACCACCACACTACTCCACACTATCGTCAACAGCAACAACTTCTCTGTCAACATGTCAGCTACACTCGCTCCCGAGACCGTCTCGGAACGCAACCCAATCAGCCAGCAAGATGTCATTGACACACTGGCCACACTCAATCTCAAGGCCTCGTCGCCTCAAGACCTGGCCGACTACACCTCTTTGTTGACGGGCATCTGGGAGATGTGGGACTCCATCGACCAGATGGACGACTACGTGCCGACTGTCGACGAAGAGCGCTTCCCGCGCAAGGATGTCCACCGCCCCGAGCCTGCGGAGAACGAGACCAACGCCTGGGCCTGGAAGTGCGACATTCGCGACACGACCGACAAGTCCAAGACGGGACTGCTGGCGGGCAAGACAGTAAACATGAAGGACAACATTGCCGTCAAGGGCGTGCCCTGTCTTCTGGGCACCAACGTGATCAAGGACTGGGTGCCCAACACGGACGCCACTGTTGTGACCCGTGTTCTTGAAGCCGGTGGTATCGTCAGCGGCAAAGCTGTCTGCGAGAACATGAGCATGTGGGGTGTGTCGACGTCGGCTGCCACGGGACAAATGTCCAACGTTTGGGCACCGGGCTTCTCGGCGGGCGGATCGTCGTCGGGTACCGGTGTGCTGGTCAGCAAGGGCCTGACATGGGGCGGTATGGGCGGTGACCAGGGCGGCTCCATCCGCATTCCGTCGGCCGTCAACGGCATTGTCGGTCTCAAGCCAACTACAGGTCTTGTTCCTTACACGGGCATCGCCTCGCTCGAGCCCATCATTGACAGCACGGGTCCCATGACCAAGACGGTGCTGGACAATGCGCTGCTTCTGCAGGCCACCGCTGGTGCTGACTTTATCGACGACCGTCAACAGGCCGGCTGCCCTCTGCCTGGTGCTGTGCCCGACTACCCGGCTCTTGCCCAGGAAGGTGTCAAGGGTATGCGTATTGGTATTCTGAAGGAGGGCTTTGACCAGCCGATGGGCGACGAACGTTTGAGTGCTCTCGTGACCAAGGCGGCCAAGTCGCTCGAGAGTCTCGGATGCGTCGTTGAGGAGGTCAGTGTGCCGATGCACAAGCTGGGTCCTACTCTGTGGACGGCTCCGGGTCGTATGTCGGGTCACGCCTCGCTCATGGCCCAGAACTGCGGCCGCCGTGTTCTGCACCTGAACGACCTGACCGATAAGGTCCTGCCCCTAACCCAAGACAAGTTTGATGCTATGTTTGCTGGCAGCAGCAACGCCGTTGTCACTGGCAAGTGGGCTTGGGACCATCTGCCTCCCACTCTGCTGGGCAAGGCCATGAACCTGATCCGTAAGCTGCGCGACGACTACTACAAGGCACTCGACTCGTACGATGTTCTCGTCATGCCTACCATGCCCATGCTGGCACAGAAGCTGCCGTCGACGGAGTCGGGCATTGTTGAGTTTATGCAAAACTCCAACGGTGTCTCTTTGAACACATCGGCTTTCAACTTGGTATGTTCTCTGTCCCATCTCCCCCCCCTTATTTTTACTATTGCTAACAGCTTAGACCGGCTTGCCCGCGCTGAGTATGCCTGTTGGCTTTCTGCCGTCGCTCGAAGCACCCCACCCGAAGCTGCCTGTTGGCATGATGATCGTGTCTAAATTTTACAAGGAGCCCACCATCTACAAGGTCGCCTACGCTTGGGAGCAGGCCTTTGACTGGAAGACATTTGAGTAAGTGTGAAGCAAGCTACCGACGGTAGAATTCTCAATAATCGTATCGGTGATGCCCGCTGTCCAGTGCCCAGTCCTTATTGTCCCCGAAAATGATAAAATAGGCGCTGTTCTGGCCACCCATGAAGCGGACGCACGACACTAGGTTTTACAGATATGAAACAGCCAAAAAAAATTTCTTCAAAACATGAGCGTCAATAAATAGATACGGTGTGCTTTTCGTCACAATTGAATAATGATTTCATTTCTGAGAAAATTGAGCTCAATTATATATAAAAAAAAAGAGGGGGATTATCCGCCCTTCTATCTACCCTCTTTTTGCACCCGGTCTCTTTCTTTGCTGTCATTTTTGAGACCACGCAGCCGCAGCTGCACGCAAAGGGCAATTTCTTTGAGCTGGTGCAGCCACGCCAAGGATCATTGCACTGAAATCGCATTATGGAGAGTTCATTAGGGAGACTGAAGATTACAACTATCCGCAAATGTGACTAGTCTCACAATGAGGAAAATGTCAGCAAGCCTGTTTATTTATTTTTACCTCGTGATATATCACAAAAAAACACGCTGTGCTCTGTCTTCTAAAAATTGGGAATCAGTTGAACTGAGGCTCACCGTCAACCACAAAAACCACAGGAAAAAAAAGAGAAAATGAGGCAGAGGGAGGACGATAAATGCCCTCTTCTTCCTTTCCATCTTCCCACTTGACGATGCCAATATTCCCAGGCTCACATACTTCTACTTGCTTTCTCTCCATTCCAGACATTCATCACACAATCCCAAGCCGACATAATCCATCGATCTTACCCGCACCCACGCGCCCCAGCCTTAGATCCTCGCCGACTTGCGGGCTGCCAGACTTGAACAAGTACTACATATGTCTTCCCTCCCCTCATCTATGTTCGGCACCAGAATATTAGCTGATGCATCCCCCCCTCATACAGTTTCGCAGAACACGGCAACAGCATCCTTCCTCTGGCTTTGCTCACCATGGCGTTTCCGCAACCCACGCTGCGTGATGCCCTAGTCCGAAACAAACCGTTCTTGGTGTGCACGACCAAAGAAACCATCAATTCCAAGTCTACTAAATGGCCACACGTGAAAGTCCAGGTGTGGGATGCATTCAGCATTGACACGCTCAACGAAAGCTACGGACATGTCATCAGCCAAACACTTTTGTCACATCTTGTGGAAAAGGTGCCATCCACCAAGAAGCTGGAAGGCCTCACGATCGACAACGACGACGGACCTAGAAGCATCATTGCCTGGAACGACGAGGCCGTCATGTCGCTTGTTAATCATGCCAAGGCGAACATGGGCCTGCACCTTGGTGCAACTGTGCGGCACACGTACACCAGCGCCGACGGGTCGTTCAAAGCCAAGATTGATGGGGTGCCTAACAAAACGGTGGTTGACCACGTTATTGAGTTGTGCAACAGCCGGCGCGATACCCTCGTCGTCGGTCTGGGCCGGACCAGCGCCAAATGGAGGGCAAGCGTGCTGCTCAAGGGCTACACTAAACCCTCTTATGAGAATCTGTGGCCTCTGCGGCAGCTGGCTAATCTATGCGTCCAGGCTCATACGCGTTACGGATACATCCAGACAGACGAAGAGCTTGTGGCGTGCTATTTTACCGCCGAAAAATCGCCGATGGAAGGCAAATTGATCAACTGGACTGCTAATATCATGTCCGCGCCATGGACCACGGAGTTGAGTAGCGGCCAAATCGGCGCGCCCGAGACCCACCTGACGACGGAGCTGGCCCTGTGGTGGCTCTGTATGCTGTCGCTATGCGACGAGCACCGCCCATCGTCAAGGCGGCTGAGAGCGTTCCCATTGATGCCTGGGCCACACTGCCACGCGATGATGGCAGTGGATGGGTGCGGAAGCATCGGTATTCCGGCTTTGAGATGTCGACCAGCGCACCGCAGCCTGCCTTCTTCAGCGGTGCTGAGCTGAGTGGCGAGCATTTTCCTAGCCGTGATAGCCCCTCTATGCATTTTCGATTTCCTGTTTCCACAGGACGGCAATGAGGACGAGGTGACTTACCTTGGGGAGACCAACCCAGAGATGTGAGGGAAGGATGCCGCTTGAGATTGAAATTGCTGCTTGAAATGGCTTATAGATCGTTCTTGATTGTTTTTTTGTTTTTTTTTTTGCCTGCATCATCCACTGTCATTTTGTCATTCATGAGCCCCCACCCCCTTTTTTTTTTCTTCTTCTATTGAATTCCTCCTCCCCCCTCCGTCATCTTTCCCTTTCCTTCTAGTTTCATGTTTGTTTCCTTGAATTTGTTTTTCTTTGTCTCTTCAGTAGTCATAGCTCTCATAAAATATACAAAAAAAAATGTTCGTGCTTCAAGTTATGGTGGTTCCTAGCACAAAAGACACTAGAAAATATAAAGCGAAAGAATAAAATATAGAACGAAAGGAAATCCGAACGGCAAAAGATTGCTTACGTTGCAATAGCGAAACGGAAACGATAAGGTAATGGATATAACGATGGCAAAAACATGACACACATCATGCCCGGGTACTTCTTAAACGGGTGAACTCTACGTGCTGCTTCTGCGCTCTAATCAAATTCCGGTGCGGTAGCGAAAGAGTGACCTGAGCTGTAGAAAAATAGACAATATGAGTTGGTGTTTTTGTTTTTGTTGGTGTTTTTGTTGGGTTCAAGATAGCACAACTCCACTAGCAGCCAAAACAAGTCCCAAATTAGTTGTGAGTTCATAAAATATGTATGGATAAATAAGTAAGTAACATGCATCGTTCATACGCTTCCTAAATTGTTCTGACCCCTCCCCCCACCCCCCATACCACTATACCACTTTCTCAAGCGGAAAAAAAGAATGGCCCTGAAGTGATTGTTCAAGAACAGGTTCTGAGGGAACTTCTTACCCCCACGGGTCAAGTCCCGCCCGTTCCCTCTCCGCCCGTTCCCTCGCCTCCCGTTCCTTCGCCGCCCGCTGAAACTCCTCACGTCCGTACTCATAACACGCTGGAAAAACAAAGCCAGCATCGTCAACCATCCATTCCGTTTGAATATAGTCATCACGGTCAGAGTTGAGTTTTGATTGCCATCTCTGGTGTGCAATTGAGATACCACGGCTCTGGTTTCACAGGAAGGTCCTTCCTCAGGCGTCGCTCCCGAGCGCCTCGTGTTTCCCCTGCTGCTGCTGTCGCCTTCCAATCGTAGCGCCGTGGATCGACCTTTGCGAAGACACGTTCCTTTTCGAGTTTCCGACGTGGTGTATCTCGAAGAACAAGGCGCTTTGCGTGATCCGGCGCTTGGCCGCCTGAAAGTATGGGCATCTTTTCAAGCAGCTTGGATCGCTGGGCTGGATATTACTCATGTGGTGGAGCATTTCTATAAAGTTCCAATAGTCACACATGGTTTTCGCAAACGTTTGGAGCTCCATGGTTGCAATCTGCTTTGCAGTGAGGTGAGGATTCAGCTCAGGCGTGGTCATAAAGTGCGGCAACCGTGATGGCCGTACTGAAATCGCCAAACTTGAAATCGAACAGATTCTGGATGCGTATGTCGAAGTTAATAATACCCAGCTGCTGCAGCTGAACCGTCTGCCAAAGCAGTTTACGCATTGCAGGCACGGTGAAGTTGACAGGGTCGGATCTTTCAAAAGTGGACCCTAGTGCCTTGAGAAGACCACGGATAGGCGGGGGCTTGCCGCTTCGCTCGCCGAGAAAAGCGGCTCCGCATGTCTTCATCGGTCCAGTCATCATCACCGTTAAACTCGAGTTTAAACTTGTCTTGCAGCCGCCGTTCATGCTCTTCATCCAGCAGAATATAGCCGTAGCAAGCAATGGCCAGCTCGGGGTAGCCCGCTTCCTGAAGCCGACCAAAGGCGCGGCATTCGGCGTTGAAGGGATCCGAGTATTGACCAAGAACAGTGAGTTTGGCTCGAGTGCAGTTTGCCTTGCCACACTCCTGGGCCTTCCCAGGACTCGTCGTTGGCAAACCGGAACTAAAAGAAAAGGCAGAGTCAGTTTGCTGTTGAGACCTGAAATCTTAATGTTGCAATCTCTATCCTTGGGGGAAAACATACCAGCTTGAGTGCGTACTCCTGGCCGTTGATCTTGACTTTGAGGGCGTGGGAGTGCAGTCCTCCGCCAAGGTATTCGAGAAACTCGATGTTTTGGGGACCTTGGAAATCAAAGGCAGCCATCTTTGGGCCTGGGCACAATGCTGGCTGTGGCACAAGGTCGGCTGCTGTTTCAGGCCAGTCGGGATACATGAGGCAGGCTGGGAGGTGAGAATGGGATTTTTTTTTGGAAAATAAAAGGAAGTGTGGAAGAAAATAAGAAGGTGGAAAGATATGCAAAGAAGTTGATATTGCGAGAGAAGGCTGATGGAACGAGGGAGATTAAGAATATGGTAGGGAAGGGGAAGGGGCGTCTTAAATAAATTAAAAAACGAAGGGGTGAATGTGAAGGAGGAAAAAGTAAGAATCAACCGCAACGAGCCCAACCCCATTGTCAACAAAAATCACAGATGGAAAGGTAAAAGGAAAAAAAAGGAACGAAAATAGAAGCAAAAGGAAAAAATGAAAGGGGCCGAAAATAGATGCAAGAAAGACAAGCAATATGAAGGAAAGTGGTGTGCTGGCCTGAACAAGAAAAGAAAGAATTTCAATTGGGTCAAAGAGCGAGGCGCAAAAAGGAGACGGAAACGGACAATGACAGCTTGTGCATTGCTTTGTTGATTCTGCACCGATTGTTGTTGATATGATGTTGGACTGAGAATATGACTAAGCTATGCCACGTGACTAGATTCTTTGCTGTGGGCGCCTCTCAAAAAGCGCCTCTCTCTCAAAAAAAAAACGGATATTCGTACCGTGCACCAAATCTATGTACATTTGGGTTTCCTCCATCTTTTCCCACGAGAAACCAATTTACGCCAAAAATGCCTCCTCGTGCACGGCAGCCTTGCGGCTCTCTATACGACGCTGCACCAGTGGCACCACAATACCCGTCCACACCGTCAGAGCCACGACAAACACGAGTGCACTCGGCCAGCCGTGGGTCTTGGCAAAGTGCGGTGCCTGTGCGCTCGGAAATTGGTACTGCTGGAAGGGAATGACCAGTGCACCACCCACAGACGTCATTAGACCCAGCAAAAAGGCACGCATTTGCTGGTCACCACCGCAGGCCTCGTTGACCCAACCGGCCAGCAGAGGCGTGAAACATCCGTAGCAGCCACACAAGATAAACGCCGCCATAGTCAGGCCGTGGGGCACGTTCCACACGGTCAAGACGACGTAGCAGAACGTCCAGAGAGAACCGACAGCCAGGCAAACAGGTCCACGACGACCGATCTTGTCGGCCACAAAGCCTGAGCTGATCATAAAGACAAAGTTGACCGCACCAATTGTCGTGGGAATGTTGTTGACCTGCACCGTCGAGTACATGCCCGTCGCCTTGAGGTACAGCGTAAAGTACTGCATCACGTACGAGCCGACAGTCAGACTCCACAGGGCATAGGCAATTGTAAACACATATGTCTGCCATGCCGTAGCAATGCGCTTGGCCACCGTCCAGTCGAGCTTGCCCACAGGTGTGCGGCCCTCCTCAGCAATCCGCTCACAGGCACGCTGCCGTTCCCATGCGTTAAGGTAAAAGGCAGTCGTCTGCTCGGGCGTGTCGGGGAAGAAGATGAAACCGTAGATGGCGACAGGCACGGCCAGCAAAAAGTCAAAGATAAACAGCCAGCGCCATGCAGCCAGACCGCCCTTGCCGCCCATGCCGCTGAAGAGGGCCGCCTGCAGATAACCCGAGAACATTTGGCCGAGCACACCGCTGACGACAAAGAAGCCTGACCGGCGAGCCATCTCGCTTCGACGGTACCAACAGCCCAGGGTATACTGGATACCGGGCCACGCAGCTGACTCAAACAAACCACAGCAGAAGCGTAGTGCGTAGAACTGTCCAGCCGTCTCGCAACGGTACATGCCAAGGACAAAGACACTCCACAGAGCGAGACACGTTGGAAGCCAGTAGCGCGGGCGCACGACAGTAATGACCAAGTTGGCAAACGGTGCACCGATGAGGTTGCCGCAGTTGAAGAACGTATTCATCCAGGTGAGCTCGCTGCCGGCACCGAAGCCCAAGTCGGCCGACATGCCCGAAACGTAGGCATTGGTAACATTGCTGCTGTCAAGCCACTTGATAAAGAAGCAGAGACAGGAGTAGGACAGCAAAAACCAATCGAGCTTCAGAATCAAGCGCTTCTCTTCGGGCGATGTGCCGGGTTCGAACCAGTGAAACCAACGCCGCGACGATGTCGTGTCGGCTACTGTAGGTGGCACATTCTTTTCGGGGTGGATGTCGTCGGCGACGTTGGCCGTGGCTGTGATCGTCTCGTTGATGTCTGTTGTACCCATTTTGAGGGTTTAATGAAGAAAAGAAATAAAGGAAACAGACAAGAAATCAATATCAAAGAAAGGATGACTGCAGACACTACAAGGCTTTCCTTCTCTCCATGTGGGCCATGCAGTACATTTTATGTACTTTCGGCGATCGCGACGATCCTGGAGAAACAAAAGAACTCGTGGGAAGCACGTTCTGGTCAATGCTCTGCACAAGTTGCTCGTTGCAACGCTGTCGTCGAATTAGGAAGTTTTTTTATTTGGTTGGTGCTGGTCGGGGCTAGATAAAAATTGTGCGCAGCACGCCATGCCGACGCCGACTTTGCCATGATAGTTCAATACAGGTCCCTCATTCTGACACTTAGATAACGACCCGTGCGGGAAGGAAGTGGACACCGTGACGGGGCGCTGACCGTTGCCGGCAGTTGCAACCGTCGGTGTTGTATTTGTGAAGAACTGCCAAAACAGGCAATTGTTGTCGGTTTATCCCGACCCACTTCACGCTAGCGATGGCACGCCAAGTATCGCACATCACCATCGCACCTTCCTGTTTTCCCCTCTTTATCGCAAAACAAATCGGGATTTGTCATTGGCCGATCGTTCGTCATTTGTGTTGGGGCTGACCGAAATATCGAGTGTAAACAATTTTTAAAAGCATTGACGTTGTCGATTGCGACAGCCTTCACCCCTTTCATATTCTGTACACAACGTCTCAGACATGGCACCTCAGTTTGTTCAGATCAACGGTGCCCGACTTGCCTACCGGCTTGAGGGCCCCGAAGATGCACCGCTGGTTATCACCTTACATGGCGGCCGTGGCTTCGGTACGCACGAGTCAGACTGGTCTGCATACAAGCCGCTCTCGGACAAGTACCGGGTCATCTCGTTCGACTATCGTGGCCACGGTCAGAGCTCAAGGACGGCACCATACACATTCAAGCAAATTGTTGATGATATCGAAACCTTACGAAAGCATCTTACGTCTGACAAGGCTGTTATTCTCGGTGGTAGCTTTGGCGGCTTCCTAGCTTTGCAGTATGCCATCACATATCCAGACAGTGTGCAGCATCTGATCCTTCGCGGTACTGCTCCCAGCTACCATCAAGAAGAAGATGCCATTGAGGTTCTGGCCACACGGCTGCACAAAGCGCCCAGCTTCTCCATCAACATGTTGAAGGACAAAGTCTTTGGCTCCTTTGCAAACGATCTAGAGTTTCAGCTCGTGCATCTGGCCATGCTGCCGCTGTACAGTGAAGTATTCGATGCAGATGCCGCTCTGAAAAGCTGTCTTCGGGAGTCTATAATGCCGATGCACACAGTATGTTTCTATTCATATCTGCGGCGCTGAAGAAAACGGTGGCTAACAATGACAAAATAGACGCCCTCTACTCGCCCGAGGAGAAGTACTTTGACTACCGGGCCGACCTTCACAAAATCACGGCGCCTACGCTGGTGATTGTTGGTGAGAAGGACTGGATCTGCCCACCAAGTAAGTAAGCCTGGCGGCTGGATAGAGCCACATTGTAAGAGCCGCTGCTGACCAACAGAAAATTCGGAACTCATTGCTGCAAAAATTCCACGGGCCGAGCTATTTGTCGTGCCAGATGCAAACCACAGTGTGCATATTGAAAAGAATGCGGAAGTTTTAGCCAAAATACGCGCCTTTTTAATAAAAAATAGGTCCTAGTAAATGATTAGCAAGTTACAAAGCTAGTATGATATTCAAAAACAGATCGATAGCTGCAAAGGTTTGGCTGATGCGGCTGTACCAATCGTTCCATCCAGCCGTTCCACCACGAAATGACATTTTAGCATATCAATGTTCATTGCATCAAACGCCATGCTACATCCCGTACGTCGTACTTCTATAGAAATAAGCGCTTGGCTGTCACTTGGTTGGCAGGTGTGCGACAATGGCTAAAACAACGCAGATTTAATGCAGGGGCAGCAGAACGTGGACAGCTGGCGACCAGCGCCCACCCAGTCGCCATTGGTTACAAGGAAACATCCGAAAATAAGGGATGGGCAGCAAACTCACTGAGCCACGACTTTTTGCGCATTGGTAAAGCGCAAATATTGGTAGTTTACATTTATTCGAGTTGAGTATTTGATATTTAGTGTGGCTATTTTCCCTCCGTATGCCTCCTAGCCCATAATCAAAGAAAACATTTCTCCAAAGTCTCTCGCTCCAGGATCAAAAACCAATCCGACGGGTCATTTGAAAGCACAGGACAGCAAACGGAAATGGATAAAATAACAGAAATAACACTCCGCAAGGCCCTTGTCCGATCCAAACCGTTCATTCCGTACACGGACAGTCAGGCAAGAAACACCAAAGCACTCAAAAATAAATTTATTCGATTGGTAAGGATAAAAAAAAAAAAGAACGTTGGTCTTCATTAACATATATCAACTTGTACGCTACAAAATTAGAGTCGTAGAATCAAAAGTGTCAAAATGGAAGGAAGAAAACTGCGAATAAAGCTCAATTACAACGAAACCAAGGAAGGAGAGAAAGAGAGAGGTGGTCATCTGTCGGAGAGCTTTCACCGCCCATGTCGGTAGCTGATTTGCCAGTCGGGATGATGTGATTGATCTGCCTCCACAATGGCGTCTTATCTTTTGGGTCGGCCGATGCCTGTGTCGAGCCCTGCCGACACCGCACCCTCAACCGCACCACTCCGACAACTTTCAAAATTACCCAAAAGAGTAAAAATCATATCGCAGACTGCACTGCGAGATTATTCTAACTGTCGTGTCGATATTCTCTTACTTTTGGCAGTGTCGACTTTGATGTCTAGTTTCGCTCCATTTTTCAAGGGTACTGCAGTAACAACCCAACCTCAGCTTTTGATTTTGCTACGACAAGGCTTTCCCCCAAACGACCAGTTGTCTGCATACCCTCGACACCATGCCGGGCATCCGCGTCGCCATTGACCGTGGCGGTACATTTTGCGATGTCATTGCACACATCACCGGCCAACCACCACTTATTTTCAAACTCCTGTCCGTCGACCCAACCAACTACGCCGATGCGCCGACCGAGGCAATTCGTCGCGTCCTAGAAGTCGCCGAGAACAAGTCGATACCGAAGACGGAGAAGCTTGATGGCTCACAGATCGTGTCCTGTCGAATTGGCACGACAGTCTGTACCAATGCTTTGCTCGAACGCAAGGGCGGTCGTTTCGCTTTCCTGACGACGAAAGGGTTTGGCGATGTCTGTGTGATTGGCGACCAGACACGGCCGAAACTGTTCGACCTCAATATCCAGAAATTTGAGGCGCTGCACGACACCGTAGTTGAGATCAACGAACGGGTCACCATGGCCGACTACGACTTGAACCCGACGCCGTTGACAAAGGAAGAGCGGCAAAATTTGGTGGCAACGGATGCTCAAGTGGCTGAGACGAGCAGCGGCGACTTGGTGCGTGTGCTGCAGAAGCCTGATCCGAAGGTTGTGCGGCAACAGTTGCATGCACTCAAAGAGAAAGGATACACATATCTGGCCGTTGCCTTTCTGCATGGCCACGTTTTTCCGAACCACGAAGAGGCCATTGCCGAGGTGGCTCGCAGCCCCGAGTTCGGTGGCCACTTCAAACACATCACACTTAGTTCACAAGCCAGCGCACGTTCCGCGGGAAAGCTGTTGGTGCGGAGCAATGCCACCTGCTCGGAGGCATACCTGTCACCCGTGATACAGGACTATGTCTCTCAATTCTTAGCTGGCTTTGCAGTCCCACCACAGCGTGTCGAGTTTATGTGCTCAGATGGTGGACTGCGGGCAGCCTCACGATTTGGTGGCAACGAGGCACTTCTGAGTGGTCCGGCCGGTGGTGTTGTCGGAATTGCGGCGAGCTGTTTTGATAACGAGACAAAAACACCGCTGATAGGCTTCGACATGGGCGGCACCAGCACAGACGTTTGCCGGTATGATGGGACCTACGACTATTTGACGGAGACGACGATCGCAGGCCGAACAATCAACGTGCCGATGCTCAACATATTGACAGTGGCTGCCGGTGGTGGGTCCATCCTATTTGCCCGCAATGGACTGTTGGTGGTTGGCCCCGAGAGTGCTGGTGCCGACCCTGGGCCAGCATGCTACCGCAAAGGCGGGCCTCTCACCGTCACAGATGCCAACCTGTTCCTGGGCCGGCTGGTTCTGTCATCCTTCCCAGCCATTTTCGGTTCCAATGCAGACGAGCCGCTGGATACTGAGGTTGTGGCCAAGAAGTTTGATGAGATCACCGCCGACTTCAACCAACAAACCGGCCAGTCCCTGAGCCCCAAGATGTAGCTTTGGGCTTCCTGCAGGTTGCCAACGAGACGATGAGTCGACCCATTCGAAACGCCACCGAAGCCCGTGGATACGCACCGGAAGCACACGATCTCGTCAGTTTTGGTGGTGCCGGCGGGCAGCATGCATGTGCACTCGCAGACACTCTTGGCATACGTCGGATTCTGGTCCACCGTTGGTCGTCTTTGTTATCTGCACACGGCATAGCACAGGCGGCGTTGCAGCACGAGGCGCGGGCACCTCTGGTGGGCAAGCTTGAATCTGATGGAGTTTTGTTGAACATCAACGAGAAGATTGCTTCACTCCGGGAGGAAGTCACTGCTGCACTAGTGGATCAAGGTGCATCAATCTCTACAGTCACATTCGAGGATGCAGTTGTACTTCGCTACTTTGGCACAGACACAAGCATCACCATTCCCACACCTGCTGATGGTGACTATGCAGCTGCATTCACTGCTCACCATCTGCGAGAGTTCTCTTTCAACTTGCAGCGAGCCATTGTCATTGATGCAGTCACTGTCCGTGGGACTGGTCGTGCTGGTGATGTTGTTGAGCCGGAGGAGCCATTTGCAAGGGAGCTGGCAGATGCAAAGGCGAAGATCACACAGAGGACTACACATCCAGATACACACACGCTTTCCTCGACCACCACCCAAAAAGTCTACTTTGACAGCAAGTGGGATGATGCACCTGTGCTGCACCTCGGCTCAATACCAAAGGGCACAGGTCTTCACGGCCCTGCTCTCGTTATCGATAAGACACAAACAATTGTTGTCAACCCTGGTTTCGTGTGCTACATCCTGACCAACCACGTCGTCTTGGAGGTGGATGAAAAGAAGGGGAGTGCAAGGAAAATGGAGACCGAAACAGATGTACCAATGGCTACGCCGGGTGACATCGACAACGTCCAGCTCTCCGTCTATGCCCACCGGTTCATGGCTATTGCTGAGCAAATGGGCAACACTCTGCAAAGAACGGCCATCTCCAGTTCTATCAAAGAACGTCTCGATTTCTCGTGTGCTATTTTTAGCCCAGACGGCAAGCTGGTCGCCAATGCACCGCACATCCCCATCCACTTGGGATCCATGCAGTTCGCCATCCAGTACCAGCACAAAGTGTGGGAGGGCAAGCTTCAGCCTGGTGACGCACTTCTCACAAACCACCCGCAGTGTGGCGGCACCCATCTTCCTGATTTGACAGTCGTGTCGCCCGTCTTTGTCGGCAGCACAATTGCATTCTACGTTGCCTCTCGTGGCCACCATACCGACATTGGCGGCCGTGGAATTACGAGCATGATGCCCGAGTCAAAAGAGTTGTGGGAAGAAGGCGTCAATGTAGAGTCACTCCAGATTGTGCGAGGTGGTGTCTTTTTAGAGCAGGAAGTCCGGGCTGCCTTTGCTAAAGCCGGCGAGTTTCCTGGATGCAGTGCCACACGTCGGATTGCCGATAACCTGAGTGATCTGCGGGCCCAGCTGGCGTCGAACCAAAGAGGAATCACCTTACTTCACAAGTTATGTACCGAGTCTGGCAATTCTGTCGCCACTGTGCACCGTTTCATGTACGGCATTCAGGCGAATGCGCAGACAGCCGTGCGGGCATTCTTCCGGCAGGTGGCCGCTGAGAGTCCAGAGCCGTTGACCGCAGTCGACCACTTTGATGACGGCACAGCTATTCGACTGAAAATAACCATTGATGGTGAGACTGGCGGTGCTTTGTTTGATTTTGACGGAACCGGCGCGCAGTCCTGGGGCAACTACAACTGCCCTGTTTCCATTACACACTCGGCCATTATCTACACTATTCGCTGCTTGGTCAATGTGGATATCCCGCTCAACGAAGGCTGCCTGGCACCGGTGACCATCAAGATCCCAGAGGGATCCATCTTGAACCCCGGCCCGACTGTTGCCGTGTGCGGTTCCACTCTAGCCAGTCAACGTGTCGTCGATACTATCTTGAGAGCATTTGGCCGTTGTGCTGCCTCGCAAGGATGCGGCAACAGCTTCGGCTGGGGCATGGGCGGACGTGACCCGTTGGACCCGTCCAAGATTCTGCCTGGCTGGAATTATGGCGAATCCTTGGGCGGCGGTGTGGGTGCCGGTCCTGGCTGGCATGGCGCCAGTGCAACTCATGTGCACTCCACCAACACGCGAAACACGGACCCGGAGGTGGTGGAGAGAAGAACGGCTGTTCTTGTCAGGAAGTACGCTATCCGCAAGGGAAGTGGTGGTAAGGGCAAGTGGAATGGTGGTGATGGCGTGATCCGGGAGATTGAGGCAAGAGTACCGCTGGCCTTTTCGATTCTCAGTGACCGACGTGTGTATGCACCATACGGCATGGATGGTGGTCAGCCCGGTAAAGTAGGAGAAAATTATGCCTTCAAGAGGAACGTTGGCGGCACCAACCCAGATGCGCCTCTGCCAAAGGATCAACTTGGGCGGCAAGGCTGTCATCAACTTAGAGGCTGGTGAGCGGATACAGATCAACACACCCGGTGGAGGTGGATGGGGAAAAGTGGATAATGCGTAGTAGACTATTGTGAATGATCGAGTTGTAGTTAATTGAATTTAGAAGACCCGAGTAAGGTATGAAAATCAAAAGAACTAAATAATAAGGCTTGAGTCGACGGTATGTTTGGTAATTTTGTTACCAGAATTTCTACACACAATGTACTTTCGATTACACTACAAAAAGTCCAACTCCAGCCCCGCCCACCTTAGATCCATGACCGCATTGTCGTCCGTGAGCACAATTGCATCCCGGCTGACAAGTGCGTCTCGAGGTAAAAATAAAGTGTTATCTGCTGTTTCATATGCCATTGAACCCGGCCCGTCGTGCATTTGGTTTTGGTTGTCTTCCTGCTCATCTTCGTGATAGGCAAAGAATGTCGCACGTCCAAGAACGGCGTGCATAAGTTCAAGCAGTGTCTCGATCTGTGGCCGTACTGCAGCCCTTGCCTCTTTGTCTCGATTTTGTGCAGCCAGTCCACCTGCTGGTGTATACCCGCCATTAGCAGCAATATGCAGTGGTGCATGCAGCGGCTCGTAGAGTGCCGTGGCGGCGAGGATACCGAGAAACTGTCGTAAAATAGCTGCGGCAGCATGTGCGTGTGTCCAGTCGAGAGAGAAAGCGTCAAGGAAAGCCACAAGTAAGACAGTCTCATCGTGTAGACCGAACGGGCGAGAGATGGAGACGACCATATGAAGCCGTAGAGGATGAGAAGTGCGACTGGAAAAAGACGACAGAGCGTGACTCTGTTTAGAGGAAGCTGCCTTTGTTGGAAGAGAACGGACGTTGATTGGATGTGCTTTTGAACGTAACGAAGGAGGTCTGCCCTGGCCGCTGTTCGTGCTGCTCCGTTTGAGTGGAGTGATAAGCCTGGATAATGAAGAAGAATCAACAGGTGATAGTACCTTGCACTTAGCCAGGTTACTGAACTGTGGATCGGCAGGTTGTCATCCTTGTCAGTGTCCGCTTCTGTGGTGGCTGGTAGAGCTGGAGATGGTAGTGCCTTTGGCGACACAACGATAAGACAACCATTGCTGTACCAGTTGTCGATCTCGGCCTGAATGGCGGTGACAATACTCTTTCGATGAGCACGGACCAGGCCAGCATGGCCATCCGTTGCATCCTTCTTGAAGTGCACTTCTTTCAGAATGCGGTCCTCGAGTTGCCGTAGCTTGATAACATGCCGACTCGTCTGCAGGACAGCAGCATGCGTTGCTCGTTCCGGGGATGCAAATTCCTCGACAGTCAGTCCTGGAAGTGGTACATCCATGCCCTCGTCTGTTAGGGCCACAGGTAGTCCTAAAGAAGCTGCTACCATCCTGTCAAGAACAAAAATACTCCATACGAGGCGATGTCGTAGTTCTCGACTCTTTTCAGTGCTGTCCTCGTCTCCAAACCCTTTCCGTGTCAACCCTTGCAGGACTGCTTGCCTTGCTACGACCCCAACGATCATCCACGGTGAAACTCCAGATGGGTCGAAGAGGGCGTAGAGTGCAAGCAGGACCAGGATCTGCAGGGCCTGCAGACCGTCCTTGTCACGGGCTTTGCTGCCGTCACCTTGCATCAGACATCTTTGAAGGACGGCTGCATAGTTGATGTCAAAGGTTGGGACCGTCGTGTCGTCGTCGGCAACATGGCCTGCTCGCTTGACAGTTGTGCATCCAATAGCCATGACCAAGTACAGGATGGTGTCCTCGCCAGCGACGCCACTGGCACTCCTCCGTTGCAAATCGTCAAATCCGTGAAAGCGTGCAGTCAACAGAGCCAGTACATTTGCTCGGTCCAGGAACGGATATGCCTTGTAGACATTGCTGAAGAAGGCATCGACTAGTTTCCGGGCTGTGGCCCGACTCTGCAGATCGTCTGTCGGGGGTGCAGCTGACGGCGCCGGGGCGTGAACAATTTGTGATAACCAGTTCGTTTTCGCGCTGTCTCGTCTGCCGTTATGTTGTCGGTCAATGGCTGCCGCAGCTATCGACGCTGCTCCTATCGCCGGGGTTGCACTGTATCGGCACGGATGCCCCGCTTTCGTACACAACTGGCACGACGGCTTTGTACGGCTGCACTTCTTTTTGAATGACCGACAACGGTCGCAGGCGGGGCCGGCCGGTGGTGTTGTTGTTGAGGACGGCACGGATGCGGTGGCTTCAGGAGACGTGGGTGATGGACCCGTAGACGTGGAATCATCTGGCGACAATCGCGCCGCTTCCACAGATGCAGATGGTGGCGCAAACCGAAACCGTCGCATGTACGGCCTCATATCAGGCGGCATTGTGGATGGGACGGCAACGAGGTCATATTCGTGTCTATGTGATATGAAGTTCGATGTAAATTGAGTTGATTACGATAAAGATAGTAACGCGATATGATGCAAGATCGTATTTTAGCTTCATATCCGACCTGTCTTGACGTTATCCTAGGCGCCGTCTTAGAGCCATTGCGTGATCGCCGAACCTATCACCGTAGCTATTTCCAATGACGCAGTGGATTTAATAAATTTAGGGTGCGGCTTTCCTACTGACACAGCGCATCAACACACAATACACAGTTCACCTCATTTCATACAAAGTATTTCTTTGGCAGTTAAAATAGAACAGCACATTGTATTTATTAGTCTAAAATCCACCCTCTTTCTTGACCAGGGCCTCCACCACCTGAGACACAGCCAGCACCTTTTCCTCCTCCCACCGTTTGGCAACAATTTGCAGCACCAGCGGCATGTCTTGGTACTCTTTAAGGTTGCGGGCATAGTTCTCACGAATCCATTGGTCTCGGTCGCACTGTGGTGAGGGAATGGCGTTTCCCTCAGCATTTTCTGTGAGAGACTTATCGGGAGGGTTCGAAGCCACATCGACTTTACCTATAGGCAGAGTACACGCCGCAAAGTCCAGCACGTTGGCTGTCGCGCAGTATCCCTTGTAGCGCACCTTGCCAAACTCGCCGTGGATGTGAGCAATAGACGGATTGACGGCCGTGATGTAAGCGTCAATTGGCTCGCCAGACTTTGTGACGGCAGACGTCTCATCCCACGCTTTGAGGACGCTGGCCTGGTACTCCATGCGGTCCATGGCAAAGGCCCAGCTTTCACGAAGGGTCATGGGTTGCGGTGGGAGTGCACCAGGTCCTTTGGCGGGCAACAAAGGCAACTTAGGCTCGCCCGACAAATCTCTAGAGTGTTGAACATCTTCGTCGGCGTCCGCCGTGCAAACATCCGATCCAAACTGGTCGGCCCGTTTTTGCTCCAGGGTTTCCGTAAACATGGGCACGACGTCGTGGCCTGCACTACGGAGGAGGGATTCGAGCTGCCGGAGGGCCTTGCGGATAGGTGGCTGAGGCAAAACGTGGTTATCATAGTGAAGGAAAGCGACTCTCAGCGGGCGACTCCGGATATCCTCTGCCACTTCCTCGCGCCACGGAATGGGTGGACATTTGGGATCGAGTTTCCAGGGCTGGGCATCCACGACGGCCTTGACGAACAGCTGTAGAGACTTGGTCGAACGTGCCATGGGACCGACCACAGACGGTATAATTTCTTGGCCTTCCATGCTGTTGAGCACCCTAAAGTATGGGATGCGCGAGGAGGATGGACGGAGTCCGTTTAAACCATTATAAGCAGACGGAGTCCGGATCGAGCCACCCAAGTCGGAGCCGACGCCGAGTGGGCTGCCACCAAATCCGATCAGAGCACCCTCGCCACCGGATGAGCCGCCGCACGTGAAAGCACGGTTGTGCGGGTTGCTAGCCCGGCCGACGATGCTGTGCTGTTAGTTTATGTCTTCAGAAGATAGAAGGATACGGGTGGCTTACTTGTTGATGGACTCTCCCCACATGCAACCGACACTGAGGGTTGTCTTGCAAAACGGCACAGCGCCGGCTTTCTTGAGAATGCTCACTAGCAAACAATCCTCCTCATCCCACTCGCCAAGGTGTGTGACATAGCCGCAAGTCGTCTCTGTGCCCTTGATCCGGCACTGGTCTTTGACAGAGAGCGGTACACCATGGAGTGGTCCAACGAACTTGCCAGTCTTTGCAAACTCAGCATCGAGTACCTCCGCCTGCTTTCGTGCTTGTGGGTAAACAAAAGACAAACAGCAGTGCAGCAGCTGGTGGGCGATTACGGCGCGATGTGTAAATGCATCAAGCACCTGCACGGCTGTCCATGTTCCGGCCAAAATTGCGGGCGGTATGTCTTCCGCTTTCAGCGCAGTGATGGCGAGCTCGTCCTTTGAGAGATACTTTTCGGGAAAGTCCATCACCCGAGCCGGATTGCTGTCTGAAAAGACAGGCAGATCAAGCACATCTTGAGCCTCAGTCTCCGAGAACTTGAGTTCTGGGTGGATAAAATGACGGGGGACATCTGCCAAGATGCGTTCCTGTTTGTCCTTGACACGGTCTTTCCACGATGCTGTCGTGGGGACAGTATTCTGTGTCAAGGAATGCATGCTGAAGACGATGATTTAATTGAAGTTGTTTAATCCAACATTGGGGCCTGTCGATTTTCAAGTTTCAAGTCAATATGTCCGTGATGCTTCACACAGGGCACCAACAGACCATCTTATCGATAAATCAACACTACAGCCAGCAGCGATATTCTCCGCCCCGGATACCAATATCCTAGGATTATCTTGTGTCATATCACTCGTTCTTGAGTTGAATTAAAGTTTCCCTTGAAATTTGGACCGCTGTCCAACGCCGATAAGAGCTCTCCACACAAGCTTGTTAGCGCACGGCCAAAGGATGGCGGGCCACGGCCAAGAAACCGGGCGTGGACGTCCGCCGACCCACTCTACGATGTATCGGAATGTCCGATGGCGGCAAATTTGTGGTTGTGGATGACTTCCGTGCGCGGCATCGGTTATTCCACGACAGACAGTTCAGTTTGCTTTGCCGATACGCCTTCGCTCCTTACATCGGCAGACTGTTTCTAGTCAATCTCGGCCCTTTACCAATCTGGCAATTAACCCTACGACAGAAGACATATAGTGGAAGCTTGTCTTATAGACTCCACCATCATGATGACACATCCGATGTAAACATTTTGTTGTACGGAGGTCTTCGGGAAGCACGGGGTGGATTCAGTCGCTTGTGTACCAGTATGTTGGATGATTGATTTTCGTGCCTCTTTGAATGGTGTTTACTTCTGGTCCGTTTCAACTCACTGAAAATATGACATCCACATCGACGTTGCTCTCCCTCTCGTCATCGCCTCATCACTTTACTTCATGATGTCTGCCCACCGTGCCGTCCAAGCCCGTGCCGAAAATGCTTTAGTCGACCAAACCAACCTGCTGACGAGACCCAAGTTGCTGGCCGTCTTTGCCGCTCTCTCTGTCGCTCTCTTAACAAGCCTGCTCGACCAGAATGGCGTGTCAACTGCCTTGCCTGCCATCGCCACGGCCCTCGATGCACAAGACTCGATATCGTGGGCTGGGACATCCTCCCTGATAGCCAACACGACATTCCAGATGTTGTACGGGCGACTGTCAGACATCTTTGGAAGAAAGGGCGTGTTTCTGGCCGCTATCGCACTGCTGGCCATTGCCGACTTGGCTTGCAGCCGGGCCCAAAGTGCAGCTGTGTTTTACGTCTTTCGAGGCGTGGCAGGTGTGGCTACGGGTGGTATCACGAATGTGGCCATGATCATCGTGTCGGATGTTGTTACTTTGGAACAGAGAGGCACCTATCAGGGCATTCTGGGAGCCATGGTTGGCGTCGGCAACGTTCTAGGACCGTTTCTGGCGGCTGCCTTTGTTGAAAGTCCGCATACGACATGGCGAGCCTTCTTCTACCTGCTGGCCCCCATCGCGGCTGTTGTTATGGTGTCGTCCTACTTCCTGGTTCCACCGTCCAACACTGTCACAACAAAAGCGAGTTTTATTGCCGGCGCCAAGAATATCGACGTCTTTGGAACACTGTCCTCATCCGCCGCAGTCATTTTCCTTCTGATACCGATCTCTGGTGGCGGCGCCTACTACGCATGGAGCTCGCCGATGGTCATCACGATGCTCGTCCTAGGATCGCTTTTCACGGTCGCCTTTGTGTTTATCGAACTGAAAGTTGCTCGTCTCCCCATGATGCCACTTTCACTCTTCCACAACCCAGTTATCGTCGTTATGCTTGTCCAGAACTTTTTGTTTGGCGCAGTCTACCAGTCGTCACTCTACTACGTGCCACTCTACCTGCAGAATGCACACCAGTACCCAGCCTTAGTGTCTGCCGCCGTCACCGCCAGTCTTGTGGCCATGCAGACACTCTTCTCGATTCTGTCTGGACTCTACATCTCTTGGCAGAAACGCTACATTGAGGTCCTTTGGCTTGGCTTCGGTGTGTGGACTTTGGGCGCCGGTCTTACACTTCTTTATGGCCGACACACCAGCCCTGGTTTCTTGATCGTTCCGCTTCTTTTAAGTGGCACAGGCATTGGCTGCATCTTTCAACCAACACTTGTCGCTCTACAAGCTCAAGCTCCCAAACCACTGCGGGCAGTCATCATTTCAAACCGCAACTTCTTTCGGAGTGCTGGTGGTGCCTGTGGACTAGCCATCTCAGCGGCGCTGTTGCAGGCCGTTTTGAGAAACCACCTGCCTACGGAGTACCGCTACCTGGCCAGCCAGACCTATGCTTTGCCATCCGACCTTCCAGCAGCAGACAGTGGTGCCATTTTAGATGCATACATGGCTGGTAGTCGGGCCGTGTTTATCCTGCAGGTGCCTCTGCTTGGGCTGTGTCTACTCGGCACGTTCTTGATCAAAGACCGGGGACTAGCACCACCGGAAGACAAAACGGCAGTCAACGAGGCTGACTTGGCTGCAAACAGAAGTCGTCATGGTGATGGATTCTACAACTAAGAATATTGCAAAAGATAACAAGGAGAAGGAAAAGGCGGTTGACACGGACAAGGAAGCATCCAGTAGTGAAGATATGCTCCCCATCCCAATACAGTAACTTGGATCGGCGATGATCACCCTTATATAAAAGCAAATTGATAAAAACACATGGCTAAAAAAAAAATTATAAAATCATGACATGGAATTTTTGAAATATTCAATCATTGGAAGTATTTATATAAATTATGTTCGACTGATTTCAGTGGTATATATCTCGCCAACTGCGAGATACCTCTGCCGTGATACGACTCTCCTTCTCTTGTATTTTCCTCAACCCTTAGTTATCATCGTGGGCCTCGGCTACCTGCTTGGTGTCGCTGGGCAGGAAACCGGCCTCATCCTCAAGAGCAGTCTGCTTCGTCACAGTCCAGACTGTTGGCAGCACAATGACGAGGCTGCCCATGCACAGCGACCAGTCAATGATAAACTGCGTCATGCCCGACTTGCCGAGCGCGTTGATGCGCCAGGCCATGGCACCGCCCGTCGACTGGAAGGTCTTGTAGGCGCCAACCAAAACAGCAGCACGGCCGGCCGAGTTGGACTCGGTACCAATCAGCCAGTAGCAGAAGCTCTGCCACAGGGCATCGTATGCGCCATAAAAGATGTACAAGAAAATGGGACCAGTGGCAATGCTGCCCTCGGTGTAGTCAATGTCCTGCTTGTGGCCGGCGGCAAGACGCTTCTCAGCCCAGCGCTGGAAAGCCAGACCGCCGCCCCAGATGGCCAAACCCGTGACGAACAGAAAAGCCCAGCCGATGCGGGCACGCGTGGGGCGCGAGACCTTGACACCGGGCATGTCCAGGACCCAGCCCATGACCAGACCGCCGACCATCTGGGCCATCCAATATAGGGCCGAGTTGAGCGAGCGCGAGCGAATGTTGAAGGTATAGCCGTTGACATTGTTCTGCTGGTACGAGTAGAAGACGTTGGCGCAGAAGAAGAGCGGCAGCATGCAGGCGACGCGCCAGCTGAACATGGTCTTGAAGGCGATCTCGACGGTACCCTTGAGGGTGCGGCGCTCCGTCTCGGTGGCGGCGTGCAGCTGGGCCAGACGAATACGGCGGGGGTTGCAGATAAAGACACCGAGCAGCCAGCCAAAGATCATAATGACCATGAGGGCAATGTAGGTCGAGTCCGTAACAGTGCCGCTTGTGGAGTGAAAGTTGAGGCCAAACGAGGCGAGCGAGCCGACACCACCGCCCAGGTTGAAGATGATCCAGAAGACGGCAATCGAGCGGCCCTTTTGGCTTTCAGGGACGTAGGTGGTCATGATAGCGCCCTGGACGATCCAGATGAACGATGCACCAATACCCAGGATGGCACCCGAGGCGATGACAAACGAGCCGTTCTTGTGGTGGTTGTAGGCCAGGAGCGAGCCGCTGTACAGAGCATAGGTCCAGCCACCAACCATGAAGCAGATGCGCGGGCCGACATACGAAAAGACGGGGCCGACGACAAACAGAGCAGTGGCCGCCGTGGCAGCCAGCAGAGCAACAGTGGCGTTGGCAGCGACAGTCGAGTTAACCTGGCCAGAGCCACCAAGACCGCTCAAAGCGTTGTACATCTATACTTGTTAGCGGGTGTAATCAGGGCGAGACAGTGGTGATGAATACGTACACCAGGCAAGCAGAAGAAGATGAAGCTGACGAGGATAATCTGCGTCCACGGATGCGAGTAGAAGCGCACCAGCTTCGACTCGTGCTGGTTCCAGCCATCGTTGCTGTTCTCGAGGTCGGCATGGTCGTGCTCAGGCGCGACGGCCGTGGCCGGGATCGTGTCGTTCTTCTCCATATCGAAGGATTTGTGTTGCTGTGATGTGGGAGGAGCGAGAAAGAAAGGATGATCACCAAAGACCTTGTTGGAAGGAATGTGAAAAGGTCAAAAAGGGACGATCATCGCTGAACCGTTGACATATTATATATTTGTAAATGCAGGCTATCAGACTGGCTGGCACATGTTCAACTGGTAAAAAAGGAGAAACGCCAAAGCCTCAGGGAAAAAAAACATGGGGAAAACCCAGCACCAATCGTGGTTTGCCACTCTCTCCGCCGTTATCAAACTTCCTCACTGCCTGTCTCCCCATCTCCGCACTTTAGACTTTTACGATAGCGCTTCGGAGTGGTCCCGGAGTGGGCCTGTCGACCTACTCCGACCCTCTCTCCGATGACTAGTGCTGTTTTGGTGACGTCCCACCAACCACTTTTGGCAGCTCGGCACACTTTTCACACCTTCTTCCCTTTCGTTTTCCCTTTGTTTCATTTCTGATTGCTCTGATTGCACGGCATATCAACCTTGTGCCGGTACGGTTATCACTTATCACCCAAGCTTAATCCTTGTACTCCATACTCCATATCTCGGTCGCGTGTTTTTGTCGTGTTTTGTGTCTCGTGCCCTGCAGACCCTTATTTTTGTTTTTTGCCTCGTCTCTTGCGGGCTGCAACACCGACCGCGTCCCCGGATCTCGGTTCTCCCCGCACAGCAGCTGCATTCCCATTACCTAAGATTTCCAACTTCTCCAAACTCTTTACGGTCTTCAGTTCCCTGTCGCCGATATTGTTCAACTCTCTCTCCGAACACCAGGCTGCACACTCCAATCTCTCTGGCCACGGACATGACGGGTCTCGACGGGTTCCTGCGGCTGGAATCTGAAATCTGGAATCTGGAATCGAAGCTTAATCAGTGTGTGTTATCCATTCGCAGGCTCATGCAGCCACGCGATAAGCTGGCCCACTAGAGCTGTATTCCAAAACAGGCATTGCGCAGACGGCGTCGCCATCAAGACTGTTGACCTTTAACCCAGGCTCTGATCTGACCATACATTGAGCTGTCTGGGACATACACTCTTTTTTGTCAGTTTTGCCGCATCTTCACATTCGGACCTCACAACATATCACATCGCCATGGCATCAACACCCTTACCACCACGTCAATACTTTCTCTGCGTCGACGGCGGTGGCTCCAAGTGTACGGCTGTCTTGGTCAGCTCCGATGGGTTGACCTTGACAGGCGATGCCGGCCCATGCAATCCGTCCACAATCGGACTGGAGGCGACAATCCAAGTAATTTCGACAGCAATACGCACCGCATTGGCATTGGACACGACGATACCAGCACCATCATCACTCGCCGACTTGCCCATCGCCTCTGCCTGGATTGGCATCGCAGGTTATGACCGACCGGCATTGGCACCAGCCATCAATGAGGCCATCGAGAAGCTGCTTGGCCTCTCATTAGGCGCTCGATTACGCATCACTGCCGACATCGACCTACTGGCGGTAAATGCTGCACAGTGGGATGCCAAGTCGGCGATTGTCCTTGTGGCAGGCACAGGCTCGGTGGCCATGAGTTACGGCAAGGCTGAAGGCAGCAAGGACAATAGTATACTTGTTAGGACAGGCCGAGTCGGCGGCTGGGGTGCACTCCTCGGCGATGACGGTGCGGGATTTGCTATTGGCCGTGCGGCTCTACGAACAGCACTACGGACGAGTGACTCCTTGCAGTCTTTCGATGGTGACTTCAGTATCAACGAGACAAAAATGCCTAGTCTGAGCAAGGCAGTCCTCAACTACTTTCGAGAAGAGAGGCAAAAAGAAGGGAACAGCACGCCTTTCCACCCGCGAGATCTGTTATCCAGCATATTGTCGTCGACAACATCACCATCGCCCACAAAAACGATAGCACATGCTGCACGATTAGTTCTTTCGCTTGCCAAAGAAGACGACCAGGCAAAACAGATTCTCGACAGGGGAGCTGCCAGTCTTGCTGATTTGGTCGCTCAGCTGGTCGCCATCAAGAAGATGGATCCCACACAAACGGCGCTCATTATGGCGGGCGGACTGCTAAACCACGAACTGTACAATGGGATAGTACGGGAAGAATTGGCCAAACAACAACTTGACTTCGGGTGGACGGCTCGAGTTGAGTCCCCAGCATTGGAGGGGGCAAAGTTTCTCGCCAGCCGCCATAAAGACATGTAGGATATCAGAAGCAATAAAACGAATAACGAATCATGTACAGAAGCACACCATAATTATTAGTACACCCGACAATGTTCTCTGAACGCCTGTATTATGTCTAATCTATCATGCACGCAAATAAAAATCAAATCTTCTGCTGATCAATGCTCCGCAAGGCTTTGCTCAACATGCCACCGCTCTTTTGCAGGACAATGCGCGCCTGGTCCGGCTTCAGTCCCGACTTGGCCACCAGGATGCTCAGCTTCACGCTGCCGTCACAGCCGGCCAGCAACTCATCCACCGCAGCGTCGTCTATGCTGCTTGGCGTGGAAGTGCCACTTGTGCTGCTGTTTGTCGTGTCGCTCGGTGCCACGACGGTCCGCAGCACACGCCGCGCCCGGTCCCGCAGCTTCTCGTTGGACATTTGCAGGTCAATCATCAAGTTCCCAAAAGTCTTGCCCGTCCGGACCTGTGACCCTGTCGAAATCATGTTGAGAATCATCTTGGTGGCTGTGCCGGCCTTGAGACGCGTGCTGCCCGTCAAGACTTCGGGGCCCGTGACACACTCAATGAGCACATCGCACATCCCGGCTCGCGCATGCGGCTGGGCTGCACACAACCCAGACCGATCGTGGCTGCGCCGACAGCCTTGGCATGCCGCAGGCCGCCCAGCACATAGGGTGTCCGGCCAGAGGAGGCAATACCGATAACAACATCGTTGCTTCCCAACGGTGGACTCAAAGCATTGGCCATTTCTTCTTCTGCCAGCGACTCGGAGTCTTCGGCACCTTCAACGGCTGTCCGCAGAGCGCGGTCACCGCCGGCAATGAGGCCGACAAACTGCCATGGCGGCGCCGAGAATGTGGGCGGAATCTCCGAGGCGTCCAGCACACCGAGTCGGCCACTGGTGCCGGCACCAATGTAGACGAGACGACCACCAGTGGCAATGCGCGGGACGATGAGGTCAATGGCCTGTGCGATTTCTGGGAGGCAAAGCTTGACGGCATCGGCTACACCCTGGTCTTGGTCGTTGATGATTTCTGGGAGTAGTTAGCAAATTGAATAGGGTCGTGATGATTGATTGTCTGCCGCTCCAAACACTTACGACACAGCTCCAATGTCGAGACGGTGTCAATCTGTGATGTCTTTGTATTCCGCTGCTCCGTCTGCAAGTCGCCGAGTGACGCCAAGTCGGACGTCATGGCGGGTGTAAGGGACGGCATTCGAGAGGACGTGTTGTGTTGAGTATAATCAAAGTGCTAAAGAGATAGAACCGTGATGTGCGTGTAATATTAATCGTTGATAGTGAAAATGTATCAGAATTAGGAATTTATCGATGTTGGAGATGTTGCAAGTAAAGCGCGATATTTCACAAAGTCAGAGATGCCGCACAACGCGTCTGTCTCTACGGCGTACTATTACCTCAAAAGCTCAAAAGACTGGTCCAGACACCTCAAGGGACAGAAAGCGGCGCTACGGAGTAATACTTGCAATTGCACATAGTCTTTCTTCCTCGTCTGTATCGACATCCGTTGGTTGTTCTCATTGTCCATTTGTCTTGGTGGAGACTGCTGTGCGGAGTAAAATTCGGTTGACACTAAAGCAGTTTTTCTCCGAGACTCTCTCCGACACCAGCCTAACAGCCTGATTCCATTACTCCGATGAATCGCTCCGATCAGTCGATCTGCACTCCGACGTTATCATTTGGCATGACTCTCCACACCACGCGACACCCCCCCACACGAGGCACTTGGCCAAATGAGCTACAAGCTATGACATGCTCCGACTGAATGGTTCGTTTTTGTTTTACTGATCATTAAACATGAATTATCTATCAATACAGTGGTCCCTAGGAATCCAAAAAGTGGGTAAAGTCGCTCATAAAGTCGAGATGGTTGACTTCCGTTGAGTTGGGCCCCGGCAGACCAATCCAGAGCTCGGGCCTAAACTCCCACTGATCAAAGGACTCGACGTTGGTGTTATTAGACTGTGGCGGCGTCATAATGGGCATGCTCGGCGAAACGTCTTCCATTTGGGTGGTTGCTGGAGCCGATGTAGGTACTGCGTCTGTGCGTCTTCTCCTCGGCGAAAGCGTCGACTCCAGCACTCGTATCAGAATTCCCTTGGCGCGGCTAAACAGCTTGTCGTTGCCGTCGCTGGAGTCGTAGAGGTAGTCCATGTGGGCAATAAGAACAGACAGGTCGCGAATGGCCTTTGTGAACGTGGCAGTGGATGTGCCGGAGGAGCTGCCCGCGAGTAAACATTTGGCCAGAGCGCCTGCTGCCGGCAAGCCAAAGGCCGAGACGCGCCATGCCAACGTGTTCAGGCCAAGCCGGTTGAGTCGCTCTCGCATAATAATGGCCTCGTTGACCCAGGCGAGCAAGTCACTGGCAACGACAAAGAGGGCGTCCAGGTTCGACGTTCCGTGAACGGAGGCTGTCCATTCGATAAGGAAGAGTGTCTGTAGGTAGTAGAGCCGGATGAGGTAGAGAGTGTCTGTCTGTTGACCCGGTCGGCGCGATCGCCAGACTTCTCTGGGAGGCACGGCCAGAAACGGTGGCAGTTCATTCCATGCGTCGGCAATTTTTGTACGCAATGATGTGAGAGCTTGATGTCGTTGATCACGGTCCGGGATTTCTGGACCGATGATAGCTTCCAGTGCTTCCTCGCGGATCTGCGACGTGATCATGGACCACCGGATAACTGCGTGTGTTCGGATCTGGCCCAGTGTGTTCCATCCAGCGTCGTTGAGATGTGAGAGTTGGACACTGAGATCGTCATACGAAAGAGTGTAGGCGTCTGGGTTGACATCCAGCGGCATATGGATGACGCAGTGTCGTTTGCTGATGCGTGGCGGCCGGCCAAGAAAGACAGAAAAGTTAATGTCGGAGCTGTACAACAAAGCGAAAACGTGTTTGCGTAGTTCAACCAGAAAGAAGGGAAGACCGCTGCTGTCCTTGTCGCGGTCGAGCCGCTGGTGGATGCCTCGTCCAAACAGAGCGTTGATGGCCGTGTTAAGTCGTCCCCAGACCCGGAAGCTCTGGTGGCCAAAGTAGACGGAGTGCAGTAGGAAACTCTCGTACAAAAAGATGATTTGCACATCGTTGAGAATGTCGAGGGATTCGCAAAAGGAGGCGCAGGTGTTACTCGCATGCAGCAACTGGCGGCCGAGGGCGTGTCTTTCAGCTTCAGTGCGATATAAGGTAGAATGTGGTGCCCTCAACTTGCTGACCGCATTGCCAGCCAGTGCCAAAATGAGTCCGACCGTCTCCCAGCGTAGTCGTTGGCCCGTATACTTGTCGGCAAAGTCTTGCATCGAGGCTGAGCCGTCAATGTCGGTCGACATCTTTGTGGCGTGGAACAGGCGTCGTGAAAGCGCTGACGGGCTGTCCATAACACTGCCGAAGCTGTCAAGAAAAGGTCGCACCAGCAATGAGCCGACATGGACTTCGAGGCCCTTGCCCATCCACTCTTCAAAGAGGTGCTGCAGGACACCCTGGCTGAAGAACCTTGTCAACAACTCGAGAACTTGCGCGCCCTCCTCAATCATCGCTGTCCCGCTCATGACCAACATGTTGCCTTGGAGCGGTGACGGTCCGTCGTCGACTGCGCCGGCCAGCAAGTCGATTCCGTTACTGCCCGTCGTGTGGTTTGACGGCGCAGCATTGCCGCTGTTGTCGCCAGTAATGTTCACATTTTCCTGGCCATTCTCGTTTCCGCTCTGATCTTCGTTCTCTTCATAGCTTGCCGCGCCGTCCTCCACCGTGTCCAGGATCGTGTTGAGCGACGATGATCCTTGGAAACCAGGGTTGGGATAGAGAGTCAGTTGTAGAGGCGGTTGTGAGTTGGCCAGTTCAGGCAATGGTGCCAGTCGGTCATACTCTCCATTTGGTGATAGTCGAGCAGCAGGCGATCGCAAACTGCTCCTGCGCACAACAGCAGCAGCAGCCGTGTTACCGTTGCTTGTCCGCTTAAACGGGTCTTTGCGATAAACGCACTGTTCTGCGGCGCCCTTTTTGTTGCAGCGCGCACACACGGGACGGCCATGGTCGCATGCCAACTTGGATGTGCGGCAGGGCTCACACGAGGGAATGCGCGACGACTTTGGTGAACCATTCGCTCTTGTCGAAGCCCGCGTCGGCGCCGCTCGAATCGGCCGCGGCGCGCGACTGGGCGCGTCTGTCATGGTGTTTGTGATTGAGTCGAAAAAGGTCTGCAATCTGCAATCACTCGCCTGTGTGGGTGCCTCACATGGCGGTCCAGGAAGGTGGTATGCAGGTCCGAGAGGTGCTTTATTGGCGAATTGAAAGAGGCCGAGGATGAGTTGCAAAATAATTGAGCAAACAAAAAAGAAGACCAGGTCGTTTATCGCTAGCTAACGAGCTAACCAAGTCGACTTTGACCACCAGACCACTCAAGCGGCGTTTGTGGCGACAGCGAAAGTGGGTCCAGGTGGCCGGCTACAATAACACAGAACGGTGGTAAATAGGATCTTTCAATGAAATTCGTCGCTGGGTCACAAATGTGTATTTATTTATATATATCTTTTCGTGTATGCTTATTTTTCTTTCTTATTTTTATCTTCGGTCTTATATCTTCCATACCTTTGACATAGGTTTTTTTTTTTTTTCTGTTCTACGCAAAATGAAGCAAAATAAAATTTATGCTTAACCGTCACATGTTTTTTTTATAAGCCAGACAGGCAGGTCACTCTCTGTTTTGAAGACATTAATAATAAATTCTTCTGACGCAATGTACCAGATCGTTATCATGTATTATGATACTGTCTAGATGATTGTTCTTGTCGTTTCCCCCCACACGACCGATACGAAGAATCTACATATTTCAAAGGCACTCCCCGGAGCAGCGGTTCACTGCAATGTGATACCCCGCAACAAATGCAGCTGGCAGCCTTGCCGGCAATAGTTGGGTACCGGATATATATATATTCGCCATTTCTCCCACACGCTGTTTCGCACTGGTGTTCTCTTGGTAACTACTCGTAAGTTGGCGATGCGCCCTCGCCCCGTCTGTTTCGACGGACGACATCAACTAACGCAGGACTGGAATATACTAGGGTTCATCTACACATGAGTTTCATTGATGTCAAATCTTTTCCTAGCTTACCCGAGTTGACATGATCTGACTTGCTACATTTCCCCTGGCTACATGACTGTCTCGCTCGTCGTCTGTGCGCCAGAACGGGGAGCGATAGAACGAGCGCCCCGATTGCATCTTGACCGTTTTTGTTAAACCCCAAAACTGCGAATGTGCATGATTTAATGTTGGGTCACCTTAAATATACTTGCAATCAACAAGTACCAAATATTATGGATTGCTCCTTCAGTTTCTGACGCAATTGCCCTCCGTTGTGAATGTCGGCCGCTGCCGGTGTAAGTCAGGAGAGTGGGTCTCCGGGAATAGACAGATAGGGCAGGTACGACTGCCACTAATGTGATGCGAGTGCCGCCAAGATACGGCAAGCCAGGTAGGTACAGGCTTCCGAGATATCGGTGCTCACATAAGTAGATACAGTCTAGATAGCAAGAAGCTGTCCCTCATCGGCGATTCCGATAAGCCAAAACACACGCAACCCACGAGACGAACAAACAACACCAACGTCGTATATCCTGTCACAGATCGCACGTCCGTTGATTATACATTGCGCAGGTCCGGATCGACAGATATTCGTGTACACAGCATTCGACAGCAGGCACAACCGGCAAGATGCATCGAAACAGCACACCGGCATCGCCGATAACTGTCGCCAACCCCATGTCCAAGGGCAGCAGCAGCAGCAGTAATCCCCGCAAACGAGGACGCACGGCCTGCACACGCTGCAAGACACGCAAACAGAAATGTGACGAACAGTGGCCTGTATGCAGCAACTGCCAAGTAGCGGGCGCCGTATGCGACAAGAAAGCGGTCGCCAACCATGGACCGTCGGCGCGGTACACGCGGGCACTGGAGGAGCGGGTGCTTGCCCTTGAAGCCGACCTTGCTGCCGAGAAACGGAGACAGTCCATCTCGGGGCCGGACAGCTCTCGCACAGCCACACCGTCCTCGACCGGCTCACCGCCGCACAATGCCATCAACGAGATTGTGACCATGATCCCACTTGGCAATCTGGAAGCACCGGCGTTTGTGGGCCCCTCATCGGGTCTGTCCATGGCCTTGAATCTCGGCGAAATGGTGCAGGCGACCATATGGAACAAGGCGTTTGCAACAGCTGCCGCTGCCGCCACTGCCCGCGAAGAAGACATTGACTCATCGCCGTCATCCAGCAGCACACCGACTTCATCTTCCCGACCTCCCATCTCTCTTGAAGCGCTTATGACCAACTCGGCCAAAAGCACCGCCTTCTGACGCGCTTGGTCGCCGAATGATTGATACATATTTACACCAGCTGCATCCTCGCTACCCATTCATTGATCGACGCGATGTATGGCGACTACACGGCCAACGGCATGCTTTGGCAGCGGCAGCAAACTCGGAGCTTACCCGAGGACAGCGTTTCGGCGTCTTCAAACTATACATGGTGTACGCCATCGGCGCCACACTGATTGCCCTGACCGACAAACGCCATGACCGAACAACACTTGCTTCCGAGGGCTACTACCTCACTGCCCTGCAACATGTTGCCGCCGCGCGTGAGCCCCGCACCATCCAAAATGTCGAGGCCATGATATTATTGGCACTCTACCACCTCCGCGAGTCATCATGTCACGGGATGTGGTACATGGTCGGGCTGGCGATGCGGACATGTATTGATTTGGGCATGCATCGTGCTGCATATGAGGCTGGAGTGGCTCCACCTCTGGTGCATCGTCGCCGGCTTCTTTTCTGGACAGTTTACTCACTCGACCGGACGATCGCCATGTCTCTGGGTCGGCCACTGAGCATCACCGATCGACAAATCGACGTTGGCTTGCCGGAGGATCCAAAACCAGAAGACATTCCGGACAAAGCAGAGCATGGGGGCATTATCACGTCGGGGACCACCGACACGCCTCTCCAAGGTAGCCTCTTTATCCAACTCTGCCGCCTCAAACGTATCGAGTCGCAGGTCCACCTCTCCATCTACCGTGTCGACAAGCCCGTTGCCGTTCTGGCCCGTAAGATTGACCGTTTCTACGCCGCACTCGAGGCGTGGAAGGCCGCATTACCGCCATGCTTTCACGACTTTTCAGAGGACAAGGCAGAACATTCTCACTATCTCCTTCTCCATTACAACCGTGTCCTTCGCCTCCTCCTTCAGCCGTTCCTCGCCGTCCTCCCTCCCTCCAGTCCGTACTATGCTCGCTGCCTCCGTGCTGCCGGCGCCGTCTGTCGGGCCCACAAGCAGCTGCACAGACGCCGACCTATGCGCACAGTTTTATTAGCGTGCAGACAGTCTTCATGGCAGGTGTCACGTTGTTGTATGCTTTATGGACTCGACCCAGGCGGCGTGGTCGGCAGCATTGGCCGACGATCTGCGGTCATGTTCACTAGTTCTGTTTGTCATGGGCGAACGGGCGGCATGGGTACGTAAATTCCGGGACACTTTTGAACGGCTGGTGTCGGCGGCAATGGAGAAACTGCAGGCCAGCGATGGAGAGGCTGATGGAGCTGGTGAAGCCGCCGAAGTTGCCGATCAAGGGCCGTTGGCACAAACAGATGGCCAGCAATCGCAAACAGCTTCCTACGACATGGATGTTGGTGCGGACTGGCCTGGTCCACCAATGAACACACCACAAGATTACGACACGACGGCGATGGCATTGTCCTCGATGAACGACACCACAACGACAACTACAGCCACTGGTCCGCCCGAGAACGAGTCCTGGCGCATGGCCGAGGAGCTTGCTACATGGATTGCCCGAGACAATGGCGTCCCTGATTGGATGCCCGACTTGGAGATGCTGCCGAATTTGTGGAGTGGCTAAGGTGTACTTTGTGTATTGTTTTTACTACCTTCTTCACTCTGTCTACCTGCTACACAACCGGGCTGCTACACCTGGATGTGTCTTACACCCAGATAGCCTTGGCGTACCCCCGCTCGCCCGTCCAGTGGCCATGCGCATCCGGGCACGTCTCTGCCCACAGGTTGTTCTGCGAACCAATACCGACGTCAAAGTTGATCTTGGCCTTGGCGTTCCAGTGCACCGTGTCGTTGGTGTCGACGGACCAGCCCGTGGAACCCGAGGCGACAGGCAGGGACGCCTCCATCTGGAACATGTCGCCGAAGTTGGGGTACTTGTCAAAGGCCTTGCCGCCGCAGGTCAAGACATCGCCGGCGGTACCGGCCAGCGAACAGTCCAGCGCCTTGGACTGGTCCTGGGTACCGGCACCGGTGGCGTCGGCCAGGAACCACTTGCCCTTCTTGGGGTCGACGATCTGGAACTTGAAGGTCTTGCCAGCAGCAGCAGGGACGGCGGCGGCGTTGACACTGTACTGTTAGCATTTATCCCGCACAAACGAGCAAAGCGAGGACTCCAAAAAACGTACCAACGGCCAGGGCGGCGATGGCGAGGATGGACTGGACAAGCATGATGGCGATGTGTTGAAGTGGATGGTCTGTCTTGTGTGGTCTGGAGAGGAGTGGGTGAGATGCCAAGACTGTAATGGAGCTCCCTGTCCTTATGTAGTCCTCTTGCTGTGAAAGAATACGTTGCGTTATTTTGCTTCTTTGAGATATGAAGGTTTGCACAGACCGTATTTAGGTATAAATTACACTACACTGGCGGTGATTAATACCATCTACCCCGACCTTGACGGCTATGGAAGGCCGGGTAAAAGTCTCCATATTGACTTTCAATAAAAAATGTACCGGTGCCGCCCGGCTGTACAACGAACCGCAACCTTTTAATTGCCGCTCTAGGTTCAATTGCATTTCGGCAGATGTCGAGAACAGCTGTACCTGAATAGAATGGTACTGGCCCCTTACAATGTTGTTGCTCTTCTCCGTAAGTTAAGGGTATTTGTCATTGTTACTGCACATGATAATTGTGAAAAAAAGAAATTTGTCAGTATGTCTATGGTTACAAATACTCTCCATTGCGAAGTGCAACTAATGAGTAAGGTAATTGACCGTCGAAAGAAGGGAAAAAAAACTAAGACATGAAGCCTCCTACGAATGAAAAGCTCATTCAAGAGAATAAAATGCGAAAAAGAAAGCATCATTTGGGGTGCAAAGCTACCAGTTGTTTATGGGACAATGCTGCTAGCTGGATATAATCCGATTAGAAAAAAATTGTCTCACGAAATTGCTTCGATAAAAAAGTCATTTCTAACAAAAACATTTGTTTCTAAGAATCCCATTTCTCTCTCGCCGGGAATTGAACCCGGGTCCCGGGCGTGACAAGCCCGTATACTGACCACTATACTACAAGAGATGTTTGTTCTTTGATGAACGGCGGCGAGTCACCATAATCTATGGTAGCGGGTGCACCATCTGAAAAGACGGCGAAAAAAAAACAAATACCGTCGTCTCTGAAGGCAAAAAGATGTGATCGATCTCGGGATCGAACCGAGGACCTACGCCGTGTTAAGGCGTCGTCATAACCAACTAGACCAATCGACCGTTTTATGGAATGGAGGATTCATGTTGACGGCGGTCACTTGCAGAGTTTTTATGGCGTGTCTCTTATGGGGAACCAGTCGTGGGTGGAGTGGTGGACCCTGGAATTATTTTTTGACAGTTTTGATTTTGTAGGCTGGACCCTTACTTACACTTTGTGGGTCACGGTGGACATCATCATGTAAGTGATGGGAACTCAAAAGCAAACAAACAGGATGTGCTCAATAAAACGAATTGCTCACATAAAGCTCAAAAATCGTAAGATGTTGTCGGTTTGGCCTGTCCTGGAGCGCTGTTGTGTTCAATCCAGGCACCAGGGACATCCAGGAACGGTCTGTTAGTCGCCCCACACTAGTGAACCTCAATTCCGGAAAGTCTAGAGCCCGGGTCCGTGTCCGCCGGAGCTGCACATAGAAGTCTCGGCGTCAGCATTCAGAGCACCGCAGTTAATTGTTTGTCTCTTATTTAGACTCAAATGTCCCCCAATCCTACTCGGACAGTCCAGATAACGCCACAGTAAATTCCTACTGTACTTCTCCTCGGCCGTCACGTTCCCCGGAGAAGCAAATCTTTACTCAACACGATCATTTTCCCCGTACAACTTTCTTCACCATCTCGTAATGAGCATGCCCAAGACGGACCAAGTACCTCCCAGTTCACTAAAGTGTGCTCATTTTATTAGTAAATCGGATGTTGTCATTGGGAGGGTCACAAAGCTGCCACTCACTTTCTAGAGCCTCTTCCACCATCACCGTGGCAATGTTTTATGGCACAGCATTACGATATGCATCGTTTATGTACACTTGCAATGACCACCTTTCTTCTTAAGACTGTGGAATGAATCTAATAATCAACAGCATGTGACAAGGTGTTCCACAGCGGTAATACAGATAAACTTATTCGGACGACGCACCCACGGAAGCTGTAGGAACAAAGCGGCTCTTGCCTGCCGGACGTCTGGACTCAACTAGTGAACAAAATCAAAAGCAAATAAACAAATCAAGTGGCATGAAGAGCTGTACAGCTCCGACTTGCCCTGGTGTCAGCACCGTCCAACGTTGCAAACCCACAACGGGTGACAGGGACCAGAAAATAAGCAAACTCCATCCAGGCTTTCCATTGATGTCATGCCACTCTGGACGAAGTTTATTATGTGGATGTAGATATGGGCAATGCGGGTGCAGAGTTATTTCGTCGATGAGGCAAGTATATATGATTTCGATGGCCACCTTCTTTGCTACCTTGGCCACGTCTCTTCGTTCACTCTGATCACATATTAAGGCATCGTTCATATTCACACTCGACACCATCAGCTGTACTTACTACCACAATTACCACCAACACCACCACTACTGCCTCCATCATGGCTCCCCTCGTCTTCATTACCGGCGCCTCAGGCTTTATCGGCTCCGAGACGGTCTTCCATGCTTTGGAAAAGGGCTACCGTGCCCGCCTGGCCATCCGTCGCGCAGACCAGGCCGCTGAGCTGCGCAAGCGGTTTGTGGAGACGGGCAAGGCGCACGAACTGGAGTTTGCCGTTGTCCCCGCCATCGACGACAAGGTTGCCCTCGCCAAGGCGCTCGAGGGAGTGGACCATGTTCTACACGTGGCTTCACCAATGCCGTCGTCGAACGCGGACCTGCAGACGGGATATGTCCAGCCGGCTGTGCGTGGAACCATGGCTGTCCTCGAAGTGGCGGCCACCGTGCCCACAATCAAGAGGATGGTCATCATGTCGGCGTACCTGGCGCTGGCACCCCTCGACATTCCCTCGCGCAACGGATTTGAGGTGAAGGAGGGCACGAATGCGAGCATCGAGATCGACTACGATGCGATCCCCGTCGGCGCGTTTGGTGATGTGTACAAGTACCACATCTCCAAGATCCTGGCACACCGTGCCGCCCTCGAGTGGGTGACCAAGGCGAAGCCCAACTTTGACGTGCTGACAGTGCACCCGTACTATGTGATTGGGTACGACCGCGCACTCAAGCACGACCCCCAGACGGGAGCTGTCCAGCCGCGGCCCATTCCGCTGTTCTACCTGATGTCGCTGCAGTCCGATGCCCCGCTGCTATCGAGTGCGTATGTAGACGTGCGCGATGTGGCGGCCATGGAAATTGGCGCTATCACAGTCGAGAAGAACTTGAAGCCGCGTGGCGAGATCACGGAGATTATTGCTCTGGGCCCGCGCATCACTTGGCCCGAGATGCGTGAGTTTGTCAAGACCAAGTTCCCCGAGTTCCCGCTGAAGCAGACCAACGACGGCAATTTCAGCGAGCCACTGACGTCCAACACGGACCGCGCGACACGTGATATGGGCCTCGTTCTGCGCAATCCCTATGAGACGCTGGCCATCACTCTCGAGCAGCACAGCCCTGTGAAGATGTAAAGTGTTGAAATGCGCCGAATTGAAAACCTATGAACGAGGAGGAGTCTGTAGGATATAACTGTTAGAAAAGAATAAGATCATCAGTTCCGCTCATAAGAAAGTCGTAAACAGTGCTCTCTGGAAAATATGCAGGTAGTTGAAGTACTTTCCGACGACACTCTTCTATCTTGCTGGACCTGCCGTTGCTAAAGAGTAAAAAAAAGTGCACGTTCTGAGCGAATGAGGCGCAGTTCACCTCATGCGCAGTTCGTGCAGCTGAAGGCGCATTCGACGAGACCCCCTGCTCGCCGATTGGACAGGCACACGAAGCGCCTTCATTTTTCGTCTTAGCAGCCCATGTTTGACCCGAGAAGAGCGAATCACGGTGCAGGCCGCCCCAGGTATTTGAAGTCGCCTTGGATGAGGTGGCACTCCAGCCTTGTTTGAGTGGATGCAACCCCTCCTCGCCGTCGTTCTCCGTTACTTCGTTGAGTTGATGCCGAATCGACTCCTTGTCGCGATTTGATCCTTTTCGAAACTTCACCAGCTCCCAGGACAATGCACTTCCTTTCCATTCGAAACTGTTCAACACGAGAAACAGTTAGAGAATGTCCATCTGAGCATCATCTGCTTATCGCCCACGAGACCCCACGGCACCTTCTTCTTCCTCCCCGTCAGACGCACGCGACTGCCCCGCCGGCTCCCAACGAACAAAGCACGACTCTCACTCTGCACCCGTGAACAACACCCGTACCGTGGTGTAGGCTCGCCATGCTTATGGCGGAAGCGGGCAAGTCGTAACATCGAACCAAGTCTATTTCTTTTCTTCTCGACATTCCACTGCCCCTGCAACCACGCCGTCGACAATATGCACATCATCAACGTGGAAACGCTGATGCTCGAGGAGTTCCCGCGACGGCCACCAGGCGACTACGCCATCTTGTCGCACACATGGAACTCTGTTGCATCAAACGAGGTGCTGTTCAGCGACATCAAGCCCAACGGTCTCGCCGGCTGTCCAGATAAACCCGGCAAGCGCAAAGTTGTGGGATGTTGCAAGCAGGCCAAGGCTGAGGGCTTCAAATATGTCTGGATCGACTCGTGCTGTATCGACAAAAGCAATGCCGTCGAACTTGGCGAGGCTATCAACAGTATGTACCGCTGGTATCGGGACTCGGCTGTCTGCTATGCGTACATGGAAGACGTACCAAACGAGGACAACGTTCTGGATCCTGGTGCTGCGTTTTCCCAGAGCCGGTGGTTCAGTCGCGGCTGGACTTTGCAGGAAATGCTGGCACCTCCTGAGCTACATTTCTACGACACCTCCTGGTACATAATTGCCGCCAAACAGGACATTATTCACGAGCTCGAGACCATCACCGGCATTCCACGACAATCTCTGCTGGGATTTGACCCCAACACAACGGAAGCCACCGTTGCCCAGCGTATGTCCTGGGCAGCACGGCGCACCACAACGCGAGATGAAGACACAAGTTACTCCCTTCTCGGTCTTTTCGATGTCAACCTGCCTATGATCTATGGCGAAGGCGGCCGGAATGCATTTGTCCGGCTGCAGCAGGCCATCCTGGAAAAGACACGAGACAACTCTATATTCGCCTGGGGTCTGACGAATGGAGCGATGAGCAAGTCTGGGCAGAGTACTTTGCCAAAGGAAAGGTCCAACTCGGGCTCTTCCACAGACTGCATTCTATCTGACGGCATCTGGGCTTCAAGTCCAGCCGACTTCTCCCGCTGTGGAAAAGTTGTCACACGAAAGCCTGTGGGTGGCACTGTGTTTAGCTTTTCGAGCGGCCGCCTCCAGATCGACTTGACCCCCGTCGCCATCTTAAAAACAACAGCTAGCCTTCAGGACGGCACGTCTGTTTCCGGTTCTGGTACTGCAAGCAGTCTTTCCGCACCGTCAGCGCGTGAAGTACACTATGGTCTCTTGAACTGTGGACCAGACCAGGAGACTGAAGCATCCAGCGCTGTTATCGGCATACCGCTTTGCGTCCTTACAAAGGAGAAGGATTCCACGTATGCCCCTGTCGAGTTCATCCGTCCAAAGGGATACGTTCCCTTATATCTCACCCGGCCGGTCTTGGAAAATGGTGCCAGTTGGCCGCTGCATTCCATCAGCATCCGTGTTGAGATGGATGCCGGCAGCCGAAGCACATCTCGACAGTCGTGGTATAGTCTTCGGTACCCGAGAAAGTCTCTGGCACTCGTTGAGACGTACCCACCGTCAGCATGGAGGGGCAGCGCAGCAAGGATGCCAGATGCAGATGATGTCGACTTTCCAGAGCCACACAAGAAAAAGTGGTTTATTGCCCACTTTCGTCCAGTCGGTGGTGCGAACGGTGACCCAAAATCGGCCAGAGGTTTCCTCTTTGTGGTCTGTGTACAATTGAGTGAAGATGGTGCGCAGCTTGCGATGGAAGCCGGCCTGATGACTACGTCTGAAACGGTAGTCGTCGCCAAATTTGCAGAAAAGCTCCCCTATATGCGCAACGCAATATACAACCACAGACGGGCCACTGTCAATGGAGTGGTAATGACTGCCACAATCGAATATGAGGCGGAGACGTTTACAATTGTGCCCGCGACAGCAATGTCATCAGGCGAGGACCTCGACGCTGATACAGAGATACAGCATGCTGAGAAGAAGCTTAGCCTGCCAGAAATGCTTTCGTTTCTGGACGATGTTTCGAGTGAATCCAGAATGCAACGTTCGGCTGTAAGGGTGCACTCAAATGTCCTAGCTATACGCATGGAACGGCTGGCGAAGATTGAAAATGATTTGAAGAAGTTAGAGGAGGAGAGACAGAACATGATAGCGACCATCATGCCCCTTCAAAAAAATTTGGCCAGTGTGAATGAAAGAATTCATGATCTGGACGATCGGTTTCAGGGCACCGCACGCACCGTTGATAGGTATATCACTGATATTTGTGCTGCAGAAGCCCCCAGAGTCCAGGGTGACTGGTTGGGCGAGCTTTTGCTCACGAGACACGGCGACATTGAGTCTTGTTCTGTATGCCGCGTTCATTATCGTTCAGAAGCGACGGAAACAGAAAAGGTCTCTGGAACCGATTCAGTATCCCGTGTAACCGACTTGGTGCGCTCGAAACTGTCCAATTCGTCAAGCATGATGGCGCTGTTCTGTGCTGTGGCCCACGGTCATATTCGGGAGACAGAGCTACTGCTTCCTGCCATCGCTAGCCCAGACTGGCAAATAGAGCGTCAGCTGCGACCTTTTATCACAATGTCAGCTTTCGATGGGAACCGGACAATTGCAGAGGCGCTCGTCAACGGCGGAAAGACCAATATCGACACTCGAGACGAGGCAACGGGTGAGACTCCTCTTTGGGTTGCGCTGCAGCGTGGGCACTATTACACGGCAGAATTTCTGGTCGAGGCAGGGGCTGACGTGTTTGCGAAAAACTCTTCTGGCGGCTCCCTCATAAATTGGGCAGCTGGGGCAGGAAGTTATTATTGTGTCAGTTTCCTTCTTGAACACGGAGCAGATGTCAACACGGGATGGTCCGATGTCCAGAAAGCGCCTCTTGTGGCCGCGGCGTATAACGGAAACCAGGACGTCATCCAGCTTCTTCTCAGAAAGACCACTGCCACCACAAATGTCAAAGACACGAAGCAAACTACCCTTGTTGTCCAAACAGCATTGGAGGCTGCCGTGACTGCTGGGCATGTGGAAGCCGTTCGCGTGTTTCTTGCCCACAAGACTTATGGCTGGAACATGATGCCAATCTTTCTCATGGCCATCAACCAGAAGCGACTGAAAATTCTGGAGGCTCTGTTCGAAGAAACAGCGGTCCAGGCACGAAATTGGGAGAATATGGATGCAGGAGATGTGATGATGGTCGCAGTAATGCAACAGCCTCCGGACTGTCTCGCCGTATTGCTGAAATACCACTTCCCAGTTAATGTTTCAGCGGCAAAGAATGGCCTAACGCCGCTAACTACAGCCGCCACTTTTGGCCGGCATCTCGCTGTTGATATGCTCATTATGGGCGGTGCACAAGTGGACTTGAAGTCACCAAATGAGCTGCGCACTCCGCTGTACATGGCCATCAAGGGCGGTCACACAGAGACCGTCCGGGTCCTCCTTGCACGTGGCGCCGACCCCATGGCACCTGTCGGCCTCCGTGGCTCACCGCTCAAAAAGGCGAAACAAATGGGAGACAAGACCATCCTGGATATCGTGGAAAATGCTCAGAGAGGTATTCGGCCAGAGCTGCCCATGGCGCAACTTCGCGGTATGAGTGTCCGCGATTATATTGATGCAGGAAAGCCAGACCCAATGCAGAAGCTTCGTCTCGTCCGTCGGAAAGTAACGGCGGATTGATTGGTTGGTGGATCTTGCCAGGAGCTCTGTGCTCTGTCCTTCTGTAAAATAAAGTCTGCTAGAATAAAGGTTTTCATCTCAGCACAGTAAACTTGATCGATGCTTACAATATGAACGCATGTGCTGTATGTACTACGGGTTGACGGTGTGCTTAAAGGTGTTGTTGTTTGTCGTTGGGTTCCGGGATTGGGAATGAAAAGATGCAAGAAAATGTTCGAGAGAGGAGAGAAAGAGGCAGAATCAGACGTTTGTTTATCTTGTTTGTTGAAACTGCCTAGCATTCTTTCCTTCACGGGCCGTCAAAGCCCGTTTGCGCTTTCCATTCTCAATCAGGGGTTAAGATAAACAGAGGGAAGCAGCTATCGCGCACGGTTTTCCATCGCACCTTCTTTACAACGCTTGGATATATCGCTTTCAATCTGGAAGTCACGACTTTCGAAATATCGAAACAGAATCGCACAGAGGGCGGCCACCGAAAAGAAAATCAATAATAAAACTCATCAGGCAGTACCAAAAAAGAAAAAGAAAAAGAAAGAAACGACAAAAAACGTACAGCAGCGGGTATTCGCTGGTCGTCACCGACCCAACTACTAATCCGCCGATTACTGGTTTGACTAGGGGAGAGCGGACGGGATCCCGTATTTTCCAGTATCTATGGCCGTACGTGAAAGACAACAGTGTTGACTGGCGTTATATAGCCCGCCGAGGTGTGTAACGAAATATCTTATCATAATCGTTGCAGTAAACTTTGTCCTTGTTGGGTGTTTAGACGTTGAGTGTGTCGTCTTGACTTATACTCCGTACATAAGCAGGCCCACATAAACATGCCCTCCCTTAGCCAGCTATCGCCCATATAAGTAGCAAACTAGAGCAGAAAAATTAAAGGCACGAATTGTGTCAAGAATTTATGAATGGAAAACATAGAAAGACAAATTTCATACCTCGGTGGGTTCTCTAGTCCGTCTATTTGGCGGCTTTGGAAATGACCATCGGAAACCGAGCAGCGAGAGAAGGAGCATAAAATGGTGAAAAGAAATAATGTATGTCTCACAGAATAGCGTGGCTTGAATAAAAGCATTAGCTCGGCGTAGGTTTTGATACTAGTGATGCTTAGAGACCGGCATCTGGAAATCCGAAGACATGTTCTAGATGCTTATGGTGGCTTGGCAGGCACTGCCGTGTTGTGTACCGCAGTCCTGTTTCTTTCTTCGTTGTTCATTTCCGGTAAATATTCGTCTTGCAAAGTATATTTAGCTGGTGTTCTGTGGCCATAAAAAGTATTTAATGCCTGCTGCGCGTTCCTGCGTATCCGGCTCTCCAGCATGGCCGACTTTCAGATGCCTCTTTGATCTCTATGCTGATCCATCACATCGGAGCTTAGTATGCGGTAAGGAAAATAGGAAGCCGCCATATTTTCGATCTATGCAGCATGACTTGAGATAGATATTCGATAAATAGACGAGTGGTCAGGAAAATACCAAGAGACGCGCCAGATAGATTATCAGTTATAAAATGTTGTGAGGCGTCGTCAATACTAAGTAGGCCAACGATCAGTGCCAACCCTTACAGAGTGAGCTGTTTTTATTGTCACTTTGAAATTGGGTGGGGTAGGTGTAACAAACAGTTCAAGAACCAGATACAATGGTGGAAGATTTTCGTTTTGTTTCTAGTTCTAAGGATGTAAAATTACAATTACGTTGATTTATTTATTTATTCTTTCAAAAAAAAAAAAAAAAAAAGGAACGATTTTGAATACAGAACCGTTACGAATGTAAACATGTGAAAGGGGTTACACTTTGCGAAATCTGCGAGGTACAAAAAAAAAAAAAAAAACCTAAAAAAAACTTTGTAAAGTGACGAACCGACAAACAGCCACCCGATGCCAATGGGTTGTTTGTAAGTTGACGTCTTTTTCTTCCCAAACAGAAGTCGTCTTGTGTCGCAAGACGTCCATCCACATGCATGCAGCATACTCACTCGTTCCTCGACCTCCGCACCACTTCGGATCACCGCCCCCACACACAGGCTCTTGCGATATGCTAAGATAGCATAACTTGCCGTGCCGAGCTCGATACCCTATCGTGGCGTTATCGGAATCCCTGTCAACCCACACCACGACAAGGATGCTCCACGAGGTTTTGGCTTTTTTTACTTCTTTTGATTTTCGTTTTGGCCTTCGAGAGTTTTTCTTTTCTTTGGTGGAGATTCTCAACGAGTCCGAGCTTTTGTCCAAGTGCATCCATGAGGCGCAAAAAGGCCTGCGACGGGAACACGGCCTCGCCTCGACGGCTAACAAATAAAAGACACTGCCGGAGCCTGTCCGTTTCTGGTCATTCTGAGTGCAAGCTAGCCGCGAATAAAAAAGAACGAAGAACGAAAAGCGATCGAGTCGTCCGAGGACGAAGAAAAACGGAAAGAAATGGAGGGACAAAACGGAGTAAAACGGCTGGCTCTACGACAAATTGGGACAGCCTGCCTGCAAGCCACGATCCGCCAATGGAGAGCCGCAAACCAAACCCTTCCAGTGTCTTCAACGTTCGTCGATGTGCTTTCAACGTTCATCGATGTGCTTGAGACAACATCGACGACTTCACGTATTTCCCATTGTCAGAGCATGTTGAGCCATTCGTAGATAGAAACAAGCAATGCATGCAGCTGTCGATTGCATGGACTGTGCGGGTGCACGTTCAAACGGTGTGATTGATTGTAGGCGGTAAAACTCCGCATGGTGCTGGGAAAGCTAAGCAAATCTTATCAGATCATTTTCCTTGTCTGATTTGATTATTTTTTCTTCCCGATCCCCTTGGCGCGAGAAAAAAATTATCAGATTCCCACCCAGTTCTGTGGACCCCTGCCTTTTTCTTTCGGAGCGCCTCTAAAAAGACCGATGGTCGGCCAATGCACTCGAACAAGCCAAGTCCAGGGCTTTCTTACACCACACACAAAGACAAAGTCGAGGCAGCTTTCGAAAACGTAAATGATCGTCGTATGAACCTGTGTAGCACTTGTCACTGCAACCCTGTCTCTCACTCTTTCACTCTTCACAGTTCACATCCTGAGCATCTTGGCCCCACGGCTCCCACGCTACTTTCTACTTTTCTGACCATGACCGCACCTTGTGGGCCTTCCTCGTGTGTAGTTGTTACTGGCTTGAAGCGTTGCAGGAATAGCAGGAAGACATCCTTCTCGTAGTCGCGCTGTCGTTCGCGTAGTGTTCTTCCGTTTCTTCTTGTTTCCTTTCTCGTTCGGTCACCGTTCGGCCCCGGTCATACTCTGTAGCCAAATCAACGAGACCCTTGTCTCGGCGCATCTAGATGTCTGTCGTTTCCCTATAAGAGCAGCCCTTCCATCCTCACGACGATCTTCTCGACTTGCATCTTCACCACCAATCCTTCTTTCCTTTTCTCTTTCCCATCATACATCTTCCCCTCCTCCCCAACCATGGACACTATCGAAATGGCCGACGACGGCGACCGCCGTGAGAACCTCAATGCCCTCGAGTCCGACCAGAAGCAGATCACGCCGACTATCGACGCCCAGACGGGTGTGCAGAAGATCGAGGCCGTCACCCTCGCCTGGTCGCGGTCGTCTCTTTTCCTTGCCCTGGGCCTGTAAGTCTTTTTGTCCTCGCTTCGATCGCATGTTCACGACTAACCCCTACAGTATCTGGCTCCTGACCCTCGTCAATGGCATGAAGTCCACCATCCTCCTTAGCCTGACACCCTACATCACCTCCGACTGGTCGTCTCACTCGCTGCTGACCGTCATTGGCATCGTCGCCAACGCCATCACGGCCGCCGTCTACATCCCTATGGCCAAGGTGCTCGATGTCTGGGGCCGTGCCGAGGGCTTTTTGATCATGACGCTATTCTGTATTCTGGGGCTTGTCCTCATGGCGTCGGCCCAGAACCTGTCAACCTACTGTGCCGCCGAAGTCTTCTACTCGATTGGTTTCTCGGGTCTCGGCTACACGTGGGACGTGCTGGCGACAGATGTCACCAACCTGCGCAATCGAGGCCTGGCGTTTGCTTTCACGTCGTCGCCCGCCATCATTACGGCTTTCGCTGGCTCGCGTGCAGCTGAGGCGTTTGTCGAGAACGTTTCGTGGCGCTGGGGTGTGGGTTGCTGGGCGATTGTGCTGCCCGCCGTCGCTGGCCCCGTTTATGGGTTGCTCAAGTACTACCAGATCAAGGCCAGGAAGGAGGGCATCATGGTTGTCGAGAAGGGTCCCAAGACGACCTTCAAGTCCGCCACCAAGTTCCTCATTGATGATGTGGACCGTAAGTCTCCTATGCGTAACTATCAACGTTCACGTCACCCTGACAATATTATTTACTAATTGCGTGCTTATAGTCCCCGGTGTTTTCTTGTTTGCTAGCGGTCTGACCATCTTCCTGCTACCGTTTACCCTCGCTACCAGCGCCCCTCACGGCTGGCGCACCGGTTACATTATCGCCATGATCGTCCTCGGCTTTGTCCTTCTTGTCAGCTTCGGTCTCTACGAGGGCTTCGTCGCCAAGAAGCCGTTCCTCGATGGCCGCTACCTCACCGACCGCACCGTTATGGGCGCCTGTCTGCTCGACTTCGTCTACCAAATCTCGTACTACTGCTACGCTCTCTACTTTACCTCTTTCCTCCAAGTGGTGTATAATTTGGATGTTGCCGAGGCTGGCTATGTCGCTAACACTTTCTCGGCTGTTTCCTTCGTTTTCCTCTTTATTGCTGGCTGGCTTATTCGCGTCACGGGCCGCTTCAAGTGGATTCTCTACTTTTGTGTCCCGCTCTACATCCTGGCCCTCGGTCTCATGATCCACTTCCGTACCCCCAACGGCTACATTGGCTACGTCGTCATGTGCGAAATCTTCTTTTCGGTCGCCGGCAGCATCTTTATTCTGGTCGTCCAGCTGGCTGTTTTGGCCGCTGTTGACCATCAGCACGTCGCCGCCGTTCTGGCCCTTCTGTTTGTTACGGGCACTGTCGGTGACGCCGTCGGTGGTGCTGTCTCCGGTGTCATCTGGACCAACACCTTCGAGGGTGCCCTGGAGCGCTTCTTGCCTGAGTCGGCTCTGCCTGATCTGGTTACTATTTATGGCAGTCTGCCCGCCCAGCTGGCCTATGCTCCCGGCACCCCTGAGCGTCTCGGTATCCAGCTCGCCTACGGCTACACCCAGACGCGCATGCTGGCTGCTGGTACTTCCATCATGGTCGTGGCCTTTGCTGCCGTCTTCCTAATGCGCAACCTCAACGTCAAGACCATGACCCAGACCCGCGGTAACGTCTTGTAAGAGGTGTACGACGCTGGCCAGGAATTTAATAGAAGCAAATTTAGCGAAACAAGGCGTAAGGAGATAGGGTGTGTTAGACAATATGATAAATATGTAATTGTTGTTGTGTTGAACTGATACCACTTATATAAATGCCAAGAACTGATATATCTACACATTGTGCTCATCTAGTATTGTGGCAACAAGACAATGAATGTTGCTTAAGCAATCGTCTTGGCCGACGGTCCCCAGGGCTCAGCAACCCCGTCGTTGACTGTGTTCTCGGCGCCCATGATGGATTTGGCCGGCGGACCCCAAGGCCCGCCAATGATATCGTCGACACGGTCTTTGTGGCTGGAGACAGGATCGGGCCCGTTGGGTGGTCCGCGTTTGTTGATGGCGGCGGCGGTGACGAGGTCGGCGAAGAGAAGAATGTTGAGGGTCTTCATTTTTGTGGGCTCTGAAGAGTACAGGCTGTTATGCTTGACTTTTATCAATTTATTTGCAGGAAGTTGCAGATGTTAAGGAGAGGCCATAACGAGACTGGCAAGCTGAATATTTATACTTAATGTGAAGCCAATCTACACAACACATACTGACTTACAATCATGTTACAAACTGTTCAATATCTTGCAATGGTACCTTCTAGTTCTAGTTAGCAAATGAAAGGCTGTGTTGGCCAACGTCCATCCAAGACCGTTGTTTACAGCCCTCCCTCCTACTCTGCCGAGCCTGCCTATGGACAACAACCAACAGACAACGGTCCTTCTGTATGGTGTCAGCTGTTCAGGATACAGTACAACGGGTCATTGTCTACAAGACCGCTTTCCCGTTTTGGTAGCGATTCTCAACCAACAGGGCTGCATCCCATGGCACAAAATACCCGATTGGGCGGTGATTACAGACTTAAAAGGCTATATTGCCTACGGCTATCATCGTGGTCCAAACTCGTTATAACAACATCAGCCACTCATCACGCCAACGCACTTTTCAGTTCCTCTAAAGGCCAGCTTTTGTGATTCTCTCGCAATGGTATCCCGTTGCAGAAGCTTTAAGGCCGACAAGAGTGGTGCGTGCGGCCGTCGTTTCCATCTGTGTTGAAACCATTGCCAACGCGCCAACAGGCGGCACGGGAAGCAACGAAGAAAAATATATTACTTTTAATCCCATGGAAAAGAATCGAAGACAGTTGCACTATCTGGACAATGTGTACACTAGATACTTGCTGCATGTTCCACTCTACTTACGTAGGCCACAAGATTGAACCCTACTGCCGAACAGAGATAAGTCATAGCCATCAGGGTTCTTATCAGTCTCGCACTCCTTTAAATGGGAAGAGTCATCTTAAATCTAGTCATTTCTCATTCTTTTTTCTATGTACATTTTTACTCATTTCCTCCCCATTTTACAACTTTGACGCACCCGCCAGTGTGGCATCCCGGTTCACCTGCGCATCGTCCACGACAATGGCTGCTTTGCCTTTGATCTTGCCGCTGTGCACCAGCTCCACCAATTCGTGAATCTTTTCGAGGCCCTGGAAAGGCACCGTGTGCAGCTCGATGCCGTGCTTGGTGATGGATGCCACCATGTCGCGGCTCTCTTGGGGTGAGCAGAAGCAGCTGCCGACCAGCTTGATATCCCGCATAATCAGCTCGGCAAAGGGAATGGTAAAGTTTTCTGGCTGGGCCAGCTCGACGACAGTGCCGTGTGTTCTTGTTACGGCACACGCAAGACCAGCTGCGCTCGTCACATCGGCCACAAGCAGGGTTGCGTCCACACCGTTGGCATGAGAGCCCGTGGTTTTACGGACAGCCGCGACATTGGCGTCCTTGCCCTCGCGTGCGTCGAGAACAACCTCGGCACCGGCCTCGCGCGTTGCCGCCAGACCTTCTGGGCGCGCGTCGATGCCAATCACCCTCAATCCAGATTGGACGGCGAATTGCACAGCCATATGCCCCAGACCACCGCCCGACCCAACGACACAGACCCACGACTTGGGTGACAGAGACGCCTGCTGGATGGCTTGTTGTAGACCACGCCAGACGGTGCGACCAGCACACGCCAGCGGTGCCGCATCGAGGAGAGACACATTGTCCGGCAACAAAGTCGTCCAGCGCGCATCGACACGCGCATACTCGGCGAAAAAGCCGTCCACCGAGAGCACGCCGCAGTGGCCCTCGAGTGCCGAACAGTACTGCCGGTTGGACTCTGGCCCTGTGCACTCGACACAGGTGCCACAGGTGTTGCGCGGGTGCCGCACATGACGCGGTCGCCTACCTTGAACTCGCCCGAGGACGCGACGGCCGAGCCGACAGCGACAACGGTGCCCGACCCTTCGTGGGAGCCCGTGATGGGTTTCTTGGTGCCGCCAAACTTGCCCTCCAGGACCATGAGGTCGGTGTGGCAGAAGGAGGCGACGGCGACTTTCACGAGCAGATCATGTGGCTCGAGGTCTTTGGGCACGGGCACGGTGTTGATGACGTACGGCTGGTTGTACTCGACGACCTGGACGGCCTTCATTGTGCTGGGGATGCCCATCGTGGTGGTGGATGGTGAAACTTTGTTATGGTTGGCAAAGACGTTGTCGAAGATTGTTTGCTTGCATTCAGTGAGCTTTCTGTAAGACTGACAGTGAACAAGTACTGTTGTTTACGAGATTGCAATTGATTGAAGAACATATATTGACGTCGCCGTACCGTCCGTTTAACTACGATCCGGGGCGCCGGTTATCAAAATCCGCTAGCCTCTCCACGATTCTCCATGTGCCTCCACGTCGTACTTTGGCGAGAAATCCACAAGGAGTGCCAGAAACAGCTAGCTTCGTATGGAGTAAATGCGTGTAAGTCCGCCATTCATTCAGTCATTACAAGGCACACGAAAGCCATGAAATCTTCCTGAATGAAATCCTCTGCGGAAAATAAGTCTTTGCTATCGTATTTTATTGAATATTTATTCATAAAGTAATCGTTGTATACTGTCTTATTTGTGTTGTGTTGCGGCGTTCACGGCAATTAAGCTATTTTCCATATGTTGGCCGCCCAAATAGTTTCAGAATACACGAGTCAAGATACGAGTCATGAGCTCTTTACAGAAAATGTTCCGACCCACGCAAAAAAATTAGGCCCGAGCCAGTTTCCTCGACTTCTATTAACTGTAAAAGTAGCGTTTTGTAAAAATTGTTAAAATAAAAAGTAGAAGGTGGACAGTAGAGAATAGACCAACAGAAAACGGAACGCCTGTGGTTTACGTTCTTCATCGTGTGTTTTAGGCTTCGCAAGGCGGCCGATCATTGGGGTTTCAGACATGCACGGAGTGAAGAGGACGAGGAACAGAATTAGGCGCCGGCGGCAATGAATGTTGCATACTAACATGACAGTTTGCGCGATTCGCCGGCTGTATTACACGGCGCTTGGACGTGTACTTGCAAATTTGTAGTCACACACAGGTAAACAAGCAATAAACAACGTACTTGTCTCGTCTAATGCATATTTATGGGATGAAATTGTGCAGGACTATCCCATCTGATAACAAAATTCAGTATTTTGTGCTTTGGGACGAAATCCGAGAATAGTAAACATAAGAAGTAGAGAATTTGGGATGAAATCCGAAAAAAAAAAAAAAAAAAAAAAAAGGTAGTAAGAATTGTCCCTTGCCTACCCCAACAATATTCGAGGCTATATATCTATGTGACAAATAAAGTAACATCCTATGTTGTGTAAGCTAGAATTGGTGTCCAGACCGTGCGTGACTAAATGACGTTATGACTTACGATGGATCTTACTATTCTTTCATAAATTAACTCTTATTATAACTTTTGTTTTTTTTTTGACGAGCAATATTTTGAGTGTTTCCGACTCTGCTTCCTCTAATCTTATTATTTTTCCATCCGATCCTCTATTAGGACTCCACAAAAAAAATATCATTTAGAGGTCCAATTAAACGAGGAGTAGCCACTACGACTTCGACATCATGGCCATCGCTGACAACTTACCCATCGTTGCTCTGAGCCAGTCCGATCGTGTGCGCCTTTGCTTTTTTCTTTGAGGTCCACTTTGCCTCAATTGTCCTCGTTTCCGTCTTCTTCGTCAAACGGGTCGACCCCAAGTTGTTCCCGCCGGTACGCTTCCTCCCTCCTTGCAGCCATCTCGGCATCTTCGCGGGCCTGCCGGGCAAATTCTTTGCCCCAGCGGCCAGCGGCATCATGGTCAAGCACGCCGAGCTTTTGTGCCTCCTCGAGGAGCTGGGCCCAGTCCTCGGGAACATCCACGTCTGAGTTGTCTTCGTCTCCGTTTCCTTCGTTGTTGCCATCTGAATCTGGGGTGCGATCAAAAATGCAACGCAGTGCGTCAACTGTTCGCGTGCTGGACATCAATTGCTGCATGTAGTATTGAATCTGGAGCAGGCGCTCGCTTGGTAGTGGGTGAGACGTCGGGTCGTCGGTTGCCAACTCGTAGACGTCCCCATGACGGAGAACAGGATGGTAGTCGTTGCCGCGACGGAAGTCAGCAAGACCACCATATCTTTGGTAGTCCCAGTCGTCGGCCTCGGAGATGCGGTTCCCTTCTGGGTCACGCAGCCATACAACTTGAAGGAAAATGTGTGTATGGGGTGTTTGCGGATGGGCGATCGGTCGGAGCGCAAAGTAAAATGCATCGAAGAGCGCGTGAGCGGTGTGGGTAAGGGGAGGATGTTGATGTGCTCTTTCCCTTCAATAGACAAGTCGCTGCACTTGCCCAAAGGCCAAAATGACATGATCATTTCCCATGTCTCGAGGTGGTTCACGTGCTTTGCCCGGACGGGAACTATATGCGCTGCTTGTGGCTTTGCTGTCCCAGTCAAGATACACCGATTGCCATATAGCTGGGGTACACCCTTCTGCACTTTGCGGTCTGCACTCTCTCTTGAGGCTCTTGAAGATGCCGGCCGCTCGCCGGCCTCTCTCCTCGCATTCGCCGCCCAAGGAGCGGTTCCAGAGCGCAGCATCTCGATAAGTCCCTTCAAAAGAACATTGAACCCCGCTTCGGTGCGGTCAACAGAAGCATCGTTGTTCGAGCCATACGTTGCGCCGGCGATGCAACGATTGGGTTCCCCAGCACGGTCAAGCACCACTTTGGTCCATTTGACGAGCTCTGCGCGCTCCGCCGCTGGCATCTGGGTGTTTTGCATGGCTTTTTGGAGTTTCTCGGAAACGAATGTGTAGAAACGGGGGTCCGTCCTTGGGGGCGAATCGATCTCGGTGCCATCAGGATACCAGTTTATCGGGCGGTTGCCCACAAACGTCACCGTCACGTAGCTGTCCCTATTTGCCATCTGTTGCTGCTGGTTAGTTGAAGGCAAGATCTGGTCGAGGGGTTTTGGAGATGATAACTACCTTGAAACCATGAAAAAAGACTGTTGAGATGTTGTGATGGCAAAAATTCAACAACTGGGGAGAAGAACACAGTATACCTCCAAATAGGGAAGCAGCGTATCACATGCTCTGGTCGCTCCTGCCGTTTGTAAGCCAACCCGCGTGCCTGCCCTAACGGGAAAGAAACTCATAGGATGTATTTCCGTAACAACCACCCACCTCGAAGTTGCAGATGTTGCAGATGTTGCATATTGCCATCTTTGATGCATCTCAGTCTGACGATCGAGTGTGGCCGCTCGTCGTAGATGTGGTTCTGTGCGTCTGGACCATCGTACATATAAAAATGGATGTATGTGGCTGGACAGTCTGCTAGAGAGTCTTTTAGTTTGCAAAACGATTTTTTGTGTTTGATCTCACTCCATGGACTTTGTTCTCTTGTATTTTGATTTGTTTTTAACTTCAAGTCTTCTTCTCTTTCTGTTCGTCTCTTCCTCATTCCTCAAGCTTTCTTCGATATTAATCTAACAAAATGCTCGAGACTGCACCAGCCGAAACTCGACGTCAATTCGACAGAAGTATCTAATCATTGCCTTGCACATGTCAACGCAAAAAGTTACCGTTTTGTTCTTTTATTCTTTTGTCCTTTATTCTCTTTTTCATGCTTCTACGTCATGCCTCGTTGTATCAATACTTGCCGGTCCATTGGCTGGTCGTGGCATTGGCATTTTCCTCTTTTGGCGTAGCATGGTTGTGGTGGAGGCAGGCTTTAAACTGTAATGCAGATCCAGATCAAGCCAGCCGCTGCACACCGCACGATAAAATTCTCACTGCTTTGTATCCTTTTCAGTGCTTCCGCTATTTCTCGGTAAAGACCGCCACCTATCGGCCGCCAACAACCAGAGCCCCAAAATCGTTGACCTCTTAAAGCATTTGCGCCGCTGCAACGGGGACAACGCGACTGCCCTGAAAGAAGCCCGAGTGCGACTCCTACGGCAACAGCGCTGCAGGTGAAGAGTTCTCCGTCTCTGCTTCTTTTTCCCTCGTTCGACGTGCCGGTCAATCGCACCGTCAATCGCTCCTTCCTCTCCATTACATTTGCCTCACACACGCCACTTCCTATGGCCTACGCGCACTCAATGACAGCGGGCCGCCAACAGCTGGCAAGTGCAGGCTGTCGGTTGGCAGGCGGCTCTCGCAGATGGGCTAATCGGGGCGCCGTCGCACACCACGCCTTGGCCGCCCAGATCCAGGCCTATTCTTCGGTACCTTCCCTTGTGCCGGCCGCCAGCCGCAGTTCCCCAAGAGCCCTGCGAGCCTACGCCATCGATTGTGAGGAAACAGAAAGAGCTGCCCCTCCTCCGCCAACGGCAAGAGCAAGCAGCACCGCCAACTTGCCTGCAGCAACCCCACCTTTTTTTTCTCGCGCATTTTCACGGCTGCCCGCCAATTTGGCCAACGCCCAATTCGCCCGATCGTTTTCGTCGACTCCTTTTCTTCCTTTCCCTTCTTCCTTCTCTCGGTCTTTCTCTTCCTCTTCTTTCTCTCATCACCACCACACCCATCATCCACCATGGCCTACACCACCCGCAAGATCGCTGCCCAGCACACGCTGGAGCACCGCGTGTACATTGAGAAGGATGGCCAGCCCATCTCGCCTTTCCACGACATTCCGCTGTACGCCAATGCCGAGAAGACGATTCTGAACATGGTCGTTGAGATTCCCCGCTGGACCAACGCGAAGATGGAGGTAAGCACACGCCCTGCGTAGCAACGAGGCTATTCACCACCATGCGCCCATTGACTTCACCCTGCGCTCATTCATCGACATCTACTAACTCTCCTCTCACCTTAGATCTCCAAGGAGGAGACCTCAACCCCATCAAGCAGGACACCAAGAAGGGCAAGCTCCGCTACGTCCGCAACTGCTTCCCCCACAAGGGCTACCTCTGGAACTACGGCGCCTTCCCCAGACCTGGGAGGACCCAACGTCTGTCCACCCGGAGCAAGGCAAGGGCGACAACGACCCGCTCGACGTCTGCGAGATTGGCGAGCTTGTCGGCTACACCGGCCAGGTCAAGCAGGTCAAGGTCCTCGGTGTCATGGCCCTGCTCGACGAGGAGGAGACCGACTGGAAGGTCATTGTCATTGACGTCAACGACCCGCTCGCCAAGAACCTCAACGACATTGAGGACGTCGAGCGCCACCTGCCCGGCCTGCTGCGCGCCACCAACGAGTGGTTCCGCATCTACAAGATCCCCGACGGCAAGCCCGGAGAACCAGTTCGCCTTCACCGGCGAGTGCAAGAACAAGGCCTACGCTCACGAGGTCATTGCCGAGTGCGCCGATGCCTGGGAGCGCCTGCTCACCGGCAAGACCCCCGCGGGTGGTGTCCAGACGACCAACCTGACGGTGGCCAACTCGCCCGCCCGCGTGTCGCCCGACCAGCTGCCTGCCATCCCTGCCCACCAGGAGCTGCCTGCGAGAAGATTGACAGCTCGATAGACAAGTGGTTCTTCATCAGCGGCGCCTCTGCGTGACTAGTGCCCGGGTCTCGTTTGTAGAGGGGTTACACTTTTCTTCGAAAGTGCTGTCCGCCCTGCAAGAAGATTGTCGAGCTGCTGAGCTGACGGAGGATTATGGAAAGAAGAAAAAAATCTGGTTGAAAATCGAGAAACATTTTGCAACAAACAAAAAGTGCTATAGAAAAATACCAAAAAGCCCCTCGAGAAACTGGACCGCGGAAGTGGAACAATCAATACACCAATTTACCAAAAGTTTCAATTGATCGTTGGGAGTGAGCAAGTGTGCCAATGCAGTGCGTAAAATGGTGGTGAATATGTCTGTACTCTGTCTCGACACCTCGTATATACTCGTACAATGCTCGGACCGTCGTGTCCGCTCCTTCCCGCCGTCTCCTCCCGTCTCCTGCCCAAAACAAAAGTGTATCCAAGAAAATAAAAGTAACGCGGCCAATGCATATTTTTTTTTTGTCCTCCCTTCGGTCGATTGTCGTCCTTGGCGATGTAGTCTACGCCTCCGCAAGGTCGGCCGCCTTTTGCAGCGCACGCGAGTGCCGGTCGACCTCTTCCACCACACGCTTGATGCCCATATGCTCGCAGTCAAGCTGCATAACCTTGCCGTCCTCTGTAGCCCATGTGGTTAGTAAATCGTCGACCCGAGGGGGGAGTTGACAAACCTTCGGGCTTGTTGAAGACGTACTAAACTTGACCGTCAATGTGCTCGGCTCTGTCGATGTCCGCGGCAGCAGCTGCGTCGTCACCGCCATGCCGTTTGCGCGCGCCGACGGCGGCAGCTGCGTCAGGAACAACCGCGCAGCTTTCGACTGTGCCGAGAACGGATTAAACCGCGTCGTCACCTCTGTAATGAACCGAGTGAGCATTGTGGTGGTGGGTGTGGGGGTGGTTGCGTGGGAGGGTGTCGTTTGTTGATTGTCTCCTTGATCGTCGTCCGATGCAAATTTTTGGTAGCTTCTGCTTGAGTCGGCTGTCGCGAAGCCAATTGGCGCTTGCGAAATGGCAGCCGTGGAAAGAGCAGCCCATGATGGTGCACGTGACCTCTTCAATAATTGTGGGTCCGTAGCTCCTGCCAGCTGTTCGCACCTAAAAACAGCTCCAGGCACTGACGTCGTCTAATTTACAACACGTTTGCCACGGCTTTGTTTCTGTCAACTCCCTTTCTTCCTTTCTTCCCAAGCTTCAACCACATCAGCAACAACTACTCGACAGCTGAATCAAAAGCCATCTCACCACACACGATGGCATCCATCGAAGACCTACACGACCGCCTGGCCAAGGCCCAGGATGTTTTGGTCGATCTCCGGCAGATGATTGACCGCTTGGCCGGCAACAGCTCCTCTGCCAGCATCGACCACAGACGGTCCAGTAGCACGAGCAGTCTCCCCAACTTCAACACGACTACCTCTTCCATCCCTTCTACACCCGACGACCTCTTCTTCTACCTCGACAAGGAAGCCGCCGACGATCTTGTCAATGACATCAACGACACCTTGCGCGACGCCGAGGACGATTATGAGCTTCTGCGCGAAGACGCCGTCGACTTGGGCATTATTGCCGCCGACCCGATTGGCCACCCCAACATTGACGGCCATGACGAGGAGCCACCCGTAGATACTGCCATGTCAGGCGTCAACCGCACGCTGCGCCCCTTTGCCGCGACCCTGCGCAGCTCCAGTGCCCACAGTAACGGCATGAGCTCGTCCTTCCCGAAGACGACGCGTCGTCGACGTCCACCTCAATCGATAGCCACCGTCTGCGGCGCAGCATCACACGCCTGGACGAAAGCCTCGGCGATGCACGCAAGGCATTCCGGGCGGCCCAGCTGGCAGCCCACCGCCACCGCGAAACTGCCCAGCGGGAGCAGCACCGGCAAGTTCTAGCGTCCTATGTCGAGGAGGAGAGCGACAGTGAGGACGAGCCGGAGCGTGACGATGGCGAGGATACTACTACAGAGAAGACGGCCCGCTCGACGAGTCGCACTCGGCTTGCACCCCTCGCCAAGCATACGTCCCCGACCACCTCAGCCGCTGCCGACGTCACCGCGGCCCTCCGCCAGACCCATGCCCGTATCGCCGGCGAGGTCGCCCGCTCCGATTTCGCCGCGCAGACACTGGCCGAAAGCTCGCGCGCTCTCGCCGAGCTCGGCGACAAGTACGGTGGTGGTGGCAGTACGGGTGCGGGCGGTGGCGGCGACATTGGCTCCTCCCTGAAGTCGGCGCGCACTCTCGTCAAGGGCCTGGTGGCCGCCCACAAGAGCGACACGTGGTACCTGCAGACGGCGCTATATATGGTCGTGGCCACGATTGGGTGGCTGCTGTTCCGGCGAATCTTGTATGGTCCGCTGTGGCTACTTGTGTGGTGGCCGTTGCGGACGGTGTTTGGCACGGCGGCCTGGGTGGCAAGACGGGCGCGTCCGTCGCGGGTGCCGGCGGCGGCAAGCAGGGCTCTCTGAGTGTGAGTGAAAGTCCTCTGGCTAGCGTGGTGACGAGCATTGCGACGACGAGCGTGGCTGCGGAGGTATACGCGACCGAGTCGGCACAGACCCAGGCGACACCCTCCGAGTCATTGGTCGAACAGGTGGGCCGCATGGTGGAGGAGAGCGCGACTGGATCTAACGCAGCACCCACGGGCGAGGCTGGTGGCTCTGCATCCGAAGACGCCGTGCAGCCCAACCCCAAGAAGCGCATGTGGGAGGAGCCTGTTGAGGCGGCAAAGTACGAGGCCCAGCAGCAAAAGGAGCGCGAGGAGAAGGAGAAGGCAGAGCAGGAGGCCAAGGGCAAGGGCAAGGAGTCGGCCGAGGGCGAGCGCAAGAAGGATGAGCTGTGATTGGTTTGCATGGACTAGAAGGTTGGAAAACTATTGATATACGACAACACCCGGACCTATGACAACAAAGTAGAAACTAGACGAACACGAATAAACACAGGTTTCAATTAAGCGGCATTTTTCTTCTCAACATATTTATTAACATTTACAAGTTGTTATTAAGTGAATTTGTTGATTTATTTAAATTTATTATCACGATAAGGCGATTGTCTTAAAGTTCCGGCGGACCGGCGGCCAACTGTGATTGCGAGGGAGACTAACTTTCAAAAATAAACTACAAAACGGTACTGTTCATTGTTTGATTGAGTGGTATATTTCATGCCAGAACATATCTCGTTCTTTCATGTCCTTCTTGTCATATTCTTGTCACCAACCTGCTCACTTCAATGGATACCAACAGCTCAAGCACTGAACGCTTCCATATTGTCGTTGTCGGAGCCCATCTCATGGATCTGCCACTCAATAAAGACCTGTTGTCACGCGGTGGGCAGCTCGTCAAGGCCACGCGGACGAGCGATAGCTACCGGCTGTATGCGCTCGCTACAACGGCCGATGGCGTACAGAAACCGGGACTAAAGAGGGTCATCAACTCTGACACGAACGGCCAACACATTGAGGTCGAAGTCTGGAGCTTGCCCACATTCCAAGTTGGCAACTTCATATTAACTGTTTCCCACCCCTCGGCATTGGATCAATCGAGCTCGAGGACGGTACATGGTGTCATGGCTTCGTCTGTGAGCCTGTCGGACTGGAGGCAGAGGGTGTTGTTGACATTACATCATTTGGCGGATGGCGGGCGTATGTGGCCAATTTAGAGAAGAATTGAATTCAAAGGCTGTCTGACGAACGCTATATCCTATCCCGAATACCGACTCTCCTCTCAATACAGTGTGTACTGCAGCTCCATCGTATCGATCCTGTATCATTAGCATCATTAATGCGTTATTTTGTAGGATAGAGGCGAGACTTACCATTTGTTGAACTTGTATCCGACGCCGACCAAGTGACTTCTCTATTTTGTTGTTAGTAGTCTGATCGATATCCTTGTCGCTTCGCACCCTGAGTACTCACAAATACAAAGCCGTTCGCCTCATAAAACTCTTTGAGGGCCATGCCCTTCCGCTTGCCCTCCTCGTTGACGGCCATGACGGCAATCAAGTGCCGGATCTTGCGCGGCTCAACACCCTCGGGGTAGCTGCCGCCGTATTTTGTGAAGAACAGCTCGGGCGTCTTGAGCACTTCGATGAGTTCCTTGAGCATGCGCGACCCGATGCCCTTGGCCATGTAGTTGTGGTCGCAGAAGAGGGACAGCTCCGACGTGAAGCGGTAGGCCGAGCGTTCCGACCGAAACCCGCCGGCCGACGTGTAGCCGACGACATAGTCCTGGTCATCGGCGCGGACAGCCACGAGGTAGGGCAAACCGGCTTTTTGGGTGGCCCGGTAGGAAGCGACGTAGCTTTCTTGCGGTTGCGGCTGCTCGTGGAAGGTGAGGACGGTGGTCAGGATGTAGTGGCGGATGATGCGCTCGATCTGGGGCATGTCGGCCTCGCGGGCAGCGCGAATGACAATGTCGGCCATTGTTGGAGAGAATACCAACAAAATTACCGTCTGGGGAATGCTGCTACTGAATTCTGTGGCTGTTTGATATCGTGATTGCGGGTGTTGATCTGCAAGCGTTAAAACCGTTGATGGTTTTTTTTGTTCTCTTAAATTTTCGCCACAACCGTTCCCTCGACTATCAATTTATTCTCGAAAAAAAAAGTCCCGACTCTATCATATCAAAAGCAACAATATTGTAAATAATGTCGATGCCAACGCCTCCGATGATAGCTGTTGTTCGCTCAATGTTTGTCCTTTTGGGTGTTTATCGGTTTGAGTCATGGACGAATATCAGAGCTCTACTACGGTCTTCTATTTTTGCGGCGCTCTGATAGGCCCGCAGCAATGGCAAAGTTCCCAATCAGGCAGGTCTCACGGGCGCCGATCGGAGGGATTCTTAGAGAGCTTCCTTGGGACTTGGGGTATCCTTCGTCACATACATCCTTTTTTGATAGCTTTTGGAAAAGGCATAATCGATTGTAAACAAAAGGGCGCGTGTAAAAGGGCGTGGGCAGAGGGACGAGACGTTTTATCACGGCCGACAAACGGCGTCCCAAAAACACGACGAAGCTGGTGATAAGAGATAAAGTTTATGCCAACAACAAAAGAGGCGTCCTGTCAAAAGTCAATCCACATTTTCTTCTGCATCCTCAAGTCTCAGTTGTCCATCTTCTTCATCTCCTCTTTCTCCCCTCGTCCCGGCGCAGCGGAGGCCAGGACAAAACGACAGCCGGCACAGTAATTCCAGAAAGCCCCAAATTCAGTCAGACATGCGGTCTGGAGCTTATTTTTCTTTCGGTCCCTTTTTACGACAGACTCACCGGAGAGTCGGAGACCGCCACTCGGAAGCGGATCCCCGTTGCACTTTTTTGTCTGCACAGCTGTATGCACGCCCAAACATGCAAGCCACATTGTCCCAGCTTGCGGGCTGCGCTGGCCGCTATTGGCAGGGTTTCGTCTGCAAGACGACTGCAGTCTGCAGTCTGCAGTGAGCTTCCACCCAGCATCCAGCTTGGCCGAGTTTTTTTTGTTTCTCATCCCTCGCCTTATTAATATAGTCTCTTATTCCTCCCCGACCATCTCATCTGCCTTTTCCCTTCTTCTATCCAACGTGGACAGACCGTATCGACACCGATACATCGACACGTCGACAAAATGTCCTGCTGCCTGCACATGAATCGTACATATACATGTCCCTGATGTATCTTGCTGGAGGAGTCATCGAATATCTCGATAGACCGCTTCATGTACGAACACGTGCATTTCGTTTCGAGAAGAGTCCACCAGCCTCCAGTCCACAGTCCACATCCATGACTACCTGGTCTGAGATCGGACATCTCTATTTCCATTGCGCATGGAGTGGGAGAATTGAAACATGGAAGCAGAAACAGGACCTAGCCAGCATGGCTGGCAAGCATGGCTCAGGCCTCAATCCAAATCTATCTTTGGGTTGCTGGGTCTATTCCGTGCTCCAACCTGCCCTGGGTACCTTGTTCCGTATTTTTGTTCCCATATCTGCCACCTTGGGTAGCAACTTGCTTCGCTGGCAGGCGGTTGGCAGCCCATTGGCAAACCAGACTTCTGAAACAGTGAATATCACCCAGAAATCAAGGGACAAGAATAAGCTGCCATGGGATTGGACTCGCGTGCCCTCGAGTTGTCCAACCAGAAGCGAAGGCTAAGGTGCCTCGATGCAGTCACTCATGCTCATGCTCATGCTCTCATGCTTTGTTTCGATTTTCAATGCAAAGCTCCTTCGGAGTGCCCAAGCTTGGGCCTGGACACTTGAACTCTGAGCACTAGATGGCCCGTGTCATCGTGGCGGGGAACAGAGAGGAGAAGGAAAGAAAGAAAAGAAAAAAAAAATTTAAAAAATTCGACACCGCCAACCTCCTCTTTGCTCCTCTCTATCCACCGCCATTTTCAGGCCCATGCAGCACCAACTCCACTGTATCCGCTCTCCATAGCACGCTGTGTGTTGTTATTCGATGTTCACCCTGCTGGCCAGAACTCCACCCATGCGGCACATCTCTTGATCCTGGGCAGAGTTTCCGCCCATGCTAGACGAGAATGCCGTTAGCTGCCTCTTGCTAGACAGGATGTTTTCTGCTCTGTCTTTCGTGCCGATTGTTTCTGACCAGCCATCGAGTATTTGTACATCGAGTATCGGTACCCGAGAGCATCTCCAGTGAGCTGCGTCGTGGATGTCGATTGTTTTGTCTGTTTTTGGCCAACTGAATGTGACAGTCGTCTTCTCTTTTCTGCTCCCTTGCCGCCTAACCGATAGCCGAGAATGTTCTGTCAGTCGACAGCATGCTGCTCAATGGCTATCAATGACACTCTTCAGTGGTCGGCAGTTATCGTGCTCCATATCTTTTCAGCATTTTGTGCTCGCCGTCAGGCCACAGCCTGCAAAAGCAACGCCAGCAAGAGTCGGCAAGAATGCAGCAGACAAAGCTCTCTTTGACTGGGTTTTCTTGCGTGCACAAAAAGCTTGTGAAAAACAGGCCAAACAAGTTAGAAATGTGGGCTAGCCGGCGGTTTGCGGTGTGCCATTCTAGTGCTTTTTGCTGCTTTTTGGTGCTTTCTGGTGGTTGTGGCGCCATTTGGCGCGAGACTGTCGTGCAAACTTGCTGAAGAGTAACACCACCTGGGCGCCGAGATGGCGCTGTCTCTCGCTACCTTCCGGGGGTCTCGTCCTGTCTCTTCCTGTCTCTTCCCTCTGTCTTTCCGACGTCTCCGCGCTCTTCGCCTTTTCTCTTCTTCTTTTTCTTCCTTCTCTCCTCTTTCTCGCTTTTCTTCCCTGCACCTCTTCCTTGAGTGCTTGCAGGAAGATAGCGGAGCCCTATGGAGCACTTTGGAGCACTTTGCATGGTGCAGCCCCAGATATATCGGCAAGGTTAATGCAGCCAAAAGGCGCTATCAGTAAAGCGCACAGGCGCTGTGTGTGCTGTTCTCAGCATTTCGTAGTGAGAATTTTTGCAGAGACTGTGGAGATACGCGCGATTGAGGTGGTTGGAGGAGGGGCTGCACTATCCACACGAGGACAGACCAGGAAAGAGCAGCAGAAAAAAAGTAAACAAATCGGGATCGGGACCAACCAGAAACCGCCAAACACCACCACCAAGAAAGACCAAACAGGCAAGCGCCCAGCCCACACAACGCCATCGAAAATCTGAAATCCACAGCGAAATCCGCCAAAATCCACAACGCCCACAAACCCACATCCCCGTTCCGCACTTTTTCTTCACTCTGTTTTTTCAAGGACTTCAGCGCCACACGATTTTTCGGGCATCCAGCTTCAGGCTGCAAGTTGGGTATTGAGCTTGCTGTTGCTGTGCTTCTAGCATTCACTGTTGAATGTGCTTTACGTAGAGTGCCAATCGTGCCTGCCGTTTGTAGAAGACTTAACAGAAAATACTGTTTACATTTGGGAAAGAACAAAAGTCCCGCTTGGCGTAACCGGGTCGTTCCTGCCACCACCGTCCGAAAACTCGTACGGCTTTTCGACGTTTTGTTTTGGGCAGGCACGCTGCAAAAATAGGCGGAAAGCAGAAAGCACGAAAGGCCTGCACGTCACAAAAACAGCCCTGTTTATTTATTTATTTTGCATTTTCTTTTTACCTGCGACTGCCACCTCCACTCCCGGCCCCCGATCGCTCCTGCCTCTGCCTAACCCATACTTACCCAACCTTTATCTATCGTTCCAGGATTGCCCAATATATCTCATCGTTCCTTCCCTTGACTTTTGCTGCTCCATTCCTGCCTCTTCTCCCTTCTCTTCTCTTCCCTTTCCTTCTTCTCTCTTTCCCTTCCCTTCCCTTCTTCTCTTCTTCTCTTCTTTTGTTTTATTCCTTCATCCCTTCACACATCAACCACGGAGCCATTCTCTTCTCCACCCCCTCCCCCTTCTTCACTTCACCCTCCATTCCCATGATCCCTCTCAAAGGGTGATGGCTCGGGGCCATCCGCCTTATCATTCCTTTTCCTCCCCCTTCCAAACTGATCTGATATCGACGTTTCAACATCATTCAACACCACGAAACCCAGCACAACTACTACCGACTCAAGACTCGCACTCGACAAAGTGTAAACGAAACACTCTTTGCCCGCAAACGGGCCACATCCACCACCACACATCACCATCCTCATCTCACATCGCCAATCCAGCACACACCACCACACCACCGGCACCATGAACGGAGAACACACTTTGCGGGGCCATCACCCGGGCTCGCCCATGTACGGCGGACGCGTTGTGTCGTCGTCCAGCAGCGGCTCGCTCCTCCGCAAACTCACTTCCCTCACAAAACGGTCCAAATCTCAGCCCCTCCTCAACACACGATATTCCACACCACAGTCGTCTTCACATTTACAATCACAAGCACACGCACACGCACCACCTCCACCACCACCATCACATCCCACGGCCTCAACTTCCACACCACACCTCCTTTCACCCGACCGCATGGCCCTTGCTGCCGCCCAAACAGCTTCCCTCAAGGCCAACGCCACCACCAGCATCACCACCAATGCAAACACCGCCCGCCCCGTCTCGGGCACAAGACGCCGTGCCGCCACGCCAGCACAGGCACAAACACAAGCACATGTCTTTTCGCCAATACCAATGCACCACTCCACAGCATCAAAAGCACCACTCGTTGTCCAGGTCGAGATTCACTTCCCTGGCTTGGACAATCACCCGGTCTACGTCCACGAGTACGCCAGCTCGTCCGATCTCGCAGTCACCAACCGCCTCTTCAAAGGTCTGCTGCGGAGGCTACACCACTGCAGCACGGAGCTCATCACTCGCAACGACTCTCGAGCCACCAAACCTCAGCGCCGCCAGACTCATAATCACAACCAGCCGTCCAACAAGCCACTCCGCTACGAGATTCATTTCCGCATCCTCCGTCAAGACACCGGTCTCTGGACCGAGCGTACATTTTACTCGTACCAGCGGCAAGACCTGACAAGCTCCGACGCGTACGAGGTCATTCTCGCTACCCACCGCATGGTCGGCCTGTTTCTCCGCCGTCATGACCCTTCCTTCCACTGGACAGACATTCCCTCAACAGAGACGGCTGCTTTCTCACCTCGTCCAGAAGAGCCTGCGCTGGTCCCACACGCCGTCGGCCACCGCTCCCGCTCTCGTGTGTGCCACAGTCTCGCTTCCTCGAAGACTCACAGTCCTTTGAGTTCTCGCCCGGCTACGCCATTAACCTCACCTTCCGCAGCCGCTGCCATGGCCGCAAACAGTACGAATGGAAGCGCGTCATCAACCTGCAGAGCAAGCAGAATGCACCCCTCAACCTAGCTCTCGCCGAGAACTTGCTGTGGGACACGTTTGGGTCCATTAACAACACCCTGACCGCCCGCCGCGAAGCATTCCTCGAAGAGCACAAGTCGTGCGATTTCTTGGAAGGCGTCGTCAGCTGCCAGCACTTTGGCGAGGATGCTCTCGACATTGAGCTCGGTGTCGAGAACAAGCTGGGACCCGTCTTTGACCACCTCACACGCTCAATCCAGAGCAAGCTCGGTCTGTTTCGTGATCCAGATGCCCGTGACTGTCTCGATTTCTTCCGGACCATCCATGGCCAGCTCGTGCAATCGCGCGACTCGGCTGATACGCAGATCAATGCTCTACCTGACTTTGATTTGCGCATCTTGACACTGTGCTCACCCACCTGGTCTGTCGAGAACCCAGCCCGCTTTGTCCTTGATACCCCCTCATCCTATTCACGGCGCACCGTCGAGGCCATGCTGGAGCGTGTCCAGACCGGTGTCTCGGATGTCCTCCGCAACCGCGACTGCACCATCCACCTCGTCGCCTACAAGCGCGGTCACCTTGTCCTCGACAAGGCCCTGATCGCACGTCCTTTGCCGCCCCGACCTGCTCTGTTTCCCATGCCCGCTGTCTTTGAGCCGGCCGACACCATTGTCGCTCGTCTCAAGGAGCGCATCCACCGGGATCTCAATGCCGTGTGCAAAGACACCTGTTCACTGGACGGTATCTCCGAGTCGGCAGGTGACGAAGAGTTCCCACAGAAGGGCACCAACACCAACGCCAACGCAAGTGATGCCCTCCCCGAAAGCCCGTCCTCCCCACTACTCGTACCGGGTGCCTTTGAGCAGACAATCATTCTCGAAGACCCGGCTGCCGGCTTTGACGGAGAGGAAGACGAGCAGCCGACAGTCCCGGCGCCGCGTGTAGTCGAGCTACCCGACGATGTCTTTGTCGATGCTCTTGAACAAGTGCCGTCGCCGATGCCCACACCAAGACCTACAACTCCTGGTGTCAGCACCACCCGCCGCCGCGCCTTCCCCCTCATCCCGGAAAAGTTTACTCTGCCGCATTCGCGCAGCTCATCGGGCGTCACCTTTGCGTCGGCGCAGCAGACTGTCGAGGAGGTCGTCGAGGAGGTCGTCGAGGAGGAGGAAGAGCAGGCCGTTGAGCTTCCCACATCACCGGTTGAGGTTGTTGAAACTGTGGTTGAGACTGTTGAGACTCCGGCCAAAATTGTTAAGACCCCAGCTGAGGAACCGGCCGAATCGGTCGAGGAGGTCGCCGAACCTGCCGAGATTGACGACGTCCCGGTGGAGATCCCACTCGAAGAGCCAGTGGAAGCAGTGGAGGCTGTCGAGGCTGTCGAGGCTGTCGAGCACGTCGAGACTCCAGCGGAGATTTCAGCTGATGACACGGTCGACTCCGTCGAGGTCGTTGAGGTCGCTGAGATCACTGAAACTCTAGTTGAGGCCGCGGCTGAGGAGCCGGTAGAGAATGTTGAGACTGAGGCCGCCAAGACCGTCGAAGACGTCGATGTTGTTGAGGTTATAGAAGTTTCCGAGATCTCCGTTGAGACCCCAGCCGAGACTCCACCTGAGGCCCCAGTCGAGCTCGTCGATGCTCCTGTCGAGGTCGATGCCCCGGTTGAGGTCGACACCGTCGATGCTCAGGTCAGCGCCATCGATGCTCGTGTCATTGACATTGATACCAGGGTCGTCGCTATCGATGCTCTGGTCGATGCCATTGATTCTTTCCTGAACTCGCCCATCGAAGCCGAGAATCCATTCGACATGGCCTTTGAGCCTGTTGAGAATGTAGAGGTCGTCGATGCTGCCGATGCTCCTGTGGACACTGTCGAGGAGGAGACTGCCCCTATTCTCAAAGGGCGTGAGGGTGAGCCGGAAATTAACAACACAGAAGTCGAGGCTACCATTGACGCTACTATTGACGCTCCTGTGGATGACGTCGAGGAAGATGTTATGGAAGAGGCCTTCTCTGCGCCTGAGGAGGCTCAGGCCGAACCCGTTGGTGACAACACGGAGATTGAGGCTCTTGTTGTTGACGGGCCTGAGCAGGCCACTCCTGAAGCCAATACTCTGGAGCTCCAGCCACAGCTCGTTCTTCAAGATGAGACTGCACCCGTGCTTGCAGATGAGGACGAGTTTGAGCCTGAGTCTTTTGACGAGGATGTCGACGATGACACCTGCTCTTCCATCGGAGGCTACACATTCCCTGAGATGGCCGAGCCTGTCGTCTACGAAACCAGCGTGCCCGAACCTGTGGATGAGCCAGTCCAGCCGGTTGTGCTCGACTCGCCACCCATCTTCGTCACCTTTGACGACGAAGAGGAAGAGTATTACGACCTGGAGAACCAACCCTCAGTCGAGCTGCGCTTTGATGACAACAACCCCACTGTTGGCACCCCGCTGGAAACCATTCTTGAGTACGAGAGCGATGAAGACACTGAGCTGGCCTTTGACCTGCCTTCCTACGGCGAGTTTGTGCCGCCGCAGCAGGAAGACTTTCCCCTGTTTGAGACCACACCGCAAGCCACACCAAACAGAGCTGTATTCGCGTTTGCGCCTAGCCCTGCCTCAGAGTTAGAGTCTGACGTGAATGAAGACGAGGATGTGTCGTTTGCGTCGTCCGCAGCGTCACAACATGATCACGACGAGTCATTCATTGCCAATACCACAGCCCTCACGGCTCTCTCGTCCAACTGCACCCGTCCTTCAACGCCTTCACTCAGCCTCAGCTCAGGCGACATCAACTCACCCCAGACCAGTCTTTTAGATACGCCCAGCATTGGCCATGAGGTGCATGCCGCCATTCTGTCTTGCTTTGACTCTGAGGGCTCTGTCCGGTTCGACTTCCGCCGTGCCTGTGGGTACGAAGCCGACATTGAGCACGACCACAGTGAATCTACCATCAACCACAGTCCTTTTGAGTTCCACGGTGTGCAGAAGCAGCCCTCCAACCATTCACTCAATGACGACCAAACCCTCTTTGGCCAGTCGCTGGCCGTGCCGCCAACGACTATTTCTTCTCATCATGCCGACCTTCCTTCCGAGTCGGAGTCTGTTCCTACCGAAGTTGAACTCACCACTGAAGACATTCACGCTGATGACATCAACTACACGGCCGACGCCAACATGAACCAACTAGTCAAGTTTGACGACGACGACTTTGAGCTTGGTAGCTCAGCTCCTGGCTCGCCCGTCTTTAGCACCCGCGGTCTCAGATTCATGAACTCGTTTGAGGAGTTTGCCATGACCAAGCCGACACTCGACCTAGACTATGCCGACCTGATGGCCGATGACGACGACAACAGTGACCGCCTGTCAACCAGTTCTCATGTTGAGGTTGAGGCTGTTCATGCTGTTGAGGACAACCTTCCTGGGTCTGTCGTCGAGACCGAAGAGAACATTGCCCACGACGATGAGCAACCCGTCGCTGAACGTGAGCTTTCTGTCGAGCCTGAGACAGTTGAAGATCTCGACATTGAGCCAACCATCGAGCTTGTTGAGGAGCCCGTTAAGGAGCTGGCTGCTGAGCCTGCTACCGAGATCCAGGTCGAGACCGTGGACGAAGTCACCCGCACTCCTGATGTCAACTTTCAGGATGTTGCCGCATCGACTCCTCTCCCCATCGATGGCGACCTTGATCTGGTGGTCGAGGAGGCTGCTGCCGAAGCTGAAGCACCTTTAGTTGTTGAGACGGAAGCCGACCATAAAGCAATCGTCGAGGATGCCACTGAAGATGATTCTGCGATCGTTGAGGCACCTTCCGAAGAGTCAACTGAGGCAATCACCGAGGCTCCTATTGCAGAATCAATTGAGACGCCAGTCGAAGTTCCTGCTGAGGTGCCTGTCGAAGCCGTTGTCGAGACAGCCGCTGATGAAGAGCACGAGTCCGACTCGGTGGTTTTGGAGCACGTTGAGTTCGCACCATCGTCTTCAATCGAGGAGGCGCCTGAGCCCCCGGTTGCACCTGAATCGGACGACGTCAAGGAAGTTCAAGAAGAGCAGCCCTCAATTCCCGAGCCTACCGACGATACCATCGACAACCTCACCAGCACTCCTCTTGACGTTGCCTCGACAGAGCCCGAGTCTGAGCCTATCAACGAATCAACTGAGGAGCTTGCAGAGGAACCTCGGCAATGGCTCACACTCACCGTGCCAGAAACCGAAATGCCAACTGAAGCAGTCGTTGAGGTCGAGGCCGAGCCTGAACTTGCTTCCCCCATCACACCCAGCTCCGATTTCGAAGAGGAATCAAAGCCCCTTCTCGCTGCTGAGGATGATGAGGTCGTTGAGGTTGCAGAGGAGCCTGTCCACATCGAAGTCCAGGAGGAGGCCGTTGTTGAAACTCTTGAGCAGACCGAATCACTCGCACCTGTTCCTAAGGTCGACTACTTCACTCAAGGCAATATTGTGCAGGAGCCCGAAGTGGAAGTCAAGCCTGCTGTGCCTGCCGAAGAAACAACCGTCGATGCACCGATCGGCGAGCCTGAACCTACTACAGGTGTGACCGAGGAACTTCCCGCTCTTGACACCGCGCCTGAAGAGCAACCCACAGAGACTGTCGGTGTCCCCGACGAACTGTCCCAGCTTGACAGCCCTGCCACTCCCGACATCGTCGACATTGCTAAGGTTGAAGTTGAGGTCGTCGAAGAGCCTACACACAAGGAGCCAACGCCTGTGCTCCAGGTCCCCGCTGTGGAGGACGCTGTTGAGCTGGGCGTTGCTCCCGCTCTGGTTCCCCTCGCCCAGGCCATCGTGGCTGTCGCTGAGAGCCTGCCGACGCCCGAGATCCCCACCGAGATGAAGTCTCTTTCTCTTGACTCGGCTTCGCGGTCTGCTCCTCTGGAGCCAGTCGTCGAAGTCCAAGCCCAGGAGGAGGTGGCGAACAAAGCACTCATCCCCATCAGCGACATCAAGACCATCGCGCCGCCAGCCCGAAGCGCATGGTCTCCTGGTCTCTGCCTCGCTCTGGTTTCGTCGGTCTTAACGAGACCCGCCAATTCAAGGTCGGCCTTCGCGGTGCACTGACTGGGTCACACGCCTTTGATGATGTTCTCGTCTCGATGAAGAAGCGCCAGCCTGCCCCTGTAGTAGAGGCTGAGAATGCTACCGAAGAAGCCGACGATGATATCTCTGCCCTGTCTCCGGCAGATGTTTCTGACAAGTCCGTCGAACGCCGCGTCCATAGCGAGGCTGTGCCATCCAAGTCGCAGCTGGCACCGTCCAAAAAGTCCAAGCGCACCCGCGCAGCGACGGTGTCCACCAACGAGGCATCATCTTCGACCCCAACCCAAGACAACATGCTGCCGCGCTTTATGGTGGCATTTGCCAGCATGGCCATTGTTTCGCAGATGATCAACAAGTCGTCGTGACCTACTTGCTTCTGTGGTCTTTTTGCCTTATTTTTATTTTTATTTGATTATTATTGTGTTTGGCGTTCTGATACCGGATGGATATAAAAACAAAAACCTAAACGACACGTTTTATGATGATTTTGTTTTTGGCATGGGACATTATGGATTTGATTTTACTTATTAGCATTTTCTGGCATTTTTTGGGCAAATCATGACTATTTATGGAACTTTATATTATGAACAAAATATAACGATTTTAAAATACAAATTGTTTTCTTCGATGATAATATTATTATTTTAACATTGATTTTGCTTTCGTGTCGTAATAAAATAGAATAGATTAAGAATAGCCGAAAGGAAATCCTTAGAAAATAAAAACAAGGATATAAAAGAACATAATAAAAATGTAAGCAAGAAGGTAGATTAAAAAGTGAGTAAAGATAATACCAACCTTTGAATCGACTGGAATATAGCATAGTGTCACCGCATAAAAACTTTTGTTAACATCGTCATCTTCCACGTACAGCCATAGATACTGGAGAACACTGGATCCCGTCCGAGACACCCTGGACCCTTATGGCTCGTGTACTGGAGCAGGTCATAGATCCAGGTGACTAATCATGTGGACCCATTCCTAACCCCAAAATCTAAACGATCGATATAGAAAATGCTTTATACATTATAGATTCACTTCTCTTTTAATCAACAATTATCCATCTTTCATTCTTTAAACCTTTCTAAATAACTTTGCTATTTCTCCCGTATATTCTAGACCAGACTATCCAATTTATACAAGTGATATTACCGGCCGGTTTTGCTGTGCCCTTTACCCCGTTAAGTTTAGACAAACAGAAGCCACAAAGTGCGGCGCGGCCTCGGATGGCTCAAACAACAGCACTTCCGACAACGGCGACTGCTGGAACAGGGACATGGCTTCTCACCCTTACGACCCCGCTTGTCCAGATAGGCGAGTGCACAGATTTGTACTCGAAGGCCATACATTGCCAGCAGATTCTACTGGGTGAACAGTGTCACGACCCTGACCGTGTACGTGTCCGACACCGCGAACCCGGCATTCACGTCGTGCCAGCATGATTTGGCGCCGGTAGGCGCGCTCACGTTCTTGATGATGGGACTTCCCATTGTCTTGGGCTTCGCCTTGGTTGCCTGCCGTGGCTACTGTTTCCATAGATGTCGGTTGGATTGGGAGAGAGAGAAGACGGGGGAGAGACTGGCTCGATTGGCACAAACCGAACAAGATGCCTTCGGCCTGCGAAGGTTTGCTTATGCGGCGTAGAGATACTCTGGTAGAACAGGTGCACATTTAATGTCTAATTGAATCAAAGAACACCGGACTTCCTTGCACAACAAGATTGGTATTGGGATCACCGTACCCCAACAGAACCTTGCGCCTCCCAGTGGACATGTATGCGGTCGTCAAGGAGGGAGGAGGCTACCGAGAGTGGGCCAATGAGGCAGTCAGATAATACTCCATACTTCCCAATTAGGAAAGCTGCCGGCTGTGGTGGCCAAAAATAGTGTCTAAGTCGTAACGAAGGGCAAATGCATACATGGCTATTCGTAAATTTGTGGCATTATTGTGGCTCGTCTGGCCGGCAACTTAAGATGCCAACGAAAAGCCAAAGTCGGCCGTAAACAATAATGACAGTAAACGGAGGGAGCATATGTTCTTGACTGGTCTTGCCCTATGTACTCCTTTTCACCCTCAAAACCCTAGTTGAATCGAGGTCCGTTACTTCCTTCTCTCCAGTCCTTTTACCTATGTCTCGCTCTTTCCTCGAAAGAAAAGCATGCGCGCGTACCAAAAACGGCAGCTGTGCCACAGGAAACCAAAGGCTGCGCTTTTCCCATTCGAATGTCGCCGGCCATGGGGCGGTCATCCTTTCTTCTCATTGACAAGGTATCAGAGGCGCTCATTCCTCGCCTCACGATAAAACGTAAAACAGGAAACAACTCCCAAAAGCAAGGAGCGAACCTGTTCTGTTTTTTCTGAATGGAGAAAGAGACGCCGTGGGTTTTCATCATTTACCTAGAATATGTCAACAGAGAACCCCCCGGGGGGTCGTTCCTTCTGAATGCGCTGAATGCGCAAAATCCCCCAATGGAAGTAGCAACCGCCAAACGTCGTGGACAGAAAGGACCAAGAAAGCTTCCAGCACCTCTCCAAGATCCGCACTTCCCTCTGCTGGCGCAAAACCCCCAAAGCGGAAGTCGTAACCGTGAAATACCGTGATTGGAAAGAACCACCCACAATTCAACAAGAGCAGCACCAAAAAAGCCCCCCGCGCGTTCCCAATTCAAGTCTCCGGGAGACACTCTTTCTCTGCTTGCGCAAAGGTCCCTCAGAGTAGAAGGAGCAACCGCCAGACATCGCGAATAGAAAGAACCACCGAGGATGCAACGGAAGCGACACCAAAAAAGCCCCGGGCACCTTCCCGAGCAGACATCTTTTTCCCACGTTTCCCCTGGTCATATGACGTTTTTTGGCCCATCGCTGCTTCCTCTTCTTCTCGCTTGCCCTTGGTCGCGATAGACGTTTAGGAAAGAACTCTGCGCATGTCCCCAACAACGAGCCCCCAGGTAACGGAACCTGCACCGATGGAAGGTGCGATGGTAAACAGAAGACGGGGGGAACGAAGAGCATATTATCCCCATCCCCCCCAGTCCATTCTCTGTCTTCTTCTTTTCTTCTTCTTTTTTCCCCAAACTACAACGTTTCCGTCGTTCACGCGGCTAGCAAGATCTCCCATTCAGGGTGATACCTACCGCACAACCCAGCCGAAAAGAGCGTCGGCTGCAAAAAGGGAACGGTTGAAGGGGACCGTTCCTTAAACGCTAGAGCAAACTCCACCCGTTTTGACTTCACACTCTGACTTCAGGGAACAAAGTCGAGTGTGTCAGATTGGCTTTCTCTCCGTGCCCTTCTGGTTCTCCTATGCGGGTGGGACATACAACTTGATCTCTCACACTGACGACAGGCACCGACACTAGGGGAGATGACGGATGGCAGCTTTTGCATGGTCAACAGCGGGCTCTTAGCAGACATCTGGTTGTCATTGTGGGATTTGAGGGCTCAGTGGGACTCAATGGAAACCAGTTGGATCAGTGAGAGTATCGAGATTAGCGAGATCAGTAGGATCAATGGTGCCAGTGGGATCAGTGGGATCAGTGGGATCAGTGGGATCAGTGGGATCAGTGGGATCAGTAGGATCAGTGGGATTAGTGGGATCAGTGGATCAGTAGGATCAGTGGGCTCAAGATCGACACTCGGGTGTCATGACGGGATCCAGAGGATCATGATGGGGTAAAGGGTGGTGATGGACCAACTTACTGGGGGATCAACACATGCACCAACGCATCAACCAGCATTTGCCCTTCATCGACATCACAAAGTCGACAACTTTTCACATATCTTGTGCACCGACACCATTTTGCACCACGAAACAAGCCGCGAGCACCAAGGCCGCCAATCCTCGCCCGACATCAACACTCCTTTCAGTCGACATTCTCACAAGTTGATGCATTCTTAAGGCGAAGTTTTCTCAAGCCGATGTTCTCTCAGGAGATGGTGAGTTTCCCCGTTGTTGCGTGGCCAGACGATGACGATATTTTGTTAACACCCTTTGACAGATGGACGCGCCTTCCAGCGGCTCGCATCGTCTGGCATCCCGACATGTCCATGTGATTGAGCCGGGCTCTCACATCAAGCAGACGCAGGCGGCAACTGTCCACCAAGAACGACATGCGGATCAAGACAAGCTGAGCACACAGCCATGCTGGCCAAAACAAGCCGGGCCCATGCGCAGTGCTGCACCATGCCAATGCCGACAAACACGGAGGCGGAAGATGAAGGACACCAAACGCCGCTGCAGTTCGTCTGTTGGTGATCCACCGCTGCCACTCTTTTTCCCACGGGGTTTTAATGAGGGCAGTGCACCACAGCCTGTAGCGGCCAGCTGCAGCAGCCCCCATGCGATACCAAATGCATCATTGCTGCCGCCAAATCATCAGTGGGAGGGAGGGAGGGAGTACATAGACTCTTTGTCATGGAAACTCAATGTTAGCTTGGAACGGAACGGTGGAACAGGTTGACTTTTGGTACTCTCCTAGACAGCAAATTCAAAAACCTGGAGTTTTTTTCTCTGCCAAGTTGAAAGATGGCGTTTGAAAAGGTGAAACTTACCGCCGCGGATGAAGAAGATTCTCTGTCTTCTTCTTTTCTTCTTCTTTTCCTCCCAAACTAAAATGTCTCACCGGTAACGCCGCTAGCAAGATCTCCCATTCAGGGTGATACCTGCCGCACACCCAGCCGAAAAGAGTGCCAGCTTCAAAAAGGAACGGTTGAGGGGCCGCTTTACCAAGATGGGAAGGAAGCACTTCTTTATATACGCGGCAGACGTGTGGTTGTGAACTTTAAATTGAGACTGAATGGGCCGCAGAAGCCAGGGTCTACACAGCGTGCGTGTTGGTTTGCAAACAACAGACTGCCAGCCACAGCCATGACTAAAATATCGGCCGCATTACTCATACTGTCACAAGTGTCTGATAATGGGGCAATAAACCGTGTAAATTTTCGCGTGGTGACGCGGGTGATTTGGGTTGTTTTGCTTTTGCCGCGACAGGCTTACACAGTAGCCACCCCAGAACCCCTGGAGGATGTCAATAAGACTCATCAATAAAAAAGTCTGACCACGTGATCCTCTCCACAACTATTATTTGTGTCTAAATCCAAATCCGAAATGTATCCAGCGTTGGGAAATCCAGGCATGTTACGACGTAGAATGTTAGTATTAGATGGCGATTTGATGCACGTTTGTGGAGTGAGGACGAAAGTACAGACTTGCTGCAACGTGCCTGTTCATGTGTTGTAGAATCGACCCCTTACGCAGCTACGAAGTACATGGAATCAAGATAAAGGGGAAAGGGCAAACGAGCAGAAAGACGAGGCCCGTCCGTGTCACAATCACGGCAACTGCCGGCAAGTACCGGAAATCCACTAATAATGTCAACTTGTCATGACACTTCACGATGTTTCCACGTGAAAGCTGCTACCGTCCAACCTTATCTTTAATTCCCTTTGGTCTTCCTAATTCCGCTTTACCTCTTTTCACCTCGCACTCGGACCCGGTTGATATTAGTTTCATTTGTGCCTTTCTTTATGTTTTGTCAAAGAGGCGACGGAGGAGGTGGCCTAGTAAAGGCGTGATTAGTGAACAGCATCGTCGCTGTGATAGAAATGCAAACTTGAACGACTACTTATACCAAACAAAGCCAAAATAAGAGTCATGTTGGAAAGAAATGCGATGGATAGTTCAGTTGCAGTTACTTGCAGTCTATCAGGAAATAGCAGCTCAAAGTTCTCACTCCCTCTATTTATATCATCAACACACCTCACCTCACCTCACCTTACCTCAAGCCTTTCTCTATATCATTCTTTCATCACTCTCAAAGATGCCCCTCTGGCAGTTCTTCCACCCGCCGTCGGCCTTCTCCACGGCCGCCGAAAAGCAAGCCATTGTCGACGACGTCACAAAGATGTACACCGCCTGGGGACTGCCGGCTTTCTATGTGGTTGTCCAGTTCTTGCCGCTGGACGTCGCTGACGGCACGTCCAACTTCTTTGTCGGCGGCAAGACGGCCACCAATTTTGTGCGCGTGATTGTGCACCACCTGGCGTTCCAGTCGCAGGGCAATCTGGCAGCACACAAGCGGATTGCGAGCGGCGTGGATACTGTTCTAAAACCTCATTTGGAGGACAAGGGCTTCGACTGGGAGTACCATGTGAGCGAGAGCCCACCGACAATGTGGAAGATTAACGGGTATATCCCTCCCGTGATGGGAAATGAGGCGGTGGCAACATGGACCAAGGAGGGCAAGCCGAGTGCATACGATGGTGATGGGCGGACGAGGCTGTAGATGGTGGTGGTAGATGGGGTTGTATTTCAGATGCGAGTCGATTATTTAGCTTTTAGATAGACTCATACTAGCAAATCATTTCATAAAGCCAAAATTTTATTCTTAATTGAATTATCATGCGATAGGACAGTGTGAGATGAGATGAGTGAGTTTAAAGGTGTTTAATGACTTACAGTGAGTCTAGTGCCTCTCACTGAGCCTTGGTGGACTCATAGTGAGTTTCACACGCTCTCATAAATTTAATGAGTTGTAGTGAGCTCCAGTGACGTCGGCCGTGAATGGGAGTGTCCCACTTATTAGGCTGCGAGCCCTCCAGCAGCCAATCATATCGTCGCATTGATTGCCATCCGCGTCTTTGAACGTCTCGAGTCATGATGTCGCCTCTTTCACATCGCATCTACGACGTACAAAACATACATCTACACCACACACTTCACACACCATGGACGACGACGACTTTGGCGCAGATGCCGACTTTCTGGCGGCCCTGGCGGCTACAGATGTACCGGCCACAGCCACTCCTACAAACAATAGCGCGTCGCGAGCACCTCCACAACAAAACCAAGCAAGGACACAACCACAACCACAAGCACCAGCACAACAACGGCCACCGCCGACCGCGCCGCGGATACAGCAGCCAACCCCACAGAGAATACATAAACCAGGTGCACCACCGCCAGGGCAACCAGGAACACCGCGCATCGTGCAGCCAACACCGCAAGCTCTCGGCGGACCGGGCGCAACTCCCTCAGGATCAACGGCCGGCGGCTCATCGACCACACCACACTTGACCCGCGTCGGCGCCCCCTCTGGGTCGACCATTCTTGTATCGCCGCGCCAAAAGGGTAACCCCATCCTAGCCCAGCTGCGATCCGTCCCCTGGGAGTACAGCGACATCGCCGCCGACTACGGTTTGGGAGCATCGACCATTGCCTTGTTCTTGTCTCTCAAGTACCATCGACTGCATCCCGAGTACATCTTCGCCCGGTTTCGAGGGCTGACGGCTGGTGGCGCCCCCCGTCACCGTTTGCGCATCTTGTTGGCCCTCGTCGACATTGAGAACCACGAAGAGACGCTGCGCGAACTGGCCAAGACGTCGCTCGTCAACCAGTTGACCTTGATCCTGTGCTGGTCCGCCGCCGAGGCCGCCCGCTACCTGGAGCTCTACAAAACCTTCGAACACGCCTCCAACTTTTCGGCCATTCGCGGGCAGCAAGCGGCCGGCTACGCGGAGCGGTTAGTGCAGTTTGCCACAGTGCCGCGGGCTATCAACAAGTCGGATGCCGTCGCCCTCGTAGGCTCTTTTGGGAGCTTAAGGAGGGCCGTGCAGGCCGACCCGGAACAGCTAGGACTGGTGGCCGGATGGGGCGAGAAAAAGGTGCAGGCGTGGCAGCGGGCGGTGGAGGCGCCGTTTCGAGTACAGAAGGGAAGGAAGAAAGCGACAAAGGGGGTGACGTCTACTCAGCGGACAATGTCGACACAGGCAACGGCAACCCAAAGAGCCCTGGCAGAGGCAGCAACACAGGCTTTTGCTGCCAACGACGACGATATTGAGGACGGCACCGACTTTGACTCGGTGTTCAACAACCGGCTGGAGCAGGCAAGGCCGGAGGAAGCTTCGTCGTCCAAAGAGGGAGCGGCAAGAACACCTTCACCCAAGAAGAGGGGCACCTCCGCGGCCAGCACGTTTAGTCCGCCGCGACCACAGCGGCCGCCGGAGGAACTGAGTGACGGAATAGCAGCGGCGTTGGCCAAGCTAAGGGAGAAGTAGTAGTCGACGAGTGGGAGGTGAGAGTGAGAGTCGAGGGACATCCATCCAGCCATGGGGTTGAGATCGGCCTTCTTCCATCTACTTTGTACAAAGTCTAACAAAAATCTTAATGCATGTCACGTTGCACGAAATAAGCATACCCAGAGAACCATACCATGGTTCAAAGAAAGTAGTTAAAATAATGGTGTATCACAGAGACAGAGTTGCAGCTGCTTCTCCTCGTGCATCGACACTGCATCGTCGTAGCGGCGGTGGATGTTTGAGGGGAAAGAATAAAAGAAACCCGCGGAGTTTGGATGCGGAGAAGTAGACGAAGGATGAAGATCAAAGGACAAACAAAAACGGAGCACGGCTTTACTGCCTTTCTTCCTTTCTTCCTTTCTGTTCAACAACCTGCACTAGCCGGCCCGTCGATCGTTTGTAGAGGACGTTGTAGAGGGTGTTGTGGAAGTGGAGGACTCGAGGACTTGAGGACAAGACAGTCTCAACGGTCGGCCACGCACTTTATTACGACGTCATACGACATGGGTTCAACGGGGGTTGCACGGCACACGGCACGCAGAATTGGTGCACAAGACAAGCAAGAGTACACTGATAATCAAGTATGTCTTTGCTTGCTGTGACCGCACATGACTGGGGAGGCTCTTTGATATTTATCGAGGTTGTATTTATGTCCAGGCAACTTCTCCAGATGACTTTGAGCGACATTTCGTGTATGCAGAGGATGTGTGCTGGCCTTCACTCTTCCCTCGAAAATGGCGAGAACGTCGATATCAGCCGGAATGGCTAGACTTACCCGCGGCCTTGGGAGCGGTCTTGGGAAGCTTGGTATGGGTAGATGCTGCGTAGAGGAGTGAGCAATAACGGCAGCAATAACACAATAATGACGACTTAATCTATTCGGTGGGAGATAATCGGATGGCTGTTCTAGGCTGCTTGGCAGGGACTGACAAATGTAGAGAAGACGAAACGATAGAAGAGTGAGCAAAGTGCTTTGTACACAGTATCACACTCGGGGAGCTCGCTGGAATGTCGAGGCGGTGTTGGCTGCACTCAAACGCGCATCGCAATAAAGGCACCGAAGCTGACTGCGTCTTCTCAAATCCTGCTGCAATCCTTTCCATGAAGCGAGCAAAAAACGAACCTCTTGATCTTGTCGCCTTCCCCCTCAGATCGTCCTCTCTTTCTGTCTTTCTGGCTGTTCCTTGGAGAAGAAAGTCTTGGCAAGGTCGAAATAAGGCCAGAAATCTCGCCGACGCGCCGATGCAGATGCGCCGTTGCAACCCATCGTTGCAGGGGTCAAAGACTTGCAGTACATACAATCCCCGCGTGCTTGTTGCTCGTGATTCCCGTGCCCAATTTGTGGTCGCTTCTCGTCGATGGTGGCGTTTTGAGAGACAGGCACTCTTTTGCTCTCATTCGGCAAACCGTGTAAAGTCGTTGCTTGGCTGCATTGATTTTGGTTAGAGTGGACTGTGCCTTCCAGATTGCGTCCCGTGTCGTTCTTTCCTTCCTTTAATTGTCTTCTTATCCTTCCTTCCCTTACACTAACAGTTCAGCCGCCATCGGAAAAGGAAAGAGCCGCTTTCTATTCTGGGAAGGCTCGGTGCCGGTTCTCTTACATCTCTTCTTTTCACTCATTTTCATTCACATTACAGAGTACTCTCCTCGTCGTCCTATTTCTTCCCCCGAAAGCCCGCTTCTTCCGTCTGGCATCCTGTTCTGCAACCCCATTTTCTCCCTTTCTGACAGGGCATAAATGGAGTTCCATGGCACTTCCCATCCTCCAATGGCGCACCTTCAGGGATCGACAAGGACGATCTCCATAGCCGATCAACAAGAAAAACAAAAACAAAAAAGGACGCGACCGCAAAACAGGCACTCTCAACCGGACCAAGTTCTAACATGCAGGGAGGAGTACTCCGAAGCTTTGCGGGGAAGAGGACAATATCACCGTAGTTTTCAGAAAAGACGCTGTGACTTCACAAAATAACCTCATAACCTCTTAACCTTCTTTTCTAGCAGGAGCAACCCGCTGGCACTACTGGGAGCTACTGGCAGGAACAACAAAAAGCTACTCGATTAGGAAAGTGGCAGAGGAGTGCCGTCGCTGCCGCAGCCAATCAGTGCAACGTCGCCGAGCAGGGGGCCGTGGAAGGTGCGATGCAGGACGCGCAAGAGGCTCTTTCCTCATCTTAACTCCTGTTCATTCATGGCACTTTCCGTCTCAACGTACGTCGTAGATCACCATACTCCTTCTCCTGCTTCACTCTCCTGCTTTTGTACCTCTTCCCCATTTCTCTCCGCTTCGCTTTCGCATCCCGCATCTCGCACCACAGTACATTTTCCTCTTGCCGACATCCGTAGTTGTCCTCGCCACTCGTCACTCACCACCATGGCCATCCATGTTCGACCGATGTTTCCTCCGCATCCTGACTCTTGACTCCTAAGCGAAAATCAAATCCACCGGGACAGTTCAGCCCGACGAGTCCGTTTATGATCACTCTCCACGACGGCCTGTCCGGTACCCCTGTTCCTCTACACATCCTTCCCCGCAGTTGAGTGCGAAAGTCCGCGATGTCTTGCCCCGGTTCCTGTCTGGCTCTGGCTGGCAGCCTCGTGCCCAGCGCGGGGAACAGCGGTGATGGCGGCGGATATTACCATGTCTAGAATTTTGGTAAGAAGCAAGGCCATGACTGCAGCACGCGATGCAAAAGAAAACATGTCCCATTGACCAATGTCTTTCCCTGCTCGCATCATGCGCCCTGCCTGCAACGCCCACCGGACACAACATGATGCCGGGTGAGAGAGAGAGTGGAGGGGGGTGCTTGTTCTGTCCCAAATACCCAGACTGGGAGTTCCTTCCGCATGGGGACGATCACCGTTCGCGTGTCTCTTTCCTTCCTTATCGTTTGTCTCGTCTGCCTCGTCTGTTTTTGCCCTGTCATCGCTCTTTCCCCCATTTCCAGGATTGCAACAGACATCCCAATCTATTTTCTCTATTCCCTCTATCTTGTCTATATATCCTCATTCCCCGTCCCTTCTCTTCTTCCTTCTCCCGTCCCCTCCCCACTCTCTCCCATCCTCTCGGCCCATCCATTCCTCGGCGGTCTTCATTAATCACATTAGAGACAATATCCCACTTCCGTTATTGCTCTCTCTTTCCCTTTCCCCACGGGTCTCGTCTACTGAGTACACAAACCGTGTCCCCTTCATCTGTTCTGCCCGTCTTTTTCATCTCTTTCTTCTTCCGTGTGACCCTTGTGACTCTCTCTGTGCTGTCACGCCGCCCACACCAAAGTGACCAAAGTGAGCAAGTCACGTCCCTCTCTTTCGACGTCACTTCTCGTCGGCTTGCATCGCCTATTTTTTGTGCTCGTCGTATCTTTCGTGACGCGCACTTGGCGGTTGGACTGCTTTTATCTTCATCTTTGGTTACTCTTAGATCGAGCATCTTACCTCCATTGTTTTCTCTCTCTCTATTACCCCCCCCCCCCCCACCTCACGATGCACATCCCCAGTGGACTGCTGGGTGCCGGCACCCTCGCCGCCCTGGCTACATCGGCCACAGCTTCGCCAACAACGCCCCGCCGCAACCTCAAACCCCTCTATGTCGCCCACCCAGACCGCGTCGACGCCATCAAGCAGGCCTTCCAGATCAGCTGGGACGGCTACTACAAATACGCGTTTCCCCACGACTCTCTCAAACCCGTGTCCAACTCGTATGAGGACGACCGCAACGGCTGGGGCGCCAGTGCTGTCGACGCGCTCTCGACGGCTCTCGTGATGGGCAATGAGGGGGCCATCAACCAGATCCTGGCCCATGTCCAGAACATCAACTTTGACACAGCCATTGGCGACATTTCGCTCTTTGAGACGACCATCCGCTACCTGGGCGGCCTGCTGTCGGGCTACGACTTGATGTCAACACCGGGCGCGCTCAGCGGCTACTCGGCCAACAAGACTCAGCTCGCCGCCGTTTTGAGTCAGGCCCAGCACTTGGCCGACAACCTGAAAGTGGCCTTTGACACCCCCTCGGGCGTCCCCGACAACGACGTCCTGTTTGGCCCGCCCCGCCGCGGCGGCTCGGCCACCAACGGCCTGGCCACCATTGGCACTCTTGTTCTTGAGTGGACACGCCTGTCCGACCTCACGGGCGAACCCATTTATGGCCAGCTGGCACAAAAGGGCGAGGGCCACCTGCTGGACCCGCAGCCCAAGGCCTGGCCGAGCCCTTCCCCGGTCTGGTCGGCAGCAACGTCAACATCACCACCGGCGAGTTTGTCGACGGTAACGGCGGTTGGGTCGGTGGTGATGATAGCTTCTACGAGTATTTGCTCAAGATGTACGTGTACGACCCCTCGCGGTTCGCCCACTACAAGGATCGCTGGATCCTGGCTGTCGAGTCGTCCATGAAGCACCTGGCGTCGCACCCCTTGGGCCACCCTGACCTGACCTTCTTTGCCATGTTCGCCGGCACCACGCCCCAGTTCGTCTCGCAGCACCTGGCCTGCTTCGACGCCGGCAACGTGATTCTGGGCGGCCTCACTCTGAACGAGCCCCGCTACGTCACCTACGGTCTGGAACTGGCCGCCTCGTGCCACGACACGTACATTTCGACGGCGACACGCATCGGCCCCGAGTCATTCTCGTGGCAGGACGATGGCCGTCTGGCGCCCATCAACTCTACGAACAATGCCGCCGCCCCCGCCGCTTCGGCCGAGTTTTTCAAAGAGCACGGTTTCTGGATCACCGATGGTCAGTACATATTGAGACCTGAAGTCATTGAGAGCTACTACTATGCCTACCGCGCCACGGGCGACCCCAAGTACCAGGACTGGGCCTGGGATGCGTTCTTGGCCATCAACAGCACCTGTGCGGCCGGCAGCGGCTATTCGTCGGTGAACAATGTCAACGTCGTCGGCGGCGGTTCGTTCCAGGACTTCCAGGAGTCCTTCTGGTTTGCCGAGGTGCTCAAGTATGCCTACCTGATCCAGGCCGAAGATGCGCCGTACCAGGTGCAGGTGGACGGTTCGGGCGAGTTTGTGTACAACACGGAGTGCCACCCTGTGCGGATTACCGGGAAGACTTCTTAGGACGAGTGCGACCGACCGAACGGGACCCGAACGAAGTGAGAAACTCAACTGGACAAAGAAACAGTGAGTGAAGCGAGGACATGGAAAAGAGGAAGAGAGTGTACATACATTTCTGCATCGATTTTGCGTTTCTATGAGTCTGCATTATCCGGAGAGATACATGACAACAAAGTTAAGCTTATGAAGACAATATTATTGGCGATTTGATGACGTGACAAGGGATGCCGTCATTGCCCTGTTGGGAAATGCTGACGTTGGTTAGTGTTAAGGGGAGTAGGGGACCAGCGGGAAGCTCCGCTTTGCCTGGGCCAGGTCCAGGTCCAGGTCCAGGTCCAGGCACAGGCCAGGTACAAGTCGTGTTGGTGTGGCTGTCAGCATCCCCTCCATTTCTCCTCTATCTGACACTTTCAAAATATGCCATGTTCTAGCGATATGACGTAGTTACACAAGAGACAGAAGAGACAGAAGTAAGGTGAGATTCAGAACCAGGAAAGTAAACGGCAAGTTTGTTGTACGACGGAGGGTTGCTTCTGGTGTTGACAACAGGATGGCATGATAAGGTGTCCTGTTGTGTACCCTAATTTCACGTAAAAGTTTCCATCAATTTACAATCCGACAAATAAAACAAGCCTTCTGTATCACTGCACGACAGCAACAGCAATAACAAAAGCAAAGAAATGTCAAGAGCCAATGTTTTCAATCATCGAAAAAGAGAAAATGCCTGTTTGCTGTAATACTAAAACGGGGTTTTGCAATCCTTTCTTGGCCTCGGAGGATACAAGCCCAAGAAAACGTGGTGTAATTACGACGTACACACACAAGTGCTGACGGCTGACTCGGGAAAGGCGGGAAAAGGTGGGAAAGGGTGGGGAAGAAAAGAGGCTCAAGAAGAGGCTGAAGGATGCGCCTTTTCTGACTTACACTTACACGCCGAAGTGATTGGTTTTGCATTTTGGCCAGAGATTTGTTGAGAGACGTACGTGGACAGATAAAGCAACAGATGAAAAGAAAGGCATCGATCGAGAATGACCGGCTACCGAACTCGTCCGAGCCAGCTCCTCGATCTGGGATGGGTTTTTGCGTTATGCTTGCATTTTTTGATGGGTTATTGCGGTGTTAATTGGGGCCATTTCTACCAGCTTATAAATCACGCCTCTTGGTGGGATATTGGAGGGAGGAACTTTTTTCTTCAGCCCAACGGCAAACTCCACTGCGACGAGGCCTTGCCGTCTTTCGTTTCTTTTACTCGTTCTATCCTTCCACTCCCACGCCAGACTCCTTTGGGGGACTGGACCCCAAAACTGTGTACTCGCATTCCTCGCGATCCCCGAACTGGCCGTCCGAGATCCATCCCGATTTGCTCTTCAACTGTTTTCGAAGTAGATCCGCAATCAACGGCCCAATGTCTTGCCTTGGGATTGATGGATTGGAAATACATGGCCACAGTGAAGAACGTGTCCGGGCAAAATGGATCACAGTCTTACAAATAAAAAGAAAGCCAAAAATGGTATTTGGTGGCACTGATTTGGAAACAGCAGGTAGAGACGGCTGGTCGTGATGAAGGGGGAAGTTGTTGGAGAACGCCGATTGCCCCAAAGGCGACCAAACACGCGTTTTACGAAGCACATGGAAGAGCTATTCCGACAGAAAGTAGTACAGATACGAAGAACGAGGACACAGCATCATGTTGAGAGGAAGTTGGTCTCAATTAAAACCCACGGAACTCATTAAAGATCAACATCAACAACAAATTCTGATTCGATACGTCCAACACAAATTATGTACACCACGTATATACGGCTATAGCAAGAGTCAGTCGTACTGGAGACTCGTATACTGGGGCCAATGACGTCTTTCTTTGTTTCGTTGGATAAGTTCAAACTAGAGACAACGTTAGTCCGCCGGTCTTTCGCAAGCCTTCGAAACTGAACGGCGCATTTAATGGCCAAGCAATTTAAGGACATTCTCTTGTCTGTTCTTGATTACGAGATGCAGCAGCGGTTACAAATGCATATCGGAGCTAAATTTCATAGCTGTACCTGGAGCTTGAGTGACTCGTTTTTCTTCCCGCACCTCCCTACTCCCATACATCTTTCTCCCCCTCCTGGACAAAAGCACGCCATCTCCATCAACCAACAATTCTGCTTTCCCAAGCATATCCAAGCATCGGATAACCCTCAACGCCCCCATTGCCCCTGCCTGATTGTCCCCCAACTGGATAGAACGTAACCGAACAGCTTGTTTCCCCTGTCCACAGACCCCTCCCCACTATGGCCTCTACGGCTGCTGTCCGCCTCGGCATAGTACGCCCACCGGCGGCGCATCGTCTCTTTGTCACCGGCGCAACAAGTAGCTTCCATACCCTAACGGCAAGCAGTGGAACACCAAGAAGCCCGGGCTACTCGAGCTACTCAAAGTCAACCCTTGCCTCTTTCTCTTCTTTCTCGTCTTTCTCCTCCTCTTCTTCTTATATAACTCGCCCGTCCCCTCCTTTCTTCTCCCCTAGATCTTTCACCTCCTCTCCATCTTCACTTCTTTCCAACACTCCTTACAACACTCGCCTCTACTCTTCTTCTTCTTCTTCTTCTTCATCAACAACAACACCCTCCTCCTCCAACCCACCTCCCACAAACCCAACAGCCACCATGGCCGACGCACCCCGCCCGACCGGCACTATTGCCACCAAGGGCATCGAGCTCTTGACCCTGAGCACCCCCAACGGCTACAAGGTCTCGGTGCTTCTCGAAGAGCTCAAGGACGCCTACGGCATCGACTACACCTGGCAACTCATTGAGATCTCCCAAAACATCCAAAAGGAGCCCTGGTTCACCGCCCTCAACCCCAACGGCCGCATCCCCGTCATTGTCGACCACGACCGCAACGACCTGGCCGTCTTTGAGGGCGCCGCCATCCTCAACTACCTGGTGGCCCGCTTCGACAAGGACCGCAAGTTCAGCTTCGACCCGGCCACGGAGCCCGACCAGGTGGCCATTGCCGAGTCGTGGATCGCATGGCAGCACGGCGGCCTGGGTCCCATGCAAGGGCAGGCCAACCACTTCTTGCGGTATGCGCTGGACAAGCAGTCGCACTATGCCGTGCAGCGGTACGTGGGCGAGACGGAGCGGTTGTACGGCGTGCTGAACACGCGCCTGGCGGACCGGGACTTTATTGCAGGCACCGGCCGGGGCAAGTACAGCATTGCCGACATGGCGGCCATTGGCTGGGCGTCGGGCCTGCAATATGCCGGTGTCGACATCACCAGGTTCCCGCACGTCGAGGCATGGGTCAAGCGCTGCCACGCCCGCCCGGCCACCGCCCGCGGCTTCACCATCCCCAGGGAAGCCTTCTACGCCGACAGCAACCGGGCGCAGCGTCTGACAGACCCCGAGGCGGCCAAGAAGGACGAGGCGTCGCTGAACTTTTTGGCCGACGCCCAGAAGCAGTTCAACTACAAGTACACGAGCCCGTAAGGGAGGTGTCGTTCAGTTGAAGCTTGCGTTAGTGAAGAGGGAAGAGAGACATATCCAATGAAATTTAATATGATAAATGAATAAACTTTACACCAATCATGATCCAACACACATAAAGCCAGAATCAACAAAAAGAGTCATCCATTCATTAAGCAAAAAGTAGTATAAAAAATGATAAAGAAGAGCGCAAAAAGCATCAACGTAGACAATTGCAGACGCCAACGCACGTCTGCAACATTGTATCCTTTGTCATCATGCACGGCCCGCGGCTCTCAGCATTTTCTTGGCGCGTGTAGGACGCGACTCTTCGGGGCAGGAAATGTGCCGGGGTGGACTTTTGCGCATTCCCCGGGCTCCGGACCACACCTCGCTGCCGGAGTCAGATCTCAGCATAACACATGAGCATAACGGGAAGTATGAACGCAGAACAAGTAGAACAAAAATAGCCAAAGACTCTAAACAAAGGTCCGGGTGTCGGCAAGAATAAAAAGCGAATTGATATCTTTCTCATAATAAATCCAAAAAAAAAAGGAAAATCCAAAAAAGTGTAAATAAAAATAAATCGACTGACTGACTTTCGAGGTCAGCTTCTGACAGCGTTTGGCCCGTTCTTGCCCGGTCTCCACTTCGGGAATGCCGAGAGTAAAGTTGTCAACCGTTATCTGTCGTCCGCGTGGACATCGACGAGACGAGACGAGATGAAAAATATGGGACGAAGAGGGTCGGTGCCGAGGTCAAGTCGAGCTGCTGGCTCGGAGCGCGTGGCGCGCGGGGTATTTCTATACCGTCATTTGAGGTCAAAAAAACTGGCTCATCCAGGAAGACTCTCACACCGTCAAACTCGCATACTTGCGTGTGCTTGCAGACCCCTATCCATACAAACACGCACACACATATCACACACCACACCACGCTCATGGGGGAGACACCATCAAGACAGATAGGAAATCTCGCGCATGTTTACCAATAACGGCGGTCGTAATCGCGTGGCGGGTAGCCATTGTCACGCGGATAGCCAATATCGCGGGGCGGGAAGTCCCGGGGCGGCGGCGGACGATCGTACGGGCCACGGTTGGCATACGGGTCCGGAGGTGGATAGTCGCGGCGGTACGGGTCGTCGTAACGGCGCTGTGGGGGCGGGTAGTCCTCCATCGGCGGACGGCGGGGTGGTGACGGGTAGCGCATGCGGTCGTCATAGTAGTCGCGACGGGGACTACGGTCACGGTAGTTATCGCGGTAGCCAGGGCCATCTCGGCGCGGGCTGTAGCCACGAGGCGGTGGTGGGCCACGGCGATCGTAGTCATCACGCGGTGGGTACGGCCGACGCGGTGAGCGGGACCGGCCACGATCGCGATGCTGGAAATCTGTGTGGGACTGTTGAGTGTGAGAGGATGAAGCACTAGTGAGATTGGTGTGCATTTTGTTGATAACTTACCATTGCTGTGCAAGTGACAACTTTGTCTCTGAACTCCGTCTGGTTTAGCTTCTCAATAGCGGTAGCAAGGTCCTGGGCCGTTTCAAATTCGACGGAGCTGTGATGTCAGTATGGGGCAGTCAAGTTGCTTCTGCAAAGGGCAAAGTACTCACCCATCACCAGACCGGCTGGTCTCCGAGTAAACCACGTCCAGTCCCGACCGGCGGGCAAAGTCTTTGAGATCCTGTAGGCCAGAGAGTCCGTGTAAGTTGAAGGTCCGGGAAACGTTGTGCGCTACCATGGTGCTGTGCTGTGGGTTTTGCCTCCTTCTGCTGTTGCGACAAGAGTAGATAGTCCTCCAGATATGTCACCTCCTAGGTCAGGCAAAGGGGAAGAGCTTGACCATCCAGTAACCAACCCAAGAACAAAAGGATATCAAAAGCCGGGGTGGTAAGGAAGGGCGAGGGGGTGAACGCTAGCTGTAGATACATATGGGAGCCGAAGAAACAATCCAAAAAAGAGTGCGTAGCCAGAAGCACCAGGTCGCGAATAGTCTGCCGGCATGTCGTATCGGTCCGCCCCTGGAAGTTGCCGAGGGAAAGAGGAGAGAGAGAGAGAGAGAAGAAGAAGATGTGAGAGACAATGGCGGCCACCGAGGAGGAGATGAGAGCCGAAGAAAGAAAGCGAGAGAAGAGAGAAAAGAGTGCCGGCAAGGCCAGGAGGAAGGACGATACGCAAAAGTGTTGGGCGAGACGAGACGAGTGGTTGACGAGAGATCCGCAGTGTTTCTGGCTGGCCCACACGATGTTTCCAAGAATTGCTGAGCTCTAGAGAGGACAGAAAAAGAGTTCCGCACAAAAGGATGGCCACCAGCATCCCGTCAAACAACGAGATCCATCCAGAAAAAAAAGTGCTAAATCAAATAAGGAGATGGTGACAAGCGCGACAAGAAAGCAACGAAAAGCAGAAACCAAGGGGATTGGGACAAATACGAACCTGCCAGCTGGTGTCGTTGGGAAGACCGGAAATTCCCATGCGGTGAGCGGTGCGCCGAGGCCGAGGTGGGGGACGTTCCTGGGGCGGGTTGCCGTTGCCGCCGCCGCCGCCGCCGCCGCCGCCACCACCACCTTCGCGTGTAGTGCGCGCGCCGCGCGCAAACTGAACTGTGAGACGTTCGCCCATGAATGTTGATCCGTCTAGAGATAAAGGAGCGAGGACGTTGTTAGCTAGCTGGCGTAAAAGCGAGGCGCGGGCCGTGACGATGGCCATAGACAAAGAACAAAGGATCCTAGGTTCGTCTTAGGGGATCACATACGGAAGGCCGGGACGACGTCGCGCGCGTCCATGGCATCCTTGTATTCGATGAAGCCGAATCCGTTCATGAGCTTAATCTCCAAAATCTCGCCGGTGCCATGTTTGTTGAAGTGATTCTCGATGTCGGACTTGGTGACTGTTGTCGTTGAGTTAGCGGTCGGGTTTGGTAGGTATGGCTGTCAGCTTGGCAGGGCTGAAGCGAGAGCTAGCCGGCCTCTCAGCTCAATCGCAACGTACCGGTTCGTGGAAGGTTGCCCAGGTAGAGGCGAGTATTGGAAACTTCGGTCGACCCAGAAGGCGTCGGCGCCGTAGATATGGGGCCTGTTGCCGTCGACATGGCGGGCCAAGCTTTGGAGGAGGGGAGTTGTCGAGCTTTCGAGGTCGTCTGGTCCTAGAGTATGGTCGTGGTATCGGGTATCTATGCTATCGCTATCGTCGCAAGTTCGTCCAGAGGGTTGAGTCGAGGTCGTCGGATCGCGAGGGGTGTTCGAAATAGATCAAATGAAAGAAACGTCGAGAGAAGAAGTTACGCGGCAGGTCGTCGAAGGATGCAGGTCGTTGAAAATTCGTTAGAAAAGATCGAAATGGAGGAAAAGCAGCAAGGTGATCCAAGCGCCTAAGCTATCCAAGGAAAATGCAGCGCGGTAAAAAGCTGACGGAAAGAGGCTGAGCTGTAAACAAGGAGCAAAGGAAGCTCGAAAACGAGGAAATGGAATCGAAAAGCTGGAAGAATCAAAAGACAAAAGCACGAACGATAAGTAATGTCTGGGTGAGAGGTGGAGGAAAAGACGAAAAACGAAAGCGACAAGAGGGAAAGAAAGGATAGCGGTGTGTTTATTATGAGAAAGAGCTCTCTCTTTCCGCAGAGCTGAACAGCAACCTTGCAGGGGGGTCAGGTCAGATGGGTTCGATTTGGGGGAGTGTGTGGAGAGTGTTCTCAGTCAAAACAGCGAAACGGGCAGAAAGTGGAGACCCATAGGCCGTGTGAGAGGAGAAAAAGGAAGTTCTGGTTGTGAAAGTGACGGTGACGAGGGATGAGAATCAAGATGGGACATGGGCATGGATGCGCGCGCAAAAATAGCAAAAGCAACTAGAAGTAAGATGACGCCGGTGGACAAGGATGCGATGAAAAACACCCAAAACTGAGGTATTTTAAGATGTAAAGGTAAGAGATGAGAATAAAAGGGGGATGAGAGCGAAAGAGGGGAGATATGCCACGACAACATCAGGTATTGGACAGGCAAAAAGGCAGGAGCAAACGGCCAACGAGAGAGCCTGAAGAGCGGACGAAGGAAGGCGCCCCAAGTGTGGAAAGTACGATCCGCAAATGGGGTGATTGGGGGAGGAAATGTGAAAGAGTGAGGAAGGAGCATGGGGGTTATGTTTGGTCAGGCGGGCAGGCGCGCTCCACAGGTCGCTGCGGCTCTTTCCTTCTGTCGCATGTCTGCGATATACTGTGATCTTTTCGCAATCTTTTCTAAGGCATCGTCTTACTATATATTACTCATTCTGGCCTTTGTGGTGTTATTTCTATTTACAATGTACGGAGGTATGATTTGATCCTTCTCCATACGTGTCCGGCTGTGAGGGTAGGATCCTAGTCTGCATCTGCATTGCATGGGGGGTAGGAATGCGGTGCAGCTGCAGCGACACGAGGCAGGCGCGATCTTGGGGATGAAAAGAGACAGACGACAGGAAGGCAAGAAGTGAAAGAGACGCTCGGTGGGTAAGAAGGGAAAAAGAGAACGTGGTCTCTCAAATGAATTCGACTTTGGGCAAGTGCGGCGGTTGCGGGTGCTCGCGGCGCAACGGCGAGAGCGGCTGCTGCAAGTGCGAAGGAGGGGCTGGAAGGGCTGTGTTGGGTTGGGCAACGGGCAGAGAAAAAAAGCGGGGCGTATGCAGCCTGACTGCCGCCCAAGGCGAGGCAAGACAAGGGGAGGAGAGGGAGAAAGATTCAAAAAGAGGAGAAACGACAGGTGCGACAGTGGTGAGTAAAAAGACTGGCAGTTGTAGTCTTGGTTGGCAGAGCTGGGCTTAAGTTTTGAGTGCCCAATGCGAGGAAGACTGGAGACCTGAAGAAAAAGGAAAGAAATGCGGCCGCGGAGTTTCATATTAAATACGAAGAGATTTAAAAGACATCAAGGGCTCGTTTTCAGTGTGACGCTGCGTGCTTCGCCTTGTGGCGACGATAGAGTTGCAGCTATTTTTATGACAGGAAGCAGGGCCAAAATATGACAGAACCGGCATTTTGAAAAATCAAGGCACAAGGCTGGAAGGGCCTCGTATTACAAGAAAGTGAGAATAGAGTTAATTAGGTTGAACAACCAAGTAAAATGGCCGGCCGTAGTGAGGGCAAGGTGGTATACAACGAACGAGAGAAAAGAGGGCAGATATAGAATCAAACAAGAAACGTAGGCAACGTAAATCACCAAAATCAAAAGCAACCCCGAAAGTAAACAAATAAACGCCGTGGCTATGCATCATCACCATCTCCTGAATATCCTCACGCCTCACCGAATAACACATCCACTGCCTCGTCCAGAATCGTAAACGCAAGGTGGGCACTACACTGTTAGCGGCGGTCATATAAAATATACATCACGGGAAAAGAAGACATACTTTAACCGACTGTTGTTGAAGGTGGCAAAATGCGCCGACTGGCGGCCTGCGCATTGACGCGGCCGACAACGCTGCCGGCCAGGTCCGGCACGAGCGTCGCCAGCATGAGACCGGCCTCGTTGCGGGTGCGGGACTTCTGGGCGGGTGTACGCGGCGGTTTCTTGATGCCGTCAACGGGAAAGAGGGCTTCTTGGACCAGTCCTAGTACTTGAGGAGAGCTTCCTCTTCTTGTAGATGGTACGGACGTTCTCTCTGAGTTTGCGTTCAATGGTGCCACCCAGCAGCTGGTGCAACACAACAACGACAGCTCGCCCCCGCAGCCAGTTGTTGCCCCGGTTCAGCTCGAAGATCTCCAAAAAGATATCACAAATGGGCTTGACAAAGGGCGCAGCGGTCTCGTCGGGGAGGTTAGACGTGGCAGCCGCCAACTCGGCCGCGGCTTCGGCGGAGGTGGCAGCGGCTGCTGCTGCAGACGCGTTTTGTGCAGCGGCGGCATTCTGGGCTGCGGCACCACCGCCGAGCTGACTCGCGGCGGCGGCAATCAAATTTTGGCCGGCCGTGGACAACTGGTCCAGCACGGGGATGCTGCCCAAGATGTCTTCCATGCCGTCGGCGACCGAATCATAGAGACGGGAGATGACATCGCGACGGTCGTCGTCCAGATTGTTGAGGCCCGAGGGTGCACCCGTGCTGGAGACGGCGTTGGCGGCATGCGTCGAGATGACACGCTGCGACAAAAAGGCACGCAGTTCACGGGTGCGGCAGACGTCTGGCATCAGCAGCAGGGCCCGCAGGTACCGCTCGAGAGCGGCCCGACGCTTCTGTAGGAAATCGCCTTGCAGCTTGTTGAGCACGACGCGGCGGCGCGGGAAATCGAGAGCGCGGACGGACGGGTAGCGGTCGCGCAGGCGCTGGTGCAAGGCCCAAAAGGCACTGTAGCGGCGGACGACGGTCCAAGCGACAGTGGCCGTGCCAGTTCCACCACCACCGCCGCCTGCGCTGGTTGTTGTCGTGTCGGCGTCTCTTCGGACTTCAATGACGTACTGTGCATACTCCTTGCCGGTGTCCTCTTCACGGCTCGACTGTACACTGGTGATTCTCACAGTAGCGCGGCCGTACAGACTGTTGTCTGTTTCCTGCAAAGCATACTGCTGCCGCTGCAGCTCTTTGCGGCGGATCTCGCGCTGCAGACTGGCCTTGGACTTGCGGAGGATACGCAGCTCGGCGGTGTTGTTGGTAAGCTCGGCCTTTTTTAGGAGAGAATCGACGACTGCGTCTTGAGCGCCCAAGCGGTCAATGTCGTCGGACAGAGCGGCAATGGCTTCCACCAAACCCAGATCGCCGGGTGCGGCTTCGTGCACACCATCTTCATCGCTATCGCCAGCACTGCCCGCGTCCCTCTCTTTGTCCTTGTCTGCTTTGGAAACTGGTCCATCCAGCAAGCCACTGCCGGCCATGTCCGAGTTGTTGTCGCCTTCGTCGTCCGACAGGTACTTGGCCTGGTCGTCGCCAAAGAGGTCGTCGTCTTCAAAGACGCCGATGCGGGAGGCAGCACTGACAAGACCCAAAGAGGCCAGGCTGGGTTTGCCGGCGTTGTCGCCGTGAAGCAGGAGAGCGTGTGCATGGGGGTTGGGGTGGCCGTGAGTTGGGCCCTGCGACAGTTGGGGGGTGCTGCCTCTCCGAGGCTCGTTGCTGGCCGCCTTCTTTGTGCTCGACGATGTGCTGCCACCGTCCACGTCGATGCCCGAAAAGATGCTGCCCTTGTCGGCATTGCTGCCCCGCTCAACATCACCGTCGTCGTCGCCAAAGAGTGACGCCCGCAGGTCTTTGGCGGTCGTCGGCCGTTTGTCCTCCATAATGGTCGTCAGTGCTTGTTCGACAGCCAGCAACAACTTTTGTGTCGGGCACGTTGGGATCGCCGCCACCAAGACTCTGGACAGAGTCGGTCATGGGATCCGAATAAGTTTGTGTAGCAGAAGCAGCCAGGTTGCCCGTGCTGTTGGAGAGGCCGGCATTGCCGTTGCGGCCTGCACTGCCGCGCGGTGTTGTGAAAAAGTCGTCGTCGTCGCCAAAGAGGGGCGTGGCGGCATTGTTGCTGTTGATGGCACTGTTGCTGGCGCCATTCCAAAGAACGTCGTGAAAATAGAGAGTCGTCCTGGCCCATGAGGTTACTCGAAGCTGGGGTGGAAGTTGTAGCCGTCGAGCGAAGATCCGTGGCTGAACCGGCACGCTTTGTCGGTCCACCACCACCACCACCGGCGCCTTTGCCTGCACCCGTTCCGGACGTTCCTCCGCCCGTAGTCGTCTGTGCACCGCGTAGTAGTCGGTTCGCCGGGTTGGGCGGCAGTGGCTTGTTGTTCAGTGTGGACGTGCCTGCTGACGTTGGCGGTGCAGTCGGGGCTGCTGTCAAGGGCGATACAGACCGCTCAATCGATATAGACGACCGGATTTGCTGTTGCCGCTGTTGAGCTGCCTCTTCGGCTGCTAGGCACTTGTAAAACAAGTCCGATTTCTTGAAGCCCTGGAAATGTTTGGCTTTCATTTCGTTCAGAACGGCCATTTGGGCGCGCAAGATGGCACGGCGGGCGCGGTAATACTGCTCGGGTGTGGCAGTCGCGCCGGCTTCCAGAAAGACCCGCACGACACGGCGCGAGGCATCGGAAATATGCAGTGCAGGCTGGGCCAGGTAAGCCTGGTCGATCTGGGCAAGATCCAAACGATTCAGCTTCCGTCCAGGGCGCAAGACTAGCAGGTATATCGTCTATAGCATTCGCGTCGTCCTTGTCCTCGTCGTCCTCTTCGTCCACTTCCTCGAGAGGATTGCGCAGGCCGTCGACGACAAGCCAGAATTGCACAAGAGGCATCAAGCGCTGGCGGTCCATGTACTCCATGAAGTATGAGAGGCCAGAGGCATCACGAAGCAGATCAGCTAGGCTGGCCGTCTCCAAGCGAGAAACGGTCGGCGCAACAGGTCCGGATATCGGTCCACCATTACCTACACCACCAACACCACCACTGCCTCCTGGACCGCCTGGTGTGCCTGGGCCACCCGAAGAGTCGTTGCCGCCAAGAGGGTTGGCACTGGAGGATCCACCGCCGTGTCCATTCAGTGTTCCGTGCAGGCTGTCGCCACCAGCCGCCAAGTACTGCACCTTTTGGTCCAGCAGGCGCTTGCTCATCTCGAGGCGACGTAAATACACAGTCATCTCCGGGTTGTTATTGCCGCCACTGCCCGCGGTGCAGATCCTGAATCTGTTGCTGCGAGTCGCGCTTGAGCTGGCTGGCAACCTCGCTGCGAAAGCGGCGGGCGTCCGACAGGTTGTTGATTTTGCGAATGGAGCGGACGAACCGCTCGAACCGGCGTTCACTATCACCCGGGACGAGGCGCGGGAAGGCCGCAGGGGCAGCAGCTGCTGTGCGGCCGGCCACACCGCCAGCCAGTGCGGTTGCGGAAGGCGACGACGACCGTCCGTTGCCTGCACTGCCACCCAAGACAGCCCCCGAGGACGAGGCGTGCTGGTCTAGTGCGGCCCGCAGCCGCCGCACGGTCGACCGGTCCTGCAGCATGGTGCGCCCGTAGTTCTCCATCAACTGGTTGTACGTGTCCGGGTCGGCCAGGATCTGGAGGAGCGGATACAGCACGGCACACGCTACAATCTCGCGCACAAGAGCGGCGACGGGCCGGCTGGCCAGAAATGGTGCGGGCAACAACTTTGGCAGTAAGCGGTCGCCGACCAGTTTTCTTAGGTAGTCCTGCTGAACGGTTCGCGTGTTGGCTTCCGAGTAAGAAAGCTGGGCCGCAGGATGCAGCCCTTCTTTGCTCTCTTTGTCCTCCCTTCAGTCGCACCGCCAGCCGCTGCTGCCGCACGCAGCTCTCTATACTTTGCCGCAATGGCCAGGTCCAGCTCGTCCGACTCGGTGACGGACCTGTTCAGTTTCCGTCCGCGCACGGCCCGCTCGGCCTCGTTGAAGTCGTGGAAATGGGCTGTCAACAGTGGCACGAGGCGGCTCGTCAGTACCTCGACGATATCGTCAACGGCCAGCAGCCGTTCCCGTAAGTGTCCAAGGGCAACGCGCACGGTCGCATCAACGTCGTTGGGAAAGGTTTGATTTTGCAAGGGTCCCGGCGCACTGATGTGGGCGTACCACGACCGCACGTTTTCTCGCAGAATGCCGGCCAACAGAGTATCGAGCGCAGCCGAGACGCGGGGCATGGCTGGGTAGATGGATGTAGGGCGATAAACAGAACGGGCACGGAGGGCGGCGCGTTCTCGAGCCCAGTGGGCAGGCGTAACGAAAGCGGCGGTCGGGGCTCGCCGGGTGGAGGAGAGCGTGATGGTCGAGGGAGAGGCGTCGTCGGGTACCACGACAGAGTAGATGGGGAATGCGAACAGTGACAACGAGCGCAAGCAGGCCGCACAGCTCAGGAGGGCACCGGCGACGATGCCATGGCCGGCAAAGCGGATGGCCGGGAACCAGTGGCGTGGCATAGCCCCAGGCGACGAAGCCGGCCACGCCGGCCAGCAGGACCGTCGCGCGCCCGCAGGGCCATTCATGGCCGTGGGCAGTAAAAGGAAGAAGTGTGTCGGGGTCGGTTTTAAACTGTTGCGTAGATGGGTATTCGTATTGTCGTCGTTCATGTTTGGTTGAGAAAATACCGTGGTTGAAGTTGTCGATGGTGACACTCAAACAGGAAGGAACACAGTTGAACGTCGATGTCGACGTAGCCCCTGGACAGAACGTACAAAGTACTCCGTACCTAGCCAGAGCTCAGGGTCGCGTACGACATAAATAAGTGGGGACCAGCCGCGCCCAAAGGGCGGTTTGGCGTGCTGCAATTGGGTGTAATTGGCGGCCGTCGAGCGCCAGCACGGGTCACCTGAACCACATGGACACAGCGCTCGTTTTGGGCACAGCAGGCGCCCACCACCACAGACAGGCAGGCAACGGCCCGACCGAACCCCACCTTACGATAGTGGTCGTGGCCGATTTAGCAGTCGACGAGTGCACCGCACATAACTTTGGAATCACTCACCGCCAGACCTGACAGCACATATTAGTATCACATTTCAGGAGGAAACGTCTGTTTAGTTTATCTTATTTTCTTTATATATATTAAAAACCCTCCGAGACGTGCTCATAAATTGGGTATGTACATTCAAGGCCAAACTTCAGGCCTGTTTTAGATTAAAAAAAGAGCTTCTATGTGCCCCATGGCATGAGAAAAAATGGCAATGAGAAAATGGCAGTGCCGGGAAAATGACGTAACAAATGCCGTGAAGATAGCCTTTCGCTTTCGCAAAAAAGACAGAGACGACGCAAAAATGGAAGACAAAAACAAAGACAAGAAACCACTGCAAAACGGCCGCGTCCATTGTATGTTGATGCTCCGATGCGTGTAGGAGAAAGTCGTTCTTTGGGTGAACGATGGAGAAATCAGGGTAAAAGAGATATTACGCCTTGACCGAGTAGGTGCGCTGGAACATGTCGTTGATGTTCTCGAGGTAGTAGACACCGCTGGCAATGTTGGCGACCTCACCCTCGGGGGTGTAGTTCTTCTGCAGATGGGCCTTCTTGCGGAGGTCGCAAAGAGCATCGTAGGTGGCAGGGGGGACGGCGCGGCGGGCGGGCCAGACGCGCGGGGATGTCGAGCGTCTTGAAGATCTCCTCGGTGCTGCCGTTAATGCGGAACGAGCAGAACGAGGCAGCCAGGCCCGAGCCGTAGCTGAAGAGGCCGATGCGCTTGCCCTGCAGGGTAGCCGAGTCGGTGTGGCTCAGAATGCCGGCCAGGCCACCCCAGACACTGGCGCAGTACATGTTGCCGACGTTGGTGGCGACCTGCAGGCCGCCGTTGACGCGCTCCTGGAAACGCTTCTTGGTCAGGCCCATGAAGGTCTTCTCGACAACCTTGTCGGTCCAGCGACTTCTCGTAGGCATGTCGCGCAGGTCAGCAGGACCTCGGCGAACTGGGCGTTGTCGGGGTTGGCCAAGTAGTCGTTGTACAGCAGGCGGGCGTACGACTTGGCGACCAGCTTGCAGGTAGGGGCGTGGAAAGCGACGTAGTCGAAGCGGTCGAGGGGCGCCTTGGAGGCGTCGGCAGCCTCAGCGGCGCCGTTGCTGTGGCCGTTGGTGCCGTTGGCACGGGCCAGGACGGTCTGCTCACGTGCGTTGTAGGCGCGGTACGAGGCGTCCAGGGCGCGGGTGTAGCAAGTCAGCGAGTTAGTGGCCGTCGACGTAGGGTACTGCGCTGGCAAGTCGGGCTTTGTAAAGTCGTAGACCGTGCGACCATGTAAGCTAGCCGCGCAGAACCGGGGCCTCAATGACGACGAGGAACGCGTTGGGGGCCAATCAGCATGGCGAACGGCGCCAGCACCACCCGACGGGCGGGCGTTGCCCTTGGCGTACAGGGCAATGTCACCCGGCCGACGAACAATGGCGTCACGGCCGTCCCAGCCCGCTCGACTCGACCACGTTGACGGCGTTGAGACGGCAGTTTGGTGCCACCGTAGCAGGCGTTGGACGGGTGGTCGGAACACCCCTCAATGTTGGTGTTGTTCCCGGGCCGATAAACAGCTGCATCAGGATGGACTTTGAACCGACTTGGACTTGGTCGAGCATGGTCTCGGTGCCGACCTCGAGGCGGCCAATGTTGTTGGTGTCGATCTTGTACTTCTCGATCAGGTTCTTGGGCCGTCAGAGCGAACGAGTAGATGTTCTGGCGGTGGGTTAGCAAGGTTCTGCAAAGGTTTGCCGCATTTCCGCACGCGCACGCCGCATATTTCAGTCCCTCCTCTCGTGTTTCCTCTCTCCTCTCTCCTCTCTTGGATCTTGAACTCACCCTCGCGGTCGTCGCAGAAGCTCATCTTGGTCTGGCCGAGGCCAATGGTGTACTTGCCGGTGCTGACACCGTCAAACTTCTCGAGCTCGGACTGCTCGACATACTGGAGATTTGAGGCTTGGTTAGCAAACAGGTTCAAGATCGACAAACAGAACAAAAAAGAATTTGTGCGACCATGAAGTGCGCCGCCGTGAGAATGTGGTGTGGTGATATGCAGGGCCCATGATCTCTTGTTGGCCAGCGCATGGTGGGGTAGATTGAGAAAAAGAGCTGCGAAAAAAGGGGCAGGAAAGTTGGATTGGGCGCGTTCGGCGCAGGGTCGCAAAAAAAAAAAAAAAAAGCACGAGACAACAACACAAACGAGACAACACCAAGACAAGGCGCGGTTGAACAAGTTAACAAAGAAGCAGGAAAAAGACACGGCGCACTCCGCAAAGGGACAAAAACTGCAGGGAAACACCAATGGACGGAGCATTGAGGCGCGGGGAAACCAACCTGGCTGGGGAAGTAGATCTCAATGGCCTTGATGCCAATGTTCTCCGGGCGGGTAGACATGATTGAGGGTTTTGGGGTTTGTGTGTAGGTGAGAAGGAGGGAAGAAAGAGTCGAGGAGGTTCGAGAAATTCGAGGTTGGTCAAAGATCGAGAGATCCAGAGAGTTATGGAGAGAGAAAGGAAGAAGAAAAAGGTCGGAAGTTCGAGGTGGGTGAGAAAAGAAAGAAATTGGAATCGAGAGAAGGAGAGAAGAAAGAAAGGCAAATCTTCTGCAAAGGGGGACTGGGGGTTAGAAAGAGAGATTGGTGTTAGCACGAGTTGGTCTTACAGATGCTAGCAATTTGGTGTATTTGGTGTATGGAGCGGTTGCTCTGCTCCTATTATCGGTCGCGGCCAGCGGCAGTCCCCTCCCATTGAAGGTAGCATTCAAAAGAGGAAAAACGCAGAGAACGGCCAGGGGTGCCAGTCCAAAAAGAGAGCGGACAAGCCAAAAATGTGTTGCAAGGCCAGGAGCCCCAACACATGTTCACCGCCGTTTTCTTTTCCTCCCTTCAACTTTCGAGGGGTCTTTTGGCCGGCGCCTCCCCACGTTGCTTTGTCCGCGACAGCAGGGACAGCAGCGAACGGTAGTGAGGCCACAGAAACCACACAAGAGAAGGTCGAGGGGCAAAAGGCAAAAAGGGGCAGGAGGGGCGACAGAGCAACGGAAGAAGAGGGTCAAAAAGGTCCAAGAGGGTCCAGTCCTTGCGACCAAGGCCCACTGGGCGATGGAGACACGGCGCACATCCAGCCAATGCAGTGCTCGCAGCAGAGTGTAGTGCGGCGGTAGTGCTAATCAGACTGGTTGTGCTAGTCGCGTTGGTAGGTAGTGCTGGTCGTGCTAGTAGTGCTGTCGTGTGTTTTGCGCCAGGACGGGATGGACGTATCTTGTACCTGGAACGGCCGAGAAAGATAGCGGATGAGCGAGACGCGGACGCACCTTTGTTTTAGTTTTAGTGCACGGCAACGATACCTGCACGATGGGGGCGGACGAGAAGGCTGAGAGGAGAGAGTGCTGAAGCGAGGAAAGTATCTTGGAAAGTAAAAGTTGGTGATAATCCAAAAGGGGGCAAAAAGAGAATAATGATGGGAGGGAAGGGCAAGTATTTATGAAAAGAAGAGGTGCGTATTAGTCCAAAGTGAAAGGAAATAGACAAGGAGATGTGAGGGACAATGGCAAAGCAATCGTTGCTAGGGGCCGGTTCTTGACAAGCAGCAGAGCAGAAACAAAAGAGAGGTTGGAGATGAAAATCCGTGCGGATGTGATCTGTGACTGGCAGATGTTTTGGGAGAGAACGGAATGGCAAAAAGAGGAAAGGCCTTGGCTTGGGCAAGACAGGGAAAGAGCAAAGGAAGGTGGTCGGTGGCCGACGGTTTTTTTGTGACTTTTTTGTTGGGCCTGGGCTGTTGAGACTTGTGAGAAAGAAGGGCTGGTTGGTCCTGCCGTTTCTTTGCGACGCCGGCTACACATACACATACACATACTCATTAAGCTACACGTTAAGCTCCAAGTACGACGTGCACATCAATATGCAAGAAGATATGATAACCATGCGTCAGATGGCGGCAGGCGCAATGAGCGAGCACGCACATCACAACGGCAAGTGCCAAGCAGGGAAGGTGCAGGCTTGCTGCCCGCTGTCCGGGCGAAACTGGAGACTTTGCGCTCTTTCTTCGTTTCTCACACGAGATCGAATGGCCGATCACGAAGCATCATCGGAGAAGGCAGGAACGATGGAGCAGCGCTGATGGGACCGTAAGAACGGGGCGTAGTACGACGGTAGAGCAGTTTTACGTGCCCCAAATTCAGCCGAAGATTTCAGGCAGACACATTTCTTGACTCCATTCCGACATTGCTATGAATTTCTGCCCATGTCTCGACAACAACAAGCATCGTCATCTTGCAAACGGGAGTTGGTTTACCCCCGTACAACGGAGCACGGAAGATTGTGGGTAGTGGGTATTTTGGTGGGCTGGGGTTCTGGTCTGTGAGTGCTCTTTGTGGTCTGTGTTTCTCTTTGCGGGCCACCCTCAAATGACCCCTGTTCCTGTCCTGTTCCTGTATCGCGCCTTCCCTGGCGACACGTCTTACGACATCGACAAGGCAAGAAAGAATATGAGAAAAACTAGGAAGGAGGCGGTAGACGGTAGACGGCCGGGAAGGTGCAGATGAGCGATGCCCAGAAGAGGGATTTTGGGACTCTAATAAGAAGTAGTGCCGAACCATCTCATTCGCTTTAATTAAAATAAAATCGATGGCAAAAATCAAAAAAGAAACCGGTAGGCAAGAGCAACCAGAACGGCACCAAAAACTGCAAGTACCCTTTTTCCAGGTCCCGCTAAGAAAATTTAAGAGGCAAGAGCGACAGAGACAAGAAAAAAAAGAAGGCTAACAGCAATAGGGCAGGCAACTTGCCAACTGATTGAGATTGGTGGCAGAAAAGCCAGAAGAGGCTGCCCCATTTTGTTGAGACACATGTCAAAATGTACCAACAAAAAAAAGTTTTAGCTAAATCCACAGTCGGCAATACCACAACCGTCTTGATCTACAACACGAGTCCTACCAAATCGACCAGCCCTTTCCCGCTCAAATTAACGGCAGCCTGCTCCCGGACAAGCTCCTTTTTGGACGAGGCCGGCACACAGATGGTGACAACAAGGAAGAAAGTAAAGTCACAAGAAACCGTCAAAATTAAAATTACGGTTTTTGCGTTCTCAGTTCTCAGTTCATCCCCCACAACGTGCCAACAGAAACAAAAGGGCCACCAGCCAGGCAGCCTTGTTTCTCTCTGCGGCTATTGGCCAATGGCTTGTTTCTGTCCGTGCATCTTTCCAGGAACCAATCTGCAAGGCACGGAGTTTGACATATTGCGACGATGGACGGGTGAATGATGGAGAAAGAGGCTGTGTTTATCTCGATGTTTCTCCGCCTTTGGATTTTTGACCTTGACTTTTGACTTTTGATTTTTTGAAACGATGTTTCGATTTGGCAATCTCTCGCCCGAGATGCGTCGTCATCGTCGCCCATCGATTCAGCTGGCCATGGATGTGCTCACATGGTACATGGCATCTGCCTGGCTGGCATCGCTGCAATCGGGAGAATTGACGAATGGCAGAGTGTGGTCGGGATTCGGGCAAAAGCCTTTGTGTAGAGTATTCTCCATAGTACTTTGTGGACGGGGCGTTGCTATTGTTCTCCCCGTGTTAGCTTACAACAGACGGCCACCTCCACTTCATGACACCCAAAGTAAGCTCAAGGTGCCAAGCAGGCCTTTGTTCGAGAGAGGAACGTGATGTCTCTTTTCGTGTTGTTCGTGTTCATCGAGTTTTGTTCTTGCTCTCGCTTCTTCCTTCTCGCTACGCGACCTCTATTTGAAATCAAACTCACAGAATGTGTCTGCCTGCAAGCGGCGAGATTGATTCCGCCGGTCAAGAATCAAGGGAGACGACAAAGCTCAAATTATGCTACGGCTCTGCGAAGATGTGGGAGGGCTGTGGCTAGGCAGTTTCTTATTCGCTACTCTTTCGTCTCTTTTGCTCGGAACCTTCCGTTGCCGGGCGTAGCTTCCTTTTCATGCTTTCACGGTCAGTCGGCACATCGGCATCTATCAAAAGTCTATCGAGTCGGGCGTCGATCATGAAATGGCGTGGCAAACCAGGCACCTACATGCAAGTCACGTTTTTAATTTTTATTGAGAGTGAAAATGTGGAGAGATATGTCAACATTACTTCGTAGAACTGCTAGATGGAAAAGAGAGCTCTGAATCATCCGTTACAAAACGTGCACTTCGTGTGTTGAGAAAAGAAAACGGCAAAAGAAAAGAGAGAAAAAAAAAAGCAAAATGTCCATCCCGGAACGCCGTGCTACCATTGAGACGTATACCCTCCCGCTCCGCAGCACCTTTAGCCCTCCCCTCTTTTCTCCCTCCTTTTTTGTTGTTTTCATCTCCTTCTTGTCATTCATTCTGCCTGCTATGCAAAACACTTAACTTGGAACCTGCAGGAAACGGTCGTAGTATTCGTCCAACCATCGCGCCGCTTCCACACCCGACTCGTCAATACTCGAGTCCCACCGGCCAATCGACCCGACGTAGCCGTCCGGCCGCACATTGACAATCGAGACCTCACCGGGGCCCAGGCTGCCGAGCCACTTGTTAGTGCAGAGCGAGCCGCGGGTGTCGAGTTCGGGCACGTCGTCGAGGTAAAAGGTCCAGCGGCTGTCCTGCAGCAGAGGCGGCAGGTCCGCAATCTCGATTTCGCTCTTCGGCATGGTGGCTGAACGGTTAGCGAGTATTCGTATATACTGCAAAGGTGGACTTTGAACTTACTGATGAGTGCAAAGGTGAAGAGGTGGCTGATGGCGGTGTAGCGCTCTGGGCGCAGGTAGATGTCTTCAGGCGCCGGAAGACGCGGCTGCAGGCCATACGAGATCTTGGCCGCTGCCGACAACCGGTTGACCAGCGAGTCGGCTGATGCAATGGCCTCACAGAACGTGTCCAGGAACACGCGCGACTGGTGCACATCCCACATCAGGAGATAAATGCGGAACTGGCCCAGCATGGGAATGTCGAGCTGGATGTCGACAGGGTTCGAGTCCAGGTACCGAGTGACTTTGGCGGGCGGCAACAGGCAGCCCGGCTTGGCATCGCCCATCATCCACAACGCCGCATGCTCGAGGTCGACCATGTTGAGCGCGTTCTCAGCATACTCGGCACCAATGCCAGAGATGAAGCGGACATTGGTCTTGAAGTTCTCGGCCAGCGCAACAGCGTCACCGCCAGCAATCTGGTTGGCGTGCTCGTAGTCAAAGTTGACCAAGTCAAGAGCAATCTTGCGACGCTCCTGCTCATACGTTTCCAACAAGACAGGCTTGGCCAGGCCGCGCACGGCAAAGTTGAGCTTCCATGCCAAGTTCCAGCCGTCGTGCATGGAGGTGTTCATGCCCTGGGCCGACTTGGGCGAGTGCGTGTGGCTGGCATCACCGGCCAGGAACGCGCGGTAGTGGTTGTCGCAGAACCGGCTGGCGACACGCTGGCCGATCTGGTAGCGGCCGAACCACTCAATGTACTTCCAGCGCACGGTAAAGGGTGCCATGATTTCGCGCGCACGCTGCATGACAAACTCCTGACCGAGCTGCCGATCGCCCTTGCCGGTGGCACCACCAAGTCCGCCAGCACCGCCCCTGCTGCACTGCCGCTGCTGCCGGGCTCTTGAGCTCAATGTACAGCCGCGTCATGTTGCGCTCGCGCGGGATAATAAGAATCGAACCAAGCTCCTGCTGGTATACCAGTGTCTTGGACCAGATGTCGGGGAAGTCCGTGTCGAGCTCGCCGTCCAGCACACCCCACACTGCCGGCTGGGACATGCCCACGGGCTTCGCCTCGGGGATGCTCTTACGCACTTTGGAGTGTGCGCCGTCACAGCCCACAAGGTATTGTGTGAGGAGTGTACGCCGGTCCTGGGTGACGTTGGCGTGGCAGTTGATTTGCAACGGGCCCGTCCCCGTCTTGGAATCGCACACGCTGTAGGACTCAAAGGCCGTGTTGCGCATCACGTCGACCCCACGTTTCTTCATGTCCTCTAAAAACAGATTCTCGACCATGCCCTGGTGCACCAACAGAATGTAGGGATCGAGCACATCAATGACAGGCGGGTAGTGCACCTCCCGTCCCAAACGGTGTAGCTGCTCGTCGGGTGTACCGCGCCAAAAGGAGATGTCGTAGACGCGGACGCCACGCTGCAGCAGCGGGTCGGCCAGGCGCATTTGCCGGAAGGTCTCAATGGTCTTGGGCTGCAGGCCGTCGGCACGGCCTACGGGTGTGGGGTCGGCACGGTCGTCGACAACTTGCACTTTGATACCAAAGCGGGTCAGGTTGGCTGCCGTCATCATACCGGCGGGCCAGCACCGACAACGCATACTTGGCACACAAGTGGTGCTTCGGGCATGCTGCGCAGCATGGTCAATGGGTCCACACAGCTCTCGGCCGTCATGGACGCCGCCACGCTTGTTGCGCCTCCGTCCATTGCAATGTCACCGCCGCTGCGGTCGTCGGTACCGTTTGCTGTCTCCAGGACCGCTGGTGCCATGGTTGGCGGCGAAGCTCGACTGGTCGCCAGCTTTTAAATATGCGATGGAGGGAGGGAGGAAGGAAAGTCGTGTTGTACCGTCGGTTGGAGTCGTCAATCAGAGTCGTCGTGCGGGAGGTAGAAGCTTCGTACAAAATTGCAGAAAATCGAAAGAAAGAACAATGCCGCCGATTTCACAACTGCTAAACAAGGGACGTCGAATTGGCTCCGAATCGACCGGTTCGAGATCGATGGTCGTGTGTAAGAGACACTGTTAGTAGCGTCACTAGTCGAGGCACAGGTAGCTTAAGGGAGCTCCAAAGGCGGAGTAGTCTGCAAAAATCGAGTAATGACGTTGAGAAAGCGTCGGAAGAGCTGAGCTGTCGGAGGTATTGTAAGACAGGTGCAGAGGTCAAGATCGTTGTGGTTTTGCGCAAAAGTGTTGTCGTGAGACCTTGTTTTATATTTTGGATGTTTCGGCGTGGATGTTGATTGGTGACGAACCGACAATGTGTTGCTGTTGGGTTGGGGTATATATCGTATCGCAGGTCGCTGTCGACGAGGAGGACGCGATGGCGGGAAATCAGAGTTGAAGAGGAAGGAGCAGGTGAAGAGTGTCCACGGAGGAAGGAGCAAAGGAGTTGAGTTAAGAGGGAAGCAGCCGAAACAAGGGGAAAGGGCAAAAGTGGAAGGCGGTAGGATGTGAGGAGAGGGAAGGTGCGATGGACCTCTTGCGACTGTGCGCACGATGGTGAGAACGAAACAAAAAAGGGGAATGGAAAACAAAAGGAAGAAAAGAACGAAGTAAGGAAGTGAGGAAGCTGGGACGAGCTTTTGCAAAATATGGAAAATAAGGAAGATCGGAGGACGTGAGATGGCCTTCCTTGTCTCTTATTTCTTTAAGTGCTTAATAGACCGTTTCTTGTTTGGAGAGAAAAAGAAGAAGCCCAGCCTCGAGGGTGCATGGGCTCATACACATGCGACGCACGTCCAATGGCGGTCTCGTCTCGTCCTGTTCGTCTGTAGTCGTCGTGTGTTTCCGGCTTATCTGGTCTTTTTGTGACTTTTGTGGTTATTGTGGGAATTCGCAGAAATAGGATGTGTTATTTGTAATGCGGTTTTGTAGTTTTGTAGCTGCAGTCGCAGTTGCAGTTGCCGTTTGTGGGTGTCAGTCGGTGTTCGTGACGTTCGGTTTTGCCTCGACTCTTGCTGTTTATGGACGGCCGTTGTGGCGTGCAGGGGGTGTATGTAGGAAGGTGCGACCGTCGCGTAGTGGGCGAGTGACGGATAGGGTGGAGGGTTCTTGCCGTACTGGACGACAAAAGCACAAGAGCAAGAGCTGCGAGGGATGGGAAAGATGGGAAAGAGGTAGGAATAGAACAGAGTAACAAAAAGGAAGGAGCAAACGAGGTGAAAAAAGGACGGTGTCCGGGAGGAACGGAGCGAAGAGGTGGACAAAAGAGAACAAACGTTCTTGGAGAAGAAGCAACAACAGTCGACCACAGGTGTCAGAGCGAGAACGGCGTCGTCAGACACAGGGCTGGATGGCACGAGGGAGGAGTATGGTCACCAAGAGGGCGAGAACGAAGCGAGAAAGCCAAAAGGGCGAGCAGTGGAAGCAGCGGCAAGAAAGTCGATTTAATTTAGACGGTGGCTCGCAAGTACAGGATACTCTTGCCATGCGATGTTGGCATCAAAAAGTGCAGGAGCTGGCAGGGACATACGGTGAAAAGTAAGGTCTAGAGAACAAAAAACTGAACACCAAAAAACCTCGGAACTGTCAATGACCACGTTCTTTCCTTTTTTGTCATTTTGCCTTTTTATTCTATTTTCCCTTTGTTTTCTACAATTTTTCACTGCTTCTCCCCTCCCCAGGGGCCGTTGTCAGGCGCAAGGGCAACCTGCCGGAAAGGCGTACGAGGCGGAGGTTTATCATGTCGCCGTGTTCATTCGATTTTGACGAGGATCGACTGATGTGGTCTGATTTCCATCGAGCTCTGGGCCGCGCTGCGACCATGCCGGCGTGTCATTGGTGGTGGGTGGAGGTACCGATCAACGCAAAATTTGGTAGTAGTGGTACTTATGCCAAAGAAAGTGGAGGTCCCTGCAGGACGCTAGAATGTTCCTGCCCCCCAAAAACAGTCCAAAAATCTACGACCAAAAATACCCCGATTTTTTTTTGGCTGCGACAAAGGCAGGAGCGACCCAAAACGCACGTTAAAAAAACACTTTGTCGGGGAACATTGGAGGGAAGCAAAGACCTGGCCTGGCCCTTTTTTTGCAGTCTCTAATAGGCCTGGCCTAACAAAACAGGTCGATCCGCTCGCGTCTTCCATAGCGGGGTCGAACCGACGAGACATCAGACCATTTATTCCTCCCGCCCTGCTTGCCCCCCGTCTTTTTTTCTCGCGCCACCGCTCTTGTTCTCTTGTTCGTCGTTCGCTCTTTCTCTGCAAGTATGCTTTTTGACACTCTTTGCTCCTCCTCCTGCAGCTCTTAGCCCATTCTCACCTTTTATGTGCCGCGTTCCTTCCTTCTTCGGACGTGGGATTGTGTGACTGCCTCAATTGACAATCCCACACAATGTTCACGGAGCACGGATATGTCTATCTCCTTCTGCTTTTGTGTGTGTGAGATTGATTGCCCCAACTACTCAATCAAGGCATCGCAATATCATAGGCCATCGATGAAAGGAGAGCAAAAAAAAAAAAAAAAAAAAAAAAAAAAGGATCAACCAACAGGATGCCAACGGTGTCAACTGCCAACGGCCGTGCTCCAGAAATCTAGAGTGCAGCCGACTATTCTACTATTCTGAGCCCATCTCACCACGCATCCGAAGCCAAGCCTGATTCTCTGCCATACATGCAAACTATATACGCGAAGCCAAATCGACTCAGCTCTTTTGTAGCGCTCCGTGAAGCATAACTTTGATGTATAAAAACTCAAGAGACTCTTTGAATTTCAAAGGCGAATAGACGCTGCTGGAAGAGCCTCCTTGCTCGGCCAAGGTTAAGAGACGCACAGGAGTACAATAAGGAATGAGGAACGAACTGCAGCCGATACGGGCGGTAGAGCAACAATGGAGAAGGGAGAGGAAAAAGAAAACAAATGCAGAAAAGGCAGAAAAGGTAACGGCCGGCCGTTGTGCCTTGGAGCTCGTGCCTTATGCTAACCGTTTATACAGGTACTGTTTGTCCAACCATGTATCTTGTCCTGTGATGGAGGCTCAACGGCGTACGGAGTCCTCCGTGACTTGGCGGTGAATGGCAATACTAAAGTAGACTTACTGACATATTTACTTTGGCTTCCCTCACGACCTCGGACGACGCTTCCCCTGAGGATGAAACACACTGTGCATTCACTTGCTGCATTCATATTCTGTCTGCTTTTTAACGGGTGGAAGCGGCTGGCGTCGCATTTTCGCCATGCTGTTTTTCTGCCCTTTTCTGCATCTTAAAATTCACTGAGTCGTCTGTCTCGTGCCGTTACATCGCGCGTCGGTTGACTCCGTTCAAGAAAAAAACAGGCTGGTGGAGAGAAAAACAAGTGATGTCAGAGTTGAGAGAAGATAATTGATGGCTTCGATGGTAGTAACAAAAAAGAGGCCTCAAACACTACATCCTTCATTTATAATAAGATACGGTCAAGATAAATAAGATATCAATGTTTATTTGAGCTTGAAGTGTTGTGATCTTATGAGTGAACATTCTTATATGTAAAAATTTAATCAAGTAACAAATCGATAAAAATTAATTAATTTATAAATATTCAAAGTAAAATCCGAATAGAAAAAATTCAAAGGAAACATGGCTGTTTGACATAAAATGAAATAAAAGCCGTAAGGTAAAAGAATATATACAAAAGAAAGCAAAGTGACCACAAGGATTGAAAGGGTATCATAGACGAAATCAAAGCATCCGCGCAGCATTCACAGCACTCGCCCATCTACAGGCTCAGCATGGCCATACCGATGAGCACAAACAGGGCAGCCGTCGATGACGGCAGTGTGTTGCGCACACCAGCACTGCCCAGCCCATCGGACGGGTTCGCCGTTGGCTTCGAGGGCCCAGGCCATCACCCGTCGGGTCTGTCCCGCTGCCCTCAACCTGAACCTGTGTGGCATCGCCGGGCGCAAAGAGCACACCCACCGAGTCGGCACCGTTGATGTCGACTTCTTCCGGTGTTAAGAGTGGGTTCTCGAGCGAGGCACACGAAGGACGAACGCCGTTGTTGAACGACGACGAGGCGTTGGCCGAAATCTCGTTGGTCACGGAGATGGCAGGTCAAAGATGGTGTAGTGTTCGACGTCGTTCAGCCGGAAATTCTGGCGAATTGAGATATTGTAGACGCCTCGTGCACTATCGAGGGCAATGGGCTGGCCGTTGCCCACAAGACAGTCGGGCCAGACCCAGTTGACGTGTTTGACGGTGCTGGTGAGTTCCTGGAGCATAATGGGTCCCAGAGAGGCGCCGTTGCCGGTTTCAGTGCCGTTGCTAATGGTGAAGTTGTGTTTTGTATCGTAGCTGTACAAGAACATGGTGATGTTGTGGATGATGCTGGGACTTTTGGAGGCGAGGTTGACGGGCAGCGGGAGTTTGCCATCGGCGGTGACATCGATGGCGACTTGCAAAAAGTCACCGCCCAAAGGTGTACCAGGTTGAGGCGCGTCGACGATGGCGAATCCCGGTGTGAAGATTTGGCCGTTGGAGATGGTAAAGTTGACGGCGTTTGCAGTAGTGAGGAAAAGAGCTGTGGTGAGGCCGGCCACCAGTCGGCCCAGGCCGGATAATCGTTGTTGTGCCATTGTGTTGTGTGATATGATGTGATGTTGTCGATGTAAACTGTCGTTGATGATATTGTAGATGCAAATATCACGAAGACAAGTGTCATGGAAGTGCAACAGAAGACAGAAAGAAGCAGAGAAGAAGGTCAACCCGGATCAAGCCTGCTTAAAACGGGGCATCCATCTTTAAGAGTCTCTGTTGAGCAGAAACAAGAGGCCTCATGAGTGCGGGTTCGCCACTTCCCTGTCCTGGTAACCAAAGAATAGGAGAGTTGCAGCAAGGGCCAAGAAGCAGAATACCCAAAAAGCATGACGACAGGGGGACAGTCCGCAACCCAAGAGAGAGATGGGCCGAAAGCAGCCAGTCGCGATGCTCACATCTTCTCTCCAAAACATGGGACATGGATGGGCCTAGTGGCCCACGGAAACTTTAATTCTGTGATCCGGCTCGCTTGGCTCACAGTGGGGACGCCCAGGCAGGGGAGATGCAGGTGCTCAGTACTGTTCTTCTTTGGTCCACGACGTACCTGGAAAGAAAAGTTTTGTCTCGAACGTTTCCAAGTTTTGCAGTCTTTATGCGTGCGAGCGCGGAAGACGACGGCCCGGGTTGGTGTTTTGCAACCACAGACCAGGGAATGACGATTTTGGGATGCAGGGGAACAAGGCTGCGATGGGAAGGGACAGAAAAAGGGAAAACCGGGAGCGTGGGACCGTAGAATGGCAGACTGCGTGTCGATGTGCTCAAAACTGGGCAGTCTTTATTGGGAAATGACATCTTGGCTGTCTCCAACAATACTCCAACCGAATTTTGAATAAAAACAAGGTTGAAGTCAAAAAGCAGGCACGAATAGGACCAGCCGGGCCGCGCACCGGTTTTTCTCACTAACAAGCGAGCAACAAGCGAAGTTGGCTTCGTTAACAGTTAGAGTTAACTTGCCAGTAAAATTAAACTAAATGGGGCAGATGGAGAAAACGTGGAGAGGACGTGGCATCGCTTGAAAAGTGAGATTTCTCCATCTTGGACCTGCAATTTGCGAGTCGATGTGAAGAGAACAGAAAGAATTTAAGACTGACTTTGATTCCACTGATGCGTCAACCGCAGACCCAGTTTCCCGGGAAAGAAAGCCAGGTCTTTTGCTTTCTTTCCTTCTTTCTATCCTTCTCTATTTCGAATTCCAATCTTTCCCTCGAACGGGTGATGCGCATTGTGACGCCAGGTGAAGCAGACGTCGTTTCACAATTTGGAGGGCGAGCCTGCGAATTAGACTAGACTCCACGATTGTTTCGACCCCTGCACCCACGAGCCTGGTCGATGTTAAGTGTTCTTCTGTTAGATCTCTTTTATATTTATTTTATATATTTTTTTAGCCAAAATCGCTGTGCTATATGCTGTGCTATCAAATATGTAAAAGGACAATTATATCGTAGACAACGGGATCAGATTACTGCCCCTTGGCCGCCGCCGTCAAGGCTCCTGCCAATGATCCCATCCCACTGCCTACACTCTGCCGGCTCCGCAGCGTCAGGACGGCCGCCCGCTGGGCCACATCGACCAGCTGCTCGGCCCGCCCGCCCTGGGCAAGACCGGCTACCAGGGCGCCCAGAAATGTGTCGCCGACGCCATTGACGGACACAACATCGTGCGTGGGAACGTCCTCGACGGACGGGAAAAGACGCATGTAGATACCGCCAACAGCCGCCTCGGTGTCGTTGTGGTCTTCACCGGGGACGTAGGGTGGGGCCCTGACCAGAAGATAAGGTTCGGCCGCGCGGTCGTGCAACAACGGGTCGTCACGGCCCAAGAGTTTGGTAAGCAAGGCACCGCGGCTGCCCAGCTTGGTAATGAGGGTAGGGATGTAAGGTAGTAGCTGGACGGCCTGCTGCGGGACGCCCTCGTCGGTCAGGGCAAACGACGTCAGGCGGACAAACCGTTCACGGGCACCGGCGCCCAGGCCCAGAGCATCAATTACACGGAACCAGTGCGGATCGTCCAAGACAAAGCCGCGGCGCTGGGCGGCGGCGTGCATGGCGGCGAGTTCGTACTGGTTGGGCGTGGCCAAATCAACGAGCTGGTTGGGGAAAACAAGACTGCCGCGGTCTCTTTTGTCATTGTCTGTCAGTTCAAACAGACGGCTGGACTTGGCGACCGAGACAGGCTCAAAGGCGACGTGAGCGCCGTGCTCGCGTGCCGCCTTTATCCATTCGTACAGTCCCGTGGCGCTCCAGTTGGCATCCGCGACGAGCCAGCTCGGCTTGGCAGCGGCGACAGCAGACGACCAGTACTTGGCAAACGTGTGGTGCTCGCTAGCAAAGATGGCCATGTCGGCCATGGCGACCATCAAGTTCTTGTCGGCGCCGTTGACGGCGACGTAGTGCGCAGTTCGGGCGGCGCTGTAGGTGGCGGCATCAAGTTGACGCACGCCAGCGGTATCCATACCGTTGGCGGCCATGGCGGCGAGCACAGTAGAGCCGGCAATGTCTTCGCCCACGAGACTGCAGAGACGCACGCGGACACCCTGGGGGCTACCTATGGCGTGTGCAGCATGGGCGACATTGTGGCCGACACCGCCGACGGTGGGAACAATGGATGCCGGGTTGGATGTGTGCAATTTTGGGGCCGGGTCAGTGTTTTCGCTGCCGTGGCCGTCGCCGACGTAGTCACAGCTGAGATCGAGCGCCACAGAGCCAGCAACAAGCACATCAACCCGGCTGGTGTGGGTCTCGGCAGCAGGTGTTGTCGTCGTTGTTGATTCCGAGGCACTTTCCTTCACGGATGATGTAGAACTCGTGACTGGATAGGATGTGTAGGATGGACTATTTCGTGTAAGCTAGATACAAAAGAAGAAAAGGACCAGAAATATGCTCGTAGGCGGACACATCCTACCTCGTCTCGCTGCCCTCCACCAGTGCACTCAGGTGCACCGCCATCTTGGCCGCCCGCTTCACATTCGACTGCACCAGCGCCAGGTTTGCGCCCACCGTGCGCTGGTCCGTCAGCTCGCGGATCCGCCGCAGGATAAAGGGTGTGTTCTTGTTGCCCGTGTGGCCGCCCACGGCGGCTTCGTTGACGGCGCGGTCGATCACGGCCTCCATCTCAAGCCGTGGCACCTCGGATACATGCGGGATCGCATTGGCAAACAGCAGGCCCGTCTCGATGCCGAGCTGTTCTTGTGCCCAGACGATAGCGGCGGCTTCTTTCTCGTCGGCCACCACGCTCGGGCTAGGGATACCGCTCTCGCGCGCCCAGAACGCCGGGAAGTCCACTTCTTTTGAGGCGCGGCCGTCGGCAAACGTGCCCACATATACGCCCTGCGTCTCCAGGTACTCGAGCGTAGCCGCAATGTCCAAAAAGCCTTTGGAGCCGCTGCTCACAACAGCCACGCGCGTGCGGCCGAGTTCGCTCAGGTCGGCCGAGATGTCCATGTGGTCGTGCCAGCCGCGGTGCACACCGCCCAGACCGCCTGTGCCAAACACACGGATACCTGCCAGCCGGGCCAGCACCATGGTGCCCGAGATCGTGGTGCCGCCGTGGCGTCCGCGTTGATGACCGCGAGCAGACATGATAGCCAAGTCGCGGCGGGATACTTTGGACGCGCCCTCCTCGACCATTCTGTTGATCTCGTCAGGGGTCAATCCTACTGACGGCACACCATCGAGGACACCAATGACGGCCGGTACGCCACCGTTTTCGCGGACAATCGCCTCGAGCCGGAGATCCATCCCCAAAGCGCCGTGGGTGTAGATGGTCGATTCGAGGGCGACAACGGGCTGGTTGGTCGCGAGGGCTGCCTCGACCTCTTCAGAGACGTGCAGAAGTCCTCTAAGGGGTGACTTGTGTGTTGTCGACGACGACAAAAACCGAGAACGACTCGCCGACACCGATGTCATCGCCGTCGGCCACCTCCGATGGCGCCGCAGACAGCTGCTCGTCTGCCTCCACACGGCAGCCATGATGAGAGAGAGAAATGGGTCGTCGAGAGTATCTTGCTCAAGGGCGCCAGAGAATGTTGAAAGAAGCCGTCGTGAATTGTGTTATCAGTGTCGATGAGTCTCGGTGAGGTTGATGAAATGTGGTTCGGTTTAAGACGAAAGACAGGGGACTACGAGCGGGGCAGTAGCGGCTCAGCGTGCTGTTGTGGAGCGCTGATAACAGTTGCTAAAGTACACCGCGGACGGCCGTGTCCGATGTGGAAGGAGCAAGCGAAGGATTACGTCTTTATCGTGAAGAAGGAAAGAACGATCAATGGTCTTTCTCTTACAGGACAATAAAACAAATCATGGGAATTGAATGAAAATGAAAGGAAGGAGCAACGTCCACAAATACAGCAAAAACCCTTGTACGGAGTACAAATACACACGCTCTCACGATTCTTGGCATCTTCAACCCGACCCTCTGGCTTAGAGACAGAAACAGTCAAAGAGGTCAACTGATTAATTAATCTCTTCCATAAATGAATAAACCAATCCCTTATTTACTCAGTACTTAAAACTCACAGTTTGACCGATTTTATGTGTAAATCGTCGTGCTGTCGATGTACTTCTCCTACTGAGAGTCAGGTACCTCGTACCTCGACATAGTGTGGGGCATGTGAATCACTCTGATTGGCCGATTGTACTACCAACACTTTTGGCAGGTACGACTGGTCTTATCGATAAGTGATTACCTTTTTTTTTTTTTTTGGTGGTCAATTTCTGCCCTCCAAAAAAGTCAAAGTCTGTAGCGCATTCGCAGACACAACCACCAACATAAAAACACATTCGCGACTTTCGACCTCACGACTCGACTTCCTCCCTCCTTCCACACATACTACACACCATCATGGCGTCACGATCAAAAAGCGATCGCCAGGTGGCGACCACTTCTTCCAAAGACGCCGAAATGTCCGACGCAGGCAGCTCCGACTGGGAGATTGACGACAACAACAAGGGCCAGGCACAACGGCGGAGGGCGGCACCCGTTCTCGAAAAGGACTCGGACGAGGAGGATCTAGAGCGGCTCGTTCTTGGCGACCGTGCAGGCTTTCGTGCCCAACTGTTCGGAGGAGACATTGTGGGTGACGCCAGCCGGTCGCTCGACGAGCTGGCTTTGGCCGTGATTGACGATGGCGGCGACAACGACAGCGAGGACAACCCGTTTGAGGACGCCGAGGATGCACACATGTTTCTGTACGACGAGTCAATGCAGCCGCACACGTCTTTCAGCACAGCAAAGAAGATTAAGGGATCCGGCACAGAGGACGGCCCCGACCCAAATGCTCCCGCGTGGGAAGACAGCGACGACGAACGTCTGGTGGTGTCGCTGGCCGGCCGGACACAGCTGCGCAAGCTGCGGCGGACGGAGGGCGAGGATATGGTGAACGGCACGGTGTATGCGGCGCGGCTACGGCAGCAGTACCTGCGGCTGAACCCGCAGCCGGGCTGGGCGGTTGAGGCGGACAATGCACGGTTGGAGCGGCTGCAGCTGAAGGGTGTCAAGAGCAAGAGCAAGAAGGAGAAGAAGGACAAGAAAACCAAGAAGGCGCGGAGAAAGTCGACTACCGACAACGACTTATCCGACGAGGTGCGCCACAGCGACTCCGACTCGAACCTGGACGCTGCGTCCGACACCTCTTCAGACTCGGACTCGTCCGACGATGACGAGGCCAGCTACGAACTGCTCGGCTCGGCCCTGCCCCTTGACGCTCTACTCAGAAGCACCAGCGCCATGGCCAGCGCCAGCCAGATGCTCTTCGCCAAGGGTGGCGGTGCCGGCACCGACCGTGCCCGCCGTTTGCGCCCCGAGGTCATTGACATTCAAAAGACGCGCGACATCCCCACACCGCACGCCGGCCCCGTTGGCTCCCTTAGCTTCCACCCGGCCTACAATGTCCTGCTGTCGTCCAGCACGTCTTCAGTGCTGCACCTCCACCAGATTGCGCCCGGCGCCCACCCGACACCCAACCCGCTGCTGACCTCGGTGCGCGTCCGCCGCACACCTGTGCGCTGCTCTGCCTTCTTGGCCGATTCTGGTACTACGGGTGCTGCTGCCGACGCCCACCAGATTGTCTTTGCCGGCCGTCGCCGCTACTTCCACACCTGGGACCTGGCGACGGGCAAAGTGCAAAAGGTCCACCGCGTGCAGGGCCACTCGCTCGAGCACCGGAGCATGGAGCGCTTCCGACTCAGTCCGGCCGGCACGCACATGGCTATTGTCGCTACGGACCGCAAGCGCGGCGGTATCGTCAACGTTTTGGACGTGCAGACCATGCAGTGGGTCGCCCAGGCTCGGCACGAGAGTGTCGGCGGTGTGGCCGACTGCAGTGGTGGCGTGACGGCAGCGGCATGACGATTCTGGGCCGTGACGGCCGTGTGGGCGAGTGGAGCTTGGAGGCACGGCGGTTTGTCGGTGTGTGGCGCGACGATGGCACGACAGGCGGTACGGTGCTGGCTCTGGGCGGCGGACAGGTGGCTGGCCAGACGGGCGGACCCGAAATGCTGGGTGGTGACCGGTGGGTAGCCATTGGCTCCAAAGACGGGCATCACCAACCTGTACGATCGTGCCCAGCTCGTCGAAACGAACGCCGCAGGTGTCACCACGGTGATCACCACCCGACTCCGCTGCGCGTCCTCGAGCAGCTGATTACCCCGTCACGAGCATCACCTTCACGCCCGACGGCCAGCTCATGGCGTTCGCCAGCAAGCACAAGCGCGATGCGCTGCGGCTGGTGCACCTGCCCAGTGCCACAGTGTACCGCAACTGGCCCACGAGCAAGACGCCGCTGGGCCGCATTACCTCCGTGGCCTTCAGCCGGGACAGCGACCTGCTGGCCGTCGGCAACGATGTCGGCAAGACGCGTCTGTGGGAGATTCGCGGTTAAGCGTCAACGAGCGGCACTCGAGCGAAGCGAGGAGAGAAAAAAAAGAGAGAGGAAACGGCGCATGGGTTTCGGATCATGGTGTTTTTTTTGTGTTTAATTTTTGTTGTTCGTATTGTCCATATTTTGTCCGTAAGGACGTTTGCATGTCTAGATCTATCATACAAGCATATTCGTTGTCATCATCACTGTCCTAACTTCACTTTCTGTCTCTGTCACTCCTAATCGATCGTCGCCATCAATGCGGCCAAGGGGCTGCCGGAGACAATCTTCTTGCGTGCATAGTAGCGACCCGTCGTCTCTGTGTAAAAGGCCATGGCGTGGCGGTTGCGGAACTGGCGGACGGGCTTGTTGGCTGCGGCGGCTTCCAGAAAGTCCCGGATGTTGACCCAGACACCGCGGAGGGCCTGCACAGTTAGCGGAGAATACAATGCGTAGAAGAGACGGAAGAATACTACCTTCCTGCACTGCGTCTTGCTGGTAAAGTGGCCTTCAATGTCGAGGACAGTCATCAGTCGCTGCCAGTGGTCGAGCTCGTCTTCGTTGTAGTAACTCTTCCCACCGTCTCATCGCCAGGCTCTTGTTCTTGTTCTTCTTGGCCATCTTGTAGTAATGTAGACTTGAGCTATTAAAATGGATCAATAGTAATAATGTTTCGGTGTAATCAGTTGAGGGATATCGCTGCCAGCAATGTATCTTGATGTTTATGCCACAATGCTGCAAGGTAACAGAATTGTGTCAAAACTTCAACAAGAGCGTCTATAAGATCACACAGAGCCCAACAACTCCCTGCAAGACAGTAAATAAAATGGAAAAGTGTACGCATATTCCATGATTCTTTTGTTTGCCGCGGTGACTGTTGTCCTTTGACATGCTTCTCAGCTGTTCGTCGTCATTCACCCAATCGCACCTGCCTGGATTCGATAGAAGTTACGGCCTGTTGCCAATACTTTTTCCATACTCGGCAATTAAATGCAACGAAGTGCACTTAACATTCACATTCAACTTTAAACTGCAGTAGCAATGCCAGGGATCAATATTCATCGCCCATAATCAACATACAGTTGTCAGGACTCTTGTCTAGTTTTCCAGACTTTTGATTAACACTCGCGCCTCTTGAGCCCAAAGAAGAGTGAATAGCGCAACAATAACCACCAAAAGGGGCAATGGCTCAGTTGGGAGAGCGTCAGACTGAAGTTGCACTTCTAGTCATACCATAATATCTGAAGGTCCTCGGTTCGATCCCGAGTTGCCCCATATTTTTGACTTTTTGGCTTTTCTTGCCAACTTCACTTTTTTGTCATTGAAAAACACATCAGCTGTCAATTTCCTCTTTTTTTTTATCTTTTTTCTTTTTTAATAAAAAAGGGGTTTTTTTTTGTTATTGACCTTTTTAGATTGTCAAGTTTAATTTCAATGACGCCAAATTATTATTTTCATAAATACTGAAAATACAATAATTCATAAATTAAAACGCTCAATTTTGGATTCCTCCAATTTACCAGATATTCCGCCCATCCATCTAAAATTCCAAGTTACATACAAGTAAGGAATAGAAAATAAAATGATTGAATACAAATATCATAAATAAACATAAAACTCATATTCATAAAACACAGTAAGGAAATGATCAGAGACTCGTCTGTCGTAGTTTTGCAGAAAAGGAAAGCGAATGAAAGAAGGTGGTGTGAGACAGAAATAAAAGAAAAGAAAAGAAAGTGCTGTCAAAGCAATTTATGTGAATGAGAGAGTACGCTTAAACGCTCTCTGCCGCAGAATCATAATCGTAGTCGCTATCGCTCGTGTTGTCGAGCTCGTCGTTATCGTCATCATAGTCGTCGTCGCCATTCTTCTCTTCGTTTGTGAGTGAGTCGTGGATGCGGTACAGCGATTTGAGCCAGAGGCCGAACATTGCCTCAATCTCCTTGGTCTCGCCGTTGTTCTGGCTGTTGCGTTCACCGCCACTCTTCTTCTGGGCATCCGCCACCAACTGGTCGCGCAGGCGTTCATAGGCCTCGATCATAACCAAGATCTGGAGGCGGAGCTGGTGTTGTCGGCAGCCGGTGCAGTTGGTGCGAGAGGCGAGGTGTTGGTCGGGTTATAGACGCTACCCGTACCATTCTGCTGGAGTTGACGGCGCGTGGCGGCACGCTGCGAGGCGGCCGTGGCCGCAGCCGGCGACGAGCGGTGGAGGACAGCCGACGACAGCTCCCGTGTCAACAAGTCGACGCAGATCTGCAGACTGAGGTTGTCGGTCTGAGCAGGCTGCACGGGTTGCGGTGGGGCGGAGGTGTCTGCATCTTGGGTTTCTCGTAGATGCTGCTGTTGGTGTTGGCAGTGTCGTGGAAGCTGTTGCTGTTGTTGATGGGGTTGATGTCCATCATGCTGCTGCGCGTGCGTAGGGGTGGCAGTGGCGGCGGCGGCGCGGGCGAGTTGATAATATCCCGTGGGATCCACTCCTTGAAGATGGCAGCCGGGAGCAGTGGAGAGTCGTCACGACCGGGCGATGCGAGCATAAACTTGCGCTGGGATCCAATGGCGGCGGCGTTGGCCTGCAGATTGTTTGCACCGACGCTGCGTCTTAAGCTGTTGCGGCTACGGGTACCACCCGAAACAGGTCGCTGGATGGCGTCCACATTGGCTTCTGACTTGCCATCAGCCGTCGACTGGGAGTTGCGCGATGCCAGAAGCGCGCGGTACTCCTCGGCGATACACTCGATGCTCGACTTGGACTGGAGCAGAAAAAGCTCGACCTTTTCTGTCGCGACTGCTGCTGTCGTGGTGGTCTCGTGGGCACCCTCCAGCTGGCCAATAGCGTAGACGGGCGTCTTGACCTTGCGGCGCGGCTTGGTTGCACCAGTGGTGGCCTCAACAGAGGAAATGGATGAGGGTGAGTCGGGTGTGGGCGGCGAACCACGGCTGCTACCACCAGAAAGATAGGACAGCTCGGGCACAACACGGCGGCCATCGCTGCCGCTGCCACTGCCGCTGTCACTGCTCTCATTGTCAAAGTCATACTTGCTGCGGTTGCGTCTCCGGTTTAGAGTATAAGGGAAAGAGCCGACCACAGACCCGTCGGGTGAGGATCCTGCACAGGACGATGCGGACCCATTGGCCGATAGAGGGAGGTTATTGTAAGATTGTGTGACGGAGGTGGCGGCGGTCAGAGCAAGAGAGGCCGAAGAGAGGTTGAAGGCGGCCGAAGTGGGCGAAGACATGGATGTCGATGAAGAATCAGACATGGCTGAAGACATAATGGGAGAGACGGGAGAGGTGGACATGGGCATGGAGGGAACGGTGACGGGTGCCAAGCCAGCCGAGTGCATCGACTTGCGCGATGTGTATGGTGACTGTGACTGCTGCTTGGTAGCAGTAGAGAGCGTTCTCCGCACATCGGCCTCCACGGGTGTGATTGTGTTTTGGTGCTGTGAGTGGCTGTAGGGGCGGTGGAACATGGGATATGGCCGTGCTGCTGGCTTCTCTGTGGATTCAGCACCCAGAGTCAGAGGCAGCATCGTCATGCGCTTGGTGCGAGATGCAGAGGGAGGTGTGCTCTTCTGGGTGTGGCCGTGGCCGTGAGAAGACCGCTCGTGTGCGCTAATTCGCTCATGTTCTTCCATCATTTGGAAAGCGCGAGCTTGGGCAGCTGCTTGTGCTGCCTTCTTCTGTGCCTGGGCCGCGTCCTGGGCATCACCGAGGGCTTGCAGCTCGGCGGCAGCTCGGGACTCGGCGTCAATGACGACTGTGCCATAGCTGCTTTGCCGATTGGTGTTGCCGTGGAGCATAAAGTTGTTACGGCCGGAGGATGTGGATGTTGCTGTTGAGGGCCGCTCAGTTGTCGTTGTTTTGGTGGGTGCGATAGGAATGGTGGAAGTGACGGTTGTTGTTACTGCAGGCTTTGCGGGCTCGCCGCGTGATGAGCCGGGTCTTATCGCTGAGCCTGTGGTTGTGGTTGGGGTAGTTGTAGCGGCGCGTGTAGAGCTTGATGATCGGGTGTAGTTGGGCACACGGCTGGTGCTGGCTGACCGGAAGAAAGACCGTGCCCGGCTCTCACGGCGGACCTGCTTCTCTTCCTTGGCGGGCGCGGGCTTTGCTACAGCAGCTAATGCTGGCCTGCTGCTGTTACCACGGCTGGGAGGTGGCCGTGAAGCGTCGTATTTTGTAGCAAGAAACGTCTCGTCGCCGGGCAGCTTGACAGTCTGAACACCGCCTACATCCGGTGCGGGGGCTGCAGTTATTGTGCTGTTTACAGTTGTTGTGTTCATATCGGTGTCGGACAGCTTCGTCACCTTTTGCAGCTTGCGCCGGAGCTTTGGGAAGTTGTCGGGCACTGCGCCGATCTTGGGCTCCTGCTTGCTGAAGCCGAAAAAGAGCGAGATGCTCTTCCGGCGCTCTGTTGTCGCCATTGTGAGTTGTGAGTGTTGTGAAGGTTTTGGTGTATGAGTTGAGGTTGTGTGTGAGAGAGCAAAGCTCTTTTGATTTTTAGTTGTTGTGTCTTCACTTTTCCTCGGCATGCAGGATCAGTTTCCGAGTAGAGAGATCTGTGGGCATGGGATGCAGGTAAGACGGTCGAGGGTTGCCTGCAGTCTTGGCTCAAGATGTGTGAGTGGAAGTGAAAGAGAGAGGAGGAAGGTGTGAGGAAGAGAAATTTTTGGCTGTAGGAATTGAGGAGAAAATAAACGAGAGAACTGAAAATTAAGAACAAGGTGTATGAGCTCGAAAGTGAATAAAAAAAAAGTAATACGAGATCGAGGAGCGAGGGTGGGAGGAATTATATCAAGCAGCGGCCATTGGGGGGTCTTGGAAGCTGCAGTCAGATACGGGCTGCAGGACTTCTGATTTTCTTTTTCTTTTTTTTCTGCTTCCATTCCCATTGGGGCGCAACTTAGGCCAGGCCCCCCAGGTATGATTTTATCAAGATCCGATGCGTGAGCAAGCTGCCGTCGACCTCACCACATGGGGCCCAACTCTCGCCAGGAGCCAGCCAGCCTGGTTCTTTGTTTTCTTGGCGGCCTGGTGCGTCTTGCTTGATCGATAGCGCAGTTTTGCAGTTTCCCGTCTCGTTGTTGCGGCTTTCTTTTCTTTTGTTCTTTGAATTTGGTTATTGGATTTTATCGATTTTTGGGTCTTTTTTCTCGTCCTTTTCTTTTTGTTCCAGTGTCTAACACAGCATTTTCTTTCTTTTCGACTTGAAGCTGCTGATCGGCTGGCCTTGTCTCAGTTCAACTGAGCGCCATCGCTCGTCGTGGTTTCCTTTTTTTCAGAGAGGGTGTCGCAAGAGTGCTGGACCTTTTTGCGTCGACGCACGATTACCTCATAGCCGTGAAAGACAAGCTGGGAGGATAAGGATTTGGCGAGGAGAAACACGCTAACACACTAACATGCCGCTCCAAGAGCAAACGTACAGCGCGTCTAAGCAGAAGCTGGACTGGACCCATTTGCTGCATTTGCTGTTCGCTGGGATCTCGTATTCCGCTCGAGCGTGCATACAGCTCGCAGCCAATCCGCGTTGCGAGCTGTAGGGTAGCTGTTGAATGCAGGCCTGTGAAGCTGTGAAAAAAGGCGGGTGCTGCAGAAGCAAATGGCATTACGAGGTGGGTGGCTCGGGTGGGTTCAGTTGGTTGGGTCCGTGGTGTGGTGTGTTGAATTGTTGCGATGGTTGCGTGGTGGGTGCAAGTGGTGTCGTCAAAGTTTGTGGATGAGATCAGAAAAGGTCCAGAGAATCCGAGCCAAAAAAAAAAGACGTCAAGGACAGGGGTATGATAAGAGTGACGATGAACACTTTGGGAAAGAACTCCTGGTTTCCGTTCGTTCGTTCTTTCCCTGCAAGATTCCAGAGCGCTTTGTGAAACTACGACGTAGACTACGAGGGAAGGCACGACCACGAGGCCACGAGGCCACGAGTAGTGAGGGAAGGCGCGAAGAACAATAACAGGGAAACTACGACTATTCGAATCATATTCGAGCCATGATACCTCGAAAACAAAGCTAGGCAGGAACGAAGCAGGCACCCAATATCTACGAGAGCAGGCACAACAACAGGGAAGGAACAGCCCTAGAGGTTATGATGCAATCGCACCCAACAGCGGTCGCATTGTGTGTGTGTAAGACGAGACTGGGGTGGCCGGGACTAGACCCATAACTTTTTGACTTTTGCGCTGGACACAGCCGGCTGGTGCGCAAACTAGCGTCCGCGACCAACAAGCTCGACAAGATAGAGGCAGCCAGGTGGGGTACATGGGCCTGTCACGCATTACACTGCGTCACGCAAGTACCCGCCAATTCGCTGGCTGAGAGTTTCTGTTTTTCTTTTCTTTTCCTTCTCCCACAACTCATGCAAATGCGCGATACAGCGTTGATCCAGTTTAATATCGTCATGTACCCCTGGACGCACCGCAATTTTCTGTAATATATGTAGCTAAGACACAGAAAGGGGAAGAAATGTGCATCCAGGGGAAGCGAGACAAAGTGGAAAAGAGCAAAAACAAAAGTGAAGAAAATGGAATCGCAAAAAGTATCATGGACGACGGAGTCAAAAAAACGAGAAAACAAAATGGAGGGGTACTCTTGGGGCAGACCACAAATGGTCCGTGCATGCAGAACCCACGTCATCGGGATTGGAGGAGACAGCGCTGGGCGGTGCATCCCTCGAATATGCACGTCCCAGCCCTTCTTTCTGTAAGTTTTCAGGTGTGTGTGCTGTTGCCTGCATGCAGGTTTTTCTCCAGCCACTTTACGCTGAAAGCATCACAATGTTCTCATGATATAGAAAATTAAATGGTAATTAGAAGCACACGGGAATATATCAGTGCAGGATGAGAGGCTAACATAAATTTTGGATTTCAAAACGAGAGAACGGTTGATAGAGGCAACAAGAAGATGTGCTCTAGATGTCAGTCAATTGGAATGCGGGAGGACTGAAGTACGGGTGAACCGCGAGACACTGGAGAAACAAAAGAACGACATGGCATCTCTACTTCAGAAAAGACCCAAACAGAGCAACACCTTCTTTCCCGCGGATCATCGATCATCGATCGTCAAAGCGGTCCGTCTTTAAAAGAGACATCTCTTGCGGTCCTTTTCACAAGAACTGATGGCAGGCCTGTGATACGAAATACTCTGGGGGCATGTCCACTGTGGCTGGCAAGTGGAGGGGCCATCATCTTCGTGAAAATGGGGTAGAAGGGTAGAATGGGGACAGAAACGACCCATCGAGATGTCATCGTAGAAAAACGAGGCGTTTAAACCAACGACAGCACGCCACTCTCTCGTATGAGACGAGTGCAAAGTACTTTTCCCTTTAACTTTTAACAGCACGGACGATGCTGCCAAAAATACACGTACCTATACACAGTATTACGTCGTATATTGACCGTATCATAACTTTGCCGAGAACGAGAGGGACCACTACCGAGAGAGTGGGCCTTTTTCTTCTGGAATAAAGCCTGTTCCCAAAGAGCACTTCCGCGCACTTCCGGGGCTGTCCAACGTGGGTGACTGTATTTGTGCGTCAATGACGGACGATATAAACTGCACTCTTTCGTGGCTGGGGCACAGACCAGCCTCTCTGCCTCTCTTTTGGAGGCGGACCATCTAGACTGTGTGAGAGACAGCTGGAGCTGGAGAAGAGCTGCAGAAACGAAGGATGGGAGGAGGGGCAGCATACTCCACCCGACAAGCAAGTATACGAGGTTTTTGTTTTCTTTTTTCAACGTCGTGCTGTATCTTTTCCCCCTCACCGCCGAGTTCTTTTATTCTTAGCCAATGCAGCCAGTCAAACCATCACGATCGTGCAAGTGGCTGCAGATATGTTGTCGATAAGAAAGAAAAGAAAAAGAACGGGCTGGACTTTACTGGGCTGGTATGATTTTTTGTGGCGATGTTGATCTCTTGACAGGGAGAAAAAAAATCGACGGTTCGACGGCTTCAACGGGCGACGGACGACGGACGACGGGCTCGTTCCCGCGTCCCGCCATCTCCTCTAAAAACGCACCCACTTGGAGAATACGAGAAAACAGCTATGGAGCTACCTTGGAGCTGTTAATGCTTTTGATTTTGCCACTGCACATCCCGAGCTTTGGTTGTTCTAGATTTGTACCGTGAGAGCGACCGTGGGAATAATCCCCTCGGAGTCCCGTCGAGGGTCGCTTTCACGGCCTCATGCTGTCTCGGGATACGGAGTGTTTAGACAGTGTTTCGTTATATTTTCCCGATATCCTTCCGAGTTTTGTCTCATATACTCCCGCGCACCATCTCAAATTGTTTTGATCCTCGATCCTTTGACCACTAACAACAACCCGAGTCTGGATGCTGTGCACGTCTTCTTGACTCTCTCTGACCTGTGAGATTATGTGACGGATAAAATGATCTTAGGTCCTGGGTCTTTGAGATCGGCAGCACCCTGAAAGGAGCTGCAGCTGCAGGTTGAGGAGGGCTGGCCAACCAGCGAGAATAAGTTCTGTATCGAACGATTGCCAGATCGCCAAAAGAGACTCGGCTACTGCTCATCGATTTAGTTTCTCAGCCCCAGCCTCGTATTGTGAGTTGGTTCTTGCCCTCTTCTGGTTAAAGAGATACTCTTGCAATTGACGACCTCGCTCCACCGCATCTTATCCCACCATGTCTGAACTTTGTCTTGCTCGTTCTTCTTGGCGCAGATCGGAAAGACCCTCAAGAAGGCCGCAGCCAAGGTCGAGGCCAAGGTTGAACGGCAATGTCGTGCATTGGATATCGTTGGGCAAAGACAAGATGCAGCCTCGTATTTTTCTGTTTTTCTACCTGAAGCCGCCGGTGGCCCGTTTTCTTTAAATCCTTCGGACTCCCTTGCATGGAGAAAGGCATCGTGAGAGAGCACGACCAGAAGACAAGAAGATCCTTTAACCGAAACATCACAGCTTGCGTCGTACAGACCACAGGACGAACAGGACGAAGAAAATGCACAGCTTACTCGCAGCATTCTCGCGCCACTCCGCACAGCATCTCTTGTCTCTGTCTTGTCTGCATGTTTCTGTTGTCCCACGCTGCACGCAAACACCTGCAAGTCCCCGAGTTTTTGAGTCGGTTCGCTCTAAGGTCTCCTCCCGATGCTTCGACCAGAGCAACAAAATCCTTCCCTCTTCAGGTTGACTGCACTGAACAAACTCGACCAATCGTTGTGTGACGAGTGAAGTGGGTGGCACAGGAGAGTGCCACCGCCTTCAAAACCTCTTAGACGGCCAGCATCTGATGCAAAGCCACAACGACGAAGAAGCGTCGCATTCTACTTGAATGTATTGCATAAACGAAAATACAATGCAAGAAGGAAGCTAGAAAGGAAGGAAAAAGTCAAAACCACGGAGCCAGCGACGTGGGCAGCCGTGTGTGGCTCGTTTCGGACCACGTTCAAACCCTTCACATGCAGGCAATATATAAGTCGGCTCGAGGCCGGGTGCAGACATGCAGACTTGCAGACTTGGTAACACTCAAGAATTTTGCAGGTTCTTCTCCCGCCATTCTAGTCCAGGGCCCTCCAATTCTTTCGGGTCGCTCTTTCATTTGTCCAGGGCTGCATACAACGGGAAGGTGAAGGGAAAGAGGCGGCTCAAGCCTTCTACTCACCAACAACGGGTATGCTAATTTCAACTCCAAAAAAATTACACCAAAAAAGGGCCGGTCAAAGATATTCCACCTCCGATCGAGGAGACCAAGCCCGGGGAAAGATGACCACGAAAAGGGCGAGAGAAGAGAAGGCTTTGAGGGGAAATGAAAACTCTGGGGAACCGTCGAACTGAAAGAACGTCAAAACAATGGCGGACAAAAAAAGCCCCATAAATAGTTTCTCCATCAATCAGAGGCCGTAGTTCGGGGCGATTGTATGAAAAAAGGGACAAGGCGCCTCCCCCCGCCAAAAGCTTGTCCGGCTGGCGCGCCGATGCTGTCGTCTGCCCCTCACTAAAACTGAGAGGTTACGGCCCAAAAGAGCAGTCGGCCGGTGTTAGTCGCGTCGCAGGCCCAGGAAGGTGCGACTCAGGAGCACGCACAAGGAGGGAAAGAGGGAAGAGAAGGAAGGAGAAGCCGACGACGACACACGAAAGAGACGACCAGGGGAGCATTGAAGACGGAGCTTGCACGCTTGACGACGGAGGAATTAAAAGAAGATTTTGCGAGTCATCTGGCCTTTCTCGGGAGTACATAACTGAGACGAACACGCAGACCACGATCCGACAGAAGCATTGCTGGCCTTCTTTTGTTGACCCCATATTTTTTTTTGCGTCTTTTGCTGCTTCGCTCCTTCCTCTTTTCACTCTCTCCTTACTCCTTCCTAAGTGAGCACGACATTAGGCGTCACTTCACTATTTACCTCTCTCTCTCTCCCTCTCTCTCTCTTTCGACCTCATCCTCCTCTCAACATCAACTTCGACAACCTCCTCTCAACCTACTCACAACAACAACCCTCACACATTCACAATGGCCGAGATCACAATCACCGGCTGGTCTACCCGCGACGTGCGGTTCCCTACGTCCCTCGACAAGACCGGCTCCGATGCCATGAACGCCGCCGGCGACTACTCGTCCGCCTACTGCATCCTCGAGACCGACAATGCCGAGTACACAGGTCACGGCATGACCTTTACCATTGGCCGCGGCAACGACATTGTCTGTGCGGCCATCAACCACGTGGCCGACCGTGTCAAGGGCCGCACGCTGTCGTCGCTGGTGGCGGACTGGGGCGCGACGTGGCGGCACTTGGTCAATGACAGCCAGCTGCGCTGGATTGGTCCCGAGAAGGGTGTGATCCACCTGGCGCTGGGCGCGGTGGTCAATGCCATTTGGGACCTGTGGGCCAAAGTGTTGGGCAAGCCGGTGTGGCGAATTGTGGCCGAAATGTCGCCCGAGGAGTTTGTGCGGTGCATTGACTTCCGGTACATTACGGATGCGCTGACGCCCGACGAGGCGCTCGAAATTCTCAAGAGTGCTGAGGTCGGCAAGGCCGAGCGGATGCGCGATGCGAGCAGAACCGTGCCGTGCCTGCCTACACGACATCGGCGGGCTGGCTGGGCTATGGCGAGGACAAGATGGAGGCTCTGCTGCGGGACACACTGAGCAAGGGCTACAAGCACTTCAAGCTCAAGGTGGGCGGCGACTTGGACCGTGACCGGCTGCGCCTGGGCATTGCGCGCAAGGTGATTGGCTACGATGCGGGCAACGTGCTCATGGTCGACGCCAACCAGGTGTGGTCGGTGCCGGAGGCGGTCGAGTACATGACGGCCCTCAAGGAGTACAAGCCGTGGTTCATTGAGGAGCCTACCTCGCCGGACGACGTGCTGGGCCACAAGGCCGTGCGCGATGCTCTCAAGCCGTACGGCATTGGCGTGGCCACGGGCGAAATGTGCCAGAACCGCGTCGTGTTCAAGCAGTTGCTGGCGTCCGGCGCGATTGACGTGTGCCAGATTGACGCATGCCGGCTGGGCGGTGTCAACGAGGTGCTGGCCGTGCTGTTGCTGGCCAAGAAGTTCAATGTGCCCATTGTCCCGCACTCGGGCGGTGTCGGTCTTCCGAGTACACGCAGCACCTGAGCACCATCGATTACGTCGCTGTCTCTGGCAAGTTGTCTGTCCTCGAGTACGTGGACCACCTGCACGAGCACTTCAAGCACCCGGCCGTGATCAAGGACGGATACTACACGACACCCACCGAGCCCGGCTACAGTGTGGAGATGAAGGCGGCGAGCATGGACGAGTACGAGTTCCCCGGCAAGGCGGGTGTGAGCTGGTGGCAGTCGGATGAAGCGAAGCCGATTCTTGAGGGAATCAAGATTTAAGTGCTCTGAGAGAGAGCAACAGTGTGTCTGACGAACAACACACGAGGGGTCAAGCAGCATGGTTTGCTTGTCCGCAGGGCAACGATGGCATCCTGTATAGTAGTAGTGCCCTGGAGGAGGAGGGGATGACAAAGAGGTGGACGCTGAAATAAGAAAGGACGACGAAACAACGACTGACGACATGGCATGGAACGGAATCATACTGGGAAAAAATGGGCAACATCTACGGCAAAACTATCCTCACGAGGCGGCATTACAAGAGCGGACTTGATTTTATTGCGTTGATTTTAATCTGCGTTGACTTTATTTTTGATTTAGTTGTATTATACATAGAGACAGAGAATACTAAACACTCGTGTCCATCTTCGTGCCCTTAAATATTGGTTGTGCCAACGCTGCCTAGACCTCCACCAGGAACAACAGGCCAATACCCATAATGGGCTTCGCCTGCCCATTGACCGTCTCCAGACCAGGATGTTCCGTCAGGTTGTAGTGCGCCGTCACGGACCACTGGTCATTGCTCGAAGTCGCACCCACACCGTAGCACATGGCAATGGCCGAAATATGCGTCAGCGGCACAGGACCCATGCTCATCCCCGGCATGCCCGGCATATCGGGGCCTGGCACCTGGCTAATAAACTCGGGCGTACCGCCGTACGTGGCCACACCCTCGCAAAGCGTCTTGCCGTTCTTGGCAATGTCAAGCTGCACGGCACCGTCGTGCAAGTGGCTGGCCGAGACGAGCACCTCGTAATTCTTGGCGGTGCCGTTGGAGCCCGCATCAGGCTTCCATGCGACGGGCATGGAGTAGGAGAAGACCTCCGTGTTCGGCGGTACGGCCACTTCAGATCCGTTGGTAAAACTTCCACAGAGGCCGTCAATATCGAGCCAAACGGGGATGGCCTGGGACCATTTTTCAGCAGCGGCAGTCGTCGTGTTGGCCGTCGTCTTTGGGGCCTGCACGTAGTCCCATGTCACCGTGGCATAGACATCCCGCGCCGCGCCGACCTGCATGTTCATAATCTCGGCCACCAGCAGAATCACCTCGTCCTCGGCAATGTAGTAGCCCGCCCGGCGTGTACCATTCAACGTCAGGTCGACATAGCCGCGCTCGTTGCCGGCGCCAAACATGCGCTGGAAAGTGCCGCCATTGGCCGCCGAGCAGGTTGCGTCGGTCCGGTTGATATTGATCAAGACACCGTGGTGGAGGTACATGCCCGTGTTAATGTTGGCCGTGGCACCGGCCGACCCGTTGGGCCCGTCACCATAGCGCAGACCGAGCGAGAAGCCCGTGATGAAACAGTCACGGCAGGGCAGGTCCGCCAGTTGTTGGAAGGTGCCCATACCGTTGTCGTCGCTTGTGTCGTTGGCGACCATGGCCGGGACAGCAAAGGGACTGCTAGCGGTGATGGCGCGCTGGATGCCGAGCTGAGCGAGCGCCGGAGGGACGGTGAGCTGTTGGATAGGAGTCTTGTCGGTGGTTGCAAGAGTGTTGGTGAGGCCTGCCGGGCCGGTCGCGGCCAGAGCCGCCAAGAGTGAACGGGCGTGCATGATGAGGGTGGTTGTGTTGGGTGGGTGAGGGTTGAGGGTTGAGGAGAGTGTCTGGAGGAAGGTGGACAGATACTGCTGACAATGGATGCTCCGTCCTTATAACAATCAGTTCAACGGGATCGAAAACGAGTTAGTCAATATAAAAAGGTAAGACGGCGCTTCACAGACACTCCGATTCCGTGTCCGAACACGCGTGTTCGTAGATAGCCGTCGAAGTTCGCCAAAGCCAAGACTGTTCAATCCTTCGTCGGCTCGCTTTCGGTGCAATTAAGCAGTCATGCTTGTGTCCTGCAGACTGAGCCAAAGACACGACAGCAAGCGACGACCGGACCCGGATAGACTTGTGTGGTTCGAGTCGAAGGTGTCCGTCCGTCTAATATAAAAGAGGACATTGCATCTCAACACTGCCCCATCACATCTGCAACGGGCGACTTCATGCGAGCATGCAGCACAATAAAGTGCTAGTAGAAACAAAAAGTAAAAGAAGAGGTGGTGGAAGACGGGACGAAAAGCAGAGAAACAACATAAATGAAGAAAAGGCGGAGAATGTTCTTTAGCCGGATATTGGCAAGCCTCCATTTGTCGTCTTTTTGTCGTCCCCCAGCCCACAACAGACGGGTCGTTGATTGTCCGCTCGGGCGCAGATAATAATCAAGAGCAAGTCGCAGAGAAATATAGTTTTCGTTTTCTTATTTCTCTTCTTGTTTGTCTTCTCCCTTTTTGGTTGTATGCCCCGCTGTGGCCACAGCAAGAATATCGTCTTCCAGGCCGGCAACGTGCACAAACTGGATCCCAGCATTCTCGAGTGTTTGGCGGCCCGTGTTCTTGGAGACGAACGTGTCGGGTTCCATGACGCCGGAGTAGACAATCACCTCGCGAGATGAACCTGCCAGCCGCAAAACTCTCTCGACACATGGCAGATTGCCACTCATGCGGAACGAGCAGGGCTCCATGGTGGTGTACAAGGCGAGCCGGCGGGGCAGGACGTCCTCGCTCAAAGTAGGCAGCTCTTCTTCTGCCACACCATGCTCGGCAGCCAGCTTCATAAAGCAGCACTGCTCGGCGTGGGTGTTGCCGGGAAGCTCGAGGGTGTAGCCCGTCGACAAGATTTTGTCAGAAACGACATCGACGAGGACGGCGCCGACACGGAAATTGGAGGGTTTAGGCGGGGACTTGCGGGCCTGGTCGAGGGCCTGTTGCATGTAGGCAAGGTGGCAGTCGTCCATTGTGGCGGGTGTGGTGTTGAAGGTAAATGTCAATCGAGGTGTGAAGTCGGACGGTGAAGCTGTCGTTCAAAGTATCTTGCAGTGACGATTGATGTGCTCAGCTTTAGTCGGTCTCCGATAGCGGGGTAGCTGTGTGCACTGCCGTCAGCGTTTAGCGTCAGCGGTAGGGTGGCAGCTGTCCGCTAGCTTTTAGCTGTCGACGCGTGCACGCGTTAAACACTACGCGCAGCTCACCTTTAATTCAGGTACGAAACCAAATAAATTCAGGACTCTTCTCTCAACAACAACAAACATCACAACACGTCTCCTTCCACCACACCACCCACTTCAAAATGGACTCCGACTCCGACTCTTCCTCCGATAACCACGATCTCGACGCTGGCGAACCGCCCGTCATCGATCCCTATGCCGTCCTCGGCCTCGATCGAGCTGCATCGCCCACAACCGACCAGGTCAAATCGGCCTACCGCAAAGCTGCTCTCCGCTGCCACCCGGACAAGGTGGCTGCTGAGCAGAGAGACAAAGCGCACGTCGAGTTTCAAGAGGTCGCACTTGCCTACGCTGTGCTGTCCGACCCGGCCCGCCGCAAACGCTACGATGAGACCGGCTCGACAGCCGAGTTTGTTGTTGACAGCGACGGTTTTAGCTGGTCCGACTTTTACCGCGCTGCGTTTGCCGACGCCGTCAACCCGGACGCCATCGAGACGTTTGCCGCGAAATACAAGCAGTCCGACGAAGAGCGAGGCGATGTGCTGGCGGCGTACACGCGCTTCAAGGGCAACATGGACGGCGTGTACGAGTCGGTGATGCTGAGCAATGTGTTGGAGGACGACACACGCTTCAGAGACATCATCGATGCAGCGATCGCCGCCGGCAACGTCAAGTCGTTCCCGAAATACACAAACGAGACGGCCGCCTCAAAAAAGGCACGCGTGGCGGCCGCGAAGAGCGAGAGCAACGAGGCGGAAGAGTATGCCAAGGAGCTGGGTGTGCATGACAAGCTGTTTGGCAAGGGGAGACGGGGCGTCGTTGTTGAGGACGAAGACGAGATGGGCGAGAGCACGTCTCCGCCGCCGCCCAAGAAGAAGGGACAGAGCAAGGCTGGCAAGGCAGCAGCAGCAGCCAATGGTGGTGGAAAGGGCGGCAAAGGAAAGGGAAAGAAGACCAAAGTGGAGGACGACCAGGCCGGTCTTGCAGCTCTGATTCGGGGCCGCCAACAAGAGCGGTCGGCCAACTTCCTCGACAACCTGGCAGCCAAGTACGGTGCTACCGAGCAGAAGAAGAAGAAGGGCAAGGGTGGCAAAAAGCGGTCGGCCGTCGACGAGGACGACGATGAAGATGAGCCGTCCGAAGAAGCTTTCCAGGCTGCCGCAGCACGGCTCAAGAATGGAAAGAAGGCAAAACGGTAAAGGGAAGGTCTAGTTTGACATATCTCACATGGTTTGGCGTACAGGAGTTAGGCTTCGGCACATGGTACTAGCGATGCGGTATGCAGTCTCCATATAACTGCATTGAATTGATTTGTTCCTTCTATGTTTATTTTCGAAATAGAAAATTGTAGAGCGTGAACTTGTGAACGCTGAGAGTAAGTAAACAATTGGTGGTGTTAGCGCTGGCATGTACTTACAGCGGGGCTTAGGCTACCGGCGAGGCTGCCTATTACAGTGGTCGCATTTCTTCGCGTGACGTCGGTTGAAATCGTCACGTCTTCTTCAGTCTTCAACAATCTTGTTGCGACAGACGATTCTCGACCACCAACCACGCAGTCACTACCACGACTCCTTCCACCCTCATTATGCCATGACCGACGCAGCGTCGGCAGACGCGGCCAACAATGGAGCCGAAGCGACGGCGACAACATCGGCAGCGACAACTACTTCTGCGACAACCCCTCCGATAAAGCTCTACGCACAGTACTGCTTCCACCTCTCGCCCACACTCAACGCGTGGTGTCCCATGCGCGTCGCCGATGTCGTCCGCCTCGACCAATATTTCGAGTTTGAGGGTGCGTTCGAGTCTACTCTTTGACAATAAACGCTCTCGCTGACCTTTAGGCCAAAACGTCTTCTTCCACATAAACCATCCTATCAAGTGGGTGCGCATCGCCGGCGTCGTCATCGCCTGCAACGATTACCACACCCGCAAAGTCTATACGGTCGACGACGGCAGTGGCGAGACCATTGAATGTGTCTATGATCCGCCGAGGCCGGCAAAGGCTGCGGCCACACAACAACAACAACAACAACAACAATCGCCTGCCGTCCCGACGATTGACCGTCCCGGCTGCATCATCAACGTCAAGGGCGAGCTCAAGACGTTCCGCGGCGACTTGCAGGTGCAAATTGTCAAGATGACCTTGGTACGCTCAACCGAGCAAGAAGTCCAGCTCTGGGCCAAGACGGCGGCGTTTGCCAAAGAAACACTCTACAAGCCGTGGGTCGTAGACAGAAGCATTGTCAGGAAGTGCCGGCAGGCGGCCAAGGCCGTCCAGAGAGCCAAAGATGTAGAAGAAATCCGAAAAGAAATGGCAAAGGAAAAGGAAGAGAGAGCACGAAAAGAAAAACAGGAAAAGGAGAGGGCAGAGCGCCGAAAGAACGAAACGGATTTTGAGAGATTGGAGAGAGAGTTGTACGGGGACGAGATGGAGCTGGAGTAACAGCACCAGGATAAGCCTCTTTCCTTGACTAGAGGACGGCTATAAGAGAAAAACAAAGCTCTTTAAACGCATGCCGGATAGAGATCAGACATCAGTTCTTGAAAACAGAGTGGACAAGAGCATGAGCCAGCTTTTGTACAGCACGTTGGCAATCACACACATAGACACCTTCTGGGGCAACCTGAAAACAGACAATGAAAGTAATCTTTACGAACAATTCTCGATTTATATACTCTTTTGGTCTCTTACTTTATGTATGTTGTTCTCTCAAAGGTGAGCTTCACACTCAGATATGCGGGAATAGCGCTGGGCGTGGCATCTCTTGGCGACCCCGCCTATCTGCACATACGAGTAGTGGCGGCCGCGTCAACACTCGCTCCTTCCCGCCAAATGACATCACATCAGCGAGATATCGGCCTCACTCCAAACCCATCCTTATTTCACCTCCTTATCTCAAGTACACCCGTCAAGGCATCTGAACCTCAATTCATAGGCCACACCCTCTGACCAGTCCTCACACCCCACCATGGACCTTTTCCCACCCGTAGGGGCCGCGTCGTCGGCGTCGGGTCTGCCGGCATTGATTCCGTCTCGCCCGGACCACCCGCTCAAACCAGCCGGCGCCGCCCCGGAAGTTGTTCAAAGGCCCACAGGACCGCTCCAAACAAACAAGTTTTACGCAAACTTTTTGCTCCACAACCAGGACCTCCCGACTTACTTGCTGCCCTACTCGGTGCACTGGACTAACGGCCGCGGACCGACCAACTGCTGGGGCCTGACGGTGTCCTATGCAACGCCCGACCAGCGCGTCTTTGGTCCGGACACGGGGCCTTGCAACCACCCCAGCAAGCCGAGCTCCTACTTTTACAGCCCGCCCATCCTGCCCAACATGGTTTTGGATGCGGCCGAGCTGAACCACCAGACTGTTCTGACACTCGACGATGCCTCGGACATGTTTTGTCTCATTGGTCTGCGGCCGGGCAGTCCGCAAGCACCGCCAGCCATTCAATTTCCACTCGTGCAGGGCCAGGGACTGATCACGGCACTCTACCACGGCGCACGACCCATCTTGCGGACAGGTATGGCCATTACTGCCGTATGGGACCCACACAACAGCCAGGGCCGCGATGGCGGACCGCTCAAGCCGGGTGTGCAGCGCTGGGTCCTGCAGATGAATGATGGCGCGACATGGCTGGTGTATGCACGGGCACGGCCCGGTGCACCCCCACTGGCGTTCCGGCAGACGGCGGACGGCACACTCGAAGCCAAGGCCGGGTTCTATGGGTCCGTGCAGGTGGCACGCGTGCTCAACCCAGAGCAAGGGTGGGCAGCCTACGACCAAGCGGCGGGCGTGTTTGCTGTCGGTGTGCATTTATCGGGCCATACCGAGAACGACGGTGCAATCGGCAAGTACAACTTCGCTTTCAACAAGGTCGACGTGACGGGTGACCCGGCGTTTCTAGCCCAGTCTCCCCTCTTGATGTTTGCCCTGCCGCACCACTTGTCGTCATTTGACGACCGTACACGAGCGGCCGTACAGCACCAACTGGCGATGGAGACGCCTGTCAAGGGCACGGCACGGGCCGTGCTCGCGGACACATGGACCATGGTGGAACCGGCATTGCCTGTCAACATGGGCTTTCTGCCGTGGGATGGAGAGACGCGCCGGACTGCCAGCACACTTTCGGGCGGTGTCCGCCAGATGATCACGCAAGTCGCCCACCAGGAACTACAACAAGACATGAATGCCCAGTGCGACTTGGAGTCGGCCTACTTTGCTGGCAAAGCGCTGGCCAAGTTTGCCCTTATTGTGCTGTGCACGTCCGAGATCCTGGGCGACAAACAAGCTGCCGCCGACGGTTTAGGGAGACTCAAAGACCAGTTTGCCCGATTTGTCGAGAACCGCCAAAAGCATCCGCTGGTCTACGAGGGCACCTGGGGCGGTGTCGTCTCGACGGCCGCCTACACCACGGGCGACGCCATGGCCGATTTCGGCAACTCGTACTACAACGACCACCATTTCCATTATGGGTATTTTGTCTTTGCAGGCGCGGTGCTTGCCCACCTAGACTCGTCGTGGATGCAGAACCGGGCCAACACCGAATATGTCGATTTGCTCGTCAGGGACTATGCCAACCCCAGCCGCCAGGACCGCCAGTTCCCCGTCTTCCGCAGCTTCGACTGGTACCATGGCCACAGCTGGGCCTCCGGCGTGTTTCCCTCGATGGACGGCAAGAACCAAGAGTCCAGCTCCGAAGACGCCATGGCCATCTATGCCTACAAGATGTGGGGACACGTAAAAGGCGACGCTGCCATGGAGCAGCGTGGCAACCTGATGCTGTCAGTGCTCGCGCGCTCCCTCCAAACATACTACTATTACAGCAATGGTCAAACAGAGATGCCAGCCCAATTCACCGGCAACCAGGTCGGCGGTATCATGTTTGAGAACAAAATCGACCACACCACCTTTTTCGGCGGCGACCCAGAACTCATTCACGGCATCCACATGCTTCCTCTCCTACCGTGCTCGCCCCTCTGTCGCCCGTCTAAGTATGTTATGCAGGAATGGAACGACACATTTTCGCAAAGACGCGCCGACAAGGCCCAGGGCGGCTGGCGCGGTGTGCTGTACGGAAACCTAGCCACGGCGAGCCCGCATGCCGCCCTGGATTGGTTCAGCCAGCCCGGGTTCGCAGACGACATGCTCGACCAGGGCGCCAGTCGGACATGGTATCTTTGTTATGCAGCGGGTGAGTCAAGTAAATATAAATTTCTGAAGTGAGGAACGTCGCTAACAGTGTGTAGTTTTGGTTGAAAACCTCTTGGACGACGATTGAAAAGTAAGGAGAATCAAACAACAAGGAAGCGACATAAATAAATAAAAGTAGCCATGAGACTGCATGAAGATAGAGAGTTACGAATAGAATATGTTTGAACATGTACAGAGTATGCAATTTGCAAATAAAACAATACATTGTGATGCCGTGTTGCTGTAGCCTGTACGATGTAATATGGCGTTTGACGTTGGCAGCTTGAGTGGGTCATTATGACGCCAATTGTCCACTCAAAACCTCAACCCTCGACAACAGAATATCCACACAACCTTCGGCTCCGGGTTGAACGGATGTTTCAAGACGGCTTGTTTCGACAACTGAGGACACACTTTCAAGATTTCAGAACTTGACTTTTAGCTTTTCTCGCCGTATCTTGCCTCGAGCTTGCTTCGCGGTCTCCATGAGCCATATTGTCAATTTATTACCTAAAGAATGAGCAAGCACACGCGTCGTCTCTCCTTCTTAACACACAAAAAAAATGCCCAGACATCTGGAACATGCCCAGACCAGCTGCACGATGCCAACTTTGGAAAAGCTTTCGCAAAGCTTTCGTCCGTCGACTTTCTTCATTTCTTGTCACCCTCTTCTTTCTCGCGGGTTTTTCTTCATTCGCTGGTTTACTCTTTCAACTCTTGGCACCAGTCAATGCATCGGGCCTTTGACACACCAGCGGAGCGACCAGTCGAGATCAGCTCCAACCAAGCTCCAATTCGCTCCAACGATGTGTCGTCCCTTTGTCGTTGGCTGTAGTTTTATCGACTTGTCTCCCTTTTCCCTCACCGGCTTTTGCTTCACAGCCACCCTTGGCACGCGACTCCGCACGATCGTTCTTTCCTCCTGTTTGGCCCTTCTTTCTTTTTGTGTGGTCGTTTTCGCCGTTCTTTCCTTTTGTCAATTGCAGGCGTCCCAACTGGCAGGAACTTGCGTAGCTCCTTCCATCCCAGCGCTTCCCAGCAACCCAGCTCTTGCCCTTCCCAGCACTCCGCACGACGTAATAGCGCGCTTTTGCGCTCCTGCAGCTCCTACTGCTCCCGCAGCTCCACGCAGCTGGTCGTCCTTTTCGGTACCTCTTCTGCTCTTTCCCCACTGCATCTCGTTACTGGTCTTGGAAAAGCTTGGGAGGGCCCGCTCGCCATCGGCTGCCTCTTTTTCGCCCCACAACTTTCTCAGTGACTTGTGTGTGTCTTGCGCGTGTTTTCGTTCGCTCGCTCCTGCCAAGCTTAATCTTGTCTCTGCTCCTGCTGTTTCTTGCTGCTTGTGTGCGTCAATGGTCCCAAAGGTCCAAGCTTCTTTTCGACTCCTCTCTTCAATCTCCCTTTCAACACCAGACCCATCCAGCCTTTCTCGGCAAAAGCTTCTTTTCTCTCTCTCTCACTCCTTCACAGTCGCTACCTTGTACTTTACCCATCCGAATTTTGTCACTGAATTAGGTCGCTTGCTCCCATTACGACCGTATCCCAACGGAAAACAACACATCAATCAAAACTATCGACAGCTTCTTTGAGCTCTTTTCCTCTTTTCCTCTTTTCACTCTGAGATTTGTCTCTATTCAGCTGCATCTTTTGCCTTTCAATCAATATTGTGGTCATCCCCCCGCCCAATAAAAACAAAAACGCACATCCTACGAACAACAGACATAATACAGCTGCAGCTGCATCTTGTCTTGCGTCCGATCGCCGCACATCGTTTTCAACTGAAATCGACATATGGTAGGTCTATCTCTTTTGTCCATCCATCTGCCGTGCCAATCTATCCCCCATTGCCTGCCCAACATTTGTCTCCAGTTGATTGCGCGGCCCGGCGTCGGGCGTCGACACACGTCGTACAATGTATCTTACTACTTGGTACTCTGTCGATGCACAGTCGCTTCGCTGTGATACTGCGCGTCGCAGTCATTCATCTCTGTCGACACACACTACCACTCTGATTCCCGTCGCCTTTTCTTATTTGCCCTGGCCTGCCAAGACCTCCCACCTAATAAACCCAAGAGCAATGCCTCGCTCGGCGCCTGTCGTGTTGCCCCAGCCTTGCTGCACCTCTTGTTTTGCACATTGATTCCACTGATTCCATACATCTCGTTCAAACGACGAAACATCGTGGTACCCCGTCGTCCATCCCCCGGCTCTGTCCACCTCCGTGCTGCCCCCATCCGTCTCTGTCCCGCCTCACTGTTCCTGTTCATGTCCCTGCCCGATGCAACCTGTGGTGGTTGACCGTTGAACTTGCTAGCTGATTTTTACACATTTGGCGCCCCCAAATCTCACAATCCGTGATGCTCTACAACACAACCGTACACATACCGTTCCCAATATTGCCCCGTCTTTTGTTCTATCTGCTTTCCATAATCCATCCATACGCATACTAGCCTCCCGTCACCGCTTCACTCTACCTGAACCCTGAATCTGCAGATGGGCGGCAGCCCCCGTCCCTTTTGCCCTTTCTATCCATCTGTCTCCCGTTCGCCCCACGGACATCGTGAAAAACATAACCTCTTTCGGGGTAGCTGATCGGAGGGTCTCTTTACTAACGGACACTACGAACAGAACAGAGCTGCTTTCCAATATTTGCCTTCTAGTCATCTGCATATCCCATATTGTCTGCAGCTGCAGGTCGTCGGGAAAAAAAACCACTGCAAACCAGCAAAAGAAAATTCTGTGCTTGCCCGATTCCACTTTTTCTCGACTCCAATATTTCCAATATTCCAGATTCTTTCTGGAATAGGTACTGCAGAAAAGGGGAAAAAGAGAATCAGCATCACAAAGGCACACGACAACACGACACCGCAAAATCCAAATCATCTCCAAATCGCCTCCCGCCGCCGTCCACTGCGCCTCTCCGATCTGGCCGGCCCACCCTACTGAGTATTCTTTCTTGCCCGTTTTGACTTGACTTGCTACTGTCACTTGTCAGTCGTGCACTTTTCTCTCCGCCTTTTTTCCAGTCACTCGTCAGTTGGGTCTCGCCCTTTGTCTATCTATCCCAACCAACAATAATGTGTAAGTTCCCATTACTACACTCCCTCATTCCCCTTCAACCCAAACTCCAAGACCGCCCTAGCACGCCCCTAGTAGCGCCAACGTCCCTTTCAGACTTTCTTATGGCGCTCTCAACATTTGAGTTCTCTCACGTTCCTGTCACTTGTATACTCTTGTATCACGCTACTATATCACACTGCACACCCCAAGCTTTTTTTTTCTTTCTTTTTCCTCTGGCTCCCGTCTTTTGATAAAGAAAGCGTCGGTACCACATCTCTCCCTTTCTTCACAATCTCGAGCTTATGAACTCTATTCCTCGTTTCTGTGGCTTGATTTATTTTCTTTAAACCATTTGTTTCTCAACTCCTAGAGCCTTTTATCCTTCATCTCATTTTCTTTTCTCTCCCGATCTCACCTAGACATGGGCTGAGACATCTTCCTCACACTTGCTGCTCTTTACATTTTTTGTGCTACTCTACGTGGCGAGCGTTTATATCAACCACATCCCCTTTACATATTTTTAAATATCGCACCTAACAACTCCCACACTTTGATACCCAATCCTCCATCTTTCTCTCACACACACAAACATACACACAACTTCGCCCATCATGCCGCAACAACCACACGATGGCCCCAACGGCAACGGTGCCGATGCTAACAAGAACTTCGATGATTCAGCTTCCGTGCCTTTCCGCCGCGGCGTCCAGAAGGCCATCAACGGCATCTATGGCTCCACCGACAACGACGGCACCGGTAGCCGTGTGAACAGCATCGGCGCTGGCAACGAGAATGCGCCTCTGCTAGTCGGTGCCGGTGCTGCCTCGCGCCGCTCGACTTCCGGCTCCTATGTCCCTCACGTCCACACTCCCGGCGAGCACCACACCTTTGCCCGTCGCCTATTTTTCGACAAGTACCACACGCCCGGCTACGACAGCTCCAACGTCTTCGTCCGCTACACCGCCCACGTCCTCAACATCACCAAGGCTACCCTCTACTCCAGCCCCGTTAACGTCCTGCTCGTCTTTGTCCCCGTCGGCATCGTCGCTGGCATCCTTGGATGGAGCGCCGTCTGGATCTTCACCCTCAACTTCTTCGCCATCATCCCGCTCGCTGCCGTCCTGTCTTTCGCTACCGAGGAGATCTCTGTCCGCTTGGGCGAGTCTATGGGCGGTCTATTGAACGCCACTTTCGGTAACGCCGTCGAACTGATTGTCAGTATTGTTGCCCTGCGCCAGGGCCAGATCGAGGTCGTCCAGTCCTCCATGCTTGGCTCGATTCTGTCCAACCTGCTGCTCGTCCTCGGCATGTGCTTCCTGCTCGGTGGTATCTGGAACATGCGCGACCGTGACAACCGGCCTATGGAGCAGAGCTTTGCCACTGTGACTGCCCAGACAAGCTGCTCGCTGATGGCTCTGTCCATGGCGTCGTTGATTATTCCGGCGACTCTGTACAGCGCCATCGACGACTCTGCCGACAAGGAGGCCAAGGATGCGTCTATCCTGGTCCTGTCGCGCGGCACTGCGATCATTCTCCTGTTCCTCTACGTCCTCTTCCTCTTCTTCCAGCTGCGCACCCACGCCAGCCTCTTCGACCCCGAGACCACTCCCTCGGCCTTTATCAACGGCCTCAACAGCGATGAGGGCAGCGACGACGGCGACTCGCTCAACGAGGAGGAGGAGGAGCCGCACATGAGCCCCTGGTCTGCTGCTGGTGTTCTCGTCGTCGTTACTCTCCTGGTTTCGATCTGCGCCGAATACCTGGTCGACAGCATCGACGACATTGTCGCTTCCGGCAAGGTCTCCAAGAGCTTTATCGGTCTGATCCTGCTGCCCATTGTCGGCAACGCCGCCGAGCACGTCACTGCCTGCGTCGTCGCTACTCGCAACAAGATGGACCTGGCTCTCGGTGTTGCTCTTGGCTCCAGCATCCAAATTGCCCTGCTTGTCACGCCCTCGCTGGTCATTGTCGGCTGGCTGATTCTGGACCAGCCCATGTCGCTGCGGTTCGAGACATTCGAGACTGTCGTCTTTGCTCTCAGTGTCCTTGTTGTTGCCTACACGGTCCAGGACGGCAAGTCCAACTACCTCGAGGGTGCTATGCTTATGGGCCTGTACATTATTATTGCACTGGCGTTCTACGTCAGCCCTGGCGACGCCCTCGACAAGGCCATGTCTGGTGTCTACAGCGTCTTCTCCAGCCTCGCTCCTGGCAGTGCGTAAGCCATCGTGACGGACGCAAATAATTAAATAAGTTCATAAACACAAAACACGGGGGAGAAACAATATCACTATGATATTTTCTATATTCAACAATTTTTATATTATCTACTACTTCTTCAAGTCAGGAGACGCTTTTTCATATGTACAAATAGGTTCTGGTCATTTTGGTTACTGGTTATTTGGTTACTTTTGAACACATTTTGGTCTTTGGGCATTGCTTCTTTTTGGTATACGTATTCTTTGGTTTTTTTGTCTTTACGTTGTCGGTCTTGACTTTTCACTTTTTTATTTGACCTTTGGTTTCAACCTGTAACAAACTTTTTGATATCCATTATTTTCCTTTTTGTCTATCCCAAATGCTAGATGCTATGCTTTTTGATTAAAATCAAACTGATTGTGTACACCGTGACTACAAACTCGTCTTCGACTGTTCGATCTCTACAGCTGCGGCTTCGCCATGGGCAGCACCACGCCCTGCTTCTGCAGCACCCGCGGCTTCGTTGCGTCCTGGAACGCAAACGTTGTCGACCACTCGGGGCCCACCGGCAGCCGCAGCGACCGCTCGTACTGGCTCCGTGTCTCAAACTCGTGCGGCAGCTGCGACGCCAGGTACTTTTCGTTCTTGTGCACCCGCCGCTCGCTAACAATGACCTTGTCCGACTTGGCGTCGCGGCGGACGGCCATCTCCTTGCTGCTCTTCGAGTTATTACCCCTGCCGCTGCCCTTAGGGCCAGCGACAGCCCGCTGATCCCGCTTGATGGCCCGCTTGCTCACTCCGTCACCGACCCACGAACCCCAACCGGGCACCATCTCGCTGTTCTTGTTCTTCTTGCCGCTCACGCGCGCCTGCTCTTCTTCCCATGCAGCCGCCTCTTCGGCTGCCTGCCGCACCTTCTCGGCAGCAAACTCGGCCGCCGCACCATCCTCGCCCAAAGCTTTGCGCAGCAGCTGTTCGTTCTCGGCGCGGAAGCGGAAGTGTTTGCTGCGGTTGTTGGCGCCACGGGCGTCGTCGACGTCGTCGCTGTCGGAGCCAGAAGAAGAAGTCTCCGAGTCGTAGCCGGCGGCAGTGGCGGCGGCAGCCTTTTGGGCAGCCTTCTTGGCTGCAGCAGTCTGTTTCGTGGACGACTTGTTCTCAGCGGCCTTATTCTGCGCCAGGACGTCGTCGACAACGGCCGACATGACGAGACGGCCATCAGAAGTCAGGCCAGGCGTAACAGCATCAGAAACGGCACCGTTCTTCTTGGCCTTCTTGTCTTTGCTGCTGCCGTTGGTCTTGGCGACAACAGTCCACGAACCGGCGTCACCAGGAGCCGAGGCGGTTTGCCGGGCAGGGAAGGTGTTGGAAACGTCGGCAGCATGGCTGGGCTTCTCGGTGGCGACGGCGGCAGCGGCGGCTTCACGCTCAGCAGCCGCTTGTCTCCGGCGTTCCTGGCGGGTAGGACCAGAAGGAGTGTCGTTGGTGGCGGCGCCCTTTTGACCTGCAACAGGGCCGTAGCTGCGACGACCAACAGCCTTATCTGCGGCATCCTCGTCGTCGTCGCCGTTGCCATCAGCGTCAAAGTCAATCATGTTCTCGTCGCTGTCGTCACCGCGGTCGAGGTCGCGCATGATTTCGGCCACGGCCTCGTCGTTCTCCTTCTTGCGCGCCTCCTCCGCCTTGCGCATGAACGCAATACCCATCAGACCCTTGGGCTCGTCATCGCCGCCCTTGCCGCCAGCCGCAGCCAGCTTTTGCTTTGTGCGCAGCTTAAAGGCTTCTTCGTCGCTCTCTTCGTCGAAACTGTCGCTGTCGCTCTCCTCCTCGGCACCGGCCTTGCCAACACGACCACCGCCGACACCAGCGCCGTCCACACGCCGGCGCAGCTCCTCGTCCTGGCGCGCCATGTCTACAAGACCCGCACGGAACTCGTCGTCCCAGGCAGCGCGGTTCGTGTTCTTGGCCCGCTTGGCCCACTTGCTGTCGCGGTGGCGGGCGCCCATGCGCTCGAGAGCACGCCGGCGGTGGGCAGCGTCACGCTCGGCCTCCGAATCCTTGTCTTCGTCGTCCTCATCATGTTCTGCGTCCGAAGCATCCAGCGCCTCCTCGGCCCGCTGCCGCTCGCGGCGGTGCACGCGGCGGTACGCTTTACTCTTGATCTTCTTGATGCGCTTGGCACGGGCCTGCTCGCGCGACTGCAGCTCACGGGCGCGGCGCTTCTGGCCAATGATGGCCTTCAAAGCATCGGGGGACAGCATGCTGGCCTCTTCCTCGGCCTTTTGGCGCTCCAGCTCTTTTTGCTGGGCACGCTCCTCGGCCTGGGCCTGCGGGCCAAGACCGCTCTCCTCCATGATCGACAGGATGGTCTTCTCCAGGTCGGTCTGGGCAGATTTGTGGTTGATGGGCAGGAGAGTGGCGGTGTCAAGACCCGAGGTGGCAATGGCGCCGGCTACGTCAAAGCTCAAATGCTCGGCGCGGCGGTTCTGCTTGACTGTCTCGGTCCAGCGGTCCAAAGTCTCGTTGGCCTTTTCGGCGGCGGCGACACGCAGCTGGCGGTCCTGCTGCATGGGCAGGAGCGGGACATCGAGCTTCTTGTCCGACGAGGCACCGACGGCGGCCTTGATGGATTTCTTGAGGCTGCGGTCTTTGCTGCCGAGGGTGGCGTTGAACTGGTAAGGGTTGGCGGCGGTATCGGCATCGCTGTCGTCATCGTCGCTGTCGCCATTCTGTCCAGCAGCATAGGCCGAAGCAATGCTCTGGAGAGCGTCCGACTTGCCGAGAACAGCCTCGTCATCCTCGTCCTCGTCCTCTTCATCGTCGCTGTCGTACTCGGAAGACTCTGTGGAGGACAGCTCATCGCTACCACTGCCGCTGTCGTCATCCGAGCCAGAGCCAGACAAGTCAGAAGCATCGTCGGACGCAGACATGTCGCTGTCTTCAGTCTGTCGTTGCTTCTTCTTTCTCCGTGACTTGTCCTTCTTGGACGAACTGGCCGCCTCATCCTCCTCGTCAGACGACACAATGTCCAGAGCGGCAGCCAGATCAATGGCCTCGTCGCCCAGGTCGGCACCGTCGTCGCCAACGTCCTCGTCGCTGTCGTCGTCAAACCCGCCAAAATCGTCGGGGTCGTCAAACTTTTCTGACTTTGACTTCGCCTTGTTCGCCTTCTTGTTCTTGTTCTGCTTCGATGAGCTGCCCCGGAAAGCAAACGCATCGAAAATCTCGTCGTCGTCGCTGTCACCAAATGCCTCGTCACTGTCAATCTCCGAGTCGTCGTCGTCGCTGCCGACACCCTCGCGCCATTCGTTGCCGGAGCTGTCGCTGTGGATCTCATTGGACGAGCCGTCCGAGTCGTCGCCGTTGTCGTCTTTGTTGTTGTTTGTTCGGCGGCGCTTGGGTGCCTCCTCTTCATCGTCTTCATCTTCATCGTCATCATCGTCACCGCCTCCGCGCCGGCGCTTGGTCTGGTCACGCTCAATCTCTAGATCACGCACACGGACACCCTTGACCCGGGACTCGCCGATTTGTTGCTCGGCCAGCGCCATGACATCTACACGGCCGCCCTGTCGTGTGCGAGGGGCGCCGCCACTGCTGCGGTTGCCAGACGGGGCACCTCCCGAGCGAGCACCACCAGCACCGCCATTTCCTCCAGACTTTTTGTTGTTCTTGCGCTTCTTGTTCGGGTCCGACAGAAGCGGTCGCCCGTGGGCCTGGCGACCAGGCATGGCTGTGTAGGGGAGTAGGTTTTATCTAGAGTCGTATATTTCGATCGTATAGGATTTGAGAATGTGTGTTTGTAAAGAAAACGTCGGAAATGTGGTGTTGTGTCTATTTTTCTCGTCTCGAACTTAAATGGTCGTTGGCAATTTGTCGATTTTGCCCATACAAATTTTCCAGCCTACAAAGCGTCAGCTTTTTGGTAGGCAATTCGAAACTTTTTTTTAGTGGGGTTTTTCTGCCGCTCTATTTTATCTACCAAAGCTCAGCAGGCCCAAAAGGCGGTGAGCTCTGATTGATTATGCGGGTCCACTCCACCAAGTCCGCCAAACGCTGGAAAAGAGCTTCTTAGGTGTCCAATTGAAAATTGGAAGCATCAAAATCGAATCTCGAACCACCTCACACGACCCGGCGACGACAATCGAAATTCGACGACGACGGCCAGCAGCACAACAGTCTGCAGTCGCAATACCCTCGGCGGCCAATTCTTACGATCTCTTTCTGTTCTCTCTCTTCATTGAGCCAGAACAGCGACGACAATCGGTCCACAGCCCGCGTCGTCAACTTCAAATCTCGCGATCGACCCGAACACATTTCTTCCCCTCCAAACCCCCTCGCCCTCTCTCACAATGCGCGCCACCGACATCCTGCTGCGGCCATACCGCAAGCTCAAGCTCACCGTCAAGGACGTCAACAAGGCTTCTACAAGGGCACCCGCACCGGCTCCATGGGTCGCCACACAAAACGCGGTGGCTACGTTATCGAGTACGAGAAGGTCCGCACCTACGTCGTGCCCTCTCTGACCGACTTCAGCGTAAGCCATCCTCGTCCAAAATAATAGTAATCTGCTTGATCGTCGCTAACAGCACAGTTGACCCCCTTTATTACAAAACGCGTGCGCCCAGTGTTTGGCGTGTACCCGCGGAGTGAAGGCCCGCTCAAGGGCCCGCGGAGTCCGTCGCTGTACCTGGAGCGGTGGAAGGTCGAGAACGGTCTTGACTAAGCGGGAGAGGCCGGCCGAAAATAAAAGAAGGGACGGCATGACGGAGAAGAGCGTTTGATTTTATTACATGTACATTTTTCTTGCATAGCCAGGATGGCGGGATACCTCTAGAAGAAGGGGATTGAAAGAAGCTGTACAAAATACGGAGGATGAAAAAAGGACGAAAAACTTGTACGAACACGGGTGTATCGGATGGAAATATCCGGGCTATTACGGAACTATACGATTCAAATAAACATTTCAACTCAAGGCCAGTATCAGCAAGACGGAAAGCACGCGATTCGAACTGTAGAGGTAATGTTTGATAGTATATAAATTATTCAATATGATGTGCAGTTGTTACATGTACTATCCTGCGAGGTATGTTTCTAAGACAATATGAAAGGAGGCAAATATACAAAAGAGAAAGGTATGCAAAAGTAAATACAGTCTAGCATCATGGAAAATGCTTCATATACATGATAATGGTAAGTAGGGGTAATTAATATTCAAGAAAATGCAGGCTGCCCATTAGTTAACGGGCGCCATGGGAGCGACCGGCGACGGCTGTGCAGGCGCCACGGACACATCGGCTGTTGAGTGCAGCGTCACCATGCTCGCCGTCTCGGCCTCCTTGTTCAATGTGAATGGAAGTGCGATGCCGCCTAAAAAGGGCCGCTTGCCGGTCGAGCCTACGAGATTGGCATTACCGGCCGCTCTGGCCGCATCATAGGGCGTCAACAGCTCACCATCGCCGGGCTTCTCTGTGGCGGTGGCATCGATCGCCTCGCTGGCGGCTATGCCGTTTTCACCACCATTGACCAACGTCGAGCCCTCTGCGAGAGGTGCTGGCATGGGCGGTGGCGGCGAGGCCTCATCCTGGTCATCGGCCTGGTTCTCGTCGCGCACAAAACGACGACGGGATCGACTGCGGTCGCCGGCACGGGCTGCTGCGGCTGTCCCTGCAGGAGCGGCAAGCACAGAAGTCTGGTCGCGGCCACGGAGTGAGTGGTTGTCCGCTGCTGCAGCAGCGGGATCGGCCGGTGCTGCTTCTGCAACTGCCGCCTTCTCAGCCTCCTGCGCATCTTGCTCGTTGGCATCCTGCTCACGCTCGACCGTCGACTCGTCGTGCTTGGAGCCCCACAGAGACCACATCGCGATACCGTGGTTCTGCTTGCGGGGTGCGTGCTCCGTCAAGTCCTCGCCAATCTTTGATGCGACCAGCGAGAGCACTCGGTGGCGGGTGCTCACCGGGACCAAACGACTCGAAGCCGACGGCAGCATCGCGCAGACGCTTTTTCAAAACTTTGCTGCGATCGCGCGAATAGCGGCTGTCCCAGTGCTGCTTGGCGGCCGTCCACTTCTCGACGGGGCCCTGCTTGGGCACACCAACATAGTGCGGTCTTTCGAGTGCCATCTTGGTGCCGGGCAGCTCGTTGGGCGGTGCCAGTGCATAGACATCGCCGTGGCGGGTGACGCGCTGACGGATCAAGTGATTTCTGAAGGGCGGGAGCGGGTCGCCGGCCTTGCCGATATGCTGGCCAGGACCGGTAGCCTTGCTGAGCTCCTTCTTCGTCTTCGCCTTGATTGGAGACTGTCCGTTTGCGGCGGGTGCAGTCTCACTGGCCGGAGAAGCAGGAGCAGAATCCGCACGAGGGTGGGCCGGAGAGGCACCGTCCGACGGCGCATCCATGTCCGAGCTCGAGGCCGAAATCACAGAAATGTTGTCATCGTCCAGAATGTCAATCTCCGTCTTCTGGGCACGAGCCAGGGCCCAAGCACCAAACTGCGCAATCGACCGGAACATAAACTTGGCTGGGCGCGTGAAGCTCAGCGTCGTGGCAACGTGGCACAGATCGTCCCAGACCTGAAGCTGGACATCCGTGGGCGGGTACTTTGCGATCTGGGCTTTTGCCTCTTCGCTGAGGTTTTGGCCTGCATACTTGGCCGGGTCAGCGCACTTGTGAGCAATGTACATCTGCTCATCCCGCAGGATCTCGCCACCGCCAGAGATAATCAACAACGGAGGCAGGCCGCCGAGTGTGGGCTGCAGGGCCGGGCTGACGAGCGGGTGGTCGAGCATGTTGTTGGTCGTGTACAGCTGGATCTGCTCGTTGACAATAATCTCCTCGGTACCGTCGTCTGCGACAAGTCTCAGGTTGTTAGCCGCAAACATGCCAAGCTTGGCCTCGTTGTGGGCTGCGATCTCAGCATCGGTCTGGGGAGGCGCGGGGTTGCAGGCTCGCCGCTGCCGCTGCTGTTGTGCCTCTTGGTCTGGTTGTACTCGGTCCGGGCCTTTTGGTTTAACTTGTCTGCCTCCTCCAGCACGGCAGCGCTCGGTGGCGGCCACGCCTTGGACGGCCGCTGGTGGAAGCCATAGGGCGGGATGTAGTCAAACGGCGAATCAACCGTCAAGCTAGGGAACGAGTGTGTCAGGTCGACCCAGGGGCTGATTAGGATGGCACCGGCCGGCAGCGGGATACCGCGATCGCGCATAATGACAAGAAGCGACAGTACCATGCCACCACCAGCGGAGTCGCCAGCCACAACGATAGTGCTCGCATCGTTATCCTGCAGGCTAAGCAGGTGCAGGTAAGCGCCAAGACAGTCGTGTAAGCCGCAAGGGAATGGGAACTGCGGTGCGAGCCGGTACCGCGGCGCAAACACGCGAGCTTTGAGCTTGCGCGCGTGGCGTTGCAGCTGGTACCGGTGCTCGTCGACGCTGCCCATGTAGTAGGCGCCGCCGTGCACGTAAAACATAACCCGGCGTGCGGGTTTGCCGCCGTCCTTCTTCTTGCGCTCGGCGTAGTTGGACTTCATCTCGATCCACTCAGACTGCAGCGGGCTCTTTGGTTTGCGCCACTGCCACCACTTCTTGCCGCCGACAAGGCGAAGGCCATCGGGGCCGAGTTGTGTCTCGAGGTAGGCAGCGGCTTGCGCGAGGTGCTCGTCGGAGGTGGTGACGACTTCAAGGCGAATCCAGGATGGGGCCGGCACCCACTGCGACATGAAAGCCTGCACCTCCTCGACGGTGTGGTGGGAGGCGTAGACGAGGAAAGTGCGCACGAGGTGCAGGCCCTGGTCATAGGGAAGATGCGCCGTTGGCCGTTGGCGGCGAGGTGAGCGCTTAAGATACTATTACGCCGGGCGTCAGCATGCATCGCAATAAGAGCTGTGGGTGAGGAGCTCCAGCGGGAGGATCGGCTTACATGTGAGAAGAAGGTCGACACGGCTGTGGGCGTGACCGCAAAAGAGAGCGACACGGTGTTGAGAACCATGGTCGCGGTTGAAAGGGGATAGGAGTAGAGATGCGTAGAAAGTGAGGCTCGATGCCACGAGTTGTCGGTTCCGAACAAACAGAAAGACGTTTTAGGAAATAGACGAATGCGAAGCACGGCGTTGAGCAGACATCGCAACTCTTATATCGGCGCCTCGGTTGCTGTTGTGTCGCGTCGGTTGTCGTCGATTTTGATGGCTGCGCGACTGGGTCTGGTTTGTGCTGTTCTATGTGGTCCCTGAGAGTATTGCTTTGTTTTTCTTATCTTCTCTTTTTCGTCCCTGGAGCTGGAGTCGTTCTTTTCGTCTTGTCTCCTTTTCTGTCCTTAGTTTAAGGTTCTGGCCCTCCAACATTGCACTTTTTGGCTTGTGGTTGTCCCTTGAAGGCGCAGTGCTAGACCCTCTGTTCATTAGTGATGTCATGGCAGCATGCCGTTCATACCGTGTCTCGCCTGGAGCTGAGAAGCATCACTGTGTAAAGATGCAGCGCGATTGGACGGCGTAGCGGATCTAGCGACAGTCAGCGCGCAAGCCACGGAGCGCCGTGTATTACCGTTGTGGGATGTGCAGAGTGCACTCGTGGCAAGCTGCGGGCGTGCCAAGCCAGGCGCGATGGGGACTGATCCACAGACGAACCACCCAAACCGGCGCTGGATTTGCGAAAAGGGGAAGAATCCAGCAACGATCGTCTACTTCAGGCAAGATTTTGCAAAGCACTATTTGCAAGTAATGGCCACGCTAGACGACGTTCTAGTGATGTTCCAACAAGCCAAACCCGCTTTCAGGGCGGGCTGACTTTTGCCATTTCAACATCTCATAAAAAAATGCGAGGAAAATATGAGCAGGGCAATTTCATTTCAGCTTGCAGCCAGACCAGGACGGGTGGGTCAATTCCGCGTATTATTCGTCGGAGTTTCGTCAAGTTTTGTTGTTGTGGCTGCATCGTGTTGTGTCGCCGGGCGGCGAGATACGGTTGCACTGGTTGCAGCAACACCACCAAGCGGATCATGGCGAATGGGGACAGTCGAAGAATGGTCAGTGTCCTGCATGCGTGGAGGTTGTCGAGATCATGTGCCGGTAGCTATTTGGATACGAAGGTTTGTCTTGGAGTCAGGAAGCAAAATTTTGTTATGGGCAGGACACAGCAAGGCTTTCGGGAGGGGCCCGTATGCAAATATGCAATCTAGGGCATCGCTCTGCCGGCCCATGCCTGTATTGGTTTCTGGCTGAGGATTGTTTTGTGACTGGTCAAGGTCTCGATGCCGTCCCAAAAGATTCCCCATGGAGACTCCATATCTCAAGCCAAAGGCTTCCAACGCCTTATGGGGGTTTGGTGCAAAATCGGACGCCACATGGCATTTTGTTCAAATCCAAATTTGTTCTTTCTGTGTTTCTCATGGCTTGGCATGCCCTGGGCCCGATTCTTGAGGCCCGAAAAGGTTCTAGCCAGAAATATTGTCTTTCCGCGGATCGCAGCTGAAATGTGTATCTGCATGTCCTATCAATGTGAGATTGCTGTTAGTGCTGGCTTGTGCAAGAAAAGAGCTGGTATACTCCGTATACTCACCGCAATTGCACGTTTGTGTTTTTGATGCGTCGGTATGCAAATTTTGGTGTCTGCGGGGGTTGTGTTTGAAGAGAAGTTGAATTGAAAAGGGGAAGTTGGTGAGGCACCAAAATGTTGGGATTATCGACTTTGCACGTCGTCGTGCCTTCCCTACTTGGATTTTTCGTCCCTTCCTTTTTGGTACGACAAGGCTTAACCACGTGCGAGCACACATTGGGCCAAGATGGGACGAGTCCAATTAATGGCTTTCATTAGATGATCGCAATATATCAATCCGATGCTCGCCAACTCTCTTCAGCCTCGTGGCAACTCCAGGGTTTTTACAGCCTCGTCGTCGTATCCTCTCAGCCTTGGGACAAGCAAGATATCTCTGTTTTCGTCCACAACTACAAAGCTGACCGTACTTTCTCTGATGTATGGCCAACTTAGCGAACATGGCATCACCAAGTTAATGCAAACAATGAGTCCCAAACAAATTTAACGATGTTAAAGGAGGGGTCTGTGAGATTCTTTTCAGCATTGCTTTTGTCAGCCTTGCTTGCGTTTGGCACAAGGAAATATCAAGCAAGCCCTAATTCGCAAAATAGAAAATTAATCTCGTTCGGTTTTCCTCGACACGATAAATTCCACAAAAAGTAAATAAATTACCAGGGGCATGAGAGTTTATATCAACACAGAAATCTGCCAACTGGCAGCAGCTGCACCACGACAAAGACATCGGGCACGGAGAAGGTCCTCGGTGCATCGGTGCGCTGAGCCCGAGTTTCGCAAATTCGCTCCGTCTGCGGCGAACCTAAGAGTCTTTGGTGGGGCATTTCAGATCTTCCGCCAATTACAGTGCTGTCCGGCAGCGTGGGTGGGCTCTGGTAGGGCGAAAGCTGTGGGGAATTCATGGTACTGGGCTGCACTTGCCGGCAGCGAAACGTCTAAACACCACCAAAAAAAAAGCAAGAACTCCAAAATTTCTCCAAAAAAACCCTCGCGGGCAAGGACGACCCAGTGCTCGGTCCATCGCTATTCGGCCATTCTTGCAATCTACATCCGCGGGCAAGTGCGTTCCAGGGCGCGTGTAAGTCGAACAAAACCGAAGAAACACAAAATAAATACAAAAAATAGGAAAACCACGAACCACGAACGAGATGGCGGCTTCTCGAATGGGACAATTGCGTTCTTTTTCTTCCGTGCCTTCCTTCCCCAGGACGGCCTTCGGATCTTTCTGTCCATGCCCTCCATCCCCTCCTTCCTCATTTACATTGTGCCGCCCTGTTCCTTCCCCAACTTCTTCTTCCCCCTTTTTCTCTTCCTTTTCTTCGAATCTCGAGACAATCCAGGCAATTCAGACATCTGAGACAATCTCGCTATCCATTCCGACCTTGTCCCGACGATCCGTTCCTGACGTGCACCGCCCACTGCAACCGCCTTTGTACGCCTGCACGCGCCTCGCCGAATTTTTACTTACACCCGCCGTACTTTCGCCTTCGCGCGACCCTGGAGCTAGGACCGACTGGCTGGTGACGTATTTGCTCTCCCAGCCGAATTGACTACCAAAACGACCAAAAACACCAAGAAGACCAAGAGCACCAGCACAAACAAAAGCACCAATCTTTGTTCTTTTTCTGCTTCTTCTGCTCCTAGCTGCAGAAAATCGGCGTCACTACGCTCACGTGCCTCCAACGAACGGATCTACCGGTCGCTGCAATTGTCATTGATTGCGGCGTTGCCTCCCCGTCCGATTATCTCTTCTCGAAACAATCCCCGGGACTTTTCTACTCCTTCTATCCTTCTTCCCCGTCTTTCTCTCCATTCTTCTCCCCTCTTCTCCATCTTTATTCTTGAGGGCATCCTTTTCCTCTTTTTCTTCCCTATCTTCTGCCAAACCTCCCACACATCCTAACATCTCACATTTCCAACATGGCCGACAAGAAGATCGAATTCCCCACCAACCCGGCTGTCTACAAGCAGAAGCCGAGACGGCTCCGTCTGGATGAGCTCGACGAGGCTGCGTCGAACCTGGCCACAGCAACAGCTTCCGAGCGCACAACACCCCAGGCCGAGCAATTACCTGCCGACCTGTTCGTGACAGACGAAGAGCGGGCACGCAAATGGTTTGTTGGCAGTATTGACCAGGGCACCACATCGTCCCGGTTCATCATCTTTGACGGCGATGGTTCGCCGGTTGCAAGCCACCAGCTCGAGTTTGAGAACCTGTACCCCAACTCAGGGTGAGTACCGACTCCCTAGGATGCTCAGTCAATTGCATACTAACAAGGCTTAGATGGCACGAGCATGACCCTATGGAGCTGCTTGCCTCCGTCACAGAGTGCATTGAGAAGGCTGTCGAGAAATTCGTCGAGAAGGGCCACTCTAAGCAGCTCATCCGCGCCGTTGGTATCACAAACCAGCGCGAGACTACCCTCGTCTGGGACACCGTGACCGGCGAGCCGCTATACAACGCCGTTGTGTGGCCCGATACCCGCACGACCTCCCTCGTGCGGCAATTGAAGAACGCTCCCAAGGCCGAGGACCTGCAGGATATCTGCGTCTTCCCTTGTCGACATATCCTTCCAGTGTCAAGTTGAAGTGGCTTCTGGACAACGTCGACTCTGTTCGCAAAGCTTCGGAGGAGGGCCGCCTGGCTTTCGGTACCGTCGACTCGTGGCTGATATACAAGCTTAACGGCGGTCCCACCGGCGGCAACGACGGCAAGGGCATCCACGTCACCGACAGCACCAATGCCAGCCGTACCATGTTCATGAACCTCAAGACACTCAAGTACGACGACCGCCTGCTGGACTTCTTTGGCATCGATCCCGCCAAGGTCCAGCTGCCCCGTATCGTCCCCTCCTCTGATGCTGAGGCCTTTGGTTCCATCGCTGAGGGTCCTCTTGAGGGCATTCGGATTGCTGGCTGTCTGGGCGATCAGTCCAGTGCCCTTGTCGGCCAGTGCGGTTTCCACCCTGGTCAGGCTAAGAACACCTACGGCACGGGCTGCTTTTTGCTCTACAACGTCGGCACCGAGCCTGTCATCTCAAAGCAAGGTCTGCTGGCTACTGTTGCCTATGACTTTGGCCAGGGCACCAAGCCCATCTACGCCTTGGAGGGCAGTATCGCTGTTGCTGGCGCCGGTGTCAAGTTTTTTGACCAACAACATGGGCTTCGCCAAGGAGTCGCACGAGATCACGCAGCTGGCCGAGTCGGTTCCCGACAACGGCGGCGTCGTTTTCGTTACGGCCTTCTCCGGTCTCTTCGCACCCTACTGGATTGATGATGCCAAGGGTACCTCTGTATGTCCTCGTCTTACCTCATATCCTTTTTTTATTGAACCCTACTAACAACTTTTACAGTCGGCCTTACCCAGTTCACAAAGAAGGCACACATCGCCCTGCCACCCTCGAGGCCACCTGCTACCAGACCAAGGCCATTCTCGACGCCATGGAGCGTGACAGCGGCAAGCGCCTCGAAAGCCTGGCCGTCGACGGTGGCCTCTCCAACAAGCGATCTGACTATGCAGTTCCAGGCCGACGTCACCGGCATCCCCGTCGACCGTCCCGCTATGCGCGAAACGACGGCCCTCGGCGCCGCCATTGCCGCCGGTTCTTGCCACGGGGCGTCTGGAACAAGCTGGCCGACCTGCGCGATGTCAACCGCAACGGGCCGCCGCATCTTTCAACCGTGCGAGGACCGCGCGCCCGATTGGCCGCATGGTGCGCAAGTGGGAGCAGGCCGTTGAGATGAGCCGCGGCTGGGTGCTGACGGAGGCCGATGGCGCAGGAGGAGCTGGAGCGGGAAGAGGCCGACAAGGCTCTGGCCAAGGAGACGGCTGCGGCAGACGAGGCCTCCAAAGGCGGCGTCGAAGAGTGAGGCCGAGGTCTCGCACGTCGAGTCTACGTAAAACGCAAAAGGCTCTCCATTATTGGATAAATGAATAAAAACGACAAACAAAAAAAAGACATAAGAAAAAAGGCGCCATGTATACATAAGACAGAGTACCCTATTTGCATTGCATTTTTGTTTTTGATTTATTTTATTTTGGTTAGGCTACACTTCATGCTACACTTCTGTTTACTATACTTCTCATCTAGTCACACTTGGACGATACTGTCTTTCGAGTTTCTCGCTGGCTTCCTTCTCAAGCTGACAATACGGGGACGAGAGCGTCTTCTTTGCAAAGTGAGACATTCCAGCAAGCCGAAACGAGCTCTTCGCATGGCCCATGCAGCCGTTTTCAGCGTGGCCCGCGAGTCTTTTGCTGTTTCTGGTTTGTTAGTCTACATTCCAGTCGAGGTGTGCCCGCCGCTCAAGCGCAGCACACTCAGAAATAAAGCAATCAAACAATTTGTCTTACAATTCTGACCCTGCTTTTTTGTCTACACTTTCGTCTTTGATGGCGTGAGTTACTGACCATGACGCGATGCCTTGCTAGTCTGGTTTTTAATGGCTTGTCTACATGTTTCTCACGATGATAAACCATCACGATGCAGGACATGTCTCTTCTTTGAATGCGGCACAATGGCGAATGTTCAGTTAACTTTCGTAATTCAAACTTCCCATTGCAACCCCAACTTTGATCTTCCAGGTAAGAGTAGAGCAAGTACATGGGCAATGACGAAAGACAGGTGACAAAAATAGGGTTGAGGAAACAGAGGGGAGAGTGGAGGCCAAGAAATCATTCCAAGTCCAAAGCGCATCCAATACACAACAGAAACCAATACATCAAGGCCCTGCCAGGGCATAAGTAAAGTAGAAAAAAGTAAAGAAATTTTGATTTTAAAAAGGAGTAAAAATAGGATATATTTTAACGGGGTTTACAATCAGTGTTGCATATATGGCTGGCAGATTTTTTTGTTTATCTGGCCAAGCCGCAGGAAATAGGGAGAGAAGAGGCGCGGGACAGACGTAAATAAAAAGAAGATTGAAAAAGAAGAAGAGTCTGAGCGCAAACAAAAACGGGCTGATCCGACTCCCTCCCGCAAAAGGAACCGGCCCGCGCGGGGTTGTGTTTTCTTGGGAGGTTTGATCTATTTTATTTTTTGTGGTTTGTCGATCAAACAAAAACCGCAACCCATATAAACAAGAAGGCGAGAAACGAAAACCGAAAAAACAACGATACGCATAATAATCCCAAATCCCAAATGTAAAAAATTATAGAAAGAAGATATAAAATTTACATGATGACTTGGGGCGAGTCGACGTTCGCCTTGATGCTCTTGTGGGGGAGGACGCTGCCGCCGTTGACGTAGATCTCGTCACCGATAGTGACATCGTCACCCAGGACGGTAACGTTCTCGAGACGGGCCCAGCGGCCGACAGTGCTGTTCCAGCCGACGATGGTGCTCTTGATCCAGGCGTGATCCCGGACCTTGGAGCCGGACAGAAGAACGCAGCGCTGCAGACGAACACCGTCCCCGACAACGACGTTGGGGCCAATGGTCACGTTGGGACCTATCCGGCAGTTCTTGCCAATCTTGGCAGTGGGGTCGACCAGGACGTTGCCGCCGTGGACGTACGACTCAGTCGAGAGAGTCTTGTCGTTCTTCTTGGTCAGGGAAGACAGGTACAGGCAGGTGCCGGTCAGGAAGTCCTTGGGCTGACCAACGTCCATCCAGTAGCCCTCCAGGTCGAAGGAGTGCAGCTGGCCGTCGCGGACCATGGCGGGGAAGGTCTCCTGCTCGATAGATGTGGGACGGAGATCGATGCGGTCAAGCACGGATGTGTTGAGGATATAGAGGCCGGCGTTGATGCGGTTGCCGACGAACTCGACGGGCTTTTCGACGAAGCGGTCGATGCGAGAGGGGTGGCCAGGCTTGTGGACAATGACACCGTACTTGGAGGGCTCCTCGACCTTGGTGACAATAATAGTGCCCTCATCGCCGTGCGCGTTGTGGAATTTGACCAGCTCCTTAAAAGGGAATTCGCAGGTGACGTCGGAGTTGAGGACGAAGAAAGGAGAGTCGTCCTTGCGGAGGACATCCTCAGCCAGCTTCAGGGGACCGGCAGTTCCCAGGGGCTCGTTCTCGATAGAGAAGGTGATGTTGATGTTGTACTGCTTGCCAATCTATAGGGGAGGGAAAACAAGAAACGTTAGCAACAAGGTCGGCCTCTCGAACAGCCACATCACATCGGTGTGGGGGATGGGGTTAACAACATACTCGGACAGACGGCCCTCCATAACCTCGGGGCGGTAGTTGACGGCGAGAACGACATCAGTGACTCCTGCCTCGGCCAGAGCCTCGATCTGGTGCAGAATCATGGGCTTGTTGCCGAACTCAACGAGGGGTTTGGGCATAGAGAGGGTCTAAAATAAGGCGCAAAAAGAAGCTCGATGTTAGTGACTGTGTTTTAGAGAAGCCGTGCAGTGCTGCGGTATATTTGAGCAAGCTGCGAATTGCTGTTGCCCGCGGGCGCGAGAAAGGGCTGGGGGAAAGGCATTATGTTGAAATGGTGGGCAGTAAAGTGCGAAGAGGCGGTGGGTTGCATACAAGAGGCCGAAGACGCGTGCCGAAGCCGCCGACGAGAATGAGAGCTGCAAAGAAGGAAAAGAAAACATGTTAGCAGACTGGACACGTCAAAAAAGCAGTTGTAGGTGTTTGTGGTCGCGATAGGCCGCGGTGGACGCGGCTTGTGAAGCTCCCAGCAAAGAAAAAAAAAAGAAGAGGGGGCAAGCAAGCTGCAGGAGGGGCAGCTGGCGAGGCTCAGGGAGCCAGCGAGCTGGAAGCTTGAACGGGGGCGGGATGCATTGGCGATGTGATGAGAGCGTACCCTTCATTTTTGTGGTGGTGAGGTATTAGGTGACTAGATGTCGGGTAGAAAAGAAGAAATCGAAGAGGACGAGATTCGTTGCAGATGCGAAAATCGTCGGTAGACTAAAACGGTGCAAAAAACGAGCGTGTCGAAGTGAAGCGAATGGAAGAGCGAAGAGATGAAGATGAGAAAAAAGAAGAACAAGAACCCGAACCAAAGTGGCTTGCGGGATTGCGAATATCGACAAAAGACGTATTTGTTTAGAATGTGCTGAAAATGCGATTGGGAAGTTTCAAGTGGAAAGGAGACGAGAGAAGGAGAAAAGAAAACAGGAGACAAGACGAGAGAAGAAGGAGAAAGGTGGAAGGTGTCCTAAAAGTCGTCCGAAAAGGGTCAAGTGGGAAAAGGCTTGGTCGAAGTTCGAAAGCAGGACGGGGGAGGAAGGAGCCACCAGGGAGGAAGGAAAGGGGGTGCCAATTCGGAGGGGTAGGGGGAGATCACAGTGGGGTGCCAGTAAGAACCGGCGCGCGGGCGGTGTGCCTACAGTGGGAGGAAAAGGGGGCAAGAACCACGATACATGGCAGCACCGCGAAAGCTACACGCAGCACTTTGTAGCGCTGTTTTTAGCTGGAGCCCGGGGAAGGAGGGGTGCGACAGCGGCCAAAAGAGGCAGAAAAAACCCAATGTTTAAAATTTAAATAGGGGGAAGGAGCGAACGATGAAGAATGCAATTCGCATGTCTCTCCGGTTTTGGGAGTCAGCAGCCTGACCTGTTGCAGGGCCGCCACGGGGCTGAACTGACGATTGCGGAAATAGCTACAGGGCAAAGTGAGTACTTGTGCAGCATACGATGCCCGTCCTTTTCTCCATGTGGCGCTCTATTGGTTCTTTTTTTGCTTCTTCGTGAAGGTTTCGATGCCCCGTGTGACAATGTATTTTCGAGGTCCTGCCGCAATGCATTACGAGGAAGGAGCGAGGCAAAGCTCCTAGCGGCAATTGCTGTTTTAGGAAGTCGCTGTTGGCGGTGGTGAAAGCGGGCAGGCGCGTCCATGACGGCAACGCCGTGTTAAATCGGCAGGCACCTTAAAAATACTCTGCACACAAAGTACACAAAATATACAAAATACACAAAATACGCAGAAACACATGAAGAGCGCAGAAGGCGGCTGATGCCGTAAAGCTGTCTCTCTGTATATGTACTCAGTATCTTACGTCGTGCCCGGTATTACAAGATGCTCGTCAAGTCGCAAGATGCACCAATCGCGTGGTAACGACATCAGAAACACGAGACAGTGACTTGGCTGCTCTTCTCCAAGCCACGACAGCATTTTTCGGTGCTTCTTCTGACTTTTTATGTTTTTTTATGGGGCTCGAAACGGGAGTTTTCAGTGTGCTAAGAATAGGGGCACTTGCGAGGGTCCGCAAAAACATCTGAAGAAAGGGCCGTTGGTGGCATGAAAGACGTGAAAGAAGACGAAACGAAGGGACGAAGGGCGAGAAATAAGGCGAACAGATGCCCATAGCGAATTTGATGGCTTGGAAGGAGGAAGCTGCCGACGGGCTGGTGGTGTTTAGGGTAATTTGCGAGTTAATTAGTTAGGGGAGCGTTTAGTTAGGGGGAACCACCACACACTCACAAGGACTGGACGACTGGACTGGACCAGAGCGATCGCCCCCACTTGATCTTTTTAGCAAATGCCAGTCTGTAGTCTGGCCGCCGCGCCGCGAGAGCACTTTCCCTCCCTTGGCCGTGTGCTGCGATGGGCGTCGTCAATCAGGGTTTTCGATCGTGGCATTCGAGGAAGGGGCAAGGGAAGGCAAAGCACAACAAAGGTACGGAGTATTACGGAGTACAGAGAAAGAGCTGAGCCAGGGAAGGAGCAAAGGAGCAGATCGAAACACGGGCTGTGGAAAACGCCATCGAACGGGAAAGAACGATGCTCCATGCTCCATAACGTGGTCGCCATTCTTTCCCGGGGTTGAAATTACAAGGCGTCAGCTGTTTTTTATTTCCTTTTTATGAGTGCTGTTACTTGGGAGCTTTTATTGCTCCACGAGTCTTGTTGGATTTCCCGGGTCAGGCGTTGCATGATCTGCCATTCTTTCGGTTCTGCAAGTCAGAGCAATGAGTACACAGTAGATTGAATCTTTCTTTCTCCCCATCGATTTAACGATGTTGGTCGTGGCTGCTCGTATTGGACACATTTGCCCCTTCCCTTTTCAGATACGAAAAAAGAAAAGAACACGGCGAATGTCTTGGCCTTTTTTCTCTATTCTTCCCCAGGGCCACTCTGGCGGGAAGGAGCTTTTGGTGGATGGATAATGGATAGGACGGGGCAACGAGACGTCACATCCGACGCCAACAAAAATATCCCCTGTCAAAAAGTCACAATAGCATTAAAAATTATGACATGCCGGCATGATCCGTATTAAACCGGGGAGCCACTTTCGCATATTGCTGGCCCATTTGGATATTTATAAAAAAAAAATGAAGCATAGAAAAGAGAACTGTTTTTGTTTTGTTCTGGAACACTACAGCTGTAAAATAGGGGTTTGCGAAGAAGGGCAAATGCAAAGCGGTAGAGTTAGCTCGTGTTGGCGAAATCGTCCAGTGATTGGCTCGGCCGACTCACTTGCAAATTTCACTGTTTTCATATTTATTCTCACTCCAACTGCGGAGGATGGGAAGGGTGTAATTGAGAAAGAGGAGGCTGACATCCCACGGCTCCCAAAAGAACAAGGGAAAACGTGTAATAATTCCAACCCTTGGACACTTGGACTCTTGGACATCCGCCAGGGCGGGCGCGCGAAATTAAACACAGACCACGAATTTCCACAAAGGGATAATTGTTTATGAAACGCTCTGTCAACGGTGCATTGGGATGTCTTCGTTTCATTTCCGCAACGACACAACTTTACCAACGGTTCATATTCTGGAATGTCTAATGTACAGATGAGATGAAATTATGTACACAGTGTCATTACGAGATGGGTTGGTTGTAACTATGAAGGACATCTATGAAGTTGTGACTGAGCAGCGGTTTTGTAAAGATAGAGTTGCCGAAGCATCATTGCCGGGGCAGGCCGCGTAACGGGCCGGCGGTTTTAGTAACCTTAGAGTGTGCACTCGCATCAGTGATAACAAACCGGCCGCGAAAACCCAAGAATACGATACCCGTCCAATGACATCGATCAACGGGATCCATCTACAACTACAATATATTCAATGCAATTAGCTGCCACCACCGGAGAAAAGAGCAAGTCAGTTTTATGTACAAAAATCATCAACAGTGTTTCCAAAGAAAGTATTCTATTGAAATATTCAAATATTCAAATATTATCGACAAATGTATCGCAGTATATGCCGGCTTAGTATGTCTGAGTAGAGAAGAGAAGTGCATAATAATAAGCGTCATGTCATGAAAATCGTGAAGAGGTTTTCTGCAAACCCCCACAAACGCGAAAAAGCAAAGAACCAGCCCATATGTGAGAAAAGAAAAGGATGAAAACCGGCAAAGTAGACGCGGGGAAGACGGAGACAGAAGGTGGTCGAACGATGGATATCACGGGTTCTAACATTCCGAAATCTCAGTCATCCACCACCCGCCTGCCACCTTGTCAGACATATTGGTTGTTGGAAGCACCATTCTGCTGCCGTGAGGAGATAGAGAAACCGTCTCTCATTAACGCCCGCGTTCACAAAAAGCAAGAAAAAGAGAGAATGAAAAGGAGTAAGATAGAAGTGCACGCTATTTTGAGAAAAATAGAAGGCCATTCTGGCCGCCGCCGTCTTTGTCTCATCAGTCTGGCAAACCATGCATCATCAAGGTCATAATAATAATAAAAATGCTCAAATCTAACCTCCGGTCGGTCAAAAAAACAGAAAGGATGCCCGCGGATGCGATGTGAAATATAGAATTGAGAAGATGAAAAAAAAAACATGAAGAGTAGTAGAGTAGAGAAATAAAGTAAAATAAAAAGTCCGGGGACTGAGTGTTCCAGTATTCCATGAGGGTTAGGCCAGTAACCACATAGCGTCCAGTATTCCATGTAGTGTCCTTATAGAAGGCAATTACTAGTAATGTGAAAAATGGTAGTAGCCAGCCAGATGGTTTGAAAGTAACCATGGAGGAGCATCAAGCGTTATGGCAGTTAGAAAGGTAGGAGCCCTATTGCTTGGAGTTCCTGTCGGTTTGCCATATGATAGGTTTGCTAGTCCTGGGGTCAACTTCATGTTGACATCGGGTCCAGTGGCGATCCAGGAGCCTGTGCTCCGATAGGGTGGAATAGAATAGAGGGGGAAAAGAGCAGCATCGCATAACAAAAGAAGCAGAAAAAAAGCATGTCGTTAAAGTTCGTGTCTATGTCATAATCGTCGTAAAGTTTAAAGTCGTGTCGTGTAAAAATGAAAGGCCATGCATCCATGATCATCAGTCCATGCAGCGTCGACAACGTTTTTGTTTTGTTGTTTTTTGTCGTAATCTGATAGTTATTTTTGTCGTATATTTTTTGGAGTTTCGTTGAAGATTCATCGATATCGTGAAGGCTGTGTATGTTTTTTTTTTTTCCTCTGGGCCGCCCGTGTCGTTCTTTTTCTTCGGTTCAACATTTTGGGGGTTGGGTAGGCCGCCGCCTCATCAAGGCCGGCGTCGGGTATTTTTTCTCCGCGGATGGTGGGTGGTTGTAGAAGCTGCGAAGCCTCGTGTCGAAGTGTATTGTATCGGTTGAGCAAAAAGCAATAACAAAAGAAATAAAAGGAAGCCAAATTCAAACGGCATTAAGAAGAATGGAACGAGTGCAGTGAAGTGCAAAGGGCAGGTGAAGCAAGGCTGAGAAAGGAAGCCAAAAAGCACGTGAGTTCGACAAGGCTCTGTTCACAGCTTTTGGTTGGCTCGTTCCCAGAAAAGGGGGGTCCACGAAGGCTGTCAAGCTCCTGAATGGATGGGATGGGTCGCTTTCAAATGGACACTTAGGAAAAGCTCCCGCCACGTTGGTGGTGTTGCCGCGTCGTCCGCTTTTACCATTGGCAGGAAAAAGTTAAGGTGATAAAGGCGAGGCTGTGGAACCACCCAATTTCTGAGGCTGTCCAGGTTTGTTGCAGTTCCCATTCGCTCAGCTGAGCTATTCAGTCGTCGGACGTTAGAAGAAGAAGGAAGACATAAACATGCTGCCGGTGCTACCACCGGTGCTCCTAGGCAAATTATTGTTTTACTCAAACGAAGCAGTCGAGGAGCTGCTCGAGTGAGTGCCGGACCGCCGGCTGCTGCGGCTACTCTTGCTATGGCTGCTGGAAGACTGGCGGCCACGTCGTTGCTTGCGGTTGGACTCGTCTGCAGGAAGACCTTGGACAATACCGTTCCGGGCCAGCATGCCGCCGTTAACAGAAAAGTTCCGGCACACCATGAATGCACGCATGGCAGCGTTCTCCTGGGCCAGCATGTCCGATGCGTATGCAAGATCCGTCTGATACTCCCGGCCGTTCACGAGAACAAGGCAAGTGTAACCGCTGCTGTCACGGTAACACTCGTACATCGGATCTTGCCATCCACGACGCCGGCAAAGGCCTGTTGAGAAAAACATTGTCAGCCATACGTTCAAACATCAGCCTCGTTTTTTTTGTTTTCTTCGTAGAAAATAAAAGGGAAAGTTTGAAGGAGATAGATGAAGATGGGGGTCATTCGGCTGTCAGGCTTTCGCCTCGTCTTTCCCTTGCAGGTTTCATAACGCAAGCTAAGACACCCAACACGATCTTGTCTGCATTTCAGCCCAACGAGGGGGCTAAGGCTCGAGTACAGGTTGCTACCCCAGATGTGTTGAGATCCCACGCGCGTTACAGATCTGAGATGCCGCACAACGCAGTGTGGGGGAAGACGTCAAAACGTGGCTTCAGATCCTTTCTCACATTGGCAATGAGATGGGCCTGGCTTGCCAATATAAAATTAGAGAACACGAAATTTTTCAGTGTCCAATTTTCAATGGCAACACACTCGAGGCAAAACTCCAGACAACCTCTTGTGACAGTACAGCACAGGCAATGCATCAATCTTGCGACATTTTTGCGGGGTGGAAGAAAACAAGGCGGAACAAAACAAAGCAACGCCTTCGCAAATAGCAAAAGGCTCGCAGATTTTGACTTACTCTCCAGGTATTGCATGTAGAAGCCGAAGGAACTCATTTTAATTGAAAAAAAAAAATTGACGCCCAATTGACGGTGATGGGTGAGTGAGAAGAGGGTGTGCTTAAGGTGCTGGGATGCAGGGAAGCGATGCCGAACCCTGAAAAGTGTTGAGCGCGATCGAGACAAAAACGATGATGTAGATCGGATACCGGCGAGAGGTGAGGGGACGGTAGGGCGGGAAGTGAGAGACACGTAGACACAGAGATCGGCTCAGCCCTGGATGTCTAATGCAAATATGCCCAACGTAAAAGTAAAGCCGTTAGGCTGTGAGAGTGTTTGCAGCCTGATGCAGCCGGGGAAAAGAATTGAAAGGAACGGGTAATAGCAGGCGAGTTGTTTTTACACGCAAGAAAAACGAGTATCCTTGCTGTTGTAGCCGGAGCAGATGGGGTGGTAAAGGTGAGAATGGACAAGAAGCACGTTGAGGTTGAAGTGAGTTGGTGTACAGATACGTGTAAGTGAAAAGTGAGGCGTCAGGTTGTGTGCGTGAGAAATCTTGGGCGGGTGTGGGTGTGTTATAAGTGCGCAGACGCGTTTGGGTGTTATTGAGTGTGTGGGAGAGAAACCGGCAGCTTAAGTGTAAGGGAATTGCTGGGTGTGATTTGTGTGTGAGAGGTGCGAGTGTGCGTGTGTCAGGGCTGTTTTAAGGCTGATATGCAACTTCACAGAGACTCTTCTCTTGTTTTCTGGCGGTGATGGCGGTGGTGGTGGGAAGGTGTTGACAGAAATGGCTTCACGAGCAGCTCCAACAACGGCGAGACACGCGTGCTTTAATTGCAGAAAATATCGGCCGGCCTGGTGCGGGGCACGCATTGCTCAGATAGCGGACGGAAATTGAGGACGCAACGGAAAGCAAGCGGGATAGAGACGAAGATGCAAGTCGAAAGATGCGGCTCTCAGAGTGTGACCCATCTTGATGTGTTGGCGCTCCTCGTTGCCAGTTGATAAAAACAGTCCAGACTAGGGGGGTCCACACAGCGTCTTTGGAGGGTGGGAGGGAAATAAGAGGAACGGCGCATCATCAAACCTGGCGCGAAGATCTCCTTGATAAGTTGCTCGGCGGACGGGGTCGCCATTTGACAGAGGATGCTACTGCAGTTGCCGCCAGCTAGGAAAAGGCAAAAAACAGCAATTGTGCTTTTTGTTGACCGCAATGTACAAAGGTCAACGCAGTATGGAGACGCCAGAAGGGGTGCAGATAAAGCTCAGGAAGTTTGGCTGCTGTTCGTCCAACCGGGAGGGGGTGGGTAGAAAGAAAGAAAAAGACAGGAAAGAAAGGACTACTCAGAATCAACGAGGCACAGAATGGGCGAGACGCAGAAGAACGGACCAGGGGATAAAAGGGTAAGGGCAACAAGGGCATCCAAAAAAGCAAGTGCAGTGTAATACGTGGTTCTCTGGGCTTGCAGAGAGTCGTCAGAACTCTTTGCAGACTCTCGGGCATAGGAAACAGAAAAATGCAGTAGTGTTTGTGGCGGGTACCGAGAAACGGGGAGAGATGGACGGGAATAATAAGTGGTAAATGAAAGCAAATAAAATAGAATAATGGAATAATGGAATAAAAATAAAAATAAATCGATAAAAATACAATTTCGTGCGAAACGGTGCGTGGGCGTATGCAAGGGAAATGGGGAATGGGGGGTAAGTAATAAGAGAGCAGCAGAAAGCAACATGAGAGGGCAAAAAAAAAAACTGCAGACCAGAGGGCCACTCAACATGCAGGTCTAGGCAAGTGAGGTGGCAAAATGGAACCAGTTTGAAAGAGCCAATCCTGAGTGCATTGCGAGACGCGAATGGCAAATGGCAACAGGAGCTGCAGCAGACAAAAACCGCCAAAAAAAAACAATAGCCGGAAGCGTGACGACAAGAAACTTAGTCCGAATAGGCCGAGGGGTTTGGAAAAGGAAAACAAGACCAGGCGGTCACCATCTGTGCAACCGCCGGCCAGTCAAGTTGCGTGTTTTGAGGTAGCTCGGCGCCGGGTCCGAGGGGCCAGGGGCTCCACGTTGGAAAACAACCGGCGGCGCGTATGGCAGTTTTGGCTGTTTGCGACGGACTATGCTCGGTTTCGCGACTTCTTCGCGCAGAGTTCAAGGCTCGCGCCTAATATCAGTTTTGACTCGTAAACAAGGCGTCACGCCGCGCGACTTCGAAAAGACAATGGAAAACCGACCACTTGGCGCCTATGTGCTGGATTGTTGCAAGTGGCGGCAAGAAACCTGTGTGTCATTTGAATTTTTGGGGCCTGTGCCTTAAAATCAACAACGGCCGGCCGGTCCCATATTGCAACAGTCCCATCACAGGAGATAAAAAAATAGCAAAGGCGTTGTTGTCCTGCGAGGTAGCCCGTTTGTGAGTGTCAATGAAGACGCCGCGATATTGACAGGAGACGGCTTGCCAGGTCAGGGAAATAGGTCTCCACCTGTCATGCAACCGGAGCTTGACCTTGGAGAGAGTGGGCACGGCGTAACGGCATGGTATGGCAGGCCAGGTAATACAATGAAGACGCAATAGGATGTATGAGCATATGCATTGAGATGTGTGCATGCAGTCTGTGACTCTTCCCTTGCTCAGAGTGCTCTGCTCTCCGCATGTCCTTCGGACGTAGAAACCTGTCACCAGATTTGGAAGACGAGGAGACAAACTTAAGTGTGTGTTACCACAAGTACCCACGGAGCCACGGTGAGAGGGGGAAAAATGCGAAGAATAGTGAGAAATCAACCAATCGTCGTCTAAGTAATATCTTTTCGTACAAAAAGGCCGGTGGCAACCGCGTTAGCAGGGTAGTGCGAGAAGTGCAGAAAATTTTGGGCAATGCACAGTCGACTGCGAATCCAGCGAAAATAAACAAATGAGAAGAGAGGACAAAAAACCGGTGCTGGACGGTTGAACTGACCTGCATAAACATCAGCTACTGAGCTCATAGCGCCAGACGACTTCCACACTAAGCTCCTACATACCGGAGTGGAAGTAGAAAAGGCGAGAGCAAACGAGCTGGGTGGATCAGCAACATACAATTGAGGGCGCGTTTCTGCATCAAAGTTGACTCTTCTTTGTTTTGTCGCCGTCGCCATAAAGTCCGTATAACTCGGAGTTTGTGCCTGTCGAGGGCGATACGCGGGGAGCGTTCTAGGCCAAGTATCGTAATATCAAATGGTATCAGGAGCCAGCGGCTGCCGATGCCCGGCGTCAATAACGAGCCACTCACACCAAGCGGTAAGCTCTTCCGCAGAAGGCATGGTGAAGACTCGTAGAAGGACTGTCGAACACACATGGAAGAGAGGCTTGGGTATGAGGAAGGGTCCCAAAAAGAGACCCAAAGTAGCGCTATTCGTAAGCTTGCGAGAGAAAAAGAAACTCGGATCGAACAAATCAGAGGATCTGCAGGGGGGTGGGCTGGGAAACAGCTAAAATAAGAGGGAGGGGAGAGTCGTGGTGTGTGAATAAAGGTGGTAGAGATGAGCGAATGGGCGCTTGGTGATGGGCGCCAGACCACACCTTGAACACCGATGAAGCTGATGTGGGCCAAATAGCGTCCCCGTTCATGAATTTGCAGTCGTTGAGTTGAAATATCTTACGAGATTTCGAGATTTAGGATAGTCAAACGCCTTCGTGTGTAGTCTGCGGCGGGGCCATAGAAAACCAGTGGATCTTAACGGCCAGCCCATGTTGAAAGAGATCAGCGCTTGTTGACGAGCTTGTTAGCGAACTTGTTGACGAACAATTGGCGTGGGGATTTTGAGCACACGGGATATGAAAAGATTGCTCCAGAGTGAGTCTTGAATTCTCATTCGTCCCTTTCAATAAGAGCCGTTAGATCTCCAATTTTGCAAATACCACGAGAGACATCACAGTCGAAGATAGCAGAAGGTCAGAGGCCACACACAGGTCCGGAATAAAACAGAGTTGGAGCCGGGGTGGGGAGGATGTGCAGCAAGGGTGAAGGTGGGAGGACTGCCGCCCATGAAGTCGGTGAGGAAGAGGGAGTGACGGGTTGCAGACAATATTTTGGCCAGCCCCCAAAATATTAGGGACAAAAAAAAGATACACGCACACAGCCGGGCGGGGAAGAAGCGAGATGAACAGAGCAACGTCAACAAGCGACAAAATGAGCTGCATGAACAGCGGCCAGGGCACGAAAGAACCCTTGCATGGGGACGGATGGCAGTCGTGTGGAGTGGAGGATGAGGAAGAAGAGGGGGAGGGTTACCGATCAGCCAGACGGCCTGCGAATGGAGGAAAACACAGTAAAACTCAGCAGCAAAGAAAGAGAAAGAAAAGAAGAAGAAGAAAAGACGATGAGGAGGGGGGGGGTGTAAAGAAGGGGAGGGGTGGCCAACCGGATTGGCAAATTCGAGAGAAAAAGCCCACAGACGCTGTGGAAGAGCAAGCAACCCTATGCACATTGCTTCATGCAAGGATGTGTTGGCAATGCTTCTCTGATATTAATCGACGAAAGACTGGCGGGCATGGCGACAACGGCACGAGTTTGAAATAAGATGCGCGAAAATGTAATGGCGGATGGCGAGAAGGCTGGGATGAAGACGAGGTGATGAAAGGAGAAAACGAGAGGGGATAAATTCTTATTGAGAATAGGGAGATGTAATGCTTGCTCGATTGTCCTTCCTTCCCCATTCTGCAATAATGAGGCAGGCGCATGTCTCGATGTTAAGGAAGGCACGATGCAATGATATGTTTTGTTTACGGAAGTCGCGACCCTCCTAGCCCTTAGATGTCCAATGCACTTTCCTCTTGAAGCGGTGCATAGCTGCTATGTTTTCGCAATGGCATTGCCGTAGTTTCTGCATAGGTCGTCTCTTTTTCGTCTCGTACTTCCCCTCTCTAGGAGAAAATGTGCAAGGAAAGTCGTACGACGGACAAGACATCCGCCTACGTCACGAAGGGCACGCCAACCCCTCGCTCTTACCTTACTGTGTAGCTTTGTGGTTGAACAATTCCACTCCGGAAAGGGCAAGAACGAAGAACAACAAGAAAAATTAAACCGGTCTTGCCTTCGGAGGATTTATTTTGTCGTCTCGTATTACCCACCACAAAGGCCCATACAGCAAACAGGACAGCAGACGAGAAAGAAACAAGGAAGAGAAAAAGAACACCAAAGAACAAACAGAAGCAATAGCACGGTCGGCCAAGTCATTACAGGCAGGCCGGGGTCCTGCAGACAAACCAGATCCTGTCCAATTCGACACCCACCCACTTATCGAGAACTTTAATGACCGAAGTGGGGGACCGAGGAGAGAGGGGGGAGAAAGAAAGAATCGGAAAAAAAAAGGCAAAAGGAGACAATGGCGAGCAGGTGAGCAAGGTCGAGGCGAAGAGACACACGAGACAGGGACGCATATGAGGGATACTGGAAGACGTTATGGAGGGACCTTTTTTGCATGCAGCGCCTGCTAACGATTTTTTCCCCTTCTCGTTTTGCCCGTTTCGACGCAAAGCATCAGCGCCAGTGCAAGCAAAGTTCCACTACCCACGCTCGGCGACATGCAAGGAAATGGAGGAAGTCTGTTTTAGACGAGGCAGTATTACGCAAGGGGGACAAGAGAGCCACCAGATGCTACTGGCCTGGCCTCGATCTATGCTTCTGGATGGAGCATGAAAGCGTCTTTTGCATGGCCCAAAATCGACGGTTTGGAGCTTGCTTCGCTGGCAAGCGAGACTAAAGAACCTTTTCGCAGGGGTGGAGGGGCCACAATGGGACAATGCTTCAAACTAACCATGCTGTCACAGAGTTGCAACGCTTGCCATGCTTGTACAGAATCTCTGTTTTGTTCGAAATGAGTAGTGATGATCGGATGTCCTTCCATGAAAAGCTCTTCTTCGGCAAGTCCCCTCCGCGCCCCCCAGACGAGGAAGCTTGTACTTCGTAAGATCTCATCCTCCGTCCGGTTCGTCTCATCCTGTCAAAAAGGCTCCGCCAACCCTGGCAAATTGTTGCCGGCTTGCAGAGGGAAGCAGAGGAAGAAATCGGACAGGGAGTTGACAACAGAATTGACAACAGAACAGAAACGAAACGAAACGAAAATATCCAGAAGCGGTCTAGGTCGGAGATGGGGAAAGAGAAGATGCTGACACCCATATGCCAGAAGCTCGGAGGTTAAGCTTGACGACCTTCCGCATTTCGCAGTGCATGTGGAGTTTCGAGATGGAAAAGCGCCGGATGAGTAAAAAAGAGGAAAAAACTAACCGCGTTATGTTTTGTCCAGACCCCCGAACTCAACAGCAAACGGAACCGTAAACGCAGACCGCACAGCGCGGGCAAGCAGAGCGAAGACAGGAGGCTAGTGGATGATCCGCTGCAGACGACTATCGTCCGCATAACAAGCCTGCCATGGCTTATCATGGGACCGAGCAAAGCCCTCTCCTCTTTCCCTCGCCTCTTGCCTTTTTTTTTCTATCTCTTGGCCTGTATTGACCTTAGTCGCAGGAAGTATTCTGCCAGCAAGCTGAGTAACCGGCAACGGGCCATCTGGGACCAAGTGTGGCTTTCATACGGACAGATGTCCCATGAAGCTTGCTTCAGAAGCAAGGGGCAGTCTTGGATTCAAGATCACACCTCATTTGGCTCTATTTTCCTGTCCAAGAACAACGTACTTTCCGAACATAAAATGGCATGTGTGAGTCTTCTCACCGGACGAGCACGAGGGAACACAAACAATGCATCTACCAGCTTTGGGAATCCGGCATTAGTTGCGTGGTTGTCGTCTCACTTTTTTTTACCCCTCTGTCCTTTTGCAGGATTTCCTTGTTGCCATTTTGCCCTTGTTGGAGAGCTTATGCACGCTCTGGACATGACGGCAACCATCCATGTGGATGCGTATGCGGCGAAGCGTGTGTTTCTCTCTCACACCATGCACCAGAATCCAATAACGAACTCCCAAAATAAAATATGCGTGGCCCATCTTCTTAGTGGCATACTCTGGGCCGGCGCAACGGTTCTGCAACCATTTCATATTTTCCTTTTTTTTCTGGTTCTACGAGAAATGGCGACGCCGGACCCAGTGGGAGGCAAATAACACACAGAAGGGCGAGAACACGACGGAAAAGGTAGCTATGGGTGTAAAGGATGCAACCCGGACCACCAGCTGGTGATCTTTTGGCCATGTTTTCATACCATTCTCCATGCCCCTTCCCTTAACAGACTTTTAACTTTTTCTTCTCTATTCATTCCATTTGCCTTCCCGAAAGTTTCCACGGGAGACGCAAAACGGATAGCATGGGGGGCAGAGTTACATCCAAAAGGCGGAGGCGGAACAGACAGGTGAGAGAGCCACGGTCGAGAAAGATAATTTAATGGCAAAAATAAATGTCTTTTTGTTGACTTTTTTTTTATCATTGGCAAAACATGCATCATGTATTGTTCCTTTTGCTTTTTGTTTTTGCCTTTTGTCCTTTTTGCCTCTTTGCCCCTTTGCGTGGTTTTTTTATCATCATGATTTGTTCACCATGTATCACGGCGTATGGAGACTTTGTCTATCAGGATGAGCGATGCCACGATTCATACTCCATACACTTTCTGCCTTTTTGCCTTTCTGCACTTCTGGAGCCTAGGTCCATGATATGTACCGGAATGGAGTCGCGATGCCGACCGCCCTTTGATGCTGCACGCAGTACGTACACGCCCCAACGGTGAAAATGTGCTGCTTGTGTACGTCGTATGCAAGTCATGGGCCAATGTAACGCACTCTATTTCCGTTCTGCTCTTTCTATCGATGGCTGACTTTAATGTTCTGCCCCTCTGCCCTGCAAGACCCCTCATCTTCTTCTTCATAATTCTGTCCCTTTTTCTTTTCCTTGATTTCTCTCTTGCCCAGACTTTCCCTCCTTCTTCCTTCTAATTTTATTGTTTTGTTTTTGAAATCTTACATCCATGGTCCACAGTGACATGCGAGCATCGGAGAAAAAGAATACAGAGGAAGCAAGAAGGGAAAGGAAGAATAGAAACATCAAAGATACACAACAGAAGGAGAGAATAGGAACACAGGCAGAAACCGACTGATAAATGCATGTGTTGGCCTGGCCAGACAAAAAACAGCAACCAGAAAGAAAGGCGAGGCCCGTTACGGCGGCCAGGTCCAGGCCGGATACGTGGTTTCTGTCCTCAAATCTGCAGGACATGCAGGGCGTGCAGGGTGTGCAGGGCGTGCGGGAGGCAAAAAAAAAAGGCCAGAGGCCATGAGAAAAAGGGAGGACACACAAAAACGAAATAAACCAGAGAGAAAGAGATACGTGCAGATCATGCTCGGCCGCAACATGCGCGTTACGAAAGCGACAAAATGCAAAGGGAGAAGAAAGAGGTCACAAAACGAGGTGCACTCAGGGAACATAAGACACACAGATGAGGACATTGCAACATCATCATCTATGGCCGCATACTTGGTCTCTACTCGTGACGAGAGGGAGACAGGAAAGAGACAATGCCAAGAGATTATGGACAAAGAAAGCATCCTGCATTGAGTGTATGTTCGGAGTACGCAACACGACACACGGAGATCAAAACGGCCCGTGAGAGGCAACGCAACATAAACTGGTCGCCGCTTCAGCCTGAACCCATGTTCCATGCTCCATGCCACCGTTTGAGTTGTCTATTTTTCATCGCCACCTTGAGGATCTCGTCCTCCGAGTTGAAGACCCCGGCCCTTGCCTGTGCCTCACGAGAAAGGCGCCGGGTCAGCTAGATACTTCCCCGTCGGGACTGTAGGCCAACTAGAGAGAATAACGACAATACCCACGCCGGGACAAGCTTAAGGGAGGCCTAGCAGGACAGCATGCTGTACTGCGTCAACGGTCATTTTGTTGAGACGTCGTGGGCATGAACTTTTGTTTTGGCTTGGTTTTGGCCGGTCAAGCGGCCTTGGTCTGCCTTGCCAGGCTCTTCTCTGTGGTTTTGGATACTCAACAAAGAACAAAACCATAACCCGGCAAGTAGACGGACCAAATTCACTAGTCAAGGATGATGGTGACCACGACGGGCCCGTCCGTTCACACCCTCTTTCGTGATGGCCCCCGACTGACTTAGAATGGAAACAGTCTCCAAGTTTGTTAGGGATGTGGTAGTTTACCCATCCCATATCACATGTGTATTGGACACCTTGACGAAAAGAAAGTAAATGGAGGGCGGCCCTTCTCGTCACCTTTTTAGCTGTTGATGGTATCAAATGATAAATTGTCATATTGGGGCCGACTGTACCCAGTCTCAGAAAGAAACTGAGGAGGCTGCCTTGTCTTACATTCTTTTCTCGTCTATCTTGTAATTTTTTTGCATGTTTGTTTACAAATGCAAGGCCAACGCATACATACATGGAGGAGAGCAGCAGCTCATCAGTATGCCTATTGAGTGCATAGATGCAATCTCGGATTAGCACTTTTGTTCTCCTTGGTCTTGCTTTGGTCTCCAGGTAAGTATTCATGAAAGAGGGGCCCCCAGCCTTCTGATATCCCGTCATCTTACGTCGTACATCGGCCCCCAAATTCCGTCCATCTCCATGAGCCTCGGCCGGGAGGCCAAGTTCTTTTTCTATTTGGACGTTTTTCATTTATTTATTTTGGTACCCGCGTCATCCCTTTATTTATTCTTTTCAATCCCCTCATTTTCTGTGGGAAATTCCGATTTTGTATTGATTTCATTTGCATCGCATGTGGCCAGCCTGGTCGCCAGCGCAGCCTTGGCCGCAGAAAAGGCGGCCATGCAACCCACCAACCCGCCTCTCTCCACCTCACCCTCCTTTTTTATTCTTATTATTTTTGTCAATGTCTCGGGCACGGGCCGACCAGTTCGTGACTAAAATGACATGGATGGATAGATGGATGGAGGGGAGGGATTAGGAATGGGTGAGCGAGACAAAACGTTACAAGAAATAACGACATAAACAAAAGGGGCAACAGAGTGAGCATCCGGTCCTCAAGAAACTGACCACTCGACAGGCCGCTTCGATGTGTAGACTAGTGTAATCATAATGATCTCATCAGACAAAAAAATCTTTTGTTCATATATCTTTATTTGTCTATATTGATTTTCGAAAAATAACAATAATAATAAATGAATTAGTCACTGTTTTTTATAGATATTCCAATCAAATATCAGAAGCGTTTCCTAACACAATCCACACCCTTACATTTTACAAGCAAATAAAATAACAAAATAACAGACAATAGATGCGAGTGTGTATTTGAAATGACTATGTAGTACGATAAACAAAATCGCCCAATGACTACTTTTCCTGTCTCCACGCACTTCCAAAGAAACATTCAAAAGCCCACTTTGGCCCTGAAATAGGCCTGGATCTGGTCAACACGGTCGGCGGACATGGTGTAGATGGGGTGCACGGTGGCCACGCGGTCCTCCTCGTCAAATACCTGCACACCCTCATCATCCGCGAACGGGAAGGGCGAGGCTTTCCAGACCGACTCGGCGTAGTTGGCATTGACTGCAGCACTTGCTACGACGCCCTCGCCACTCTGCTCGGCGGACTTGTCGACCAGCTCCCATTTGTGCTGGGCCGAGCTCAGACCAGACAAGACGTAGCAAGTATGGTACGGGTCGGACATCCTAAGGGACAAACGAGTTAGTTGGTTTCCAAAGAGGGCACACAAAACTCATTAAAGTACAGTGTTGGCTTACCGTCCCGGTTTGTCTCTGAGACCACCGCGTTTCGTCTGATCCTGGCAGCAGCAGAGGATGTAGCGGATCAACCCTTCGCGGCTGAAGAGGGACTGCGAGGGGTTGGCACACCGCCGTTGGACCGTTGGAGACAGGCTTCGACCAAAGGCCAGCAGTCACCGACCCAGTGGCTGTAGCAGCCGTCAACGAGCTTGTTCGTACGCCCCGAGAAGCCACCCTCGGGGCGTACTGGCGGGATGCCAGCCATGAAACGAGACGGGGCACATTGAGGTATCTACAGGAGTTAGCTGAGTTGATTCCAACAGGCATACGAAAAGGACCTCGCCTAGATGCTCGCCGCTACCACTACTGTCTCCGCCATCAACACAACAACAAACGGCCTGCTGCTACCACACCCACAGGCTTGCACCGGGAGACCAGATCGGGGCCCCCTTTATGCATGAAGTTGTTGTCACTCCGTGAGTGGCCAGGCAGAACCCTCATTTGTTTTCTTCTCTTTCCATTTTCTTCATTCTTCTCGTCTTCTCCTCGTCTCCACCCTCCTTCATCACAACAAAAGCATGGTACATACCGCGGAATGGAACGGTCGGGTGAGTCTAGAATAGACAGACAGCCTAGGGCACAGAATGCATATCCGCCATGGGCTTCCGAGCCTGGCTGTGCCGATATGCCGCCCTCGTATGTTTGACCTGTGGTTTGGTCGCTCCGGTTAGCAAGGTCAACAGGCCCAGTACTTCCAAAAAGGCCATGCAGGGCAAAACAAGGAAGACGGTGAAATAGGAAAGTGGAACAGAAGAAAGCAAATAATATGCACGACATATCTGCCACGTAGGCAAGAGAGCAACAGGGATGATCAGAGAGAGGGTGGCAAAGGGAACAGAGAAAGGAAGGGTAGGGTGACCAAGCAAAACATGGAACGTTTGGAAACAACAACATGAGTGGGAAGACAACATGAAGAAAGATAACTTACACCGCTGAACATAGTTAGCCAAGCCCGTGTAGAGAGTTGGCTTGTCGGACGTCCAGGCTGGCGAGTCAGGGCTCAAGTCCAGGGGTAAGTTCAGGATGGAGATGATGACCGCCGCGCAGTATGCTCCTCTGTGGACAGTCAGTTTCTATCACATCGTCTAACAGCTATTCAGAATACCCTCTCCAACACCGACTTACCTCACGTCTTCCTCGCCGCCAACCGACATCTGGAAGCCGCCATCTGGTTGCTTCAGCGAACACAGCCACTTCCATAGCGACCGCCGGTCAATGGCCTCGTAGCAAGCCTCACCACCCACAATGGTCAAGCCCATGACCACGGCGTACGTCGTGGCCAAGTGCGACGACTGGCCGTGACCGCCGCCAAAGCCGCCGGACGCATTCTGCATCGACCGCGCCGTGTCAATCAGCCGCTCCCGGTACATGGACACATCCTCGCCCAGCAAACTCAAACCATTGAGACACCAGAACAAGAACCAAGGCCGGCTGGGGTCGTAGCCGACAAACGTGCCGGGCAGCGGCTCCAAGCTCTTATGGAGGAACCTGGCATGGCGTTTGCGGTCAAGATGCGGCACGCCAAACTCGTTGACGGGCGGGTCGCTGCTGGCCGGGTCCTGGACGAAAATGGACGGCAGGCACGTCTCGGCGGTCTCGTCCTGCATCTCCGAAGTGTCTGTGATGAGGTGGTCGCGCACGAGCGGCATGTGGGTGAAGTGGTCTGGGATCATGATGGCGGGCTGGACTTGCACGGGGCGGTAGGGAAAGATGTTTTCTGAGTAGCTGTTGCTGCCGTTGGTTGGGTAGCTGTCGTAGCGGCCACTTGTGATGAGAATCTCCTCGTCGACGACGTCGTCTGTGTTTGTGTTGGAGTTTGAACCTGAAGCCATGGCTGCTGTCCGCCGCTGTGATGCGGCGCTGCTCTTCTTTATAAAGACCGCTCGGTGGCGGTATCGAGTAGCCGTGGACCGCGCGCTTGCGCTGACCATGTGTATGTGTGCCGGCACGGATGCGCGGTGAATGGGAACAATAGCAGTTGTAGCGCTGGTAGCATCACCAGCTGTGGGTGGCAGCTCCCTTGCAGTGTGCTTCTTGCTATTGTTCTCTGATCGTCAAAGGGCACCCCTTGTCTGTTGGCGCTGTGACCCGTTTTCGGTTCTTTGTTGAGAGGGGTATGCTCTCGGTACGGGTCACTGGCTGCGAGCTCCGGCAGCCCAAAGCCGGGAGAAATGTCTGGAGAGTGCGTAGAAGAGGTGATGGTGGAACAAGTTCTCTATACGACCTTTGAAATGAACACCTCAAAGCTTGAGCTCTTCTTTTGCCCAAAGTAGAGAAAATATGATGAGACTGTTGGTTGGTATGGTGGGGTGGATGATGAGTTCGTCGACAGTCGTAGTTAGGTGGCGTTTGAAATTTATAAAAAAAATCCAAAACAAAGTAGCTCTGTCTTTAAATTGCTTATGTTGGGTGTGAAAGTGTGTGAGACTGCATCGGCAGCCAAGATGTGAAGCTTCATCGCGGAGACTCTCAAGCTTCGTTCGCTCCTTCTCTCATTCGCACCTTCCAAAAGCTATCATAATCCAGCCGTGCAAAATGGAGAGGGCTCGCACCTTCCGCACTGTGCCGCCCAAAGCCCAGAAAGCACGCGCCACACAAAATGCGCCACAGAACCGTCTGTTCGGCACCAGCCAAGCGTGCACCCAATTCGCTGGTGCGCCCTTCATCAACAAATTGCCTGCGGAGCCCACACTGACGAATAGCCTCAAATTTCCGATGCGCATGAGTCGACGTCCTGAGAAACTCATCACCTCCCAACGTCTTTCACGCTTTTCACGGGGTCTTTCTGCGCAACGTCCAGTCGTTTCACCGTTCAGTCTATTGATTCTATTATTTGTTTTGACTCTCTTTTCTTTTGCCGACCGATCTAATACCGGTTGGCATTATCTTTCTTTTTTCTTTCTCACTCAAATCCTTCAGATCTCAAATGAGGCTGTCATCAGCTGTGTGTATGCCAGCACGATCTCACCGAGTCTCCCGTTCTGGAGCCGAGGCCACGCATCCCGGACTACACTTGCCACAACCTAGCTATGGACAGTATGCTGCCAACATCACAGTGTCTCCTTGTGTATGATCTCAGCTAGTCCCCCTCGACGCAAAATTGCCGTCGAAAACGAAGGGGCGCCGATACTCCGATACTAGGAGGATTTTTATATCACCCTCGGTGGCGCTTTCTCCTCACCCTGATCTCAGAGTAGATCTCACTCTATCCTCACCTCGCGCCCGCGCACCACGCCTCCCCCGCGCTGCGCCCGGTTAACGAAAAGCCATGGCCACTTCTTCTAACAGCAAGATGGCCGCTGCGCAGGAGGCCAGCGAGGCCGAGCAGCACTGGCTGTACGTATATCTCGTCGGCGGTCTTTTTGTCACTTCCTTTCATCTCGTGCACCACTAACGTATCACAGGGAAGCCAAGAAAATCACCCATGCCATGGTCAAGAAGCTGGAGCAGATTGACAAGGACGAGAGTGGCAGCAAGAAGCTCCTCGCCGAGCTCGAATCCGTCGAGCATCAGCTTGAAAGGTAGGACAGTCTACTTGTCAAATCTCTTCTCCCCCCCGCTAACATCGTCAGTCTCCGTCTTGAGTGCATGGCAGCCGCTTTTACGGACTTCAAGTTTGCCCACAAGAACCGCGTCCTCGACCGGCTGTGGCACGTCCATACGCTCATCAGCACCGAGTACAAGAAGGGTCTGCAGCGCCATCGCGGTCACGGCCAGATCGTGCAGTTCCGCACCATCGAGAAGCAGTACGCCAAGCACCTCAAGACGGCCCAGTACTTTTACAAGGGCTTTATCGAGCGCCTGTCGGCCCGCTACCGTTTGCGATCGCTCCAGCGTGTCGCTCACACGATGCAGACCAGCAGCCTCAAGATGGACGAGGTGATTGACGCCGACGAGGCCCATCTGAGTCTGGAGTTGACTGTTGCCTGCTACCGTACTGTGCTGCATATGGGCGACATTGCGCGGTACCGTCTCAACGCCTCGCGCCAAAAGGGCCACAATCCAGACGTTGCCATGACGTACTATGCGCTGGCCCAGGACCTGATGCCTCAGGAGGGTGATGCGCACCACCAGATGGCCGTCGTTCTCGCTGAGCAGCGTCGCGACTTTGACGTTGTCTACCATTTCCTGCGGTCCTGGTCAGTCAAAAGCCGTTTGCGCTGGCCCCAAGAATTTGGCGTCCGAGTTCAAGAAGCTGCTGCAGCCTCCCTCCAACTCCCGCAAGCAGGGCAGCGCACCCCCAGACGCCCACGACTTGTTTGGCACATGGCTTGTGCGCCTGCATGCCAACTACTTCAAGGGCGAGGCGTTCTCGTCGCAGGTCGAGCTGGAGCGGGAGGTGCTGCACCGCTGGGAGGCTCTCCTTAAGAAGTCGGAGCAGCCCGCCTACCTCCAAAAAGCCGTTCTCATGAATATTGCAGCTTATGATATTGCCCAGAAGAGAGTACAGAGCGAGTGGACTGAAGCCAGCTCGCAGTCTTGCCAGTTCATCCTCCAGTTCATGGTGCGGACCATTCTGGTTCTCAGCCGCGTCCTCGAGACAGAGACACAGCGTCTCTTCGAAGAGCCTGCCTCGGAAGACGAGGCCCCCTCGGCACCCGTCACACCCGCCTCTGCCAAGAAGACGACACCCACCCCCTCTTCCAACGAGAAGAGCGAGAAAAGCGACAAGAACGAGAGAAACCCACGAGCCAACGGCCGCAACCGGGCCGCCGGCAACAACAACAACAACAACTCAAAGACTGCCGCAGCCTCCGATAACACCGCCAAGCCGCCCGTCAAGAAGCACTCCGTGTCTGAAACTTGTCTCTCGCTCTTCCGCGTCTGCGTCGCTTGGGTTGCCACTTACAACGAGGATCTCGTTAAGTTCGAGAGCCACCTCGCCCCCTACATTGCCGACATGCACCGGTCGGTGACACGGTGCCTGACCCTCTTCGTCGAACTCATCACCAAGACGGAGGCTTCCCCTACAACCTACCTCCTCCCCGAAGACGTTGAAGTCATCGGCCTGGCGCCTCTTGATGGTTGGACCGCGCTCCGTGAGGGTGACGCCAACAGTCCCTTCAAGCCGCACTTTGACGAGGAAGGCGTCGAGCGCAAGAGCACTACCTACGAGACGATGGCCCGTATTTATGACGTCGTCGAGTGCACCGTGCGTCTCATTGGCGACTCGGCCTTCCCATGGGTCCTCAACCAGGTGCAAGAGAACGGCCGCGAAGTGACCAAGATTTCCTACGCCGAGGACCGCACCTCTGCACCAGCGTCATCGGTCCCTCTGATGTCCATCCCGGCTTCAGCTCCGGCAGTGTCAGCCTCGTATGCAGCTGCTTCGGCTGCCACGGCCTCAGCTAGCCCGGCACCTGCCATTATGCGGCCGGCACAGTCCTCGGGCGATAGCCGTGAGTCGCGCCAGCGGAACAAGCGGCAGCAGCCGGAAGTTGCTGCTGCTGCTCTAGCTGTGCCGGCCCAGACTCAGGTCCAGGTCAAGGCCACACCCGTTGTTACTGTTGCCCCAGTCAGCCAACTTATCATCAACCAACCCGTCGGCCCCATCGGCAGCCCTGCCAACAACGCCAACATCAACATTGCCCACCAGGCGAGCCCCCATAACATCCCCTCTCCTCGCCGCGTGAGCTACAAGGACATGGACGACGACGATTTCTTGCCGGGCTCCATGAAGGAGCCGCGTCTGACGTCGGTCAACGTACCGGCCCCACTGCGCGGGAACCAAGACCCTACCACTGGTCTCGCCACAGCCGACCCAGAACTCGACTTCCTCGAGTCGGCCGCCTACAGCCGTGTGGCCACCTTCTTGAGTCCGCCCGAGCTGCACCCTCACCTTCCGCAGCAGCAGCAGCAGCAGCAGGCGACTGCGCCTCTCAAGATGTCTCCCTCATCGCCATCGTACGGCATGCACTCCTCGACCGTTGACGACGTCTTTGGCCAACTGCAGACTCCTAGCATGCCGAGCGTGTCCAACTCGCTGTCGCCTTCGGCGGCCAACGCAGGCACCGCCAAGCCGATCCCGAGCTCGCCTTGGGCTGGTAGCAGCTATATACACTCGCTTGGGTACTATCCCCAGCAGCAGCAGCACTCACAAAACCAGCGCCAGCAGCATCAACAAATGGCCTACGGTATGGGCAGCATGGACCGTCCACCAACGAGTATAGAAGACCAGTTGGCGTACTTGACGCTGGTTAAGCAGCAGGAACGCCAGATGGCGGCCGCCGCAGCAGCAGCGGCTGCTTCTGCTGCCCCTTCGGCTGCCAGTGCCTCTGCCGTGCCAATGCAGACTTCATCGTCGTCGTACGGCATGGACAGCTCCCGCGGCTTCCCGAGCGCCTTGTCTCCTGTTGGCGCAGCCAAGCAGCAGCAGCAGCACCATAGCCCATCCAATGGCGGTATTCCGAGCGGCTTTGCCAACCCATGGGCAACGACTGGCGGCGGCGGTGCTATTGGTGGTATGCCCGGCTCTTCACCGGCCATGCTCTACTCGAGCAACTTTAGCATGAACCACAGCATGCCGTCGGTGCAGAGCTCACGTGTTCCTGGAGGTGGTAACAGTAACGGTGGCGGCGGCGGCGGCGGTTTCTTTGACAACTCATACGAGTCCATCTACGGTTCTCCCAGCAGCAACAGCTACCTGATGCAGCAGGCCCAGGCCCAGCAATTGCAACAACTGCACAGCCTTCAGCAGCAGCAACATCAGCAGCAGCAGCAGGCTGCCATGGCTGCCGCGTACGGCGGCTACGGCAACGGCAACGTCGGAAGTGTTAGTGGCGGTGCCATCGGCTCGCCTTCGTCTCATGCCATGTGGCAGGACGCCGCGACGGCTTGGAGCCGCAACCCGCTGGGCAAGGACGACCCGACACATTTCCGCAATACGATGCGCCAGTCTGGTCCCATGGAGGACACGAATGCATATGACCGCAATGCTCTGCTGAGCGCCCTGGATGATACGAGCAGCCCCGGCCAGCAGCGGTGAAGGAACGACAAGAAGGGAAGGATTAATAATTTAAAGGAAAGACGACGAATACCGACCACGGCGCACCCCGATTCTAATATCTTTTATTCGGCAACATATAATACGGGAGTAATTTGAAGTTTCTCGGGCTATCTAGCTACGATGCAACGAAGGGATTGCTTGATAGAAGCAAGAGTCGCCATGAAAGGGCCAGAGACCACGCCATGCTCAGTTGTATGGCCCTTCTGTGCCGAGAGTTTAGCTCTGTGATCACAGATTAAGCTGCTGTCGAGCGACTGTTGAAAGATAAGGCTCTTCGGAAATGTATGGTCGTGAGTGGTCAAGAAAGTTGGACTTGCAATTATCCGGTGTACTGTCTATGTAAATACAATGTATTTTCGATCAATGTTGTTGTTCTTCCACGTCCAATGTGTAGTGATACAAGTCAAGCAGGTCTATGGCCTTGTTGTCTTTTGAATTTCCAAACTACCAAACGTTCTAGGAGGATATCATAAGTTGAATTTTGTGTCGTAAGCAGTTCTATGCTGCTTTCTCTCGTTAAGCGAGATTTTAATCTCCGTCTCTTTTTGCTCTTGGGGCAGCATATAGCTCCCCAGTCCGCAAATTATGTAAAATATATGTCGTTTTGCCAAAAACAAAAACAAATAGTAAAATCATACCCTCCCTGTTGTTGAAACCTTTTTGAAGACGCCAGTCCTGTAATATGACGGCTGTCTTCTTTTTGCAGAGACTCCCGTGCAAGTGTAAAAGAAAAAAAATATGGACAAAATGTGAAAAGAAAATTACGCAGAAATCAAAAGCCCAGAAGCCTTACGCCCGGGGGCAATTATGCCTTGGGGGTGAAGGTCTGCTTGGGGAAGGGGTACGAGGCGCCGAGCTGCTTCAGCGACAGGCTGGCCAGCCACTGGCCCTGGTCGATGCTGACATCAAGGGTCTTGTCCTCAATGAGGCCGGCAACAAAGCCAGCAGCGAAAGCATCACCGGCACCAATAGGGTCGACAATGTCCTCCTTGGCAATGGCGCGGACGGGGTACTCCTTGACCTCCTTCTCGCCCTGGATAGCAACCAGAGTGGGCTGGCTGCCGTGCGTGACAATGGCGACACGCTTGCGCTTGCCGTTCTCCTTGGGCAGATCGGCCATGTACTGGGCAATCTTCTTGAGGTCCTCGGTGGTGGCAGTGCCGTCAACATCAGCCAGGTCAATGTTGGTGATGCCGTGGACGTTGCCGAAAGCAGCGGCCTCGCCCTCATTACCCAGAACGTAGTCGAGGTAGGGCAGGGTAGCGTCAAGGGCATCCTTGAAAGCCAGGGGGATGAAAGGAGCCGAGATGGACAGAACGAACGTCTTGTCGTTGGCAGCAGCCTCCTTGGCCAGGGCCATAATGGCAGGCGGGCAGACCGTCAGGTGGTAGCCACCAATGTAGTAGGCCTCGGCGCCCTGGACCAGGGGCCAGATGGCGGGGGACTGCAGGTGCTCGAGGTCGTAGTGGTTGGCGGCACCGAGGTCCGTGATCATGGAACGGTTGCCGGGGGTGACAACGACGGCGCAACGGCCAGTGCCGACCTTCTCGTCGACGCGGTACTCGACACGGAGACCGGCCTTGGCGGCAGTCTCGGTCAGGATATCGGCGTACTTGTCCTTGCCGACACCGCCCAGGAAGACGACGCTGTTAGCGGGCAGGATGTACTGGGCACCACGAGCGGTGTTCTGGGCAGCGCCACCGGCCGAGAGGGCAGCCTTGCGGTTGTTCAGGAAGTCATCGTAGATGCCGAGATGCTGGGGCTCAGCCAGGATGGCATCGTTGGCCTTGATCTTGTAGGTGTCGAGGGTGGCCTGGTCGCCATCGGCGATGATGTCTAGGGTTGTTAGTGGGGTGGTCAAGAGGCTGAGGGTTTGGGACGTAAAAAATTCGATATTCGAAGCAAATTGGAATATCAGGACTCGAGTGGTGATCGAGGAGGATCTCAAGGATCTCAAAGAGGGGCAACTTACCAAGGAGAGGGTTCTCCAGACACAGGAGGCGGAAGTTCTTCTGAGCAGCCATTGTGGACAATTGGGTGTGATAGACGGGATTGGAGGTAAAGAGAGATCGTTGGTGGGATGGGGAGGTCGAGAAAGGAGAGAATCGAGGAAAAGTAGAGGTCGAGGAGGTCGAGGTCAAAGAAGCGGGAGAGAGGACAGAGTGAGCTCTAATGGAATACTGGAGGATAGTGGTAGTGGCGGGGTTACGGGCACAGTCTGTATTGCGGGTAGCGCTGGGCCAGCAGGGTTTTCTTGCCAGAGTGGGGCACACTGGGCGTACAACGGAAGGAGCGAAAACGACTGCTTTGGTGAGCACGGCAGATGAGGTGATGGTTGGAGGCATCGATGTTAAGTGCCACATTTGACGAAGTTGAGATGAAAAGTTGTTCAATGTCCAAGGTCAAAAGTCAGTAGATCGGCTGTCCGGTCGCTCGTGGCAAACAGAACAGATATCAGATGAAAACGGTCTAACCCAAAAAATAGCCCTTTTCCTCGTCAAATATAATCACTGTCACACCCACCACGACACATTTTATGAGTATTTCTTTTTTTTATTTTGAGAATATAGCAGAATGGCGCCTGTTCCCGGTCGTAATCTTCCCAGGCCCGGATTCCTGCCCCAGCGCGCCGGCGGTCGGCAATCAGGCACGACCAAAGCAAACGGCGCTGTCTCGCTGGACAGAAAGAGCCCCGGAACTCCCGCCCCGAAAGTTTTTTTAATGTTCAAAAAAAATAGACAGTATTCTTTTTCGATTTTTTTAAAAGAGTCCCATGTCCGTAAACCCGTAATCCTCGCCTTTTCGTTCTCATATCAACAGCAACAAAAAAGCAGCTCACCCCCCAGCCAAGACAAGCAAAAAAAACAGTTCAACCCGTTTAATCCTTGACCTTCTGGGTACCGCGCAGCAGACCCGTTCTCCGCGCAGCAATAAGACCAGCCTTCTGACCCTGGGCGGCGTATCTGGAGATGGTCGAGGCCTTACCGATATGCTGGTGGTTACCACCACCGTGAGGATGGTCGACGGGGTTCATGGCAACACCACGGGTCTTGGGCCAGCTGTTGCGCTTGACGGCGAACTTGTGCTTGGCACGCGAAGCCTCTGTGAGTGGGTTAGTGACGGTTCAATGAAAGGGTCATATATTCAAGTTTATCGCTTGGGGTGTACGCACTCAGCAGGGGCTTGTCAGTACGGCCACCGCCGGCAACAATGCCGATCATGCCGCGGGCCTTGCTGCTGACGACCTTCTTGGCGCCAGACGGCAGCTTGATGCGGGTCTTGCCCTCATCGGGGTTGTGGCCGACAATGGTGATGTAGTTGCCGGACGTGCGGCCCAGAGCACCGCGGTCGCCAGCCTTCTCCTCAACGTTGGTCACGACGGTACCCTCGGGCATCGAGCCCAGGGGCAGGATGTTGCCAATGGTCAGAGTGGCGTTCTTGCCGGCGTAGACGAACTGGCCGGTGTACATGCCCTCGTTGGCAATCATCGTCTCGGTGTGCAGCTTGAACCGGTAGGGATCGCGGAACGAGACACGGGCCAGGGGAGCGCCCCGACCGGGGTCGTGGATGATCTCGCGAACAATGCCGCGGATGTAGCCGTGGCGTTCGGCATAGTCGAGCTGGCGGAACTTGGCGGGGTTCTTCCGAAGGCGGGTGATCTGTAAAAAGGTATGAGTATGTGCTCTTTTTTCAATCCGTGTCCAACATGATGCCGTCTGTGATGCCAAATGGGCTGGGGCCTTCTTTTCTTTTCTCGTCCTCGTTCCCTCATCGTTCCTGGCCATCATCTCTCGTCGTCCATCCTCTAGTCGGAAAAGTACGTACAGCCTTGAAAATACCGCCAGCGCCCTTGCGCTGATTGCGAATAACGCGACCCATGGCTCCGGATTATATGAAATTGGGGTATCGGAGTCCTGCAACGAGAGAAAAGAGACACTGTTTAGTAAATTGTTCGACACGGAAAAGGTTGATCGTTGATCATAAGCGATGTAGTCGGTCGTCGGCCGTCGTCGAGGGAGAGTCCAGAGCGTGCAAGAAACTTGTCGTCGTCTTTTGGAAGTGTACCGTCGTCCAAGAGAGTCGTCCGAGAGTAGAAGAAGAAACTTTCGTCGTGCAGAAGCCCAGCCGGAAAGCGTCACAACAGCACGCTGAAAAATCCCCGAAAATCTCGAAAAATCTCTTTTTGTCGATGTCGTCGAGACGAGTGTCGTGCACGCAATGAACAATCGAGCGAGGAAGGCGTTGCGATCGAGATATCGTTGGAAATGTAGGGGGTACTGGCTTACCCTTTTGGATGGTTGATGGTGGTGATTAGGTAGAGGGAGGAAAAAGTTGGAATTTTCGAGATGCACCCGCTTTGTCGATTCTTTTGCGGGAGTGGGAGAGTGGACCACCACACAAGCACCACACCAAAATAATTTTTTTCTGCACTTGGGGGTTTTAGTCTGCATCAGGGCTACCAGCCCGCCCTAAATCGTTAGTCATCTTATTTTTTGCACCAATTTTTCCGGGCTGCCCAGTGTGATCACGTGAGAAACAGTCTTATCGATAAGGGAAATATAACAGTGCTAATTAACAGTATGTACGACAGAAAAGCACGGTTATAAAGTGGGTCCTGACGCCCCACCCAACCGTGACTTGACGCGCCCATCTCACACACCACCTTCAGACCTCACTCGCTCTCTCATCTCATATGTTGTTGCCAGCTCTGGCGATCAACAAAACATGGATATGTGGCTTTCCAACTGTTTACACTGTCTTTTAACGCTTCATTTTTGACAGTGAGTATATAATTCGTGCGACGCCAACTCCACACAGCCTTTTCCCCGATGAAGCAATGTACTGACCAGAATAAATCACATATTCAGGTGGCCGTCTTGAGAATATGTTATTCCGGGGCTCTACATGCTGTCCCCGAAACTTCTCAGAACATTTTGTGGATTTGCGTTGAAAGTTTGACGCATTCGGGATCTTCAAATGCACAGTCGGCGGCTTTTACGCCAACCGGGGTGAGCAAGACTACACGTCACAGCCATCTCCAACACCTCTGAATGGCATCCATGCCTGGCTATACGACAATATATGCCTGGCTCAAGTGAGAGACCAAAAGACATTTATTCAACTCAGAGCCTATATCCAGCCTCAAGTGAGATGGGATATATTTGTGGCTACAAGACGCATTGCAGTCTGCCAGCAGCCAGCAGCTACCAGACATGTGCCTCTAGCCCTAGCAGACAGGACTGTGGAAGGGCCATATTCAACCTTGAGCACACCGACTTTGTGCCTCGTTCTTTCACCATAGGAAGTCTATGATGTGCCTCGGACAGGTGATATCCATCCAGTTTTGGTAGTATTGCCAGCTTGCCGCCGAGTTATCCTGCATTTCTGCCCTTTGCTCTCTTTATGCTTCCAGGTGGAGCGGGGTTGTCTCTGGTTTCATCCCAGCATATTCTTACGTGCCCTAAGTCTCATACAACTCACCGCCAGCACCACGAACCAATGCCTATCCATGAGCCTCTCTAGGCTGCACATACAGCCCAACATGGTCTTGCGGCCTTCTTAGGCACAATATGTAACGATATCAACATTGTCACGATGGCCATCCGGGCGTGATAGGCAACATTGTGAATGAAGTCAGGTCGTATCTTTGGAATACATGATCTATCAAAAGAGAAGGAGATGATCCGGGCTCAAAGGCACAAACATTCTGATACGGCAATTCTGAAAAAGTGTTCGTGCGGTGTTATTCATCCGGGAGACGCCTTTGGGCCAATGCCTGCCCAGAAGCAAATAAAACGTGTCTGTGTCCCTGTTATGGCTTCCAGCAAAACATGTATGGCGCGCCTAACAGCAGAAGCAGAAAAGGCGGTCGTGGCGGGAATTTGCGTTGCGCCCTGTGTGGTTGGCCCCTTCCTAAAAGCAGGTCGCAATCTGCTCCGTAATTGTAGTGCAAGGAAGGAACGCGGCTCTCCTTTAGCTCTTTAGTCCCGAAAGGCAATTGCGACCTTTTTCCTTGGCCCCCATGCCCTTTGCACTTTCCCACATAAACTCTTTCCTTGCAACTTCCTTTTGTTAGAAAAGCATCTTTAATTGTCACGAAAAACAACAATTCTCATCTTCGATACACGTGTCTATTGTTGCGCGCACCTGTCCTACCCTACATTACCATCGCGCGACGACGTCCCTCCTCCCCGCGACACGTTCCTGACTGCGAAATCCGTGGTCTCGCAAAGGACTCGACGCGTCTCGAAAAGGCGCCCATCTGAACCCCACACTCCCTTTCTCCTAGCAAAAGGAAAGGAAGTCGACACGTCCCAAAAAGCAAAGCAACACGACAAAAAGACAAGAAAAGACAAAGGGAAAGACTTTTAGAAATCACGAAACGATTTGCCACGTCCTACACGCATCATTTACACGACCGCATCCTCCCATTTATCTCCCTCCCCTACACATTACCGCAACCATGTCGTCCGACGACGAGCTCTCCGACCTCTCGTCGTTGTCGTCGCTCTCACCAGCCCCGACCGACGACGAGTCCGACCTCCAATTGCGCCCCGAGAAGGGCATCCTCAAGTTCTTTCACAAGGTGCCCAAGCCCAAGACGACAATCAAGCTCACGAACAAGGGCAACAAGGGCAAGGCAGCTGCTACAGCCACGGCGACCACGGCAAAAAAAGGCGGCAGCAAGAAGAAGGCCGCGGGCAAGAAAGCCGACACGAAGCAGGACGATAGCGACGACAGCGACGCGAAGGCAGAAAAGCGCGTGCGGGAACCATCACCACCGCACGAGTACGTGCTTGCCGACAACCCAGATATTGCTGTGAGTTCTTCCTTACGTCTTTGACGCGAAACGTCGCGTAGCTATGCTCAATTTACGCGTCCAAAAGGCAAATACTGACTCAAGATGCCTTCTACCAGTTTATCGTTCTGTTCCGCAACCGTTTCGCCGAGGCCTTCTCCAAGAACATGGTCAACTTCGGCCCCCAAGAGCTCGAACACGACATTGTCGACAGTGTACCCAGCGAGCGTGTTGAGTACTTCCTTTGCGCGTTGCTCAAGCTCCTACTAAACCGCCAACAAGACGTTAAGTGAGTCCGCCCATACCTCCTCTTCGACTGCCTCCGTTCCCCGTAACTAACCACCGCCTTCTCTTACAGGCCCGGCCATTACCACCGCGCTCTCGATGAAGCCGTCCAGTCACACAAGTCCCAATGGGTCTCGGCCTGGACAGAGAACCCACTCGCCGACGGCAAGACCTTCCAGACGATGACACCCACCGAACGCCTCACCCTCCTGCGCGCCCTCGTCCTTTGGGCCATGTCCTCGTCTAAGGTCATTCGCGACATCATTGAACAATCATACAAGGGCAAGCGGAAAGACGAGGACGCTCAGGTGTCCGTGTCCGTCCAGTCTTGGGGCAACGACAGCGACAAGCGGCGCTACTATCTCGTCGAGGGCCGTGACGATACCGCATTCCGCGTCTACCGCGAGAGCAATCCGGCCGGTTTCATCAACCGCACGTGGTGGAGCGTCGCAGGCTCCATTGATGAGATCAAGGTGCTGATTGACCGGCTCGAGACACACGACGGGGGACCCAAGGCCCGGAAACTAGCCAAGCGGTTGCAGGAAGAGATCCCACGCTTCGAGGCCGGTGAGGAAAAGCGTCGCCGCAGAGAATACCGCCAGCAGCAGCGTGACCGGTTCAAGCGCCCCGAGCCTGGCTTCTCGCTCTACGAGGGCCGTACGCGCGGCAAGCGTATAAAGTACACCTACTCGGACGACGAGGACTTTTACACCGATTCGACGGATCTGCGCCGCTCGTCGCGCAATACGGGCACACACACCCCTGCCGAGCCTGTCACGACGGCCAGTGGGCGCCAGATCCGCGCACCCAGCCGGCTCAATGGCGGCTTCAGCGCGACCGCGAGCATCCAGGGCGACTCTGCCATGGACGCCGACGCAGAGGCCACCGGCGGCGAGGAGCGCGAGCTGTCGCTAGGTCCCACTGGTCGGCCACGCCGGTCGGCTGCCGTGAACTACGGCAGGAACGGCTGGGACAAGAAGAAGGAGGCGGATGAGTATGACGAGTACGACTCACAAGCCGAAGAGGAGGAGGAAGAGGAGAACCAAAGCGAGCCGGATCTCGGCGACGACGAAGAGGATGAAGATGAGGAAGCCTTTGAGGAAGGCAAGGACGCCATGCTGCTGGATGACGAGGAGGAGGCCGAAGTGGCCGACAAGAGTAATGGTAGTGTTGTCGTCAAGCTTCCTGTCAAGGCCGTGCTTGACAAGGGAACAGGCAAGTGGGAGAAGGGTGGCGAGGGTGCGGCCGCAGAGGCTACTACACAGCCAGAAACGGCTGCTTCGACTCAGCGCCTCTCTGGTGCCTCGACGCCGATTAACGGCAACAGCAAGGACCACGACGACAACGAGGCCGATGTGACCATGACAGGCTCGATCACTCAGAGCAGCGATGCCACAGCGACGTCGCCTGTCGTGCAGCACGTTGCCTCTGAATCCAAGGAAGAAGCATTGGTCGACAAGCCCGTGAACGAGAACGGCGCAGCGCCAGAAGAGGCCGTCAAGGAGCCTGTGCGCACCGGTACTCCGGGCAAGGAGAACGGCGTGCCGCCCAGCGTGACATCAGCGGCGCTGGCTTACCGTGGCAGCCCGGAGAAGACGCACCAGACACCGCGGCCTGTGGACGTCGCTGGAAACTAGACTCGGGAGGTATACATCTTGATCCGGGCGTGCTATTGTTTTTATTTTCTCATTTTTCATCTTTATATTGCTTTTTATCCTCTGTATTTTGCGGTCTCTATTTGGACCATTTCCTTTGCGAACCCGGCATTGTTCACCATTATGGAATTGGTTCTAGAAACTGGGAAGGGTTTGCGTTTGGTTGAGAAAGGAAGCCAGTTGGCGTCTGCACCCATAAAAGATAGGATCGGTTTCCCCTGCGTTGAGCTGTCAGTCCAACTTTTGCTGGCATTTGTTTGCAATATGTATCTCTATCACATCATGTCATGTTCTTCTTGTGTACCATCAGGACGAAATTGCAAACGCCTGTATATATGCACTTCCACCACTGATAACTGTCGGAGTCTCGTAATTTTAAAAATAAAATAATATGTTCAATTCTAGGAGTGATTTTTTACCCATCTCGTATGCTCGTCTACGTCAAGGTCGTCCCTTAAGTGTCGTTTATGCTTATATGCGCCAATATGTACAGTTTGTGCCCTTTTTCTCGTCATCATTTTCCAGTCCTGTCTCCTAATATTGCCTTTGCTGGACTGGCCGGTCTGTCGACGCCACCGCGGCCAGCGCTCCCGTCCCCGGAATCGTCCAGTTGTTCACACCCCACCACCACCGCCGTACCCGTGCGCCGACAGACTGTCCGCTCAGCTTGGATGCCCGATTCCAGTACTGCCAGCCGCACACCGCCAGGTTGTAGAGCAGACCCTGCATAAAGGGCATCAGCACCTGGTCCCGCACCGTCACCAATCCCACCTTCCACCACGTGTCGGCCGCCGCCAAACTGCGGAGATAGCTCTGCTCGAAACGCAGGTCGGGTAGAGGTGGCAGCTGCTGGTGTGGACGCGACGCTGCGTGTCTGCCATAGTGGCCACTCCGGTCGACCGTAGGGTCCCATGGCCGGATGACGCTGTACGGGCCATCGCCCTCCTCATCCTCGTCTTCTTCTTCGTCGTCGAGCGGGTCAAGCTCGAGCGGGTCTTCGTCGAGATCTTGTGACTTGCGGCTGCTTCTGCTGCTCTGCTTCTCGAGAACGACCGGCTCTCGGGTATCGGCGGCCGTCGACGGCGCCAGGTCGCGCTCGGCCGAGGGGTTGTGGACGATGTGGGCCGTCTGGATCGTCTCCGCGATCTGGAGAGGGACGGAGGAAGCCATTGTATGTGTTGGTTGGGCTGTGATATGAGTTGCCCCGTTTGCGGTTTGCGGCGTGGTTGTGGCTCACTATTGTTCCCTATTCTAAATCTGAGGTTCGGCTCGGCTCCATTGGCAAGCGGTTGCTTTCTGTGGACGCGAACAGCTGAACTCGGAAGCTACGCTCTGCACTGGGGCAAGTATCAAGTACCTTTCTCCCTCCATCCCTCCTTCCCGTTGGAACGTCATACGTGCCTCCGTGGCCCGTGCGGTGCTGACTACTCCAGCCCGCAAAAGGTAACTGCCATCAGAACCCACAGCACTACGTTAGGCGGGACTTACAGCTGCCTGCGTGTTGTTGCCCCTCCATAACGGCGCTTTCTTCGTGTGAGTCGACGCCCGCTAAATGCGCTTGCCGCCTGAAACTTGGTGTATTACTCCGTAGCAGGGCCCAATTTATTACAGGGAACAAATACAGGGCCGCGCCTGCCACACTACCCAACGACCACAACCAAAGGGCAGAGTTTTCACTTGCCGCTCACCCAAATAGAATAACAAAAAAAAAGTTTAAAGGGCGACAGGCGAAAAAAAAAAATGCCCCAAATTTTTCTAGCCCCGCCATCCACCGCCCACCAGAAACACCCACTTTTCCCCTGCACCACTGCACCACTGCACAACCTGCTTTTGGCCGTGCCTTCCTAATTTTGCAATTGTTGCTTTGCTGGCAAGCGTGCTCCCTCCCTCCTTCCTTGCTCGAGTAAAACCCACCTTCTTCCTTTCTGTCGCCGTCTTTTTACGAGTGCCTGGCTATTTTGTTCTCTTTTTGCCTTTTCCTGTTCCCCTTTTCTATTTTCCCTCTCTTCACCACAAATCCGAGAAAACTCTTGAGGAGAGAATTCGCAAAGGACAGCAAACCGCGCAAACGTCGTCAACAGGTCCACGGCCTTTTGTGTGCAATTTTTGCTTTCCTCCCTCGCACCCTTTTTTCGATACTCGAGCTTTTTTTTTTTTGTCTCGACAACCCCCCCAATACCGCTAAGATGAGCGACCAGCAGGGCAATGAGGCGGAGAAGAACGTCAGTCATGCCTCACCTTTCCGAACGGAGAACACGTTCGTCCTCGACGACGAGCTTCACCTCGAATGCGTCTGCTAACACCTCCCTAGATCGAGATGTGGAAGGTGAAGAAGCTGATCAAGCGGCTCGAAGCTGCTCGCGGCAACGGAACCAGCATGATCTCGCTGATTATTCGTGCGTGATATTCCCACTCCCACCCTCGTCTGTCTCGTGTTTCCGACAAGAGACACGACTGCACCGAACACTGCGATGTACAGCCCACTAACAACCCCGCAGCTCCCAAGGATCAGGTCTCGCGTATCTCCAAGATGTTGGCTGAAGAATACGTACGTCACAAGCTCCCACTCTGAATAGCTTCAGCTTCCCCTCACTCGCATGGCGCACCACTAACATGTCTTCTTCTTTTCTTTCCAGGGTACCGCCTCGAACATCAAGTCCCGTGTCAACCGTCAGTCGGTTTTGTCCGCCATTACCTCCACCCAGCAGCGCCTCAAGCTCTACAACAAGGTGCCTCCCAACGGCCTCGTCGTGTACTGTGGTGAAATCCTGACCCAGGAGGGTAAGGAGCGCAAGGTCAACATTGACTTTGAGCCCTTCAAGCCCATCAACACCTCCCTGTACCTCTGCGACAACAAGTTCCACACCGAGGCTCTCGCCGAGCTGCTCGAGTCCGACCAGAAGTTCGGTTTCATCATCATGGACGGTAACGGTGCTCTGTTCGGTACGCTGAGCGGCAACACCCGTGAGATTGTGCACAAGTTCTCGGTCGATCTGCCCAAGAAGCACGGTCGTGGTGGTCAGTCCGCCCTGCGTTTCGCCCGTCTCCGTGACGAGAAGCGCCACAACTACGTCCGCAAGGTCGCCGAGTTGGCCGTGCAGAACTTCATCACCAACGACAAGGTCAACGTGGCCGGTCTCATTCTGGCCGGTTCCGCCGACTTCAAGAACGACCTAAACGGGTCCGACATGTTCGACAACCGTCTGGCCGTCAAGGTCATCAAGGTCGTCGATGTGTCGTACGGTGGCGAGAACGGCTTCAACCAGGCCATTGAGCTGTCGTCGGAGACTCTGGGCAACGTCAAGTTTATCCAGGAGAAGAAGCTGATTGGCAAGTACTTTGAGGAAATTAGCCAGGACACTGGCCGTGTCTGCTACGGTATCGAGGACACCCTCAAGGCGCTGGAGCTTGGTGCCGTCGAGACTCTAATTGTCTTTGAGAACCTCGAAATTACCCGCTGGGTGCTCAAGGACAGCAACGGTGCCGACAACACTCTGCACACGACCAAGCAGCAGGAAACGGGCAACCGCGAGAAGTTCCTGGACAAGGCCACTGGTCAGGAGATGGAGATTGTCTCGCAGGAGTCGTTCCTCGAGTGGATCGCCGAGCACTACAAGGACTTTGGTACGACGCTGGAGTTCGTTTCGGACCGTTCGACCGAGGGCAACCAGTTCGTCAAGGGCTTCGGTGGCATTGGTGGCCTGCTTCGGTACAAGGTCAACTTTGAGCAGTTGGCCGAAGTGGACGACGACGATGACTACTACCGACGAATTGACAAACTGGCTCCCTCGTTGATAGCGAGGGATCTGCGGCTCAAATGTTTACAACCACGGCTTCCGCCACCACAAGCTTCAGCACCACCCCAGTCACCGCCAAGACCGAGACCAAGATCGAGATTGAGACGGGCCGCCACGTCGACGACGACAATGACGAGTTCGCCGAGGGAGACGACGGCGCCGATAGTCACAGCTCCAACTACAGCCTCAGCAGCAGCAGCAGCAGCAGCAGCAGCAAGGGCAGTTACGGCAGCAACGACTACCAGCAAATGTCGACGCCTCGCTCCGGTCAGCACGATGCCCCGACCACGACTACGACTACGGCCTCGCCGTCATCTCCGACGCCGCCAAGCGCTCCAAGCCCCACCGACGGGGTCTTGCCTCTGCAAAAGCGGCCAGCGCGGGCGGGGACCGAGGCCACCAGGTGACCCGGCCGAGCCCGCTCCGCTCCATGATGACGGCAACGTAAACTTGAGTCCCGAGATATAAGGGTAGGTGCTTACCTGCTCTCGTCTTACTAAACTATTATGGACAACCTTCTAACACATCATAGATGACTAGATGCATTTTTTGTTTGAGGATATGTGCGACTGTTTTGTTTGTGGTGATGAAGAGGATGAAAAAGTTAGTGGAATAAAATCAAAAATCAATTTAAGAGAAAGGAATACGAAACACCCAGTCCAACAAGGAAAGAAGATATGAGGGGCCCCCCAGCTAGCCAGCTCTTCCCTTCAATAATCAAAAGGCCTCCGGGCTTCTTTCTCCGAATCCTTCCTTTGCGTGAAATAAAGTCTTGTCGTTTTGTACAGGATCTTGTCATATGTAGGGCGTAGGCGGAGTTGGGCGTGCTTATTTATTGCAGCCGCTAGAATGACATGAATATCACGCTTGTGGGACGTTCCTCTTTGCTCGTACGGTCAGGCCGGTGCTTTCTATGCTGTCTTGCGTACGACGTATTGACATTCAGTTGCGGTAGTTGGAGCTTTCTTTCCTCCACAAACTCTATATTCCATATTTCAACATACTGCCTTGCGGAGTCTGTCGTTCGCGGTTGCCAATTGCGATTGCCAATTGCGGTTGTGTGAGGTGGAGGACCCGCTAAAAATACACCAAGTTTGCGCCTGCCCTCACCAGTGCCAGCTCCTTCCAAACGTCTCTTACCCAGTCGCAACACTAGCACGCCTTTTTTGGTGCCGGTTTGGCGGTTTTTTTGTATTTTTTTATGGCGGCCCCCGGTTGCTCTTTCCCCCCCTCTTTCCTCAATCCGGGCCGCTTTAAGCCTGGTTTTTTAGACATCCTTTTGAACCTCTTTGAAATCTTTAAAACTACGGTGCCGTCTCACATTGGAAGTGTGTTTCTCGTGAGAAGAATCTCAAATTGGCCAAAGCCTCGCCAATCTCACCCATTTCCCACATATACCCAATATCACACTCAGGCACACACATACCCCACGACAAAAATGACACGGCCGGCCGTGGCGTTCCTGGGCCCCGTTGCCTCTTATACACATCAGGTGGGTTTCCTTCTCCGTGACTCGTGTGATAAAGCAATCCGGCAATGGCCAGACCTGTTCCACTGCCTTCACCTCGTTTCCAACATCCATTGATGCTGACTACTCCTTCTTCCCTTTCATAAGGCTGCCAAGTCTGTCTTTGCTGGCACAGACAATGAGCTGTTACCAGTCGCCACCATCAAGGGTATGTCTCTCTCCCACGGCTGTGTATAAACACTGACATTTCAACTGACAACCGTTCACTTAGACGTCTTTGAGACTGTCCGCAATAGTGACGCTGCATACGGCGTCGTGCCCTTTGAGAACTCCACACACGGCCCAGTCACGTTTCACACTGGCCGGCCTCGCTGACCGTGACGGCGCATATGAAGACCTGTCCGTCTGCGGCGAGACCTATTTGGCCGTGCACCACTATTTGCTGGGCCGGAAACAAAAGGCCCTGGACACGGAGGTTGATGAGTCCACCACAGGCGTGCCCTTGACTTCTCTCGACACATCACCCGCATCTACTCCCACCCGCAAGCCTTTGGCCAGACCACCGCCTTTTTCCGGCGGTATTTCCCCGACGCTGCCCGCCGCCCGGAAATGATTGATGCCAGCTCCACCACCGTGCTGCCGAACTCGCTGCTGCCGACACGACAGGTGCCAGTGCCGCCATCTCCAGTCTCATGGCTGCTGAGTCGTCGGGGCTCGACATTCTGGCCCGCAGCATCGAGGACCGCGCCGACAACACGACACGTTTCTATGTCCTGCAAAAGAGCAAACCGCGGGCACCGGCCACGACCCCCTCGACAACGTGCCCCAAGTCGCTCGTGTCCTTCACCGTGCCGCACCGCAGCCCCGGTGCACTGGCAGACGTGCTCGACTGTTTCCGGCGGGCACGCCTGAACCTGACAAGCATCAACAGCCTGCCGAGTTTAGTTATGCCGTTCCATTACCTTTTCTTTGTCGAGTTTGAGCACGGCGACGAGCCGGGAGCAAGGAGGCGGCAGAGACGGCAGCAACAGGAGAGTCGGCGGACGAGAGAGTGCAGCGGGTGCTGTCCGAAGTGGCCAAAGTGGCAGAGACGCACCGGTTATTGGGCACATGGAACAAGCCGGAGCCATTGTTGTCATAGAGATGACGACCTTAAAAAAATTGTGAAAGGAGGGTACATAAAATTGCATTTCCGGAGCAAAAGTGCGACATCTCTGAAATTTGGTAGAAAATGAACTGTTATAATGATGTTTTTATTACAGAGAAGAATCAAAAATCAATATTTATATGAAATATTAAAATTGAACTCAAATTTGGGTTTAGAATAAAATAAAAAGTATAAAATACAATCTATATTTCGGATCAACGATTCCCATTTCTTCCTTCAAAGCTGACGACATGTCGTCAATGTAGTGCGGCGGCTGTCGTGGTTTGGTCTGCCGAGCGGCATTTGGATCGGGTTCCCCACAATTTCTCCAAACTGACCTCACTTCTTACAAGTAAAGCCGGCTCTGACCTCCTCTCATTAACAGGACGCCTCGGCATCCGCTTCGCACTTCATACGCTGCGGGATTTCGAGCATTTCTATTCATTCTCGGTCATAGTTCTCAATAATCACACACGATTGACAGCCATGCTGTCAATATTAAGGCTGCCGGCCTCAAGGGCCATGCGGCCTCGCGCATCTCTCATCTCGCTATCATCGTCTCTCACAGCCTCGGCGTCCGGCGCCGGCCCGGCATTGGCCCCGATCTCGGCGGCCTGGCGGTCATGTCGTGGACTGGCGACGAGCACAGATTCCGGGCAGCCCACCTCACAGGACGCAGCTTTCTACACACAGCTCAACGACCAAGATCTCAACAAGGGCCTTGCCCAAGAAACCAGCTTGGCCCGCGCCAGCAAACCCTTTGATGTCGAGTACTTGCGGGAGAGCATGGCCCGCCGGCCGCACCGCGCCACCTACGACCATTTGTCACCGACGCACTCACACCTACTCAACATTGCGCTGTATGATGTTCTGCCGCGGAGTGCACAGGCCGGCGCAATCCCCGACAGAGAAGAAGCCAGCGCTCTCTTAAACCCATTTGCTCTGCCTGTGACCAAGTCGGCGACTGGCACACTAGAAGACCACACGCGTGTCCTTCCTGCAGGCCACCACCTCGTGTACTACCCGCTGCAGCGGCCCATCTCGCTTCTGGAGCCGGACGGCACGGACCCGAACCAGTCACCGGGAATCCCCTTTGTGCGTCGCATGTGGGCTGGTGGTTCGCTGCACTTCCAGAAGCCGCAACAGTTGGTGCTCGACGGCCAGCGGACTGTCTGTGTTGAAGGACTGGACACAAAGAACATGGTGATGCGAGGTGGGCCAGGTCGTGAAAAGATCTTTGTCGACGTTGTACGCCGGTACGGTTCTGGAGTTGCGAATCTGGACAGGACGAATGCGAGCCACAACCAAGTGCTTGAACTCGAAGATGCCGTGTGGCAGGCCCCGGCTCTCGAGGAGAGACGAACGCTTGTGTTTATGCGCGCCAAAGACGACAACCCCAGAGGATAGCCGAAGGAAACAGCAAAGCCCAAGCCGCAAGATGAGCGGGTTATCAAAGGTGAGTCCTCAAGGCCGTGGAACTTGCAATATCTAATGCTGACGTACATTGGTAGCCCCCCGGACCCCGCAGTACTACTTCTCCTTCACGCCCACGTCCACACTCCTCTTCCAGTTCAGCGCCCTCTCCTACAATGCTCATGCCATTCACCTCGATGTGAACTACTGCCGTAACGTCGAGGGCTACCGTGATTTGCTCGTGCATGGACCGTTGACTCTGGTGCTTATGCTGTCGGCGCTTCGTGGTCAGCTGGGTGAGGTCGTGACGAAAAGCGATGGCTCTGGCAACGGCCGTCTTCCCCTGCCATACCGCTACATCCGCAAGTTCGACTACCGCAACATTGCACCACTCTACGCCAACGAAGAGCTCAAGGTGTGTGTACACCGCAATGCCCAAGATACAGGGAAGGGGTTCGGCAAGTGGGACGTCTGGGTTGAGAACAGTCGGGGCAGTATCTGTGCTCGCGGAACGGCCATTACATGTCCAGACTCATATGAGCCGGCGGCAGAGAAAGGCGAGCAGTCTGCCAGTGAAGACGATCAATGGAGCGACGAGTGGTATTATGAGGAGTAGCATGTGTATATCACAGCAGTATATGGTAATGAAAGATGTAAAAAAAATCATTTGAGTAAACATTAGAGGTATCGTGCTGTGCATCTATGATATAAGTGGTATGTCCAAACTATGATCCCGAGTTTCAGTTCGCCTGAAATGCCATGCCAAAATATAATAACCCAAAAGAAAAGAGAGAAATCGTGAAAATAAATCCAAGAAAATATTCCAACCCCCAACCCAACAAAAAAAACCAGAAAGCGAGTGTCATGTCCATATCGAAAGGGACGAAATAAAAAAATACAGTAAGAAAAACAGAATTAAGTCGATGGAGCGACGGCACACCCTACGATTCGGTGCAGATGACATACTCAGTGCCATCCTCATCGTAAACTTCTCCAGAATTCTGGACAGGTCGGGCTCAGCGAAGAAGGCTTTCTCGAGGAACGAACTGTCCAGCGTGCTCTCAATCGTCGTCTCCGACGCAATTTTGGGCGTCTTGGGCAGATCCCAGCTGAGACCTGAACCGTCAACGGGGCTGTTGAGGGCTTCGTCGTCCTGCGGCACACGGTACGGCATGTCCTCCGTAATCTGAGGCACCACCATGGTCGAGTTCACGGGCTGTTGGCGCGCAAGAGAGCCTGCGGCCGAGGACTGCTGGCCAGATGACGATTGGTCCGAAGATTGCTCGTCCGTCTGGTCCTGCATGTCCTGCTCCTCCTCCTCCATGGGCGTCGTCGTGAACATGACACCCTCAGGCATGCGGAGCTGGAGGCTGGGCCAACCGCGCTCGCCGCAGGTATCGTATGCCTCGTCCAGGTCAAGGACGCAGCCCGTATCTTGCTGGAGCTTGGTCATGTTGCGTGACATGTACGACATGATCTCCGAGGCCGCCGTCTCAATCTCGTCACGCAGAAGCGCCTTTTGCCGCTCCAGGCCGGGGTCGACGATGGGGCCAGAGGGTTTCTTCTTGTGCTTGGAGGCGGTCGGCTGCGTTGGCGACGGAGGAGGAGGGATGTCCTTGACACAGTGCTTGAGCATATCCTCAAGCTCCTCGGGCGAGAACGGGTACACCAGGAGAGTGCTGTTCGTCTCGAGGCTCTTGGCCATGTAGCGCAGGCTGGTGGCGTTGAAACCGTTGTCGCCGCAGTCCAAGTACAGCAGGGTCTTGTTGGCCTGCACGGCCGTGCCAAGAGTGCCCGTGCTGTCGTGGAGTCTCTGGTTGCGGACGCGAAGGTGCGTGAGCGTCTTGTTGTTCGCGAGGCCACGAAGGGCACGACCAAAGCCCTTGCCTAGCTGACCATCATCCAACTTGCCGCAGTAGCCAGAAATGTCAAGGTACCGGACAGACTGGTTCTCCTCAAAGAAGCGCTCCAAGGCTTCGACAGTGTTGTCGCTGCAAGCATCATCCGCAATCGGAATAGGAGCAGTGCCGACCAAGCTCAGGTAGTCGATGAATGGGTTCGCGGTCAGAGCACACATCAGCTGGATGTACTTGGCCTCGTCCTGAAACTCGACCATGTTCAGGTGCAGACCGAAGCGGCCACCCCAGTTGTGGCCGAGAGCCGTGACAAAGTCCTCGATGCCGTCCTCGAGAGGGTTGCTGCTGAGGTGGAGGTGGATATCGTACAGACCGGCCATGGCATTGAAGATCCTGCCAGCGTAGTAGCCCGTGAGGCCGCAGTTGTTCAGGACCAGACGGCGGAGAGAGTAGCCGTAGCCGCCATTCTGCATCGAAGCCTGGCGCGCCGACAGGGTCTGCAGGAAGGTCTCTAGAGTACGGATGGAGTCCTCGTTGAGCTTAAAATTGGAAATGTCCAGCTCCTCAAGGTATTCCAGGCGGTCAAGGACCTCAAGCGGCATCAGCTCGCCCTCAAAGGTGCCCGTGATGCAGCTTGAGAGGTTAAGCTGTCTTAGGCAGCCGACTGACTCCATAAATTGCTGGATCAGGGCCGCCGGGGCACGACCAAAGTTCTGGGACACGTCCAGCACCTGGAGCGTCCAGGCAGACTGGGAAAGAGCCTGGAACAACGTTTTCATGGACTGGTCAGACAGCCCACAGCTGGCCACGTCGAGAGCCTCGAGGCTGACAGCCTCATGCCCAGGAGCGATGGTGCCTTCAAGCTGGTCGCCAGATGCCGGCATGATGCAGCCAGCCAGGCTCTCGACGTCGACATCGCCAAGGTGGTTGCCGCGGAGGAGAAGGCGGTTGCAGCGAGTCAGGCCGGCAGCCAGAAGGTTCATGATAGGAACAACAAACTGGACACTGCGGCTGCTCGCATCGCCGCTCGTGCGGAGGGCCGGCAGACAGTTAGTGAAATCAATCTGCCGGATCTTGCCCGAGGCAAATGCGAGAGCGTGGAACTCTTGGTGAAGAATACTGGCTTTCTGCACCAGGGATGTTTCGTGTGAGGTCAAACAAACTCCTAGATCGAGGGGGAGGCGAAGGGGACAAAGTGTTAGCAGATAGCTCTAAAAGTTTGAAAGCCTTCTAAAAGCTCCAAGTCAAGGTACTAGTGCGAACTAAAAGGAGACGTCTTACCATTGCGACTCATATAAGCGACGTTGCCCTTTCGGGAGCTGTCAAACTTGTCCGAAAGACTGGACAGGTCCACGTCACAAAAGGAGAGGGATTTGAAGTAGTCGTTGTACCGCAGGGCGCGCAAAACGGCAAGCAGCTGCAGGTCAGTGTACACGCCCTTTGTGGAAGGAAGCACACGGAACTCGGGAGCAAAAGGCGTACGCCAGTTGATTTCCCAGTCCACAGGGTTGCACCTATATGCAGCATAGAAAGCCGAGAGGGTCCGCTGGAAACCGCCAAAGTCCTCACCTGCAACGATGTGCTGCGGTGTCGGGAGGCCGGCAACGTGGAACACCTCCTGAATCTGCCACTGCGTGGGCCAGGCCGGCTTCAAGAACTTGTCGGCCTTGGTGAGAGTCAGAATGATGCGACGGTAGTGGCGACTTGACAACTCAAGGCCAACAGGGCTCTTGAAGGGATCTCGGAACCGCATGGCAAACCGCTCGTCGCGGGAAGACCAGTCGGCCGCAAAGGACTCGAGTGTGACAAGGCCACAAGTCTGATACTTCATCTCAAGAGCAGTCGACTGCACGGCGGAAGCACGGCTAATCTGGATGAAGAAGCAGAGATTGACACCAACAACCAGGTAGTGAGATGAGACACCTTCGATCTGGCCCTTCTTGAGCTGTTTGTCGTCTGACTTTGACTTGATACGGTCCGGGGCATTGCGATAGACGACAGGGAAGATCTCGGGGATGGTGTTGGTGAAGCCAGGCTCCTCAGCCTTGAAGATCTTCCGGATGCACTCCTCCACCTCGTAGTAGACACGTGAGGCATCGGGTTGGTCTTGGTTGCGGATCTTGACCATGGAGGCAAGCATATCCAGGTAGTTTTCACGGTCACGGCCATCCTTAAAGTAGATGGTCGTGCTGCAGGTAGCAATGGCGGGATATGGCATGCGCCACCAGATCTCAATGCCAAAGGGGGCACGCATGGTATCGGCACGGAAGACCGAGATGATGGCGTGCAGAGGGATGACATGGACGGGGTCGGCGGGCGGCAGCATCGAGGGTTTGGTTGTTGTGGCGCTGTCCGGGCTCTGGGAGGCAACATCGGCCAGCTGGGGGAGAGCAGCAAAGGCGTCAGCCCGTGTCTTGAAGATGATGATGTAGTCAGCAGTGGCCACGAGGTAGCTCAGCCGGTTCTTGGAAGACTGGGACTCGGGGTAGTCGAGTGCGGTGTGTATCTCGACGGGCTGGATGCGCCAGTCAATGACGTTGCTCGAGGAGCTGCCGCTCATGGTGGTCGAGGCCCGGGACACGCGGCTAAAGACATCTGAGCTGGTCGAGCCACGGCGGCTGTTGAGATCATGGCTGGACGACATGCGCTTGTGCGATTTGCGAAGGACCTTGCGAGGGAATTGGGACATGAACTGTTGTTGCGGCGAGGAAGATGATGGTGTTGTGTCAGGCGAGGTGGCAACCGTGGCCATGGATGTGGTCGACGAAGCAGCCGACTGACGGATCGAAGTGGTGGAGCCGCGGCTGAGAGTCCGCATAGCGCGTGGCATATAGCCATGGAAGAAGCCGCTCTTGTTGCTGTCGATGGAACTTGTGCGGGAGTTGGCGTTTAGGCCGGTCACGTCATTATGCGACTTGGACTTGCTGATGGCCGCGGCAGACGAGGCTGCGTTCGATCCGTTGCTCGTGTTCGTTGCTGTGTTGGAAGGGGAGATAGGCGAAATGGGGGATATGGGCGTAAATGTGAGCGAAGGAGCAGACGGCGGCGGCATGCTGGACTGCTGCGAGCCATTGTTTCTTTTCCGGCGGAGGATATCCATTGTGAGGGTTGTGTGAGGCGCGTGAGGTGTGAAAAGAGGCTGAAGTTGTTGATGGTAATGATGGACGTCGAAGTCGGTTTGACCAACCTTGACCTATGAAGCAGATAAGAAAGGACTGAGTGGGCAGGCCAGGCCTTTTGTTGTTTGATGCCCTTTCCGATCGGGTGTGCTGAGTGCGGAGGCGATAGAAGGTGGGTCGGTGTTGATGCAAGCTGTTTTGGAGCTTGGGAGATCGCCCTTCAGTCAGCAACAGAAGGCCGGAGTAGGCGCCAAAGCAGGTATTTTTCAAGTATGTTCCGATGGAGACAAGGAAATCGAACGACAGGCTTTGACAGGCTTGATGGGATCCAGTAAAAGAAGAAAGGAGGGGGTTTCGGAAGAGTGGAGGGGATGAAGGCGAAAGTAAACAAAATAAATTATAAAAATTAAGAATAGTGGCCAGTGATGCAAAAGATGGCGATCGGTTTGATTTTGAGAAAGAGGAAGCGTCGAAAATCGAAGAAAAGATGACCGAGACGAGAAGAGCAAAAGCGAGAGACAGAAGCGAGAGACAGAAGCGAGAGTCACAAGGAGAAGTCGGGTAACGATTGTGTTGGCAAAACAAACCGAGCAATGAAGCAGAGAGAGATACAGACTTAAAAGAGAGAAAGCTGCGAAAAGAAGAGAACGAAGAGATAGAGAAAGATAGTCTGGGAACGCTACTCGACACAGGCCCAAGACATCAGTGGCATGGAACGACGAAGCAAACGAGAGACGAACAGAAACGAGCGACAAGGCCGCAAGAAGGATAGGCTGTACTGTCTGTCAAATGTCTGACTGACGAGCCAGCCGGGATCTCGTTTCTTTTTTTCTTGCTTTTTTTAAAGGAGAAATAACTCTCTTTTCTCGTCTGAACCAGCCGACAGTCAGTGCAATCGCTGGGGGGAAAGAGAAGGCTTTGTCAAATCCGAGTCAGGTGTCTCAGCCGCATTGCGGTGTCCGACATGTGCCAAACAAGATCGAGTGAGACCCGGCCGGAAACAGGAGACGATAGGTGGGATACGTTGTAGTATCGTAGTGTGCTGGACAGCAGCAGCAGCGTGGAATTCGAGGGCCACGCGAGCCTGAGGAATGGGGTGAAAGGGGGAGGGCGACAGAGGGGATAGCGAGCGAACAGAGGCGACAACGACGAAGAAGAAAGGAGGGAAATGAAAGAAAGGAAAGTGAGGTTATTCAGAAATCAGACGACGCCCAGAAAAAAACCCAACTCTTGGGATTCTGGGAAGGAGCACAACACACGCAAGCACGCACACACACATACAGCTGGACAGGCCGATAATAATTTAACCCTTTGCAATCAAGGAGCGCGAAAAAGCAGGGAAGGCGCACCTCAGCTGTCGGTGTGCTTGCCTTGCATGGGCTGTAGTTTCCTTGTTTTGGTTTAGTGCCATCGAAGCAACCCATTAGCGCAGTTTACATCCAGCGCTTTACGAGGTTTTTGGTGGAAAGGCAGGAAGGCGCGTTGGAGTTTTGGGGGGAAGGGGGCAGTTGCGTGCATCTCATTACGAGGTCGAGCAGATCCAGGGAGGGGAGAGGGAAGGAGCGAACGAGGGGGGACACGAAATGACGAAAAAGGAGAAGAACGATGCTCTTCGTGTCTGCAAAAAAAGGGAAGAACCCTCGATGTTCACCAAACGGCCAACGGGCAGGAACGGGCAGGGCCAGAGAGAAAGACAGACCGTCTCTCCTTCCACCGATCGAGATTTCCTTTGCCCTGGGACCCTCCCAAGGAGGGAGATAGTAAGGTAGGAGCGACGCCATTCGGCACGATACAAAAAAAAAGTACGCTACACTACGACGTAGAGGCCACTGCTATCTATCTCTTCTGTTTTTGTCCGCATTCGAGTATATTCTGTGCTCTGTGCGACTGCAAAGATGGCGGTCCGCTACAATGGCGTTGATAGTCTCGATAGAGCTGTACTCGTACTACGAGGCATCGCGGCCACAATAAGGCTCTAAATGACGGGCAGCGCCAGGACGCGATCTCCGGCCGGCGGTTTTCGTTTGATTTAAGTGTGGTTTTTCGCAGTCTTTTTTCTTCTTCCTTTTTTTTACTTTTTTTTTTTCGTGACCTTTGTTTTGAGTGTGTGTGTCTCGTGTGTGCATCGTGCTTTTGCCTGTGTGTTTTTCTCTTTCTTCTGCCTTCTCTTGCTCTCTTTGGTGGGCACACCTGCAGGTGGCCAGCCGATGATGTTATCGTCTGCTTCCTCCCATCCTTCTCGCAGCCCGGGAGGGGCATTGGCCAATGGGATGTGCGCGGGGGAGCAAGGAAGTGCAAGAAAAAAGAAGAAAAGTGCAAAAGGCCCAGACGACAAGCCGCCGAGAAGAGAGACTAACCAATCAGATACCTGTCGACACATCCACGCCTCCTTGTCGAGCTGGGAAAGGCCCCAGTCCCGTCAATAAATCATCAGGCATGTTTGGCCACAGCGGGACTCTGCTGCGTTCGGCGGACTTTTTTTCTTGATGGTGCGGTTTTTGGACAGGGCTTGGGCTTGCTACTGTGTAGGTTTCTGGGTCTCTTGCTGGGTTCTCGCGACTCGTTTCTTGGTTCCTAGTTTTCTTGGTAGTCGTGGCGACCGCTTTCGTCGACTGTATCTTTTGTCAGGAACCGACTGGAATCCGCCTGTCTCAGAAAGCCAAAGTGCTTGCCGCAACAGACTTCCAAGCCAAGAACTCTTTTGTGATCGACTATTGCCTGAATAGGAAGTACCACACATTCATCATGAGAGCCGAGAAACGTCACTGAAGCTCAAACCGTCCCGAGAAAGCCCCCAAAAGGGAAAAGCAGCTGGATAGAAGCGTTTGGCCTCCACGCCGAGCATGTGTCTTTGGTGATCTACTACTTCGTAATGATGTGCACTCGTTCATCGGCGCTTGGTTTCTACGTACCTACGAGTGCAACGCTACAAGGCCCCACAAAGCAGGGCAAAACCTGGTGAGCTGCCGATACGACGTAATAGGGCGTAATAATCAGAACGTGTCGGTGCACGAGCGAGGCGAGCAAGATGGAGAACAGCGGAGAACAGCACGCCCGAAATGGCCATACAAAGTACATGTTGTGTAGTACTGTGTAGTGCGCGTCTGACGGGGGCATTGCGTCGTTGTGGGCCCTGTTCTTGTGCTCCGGTGGATATGTGAGGAGGAATAGGGGGTGGCCAAGCAGACAAAAGAGAGGCAAAGGTGAGGGAGCACAGAGGAGAAGACGGAAATCGAGAGGAGCACGGTGGAGGCCTGGTCAAAAGGCCCCAAACTGTGTGTATTTTTGGGTCCTTCGGCGTGCTTTTAGACCAAGCCACGACAATGATAGCTCGATGCTCAATTCACGAACAATCCGCAGTTTTCCTCTGCATACGGAGTATTCATAGCCCAAACCGTGGGATCTTGGCGACGAGCACCGTCGGTATTTTTCTGTTTAGCATCACGAAGCCGCGTCTTTTTCAGCTGTTGTTGCTGAATGGCGCTGATTCGCATGTTTCTGACTCTTATCTAGTTACTCGCGGCTATTTTTCGTCAATGTTTCTGTGCTTTGTTTGTTTACGGGGCATAATGTTTCGAGCCGCGTGTTCTTTATCCATTCTACAGACATATATCATCTGTCTGAACATTCGCACATAGCCGATATTGGCCGTTTCTGAATAACGACCCTTTAAAGGTCTGTTTCTCATCATATATGCCTTTTGTCCATTTGCCCTCTTTATCTTACGCTTCTGCTCTCAGTCTCACATATCCACGCAGATTTGTAGACCCTGACCGGAGAGTACCTCGTCTGCCCACGGGGGAAATGGCCCAAGGCTGAGTGAAGGCATACGGCTATTTCGGATTATCTCGTGCGATTGTGCGTGCACTCGTGCCAGGAGAGTGAGCGAAAATGGGGCTGGAGAGACGACCGGCCCACCCATGTTGGCTCGTATCTGTCGCAAGCCTGTTGCCCGTGTGCGACTGTAAAATGGCAGGGTGAAGACACGAGAACGGTTCCGTACTACAGGCGGTCATGCTCAAGCTCTCACCCGTCGGTGTCGTAAAATATTTGTCGCATGAGAGGGGGAAATTATATTATATTATAAAAAAAAAAAGAGTGACAAATTTACAAGGTCGAAAAGGGAAAACGAAAGATCCACGTCAACAGACAGCGATATTTGTTTCACAGGGGATGCACCACCAAAACCCTCGTTTATCGCGCAACGACGCCAACGAAGGAAGCAAAACGACGACGACGACGACGACGACGACGATTCTTTTTGGGAGCTGCTTTTAGAATTACACGGGGTAGTCCGTGTTATTTGTCTTTATTTAGTTTTGTGGGAGGCGATGACAACGATCTGTTTTTAGGGTTAGTATTCAGATGTTTTTTTTAACCATTTTACTGTTAATTTTGACGAGGCTATTTTCATATTTCTCATATCCATATTTTATTCGTGCCAGTTCATTCTTGCCATCAATAGCATGTCGTTTTTTTGTTCGTTGTCCCTGTGCCCGTGTTTCGAAACATACCGGGAGCGGCGGCGATGTTGAAGACAAGGGCGGTCGTGTCAGTTGAAGAACCCAAAAATATACCGCCAGATAAAAGGACGGGTAGGACCGAGAAGGAAAAAAAAAGAATATCTCTTTCAAACAAGCAGCATAACCAGATTTCGGCACCGGCTATGGCCCGCAAAAGCACATGCAAAGAAAAGGCACAAAAAGAAAGCTAATGTGATAGAACATGAATGAGAAAAGTGAGAACAGCGTCGTATTTGATAGACAATGAATGGAGAGCCAAAATGTGCGGACGCCAAGCCGCACTTCACAGATCTGTTTGATATCACGATAGCTGCAAAATATCAAAATCAGGCACAAAAACCTGCTATCTCGAGAACAGACACCCAATCGATAACAGTCCGCCATCCTCCTTCCTTCTGCTTCCCAGCTTCTCTTTTTGCCACCGATCGTGTGGATAGGGTCCCAGCGGCTGCGTCGAAACGCGGTGGGTTTCAGGATGGCAGGCCCCCTTTCCTCTTTGGGGGGTGTTGGACTCTCGCGAACCAGTGAGCGTTTTTCTTTTCGTGGGCGTCTGGCCATATGCTAATCATCTCCAGGGTGCACGTCCGTCTTGTCTTCCCGCCGTCGCCGCCCGTCTCTCTTTTTTTGGTTACATGGGATTTTGTTTCTGGTTTCCTATGCCCCTAGCTGTCTGTGAGTGTTTTCCGCAGCCTGTTTTTGCGTTTTGTCGGTCAGCGATGCACTTGTATTCCATCATCATGGGGTGCATTTCTCATCCTGTCGAGCCTGTCTCTGTCTCTTTCTCTTTCTCTTTCTCTTTCCCCTGTCGTCACTCCCCTGTCACGCATTCCCCTCTCATTTCTGATATCACTGATCGACAGCCGCTGACCAGGCTGAGTGATTGGCTGCATGGAAAGCATAATTCGCTCTCCATCGCAGAGATCCACGACTGCTCATCATCACATCTCGTCACCCTTCATGCGGCGGCTCTGTCAATATCTACCCTCACATGCTTGGGATTTCTTACTCCGTATGTTGTTAAACATTGCCGGCTGTTCTTCGCCTACCACCGCCTATCTTCTATCGTCGATAGTCGTCGGCTTGTGTTCTGTTTATTCCTTCTTGGCTATCCTTTGGCACTTTCCCGTGCCCCGGCCTCAATCTATCAGACAATATCGGGCGGAAAGCATCGCTCACATTCTCCCCAGAGTTCATTTCGCGTTGAATGCGCCGCCAGGCACCAGCAGGCACTTCATAAACGGCAACGTACCCGACGATAGATCACAACACCGTACGTACATATACTTCGTACGATACACTCGTAGGCTCATAATCGTACTGAATCTCCTGCGGACTCACGATAGATGGCCAGGCCTTGTCCATCGTCCCCCCCTCCCCCCCCTCCCCCCGGGTCTGTGAGAGTAGGTATCGTCATGATCGCCAGTAGGGTCCCATCTCCCCTCATATCTTGTCGTGCAATTTCGGGCATCGAGTAAAACAAACAGCTCTTTGTGCCTTAATTTCTCTCCTTTTATGCCTTCCCTTACACTTCCTCCCACACACTTCATCGTGTTATTGTGGCCCATCACACTTTATCACACCCTCCTTCACGTCATCGTCAGGCTATGCCCGCACCGACTGCCGACTGCTGTTGTCGGCTGCATCTTTCCTGATCTTGTTTGATCCTTTGTATGTGTCTCTCATAGTCAGTAGTATCTATTCTCGTCTGCAGACGGCCGCTTGCGTTTCGCGGTGCATTTACCGCATCTTCCGATGTCACGATGCTCGTGCGAGCACTCTGATTTCCAGTGCAGACATTCATTGCAGATATTCAGAAATGCGACACCCTCGTGGCTGTCCCGCTTCGCCTGTTTACAGCCCTAGATCGTCTCTTTGTGATCTGCCCGCTCGCGTCAACTGCACGGCCATTTCCCACGCGCATAGCCACGCATTTCGCCGTCGCGTTTCTATTCTCCGTGTGTCTTTGTTGATCTATTCTGTTTTGTGTCTGCACGAAGCTGCTCTTTGTCCATTCTGTCTTTTTCAAATGCGCCCCCTCATATTCTTTCTTTTCTCTTTTCCTCCCTCGCTTCTCTTTGTCTTCTGTCTGTTGTTCCTTTTGCCTGCCTCATCCCTCGCCTCGCCTCGTAGCTCATCCGCCCCGTCACTACACTATCTCTTCTCTCTTTACTGCAAATAGAAGAGCACAAACTTGTTCGAGTATCGTATCTTTTCTCGACTTCACGAGGACAAGCGTCATTGTTAACCGCAACTTCGCATGGCCTGGCTCACTGAAAAGCACACTATTGGAACCCTACGTTAGCACGCGGCAGCCAGCGTGTTTCATGAACTCAGCGCCAGTGGCGAGCTAACCTTGGATTGTCCATGACCACATGGATGGCGTGCATGCAGGAAGCAAAGAAAGCAGAATCCAAGACAGTTTCGCACAGCGAGTCTATTGTGTGTTACAGTGGACGACCCGCGCTAAGAAGCAGGCATGAGACAGGCACAGAAGGCACAGAACACACAGAACACACAGAACACAGAAAAGAAGCAATACCCGGTGGCCAAAAGCGCCCACCACTTGGCCCGTGCGCACTGGCACGTTTCACACCAGCTGCCGCTCCGACGAGAGGAAAGAGACAAAATAGGACAACTCGTTCTTTGGCTCTTCGGCTCTTTGGCTCCCTTCTTTTTACTTCTTTTCTCCCATTTGGTGTGTCTGGAGGGTGTAGCCGATGGGCCAATCGCAAGCTGCATACGCTCTTTCCTCGTTTTTACCGCGAGGAGGGAAAGAACGAGTGGTTGAAGATGAGAGCCGACAGACAGACAGACACAAGAGTTGCTCCTTCCAATTCCCGTTCTTCCATAGTGGCCGCGTACCAAGTACCTTCCTGTCACTTGTCGCTCTTGTTTCCGTACGGCAGCTACTTTAGTATCTTTGCTAAATTACGACGTACTGTGCTGATAAACATGGGCTACGGACGGTTCCTGGCTGTCCTTTATTTTGAGCTCTCAGAGCGCGGCGCTGTCCTGGCAGTGCCTGACTTGTCTGGGTGATTGATGAGCCGCTCCAGGGGTCGAAAACCGGTCGATTTTAGGGCGATTTGTGCGATTTGGGGGCGTTTTCTCCTCAGGCGCCGCACGTTGCAGAAAATGTAATCTTACCCAACGGGCAGGCGTACGTGCAGCTCTTTCCTTCTTTCCTCGCTTTCTACGGAGTATTTTGCCATGCTGCGCATGCTTCCATGTCAGATACTTTCCGCTCCAAGGCGCCTGGACCTGGTCTAGCCTGACCGACACTGCCAATCCAGCCAATCCAAGCCCGTCTCGCTGCGCCAGAAGGGAAAGAGCGCCACGCTAAAATCTGAAGCAGGCGCCCCTCCCCCTTTCCCAAGACAGGAACAGCAGCGAAGAAGGGGGAAGGAACCAAGAACACCACTCGACCACCACCACTTGTACCGTCGCAATTGAGGACCCAGCGAAGCCGTTAGGCTAAGGGGCTGCAGCTTGCAGGTCGTTCTTGCCCTCGCTGGACAGCGAAGAAAGACAGAAAGAAAGAAAGGAAGGGTCTCTCAAAACCTCAAAGAAAGAGCGACCGACAGGCTAGGGAAGCAGCCTCACCTGCAGTGCCCAGAGACAACGAGCTCCATATCTTTTCCACGATCCACTTTCCCGCACACACTGGGCGTTTCTCCATTGCCATCGCCAACTCCTCTTCTCGCCACATCCCACACGGGCGCCTGTCGACACTCCAGACAACCAACACCGCCTGTCCAGTGCCAGCTGCTGCTTCTGTTTCGTCTGTCTGGGGCTCGTCAACGGGACACCGCATCGCTTTTCGACATTGTCCCGTCTGTGTAACGCGTTCTCGCCTCCGTTTCTCCCCCTTTTCGTCCTCGCCCAACGACGCCCGCTTTCTCCTTTCTTCCCCTCCGTCTTGTTTCTAGTCGTCCTGACTCTTTTGTCTCTTCGCTGTCGCCCCCCTTCGATCTTCAACTGGGCTCCTCGTGTGCTTGTTTCTCGCCTCTCCAGGAGTCCACCAGACACATACGACGTATCTTTTTGAGTCTGTTTTTTGCAGGATCCGCGGTCCTTGACTTGCGGCAACCACTCACGCTCTCACACACACTTTTTCTTTTCTGCACACCCAACGGAGTACACCCTGCACCCTCGTCCGTTACCCCTGTTCCATTCTACCCTTCGCTTTCTATTTTTTGTCGCCGCCAACCCTGGTCTGCACTCTGCACCCCCTCCCCTCCTAGGAATACTGTGCACTCCTTCATCTTTTCGTCTCTCCCCCATCTTCCTATTTGAAACCTGGTGCACCCACGCATGCCCTGCTTTTCTTCGCCGGAGTCTGCTCTTGCTGGCCCTTTTCCCTTCTGTCTCTTCGACAAAACCGCACGCACGCCCGGCCTGTCTGTGCCCTCAGACCACGATCTCGCGCGACTGGGCTGACGTTCGCGTTTTCTCCTTCTCTTCTTCAACATCGTTAGAGAGAACAACACGAGAGACGCGCTGACGAAAAGACCGGCTGAAGAAAAAGAAAAATACGAACAGACACTCGCTTTTACATGTTACAAATACCATAGACATTTCACCAAAGTCCGCCGGCGGCCAACACTGCAAGCAAACGAGGCAGCAAACCGATACACATCGACAACCCGACGGTTTTTCCTTTTAGAGAGTATCTTTTAGACATCTACACATACAACCTTCACTTCCACACACACAACCGCACAAAATGGCGATGCTTGCAGCAAAGTCGCCATACCCGCCAAATCTGGGTGGGCAGACGTCCGCGGGCCTCGTCTCGGGCCTGCCAACGCCTTCCACAGCCTACGCACCCACCCGGCGTGTCTTGATCGCACCGGCCGCCACAAATCAGTCCTTTGCCAGCCCAACAGACTCAGAGTTCTCTGACTCGGACGGCCCTGACTCAGTCAAGAACTGGGATGAAGACCGTGTGTGCGAATATCTCCGCAGCGTCAAGTGCGGTGACTACGAGAAGATGTTTCGGAAAAATCACATCAACGGCGAGAACCTGCTCGAGATGGACAAGGAGGTCCTCAAGGAGATGGGCATCGAAAAGGTTGGCGACCGTGTCCGCCTGTTCCTCAGTATCAAGAAACTCCGGACAAAGGCCTACGCAAACCAGAAAAAAACGGAATAGGGTAAGTCTTTTTGTCTGCATTTCTTGACTTTGTTTTTGCATTTTATTTTTGTTCCTACTGTCTCCTTTCCTTTCTTTTTTTACTTTTCTTAATCCTCGTCACTGCCCTGGTGCGCTCCTCCCCCCGCTCTGCCTCTCACACATGTCAATAGGAATCGTTTGGCGGTTTGGACATCCAATACGTCCCCTCTTCGGGGTCGCCCCGTCTCGTAAACTCGGGCCGCTCTGCCCTCCCCACCCCTACCGTCAACAAGCGGTACTCCCGCCAGGTCGATCTTTCTTCCCTGGCCCTTGAAGGCATCGGTGCCAAGTCCTCGCGACCAAACTCCCCGCCATCAAGTGCCGAGCAGCTGCGCTCCGCGCGCCCAGGCAGATATCCGACTCCAAACCAGCAAGCATATTCTGGCCAGGCCACGGCTACAGCCGTAAGCCGCTTCCCCGCCCCTTCCCCGGACTCTACACCTGCATCTGCACAGTCCTCCAGTCGCCTGGTAGTGGCCCACACCCGCAACAACTCTAGCATGGATGGTTCTCTGATGGCTGCTCTACCACAGAACCAAGACGTGATCCGCGTGATCTCGACCGGTGGCGTAACCAAAGTCGTCAAGATTGCCGATTGTAAAACCTGCGAAGAGGTCATGCGCGTGACACTACGGAAATTCGCCCTCCGCGAAGACCACGAACGCAACTACTGCTTCTGGGTCTTGAACGGCGTCGACCCGAACCCCCACAACTGCATTCGTCTCAGCGATACCGAGCTCTGGCGCATCATCAAGGACCAGAAGCGCCCCGAGCGCAACCGCCTCATCCTCCGACGAGTCCCCTCCGGCGAGCCGGGCCGTTCCGAGCTCGAGAGAGCCTCTGCCATTGCCATGGAGGAGGTTCAGCAGCACGGCCACAGCCTGCCCACAGTAGAAAAGCGGAGTCAGCTCAAGGTGCAGAAGGTTCTTGGCGAGAGCTGGGACAACCTGCAGCACCAGCAGCCGCCTTTGTCACCTGTTACCTACCAGGACGACCGCGAACGCAATGTGAACAACGCCGCCCGCGATCTTGAGCGTCCGGCACCCGCCGAGTCGACACTCCGGCCTCCTATCCGCAGAAAGGGCGTCCTGAGACAGTTCGGTGGCTTGCGTCCGCCTAGCGAGCTCATTGCCTCTGACCTGACTACTTACTTCCCAGACCACCCGCGCGAAGATATTGACCGCACAGCCCGTTTGTCTATGAGACGCTCGGCCCGCTTGAGCAAGGTTAACAGCCGTCTGAGCGTCGCCAGTAACTTCAGCTTCGCCTCCAGTATCCAGGATGCACCCCCGATCCCCACCATTGCCGACAGCTGGCTGAACACCGCCGGCCAGCTGGCCAAGGTCCAGAGTCGCGACCAACGTAGCATTCGCGCCCCCCATGCATACCGCGACTCCATTGCCTCGTCTATGCTGGACACACTCCAGGAGGAGCAGTCGCCCATGGAGCCAAACCGCAAGTCGTACGTCTCATACGCCGACAGTGGCTCGGACACCGCTGCCGTCAGCATCACAGACCCCGATGGCAACCTTATTCGCCACAGTTTCTATGACGAGACCACTACAACGGGCTCTGGCTCGAGCTCTCTCAAGGAGGTCAGCCAGGCTCTGGATGCTGATGGTGAGGGTGCCGACGAAGAACTGCAGAGCTTCCTTGCTGGCGAGTCTTGGGATGAGAGCAAGTGGATGAAGGGTGCTCTTATCGGTTCTGGTTCGTTCGGTTGCGTCTACCTCGCCCTGCACGCCGTAACCGGTGAGTTGTTGGCCGTCAAGCAGGTCGAGGCACCGTCGCCTGGAGCCAATGGCCAAATTGACTCGCGTAAGAAGAGCATGATTGAGGCGCTGAAGCGTGAGATCAGTCTTCTGCGCGATCTCCGCCACCCCAACATTGTGCAGTACCTTGGCTGCGGCTCGTCGACCGACTTCCTCAACATTTTCCTCGAGTACGTGCCGGGTGGTTCCGTGCAGACAATGCTCAACTCGTACGGTGCGCTCCCTGAGCCGCTTGTGCGCAGCTTCGTCCGCCAGATTCTGCACGGTCTCTCGTACCTGCACCAGCGCGACATTATCCACCGTGACATCAAAGGTGCCAACATCCTGGTGGACAACAAGGGCACAATCAAGATTTCCGATTTCGGTATCTCCAAGAAGCTCGAGGCCACCAACATTCTGAACGGTGCCAACAACAACAAGAACCGTCCGTCGATGCAGGGCTCTGTCTTCTGGATGGCGCCCGAGGTGGTCAAGCGCACGAGCTACACGCGCAAGGCCGACATTTGGTCACTGGGCTGCCTGGTGGTGGAGATGATGACGGGCACGCACCCGTTCCCCGACTGCACGCAGCTGCAGGCCATCTTCAAGATTGGCGGCAGCAAGGCGGCGCCGACGATCCCCGAGGAGGCCAGCGAGGAGGCCAAGCTGTTCCTGAGTCAGACGTTTGAGATGGACCACAACAAGCGTCCCAGCGCAGACGAACTGCTGGCCAGCCCGTTTTTGACTCCTATCACATAAAGAAAGGGTTTGAAGCAATTTCGTTCTTCGCACTCTTTTTATCATCTTATCTTCTTTTGGTCTTGTTCTCTTTCTTTGGCTGGAGGCTTGATTCTATTTCTTTCTTGCTGATGTGGTTTACGAATTTTTTTGGGATTTCATTTTGCTTTATTATATCCTTCCCATTTTCTTCTACAGGACCCCCCTTCTTCCTCTTTTTAAATGACGACCCATGAGCCTACCTCCTTTCTTCATCTTCTCATCCTCTCTTTCTTTATAAGACCATTGGTTTTTTCAGCATGCGTGTGGAGTTGAAATTCCTAATATACACTACATATACACATCGACATATACAATGGGAACAATTTTGACATCTTATGACTACTATTTTCCTATGCCTCATGTCGCCATTTACACTCAGCATGACAAAAAGAAGCCTCACTGCCCAGAAAAAGAAAATATAGAAGTGGAAACGACAAAAAAGACGTACAGCAGCGGGTATTCGCTGGTCGTCACCGACCCAACTACTAATCCGCCGATTACTGGTTTAACTAGGGAGAGCGGACGGGATCCCGTGTTCTCCAGTATCTGTGGCCGTACGTGAAAGAAAGAGGCCGTAAATGAAGCTTTTGTAGCGGTGTTTACTGGCTCGCGATGTTTTCGTTTTTGTCGACAGCCCCCGCCACCAACCTGCCAACTTCAATCATAACAATCAAGGATGCTAACCGAATTTTCATTCTCGTCACTCCAATGTCGAGATATTGGTGGCGTCGATATGTCATATTAAGTTTATTCTGGTGGCAACAGAATGTCGAACGAGAGGATGGGCAGACCCGTTCTGTACAACGCGACGGTAATTTGGCTCGGCCAACATGCAGATGTCTCTTACTTTGCCATACAACTTCTGTCTTGCTACTCCTGACCTTCAACCAGAGCTTAGAGCTCAGTTGTTGCACAGTCCGAGCTTGTCCCTGGCTGGTCCTTCGCTAGAGGCAACATTGTGCCACCAATTAACAAAAAAAATAGACTGGAGATGCAGTATATGCAGAGGCGGCTGTTGTGTAGAACTAAGCCCACTTTAAGATGTATCATGTGCCAATCGTGTATTCCGTACAACAAAGCATCCCGTCTTATTATGTACTCCATATAAGCAGAGAGAACTCAAAATATATGACAAAGATCACGCAAAAATGGATGGTATATAGTTTGCATATTTATGGCTCATAAATGACAATAGTAATGATATCTCGTGCCAAAAGATAAAATGTCGTCAGCGAGACGATAACAACACAAGGCTTCTAATGTCCTAAAGCTCCAACCCGTTGTTCGCTTGCCATCTAATCCCAATCAATGGTATTTCTCTTCGCCCTCTAAATCATCTATTCAAATGCCGCACCGAAAATAAAACGCCATGTTCCCAGATGCAATCGCTATGCTAAATAAATCAGGTAATCAGAGAAGAAAATGAAGAGCTAAAAGTCCGAGTCCGCGATTAGACCAGGATCAGACCCAGTCCAACCAGAGTCGAAGAAGCAAGTGCCGCCAGAACGGCCACGGTGCCGCGAGTAGAAAGGCCTGCAGCATCATTTGACTTGCTGTCGTTGGCCACTAGAGTCAGGCCGGATGTAGCAGCAACAGAGTTAGCAACCAGTGTTGCATCCGGGACGCCTGTGGTGCCAGTGCCGATCTCAAGAACATTGGAAGCGGTGGTGTTGAAGACGGTCTGGGCCAGCGAGATTTGGTTGTTGTCAAGATCGTAGACAACGTAAGCCGAGCGAAGGAAAGTATCACCCAGGACATTTGTACCACTACCAGCGGGAGCAATGCCAAACAAGCAGGCAGTCTGGCCGTTCCGGAAAGTCGGGCGCTTGCCGCTGGCCGTGACCAGGTCGAGCACCAGCTCATCGACACCAACCGTGATCGAAGGGCTGGAGAACTGGAACGTCACGCTCGAGTTGGCCTTGTCGGCCAGCGAACAGGGGACGTACGCAGCACCCTCCGATGAGTCGTAGGTGGCACCGACTTGGTTGTAGATGGTCTGCACAATGGAGTCGGGCAGGTACGTGAGTGACGAACCTGAGTCCAGCAGCACAGCCAGAGCCATGTTGCTGGCAAGAGTAGCCGAGCCAAGCTGCAGGCCTGTCAGGGTGATGAGGAACTCCGAGTAGACGCCAGCCTGCTTTGAACGGGCAGTGTCTCCAGGGAGCCCGAGTATTGGGCGGTATCGACGCCACCAAACAGGATGCTGCCAGTGTCTGCATCCAAGTCATTCAGCCACAGACTGTAGGAATTGCTCTGGATGACACCATCTGCGACCATCTGTGCCGGCAGGTTCGGGTAAGCGGCCTTACCCGCACGGCCGACCTGCACCTCGTTGACTTCGTAGCCAATACCCAGGATGCCTTGCGAGGAGGAGCTGGAGTAACCAATGCCAAACTGCAGTTTTGACAGTGTTGTAGAACTATTTGTGCCGATGCTGAACGTATCTGTGACGTAGTCGCCGCTGGCTCCTGAGCCGTCGACGTATGAAATGTTGAAATAGCTGCCCACGTAGTTATATGATGACGAGGAGTTGGCCGTATATGTACCGGCAAAGGCGCAGGGTTGTGATGACTGTTTGCACAGAGCCGAGCTTGGTGTGTTCACCCACAGATCACTGCTGCCAGTGTCGATATGTAGACGGAGAGACTGTGCTGGTGTACCGAGGGTAGCGTTCACAAAGTAGAGAGTCTCCTCGTTGTCCAGGCTGGCTGCCACGGCGGCTGTCCGGCGCCGTAACCGATCTCGTTGTGCTGGGTTGCTAACTCGTCTCCGCTCGGTGGACATGCTGATAACCCGAGCAGGGCCATCTGTCCGTTTGTTCAGGACCAGCCCATCAGTGACTGCTATTAATGCAGAGGCCAGGAAGGCCAGTGTTGTTGCCGACTTCATAATGAAGGATATGTGTGTGTGGTGAGAGAAATGTGTTTCGACACGAGGATGGGGGGAGGAAAGGAAAGTGAGAAAGAGAGATTCAAGATCTATGAATTATATGGCCATGGAATGCCAGTAGATGCGAGTGACGATGGAGGGTAGAATAAGTGAGGTGTGGATGGGAGAAGTAACACCGTAAACAAATGGCGGGATTTGCTGCGTCTTATGAGATCGATCGACAAGCGCTGATATATGTGACAGGAGGAAACGGATATATATACGGATGCTAAATTTAAAACAAAATAGGGACAATAGGAAGAGAGAGGCGAGAGCAGAGGAAACAGGAGCAAGAGGGCGAGACCACACAGCGGTCGATCGTGAGCAAAGGAGCAGCGGCAGTACTAAATAGGAAATAATAGGAGGATGAAAGCCGGAGGAAGAGAGAGAAAGTGAGAGGACAGAGGACGGATGTATGTGATCTGCCAAGGCCGGCTGGATCCGCGAAAAGGATAGGTTGACGACGTTGGAGTTTTGTAGGAAGATAGGTGAAGGCGAAGGCTAAAAGAGACAGAAAAAGAGGAAAAGAGAAACAAAAAGCAGAGTGATATGCAAAAAGAACAAACGGCCAAGCGTCTTGGGAAGTCTTGGAGGGTCTTGTCAATGGGGTCCGCAGGACGTTTATGCGGACTTGGCAGGCGCACGAGTGGCTCTTATGGTAGGAACGATTCAGAGACACACAAAAAACACAGCCAAAGGATATCATGAGAGTACGAATATAGATTGGCACCTGTCGGTGTAAACGGGGCACGAGGGGGGCAAGAGCAGCCCAGGATGCGTACGTGTCTGCGTGTAAGAGGGAAGGAGCCCCCTCGATGGCACTCATACGGGCGTGCTTGCGTCACCCAGGAGGGCAAGAGCGATGGAGGCGCACCCACAAGGTGCATGCTCCGGATGGGCAAGCCCCCATTGGCGCCTACAACTCTACGGTGAACAGAAAGCAAACAGACTACGAAACTATGAATACGTCGTTGAGGGGCTTGTCCAGTTTTGCGACGATGCTTGTGCGGACTAGGGTGTAGATATGGTGGGTGGACGTATTCCCAGCGAGGCTCAGGCACGGATGATGGGGGCACCGGATCTCACACAAGTGTCATGTCACAGGGCAGGAAGGGGCCAATCTGTGTAGGGCAGGGTAGGAGCGATAGTCATAGTTGCTGTATCTAGTGAGGAGTACGGAGTATCTCTGTATATTGCTTGCAACATGGAATCGAAGGAAAGAGCGACACAGAAGCTCACGAGAAGACATTATACTTTTGAAGAAAGAGCATTGGGCCAAGCGTCTCGGCACTTGGCCTGGCTCTTGGAAACAGCGCCGTGTAGTCGACCCTTCCTCTTCTGTCCTGCCGTGGCCTGTTGCCAATTGCACCAATTTCGCGTGCGACCTTTCTTCACTTTTTCTCGCCTCTTTCGCCATCTTGTCCATTTTACTTTTTCTTCCTTTTTTTCCTTCCCTCGTGGCTTTCTTTCGCCTTTCTCCTCTGCCTCTCTCTGTTTCTCTTTCTTGGGTCTGTCCTGCACGGCGGCTTGGCCCCCTTGGCTGCTTGGCTCTTGGCTTGGCCCAACCTCTCTCGGCCTCTCTCGCCGCTTGGCTGACTTGTCTTGGCCGCGAATAGTTGTTCTTGTCATTCTTGTGCAATTCTTGGGCCTCTTGAGGGTTTTCTTGGACTCTTTTTTGGAGTGACAGCCAGTTCTGTGAGTACGCCATACCGCCGCAGTGGACGCGCGGCCGACGAGGCAGAACACTAACACCACAAGCAGCCGATGAAAAAAGGGCTGGCCGTTCCTGAAACTCGAGTGTGTCAAAGCCGCCAAAACAGCAGCCAACCAGCGGCAAAAGCCAGTCGCAGCCAGGCACAGCCAAAATAACCACAGCCGTTCCTTACACGTACGCTCACACACTTCAGCCATCTAACCCACCCCTGGTTCCGGATCAAAAATCTGACACGCGGCCGGCGGATCATCACACAGCACCTGCGACCGTACAAAGAGCACCAGTGGCCAAGAGCCGGAGAAAGTGTAGACAAAGTGCAAACAAGCGCAGAAAATAGAGGCACCTGACGAAACGGCACAGGGCGAGCAGAGGAAGAGAAGACAGAGACCACGTCAATACTCGGGCGCAGCCCGTTTCTTTATGCTTCAACAAAGGAACAAAGGCAATGCAGTTCAGCCCCTCCATCATCCATGGCCGTTGCAGATATGGATAAAATATGCAAATCTATAATTATCGCCAGCCATTCAGCGTTGTGAGTTGTGTTTCCATCTGGTCTTTTTTTTCCCTTTCGTTTTACAAACACCCTTTCTACTCGTGATCTTCGGGTTTGCCTATTCCCCGTTCTCCCTTTGCGTGTCCGGGCCTACTCTTTTATGGTTTCTGTTTCCACCTTTTCATTTTTTGCCAGCCTCTCGCCCATCTCCCTCTTTCTGGTTGTTTTCGTTCATAACATTGCTCTTAACAGGAAAATCCAACTGCGTCCCGGTTTCTCGCAGCCTTGGATGACTCTCCTGATCGGTACCATAAGGCTGCCGTGCGAAAGGTATTGCCCATCAGCAGAACCGATAGACAGCCAAGCGCGCCGAGCTGTCTGGGGCTGTTTGGGCAAGTTTTGGAAAGCGGAATGCCGTCATGTAATCTGCCATACTTTCTATGCTTGAATGTTGACGTCGAACTTGCTGCCAACGGAGCTTGCCGTGAACTAAGAGAGTTGCAACGTCTAGACATGTAAGTTATCGAAAGGTACGTCGTAAACCTACCCTTTGATTCTCTTGTCCTCACAACGGTTGGCATCCATTATTCTTCTCCGCACGTTGTCTCTCACGTGCATCCCCGTCGGACTTGACTTACAAGATCAGCCAATAAACGCCCTCCGTCGTATATGAGGGCAACAGGAGCCGATTGACTGCTGCCTGACAACAAACATCCATTGTCCAGCGGCACTCATCTCCCATGACCTCGTCAGAAAGAGCTGTTGTCGGGTAGTCTATTGTCCGTTTGTGTAGATTTTGCAGTAGATAATCGTAGATAATCTTAAGCTGTAGCTTTTGATTTCGTATTTTTGTTGGTTCTTTCAATAGCTTCACGAGCATCAACAACCTGACGAAACTCCGTGCCCTACGATCATTTTTGTGCTTTGTCTTTATCTTAGAAGTTCATGTATCAACAGAACTCCTTCGCAAACATGGCCGACTTCACTTCTTTGGACTATGTCAACCTGGACCGCTGGTAAGCTAATCTGTTGAGGAAACAAGGCAGCATCGTGGAAGATTGCTTCATTGCTTCAGGGTTGCTAACGATGGATGATTTCGACATTCTAGCCCGGTCTATGCAGTAAATACCTCTTCGACCCGTATATGCCCTCCTTAAACTACGACTGACACTTCCTTCTCTCCTCTTAGTCCTTCTTCGGTGCTATCGGCGCAGCCTGCGCCATCATCTTTGCCGTCATCGGTGCCTCCTATGGCACCGCCAAGTCCGCCGTGGCTATCTTCACGGCCGGTATCATACGCCCCGAGCGACTGATGCAGAACACACTGTGCGCCATCATGGCCAGGCCCTGTGCATTTATGGGCTCGTCGTCAGTGTCATCATCAGTAACGGCGTCCACGAGAAGATGGCACTGTATACTGGGTTCATGTACCTGGCCGCCGGGCTGTCTGTCGGTCTCTGTGGACTGGCTGCCGGTTTTGCTATTGGCATTGTCGGCGACGCAGGTGTACGGGCGAGCACACAACAGCCACGGTTGTATGTGGGCATGGTGCTGATTCTCATTTTTGCCGAGGTGCTGGGTCTATACGGTGTCGTGGTGTCTATTTTGATGATGACGAACGCGACAAACGGCGTGACAGAGTGCACAGTTTGATCAGGTTGGCATGCAAAAAGCTTTATCAAAGGACTTCTGGTCTGCAAGGCCGTCAGGTTGTTGAGAAGTAAAGGTGGGAGCAGTGGAGGAGGCACGTAATTTCATATAAACAAAAAAAAACAAAAAGACGAAGTGTATTGGATATGGAACAGGCACATTAATATAGACAAATAATACAAATAAAGAGCTGATTTCACTCTCGCCGCTATGCCAACACTATAACGCCCACTCGTTCTTGTTCTCATCTGCCCGAATAAAGGGCTCGTCGATCTTCTTGATGGCAAAGTCGCTGCACAGGATACTACAAAAGAGTTAGTTTGAAAATCAAGAGACGAGGGTATAACGTTGAGCGTTGGAAGTACAAGGGGGAGATGAAAACTCACCATGCAGATGCAACCAGTGCATCCAGCTCGGCCACCATCGCATCCTTCTTCGGACCCGTCACCAAGCCTTGGTAATCTGCACCTGCAGCTCGCGGATCTTGCGGCCCACGCCCTGGCTCGACTGCTCGAGCACCGGCGGCCCAGACAGTCCGAGTGGAAGGCGTGCTGGCAGGGGAAGACAAAGAACTGCCGACTCAGCAGCGGCAGCCCGCAGACGTAGCACTTCTCGCCGGGCTCGACAATGGCATACCGGTGGTCCAGCGCAGCAATGTCGACCTTGATGTTTGCGGCGGTCTGGCTGCTGTCGTCCATTTCCTTTTTCAGGCCGTCAATCTCGCGGCTGTAGTCCTCAAGCGCGGCGCAAATCTCTTCCTTGAAGTCGTCAATGACGACAAAGTCGGGGAAGAAGGGGATCAGGTCTTCAATCTTGAGCAGGTCGCAGCGTTTTAAAAAATCAATCGCTGTCTTGATGCCGCCATGCGACTGCTGCGAGATGACTTTACGGGGCCACAGCCAACCACAGCTTCTTGCGCAGCGTCGTGTTGCCCATGGGCCGATCAGCCACGACAGCGGCCAGCTCGACGGCGTCGTGCGACAGAGCCAGGTCCACAGCCTGTACGTACTGGCCCATGCTTGTGTAGATGTGTACGCAAGAGAGCACGCGCTTGTACTGGATGCACAGCCGCAGCGCAAAGTCCGGGTCGAAGCGCGGCTCGTCGCCCTGCGACTCGAGGTACGACAGCAGCGCCGTCTCGTCGCGCGAAGGGTGGGATGCGTAGATCGATACAATTGTATTGTGCACAGCTGCGTCGGTCGAGTGCAACTGGTTGATCACGTACTGTAGGTAACGGATAGCCTGGTTCTGAGCGATCGGACCCTTGAAGGCGCTGTCGTAGTCGAGCAGCGCCGGGATCATGCTGCGCGGATTGATAGTCACGCCTTGGCGCATCAGCACATCGACTAGATCCGTGGCGACATGTGTCATGAGCACACTGCTGTAGCGGTAAAAAGGCGTCAGCGTCCGTCTGCCGTTTGAGCACGGTGAGCGCCTCGGACCACTTCTCCCGCTGCACCCAGTACGACAGGACGTAGTTGTAGTCGTTGATGGTGTCGGCAAAGAAGAGCAGCTCGTCCTCGCGGCCGTGGCTGCTTATGATGTCGTAAACGGTTTTGCGGTCCAGATCGGCCTTGTGCTTGCGCACAAACGCCTTGAACTCGTCACGTACCAGCTCCAGCTGTTCTCGCGTCTGTGCTGGATCCAGCGTTTCTGACAGTTCGGCCTTCGTGACAATGGTGTCGTCCAGCGAGTTGAGCTTTGCCATAAAAATCTCGACAAGCCAGCTAGCAATCATCACCCGCTGCATGACGCCCGGCTTCTTGTATGTGCTGAGCTTCGTCAGCAGGTACTTGCGCAGCGCATCGGGCTGATTGCGGTCAATCAAGGCCAGAGCAACGTCCTCGAACGGCTTGCTGCTCTTGCCGTAGATGCCTGCCGCCTCGTCAAAGAGGCCCTTGCCAATGAGATAGTCGCCGGACGCTGTTGCCACTGCATCGCGCTGTGCCGGGTTGTGTGCATACTGCATGGCCGCGTCAAACTGCTGCAGCTGCAGCATGATTTTCCAGATGTCGCGGTCCTCATCACGGACGACAATCTCAAAGATCTCTTGTGCCGTAAAAAGCCAGAATGTGCTCTTCTGCAAGTCCACGCACAGGGCAATCGCCTTTTGGCCGGGGTCCAGGATGACCTGGTCGTACACAACAGAGCCGGTCAGGCGGTTCGCGGCGACAATGCGGCCGGCAACGAGGCTGATCACATGCCATTGCGTCAGAGCAATAGTGTCAATCGGATCGTTGGTCACTCGCCGTCTACCGCGCTCGAAGCATCCGAGCCAGCAGCCAGCTGGGACCGTGGAATCAGCCTTGAGTCGGCAAACACGTCAGTCCCAAGCTCGGGCGTGGGTGGTGCCACAGACAGCTTTGCCATGGTAGACGCCGTGCGACGACAGCCAGGCAAATGCCCGATCGGGAGTGATTTCTTCATAAGGTCGACCCGTTTCGGGATCTGGCGACACGACGAGAGAGGAGGAGGATGCGGATGAAGACGATGAAGGTGTCGAGGACGAAGACGGCGCCGGGGAGGCTGTGGAGGCTGCACCGCCAGAGGAAGAAGACGAGGCAAGGTCGTGGATAACGGGCTGCTCGGACTCAAAGAGCTTTGTGTATACAGAGCCGCCGCCATCCTGCGCCCGGCCAATCTTGCCGACCCAGTGCAAGAGTCGGGACGGTGTGCTCACAAGCACACGCCGGATCTGGTCGGCGCGGCTGGGCAGAGTGTCGACCCAATAGACCAGTGATGGCACCGTCGGGGAGACGCACGAGTGTCTTGATGTACTTGTCTTCCTTTGCGGTAGAAGTCGTTGGACGGTTCGAGGAATGTTTCGTAGATGTTGCCGTCGGCGGCGCCAATGAGGATCTCGCGGGTCGAGGCCGTGGGGAGCGATGGGTTCCAGGCCACAGACTGAATAGGAAACGCCACGCAGTCGAGCGAGAGGCTTTGGCTGGCGCGATTGGGAGTGTAGGTAGTAGCCACTCGCCGAGCGAAGTGCAAATAATAAGGTGGGAGGCGGTTGGGTCGAGGAAGAGCCGCTGGATGACGCCGATCTCGGACGGGCGTTTCGGGAGGTCGATGTCATCAATGTCTTCAGGACGGTTCAGGTCGATGCGGAGGATGCGGCCGTTGGAGAGGGCAAGAACGAGGACGTTGTTGGCGACTTGCGCAGCGACAAAGTTGGCTGCAATGGAGAACTGCATCTGCACGCGCTGCACATCAAAGATGGGGAGCCCATTGTCGTCTGCCAGCCCAGGGGCGGCCGGGAAGCCGCTTGACGGATCCAAAGCCATTGCGCACGTTGTTGGTGCTTTGACAGGTGCTTTCACATGGCCGTCGGGAGCGTTGGCAAGCCGGAACGTGGAAGCGAAGAAGTTGCGAGATTGGGCAATACGGAGTTCGGGAGAGTAGCGCGCAAGGAGGTCGGGATGGAAGCTCTCCACAATGAGTGAGATAATACAAGGAGCAAGGAGCGCTGCCTACGACACAGTGGGTGTTACGTAGGGGCAAAGGCGGTGAGGCCCGGCAATACCAAGCTGTCACTGACAGGAGCTCACTAACAGCACCCAGTCGCCGTTAAAAACCAACATTGCACAAGCCATTGTTTAATTACAGAATATGTCGATATTTACGGCCGTTTAGAATCACAGTTACGAGCATCTAAATGGAGCCGATCTTGTACATAATAGACTATGTAGATTTGGAGATCCCAGCTTACCCTATTGCCTCATACTTACACACATACTTGTACATGGACCACAAAGCCTATCAAAGACAAGATTCAAGCTCTCGTCAAGCTTCAATAAAAGCCTTCGAAAAGCAACACAAACGTAAATAACGTATATGAACAACAGAGAGCAGGAGTCGCACCGAAAATGTCCTTTATAGACCTACCATGAGTCTCCAAACCGAGCCGTCACCATGCAAACGAAGAAAGTAAACAAAAGAAATGCCGGTTCTAATAGAAGAGAAATATATGGGTATTTGCACAAAAAAAGTAAATGGTGGTAGCACCTGAGCGCCAAATGGTAAAAATTGCCGAAGCCAGTGTCCCGACCCGACACAGTGAGGCTGTGAGAATATGAAGTAGGCGGGTGCCAGAGTATGATATAGCGGAGCGGAGAGAAGCCCGGCCTCTGACAACAGCGAGTAGAAACCGTAACACATATACCACAAGAGAATCGAATGAAGAAGGCGAGTAAAACAGGCCAAAAAACGGCATAAAAAGGGACGAACCAACTCCAAAAAAAAATATGAGAAGGCGAAGAGAAAGAAAGAAAGAAGGAAAGAAAGAAAGAAAGGAAAGAAAGAAAGAAAGAAACGAAGCATACAAAAAGCCAAACAAACAAACGCCGATTAATGCAGGTGTGTGCAAGACTATGCGCCGATGGTGCTTTCGTCTCCGCTGTAGCCGTCGCCGGGGGCAAGACCGTTATTTGTTGAGTCAGTGGTCAGCAAGTCTGCGTCCTTTCTGCTGTTCAGCTCGGCTTGCTCTTCTGCCGTCGGTTTCCGGGCTTTAAGCACGCGCAGCGAGATATTGAGGCTGTTTGGCGGCGCGGAATGATCTCGGCCTTCTGCAGTATCTCGTGGCAGACTTTATCGCACAATTTCCGGACACGCTTGGGGTCCCAACCCAAGTATTTGGTGAGAAGCCGTAATGACCCAGCTTCAACTGTGTATAAACAAACAACGAGCCACATGACGGAGTCGTCCTGTGCGTTGAGCGGCAGAGCATGCTCAGATATCTCCACATCGACAAAGCCTATGCGCTCAAGCCGCTCAGCCTCCAGGTGGTGTGTGCCGCGGCGCCTTCCTGCCCGAATGGAAGCCTCGTCAATGGCACGGGCAAACTCGTGTATTTGTGCGTCTTCTGGGAATGAATCGAGAAAATTGTGTGTTTGACCGGTCCGGTCATGAAAATCAAGGCATTCGATATAGCCTCCTGGTTTCAGGCAGCCCAGGGCCTCACGGAAAATAAAGTCCCAATCAGCAAAGGCGCCTGCCATGTCTCGTAGGTGAACAAGATCGACAGTATTCTCAGGACGCATCCATTCGATCTGATTCTAGTCAGAAACTATGTCCGAATGATAAAAAAATAAAAATAAAAGAAGAAGAAGAAGAAAGAAGAGGGGAAAAAAGAGTCGGGGGAAATAGTAACACACCTCGCAGTCATCGACCTCAAAGAACACATTGTAAGGCACAGCGTGGGTTGGATGGCTGAGATGTCCACACCAACAACCTCGCATGAAGGAAATAACTCGGCTATACCGATCGCCCACTCGCCGGTACCAGTACCAATGTCCAGGATATGATCTGGGTCTTCAAGCGGGACAGACGTGAGCGACGCGAGCCCAGGGACGTTCAGAAATACTTGGTGCATAACTCGCAAACGGTCTTGTTCAAGATCGTCATTTGGAAAGATGTAGTCGCCGCAGTAGCGGCGACCGTTTTCCATAACATAGTCAAGTTCTTCTTCGTATAAAGAGCGGGAAGAAGAGTTTCTTTAAGGTCGAGAACAAAAGGTTAGTCGATGAGATCATGAGCCCATGGGCGTGCTACGCTTGCCTTTTTTTTTTGGTTTTGCTTGGAAGGCACAGCGCAAATAGATAACCACTTACATGGTCGCAGCGTCAAAGCGCTCGGTCCGGTAGCGAGCTAGAATGGCAGGATATTGGCTGGCGGCATATATCGACTCCGTCGGCTCCTCGTCTTCATCGTCCACTTCAAGAATGTTCTCGTTCATCTCCGTGTCTGGTTCTGGAAGCGGCATGTTGTTTGTGTCGGCCAGATCCTCGTCTATGCGCAACTCGTCGACGAGAAGAGAGACGTGCTCCGATATGCTCAATCCACTGTGTAGGCTGCTTGCCACTGCTCGACTTGGGGAAGCCGAGTCCCGCTGTCTTGAGTGGCTTGAGTGCTGTGATTGCGACTGCTCGTCGTCTTTTGGTTCTGATGTGGTGCCGTCAACGCTGTTCGCCAAGCCGCTGCTGTCCGTTGCCAATCCTCCTAGTGCCGTCGGCGCGGTGTCGACGGTCTGGCCCTGTTCCTTCCCGTGGTCGCCTTGTTGCTCCGATCCATGGGCGCGGGGAAATGTGTCAATGTCGCTTGTTTGCATCTCCTGCCGAGATCAAGGTCCTTTTCGAGTCTGGAAATAAACACACGAGTTCCGATTCCTAGGCTCCGAGTCCACGTTCGGATGTCCTCCAAGACCGGTTTGCTTTGCTTGTTGTCCTTGTTCCCAAAATTATAAGGTATGCGTCCGACTCTTTCCGTTGTTGTTGCGCAAATGTCATGAGGGCATCCCCGGCAGTCGATAGCCTCCCTCCCGACAGGAACTGAAGAACGGTGCTCGTCCAAGTCCGAGTGTCGGGTCAATATGTCAAGAGCTGATGAAGAGTAGCTTGCCGGTGCAAGGCGAGTTCCGTAAAGGCTATGAAGAGTCCAGAAGGTCGGTACAAAACCGTCCAAGGAGGGTGTTTGAATACGACAAGAATACAAAGGTTGTGGCTCGGGGAATGTTCCGCAGTCTTGTGCGATGCGAGTCGCAAAGGAGGGGCGCAATTGGCTGAATGAGATCGCACAAGGGAAAAGGCTTTCGTGTCTCAGCTATGGCGAAAAGGTTGAGACGAACGAAAAAAGCGCCAAGGGCAGAGCAAATCGGAAGGACTGGCTTGGGCTTGCTGAAGATGGACAGAGAAGATGTGAAATCGTGTTTGTCGTTTGGAGAGACGAAAAAGGAAAGGAGAGCTGGCGAGACTGCCAAAACGAAGTGTCACGAAGCAAGCGTACACGACGTGGCCAACAGTGCGAACCAGCTTGGCGACAGGTAAACAACAAATTCGCAAAGATGCAAGAAGAGAAGAGAAGAAAGAAAGAAAGAAGAAAAAAAAACACAAGTAGTGTGAAGGAAGAGAGGCAGAGTGGCAAAAGAACGGCGACCGTTGCAGAAAAAAGAAAGCAGAGACACAGGGCCGGGTCAGGTCAAAAATCGAGTAGCGAGGAGGCAGAGGCCAACATAGAAGCCCTGTATAAACGCCGCACGGCGCACGTTTGTTGACGTGCACTCACACACTCTCTGCGCAAGGTGCGGTGGATTGTACGTAGGTCGCCGGATAGGTCTTCACGCAGTGTTCCAGTCGCAATGCAAAGCAGAAAAAGACTCCGGTCCCGAGTAAGTTTCCTGGGTCTTGGGATTTCTGGGTCCGTATCTATGAGGGGCGAGAGGAGGCCCCGTCGTCGAGTTACGAAAGGACAGGAGCAGGTTAGTGCGGCCACCAGAGGGGGAGAAGGGCGCGATCAAAGAGGGTCCTGGGCCTGATCCTGGTCGTGCTGGGGTTGAATTGAGTTGGGGGGATGCGAGCGAAGGAGGCGATGTGGGAAAGCTGCTGAAGTTGTGGGCGAAGTGCAGGTGCGGTATGTAAATACGTCGTAGCTTCAGGTGCTCGGATCGGAAGTTACGACTTGTCATGCGAGAAAAGGGAAAGAGCAAACCATGTGTCTTATTACAGAAAGAAGCCACTCCAGGAAGGCAGGCATGGCCTAGCAGCCAACTCACAACACTGCCTTGTCTCTCTCCGGCATCCCTTCGTGCAGTCTTTCAAAGACACAGCAGGCACAACAAACAAACACAGAAACAACAGACAAGCTCCTGTCTTTCTGGCTGAACACGCCGGCAGCACTAGCACGAAATGGAAAATAGAGAACAGGCGCCGTTGGGCGGGATGCGCCAGAGCTGTGACCCTATTTGGGGGCGGTGGTGTGGGGCAAGAAGCGTCGGGGTGCGCTTTCCACTTTTTTCTCTCTCTTGTGCACTTGCTACATATTACGGCAAGTTACCCAGGTTGAACTAGGCTCCCAGGCTCTGTTCTAGTACTGAGTACTGAGTAGCTGGGCAGCTCGATGGGCAGTGGTTTTGCGGTCTTGTCCTGTCTCGCCTGTGATCTTCGTTTCTCTCGTCTGTGCCTTCCTTTTTTCCTCATGGCCCTTTTGTCTTCACATGTACGGAGTACAGAGTTTAAATAGTACCACAGGACGTACGTACAAGGGCCAAGTACATGGACACTCTCTCAATCCGACTGTCTGTTGGTCTCGCTGGTGTCCTTCGTTCCTGCCTCGCCGGCCCCCCAACCCGCTCGCGATTTCGCTTCGCTCCCCGGTTCCTTCCCAACCGGCCGCCCTGTGTGTGTCCAATCCCAGGCCCTTAGCCCCCACTGGCAACACGGAGCAAAGCCCTGAAAGTGGTACTTACGCTCTTTCCCCTGGGGGCCGTCTGCTGGCGGACGCTAGGGTGGAAAGCAGACTAGCTCGCCTACGACGTTGTGCATTTTGTGCTTTGGGTTTGCTTTTGGAGTGCTTTTGGAGCCCATTTCTTGCCTTTCCGGTGCTTTCTCTTCGCCGGCCCCTGGCCAGGCCCGCGGCGCCAGGCGACCTGGTTGTCTTAGTGGCCTTTTTTCTTGTTAGTGCACTTTCCGTTTCATTATGAACCTTTCTGCCCCTGGAGGGATGCGCGAAGCTACGACGACAATACTCCGTAATACTCCAAATAGGCGGAGAATGGACATGAAAACGGTAATTCCCCGTCACTACCCAAAAAAAAAAACCACCAAAAAAACCATGGGCCTTAGAGGCCGTGGGACGAGAAACTTTGGCATGGTGCATCTTACAAAAGCTCACTGTAAAGGTAGTAACGGACAATGGGCAAATAGCCACAGGATGCTGCCAGCGGCAACCTGGCCGAAAGCCGTTTCAATTTCAAGTTCAAGTTCGAATTCGACTATCAACCATCGGCTGCTACAGTTCCCAGAACTCAAATTGCATCTGCTTGAACTTGCGCTGTGCTGGGGTCCAGGGGGCTCCTGCTTTGCGACAGGCCCTCAACTGCGTGTATGTACCTAGCTTTCAAGTTGTAGATTACTTGTACTCAGTGTGCACGGAGCATCGAAAGAGGGATTAAAGATGGGTTCAGGATACCTGGGATCGTATTTCACATGGAGCGAGTACCGGAGGACTGGGCAGCAAGAAAAAGAAAAGAAAAGAAAGAGGGCCCAAAGTAAGACGATCCACGGCGTGTGTCTCCTGGGACATGCATCCTGCAAGACAACGGGGTAACCGCGACCCAGCAAATCCAAGAGGGCGCAGAAAGACACCCAACGGGGCAGCCGGAAAGTAGAGCCTGCATAGGGGGAAGGCAGACTGCAGGAACTGCAGACACACTATGGAGCGTTGTATTCCTGATCTCATCATGCTCGTACATAAGTTTCAGCGAGAGCAAATACAGTCTTGTTTGAGGTAGGTCTACCTAGTTTTGAGTATGTGATCATGCTATGTACTTCGTATGTGTTATCTTGCCTCTTGTATCCTGGTAAAGCGGTTCGAGTAGTCGTTTTTTGCACTTTGCCCCGTCCAAGTGGCTATCTTACGATGCCCCAGGGCGGCCATATTACACTTTCTACTTAAAATCTACTTTTAAATATGCTTTTCAAAGGCGGCTTGTAAAACAAGCGAGCCAGGGTGGATGGGCTTAGTGAGCTTGAGAAGAGGGGCTGCCGCAGACCAACAACCCACAAAGAAAGACCGACGAACTCGATCGGCCTTGTTGGGAACATCTGCTACGATGTACGTCGTAGTACTGTGCAAGATACGATGTGTACAATACAAGGTAGGGTGCGGCTCGGCTACGACTTGAGATAAAAGCTCAGCTGATTATGGGGGCCAGAAAAGTGACAGATCGAGCCGACACAATAACAAGACAACGCAACAATGAAACAACCAAATAACGGTTCGGGGAGCAATAAAACAACAGTCGGCGAGCATACGATCGCGGTTCATTCGTGGTAGAGTGATGTGGCCTGGCCAGGCCCTGGAAATCAAAGAAAGAGGACAGAGCGCACACAGCAAGGCCAACAGGCCGAGCGCGCCTCGTGGGGATCGACAACGCGCCGCGCACAGCGGAAACTCAGGCGGAAGAGCCGGGGCAGTGGTTGTCAGACACACTCTCTCATTGTTGGGTTTGTGTTTGTTTGCCAGCGTGGCATGCAATGTATCCTTCCCCAGCTGCGCACGAGCATTTTCAATACCGGAAGTGGGCAAATCAGAAGACGAGAAACGGACTGGCCGGCCAGCTCCCAAAGAACAGACGAAACGAAGGGGCTGGAAGTATGGGATGGAAATGTGGATGGGGGTGCTGCGTGCGAAGTACGGAGTATGTCGTATGCCAAAATAAACCGCCGTCTGCTGCAGGAGAAAATGCTGTTTCTCTCGTTTTGTCCCATCAAAAGTTTATCTCAACCTCGATGTACGAACGGCGTTAAAATTTTGTGCTTGATGTGAAGAGATGCATTGGGCAATACAAGTTGAAGTACAGTACATAAGGCTGCGATTCCAAGCCCACGTACTCCGTTCAGCAGCACTCCCATTACTCCGTACGAGAATTGGGGACTTTAACTTGGAATGTGGACCTGTCAAGGCGAGTTAAGTTTAAAGGCACCTGCAAATCAACCCAAAGCACGACGTACTACATGGTGCAGTTCAAGTACGGCGTATGCCACTCCTCTTCGGATCAAACCTAAAGATAGTAACAAGAGTACCCAAAAGGGACAAACAAAAGAAGGCTACACTTCGGGGTACAACGTCAGGGAACACAATGAAAGGCTACCAAAATAAAAAGGCCGAGCGGCACAGCTTCTGTTGTTTCTGTTTTTTCTGTGGCTCGAACCAGATCATGTATTCCGGCGGCAACAACAGCGGAAAGGAAACAGTGCCATAGTTCCAGTGTTCCAGTACTCCAGTGGTTTTTACCTCATTACTGCCTGTCTGTTTCTCTGCTTTATGTGTCTGTCGAAACCCGTTTTGCATGTATGCCCTGTCGCCTTTCATCCCCTCCCGACGCGCTGGGTCCCGTCTCGCTGCTTGCCGAGCCCGTTGCTTCTTGTTAGTCAGGCCTGACAAGAATTGCATGCATGCAGGCAGTTATGGGACTTCTAATATGTGTTCTCCTTATCATTGTTTCTGTGCCCACTTGCCCTCTTTCCCCTTTCTCGGGAGCCGTGCCGCCCAAGAGGTCAGGGCCAGACGCAGTAAATTAAATATAGAATACTCATCGTCGAATCTGATTTGTTTCCTGCCGACAGACGCCCAGCCGTGTCTGTGTTCCCGTCCCTGGCGTTTTGTTTCTCGACAATTACTACCGCCCTCCGGCCCGACTATATCAACAGCTTAGAAATCGAAACCGAGTACAGCCTGGTGCCGAGTCGAATGAGGTGAGAGAGAGGGCCAGCGCAGTAACCGATTGAAACGTGCCATCCAGATACAATTTTGTCCTGTATGGTCCCATCAGCCCGCTCTCCAATCCAGGAAGTATGTGCCAAGCAGTGCATACATGCTCATTGGTGGCAAGCAAAAGGATAATTTGGGCGAACAAGCATACAGATGCAGAAAACCGGGCCAGACCCGACCAAGTAAATAAGGGCAAAGACATTCTGTATCATTGTCCTTTTTGCCAGAAGCTGCAACCGGCCTGGCACCTGAGCCCCTTACGGGATCAGATAAGCATGTATCGACAATTGAGTAAAAACCAGCTTGGGTAGTAGGTCGTGAATGTCTCGTGGCATCCCACAAGCCTGTATATGTTATGCCAGAGACACAAGTTTTCATGAAGGACCGAAGTAGTCGCTAGTCATAATAAACTGCTCAATTCGGCTTTGGTATCCCTCCGTCTGCGAGTCTGCACTTCTGCCTCGCAAATTTTTGATTGGTGGGATCAGAGACAGCAGAGTCGAGTGAGTGATGTAGAAATGACGCAAAGTCAGTGGTGGACGTATGAATAGATCAAATTCTTCTCACAATACTAAGCCTTTCGATTAAAACATGAAGTATCGAGAATTTGGCTGAGAAGTCAGTAGGTCAGCATAAAGGCATGTTCAGGCCAGGTGCACATAGTCGCTAATAAAATATCTACTTGAGTCGGGATGGTAAGCGGCGTCCAAAACAGACCTCCTCGGTGAGAACCATATACACCGTGGCATTGTGGTAACAACATCATATAGCGGTGGGACGCATCACTTGAGAAATAACTCGAAAAATGATCATTATATATCCAAGTAAAGAACATATAAAAGGTCTATTAAAAATATTTCAAAATGATCGAGTAGGGGTGAAAAAAAAAAGTTCAAAGCAAACAAAAGTCTACACCAAATTTGCTACTATCCAAAAAAGAAGCTGTTTCGTATCGACAAAAAATAAAGAGGATCAAGCTCATCCTCTTAAAACCCAATTGTGATATACCCCAAAAAATTGTCATCATCTAGCCCTTGTCTTATCCAACCACGTTTCTTCTCCTAGTTCTCATCTCAATCATAGTCTATATTTTCCCTGTGCCCTGCCGGCGCTGGCAACGCCAATAATACCCAGTCGATTACCTCGCTCCGTCAGTGTTGGAGTTAGCAACCTTGCCGGAGCAGGCCAACACCCGGTATTGACGCACGCCGCCTCCAGAGTCAGAGGGACAGGGTGGCACTAAGCAGGCCGGTCGCTTGATCAGCAACCGGCTGCTGTGCTTACCCCCCTCAACAACTCCTGGAAGCGGGCTGGCTCCTTTCTCTCTTGAAAGATGCAGCAGCGGCCACGACTTTTTCGGTCGTACCGTAGTCGCTTAAGCCGACTTGGAGGCCTCGGTGGGCTGGGGGCTGTCCGAGACAGGCTCCTTGTCGGACATGATGAGGCGGTCGACGACAACGGGGAAGGGGCTGAGGACCTTGCCGATGTTGCCCCACCACTGCTCACCGAACTTCTTGTACCAGTCAACGGTGATGCGCAGACCGTCGGCGAAGCTGGTCTTTCTGCTCCCAGCCGAGCTGGCGCAGCTTGGTGCCGTCGACAGCGTAACGGTGGTCGTTGAAGGGACGGTCGTGAGTGTACTTGACCCACTTCTTGAACTCCTCGGTGGTGTCGTGGGGGATGCCGACCTGCTTCAGCAGGTGGCTACACAGCTCCAGGTTGGAGATCTCGTCGTACGAGCCGACGTTGTAGATCTGGCCAATCTCACCCTTGTGCATGATGGTGTCGAAGGCATCGGCAGCATCACCGGCAAACAGGTAGCGACGGGTTGGGCTACCGTCACCGTGCAGGACAACAGGCTCACCACGGTTCAGCAGGCAAGTGAACTTGGGGATGACCTCTGCAAAAGTGGTTAGTAAAAAAAACTAGGAAAGGGGGCGCTCGCGCTGTGCGCTATTAGGCCCAACAGAAAGACAGAAAGAAAAGGACTTACTCTCGGGGTACTGGTGGGGACCGTAGACGTTGTTGCTGCGGACGATGATGGCGGGCAGCTTGAACGACTTCATGTACGAATGGACAAGCATCTCAGCGGCGGCCTTGGAGGCAGCGTAGGGGTTGGTGGGGGCCAGGATGCTGGTCTCCAGCAGGTCGTCGTCCTCGTCCTTGACCTCACCGTAGACTTCGTCGGTGGAGATGTGGATGAAGCGCTTGATACCAACCTTCTTGGCACCCTCAAGCAGGACGTGGGTGCCGTAGACGTTGGTGTGAGTGAAGCCGTAGGAGTTACCGAAGCTCAGGTCGACGTGCGACTGGGCGGCAAAGTGGAAGATGGTGTCAATGTTGTAGCGCTCCAGGCAGTCAACGACCTCCGAGGGGTTGGTAATGTCACCCTGGTAGAAGGTGAAGTTGCGCTTGTCATTCAGCGCGCGGGTGTTGTTCAGTGACGCGCAGTAGTCAAGCTTGTCAAAGGAAACAATGTTGTACGCGTTTGGGTAGGTGAGGGTAAGGTGGCGCACGAGCCAGCAGGCACTGGAAGGGCGGGATTGTTAGCATTTGCATTTGCATTGTTGACTTTGGCTGACTGCCACGAAGCTTTGCGGTTCAATTGAGCAACGCGGGGCAAGAAACCGAGAAAAAAAGGTTCGTGCCCCTCGAGGCTATCGCGAAACGCCTTAAAAGCGGGACGGCCCAAAGAGCGGGAGAGGAGAGACAGGAACGTACATGAAGCCGGCACCGCCCGTGATCATAATGTTCTTGACATCGGGAAGAGGCTCGTACTTGGTGCTGCCGGTCAGGACCGGAGCATCCTTCCAGACGCCGAACTCCTCGAAGAAGTTGGCGCGGCGACCAGCTGTTGGGGGAGCGGTGAGGGTCAGTCTTTCTGCTATTTTGGCGGAAGGAGGGGTAAAGGGGTAAGAAGTGGTCGGTGCTCCCAGATGCAAAAAGAGCTGGAGGAGCACACAACAGGTCGGGGAACGTACAGTCCTGGCCATTGGAGTACAGAGGAGAAGCCATTGTGTCGGAGAGGCGATCTTGTGCTTGTCAAACGGTATGAGAGGTTCGTCTGAAGTTGGTGATGCAGAGAAATTCGTGGTCGGAGAGAGATGCAGGAGGAAAGAAAGGAAAGCTGCGATAGAGACAGGTCTGGCGGGGCGGGCGCGCTGAATTTTGTTGGCGGGTATTGGCTTTAGGGGCAGGAACAGAATTGTGGATTCTGGTGACTGCTCGTGGGGGGTGTTTATTGGAAGCTGAGGACCGCACGAAGAGGAAAGGTGTTAGTTAGCAAGTGCAGGGGGTAGACAAGTGGCATGGCCAAGGCCAGACAAGGACTAGAGATGTTGCAGACGGAAAAGGCGAAGAGCAGCATTGCTCAACAGCAACCCTTGTCTCAGAGCTAAATCCACAGATGAAATGACGAACCTGGAAAAGCACCGCGATGTCTGCAGTTGAAAACGGACGAAACGAGGGACGGAGGACGGGCGAGGGTAAGAACGAGGGCTGCACGACGCGAGAGAGGACACGATGCGCGAGCTGATGGTCTAGATGGTGATGATGGTGAGGGATGAAAAAAAGGAGACGCGAAAAGGGCTGCTAGATGGTCGATAATAGGGGGTAGAAAGAGCTACGCACAGGAGGGCAAGATCTAGTTATATAAAAGGACGCCACACTGGAAAAAGGGATGTTCCAAGCAACGGAAGGAGCGAATGGCATCTTCACAAAAGCTGGCCGTAGACGGCAACCACGCCGGGCCAATGTCACTTTTTGCGTTGCTGAAGAGGGCCGGTAGAAGTACCTTCCATCAACCAGAACGTCAGAAATGATACCAAATCTGTCGATGGAGCCCACACTACGAGCACAAGTAAGATACAGAACAAAATGCTCCGTCCAGCGAGACGGGCAGCGTGAGTATACGACGTAAGTGGATTAGTCGTCTCTCTATGTAGTACCCATTGGACTGGACAGGAAAGATACAAAACGGCCACGTATGGCTTGTATGATAATTGGGACAGATGACGGCCGAGTTTTCTCGTGCGGCGGCTGCCAAAAGGACGAGGGGAAAAAATCGTCGTGAGTAAGATACGGTGAGTACTGATGGCCTCGCACCGAGGACACCGCCGGCGATCGACGTGTTGGATGGCGGAGGGGGCGAGGAAAAGCCCCTTTTTACGAACAAACTCGTCCGCCTGGGCGTTTCTATTTATTATTACGAGGAGGCAAGACCCCGAGATAGTGTCTGCCGCACACGCTACAAGCCGCTACAAGCCACTACGAGCTACTACGAGCACTATGGCCGCTACTTTCCGTCAGATACGCAGCGGCGGGCCCGTTTTGGCGTCCTCGCCAGGCACACCAATGGCGAGCGAGAAGGAGGGGTCGATTGCTGGATTGCTCGAGCCCACTTGGCACGCAGCCCAGACCGAGACGGTCGTAAATGGCAGGAACAAGGAAGGGAGGGTTCTAGGGACCCGATCCTGCTTCCTAAGGATCTCACGTTTGCCATATTTCTTACTGAAAAAAGGCAGGAACGAGCGGCCGGTGTAGCAATACGGAGGACAACCCGTAATCGTCATAATTTGCTGCCGTCAGACAGAGTGCGACGTTCGACTGTACGACGTGCGATGTTTGGAAAATATGTTTGAAAAGATCCTCAGCCGCCGGCCATTGCTCACGCTGTGGGCAAGAGATACGAGAGTTTTGGTGTCCTTATCCGGCTTTTGGGAGGGTATCTCTCTGTGTGCCGTGGTTCCATCCAATGTCACCCCTTTTCTCGTTCCGAGTTTTCTTGTCTCCTTTTCAGCCTCGTCCTGGGCAAAAGAAAGAACCGAGAGAAAAAAAAGGAAGGAAAGTAATTAAACTCGACCACAATTGGCCCTCACTAGCCAGCCCTGGCGGATCGATGGACTGCGGGAATGTATGTATGTGTAGCTGCTGGGGCCAGATTGCTCTGTTCAAAAAGAACGTCTGGCACTTCTGTCATCATCCTTCTCAAATTTTCCAAGACACGGCGCTGGATGGCATGTCGCCCTAGCCGAAAACAGAAATGGAACAGTTGGCGTTGGAGACGAGTCACGATAGCGATAGTGGGCTCTCCCTTCGAAAGGGAGTAAGACACAAACAACTTACGGAGTAGCAAGGGAGACCGCCAGGAAGCAAGGCACCTCGAATAGCACGAGGGCAAGACAGCTCCGAGACAGGCAGGGGCAACGTCGAAGACGGCAAGATTTATATACGGCGTTCGGAGTACGGAGTACACTTACACATTATGAGCACAAGCTCGACAATATGCGGCACGACACAGAAAGCAGGCGGCATGTAGGCACGGGCTCGTCATCTGTACGAGATATATATGCATGTACACATATGTGTACACATACCCAGTAATTGCACGCGCTTCTCGTTTCCAGCCGTGTGGCCAGGACAATTTGTGGCATATGAGTAAGTTTGCAGCTTGCAATTTACACAGGGCCAGCAGTGGCACTGGCAGACCGACCGCGCGCACGCATGTCGTAGGACATACTCCGTATTACTCCGTACACAAACACGACAATGACAGCTAAAAACATAGCGAACACGGAAAGCGGGCCACGATGCAAACAGAGACCTGTGCGAGCCTTGGGGCCCGTTGCTGAAGCATCGTCATCGGGGCTGAACACAACCAGACAAGGAAACGGCGCCTCAGGTGCATGCACATTCCATCACCCAAGCGAGCACGCCTATCCAAATTGGCACACCCATTGGAGGTAGGGGTCAATCGCCACCGTTTTGAAGACAGCAGATGTTTATTAGGAAGCGGCATGGGACGCATGCAGGAATAAAGAAGCTGCCATGATCAACGCACCTGGCTGTCTCGCCATACATAACCCTAGTTCGGTTTTTTGAAAGCACCATCAGCATCACAGAGAGCACCTACAAGTACGACGTTGTCCTTGTCGCCAAGATCTTCTCGATTCCTTCCTTGTCGATCTGCCTTGATATTTCCAATGAACATAGATGACCCTTTCATCAGAGGATTCCCTGTAAGATACGGAGTAATACGTCGTACTGTGCACTATTATTCCGTTGGGATGCGGGTGGTGAAAATCACATATCGTTTCGAGGCAGGCCGCTGAAATAAAGCCCTTTGACAGCCCACCCGAAAGCTTGGCTTTGGTATTGAAACGGGGACAGGAGCCAATAGTTTCCCTGCAAAAATCTGCAATTATTGGCGGTCTAATACGAGTAGCCGTCAATAACTGGGCGGGGTGTGCTTCCAAGTTGCAGGCATTCGCTGCACACTGCGCCGTTTGTTGTTGGCTTTATTGGCAGTTGCCCGTTTTGGTATTATCGGTAAATGGGGGCTTACTGACAAGGCCCAGGAGGCTGAGCTGCAGCCAAACCAAACCCTCTTTTCAATACGAGACGACATGCATGCGTTTGGGGGACGTTTTCACCGCACCAAGAAGTTACCCATCCTACAGTGTGACGATAAGTTCTGGCAACTCTGTGCCTCTCAATTTGCCGCATGAATAATTGATATCACGATGAGTTAAGATACGATGTCGAGCCCGGCTGTGATCACCACCACCCTTCACACAGGGTCGTGCTGTGACAACACCTGGTACGAATTATTCTCCAGCTGTTGATCACAAGAAGTTATATTTGAAAGGGAGAGAAAACAAGAAGAAGAAGAAGAAGAAAAAAGAAGAAAGAAGAAGAAGAAAAGACGAAGAAGAAAAAAGAGGAGGAAAGAAGTAAAAAATTAAATTCCGCTTGCACGTACGAAGTAATTTCGATACGTGATGAGCCCGCCTTGATTCCCTTGATTTCCATTGTCGTTCCTCGTTGCCAGAAGACCCATTTTCAATTTCTCTTGTACCCTTGCAACACGCCCCTATTTCACCACATCGGGTCTAGTCTGCGGCAATCCGTCAACCAGCCAGAAGGCGCCACAGCAATTATTGATTTCTTGACAGAGCGATAGTGGGGTAGTCGGAGAGAGAAAGAATCGATTTGCAGCGACATATTCATGTACATACATGATTTGGCTAATGGGACGCTGTAAAAGGCGTATCGAGCATTGTCGGTTATGCACAAGTTGTGGTGACAAAATGGCAATATCAGAAGAGAACAACCATATAAAATATGTTGACATTGCAGTGCACAACTTCCAGCGCCTGCTAGCCGTACGAGCAGAATTGTGCCGTACTGTACGTCGTACGTACTTCGTATCTGCAATGGTGAGGAAGGCCCGACCGAACTGGTGGTCTCGTAATGTTCCCTGCACCGTATTAATACTCCGTAAAAGGATCGAAGGCGCTAGGCACTCCGTATCTGACAAAATGGCCAAGAAGAAACAAGGTGCAGGACCCATCCTCCCCATCAACCCCATTTTAAAAAAATAGAGCACACTGAAACAACCAGGTTCCTGGGCTCTGCTGTTCTTCTCTCCTGCTTCTGCTTCTTTTCTCTTTTCTGTTTGCAGCCAGCGGAGACACGGATCATGCCAACGTGCCACTTTCTTACGTCTGTCACTGAAGTCTGTCACTGCGAGGTGACTTTCTAAGGCGACTTTCGTGTATTGCGTTGTACTGTGCGGTATTGCGAACATCACTCGTGCTGACTGTAGGCCAGTACCGCAAGAGAAACAGGCGCAAGACAATGGTGTCTGTCAGAAGAGGCGGCATGTGACGAACACGACCATGTGGAATAGAGACAGGAGAATTATGCTGTAATTGATTAAGAAGACACAAAAACTAGAATAGGGGCAGGTAGGTTCTTGTTTGTTGATCGCACCTTCCTCGCAAGCAGACACGAAAATGCTGAGAAAGCCAGCCGCTGCCCGTTCCCCATCTACTTTTTTCGTACTCAGTACACAAGGTGCCCCCTGGTCCTTCGCTCCTGCCTCGACAATGGTGCTGACGCAACACGAGTCGCAGATTCAATACACGCCCACTGGTAGGTTCCGTGTACTTGCTCACTGGGACCCAAACACGTCCTGCATACGCCCTGTAGAGCCCCTTGCACGCTAGACCCAGCACGGCCAAAATTACTCGCAATTCTGTAATGCTCCCTTTTCCCTGCCGCACGCTAGCGGCCCACTCGTTCCCAGCCGCTGAAGCGCGCTGCCAGGCTGGTGTTGCATGGTCCACCCAGCGCGGCCTGTTCTCAGCCCTTGGATGTATCGGGTACATTGATTCGCCAAATCTGTCCACGCACAGCGCGCGTCGCTCCTCCTTGAAATCGGATTGCTTGGACTGTCTTTTTTTTTTCGTTCTTGCCATCTTGGGAGACCCTCCTTTTCCGTCTCGACTGGCATCTTACCCCAAGCACCTCCCTTTCCGTATCCTTTCTCCCTTTCAGTAATCCTGTCTGCCTCCTTTATTTCCTTGGTTCTTTTCTGCTGTCGTCCCTTTTTGACTCTCCCTTTTCCTTCTTTGATGCTTTACGCATTTTGGACGTTGTTTTCCATTCTTAAATTACGACCGGCAGCTATTTGCAACTTTCTCTTTCTTGCCCCGAACCACCGCCCAACTCGGAGGTTCAAGCGATTTTCGACTCTTTTTTTCTTCTTCTATTCTCGACCAGGCATCGACTTGTATCGTCAACCATCGACTCACTCCGCTCTTGTCTGCGGCCTTTGGATACCTTTATCTCGATAACCCCAGCAAACCCCACAGAAACGACCTCTGGCCACTATTCGCAATGGCCAACCTTCACGATCGCGCCGAGGGCGCCTCCGCATCGTTCACACCCAGCGATGATATCGAGATGCGCAGCGAAAACGAGAAGCTTGCCCGGTTAGATCACAGCAACCACTCCGAAGAGAGTGAGCGCACAAAAGTGCCGGAGGAGATGGAAATGGGCGACGAGCGCGAGAACGCTGGCCTGCTTCCCGGTGAGTCTACCGAGAAGGCCGAGCCAAAGCGGCCCGCTTGGTTCGGTACCGTCCTTTGGACAGCCATCAACACCTTGGCCACCATCGGCATTGTGAGTAACACACGCATCCCATATCACCTCTTGTTTTGAAGCATGGCCTGTTCCGGTTTGCTGACACAGTTTCTCTTAAGGTTTTCACGAACAAAGCCATCTTCTCCGACCCGTCCCTTAAGCTTGCGCAGCTCACGTTTGCCGCCTTCCACTTCACTATCACATGGCTCACCCTCTACGTCCTGTCGCGCCCCCAGTTTGCCTTCTTCCAGCCTCGCCGCGTAGCCATTACAGAGATTATGCCGCTGTCCGTGGCCATGGCCCTCAACGTCATCCTTCCCAACCTGTCGCTTGCCTTCTCCTCGTGACCTTTTACCAGGTGGCGCGCATCCTGCTTACCCCGACTGTGGCCGCCATGAACTTCGTTCTGTACCAGCAGAAGCTTCCCCGTCTTGCTCTGGCCGCCCTGGTCCCCGCCTGTCTCGGTGTTGGCATCGTGTCCTACTACGACTCGCTGCCGGCTGCTGATGCCAAGGTCAAGACGACCTCGTCGCTCGGTATCATTTTCGCCTTCTCCGGTATCTTTGCTTCGTCGCTGTACACCGTCTGGATCTCGAGCTACCACCGCAAGCTGCAAATGTCCAGCATGCAGCTGCTGTTCAACCAGGCGCCCGTCTCGGCCTTCCTGCTGCTTTACGTCATCCCGTTCATTGACACCTTCCCGACCTGGAGCACTGTCCAGGTCAGCCGCTGGGTCATGATCCTGATGTCCGGTGCCTTTGCCTCGCTGATCAACATCTCTCAATTCTTCATTATTGCCCAGACCGGCCCGGTCTCAAGTACCGTCGTCGGCCATCTGAAAACCTGTACCATTATTGCCCTTGGTTGGGCCACCTCCGGCCGTTCGGTCGGCGACAAGTCCATCCTGGGTGTTTTTATTGCTGTCGGCGCATTATTGCGTATGTTGACCCCTCCCCACATTCTTATTTTTTTTTGGCTTTTTGTTTTCCCTGGCTTTGATTCCATATCCGATCTTCATGCTGACTTTGTCTACTAGTTACTCTTACGTCATGATCAAGGAGAAGCAGAAGGCTGCCGCCCTTGCTGCCAGAGGCTAGTCAACGACCGCCACTGCGACCGTGCCCGAAAAACAAAAAAACAGAGTTGTAATGTATTGACGACATCTCGGCCGTGCGGGCGAGGGACGAACGTGCCACGTGGAAAGCAAGACGACGGCCGCGACTTTTGTAGGCGTATGTTAACTTTTTGGCTATTCTTTGGTTTATTTTCTTTTGTTCGTTGTTTATTTTCTTCCCTTCTTCCTTTGTCTTCTTTCTTCTTTTTACTGTCCACACATTTTCCGTTATGTTTTTGGGGTTGTCTTCTTCATGGCGTTTGGGAACGACAGGAGTCGTCGCTGGGCATCAGCCTTTTTTGGGATATTCAAACAACACCAGCCGCCCTTGGCCCGGTTGCTTTATTTTTGCTAGCACATAGAGAAAACCAGTGAGAGGCTGCTCATACGTAAGGAATAGAAATGATTTTTTTTTTTTTACATCTTTGTCTCATTTGAGCGATGTTGGGGTTAGAGCACGGTTGTCATTGCCATGTTTTATATCTGATTTATAATTGGCATTTTAACATGGAAATAGCCTGGCGAGATGGGCTAAAGAACGTGCATGCGGCCCGGGACACGACACTGGAAGCCGCTGAAACGTCGCGCAAACAGCCACCGAGGGCTGGGGATGTAGGGTGGCAAAGGCCTAGAAACCACGGCGATTTGTTGTTCCGAGGCCTAAAAAGCCTAGCCTCCAGTAGGCCCAGTCGCGCTTTCCTCACGTTTCTTTGTGCTACTGCCCCTCCTCAACTCAGCGAGGGGGTGGGACCTGCCAGAGCTTTGGAGAAGCGCAAAAGAGCATTATGGACGTCTGACTCCGTAGTATTGTGAGGGGGTAAAAATTGAGCGAGTCGCAGACCGAGAAGGTCCTTAATCTGGGTCAGAAAAACGGACTGACTCACCCCAGCAGGCACAAAACAGTCAACTTGACAACAGACATCGACATTTTATCCAATTGCCCATAGCCGTTTCAATTGATGCGGTCGTTTGCACTTCGCCGTATTAACTCTGCGCAGGCTGGTCTTGGACATTTCACTTCGTTACCCCTCTTTTATTGCCAGCATCGAAGCTTTTCTGCATTATCACCATCTTTCAGCCTCGCCGTTCCCTGCGTTCTTGCGAGCTCCCACCGCTTTCAAACCCCCGTATACGACTTTCGGCGAGCCATTGGCACTTTCTCGACGTCCCCTACCCCATCTACCGAACCGGCAGCCACTGCCCTCGACGACAAACAAAACAAGAAGAACAAAGGGCCAAAGCGGATCATTAGCAAAATGACGACCACGGCCACTACCCTCAAGGGCCAGCCCCTCGGACAAGGCTGTGCTGGACTCGATGCTGCGCCGCCGTCTATTCTACACGCCGTCCTTTGAGATCTACGGCGGTGTTTCGGGTCTCTACGACTACGGCCCGCCGGGCTGCGCGCTCCAGGCCAACATTGTCGACACCTGGCGCAAGCACTTTATCCTCGAGGAGGACATGCTCGAAGTTGACTGCACGGTCCTGACCCCCGAGGAAGTCCTCAAGACCAGCGGCCACGTCGACAAGTTTGCCGACTGGATGTGCAAGGACCCCAAGAGCGGCGAGATCTTCCGTGCCGACCACTTCGTCGAGGAGATTCTCGAGCAGCGCTTGAACGGCAACAAGGAGGCTCGCGGTCACAAGGTTGACGAGGCCGCCAAGGAGGATCCCAAGAAGAAGAAGAAGCTCAAGGGCAAGGGCCAGGAGGCCGTGCGCCTCGAGGATGCTGTTGTCCAGGAGTACGAGGAGACCCTGGCCCAGATCGACAACTACAACGGCGAGCAGCTCGGCGAGCTGATCAAAAAGCACGACCTGCGTAACCCGGCCACTGGCATCCAGCCCGAGCCCCCTATCGCCTTCAACCTCATGTTCGGCACCCAGATTGGCCCCAGCGGCGGTCTTCAGGGCTACATGCGCCCCGAGACGGCTCAGGGCCAGTTCCTCAATTTCTCCAAACTGCTCGAGTTCAACATGCAGTCCATGCCCTTCGCCTCGGCCTCCATTGGCAAGTCGTACCGCAACGAGATCTCGCCCCGTGCCGGTCTGCTGCGTGTACGTGAATTCCTGATGGCCGAGATCGAGCACTTTGTCGACCCCGAGGGCGGCAAGAAGCACCACCGCTTCCACGAGGTCGACAGCATTGAGCTTGTCCTCCTCGACCGCGACACCCAGCTGTCCGGCAAGACGACACCCCGCACGATGACGATTGGCGCCGCCGTGCGCGACAAGGTGGTCGACAACGAGACACTCGGTTACTTCTTGGCCCGCATCCACCTCTTCCTCGAGAAGATTGGTGTCGACCAGACCAAGATTCGCTTCCGTCAGCACATGGCCAACGAGATGGCCCACTATGCCACCGACTGCTGGGATGCCGAGCTCCTGACGTCAGCCGGTTGGGTTGAGTGCGTCGGTTGTGCCGACCGCAGCGCCTATGATCTGACGGTGCATTGCCAAGAAGACTGGCGCGCCGCTGATTGTGCGCCAGCGCCTCGACACCCCAAGGTCATTGAGGAGTGGACTGTGGAGATTGACAAGAAGAAGTTCGGTCCCCGCTTCAAGAAGGATGCCAAGACGGTCGAGACTGCCCTTCTGGCCCTGCCGCAGGACAAGCTCGAGTCCCTGTCCAAGGACCTCAAGGCCAACGGCACTGTCTCCGTCGAGGTCGCTGGCATTGCCGACGGCAAAGCTGAGATCTCGAGCGATCTGATCACTGTCGAGTTCACCAAGCGGACGGAGAACGTGCGCGAGTTCACTCCCAACGTCATTGAGCCGTCGTTCGGTATCGGTCGTATCCTGTACTCGCTGCTGGAGCACAACTACTGGTCGCGTGGTGCTGAGGGCGGTGACGAGGCTCGTGGTGTCATCTCTTTCGTGCCTGCCGTTGCACCGACCAAGGTTCTGATCGTGCCCATCTCGTCCAAGGATGAGTTCAAGCCGATCGTCCGCGGTCTGTCGCAGAAGCTGCGCGCTCTGGGTGTCGCCAGCCGTGTCGACGACTCGACTGCCAGCATTGGCAAGCGGTACAGCCGCAACGACGAGCTGGGCACGCCGTTCGGTGTTACCGTTGACTTCCAGACAGTCAGCGACGGCTCTGTAACGCTGCGTGAGCGTGACACCACTGTCCAGGTCCGTGCTTCGGAGGACAAGATTCTGGAGGCCATCCAGGCGCTCGTCAATGGCACCAAGACGTGGAAGGACATCCAAGCCGAACTGCCGGCTTTTGAGTCGCAGGAGACAGAAATCCCTGTCCGTTAAAGGAAAGTGATGTGAGAGGAGGAAGCAAAACAATATAGATTTCATGAACGAACGCAATTTTTTTTAGGAATAAGAGCAGTGGAAAATAAGAAGCATATAGCATATTACCCCCAACGTTATGAACCGTATCCATGCTATTTGGTATAGCATCGAATGAGTGGAGATGCTCAAATTGTTTGTATCGTGGTGCTGTGTCTGAACCAGCGGCGAAAATAGTTCAAAGTACATTTCACGACCGGTCCGGGTACTGCCAAGAACAGTCGGCCCGTACACGGCGGAATCGCGTTCGGGCGGACCGGTGCCGAAAGCGGGAACCAAGGACCCCACCAACGTTATGTGAAGTCTATTTGGCGCTCTGCCATTTATTTGTATACAAATACTTCAACCTACCAGTGTTTCCAAGCTATTTTACGTGTTTCCTGGTCTAAGAAGGGGCACGCTGATACGGCGTACATGAACTCGGAAACACGTCCCAGAGGAAAGGCTCAAGCACAGCCTCGCGCTTTTTGTGTTGGATTCGTTACTTGGCAAAGGACCTGTGCTGCATCACTTCCTCGCATCGCTCCCGTTTTTCGCATAGTCTTTTCTTTCCATATTTGTCTTCGTGTATGTTCACGGCTTAATCTGTCGCGAGGCCGGCAGAAGCAAAACGCTGGCGAAATCGTACGACTCTTGATGCAATCGACTGCGGATCATTGCAGCCAGGAACCCACGGCCATATATATATGCGGCGATCTGAGATTGCGGGCAGCTCGGCATCAGGGCTAGAAGCCTGCATCGAAGGAGAGAAAGAGAGGGAAAGCCCGTGGAGTCACGGTCAATGGCCGTGCTGAAAGGGACCAGGGGTGGATGGGAGAGGGCAATCTGTAACCGATCCGCAAATTGGAGACGAAATGCCCTGAGGCAGGCAACCCAGTACGCAGCCACATTTCTCAAAGCTTTTTTGTTCTGTATCTGAGTTTGTCGATTCTCTGTTGCCGAACCCTCCTCTTTTACAGCCGGGCACTCATCGAGGAGAAATACGACGAACCCCGTATGCCATTGTGCCCTTTGTGCCCTTTGATATTCAGCCGCATTGTCTCCATCGTCGTGCTTGGCCACGCTTCCGATCCATCCTTGCTGCAGTTTGCATGCCATCGAGTCTCACAGGGCAACCCCCCTTGCCTTCTATTGTGCGGCGCGGCTAAAATGTAGCATGTGCTTGCTTGAGCTGAGTGGCTTAGTAGTACCCAAGATGTTTCCGCACGGTCTGTGGCCAAGATGCAGCTTTTGGTACGGAGTATTTGATACTCGTTTCTGTTTGTCAGCACCTTGAGTCCCTGTACAGATGCACGAGTACACAAGTCAGACCAGATATCAAGGGGCACCTGTGTGCAGCCAATGTGCATGGGATTCATCACCCTTTCTCTTAGTTGGGAGAGGGAGACGGCATTTGAAGGACACGCGGGACGCACAAATGGCATATTGGCAATCAACGGGCGGCAGTGTAGCACTGCATTGTCATTGCCTGCACAATTTTGAGGAAGAATTTTCTGTACACCATATTATTCTGCATTTGTTTGAAGAAACAAAAGGCACAAATAGAGTTCGTCTTCGTTGATGCTCAACAAAACGGCAGACACGGGGATGAAACACACGCCGTAAAGGGCATTGCAGAGGCTGTGAGCTGCACAGGTCAGCTACGTCTGTAGATTCAAGCAGGCTGTTTCTGAGCAGTAAATGTAAAGGAAAAGTTCTCGGTGCATATCAAATGCATATTCATAAATCCGTACGGAGTACGAAACCTCATTTGGGAAACTGCAGGTCGGTCTTTTAGGACCTCTTTAATACATTTTAACATTAATGGCCCCCTATTTAAAGCCCGCGTACGGAGTACAGCTTGTGATAGCGGCCCGAGAGGCCTGGGCTTGGCTAGCCGTGTCCGGTCGCTCCTGCCCAGCGATGTGCGGGACGAGGCCTGGCCATATTAGGAATGTGCATTAGCAGATCACTGTAGCGTATTTTTCGATTTGCAATTTGAGAAGTGTGCTCCGTTGTATTTTTATAAAGATACTCGACTGTTACGTCCTTGTTGGGAGTTGGCAATGGGGGGCTCATGTTGGCCGGTATTTGTTCTAAATAGAGGCACCAAGCGACTGTGAGATCTTGGAATGTTTCAAGGCTGTCGAGAGCTGTTTTCTTTTTCCCTGCCTGCCTGCCGCGTACCTGCCTCCTTTTTTGCGTCTTCTTCTTTCGCGCCGTTGCGGATCCAAACAGGAAACAGGTCGGACACGTTGGCACAACTGCTTGTGCTGTGGTAAGGGGATACGCAAGAGAGCAGAAACAATGGTTTGTGGCAACTTACACTCCTACTCCCATACACATAATCCGTCTCGTCGGTCTTCCGTAGGGGGCTCGTTAGCCAGGTCGCGCCTGCCAATCCAAGGGGGAAGAGGGAAGGAGCCCTTCAGAAAACCCCACCTCCCTTTCTGCCTTTTGCGCCCTGCCCCGCTTGTACTTAGCGGGGTACTTATCGACGGCGGTGGGCGACACAACGAACCGTAAGGGCTGCGAGGCGCTCGGATGTAGCACGTTAACTGGGGCACACCCTTCTCTGCTAGGGGCCCTGTTTCACTGTGGCCTCTCACCTTCACCGCAACGCCCGCCACCACCACGAGCCTGGCGGCTGCCCAGCAGTAAAAACCGGCTGTTGCCCTGACTTCCTACTCTGTCTCGCTCCTGCCTCAACGGCTGGTCAGCCGCCAGACCAGCGGCCAACCTTCCAGGGAGCAGCGGCACAAATACGGAAAATAGCTATTAGCAGCAACGCTACTTCCATAGGGAGCCGGGAGCGCACGCTGCAACTTGTTTCTGCTAAGAAGTGCTGCTGGCCGCTAGCTTGACGCCCGCAACCCGCCACCCACCACCCACCGCGCACCTTCCCACTCCTCCCCTCTTATCCACCCACTGCGACCCCTGGTCGTTGGTTCGTGGGTTGTGTGCTTCACCAGCCGACAATCCCCCCTGTCGGCCCTGCTCCTTCCCCCCTCCCCTCGCTCGTCTCCTTTTCCCACTCCACCGCCCACTACTCACGCACACACACAAACTGTTCACATTTCCCAAAGAAACCACCCAAAGAAAGAAGGCGCCCGCAACAAGACCACACCCAGGGAAAGAGCCAACGACCAAAAGAGCCAAAGAATCAAAGCGTGAGATAATACGGCTCTTTCTCCATTCGGTCGGCCATCCTGCCTGCCTTCTCTTTCACCTTCTTTCCCTTTCACATTGAACGCCCTGCTGACATTCTTTGTCTCTTTGCTTTCCAACAGCCTCACGTCTTCCCGCACCAGGAAGAAAGAAGAACAAAAAAAAGGAAGAAAAAAGGGAGTAGCAGCCTCGACGGTCTAAACGTCCGCCGTTCTCGTCCGACCACCAGCAACAGCGTCCATAGCGGCCGTCCTTTTGCACGCCGCTCACTCTGCCCACCGCCTCCCTCATTTACCTCCACCTCCAATCCAATCTCGAGTCTTTCGTTCGTCTTCGTCCCTCATCTCTCTCAGCCCTCTTGTCGTCTTCCATCTCGCCATTTTCGATTTCGACTCCCTTTCGTCTACTCTTCCGGCTTCTTCGCCTTTTTGCCCGTCTCTTGTTGTCGCACTCGGCCTGCTTTGTCGCCTGCCTTTCGAACGACTGATGCCGCCTTAAGACCCCCTTTCTGCTTGCGACCCAAATCGCCGCTACAGAACGACTTGATCGAACCAACACTTCGACTTCGCGGCCCCGTACCTCTCTCTTGTCAACCTTCCACGCCGGGCTCACAAGACCCTTGATACAATCGGACAACGGCGTCCCGTCTTATATCCTTTACTCGATAGCAACGGCCGGCTTCCGTTTTACCCCTAACCCGTCGCCCCTTCACGCCAATTTGTTTTGCAAGCTTCGAGCGACACCTCGTCGAGCTGCAACGACGTTTACTCAGGTCGGCTTGTCGGTATTTTCTTTGCTTTGCATAGTCTTGGTCTTGGATACACATCGTCCCCTTAGTAGAGAAACGACATCCTATTCCTTCCCACACTCCTCCCTCTCCTTTCCCCCTAATTATAGAATATACCCAACGTCAGAATGACTACACAAAACGGGTAAGTATCGTCTGCCTCACGCTGTTTCCTGCGCAGCTTCGTCATACGTTCTGCACAGGTAATTATGTCCACCAGTCACTAACCGGCCTGCAAAAACAGTAGCATCTACACCACCGGGCAGTTCATGAACCCTGGCCCGGCCCCTCGCCCACCAACAGACAGACCGCGCTTGAACCTGACGCCGACGTCCAGCATCCAGTCCAACTTGTCTGGTCTGACCATCAGCTCGCCCATTCAGCGCTCGGCCTCGTCGACGTACTCGGGCTCGACCATTTCGCTTCCCCTTGGCCGCCAGAACTCCAATGTCGATGGCCAAGGAGGCGTTGCTGTGATCAAGGAGGGTGTGGCCCAGGTCAAAGAAAGCAAGAACTTTATCCAACCATGGAAGCAGAAGTTCCTCGTCCTGCGAAAGGAGGCACTCGATTTCCACAAGGTCGAGGGTGGTAAGGTCTCATACACACTGTTCCTCAAGGACGTCATTAATGTCGGCCGTGTCGAAGCTGCGGCACCATTTTCGAGATCAAGCGCCACTCCAACGGATCGTCAACGAGCCCTGGCGACGACGATGGTTCCATTCGGACTCTACAGATCCGCGTAAAAAGCGATGACGACCTGTACGAGTGGATTGATTTCATTTACGCCCGTTGTCCCGGCATGGGCGGTGTCAGCAACCCCACCAACTTCTCCCATGCCGTCCACGTTGGCTTCGACCCCAAGACCGGCGAGTTCGTCGGTCTGCCTCCGGAGTGGTCCAAGCTGCTCAACTCATCCGCCATCACCAAGGAGGATTACGAGCGTAACCCACAGGCCGTGTTCGAGGTGCTCGACTTCTACTCCGACCTCACCAAGCGCGCTGAGAACCCGAACCAGTACTCGAGCCTGACCCCGACCCCGCCGGCAAGCTCGATGCAGAACAAGCAACTGGGCTACTCCAGTGGCGCATCCGTCGCACCGCCTCGTCCTATGCAACCTGCCCAGACCATGCAGCAGACAATGCAGACCCGCACCCCAAACAACAACTACATGTCATCCAGCACCGCCGGCCAGCCCGGAGCGCATGTTCGCCCGTCAGCCTCAGAGTCCCAGCAACAGCGCCAGCAAATGCAGAACATGGCCAGCAACTACGTCAACAACGGCTCATCCCCGCAAGACGACCTGCGCCAGAAGCAGCAACAGCAGCAGCAGCAGCAGTACGAGGCAGCACAGCGGCAGCGCATGATGGAGATGGAGGAGCAAAACCGCAGAGAGCTGGAGGCATACAACGCCTCCTTGCCGAAGACAAAGGTCCCCATGGCTCAGCAAGAACTTGGTGGCTACTCCGGCGGTGGACCCTCGGGCGCTTCGGGAGACCGTTTTAACCCCAGCCGTGCACCTCCTCCTGCCCCTAAGCCAGGCCAGCCCGCCAGTTTGCGCGCCCAGCGTCCCGCACCGGCACCTCCCTCCAGCGCAGGTGGTCCTCAGCGCCCTACACAGGGTGGTGCTCTGCCGCCCATCTCGCGTGACCCTCCTTCAGGACAGCCGGGCCAGGCTCCCCGCATGCAGACCCGTCCTGATCAACAGCAGGCCTCCGCCCAGCGCTACCCGCCTGGCCAGTCCGCTGCCGGCGCCCCGCGTGCCAACGGCCAGCAGCAAGGCCAGCCGCCATCACGTCTGCCAGCGCCTGTCAAGCCGCTTAATGTCGGCCCCAAGGCCCAGCCGGCTGACGGTGTCAAGGCTGCTGAGGCTGCGCTTACTGCCAAGCCGCCACCGGAGCGCAAGCAGGATGTGCGCCTGTCGACAATGTCGGAGAACGAGGTCATGATCCGCCTCAAGGAGGCTGTCTCGAAAGACGACCCTAACTTGTCGTACTCGAAGCAAAAGAAGATTGGTCAGGGTGCATCTGGTTCCGTCTACGTCGCTAAGGTTAAGGAGAGCGCCGTCTCGCCGATCGCGCGCACTATCCTCCGCGAGCAGGGCAGCCGCGCTCAGGTTGCTATCAAGCAAATGGATCTTGCACATCAACCCAGAAAGGAGCTGATTGTCAACGAGATTATGGTGATGAAGGACAGCAAGCACCGCAACATTGTCAACTTCCTGGACGCATTCCTCCGTAACAACAACTCAGAGCTGTGGGTTGTCATGGAGTACATGGAGGGCGGTGCCCTGACGGATGTCATCGACAAACAACCCGGTCATCACCGAGGACCAAATTTCTACAATCTGCCTTGAGGTACGTTTTCCGCTTGATCCCCTCGAAACAAAACAGATGATGTAGATGGTTTTATTAACAATTGCTCTAGACCTGCCGTGGTCTTCGCCACCTGCACTCTCAAGATATCATCCACCGTGATATCAAGAGCGACAACGTCCTTCTCGATGCCCGTGGAAATGTCAAAATCAGTGAGTCCCAAACACGAACCGCATCGAATACCTTGCAATACGGTTTATTGATAGAAACTAACTATGTTCAACAGCCGATTTCGGTTTCTGTGCCAAGCTCACCGACACTAAGAAGAAGCGTGCGACAATGGTGGGCACGCCGTACTGGATGGCTCCCGAGGTTGTCAAGCAAAAGGAGTATGGCCCCAAGGTCGACATCTGGTCCTGGGTATCATGGCTATTGAGATGATCGAGTCTGAGCCCCCGTACCTTAACGAGGAGCCCCTCAAGGCCCTGTACCTGATCGCTACCAACGGCACACCGCGCCTCAAGAAGCCCGAGAAGCTCAGCAAGGAACTCAAGGCGTTCCTGTCGGTCTGCTTGTGTGTGGATGTCACGAGCCGTGCTTCATCACAAGAGCTGCTCGAGCACGATTTCCTAAAGCACGGTTGCCCGCTGGGCAGCCTGTCGGATCTTCTTGCATTCAAGAAGCACGCGAAATAAGAGGCAGAAGCAAAATCCGGCGTCGTTCTGTGCAACAGTGGTGGCAAGTCGACGCTCTAATATCCCTATATCGTTTCTTCAACCATGTTTGCTCAGGTTCACGGGCTCTTTTTCTGCTATCACGTCGTTTGGCTTTTGCCCACTCTCTCTTCTTTCTTTCTCTGACCACGCTGCCCTCGTTCTTCCTCCTTTTTTTATAATTTATGCCCATGTTTTGTTTACGTCACGTACCCTCGCATCCTCTCATCAATTGCATCCGTGCAGCAACTTGCACGCGGTCGACCTTAGCTCTCACTGATTTTCGCCCTTTGATATTTTTTTGGTTGCTCTGTTTTCATTTGCGCGGCACATGTTTTTTTTTCTCCTGCTCTTTCTTTCTTAGTTCACCTCCGTTCGCAGTTTTTCTACCTCTTCACTTCTTTTCGGGGGTGGGCGTTACAGGATCTCAAGAAGGCTGTTTTCCATTCCATATATCCAGACAATTCGGAAAACATAAATCGTTTTACTAGTCTATAAGATGTTTACGTGTGCCTTTTGTAGCCATGTCCCGAGTCTTTAACTAACGGACAATAAGATGTAATTGGTGGGTATATACCAGCACAGGCTTGTTTAACATTTCCTGTGTGACAATGTCGTCAATAATAGCTGTGTTCGTGGTGGCAGCTGCTTTGCCAGAGGAAGGTGTCGGTGAAGTAGAGTGGGTCGCGCTCAGCAACATAATTGGCTGGTAGATCCCTTAAAATTAACCTCCCTGGTGCCTAGGTACCGCCCTGCCTAAAATTGGCTGATGAGGTACACCAACATTCGCCTCTTTGGCCCTTTTTTATGCCTAGTTAGTGGCCTCGATTCGGGCCCCTCGCCTCCTGTCCGGCTGTGTTCACAGCAACCTCTGTGGCGCTGTTGTTGACTTTCGACATCTGGGCCTGCGGCGTTAGGAGGGGAAGGAGGGGTCGTTCGCCCTCTACAATTTTAACTTCCCCAGACAACCAAAACATCAATAGCGAAAAAAAAAGTTGAACCGAAAAAAAAACACAACCAAAATCCATACAGACGCAACTCGAAAGAAAAAGTGAGCAGCCACCCACCCCCTTGCCAGCCCTCCGTTTGCCTTTGCATGCCCAATCTCTGAAGGAGCAGAAGAAGGAAAAGTCAGCAGATTGTAGCCTGGTCGCATTGGATATTAACAACAGCTTTTGTTAGGCAGCATCCTCCCCTCTCTTTTCTCCGTTCGCGCTCACCTACAAAACTTGCCCACGACCCGAATACCGTGTGCAAGCTCTAGCTACCTCGACCACCGGTTCATACACCTTTTCGAATCTATCTATTTTCTCTTCATATCTTTCAAATCAGCCATTATGTCGGCCGAAGGCACAGAGGTCCCCAAGGTAAGTCTTCTTTCGAGCGGTTCTGATCCTCCCACCGCCTCGATGTGGCGATCTCCAAGAGCGCGCGCCGCACCTCTCCATATCGCCATTCATATGGCCATTTTGCTTAGCCACATGTCAGACGAGATAGCTGACACGATGTTCTCTTTCCAACAGACCACCGAGGAGCAGCCGGTCACCCAGTCTGCCGTTTTCTCCATGTTCGGCGGCGGTGCCAAGAAGGAGAAGAAGGAGGAGGACGAGGACCGTGGCGATGTCTCCGGCAGCAACAAGGCTCAGCGCGAGGCTGCTGCCGCTGCCGCCGCCGCTGAGGGCGAGGTAAGTGCTGGCTATGACTACTGTGGCCACGTCGATGGGCTTTACATCTCGATACACGCGATCACGCCTACTAACCCACATTTCCCTTGTCACAGGAGGACCAGGTCCCGAGTCTGAGGATGTCCACTTCGAGCCCGTTATTCGGTTGACCGAGAAGGTCGAGACCAAGACCAACGAGGAGGCCGAGGAGCAGACGTTCAAGATGCGCGCCAAGCTGTTCAGATTCGTCCGCGAAACCAGCGAGTGGAAAGAGCGCGGTACCGGCGACGTCCGCCTGCTGAAGCACAAGGAGAACGGCAAGACCCGCTTGGTCATGCGCCGCGACAAGACCCTCAAGGTCTGCGCCAACCACTACGGTATGAACATTCGCCCCGGTCAAATATATATGTGATTCGGTTCGAATTCCTCAGCTAACTTCTCGATCTAGTCCTGCCCGATATGCGCCTGTCCCCAACGTCGGCTCTGACCGCAGCTGGGTCTGGAACACCGCCGCCGATGTGAGCGAGGGTGAGGCCGAGGCCATGACCCTGGCCATCCGCTTTGCCAACTCCGACAGTATGTTTGATTCTACCCAATTCTACGACCGGTTTTTTTTACTAACATATTGTGCTTCAGACGCCAACCAGTTCAAGGACGCCTTCATCAAGGCCCAGACCGAGAACGGTGCTTCGCTCGAGGCCTCTGCCGACGCCGAGGACGACGAGGATGACGACGAGGAGGAGACCAAGGAGGAGACCAAGGAGGAGGCTAAGGAGGAGGCCAAGGAGGAGGAGAAGAAGGAGGAGCCCACCGAGGCTGCCAAGGACTCATAAGTCTTTACCCCCGCCTTCACGATATCTCTTTCTAGCAAAAACGAAAGAAAAACAATCTTCACAACAAGACCCTTCTTCCAACCAAAAGAAGCACTCGCCGGTGTTATCTTTCACTGCAACAACCCCTGCAAAGCTTTCCCAAAACCCCCAGCATTTCCTTCTTTGATTTTCATTCTTTGATATCTTCTACTACCCCCTCCACCCCCTCAACACTACACAGCACAACCCACCACTCGCTTTGCACTGTCGAACAATTTATTCAGCAGCACCCGCCAAAAATCGAACATCAACGCTACGCGTTCCTCCATTCGCACCATTCCCTCAATCCCCTACATGACACCGTTTACTCTTCCCCTTTGCCACGGACCTTTTCAAGAAGGCAGCCGATTTGGTACGCCATTAGGTATCCTATCTGACGGGATACATGGCGCATATTTGAACCTTGGCTTTGTGGACCGCCTTGGCCTCCAGTGGATGCGAGAAAAGGCAAACTAGGTGATATTTGCACTGCATCGCCCTAAACGATGCAATGAAGAAGGGGAAAATCACGGACAAAGAATCCAGTTCCCACGACACATCCTAGATAGTTGGTTAAAATAACCAGAAAATTACCAAAAAAAAATCAAGAAAAAAAAACACTGAAGTAAGTCACATGTAAAATGAATCAAAGAAACAGACAATCCCGAAAGGTGCTCAAAAAAAAAAAAAAAAAAAAAAACAGTTGTGAAAATGTTATGTGGACAGCTTTACGTGCCGCGCGCTCCCTCCATTGAGTTCCACCAGCTTTTTATTGCGACTTTCTTCTCCCAATTTTTTTTTATTGGGGGGAAGGGGGGGGGGTTAGATTTGCTTCTGTATGAGAAAAGGGGAAAATAAGTAATCACCTTCAAATTAATGTATCAATTGTTACCGACAAATGCTGACCGGCAGCTCAAGATCTCGCGAAATACAGCGCTCAGTATTTTGTCTATTTGCACCGAGTTTCAGCCACATGACCAACAGCCACACAAAGGACACTTTGAGCTAAGCCTAGAAAAAAACTGGGGCACGCTGAAGCGACGAACGTCGCCAGGTCGCGCGCGCCTCTTGAACCTTAGGGCGCACGCCTAGTTAGATTTCTTACGCGCAAAGGAAGAGCTGCGAACTCGCCTCGGCTACGACCGCAACTCGCCTCAACCACAACCACGACCACGGCCACGACCACAATCAGTGACGACAACGAACACGCGAAAGCGAATCTACTGTGACGAAATCTAGCGCCAATTCCCAGAGAAAGCGAACTTGGGCGTCAATTGAGACTGCATCCAGTAAGTGAAGTGGCTTTTGCTTCTTTTCACAGGTTTTGGTCCTCTTCGAAGCTCGTTGCTCGCCCACAACACATTCGCCTGCCCACATGCTGCGCATCCCGGGCTTGCGCACTGTGTCCGCTTCCACCTCGAGCCTTCCCGGATTCCGCCTTATCTCTACCAAAGCAGGCCAATACTGCGAGCTCGGAAAGGGAGGCCGAAGGATGTCGGACCTATGCATTGCGCAAAGCTCGGAGGCGGCGGAGGGCGAGCTGGATGATGGATCGGAGCAGACCGAGAGTTGAACCTGGGTCCCATCTCTGTTATTCTTCGTCTAGATGGTGCGGTTCAGACAAAACAAACATGTGCAGCCATTGCTAACTCACGCCCCGTTCAGTTTCTAGTTACCCTCAACAACTCAAAACGATATCTTTCAAACGCCACAATGATTGTTGAGGTACAATGACAAGCCCACTACCTGTCTCTTTTTTAATTGGCTTTCCCTTCCAGTCGTGGCCCAAAGCTAACGTCTTTCTTTTCGACATTCAGCGCCGCGTCAAGCTCGTTACAGAGCAACACAACATGTTAGTCCTTTGCATGGGATCCCCATCCGAAGGGGAAATGATGGTGGATGGGAGGAAACCAAAGCCTTTGCGCCTAAGCATAGAATTGTTGGCTAACAATGGGTGCAACACAGCCCGAAGCCCCCACAGATGGAAGGCTACCCGATGAAGGAATGGACCGTGGAGGTGTACATCCTGGATGAGGCGGGCAAGGAGAAGCCGGCACGGTGCTTCCAGAAGGTTGTCTACAACCTGCACCCTTCGTTCGAGAACCCAGTACAGAGTAGGTACTATACGCATTAATCTTGGTGGTGCTTTTAGACTTCTGTTTGAGGATATGCCAGCTGACGCGACGCAGCCTTTCACGAACCGCCATTCAAGTGCACCAACGAGGGTTGGGGTGAGTTCGAGATGACGATTGACTGCTACACAACGGAAAAGGGCGGCAAGACGTCCATCCTCCATGACCTCAACTTTGCCAACCCGACATACGAAAACATCCACACGGTCCAGTTCAAGAACCCGTCTCAGGCTCTCCAGGCAATTCTGCGCGAGACTGGCCCGCTCCCCACAGACGAAGACCGCAAGGCACGCAAGGTGCAGGACACAACCACGAAGAAGAAGAAGACGTACGACCTGGAGAAGATGGCCGACGTGATCCCTCGCCTCAACGAAGACGATCTACTGCACATCATCCAGCTGATCCACGACAACAAGAACGACGACACATACATTCTGAACAACCCCGATGGTGCGTGGGCTACGGCTGTTTTCCTTGAGATCCTGGAATTTAGTGTGCCATTTATCCAGTTATTCGGTTACTAACACCGCGCCTTGTTGACAGCCGGCGAGTTCTCGATTGACCTGTATACCATGCCAGACAACCTGTGCCGGGTAATGTGGGAGTTTTTGGTACGCACGCCCTCCCTTGTCCCTTTGCTATGATGCACCGACATGGAAATCTAACAGCTTTTATTTTAATAGAGCCAATCCCCCGAAGGCCATCGCCTTCGGTAGTGGGCTGACATAAATAGTGTCTGTCTCGATTGTCTTGAGACAGTCCAGAGCTTGTGCTGCGTTGCTTGCATCGTTAACCTGTACCATCTATGTACATCACGGAGCTTATTATACTCATCGCACTTTATTGTTTACACCAGGGTAAAACAGGGGCCGGTGGGCGGGGTGTTGCGGCAGCTTTTGACTTGTTTTGTGCGGGGTTTTACGGTCTTGATTGTTTTGTTTTCCGTCTATTACTTTACCTGCGCCTTTTGTATTTCCGTTGTTCTTTTGCTTTTTATATGCGCGTCTTGTCTTGGCCACTTGGCCGTAGGAATAGGGTCATAGGAAAAGGGCATTTGTGATTTGACAGTTCTATCCTTACCTCTCTCCGGTCTGTTGGGTTCAGACTGGCCTTAATAACGTGTGTACAATGGTGGTTACCGGTGATGTAGGTTGGTAGGTCGGACGTGCAATAGGACAAAAATGAAAAGTACTCCACAGACACAATCAAAAGGACAAGCCGAGGAATACAAACGGCCAGCCGAATACGTATACATACAACTCGCCGACTCCACATGATAGCCTCGCAGCCTAGCAGCCTTGCCTCAAGCTATACTCAACTTTATCAAGGTACGGCCTCTGGAGGACGATAGCACCAGATATCCATGCCGACTACTCACTCAAATTATAATTATGCCCGGTGTAACGCGGATAGATCCTCGTGAGTGGTTGCGGCCCGGTATAATTGGTGCAGAGTGCAGATAGCGTATCCAAATAACGAGGGCGAGGCTCCAGATTCCAGACGCTATCTCTCAGCGCCGCAAACAGAGTCTCGACAGCACGCAAAGCTCGCACACAGTAAGGCTGCCACAGACCTGTGCAGCATGAGGTCCTGCCTTATTTGTTGTAGCTGGCCCATGCAACTTCCGCCTCAGCCAGCCAAGGCGGAGGAGAGAGTACTCAGTAACCGACGTATTACTTGTCTGCTTGTCTACGAAGTAAGATGCTGTGCTCCGCTTGTTTCCCCGCTCCTTCCAGTTCCAGAGCCATGTGACCCTTGACCAGCCCCAGCACTCATCCCAATTTGCCATTCTCTCCTCCCTGTTTTGTGCCTATTCATCAGTTTGTTTCAGGGGGTTATCGTGGCTCTCGTGATGGTTTTCTCAAGTCTTTCCAGCTGTCCCTCAATCAATCACCTCCGTCTGCTTCTTTCGTCTTGTCAACCGGCCCAAGAGCAGCGTCGTTAGGGCCTCTTCCGTCCCATACTTTGTCTCACTGACAGGCCTGTCTGCACCCCCGCTAGCACTCCTGACCAAAAAGACCCAAAAGACCCAAAAGACTCCAGCTTCGAGGGCACCTGGAAGTCCTTCCTCTTCCATTCGCCGAATCCCCAGCCGCCCACGAAAACGGCAAGACGGCGCTCCGTGCTCCTTCCCTGCCTCTGCACCTGCCTCGCTCGCTATCTCCCTATTAGCACCACGCCAGTCCTTCCAGAAATTCCCCGGCCCACTTACTTTCTTTTCTCCTCCCTTTTCCCACTATTATTTGCCCATCGCCGCACCCTCTCCCTCTTTCATTCCCCATCCACTGATCTTCTCCCAAACCCGTCGCAAACCGACAGAAACCATCTAATCCCGACAACGCCCAGGCGACCTCGACCCCCGTTTCCAACGTCGCCCACGACTGCGCGCTGCAATAGGCGAGCGCTCGCATCCCCGGGTCCATTGAATCCATCGATTTCATCAATTCCGCCAGGGCGCATTGATTGCGCGTTGCGTGGCAATGTCCAATTTCGGCCTGCCGCGCCCTTCGAATGCTGCGCTGGACGACACCCGCAGCCAGCCGTCGCAGTCCGACCGTTCGCCGTCCTTTGCTTCGTCCGCGCTTCCTGCCCGCGACGGTGCTGCCGCCAACCAGCAGGACGCTCAGGGACAGCCTGCCCACAAGCGGGTGTACCAGGCATGCATCCCATGTCGCCGCCGCAAAGTGCGGTGTGACCTAGGCTCGGTCGACAATCCCCACGATCCGCCTGTGTACGCTGCCGGCGCGAGAGCAAAGAATGCTACTTCAGTGCCACCCGCCGGAAGCGCAAGACCGAGGATGACGCGGGTATCGACAACGACGATTATATCGTGCGGAACGGCCGTCGGAAGCTCCATGCGAACGAGACCGGGTCCTCACTCCTCGACGGCGGCGCCTACGAAGATGCGCCCCTCGGGGCCGGCCTCGCCAATGTCCGCTCCATCCTCTCCGGCGTCCCCAGCCTGACGACCCGGCATCGCGCAACGGGACCTCTGGTTCGCGCAAGACGGACAGCATCTCTGCCGCCGATGAGCCAAACACGCCGCTCGAGAACTTTGAGGCCCAGAGCGTGATGCGCCGCGAGGTGTACGGCCCACATGATGCGCTGGACTTGCTCTACAAAGCAGCCACTGATAGGTTCGTGTTTGCTTCTTACATATTTGGTCTTTGTCCTTTTTTTTTTTAATTTTCTCGGATGGTTATACATTATCTCTAGCCCGCGTTTGTAAATGCTGACAGTGCTCCGCTCCGTGCAACAGCCCCCACACCAAGCAAGATGATACCAACCGCATGTCTACAAATCCAGCGCAGAACAAGTTCGCCCAGCAGCCAGGACAAAACTCGTCAAGAAATGAATATTTAGCTTCCGCCGCCGCCGGTTACGGCCCTAGCCGGCCTAGCCGCGCCGCTCCGCGGAACGAACAAATCGCCGATCCTGAGTTTGGGCGGCGGCCCGATCCATCTACGCTCCCGGGCTATGCTGACGCACTCAAGCTGTGGGCTAGATTTCGTTTTGTCCGCGCTGGTTGGTTCACTGCTCAAGAAGCAATTGAGTACATCGATTAGTGAGTGTCCCAAGAACGCCTTATAAAAAAGGATAAAAAATGAGACGCACCCTCGTTGTATTTACTTCAGACGATGGCTGACTTTAATTTCTTTTTCTCACTTTTCCCCATCAACAGCTACTACACGTACCTGTCACCATTGACGCCCATTTCGCCACCGACATTCAGTAACCCAGCCACCCACGTCACCCTGTTGACAGAAGAGCCCATTCTTGCAGTCACACTTTTGACAATCTCCTCCCGGTACAAGTCGCTCGTTGGCGCCGGCGCGAGCTGCCGGTCTCACGCTGTCCACGAGCAACTATGGACATACCTCAGAGGTATGATTGAGCGTGTCGTGTGGGGCCAGGAGGCATTCGGTGGTGGTTTCTGTGGCTCGGGTGCCGATGAGTCGCAAACATCCAGCACCGCCCGTGGCGTGGACTGCGCAAAGGTAGCCTCCGCACGCTGGGCACCATCGAGTCGCTCATGATCCTGACGGAGTGGCACCCGCGTGCTTTGCATTTCCCTCCTGCCGATGTCACAGACGAGCTGCTGCTTTCGGCGAACGATCGGGATGGCATCATGGGTGAGGATGGAGACTCTCGCCCCGCTGGCGGCGTTGGTGGTAAGCGCATTGATAGTTGGCTAGAGCCTGCCTGGCGGAGCGACCGCATGTGCTGGATGCTTTTGAGCACCGCAATGGGTCTTGCCTACGAGTTGGGTGTCTTCGACGATATTGACGAACTACTCGCCTCCGGTGGCATCACGCGCCCTGAATACGAAGAAGAGACGTACCGTCTCCGCGCATACCGTATCAAGCGCCTTCTACTCATCTACCTCTCACAGCTAGCTGGACGCCTTGGTTGGACCAACATGGTCCCGGATAGTTTACGAAAGAAAGACCCGGTCGGCTCTCGGAAAACGCCCGAACTCTTCCTTTGAAGGTCAGACACCTGGGACCAATCTCTCGTCTGTGTCCAATGCGTTTAACTATATCCCCGATTTAGAGCTTGATGATCAAATCATCCACTGCTGGGCAGGAATCAGCAACGCCATGCACATCGGCAACGAAAAACTTTTCTGCTCCCGGCAGCACACGACAGAAATCATCCAGAGCGGCAAGTACACCGAGCTACTGAAAGACTTCCAACCATTGCTCCGTGACTGGTGGAAGGAATTCGAACGCTTCAAGTTGCCAACTTTTATTCGCCACATCCTCAGCATCGAGTACGAATACGTCCGCATCTACATCAACTCCCTCTCGCTCCAGGCCGTCGTGGAACGCTGCACAACCAATGCAACCAATGCAGGTAACACATCGGGTGGAAGCAATGTTCCAGGGGCTGTACCGCACAGCTATCGCCCCAAACCCAGAATTACTACGGAAAGCTCCTCTTGGCCGACTTGGTGGTGTCACAGCGGTGGACCAGGCGTACGTGAAGGAAGTAGTCGATGGGTGCCGGAACTTGCTCCGGACTGTTGTCGACGGTCTCCTTCCAGGCGGCTATCTCAAGCATGCCCCAGTGCGAACATATTTCCGCATCATCAGCGGCGCCATGTTCTTACTGAAGACGTTTGCACTCGGCGCCCCAAGGCCGATGTTGAAATATCCATTACACTCATGGATCGCACTGTGGATGCACTTCGCAATTGCGTGGTCGACGATGTGCACTTGGGAACCCGCTTTGCCGACCTTCTTGAGACGCTCACAAGCCGACTCCGCAACCGCTTCATTCATGCGCCGTCTCTGCCCGCATCTGCAAACGCCCCTCATTCGGCCGGTGGTGGTAGCCCCAACCCGGCTCTTGACGCGGCCTCTGGTCCAAATGGACATACGCGGGGTCTCGCTGGACTTGGTCAAAGCTTGGCGTCTGCCGCACTGCCGTCGAACGGTGACCAAGCTTGGGCCAAAGCAGGATTGTCTGGTAAGTTTGCACCGATGAACAATTTCTCGTGGGCAGAACTTTTCCATTTGTTGTGGCTAACATTTTTTTTTGTCACTTTGTAGGCATAGAGCGCTCGAGCACACCAGCCAATATCTCAGCGACGCCCTTCGATTCCACTGCCGGTAACTTCCCCTATCCCTCGGGAACAGCATCCGTGCTCAACCCGTCCACACCGGCCGCCCTCGTCGGCTTGGACAATCCGCTCGGCGATGGTATCTATAACAACGACACCACAGACTGGGCCAACAACGAGATGTGGTACCTTCCTGCTGGCCCAGCCTTCTTCCAGAACATGGGCGACTCCAACGTGGCCATGACAGCAGAGGGTGTCAGCGTTGCAGGCATGGATCTTCTTGATTTCATGACCATGGACCCTCACGCGGGTTTCTAATTTCTACTAGCCACACTGGGGCGTGGCAGGTATCAAAAGCTGTCCCCATTTGCTTTCTGATATTCCCATTCTACCTGCGCTGCGTATTTTTATTATAGCCTATATTCTACGTTTATGTTTACTGTTTTGACTTCAGGTTGCTTTTATTAATCAGCCTCCCTGTATGGAGTTTGCTGCTGCCGGTCCTAGCCAAAAGTTTAAATAAAATGCAGTTTCACACCATTGTTCTCGGATCATATTGTACGTGCGTTGTGGCCATTGCCAGCGAGCGTGGAAAATATAATTGTGGTCTATTTTCAGTTGCCTTCCGCCTACCTTTTTTTTATGAAGTAGTTTTTATTCGTCCTTTGTAACAGCTTCTTTTTATATTACCTTTTTTTTATAAAAAAAATACTTGGTAAATGTCAAAATATTAAATTTAGCAAAGGCCAGAAAAGTATAAAAAAATACATATACCGGTCCATAGGTTAGATGAGTTTCTTTCTATTAACCTCACATGAAAACATGTATGCCAGTCCACTACAAGAGACAGATGAAAGAATCAAAACAACACAGCATTAATAAGTACTACAAAAGACACCTCGCTACTCTTTACCATCCGCCCGAGACGAGTGGGCTATACCACAAGACAAGAACTGAAAGTAGGGGCGAATTTGTATGCTAGATAGGCATCGTGCCCAGTCACATGTTTAGAGATCAGTGGGTATCGATTGTAAATATGTAATCGCTCGCCCCAACACGGCGGCCGTAGTGAATGCATGTTATATACAAAAAAAAGATCGACTGTGTGAATGGATATCCAAAAAAGACAGATGGCGTGACCAGGAGACAAATTTTACTCCTTTCGTGTAAGATTGAGTAAACTGTAGCCTCCCTAACGAGTAAAGATGCTACGTCTCGCCGGCTGGATTGCGCCCATGTAAGACAGCATCATTTTTTCTGTGGAGAAAGCAAGTTGACAAAAAAAAAAGACCAGTGTCGCTGTGACTGGTTGTTGCAAGTTAGGTTGCAAGTGGCAGAACAAAACAAATGACAAAGAAAAATTGGAGAAGAAACGGGTAAAAGTAGAGATGTGAAAGGGGTTGCAAGAATGGTATCAAACAACCGCCACCCGTGGAATATTGACGGCAATGAGAAGAAAGATTTCATTGACCAAAAGAGGTGTGGCTCTGGTGAGCTTCTCGAAGGACTGAGAGAGAATAACGCGTTAGAAAACCTTTGGAAAACACGAGCGGCGACACTTCATATCATTCACCACAAATGGGAGTGTGCATACCTTGAAGAACATTCATCTGGCCGGCCCGGTCCTCGCATGCAATCTGCAGACCAGAACCATCAACAAAGTCTAAACACACACTGTTGGGAAGCTCCTGCACTTCCATCTCGGGGATGTATGGCACCCGGAAGTCGCTGAGGTGGTAACGCTTGACGGTACCTGCCGGTCTGTCGCTTACAGGCGCGGTAACACCATTGCCCGTGCTGAGGATCAAGAAGCCCTGCGAATCGAGGCACATAGTGCGGCGCTTCCAAAGCAGATTATCGGGGAATTGGACATTAACATCACCAACATACGAGATGACGTTAGACTGAGCAGCCGGACCACCCCCGACGGTGGGATCGTGTTGTAAGCTTCCTCTTCCTCGGCAACGGTAGGCGAGATGGTAGGGGTTGCCGTCTTGCGGCCACTGGTAGCGAGAGAGCTCGAGAGCCTGCGCATGAATCGAGAAGCCCTGTTCTTACTTCCAGAACCAGTCTTCTTGTGGCCGAGTTCACTGGCAGACGATCTACTCTCGTCACCAGAGCCACTTGTCTCCGTCATTAGAGAGGGCGACAGTGGGGTGTTGAGAGGGGGCGTGTTCATGTCCCTGTCTTTGCTTGTCGAGCGCCGACTGGAAATGCTGAGACGGCGCACCAGCCCGTGCGTGGTGTGCACCGAGGGCGGCCGTGATGGCGACTTCGAGGGGCTGAAGAGGGAGGCTGGAGAGGCCAGGTTGCTGACATTGAGATTGTCAGTAGAAGGCGAGCGTGAAGTCATGACTGACCCACGGCGGTCTTTTATGAAGTCCTTGACAATCGACAAGGATGACCGCCGACGGGGGCGTGTGCCCTCAGAGTCATCGGCGATCGTGGACCTATCCTGCGATTGCGAACGCCGTTTCTCCTTGGACATACGACGCTCCAATATGCTCTCTCTCTTCCGTTCGGACTCCGCAGAGGACTCGGCGCCAGAAGTTGATGTGAAAGCCGAAGTAAACACAGGTGTTGCCCGTTGATGGTCAACAACAAGGGGTGATTGCTTCAGGTGCAGTTGACTTGAGTCCGTCGGATCGTAGTGCGAATCATGCGGCTTCGGGAACGGCTGTGTAGGATCACGGATGATCCGGGCCCGTACCTGGACTGACTCAGGTCGGCCTCTCGGCGGATTGCCGTTCTCAAACACAGATAGTCGACTTGCCATTGAGCCCGATCGATCGCGTGAAGAGAGTCTGGGCATCTCGGGGGTCGATTCCCGAGATGTTGGAGGCGACGGGGATTTATCTCTCGTTAGTGACGTCGCCCGCTCAACGACAGAGGGTGATCGTGACGTGTCTCTGCCACCGGGTCTGCGAACGGAGAAAAATGTCGAGGTTGGTCGCTCGGCGCGTGCAGGGGCTTCTACGGCTGGCCCACCAGTGCTCGCAGAGAGCTTCTCGAGAGCCTTTATTCTTTGAGAAATGCTGGAGCCAAGATTTGTCTTCTTGGGAGCAAGGTTCGAAGCGTTTTGCTGGGCAATTTTTTGTAAAAACGCGGCGCTCGATGAAACAGATCTAGAGGAACCGCCTGTGGCAGCATCCCCAGGAACCAGCAAGGAACCGCGAACGGGACTGGAGACTGTCCGAACAACACGGCCAAAGCCCTCATCACCAGCGGCCCTGTTCTTTGACGGGCTCGTGTTCGGAAAGACTGGGTGATTGGTGACTTGGACACTGTCATGGGTTTGGCCTCTTGCACAGTCGCAGACTGCAGCTCCTCCATTAGCTCGTCGTCATCTGACAGATTGGCATCAGAGCGAGCCGTGCCGGTTCCCTGGCTACCATCCAAGTCAGTCCGGATCGGGTCCACCAAGGCTCTCCGTCTCGCGCGCTTGGTGTCAACGGATGCAGTTTCGCTGGTCTCGAGGCCGATTGTAGATTGGCTGTCCTCGGCCCAGGCGCATTGATGGTGGGCACCGTAACCAAGGGGACCAAAGTCTCATCCTCCAGGTCGGCGGTGAATTCAGAGGTAGTTGACGTGGATGGGCGGCTCGAATCAGTGAGATCCACTGTACGTTCGTCGGTAGGCGCTTGCACGGAATTCTTGGCGGGTGAAGGTTCTTGAGTAGATTCTTGAACTGGTTCTTCGACGGGCTGCTTGTTACTTTCTTTGGCGGGTGCATCGACAACGGCTGCGCTGCTCTCGGGCTCTGGCTCTGCTGTGATGGGCTTGCCTTTGTCATGGGACTCCTGACCACCGGCATCCGATGTTGTGGTAGTATCGTTGCTGAGGTTTTCCTGAGGCTGAACATCGACCTTGCTCGGCTCAGACTCTCCGTCTGACGTTCATCACCCACAATGTCGTCACCTTGCCGCGGTAACTCGTCGGCTTCTAACGCTGTAGTGTGATTGTCACCGGTGGCTGAGTCATCATGGGACTCAGGGTCAGCCTCTGCTTTGAGCTCTTGGAGCGCTTGGACAGTTTCGTCTGTAGATTCCGACAGTGAAGATGCTTTTGTCGAGTCGCCGACCTCTGAAGACATAGCGAGAGGTGACGCCGGGTGAGAGTCCGTGGTATGCGTCTCGATAGAAATCTGGTCTATGGCAGCAGATAAGCCGACATCGATCGCAGAGTCTCCAGACTTGGCGTTGGAGGCATAATTGTTGCCAGAGTTCAGTCCGTCGCTAGTACCCGGCCGATCCTCAAAGCTTCCGGTGAAAGAGACGCCTGTAGCAGGCGCGCTATCAGATGTGTCTTCAGCTTGAGTATCGCCCACGGCTTCATCCTCGTTGGGCGCCTCACTGATGTCGACTGTTGGGATAGGTAGGGGTGGCTGGATAGTCATTTTCTTCTTCTTTTCGCGTAGTTTCATGGCTTTCATGAGCCGTGCCTTCTCCGGCGTCATCGTGTTCTGTTTTGTCACGTTTGCTGCTGCGGTCGTGGCAACAGACTTGATCGAGATGCCAGAGCTGGACGTGGGCCGACCACCACTCGTATGCGGTCGCTTCACATCTAATGTCTCGGATGGAGTTTCTGGTACTGGAATAGGTGCGACCTCAGTAGCTGTTTGAGCGGTTGCATCTGCCTTCTCCTCCTCCTCAATTTGTTCTGCAGAGGTCCCTGAGGGCTTGGGCTCGCCCCTACCCTTTCTGGAGCCCTTCGAAAAGAGCTTGAACCCAGCAGGAATTGCGGAGACTGGTCTGTGGGTACCCGTGCCTGCAGATGTGCGTGGCCGACCTGAGGTATCCAGCGAGGGTCGAGGGGCCAGCTTTACTTTCGGTTTTCCGTATGTGTAGGTTGAGTAGCTGTACATCTCGGGGCGAGTCAGTTGGGAAGATAGGCGGCGAGCGTCGAGGGACTTGGAGGGTGAGGGTGGCCGTTCAATGCCCGTGAAAGAGGGCGGGTCAGCTGTCCCAGCGAACTGAGACTCGTCGGGCGACTTTGCTAATTGTGAATTTAAAGTCACTGGCGGCACGGCTGATGCTGATATTGTTGAGCCAGTCTCGTCGTATCCTGAACGTCCCTCCTCCTTCACAATCGACTGCCGTTTTGTTGCTCGTTGCTCCTCTTCCTCCTCTTCTGCAATCTCCATCAGTCTCCTCCTTCTTAGGGAGCTGGTCGAGGAGGAAGTTGAGCTCGAGGCTGTGTGGAGTGAGCATGCAGCGGAGAGCTTGGTGTCTTTCAGTTCTTTCGCGTCGGCAATTGAAAAAGTCGTGTTGTAAGGAGCGAGGCGTTCGCAGACGGCATTGAAGTGGACAGCCACGCGGGCTATATTGGCACACACATGGCATTAGCAACTGTATTCTTGACAAACTTCCAAATTCATGGATCGTATAACCCACCTTGAACTAGCCGGGAGCAGTTTTCTGCAGGTACTTGAGAATGACGTTTCTCCGCCGATACCTGAGAAAGCCATAGAGGGGAGAAGCTTCTTCGTATTCGGCAATGGCATCCCGGATCTCGACGATGCCACCACTACCTCGGCCAAGCAGTTCGACTTCGTCGCGGCTTGCGTATTTCAAGAGAAACCTATGCAGATGAGAGACGAATTAGTATCATGTTGACAGCACTTTCCGGCACAAGGGGCCGCCATTGGCCACTATCTGGCCAGCTTGGATACGATAGATAAGTTGGTAATAAGAGAGGGGCTCACCATCCTCCAGGTTCAGAGACCGCAGCCTCGTGGGCCTCCTTGACGGCCACATTATCAAGGCCGTTCAGCGACATGGCTGCTAGTGCCGCGCGGAGGTCTCACGGGAATATTTTGTGTTAGGGGATCGGGAGTAGGAAGCCGGAGGGCGACGAAAGGATCTCGTTGGTGTGACCGAAGACGAAATCGAGTTCGGATCTGGCGAGTGGATGAGGATGTAGAAAAGACAAGTTATCCTGTGATTTCTGGAGAGAGCGCGTCGGTCGCCGAGGGCGAAAATGGCCAGGGGCGCATTCAGGCTCGCATGTCCTGGAAGGACAGATCGATGCCGGTCGAGGATTAAACAAGGTAGAATTTCGAGGAAGATCTGAAGGGAAGATTGAGGCTGTGGACGAAGACAACAAAAGCTGCACCAAGAAAGAAAACGCGGAGGAATATGGGAAATTGGTGACCACAAAATCGAGCAGAGACAGAAAGTTGGTGCTTTCCCCTAATACTGCTTTCTTAGCGAGACCTGGGCGCACCTTCAAAGGCAACACACGGACGCCACAGGTGCATTCCTAAAAAAAAACGGGTGGGACTCCGATGGCAGGTCACACAAAAAGGTAACAAAAGACGGGTTGATGGGATGAAGATAGGTCGAGGTTTGGACACAAAAAAAAACGAGTGCGACAATTGAGGCAGAACCAAAAGGGAAGGAGAGGAGGGTCGTACAACAGAAAAGGGGATTCAAACAAAGATCAAAAGAAAGCCCGGTATTCAAGAGACGCGGGAAACAGTAGAATGTTTTCGACGAGGAAGGTTCAAAACCGAACCCCTGAACGTTGCCTTGGTCCGACCGTCGCTCTTTCCTCTTTCCACCACTCCATTATTTTTTATTTATTTTATCGTAATTTGGGGCAGCTATTAGCTTTCCACCTTTGTTATTATTTTCCCACGCACACAGGACGCTGGTCAGGGGGAAAGAGGAGGCGCCACGTCCCTTCTGCCAGAATTCCCAGCCATTTACGGACTAGCGCGGCTGCTGGCCCATCGTGGTTTCCCGTTTCAGACCCACCGAACTCTCAATGCGCCCAATCCGCTTGCCGTTTGCTCGGGCAGAACATGTGTACTTGCATGTCCTGGTATTTTTGTGTTTTTGTCCCCATACTGGAGACTGTGTACACAGTATGTTGCAAGGGCAGGTGCGATGCAGTTTACGAAGACTGTCGTGTTTACTAGCCCAAGCTCACGGTTGATCAGCTGCCTCGCTGCCTGTGCAGTATCTTTGTATGTTACGTGATACCTAGGAGCTAGTCTCGCCAATGTACATATATCGTGCGCGCCGTACTTGTATGTTCGATTATCTTGGCACACAGTCGTTGATCGCTAGCCATAAGTTCCCTTGCCTCGACGGTTGAGCTAAAACCAGCGTGTGGTACCAGCGTGTGACGTCCACTAGGATATTCGACACTAGCATTCAAGACGACCAAAGCAAGGGGGAGCTTTCGGAGTGCAAAAAAAAAGTCAAAGTGCGCCGCACAACGCACGCACAGCTTTTTACTCCGTAATGCGTACAGTATATCTTGTCTGCCTGGAAGAGACCATGGCTGGCTGGCTCGGCTGGCTATCCACCTACCCATGACAGTAAGGTACGGAGTACTTACGACGTAACTTGCATGTCGTTGCGTTTTCCTTGAGATATAGCGAAACAAAAGAGGATTTAGAAGGGACGGCGAAAGGGGAAACAGGTATACAAAATGGACCATGAAAAAAGACCCGTGAACAGCTTCGCTTCTCTTTGTGCTGTGCCAACCGATTGACTATCGCCAAACGACGGCCAGATGTGGCAGACCGTGTGGTAGACCCTGCGGTTCTTGCATGAAACGGCCTTTTTGCAGTCTGTGATTTGCATGGAGATGCGGCGATAGACGCACCAATGCGACCTCACAGACCTTAACCTGGATGCACTCGCCGTTTTTTTCATGGTACACTTTGCCGCTTTGACCTCGCCACTGGCTGTGAGGGCAGTATGGAGATCTGTTTGGACGGGGAACACAAATGTCAGCACGACAGGATCAACAGCTGCGAGGTGGCTGAATTTAAAAATAAATAAATCGTCACTTAAGCCAAACGGCGAGTTTTGGGATTTTGCTTGCACGACGTACACAGTGAGGATTGTAGGATACTCACGACCCCAATTCTTTGTCAAGCATCTATGTTGTGCCCTGCATATATGGGCGTTGACACATATTGGTATTGATTCTCAGGTGTAGCGCCGCATCATAGCATGCCGTATTACTGACTTCTTCGTGCACCTCGGTCACATCGCATCTGACAAGGTCAGAGAAGAGATGAAAGACGCCCAGTAAAAGGGATGTGGCGTTTATTGTAAAGTTTGTTGGATAGTATGTAATGTTTTAAATTCTTAAAAAAAGCAACCGTGTACGCATAAAGCAAAAGCAATGTAAAGTCAAACACAAACATACATAGATTGGCCATAAACAGGAGTTCGAAAGTATCAAGCCGGCATCGTCCGCTCTGCGCAACATATCGTTTCTTCTGCTTTTTCATGTTATTACCCCGTCCATCTCTTACATATCCTCAGAGGGAACATGGTTATTTGGATAAGGTCCAGACCGCCCAGACCGCCTGTACCGCCGCACTACCAGCGGTTGGAGCATTTAAGCTTGCTGCCCGTTGTATATGTTATGACTCGGCTTCAGACGGTTTGACGGGAGCCACGTGCTGGTCGTCTGTGGTTGCAGCGGAAGTCTCAGTGTTGTTGGATAGGATGGAGCCCTCCGGGGTGGTTTCGACAGACTCGCCGCTCGCAACTGCCGGTTCTTCCTCAACCGAGCCTTCAATTGCCGTCGGCTTAAATGCTTCATCGGTAGGGGGGATAGCCACGGAGTCGTGCCCGCGGCCACTGTTGCTAGCAGATATACCGATGGCAGGTGTGCCGCCCTCAGCAATCTTTTGCTTGATGTCGTTGACAATCTTGTCGGCCTCACTTGGCTTTGCGCCTGACCCCGCTTCGTCACCCTCGACACCAATCAAGCCATCGTTGCTGTTGTTGCGATTCAACGAGTGCCTCCTTGTCGAAGCGAACAACCATGCACGAAAGGTTATCTGTGCTAAAATTGGCAAGTGCATGGTCCACCAGCATCTTTGCAGCCGAGACGGGATCGGTGACATTGCGAATGAGATTCACGGCGTCCTGGTCATTGCAGACGTCCCAGAGCTATTATTACAGTTAGCTTTTGGCAAATTATATAGTCAAAACTTCAAACAGAAATTCTAGGAATAAACATACCCCATCGCAGGCGATGATGACGAACTCGTCGAGTTCAGGTTGAATAACCGTCTCAGTGGTGTAAGGATGACCGGTGACAAGCTCTTTGATATAGGTGTCGCCGAGAGCTCGCGTGACCGCGAGAACTCCGTTCACACGGTTGTTGAGGACCAAGCCACCGGCATTGGCAATGCGGCGCCCCTCATTCTCATCGCTGCCCTTGTGGTCGTACGACAGACGCAGTGCCTTTCCAGACCGGCAAAGAATGATGCGCGCATCGCCGACATTTGCTGTGTAGAGAACACGCTGGCGAAGGGCGTTGGGCTTGAGTTTGGCATGGGCGGTTTCCACATCGGACGTGGTACGGGCCGAGGCTGCAATGGCACTGCCAGTGTTGCTAACGCTACCCTTCTTTTCGTCCGCCTTGGGGGTCGCATCGTCGCTTGCCTTTGCAGCGGCAGCCATGGCAATACCCTGGGAGCCAGTTGCAGACTGGTTGCTAGGCACCCGGTCCTCCCAGCGCAACACAGCAACTGCTGCAGTGCAGCCGCTGTTCTTGAGAGGAAGCTTCTCCAGCTGGGCATCGACGGACGTGAAGGTCTGGTCTAGCAACTCGGGTATAGGCGCATTCGGGTTCTTGCGTATGACCTCTTCAAGAATCAGGTGCAGCTTCTTACCGCACCAGTCTGCGGCAAAGGTTCCGGCATGTCCGTCAAAGATGGCAAAATAGCCGTTGTCCGTCTCAAGAGAGTCGCTAACAAGATCTATGCCGCTATTACCAGCACTGGAGACGGCAGCATCTTGACCGCTGCTGTCGGATGACGATTTGAAGGATTTCGTGCTGTCTTTGTCGGTGACCGTGGAGGCCGGAGCAGGGGTGCGAAGGAAGTTGTAGAGAAACGCATGTGTATCTTCCATGGTCCGGCGGCACTTTTTGTTCCGATCTTCCCAAACGCCCACACGAAACGTGGATCTCGGGCCCGGAAGAGACTCGCCCGCCGAGTTGTTGTGCTGGCCCTGGGGAACTGCGAGGGCGGCATCCTGCTTGCCGAGCTTTTGCAACGGGGTCTGGGCCGACAAGGCATCGTTACTTGAGCGTCCGGACTGGGAGAAGTTGAGGGTGTTCTTTGCGGATGCCAGCAGGCTGCTGGCGCGGCTGCTGACACCACTGCTCCGTCGCTTCTTGGGCTCGGCGGAGCTGCCGGACGCCGGAGGGCTGTTGTTTCCGGCCCGCCTCTCCGGGCTCGACGAGCTTGTCGACTTCTCAGCGGTCGCAATTGGCGTTGCAGGGGACGTCTTGGCCGCGTCAGGCTCCGGGGAAGGCGATTTGTTGCTGTTTTTTCCTGACGCTGCCAGCGGCAGCAGCAGCAGGGGCGAGGGTGGCACCGTCGGGGCCGCTGCCCGTGTCATCGATTGCGCTCTCGGGCTTGAGAGAAGCCGAAGATCCTCCACCAAACATTCTATTGAGCAGTCCTCCCTGCGAAGAGAGGCTGCGTCGCTTGTTGCCTGCCAGCTTGGTTGGTTGTCGGGGTTTGTGTGGGGATAAAAAGTGTCGCGAAAAGGTATGGAAGCCTGTTCAGCGTAAGTTGCAGTTGAACTCAACAGTCGCCGATGGCAATATGAGAGCAGAGGCTCGATGAGAGTAAAGAGACCACCCCAAGGAGCAAGACGGTGGTTGGCAGAAAGTCGAAGAACCGAAGAGTCGAGAGGTGAGGAGAGTTGAGAACTGGATCTGAGTTATGCTGGGGGGGCGAAGGGTGTGTTGAGAGAGCTGAGAATGCTGAGAGTGTTAAGCGGGGTGTGATGTGGAGAGAAGCTGGCTGTCGCGAAGAACAAAGCAGAGGAGTGTGAGCTCGTGAGGCAGATGTTCTAGACGGGTTTGGGTGTCTTCAAGCCGTAGTCGATGATGCGCGTACTGTGTATGCGGGAGAACCTTGCGGTGCCTGATGAATCTGAAGCATACACGGTAGGTACGACGTAGTGTTTGCCAGGTTATGTTTCCTGGGGGGAATCGAGTAATAATGGCCGCTTGGGCTTGGCTCTGGCCTGGAAACGCTTGTTTTGGTGGTAGTGGAAGGCGGCGGGGACAGCGCAGGTAATGGGGAAGTTGCTTGTTAGGAGGAGGAGGGGCCCTGTGACCTATTGGTGGATGATGTAATACACTAACAGGGCGGAGGGAACGGAAGGAAGAAAAGAGGTCAGAATTAGGCGCCTGGGGCTTGGTGAGACAAGCTGCATGCGAACCAGACTTCTAGCTAATTTAGCGGTTGACAGAAGAAGAAGGAACAAATATTGTTTTCCAGGTGGTCGAGCCGCCGAGCCAAGCCTTTCCACGCGGCCGCTGGAACACGGGGAAATCGAAGGCTCTGGATGAAAATTACTGTGTAGTTTTGCTATTTCAGAGGGGACAGCGAGAAATGAGATATTCTAATTATTGCGCCCCGCATGTGCAAAATACAAAAATAAAGATGAACAACCATAACGGCCGACCCCCATGCACAAACCCTCGAGCCGCCAAACGGCCAATGTTTTGTGCTGAAAGGTCGTCTTTAATTTATCTACGTCGCAATTACATACACAATACTCCGCCGAGTCCGCTTACCATGTTTCAATCCAGACCTTTTCTATCAATTCGTTGCTCATGTGCACGAGACCATCAATAAAGTTGCTCGAAAACAAGCTGATATTGGGTGGCGGCCTATCTTGCGAGCCTGCCAAACCCAAAGCGCATCCGGTGCTTCCACTGTGCCTTTCTGTGCCCCTTCTCTCCCTTCTCCTCCTCCTCCTCCTCCTCTCCTGGAGTTGGATTGGGGAATGATGTGCACTCTGGCACTCTAGGTGGCAGACGACGGCTTAACAACAAGTCCGGCAACTCGGCGGATTCCAGGTTAAGACGGGGCGCAGCACTTTGGCGGCGGCCTATGGAACCCCGACGAGCCCGACTGGCGACCAAATGGTGTAATTAAGTGGTGCCTGGCCTAAAAAAGGATGGGGATCTGTGGGATGGGCTGCGCGGAAGAAGGGAACGGCTCGCGGATCATGGTCTCGTCGACAGCCAAAATGGCAATTTAAAGGATGCATTGTTCTCCGCGTCGTCCTCCGTTTCAGAGGCGCGAGGTATTGTCATCCATATCATATACCGGTGCATCAGTGCATCAGTGCATCAGTGCACCAGTGCACCAGTGCTATAGTGACAGTCTCGAAAAAATATGAGAATCGAAACGACGCATCGTATACGCTGAAATTATGTACCAAAAAAAAGACACGAAATACCGAAGAGCACACGGCTATGGCAGAACAGGAAAACAACGACAAAATCAACGACGAAACCATTATAGTCGACCCAACGACACTCAAACACAGCAGCGGAGAGAGACCTGGCTGTCTCAAACAAGGCCCCTCCTCCAGACTACCGGCGCAGGCTGTCCAGACGGGCTTGAAGATCGTCGTCGCCTACGCTTCCACCACCGCCGCCTCCACCGCCGCCGCCGCCACCGACAGCCTGAGCAATCTTGCCTTCTGGCACCGTCGCGGACTGCAAGCCTTGTGGTGTGTCGCCGAGCTATATTCATCAGTGTCAGTGTCTCCTCTGAACAATATATCCAACAAACAAATGCGAATGCCTGAGAGCTTGGGTAACGTACGGCTTGGGTCAGGTCGACACCAATCTCTTCGAGAACCTGCTCGACAACCTCGTCGCCTTCTTCTTCAACACCAACATCCATGGCGTCGTCAATAGCGTCGTCCATCATCTCTTGTCTCTGCTCCATGATATCGTTCTCGCGCTCAAACTCCATGGCGATGCGCTGTAGAGACGGGAGGTTCATCGTGCGGTTCATGCTACCGAGCGCCATGGTGGCGCCCTTCATGGCCTGCATCATCTGTTCGTTTGTCCGGTATGTCTTGAGGTCATTGGGTCAGTATTGCATGGCAGGAGCTTTCATGGTGGTGGGCAGCCGCTTCTCTTCTTACCTGAAGTCGCAGAGAGATCTTCTGCAGCTGGCTTCGCATGCCATAGAACTTCTCAACGTATCTGCAGCACAATTAGCATATTGGCAAGGGAAAACCTGGCCGTCGCCAGGTGCTGTCGTGGAGTTGTTGACATATGTCTGTAAAGCTGACTGACCTTCTTGTGCGCACCAAGTCCTTGGCCTGGATCTTGCATGCACCCATCTGGCCCTTCTGAGCGCTCTGCTTGATCTGGGCAATAAGCGCTTTCTCCTGCTTCTCCAGCTTGACCCGTTGCTGATCGAGCTCGCGGATGGCCTTGTCTAGCATGCGCTGGTTCTTGCGCAAACGCTCGGCCGGCGTGATGCGCTTTCCGAAGGCCCATTCAAGCATCTGTGATCGCGGAGCAGGGAGGACCCCCCCATTGTCAGTCGTCGTGGTCTATTTGTTTGGTATTGCTTTGTTCGGCGGCGTCTTCTCACATTCATGGTGCCGGGCTGTGCTTCTCCTCGAGGAGAGCGATCGGATCGGATAGAGAGCGGGGAATGTGTTGGGAGGATAGAGTGGCTGCAGCGCTTTCTAACCTGCTCTGCTTCAACTGTTGGTTCTCGCCGTTGTCATCGATTTCGTCGGGTCCGCTAATGTTGTTGATGTCGTCGTGGCATTCGTCTGGCGCACAGGGGTAGTTGTGATGTGCGATGAGGAGAAAGATAAGGCAGCAGCTTGGTGGTTGCGAACAAAGAAGGCTACGGTCAGGGTTGAAATGTGTGTTTTCTGGACCAGGCTCCGGTGAGTAAGTGGACGCTACTTCGTAAATGGCAACCTTGTCTGCTTGTCATAGGACCCCCAGGCCCTATTATGTTTACAGCGCTCAGGCTGTGCGACGGTCGGCTGGAATTATAGCCTATGACCGGCTTGTTTTCAATGGGTACTACAACCACTGTAATTACATGGTGGTCACAGCATCTTTCCCCGCTGTCGGACGACAGAGACGGTGCGCTGGAATGGAATTACATGTGTATTTGTAAAGGCAGTTAGTGTACTCCGTACGACGTAGTTCCCTGTCCTCGCTGCCCTCCCTGAAAAGACGAAGCGCGAAGTCGCCAAGGTTTGGCCACCGCCCATTCCCCCCTCCCCGCCACTGCGTCACTCAACGCCTAATTAATTGCCTTGCCTCGCTCCTTGCCCAACGAGTTGGGTGGGCTTGTGGCTGGACCAATCAGCACGCCACTCGTCGGGTGTGGTTCAGGTTCACTCGGAAATTTTGCCTCTTTGGTCAGTCGAGAAATCGAATGCTTTCATGCTTTCAAAACAAACCAGACAACCTGCAGATTGCGAGCATCGCAAACGTGGATAGACACATTGGACTCGACAATACGATACTCAAACCTGCGGACTTCTTTCTCCTTCAAACGAGTGCCATTTCCATGGCTGCGCCATTGACACAATGAGCCCTAAAACACGCCCTAACAAGGGGAAAGCCCCAAGCAACAACAAGCCGGCGAAAGTCGGTGAACACGATGCCGGCGACAGCAGCAACAGCAACGGCATCACAAGCGACAATGGAAACGATGCCACGCCTCAGTCGGCAGCCCCCGGCTACATGACCGTCGGCACTGGATCGGGCTCAGAGCACATGTCCAATCTGAAGCACCTCATCGACAAGGACTCGGGTTACGGCGGCAGCACCGTTGGCGGCGACGACGAAGTTCGATCGGCAGTCAACTCGTCCTTTGCCTGGGACTCGGCTGTCCAGGACAACCACCATATATATCCAACCGCTGGCTCCTCGTCTGCATCCGACCTCGAAGCAAGCCGACGTCAGCAGGCAGGTGCAGTCCATCAGATGTGGTACAACCAGCACCGTGTCGCTCTTGGCAAGTCAATCACCCAGGTTGTGGAGTTGCTAAAGGGTCTCCAGAAGACAAACATGTCCTGGCCCGCGCATTACCCGACAGTGCAGCGCATCAGTGCCACTGCACCGCTGCCACCGCCGTCTCCAACTCGCCCGGGCTTGCAGCACGCTCACACAACCGTTGGCGACCTCATTGCCACATCAACTCCGCCGCCAGAGAGCCAGCCCGACCGCGGTCCGCTTCGCCGGTCATATACCGCCTTAGGAGACAATGCGGCGGCAGAGTCCAGCAAGGCCGCCGAGGCACGACCGGCTGCTACGGAGCCACGGCTGGTCACGCCGCAAATTGCACAAGAATTCTCAGTCCTCAAGCTTGACCTGAAGCTCGGCGGCATGCACCAGGCCGAGCTGGTCCACTCTCTCGAGAAGGCATCGATCGCTTCGCTGTTGGACGAGAAGATCCGCTCAAGTTTAAGACACCTTGAGTCTCTACGGGATCGTATTGAGGACATATCCAGCAAAGTCCTCATCACCGGCGATTTGAATGCCGGAAAGTCAACATTCTGCAATGCCCTGCTGCGGAGAAAGATCCTGCCCGAGGACCAGCAGCCTTGCACCAGCATCTTCTGCGAGGTTTTGGATGCTAGCGAAAACAGCGGCGTCGAGGAGGTCCATGCCGTCCATATGGACGTCGTGTACAACCGGAACGACGAGTCTACCTACGACGTCTTCACTCTCCAGGAGCTCGAGAAGATTGTGACCGACAACACCACCTACATGCAGTGCAAGGTCTACGTGAAGGACGAACGGGCCATCGACGAATCCCTCTTGAGCAATGGCATTGTCGACATTGCACTTATCGATGCGCCCGGTCTCAATTCAGACACTACCAAGACTACCGCCGTGTTTGCTCGCCAGGAAGAAATTGACGTCGTCGTTTTTGTTGTCTCTGCCGCCAACCATTTTACTCTCACCGCAACTGAGTTCATCAGGGCTGCGGCTGCGGAGAAGGCCTACTTCTTCTTCGTCGTGAACGGATTTGACGTCATCCGCGACCAGGACCGATGCAAGAAGATGATTTTGGACCAGGTATCGGGCCTCAGCCCCCAAACCCACAAGGAAGCTTCGGAGCTTGTGCACTTTGTGTCAAGCAATGCTATCCCTATCGCGCCACCTCCTCCTCCTCCTGGTGGCCCAGGCGGCCCAGGTGGCGGAGGGAGTGGCAGCTCCTCGGGCGGAGGCGGTGGCGGAGACGACGATGACGATGCCAAAGGCAAAGGAAAGGGCAAGGAGAAGCTCCGAAACTTTGAGAGTATGGAGCAGTCTCTTCGTCGCTTTGTTCTCGAGAAACGCGCCCATTCTAAGTTGGCGCCGGCAAAGAACTATCTTCTTAACATTCTCAACGACGTCAATGCTCTTGCGACAGTCAACACCGAAGTTGCACAGGCAGAAATCACCCGCGTTGGCAATGAGCTGAGTGAGATTGAGCCCCTTCTCGAAAACAATAAAAAGGCAAAGACCGAGGTCGCTACCGAGGCCGAGCAGTTCATCGAAAAGACCTGCAAGGATGTGTATGACCACAGCCGGGCCGTCATCGGCTTCTCCATCGCCCATGCTGGTGATGAGAATCTGGGTGTACCATACCCTGGCCTCATGTCTGCATTCCAATACGCCGAAGACATCAAGCAAGCCATGTTCTCACAGATTTCGGCGTCGGTGGCTGAGTGCGAGGAAAGTGCCCGTGTCAAGGCTGGCGGCGGCGTGAACACGCTTAAACAGCTGGGGATCCTTCATCTCGGTGATGACTTCACAGACCTCAACTTCCGCCCGGAGTTCATGTTCCGCCGACGAAGAGACGAATTGGCCCGGCGACTTGATGTCCCAACCGAAATCATTGACTTTGTGGATCTGTCGATGATTCTTCAGCGCCAAGAGAAGGTTGCTGGCACCGGAATGGCACTGACCGTCGCCACAGCCGTCGGCACTCGGATGATTGGCGGCCAGGGCTGGATGGACCATGCTCTCTCTGCAGTGAAGATTGTGGGAAGCAACGGCTCACGCCGCCTGCTGGTGCCAGGGCTCATTCTCGCAGCAATTGCAGTCACTGGCTATATCCTGTCACAGATTCCGAAATCTTTGCCACACCGGCTGTCGCACAAGATCTCATCTCGTCTTGCCGAGATCGATTATGTCCACTACAACTCAGCCCGTATCGCCGGAACGGTGCGGAAGGTGCTGCGGTATCCCGCGGACTCCATCCGCGACGGACTAAACCGGTCCGTGGACCAGCTTGGCACGCGCAGGGAAGACACCTTGAAGATCAAGGCTGAAAGCGAGGTGGCCCTGAAGTATTTTGGCAACCTGGTAGTCGACAGTGCCCGCCAGCGGGCCGCTGTGAGATCTCTGGACCTCGACACGCCACCCCCTGGCGCAGCCCATTAAGTGGTTGACTGTCTGGATGACCCACAGAAAACGAATTTGAACGACATTGGATAACAACACAAAATACGACGACTTTCTGGCGTTTCGGTGGCTATTGTTTTTGAACTTTATTTTTATGCGCCCACAATCGAAGGCCATGGCCATGGCCGTGGTTGAGACCCATTGCTGTGGGCTGGCTTTGAGGCCTTTGATCTCGGGATTGCAACGATCACCCCTCTATTGAGCTCTCTTTATTCCATCACTGCTTACAATCTTCTTGTGCCATGCGACAAACGTGGCTTCCCTTACTTCTGTGTATTTACTTGCTCTAGCTCGGATATAGTTACGACCACACATTACTTTCTATCAAAACGCCAAACTTCTCAGAGTGGATAATATGTAGAATCTCACGGTTTTTGTTCCGTCACTTTGTCGTCTCCAGCACTGATTGTATATCGAGAATCAAGTTAAAAAATTTTTTAAGGGGTTTCCAGGTATCCCGTTTCTAATATATACACAAGTAACTACACTGTCGTGCTCGGTTACGACGAGCGAGAAATCATTGAGAGAAGAGAGAATAAGAGATTACAATGCGCCAACCAGAAATGATATATGAGACCATGCAATGAATCGTAAGCGCCCTGCCATTTCCTGCCTGGCCGGTGTTGTGGGGGAAAAGTCGTTGGAACAGAGCAGTAGACGCAATCGCTATCTCGAGAAGACGGGATGCAAGTAAACAGAATCTCGAGCCAAAAACACGCGTGCCGGCAATGCCTACATTGCCTGACACAAACGCAAGTCGAAGCTGTTTGGTGCCTTTCCATTTCCCTGGATTCGTTGGCTCTGATTGTTCCCCAGCCCTCACTTGGGGTGTCCTTTTTTTCGTGAACCCGGCATTTCATCGTCCCCTTGCACCTTTTTTGGGCCCTATACCGTTCCCGTTTCCGTTCTGTCCTTCGTCATCAATGTCGTCGCTGTCGCTGTCGTGGCTTTTTGTTCCCCATTATATTGCAATGTCTAGTTTTTTTTTTTTTTCGATCTCACAGAGCCGGCCGTGCGCCGGAACCGCCAAGTGCGGCACCAACCTGGGAAGCAGTATCGCCGCCCTCCTGGCTCTCGCCCGAGCCAGCCGTCAGCAGCTCACTGCCCATCTCCCGCATACGCTGCTCTTGCTCCATGGCCAGGATGTTCTGCTCCTCGGCCAAGAGAGGGCAAAGGGAACACCAATAAGCAGGGCGCTCACGGAGATTGTCCAAGCGGCACGGCCGAGGAAAGTAAGGGTGGTACGTACGACACGGTCGCCGAACTGGAATTTGCTGTAGAACCAGCCACGGGTGGTAGGCGGGATGATGTCGCGCAGGGCGTAGAGCCGCTCGCCAAACGACTCGCGGCTGGGGTCATAGTCCGAGTCCGTGGAAATCTCCGAGTCTGTTTACGAAGCAGGCCGCATGTTAGCACACGTCGTCTCGGAGTCATTTCAATGCCCTCAACCTCGCCATTATGTGCCGTTTTCTCGTTGTGTCACGTACCGGTATCGGTGAAATCCTCCTCCTCGTCAGCACCCACGGGGCGCTGCTGGAAGTGCTCGTCCTCGACCTCGACTAATTGGACCATGTTGATTGATATGCGTGTGTGTTTGTGTGTGCGTATGTGTGTGTTGTTTAGAACTCTGCGATTTGAGAAGCGGGGGTTGTTTGCAGTTTTGACGCTTGTAGTAATATTTCGATGCCAGGCGTTCAGAAATCGATCGGACCAATTCGTCGCAAATTTTTTTACCGCGGGTGTGGCGCACGTGACATGTCCAACACAGACGTCATCCCCATTCAAATGCCCGCCCGGTAAACCCGCTGTGTGAATACAGCGCTAATGAATTGTACCTGATTACGGAGTACAGAGGCTCAAGTCAGATTTATACTGAAACTTTTGAAGCTGGGGAGCAGGATGCGAGGCAATTAGCCAGAATATATTTATCTCTTCATGTTGACTTATTTCAGAACAACTCTTCACCCTCCTTTTCAGTCTGATCATCAAACATCTGAAGCTGGACACATAGCCTGGACTACTATGGCTAAGGACGATGAAATACAAGCATCACGCTGTTTATGATATTCCTCTTAAGATAAAAGCTAAGAAATCTATTATAAATGTGAACAGTCTTGAAACAAGTTGGCTAGTTGGCTAGTATGCTGCTCGCTCTATAATTAAAACAACAATAACACAAAACGCAAAGATAAAAATCCAATATTTTCAACGCATATAAGATGTTTGTCAGCAGACGAGGTTTTTAATCCTTACGCCTGGCTGGCGTGTCCGCAAAGCGAATACCGCGCCGGGCTGGAGGTACTCTCGGGGTGTCGTCGTCATCGCTGTCGCTGTCTTCAGCTTGATGGCTCGACATCCCGAGGGCGGCTTCTCTTCTACGCCGCTCGGCGGGGGTCTCCTTTGTCTCGTCGTTGCCATCGTCGGAGTCTTCGTCGTCATCATCGCCGACACTCTGCAAGACAGCCAAGCGGCGACGTCTCTCCACGGCTGTCTCCGGTATCTCGTCAGTGTCGTCAGATGGACCTGCAACTGTACGGCCGCGTCGGGGCGAGGAGGCTATCTCAAGATGAGAGGTGGACGAGCGTGGGCTGGAATTATCCTCGTTGTCGCCGCCATTGTTTCCATCGACCTCCTTGCCACTGCGGCGCTGTCCTGCTGCTGCAGAGGAGCCGGCTTTTGCGCGTCTGTCGGGGCGAGAGACGACAATGTCGGGGAGCGGCAGATCCTGTTTGGCAAGTGTCTTGACCGTGTGAGAGGCACTGGATTTGTCGACCACCTCGCGCCTCGTGCTTTGATCCAGCTGTTGCATCTGCTTGATGAAACCTTCCTTTGTCATACGCTGTCCAACTCCACCGATGGTGAAGCGAATGTGGCGGTCGTCTTCTTCTTCTTGAACCTCGGCCACACTCTTCTTTCTTTGCCTCTGGGCCGATGGCTCTCCGGCTGTGGTTCGCCCGAAGTTGACCCAGCTGGGCATAGTAGGCCTGCTCGACACCCGCGTTATCGGGTCGATGTCGTTGTCAGAGGCCTTGGCATTTTCTTCCTCCTGTTCCTTTGCCTTTTCAGATGGTCGGATCAAACCACCCATGCCCATATACTTAAGACTCTGTGAAACCATATCGCTCGTGCCACCCTCGCCCTTTTGCGGTGGCAGCTCGTATGTCTTGACAACCTCTCCATCTTCGTCTTCAACGATAATCTGGGGTTGGAGAAATGGTTAGCAATGAGTAACACTTTTGAAAAAAAAAACCAAACCATAAGACTACATTCGGCCGCTAGCCTGTGATGTAGAAGGGGAGGATAGTAACATACAGTGTTACCAAATTGATAGGCCCGGGCAGGCTCGTGCCTGCGGTTGTCCTTTTGCTTCTCCTTTCTCTTCTGGATCTCGTCGTTTTTCCAGTTGCCAATCTTCTTCTTGATTGAATCGTAGGACCAGGCGGAGTTGCCTGCATCGGCCTTTAGTGCTTCTGGAGCCAACTTCTCTTTGAGCTTTTCCAAGTCAGCTTCATCCGGCAAGTTATGAGAATGCGTAGGTTCAACGGCAACGACTTCGCCTTGGTCCGTCTCAATAATGATATTTTCGCCCTCGTCATAGACGTTAAGCCTGGGTGCAGAGGAAGGTGACACAGAGCCGTCGACATCGTCAGAAGATCCTCTCTGTTCGCGACGGCCTCTCTTCTCCTCATCGCCACCTTCGAAGCGACCCTCCTCCTCGGCGACAATAGTTTGACCAGAGCCTTGCGAGGGTTGTTCTTCCACATCGTCGGCCGCAGACGGCTCGCTCTGTAGTGGCGGGCTTGACAAGAGGGCATCATTCGCTGGGCGCTGGGGGAAAATGGCAGACTGGCTGATAGGGCCACCAGGGCCGATGCCGTCGTCCCACTTCTTTCTGCGCCGGCGGCTTGCACGGGACGAAGCTCTGCTTCCCTGCTTGCTTGTGCCCTCCTCGTCCTTGATCCGGCGTAAGAATTGCCCGGGTATTCCAACAGGTAGAAGCGTACCTGGGGGGACACTTGGCATCTTGAGCTCGTCCACATCTGTATCCGACATGGTGCGTGCCTGCGAGCGGGACTGGGAGGAGATACGCGGTAGGCGGTTCATCCACGATGGGCCTTCCTCTGGCGCGGTTGTGTAGGACATCGTGATTGTGAGGGTGTTGATTCTCTTCCCCAAAGTAAATACTGCGATGGACGAACCGTGGACGATAATGGACGACACGACCAGGAATGTTGTGATGGGCCAGACGAGAGTTAAAAGGGTGTAATGGGGCGAGTCGGGTGGTGGGAGCTCGGACAGAGGTACGGGCGAATCGCTCTCCAGCTCCGCACGCGCCATAATGGCAACAAAGATGGCACCGACACCGATGGGACCAAAATGGCCGGCAAAGAGGGCCTCGCGCCATGTTTTGATATCCGGTATAAATGGTTTCAAGGCGAGCATGATCGGGATGCGGCGGAAGAGAATGACGAAAATAGCAATGATGGTGAGGCGCCAAGCGGACAAACCAATGGACGTATCATTGAACATCTCCCAGGGAATGATAGTCCCGAGGTACACACAAAATACGTCAAGTTCAGCAACAAATCAATGACGTTGGACACGTGGATTCCTCCGTCTTGTGCCCGAACCAACCGTCGTTCGAGAAGCCCACTCCGCAGGAGAAGCCGACAAGCAAATCGTCAACGCCCAGAATACTTCCAGAACCGGCGCAGAAGAGCGCCAGGACAAAGTAGAAGACGAGGAAGCTCTCGCGATCGATGAGGTCATGACGCTCGGCAAACTTGATGCCATGACGGCAATGTAACCAATGAGGAAGCCATAGATGGCGCCGAAAATGCACTCATAGAGGATGGTGTAGACGATCCAGTGGAAGGAGACCTCTCCGGCGTTGCGCTTGTCTTGGATAAGATAGAGCGAGAGGTAGATGAAGGGAAGGCCATGCCGTCGTTGCATCCGGATTCGGCGGAGAGTAAATCACGCAAATGCTTAGGCACACGCTTAGCAAACTTGCCCTTACCGACAACGGACGAGGCCAGAACAGGATCGGTAGCAGTGACACAGGCGGCGATGACAAGACTGTCCAACCAGTCGAGTGGCGGGATCATCCACCAGACGAACAGCGAAGTGATAAGCCAGCCGAACGTCATCACGGGCACAAGGAGGAAGATGACGGACTTCCAGTGGCGTTCCATGTAGAACTTGGGCAATTCGACGCCGACAGCAAAACACTGCACGACGAGGACAATACGGGAGAACTCGATGGTGACGATGTCGACATTGCCCCAGGATGCGGGATCGATGAGGTCCGCAGCATGTGGCCCGAAGATCAAGCCACAAAGAGTGGCGACGGTGGCTTCACCAATGTAGACGCGTTCCTTAATGATGGACGAGCATAGCATGAAGAGAGAGGTGAAGCCGCCGAGGATGATGTACACCAAATGGGGCTTGGTGATAGAGAGATGGCCCCACGCCATTGCGGCGATTGTCGAGAGGAAGAAGGCGGGGGCGCCGACGGAAGGAAAGAGAGCCGGCGAGAGATTCGGCCAAGCAAAGCGGCAGAGAACTGGAAAACTAGAAAGTGAACTATAGCTAGCTGCGTTGTTGTTCAGGTAGACGCGGGTTTGGCGTAGTGCAAAGAGGCCGCTGCCGAAGTGAGTGCCAGAGTGGAAAGCCGGGCACGGGGGGTAAGATCGGTAGAATGGTAAGATCGATATAGCCGGTGCCGGTGCGTCCGGAAAGCGCGGCAGTTGGCGGTAATCGGGCCGGAGGAAAATCGGAGATCGGCACCCAATCAATCGACTCGGATGGGTGGTGATGATGCCGCGATGGATACATTCAGGGATGCAGCCGAAAGGGGCAAAAGAGCGCCGGGCGCGGGCGTGTACAAGGAAGACGTGTGTTTGTGTGTAAATATGAGGATGAAAAAAGAGTAGGAAAAGGTGGAGGGAAGACGGCGTTGGAAGCGAAAGATAAGTAGACACTGTTGAAAATAAGGTTCCGTTGGGGGAGCAAGAAAAGTGGTAAAAATCAGTCAGAAATTTGGAAACTTTGATAGACCACCTACTGCTAGTGCTCCATGTTTATGTGACGTAGGCACTATTGCAAACGCTGAATCGGCGCGGTGCGGCTAGCTTTATTTACCCCGTGCACAGTATGTTGGGAAGCGCGCGTATGAAGGAGGCCAGACGGGGTTTATATATCTACACAGTATGTTGCAAGAAGGCCAAAGGACAGGAGGCCAAAGGTGATTGTCGTCAAGAAGAAAAGGGGGTTGAGCTCAAGAGACGAAATGAGCAAGAAGAAGAGGAAGGAGAGGAAGGAGAAAAAGCAAACAGAACTTCGATACTCGCAAGGGAATGAAGAGAAAAAACGGCGAAAAGCGGCGGCGCTGAGATTAGACGGACTGGGATTGCACTGGGACGGGAAAGGCCTGGACGCGCTAGGGAGCTGACCCCATTGCGCCTTCCAGGAACGCCGGCCTTGCACAGCTCCGCCCGACTTTCTGCACGATTGCCAGGCGAATCACGCTGCGGTGTCGGTATCTTGCCCAGTACTGAGTACTGAGTAGTATTGCCTCGTAGTGGCCTGGCCCAGTTAAGAAATGCCCGTGCGCCGCAGGGTACTTTTGGAGTTGCGGGCGTGTTTACTTCGTATTCAAGAGAAGTGCACTCAGCAATATCGCAACCACATCTGCTCTTCACAAGTTTTGGCTCGATTGGATGTTGTGAACAAGCCAGATACTTTACGCCGTATACTCCGTACACAGATGATCATGTTTTTGCGGCACATGCCAGACGTCTAGCAGCAAGTGGCTATAGGTGACCTATTAAGGCTACTCAGTACTTACAAAATGGCAGCGGCGGGTCGGTCGGCGAATGTACTCGTACATGCTTACGAACGTAGACAGGTCCACTTTTGACGTCTGCTCTTTTCTGCTCTGTTTTCTGGGCAGATTTGTTTCTCTTTTATTTTCCGTTCCGCCTTCTGTTTTTTGCGTTTGTCTGGTAACACGCTTCTGATATTATGCAATCTTGCAGAATGTGGCTTTTTTCTCTTTTTTCTCTTTTTTTCTTTCTCCCTCTTCTTCCCTTCTTCCCCTTCCTCTCCTTTCTCTTCTTCTCCCTCTTGTTATTTACTCCCTCCCATTCCTTCCACCTCTTCCCTCTTTTCTCGTCCTCTGACCTCCGGACCAGCAACATCGCGTTTACTCCGTACTATGGAAATACTGCCCGGGTTATCCAGCCAAGCCACGCCAGAGATCCCGGCCAAGAGCCTTGCACTTATCATCCCAGGCTCGCCAGGCCAGCCAAGCAGCCAGCCAAGCAGCCAGCCAAGCAGCCAGCCAAGCAGCCAAGTGTCTTGTGGTGGCAAACGAGCCCCAGTGGGCCACGCGAACGCCATGCATTCTGTACTTGTACAAGCGCAGAGTGATAATGCTCCGCTCGCTCCATGTACATGTTGATGCTGCCCTGCCCTGCGGCCCCATGCCTGATGTGCCTCACTACGTGCGTCGCAAAAACGACCAAAACTTGCACCGAGTACTTCGTATCTTATGTCCAGATCCACCACGGCGACGATACCAAAACGGCCGCGAAAGACAACGTGCCCGCGCATGTCGTACGACTCACGAGTGTCGATACTTATCGTCTCGGCGAGAATGGCAAGCCCTGGGTCTTGCGGGTTGCCGGAAGATGCAGCCCAGCTACAACTCTACGATCATGTCGAACACACTCTCCGTGCTCCGTACGAAGTACATACACAGCACCCCTTGCGTCCCACAACATAATCGCTCCAGCTGTCAACTCCAACTTACCGCTGCCCAGCAATAAAAAATTGCCCGTAGACATAGAGCCGGTTGGGCAGCCCCGCCGTTCTGTACTCCGGTTGAACCCAACCCGGAGTGCCGGTTTACTCGATTTTCTCACCGAGCACTGCTGCATTCGGATGCCGCCCAGTGCTTACACGCCTTGGGTTATCAGGTAAATGGCTGCGGTTGCTATTGGGTAGTGGTGTTTCCTGGTCCGGCAATTATTTACTTCGTACTTCAGTCACCTGGAGCCATGTTTGTCCCATCTACTGTGTACACGGAAAATAAGCGGTTGGCGCTATCCACGTGCCTACGTGAGGCACAAAGTAGAATTCGGCAAGTACCTCGTACGCATCCAGTCGCAATGCCCGTACGTATGTTGTTCAAGTACACCGTTTGCTCATTTTAGCCCCAACGCATAGAGTAAAATTGAAAATAAAGATAACAATAATAAACAGATAATAAGCAATCTCCTTGCAGCGGGCACCTGGACCTGGTTTGCTTTGTGTAAAGAATAACCGCACCAGAAAAGAGAGAGATTGCCACGTGACTTGGCTGAAAAGCGTGTTCTACTGTGTATTACTACTTTGCTCCGTAACGTTTCTCGTGTCGGCGGGGCCACAGAAAGACGCGACGCGCTTTTTGCATACAGCCCTTCGACCCCTGTGGGAACCCAGACACCCGGTCACTGCCCTTATTCTCGTTTCCTCGAGCCCTCCACACGGCACTGCCACGAAAACAACCACGACCACATTGTCATCCAACCCACTGTCTGCATGAAGACGGGCGTGTCATCTGTTTTGCACCTCCGACTTGCAGCCGCCGGGGGGTCAACACGACGAACTGCCATTACTCCTCGCAACGTCCCCCGCCACGCCGCTTGTTGTATTTGTCAATTCAGCACTTCCTTTGTCACGGCCACGACGATGTTCGCCCGGGCAGCAAAGACGCCAAACCCAGCCGGCGGGCTGGCGGCTACCGCCGCCTCCGGGGAGAAGAGAACACAAACATCTGCCGACCTGAAGAAGGCTCCCTCGGCATTGTCCAGCCCGCACAATGCTTCTATCGATGAATTCTACAAGCGGCCCCCTTCGACAGGCACGATCCAGGCCTCAACCTTCAAACGCCAGCCAGCATCCATCCAATCCAGGCCTCGGCCGACAATAGCAGCCAAGCCCCTCCAATATCGCTCGCCAAACGCGCCATACGCGGCCACAAACACGGGGCGGACAAACACAAGTAGCCTTGCAACACTTTACGGCAAGTCCAACTCGTTTACCGAAGAAACGCTCCTGGCCGCTGCTCCAAAAAACAAGCGGCCTGACGGAGGCAACCGAGGAGGAGCTGTGGGCACTTGGCGTTTGCCCAGACGACTTTGCCGACGACGAGAACCTCGACCTCGATATCCCGTGCGCTCTCCCCCCAACAAAGGCACCAACACCATCCACGATGCCAGCTGCTAGCTCCAATTCGTCATCATCTTGGCCATCTCAACCACCCACGCATCGCGGGCAGCCAGATAGCCCAGCGCAGTTTAACGGCCTCGTATCTTCTGTCTCGTCAAAGCGTGCCTCTTCGGACAACACTGGTATTAGCACTTCTCCTCAGCCGTTGAAGAAGAAGCGGACGATACCCAAGACATGGTCAAAGCCGGCAGTACAAGAGGCAAACTATGGCTCTGCGACGCCTGCACCGAAGCCTTCGAGCGCGATATGGGATGCTTCTGCCAGCGCCGTCAAGGCCCAGAAAAAGCAACTAAAAGATCTATCGAGGAAGCAAGCGCCCGCAGACTTAGACGATACTAGCCCACCAGAAGCTAAAAGCTCGCATGATCTTCTCAGCGAAGTCAGCTCGCTGCCGCTGCCCTCTGGGCCATTGACATTGAGCAATGAGCAGCAGCATGTAAAGAACCTCGTTTGCTTCAAAAAGGCAAGTGTCTTCTTCACAGGACCAGCCGGTACAGGCAAGTCGGTTTTGATGAGAGCAATCATCGAAGACCTGCGGACAAAATATGCCAAAGAACCAGAGCAGCTCGGTGTCACAGCTTCGACCGGTTTGGCGGCCTGCAACATCGGTGGCATGACACTTCACAGCTTTGCTGGCATCGGCCTTGGCAAAGAAGATGCAAGCACTCTCATTCGCAAAATTCGGCAAAATCAGAAGGCCAGGAATCGCTGGTTGAAGACGAAAACACTCGTCATTGATGAAATCTCCATGGTCGACGGAGATCTCTTTGACAAACTCTCCCAAATTGGACGCACCATCCGCAAAAATGGGCGCCCATGGGGCGGTATTCAGCTCGTTCTGACCGGCGATTTTTTCCAACTACCTCCTGTTCCTGACCGTGAAAAGCGCGATGTGAAGTTCGCTTTCGAGGCCTCAACATGGGGAGACTCCATTGACCACACCATCGGTCTAACTGAGGTGTTTCGTCAGAAAGATCCAGGTATATTCATATCAAGAAACCCTCACCCTCTAGTATTCCGCATCTCGTTTGGTTTGCAAGAGAAGCATTGGCTGACACGACTCGTTCTTGGAACAGAATTCGCACAGATGCTCAATGAAATGCGGCTTGGCCAGATCAGCGAACAGACTGTACAGACATTCAAATCACTGGCTCGGCCTCTCCAGTTCGATGATGGTCTCGAGGTGACAGAACTGTATGTCTTTCTTGTCTTGCCTCTTATTTACCGCCGTGCGCCTGTTTGCTGACATTGATCTTCTTCTTTTTTTTTCAGGTTTCCTACCCGCCAAGAAGTCGAGAGCTCCAATGAACGGCGACTACGCGGGCTCGGCCAGAAATCCATGTTCTACGAAGCACTTGATACGGGGGAGCCTGCGCTGCGTGAAAAGCTACTTCAGAATATGATGGCGCCCAAAATGCTCGAACTTCGCGTTGGCGCTCAAGTGATGTTGATCAAGAACATGGACGAGTCTCTCGTCAATGGCTCTCTTGGGACAGTCGAGAAATTTATGACTGAGAGCGAGTATATCAATCTCGATGTCTCTTCTTCTGTTGCTGACCCCGATGTCAAGAAGAGGACCAGTGTTCTGAATAGCTATCTGAACAGTGATATTTTGGCGGGCAATGGCGGCGGGAATCCCGCGAACAGCGGTCGCCTCTACCCTTATGTCGTGTTCCACGGAATTGGCGGCTCCACGCGCGGCATTCTTATACGTCCAGAAGAGTGGAAGTCAGAGCTACCAAACGCATTGTTCAGGCCTCACGCACCCAGCTCCCTTTGATCCTGGCTTGGGCTCTCTCGATTCACAAAGCCCAAGGACAAACCCTGGAACGTGTCAAGGTCGATCTTGGCAGGGTCTTTGAAAAGGGCCAGGCGTACGTTGCGCTCAGTCGCGCCACAACCAAGCGTGGCCTCCAGGTTCTCAGGTTCGAGAAGCACAAGGTTATGGCTCACCCCAAGGTTGTTGGGTTTCTACGGCAAGTTATCTAGCGCCGAGTCCGCCTTGAAAGGCAAACGCGGCAATGCGTCCATCCTTGCCTTCACCAACAATTCATCAGTCAAAGCAGACCAGGTGCCTCTCCTGGCACATAAGACGGCCAGGGCCGCATTCGGAACAGGCTAGGACGGACGAAGATGTCGCGGACTGGACCAAGACCAAAACGGTTCACAAATACGGAATATCTTACAAAGGGGGCATCCCAACAAGGAGTTTTTTATACGGAGTACATGGATATTCGGTGACGGCATAGCTACTCAATTATTTCATTATTTCAATTATTTCACTCTATAGTCACTGTGCTCGTAGGTTTGCATAGGATAGAACATCGAACAATATTTTCCATGCTGCTTTTTTCAAGGAGGCTCTCATTCACTAATATCTCTTTGTCTAGTTGTCTTAATTGGTAGCAGGTATCAATACGGAGTACTGTTGTGATCCATTCGTCGTGTGCAAGCCTATCAAGCCAGTGCGGATCAGTATTCATATAAGAGATATTCGCACTGTTTGCACTGTTTTAATCGATAAACTTTTGGCGGCTAGAACCGACCTAACGACTCTATTACTACGACGTATGTCCAGGCATGCTTCCCTACAATGACAACCTCTCAACTCGCTCTTTCCTCAAGATCAAGTTCGCCGGACCCGAATTGGTCTTCTTCCTGTCTCCACCCTTACTTTGCCTGCCTCTACAAGACCTACTCTATTGCTCCCAACTTCCTGCAAAGAAAGAAGACCGAGAAGGGGCGTCATCCCTTCCTGTCACTGACGCACATCGAACCCCAACCTGAACCATGGCGAGCGAGTTCCTACAGATGGTCGTGGTGGTAGAGCTGCGCAACCCACCTGAGCGACTACATGGAACGGTGACGGGTGTTGAAGCCGGCCAAAGCTTAACACTCAGCAACGGTACGTTGTTTTTCCAGCCCAACTTCATGTTCCAATCTTCAAAAAGCATGTTTCATAAGGAACCTGAACTCGAGCTTACAGCTCCCCTATCTTGCCTTCTTCCCTCCAAAATCTTCACTCACTAATGCACCGCAGTGTGGTCCCTCAACAGCCACACGTGGCACCCGCACATCGTCGTCGATCCTGCAAACATTGCCGAGATATTCGACGCAAGCAAAGACCCGCGTTACTCCTACCCTCCGCCTCCAAGGGCACCTACACAAAATCTTACGCCCGTCGCCGCTGCAGCCCATGCTACACAACACGAAAAGAAACCTACCACGCCTGCATTCAATGACCCGGCCATACTTTCCTATAGACCTCTCTCAGAACGGCCTGGCTCCGGCCTCAGCCAGAGCAGGTCCACCAGCCAAACACGCCTCATTGCGACCGATAAACCCAGCTTCCCGCCGCCAGTATACTCAGTCCCCGGTGTCACTGCTCACGGTACATCACGGAATGCTACCCCCGTCTCTGAAACGGTTGCTACGACAGGCAATGCGCATACATCCAACACAATTCCCCCCTTCTCGAACAGGACCAACGTAATTTCCAACGACATCGCGGCAGAACAGCCGGTCGCGCCTTCAATCACCTTCGAGAATAGTCCGCATCCTGACGGCACGCCCAAGACACGGAGGCGCCAACGCCAACAACGGGGCGCCAAGAACAACGAGGCGAATGAGAGCATAGACTTGACACCGGAACGATCAAAACAACCTGGGAAGGGAAAGGGCTGGAGAAACACACCAATGCTACAAAGCACCGCCTCTTTCCAGCCATTTAACTCTTTGAAAAAGGCTAACAAGCGGCGCGAAAAAGCCAATAACGACAACGGGTGGGCGTCGGAGGATGTGACAGACGTACAGGAGATGGGTGATTTCGATTTCGAAGAAAGCCTGGCAAAGTTCGACAAGCGCACCCTGTTCGATCAGATGCGGAAAGACGACCAGATCGATGATGCTGATCGACTGGTCACACACAACCGGAAGCCGGGGACTGCTGGGGGCAAAAATTACCACCATACGGAGAATGTTCTCGGCCCACCCACGTCATCAACCACAGTCACATCAAAGGTCGTCACGAAAGAGCCACAGTCTATCTCGCAGGACTTTTGGAATAGCGAGGCCGACGACACGCGCCCAACGGTCGCACCGGGCGGCGGTGCAGGCAGCGGGGTAGGCGGCGGTGACCGTTCGAGTGGTCGTGAGCTAGGGAGCCGGCAGGGATCGCGCCGCGGTGAGAGCAAAGGTATCAACTACGCGGCGGTCGCAATCACGAAAAGCCAGCGCCGGTACTGTTGGGCAGGGGCCGCCAAGAGTCAACTCTATTGCTGTACGCTTGTCTCTCTTTATATTCTTCTCTATCTTTCTATTTGGGCGTTACTTTAATAGTATGCCCGTTGCTAACACATTTTCTTTCTTCTCCTTTTAGCAGACACCATCCGCATTCTCTTCTACGCAACATTTTTATGTCCTGCCTTCGGAGCGGCGCCTTGAGACCGTGTCGGCATTGCAAATGCTCAATCTTGAAAACATTGCGCATAACGAGCTTGGTCTCACAGAGGACATGATGACGGAAAATGCTGGCCGAGGTATTGCAGAAGTGGCTCTTGAGACCCTTTCCGACCCAGCGAACAAGATCCGCTTAGGACAAGTTGGCATGCATAGCAACGGGCAGTTGACCGCTCCAGCGCACAGTGTGCCGGCGCCGACAATCGTCATTTTGGCAGGGAACAACAAATCCGGCACGAGGGCCGTTGCTGGTGGCAGGCATTTGCGGAACAAGGGAATTAATGTGCTTCTGTGCGTCGTTGGCATTGAGCGAGGGGAGCGCGAGATTTCAGACGATCTTCGCCAACAGATTCGACTTTATCGGAATTTTGGTGGCCGCATCTACAACAAGAGCGATCTGTTTGAACACCTTCGGAAAACAGTCATCCCTACACTCACCATTGATACACCACGAAATGCCGCCAGTGCCAAGGCGCCGGCGGTTACGCTGATTATCGACGCTCTTCTCGGGCTCGTTGTGTCCTTTGACGAGCTACGGACTGGAGACCAGGCTACCGTTTATGAGTTGATGGAATGGGCGAATCGAAACGAGGCTTTCGTTATGGCCGTCGATGTGCCCACTGGCATTGACCCGAGCTCTGGCTATGTCAGTATCATTGACGGCACACGGCTATATGTGCGCCCTCGTTATGTTGTTGCGTTGGGAGCTCCTAAACGGGGCCTTCTCGAAGCAATGGCCGCCGCGGAAATGGGAGACCCGGCAGCAGGAGACGCAGCAGTGGCCGATGACCAGGCCCTCGATTGGAGACTTTTCGTTGCCGACATTGGCTTGGGTGCTGCGGTGTGGAAAAAAGCCGGCACGAAAATTCGCCGTGGTATTGATTTCGACGAGAAATGGGTACTTGAGATGAAATATCGCGGACTGGAAATGGACGATGAATCAGCATAGCGAGATTCTCATACCATTTCATCTCGTATTGTGTGTTTGTATGTATATATAATTATTCAATGTGGACGATTTCTGTTCCAGACCGTTGCCATTGAAGCGCATTACATAAAATCCATAACAGTCACGAAGCACCACAGTAACAGTATGGCGATGTAAAATACACGTCTCAAATTTACATTTGAAGGAAACAATTAAAAGAAACATTTGATATAAAAAAAGAGTTTAACTAAAGTAAAGACTGTTACAGTGTACGTTGTACTAGGACAATAATTGATAGAAACATTGCGGCAACAGAAAAACGACCATCAAGCTCCAAAATACACCGGGTATCATCATCCAAACACAACCCTCTAGATAGGGCGGCCAGTCACAGAAGAAACAACACCAGTGGCCCTCTGCACACCACCCTGAGCTGCTCCAGTCAGAGTGGTAGGCGCATTGTAAGCCGCGCCTGTGCCCAACGACAGCGTGCCCGTCTCAGCAGGGGGCACCACTGCAACCGGAACGGCTAGCGGTACAGCCGGGCCGCTCGAAACACCAGCTCCATTCACGCCATTGGTGCCATGGTAGCCGTTGGTCGCTCCGTTGGTACCGTTAGCACCGTTGGTGTAGCCTGCTCCGTTGGCTCCGTTGGCCCCGTTGGCTCCGTTCACGCGGCTGCGGTTGGTGACCGGAGCCTCCTTCTTCTCGACAACAGGCGGCTTCGGGATGTTCTTGCTAGTGCCAGCCGAGCCGAGCGTGAATACCGGGCTCTTCCAGTCGTCGCCCTCGCGAGCCATCGATCTGTAGTGTGAGGCCTTGGAGCTAAAGCCACCGGGAAGGTTGATGTTAGGGAAGATGCTGTCCTCCTTGGTGTAAGCAACATTGAGCTTCTTGTCATCCAACGAATTCTTGGCCTTCTCCGCCTTCCTCTTCGCCTCCTCCTTCTTGCGCTCCTTGGTGTCGTCCATGTGGTTCTTGGCAGCAGTGAAGAAGCGGCTGTATGCGTTGGGGTTGGCACCCTCGGCGTCAGCCTCGTCGACAAGCTCCTGCGCAGCGCGGTCGGCATCCTTCTTAATGGCGTACAGGGTGGCATCCCACTCGGTGAAGTTGTCCCGAATTGCCTTTTTCAAGCACCTTCTGCAGGACGGGGCGCATCACACGCATGAGCATGGGCTTAAAGACGGTAAAGAGAAGCTTGTGCTGCGACTTGTGCATCGTGATCTTCAGGTTGTCTATGTCAACATCCACCTTGTCGACCTTGAAGAAATGCTCCCGGTTGCCAGGCTCGGCAGTGCTGAGACCAAGCTTGAAGCTGAAGCCCTTGCCAGAGAGGAAGACACTGAAGATGCCAATGTCTGTGAGGGAGGGGAAGCCTCCTTTCTCTTGACGTAGTAGCTGACATTGCGCAGATCCATCTGGATGCCAGACACGTTGACCTGGGCCGAGTGCCTGTTCTTGCCAACCTTGCCGAGCTTGCGGCCCCACGAGACATAATTGTTGTTGTAAACCTCCAGCACATTGGGCATGAAGTTGTCGCTCTCCAGCACCAAGTTCTCAATCACGGCATCGACCTGGCTGTCGGAGTACTCAATGCGGGGATGGGGATGTAGGCGATGCTCTCAAGGGCAGCGGGGAGGATAACATTGGTCAAGTCCTTGACAAGGTGGGGCTTGAACGTCTGTTTGCCGTTCTCGTCATTGCCCAAATCGTAGAAGAGCTTGCTGACGGACTTGCCAAAGGCCTGGTTCTGGGCGTCCTTGTCAAATTGGTCGGCAAGGAACTTGACCTGGTCGGCGACATTGTCCGTCTGCGGGCGGTACTTGTCGCGCAGGAGGTAGTTTACCATGGTCGTAGAGCCGGTTCCACTCCTCAGTCGAAGCGTCCTCGAGAACGAAACCCTTCTCCTGGAGGCAGCGGCGAAGGAAGCTGTCGACCTTGCTAAACCATGCGTGAAGTTCTTGGTCGCTATCGGCCAGCCTGTACATTTCGTTGATAGAGTTCCAAAGGTTGTCCGTCGACGTGCCGTTAGCGAAGCGCTCAATCAGCGTCTTCAAGTCCTCCTCGGCCTCCGACAAACGGCCCCGAGTGTCCTGGACAACACCACTCGAGTTCGCGGTGGCCGTCTTGGCATGGCCGTGGTAGCGCTCAGCCAGATCCAGCAGAGTTTGGATGGCCTGCTGGTATTCAGGGTGCTGCTGGCACTCAATAATCATTTTCTGGCAGAATGTTAGTTACGGCTCGACGAGGCCATCCTAGCCACAGGTTTTCCCAACCGCAACCATTTCCTGTTGGGGGGCAGAGATTGACAGGGAGAAAATGCTTACCTTGAGGCGCCAGACTGCTTGGTCTCTGCGCTCCTGGGGAACCTTGGACCGGAGGTAGGCTTTGGCCCGATCGCGATACTCCGCAGTCTTGTTCTGAGCGGCTTCCGAGGCCTCGCCCTGCAGCTCATCAGCTCTCTGCGCGTCGGTGGCAGAAGAGCCGCCAACATCGTCCTGGTTGTTCTTTTTGTAGAGAGCCTTGGTGCGGTTCTTCAGGTCGCTCTTTGACAGATTGGGGGCATCATGCCAGGTATCATCAGGGGCTGGCTCGTCGATCTGGGCCAAAGCCTCATCCGACGGCCGCACGACAGACGTCGCCTTCGATGCAGAGTCGGCGAGAATGTCTCTAAAGAGAACCGATGAATCCTTCACTGTATACGGAGGTGGCCTGTTAGCATCCTGCCATTGTTTTCCCAGACACAAACTGCCATATCACCACACCGGATCTAAGATCACATGCAGGGCAATGGAAAGGGCGGCTTACAAAGTTTGCGGAACTGGCCGTTGGTAATGAGGAGGTTGCCGAGGGTCTTGATGCCCTCCAGAGCCCTGTCACCGTCCTGCTTGGCCGCATCCTTGGAGACAGGCGCGCCAGGGACGCCAATGCTTGCGTAGTCGTGACGGCTTGTCTTCCAGATGAAGTCCTGGATCAGGTTGCCATCGTTCTTGGACAGAAGAAGAAGCTTGGCCTGATTGACGACGTCACGGAAGTCGGCAACCAGTGCCCGACCTTCAGAGGAAAGTTTGTTGGACGGGCTGGACAGGGCCTTGGATGCGATGAAGCCGTTCAAGGTCGCGTCGATCTGGTCATTGGACGGCAACTTGCCATTCTGAAAGGCACTGACGATGCCATAGAGCTGCATCTTGCGGTCGATGTCCTCGTCCCGCTGCCGGACATTCGTCGGCCGGTTGACACCTGTCGACGCCATGACTGTGTTGCAATTGAAAAAGGAATGGGGTATACAATATAACGAAAGGCAAGAAAAAGGCGAGTTGGTATAAAGACAAGTGAGAGGTGTGCTCGTGACTGAATGTTGTTTGCCAGAGTAGGATTGGAAATCAGAATAAGTGTTCACATTGCAGCCTTGACGAGAAGACCATATGTCCCACGGCTTATATACATCTCCCTCTCCCTCTCCTTTCAATATCCCTGGCCTGGATCAGGACCAACAACAGCTTTCGCGTCCTCTGTCTACTGTTACCAGTCTCAGCCTATGACGCCCAGAAGGGAGTGAGTGGTTGACGTCATGGGCGAGACAGAAATCGACATGCCGCCGTTTCATCTCCCAAAAAAGTCCTTTGTCGCGGTGCGTGCGTTTGTACGATGCTAAGGTCAAAGGCCACATGTGTCAGGCCCGGAGGGCCAAGATGCGGTAAATTGCATGTCCTACCGATGACGAGTCTTTGCGTCTTCAGCGCCTTGACACACAACACAACACTCCAAAGTCGCCCCAGTGCCCCTGGAGAAAAAAAGGAAAGAAAAGACAGCCAAAGAAAAAAAGATACTTACAACTGCGCTGGGCGAAGATCGGCGACCTAGCCAGCGATGACGCCTGGGCTGCACGCCGTTACCCCTCAAAACCAAAGACGTCCAGTGGCCAGGCCAGGCCTAGCCAGGCCCCAACGGTAGTTCCTGCGCCTGGCCGATTGTGGCGTGTCTCGAACGTGTCTGCGTGTGTACGAAGTACGACGTACGACGGATGAAATTGATCCCCGGTGAGACGTAATCGACCTTCGTGGGGGGATCGGGAGTTGGTTTTCTTGCTTGTGCGATCGAAAATCTATACCCTGCCAATGGGCCTGTGTGGCTGCCACCATTGCAGCCAACTCACAGTATCGGTTGGCTGTCTCGCTGTTTCAGCTGCCCGGAGCCATGCGATCGCACGAATTTGTGTGATGAAAGGCTGAAGCTCTGGCACTAGTGATGTCATGATTGGCGATGGTTGGTAGCTAGCAAACTAGCCCAGCCAAGCTCGTCCAAACTAAGAAACTTTTTTATTGTTGTCCCGTAATAAAAGGTACTTCTACGGAGTACAGATAATAGTGGCTCGAGCGGGTCTACAGCTGCTAGACATGCAATTACGGAGCACGACGTACGACGTAATACGGATAATACGTCGTACATTCGAAATTCTCAGCGAGACAGCCTGACAGCGCAAGTGCATAAATGCGTGCAAATGAAAGATGCTTTCTTCTAGGCTCATCGTCATTGTGTTTGTTGACAGCCGACACGGCAGCCATCAAATTGAATGGTGAAAAGGGGCAAGAAAGAAAAGGACCGGCAAATTCACAAGAGTACTTGCTGTCCAGTGCGTTCCAAGATTTCTGCACGATACTTTGCGTTGTGCTTCAACAGCCAGATATGGTCACGTGAATTGGCGACCAAACAGTGTCCAGCTTTCCTTGGCTGCAGCTGCCTAACACGCCTGCACGCTTCGCACGCGCCGAGGTCGTCTTATTTCCACGTAAATTGAACCTTCAATCACACATTGCGCCGTGTTCGCCCTTTGGCAAAAGGCGAAAGCAAACAACATCCAAATTCCTCCCTTCCAACCTGTATTCCGGGCATTCATGCGGCCATGGCTGAACCACGCATCAAGAAGGAGGAGTCGCCCGGCGCCCAAGCACGGAGCGAAGATCTGCTCCAATACGGAGACAGCCTTCAACCAGGTGCCGCCGAGGCTGACGAAAGGTTAGCAGAATCTCCCCGGCCCCGTGCCGATAATGGCTCGACAATGTCACCGAGGGCCGGCTGGTGTTCAAGCTAACCAGGATGCCTCTACTCGAATGTTCAGATACCCGAATCGCCCGCACAACCACTCAACCACGTTACTTTTCTCGGAGCTATTCAGTGGCCTCTTCAACCCCTTGAGCGAGGTCAAGGCCCAGCCTGCTGCCCGTGGGCCGGCCCGACTAAAAGCAGGCTTTGGGCCTGGCTCCTCGCGGCTGTCGCCTCATGAACAGAGGCGTGCTATCATTCAGCGATTTATCTCACGGTGGCGGGCCGAGGTGGGGAACGACTTTTACCCTGCGTTGCGTCTGATCCTCCCAGACAAGGATCGTGATCGCAGCGTGTACGGGCTCAAGGAAAACACCATTGGCAAACTTCTTGTCAAGCTCATGAAAATCGACAAGAATTCCGAGGACGGCTTCAACCTGATCCACTGGAAGCTACCGGGCACAACATTGCCAGTCGCATGGCTGGCGATTTTGCTGGGCGCTGCTACGAGGTTCTGGCCAAGCGACCGTTACGGACAGAGGTGGGCGATTTACGCATCGGCCAGGTAAACGCGCTTCTTGACAAACTAGCAGAGGCCAGCGGCGAGTCAGAGCAGTTACCGATTTTCGAGACCTTTTACGAGCACATGAACCCTGAGGAGCTGACGTGGCTCATCCGCATCATCCTCAAGCAGATGAAGGTTGGTGCGAGTGAGAGAACAATGCTCAACCTGTGGCACCCTGACGGCGAGGCCCTGTTCAATGTCTCGTCCAGCCTGCGCCGGGTCTGCTGGGAACTCTACGATCCCCAAATTAGGCTGGAACAGGATGGCGCCGGGGTCTCCCTCATGCAGTGCTTTCAGCCACAGCTGGCACAATTCCAGATCTCTACGTCCTTCCAAAAGATGGTGGAGAAACTGGGCCCAACCCAGGACGACAGCGAGTTTTTGGATCGAAGAGAAGCTTGACGGAGAGCGGATGCAGATGCACATGGCTGAAGACAGCACTGTGGCAGGCGGATGGCGCTTTTGCTTCTGGTCGCGGAAGGCAAAAGACTATACAGACCTTTATGGTGACGGCCTAAACAACGACAAATCAGCCCTGACACAGCACCTCAAAGGTGCCTTTGCAGATGGCGTGCGCAACTTGATTTTGGACGGCGAGATGATCACTTGGGACCCCAAAATCGACAAGATTGTCGCTTTTGGTACACTCAAAACAGCAGCCATTGGAGCCCAGAACAATCCACTTGACACTACAGCACCACGGCCACTCTTCCGAGTCTTCGATATTCTCTATCTCAACGACCAGCCTCTGACGCGTTATACACTTTACGATCGGCACCGGGCGTTGGAGAGGGCCGTCGTAGGTGTGCCCCGGCGGCTTGAAGTGCACCCCTACGAGAAAGCCATGTCTCCAGATGTGATTGAGCCTATGCTGCGACAGATTGTGGCCGACTCCTCTGAAGGTCTGGTTTTAAAGAACCCTCGCTCGATGTATCGCTTGAATAGTCGCAATGACGACTGGATCAAGGTCAAACCTGAATACATGACCGAGTTTGGCGAGTCGCTGGATTGTATCATTGTTGGTGGCTATTTCGGGTCGGGACATCGGGGCGGCACTCTCTCCAGCTTTTTATGCGGTCTCCGTGTTGGTCAAAACCACGTTGATTCCGGTGCCAATCCCGAAAAGTGCCTCAGCTTTTTCAAGGTCGGTGGAGGATTCAAAGCAGAAGACTATGCGGAGATTCGACACCTGACAGATGGTAAATGGATGGATTGGGATGGCTCCAATCCACCATCTGAATACATTGAGCTTGCCGGTGGTGACCGGGCTCAGCTGGAGAAACCAGATGTCTGGATCAGGCCCAAGGATTCCATTGTTGTCTCGGTCAAGGCAGCTAGCGTGTCGCCGTCGGATTCGTTTGCAGTTCGGAGACGCTGCGGTTTCCACGGTTCCGCCGGTTGCGTCTTGACCGGGCCTGGGACACCGCGCTGGATACGGAACAGTTTAAAGCCCTCCGGGACCGCATCAATGAAGAGGCCAAGGAGCGGAAGGAAATGCAGATTGAGGACAGACGCCAGCGACGGCCAACAAAAAAGGCCAAGCTGGGTTTGGTTATCGTTGGCCAGGACCGCGGTGATGAAAAGGATGCCGGAGACGCCGGTGTCATATTAGAATCAAACTCAGTCCCTGGAACACGGCTCGTGGACGACGTCTTTACCGGTCGGACATTCTGCGTGCTGTCCGAGGCCACAAAGCCAGCAAGAAAAAGCCGAGGGGATATTGAGGCTATTGTGAAAAGCCACGGCGGACGTATCACCCAACGCCCAGATGCCCCGGCCAACACGATCATCATCGCTGACAAGAAGGTCATCAAAGTTGCGTCCTTGATCAAGGCCGGCCAAACCGACATTGTCCGGCCTGTGTGGCTTCTGGATTGCGTGTCGCAAAACCGGCGGCGACTTCCTGCTTCCCTTCGAAGCACGCCATCTTTTGCACGCAACAGAAGAAACGGAGGCTAAGGCGGCCCTGACCGCGGACGAATTTGGCGACAGTTTTGCACGGGACGTGACCGTGGGTGAGCTGAGAGAAATTTTTGGGCAGATGCAACCGCCAGGAGAGGGTGCAAATGGCAACCCATTCAGCACAGATAAGTTTCTCGATCAGCTAGAGGAGCATGGCCACGACCTTGGTTCGTCGAGAAGTCTCATGTTTCGTCGGTGTCGCGTTGCATTTCGCAGCTGTCAACGCGACTCCCCCGACGTTTCTTACACGCCTAAAAGCCCGTATCCGTTTTGGAGGCGGTCTAGTAGAAGAGGGCGTCGACAGGGAGGCAACAACCCATGTTGTCATTGTCTCCCCGGCGGGCGCCGATGGCGCCATTGACGAGAAGGGAACTTTTGTGGCAGATATCCGCCAGCAGCTAAGGACCCAGAAGAAGCAGCCACGAATTGTCAGTGCATCATGGGTTGGTGACTCGTGGAAAGAGGGCACCCTTCTGGACGAAGAGCAATATGTGCCTGTATGAAACGGTATGCCATTGAAGCGGCCACGGGCTATATAGAAACTGGTCGGTAACCAATGTAAAAGTCATAGGACATTGTCTAGTGTGGGGGGAGGGAAGAAACGAAGAAATGAGAGAATGAGAGAATGATAGAATATACGTGAGCTTGTTGGTACATGCATCTAAAAGACTATTTACCGATTGTCAAGAATAGTCGGTCGCCAATGTCGCCAAGGCCAGGTTGCAGCATGCCCTTATCGGTGAGCTCGTTGTCAACACCTGCACACCAAATTTGAACGCCTTCTGGCCACTCACCCGCGGCCTTTTGCGCGCCGGGCAGAGCTGCGATAACTGAGAGGACGAGAATCCTTTCAACGCCCCATTCCCGGAGCGTCTGGATGGCCGCTGCACAGGTTCCACCGGTGGCAATGACAGGATCGAGAATGATCGCCAGCTTGCCAGGTCCCTGGCTGGAAGGATTACCTATATGGTTGGGCAGGTTATTGTAATACTCCACGGGCTCAAGCGTGCTGGGCTCTCGGTAGAGGCCAAGGTGGTGGACGGGGACGGGTTCGGGAAGCAGCAACTGCAGTGCGTCCACCATGCCAAGCCCGGACCGCAGGATGGGAACGAGGCAAATATCTTGTGGCGCGATTTGTGTTGTTGTGTATTCGAATCCGAGCGTTGTCACATCCTATGTAGGAGCGCGGTCAGTAGCTACAATGTGTTTGCCGGCACACGGGGGTGGCACAGGGAGGCCACTGCCAACTTACCTTGGGCCGTCTACTGCCTGGAGCGAAGATGCCAATGCTTCAGAGGCAACAAGGAGCGATATCTCATGGACAAGAGCGCGCACCTCCTTTGCACTCGTGGACTTGGATCGCAGCAAGCTCAGCTTTGCCAGGAGACACGGGTGTTTTGAGACATGTACGTTGGAGGGAGGAGGGGTCATATTGGGCAGGAACACCTTGGCTGGCAAAGTAAGGTCAACGGCGGGGAGTATCGTTATCTGGTACAGGCCGTGTCTGACTCGAACTGGGTTGCTCGAAAATATAGGTACGGAGCACGTAAAGGGGGGGGGGGGGGGGGGAGGGTTGAGTCTGAAGTAAGTGAAATGCAATTCGGGGGGGAGGAGAGTTAAGTAAGGAAGTACGACGAAGGGAGGAACGAACGACTCGGCCGGCGCCCATGGACATGCAGGGGCACTTGTGCAACGGACGTCGTATCTTATTACGGTATGTCTCACAGACGGCAGCAACAGCCTACTGTGTGATTACTTCGTCCGCATAGTACAGACCGACCGCGGAGACAATGCTGCGTCCCCCAGCCGCAGGACGTGCTGCAGCCAATCTGTATGGCCACACATGTGGTCATCCGACCACAAGAAGTGGGTGTTGGTCCCAGATGCAGGCAGGTGCCCAGATACGGTCTAGGTGACCTTTGGTGAAAGACAGGGGAGGGGGGGTGCCAGGTGCGGTGCTGTGCGGCTCACCGATAAGAGATGTTTGCGGTGTCAGGCACTCTGCATCCTAGCACGAGCGAGACGAGATACGGCCAAATCAGTGAGATACGTCGTACTCCGTAGAAGCTCTGTATCTGTACAGCATCTTACAAGAGTCTTACAAGTACGACGTAATGATAGTCAGATAAACTTGGGCACTCGCTCGTATCTTTCGAGCTGTGTTGGATGATAACACGGTGGGGAAGGCTTAAGCCCACTAGCTAATGCTACTTCCGCATGCACATTCCACACCAGGGATAGTAGGCTTTCAGCCCCCGACGCTCCCCCGCACGGCGTGCTCCGATCCTCACCATCGACGGGCGCAGGGGCGTATGACTAAACAAAGATACACCCGCTTTGCGCCTTCAGTGGTCCGGTGTCCAACGTCTCCGTACTTCTCGGGGTGTGCCTTTTTATTAAATAACGGTGAATGTTGTGTACCTATGTTGCTTTATGTGCTTTGGATAGTGCTCTTCTTTTTGTACACAGGATGGAAAGGTCTTGAAAAGAGGGAGGGGAGAAAAAAAATAAATAAATAAAGCAGTTAATATATAAGATAAAACAAGGTAAAAGGGGGAAGGAAGGAACTAAAAGGAGACCGGTGCGAAAGAGAAGCCGACAACGCTGCAGACAAAACACAGCACGAGAGAAGAATTCTCAGAACAAGACTGACAACGAACGAGGAGCCAGGCGATAGAGACAAAAAAAAAAACACAAAAAAAAAAAAAAGGGACACATACGAGCTTGAAAGACGGACATCGGGCGTGGTGAAACGGAAGGAGGAACTTTTCCTTCAAGACACCATGAAGCTACAACACCTACAAAAGCATTCACGTAACGAGGAGATAGTCTCACCACCAAAAAGATTTAAAAGAAAAGCAAAGCATTTTGAATCTATAGCGGCAGCTTTCTACCAAAGCAAACCCCACGCCACTGCCGAAAAACGTGGAAACGTATGCATTACAGCACAGAAAGCAAGAAGATCGCACGAAACCGTATACATCAAAGTGTTAAATCATGCTCCCCTATCCCTACTTCGGAATCTGCGCCACACGTTTCGACATGCTACACACAAAGTTAGCCGTTGCAAAGCTATGATAACTAAAATCACGAGGATGGGTCGCATAGTGACACTTACAAGTCGAAGAAAGCAAACTGACTCGGCGACGAGCCGAACTCGTAGACAAAGCGGCTTGCCAAAAGCTGCCAAAGATGGCCCGCAGATAAGCATCTGGGACACGCTGAATGATCGTGTCCAGTCCGATCTGGCCCAGAAGAAGCTTGGGAAGGGCATCGCCGAGAACGTGCCGCCGAATCTTCTCGTCTTCCCACAAGTCCGACTTCTGAAGCTCCTCGTCAAGGGTCGTGATGGCGACAGAAAGCTTGTCAGACAAAACCGAGCGAGAGACACCGGTCTCCTCGTGCTCCCGCCAAATCGCCTCAAATTCAAGTCGCGCGTTCTCCTGGATCTTGTTTTGCACCTCCTTTACGTAGGCCTTGTAAAATTCTGGTGCGACACCCTTGTCGTTGTGGCACATGTGCTGGCGGAAGCCATCATCATCAAATGACAACGAGGCAAGCACTTCGAGCGAAGAAGAAGTCACACCACCCTTGTTGGCCGAAGCATCCTTGATCAAGATACAGCCAGCCGACTCAAGACGGCTCTTGGCATCCTGCGTGATGAACAGATTCGCACCCTCGACGATGTATGGGATGATGGATTTGCCGTCCTTGATAATCTTGTTCACAGAAACAAGGTCAATCGACTCTGGCCGACCGCCACAGGGAACAAACATATCCGTCATGCCAGTTTCGCGGAGATGATACGTATTGCGGAAAGCAGTACCATTTGCAACGATCTCGCCAGTCGGAAGAGTGACATTCATGTCATCACACAAGACACGATATCCGTCGCTCGAGAGCTTGGTCAAGTCAAATTGTGAGACCATCACTCTATTCTTAGCGAGCCGGACGAGTTCTTCCTTATCAATCCCATTGGGATCAACAAGAACACCAGAGCCGTCTATAACGGACGTGTACTTCTCATTGCTGAGGAGGATTTCGTTGCTGCCAAGATCACCGTCCGGACCTCCAGTCTGCATCTTCTTGACGCGTGAAGGGTCAAGCTCAAGCTTCCGGTAGATACCCTGGACGTACTCCCGAACCGAGAGAGTGGTCATTCCGTATTCGTCGTGCGGGATACCGCCCAGAGTGGGCGACTTTCCTGTGAAAAAGGACTTCCAGAATGGAGCGCCGCGGTCAAATGCGTGCTTCGTTGCCCAGTCGACTAGGTCTGCCGTGTTTTCATCAGGTCCCATGAAGATGATCTCCTCCTTGCCGTACAAGTCGACAATTGGGTTTTTGATGCCGGGCGTCTCGGCAGGCAGAAGAAGGTCTAGAATGCTGTCTATGTACTTCTCAAACGCCTCACGGGCCTTGTCCTGCTGCTTGGGGTCAAGAAGAATCACGCCCTTAGAGCCGCCCTCGGGAATGTCCTTGTTCTTGCGCTGTTGCGTGCTTGCAAGGCCGTAGTTCTCGTCGAAAAGGTTGCGAGCATTGATGCCATAAGCCTCCTTGCTCCGAGACTTGACAATCCGAATACCGCCACGGGCGATGTCACGAAAGCGAAGATGGAAACCGCGCGACTCTGAGCTGATGACAAGGAACATGCCGTATAGGCGGCGAGGAAATTCGAACTCGGGAAGGAAAGAAGGGTCTAGACGGAAACTCAAGGCAACCTTCGTCGGAGTGAAGTAGTTGGTCTTCAGGATGGCATTGTTGAACACCCGAAATGCTGTCATGACCATCTCCTCGTGTTCGTTGGACACCTCCTTGGTGATCTTTGCCCTCAAACCCTCGTCCGAAAGCACCTCGACAGTGGGTGTCGGGGCAATCGCGCGGCGTTCAAAGCCCGGGCCGACAGCGAGATGGACGTTTGCAAACGACGCATAAAGAGCACGGACAAGATTCGGGTACGATAACACAATCTCCAAGATATAGTCAGGCGTAAATGTCTCGTTGCGCAGGCGCCGCTTTAGTTTCGAGAGCAAGATCATGTGGGCGTTGTTCTTCTCATCAAGGGCATCCGAAAGCGAGGCATATTCGGAGCCAAGGCGGTTGAGGAAGTGCTGAACGAACACCCACGCACAGTGACCGTAGATGGCTTCCTGCAGACTCAGCTCGCCGGAAGCAAAGAGATTGTGGAGCTTGTTGTATGGGACACAATAGAGGAGCGAGATTTCTTTGGTGATTTGGTGGATCGACTGGTCGAGTGAGGGGAATTCTCTGTCGAGATTCGTGGCCGGACGGAGGTAGATACTCATAACAGTGATACCGTTTGAGAATTGCTCGACATACTTCCGCGAGCTGGTGACGCCATAGGAGTGGTACAGGTCACTGAGCGCACTGAACATGCCACGTGCCGTACGTGAACGGAAAGCCACGACCAGGCGCTTCTCTTGAGAGTCCTCGATATCGAAAACTTCAATGACAGGGCCGGTGCGGCTGACCGCAAGCTCGATGATCTCCTGGTAGACCTGCTTCGTGTTCTTCGTTGCCTTTGCCAGGAACATGCGATCGCTGATGATTTCCAGGCGCGATTCCGTAGGGTCGGCAGCTGGGTCGACAAACTGGCACTGGTACACAAAGTAGCACCGGAGGGATGCTCTCGGCGTTGACGCGTCTCCCAGGACTCCCGGAGACCGGAAAGTCTCTACGCGGAACCGTTTGGAGTGATCAGAGCCGTCCAGATACTTGGACTCAAGTCTGGTCTCGTAGCGAGGGCCACCTATGGCACTGTTTCCGGGCTCGCTGGTGTCGATGTAGATGGCATGGTCGTAAGCTTCCATGTCGAGACGGATCTCCTCACGCTTGTCTTCGCGGGAGTTGGCGGCAACCCTGGCAGCATAGAGTGACGTGATGTGGTTGGCAATGACATCCACTCGTTCAAGCTGGAAGTAGACATCGTCGATGCCGAGCTCGTTGTAAAACCATGTGATCTGCTTATCGACGAGGGACTCGGGGATCCAGCCAGAACTGCTGATCATGTCTCTCACTGTTTTAGACCATATGTTAGCGAGTGTTGTTACGGATGACGGTGTAGCGCCTGGACACAAATGCGCCGGCAGGTGTTGTATCTAACCTTCTTCATTTGCTGCGATCTTCCTTTGAATTCCGGGGCGACATATCCGACTGTGGCACTCCGAAGAATACGGTGGCCGTTACCAGCCGTCCGGGACAGAGAGGAGCTGATATGGCTCGGCTGGGGTGAAGGGTGGCGGCTGGTCTCCTCTCTCACCTTGCCAACCAATTTGTTGGCCGGCGGCGGGGTGGAATTGTCAGAAGACATGTCTTCAGAGTCCGGTGTAAACGAGTCGATGTATTCTGGAAATTTGATTGGAAGGTCAGCAGTGTCCAGTGTAAGCATTTTGGCGTTCGGAGACATGGTGGGCAGAGAGGAAGGGGAAAGCAAGCCAGGGCTGGAGAAACGGAGGCCAGTATGCCAAATGGGTTTTGGAGAAAACAAATTGACGTTTCACTTGTCCCGAGATCCAAGATCGCTCTCAGCAAGGAAGTAGAACCAGTTATATAAGAGCCGGCAACCGGCTCTTGTTGGGAAGCCATGACAAGGAATGGTCTCCTCCGTCCCACAGCCAGCCACTGGACAACATGGGGACCGAAGCAGCTGTGTAGTTTTTGGATCTTGTCTTCACAGAGAGAATATGGGATAGAGGGAAACGGTCGCGATCAACAGACAACCAGCACCGCAGTTCGTGTGACTCAACGGAAGAATGGCCCAGGATTTGCAGATGTGAACCAGACTGAGATTGTGGACTGAGATTGTGAACAAAGAGGAAGCACGTTCCACCAGCTACCCCTTGTTATTCTCATCCTCCGGTTGCCCCTTGCCTTCCCGCTGCTGTGTGCGGATGTTTATCTCTCGCACCAGTCAAATACGAACAGTAAAGCTCACCGCTCCGGACTTGCACGTCGCTGATAAGAGTTGCCAAAATAGTGTTTGCGGCGGCAAGGCAAGTGAATAGAGGGTAGGCGTTGAAGGATACGTACCCTTGATTGCCTTTCTGTGAGGACAAATTATTTTTGTTATTTTGCCAATGGAACTGCCGAGTGCATGAGGCGGCAGATATAGCTCAGTCACACAGATATCGAGAGTTTGTTGAGTGGCGCTGTGTTGTCCCCGGTATTGGATCCGGTTTGTTGACTGTATGCGTCTAATCGGCAGGAGGATCTGTTTTTAGGACAAGGAAGAAACGGTCAGCAACAGGTTCCAAGCACAGGTTCCAAGGGCGAATGAAAGCTTGATTTGCCCTGGCTGGTGAGAAAATAGAAGATGCTATCGCGAGAATGCGAAACCGCCTACTGAACCACAGCCACACCGTTCGCTGCTTAGCTGACAATGACTTGGGGGTTGAAGCTTCAGGAGGCTGGCGAGCTATGTGGCTCTTGATGCTAGCACCTCGCATCTCCACGTCGAGTCCAGGCCCAATGCTAATGTTTGATACGATCCAGACACGGATCAGTGTAAATAACTGTACACCGTCATCCTGGTAGGGAAAACAGAGGCACAATCTTTCACCGTACGTGGAAATGAGGACAACCGAAGCGGTATGCAGAGAGATGGGAAGATAAGGATGGCGACTTGGAGGCTCGACTTACAGAAACAAGAGGGAAAGGCGGCAGCGGCACCCGTCTTGCATACACGAGATAAGGGGATGACGGTGAGTGCTTGAAGGGTTCGTGTACGAATGCGAGGGGAAAGAGAAAAGAGGGGGCTGCGGCGGTTTAAATCGGGCCCAAATAAGAAGAAGTTGCTGAAGACACAAATGGCGGCAACAAAAGAGGGAGAAGCTTTGGCAGACGCTTCTTTGTTTGTTAGGCCGGTTGTGCCGTAGCAAGGCGATTGGTGTGCGATTGGTGTATGATTTGCAAGTGCAAAGGAGGAGAATGAAGAGAATGGCTTTGGGTAAAGCAGAAAGCAGAAAAGTGACAATGGGGATGGGCAATGGTACAATCCAAAGTGGAAGGAGGAAGCTGACTCGGTTGTATGTGATAATGTTTACGTGACAGGTGTTTGCGGTGACGTCGATTCTTATACTTTTTACGTGTTGGCCAACAAACGAACGACCTCATCTACTCCAAGAATAGAAGGAGCGACCATCATTCCCAGGACAAACAAGAAACGGGCTGTGAGCTACAGCAAGCTGGGGCAAACTGCTCCATACTTTCCCACTGTGCCCAGAAGGCAAATCGAGCAATTTAGTCACCGAGCAGCTCCTGAACTCGCGAACGGCTTATTTTCCCTCACCTCCAATCTCTTTTTTTTACCCTTTTTGTGTCATCTGTCCCCCTCTGCGCCTGATCCTTTCTTTGGAGCTGCTGCTTCGGCCTTTTTTCTGGTCTGGTGCCTGGCTCTTTCGGGATCGTTGCCAACGATTCTCACCTTCAACTATTAATACTGACTGTACTACTCCGTATCTTACTATGAGCACTGTACCTGTGTACATCTGCGCCCCCCCCCCCTGGCTGCTTCTAGTTTGCCGCTAAACTCCGCATGTACCTTCCAGAACCTTTTCAAGGTGTCCACACCCACCAGAGTTGTATTTTTATAGTTACTGATAGAGCACCATTTTCCCGTAGAGAGTTGAGGGAGTACTCCGTACCGTGTATTTACACCATGTATGACGACGTTTTATCTTTCTTGACGCACTCGATACTATCGCCGTATTTGTGTACTACTGTGCGATGTATTTTGGAGTATTGCAATGCACCCATAGGGCTCATCCTCTGTATCAATCGCTTTTCTCATATGTACACCACAAGGAGTTAGGCGGTTCGATTTGCCCTGTTAAACCTGAAAACCTCCCTCGAGTCGGCCCCCTTTTCCTTCACCCCACCGCCCCAATGATTGGGTCAGCCGGTACTGTACCTGGCAGGGCCGCCCTAGGACTCTAACCAAAAGAAGCATTCAGATCCCTTAACACGCTAAAAGAAGCAAGTACGAAAGGATACCTCGCTTGACACCCTCCCGTCCTCTCGTTCCCCAATTCCACACTGCAGGCGACGTATTACCACACAGTACGGTGAAGAAGGGCAGCCCAGATAGTACTTGCTGTCATCCCTCCCGAGCGTATCCGCACAGTGGAAATGGGGCTTCTCCACAGGTCTTCGACTTTCACCGGCTATTCGAGGCTCTGTGGGCCAATTGCTTTTTGTTCTTCTTTCTTTCTTTCTTTCCTCGAATCTCCATCGCAAGTTGCAACAGAGCCCAATGGAACCCCGATTTCCAATTACGGTGTGCAAGTCCAGACTCTAGCACCACTGGCCCACATTTGCAAATCGCCTACGACTGCCGTGTAAACGGGCGAGAGCGAGACGAGCAGTCCCCAGCGAGCCAAGCGAACTCACCTATCTCGCCTGGGACACCATGATGGCACTGGCGTTCATTGTGGGACTTTTATTTGCAGACGGACGGGTCGCCGCCTATGGATCTTGGGCCAGCTCATTCACACAATCTCAGGCTGAGCATCTGTCGACTTACACAGTACACAGCCCGAAGCTCAACCGCTTTACACTTTTACAACTCTACATACAGCTTTCCCCGCCTCTCCAACCATTCAAGACTAGACCAACCAGACCTTGGCCCTCACGATTTTTTGCAGATTCTGATGTCTGGCAACAACGGCAAGCTTTACCGTAAAGTACGGGGCGTACATCTGGCATCGTGTTGCCCTTACCGCTTCTATTCCAACGCCATTGTAGTTGTCATCGTGGCCATCGTTGCCACCGGAGCCATTGCTGTCGCTGTCGCTGTTAAGATACACCATCCAAGTACAACAGGCCTGTCCGGGTAATGGGTGGCCAAGGTTAGCTGGGCGCCATGCCAATCGCAAAATGGCGACATGGAAACGAGTAGAACCACTGCAGGGCACGCAAGACAAAGGACAGAAAACAAAATGCATGAGCTCAACGCCTCGAGCGGCGATTCGACAATTCACCACTTCGACATTGCAAAGTTCCGATGTACCCCTGCTGGTGTGCTCGTGATGTGTCAAAAACTTTGCGCATGTACGTAAAAGGACATTAAAAACGTAAAAATACGTAAAACATGAAAACGGCCATGCGCCGGTGGTCTGGCCCCAGTCAGCCGGCTGACCCCAGCCCCGCGCTTGGCATCGAAACGGGAATGTCCTTGCATTTCCATTACCCCTTTGTTACGGAATGCTGCCGGTGCTGCCATTTCAGGTACCACGGGATAGACCGACTGGTGGCACGGCCTTGCTTGTTGTGGCCCCGTGATGTGAAGGTATTTTCTTTGCATTTTCAATCTCGTTTCCAGCCTGCCGCCAGTCTCTCATACTGTCGTGTCTTTCTTTGTTTTTCCCTTTGTTTGTTAGAGTGTGACAATCGATTGGTCACTTTTGTTGAGTCACTCCTTGAGCATGTGAGTTTGTTGGGTTTTCTGTGTGGAAAGTAATGCGGTGTACACCGTATCTTTATACTGCCGTTTACGGACACCTACTGGCCTCCCCCAATGCTCTTCTCGACCCGGCGTTGTCGTTTGGAGGGAAGAGCAGCGACCGCCCTGTCCAGTCCCAGGTGACCTTTAGCCTTTCTAAAGGCCAGCTTCTACGACGACTGCATGTTTGTTCTTCAATCAGAAGACGCTCTCACTTTGGCAAGCTTCGTTGTATGTGGTAGAGCCCGTATGAACACAATCTTCTTCTTCTTCTACTACTTCTCTTTGCTCGTGTGTTTTTGTTTTTCAGTGTCAATCTGTTTCTCGATATCAATCCGTACGCCAGGAGCATTCTGGTTAAGACGATGGCTCGGATGGACCCCATTCTCATCACGAGGTCGAGGGGTGGAAGTTGCATTTTGGGCTGGTAGTAGCTTGTAGGGATACGGAACACCAAAAATAGCACTGGCTGGTGGAGCCAGGGTCGAGGACAAGGCAAATTTTGTCTTCTCGGGGGCGCAAAATGGTCAGCGGTAATATCTCAGTGTGTGCAGAGCTGGGGCAAACCAGTACAGCGATTAAAGCCATATGAGCCACCAAGACAAACCGTACCCCCGTATATCCTGATTCCTATCTCAAAAAGCTCTGAAACATATAGGAAATGAGAAACACAGAGAGAGGCTTGATTATGCAATGGCTGTCTTCTTCTCTTTTCTTTCTTTTCTTTACATACCTTCCTTTTCTTTCGAAGGAGTAGATTTTCCGTGTATAGAGTACGACGTAATTGGTATAAAAAAAAAAACCATACAAATAAATTGTGTAAAATAGCCACATCTTCGATTACTACAAGATTAATATCTGCATCTCATCTACTGCATATATTATCATCCCGACTCCGCATGGGCGCTGGAACAATTGCCTCCAATTGAAGTGCCTGGTGCCCCATGATATTCCGTAATAAACCATTACTGCCTACTCCAGACTGTTAGCGTGGCTACTTCCCTCCTCCATCCATACATATGGTTGGTGGTTTAGGCGACAAATTTTTTTCACTTTCCTTTTCTTGTGACTGTAATACCTCATACGCCGATGCAACTCCGTGCCTTCGCCTCGCCAGTCGTCATGAGTTTACCGACGCCGACTCGAGACCGTGCCCGGTCACTCGACCAGAAAGACGAGTTGAGACGCTTTCGCAGCGAGTTTGCCATCCCGAGCACATCGCAAATTCATAGCGATTCTCTCGCTATCCCTGGCGATGATGCAGGAGCTCGTGCTATAGCTCAACCGAGTACCTACCTGTGCGGCAATTCTCTCGGCCTCCAGCCCACACGCACGTCGACGCGCATCCAGCAACACCTGTCGACATGGGCTGCGCAGGGCGTACAGGGTCACTTTAAACAGATGGCCGATAGCCCGCTGCCAACGTGGTTGGATGCCGACGCAAAGGCTGCAGAATTGATCGCGCCCATCGTCGGCGGCGAGACATCCGAAGTGGCAGTGATGCAGACACTGACCGCCAACCTGCACTTCCTACTGTCCGCTTTCTACCGACCGGAGGCCAACGGACGGCACAAGATTATCTTGGAGAGCAAGGCTTTCCCCAGTGACCATGTAAATTCCTCACAGCCTCTGGATAGGCCTACCCCCACCCACCTCATAGGAACGACCACCGGTATGCGTTGGTGCAGCTGTGCAAAAGCCAGTGCTTGCATGGGTTAAAACAAACATACGGCTTGCATGCTTGTGTGGGCCTTGCACCATGCTGCGGGACATCGGACTGCGCAGTGCGAGGCGATAGCTAACCTGGGTGCCATGTTTCTGGCGTAGTTTGCCGTTGAGACTCAGATCCGCCACCATGGACTGTCTACCGAGTCGTCCATGGTCACCGTCGAGACGCCGTCGTCCGACAACACTACCATTGCTACTCGCGATGTAATGTCTGCCATCTCTCAGCACGCCGCTGACACTGCCGTTTTGCTCCTGCCCGGCATCCAATACTACACAGGCGAGTTCTTAGACATCCCTGTCATCACCGACTTTGCTCACGCTCATGGCATCTTCGTGATCTGGGACCTGGCCCATGCAGTCGGCAACGTGCCCCTTCGCCTGCATGACTGGAACGTCGACGCGGCCGTCTGGTGCAGCTACAAGTACCTCAACAGCGGTCCTGGCGGCATCGGCGGCTTGTTTGTCCATGCTCGGCACAGTCAAGTCACGCGGTCTATTGCCGACGAGCAGTCTGATGCCGGCTTCACGAACCGGTTCGCAGGATGGTGGGGCAACGACAAGGCCACGCGTTTCGTGATGGCCACAAAGTTCCATCCCGTGCCGGGTGCGGCCGGCTTTCAGCTCAGCAACCCGAGCATTTTGGACATCACAAGCCTCTCTGCGTCGCTTGAAATTTTCCAGGAGGCCGGGGGTGTTGATGTGCTACGAAGCAAATCCGTCGCTCTGACAGGCTTCTTGGAGGCCTTGCTCAATGCTTTGCCCAGTGAGGTGCGAAGCAAATTTCGCATCATCACCCCTTCAGATCCGGCCCATAGAGGCGCACAATTGAGCCTTCTTCTTGGTGATGGGTTGCTGGACACTGTGATGGACACGCTTTTTGCTCGCTCGGTCATTGCCGACGATAGAAAGCCGAATGTCATACGTGTTGCACCTGCGCCACTGTATAATTCCTACGAAGACTGCGTTAACTTTGTTGAAGCTTTCGAGGAGGCTTTGGTGGGTGCTGGCAAACCGGCATCATTAGAAGCATAACCAGATAGGCACGCAGCATAGATGAAGAAAGCCGATCCTATGCTAGCTACCATACGCCGCATGGTGAAATAAGAATCCCCAAAGATTTTATATTGTCAAATTATGAGCCATGCACCGATCCAAGTGCATCATATCACATACAGGTGCGCAATAATCTAACGTAATGCGAAGCCATTCGCATGCGGTGACGAAATAGACAGACGAGAAGTGATGGCGCAGTGTAAACCCGCAGGAAATACAATTTCCCCTTATCATTTTATATTTCAGAGGCTACATACTGTCCTCTCCTCTATGCGACTGTCATGTCGTTAGCAGACAAAGTATCACTTGATTTAATAATCTGTTCCCTCGTTATTGTCCCTCATCTGCCATGCTCCGCCTTCTACATTAGGCCTGCATTACGCTGGAAAGGACATTGCTACTCGTTGTTTCACAGTCCCACGCGCTAATAAGCGGGACGTGCCTAGGTCATTAATGCCCTTTCCGCACCTGCCTTTTGAGTTTGACACTGGAGCTTCTGCGAATACGACTTTCTTTCTCCATTCTTTGGATCTCCCTGTCCACTTTATTATTGACTTCTCCTCTGTTGGGCAACTTGGCGCTTTCCATTACCCATGAGGGATGACTACATTCATTTGCAAGTCATAGCTGTCCAGCGCTTCATCACGACACCAAAACAGCAATTGAGCGCGCATATCTACTACTATCCCTCCCGCCTCTTAAACAAGTCGTTTGGTTTTTGACGTGCTTTTTATTACTTTTATATCACCGAAGCCTCAGCGCACTACTGAACGGCCCCCGAATCCCAATTGACAACTCCTGCTACGAACTTTGTGTACTTGCGTCGCATCGCCGGCCTAACCAGCACACAGATTGACTGGAACCTTTTGTGGCACTCTCGTGTACAGCTTTTCCACAACCGCCAAAGGGGCAGTGACTTGTCAGCAGGGAGCCAGAACAAGGGACAGCCGCTTTCTCAACGAACCCCCAAGGAAAAGAAGACATACCACTGCAATGAATGGCCATCGTCCCGTTGCTGTGAAATACGCCAAGGCGAACGTTTCTGGGTACACCGAATGCCGAAAGCTCGCCACATCGATCATGGTCCGGCAGTGGCTCGGCCTTCTCGTGGTTGCGGTCGTCTTCGCCACGGCCACTGCTTCGTCCCCTTCCGGCCAGCAGCAGTTCCTAGACTCGAACACTACAAGCTGGCACAGATATGTCAGATCACCGACCAGCAAGAATATTGCCCCAGCTCGCATTCTGTCCCAGTATACTACTGGCAATGTGTCCAACGCGGAAGGCCTCCTCAGACACATTTCCGGCCCGGCCGTGCTTTCACGACTAGGGACCGACGACGAGGTCCCTACACTGGTACTTGATTTTGGTATCAATGTTGCCGGACAACTGTCCATTGACTTTTCCGGGGCCTACAACACGACGGCTAGCTTCCCCGGTATTACATTGGCCTTTTCCGAGACCCTTCAATATCTATCCGACCGAAGTGACTTCACCAGATCGGATAATGCTGGCGGCGTAAGTCTCCCGCAACACCCCTCTACGACATGCCCTTGTCTTCAACCCGTGTGTCATTTGGGCACAAATGGCACAAATGGGACAAACACCCTTTTGAGACCTGACGTTAAAGTCTAACCATTGATCTAGAGCACGAAATTGACATCCGGCACGGACCAAGTGAGCAAACTACCCCCCAACCCCCAGGATCTAAAACTGTCTGGCTAAACAACTGCAGGTGGCTGTAAAACCACAGCCATACTCGTGGACAGACCAGCTTGGCTGCGAGTACGGCACACAGGTGTGTGCAGATGGCCTCCATGGCTTTCGCTACGTAAAAATTCGGCTGGCTTCCCTACCAACAGACTCTCCACACACGTCACCCTACGGGTCTGTGTCTATTGCCTCCATTAGTCTTCAATACTCGGGCTACCTTGGCACGCCTGACACATTCAATGGGCATTTCGAGTGCTCCGACCCAGATGTCACGCAGTGGTGGTACGATGCCGTGTATACAAACGATCTTTGTACGGACATCTTTCTTGCAAACAACACCGAGCCGCGGAATGCTGCAAGCCCGTCATTAATCGGGAAGCTTGTTCTACACGATGGACCAAAGAGGGACCGGGACCCCTACGTCGGAGACCTCGCTGTGTCGGCTTTGACCACATATATGTCCCACGACGCCGCCGAAGCGTCTATGAACGTTCTTGAGGATCTTGCCCGTCACCAGCGAGACGATGGCTGGATACCTCCCGCAAGCATGTAAGATTCTATTTGAGCCCAATAGCAAAGTTGCTTCACACCCTTCACCATAACCCCTCTCCTTCCTCTCTGAAGCGTAAGAGGAAACGCTGACAGGTGCAGTAACGACTATACTCTGCCACTATTTGATTATCCGCTCTGGTGGGTGGTCTGCAGTGCAGACTACGTCATGTATACAGGGAATGTCTCGTATTGGACATCTTATTATACCGCTCTTGTCAAAGTCCTGGACCAATACTATGTCTCCAACACAAACACCGCAACATCTTTGCTCGAACGGCCAGGAGGCGCCGGCGACTTTGCCTTTCTTCCTCGGACTGGACCCGTAACATACTACAACGCCCTTTACGTATACGCTCTGAAATATGCGGCCCGGGTGGCTCGCAGCCTTGGCAACTCGAGTGATGCTTCTCGCTGGCATGCCCGTGCCTTGGCAATCGGACCAGCCCTACTGAAACGAAACTATGACAACAGTGTTGGTGCTTTCTTCGACGGCGGCCCGTGCTCCGGAGAGACGATCTGCCCAACTCACTCCCAGGATGGCAACAGCCTGTCAATTCTTTCTGGTGTAGTTCCCAGTGGCTTATCGTCAAACACCAGCACCGCCGAATCAATATTAGCTTACATGAACAAAACCATGTCCAGGCCATACGGCAATGCATTTTACGATAACAGCTTATTGGACCCCGGTGGAGATTATTCAAACCGCGTGTACGCATTCATATCCTATTTTGAGATTGCCGCCCGGTTTGAGACATCGCTCAAGACTCCCCAAGGTGCCTTGGAGGAGATGAGAAGACTTTACGGGTGGATGGCAGGTCACGATCCAACTGTAACCCTTTGGGAAGGTATTGGGAAGGACGGGAATCCGTATGAAGGTGGATTCACGTCCATGTCCCATGGCTGGTCCACGGGAATTGTGCCCCTCCTGGTCAACTACGTGTTGGGGGTGACCCCTATAGCACCCGGATTCAAAAAATGGAGGGTGAGACCCGTCATCCCAGCAATGGATGACCTAACATGGGCAAGTGGTCTCGTACCCACTCCAGACGGCGGGATCTGGTCCAGTGGGAAAGGCGCCCTGGGAGTTTCGTTCTCCTCGTTGATGCCCCAGATGGGACTGAAGGGACTGTGGCTGTCCCATTAGTAGCTGGCAAATCAGGCTCGATCAGTGTGGATGGCGCAGTGGTCTACAGTCCTGGCCAAGACAAGCCAGAGGCCCATGACAAGAACGCTGATGATGCCGGTCGCTTTGTGAGCATGTCACTTCGGGGAGGGAAACACGTTGTGATTGTCCATTGAGTGCCGCGATAGGGTGATGTTGTAACTTTTTTAATATACCTTTTTCCTCGTATTTTTTTTACCCGTTGCCCTCTCTACAACCAAGCAGCGAAGACTCGGGAAGCCTCATGGCCAAAATGAGAAGACGTTTATGAGTTTATCCTTCTCGCGCTGTTTTTAGCAGGCGTTCAACTTGTTCCCTACAACTGGGCAGTGCACTCGTATTCACAGCTCGTATCCGAAAATGGTTGATTTCGTGGCTTTTGATTATCCGCTAGCCTTTTCTTTTAATTTTTCTTTGAAAAATCTCCAATAAAACCCAGTCCGTATGAAACGCAGAGCATCAGAAAATCATCACAGGTGAGCAATTACACCTCAGTCGTAACCTTCGCCTTCGAGTTGGTGACCTTGACGCCCAGCTGCTTCGCTCTCGCAATGATATCGATTCTCTTTCTGGACGAGACGTTGTGGGCGATCCTGTGCAAGACAATATTAGCAAGGGTAACAATTTGGTCGAAATCAGGTCCACACCAAGACACTGGATCGAAACCATGCCGAAAAGTTGTAGGAATATGTAACGTACTCCGCGGCGTATGTGCGGTTGTGCATCAGCAGAAGCTCGACGTCGTTAACGTTGCTGACAAGGAAAGCCTTGTGTCCGGACGGGGTCATGTGGCGGGTCTTCTTGTTGGAGCCGAAGCCAATCTGTTATTAAGCAGCAATGTCAGCGCAGTTCCTGGATTTTCTGAGGCAGGACAACATCATGTTTATCGCGTCTTCCCACTTCGTCTTCCGTCTTTTGGCAACTCGCATCCGCAGCTTTCAATTCTCTCATCGACAGCAAAGCCCATCCTGTTCGTGGTCCCACGCTCATCTACACCACCATCGTCTCCATGCAAGAGAATTCAAAACGTACCGACGGCAGGACCTGCTGGCCCCGGAATCGCCGACGAACACGGCTGTCAATACCCTTAGGCTTTCTCCAGCTCGGGTCGACGCGCATAAACCGGTCACTCTGGTGACGGCTGAAGTGCTTGGTGCCTATGAATCCGAAGAGAATAATGTTAATAACGGCCCTCGATCAGTCGATGTCCATACAAGGACAGAGTATGTCGCAGTCGGGTGGTTTCGCGGTGGCTGAAAGGGTATGACGCCCAGGTTCGAGGAGTTTGCAGAGGGTCAAACGTACGCTTCTTGACGATAGGAACGTGCTTCTTTGCGGAAACCATCTTGATTGAGAGAACGTTAAGTAAGTATTGATGTCTCGCAGTTGTTGTCGGTAAAGTAAATGTCGTTTTGGTGTCGCATACCTTGACGGATTTGCTGTCCTGCTTTTGGCGATACTTGTATTGGGTGCGGGAGTAGAAAGAGGGACAAACGTTCCAACAAATTGAAGAAGATTTTTTTACCTATGCCAGCCGGTTTGTAAATTTCGCGCTAGTTTGAGGGCTTCGCCTTAGGGCTTTGCCGCCACCTCCAAAAAAAAAATCAAACTACCATGCAATATTGTAGCAAGGTGTGGCGGTGCTATCCCAGAGCGCCCACGTGATCACTGGATAAAAAATTGACAGAGTAGGAAAATATTACTAAAGGCGGCTGTATCTTATCGGACGGCAAAGCCACCATGATTTTTTTCCTCAGTCGCACGAATAACACATTTACAGTCTACGGAGAACGCCGTTCTTCCTTCACAAAACGCTTACGAAGTACAATGTTGCACAATAGCACCAAATGACCTCAATTGTCCTTTCTAATGCCGGAATGTAAAAAACGGGGGTACCAACCCCAAGTAATCACTTAATGGTATCACAACGAAACAGATGTTTGTGTAGCCGCCTCTTTATTTCTTTTTTCTTACCCAAGATGGCCTACAGCGATTCGGCCACAGAGGTAAGATAACTAATTACTGTCTGGTTCTCGTCATTTTGCAACCATGATAACATGACTTGGTTTAGAAAAGTACATTGATCTTGAGATAAATTCGCCTGCAGATCTGCTGAGATAATATAACATAGGGGAATGGCATCAGTTAGAATATCCGAGCGTTCGGCCTGTTTGCTAGGGAATGGAAATGTGATATGCTACCAGCATTTCTGCATTACCGTAAAAAGCAGCGCGACAGTATTGTATTTAAGAAAATGTTTATCGCTCTGGGCATTCGATTGATGCCTGGGAGCGCAATTCTCGGAGCTGTGCGGCCTATCCGCCATACGTCGTACACAGAGTCAGTACTGAATCGTACTGAACGTATTTCACTTTCTAATCATCAATTCTAACAAAACAACCGGGGGCGAGAAATTTGTCTCGCTGGCTGCGTCGAAACTATGGCAAGTTGGCGACAGGCATCATGTTTCTTCTACCTCTTTTGTAACTAACTTTTTGGGGGCTTCTATAGAAAGTGTCCAGTTCGTGACGATCTGTCTCCGTCTATTCAATTACAACCTTTGGGAACAATATCGTTGAGATCGTTAATGCTTCTCGTGTGTCTTGTGGTCTGTTGATTTAGTGTGCTCCGTACGAAGTATTATTAGGAGGGCCAAAAATAGCAATAAACTGAAATTCCACCCAATTTCAAAGTACTGTGTACGGACGTCGTACATACTGTATCATAGTAGTACTGTCTTTGTCAGCAGACTGGACCAGCCCCGCGTTGCAGGTACAAACAGAACCGCGTTGCTCTTGTTTATCTTATCTTTGCTTCACCTACCCAGTCGAACCAGTCTCCAGTGTCAACGTACATGATACGAGGAGAAACGAAAAGCTGGTGGGCGCCACAACCTGCCAATTTTGAGACAGAACGTCCAGTATTAACAAGATGGAATCCTGCTCACAATTTTGGGGCACAGGTATGCATTCTCTTCATTCCAGGCTACTTCTAACTCACCGCACATCCCGCCGTGCGAAGGCCACACCAATAGCTAATTTGTACCATCCTTTTAGAGGGCCTCACCACCAAGGTTGACCCGGTCCGCGATGCTCTCTACAACTACGATGCCGATGCCCAGAAGGCCATTAACGATGATCGGCCTTGGGCAAGAGATCCAAACTACTTTAAGCTGGTCCGCATCAGCGCAATCGCCCTCATCAAGATGGTGATGCATTCTCGATCCGGCGGCTCTCTCGAAGTGATGGGTCTTATGCAAGGGTATGCAGACGGAACAACCCTGGTGGTCACAGATGCTTTCCGGTTGCCTGTAGAAGGAACGGAGACACGGGTGAATGCACAAGATGAAGCAAACGAGTACCTCGTGGAATATCTGAAGCTGTGTCGTGACCAGGGCCGCATGGAGAACGTCATAGGCTGGTACCACTCGCACCCCGGCTACGGCTGCTGGCTCAGTGGCATCGATGTTAGCACCCAAGCGATGCAACAGGCATTCAATGATCCTTTTGTTGCCGTCGTCGTCGACCCTGACAGAACGATCAGCGCCGGGAAGGTTGAGATCGGAGCCTTCAGAACATACCCTGAAAACTACAAGGCTCCAGACGCCGGTCCGGGAATCTCCTCGGCCGCCACATCGGATGGTTTCCAGTCCGTTCCACTGAGCAAGGCAGATGATTTCGGAGCACACTCGAGCCGCTACTACAGCTTGGAAATAGAGCACTTCAAGAGCTCTCTGGACGCACATCTACTTGACCTTCTCTGGAACAAGTACTGGGTTCAGACGCTGTCCCAGAGCCCTCTCCTCACCAACCGAGACTACGAAAACAAGCAATTCTCGACCTCGGACAAAAAATCAAGGAAGTAACGAGCACCATACAACGTGTCGGTCGCAGTGGTGGTCAAAGTGGCAGTACTGGCGTTGGCCCGGCCTACGGCGGTGGTGGGATTGCTAGGAAATCGATACAGCAGGCATCTGAGAGGGTGGAGCGCAACAGCAAAACCCTTGCGGCAAGAGAGAGATCTGGTCTAATGGCCAGTGACATCAAGTCAAGGGTTTTTGACACGGACTCAGCCGGCACCTCCAGCACTCACCTTGATGAAGAACCAGGTGCCGGTCCCGCGGCCAGCACAGATTCGCTATCGACATAAAGGCCTCCGTCTATATCCAACAAGTCTCGAGCTCCCTCTACGCCAGCTATCAAGGCAGATGTGCCTTTCTTTTCATTACAATTATAATCATGATAACAACGAAAGCAATGACTCTAAATATGTTTGCACGCCCGCCTATTTCCTCAAGTGATACGTATGATGTACCCATTTATTGACCGGTACGGCTTATTGGAAACAGTGCCAATTCTTTTAGTATACGTGTACACAAGGAATTTAACTAGCTCAGTACGTAACCAGTGTACCGATCAATCCGCAGGTGAAGATTCAGCCAGCAATTCAGCAACAGTTTTCTGCCAATCGAAGTCGTCTCGATGTTTCGGCTCTACCCAGATATTCCATGAGGTGTGAAATCTGCGGTCCGCTGTGGAGACCCAGGAGACTCCAACGAAGGAACTTGTAGCCCGCCGTTACCGGCGAACTGTCAAGCTCACAATAGGTGACACGCTTCGTGGTGTCATCAAGAGCTGCCTGTATTGTGTCGACAGTCCACTCTCTGGCTGCGATCTGGTCCAGCTGATCAGCGAGATATCCCATGATGCCAGCAGCCGAGGAGGATTTTCCTTCGATAAATAAACGGGCCGAGGCCGGTAGAAGACTGTGCAATGTCTTCTCCAAGTAAGCCGCCGGTGGCTGCCAAACAAGATATCGGATTGCCTCGGCGAAACTAGGCGCAGTAATAGCCTCATTTCGTGAAATCCGAATCGCGGCACGAATTCGATCATGCGTATGCCTGTTATCCGTATGGCTCTCATCGGGGATTAACGGTAGAATGGGCTGACCCAGAAAGGACGCCAGATTTTCATCCGCTGAGCCTTCCTGCAGGTCATCCGCTACTAGGCGTTGTCTCTTGATCTCAGTCTCCCGCACCAACTGTAGAACAGGCTCGGTGAGGTATTGATCAACAGTGCGGTTATTCTCTGGCGAGGGTTGGCTGAGCGCCAATTGGATGTGTTTTTTGTGAAAAAATCCAAGCTTCTCCACATTGACGATAATATCTCCCTTCGTAAACTTCAACCCAAACTATATAAGATGTCAATGGCAGGTTCCAGAGCTTCGAGTTCATGTATATTCGGGTGACTTACATTCTTGACCATGTCGTCGAGACTCATAACCCCTTTGTTTGAGAAGTTTGCAGGGCTCCATCCCAAAAGTGCGGAAAAGTTCAGTAGTGCGCCAGGCGGTATTCCGTCACGCATGTACGAGTCAATGCCAATATCCATGTTCCTTTTGCTCAATTTCTGCCGGTTCGAATCGACAAGAAGACCGACGTGGGCAAACTTGGGCGTTTCCCAACCAAAGGCATCATATAAGCTCACATGCTTAGCAGTTGATATGAGCCATTCCTACGGTGCTTCGTTAGTTATAATTGGTTTACATGGCTCATCCCGTACACAACACAACACTGAGCGCAGTAAAACTTTTGAGTCGGTCAATAATTAGAGGAAGAGAGCCATACTGCACCGCGAACCACGTGTGTAATCTCCATGAGGTGATCATCCACAACATTGGCGAAGTGATATGTCGGAAAGCCGTCACTTTTCATGATGATGAAGTGATCTTCGGGAAGTTTTTTCTTGTACAAGCCGTATACGATGTCATGGACGGAGGCTGGGGTAGAGCTACTGCGAAATCTGACAGTATGAGCCTCACCTCTCGCGGCTCTCTCCGCTGATTCCTGGGCAGGGATCGACAAGCACAATCCCGGGTACGTGCCAAACGCACCGTCAGCTTCTAGGGTCTTTTGGTGGTGCGCGGCCATGTCATCGTGGGAGCAAAAACAGCGGAAGGCTTTGCCCTCCTGTAGAAGACGATCCGCGTGCCTTTGGTATATGTCAAGGCGCTCAGACTACAGTCAAATGTTAAATATGTTGAATACAGGAACAGTCATAGCATGCAACAAACATTCTCGCGGCATACCTGCTTATACGGTCCGTACGGCCCGCCTCGGTCGGGACCTGTTGAGTTGTCAGTGAGTGTGACAGCCATAACGCTGAGAAACAACCCTTTCGTCAGTGTGGGCGTGCTGACCTTCGTCCCATAGAAGACCGGACCATTTCAAGTCTTCGTATAAACGACTCTCTGCATCGGGGACAATGCGCGACTGTTTTCGTAATGTTTTCACAGGTAAATATCAAAACGATCGTTCCGTGACATGAACTAGGAGTCACCTACCTGATCAGTATCTTCCAACCTCAGTATAAACTGCCCATCCGTGGCACGTGCCAGAAGGTAGTTGTACAGCGCCGTCCGCAGAGACCCCAGGTGAAGATAGCCGGTTGGAGATGGGGCAAAACGCGTCCGCGCCGGCTTATCAGGAAGCCGTTTGTTGGCAGTGCGATTGGGTCGCCGTGTAAGGAGAGAAGCATCTTGTGCTGCAGTTGACGAGTATGCTTTGGTGGCATAGTTCACGGCGACAACTTGTGCTCGAGTACTGTATGAAAGACAAGCTGGCCGGCATACCGCCATGAACACGACCTTCATAGAGCTCCTTTTGGTAGCCATTACGAAGCTTCCATGTCCCAGTCCACTGTCGTGCACGCTGTCTTATCGTAAGCTACGCTACGTGCACCCTTGACACACGCAGTCGTATATTTTGAGAAAGTAGCCAGCCTGGTCGACGCGCGGTGTAGTCTACGAAGTTCGAGGTTCGCAAATTGTGGCGTGGATGTATGAGATGTCAAAATTTCTTATCTTATCGAACGTCAACAATACGGTACCTAAAGCCGAAAGCACTGTTTCCCCACTGGAACTTATAACTAATGCAATCTCCTCTTTACCAAACAGGGAGCAAAGAGCACTAATAAAACTTGGACTTTGCTGCCATACGGAGTTCGTCGCGTACCAGGCTCGCCAGGCTGGCAGCGAGCCAGTGGCCCCTGCAGGGTAATTGAGGGGCAAAAAAAGTTTGCTTGCCCTCGCAAACAAACCCAACGCTACTATGAGCAAGTCCATACACATCGAAGGCTGGCCGTGATACAGTACTCAAAATCTCTTTCAAGCACCATATCGACAGAACCTATTTTCGGGCTTGCCACCGGTCGTCTCAGATATACCGACACCTCGTAGATCTCCCACCGATACCAACTCAACCTACGACCACAATGGACAGCGGCGGCCCGAACAAGGCTTCCGGTGAGGAGGATGAAACGGATCTCTACGGTACGGTCGACCTCTACTGCTAATTGGTATAAAGGTACAAAATTGACACCCGCTAACATGGCTGCCCAGAGCTTCTCGGTGTCGAAAAGACCTCCACGGCCGCGGAAATAAAGAAGGCGTATCGGAAGGTAAGCCAGTTGTGACATCGACAGGCAACCCGACTTTGGGCATTAGATGTCCCGATTATGTTGTTGTTTGCGGGGCGAGGGTTTTCTGGTTACTGACCGAATTGTGTGTTATCAGGCTGCACTACAACATCATCCCGACAAGGTTCCTGAGGACCAGAGAGCAGAATCCGAGGTCAAGTTCAAGGCCGTCACCCAAGCATATGAGATCCTTCGCGATGACGAAAAGAGACAGCTCTACGACCAGTACGGCATGGCCGCCTTCGATCCCTCTCGGGGCGGGCCGGGTGACGGGGGTGTCGACCTAAACGATATGCTGGCGCAAATGTTTGGCATGAATGTCGGCGGCGCTGGTGGTCAGAGGCGCCCGAGGAGGGGCCGTGACGAAGAGCAACAGTACAAGGTCACCTTGGAAGAGCTCTACAAGGGCAAAACGGTCAAGTTCGCTGCAAAACAAGCGTGTGATATGCAGTCTGTGCAAGGGCTCGGGCGCAAAGGAGAAGGTGAAGCCTCAGCAGTGCGACCGGTGCAAGGGCGCCGGCGTACGGGAGGCTTACCGCCAGGTTGGTCCAGGCCTGGTCCGCCAAGAACTGCTACCTTGTGACAATTGCGAGGGCACGGGCATGTTCTACAAGGAAAAGGACCGCTGCAAGAAGTGCAAGGGAAAGAGGACCGTGGAGGAGACCAAGGCGCTGGAGATATATATCCCTCGGGGGTCTATGCAGGGTGAGCGCATAGTTCTTGAGGGTGAGGCAGATCAGTTCCCTGATCAGACTCCGGGCGACATTGTCTTTACCCTCGTGGAGGAGCCTCATGACATTTTTACCCGTGTCGGCGATGATCTATCTGCTGAGCTCGATGTGACTTTGGCTGAAGCTTTGACCGGTTTCTCTCGAGTTGTGCTAAAGCATCTTGATGGTAGAGGCATTCAACTCGAACACCCTCGCGGGAAGATTTTCCAGCCTGGCGAGATTCTCAAGGTTGCGGGAGAGGGCATGCCCAGGAAACGTGGCGATGAAAGGGGAGACCTCTACTTGAGCGTAAAAGGTTGCCTTCCCGGAAGCTGGCTGGCTTCCGGACGATGCTACTTACGAAGCACTTAAGAAACTTCTCCCCGCGCCGGAGCCACTGATATCCGCCGAAGAGGTCGACGAGGTTGAGTACGAGGCCGATGCAGATATCGAGCAGGTAAGTTCATTCATAAAGCATATTCCTCGGGACCGCACTTTGACTAACTACGTCTCAGATGGGCGGCCGTTCTGGACATTCACGACCGGGAATGGTGTGGGAAGACGAGGACGATGATGACGATCAGGGTGGGCCGCAGTGTGCGACACAGTAACATTTTCGAGGTGTCGACTAGAAATCATAAAGATCGATATAAGAGTATTCAATAAGTATAAAATAAACTTGCTCGCGTTATTACGGGCCGGGCTTATAACGTCGGATAAGTGCCGACGCAGGCAAGACAAATAAATTTTAAAGAGACGGCGTCTTAGAGTTTAATAAATTCTTATTATAATATTAAATGTCTACAGCCTACTAAGGAATATCTTTTGTTGTTACTTAATATCTATTAAAATAAATTATAACCTTAAATATTATAAGCCTCTTAAGGGATACCTTTTATAATATACTTTTAGATGTATTAAGGAAACGTTAAATATTAAATATTAAAAAGGGTGTAAAATTTTTACGGGAAAGAATATATAAAGGATTAATTGATTTTTTTAAGAAAATAAAGGTTTAAAATAAAATAAATTTTTTATATATATTTTAATTTTAAAATTATTATTAAAGAAAAATATTTATTATATTAAATGTTATAAGATTTTTAAATAAGATTTTTATTTTAATTATAAATATAAAAAAATTAATATATTATAAAGTTATAACTTATATTTTATATATAAATTAATTAATTAAAACGTTAATAAAATTAAACTTAAGTTTATATATTAATAATAATAAGTTTGTTATTAATTAATTAATTTATTATTTAAATAAATATATAATTAAATTTTAATAATTAATTATTCTTCTTTTAATAATTATATAAAAAATAATAATTAAAAAAATAATAAGTTTAAAAATGAAAAATATATAATATTAAGTATTATTATAACCCTTTTAAAATATAACTTTATTTATAATTATAACCGTAAAAAGAATTAATATATATAAAAAATAAAAGACTTTTATATATAAAAAAGATTTATAAATTTTAAAGAGTTAATTACTTTATTAATATAATAAAAAGAGTTAAAGAAATATTATTAATAATTAATTTTTTTTTTATAACTTATTTATTTATATAATATATAATATAAGTTTATAAAGTACATATAAGTAAATTTATTATATTTTATTTATAATAACGGTATTAACGTATTTTATTAAATATACGAAACATCGAAAGTTTCGTTAAATAAAATATAATAAATTATAAGTAAATATTCGTAAATAATTATACGTATAAATTAAAGGATAAATTTTTAAATTTTCTTTTATTTTAATTAAAGTCTTAAAAAATCTTAATTTATTATAATAGGTTATTTTTATAAAAAAGTAATTAAGTATAATATAATAATATATAATAAACGTTAAAATTATAATTATTATAAAGTAATTATTAAAAAAACTTAAATAAAAAACGTTTAAATTAATTTATATATTCTTAAAAAAATAACTCGTTAAATATTTTAACTTTTATTTTATTTATTTATTATATTAAAATAATTTATATTAAAATTAAAGGAACTTTTTTTAATAAGTTATATAAAGTACCTTTTTTTAAAAACCGTCGTAACGTAAAAATTAATATTAACGAGTTATTAAAGTTAAAACTTTTTTTATTTTTAAAGTAATAAACCTTTTTTTTAAATAAACTATTATTTATTAATATACTTTATTTTAATAAATATACGTTATAAAAAATAAAGTTATACTTTAATATTTATTTTATTATTATTAAATTTTAAATTTATAAACGTATATATAAATTTAAATAGCTTTTTAATAATAAAAATAACTTTTTTAAAACTTTTTAAAAAAAATTTAAATAATAAATATTAATAAATAACGAAAAGTTTATATATTAAAAATAAAATAAAAATTTAATTAAAAATATTTTTATTAATAAATTATTTAAATAATTTAATTAATTAATATAATTATATATTATAACGAACTTAATTAATATTTATATAATAAAGTTAAATATATTATAAAGTATATATACCGTTTTTTATATTAACCTCGTTTATTATTTAATAAATAACCCTTTATTTAATTAAATATAAAAATTAATAAACTTTTCGTTTTATAAATTAATAATAATGACGAATATTTTATTATAACTATTATTTATTATAAAAAGTAAAGTTAAAAATAATAATTATTAATATATTAAAAAGATATATAAAGTTTATTTAAAAGTCTTTAACGTTGATAAATAATATAATTACTTTTAATATTTAAATATAAAATAAAGTTTAAAATAAAAGTATTATAACTAATAACGACGGAGAAAGAAAGTATTATTACGGGCTAAAGACTTAATTTAAATATTAATATTAACTTTACTACTCTTAAGAATAAAAGATTATATAAACGCTTGAAGCCGTTTAAGTATAAAGGAGAAAAAATTAATATAAGTGTTAAAAAAGTAAAGTTATTAAAAAAATAAATTAATTAAAACGTAAGTTTTAATTAATTAAAGATTAACGTAAATAAATATTAAAAGTAAATAAAAGTCTTCATATTAAAAGCCTTTACGTATTTATACCTCTTTTAACTCTTTTTTAACTTTATTTAAATTAAAATTTTTAAAATAAATATTTTACTATTTTTTTTTATTTTTTTTTTCGTTATAATTATTATTAATTTATATTTTATTTATAAATTAATAAAAAAATTAAACGTATAAATTAAAATTTAAAATATTATCTTTATACTTTTATTAATATAAAAAAAATTAATTTACTTTATTAATTAATATTAAACTTATAAATAATAAAGTTATTAAAGCTAATAATTAATTAATCAATTTTAATATTTTAATTATAATATAACGCTTTATATTAATTAATATATTAATTTAATTTTTAATATTTTAATATTAATATTTTAATTTAATATTTAAAAAAAAGAAATTAAAAAAACTAAAAAAATAATTTAATATATTAAAAATTAAATTAATATATTAATTATTAACCGTAATATTTATTATTTTAATTATTTACTTCGTTTCTTTAAATAATAAAATATTTAAACTATTTATATCCGGTATTTTTTAATAACGTAATAGTATATTTTCTTTAACCGTTTACGGATTAAAATTTTTTTTATTCTTAATTATTATATTATTATTTATTAAAAAAACGTTTAATTATAATAAAAATAATAAAAATAATTAAATTAATACCGTCTAATTAAGATACTTAAAATTAAAAACTTAATTAAACTCGTCTTTTAAAAATTGAATAGTCTAACTTATTAAAATATCAATAAAAATTAAAATTAAAAAATTAAAAAATTAAAAAATTAAAAAATTAAAAATTAAAAAATTAAAAAATTAAAAAATTAAAAAATTAAAAATTAAAAATTAAAAATTAAAAAATTAAAAATTAAAAATTAAAAAATTAAAAAATTAAAAATTAAAAAATTAAAAAATTAAAAAATTAAAAAATTAAAAAATTAAAAAATTAAAAAATTAAAAAATTAAAAAATTAAAAATTAAAAATTAAAAAAGTAAAAACTTACTTCTTAAACCTTACACTACTTAAAAAGATATAATTTAACTTCGTTTAAACGGTTTAATAAACGAATAAATAAATTATCGTTATAATTACTGTTTTCGTCCCTTTTTAATATAATTAATTTATTAAAAAAAAATTAATATTAATATTATTAAAAGTAATATTAATTTTGAAACTTTTTTTTAAATTAAATAAAACGTTAGTAAATAATAAATAATAATAAAAACGTAAAATTTTAACTTACCGAGTATATTTATTAAGTAATAAACCCGTTACTTATAGTACCGCCCGGTTATTAAAATATAACTATTTATTATCCTCGAAATATTTAATATTTATTTTAAGATTTAATAAAAAACTTATTATATAACCTTCATATTTAAAAAAGTAATTAAGTTTTAACTTTTTAAAAAAATATTTATTAAATTTTATTTTATTATTCGAAATAATAGTAATAAAATATAAATTAATAAAAAAAAAGAAATAAAAGTAAAAAACTTACGAAGTCTTTTTAAAAATTATATAATTTTTTTTAAAAACTATAACTTATTAAATATTTATTTAATATTTAATAAAGTATTAAGAAGAGTAATATACGCCTCGCTTTATAAACGAAACGTAAGTTTATAAAAAACTTAAAAAATACAATTAATTTATATATAACACTTTATTTATTATAAATAAAAAATATCTTTAAAGTTATCTTTAATACAGGGTTGGCAATTAGTATACTAATTTAGTATTTTAGTATACTAAATTAGTATTTTAGTTTTTTTTTTCTCGAAATACTAAACTAAAATACTAAAATACTAAATTAGTATACTAAATTAGTATGAAGGCCATACTAAAACTAATTTAGTATACTAATTAGTATAAAGGGCTGTACTAAAACTAAAATACTAAAACTAAAATACTAAAAACTAATTTAGTATACTAATTAGTGTACTAAAATACTAAAAAGTATTTTTTAAGTTCTTAAAAACGTAAAATAAAACGGTTAATATTATTTTAAGAAAAGTAAAATAATACTTTTTTAATTTATTTTAACGAATACTTTCTCAAAACTAATATAAATTTAATATTTTATTATATTATACTACTATGTAATATAATATATTAATGTATGTTATTAAAAATAAATACTTGTTTTTAAAAAATTAAAAAGGGTTTTTTACGTTTTTAAAAACGTAAAATAAAACGTTTAACGTTCTTTCTTAAAAATTATTTTTATTAAATAATATTAACGTTTATCGTTATCTTTTATCGTTTTTTTTATTTAACGTAGTATTATCGTATATGTACTGTAACTGTATGTATAATAGTGGGGTTTAATTTTATATATACGAGTGGGTATAATTTAATTTTAAATTCTTTTAAATCCTTTTGTATTATTTTAAGTCTTTTTTTTTATTGGTTCTATTAAATTAGTAAGTTACTGATTTTAAAAATAAAAAGGTATATAAATAAAGCCTTTTTTTTCTTTCTTATTATAAAATTGTTTTATTTTTTTTATAATTATCCCTTTTTTCGTTTTTTAAGCCCTTTATACTTATTGTTTTTTTTTTACTTTTTTTAGACGCCCGGGACGGCGTAAAACTATTAAAATGGTTTTAGAAAGTAGTTTTTTTACTAGACGAAGACGAATCTGTTAACTTAACTAACGTTTTTCTTAAGTCCTCCCTTACTTAACGTTTTTCTTTTAAAAAGAAAGAAAAACTCCCTCTATCGTATCCCGACTTCGTCCTTAACGATAAAGAGTCTTCTATTTATTTAATTTAAAACGGATTAATTTATAGAAAGCTTTTACCTTTTACGGAAGGTACTGAACGTAAGATTTATGTTTTTTATAGAAGGTAAATACTCTTTTTCTTTTTTTTCTTTTACTTCCTTATTAATTAATTAATAGGTGTAACTTTTCGAAGATTGAAAAGTATAAGTTTTTTATATACGGTACGTATTTTCTTTTCGTTTTTTTTATTATTTTCTTCTTTTCTTTTTTTCTTTTTATTAATTAATTTAATAGGTGTAATTTTTCGAAGATTAAAATTTTTAATATTTAAATTACGTTATTTATTTATTTTTAAAAATATTACGTTAAAGTCGTTTATAATTTAAAAAGCGAAGTAATACTTATAAAGTTAATAATAAATTTTATATTTTAATATTAAAAATAACCTGTGTTTTAATACTATTAATTTTAATTTATTTTAAAACTTTATTTCTTATTAAAACAAATAAGTCTTTTTCTCTTCCTTTTAGAAAAAGGCCTCGTTTAGATAGTATTTAACCCGTTAATCCGGTGTTAAAAGACGAAGTTAATAATAAAATTTTACGTTTTATTATTAAAAATAACCTCTCTTTTAATATCGTTGATTTTGATTCGTTTCAGAGCCTTATTTCTTATTTAAATAAGTAAGTCTTCTCTTTTTTCCTTTTTCTTTTTTCTTATTATATATTAATATATTAATATTTTAGGGTTACTTTTACCGTTAATAGAAAAAAGTTAAAGTTAAATTTAACTTTTTTTTTTATTAAAAAGGAAGAGATAAATATTGAAATTTATCGAAATATTAAAGAAAACGGTTCTTTTTCTTTAACTTTCGATTTATGGACTTCGAATTTAAGAAATTCGTATTTAGGTGTTATTATCTCGTATATTAACCCTAACTTCGAGCTTATTTATAAGCTTATTGGTATGTTTTTATTTTTTTTTTGTTTCTTTTTCTTTTTATTAATAAATTAATAATTAATATATTTAGGCTTTGAAATATTAAATATCTCTCACACCGGTTAGAATATCTTCGACGGTATTTTATCTGTATTAAGCGAATTTCAAGCGTTCGATCTAATAAATCTCTTTAGGTATAATATTTTTTACTTTTTTTCTTTTTTTTATTAAAAATAAATAAATATTAACGTTTTTATTTTAGTATTATTAGAGATAACGCTTCGAATAATAATACGGCTGTTTTTTTTATCGAGTCTGTTTTTCAAGACGAATATAATATTAGTTTTGAAAACGATATTAAATGCGCAGCCCACGTATTTAATATCGTTGTTAGAGTTATATTAGATTCTTTTTTAAATTTAGATAATCCCTTTACTTCTTGTATGTTTTCTTTTTATTCTTTTTTTTTATTAAAAACTAATAAATATTAACGTTTTTAGCTCTTTTTGAGCGGATTCGACGTATTACGAATTTAATTCGTAATATAAAAGAGGTTAAAGAATAATTTTAACGAGGTATTATTATTTCTAAATAAAATAATAATTTACCTTCTGATTTTAACCGTACTACGATCCCTCTTGGTTAGTTTTTTTCTTTTTTTTCTTTTCTTTTTAGTTTAAATTAACGGTTTTTTTTTCTTTAGATAACGTTACACGTTAGAATTCGACGTATGTAATGCTTTAGACATTTTATGAATTTAAAAATGTTTTAAAATACGTTAATAATAATACTATTAACGACGAATTTAAAGATATTTTTCTTATTCATGATGAATAGGGTGTTATATACGAATTAATGCGTGTTTTTTAGGTTTTTTATAAACTTACGGTTCGTTTATAAGGCGAGGCGTATATTACCCTTTCTAGTACTTTATTAGATGTTTATTTAATATTTAATAAGTTACGGTCTTTAAAGGATTTTTATATAGACTCCTAGGAAGACTTCGTAAGTTTTTTATTTTTATTTCTTTTCTTTTTACTTTTTATTAATTTAAATTTACTTAAATAGGAATATTCACTGGATTTTATTACTGCTATTTCGAATGGTATAATGAAATTTAGTAAATATTTTCTTAAAAAGTTAAAACTTAATTACTTTTTTAAATATAAGGCTTATATAATAAGTCTTATTTTAGATCCTAGAATGAAGGTTAAACATTTCGAGGATAATGGACGGTTACATTTTAGTAGCCGGGCGGTACTATAAGCAACGAGTTTATTACTTAATGAATATACTCGGTAAGTTTTTAAATTTTACGTTTTTATTATTATTAATTATTTATTAACGTTTTATTTAGTTTAAAAAGAAGTTTAGGAATTAATATTACTTCTAGTAATATTAATCCCGGTTCTTCTTTTAATGAATTAGCTGGATCAGAAAGGGAGGAAAACGGTGATAGTGACGATGATTTATTTATTCGTTTATCGAACCGTTTAAACGAAGTTGAATTATACCTTTCTAAGCAGTGTAAAGTTCAAGAAGTAAGTTTTTATTTTTTTAATATTTATTATTTATTTATTTTTTATTAATTAACGTTTTAATAGGTTAAACCACTTGATTTTTAGAAGACGAATTTAGTTAAGTTTCCATTTTAAGTATTTTAACTAGACGGTATTTAACAATTCCTACTACTTCGGCTACAGTTAAACGTGTTTTTTCAGTAAGTAATAACGTAGTGACTAAGAATAAAAATCGTCTTAATCCGTAGACGGTTAAAGAAATTATATTATTACGTTATTAAAAATACCGGATATAAATAGTTTAAATACTTTATTATCCGAAGAAAACGAGGTAGATAACTAGGATAATAAATACCTTTTTTTTCTTTTTCTTTTAAAATGTTTTCTTAAAAAGCTACAATTGGCCGATTTATAACTTTTTTAAACTTTTAAGTTAAAAATAATTATTTTTTTACGAAATAAAATTATTTAATATAATAGGTTAATACCGTTATTATAACCGAAATACGATAAATTTAACTATATATACTTTATATAGTAGTTATTTAAGGCTTGTTTTAAAAATAAAAAATATTACTTTTTATTATCGAAAAAGTTATAATTGGCTTATTTGTGACTTTTTTATATTTTTAAATTAAACATAACTCTTTCCTTAAAAAATAAAATTATTTACTAGTATTTATTAATAAGGTTATTATAAGTAAAGTACGGCGGATTTAATTATATATACCTTATATAGTAGTTGTTTATATTATATATTTAAAACGTGTTTTCTTTACTTTTTTTCTTAAAAAAAGAAATAAAAAGACTTTTAGTATTTTAGTATTTTAATATTTTAATATACTAAAATACTAAATTAATATACTAAATTAGTATAAAGGTTATACTAAAATTAATTTAGTATATTAATTAGTATAGAGGGCTATATTAAAACTAAAATATTAAAACTAATTTAGTTTTTGAAAATCCATACTAAAACTAAAAAACTAAAACTAAATTAGTTTTTTAAAATACTAAATTAGTTTTAGTATATTAATTAGTTTTTAGTTTTTAGACTAAAACTAAGAAACTAATTGCCAACCCTGCTTTAATAATATTATTTTAATATAAAATTTTATTATTAACTTCGTCGTTTAATACTAAAATTAACGGCTTAAATAATATTTAAATAAGTCCTTTTTTAAAAATTAAAAAAAATACTTTATAAACAAAAGAGTAATAAAAAGGGAGGCTTTCGATTAATTTATTAGTTTTTATTTAAAAAAGAAAAAAGGAATAAAAAAACTTACTTTTCGAAAGTATTAATTTATTTTTTAAATTATAAGCGATTTTAAAGTAGCTTTTTTATAGTGGGTAACGTAATTCGAAGATTAAAGATTTAAATTATTTTTTAATCTTTAAAAAGTCATACTTATTAATTAATTAATAAAGAAGTAAAAGAAAAAAAGAAAAAGAGTATTTACCTTTTATAAAAAATATAAATCTTACGTTCAATACCTTCTGTAAAAGGTAAAAGTTTTCTATAAATTAATCCGTTTTAAATTAAATAAATAAAAGACTCTTTATCGTTAAAAACGAAGTCTGAATAAGATAAAGAGAGTTTTTTCTTTTTTTTTTTTAAGAAAAACGTTAAATAAGGGAGGATTAAGAAAAACGTTAGCTAAGTTAATAAATTCGTCTTCGTTTAATAAAAAAACCACTTTTCAAAGTTATTTTAAAATAGTTTTGCGCCGTCCCGGGCGTTGAAAAAAAAAAGTAAAAGATAAATAATAAGTATAAAGGGCTTAAAAACGAAATAGGGACAGGGTTGGCAATTAGTATAATTTTAAAAAATACTAAACTAATATTAAAAACTAATTTTAGTATACTAATTAATATATTAAAAAACTAAAACTTTAATGATAAAAAACTACTTTTTTAATTTTATTTTATAAATACTACTTATAAAATAATAGTCTTTTAGTAATAAATACTAATATACTATTATTAAACGAATATTATTAATATTAGTAAGAAGTAATAAATTATCGAATTATAAAAATTAAAAAACTAGTTTTTATACTTTTAAAGACGTAAAATAAAACGATTTACGTTATTTCGAGATTTATTAAAGAATTATCTTTTTAACTTTTTTTTACGAATAATATTTTTAAATTCATAGTTTTTTAATAATAAATACTATTATATTATTATTAAACGAGTATTATTAATTTATTTCTTAAGATATATTTTAATTAAGTATAAATTAATAAAAACTTAAGTTTTATACCGTTAAAGTCTTTAATCTTTAAATCTTTAAACCTTTAATTTTAAATTTAATATTAAATTCTTTAAATCTATTAAGTTTATTAATCCTTTAAATATATAAATAAAGCCTTTTTTTATATTATAACGTTTTTTTTCTTTAATAATTATCTCTTTTCCCCTTAAAACCTTTTATTTATTAATTTTTTTTAAATTTTTTATATTTATTATTTTTCTTTCTTTTTTCAACGCCCGGGACGGCGTAAAACTAATAAAATAACTTTAAAAAGTAATTTTTTATCAAAAGAAGACGAATCTATTAATTTAACAGATATTTTTTCCGAATCCTCTCTTATTTAACGTTTTTCTTTAAATAGAAATAAAAATAAAATCCTTTCCTTTTATTTTAAAAACTTCGTTCTTAACGACGAAAATTTTAATACATATATAATCCGAAAGGGATTAATATATAGAAGACTTTTACCTTTTTCTAAAGGTGTTAAGCGAAAAGTATAGGTTTTTTATATACGGTACGTATTTTCTTTTCGTTTTTTTTTATTTTCTTCTTTTCTTTTTTTCTTTTTATTAATTAATTTAATAGGTGTAATTTTTCGAAGATTAAAATTTATTCTAAATTTCAATCTTTGAATTATGTTGCCCACTATAAAAAACACCATAAAGAAATCGTTTATAATTCTGAAAGCGAATTAACACTTTCTAAAAGTAAGTTTTATTTTTTATTCGTTTTTCTTTTCTTTTTTAATAAAAACTAATAAATTAGTCGAAGACCTCCCTCCTTCGGCCACTTCTTCGTCTATAGAGGCCTTTTTTTCTCTTCCTTCGAGAAAAAGGCCTCGTGTAGACACTGTTCAAGCCATTCAACCGGTATTAGAAGACGAAGTTAATAATAAAATTTTACGTTTTATTATTGAAAATAACCTCTCTTTTAATATCGTTAATTCTGATTCGTTTCAAGACCTTTTTTTTTATTTAAATAAGTAAGTTTTTATTTTTCTCTTTATTTTTTTTCTTTTTTTCTTTTCTTTTTAATTAATATAAATAATAATAATTTTTTAGGGAAGCTCCTACGATTAATAAAAAAAAGTTAAATTTAAATAATAATAATTTTTTAGAGAAGCTCTTACGATTAATGAAAAAAAGTTAAATTTAACTTTACTTTTTTTTATTAAAAAGGAAGAGATAAATATTAAAATAAATCGAAATATTAAAGAAAACGGTACTGTTTCTTTAACTTTTAATTTATAGACTTCGAATACACGAAATTTATATTTAAGTTTATTATTTCGTATATTAACCCTAAATTCGAGCTTATTTATAAACTTATTAATACGTTTTTTATTTTATTTTTTAAAGTTAAATTTAACTATAAATTTAAAGTTAAATTTAAAAATAAATATTAATAATAATAATACTTTTTAAGTTTCGAAATATTAAATATTTCTTATATAGGTGAAAATATCTTTTATAGTATTTTATTTACTTTAAGCGAATTTTAAGCGTTAGGCCCAGAAAATATTTTAAGGTATTATTTTTCCTTTTTCTTTTTTAAAAAATATATTAACGTTTTCTAATATTACTAGGGATAACGCTTCGAATAATAATACGGCTATTTCTTTTTTTAAGTCTGTTTTACAAGAGGACTATAATATACAATTTAATAACGATATTAAATGCGCTGCACACGTATTTAATCTCGTTGTTAAAGCTATATTAGACTCCTTTTTAAAATCAAAAGATTCATCTACTTCTAGTAAGTCTTTTTATTTTTATTTTTATTTTATTTTCTTTATTTAAATATTTAACTAATAAATATTAACGTTTTTTTAACTCTTTTCCAGGGTTGGCAATTAGTATACTAATTTAGTATTTTAGTATACTAAATTAGTATTTTAGTTTTTTTTTTCTCGAAATACTAAACTAAAATACTAAAATACTAAATTAGTATACTAAATTAGTATGAAGGCCATACTAAAACTAATTTAGTATACTAATTAGTATAGAGGGCTGTACTAAAACTAAAATACTAAAACTAAAATACTAAAAACTAATTTAGTATACTAATTAGTATACTAAAATATTAAAAAGTATTTTTGAAGCTCTTAAAAACGTAAAATAAAACGTTTAATATTATTTTAAGAAAAGTAAAATAATTACTTTTTTAATTTATTTAAACGAATACTTTCTTAAAACTAATATAAATTTTACATTTTATTATATAGGTAGATAGCTAGGATAATAAATACCTTTTTTTTCTTTTTCTTTTAAAATGTTTTCTTAAAAAGTCACAATTGGCCGCTTTATAACTTTTTTATACTTTTAAGTTAAAAATAATTATTTTTTTTACGAAATAAAATTATTTAATATAATAGGTTAGTACCTTTATTATGTCCGAAATACGATAAATTTAACTATATATACTTTATATAGTAGTTATTTAAGGCTTGTTTTAAAAATAAAAAAAATTACTTTTTATTAACGAAAAAGTTATAATTAGTTTATTTATAACTTTTTTATATTTTCGAATTAAAAATAACTATTTCCTTGAGAAATAAAATTATTTATTAACACTTATTAATAACGTTATTATAAACAAAGTACGATAAATTTAATTATATATACCTTATATATTAATTATTTATATTATATACTAAAAACGTATTTTCTTTACTTTTTTTCTTAAAAAAAAATAAAAAGACTTTTAATATTTTAATATTTTATATACTAAAATACTAAATTAATATACTAAATTAGTATAGAGGTCATACTAAAACTAATTTAGTATACTAATTAGTATAAAGGGCCATACTAAAACTAAAATAATAATAAATAATTTAATAATAAATAATAATAATAATAATAATAATAATAAAAATAATAAAATAAACTTACCGATTATATTCGTCGACTAATATATTCGTTACCCCTTATACGGCCCGGGTACTAAAATATAACCGCCCGTTATCCTCGAAATGCCTAACCTTCATCCTAGGATCTAAAATAAGGCTTATAATATAAACCTTATATTCAAAAAACCTATTAAGTTTAAACTTTTCAAGAAAATATTTATTTAACTTCGTTATACCGCTTAAAATAACAGTAACAAAAATCAATAAATATTCTTATTTAAATAAAATGTTAATAAATAATTAAAAAGTAATAAAAATAATAAAAATAATAATAATAAAAATCTTATAAAGTTATCGTAGTTAACCGTAAAATTATTCTTTAAAGCACGTAACTTATTAAATATTAAATAAATATTTAATAAAATACTAAAAAGAGTAATATAAACCTCGCCTTATAACCTTACCGTAGGTTTATAAAAAACCTAAAAAACACGAATTAATTCAGCTATAATAATCCATTCATTTAAAAAGATAAAAATATTTTAAAATTCGTCGTTAATAGTATTATTAAAAACGTATTTTAAAACTTTTTTAAACTCGAAAAAAAT